>BSYO01000018.1:14196264-17106523 GCA_033239525.1 Nepenthes gracilis | reverse complement strand
CTCCTATTCAATGAGCGATTGAGTTCTCTAAAAAATTTCTTGATGAAATAAAAGATAATATTTAATTACAACAATTTTTAGAATTTCTCAAATATAGCGATAATTTTATCGTAATACTTAAGAAAAATATGTTGTCCTTTATATTAACGATTATTAGTTAATGCATCACCTTGATTATAAAAATTTGAAATGTGGTCATTGTATTGATACCAAATATAAACCGAAGAGAATTATATATAAATAAATAAAGAGATTGAGAAAGCGCCGAAACCAATTGCTAAGTCATTGTACTGATAAGTTAAAACTTTGTTATAAAAATGAATACAAATTTAGATTGTGAAGAGAGCTCTTTTCTAACTGATGCCTTGTTCTATTATCTTTCTCTCTTAAATGGAGCTTCATCTTGAATCATAACCCTTGTATCATTTTCATTATAATTGTTGATAGTGAATCATTTTATAGTAGAATATATTTGGTGAAGGTGGCCTCCCTTTTACTTTTTCACCAAAAATTGATTGAATATTGATTCTTAGATGACAAGAAATCTCTTTTTGTTAAAAAGTGGGTTTCCTGTAGCAACAAGTGGAAAGCTTGCACTCGCCATTTTGCTTAATGATTGAATAGATAAAAGATGAATCAACTGATTTACTCTTCTAATGTTTGTTTGATATTCTTTTGCTTGATAAAACTATATATTGAAAAGATAAATAACACATATAAGGTTTTTTTTCCCTCAAAAATGACACAATTGCTGAGCCAATGGACCTAAGAACGGATTTTTCTGCGAAGGAGAATGAGTAGCAGAGACCGAATAGCTGGTAATGGGATCAATATCATCTCTTTCTCTACCTTGTTATTTTTTTTTTTCTATATATTCGCCTTCTATTTATATTTAGTATCAATAAACAATCACATTTCAATTTTCGAAAATCAAGGTGACGGATTGATTTGTAATAGCTGATATAAAGGACCACATATTTATCTAAGTCTTAGAGATAAAATTAGTTATATAATATAAATATCATAAAAATTGTTATAATTGAGTTTTATCTTTAATTTCATCTAAAAACTTGTCAGAGAACTCAATTGCTCATTGAATAGGAACAATAGTAGGTTCATAAATATTAAATCAAGAAACCTTATTTTTGTTTGAAATGATTTTATTTTTTAAATAGAAATAACTAATCTATTTTGTTTAATATTAGGTAGGAATTGTCAAAAATATTCAAAGTGTTGACCTAATGATTTAGAAAAAAAAAGCTAAAATATTATCAATATTGACAATGATAAAACTTGCTTAATGATTAAATACTTGATTCATTACATTTTAGAATTTCTGAGAGAATATTTTTAGTTTGAATAAAACCACATTTCATTCATGATGTTCAAATAAAACTGTGAAAGTAATTTTATAGCGATCTTTTTCTTGAATTTGATTTTGCCAAAATTTACTTTTCATGTGAAACTTAGAAAATGTTGTAGTATAATGTAATTATCACATCCTGGATCCCAAAATTAAATTTATCATATAAAAATTTAAAACATATATTAGCATATATATATATAATTTGAATATATATAAGAAAATCAAGTAGAATTTAAAAGTATATAAGAATAATATTATAAAAATTTAGCACTTAAATATAATTTATATGAATTTAAGATATATATTTTATAAAAATTTATAAAATAGAGTGGAATCACATGCATGCAAAATATAATCATTTTAAATATAAAAATAACGTATGAATAAGTATTTAGAATAATAAATACTCAAAAATGTCATAAATAAATAACAAATAAAGAAATAGTTTAGATACACTTATATTAACTTAATTTTACCCAAAGATCTCTTAAGTTTTTCTTAATTTTTCACCTTCCATCTTTCTCTCTCTTCTTCTCCATTTTTTTCTATTTTCTTTGTCTCTTTTCTCAAAAATCAAATAAAAATGATTTAAAATCAATCAATAGGTTTATTTATAGAAAATTGACGCACGAGTGCTTCTCAAATATATATTAAATGTTGTGACAAACTACACCAAGCATGAACCCCCTTAAATACGTATCAAGTGTCAATATTTTTTTTCAAATACGCATGTATACCACTCAAACTCACTTTAAACGCGGACGTTTTACTTAAAATGCTCTCATGAATCAAATACATGTCAAATTTAAGTCAAGTACCATATTACCTAATTTATTTGGGTCCAAAACTTATTTTTTTAACTTAAAGCCTCAATTAATTTTAAAAATATATCAATTAAATTAAATTCACCATTATTAAAATATTTTTATTGAGATCCATACCTTGCAGTAATCAATTGATTAAATCTTGTTTGTTTAAAATATGATATCAATTCCATTGTAAAACTTTATTGAGAGGTTTGTAATTGATAACCAACCATGGAACTATCATACAAGCTTAGCCTGCTTTATGAAGTAAAATGCTAAATAATTCTTGAAAAATTTAGAGGATCTAATTAATTATTTCTTAGATCTCTATTTTTTTAACAAAAAGGTTAATAATTCTTAATTCATTTAAATAGGGTGAGATTTAGCTGGGATGTGTCTTTTATTAAATTTTAATATTGTTAATTAACATGACATTTTCTATCTTAAAAAGCATTGGAAAGATTAGCACATACTTCTTGTTCAAATTACTTTTATATATTCTAATTTTTTGTTTGGAATAAATAAATCTAGTAATTATTGTTTAATTTTTTTAAATTATCAGATATATATATTCATTGTTGCCCGCTTTTTTGAAACACAAATTTTGGTAGAATAATTCTCTTCCTCCAACCAATAAAAATTTATTCTCAATCATACTTGATGTGTACCTAAATCCGACTTCGAACAGATTCAGATTCGCTTGATCGTTTAGGTTTGGTTCCGTTTATTGAGTCTGGACCCTACACACCACTATAATAAATAAGATGTCAGATATTGATGAGATGTTGTCCCATTAAAAATACTCCGACGCTCAAGTCAGCAACAATCCTTCGAATTTTAAGAATGTAAACTGAAATGTAAATTGAGATAGGGAGTGAGATTAAAATTGGTGGGAGTGTTGGACTTTAGATGTAAAAAACGTTCCCGTAACTCGCCGAGAGTACAGTTTCCCAGCTCAATGTTCGTAGGGAACATGTGGGAAGTGATATCCTAAAAGTGTGAAAGTTTAAAAGGACGGATCTCGGGACGTAAGTGAAGTCTCTTGAATCTGAATGTTTGGAGTGGGATAGTCAAAGTAAGCGATTGCTCACTTAGGGATGAGCGTTAGTATGCTCAAGAATTTTTTCGAGTAGTACTGCGTTATATTTTGTTCGTTTCTGCCTTCGTGTCTCCCCAGAATGGAGACTCTGTGGGGTTATATAGACGGTGGGGAGGGCGAACTTCCTTGGCCAAGAAGGCGTGATCCCTGCCTTGTGTTGGACGGCCTTCTTTGAGTAGAAAGGCTTGACTAGTACAATCTGATGGGATCGTTTCCTTTTTGAGCGGGTAATGAGTCTTCAGATTATTTGCCTTTCTTCTGTGCTTTTGTTACCGTTAGGGTCCATCGTAAGTAGGAAGAGAAAATATGACGCCTTCTTCATGGGAAGAGTATTGAATCTGTTGATACCTTTTTTAGAGTAGGAAGGCATAAAATTAGGAAAAATGACTGTTACTTATTGTGTACGAAAACGTCTGTCCGCCAAACTGAATTTAAAATAATTTAAAATAATTTATTTAGACATAATTTTTATAATATTTAAGCCTATACATAAAAATAATAGAAAATATATTGCACGGAATTTTCTCTTCTAAAAAAATCTCAAAAAACTGAATATTGTTCCCCAAAAAACTGAAATATCTCAACCTTAAGAATTCTACTTTTGTTAGTGTTTTACACCTATGAACGTTTGTTGATAAATTAATGATTTATTTAATTATATTTGTTGCGTCCTGGAACTCCGGGTCTACGTGCAACACAAGTGTTTGGGGTGATGGATGTGGAGAGGGAGAAATTGAGACTAGCTTTTTACGTGAAAAATCTCCTCTTACATGAGGATGAAAAAACTACGAGACTCCAGGCCTTTTAAAAATGATTCACTATGCAGATGGAAGTTTTTACAAATTACAAGTGTTCAGGGTGGATCCCTTCCTTGTCTCTTATTTTGTGTTTCTCTTCTTAGGGGCTTCTCTCGTTGGAAAACTTTGTCACTCCTTCTGTTCCTTTTAGCTGGAAGAAAGGGATTAGGGGACCGTGAGAGAACGAGGGAGTTGTGGTCTTTTCCTTTTTTCTCAAATGAGTTCGGAGAGGAGAGAGTGTCCCTTTGAAAGGGATTTCGCTGAGTATTTATAGGGGAGAACATGCCGTTGGGGAGGAGACACATGGCAGCCGACGGGTGGCCGAGAGGCTGTTTACTGTTCCATTGGCCACATTTAATACTGTTGATGTGTGCGAGGCAACACGCGGCTGGCACCGCTGGTAGGCCTGAGCGTGCCAGGCGCGCAAGGTATAGGCGTCTATCTTGATTTGATCAGGCATGCCCTATTTAGACGGCGACTGACAGTGGTTGTAAGTTCCTTGAGAATCGGCGAAGTTGCTTAACTGGCATTCTCGACCGTGTAGGATAGTCCTCGTCCTTGCGTAGCGTGCATTGTTGTTTTGTGGGTTCGTGGACTCATCGGAGAAGGCAGCTCTCGGGGGATCCTTGATCCGTCGTCCCTATGTGTCGGGGACTCGGGTCCTCTTGGCTTCTTTGGACTAGTTTGAAGCTTGGTAGGTAGAACTTCTGAGGTTCTCGGACTTTTTCTTCTTGTCCTCGTACCTGGATGCCGTTAGTGATATCCTCAAACTTCCTTGTGGGCTGACAGGACCTCTCGGACCTTTGGCGTGACTTTAGCCTCTATTTTGGGCCTCTTGGGCCATCCAGCCTTCTTGTTTGTGGAAATACCTCTGGACTTTTTATTTGGGCCTTTCCTTTAGACCGTGTTTTATGGGTCCTTATATTGGGGCTCAATAATATTTAAATTTTTATATTTATTTGTGTTGTGTAGTATTTAAATCAAAAAAATCTAATATCTTACTTTATAACTTTTAAAATTAAAATTTTGATTCACAGTATGCATTAGATATCACTCAAATTATATCTAATTAATCAAAATCTTGATTAATAAATTAATTTAATCTTCTAAATATATAATTAGATTTAAAATTAAAATTAAATCAATTCAATTGGAAATATGAAAAAAAATTTATCCCTAAAAATGATTTTTTTGCATTCACCCTAATAAACGCACGAGCCTTCCCCGCCCTGCCAGAGGCCTATTTACAATTCGAGTGCACCCGTAACCGATTGGTGCGACCCAGCGAAGCGGGACGCAAAGCTTCATCGCCGCTTGCTGAGCTCATTTTCCGATTGTCCGTAGTTGTCCCTCGCCGGTAATGGGAAAGAAAAGGAAACTAAAGGAGGTTAACGAAAGCGAAAATTCTCCACCGACGGTGTTTGTCTCCAACTTGCCTTACTCCTTCACTAACCCTCAGTTGGAAGAAACCTTCAGCGATGTGGGCCCAATACGACGCTGTTTCATGGTTACGCAGAAAGGTATTCCCTACCTTGTCCTGAATACATTTAGTATCTGGAGCTATGGTCGTATGAATGCTTTAATCGCATCTGCAGTTTTTCCTAGTCTCTGAATAGTGGAATTTGACTTGAATTTGATTTCGTTTGGATTAGGGTTTCTTATATCCAAATTTATTTTTTTTTTTGTAAATACATGAAACTAGAGTAAAATCAAACTTAATCAATATTTGTTTACTTATTTGAATTTCATATGCTCTATTCCGTATTTCTAGATTATTGATTTGTTTAGCCAATTGTAAAGTAAACGTGTACTTAACAAAGCTTGTGATTTTGATATCTTTTTGTTTTTTAACTTTGGTATATTCTGCAGGTTCAGCGGAACACCGTGGGTTTGGTTTTGTTCAATTGTGAGTGGAATTCTCATCCATCTAGTTTCCTCATTTGTGTTTTTAGTGTATGAAGCTTCATAGCCTCTGAATAGCAATCAACGTATTTCTGAATTTATCCTAACTTTATAGTTGTGAATCCTGGAAGGCTATGAATGGCTGGCCTAATGGAGGTGAAAATTAGGATAGTTAATTTCTCTTAGGTTTTTGTTGAATAACTCCTCATATTAATGGTATATCGAATGTCATTTTGTCATAACCACCTTACATATCAGTTAGATAGGGATCAAGGTTTGGTTAGATGCATTAATTCATGAATATCTTGCCACATAAAAAAGAGTGGATAAGTGACCAAAATATGAACTTTTAAAAGTACAAAAATCTAGAGCGAAGCATATTAGTGGCTATTGGAGAAATTTTCCTCATGTCCTCACGCCATTGTGTTTCAAATGATGTTTTGTCTATGATTTGTCCTCCCATTAAACAACAGTAAATTATCACTTATGCTGTAAAGCCATGTATTCGCGTTAGATATGATTAATAATTTGATTTATTCTTCATAATTTTGCTTCCACATTAGTTCAAGTGCAAAATTTCAAATCTTGAGCTAGTTATCCGATTGCTATTCCTCTGCACTCCCAATGATTGTTATCCTTGTGCCTTACGCATCCTATTTTTCCTTTAATCAATGATGTTTATTTTGTCTTTAATAGAACAGATATTTAGTGCCCATCACCAAGGATGCACTTAGATGTATCCCAAATGAGTTAATAATATTGTTTCATGAATCCCTAGACAATTTATCACTGTGATGTCATGCATGTGTAATAAATAACCTATATAAATGGCTTGCTTTGCATGAAGTCAACTCGTCAATTATGAGGACAACAGTCTCCCTACATCATATTGATTAAAATATTAATATTATATGTTGCCAATTTTTTGTAGCCATTAAAATATGAGTTTAGGCTTGTGTTTACTGCATGCATTCATCTCTATATCTTGCTTATATCAATTTGCAGTGCCACTGCAGAGGATGCTGACTCTGCTATTGAGATGAAAAACGGTTCATATGTTGGAGGACGGAAAATTACTGTGAAACATGCAATGCATCGTGCTCCTTTGGAGCAACGTCGTTCTAAGGAAAATCAAGGTTAATTGACTAGGTTTTGTTACTCATGTGCCAGGACAAATCAATCATCTTTGTTGTTCTTTACATCACTTGTTGGCTAAATATCCCTTCATTCTTTCTGATATTTAGCAGCTAAATCAAATGATGCTGGGGAGACAATGAATGGGAAGGATAGTGTCCTGGCAACTGCATCTGTGGATAATAAGACGGCAATTGCTCATGAAAGAGGTTGGAAAGATGTGATAAACCTATCAAGAACACTTTGTCTCTTCTGCCATTTTATAATTAATATTTTCTTGGTTTATATTTCAATCTTGGACCTCACCAGGTAACTTAGTTGAAACTAAGAAAGCAAAGATTAAGAAACTCTGCATTGGTATGATAGATGGAGGGAATTGTTCAGAAAAGCAGAGGTATTGGATTATTTCTGTGTATCTTGTCATACTTCACTTTAATGAGACTTGTGGTTCCTTTTGCATCTTGCTGTTGACAGCCCTTGATAGGATGTTACTGAATTGTTAGTGTTTCACTTGGTTGTTATTGGTGCCCCCTTTGTTTTCATATCATACTTCACTAAGTGTTATTTCAAGGTTTATAGGTTTATGCTTTTAAAATCCTTATCACACTTTAATCAATGACAAAAAGTCTCCTGTGTATTATTCTTTTATGACGTGTTGTAAGAAATTAGTGCTTATTCAATGAAAAAATAGTCATCCTTATCGTGACAGCCATTCCCTTTCATTGGATTAGTATAGTTCAGAAGAAGTAAATGGGCTTATTGGTTGTTTGAGGTTGATTTAATGATTGTGGTTGGATTTTGTGTTCTGTGTCACAAACCCGGCCCAAGCATATCAATTTAAATAATTAGTTATAATTCCATATATTATTCCTATAAATCTCAAGCTTGAGTGTGACACATCAACTACACAGGACCCAACAATTAAAACCCACACGGTATCTCATCGGATAATCGTCCATACAAAATAATCATAATCTATTCTAAACCGCCGTAAAGGAATAATCATGAAAGGACAACCATACAATCACATATCAAGACAACCCAATAGCTTATAGTACACGATCCAAAGGCCTACATTCGGCCAATTACAAATCCCGTGACGGTTCAAACAAACCATCCATAACCAATACATAATCGACGGTGTCAAAATCTAAAGAAAATAATGCTCACCAAAGATATGCGAAGCTGCACCGAAAACTCGCCCCTCTCCTGCAATGAATTCAAACCTCTACTTTGAAGAGATAAAATAGAAAATATGGGTCTAATGCTCAGCAAGTACCATATATAAACAAATGAGTCCAAAGAAATCAGAAGAATGGTCAAATGATTAAATATCCAATCCGATAACAAAATAAATTCAAATCGCCGATATAATAAATCCAAAACAAAATTCAATGATAATCTTATAATCAAATCAAATATCAAATCTAAACAAATGTCTAATCTAAAATCAATCCCCTAGGGACATATATATATATATATATATAATAGAAGTGATCCGGACCGATACCAATAAGTAAATATCCAAGTCCAAGGCCTGATCAGTTCGTGATTTAAGGCAGAATCCGATAACCGGATGATCTAATAACATGCGCAAAAGCCGTACTAGTATCGCAACAAATAGTCAAAGGCCGGATCAAAATATATATTTAAAATCAAATGTACGAGACATACCAAAACCCATTTGTGTACAAAATCGGTGTATTAAATTCAAATATCAAATCCAAGTCAAATATTCAAATCTATAGAAATACAAAGTATGCACCAAATTTGAGTTCTAATTATTTAAAAACTAACGTGAGGAAATGATTACTTATACTCTCGGTAACCTTAAACCAAATCAAATGTAGGTAATGCCAGTATGCTAGGCCACCTATGTACTCTATTTTCCATATGAAAGGTTGCTCACTATGTTTTGTCATCCGCGATTTTGGGTGTAATTTCTCAAATTGTCAGATATATTATAACGTCCGAATATATATAAAGTCCAATCAAATCATCCAAATGGAAAGGTTATTATGTCCAAGCTTTTCTTGTTGGCGGAAAAGGGATTTTCAATAACAAATATCATCCCGTCAAGAGTTAGTAAGAATATTCAATTTTTAAATCCAAATGTAGTGACCACAACCCGGCACATGCATGTGAAGATGTACGACCTAATGCAAGTTTTATATTCATTTTCATACAAATATACTGATATAAAAATATATAGTGTCCAATAATTATCCATTTTTTAAAAAATTGCAAAGTCCTCAAATATTAACAGAAATAAAACACATACCTCAATCAATTAGTAAAAAGGTCATGAGTGCACAAAAAAATAAGCGGGTTAATTAAAAGTGCATCTACAAGTTTAAAACCTTAAAATCGGAACAAAAATACATCAGATGCAAAATCAGATAAATGATAAGGTTATAAGGTACTTGCCTTAACCTTATACCAAGCAGATCGGAAGAAAGGATGCTCCGAGATACCTGAATGGAGCTTTTTCTCTCCTGCTAGCGCATCCCTTTTCTCTCTACCCATGCGGCTGGCTCCTCTCTCTCCTACACGACCCCCTCCTACTGTGCGCGCCACCGCCTCTATCTCCTCCTACGGCCACCGCCCCTTCCCGGCTCGCTCTCTCTCCTCGTCGCGCACCACTGTTGCTTCTTCCTTCTCTCCCGGCCGCCGCCTCTTCTCCTTGGCCGCTGCCTCCTTTCCTCCTCCCTTCTTTCCTCTCTGCCGCGTGCGGCCTCCCACGCTAAACCCTCTTCCATCTCCTCTCTCACCTCCTCTCTTTTCTTTTTTTCCCCCTTCTCTGCTGCTCTTGCCCAATCCCCTTTTATTTTCTCTTTTTTATTTACAAATATATATATATATCCAACCAGCGTTCAGCACCTCTCAGGCGTCACACCACAAATTCCGATTTTTCTTTCAAAATTTTAAAATCTTTAATTAATTTTCATCACGTTCAAATTACCTAAAATTACAATAAATATTAAAATAATTTAAATGGGGATCCGGGATATTACATCTTGGATAAGAAAATTCATGACAAATGAACACAGTTAGTGTTTCTCATCCATTTAAGACCTACTGATGTGGTGCTTTTTTTTCCTGATGATTTGGCCTTCTGAATTTTCTTGTAATGTAGAGATTATATGTGGTAATATTTTTCTATATAAATTCAATGAAGGGTTGCAAGGACTGTTATATTCGGTGGATTACTTAATGATAACATGGCAAAGGAGGTCCTTCGCAAAGCCAAGGAGATTGATGGAGTATGTTCAGTGACATACCCACTTCCAAAAGGAGAGCTGGAACACCATGGTAAAAGCTTTTTTGTTTTTTTCTTTCTTCTTTCTCCCATTGTTACGTTGGCTCGACTTAACCATGAATTCTCTGTCGACCACTTGACACTTGGATAAGACACTTGGACTTGTCAAATCAGTGGAGTTTTGCCCAGAAAATTGGAAAATATTCACGTTTGACATGTTAATATACCTGGCATATATTCATATCCGACACTCAGTCTGGGTGGCATATTTAACACTAAGAAAATCAGCACTAGAAATCCTTGTGGAACCAATCCCTACCTTAACTCCCATCACCTGGGGTATTGTGGTGCAGTAATAATTCTGGTGCAAAAAGCTATCCAACTTAATTTTGGGCTATGGAAAGCTCCCCTTTAATTCTTAGAGAGTTGAGCTTGTGACCTTGATTCCTCATTTGAGCAATAGCCATCCTAAAACATGTCACTATCTGGTCACAAGGCGCATTAGGTGGTTACAATTTGATAATAAAATTACCTTAAAAGTTCCAAGAAGAAAATGTCATTAATGTTACATTTGGTTGTTGGTATGGAATAAAGAAAAATAGAATAACTATTTTTAGGGAATACAATAAGATGCAAATAAACTTAAAAATTATTGTTCCCTTATTTGATTCATCACTTGGAATTGGTAAAATTAAATCAAAAATTGATTTTCTAGTATTTGGTATGTAGAAATAGAATAACTATTCCCTTATTTGGTATGCAATAACTAAGAAAATCGTATAAAATAACTTTTTTACTTTTACCCAACAAATGTTTTAACATACACTAGAATATTTTATAATATTTCCATAAACCATTTTTAGTCAACCATCACTAGGCTACAACCTAAGAAAAAACTCAAATTTGGTTTAATTTAAAAATAAATAAGAAAAAATAATATACGAAATAAATAAGCAATAATATGAAAAATAAAATAAGAAAATAGATCACAGGTGAAAGTGACTAGTTTGGCTCGACCCAATTTGAATTGTCATTTTTTTAATAAACATTTTTTATTATTTCAAATAAATAAAGTTTAAAAATTATTTTAATAGATTATATTTTTATGTAATTAATAACTATATAACGTAAATATTTTTCCTTTAAATAATATAATTTTTAGAATATTTTTTTTATTTTTAGGTATTTTTTATGTAATTATGACTTTTTAAATAAAAATATTTAAAAATAAAAAATGTTCATAAACCGTATCAAACCAGCTCGGTTTGGATTATAGACAGGCATAGTTATAGTTTTTGACTCTCATGACCGGGTTGTGTTTGACCCAACACAACTTAGAGGTCACAAATTTTCAACTATACCCGACCCATGTCCAACCTAAAATCGATTTTGATCATATCTAATTGATATTAAGGTTTGCGATAAGGGTAAATGAGGAAGCTATTTTGGAATGGTTATTCTAAGACAATTGGGGAAAAAATTATGAGGGTGTTGCTTATTTCTATTCATTGTTTTGAAGGAATAACAATTCCTATAAGAATTTTTATTTCTATTAATAGAGTGTCTAAACAATGGAATAGTAATTCCACTGAGAATAAGATAAGAATGGCATTTTTATTTCTTTCTACCAAACATGATGTAAGAGTAAGAGGAAGATTGGGTTTAATCAGCTACACCTCAATCCAGCCTCCCCCCCCCCCAAAAAAAAGAGGATAAAAAGCACTGTTTTCTATCTATTATTCAAAAGCTTCATGTAATGAGTGCCACCAGCCACAATGGTGACAAAGGTAATCCTGGTTTTTGGCAATGTTGAATAGAAAAGCTTCATGTAATGAGTGCCACTGGTCACGATGGTGACAAAGGTAATCCTGGTTTTTGGCAACGTTGAGGCTGATTAGCAGGTACAAATTCCAAATCACATTTTGTTATTGTGATTTGAACATGGCCATATTCTAGTTTATGCAATTGTCTGACTGGTCCCTTATTTCCTCATAAACATTGTTCCTTAATCCTTATTCTTTAGAGATGATAAATCTCAGTTATTGTTGTGTGCTAATGAAACTGATAGCATTTATAATGGTGGGTCAGGAAGATGACCATATAGTTCTTTTGTCCTGAATTCAGTAATAAAACCAAAAGAGTTTAACTTCATTATTGTTTTGGAATGATATGTTCTTTCAGGGCTTGCTCAAGAAGGATGCAAAATGGAGGCTGCAGCTGTGCTTTATGCAAGTATCAGATCTGCACGTGCTGCTGTTGCAATGCTGCACCAAAAGGAGATAAAGGGGGGCTGTGTTTGGGCACGTCAGCTGGGTGGTGAGGTAAATAATGCAATTTAAGAGCTTAGCACTTTAAAGTTCCCATATCGTCATAAGCAGTACTTATTTACTCTGATCTCTCTGAGCTGCCCAGGTACCTAACAATGGTTAAATTTCTAATTCCTGCTAGGGGCTTCAAATTAGAGGTTGTTTTGACAGCCCGTTAGTTTGTGATGCAAGATCATTATAATGTAGGATCTAGGAAAGGGATATGTTATGTGCAAAGAATCGTCTGCAGTCTATGCTTGTTTCTGAGTGGTATTTAGTACTTTATACAATCTGTCTGAATGTTACTTGGGCCTTAGTGAAAACCTCATGGCACATACCCATGTCAAGCACCTTATGTTAAATATAGTAAGTTTTTGCATCTTGTTCCTTTAGTATCAGTGTCAAATATCTGTTTTTTCTTTTATATGTTTGAATGTGTCTGCCTCAGTTATATTATGGTAACTGGTAAGACTAAAATTAAAGTAGATGTACTATTTGGAACTCTTGCACTTTTCTATCTGATTGATGCTGTCTATTGCATTTTTTAACCAATGAAAATCTCATTTCTCGTTTCTTGAAGGAAAACTGTTGATAATAGTAATATGTTTAACATATTTTGTGCAGATATTTACCTGCACTAGTCGTCTCTGCATGATTTTTTTTTCAAGAAGAATCAAGTGCTACCTGTTTGCTCTGCTTTAGTAGACTCAAAATTTTGCTTTGTACTGATGCTTCAGGAATCATAATATCTCCTCTTATGCTCCAGGGTTCCAAGACACAGAAATGGAAACTAATAATCCGAAATGTTCCTTTTAAGGTGAATAATTTCTGGTCAAGTGAAACTACTTTATTGATTAATAAGTCTCAATTCTAAACTCTTACACTGAATCATAAGCAGACAAAAGTGGATGACGTTAGAGCAAAATTCTCAGCGGTGGGGTTCGTATGGGATGTATTTATTCCTCATGATTCTGATAAAGGGTATTGCTTCAGTAGGCAAATATACTTATGCTATTAATGAAATGCCATCATTCTCTGTATATGATCTGTGTACATGCTTTGCAGGCTGTCAAAGGGATTTGCGTTTGTTAAATTCACTAGCAAGCATGATGCAGAAACCGTGTGTGCTATTTCTATATTGTTTCAAATCATTTCATGATCGGTCAAAGCCTTTATTGGATAGATTTTGGGTTCACTATTTCTTCTGTACTTTCTTTTCCCTTCTCTCAGGCTATCCTGAAGCTCAATGGACAAAAGTTTGGTAATCGAACCATAGCTGTTGATTGGGCTGTTCCAAAGAAAATATTTACCACTGGTGCTATCTCCACTGTTGGTTTGGAAGATGGTAAGTGCAATCTTCAAGATGTATCATATATATTATATAATTTTATGTTGTTGATTGTATTTGTTCTACTAAAATTTGATTGAGCTATCCCATTGTAAGGATGATTTGGAGGAATTGAAGCTGCTATTGTAGGTTTTTGGGGAAACTCATGTCCTTTCCTTCCATTGTTGTTCTCTTCCTCTCTCTCTCTCTTCCCTTTTCCCATTTTGGGTGTTTTGCTGTTTAATCTCATTGGTGTTTATCTCCTATGCTTTATCCGTAAGAATTAATAGAAAAGGCAAATTTCTTACTATGCACCAATTCCGGCTTGAAATAACCATAAGAAAATACAAATGGGGTTCCTAGAAATGTTAGCATCATGTTTCTTTCCCGGCAAAGGATAGGATTATTGTCTCCACCATGAAGTAAATGTAAATTTTTTTGAGTTGATGGATTCGTAGATGTGAAAACATGCAGAAAACGCCACAGAACAAAAGTACTGTTAAATGATATCAGAAAGCTGAAGCCTTGCTTGACTGGACATCCAATGGAATGTGGGGGCTTATTTTTGAAATTGTGATTGTTAAGGTGTAGGGAATATGATTCTGGGAAAATATCATGGGCTTTAAATTTTCATTGGTCAAGATGTGATATTTGGTATTACTTGTGGGTCTAGTAATTTCTGTCTTGTGATGCAAATCAGTGCTTCATCAAACACCTGATAAGTTATTTTTATCAAAGATTGCATCATGTGCATGACATTGCCGAAAAAAGATAGTTCTAGTATGCTATCTTGATGACGATGGAACTAGGTGGCTTAGAACTTGTCCGTATGGGTGCTCCTTTTCTTTATCATTTTGCTGTTTTTCTTTTGTTTTCTTTTTTCTTTGGTGGGAGATTCTGGAACGAGGTAAAAGTGTTTCAGTGCTTGTACTTTGTGTTGATAGTTGATTGGCTTTTCTCTGTTGAAATACAAGGTAATATTCTTCTATTAATTGAGGTTTCTTAGTGTTCAATATTCTGCTAATGCAAATCCTTCTTTGCGCAGGACAAAAGGATGAAGGAGATGCAGATAGCAACAGAAATATTGACACTGCCTCAGAGGATGATGATTGGGATCTTGAGGAAACAACTGAAGACACTAACGGGGCTGGTGTTAGCACTGCTGACTCCAACATGGTACACAGAGAAGCAGCTGATTTTGATAAGGAAGCAGAAATAGCACAAAAAGTTCTTCAGAACGTGATCACATCCTCTGCTAAAGATAATCTGAACTCCTGCATAGATGCTTCTGTGCACAACATCAATGTTCCACATAAATTGTCTGATGAGCCTGTGAAGTTTCCTAGTGAAAACAATAAACCTGGCAGGACTTGTGAAAGCAGACAGACTAGGGTTAAACCTGCAGATGTTGAAGATGATATGCAGACAACAATTTTTATAGGCAATCTGCCCTTCGATGTTGATGCTGAAGAAGTGAAACAAAGGTTTTCTAGTATTGGAGATGTGCTGTCCTTTGTTCAAGTTCTTCATCCAGCCACCAAGTATTGAAATCTAGCATTTGACTTGCTTTTGTACCTTCATTTTTCACTGCAATTCATATGACACCCTCATTGTGGGCAGGCGGCCAAGGGGAACTGGATTTCTGAAGTTTAGTACTGCAGATGCTGCTGCCACTGCAGTTTCAGCTGCAAATGCTGGACCAGGTCTTGGTATTTTTCTGAAAGGAAGGCAGCTGAAGGTGTTAAAAGCTTTGGACAAGAAATCAGCCCATGATAAATCACTGTCGAAGTCCAAAAATGAGAATCATGACCACCGTAACCTTTACCTAGCAAAGGTCTACCTTCTTGCTTTCGCTGCACCATCTTTGGGAGATGGAGGCTGCAATGTTGTATGTTTGTATTTGTTCTTCTTTAACAATATTTGACTTTTGACTTTGTGTAGGAAGGCCTCATTCTTGAAGGGACACCAGCTGCAGAAGGAGTTTCTGCAAGTGATATGGCAAAGCGTCAAATGTAAGTTTCTGGTTGTGTTTTGAGAGGGAATTTAGAATAATGAGCCATTTCCCAATTTTCAAAGTTGATGTCACATTGGTCACCATATTTTGTTCATTTTTTATCTCTTTATATTGCTCATTTTTAAGGAGCATACCAATGGTTTGCAAATGTTTACCAGGTTGGAAAGGAAAAAGATGATTAAACTTCAATCTCCTAATTTTCATGTCTCAAGGACTAGACTCATTATTTACAATTTACCCAAGTCGTTAACTGAGAGAGAATTTAAAAGCTCTGCATAGATGCAGTTACCTCAAGAGCTACCAAGCAGAATCCGGTGATTCGACAGGTTATATGTTCTTTCCAAAGTTAAAGCTATCATTCTTTTGTACTGCTCGAGATTCTTATTTCTTACCAGCTGTATATACTCATGTAGATAAAGTTCCTGAAAGATACGAAGAAAGAGAAAGTTGTAACAAAGAATCATTCTCGTGGAGTTGCTTTTGTCGAGTTCACAGAACATCAGCATGCACTTGTGGCTTTGAGAGTCTTGAACAATAATCCTGGTAGCTTACTCTTGTTGGTTTGATCCCTTTTCTTCAGTAGCAATTGTTATAAAAAGGTTCAATTGCTAGTTTAGGATGGCTAAACCTCATCTTCCTGACCTGTTTTGTGTCTTTTGCCTGTTGTGTGGTTTCTCTGTATAGCCTGGCAAATTTTATTGCCCTGTCCCTCCAAATTTCAGGAACCAGTTCTGTTTACTGCTGACCTAATAGTAGCCCAAATCTTCTTTTTCATTTTTCTTTTCAGGTTTTTCTTTTTTACTCTGATAATATGATTAGCTATTGCAAACTTGCTGGAGGCTTGATCTTCACCTATAATTTGAAAATGCCATCTGCAGGAACTTTTTGTCTCGAGCATCGTCCAATTGTGGAGTTTGCTCTTGAAAACGTTCAAACTTTGAGGCAACGGAACATGAAGCTGCATTCTCAGCTGCATGGAACGAATGATGGTCATGCATATATGCAGCAGGAGGATGATTATCCCAATAAAGAGAAGTCCAGGAAACAAAAAACTATGGACAAAAAGAGATCGTTGGATGATACAGATGCCAAGGAAGAGCATGGAAGAAGCAAGAGGCAGAGGATTATGCCAGCAAAAGGAAATATAAATGGCCATCCATTGGAGGACATGAAAAAGAAGTCCAAGAAGAAACAGGAAAGGAAGAAACATAATCCTGTTAAACCATCCGGGTGTGAAAACAGAAACTTTGATGCTGACAAATCAAAATCTTCGAAACAAATGGATGTGAAACCAAAGAAGAGGATGGCAAGCAATCCAGAAGAATTGGAGGAGCAGAAAAGTGCAAGGGGGAGATTCAAAAGTACGAAGAATAAAGTGGGTGTAGGGCAAGATGTGGATAAGCTTGACAGGCTGATCGAACAATACAGGTTGAAGTTTTTGCAGCAGAACCCCGGAAAAGTCGATGCGGAAAAGCAAGGTTCTAAGGAGATTAGAAGATGGTTTCAATCTTAATAGCAGTCTTTCTCCATTTTGTTTGGAAAAAATATATATAAAACATTGTTGTATTAACTATTAAGCAACAGATGGTAGGTTATTTATAATATTTTTTATCTTTATTCTAAATTTGACAGTTTCTGATAATTACCGGGAGAAGCTACTGCTGCTGCTGTTACTTGCCGTGGAGCTAATTTATTTTGGATTAACTTTTAAAGCAGTTTTGAGCTGTAAATTTACAGTTTCACAAAAATATAATTGAGATCCTCACTTATAATATGCCTTCTTCGATATATTAGGATGACTGAATGAAAGTAAGGATAGTAATCTGGTAGGAAAAGAATCAAACTATTTTTTATAAGCACTTGATTCAGGCGGCGTGCTCTTGAGTTCTGTGATCGTGGAGTAAATCTTTCGTGACTGCTCTCATTCACGCGGCTGGATGACCTAGAACAATCGTGCAAGGTTTTCAACGCCTTTGCCTCAAGATCCCCTTGGGCTATGCAAACCTTGAAGCAGGCAATTAAATATCAACTGGAAAGGAGAAGAATAATAATCATTGAAAGAAACTAACCCATGCCCGTTAAACATTTCTAAAAGTAAATTCAAAGCAATGAATTTTCGTGTCAAATTTATCAAAAGAAACTTTAAAGGCACTGTTAATTATTGACTTTGAATTGGCAAGACAACCTTTTTTTTTTTTTTATTGCTTAAGCAATTGGTGCAACTTTTCGAGGAGTTGTGAAGAGGAGGTAACCCAAATATCGAGATCTGTCTAAAAACTACGCTGGATAAACTGTAGTTGTATTATTTGTGTTGTTTTTTTATTAACAATAAAAAGGTATTTGTCGTTTTATGATATAATTATGTTGAAGCTGTTTAAAATTGATATGTTATTTTTTTTTCTTGATAATGTGCAGCGATTTTATATAGATATTTTTTTAAAAAAAAAAAAGGTCACAAATTTGATCAATTTTATGCTTCTTTGTGACTTTCTATAATTTAATTACGAGATTTATTATTGCTACTCGGACCGATGGCTTTTGGTAGTCATGATACTAATTCGTTATCGTAATTTTTAATTAGAAAATATGTTTTGGTTTTTCAATATGGCAACTTTTGAAATAAGTTTTGACATTAAATTATATATGTTACAGAAATAGTTGATATTTTAGTCAAGTAAAAAGAAAGTGCACCTAGTTTTTAAAGATAGTGTGTTGGTCTAATCTGATGGGTCCAGTACGAATTTCGGCCGATATCAACAAAGCCCAACCAATAGCAAAGAGGCCCAACCGACAGGCAAACCCAGTCAAATGATGGCGATCCGAGAGATTTGGGGCAAGGTCCACTAGGCGCCTCTAACACGCATCCAATCGTCCTCCACCTGCATCTCTCCCGAAGTGGTTGCAAACTGGTAGTGCAAGAGGCTTCGGCTCAAAAAATGTCATCCAATGAGAAATGAGGTCAATCCTGGCAAGCCGCGGCACCCACCGTCCTAACAGTAGCTCGACCAATCCCAACAAAGTCAAACAAGCCCATGCCAGCCACGCACGACGACAACCCCGCGCCACCACAAGGGAAGAAGTGAAGAAGCTACTTGAAACAGGATTGATAAGTGAGGTCCAATACTTAGATTAGTTGTCGAACGTCGCCCTCGTGAAAAAAAGCAGTGACAAATGGCGGATGTGCATCAATTTTACCGACGTGAACAAAGTCTGTCCAAAGAACAACTTTGCTCTTCGGAGGATCGACCAGCTGGTAGACCCCACGTCCAAGTACAAACTCCTGAGTTTCATAAACTCCTCCTCAGGTTACAACCAAATAACAATGAGCCCAGGCGCTGAGGAGCACATCTCATTCATAATCAACCAGGAGACCTATTGCTACAAGGTTATGACCTTTGGTCTAAAGAATGCCGGTACAACCTATCTACGGTTGGTGAATAAGATATTCAAAACCCAAATCGGGTGAAATGTTGAGATATTTATAAACGACATGCTCGTCAAAAATAAAGTCACCGACGACCACATCTGCGATCTGGCAGAGACCTTCAAAGTGCTTCGGGCTCACAGGATAAAGCTCAACTCAGCCAAGTGCGTTTTCGGGGTGACCTCCTAGAAGTTCTTGGGCTTCATAGTGTCCCAACGCGACATCAAGGCAAACCCAGAGAAAATAAAGGCCATCCTAAATATGTGCCCTACACAGTCCGCAAAGGAGGTCCAGAAGCTCACAATGAGACTCATCGCCCTCTCACGGTTCTTGGCCAAATTGGTAGAGAAATACTTATCGTTCTTCAAGGCCTTCAGAAGGACGAAGGCAACCAAATTGCGATGGACTGCGAAGTGCAAGGTTACGTTCTAGGAACTGAAAGAATACCTCACCAACCCTCCACTCTTGACCTGGCCTTCAGAGGGTGAGGACCTGTATCTTTATTTGGCGATATCAAGCATGACCCAAAGCTTGATTCTTATCCGGCAACAGGGAAACATGCAACGACCCGTGTACTACGTAAGCAAAGTGATGACAAACATGGAGTCCCGCTACTCTCACACCGAGATGATCACCTTGCATCTCATCTATTCCGCTCGAAAGCTACAGCCATACTTCCAAGTGCACCGAATCGTCTTGCTGACTGACCAACCTCTTAAGGGAATCCTGCAGAATCCAGAAACGTCCAGACGACTAATCAAGTAGGCCATAAAGTTGGGCGAATTCGATGTGGAGTTCCGGCCGCGTTGGTATTGAAGTGTCAAGCCCTCGCGGACTACATGATCGAAACGGCAACCCCTGCTCTCGACGCCCCAGACCAAGTCGAAAGCACAAGCATCATGAGGGCCCCTATGTGGGCCCTTCACGTCGACGGATCGTCCACACAGGCTGGTAGTGGGGCTGGAGTCGTACTCGAAACTCTAGACGTCTCAGAGATAAAATACTCCTTGGCACTCAGATTCCCAACAACAAACAATGTTATGGAATATGAGGCCCTCATTGCAGGGCTCAGATTAGCCAACAATGCTCGGCAAAAGCGTTGGTCGTCTACGACAACTCAAAGCTGGTAGTCAACTAGATCTAGGAAACTTTCGAGGCACCAAGTCAGCTCGCAAAGTACCTGGCAAAGGCGAAGGCCCAGGACCAAACGTTCAAGAAATTTGAGATTGTGCATATTTCGAGGACATAGAACTGGAAGACCGACCAGTTGGCCAAGGCCACTGCGACGGGATCACAGAAGCAGTATGCCAGGAGCATGCGAGAAGTCCTAACCGCACCCAACATTGACGACCCAAAGCGCAAGATGCTACAGGTAATCAAGAACGACAACTGGATGACTCCGTACTACAGGTAACCGGCGGACGAATCACTGCCAGAGAACTTAGAGGAGGCCAAGCAAGTAAAGAAGACAGCTGACTGGTACGCAATCATCGATGAGAGGTTGTACCGACGAAGATACTTGACCACTTACCTAAAATGAGTTTCGCCTGAAGAAGCTAAATACGCGCTTGGTGAAGTCCACCTCGGCGTCTACCGCTCGCATATTGGAGGAAAGAATCTCACATTCAAAATCATGCGACTAGGTTTGTTCTAACCCATGATGAAACAAGATGCCATGGATTTCGTCAAAAGGTGCAAGAGCTGCCAAGTTCACAAATCCATCTACAACACACGAAGTTGCAGAGCCTGCAGGCCCCATGGTCGTTCGTACAATTGGGCCTTGATATCCTTGGGCCCATCTCCTTGGCATCCGGGTAGAGAAAATTTCTCATTGTCAGTATCGACCGCTTCACCAAGTGGGTCAAGGCCACTCTCCTGGCACACATAATCGAGCAGAACGCAACGAATTTCATCCGTTAGAATATTATTTGTCAGTTCGGGATTTTTGAGGTCATAGTGACTGATAACGGAACTCAATTTATCGAAAAGCGATTAACTAAGTGCTGCACGAGCTTACGCATTAGATTGGTCCACACGTTCGTGGCGTACCGCAAGAAAACGGCTAGGTTGAAGTGACCAACCGGACGGTACTGTACGAGTTGAAGACAAAGCTCGAAGACGCAGGGGGCTCCTGAGCCAACGAGTTACCGTCCATGCTATGGTCATACTGGACGACGTCATGGGAAGCAACACAGGAGATGCCTTTTAGTCTATGCTATAGGACTGAAGCAGTCGTCCCCGTCGAGGTAGGGCCACCGAGCCTCCGGATTGAATACTTCAACCCTATTAGCAACTCACAATGGCTCACAGAGCACCTGGATTTGCTCCTAGAAGCCTGTGACGCAACATGCTTAAGGACAGTGGCATACCAGTAGCGCGTCGCTCAATATTACAACAAGTGGGTGAAAGCTCGCTTGCTCGGGGTTGGGGATTTAGTCCTGCGGAATGTAGAGGCGACAGGCAAAACTGCTCATAGGAACAAACTCTCCCCAAATTGGGAGGGGTCATTCCTTGTCTCAATGATCCTTCGGAACGGGGTGTACAAGCTACGCGCCTAGGACGGCAAATTAGTTCCTCGGATCGAAAATGCCACCCACCTTAAGAAATACTACCAGTGATTCTCAGACTCGCCTAGGTAAGGTGTGCATGCATGGTTCGAGGTGCTTGTATATGTATCATGTTTTTGTTAATAAAATTATCATTTTTATTTTCCTGTTTGACTGTTCATGTGAGTGCTTGCATGCTTGCTATTTCAAAAAGCAAAACGGGCTAGATTTCCCCTAAGTCAGGAAGACACTCGTCCACTTGTAAGAGAAGCCTCGGTCCCGCGCCAAGTAGCCCACACGCGGCCAAACTCCAAACTTTTGCCCTGCGCTAAGCAGCCCATACGCGGTCGAACGAGCAGGTCTAGGGGCTCCAGCAGCTCCCAATAAGACAACCAGTAAAACCTTAGGGAGCCTAAATGGTAGGCATGCGACGATCTTCTTCCGAAAAAAAGTGCACCCTAAGTCAATGGCGGTCGACCAACTAGGACCATGCCCACATAAGCGACGATGCCCCAAGCACGGCTGAGTGCTGAAACAGTGTCGTGCGCGCAACGGCCAAAGACCTCGAATCCGGGTGTTGTGGCCTCGAAACCCAAGTGGCTCTTGTGAGACTCCACCATGGGCATGCGGCGACGTCCAACTCACTGGATAGGGCATACCGCTAAGCGCAACATGCGACGATGATATTCTTGACTGAGGATGAGCACAATGCAAACGGCTCTCAAAGGAGGCCTTGGAAATGATAGAAAAATAGCTTAACCGACATAGTAAAAGAAATAAAAACACTCAGAACTAGCGACAGACCACAATGCTGGCGGACACAAAGAGTATACTTCATTAATCATTCAAATTGAGAATTACAAGGCTGCTCATAAAGCTATACAGGGGAAAATGTCCAAAGGGCCCGGCTACCCTAAGTGCTTAATGGCCCTGCTTCCTCCGAGAAGTCAGTCAGAATAGAGCTTTCCCTGACTCCATCATTCCTTGGATCAAAAATTTCCTCGGAGATGCCCGAAACCGTGATGGATGCTATGCAATAACTTATAAGTAAGCCGTCCCAGAACCACGCGTCCAGTACCCATGCCATGTCCTCCGGGGTAAGTCAAACTCGCAAGTCGGCCTCAGCACAAGCACACCGGTCCTGAAGGTCAAAAATACGGCTACGAGCTACCGGCAGCTCACTCTTCAATCGCTCAACCTCCTCCCTCGTGGAGGACAATTCCCACTTCAGGGTTACAGTCTCATCCTCTCGACATCGCGCCGCTACCCAAGCGGCCTCCTCTCGGACTTGACGAACAAGCTCGTCCCTTTAAAAGAGGCCATCTAGATGAGACTGACCACAGCCGTGCTCTGCAAAAAAAAAAAAAAAATACAGAAAGCTCATGAGTCCTGACTACATGGAGATCAGCGCACACATCCCCTATTCGGCGTATGAAGAAGTCATACCTCACGAAATGGCTCCCCCATGACATCCGGAGCATCTGGCGCAATCCCAGGTGCGGGCTCGGCTAAGGGCTCCGGATGCTTGGCGACCTCCTCCCTTTTGCTCTACGAGGCCTCGCTAGCTAAAGGTTCCGTGGCAAACCCCTCAGATATGCTTGCCTTTGTAGCAAGTTCAGGCTTCATAACTAGGAGCGCCGACGAACCCATGACGGGCGCTTCGGCAGTCTTCGGAGCATCCGTTGGCTCAGCGTCAGACTCAAGATCCACGGTCTCAACAAGATCAGCAATGCTGACTGCCGCTTCCTCCATACCTGCAGCAATTTCCTTCACAATGGTTTCAACTGACTAGTCACCATGGGAGTGTCCCGCATCAACATCAGAAAGGGAACTCGGTGCAAACCCCTCCGCGAGTGGATGTTCAATGAAGGGAACATCGTATTCCGCCAAAGCGACAGCAGGAACAGACAAAAACTTAGCAGCTCCCTCCGATGGCTGGGACTTTGGCTCCTACGGCGCAACAGTGGCTCTAGTGGGTGTCGTTAGGTCAAACCCGGAGGACTGGCCCAATGCGGTCGGCAAAATCAGGGCCATCCTTCTCGAAGTACCGCCTGCCCCTCTCAACTTCTTCAGGGCCGCTACATCCTCACCAGAGGAGGACTCAAATGAAGATGATGAGCCAAGCCTCTAGGGTAACTCGCAGGAAGGCTCTCGGATAACCAGAGCTCCAGCCTTTCTCTTCTCGGCAACGGTTGCCACCGCATCACCCGCCATCTCCCACCTAATGGCCGCGAAAACCTCAGGGGTCAAATAATATCCCTGGATGCAAAATATCTAAATAGCCGCCTGAATAAGATCTGTCAACTTTTTCTCCTTTCCCTCTTCTAGCTCACTCACCTTCTACGTGAAAAACTCGCCCACGAAGGCCCACTCATTGGGGATATCCCACTCAGGGGTAGTGATCCTTCCAGTTCTTCGTGGAATTAGGGTTTGTCCCACGAAAACGGATGCCAGGACGGGGCGACATGGAAATCCAGTTATTTGACTGGTTGAAATGGAAGATCACCTTATCGAACGGGGGCAAAACACGCAACCATGCGGGCGAATGAAGACGCACATGGACACCAGATAACGTACGACGTTAAAGTGAAGCTGTGCCACGAGGACGCCCAGCGCCGATAGGATCCCATAAGGGTCCAACGCCAGTGGGAAGCAAAACCCACCCATTAGGTGGGACTCGTAGACGATGATGAAGCTCTCAAGAGGCGCATTCGCTCTACCCTCCTCACCAGGAAGGAGGTGGGCCAAATCGCTAGGGATGTGATACTTGACCAGCAAAGCTGCAACAACACTCGTCGAAAAGACCGACTTAATCTCACCAACTCCCTGGCAAATCGTGAGAGGCGCAGGACCCTTCTTCGCCATTGACATATGAAGCAGGAGAATGCAAAGTATGAATGGTGACGGAAGACATCGTTTCAATAGGCAGCCAAGAGGGGCCTTAAACGGCATCGCATGGAAAACCCAAAGGTTGCCCTCAATAATAGGCATGACATGCGTTCTTTTGAAATATAAAAACTGGTAAACCAAATAAGAACATTTTTCAACAAATCTTTTGATTTCTTATAGAGAGTGGCGATTTTGAAAATTTTCAGGCTTGCCTATCAAGTCATCAATTGTAAAATGCACAACAATCAGACCCCTGATTGATTAACCCGACTAGTACATTTAGTCACAGCATACATCTGACTATATTCAAACTCCGTGATGTAAAAATCTCATTTACTATCCTACCATTTTAAATATTAGCCTGCGCAGTGTAAGCAAAGATTCTCATAAAGCAAATAAAAAGAAAAACAGAGCCCAAAAATGAACAATATTTCAAATATATGGCAAATTTGATGCATCTTCTGCACTTTGTTTTTAAAAAAAACAAAAAAACAAAACAAAACACCTTCGCAAGAAAATTCAACCTTTCTTCTAGTAAGTTCCCCACACCAACCCCCAAAAACACACAGTAAGCACATATAATTCTTTAATTTACGCATGATTTTATACAAATGTCCAATGGATATTGATTGGTACACCAATAATGGGTTGGCCCAAAGAAAGGTCAACGGAAGCCCAAGAAGGTCAGTCCATATTTTTAACGGCCCAGTGAGAAGACGGGCCCAGGAACTGAAAACCCCAAGACGGTCAACGTTGGCGGCCAACTTGCTCGCCAACGGTCAACGCAATGTTGACCATCCTTGCGCAGCTCGATTGGGCCTTTAGAGACTTTGTTACAGTGATAGGCCTATTCCATTCTGGCCAACAGCCCATCAGTTGATCGCTAACTACTCTCCATTCGTTCACCACGAAGGCGGCCAACACGCTGACGGTTAACTCAGACGTTGACCGTCTGCGCCTTACACATTGGGCCCAAATGGCGCCTTTCTACAGTAATGGACCTGCTCCGTTTGGGCCCACCACTCATCAGACGGCCAACCACAGCTTTCCAAGCGTCTTCCACGATCTCAATTTACACCAGAAAGGATATTAACAAGATTGTCGTCTTTCAAAGAAGGAAAGCGCCAGATCTTCCCAATTCCTTGCCAATCAAGGCACTCCAACGGTAATATGCCGAGGAGGAAAGAAACCCACTTGGAAAGTTGTTGACCGCCTCACAAGGAAACAATCACGATCAGCATGGCAATCGACATCTGCTCCAAAAGGCAAGCCTGCCAGCAAATCAGGAAGGCAATCACTCCTTCCAAAGAAGGAGGATTGGCCTCTCAGCTACAAAAGAAGCCCTTGAACCCTTATTCAAGGCAGGCTCTCATTGATGCTTTCTTTGACGCAATGATTGAGGCATTCATCAACGCTTTCATTGACTCACGCTTTCTGGAATACTTCCAACTGCCTACGCATTCTGAAAAACGTCTGTGTGCTTAGAGAAAATCTGTCTTCTCTGCCGCCCACATTCTCCAAAAACCCTAAGGCAACAAACGAGCCCTGACGGCCGTTTACTGCCTTCCCACCGCCCAAATTCAAGAAGACCTCACGTCTCTCTTACATCTGGGTCAAACACTCAAACTCTCTCTCTCTATTTTTAGTTTCTTTCTTTTGAAGACTGTTTTACTGACTTGAGCGTCGGAGTGTTTTTGGTGGGACAACTTCCCGCCGATAACGCTGACCTCTTGTTCGTTTTAGTGGTGTGCAGGATTCGTACTCCGTGAACGGAGCCGGTTCAAACCATCCAGAAGAATCCGAATCTGTTCGAAATCGGATCCAGGTACGCATCATATATATTAGTCCTGTGCCGGTCATCTGATCAAAACATTTCGATTCATCTGAATAAGGCACAATTAAGGGGAAGAAAACCTTGTCGACATTGAATGAAAGACCTAGTGCATTCCTGGAACTAGAAAAATCTCTCAAATCTTTGCATACTCTGTGACTTCTTCAAGTGTCTCAACCAATGACCCCTCAACACCATCATCACCTAAATTTAACTAAGAACCTTCGGCCATTCTTATCTATGACTAACAAGAAAAGCCCCACGTCAAAAATTCTCTGCTTTATTACATAGCAATCAATAATCAGCAACACAAAATGAAGGCACGACACAGAAAAAGGTGACATCGCAAACTACTTTCACCTGGTGTCATGATCGTTCTCGAACATCCTTTGGCGGCATAGTCAGGTGTAATCCGCAACAGTTTCCGTTCACCAAAATGGGTGAGGCTACAGATGCTTCTAATTCTTCTGCTTCATTGATCATCGTATCTGAGGAGAGCAAAGCAGACCTGAAGCATCTGCCCCGACTATCGAAAGTTCACAAACATTACACAACTGCCCTACCACATTGGGAATGAAGTGTGAACTACAGTAGGGACACGTGACATCCTTTTGACCACGGTAAATTGGCACATACATGGCCCCACAAACCACAAATGGATTCCTGAAATCATAATTCAGTTGAGCTGCATCGGTCATGTTCCTCTCTGCAGCCTGTAGAGTTTGGCGAGCTGGCTTTGCTTGAGTCTCGTTGGTGGGGTTGGTCTCCAGAAGCCGTCTTGCAAAGCTCGCTGCTGTGATAAGATTCTTCGCTTTATAGGAAACAGTCATAGCATTTAACAGCGCAAGCCTCAGCTGAGGCATCTGAAGATTGCAATGAGTAAAATAGGCTGCGAGCTCCTGCTGGCGAACAGGATCATCTCTCATCTCGCTTCTTTTTAGCTCCATCTTAAGACCCAAGACATACTCTTTTACAATGATGATCAACTCCTTGACTTCATCAGCTTCTCTTCGTGACTCAACCACCGTCAGAGGAATGGTATGGAGGATGCTGAGGAAGAGACAAAGAGCCTCACTCAATTTCCCAGCTGTTGTAGTCCTGTAACCAGCCTTGAGCTTCTCTTCCAATTGGGAGAAATTGAACACAAAAGCAGGTGGTCCCCTAATGTTAGGGCTGGCAGACTCATTCCATCCCCTTTCAACAGCCATTGATATCACCAGAGCAGATGAAACTGCATGCAAGTAGGTGTGGCTGCCAGCATGAAGATTGAGAAACATGGGCCTCAGAGGGGCGACATTTTTTATCCCTAGTTGCCGAATTAGAAGCCTCATTGCAGTGTCAAAATTGCCAGCAGCTCCATGCTCAGCAGCTAGAGATGATCTTTGGATCCAGATTTGGCTCACAGACATGCCAGGAGTTGGGGCCACAAATGCTGAAGTGCGGGCATTAGTCCTCGGAGTATTTTCTTCTGGGGGAAGCTCCAAATCCTCAAGGTCCCAACCTCCCACTTCCTCATTTTCTTCAGGCACTTTCTCATCCTCCAAAACTGCTGCAATATCTCCATTCTCAATATTTCGAGCATCAGCCAAATCCAGATCCTCACCCCAATCCACTTCATCGGCCTCTTCCTCCTTTTCATCAGCAGCACCACTAACAACACTATCCATTCCACTCTGGAAAATTCCCCTTGAGACATTTAATAAGGGCCAATCACCACCGCACAAGATGGGGGTTGGAGGCATCAGAAGGGAGGATATCTTTCCTTCAGGCAAAGAGGGGGCATCATCTCCAAACTCAGCAGCTAGCCTCCCGGCAGCATCATGAAGACCATGGACTGATGCTGTGATGTAAGCAAGATGTAAGTGGCCAGCATTCTCCAAGGTCTTAACATGCTCTCGAGCATCACCCAGATAAAGGGCATTATGGAACTGACCCATGACATCATTTTTCACCTCAGCAATCTTCAGCATTTTAGATAACTTGTCCATATTCCCAGTAATCAGATACAGAAAGGATAGCCGCTCAAAATTCTTTGTCCTCTGATATGCATACTCAACAATACCCACATTACCTTGGCGAAGAGCCTCCACCCCCAATCTGTACCAGTGATCTTTTTCATCAATTTCCTTGGCTGAGGCAACCGCAGTTTGAATGTTCCCACTCTCCAGAGCTAAATTGAACCGAGTTTTCTCATCTTTTACAAGTATAGGGCAACTTCAGGGAACCTTTTCTGTTGCAAATAAGCAATCATAGCCTGCCCCACCAGCTGAGAGCTCCTGATCATGTTCATAACATGGTCATATCTCTTCCTCATCAAAGAGAGCTTAAACATATATTCTGTCGCATCGATAACTATTGCATTGCTCTTTCCATCCCGATCCAAATAGAATATTTTGTTTCCAAAAACCTTAGTAATATAAACAGGGACATCAAGCGTTCTGATTATCCCACTATCTCCATTGGGAAGGAAATACTTGATGTGATTGAGAGTTGTATATATGAAAACCCCGTTCTCATCCCAGGCACCACTCTTAACACGGATCGTTTCATGAAGAGTGCCTTGGTGCACAAGGCTCTTACTTGCAATAACTATGGTGTGCTTGCTCAGCAAGGCAACTCTCTCCATGTCATTTGACCATACAACGTACTTCAGAAAAGGGATTTGAAGATCACCAAGAACCATTCTTTGCTGGAGATCGAATATCAAAACTCTATCCTCTGCCCTACACAGCAAGTTACCCGTCCCAGCATAGAAGATTGCATCAGTAGCAATAGGAAGAGCGCTCTTTTTCACAATCTCGTTCTTGAGGTTTTGGACTAACACTTGATTGCTGCTCTTGTCAATTACAGCAAACCTGTTACGAGCTATAAAGACAGCAGAACCTCCAGGACCTCTTTTTGCCTCTTGCGCCGCATCACCTCTACCAAAGCAATCTTTTGGTATGACATAGAGCTCATAAGACCCACCATCGACATCAGAACAGACAAGAACAGCATTCTCTGTAGGACTGTATGAAAGCGGTCGAGGACCCTGGTTTAGGCTGGTAGAACCAGGCTGTCTAATGGGAATGACTTGTACATCCCGCTGAGTGGAAAATTCAAAGAACCGCAAGAATCGATCTTTGGCATAAAACATGGTATCACCACTCACAGAAAAAACAGGCCGCTCCCTCTCCAGCTTAAACACAATCATGCCACTGTCATGGCCAGCTGCTAGAAGATTCACTTCCGGATGAGCTGCGAGAATCCAGAATCGATCATGCTCCCTGCGGAAGGTCTGGATTCCAGTCCTCTTCATTACATCCCAAACACGGATACTTTTGCCTTCTGAATTTGACACAATTATGTCATGCTTGGCATGGAACAGAACACATGATACATTGTTCATGTGTCCCCTCAATGTGTCCACTTCCCAAGCCTTGGTATCTGTAAAATATGGCCATTGTAAGTGCACAAGGATGGCCAAGCACCAAAACTTGATGACTGAAGGCCAAACTCAAAATTTGCAAATTAAAGTCTGACCCTGAAACTTCGGATCAACCAGCTGTATTTATTTAGCTAGTAAGAGCAACTTCATAATGTCATCAGAATAACTCACTGAGGTCCAAATAGAAGCCAACATAGGCAAAACTAGAATTCTTCCCAAATCCGAGGAAACATAAACTTCAAAACCTGATGTTTTGTGGAAAAACAAAACACCCAAGATGTCTTCTGAAACATTGGAAAACCTGTTGTTTATGGAATATTCAAAATCCAAGGTCAAGAAAGGAACAAAGGCATAAAATGACAAGGTTCATTACATTGTTTTAGTGAATAACATAAAAAACACGGAAGGCTATCACTTGAGGGCATATTGAGGTCACAAACAGAATTTATTCTCTTTAAAGACAAGTGCTTATGCTAATGAATTCCTACTATTGAAACAAGGGAGGACAAAACATTATCAGGGTAAAGAATACATGAGATTACCTATGATTCAGCACAAAAGATGAAATAGAAAGACTCATAATAGACATACCATTAATGCGCCACAATTTTACTTGCCGGTCATCAGCACCAGACACAATCAATGGCAGTGTAGGATGAAATGAAGCCCAGTTGACTCCCCTGTCATGGCCTTCCAACACATACTTGACAACAGCATCGATGCTTCCAAAGAGATCAGTGTTCATCTGACTTAACCTCGGTGTGCCATCAGCAGGAGAAACAGTCTTCTTCTTCAGCACACCAATATCCCAAACACGAACAGTCTGATCAAGAGAAGCTGACGCAACAAGGTCTTCCTTGGGATGGAATGAGGCACACATTACATAATGATTGTGTCCCGTCAAGACAGAGATACATGTCCGTGACTGCCAGTTCCATATGCAAATGGTCTGGTCATCACTAGCACTCACAATCCATGGATACTCGTGGTGAAACTGCACAGTTCGGATATAATCAAGGTGTCCAAGCAAGAAGTGTAAACAGACACCTGTGCAGTTTGTAGTTCCAAACTTTAATCTTGTAGTCATCTCCTGAAAAAGCAGCAAAAGTACCTATTATGACTCTTCAAAAAGGTAAAACGTTATTATTTTTATTGAAAGCACTTTTAATATCATGCACTGAATGACCCTGGGCTCACAGGAATGTAGAATGGTGTTGTAACAAGGCAGGCAGGGGGGTTCAGTCCAGATATATAATTGAGAAGAGGATGACATTTGCACTTACATACATGATCACAATGTCTAATAGTGAGAATGTTGCACAAAAGATCATCAAGAATTGTTCTACAGCATAAATCCATGAAGACAAGTACCTGTTGTGTAGATGATAAAAACTTCCTACCCAAGTAAACACCCAAATTATGTGCGATAGCACAACACAAGCTTTCTATACTCCATCTAAACCACCTTTTATCTTCTCATCTTAATCAAAATATGTAAAGGGAAACCATATAAAGATATAGTTAACCCAATAGCCGTATTCAACTTTCTAGTTATCTACTTTGGAAAGAAAAAAGAAAAAAGAAAACAAGGAAACACTTCTTTTCTTAATGTGTAAAGAAATTACTCATTTAGTTTCCCAAATAAGAGATTTAAATTTTCAGATGACACGCCCAGATTAAATTTTCAGATGACACGCCCAGATTAAGCCAGCAACTGACAACATGCCCACTGCCCCCGCGCTTTATCACTTAGGCCAAGCAAAACATAAGAACTCATGTTGGTAATAGTGTGCTTACTTCAATCTTTATGAATTGAACTTGTAGTGGGACAAGGGTGGTAAACACCAGAATAACCATCTCCATTTATCTATCCCGTCGAGCAGGCATTTTAAATTCAATCAGTCATATGAGCTCTCTATGTGCGACAAAGTAAACAGGACAAAAACAATTATTTCCCAAACCACTAGATCCTCACTTTTTAAGTTTTACACCCACAATTTTAAACTGTCTTCAAGCCTAATACATCTATACTCATATCTACAGCACATTGACAAATGGGAAACAAATGAAGGATGATATCATACTTCAGATTTTGACAGTAAGATGTATCACCAACCGCAATTGGAAAAAAGATAGTCCGAGCAGCAGTAAACAATAATGCCGAATATCAGAGAAGCAAAATGGACGACTTTGATGCATCAACAAAGTTGATCCATTATGACTTAAGGAAATAGTTTTTGGACATTGTAGGGTTGCGCACACGTGACTCTCAACATAACCCACAATGCAGGAGGTCTCCTTTTATCAGGCAGAAAAGCTAAACAGAATGAAACTTGCAGGAGTGATTATATATCATTCACACTATCCAAATAAGGGTCAAATACCTACCGACACAAATAGCGGCTGAGATTTATGGAAATGGACACCACGAACCGGCCCATCATGCTCATCAAACCGATCGATAAGGGTGCCCATCCGATAATCCCATAGCTGGATCACACCACTGTGAAGACTGGCGAGGATCCACGGTCTCTTACTGTGGAAACTGAGACCCTTGATCCTATTACTCTTCGTCTCGAACTTTGTCAACATCTTTTCCAATCCACAATCTCAGCACTGTGCAGAACAGAACTACATCAGATCACTAAACAATTTGATCATACAGTACTCATCCTCAACACAACCACCTCGCATAAAACCAAAAACTCGCAGCTCGACACTGGCCACCCCACACAACTGTCAGCACAGCTCGAAGCAGAGACCAATAAAGACTATCCTAATACTTTTAAATTCATTCAAATTAGTAGATTCTAACAATAAAGAAAGCCACAAGATCAGAGCATTAAAAGGGAAAAAATCAACTGAAATGAGAGAAAGAGTAGAATTTACCTTAGATATGGTAAGTGGAGAGCTACATCAAGTGAAATGCACTATACCATTTACAAGCGCAATAATAAAAAAATAGAACGTGTCGGGGGATCAAAATCTTTGCTAGAATTAATTAAAAGAAGACGGATTTTTAAGTCCAATTACTTCTCCCGCAGACCTAACGTCGTTGGCCCTCGGCGTTACAACGGCAGGAGGCAGATGCAGCGGCATCGCCCCTTCCCCGTTTATTCCATTTTTTCTGAAGAGCGCGGTCAGCCGGCGACGGGACGAGAAATATTTTTTCAGTTTTTTTCAATTGTTCATGTCGTGTGACTACTGCATGTAAAATAACCTGAGCTCTAACCGTAACCAAACTGCTTGCATAATTTGCTTTCAAAAATATAATAATTTTAAGAAAAAAAGCCTGAGCTTCTTTCAACTTGATTTGGGCTTAGAAAAAAAATAGAAATTATTCAAAAATTATAGCCAATTCAAGAAATGAGCCAGAGACATTGTTTTTTTTTTTAGTTAGAGGACTTAAATTTCAAAACAGTATATGTAACGGTCCAAATGTTCTGTATAACCTTATATTTAAATTACTACCAAGAGATTACTATAATATTTGATGTATTTGAAATGAAGAGTATTGCTGTGATTAATGCCGCTTTCTCCCTTTATATAATCTGGAGCTCAGGCATCACACTTCTTTATACAACAAACAAAGAACCGTTTAACCACTACAACGAACGCTCCCACAATAATAACAGCCTTCTAACAGAAAGGAAAAAATGGAAATAAAAGAAATATTCGGCATATTCCTAATTACAGTTTTGCCCCTTGAGAATGTCTACGGACAGTTGGGCCTAGCCTATTTGGGCCCAATAGTTCATTTCTTAACACCACCCTGCAAGATGATCAGCTAGCCACCATTGGCATCTTGAAGAAGTGAGATAAGAACATGCAATATGGCAATGACTTCGCCAAGATGTCAACTATTTGATGCTGCGTAACAGCGTGAGCAGCCTTGATCTTTCATTCTTGGTATTTTATCTATGATTAAATAACAATCTAATTTAATATGTTTGGTTTGCTCATGGATAATTAAATTAGCTGCGATGTGAAGAGCAGGCTAATTGTCACAAAAGAATAATACCGTATGGGGATGCTCAATTCAAAATTCTGCAAGAACATGTTATAACGAGGTGAATCCACAACAAGTGATAGCCATGACACAAAATTCTGCTCTAGCGAAAAAAAACGAGAAACAACAGATTATTTCCTAGACTTCCATAATGCTAGACATTCTGCTCAAAAAGCACAATAACCAGCAACAAATTTACAAACATCCGAGCAAAAAGCCCAATTAAAATCACAAAAGGCCTTAAGACTCAAGGATGAGGATGCAGCAAATAGTAGTCCTCGCCCAGGAGAATTCTTCAAATATCTCAAAACCCCTGTGTGCCGCATTTAATTGGGTGATAGCCGGTTTATGTTGGGGAAAAACACTCGGACTGCACGGTGACCGAGCGGATAGAGTTCTCGGACAGCACACAGAGCAGAGCTCTCGGATGGCAAGGAAAGTAAGGATAGAGAATAAAAGAGAACACATAAATTTTAACGTGAAAAAGCCCTTCTAAAACCAAGGGAAAAAACCACGAAGAAATGTACTATAAAAGAATTGTTTACAAGTGTTGGCTACTCAAACTCTAACGAAAGAAAACAATCTCAAGTGTACTACATTCCTCTCTCAAAGTGTATCTCACTCTATTTTTACAACAAAGCTTGCCCATAGCTCTCTCAAGGCTCTTAGAACTCAGAATGTCCCAACTCTAGCGCACACTTCAGCAAGGGTAACAAGCTTCTTTATATACACAGAGGGTGGCGTGTCCGCCCACCCTACTGGGCGTAGGTCTCCAGACCTACGTCATAGGCCTGCCATGACAGGCACATGCTTGGCGTGTCAGATGACAGGCTTGTCATCGGAAAGTTGCAGCCGCTGCAACATCCAATCAGAGTGGGTGACCAACCCACCTGCAAAAACGGCCAATTGCAGGCCTACGTTGATAGAGTCAGCGCCTACGATTCTAGGCTCCTCGTCCTCGTCCTCAGTAACCGCTCGGACATGACGCTTCAACAAAAGTCCTCGTCCATTCTTCCAATGGAGTCCGCGGACATCATGCCACTCGGGAGTGACCCCAACAAACTTCCCCTCACGACCGAGTGAAGTTAGTTAGACTGCAATGTCACAACAAGCTTCTAGCTTCCCCTTTGGAAAAATCTTGGTCAACATGTCCAAGACATTTTCTTCTGATCGGACATTTCCAATTGATAGCTACCCATCATCAAAAACATCTCTCACCCAATGATATTGCACGTCAATATGTTTTGACCGAGAATGGAATGAGAAGTTTTTACACAAGTGAATGGCACTTTGACTATCACAAATGACCTCATACGTCTCATACCTTTGACCCAACTCTTGGGCCGAACCTCTTCATCCAAAGCATCTCTTTACAGCCTCGGTCACGCAATAAAACTCTTAGTAGTGGAGAGAGCGACGCACGTAACTTGACCGCCAGGAGACCGCCCCTCCCGCAAACTTCACCAAGTATCCGAACGTTGATTTCCGAGAATCAACGTCCCCCGCCATATCTGCGCCCGTGTACGCAATCAGCTGAGGCTTTTCATTTCCAAACTACAAACCCGTCTTGGAGGTCCCGCGAAGATATCTGAAGATCCACTTCACCGCTGACCAATGCTCCATACCTGGGTTTGAGAGGAATCTGCTCACAAGGCGAACCGCATGAGCAATGTCCGGCCGCGTACATCAAGCTGCCAACGGCCGAGGAGTAAGAAACCTTACTCATGTGCGCCTTCTCAGTGTCCGAAGACAGACACTGCTGTTTGCTCAACTTAAAATGGTTGGCCAAAGGAGTGCTGACAGGCTTGGACCCTTCCATGCTGAATCTTTGAAGCACATTCTCAATATAACCTTCCTGGGACAGCGAAAGCTTCTTGCCCTCTCGGTCGCGAGAAATTCTGATCCCCAGAATGCATTTATTTGTCCGAGGTCTTTCATGGCGAAAGATCGTCCGAGTTGCTTCTTCAGCTCCTTGATCCGAGCACTATTCTCGTCCAGACCACCAAAGCATGTCATCCACATAAAGGAGAAGGATGACGAAATCGTTTTCTGAGAATTTCTGCACAAAGACACAGTGATCCGAAGAAGTCTTATGGTACCCTTGTTCGATCATAACAAACTCAAACTTTCGATACCACTGTCTCGGAGCTTGTTTCAGCCCATACAAGCTCTTCTTCAAACGACAAACAAGTCCCTCCTTTCCTTTGACTTCAAAACCATCTGGTTGCTCCATGTAGATCTCTTCCTCTAGATCTCCATGGAGAAAAGCTGTCCGGATATCCAGTTGCTCAATCTCTAAGTCCAAAGCTGCTGCCAGTCTGAGCACTACACGGACCGAGGATATCTTTACAACGGGCAAAAAATTTCACCAAAGTCAACACCCTTTTGTTGACCAAATCCCTTGACTACAAGTCGTGCCTTGTATCTTGGGGCGCTCGGGTCCTCAGTTGCCTTCAGCCGGAAGACCCATTTGTTCTTCAGGGCCTTCTTCCCCTTAGGCAGCTTGGCTAGCTCAAAGGTATGGTTTTCATGAAGTGAGAACATTTCCTCTTCCATTGCCTCAAACCATTTATCCTTCTGGGAACTCCTCATAGCCTCGCCAAAATCCTCTGGTTCTCCAGCATCAGTTAGGAGGACGTACTCACTTGCTGGAAGGCGGACGGACGGTCGTCTCGGCCTGGACGACCGTCTCACAAGTGCCTCCTCATCCACTTGAGGCACCAAATCTTTAACATGATCCTGAGGCGCCGGAATCGCCGATCTGGTTGGACAACTCTTGGTCGCGACGTCGGACATAAGACGACTGACGGACACTATCACTGTCACTTCTGTCCGTCTGGGAAGTGTTGGGTAGAGACTTCAACTCTTTCCCAAAATCCTCTATGGTCTCGTCCTCAATGAAAACCACGTCTCGGGACCGTACCAGCTTCTTTTCCTTTGAGTCATACAGTCTGAACCCAAACTCATTCTCGCCATAGCCCAGAAAGACACATTGCATGGTCTTTGGCTCAAGCTTGGTTCTCTCATCTCTTGGAACATCAACAAAGGCTTTACAGCCAAAAGTCCTTAGATGATTGTAAGCTGGTTCCCTTCCGGTCCAAATCCGCTCTGGAACTTTCCCATCCAGAGGCTTACAAGACGACCGGTTGATCACGTGGGCGGCCGTCTTCAAGGCCTCGGCTCAAAAAGATCCCGGAAGCCTGGCCTCGGACAACATGCACCTGACCCTTTCCATCAGGGTGCGATTCATCCTCTCGGCCACGCCATTCAGTTGCGGCGTCTTGGGTGGAGTCTTTTGATATTTGATGCCGAGAGTTTTGCAATAGGCATCAAACGTTCCAATGAACTCACCGCCGTTGTCGCTCCGCATGGCCTTTAACCTCTTCCCGGTTTCTCGCTCAACGAGCGCATGGAATCGCCAAAGGTTCCCACAACTGGTCCTTGGTTTTCAACGGAACACCCACGACTTCCTTGAACAATCGTCAATGAAGGTCACAAAGTATTGTGCACCTCCAAATGACTTCTCGGTAGAGAGGCCCACACACACGTCTGTGTGGACGAGTTCCAAGACCTCGGACCTCTTGGAAGATGCGTCTCCTGAGAAGGAGACCCTTCGTTGCTTCCCCGTCATGCGGTGAGGGCAAGTCCTCGGCATTTCTCCATCCATCTCTGGAATGAGACCCTTTTTCGCCAGATGACTCATGCCACGCACACTCATGTGTCCAAGTCTTTTATGCCACAGGCCCGAGGACTCCACACTCCCCGTAGCATTCACCTCTGCTACCTCGGCCTGGGCGTTCATAGTGTAAAGGCCTGAAGCCTTTACTCCTCTAACAACCACCATCGAGCCCTTCTTCAGCTTGAAACTGCCGTCACAAAAGACGCTGCAGTAACCTTCATCGTCGAGCTGTCCCGCTGAAATAATATTCATGCGAATATCGGGGATGTGTCGGACGTCCCTCAAAACCAGCCGGGCACCAGTGTTGGTTAACAAGGAGATGTCTCCTCGTCCAACAATTTTGGACGTCTCCAAGTTGCCCATCTTCAATACTCCTGGGGCGCAGGGAGTATAAGTGGAGAACAGCTCTCTCCTGGGAGTGACGTGGATAGATGCGCCAGAATCCACCACCCAGTCAGAAGCTTGCTAAGCCACGCTCACAGAGTCTTCAGACTTGCAAGCCAAAAGGAGGTCACCTCCTGTGATGACAGAGACCGAGGACTCTTCCTCGCCGCGTCTCTTTATGCCCCTATCTCCTCCAGCGTTTTCACGCTTCCATTTATAACAAAATTTCTTGATGTGGCCCTTCTTGCCACAATGATGGCACTCCATATCCTGATACCGAGAACGTGACTTACTCCGCCCTTTGTCTTCAGACTTTGGGTCACGTCCTCGGCCTCTTCCCCTTGGCTCAGTGACAAGGACCTCGGATTGCTGAGAGGTCGTCGTTCCCAGAGAACGCCGCCGCACCTCCTCGTTCAGCACAGCTCCTTTGACCATCTCTAAACTCACCACGCTGTTTGGAGCTGTATTGGCGATGGTGACCCTCATGGTCTCCCATGAGTCGGGAGGATTGCTAGGAGCGAGTCCGAGCACCTCATCTCGAACTTAATGCCCATACCCGGTCGGCCCGGTCCACACAACCACGAAATTCATTCGTGGTGGTTAAAACAAATGATCTGTCCTTGTAACGGATATGTACCAGCCTCATCAAGTGATAAATTTTGTTATTTCCAGACTTAGAAGCGAAAAGCTTCTCCAGCTTTTCCCAAAGCGTTCTGGCATTCGTTTCTCTGCGAACGTGGTTGTGCACGTTGTCATCAACGAACTGCCGTATAAGGCCGCACACTTGCTTGTGTTCCAGCGTCCATGCCTCGTCCGTTTTTCTCGCCGGCATTTCTGTGGTAAAAACTAGATTATGCATGGACTTCACATATAGCAAGTCAGACATCTTGCTTTGCCAACTGTCATAGTTGGATCCGTTCAAGCAAGGCATTTTGCTCCCGTAATCCATAGCAGCCGACAACAAGATCACCGTACAAAGAACCTATGTCTCTGATACCACTTGTTGGGGAAAAACACTCGACTGCACGGTGACCGAGCAGACAGAGTTCTCGGACAGCACACAGAGCAGAGCTCTCGGACGGCAAGGAAAGTAAGGATAGAGAATAAAAGAGAACACACAAATTTTAACGTGGAAAAGCCCTTCTAAAACCAAGGAAAAAAACCACGAAGAAATGTACTATAAAAGAATTGTTTACAAGTGTTGGCTACTCAAACTCTAACGAAAGAAAACAATCTCAAGTGTACAACCTTCCTCTCTCAAAGTGTATCTCACTCTATTTTTACAACAAAGCTTGCCCACAGCTCTCTCAAGGCTCTTAGAACTCAGAATGTCCCAGCTCTAGCGCACACTTCAGCAAGGGCAACAAGCTTATTTATATACACAAAGGGTGGCGTGTCCGCCTACCCTACTGGGCGTAGGTCTCCAGACCTACGTCCTAGGCCTGCCATGACAGGCGCATGCTTGGCGTGTCAGATGACAGGCTTGTCATCGGGAAGTTGCAGCTGCTGCAACATCCAATCAGAGTGGGTGACCAACCCACCTGCAAAAACGGCCAATTGCAGGCCTACGTTGATAGAGTCAGCGCCTACGATTCTAGGCTCTTCGTCCTCGTCCTCAGTAACCGCTCGACATGACGCTTCAACAAAAGTCCTCGTCTATTCTTCCAATGGAGTCCGCGGACATCATGCCACTCGGGAGTGACCCCAACAGTTCATCCATGCGTTGACTCAGTTTGAACAACAAAACTTGGATCTAGCTGTCTCATCATGAGATACCAGAGTTGGTCGATTAATCTTCTAAACACACAAGCATCAGTTAGGAACAGTCCTTCCTTACCTTCAGATTTTGATCCATGAGAAGCTTGATAGACTTGGTTCCAAGTGTCCCTGAATCTATCAAAATGTCAAGAACATATTTTCATCCACAAAAATGGATGCCTTTCGATGACATTGCTACCTCTATCCCCAAGAAAGAAGCACTTTGTCATTAAAGATACCTCTATCCAAAAATTCGAAGGAATTCCAGCTTGAAATCTTATTACTCTAGCTATATTCAAAAGGTGCTGATGTTTTCATTCAACAATTTTATTTTGTTGTAAGGTTTACACACAACTTTTTTGATAAATTATACCTTTGTTTCTAAAAAATCTATCATTTAAAATTCAGCTCCATTATTGCTTTTTAAGATTTTTATTTTCATTTCAAATTGAGTTTTGGCCAAATTGTAAAACAATTCCAAGCAAGATTAAGTATAAGATTTGTTTCTAAGAAGATAGGTCCATGAACTTGCAGAAAAATCCTCAATAATGGTTAAAAAAATATTTCAATCCATCATAGGCCTCAACTGAAAAGAGTCCCCAAATATCACAATGTATAAAGTCAAAAATAGTAGCAGTTACATGGTGACTAAGAGGAAAAAATAGTTTGCGCACTTCTGCTGTGGGACAAACGGAACATAAATCTTTATTATCATAAGAAATATGATTTTTAACATGAGGATCTTCAATTAACTGTATTCAAGAAGGGGAGATATGACCTATGCAATGATGCAAATATTGGAAACAGAGGAACTAATGGTAAAAAGAGCATTGTTGCAAGAACTGGACTCAAGGAAATCAGAAAGTGCCATGGGAGAGACTTTAATGTTCTGCAAGTGACATGGCCCATTCATCACTTCACCCTTCCCAATAGTTGTCCAAGATCAAAGGTCTTGAATAAGAACACAATGCAACAACTGATAGTGTTAGTAAGCTGTTTGGATGAAATCAGATTGAAGGCAAAGAATGAAACATATATAACATCTCTTAACATGATTTTGTTCGTAAGATTTACAATCCCAATATTCATTAGTGGAGCTTCATTACCATTGGGCAGTTTAACCGAACAAGACACATTATTGGCTATGGATGTAAAAAAAGAGGTATCACAGATCATGTGATCTGTAGCTCCCTTATCAATTTTCCAAGGGATCATAGATAATTTTGGTTTGTGTACAAAAAAGTTAATGGGATTACCAGTCATTTCTAGAGACACAACTTTCCTTGCATTGGAAGCGGACTGTGCTTGATTTACAGTGCAAAGGGGTAGGTGGATCCTTCAATTGGAGCAAGCTCATTATCTGTTGAAATTGAGCCTTAGTCAATGGCACCTTGTCGTCATTTTCTGATTTATTGTTGGTAAACAGTATAGACTGACTCGCAGAAGCATTAAGGGTTTCTCCTTTGCCATAAGTTTATGGCCTGGGGGATATCCTCTGAGTTTGTAAAACTTCTGAATAAGATTGCCAGACTTGCTGCAATGAGTACAGAAAAGGACTTCTACCTTTTCTGCGTTAAAACAGTTTGTACAGATTCGTGTTTCCCTTATCTGATTAGGGAAAGTGATATGATATTAAAATTTCCTTTACCAACCAGAACCATAGGTTCAGCAGGAGTGGAGGATAGCATTTGGTGTTGTTTTTCTTATTGTTGAATAATAGAGAAAACTCTATTAACATGAGAAAGAGGATCCAACATAATCTGGCCCCTTATGACTCATTCACAGTCTCAATTGCATAATACAGTCTCGCTGGTACCAATCCGACAAGAGCTTCAATTTTCCACATTCACAGCTAGGGATGAGATCATAAACCGAAAGTTCATCCCACGGTGTTTTGGGCTTACTATAATACAAGCTCACTGAGTCTTGTTCCTGAAGGAGTCCAGTCAGAGACTTCTTTAGTTGAAAAATTCGTGGCCCATTTTGATGAGAAACCAGTCGTTTAGCCATTGTCTGATCTCTGTTGCGTCATCAACAAACACAACACTAGATTTAATGGTGTTGCTTATGAAATTTGGATCCAAGAAACGACCATATCATTGCATCATTCCCATGTCTTCATCAGAGGATCAGCTTAGCTGATGGGTTTCGGTATTGTGCCGTCGATGAAATCGATCTTGCTTTTTGCCCTCAAAGCTCTCCATAAGGATCTTGACCGAGTGGAATAGTCGTCAACGGTGAGTAAATCGGTGACAAGGATGCTTCTTGGGTTGTCTCCATTCTCCAATCTGTACGGATTTTGTAGGGTCATTTAGGTTTTCAAGTTGTGTGGTTTGATTTGTGGAATTATTTGGGTTTTGGAGTTTGGTAGTTTGACTTGTGGTGGCTTGAAGGGATTCCTCCATAATAGAGAGTTGTGGCGAAGGGAAGAGGTTTATCAGCCCCCAATACCACATCGAGAACAGGGTTTGTTGCGCATGAAGCCATAAGCGAAAAAAAGAAGAAGAAGAACAAAATTGATGAGCCATGCAGCTTCCGGAAGCAAGCTCTAACAAAATAGTAAGTCTTATAACAGAGGAATGAAATAAAAGAAATATTCTGCATCTTTCTAATTAGAGTTCTGCCCTCGAGAATTATCTGCGATCAGTTGGGCCTATTTGGGCCAATTCTTCATTTCTTAACACAACGGTTGTGATAAACAGACTTCATTTTCCTAGAATTCTTCCAAAGATAGAAGTGCGTAATTATAGCTAATTTAGCTCATTACTGTCCAATTATGGGGGTTTTTTAGATAATAAAATTGGGATGGAGGTGATTTAACAGTGTTGCAAGCATCTGATATGGGTCAAATTTTATTCTCAACTTTTGAATTTCGAGTTACTATTAATCTAGCAGTTTTCATTTGTAACTGCAAAACAGATAAGACGGAGGACACCCTTTTTCCCTATTTCGGCCGAGCACCCACGGCCACCTTTGCTCGTGAAGGAGGGGAGTAAACATATGTGAGCAAATAGTAATTTCTACTATAACGTAAGTGTTCGCAAGATTTACAAAAATATCATCTTTATTCATGTACACATTCATCCAACCAAATATAACAAATTGTATTATAATCCAACTGCACATCATTTTCCTATCAAAAAAAAAAAGTATATAATAACTCATCTAATATGCTAAAATGACAGCAAAAAGTCAATAACCAAATATAACAAATTGTATTATAATCCAACTGCACATCATTTTCCTATCAAAAAAAAAAAAGTATATAATAACTCATCTAATATGCAAAAATGACAGCAAAAAGTCAATATTGGTAAACAATGATAATGCCCCAAGTGTAACATAAAAACTCACACAAAATCTGTTAACAGTCTTTTATGCCATACAACCTCAGCCTTTTTTTTTACTAGAAGATAACATACCTGCCATTCATCTTGTTCCTTTAGCATAATTCCCGAGGCAGGGCTAGGTTGTTCATCTTGTCAGCCGTGTTTGAAAAGCTTCCTTAAATTCTCCAGCGTGTGCTCTTTGCATTTTGAAAATGGTAGATGGCAGTATGGACAAGCAAGAACACTCATATGATAACACGGCTGAGATTGAATTTAAACAAACTCCTACGGCGACTTTCCATGCAGGATTTGGATTATTTCCTCCGCTCTTGATTGGATGCCTGTAAGATACTCGGTAAGAACACGCTGCTCATACGATCCTCCCTCCTGAAGGGATGAGAAAGAGAGAGGAGGCAGCAATGGCAAGAAGAAAGAACATGTCAAATAATTGGTATTCGAGACTGGCATTTTAAGTTAAAACATGACGTCCCAAGCATGTCTCACTGTTCGGATCAAAGTCCGTTCGATTCGTTTCTTTATGACAGCATAGAACTCCTCGGGCGAGACATCTCCATTGCCAATCGTCATACCATCAATCAATAGCCTATTCCATTCGTTTTCTGGAGCTGCAAGAGAGCATGTCAATGCTTTAGCAACCACAACAGGGAGAAAAGTTAAATACCTTTATTTTTCAGGCAACATTACTTTTATTTTTTGAGCAGGAGAGCAACATTATAGGGGTTGTTCTTCGGCACAAAATTTCTGCTTTAGAACAACCCCAAACCAAACTGAAGGAACATTAACCCCAGAAGGAACAGCATGGGTTAATTGGGAATCAAGGCCTTTCCTCCTGAAACTGGGAGATTAGATACCACATGACCATTAGGTAGCTATTGCCATGCCGAGCTTGTGAAACCATAAGCTTTCCTGTTTTCTCTTCTATGTTCTGTTTCCCTGGGAAGTCATTTTATAATTTCTGAATTCTACGATATCTCTAACAATTAAGTCAGCCACCTGAAGATCTGTATTTTCTACTTACTAGACACATAAGATCACTATCTATTCACGGAGAGGAAAAGGAAGAGTTAAATATGTAATAGGCAGAGGTGTTAAACAGACCGTTCTTGACACGGCATGTGGTGAACAATGTTGATCCATGCATAGCACAGTCCAACACTTCAGATTGTGCCTAGAGATGTTAAATAGGCCGGGCCATCCGTGGCACAGCACAGCCCATGGTGAATAACGTCAGGCCATGCTATATACAGCCAAACACTTTGGACCATGCCAGGCCGCACGGTAGGCGGCCTGCGGGCCTTGCCGGCCCAATCCACAATTTTTTTTTAACTTTTACCCCAACGGTCAAGTAATCATTGTGTGGAGAGGGGGGAGAAGAGACAAGAGGGGGCCAACGGCCACATGACGGTTGCCCCCATTTTTTATTAAAAAAATTAAATATTTAAATATTAAAAAAATCTATATACGCCCCCATCTCCCCACACAATACTCTTTCTCTCTCTACTCTCTAGTCTCATACTAGTATAAAATGATAATTTTATTAATTTTTATATGTAATTTATATATTAATAGTATTATATATCATTTTATAAATTAATTATTAATTATAGAATATAATTTTTCTAATTTTGATAGTGAAGGAATATGAAAAAATTATTCCGATATTTTCATACCATTTATATGATATACACACACTGATGGTAATTCCAAAATACCAAAATTACAATCTAATTTTGACTAAAATATCACTGCTACTCCTAATCTGACTACCTTCTAAAAAACGTTCTAATAATATGTGGTAACCTTTTGAAATTAAATTAGTTAATATTCCTTGTAAAAATGTAAAAAAGAATATGCAGGTGAAAGTTTTAAAGGTACAAGACATTTAAAGAGACAAATGAAAAAATATGAGAGAAAAAAATAATCTTCAACTCAAACTGAATTGACATTTTCAGGTGATGTAGGGCCAAGACTTTTTCAATACAATTAGCGACTAAATCAAGAGAGACTAATGGAATATATTGTTCAATTGGAGAGCCCTTTTCTCATGGTAGAAAACTACAAGTTCGAACAGTACGTGTAAAAATAATTGCAACCCAAGCCTGTAAAAATATCTCAACAAACTATTAAAGGTCAGGCTATTCATCTTTTTTTCACGATGGGTAGTAAATACCCAAGGCCCAATCAAGAAGCCCGTTTCCGTGAAATGGGTCCAAGTCCATAAAATGCCCAAAAAGCCACCATGGCCTACGAGGCTGATTTGGCCCAAGAGGCTAAATTAGCTCAAGAGGTCCGAGAACTTGGGTCCACGGCCCAAAAAGCCCAAAGAGCTGAATTGGTCTGAGAGGCTGATTTAGTTTGGGAGGCTGATTTAGTTTGGGAGGCTCGAGGACTCCGTAAGAGACGAAAGTCTCCAAGGATATGGCACAGAGGATATGGCCCTAAAAACCCAAAAACTTAATGCTGAGCAAGCCCTTAGATGAAGCCCAAGAACATTTGTCACCAAATGTCCGCAGACGTGATAAAGGCCAAAGCCTTCGCCAAGGACGCGGACTCTGAGAAGTCTCCAACGGCACGTGCGTAGAAAGGAAGCTCAAGACGACCGAAAGCACCAGCTCATATCGTTGACTTTCGCAAAGGCACGCCAATCTCTGTAACACGCAATCTTCACAGCGAATGATAACCTGCGAAGCAAATGTGATCACAGCAGAAGTGACATCTCACAGCCCACATGCAAGCAACCTTTCTGACACGGCAAGATAGATTTGCAGAGTTAGTGGCAAGATTCACTACACATGCCACCTCCACGTGGCTGCTCCACACAGGAGGGCTCAACCACTATTAAAGCATTCACTATGTACTTAACAAATGACTTATTTTCTAACACTTGCATTTACGCTCAAAGAGAAAGAAAAAGCAAGTTACTTGCACTGCCAACTGAAAAAACACTTGTGTTTGTAAGAGTGATCCTTGGGAGTCACCATACACTTTGTTCTCCACCCTTTGTACTCAAACACCTGAATAGTGAAATCGTTCTCTAACTCAAAGTCCCATAGTTTTTCCCTCTCATTTAGAAGAGGGTTTTCTACGTAAAAACGCGACAGGCCACACTCTCTCTCCCTTCTACTTAAAAACTATATTTGTATTACTCTGCATTCGAATCCTCATCTGTACAGAGATCAGGACCCGAGAATATAACATTGGCGCCGTCTGTGGGAACCGACAAAAAGTCAGGTTAACACACTTTTCAAAAGCTGAAAAATGGTGAACACAATAACACAAGCTAGTAACCCGATCCAAGAAACTACCTCATGTGGCAACGGCCCTACTACAAGTATCAGGATAAAGGATCATTCTGATCCTTACATACGGGCGTTGGCAATAAGGATGGACAACATGTCCAAGGCTGTCCAGAACCTTTGCTTGAAAATGGACGCTCGGCTAAAGGAAGCACTTGTTCAAGGCCTATCGACCGCGACATCCCAGAAGGATAAGGGGAAGAAGCACCCCACGAAACAAGCCAGCCAACATGAGGACCCAAGGACGAAAGTTGCCTCAAGCAGCGAGTCCCGCAGCGACTTAAAGGTCGCTTGGGTCCTCGGATACAGGAGGAAAACCCGGAAAGGCGAAACTCTCGCTGTGTGTGCGACAATCAAGAGCACGCCATTCAGGAGGCGGCTCCTCGTGATGGAGTCCCTTCAAAGGATAGGAGCCTGCCAGAGCCGCAGGCTGCCCAAGACCCCTACGAATTGAGGAATTACCTCAATGAGAAGAAAACTACGGTTCCATCCCATGTGAAGGAGAAGCTTAAGAAGGTCTAGCAGCGAGTTTTTGGGGAAAACAATGGAGGAGCTGCTGACCTGCACCAATCTCCGTTTACAATAGAGATCAGGACAAGGCAGCTCCCCCCAAAGTTTAAGATGCCAAATCTCGATGCCTATGACGAAAGTGCTGATCCGATGGGCCATCTGTATCACTTTAGTAAGCATCTGAGCCTCCAAGGCTTGGATGAGTTGACTTTGTGCCAATGCTTTCCCTTGATGCTCAAGGGTGACGTGAGGATCTGGTTCTACGGACTACCTGCATACTCCATTTATTTACTCAGCGAGCTGACAAGCAGTTTCCTCTCACAGTTTGCCTCCAACAGAAGGATTGAGAAGCAACCCTGACACCTTACTCGCGTGAAGCAAGGAGCCAGGGAGAGCTTGAGAGGGTATCTCTCAAACCCTCCTCTTTTGACTTTTTCCCAACTAGGCAGGGAGTTATTTATACCTTGTTTTGTCCGAGACAGCCTTGAGCTCACCCTTGATTCGACAATAGCACAACAGGCAACAGCCTGTGTACTACATCAGTAAAATCCTGGCTGACACTGAGACAAGGTACTCTCACGCAGAAAAGATGGCTTTGGCACTCGTGTATTCCGCTCGAAAACTGAGACTATATTTCCAAGCACACAAAGTGATCATCCTAACCGACCAACCCTTGAGAGTGATTCTGCAGAAGCCAGAAACGTCGGGACGGTTGGTCAAGTGGGCCATTGAGTTGAAAGAGTTCGACATAGAGTTTCGCTCGAGGCCGGCCTTAAAAGGCCAAGCTTTGACAAACTTTATTCTCGAGACCATGATCCCAACTCTGGAGGCCTTGGACATTTGTGATGTTGAAGAATCACACAGCCCAGCAGTCTAAACTCTACATGTGAACGACTCTTCCATGAAAGATGGTTGTGAAGCTTGCATTGTGCTGAGGACGCCTAAGGGATTAGAGATAAAGTACGCAATGGTCCTTGGGTTTCCAGTGACCAACAACGCCGCAGAGTACGAAGCCTTACTTACAAGACTGCAATTAGCAAAGAAGTGCTCGACTAAGGATCTGGTTGTCTACAGTAACGAGTTAATTGTCAACCAGGTCCGAGGAAACTTTGAAGCAAACAGTCCACAACTGTCTAAATACCTCTCAAAAGTCCACGGATTAGTCTCGGACTTTGAGAAGGTAGAAATGGTCCACATCCCGCGAGAGGATAACAGAAAAGCCAACCAACTCGCAAAAGCAGCAGCCTCGGGAGACCTAGAGTAGTATGCCCTAGGAATGTGTGAGGCCCTCGACAAACCCAGTGTGAAAGATTTCGACCCAAAAGTGATACAAATATCCGACGCCAACAATTGAACGACCCCCTACCTGAGGTATTTGTCCGACGGGACACTGTCTCAAGACGCTGAGGAAGCCAAGAAGTTGAAGAAGACAGCAATGTGGTACACTATTATGGACGGTCAGTTGTATCGACGAGGATTCTCTGCCCCCTATTTGCGATGCCTCTCTCCAGAAAAGGCTAATTACGCCCTCGGAAAAGTGCACCTCGGAATTTGTGAATCCAACGTTGGGGATAAGAATATCGTCTTCAAGCTGATGAAGCAACGATACTACTGGCCAACTATGAAGTACGATGCCATAAACTCTGTGCAAAAATGCGAGAATTGCCAAGTCCATAGCAACATTACCCACTAGCTGCACACAAAACTCCAAGCTCTACAATCGTCTTGGCCTTTCGCGCAATGGGGGCTTGACATACTTGGGACATTGCCAACGGCATCAGGGCAAAAGAAATTCTTGATCATCAAAATCAACTACTTCACAAAATGGGTTGAGACCACGCCATTAACCTGCACAACCGAGCAGAACGCAACAAACTTCGTCAGCCAAAGCATCGTGTGTAGGTTTAGGATCCCAAAATACATTATGACTAACAATAGGACCCAATTCACTAGAAAGAAGTTCACCAAGTATTGCACCAACCTAAGAATAAGCCTGATACATACGTCAGTCGTGTACCCGCAATGCAATGGGCCAGTAGAGGTCACCAACCGCACTATATTCCACAGACTGAAGACAAAGCTGGAGCCTGGTGGGGGCTCATGGGTCGACGAGTTGCCATCAATGTTATAGTCGTACAGGACAACTCTAAGGGAACCTACACGAGAGATTCTGTTCAGCCTGTGTTATGGGATTGAGGTAGTCAAACCAGTGGAAGTTAGACTGATTAGCCTTCGAGTGGAAAGCTTCAATCCCCACAATAATGTACAGAGACTTTAGGAAAACCTCAACCTGCTTGAGGAAGCCCGACACGCAGCAAGACTTTGCACGGCGGCATACCAACAGAAGATCGCCCAGTATTACAATAACAGGGTGAAAGCGCGCCAGTTCGAAGTAGGAGACTTAGTGTTAAGAAGTATTGAGGCCACCAGTAAAAATACCCGTCGAAACAAACTCTCCCCAAATTAGGAGGGACCGTTCCTGGTCTCTGCCATCCTCCAAAACGGGCATACAAGCTACGCACCCAGGAGGGAAGGCTTGTCCCTCGGACGTGGAACGCCGCTCACCTCAAAAAATACTATCAATGAAAATGTATAATACACAGGTATAATTGATTGCATCATTTGAAACGCTTGTATCATATTTCATTAATAAAATAATATCTTTGACTTAATTACTGTTTAGCATTCAATTGAGTGTTTGCATATCATTTCATAAATACATAAGACCTAGGCTACACCTAAGTAAAATTAAAAGGACCCCTTTTACTTGCCAAAAACTCGGCAATGACGGAGCGGCCCATTAAAAGGTTGTACTCAAAAACTTGACAACAACGCCAAACAGCCCACAAGAGGTTGAACTTAAAAACTTAGGGGTTTAAAAAACGGCAAGTATGCAAAGACCCTAAATGTAGCATCTTCAGCCAGTAATGGTCAAAAGGTTCAAACACTCTACTCATGAAGGATAAAACTTCCTAAGAGCCTAAGTCTAAGAAAGAACTATAATCATGAGTTAAAAAGAGAAGTTGCACCAGGAAAGAGTAACTTCCATTCATATGTATGTGTTATGTACAACAAAAAGAAGATAAGTACACATATACAATGATACATTAAGACCCAGAGGATCCCAGCGCAGAAGGATCTAAGATCTCATCCTCCTCCGGGTAGACAATCAAATCTGCTTTGCTCTCAGCACAGACATTCCTTGGATGAAGTGGAGAAAGAGGAAATTGGGGCACCAATATCTGTATTACGTGGCAGCACATCCAATGCCATCCTAATACCTCCGCTCCGGTACAGATTTGATGTCCTCGACCTTTGTTGAAGTCATGAGCTCGGTCTCCAGATGAACATCTTTGCTCCAGAGGGAAATGTACTGCAGCTGCTAGGCCTTCAGTAAATCCTCAAGAGAGGCAATTTTGCTCTTGGCCTCAACAAGTTCAAGTTCTAGGCACTTATTTCGTTCCTTAGCAGCCTTGAGGGGTCTCAAGCTCACGAGAGACTGGGCGGCTTTATCAATAATTGGAGTAAATCAGCCGACCAGCTCACGAAACTGCAAAACAGGAGTTAGTTATTAAAGTGCTGTCCAGGAAGCAAAAACACCTAAGGTAAAACAGATATGTACCTTGGAGAAAATGGAGCTCTCTGCTGGACTGTCTCCTCTAAGAGCTTTAGATTCAACCGGCTCCATTGCAGATGCCTCTTGCACCACAAAAACCGCAGCCCTGGCCTCAGTCGCAGGGGCAACTTCAACAAAATTAAGGACTGTGGGCTCAACCACTTCAAAATGATCCGCAACCCCAATCTCCACTTCAGCAGCCCGTGAAGTCCCAGCGACGTCCTTGACCAAGACCTCCTCACGGGTCTCGGGCAAAAGCTCAATTGGACTATAAACTTAGATTGTTAGGCAAGGGAGCTCAGTAGTGGGCGCCTCAGTGGCCCTCTTTTGCTCAGTCTCAACAGTCTCAACAATCGTCATCGAAGTCATCATCACTGCTTCCTCAGCCTGAGTCGACTCAATCTCCCCCTCTGCCTGTTCCTCGATAATGTCCTCGGATGGATTGTCAATCCAATCCGATGCCTCTCCAGTGAAAACAGAAGGGATATCAAGCATGAGCTCATAAAGAAGAAGAGGGGCAACAACAGGCTTAACGGACAGACCTACGACCTCAGAAGGCTGCTCGACAGGTTCGATAACAAATGACGGTCCGATGCCTTCAGCTCCTTGGACTGGCACCTTCTTTCTTATCGGCCGCTCAATAAGGGCCGAATTGTCATCAAACGAGGAGGGGTACTCAATAATCACCGTCGGATGCTCCAAAGTCTCAGTCCGACGGCTCTTCTTTGTCCACTCAGACGGCTACTCGATGCTCAGAGCTTTTCACCTCTTCTTCTGCTTCTTCTTTCCAAAGGAACAGAAGGGACGCCGGAGTCTTCAAGTAGAGGCTCCCACTTGGCTTGCTCCAAGTAGTCAGACCCCAGCCATTCGTTACTCTTGTTTTTGTTGAATGAGCCAAGGTTGAACAACAGCAGGTCTGTGAAGTCCTTCACCGCAGCCCTCTCCTCAAGCAAGGCGTCCTTGCACAGTTTAGGCTCCATGTTCCCCCACTCATTAGAGAGGGCCCAATTCTCGCGAACGCCAAGGAAGAAAAACTTATCTTTCCACCTTTTAGTGGAATCAGGGTTTCCACCACTGATTTTCAGGAACTCAGGGCTAGATTGTTATCACTCCATGTCATGACCGCGTTTGGCTGTAGCCTCGCCACTGGAACCTTGAGGGCCATCATAATATGATACAACTCCAGAGCCATAGGATATTGAAGGTTACCCTTGAGGTGGACTACGTACACAGTGGCAAAGGCCATCGGTGGGTTGCATGCCCTCTCATGGGCATCAGAAATCACCATAGCCATTGAGCTCAGGATCTTATACCGCACTCAAACAGCCTCAAGATCTGCCAAAGTTAGGGAAGAGGCAATGTCTCTCACTCCAAGAGCCATGGAAAAAATTTCGGAAAATAAAGAAGAGAACATCTGTGAAGAAGGAGAAGAAAAAAGGTTTGAGTTGCAAAGAGAAAAAGGGCACTTAGAATTCTGAAAGCTCAAATGAAATGGAAAAAGGAAAGAAAGACTTAAACAGCCACAGTATTCATAAAAGTGCGCCTCATTAATTGCCCAACCACGTGTCGGCTCCCCACGGGTCGCTGGAAATGATGTCCCTTCCCTTCCCAAGGCTGCAATTAGTGCGCATTTAATGCGCCAAATTAATGCACATTGAATGCACCAATTGGCGGCGCAGGCCAGCTCCTCGAACCTGGGAAGAAAGTCCACGAACAGCGTCTTTCCAGGCCATCAATTCCAACAATGCCCTCAGACGCTTTCCTCAGTCATCGGACTATGATCACTTCATCAGATGGATTCTGGTTGAGCTATTCAAGAAAAGTCCACAGATATTTGGAAAGCTAACTCTTGAAAATAGAAGCGTTAAACCAAAGACAAAAAGGAACGTTCTGAAAGATCAGATCAACGTCAGAGTCGCACATGCCAAAGGTTAAGATTCTCAAACCTCTTAGCATGGGGAGCTGGCAATGGGTAGTGAATACCCAAGGCCCAATCAAGAAGCCCGTTTCCATGAAATGGGTCCGAATCCATAAAAGACCCAAGAAGCCACCATGGCCCACGAGGCTGGTTAAGCCCAAAAGGCTAAATTAGCTCAAGAGGCCTGAGAACTTTGGCCAACGGCCCAAGGAGCCTAGAAAGCCAAATTGGTCCAAGGAGCTAACTTAGCTTGAGAGGCTTGAAGACTCTGTAAAAGACCAAAGCCTCCAATAAAGCCCCGAGGACATGGCACAGAGGATATGGCCCAAAAAGCCCGAAAACTTAATGCTGGGCAAGCTCTCAAATGAAGCCCGAGGACATTTGTCACCAAACGTCCGCAGACGTGATAAAGGCCAAAGCCTTTGTCAGGGACGCGGACTCTGAAAAGTCTCCAACGACACGAGCACAGAAAGGAAGCTCAGGGTGACCAAGAGCGGCAGCTCAGATCGTTGACTTTCGCAAAGACACGCGCGATCTCTGCAATACGCAATCTTTAGAGCGAATGATAGCCTGCAGAGCAAGTGCGATCACTGCAAAAGTGACATCTCAAAACCCGCATGCACGCAACTTTTCTAACACGGCAAGATGGATTTGCAGAGTTTGTGGCAGGATCCACTGCACGCGCCACCTCCACGTGGCTGCTTCACACAGGAGGGCTCAACCACTATATAAGCATTCACTATGTACCTAACAAATGACCAATTTTCTAACACTTGCATTTACGCTCAAAGAGAAAGAAAAAGCAAGTCACTTGCACTGCCAACTGAGAGAATACTTATGTTTGTAAGAGTGATCCTTGAGAGTCACCATACACTTTGTTCTCCACCCTTTGTACTCAAACACCTGAATAGTGAAATCGTTTTCGGACTCAAAGTTCGAGGTTTTTCCCTCTCATTTAGAAGAGGATTTTCTACGTAAAAACGTCACGTGTCACTATCTTTCTCTCTCCCTTCTACTTTAAAACTATATTTGGGTTGCTCTACATTTGGGTTGTCATCCGTACAGATATCAGAACCCGATGATGCAATACTCACAATTTAAGTAAGAATTAATTTTTGAACTAATACATATGAAATTTAATTTTTCTTCAACTAGTGATATATGATCATCACGTAATAATTTAAATTATTTTTGTATTATAACACATTAAATTTCTGAAAATTGAAAATTACACAAAAAATTATTGGCTTAAAAGTTTTTGAGCACCCATACGATTTTCACAATTTTTAAAATAATTAATGCTATTATAAATGAATTTGGGATATTTCCTAAAAATTTTTCTATTATTTTTTACTATAATTCAAATAATAATTCTACTATTTCTTTATTTAATCATTATTTTTAAAATTTTTGATTATGAATTACTCTATACAAGATGTGCATGTAATATTATTAATCTTTGCATTAATGATATTTTATAATTTATTTTTTTATGTGAAAAAATAAAAAAAATTCTATTTATTAGAATATCTTCTTTTCTAGAGCAACAATTCATGACGTTGTGTAGACAAAACAAGTTAAGCTATAAGAACATGAAAATTGACCGCCCAACAAGATAAAACCCGATTTACCATATGCTGGAGGCCACATGCCTTTTTCATTATGTTTTAACCATCTTTCACAACGAAAATATCTCTACAATGAAGCCAATTACAAATATCGATTGGTAAATGGTTGAAACAAATAAACATTTTTTGAAAATATTTTATTTTACTACTAACGAATTTACTAGTACTCATTATACCACCTAAAAATATTTTGAAAGATTATAATTTTTATCATATAATACCAGCGATGGAGATAAATATATTATATAAAATTTAACTAAATAATTTTAAGTAAATATTAAAATTATAAAAAATAATAATAATAATTTACTAATATTACATTTAAATATATTTTTTAGGAAAAGTTTTTAAAATATTAAAAAAATCCTCTAATGTTAGGCTACTTCGCCATAATTATAGACCCCGCATAAATTTATGTGAAATGTATATATATATTAAAAAATTCTACAACAATATGGGGATGACATACACAAAAAAGAAATGAAAGCCAGTATCTACCACAAATTGCATGGAATATACAGCTTATATGCATCACAATCAACACCAAAATTGTTCACTCTAGCAACAGAAGTAAGCAGAAGCAGAGGTTATCGACAAGATTTGCTTTCGTTTGTACAAACTTGATGTGAAATACAGCTAATTAGTGAAAATACAACACCAGTTAAACTTTTTCACTATATATAGTCGGACCACGTTTCTAACAATATAAGCAGTAGTTCAGAGTTCCATATTTTAGATTAGTGGAAAGCCAACGAGTATACATTTCTCGTGCTCATATTAATAGCACAGAATCTTTTAACCCTACCAACAAGTATGGTATCATCAGAGTCAGCTTTTCGTACTGAAGATCAAATAGTTAATAAAAAAAAAGTAAGATAACACTGAAAATAATAGAAATGTACATCTTTTTTAAAGATTAGCTAGACGCAAAAAATCGTATCAGAATTTCAACTATTTTTAGTTTCAGTAAAGATGATGACTTTGGAAGTCACGGTAGTTAAAATGTTAGTGATACTAAAAATAACCAAATTATTATTAAATATATTTTTTAAAAAATATTCAACGAAATAAATAAAATATGATGTCTTTTTATAATATTTTATATAATTTTATTTTTTAATATTTTTTTTAAAAATATGGACATGGGGAAGGCCACGTTCCATGCTGAGCCGAGACATATATATCCATGTTGTGCCAGCACGGTTACATGCAGGCATCCGATTTAACACCACTAGCAATGGGAGGCTACAATATTTGCTCTTGATAAGTTAATAACCAGAATCAAGCCATTTTCTTAAATATCCTTAAGAAGGCAAATGCCTGTCAAAACATCATGTTAACGTTCCTCTAAAGGGAAAATAGACAAGAACAGTGTTAGCCTTTTTTAAGAGAACTTTATATTGTGATTTAACATTTAAACAAATAAGTAAATAGTTAGCATCATTAACAGCACAGTCGTGCGACAACAAAACCAGTAAAGCTAATTCATAATCAACAATATGGGGCCCACAAATTCTTCACATACTGACAAGCATATATAGAAAGTACCTTTAATCACCATCTCAAGAAACTGCTCTGCTTTTAAGACTTCATTTCCTGCATCACAAACATACGCACAGCCTTGGACATTTAGACACCGCTATAACAAGTTGGGAAATAAGTAACCAAATGCAGTACTTTTGACGTCATCAGAAACAACAAAGATGGTTTGACTTTGCCCTAATTTCATGTCAATGTGGGGAAGTTGGGTATCAGGAATAACAAATACCGACCGCCTATCCCCGCCCTTTGAGTTCAATTCTTCCACAGATCATTACAGTGAGGTGACAACAGGGCACAGTCTTGACATGGGTAAGGATGAAGGTTGGAGAAAATCCTGACTTCATGTGATAGGTACAGATGGAACAAAATGCAAAATAAGCATATATCATGCTAGATTCCTAGCAACAGATGTTTTGTAAAGATTTTGCTATTAGCAGATGTTTTTGGGTCAGTTGCAACTCAAAATTTGCAAAAGTACCTTTCTTCGCATAACTCCGTTTGGAGAGAATTCTAGAAGCATAGAGTTGCAAGACCTTCTGCAGCATAGCCTCAAGTCCAGGCTTGTCTCCATCTTCTTTAGCCTGAAAATGATGAAGAATAAGAAGTCTCTTGGTGATGCTCAAGGGATGGAACCTGGTACTAGTGGCGTATGCCATTTGTCAAAATGTTCAACAGATGGAAAACTTAGGGATATATGAGTGTGAGTTGTATCCAAACAATTTTTTGGGGGGTAAGTGTATCCAAATAATATTAACACAGGAAAATATTAACATATATCTATAAAAACTGAGAGGTCAAGCACACAAACAACACGTGAGTTGGTTTCAATTTAAAGGTGGAATAAGTATTCTATATGCCATTACAAGTTGTTCAGGGTACTCCTAGCATTCTTGTCAACCTGGAATGTTGATTAGCCCAATTTTCTGTATGTTTTTTTGAGTCCACTGAAAAAAAGAAAAAGAAAAGGCAGGCGCACATAAGCAGTAGAATACTCACTTTCCGTAATTGTGCATTAACTTCTGAAAGAAACCCTTCATCCAGATATCCTTCTTGCTCTCTCTGAATTAGTTCCTGACGATAACAATTGAATGATTGTTCATTGAGAAAAAGATTCAAGGGTCAAAGCAACCTCCTTCATCTGAATACTCAAGAATAGAAAGTCCACGACCTCAGGGTTCCATAAATGCTGCCACCCAAGTTAACTTTTATCAATAGGAAAAATAAGACTGCCTCTCTCTCTCTCTCTCTCTCTCTCTCTCTCTCTCTCTCTCTCTCTCTCTCTCTCTCTCTCTCTCGTGTGTCTGTTGCTTGAAAGATTAGATGTCAATATAATCAACCGTGAAATGCTAAAGAAAAGAAGAACGCAAAAGCACTATAGAATGAAAAGCATTGGAGACAACAGAGATAAACCATCCGTAGGCACTAGAACAGGATATCAAATAATAACACGGTTATAAGTACAGACTCACTTTCTCCATTAGATTGAGAGCTTGAGGATCTCTTGGAGGCCATGGAACCTCTTCTACTTCATCAACAACAGGTTTTAGGATTGATTTTAGAACATCAGTAGCGGACTCGATTTTCTCCTGCAGAAAGGAATCATGAACTTCATAATAAAGCAGAGGTAACTGGATAAGTATCTAACCCAACATGAGATGTTAGCACACATTCTCATGGTAAATGGCCATTTGCAGGGACTTCTTCGGTGGCAAAGAAAAAGAGAAAGGGTAGAGAGAGATGATACATGAGTCTTATGGACTATGCAATCCACTGTGTTCATCAATGTTTCAGCTAATTCTTCATAATCTTTCTGCAGAATAGCAATAACAATCTAAAGAGTTCCTCTTGAAAAAACTAAGAACTAAGTCCAGAAACCTAATCCTAATCATTCATAAAAAGAAACATCCAATCCAGTTGGAAAACCGTGCTTTATCATCCTCAGATTTGCAAGTCTCAGTTCTGGCAGCAAGACGTATCCAGAACCCCTCATTGAAAGCAAGAATATTTTCAGCAACAAGCTTCTGAAGCTGCCAACATTAGCAAACATCAACATAGATGTTTAATGAAAAAACAAACTTATAGCAAAGCTTCCATTGAAAACAGTGGAAATCCAAGAAATACTAATTGGGCTTAAAATTAGTACAAATGACCAAGCAAAGAACGTTTGGCTGATTTGACTTAATCAAGCTTTTTATGCAATAAACTAGTTAGAATTTAACCGAAACAATGGAACTTAGTGAAATAGGCTAAGGGTGCGCCCTCACTAATCAAAAATGTTTCATGTGGACTTCTGGAAGGCTGTAATATTTGACACATTAAAAAAACCTGCGTTTCTTTGCAAAATGGCCATATAAGATGGCATTTACCATTCCTATCACAAAGACTTTGAGTCAAAACAATGAACTCATTTCAGAATACCAATTACATAATAGAAACCACTACAATAACTTATATGTTGAACCATAATAACCTGCCTCAAAGGCCACCAAAGAGAGAGGAAAAAATAAGGACGAAAAAAGAGGGGAGATTTGAAAGATAAGACAGGAAGAAATACATATATTTTCACACATAACACGTATGAAATTGATCTCTCCCCTCTCATGACAAGCATGATAGGCAAAACTGCAACATTAGAAGAAAATCTCAACATGCATACCGACAGATTTTCCTATTTTGTTGTTGTGCACATTCTAAATAGATTTACAATAATCAAGAAGGCGGTCTTACATCTGCTCAGAAATTAACGGCAGTTCTCGAACTACCAAAATCAGAAAACGCCAAAATTCAAGCTCAAAGGAGCAAAAGGTCTAAAAGATTTGCATCATACACGACAATGAAAGTAGGATCGTGTGCTTACTTCTTTTGGATTCACTTCTCTCAGCATGTCAATCAGCCTGTCCAGTTCCACAGTCTTCTTAAAGTCTTCCTCCGCATCTTTACTGACTGCACATACCAAAGTTGTCCTGCTTATTATAACCAAACAAGTTTTTTTCACTAAGACGTTTGCACCCATCAGACAACATCACTACATCATCAACTTAGAGCTACACTCAATATGACAAGCAATGGGGTAACATCAGCTTCATCGACTTCCCAGTTCCAACATATCCAAATCACAAAAGTAGAATCCACAGAAATATCTAGTTTATACTACTTAAGTACCAGAATTTTGCTGCATGGTCCAATTTATTCAAGGCCGTTGTAGTTCATTCGCTTTCTCCCCTTGAATTATCGCAAACACTATTTTGCTGTTGCATTTAACATTGCAACTATTTCTTCTAAGCATGCCCAATTCAATTTACATGAGCGGTTTAACCTATAATCGTCGTAATCCCCAACAGAAAATCCAAAAAACAAATCCAGAAGCGGCACAGAAATCTCATGGAATCAAGCATGTTCATTCCATAGATTATCAAACATCATTTGATGAGAGAAAAGAAGGAACGTGACTATGGAACGTTTAAACCGGTACCTTCTCTTCAACTCAGTCAAAGAAAATAGCTTCAGAGTTCCTATCTTGATATCGCCATTGCCCCATATCCGCTTCAATGCATTCTACATTATCGAAAATTATAAAAAAAAAATTCCGCCACATAACCATCACTGCTCATTAAGGGTAGCAATAATTCATCAATTTCGAAAATTGGGCTTGAATGGACTCTGAGAAAAAGACCTGGAAACGACGAGAAGGATGACAGGAGAGGCAATAAACGTTAGGGGAAGAGGCCACTGCCAAGGATGAGACCATGGCGAGAGAGGCAAGCAGCTTACGCCCTAAGGATACAGATAGATTAGAGTCCCAGCCTTAGCCGCTGTAACTTCGAAGTAACTGGCCGGCACTAAGTTTCTTAACTTTGGGCCTGGCCTGTTGACCGAATAATTTTAGAGGCCTATAGCCCAAATTGAAGTTCAATTTTTGGCCCATATTTTTTTACGAATCATATCTTTATACCAGCAATTTATAATTTTATTACTGAAATAAGGCATCAAAATAGAAGTGATTTAAAATTCTGATTTTCAAAATATTTAATTTTTAACTTCCGAATAAACGGTTTCTATAAAATAATGAGTAGATATTAGTACAATTGTTATATTGTTCTTACTTATACTATATTGTTCATACTAAGATAATTATTTAGTATGATTTAAATGTTATTAGTACCTTACATAGTTATTTTACATATACTTGAAAATCAAAGTGGTGCAGCCATAAAAAAGAGTTTCTATAAAACATAATTAAGGTGTAGAAGTAATATAATTGATGTTTAATTTTTGTGAATTTATATTTAATATGAGTTTAAATTTTATGATTATTAGTCTAACAAATAAAAAAATAAATAAAAATAACGATCTATTGAAAAGTATTCTCATCATTTTTCAAAATTTACATGTTAATGAACTATTAATTATAGTTATATTTCACTTTTGTCTCTCAAGAAAGAGCATAATTTTTGTTCTTTATCAATTACTTTCAAAGCTTATTTTTAGGACAATTATTATTGGTGTGACCTCATGTATAACAATAATTACATGTATGGTTAAAATCATCTCAATGTTATAAATTGAAGTTATAGAACTTAAAACCAGCTACTAAGATGATTATGTAGCCAAAATTTTATTTACTTTTTATGACCTCTTAGTGTAAAATCATGTCTCCTTGTCACAAATAAACTTAGCAACTACAATATCAAGAAAAGGCGATGATGATGGTATAACAATGAAGCTCAAGTAGGTTCAAACTCATCATGAAGAGTAATGGTAAATTCGTTTAAATGAATATCACCACAATAATTAATAAAATTTTTATGTTCAGTTAGATATTTTTACTAAGGCTCCATAAGTGCTAATTAATCATATAGGTAATTCATCCTAAGATAGAAGTCACTAATAAATTAATTTGATTATTACTCTTTATTATGGAGGTATTACATGATCAAGTATTAATAAACAAAATCTATAGATAAATAATGGTGTTACAAAAAACTTCATACTTCTTTAGCAAACTAAAAGCATCTAAAAAGCATGTTGATGGAAAAGATAAAAAAATTCACAAACCAAGTAATGATTCTATGACTCGTACCATTCCAATTTTCAAGTCCAATTAAATTTTCAATTTAATCCAGATTTTTGTGCTAAATATGTGTACAGTTTAAAAAAATATGGATTTAAATCTGAATTTTTGCTATGTACGAATTTAAATTTATATTTTCTTGGGCAAATATAGTAATTTTGTTAGTTGTGATATACAGAAAATATGTATACTGATGTTAATTCTGTCAGTAAATTTGTATACTATTTGTAAAATTGTATATTAAAAAATATACTGATCGTAAATATATTAATTATATTAGATGATTAATCTGTATTTAGTAAAAATTATTAGTAAATTATTTATAATTGATTGTTTGTAAATATAGAAAAATTATTTGCATATTCATATACAATGGCCGAGTGAACTCCTTCCGTTGATATGATATTTCAGAGTATGAATGATACATGAAATTTTTGAAAGCAATATCGCTAGAAAATAGGTTTCTCTGTGAGAAAAATGGCCGTAAGAAAATCAAAAAAAGATAACATAGAGATATTTTGAAAATTTTCTTGTTCTAAAGAAGGCACACGTGAATTTGATAAAAGAAAGGAGGTCATGCAACCGCATTGGGAAATAACATGTGGGTGTTTTGCTAAGATAGAATGCATGTTAATAAGGAAGAACATTACTATTATTGTAAAACATTTCGTGGGGGACCATAATCATGAACTAGAGTCTCTTGAGACACGTCATATGCTGAGGTCTCAAAGGGAGGTGTCAAATTTACAAGGTCATGTTATTGAGATGGCCCAAGACATCGATTTGAGACCTTATGACACCCATGAGTTAATGGTGATGGAGCCCGGTGATAGGAAATATATTAGATATATGCCAGAAGATAAAAAATCATGCCTTCGAGTTAGGAGGCAGCGAAGTATGTAGTGTGGGAAGGTAGGGGCCATATTAACATACTTTCGCAATCAAGAAATAAAAAGTTGATAATTTTATCATAATTTTCAGTTTGACACAGATGAGTTAATTACTAATATTTTTTGGGCTGATGAGGATATGGTTGCTGATTATGTAACCTTTGGAGATATTATGATATTCGACACAACATATGGAACAAACAAAGGTTTGTGGTCTTTCGGTGTTTTCACGGGGTTTAACCATCATCGAAAAATAGTTGTATTTAGTGCTGCTTTGCTGTATGATGAGACAGCGGAATCATTTATGTGGTTGTTTGAGACATTTTTGAAATGTCATGGTGGGCGAGCACTGATTACTATTTTTACTAATTAGGATACCACTATGACCAAAAGTTATTAGTTTAGTAATACCTCGTACTTTTCTTAACTTGTATATATGGCATATTTTACAAAATGCAATCAAGTATTTGGCTTCTTATCCGAAATTATTTCATGAATTTACTAGATATATGCATGGAATTGATCATCCTGTAGATTTTGAACTTGCATGGGCTACAATAGTCTCCAATGAAAAAGCTTCCCGTGCACTTTTGTGACTAGAAGACATGTATAGTATACGTTTTAAGTGGATGTCATATTATATAAAAATGTCTTTACATTTGGCATACAAAGTACACAACTATCGAAAAATTTAAATAGTGACCTAAAGATCTACTTGAAATGGGATTTAAACATAAGAGATTTCTTCCATCATTTTGATAGAGTTGTTGATAAGAAGAGACATAAAGATCATATGGCTAATTTTGTATGCAGACAGAAAATTTCACTTCTTATTATAAACAATTATTCTTTTATGCTTTATACTTCAAAAATTTATACCCCAACAGTGTTTAAGATGGTACAAAAAGAATTGCTTGATATACCAGGTTGGCGTGTCATATCCCGTGCTGATCCCATGCATGTAATGGTTTATTATACGGACTCGAGGAATGTTGTTGCAGTTATGTTTGATAAATTGAGTAAAAACGTTGATTGTAGTTGTAAAAGATTTCAAAATGTCGGAATATTGTGTGTTCATACTTTTATAGTTTTCAATATTCATGGTTTGACTGTAATTTTCGATCACTACATTATGATGAGGTGGACCATAAACGCAAAACACTGTATTGAATCCGTTGCTACAATTGAAATTCAAAACAATAAGGATGATTCGCATATATGGTCTGCAAGGTTGGCTAATAATTTTATGAGAAATTATATTAGGATGGAATCCACATCAAATGGTCGGACAAAAATGGAAGAGATTGTTGTAGGAGTTAATAAAATTGTTGACGAATTTTGTAATCTAAATATCAAAGAAGGGACAAGCAAGGAGGCATTACCTGTGGAGAACACAAGAAGTAGGTATATTTATTTACTATATTGCTCATTATTAATTATAATTGTCATAACGTCTTGTTGCTAATACATTTGTTTACTGTATGTGCTGTACACTAATGATGTAGATATTGTCATCTTGTAGGAATTAGGTAGTTCATCATCACAGTTACATGTTGCGTCACCCATACAACAATTTCAAATCACACAATATCAACAGCCGATGACATATATGCATATAGTGGTGCATATTGTTAGTGTGTAAACATACAGCTAATTGCATATTATACAGAGTACACTAATGCCATACAAATTGATTTTGTCTCAAACTTATCATTAAACTCTTAATATATTTTATTTTACGGGTCCCGGGGTCCAAAGAAAGGCAAGTTATGTGAAATGTTTGTGTAGGTATCCATTGAACAACAATTACATGACTCCGTGTGTGCACATCCTCCCACATGTCAAAGGGTACTTCCCCTACACCGCATAGTTGATATCTTTAAATGATGATACTAGCAACTCTTCCAAATTTTAGAGTTTATGAGAATTCAGGTCCACCACAAGAAAGGTGAGGATACGTGTGACTTGATGAAAAACCGCGTAAGAGGTCATTTCAAGTCCATTCTCTTTTTTTAATGATGAGCTTAAGGTAGGATCGAGATAAAGTAAATCTTCTTCCATTATCAACAAAGACTCGTTTCATACATCATTTTTAATGATGCATACTCAATACAAACTATTCATATATGACTTTTTCTTAGCTAAAGTGAACTTGTTATCTATACGCCTTTTGGAGGCGATGGGCCATCAAAGAAAATCGGAAGTAATGTTGAGGGTTCCACTAGTAGCACGGAGGCCTTCTTTCAGAAACGGTTAGTGTCCCCTCTTTATTAGACATTTTCAATCCAAAAAGGTCTTGGCGTGGCCTCCAGAAAAGGAGGATTTCTTCCAGGATTCCCGAGTGGCTTGGGCCACTTGACAAAGAGTAACAATGTTAAGAGAATCAATTAGAGGATTGATTGAGCTTCGAACCTATTCTTACTACAATAGCAAAGTCCCGGCCTTTCTCTTTAAACGCTAATGATTCTCGTCCTTCTCAAATCAAATTCATCCCAATATCTTCTAGAGGTGTGAGGGCACATGGATGAGATGCTTAAAGAATCCCCCTCCAAAGCCGGATAAAAAATTTCATCCACTAAGGCTTGGGAATGCCTCGCCACGACCGCCAAGAACTTTCCTAGGCTCTTGTCTCACGCCATGAGATGTTACACCAAACTGCGAAAAAAATGATGAATTTTCTTCTTTGGACATAGTCAAACCATACTCTTCGTCCCCCTTGGATGGGGAAGTTTTAGATGGTGCCTCATCTAGTTACAATTGTGGTCAAGTTAAGATGGTCCATCACTCCCATTTTTTGGCATTTTTTTTTATTCTAAGAGTTTACGGAAATGCTCGCCGCTCTCCCAAATACCATTTCTCTAACTTTTCCTCCACATGGGGTAATTATACCGCGTCCTCGAGGAGGTGCCTGCATTAGACGGTGGCATTGATATATATGGGGTCAAAACAAATGCCCATATTTGATTCAAAGTTCAACCTTGGGATCGGGGAAAATTTAATAAAATAGCAATCATTTGTTAACTATGCCTCTACAAATTGCAAATAAATTCAAAAGTTTGACCCGGGAGCCCCGAGGGCGCTCCCTTCGCCTTATCATCAATAAATTAAACAAAGGGCGAGGATTTGAATTTCTTAATTAGGCAAATAGTATTCGGGATGGTGATGAAAAGGGGTTTGGGACAACTATAAAGAGGTGGCGCGCCACGAGATTGCTTAATTATTTTAAAACAAAGAATGATGTGTGGTGTTGTGTAGTTAAATGTGATCTAGGAGAGTGAGATGTTGACTTTTCATCCTCTTCCCACAGACGGCGCCAATGTTGCGTTTGGGTCCGACCGCCGTACAATGCTGACGCGTGCTGACGTCAAGTGGACGGAACCAATAGCAACATAAAAGTGAGTGAGGTGCGGGCGAGTGAGAGAGGAATGGACACCCAAGTTTTTACGTGGAAACCCCCCTTTGAAACGAAGGGAAAACCACGAGGCTGAGAGCCTGAGAAAGATTTTCACTAGTTGATCCTTGTTTCTTACAAGTTACAAGGTTTTGGGTACACTCTTTATCTCTTCTCGAGCTTTTTTACTCGCCTACCAAGATCCCTTCTTTGAATGCCTTAAGTGAGTATTTATAGTGGCAAAAGGTAGCCGTTGGGAATGCCCATGAGGCTACTAAGGCCTACCGGGAGGGCGGCTACCAACTCCGCTGACACAGCCGTGCTGTGTCAGGCACGCTGGCGTGTTTGGTGAGCTGACGCCGCCAATGGCCATGCTGCGCCAGGAATGTCAGTTTTGAGGTGACAGGGCATGCTCTGGGGATTGCTGATGACGGCGGTGGCGTGTAGCAGGATTTACGCACTCCTTGGTAACTGTGAAGTTGCTGAGCTGGCATTCCTCGTCCTTTACTGATTCGATTTGGAGTCTGAATGAGTCCGCGTACTATCAACCCCACGTGGGTTGTCGGACGGTCATAGAGAGTTCTCGGTCATTCTGCATTGCGTGAGTGCTCGGACGCATGACAGCTTGGCTTCTCGGTTCAAAGTACTCGTCCTATTCCGTACTCCTCTCATGGTACCCGGATAATGGGACCCAACACTAGCCCCCCATGCCAAAGGGCTCGAAGTCCTCGACCGTTTGGCATGTCCTTTCATCACCACTGCTCTTCAAGACAAGTTTTCAAGTGGAAGTCCGTGAATTCTCCTTTGTCCGGGAACTCGTAGCGCCCGCCGTTTTGTTTTCGCAGAGCATTAAATGCGGGATTTGACGCGTTGTCAGTCGTCTCGGGAATACAGGGCGTCACGTCTGAAGAAACCAACGGCCGTGCGACGCGTGGCTAGGGCAATGATGGCGCCTTTTAAGTTTTCGAATACGCAAATCGATTTTCCCTCCTCACCAGAATTACTTCTATCCTTCTGCGTCTCATCTTCCTCCTTCGTTCGACGTTTCCCTTCGTTTCTTTCTGAGTTTTGCTCTCTGCTTTTCATGGCTCCTGGTATCGCCGATATTGCTTCATCGCTGTCGTTGGAGAGGTTGGACGAGCTCCGGCAGCAGTATGCCATCCCTGGTTCCATGGTGATGACGGTTCCAGGGGCTACTGAAAGCGCGCGTGATCCTCCCAGTGGCTTTGTCACCGTCTACGAAGTCCACCTTAAGGGTGGGCTTCGATTCCCAGTGCCAGAGGAGTTCCATGCGATTATGGCAGCGCTTCAGGTGCCCTTTGCGAGGCTTCAACCAAACGCCGTTAGGTATTTGGTTTCTCTCTGTGTCTTTCTTCGATGTCATGGGAGGCGTCTAAATGCGCAAGTTGTCAAGATTATGTTTAGGTTTACGCATAATCTTGAGTGGGTCACCATGACCCCGCGCCCAGAGTTTGCTGTCATGTGTGGGGGGAATCCAGACTCCACCAAAAGGTGAAAAGACAAGTTTTTCTTTCTGGCTACCCCCGAGGACTGGCGCATTCCCAATGGATGGGGGAATGTAGCCAGCCATTACTGTTCCGATCCCTCAAAAGAGAAGAGGGATGCCGTCCAGGAACTTTTAGGGTTGATAACAGCTAATTTGGGGAGCTTTCACGAAAATAAGCGAAACGCTTGGCTATCTCCCGAGAACCTTGCCAAGGCTGAGTGGTTGCCTTCTCCTGGCCGCCCTGCTGCTTCTTTGTCCTCGGGGAAGAAAGGAAAGAAACTGAAGAAAAAGGCCAAGTCCTTGAGGATAAAGGTCAAGCCTTTGGAGACAAGCCGTCCGGGCGAGAGCTCAAAGCCCCCGGCGGCAATTGTTGAGCAGTCCTCGTCCGATGATGGCGACGAGCCTATCGCTCCCTTATTCAAGAAGCCGAGGACTCAAGCCGCTACCTCCAGCGTTATTTCCACGATCATTAGGGACATCGTGGAGATTTCTGACACCCAACCTCCCGGCGATGAGTCAATGCCTGACGTTCCCGCCGAGTTTACTGGCGAGGTCTCGGGCTTCACTGACGATTCGCCCGAGGCCATCAATGCGGAGGGCGCCCAAGTTGAAAGAGAAGCAAGCGAGGCGCAACCTCGTGTTGACGAGGAGGCTGAAGCGGAAGCGGTTATTGAACCGTCTTCGGAGACGCTTGCTGAGCTCCCCGTAGTTGCAGTCCAAGCCAATCAGGCCGAGATCCTTGCTGAGGAAAGTGAAGGCGTTCTCGAATCCGGCGTTGTTGGAGAAGAGACGGTGTCTACTGATGTTGAGCCCCAGGGCACGGTTCCTCAAGCTGGCGTTCCTTCATCTGAGGTGGAGGTCGAAGTTCCTGTGGTGCCTGCCTGTGAGGCCCAGGCGCCCGAGACTAGCGGGGAGGCCTCTGTAGGCGGCGACTTGCTTATTTCCCAGGTACCTTCATCGTTTTTTGAGCGTTTTGGCCTTCTGCTTTCTTCCTTCTTGTTCTCATGGTTTTTGCCCTTTGATGTAGCTTCACGATGTGGCTGGAAAGATCGCCTCCAAGATGGAGGTCCTGAGGACTGCCAACGAGGCTGCCCAAAGGTCGGTAGCGGAGCTCGCTGAGGCTAGAAATAAGATAGCCTCGTTGGAGGAAACCGTGAAGCTCCAGCGGGTTCAGCAGTCGGCGCTACAAGAAAGGCTGTTTCTTTTGGGGCAGAAGCTGAGGGTGTCTATTTCACCCGCGGAACTCGGGCCTTTATTGGAGAGTAGGTACTGGGATGGCATTCGCATGTGCCGCCGAGTAATTCAGCTTATCCATCCGCGGTTCCCTGCAGTTGTACTCGATCCCCGGAATGCCGATGCTTTGACCGCAGATGACTTGTATGGGATTCTCGGGAGGCCTTTCCCTAGCTCCTCTCGGCCAGGGCCGCCTTGTGACCCTCTTTCTCCAGGGTCGTCTGAGCCCTCGGATTCGGCGGAGCCCCCAGTATCTTAGGATGTGTTTATGTGTCATTTTTCTTTTGTACATGTATTTTTTGACGAAATAAGACATCGAATTTTTCGGCAACGCCTGGCTGTGTATCTTTCTTGCTTTTCGTTAAGCCTTGTTCTCTAGTAATGTTTGGATGAAGCCAAGTCCTTGAATTTCGACTGTTAGCCCGCCTCGGACGGAACTGAACTTCTTTATTTCGACCTCTTGGGCTGCTCGGACGGAACCGAGTTTTTTTTTATTTCGACCTCTTGGGCCGCTCGGACGGAACCGAGTTTTTTATTTCGACCTCTTGGGCCGCTCGGACGGAACCGAAGTTTTTATTTCGACCTCAGGGCCGCTCGGACGGAAACGAAGTTTTTATTTCGACCTCTTGGGCCGCTCGGACGGAACCGAAGTTTTTATTTCGACCTCAGGGCCGCTTGGACGGAACCGAAGTTTTTTTTTTTTCGACCTCTTGGGCCGCTCGGACAGAACCGAGTTTTTATTTATTTATTTTTTTTTCGACCTCTTGGGCCGCTCGAACGGAACCGAGTTTTTATTTCGACCTCTTGGGCCGCTCGGACGGAACCGAGTTTCTTTAATCAGCGAATTGCTTCGAAATGTATCAAACCTCTAGGCTTTCATAACGCACTTGCAACGTTTTTTCCAATCTCCATTTACAACCTTCTTTATAAGTGATAGTGTCCTCCCGCAGTTTGGTGTCGTTGTGTATGGACGCTCCCGGGCTGCCTTGACTCTTACTGATAGTACTTCCTGAGGTGCTTGGCGTTCCACGTCCGGGGAACCAGCTTACCCTCCTGGCTGCGCAGAGCTTGTATGCCCCATCTCGAAGGATCGCCGAGATCGGGAAGGGCCCCTCCCAATTTGGGGAAAGTTTGTTACGTAGGCATTTTTTCCGGTCGCCTCAATGCTTCTCAACACCAAATCTCCAACCTCAAATCGTGCCTTCACCTTTTGTTGTAATAGCGAGCTACCCGTTCTTTGGTACATTGCTATGCTAAGTCTGCGGCTCGGTCACGGGCTTCCTCAAGTAAGTCAAGGTGTTCTCGGAGCCTTTGGCCATTGAGGACTGGATCGAAGTGCTCTACTCGAAGGCTTGGAAGACCAACCTCTACTGGTATGACTGCTTCCACCCCGTAGCAAAGGCTAAAGGGGGTCTCCTTCGTCGATTCTCTTGGTGTAGTCCTGTTTGACCATAGGATGGAGGCTAACTCATCCGCCCAGAGCCCCCAGAGTCTATCAATTTGGTCCTGAGCCCGTGCAGGATTGTCCGATTTGTGACCTCCACCTGGCCGTTGGCTTGAGGGTAGGCAACGGATGTGTGGACCAGGTTAATTCTAAGGCGAGCACAGTACCTAGAAAACCGCTTCCCGGTGAATTGTGTTCCATTGTCGGTTATGACACATTCAGGGACCCCAAATCTCTGAGACGATGCATCCGGAGAAACTCCGTTGCGTTTTGTTCCGTTATCCGCGCGAGGGGCATCGCTTCCACCCACTTAGTGAAGTAATCTATCCCGACAATGAGGAACTTTCTTTGAGCGGTCGCGACCGGGAATGGTCCAAGGATATCGAGCCCCCACTGTGCAAAAGGCCACGGGGACTGTAACGCCCGGAGCTCTGTGTGGGGCTGACGGTTCAAGTTGCTATGGATCTGGCAATTCTCGCACTTACGCACAAAGTCTATGGCGTCATACTTCATCGTAGGCCAATAGTACCCTTGCCTCATTATTTTGAATGCCAGATTCTTGCCTCCGATATGGGACCCACAGATCCCAAGATGTACCTCCTGGAGAGCGTATTCTGCTTCCTCGGACGTAAGGCATCTCAAGTAAGGGGCCGAGAACCCCCGTCGATATAATCGGTCGTCCACGATGGCGTACCACCCCGCTGTCTTTTTTATTTTCTTGGCCTCAACGGGGTCCTCGGGCAAAATGCCATCCGTGAGATATCTTAAGTACGGGGTCATCCAGGTGTCACCACTCGACACCTGCATGACCTTGGTCTCGGGCTCCTCTATCGTGGGTCGTTCCAATGTTTCCCTCATTCCTCGGGCGTACTGCTCAGGATCCCCGGATGCTGCTGCCTTTGCCAGCGCGTCCGCCTTTTCGTTTTCTTCCCTTAGAATGTGTGTAAATTCTACCCGCTCAAAACCTGGGATCATCCCCTTTACCCTCATGAGGTATTTGGAGAGCTGAGGATTGTTGACTTCAAAATTCCCGAGGACTTGGTTGATCACCAGCTCGGAATCACTATAGACCACCAAGTCCTTGGCCGAGCATTCCTTTGCCAATCGTAGTCCTGCAATCAAGGCCTCGTATTCCGCGACGTTGTTGGTGGCTGGGAACCCCAAGGTTAAGGAGTACTTAATTTCTGACCCCACGGGGGTCCGCAAAGACCACACCGCCCCATGACCATCTTTCATGGAGGAGCCGTCCACGTGAAGCGTCCACGCTGGCGCTGTTATTGCTTTGCCCATTTCAGTGTCCTTTGAATCATTGTTGGCGAGCGCGGTTGCTTCCACCACAAAATCCGCAAGGGCCTAGCCCTTCATAGCTGGTCTTGGCCTGAATTCGATGTCGAATTTGCCTAATTCAATGGCCCATTTAATCAATCGCCCAGAGACCTCGGGCTTCTGGAGAACAGCCCTCAGTGGTTGGTCTGTCAGGACCACTATTTTATGTGCCTGGAAGTAAGGCCTTAGCTTCCTGGCCGAGTATACTAGTGTCAGTGCGATCTTCTCCGCGTGCGGATATCGCGTCTCCGAATCTGCTAGGATCTTGCTGACATAGTATACTGGCTGCTGGTTCCCTTGGAATTCTTTCACCAAGGCTAAGCTTAGGGCCCGGTCGGTTACTGAAAGATACAGATAGAGTTCCTCTCCCGGCTGAGGAGAAGCTAGGAGAGGAGGGTTTGCTAGATACGCCTTGAGGCCCTGAAGTGCCTCCTCGCAATCATCGCTCCAATGGAAGCCTTTGGTCTTAGGTCCTCGGAGTGCCCTGAAGAAAGGCAAGTGTCTCTCGGCCGATTTGGCCAGAAAACGGGAAAGGGTGGCCACCCGCCCAGTGAGTCTTTGGACTTCTTTGACAGTCCGGGGAGATTGCATGTTTAAGATTGCTTGGATCTTCTCGGGATTCGCTTCGATCCCACGCTGCGACACTATATATCCTAGGAACTTCCCGGACGTCACCCCGAATGTGCACTTGCTGGGGTTCAACTTCATTCCATGGGCCCTCAACGCTCGGAAGGTTTCCGCCAAGTCCTCGATGTGGTTTGCGCAGATGGTGCTCTTCACGAGTAAGTCGTCCACGTAGACTTCCACATTCCTGCCAATCTGATCCTCGAACATTTTATTGACCAGCCGCTGGTACGTCGCGCCCGCGTTTTTGAGGCCGAATGGCATCACTCTGTAACAGTACGTCCCTTGGTCAGTCATGAAGGATGTGCGCTCTTCGTCCTCGGGGCACATTCTTATCTGATTGTACCCCGAGTAAGCATCCATAAAGCTGAGCAGCTCGTGCCCGGACGTCGAGTCCACCAACTGGTCGATCCTCGGGAGTGAAAAGCTGTCTTTTGGGCAGGCTTTGTTAAGATCCGTGAAATCTATGCACATTCTCCACTTTCCACTATTCTTCTTCACCATCACTACGTTGGCGAGCCAATCCGGGTATTGTACCTCTCGGATGAATCCTGCGTCCAGGAGCTTTTTTACTTCCTCCCGGATGGTCACTAGCTTTTCTGTCGAGTAATTTCTCTGCTTTTGTCTAACTGGCTTGTGGTGTGGATCCACGCCAAGCTTGTGCACTATTATCTCGGGAGAGATCACAGCATGTCCGCTGGGACCAAGCAAATACGTCCGAGTTCTCCTTTAGAAATCTCGTGAGTTGGTCTCGGACGGACTCTTCAAGAGAGCTCCCTATCTGGACGCACTTCTCTGGGTCCTCGGGGTCCAGAGGAACTCGCAGGGTTGGTTCACCGGCCGCGCTGTTGTTGTAGTGTGCCTCGTCTCTGAGGTCGAGGTCTTCCATTGGTCTCGGAAGGGGAGTCTGCGTGACCTGCGATAGGTAGCACATCCTCCCAGTGGCCTGCTCACGAGTACTTCCCCTACACCGTACGGAGTTGGAAACTTCATCTTTAAATGCGGGATGGAAGTCACCGCTTCAAAGGTAGCAAGGCACGGACGTCCGAGAATCGCATTGTAAACGGACGGGAGGTCCACCACAAGAAAGGTGAGGACCTTTGAAGCCGTCCTTGGGTACGTTCCCAGTGTGACTTCCGGTTGCACGATACTCGGATCAGGGACGGGCTCATTATCAAGTCCATACAAATGCCCCTCGGGGCTTTCATTTGATGTCTCTTTAGTCCAAGCTTAAGGTAGGCATCGAGATAAAGTAAATTTCGGAAACTTCCATTATCAACAAAGACTCATTTCATACGGTAGTCATTGGCTCCGTCTGAAACGAGTGCTGTTACAACCAAAGGATCAGAATGGGGGGAAGTTACATGGGCCATATCCTCTTTGCTAAAGCAAATTATATCGTCCCTAGTACTCGTCCTCGGCCTTTTGGAGGCGATGGGCTCCAGGCTACTCTCCCCAGCCGGCCGGGTTGACACCATATTCACAACCCCCGCTGCAACTCGGTTCCTTAGGGGTTCCACTTCAGATTCGACTGCTGCTCCGGAGGATTGTCCGGGTCTTTGCAGGAAACGGTTCAGGTGTCCCCTCTTTATTAGCTCTTCAATTTCCCTCTGCAATGACTTGCAGTCTTCAGTGGTGTGGCCTCCGCAGCGGTGGAAATCGCAGTATTTTGTCTGATCCCCTCCGTCCGGATTCCTGAGTGGCTTGGGCCACTTGACAAATTTCTCCCCTCGGATCTGCATTAGCACATTTGTGCGAGTGTCATTTAGAGGAGTGAGGCGGACTGGCGGCGCGTCTCTCCGGACGGCCGGCTCGAACTTCCTGTTCTTCGTCACAAACGTGGGACTGCGGAAGTCCCCGGCCTTTCTCTTTATCTCCAACGACCTCGAACGGTAGTTCTCGTCCTTCTCCGGACGCTTTGCTTCATTGGCCTCCTCCGCTGCTATGTAGGCCCTTGCTACGGCCTCGGCCTCTTCGAAGGTGTGAGGGCCCTTATGGATGAGATGCTTAAAGAAAGCTCCCCCCTCCAGGCCAGATAAGAAAGCATTTAGCTTCACTCCGTCCGATAGCTTGGGAATCTGCCTGGCCTCAGCCACGAATCTGGCCAAGAACTCCCTTAGGCTCTCCCGGGCACCCTGCTTCACGCGAGTGAGATGCCAGGGCTGTTTCTCCGTCCTTCTACTAGAGGCGAACTGCGACAAAAATGCCGCCGCCAGTTCGCCAAAGGTGCTAATGGAGCCCGCAGGCATCCCGTAAAACCATACTCTTGCGTCCCCCTTCAGCGTCAGGGGGAAGCATTGGCACATGGTGGCCTCATCTAGTCCCTGGAGGCTCAGATGCTCTCGGAACAAGTTAAGATGGTCCATGGGATCAACACTCCCATCGTAAGCCTCCAGGTTTGGCATTTTGAACTTTGGGGGCAGCGCCCTTATTCTAACATCCATCGTGAACGGAGATTGGGGGATGCTCGCTCCGCTGCTCTCCCCAAATACGCGGTTCCAGACTTTCTCTAACTTTTCCTCCACATGGGGTGGAGCTGTCGCTCTCCTCGCGTTGAGGAGGTGCCTCAATTCGTTAGGCCGGTGGCTCGTTGGTCTTTCAGGGGTCCTTCTAGACCCGTGCCCATGCGTTGCCTCTCGGGCATGGTGTTCTTGATTACCTTGGGATCGGGGACCCAGGCGGTCCTCTAGTCCTCGAGGATTCCTACCGCTCGAGGCGACCTGCGTCCTTGGTTGTTCCTGATGGGCGGGCGCCCTATATGTTCGCTCGCGCCTCCTTCCTCCGCTTCGAGATATTTCTGCCTGGGAGCCCCTGGAGGGCGCTCCCTTCGCCTTCTCGTCCTCTTTGGCGCAGAGGGCGAAGATGGCCTTTGACATTTCTTCCACTTCCGTTGCTAAGCCCCGCACAACCGGATCAGGATGGTTTTCGATGCCCACACCGGGGTTTGGGACATCCTGCTGCTGGTGCTGAGTTGTGGCCGGAGGTGGCGCGCTTGCCTGCGCTCTGGTGCTCACCATATTATGATGCTTAGAAGTAAAAGCTGCGATGTGTGGTGTTGTGTAGTTAAATGTGATCTAGGAGAGTGAGATGTTGACTTTTCATCCTCTTCCCACAGACGGCGCCAATGTTGCGTTTGGGTCCCACCAGCACAATCTTGACCAGCGTCTTGACGTCAAGTGGACGGAACCAATAGCAACATAAAAGTGAGTGAGGTGCGGGCGAGTGAGAGAGGAATGGACACCCAAGTTTTTACGTGGAAACCCCCCTTTGAAACGAAGGGAAAACCACGAGGCAGAGAGCCTGAGAAAGATTTTCACTAGTTGATCCTTGTTTCTTACAAGTTCTGAGGTTTTGGGTACACTCTTTATCTCTTCTCGAGCTTTTTTACGCCTACCAAGATCCCTTCTTTGAATGCCTTAAGTGAGTATTTATAGTGGCAAAAGGTAGCCGTTGGGAATGCCCATGAGGCTACTAAGGCCTACCGGGAGGCGGCTACCAACTCCCGACACGCCCGCCGTGTCTTTGTGTCGCGCAGCGTGTTTGGTGGACGCCGCCAATGGCCATGCTGCGCCGGGGAATGTCGATTTTGAGGTGACAGGGGCATGCTCGGGGATTCTTGACGACGGCGGTGGCGTGTAGCGAGATTCGCACTCCTTGGTAATCTTGGAAGTTCTTTGGTGGGCATTCGTCCTTTCTTGATTCGATTTGAGTCCGAATGAGTCCGCGCACTATCAACCCCACGTGGGTTGTCGGACGGTCATAGAGAGTTCTCGGTCATTCTGCATTGCGTGAGTGCTCGGACGCATGACAGCTTGGCTTCTCGGTTCAAAGTACTCGTCCTATTCCGTACTCCTCTCATGGTACCCGGATAATGGGACCCAACAGTAACTAATTAGCAGCAATTCACTAATTACGTGAAGACTAGAGATTCGTTAATATGCTAATAATGAAAGACATAAGACCATGCACGAAAAACAGTATTTTGCACATTACAAAGACAAAACGGAAAATATAATTTCAGTTATATCCCAGAATAGTGGATAATGGAGTTTTTCGATTTTTATTGGAAAACTATTATTTTTGGATGCAAATTTGCAGAAACCATCTCCCCCAAAAAAAAAGCTTCCAGTTTTCAACAAATGAGCAGGTTCCTAGTTTCCATGGCAGTAAAACCTAATCTTACCTGAGCGGGAAATCTTCATTCACCTTTGCATAGTCACACATTTCCGCTCTTTTCCGGTGCCCCTTCAATGCTGCTTGGTATAATGGCAAGTGCCGCACCTCTATGTTAATCCCTGATTGCAATAAGAATTTTAAAATTTTAATCATCAGCAGTCCTACTACTTCATCGTGTAAGTTGATTAAATTTACACCACATAACACTTTTAAAAATTATAGTATTTCAATTTAATTGATTATCTCTATTCCCCTTAATATATTTCAGGTAGTGCTGGTGATATATTGGAAGACAATCCTATTGGAAGGTTGCAGATTTTTGTTTATGAATTTTCAAGCAAATACAACAAAAAGATTATACAGAAGGACTCCAGGTGTCTTACCCACATGTTTGCAGCAGAGATATATATATATTTTTTGTCCGTTGCAATTAGGTCACAATATTTTTTATTTGTATTTAAAAAGAATATTTTTCAATTATTGATTATTTGTATTTAGTTTAATATATATGATTTTGTATGAGTAAAAATAAATCTATTGTGAAAAATTTTCTTTTAGATTGTGATCCTGTGGAAGTGTAGTGATGGGTTTGAGAATGTGTTATGAATGTGAATTGGATAAATATTTTATTTTTATTATTTCTTATGATCAATAGGACATCATTAACAGGTTGTATTTTTCATTTTTGTCCAATTTTAGATGAAATTCTGTCAAAATTTTTGTAGATTATTATATGGAACGATTTTGGATTCAGTTCAACTAATAATTATGTTGACCTATTAATTTTAATTAGGTGATCATTATATAAATATTATATTTATTAATAAAATAATATATTAGCGAATGTTAAGGCCGAGTTCGTCGAGATTTGCGGGACCCACGACGATAAGAATTGTGTCAGCCACATAATACAAATCAGAAAGTTGATATCGCATCATCATCGCCCCTTTCGATAAAATACTGTTTAATTCTGGTTTTTCTTTATTTATTTATTTTTTTTCGTGATCAACTTAATTAGCTACGTTGTGTCATTTCTTAAACTTTTCACTTTTAGTGTATTAAATTTTACCTCTTAATTATTTTTTACCAATATTTAAATTTAGAGGATTAATATTTATACCCTTTTTCATATTTTTTAAACTTTTACTCAGCTAAAATATTATATATATAAATATATATAAATATATAATATACATAGTTTTTAAGCTATATTTTCTTGTGCTACTTTTATAAACATTACAAACACACATTATTGATATTAATAATAACGAAAATATAGGCTAATTGAAGTCCATTCTCATGCTGGGTAAGTATTAACAACTAATACTTATGAAAAAAATAAGTAATTTTCTTGTAAATAAGTTAAATATTTTGTAATAAGAACATGATATCCTTTTTTTTTTGTTAAGCAATTAAAATATATTGAAATAAATTAAAAGAATACAAATCAGATATTCAACATCCAAATATTGTTATTTGGAGATAAAAAACTGCGCTAGGGCATACCCGAGCAAAGAGATACAAGGCTCCAAAAAGAAAAAAAAAACAATACAGATCAACGGCAGCACATCGGTCACCATACAGACCAGTAGAGAATCCGTGCGTCGGCAGCACAACAACCTGGTTAAGGAAGAGAATCTGCTCCCTCCCAGACTATCCTGAAATTCGACTCGTCATAGCAAAACGGCAATCAACCAGTAATAGATCAGCGCCCGAGGCCGTCACCATGGCTAAGATCCTCACATGTCCGACAAAATATTTGAGTCCGAACAAGCCAATAAGATCGTCCGAGCCAGAGGAAATCGCCGACGGTGCATCAACAGGAGAACATGTAGAGAAGTCACGCCAAGCCAATCCACCAGCAAATAATAAAACAATAATTATAATACTAATATTTTTTTTTGGAAAAGAGAGTAAGCCCAAAAGTTCTTGAGAAACACACCGAATAGTCCAAAATAATTTTTTTTTTTATAAGAAAAGACCCAGAAGAACCGAAATGCACACTAGATGGTCAAGACCTTTTTTCTGGAAATAAAGAGAGAATAAAGAGAGAAAACCCAAAAAAAAATCGGATAGCATACCAATCAGACTATACTAGAGCCAACCCACGCAATTCTCCATTTTTTTTTTTTTGGAAAGAAAGAGAAAACCCAAAAAAACAAGAGATGCACCCCAATCGAACTAGACCAGAGCCTACCTGCACAATCCTTCGAAATTTTTTTTCTCAAACCAGCCCGATAGCAATCCGAGCTGACAGTACACGATCAGCGCCACGCTCCAATTATCCCTAAGACCAAACGCTTGTCAGAATAGTCATTTCCCTTGAGTTCTAGGCCATCCCTAAACCTTGTCAAGCGGGTCTTAAAGGGTTAGGTTCCAACGGTCCTTAATACATTTGAAATCATACTTACTTTATCAAGCATGCTAAGTCGACGGTGGATGCAAAGCTAGAAAATGAAAGCATGGGCAGGGATATGGTAAGAATCCCAAATTAGCGAGGCCAATGCCACCTTTTCTTTAGGTGCCCGAAAAAGGTCATACGCAGAGCGGATCGAGAAACGTCTGTCCGTAGATAAACTCCAGCTAATAATAAGAACATGATATCAAAAACACATATGTGAAATATATTTTCTAAATTAGTATGGAAAATCAATACGAAAAAAACAGTGTAATAAGCCAAATTAATATAAAAAATCCACTAATTTCCTTTAACCTCATGACCACCAGCATCCACTCTCCTCCACCACGGCCACCACTGCCGTCACCAATGACCACCATCCGTAGAAAGCAACATTCGGTACAAATGCAATGGACAAAATATTTCTTAGTGGGATTTCCATCTCAAATGACCACCGCCGATGACCATAGTCCCAAACTCCATTTCCAATAAACTTTACAAATCTTTTTTTTCAAACTTTGTAATGGAAAAAAAAAATTTATTAATGGCATAAATGTTGATAATTTTTGTCAAATTTTGTGAAGCAAAAAAAATATAAAATGAGATATGCTGAGAGGGGTGACGGGGACGAGAGGGCTTGAGAAAGTGAAAGAGAGAGAGAACGGCGACGGTGAGGATTAGTGAGAGAGAGAGAAAGTGAGATAGAAAGTCAACGATGAGGGCTAGAGAAAGTGAGAGAGCGAGAATGACGAAGGCGAGCGGCGACAGTGAGAGAGTGCCTGAGACGATCAGGGTTTTCAGAGGGAGCAGATTTTCGAAAGTGAGCGAGGGGGAAGACGAAATTAAGGATTTTTTTCAAAATTTTCAAATCGCGATTTGGGCCGTCCACGTGTCTCAAAATCAACGGCCTAGTTTTTTTTATTTTTTATTTCGGAGATAAATTTCAACTGTCCATGTGTCAAAGATCCAACAATCCAGATTATGTTGAAATATGGGCCGTTGGATCTTCACATTAAAACCGACAACCTAGATTTTAAAACAAATTTAAAATCTGGGCCGTCCGTCAAATGCGTTTATTCAAATTTAAAATCTAAATCGTCGGTTAACGAGCGATCCAGATACGTTTATTCTAACATTTAAAAAAATAAAAGGAAATTTGGGCGGTCGATTTGATCCGACGGCCCAAAGTGGCAAACGGACCGCCCAGATGCATTTATTCAAATTTAAAATCTAGGCTACAAGTTAACAGACGATCCAGATACGTTTATTATAATATTTAAAAAAATAAAAAAAAATCTGGGCCGTCAATTTAATCCGACGGCCCAAAGCGACAAAGCCGGCGAAGCAGGATCCCCGATCCGGTTCCCCATCCCCCCAAAATCCAGTATGGATCCGAAGCAGATCACCGCCGCAGCACCCCGCCCGGTTGCGTCCTCACTTTTTGTCTTTTTCCTTCATTTTCTTTGAGAAAATCTAGCGAGAAAAGTACAGAGGAGAAACGTCTCGAAAAAGCAACTTATCCTGAAAGGGCAGCCATTTACTTATCTTCCCAGCCCTGCCAGCCTGCTTGCCGCTGCTGCTGCACAAAGTCAGAACTGAAAATTTCAACTTCAACTCCCAACCAAACACTTGCCCATACTTGATATTTGATCTGACCCCTCATAATATCAGAACACTCTTCTGCCCATCAACTGATATTAACTCCTTCAGCAGTGCAGAGAAAGAGAGATACAGAGTGAGATGAAGATTCAGTGCGACGTGTGTGAAAAGCAGGAGGCAGCGGTGTTTTGTGCGGCCGATGAGGCGGCCATTTGTGATGGATGTGACTACCGGGTGCACCATGCTAATAATCTTGCGAGCAAACACCGCCGTTTCTCTCTCCTCCACCACCCTTTCTTCGAGGAAGCTCCTCAATGCGATATCTGCCAAGTATTCCCCCTTCTCTCTCTCTCTCTCTCTCTCTCTCTCTCTCTCTCTCTATATATATATATATATATATATATATATATGCGTACATATCAGGACGTGTTCTTGGGTTTTCAATCAGTGGTGATAAGAAAGAGAAAAGACATTAGGTTCCATGATAAGAAATAAGTAAAATAACGCATTTGATCAGGGAAAGATACAAAAGTAAGAAGTGGAAATTGGAAAATTCAGAAATGATCAAAGCACTTTTTTAAAATTAATGTTATACTGTTGTAATAATTGTTGGATTTTCAATAGCTTATTTTATAAGTTTAATAGTTAATACAAGGAACATTAAGGGGACATACGATCTTCACATAAAGTATGCTCTGAGTAAAGATACTAGATAATGATTGTGTAATATTTATACCATGGTTGTTGGAACGATGAAATTTATAGAGGTTTATGTGAACAAAAATGGTATCTAATAAACTAAAAGCAATTACATTTAATTGGCACACAAGAAACGTGCTTAAATGGTGCTTGATGCCAATTTCAATTTAAATCAAGCATTTGAATGTCAAATTTAACATTCAAAATGCCAACTTTAAGTATAAAAATCCCATGAGATTTTTCAGTTAAAATATGAGATTATTTTTAACACAAAGGCCACGTGAAGAGAGAGATTAGAAAAAGAAATAAATGAGAAAGGATTTCATAATTCAATTAAGGTTTGATTCGAGTTTCATTCTTTATCAAATTCGCTTATATTATTTTAGTTTATTTCTCAGATTTATTTTTATGTCAATTGCTCGTTTTTTTGATTTATTATTTTATAAATTATAATGTATATTAAGAGTTCGGTCTAATAATTATTCATTGAGATTATAGTAAATAAATCTCATTGGATATTATATTTATAATTAAATATTATTATAATTAATTTTTTTAAAATTTATTCCGTTATTTTTTTTAATTAAAAAAAATATTTCATGTTAAATATTACTTTACAATTTATGCACCTAATTGTATGATTTTATTTCATAAATTCTCACAGTATTTAATATCTGACAACTGACGATAGATTTGAATAGTCATTTTTGCTACACCGATCGTATGCATATTTTGTTCCAAGAAATTCCGACAATAACCAAGTCATATATTGAATTTGACGTTGATAATTTTTTTTTAAATTTTTTTTGGGGGTTTGTTCCAACCCGTAAAATGTCGCTTTTTGGCCATGTTGGAAGTTGGAACGATACAATGATTTTTTTTTTTTTTTGATTTGCTAAGCTGAGAAAGGAAAAATGCTAAATTTATTTCTTAATTTTTATTTTTTATACTAACTGTATTATACAAATAAACACTAAATGTATCATATAAGATAGTAAGTTATATGTATTTGATTCAAAAATATAAAAAGACATTTACTTTAATTTTTTGTAATTTGGGCGTTATAAGCGTTAGAATCGGGTGACCATATAATTTGAAAGAGGTCAATCTGGCTGAAACTTTTATCTATTCAAAAATAGGATAGAAATATTAGTTAAGAATATAGTTGGAAAAATAATTAATTATTTAGAATAAATTTTTTTAAAAATAAAATATATAAAAATGAATTTATTATTTTTTTCAAACAGAGAATTAACACCTATCTTACCTAACTTATACAAACCCCTTTTTTTGATCAGAATGTAGGTTAACCTACGATAAAATTGATGCTTTTATTTGAAATTTTTACATAATTATCTCAAAATTTGATAGCATATGAAGCTTTTATTTTGAAACAGGAGGGTAAAAGCTACTAAAGAGCTATCCCTTCCTAGAACAAGGAGGGGCCCTACACAAAAGTGAGCATAGGCCCTAACTTTTTGGACTTAATTTTTTTTTTAAATACAAAATATAAGAGTTTTGTTTTATTTTTTAGTAATATAGATATCTAGATAATTTAATATTTTAAAAAAAAAGCAATTATATATGTTAAAAAAATAAAATGAGAACCATTTGATCAGCTTAAATTTAATCACTGTATATACATTGTAGTTTGAGCTCCTACTTCACCAAGTAAAAATCTTATAATATTTTTTGAATTTTTTTAATATAAATTTTATTAAAAAAAAGTAAAAAAAAAATTATAAAAATTTTACTTCATAAAATAAGATCTTGCGTTCTTCGAGGTGCTTATTAAGACCACCCACCTCAACATCGAAATGCCTGTAATCTACGCTTTCCCTGCCTGACCGGTAACGTAAACAACTCTACGCCTACCCAACTTTGTGAGTACGAGGGCGCTGCGATGTGGTACAGACGTTGCAGCGCTTATGGTGTCACATGGGCCGTTAGATTTCAAAACTAACGGCCCACATTTGTTATATTTAAAAATAAAAATATATATATTTTTTATAAAAAAAAATATGGACCGTTAATTTTAAAATTTAACGACCCATGTGATGCCATAAACGTTGCAATGTCGATACCAGCATTGCAGTGCCCCTCGTTCTCAGCTTTGTACCCACTCTCTCACTCTTCAATTCACTAACACCATTATCCATTAAGGCATTGCTCTTGGATAACTACTAAATGCAAACCAATAAGACAAATGATCCTTATTTCAAGTATCTTATATAACTTATTGTAATTTCTAATTTTTTTTATTTTAATAAACCATATACGTAGAAATTTATTATAAATGAGATAAACAATCGCCAAATTACCTGCTATAAATTTAGTATCAATTTTCTTTTACTTACGAAAAAATTTCTGATTTACTAATTTTATTTTATCTTTGACCAGTATTCTCCGGCACAAAGCAGGGGTCTAAAATATTGAAGGGAGAAAAAAAAAAGAAAAGAAAACCTTGGATAATTTCGACACAGAAGAAAATTTTAAAACAGATAAATTGATGTATAAGCAAAAACTAACCTCTTTCTGAAAAGTTAATTGGTCATTGGCATTGTTAATCTTGCTCTGATTTATAGGAGAGGCGCGCCTTATCGTTCTGCCTAGAAGACAGGGCAATTCTATGCACGGAATGCGACGTCTCAATCCACACGGCGAATGAACACACGCGAAAGCACAGCAGATTTCTCCTCACCGGCGTAAAGCTCTCGGCGTCGTCGGCCCTCTATCCAACTTCTGCCAATTGCGATCGCGAGATTATGATCTCTGAACCGTCAACCATCGAGGTTTCCAACCCCGAAATGTTCAGCCGACCTTCGATTTCGAATTCCGTTACGACTCCGTCGTTGAATTATCAGATTAGCGAAGAAAGTTCGATTTCGACGAGCTGCGTGCCAGAGTTCTTGATGGAGATACCGCCAGCCGGGTGGCGTTTCGAGGACATCCTGGATTATTCTTCCTCGGCTTCCGATCCTCTTCGTAAGGTTTGAAGCACACACTTCCTGTTTAAAGATTAGGGTTGATAGATCTAACCAAGTCGGCAAACGCTGCTAAGATCAAATGCCTCACTAAAATCACTTGGTCTTGGCCAACGTAAATAGTCGAGCTCGATGGTTTTTATTTTAACCCAAACGTCCGATCAAAGTTTAAAAAAGGGTACACCTTCGGACATACAGCGTTTGGTCCATTAATTTATAATAGACAACCAACATGAAAATATATGAAGAAATTATAAGTTTTAAGCAATAAACGGTGAGCTTGAATGGTGTTAATAGTGGGCTCACTTAACGTCAGGTTTCCTTTTTTACTTCGCGCCATCATCAAATACAGTAGTGGGAGATCAGTTAGATTGTAATTTTAAGGTTTACTCATACATTATTTTAATAATTTAGAAAATGGAACAAATGCGACGAATAAATGGGAAAAAAAAGTTTTTAGATTTTAATACTCAGCATACAAATTCTTTTCTGAGGAACACTTCCTGCTCAATGTCACCTATTTCTACTCAACGTCATCTCATCTGTATGTAATGGCAGGAACACACCTCAAAATGAAAACTTCCACCAATGGGGATTAACCTTTCAGTAAGTTTTGGGCTTTAAGAAAAATCATAAATCAAACTGAAATCACATAATGTTTTCAACTCTACCTCACCACCACATCTATGTCTTGTCTGTATTGAGCATAAAAGTACACATTATTTTTCTACGAGGGTTCACACGCCCTGGCTATAAAATTCTTGCTTTTCCCACCAAAAATCTAGCCTCTCTTAATTTTTTACTGTGCTTCATTTATGGTTTCTCCATACTAAAGCATTTTACACGTTTGATGCAATCTTGCGGAAGATCTTTCTTTTCATATGTTCACACTTCGTTTGCAGACTTTTGACTATGTCATGCCCATCATCAATCAGCAAGGTGAAAGTAATGCTCGTTCATCACCTCATAAACAAGCAACGAGAATATCGGCACCTCAAGGACAGGTTTTACCGTCGGATCTTCCTCACTTCTTCCCAACGACGTTACTATAACGGCAGACAAGAAAAACATGTTTTAGTTATTTCCTTTCTTTCGTGCTTTTTTGGGGTACTGCAAGAAGAGGAATTTCGTTCGGCAAGAAATACACGCCACCGCCAAGCTGAAAGTAGAAAAACGACAGCTTTACTGTTCCCAGAATCGGATGGTATTTTTCGTGCAAAGAACACTGTTTAGGTTACTTACCAGTTTAGAAATTCCTGAGCGTGACAAAGTAAGATTATTTACCACTTTTGCAACGAACAAAAAGGTCGCAAAGTATGGTTGTGCAATGATTTATTCTATTGAGTTGAGATTTATTTCAGATATTCGGTGAAAGTTCAAATCTATTCCCCGAGGCTGCAATAAAACAAGCTCTCTTACTATCACAATAAGCCAAGCAGACTCCGGCATCCAGAGATTCAAAATTGCAGCATCAAACCACTGCATTTTCTAGTACAATTTATGGCCATCTCCTTGAACCCAAAATACACGCTGTAAGAAGACTTAATGTGGGAAGAAAATTCCCTAAAATTATGGGGTACATCTAAGACCTCTAGGAAGTTTGCCCCCGTCATCTAGCCAGCTCCCTCTCCATTCACGCACTATACAGCCATCGGTTAACCATGTCTAGCTTCATCGGCCAATGATAGCACCGTGACGAGACAGGATTAACTTAAGAGCTAGGTGGTGCAGGACGACAAGGAAGGAGGTTGAGAATCACTGAGATTGTACTTTGGTCATTACAACTTTTTAACATAATCATCATTGTTTTTTCCTTAACTGAAATTCTATCGAAGCATAGACAACTATTAGATTTGCCCATAACCCAGATACACGGGATGAAACTCTAGAAATGTCACTCACTCCACAAAGCATGTGGAGTTATTTCACGCAAGTTTCAAGTACTAGCCCTTTCTTTCTTAAAAATTCATTGAGTATAATATGCGTGATTCAGTGATTTCACGTAAGTTTCATGTACTAGCTTTTTCTTTCTTAAAAATTCATTAAGCATAATATGCGTGATTCATTACATTTTTCGACAACTACATTTGGAATGTAGGCTAAGCCAAACAAGAATAAGAAAATGCGATAATCCCAGGACAAGAAATGTGACCACACAAAAGAAAAAGAAAAAGCAAAAATATATCACGTAACTACTAGTGAGATTAAAATGACAAGTTCCAGTAAAAATTAGAAATTTTAATCTCAATCTTTGGGACCACATTTTTCATTAAACATAAGAGAGTTAGATAACCAGACTATTCAACACAAGATAACTAGACTCGGATCAAAGAGACTGGGTCAGCAAGATGAGAAGAGACTATTCTCATTGATCAAGGAAGAAGCAAAAAATGATTTTCTGACAAGCTTACATTGATTTTCTATACAAAACAACCAAAGATACTATACCACAACTATTTGCAGTATGTTTGAAAACAAACAGTGAACCTGAAGCGTCCAATAGTGTTCTCTGAATTTATTATAGGTTTTCCAATTTATCATTTCAATGTTTTCTTTCTCATTATACAATGTTTGCAAGGGAATCGAGAACACATTGACATACCTTCAGTCATTCGTACACCGTAACAAATAAAAGAATAACAATTACTTGAGTGATAAAAAACCCTGCAAAAGAGAACAAAAGAAAATTTTGGTCATGCAAACCTATGAGAGAAAAAGCGCTGCACTTTGATATTAACCAATAATCAAGCATGTTTGTAATCATAAACTGTAAAACTGGCCAAATTAGAGTAAGAATTATAGACAAGAAATTTTAAAAACCCAGGAAAGAAATATTAAATTACCCACGTCATGCCACCTGCAAGTTGCAGTGATGGCCCTCAGAATTTGTGTTGGCAATGTATATATCACAGAAAAATAGACAATTTTCACAATCATCTCAATCAATGAGTAAGCTTTTTCGATATTAAATTGTCATGTCTAGAATTGTTTCCATATTAACTTGTTGCATCACTCACACTATAAGAGACTCAAGAGAGTTGTCCAAGTATACTTAATTATTTCTTGGCCAGTCTCCTCAAGGATTGCTCCATGCAGAACAAGGGATTTCCATGACTTGCGTATGTACAATTGGAATAACGATTCAGAAGCATACGAGTCCTATAGTATCTTTTTCGAAAGAATAACCCCTGTTGCTGTGATTTGAGGGCAAAAATTCTATCTACAGTAGTTGAGCAACATATTGGGCACTCAGATCATGCAAATGAACAAGGCTTACATACTACAAAAGGGCAGCTGTAGAAAGCCAGTAATATATAGAAAATGCCTAGAAAACTCACATAAAAAATGCCGGCAAGGGAGAAGAAATGTGAGAGTTGAAGACCCGAAACAAACTTTGCAAGTACAAGAGTCAGCATCTCCATTCCCCATGCAATTAAGTTTGTTGTCTTTGAATTTCTTGCATCCGTGCCTGAACATATCAAGCAGTAGCACTAAATGATCACCTTGAGGCCAGAAAACTAGTACCCAGAAATATGATGAGCCGATCAGAATCTGTGGAGATCCTGAATGACAATGACTATTGAAAAGACCAGTGCCATACAGTAGATTAAGACTATGCTTCCTTTATTTCACCAAGTACTATGATCAGATGCATAATCTGTGGCAGCATAAAAGCCATCAGCAGTGTTACAAGCGCATTATTTGGTAAACCCAAAAGATGAGTCACTAACCCTCAGATAAATCAGGAAAACATCTGGTCAGGATATTTCAGATTTAATTTATTAATTTATTCTACTAGATTTGCTTCCATATTTTGTTATATTCTAGAAATTTCTCAAATTTTATAATTTTAATATCTTTCAATAACCATAGAATGTTATTTTTTCTTAACCCTATTTTTATATTTTAGTTTATCATGTATTAAGAAACTATAGTTGTTTCCTAAATAAATTAAAGAGTCTGGTGTAAATATCCAAATTTTATTATTTGAGTAACTATAAATAAATGATCACTAATTTCTTTTCCCACTTTCCCCTCCCCTCACTTCTGTCTCTTTTCCACCTTGTTGTCCCTGCTTCATCTCCCATTCCCTTCTTCCTCTGCATCAACATAACTCCAGAACAGGCAAAATATGCTACATGCCAAAAGGTACTGAGGAAAGGATTAATCAATTCCATCTGAGGCTCGTGAGGGAGCATTGAGATAAAATCACATGCTTATTTAGCTGTTATCCCCCAAATAATACCTACATTTATCTACTGATAATTGCCACTCTTTGGGGAAAAGAAAATAAGCTTTGAGAGAAGCTTGGAGACTGAATAAGCATATAGAATTTCCCACCAAGAACCATTCTTACTGCTGCACAAAAATCAACTAAACGTGCTCTGCCAATATAAAAGTGCAACAGTGTACAATACGTTAACATCTTTATGGTAAGAGAATTTATACATTGCACCTCATCTTTGGAGACTGAGTAAAAGCAATCATAGGAACATCGGAACAAACTTAAAGCCCATTTAGTAGAGTAATATTGCCCCATGCAAAAAACTGAGTTCGCAGCAGGGACAGTTAAAATTATTCAAGTGACAACAATATATATACATAAGCGTGTACATATATGTACATAGTATGCAAATCATGTTAATGGCAAAAAAAAAAAAACATAGATAACTACATGTAAATCTATTTTAGTCAAAGAAAGAGAGAAAGCACCCCTTCTTTAAAAGAGAGAATGACGAGTTATTTACATTTCATTTCATGCAAAATGCAAATTTCTACATTGCACTGGTAAATCATGGATAACTACATGTAAATCTATTTCAGCCAGAGAGAGAGAAAAGCACCCCTTCTTTCAAAGAGAGAATGACGATGTATTCACATTTCATTTCATGGTAAATGCAAAATTGAAGCTAATCAATGGAGAATCTAAAGATTGCAAATTTGCAACCATACATGCATCTTGTATGCATGGCTCTACAATAGAATTGACCTTTCACTTCCATCAAATAAGAGAAAAAAAGAATCAATCAAATCCAGATCATCAAATGATCCAATTTATATATATGCATCTATATATTTGCCCCAATATTGATCATTGCATTAGAATGATGGTGCTATCAGACATTAATTCATTGGTGGCAAAATAGAAACAGACAGATCCACTGCATCCAAGATCATGCAAATCATGACATTTATATGAAAGTCTCTGGACCCATGAAAAAATTAAAAATAAGCACATTCAAATTTTACCTTGAGACGAGTGACCAAAGGTTCTTCTTTAGGTGTGTCATGGGCAGGTTTTATATTCTCTAGAGAAGTCTCCTTGAGGACGTCTTTCACGTCAACACCAATTGTCTTCAGTTCACTAATAAGATTTCCATCATTATTCCTCTCATCGACTTGGGAGTTAGGGATCAGTCCCCCATCTTTCTTCAACTTGGCAACAAGAACCCACATGTTTGCTAAATCATTTTCTAAAGCTGCCTCTCGTTTCTTTGCTTCCAGAATCTTCTTCCTGTGTTCCTCTTCTGCAAATTCTTTTTCAGCTAAAGCAGCCTCAAGAGCCAGCTCCCGTTGTTTCCGTGCCTGCAATTCCATCTTCAAGTCATCTGAATCCAAACTGTATGAATCAAAGTCATCATAAATAGTCCCAGAGATTTCATTAGCTCGGTCAGAAAACCGCGCCCTTCTACCAGACGACTTCATGCCATCATTATGTTTACGGCTACCACCACCAGTAATTTGCATGCCAGAGCCTCCTGAATGAGCCAAATCACGAGCAACTTGCAATTCTTTCTCTAATTTTGCATTGTGCAGTGAAAGCTTTGTAACTTCACCAGCCAAAATTTTCAGTTCAACAGCTGCAGCCGATGCCAGTTCTTTTGCATAACCAGCTTCTTCAGATAGTTTTTGATTCTGTACACGGAATCCACTATTTTCCTCCAACAGCAGGACATGTTCCAGCTTCAATTTCTCATTTTCACTCTCCTATACAATGAAACTAAAACATTAAACTGCTAAAACTTAGCAGTAGAAAGTATTAACATAGATGATTTACCTTCAGGAATAATGCAATTGGACTTAAACATACAGCATGAAACACATACAACTATGTTAACCAATTCACTCCACAAAGTTATTAAATACTTGCAGTACACATCACATATGTTAGAGGCCTAGGGCACATCAGAATGTAAGAACACACTGGCCTTTTATGTGGAGCCCTAACGAAATGGGTCAGCATCCTCACATGGAAACAAAAGAACTACCATTTTTTCATAATACATTTGCAAGAGTACTAAAAAGCTATCTGCATTAATCTCGTGATCAAAACTGCACATTGTAAGAGTGCAAATTTAACATGAAAGGACAACATCAAAAACACAACTTAGAATCAAAAGGCCAAGCAATAACTACAGTCAACATACATTAATCCAACACGTGAAAAGTGAAAAAACTTAACATTAGTAGCCAAATGTCCTTGGCATAATAAAGGGGAAGAGGGAATGGAATCTAAGTGACAACAGTGTAAAAAGTAAAAAGCAACAACCAAGAGTTGGTGCCCAGACATAAAGGTAAAAGAGAATTTGAAACTTGTCAGGGAGGTTAAAATAACACAGGCATAACGTGCTTAAAAATTTTCAAGCAAAAGGACAAGAAAAGAAAGAATGTTTCTAACATGCACAGCAAAAGACGGAAACACAGAAACTAAACAATCCATTGTTCACTTACAGCATACATCAGATTATGATACATACAAGGTATTTTAGTTCTCACTATGATTGTAACTCTGAGAGACTTGACTCAACAGTGGAGCCGTTACTGTGTGACATGAGATCATAGGTTAAATTCGTGGAATGGCTTCTTGAATAAATGTAATATTAGAGTGCTTATAATCGACTAGAAGTGGTCCAGCCGTTCCACAAATCCCACGCATTGTAGGAATTTTATGAACCAGGTTGTCACTTTTTAATAAAACAACCCCTCAACAATTACTGAAAAATTCAACAATTAAAATCATGAAACTTAGAAATTATGTGAGGTTTAATAATAAAAAGGATATTACCAGACACCAAATAAAATAACATAGGGAATTTCCTAAGTAAAATTAAATATGCCTAAAATACTGTACAAAAGCAAAAAGAACCTGTCAACCAACAATCACCTGGGATTGAACTTTCTTCTTCAACTCTTCAATGGACTCATCTGGTAAATGCTGTTCGGGAGATGATGAATCTTTAACATTAGTAATTGAAGAAACCTGCTGCTCCAAAGCCACTATTCTCTCCTGCAATTCTTTGTTTTCTGTACACTGCCAAAAGAAGAAGCAATACGAATTCAGCTTCTGCACTAGTTGTTCAGAATCTATAATCCATACAATAGAATTTTCATATGAACACAGCGAACCACAAAACAGTTTGTGGCATGATCTACGGAAGGAAACAATTGCAAGAGATCGATGCAATTTTCACCTTATTTTCAAGTTGTTCCTGAAGAACCCGATTATCTGCCGCTTTTATCTATTACAAAAAGACAACAATATCATCACACAATGTAAAGCAAGAAGAACCTTTCCAAACCAAGTATTTGAAAAGAGAGAGCACAGAAGACAAAAAATAAAGCAAATGGTATCCAAACAGATATCATGATGTAAACAAGGTTGCAAAAAAGCACCTAAGTGTAATAACAGCAGTTCATCCATTAACAACCTCCAAGTAGAAATGAAGAGACCACATCTTTCCTTGAAAAGAGCAATAACCATGGAATTTTTGACACAGCTTAGAAAAAAACAATAAACGCACCTCTAACTCAAAACCCTTTTCGCTGCACTGAGTCATCAAGTTCATAACTGTCTGTTTAACAATAGAAAAAATAGCAAGAAGTGAACCATGCACTAATGATAGTAAAGCATATTTTCAATATTCGGCTTTCACAAGGAAGCATAAAATAAAGTAAAAGTGCAGCTACACAATTGAAGATGAGGACCAAAAACAGCAACCTGCTGCATATCAAACAACGAGGCATTGGCAGCTGAAGCCTCTCTACTCTGAACAATACGCTGCTCTAGAACCCTGATTTGCCTCCTCTTTTCCTGGATTTCGCGTTCCAAATCCTGAATCTACACCAAAGAAATCAGCAAAAGCAGTGGAGTAAATTGACACCAGAAAAAGGTATTACAGTAAACAGAACAATGAAGAGAAGAGAAGGAAAAGAGCAATAACATGATACTTGTTTTACTTTTTTCCCTTTTTATTTCAGAGTTAAGGAAAGAGACCAAAGCAGCATTAAATGACACGAAGCAAGGTAAGGGCAACCAGAAACAAAAATCACAGATAAGAAGTATAGAAAACTTTCCGTTCATCTAAGTTGTATTCCAGTTATTTCACATTCAATGTTCTTTTTGCCTTGGTGAAGAAGAATCAGACAGAAGAATCAGTTTTTGCTTTGATTTTGAAGAGCATATCTAGTGGGATTAAAGGTTTTATAACTGTTGTGGTTGCATTAAATTTCAGTGACACAACCAACTAGGATGTCAGTTTTCCAAGATCCTATTTTGGTTGGATCTTCTGAATTATTTTCAGAACCGTCCTCAATTTCACAAGAAATTATTATTCAATTCATGAATTGAATTAAGATCATCAATGTTTTAAGTGTCTGAAATTCAAAAGTGCACTGCACAGATTTGCTTAGACTTTATCAACTAAAATGAAAGCCATACCGATGTTTTTGATGCATCAGGGTCATTTACAGACTGCTCTACCAAGCGCTTGAGTGTGCTTGTGCTGAATGCAACGTCCCCAGAAAGCATCTTAATTTGCTCCATGAGAAGGTCCATTTCATCAGACATCGTCATCTCACCCTACAAAGCAACAGATATGCGTTTGCTGTTCACTCAAAATTACTAACAGCAATCTCATGAGCATTCGAACATGTTCATGCAACAGAATGGCAAAATACATGCATAAGTAAAATGATAAAAACACAATTGCCACAAAGTCACACAACCACCAGTCTAACACCAGATAAAAGATACATCATGAAATAGATATGGACAAGCCTAAAACCTTGCAAATGACAGGAAATATTACAGCTAATGCAGAGTGGACATGCAGTGTTGAATCCACTGGTGGCAACCAAGAATAGAGGTGTGATCTCTAATTGAGGGCTTAAAGTATCAATTGACAGTCAGTGGGAGAAAGGGAAGACAGCATGCAATATAGTTAAATTATACACCCGATATGAATCTGGAGCACACTGGGAAGCACATAATCTGTAGTAGTATTTACAATATCATGCAGACTCATCTCCATCAAATTTTCTCAGTTCTACTAACTTGGGAATTTCAACATGGAATGTACTGCTAACCACAGTTTTCATCAATGGTTTTCTTTTCCTGGGAAAGTATATTTCATCTTCATTCAATAATGTTCAAAATACAGCTTCCCTAGCTAAAAAGTTAAACAAGGATTGCATGGGGAAATACATACATTTGGAAAATTTGAACCACTAATGAGTTCAACTTGATTGGATCCTGTAACCGTACTTCTGGCTGGAGATAGTTCAACATTCCATCTGCTGGAAGATCTTCTTTGTCTAGAATCAGCAGAAGTATCAATGATAGCAGATGAGAAATCTTCGCAATTCTCTATCTCTCCAAGCAGAAGACCATCCCTGAAGACATCTGATTTCTAAGAAAAGTGGCAAGAGTACAAATCACTTTCTCAAATTGTAAGATATTAGGAGAAGCTTTAAGAGGAAAGGAAAAAGGGAAAAACTCTAAAAAAAAAAAAAAAACAGCAGGAGCAGACGGAAGGTGGATGATTTTCAATCAATCATCAAGCATGCAACCCCAGAAAATGTGTCAGCAACAAGTCATATATCATGATATACTGGGAAAGGAACTTACATCATCATCACCAGCAGAATGACTCAGTTGATGCCCCGCTACATCACCTAAATATCCAGGAATAGCATTCTTTGTGGAAACAAGTATAAGTTTGGTTAGCCTCTGTATTCTACTCATAAGGGCAGCCTTCGCTTCCTCTTCCTCCTCCAATCTTGACTGCATTTTTACCTGACCTTTTTCCAACTGAAACGTAAATTGCAATTGTGAATGGACACAAGATTCCAGATAAAATCTTATGCAGATCAGAATGAATCTGAAACATTGGTCAAAATCATGGTCCGCAGATTTAAATACCTGCTGCCGCAAACTCACTATCTCCTCATGGCTGACACCTGCCAACATTCCACTCTTGAACTGATCAAGTTCTTGCTTAAGGCTTGAAATTTCACGCTGATACTTCTTGATTAAGGACTTCTCGTCAATAATCTGGAGATATAATTTCATTTCGAATATCACAATTGTAGTATTTTCAGATTTAAAAGAATCAAATATATGGATCATGTACAAACATGGCAGCAGACCTTATTACGTGAAGCATAGATTTCCACTCGCTTGGCCCTGCTTGCAAACTTTAAAGTATTATGGGTCTCCTCCATATTACTAGATGCAGGAGTCACTGTACATATAAGCTGGAGAAATTGCAGAAGGATTAAGGGCATAGAAGTATCTCAGGAAAAGACAGAGGCACATAATGGAATAGATAACTAGGAATGTATCATAAGCACTACAGAAAAAAGGAAACAAGCACACACGTAAGATCCAATCAATTGTGGAATCAGGCGAAATTATTCCTGTCTTTCATTAGGTAGTTAAAAAAATCATCATGAGAATCTATTAGTATTGTTATGAGAGCAGAGTTTTTTCCAATTCTTCAACTCACCGAAACATGTCCACGCCCACTAAGGGAAGATTGCAGAAGGCGAGTAAGCTTAGAATCTCGATATGGAATATGAGATGCCTTGCCCTCGCTAAGTTTTCCAATCACCTTCACATAGCAAACTTGTAGTTATAAAACACACATGATGATAGCATGACAATAATTAATATAATAAAAAGGAAAAAAAAATCAACACTGAGGAACAAAGGATGCAGGCATATCTTTCTGGGAAAACATAGTAAATGACAATATTTTATTTTCAAAAATTACATTCAATTTCAAAATGACAGACTTGCCACCTACAGTTCCAAGTGTTAGAAGGCTTTTGTTGATGTATGATCCCTCTTTCCTCCTCAGTCCAGTGGTTTCAGTTTTGGAGCTCTCTGACCCAGCTAGATCAATCAAATTCTGAGGAAAGATAAAAGTGAACCATTAAAAGATTTATTAACAAACTTTAAAAAGGTTAATGTACCCTTGATAAGTATATTTTGGGCATACCAGCTGAGAGAAAATCACACCATCATATTCATCACCACGAGCACTGCTTTCAATCATCTGAGAATCAACCGCTAATTTAGAGTAATACAAGAAAACAAGATATGAAAATCACAAAAATCATTAAATACGGATGAGATTGTGTTTAACAAACTAAAAAACAGGTAAAGAGGAGACTTTGCATTTACTGATAAGTAAAAGAAAATGACAAATCAAAAAAGAATCCATACATATAAGTACATCTGTATTGTAGCAATAGAAAAGGACAGATGCAGGTGAATAAGATATCCTAGAAAGTATCTAGTTCTAAAAGTTGACTGGATCACCATCATTAACTGTGCATTATTTGAAAGAGCATATACAAAAAATCTTAAGCAAGAGTTCTTGCTTCTTTCGTGTCCAGGGTACACAAGAATCAGCTTTTCTATTGTTCAAATGCAGCCTAAGGGTTTAGGCTTTATTGTCTACCTAATATTGACCTTTATCATTTTTGCATAGATTAAAAAAGGTCATAAAAGAAGATAAAATACCAAAAGGATCTTTTAAAAACAGCCCTTGCAATTGCAAATTTGTTCATTTGACCATTTATCAACTTATAATCAGATTTTTGTAACCAACTATTTTTGACTAGATCGAATCAATCTATCAACCGTGGCCCAATCGTCTCACAATCATCGCGAGTGGTAGGATCGCATAGCCTTGACGATTCTTCATCACTCTTAGAGCAATGCCCGATCTTTTCACAACCACCCTGGGTGGTAAGACCATTTACTAAACATTCTGGGTATCCAACTCTTAGAGTACACATGTTCTATCTGAAAAATACAAACCTGCCCTCCCGATTATCAAAATGGTTTCAGTATCAAATAATGAGGACTACACCAAGGTTTCCTAGGGCCATCAATTTGAATACTTTAGTATCTTTGTACATCTTTCCTTATCTTATCCACGGAATGCAAAATAATATCATACTAAGCAAGACCTGACCATGGCAACTCCCGAAGCTCCATGTCCTTACAAGTGGTCTGGTATCTCACTACCAAGGCTAGCAATATCAAAAATCATGATAGAGCATGATAAGGTACAAGGCATATCTACATCAACATAAGCTAAAATGAAATAATGGAACAAGGCACAAAAGGTTATCAACATCAACCAAATTGTTTTCAATTATTGATCACACTACGGATTAAGGCGTATTTTTCTATAAAGAAAGTTGAGGATTCCACCAAAATAATGGGGTATTTTTCTAAGTTAGTAAGTTATACTTTGCAATAATCATTCAAGACATACTATATTATTACCAATGAGAAATTGGGACAACTTTCTAGGGCATATGTCTTACCCCAATACACATCAGATTCGAAGATGAATGAACTTTAAATGAAAGTTCGATGCATTGGACAAGCTTAAAAGATACCTAAAGTGCACAGGCAATCAATCAACTTAAACTGAGAAAGCATCAAATGATAATTTTACCAGTGTAAATATGGTATGGCTTCGGCTACTCAACAGATTAAAATTGTTTGAGCCAACGTGACGATGTTCTACCTCCATAAAACCAAATTTCAAGGTTAATCAGGAGAAGTAAAGAAAGAAGGAAAATAGGTAAACCGCATTCCCTAATGCCATCAGTACCTTCCCCAGCGGCAATGAAGGAAAGAGCATGCCCAGGAGATAAAACAACTTCTTCCTTTATGCCTTCAACATAAGTACCCTGCAATAGGATCCTACAGTGTCAAGCTTACTATTTTATTTCATAGTTATAAAGTTTAAAAGGAAAATTGTTTGCAATGGCACCCAATAACGGATTATTAGTTGCATAAAAGCAAATATAGGAATCGGACAGAAAACCTGTGCATCTTCCCTAATCCGCAAATGCTGACAAGTTGGATCAAGCAAGTCATTTATCACCTGAGAACAAAGGCAAAACATTTCACATGCTTTTCCTTGCTTACAGCCCAAGAAGCACGGACACACCCTAACACTTGTCCAAATTATTATTATTTTTAATTTTTGACAAGTTCGGACACATTTGGTGCATGTTTTGGACACATTTTTATTCATAGCAATCTTTTTCCTTTTCAACAAGTCCACAATACTCACAAGGAAAAAGTAAGATATAAGATATTTGTGGAAATGCATTTGACTAACTCAAGATGCTGGAGAATCAGAGATTGCACATATCTAATGCATTGTTTTTTGGAGAATCAGAGATTGCACATATCTAATGCATTGTTTTATCAATGGTAAGGACGCAAACAAAGACAATGAAGAAAATTATATGAATGTTAAAACTTGAAAGTGATGGACTTTTGTATTTAGCTACCATTCATATTTGATACTTTTCCCTGTAGGAGATTTTTTATTATATTTGGAATATTTTGGCAATTATAAAGTGCAAAGTGATAAAATCAAAATGTAAATATTGACTAATATACATTTTGCTATATTAAATTTTACCTTAATTTGCTAAGTTATATTGTTATTATTATTTTACTATAATAACATGTTAAAGATCTTATAATATAACTTGTTTTTATTAGTTCAATTGCATACAGCTATTCTAACAAAAATTTTTTCTGGTGCAAAAATAAGAAATATGTATTTTTATTGCCAATTAGAATAAAATTGTATTATTTATCAATTAGAAAAATATTTACCTATGATTTCAACTAACGTTTCCTCAACGTGCTGTATCCACATTTTTTAAAAAATAGCATCTCAGAGTTCTGTTGTGCCCTAGTCTCATGTCAGTGTCCATACTTCTTAGATTACAGGGATCAAAACATGCACAATAAAAAAAAGCGATAAGATAGACGAATGAGTAAAAAGACCATACTTAAATTTGCAATTTTTTTGGGATTGTTCTTGTTAATACTTATTTTCTTCAATTATTCATACTACCAATGTACTACTAACACCTGTTTCTCCAGAAAACCAAAGGTCCGAAGGTGTTTCTTACAGTGTACTGGTCTAAATTTTGAGGAGGTAATAAATGCTACCATAAGCATAAGGGAGTTCTTAGGTTGAGGAAGTATTTGACTGTGGCCAAATCAAAAGTCATAATAACAAAGAAGAAGAATTCAGATGTTATGGAAACACAAATCTTAACCAATAAGAGATATTTGTTTTATATTTAAACATATAAGTATTAACAAATAAGAATCACTAGCAGCCTGTTAAATTCTATGGATCTCTTTAACAAAACCAAAAATTTTAAGAGCCTTTTAGGACACTAAACAGATGTTAAGTATACAAGCAACTAATCACCACTATGCTGAATAATATGCCTTCGCAAAATAGCCCTGAGACAATCTTGAGGAAGATCTAATATCTAATTATTTATGTGTTCATAGTTCATAGTTATTTTTTCTTAGTAATGGATGCTCTTATTTGTCCTAATACTTGTGCTTTTTCAGTAATAACCAAATAGCTATTAATCTTTCAGCACCTCTTAAACCATCAAAATATGTTAGCATCTCTTGATCTCAAAACTAATACTTTTCAGGAAAAAAATATCTGTACAAATAAAGCCCTCTAATACAGAAAGTGGAGAAGGCAGTGATTAAAACTAAGCATGTACTTTAGTAGAGTTACAGGTGGGCATATCTGCCAAGGACGCATTTAAAGTCTGCTATGGATACATGGGGTATGAATAGGATGAAAATATTGACCGAGACATGATATCTATCAATATTTGTACATCTCAATACTGATATTTTTCAATATCATGACAATATAAAGATATATTTCTATATCAGCTGATATTCAAAATATTGACCGATATGACAGATATTTGGTAGATATATCAGCCAAAATGACTCTGTCAGTTTATAATTTTTAAAAATTTTTTTAGTTTGGTATAATTGATATCAATATATGTTATCTGATATATTTCTGTACTGATATAATCGTGTCCAATATCAATGCCGATCTTTTTATCTATGGACATGACACTTTGCACAATATGTATGATGGCCTTTGGTTTTCATTGTTTTAAGAGGTTTTTAATTTGACATTTATTAGAACATTATATACAGCTGGTATTGTCGTGTCAAGTATATAGCTAACATGATGAAGCAGAAAACAATTTATGTCCGCGATGCATAGTCTCTAAAAATAATTGTGTTGTCTACATAGTTGCCTTAAATTTCAGTATCCTGTTAGACTATTCTGTACAAACAATAGGTTTTCCTTCTCATTCCTTCTCACGAAATTAAATTAAACATTTGACACAAGCTGCTGTATGAACAATAGGGTTTTCCTTCTCATTCCTTCTCACAACCTTAAATTAAACTTTTGAGTGGATCGGGTAAATTGGAGCAGATATCCAAGGGATCATATGTTTATATTCACAGGTGAACCACACAGTCCAGTTCAAGAAATTTGGATCTTAGTTCCAGGAGGAGCCATTATATTAAAATATGTCCATAGCAGTTCAGGTCCTCATCACATACGTAGAAAGCATCTCATTTGCATTTTTAACTGACCTCATTGTAGATCTCAAGATAGGACACACGAAGCAAGAACTCTCGACCTGGAGTCTGAATCAGAAGCATATAGTAATAAATATAGGTTAGCATATGGTAATGACTTCAATTCCCAGCTCAGTATTATATGCAAAAGGGAAGACGTGGAAAGCAAGAGGAAAGATACACCTTCGTGAGATAAACTCAAAGAACATCTCCTCCAGTAGGAAAACAATTTTTAAAAGGATGCAATTGGAAGCTGCAAATGCTATGCCTCACAACATATCATTTTCTGGAAGATAAACTTACTTCTTGGATAAAGCTGAAAACATCCTTAATCGCCAATGGTATTATACCAGGAGAAGTTTGATCACCCTGTAATGATCAACATAGCAAATAAGCCAACAAGAAAACTTTCAAAAAATTCGCTAAGTTATCAATATGCAGCACACTGGCCACAATAAATAAAAATCTATGAAGTCAATATCCTCATACAAGAACTAAAAGGGTGATCCACTGCACAAGGCCTCCCACACTCAGGCACTGAGAAAATCAAGTATCCATAACCCTATCATTATATTATAAAGAGGTTTGAACCCACAACCTTTAGTTTAAAATAGAACAGCCTTACTATTGCCCCAAAGCTTACCCACAAACAGAAACAAGAACTATAATAAATAAAAGTGATCTCATAATAGCTCAGACAATATAAAATCCAAGTAGGAAAAGGAGTCAAATAAATTCTGCTAGCGCCACCTAGAATAAATTTCAAACTTCCAGTTCTAGCACAATGCACATTGACACACATGCAGGGCATGAACTACAGACAGACAGCCGCCAGAGTCAATATACAGAAGCAGCCTGTTCCATTAAAATCACTCCTAGTATTGTAAATTGCTTTTATGTCCTGACACAATTACAGGTACTATGCCTGAAGTACAATTTCCAAAATTGTAATTTCACGAAAAGTCAAATAATCTGGAGAATTTTGACAAATTTCTTAGAGAGAGAATTAGCAAACAAACAGGCATGCATATTACTGGATTGGTAGTCAAATGTGAAACGTGTTTGTCTAGTAGGTAAAGTATAAGATAGACCTGAATCTTGCCCAAACTATCAGCATGCCACAACAGTTCATGGGAAATTGAATTTCCAAGAGGTGATCACTCATCTTCAGGCAGAGCATGCAAAATGATTATTCAGAAGAAATTTTGCGGTCATTGCAATTATATTGCTGAAATATCATTCACTTATGGCGAAGTCTTCACTAAAATTCAAAATTTGTTTATTGCCTTGTAGCATGATAGTCACTGCCAATAACAGACAAGCTAAGATTTAAAACACCAAATAGTCCATAATCAAGAAACAGGTGATAAAAAATATTCACGGAGTTTTAGATCTTTTAACTATATAACGCATAGAGGGGGCAGAATATTTTTCTGGGGCCCACTACTCACATGCATTGTGTGCGTCTTCCCACTACTGGTAACACCATAAGCAAACACGGTACCTACATTATCAACAGCAACTTAGGTAATCAAATGTCACTATTTCACTCAAATAAAACACCACAACATCGAAAATTGGCGCTAACGTTAAGCTTCAGAAACCATGTACCAACTAGTGAATCATTTATTACAGCACACGAAGACATAGACATGATTTCAATCAAGAAACTATTATAGGGCAGTAATAGTTCAGAAGAAACCAAACCATCCTCTGTGGCAACACAAATTTCAACCCTAGCTAAATTCAGAAGCATACCATTAACACCTTCCATTGCAGCTTTAATTACAGGCCGAGCTGCTACTTCATAAACTTCTTCAGATATCGCGTTTGGTCCAAAAACCTTGTCTGTTATTTCATTAAGTAATCAATGAAAAAACATTCGAGTAGCAATAAATATGACACTGACCCTTCACAATGCTACCGTAACAAATAAAATCACCATTGTCATTTAAAACCATCACGTAATATGCATAATCACTATAAAATGGTCGTCAAGTTTGCAGTGTTTGCCGGTAGAAATTTGACAATATTAGTATTAAAATGCCTGCCAAATATTGAGTATTTAAACTGGACACTAAATGAACTAATTTGATAATGATACATTTGGTCCAAATTAAACGAACTAATTGATACCAAATGCATAGGCCGTTGAAGGATTATACTCGCTTCGAACAATCTTATCACCAGCTGGGTACCACGCAATCTCATCTCCACGCTGAAACTCTCGGTCACTGAAATCAAACATTCAAAATCACCATCGACAACAGATTAGTACCTCAAGACACAGCTCCAGCACCCAAAAAAAAAAAATGTCATGGATCTAGAACAACCAATTCAGATCTGATCACTTACTTCATGGGTCTAAATCGAACGGTCACTGAAATGCTGTCCGCAGACGATTCAGGCATATCCGACGGCTCAGCAATCACATCCTCCGAAGGCGGACAAACGACCGGCGATCGACCACCGTTACCTCGTGGACCGCCGTACATTGGATCACTCCGGCTTCCACTTAGAACAGCAGATCGAACACCGTACCCGTTTGCCGAACCGTAAAAAGATGAACCAGAAGTGGAGCACGAGCGAGGTACGAACCTGCCGCTAGTGTTCAAAAACGACGACGTTGATGAGGACGACGAGTTAGGAGTCGATGCTCGCTTGTAGCTGAACGGCGAGCTGCTCCGCCCTCTCGGCGACATCTCCGATGTCGTTTTGTACAAAAGAACAATCAAGAAGCTCTCTCCGTCTCTCCTCTTACTATCAGGAGAAGTGTGCGAGGGGCAGATGACTATAGATGGTGAAAGTGTACGGCGAAGAGAGATAATGTCAGAACTCCCACATGATTTTCAAAGAGAAACAAATGGACATTGCTATTTCCGTATTGATTTTGAATTTCGTTTTCAAGCTTCCAAAGATCCTCAGCTCTTACGAGAGACAGAGAGAGATATGGATTAGAACGACGATAGTGTTTCCTTCTCCTTCAAGCCTTGCTCCAATTCGGAGCAATAGCGAAGGCAAGGAGAGCCCCGGCGTGGGGTGGGGTGGGGGGATGACCAGTAACCGGCGAGGAGAGTGGTCGAGAGGATGAGAAAGACGAAATGAGAATTTTTTACATTTTTTTCAAACGCTTAGTAGGTGGAAAATGGAGATGTTTGAAAATTCATCGATTTACTGGGTGACGTGGATGGAGTCAATTCCGATGGAGTTTAAACCGAAATATTTGAAAAAAATATATATATATATAATATTAATCATTTAAATAAACAAATTCTTCCAAGATTGGGTGAATGGATAGAATGATTTTGAAAAACGAGCGGGAAATTTAGAGAATTACCGATCGCCGTTGATAAACAACCGATGGTGGTCATGGTAAGAGCTCGGGGTCCTTCCTTTGAAAATTAACAATTTTACACCTTTTTTTTTTTTTTAATATAAATTTTATAAAAAAAATTACCAAACAGTAACTTTGTAAAGTAGGATACCTGATAGCCCGGATAAGAAGCATAATTGCATAGGCACGGCAAACTAACCATCTAAGCGGCGGTGGGGACAAAATCCATAAGGAAAACATCATAAGAAAATCTATTGGGATATAAAGTAATTATATAAATTTAGTTTTTATTGCAATATAATTAGGCGTGTGGATCATTTATTATTGTTCGTTTGAAAATAAGGTAGAAAAAGGAATTGTAATTTATATAAAAATAATTGTTTTATTCAAGAAAAATATTATTATTAATAATGGTTGCTAGCGGAGCAACAGAAGCTGCGGCCGTGTTTATGGATGCGGAGACCATGGTTCGGATGAGTATATTTATTCATTAAATTACCGCAATAAATGGATCAATATTTTCATATTATTAATTATTCTCATTTTTTAGATAATAAATATAATTAATAAGTAACTACAGTTATTGAATCAAACAATATGATAAATAAGTTATGAAATAAGTATTTTACAAGTTCAAAATTTTTACCCCATTTCATCTAATAAGATAACTGTTACAATTAGATAACATAACCCCAATATCACGATGCCATAAATACATCTATTATTTACCATTATTCATAGAAAATAGAATATAAACACAATAACAAGGCGAATAAAATAAGAATGCAGGCATGAAATGAGATTGCTATTTCTCGTAGAACAGAAACTTACTTGAAAAATCATATAATACATTGAAAATGTTATGCAACTGTACAGCACGCAAATTATTAAAATATACACATTCAGTTTAGAAATATATACGCGACAAATTTGATAGGTCATTCGTATATTAATTGATATATATATTATATTACATAACTCATTACTACAAAAACGTGATATCTTTCCGTAATATCTTATAATGAGTCGTGCTTCAGACATTTCACATCTTGCTAATTAAAATTGATGTTACATCATCTTAACCTGTTCCTAATCGACGGACCCCCAACAGCTATTTATCCATTTTAAGGGCTATTTATTTGGGAAAAAAAAAAATGAAGATAAGCAAGCACTTTTTAAAAAAAAAAATCAACTAAAACCCAAGGTAATAGGAATACCCAACAATCAAAGAGCATTTGGGTGGGATTAGAATGGTGATATGATGATGATCCCAACAGTTGGTAAATTCTGGGTGCAGCCGATGGTTTACAGTGGATAATGAGTTCAAAGAACAACCTACTTACTGATGGGGGCCGGTGATGAGTCGAGATGAAACCATTCCCGTGGAGCTCCCTGTAGCTTTGCAAAGAATAAATATGTGTTTCTTTGGTTGCATTGTCTTTGAGAAACAATGAAAATAATACAGTGCACGCTATAACCAGATCCGGACTACAGCAAGAGCCACTGCTGTGAGGGAGACCAGCGTACCAACACAGTACTTGATCACATCAGATTTTGCTACTTCCAGTTGGGCCTTTAGGGCATGAATTTCCTGGAGGAAAATATTCAAATTATTCGTGACTCTGGCATGATTTTGTTTAGATAAAGAGACACTCATCAACATCAAATTACTAACATCGTCAGCATTTTGAATATTCCTAAATATATCATTTGCCAGAGAAGTTATGGAGCTTACTCTGTCCAGCTTGTTTGTCAGATTTGTGGTTTCCGCCTTCTGTTTAGCTAGTTCATCCCGTATGTGGCTGCATTCCAATTTATCAAAATTATGGAGGTGAATGTAGCAAGGAAAAGCTAATTTAAATTATAAACCATTGACAGGTCCCAAGATGCAAATAATTCAATAGAGGCTTCTATTCCTTACCCTTTTTCAAGATTTAAATCCAAACGTTGCCCGGCGGTAACCTTGTCAATCTCATACCTGTTACAAAGCGTGTTCTAAAGTTCTATGCAAAGGGTTACATGTTGAAAAGAGAGCATCAAATTGTTAAAATTAATGGAAGCAAGAAACCGAGGAACTAACTTTAGTTCACTGCGCAGTTTTTCAATGTCGCCCTTAAGTTTTTCAGTCTCACGTTGCAACAGAGAAAAATGACGGTCCTGCAAAGTATCACCAAGAGACAAGATCAGGGAAAAGAATCCAACAGGATTGCAGGAAGTAGCACAAAACAGGTACATGAACATTGACTTTGATGCGACATTCACATGCACATGCAATACTGGAAAGGTGCCTGATAAGCAAAAGAATTGGCTAACAGAAAGAAATGGCCAACACATCTGGAACTCCCATTTTCACCTAACCTAACGTGCCTATGATTGTTAATGACGTGAGATGATTCATGAAATGCACAAGCAGAACGTGACACGGAGTCAAACTCGAGAAACAGGAGGGAATGCCAAGTCAAGTTTTCTCCAACTGGAACTAAATTTGTTAGCTGAAAAGCCTAATCAGGCTGGTTACATTTTAAGGTTTTGACAAAGGTGCCATCATTTATGTGACAAATGTTCAACACACAGACTATGCCTCAGCAATCGTCCTAACAACAAAACACATGCTAATGATGGTAGGTCAAGTCAATTAAAGACAGAACCGATGATTTCCTAAATGTCAATGATAACAAAATATTGAAAATTATTATACTTGAAAACAAACAAACAGCATTAAATACCTGGGAACTTTTAACCTCAGATTTAAATCTAGAAATGTTTGCCTCTTGAATTGACTCCATCTACATTTAAACGAAAAACAACAAAATGTGAAATCCTACAATACATCATAGTCAAGGCATAAAATTTTCACATTCCAAAAATTCCCTCGTGTAAAGGAACTGAAGAACATAGCAGCTTGTCAAAGTATACACTTTTAAGCAAGTATATTAAGATCTTACATTCTGCATGTCTGCTTTAGAAACAAATGTATGTGAAACATTTTCCAAGCTATCATTCAAAACTTCAGTAATTGCTGATGTTATTGCTTCAGCCTGTTTAGATGGCACACCTTGTGCTTCTAGACTCCTCACCTAGACACATAAGACACAAAAGCAAAACAGATCAAAACTAAGAAATTTCTCATCATTTCACCAATTTTTTTGCATTATAAAAGTCATGCACATTTCATTGACTATCACATCATCATCAGATTCCATAACAATTTGTTCACACTATGGTTGGAAGATGAAGAAATTTTCATGCCTATAATGGGTGCTCTGAAAATAATAACTCTAGCTCATGAATTAGTTTAAGACTGTTTGGTTGGACCAGTAAATCTGAAATGAAATTTCAGAATTAATTCCAATTCTATTGTTTGGCAACAAATGAGATTGAAATTCTAATTTCAAGTTCCGATTCTTACGAATTGAAAAACAGTAAGAGGCAACTCCTTGTGATTTTTAGGAATAAAATGAAGAATTACAATTTAAAGTTAATAATTATCTATCAACCGGGTATGATAAAATATGACGGGGACGGCAGAAATGGGCCGGCTTAGCACCAAGGCCCACGGACTAACAGCGGACCCAAAGGGTTATCGGCCCATAGGCCCATGGAATGGTTAACGCTTACGTTGATCCAAACAGCATCCTAACCAGCCCCTGACGGTCCAAGTCAACCTCGGCCCAGTCAGGACGGTCGACAATCTTCTTCCCGCGCACTAAGATTACTTGTCTTAGTCAACTCGGAACCCCACATATTGCCTTTGATCGCATTTTCTTCTAGAATGGCAACTCCAACTCAGCAGATCATTTTTAACAGCAACTCCAACTCAGCAGATCTCTCCTAATGACAACTCTCCATCAGAAGAGCCTCTCAAGAATTCTTCCACAATTCTTGCTCCCTCAATATCAAAGCCGCTCATTGCCGAGCGCAACATCGCCTCAAAGCCATCCACACCGAGCTCAACCTCTAAGTCAGACTCAAAACCCATACCTTTACATCATCATGCATAATTCTTATCCCTGTATCTTTCATTCTATTTGAGAAAGATTACTGATTTGAGCAATAGAGGATAAACCAGGAACGAATTTCGCCAATCCTCTAACCTCTTATTCGTTCGTTGTGTTGCACAGGACCTAGGTTATTAGAGATGGAGACTAGACGTGACCGAGTTCAACCTGACTGAGGAAGACCGGGAGGCTCCCTAATCCGTGCAATAACCAGGATCCAAGAAGCATCATTAGCGTCATCTGTGGGAAAGCAAACGAAAGCCCAACCACCATCCACACTAAAATAAGCATGGACAATACCAGAGCCCATACCGGCGCTTCGACCAAAGATGTCTCCCATGATGACAACCCTTCCATAGGTAGCCAAGCAGATGAGCGACTAGCACTCTTCATGCAGGTGCTCGCCAACCGGGTGTACAACATATCACAAATCCTCCAGGCCCTTTGCACACGCCAACATAAGCTTGGAGCTCCTTCCTTCACCACTCGCACTTCGACATCAAAGCGATAAAGCAAGAGGAAGAAGCACCCAGCTAGGAAGGTACGACACCTGGACAACCTTGGAGCCCGAGCGGCTTTGAGAGACAGGGCCTAATTGCGTTTGGAGGGCCGGCTTAGTCGTAGGACATTAGGACGAGAGCCTAGAGCAGCGAAGTCTTCGTTACCCACGCGACGAGCAAAGGCCCCTGACCCGAGAGGGAGGCCCATGCAACATCCAGCAGATAAACGGTAGCAGCCGACCAGTCTTGCGCTGCTCATCAAACCAGTCAAACTTGAGGACCTACCTCAACGCAAAGAGGGCTGCTGTCTCCCCTTAGATGGAGGCGAGAGTGGAAAAGATATGGCAACATGTGTTCAAAGGGGACACTTGCGGATGCTCTACGGATCTGAGGAGATTACCATTCACGATGGAGATCTAGACACAGCCGCTCCCTCAGAAATTTAAGATGGTAGCCCTGGAACCCTATGAAGAAAGCACCAATCCGATAGACCACCTAGACCACTTCCACACACTGTTGAGATTCTAGAGCCTGAGCAAGGTCCCTATGTGCCTATACTTTCCACTAACCCTTAAGGGGACGCCCAGATTTGGTTTTACCGCCTACAGCCGAATTCAATTCGGACGTTTCAAGAGCTCGCCGATAGCTTCCTGACTCAGTTTACCTCCAACCGGAGAAAGCAAAGGCAGTCTTGGCACCTCGCCCGTATCAAATAGAGGCCTAATGTGAAAGTCTGAAGAGCATTCTGACCCGATTCATCATGGAAGCCCGCTAGATACCCCAACTGACTGACGAGGTAAAGCTGAGCACCTTCATATTGACTCTGGAGCCGGGCAAATTTTTCAAACATCTAACCCAAGAGGACCCCCAAACTTTCCATGAAATTGAAACGATCGCCCACGCTTACATAGTGGGCAAAGAGGCCAACGAGGTTAAGCGTCTAGAACGCAGGGATTATCTCTACCAGGGACCGCCAAATGGAAGAAAGAGAAATGGAGACCGTTTTAGCTCCCAAGATCCGAGGAAGAAGCCTAGGGTGGAGTTGGGAGCTTGAAGGGAGTTCGGGCCCCTAAACCTGACTTCTCTGAATGACTCCTCAACCAACATCTTCATGCAGATCCGAGACGAAAAATTCTTGATGTGACAAAAACTAATCAAGAAATCGGAGGGAGGAGAACAGACAAAATACTGTCATTACCATCGATCTTTGAGTCACAGTACAGAAGCCAGTCGGACTCTACAAAAAAAGATTGAGGAGCTTATCTGGAGGGGGTACCTTACCAAGTTCCTATGAGACCCGGAGCAGGCGCTCAACGAAGCAAGTGAAGGAAGGACGAAGCAGCAGCAGCCGAGGAACTGGATCGCAACCGAAGTAGTCAACATGGTGGCAACCTAGCCTTCTAAGGACCACCCCTCGGACCACATCGGGACCGCCTCAAAGAAATCAAGAGTAGAAGTCAGAGACGATGTCATGAGTTTTAGCAAAAAAGATGTGTCATATGTAATGACTCCCCACTCCGACCCTCTGGTTGTATCCACGCTCGTTTTAGATGGTACCGTCGATTATCAACTGAAATGGGTATTTATCGATAATGGAAGTTCGCGTGATTTACTTTACTTGAATCCCTATTTTAAGTTGGGGCTAAAAAAGAGTGAACTGAAACCGGCCGAAGAACCCCTCTATAGGTTGGACAACGAGTCAGTTCCAATCCAAGGAACTATCCAGCTGGAAGTCACCTTAGGAACGTACCCTAGGACGACGTCCCACGTAGTGACGTTCCTGGTGATTTACCTATCTTCAATTTACAACGCCATCCTAGGTCGGCCCTGCCTGATCGCGTTTAGGGTCATAATATCAATCACACACTTAAAGATGAAATTCCCTACGGCTTGCGGTATTTGAGAAGTTCTGGGCGACCAAGCAACAAATCGGACATGCTACTTGTCCTAAGTCACCCAAGCCATTCCGGACTGGTCGATAGAAGACTTTTATCACAAAGACAAAGCGACTCTACAGCAAGCCCAGGCCGGCGAGAAGACAAACCACATTCCCGTGGACCCTGGTGATCTGGAGAGATGCGTACAGATAGGGGGCTCACTTCCCGGACCCCTACGCGACTAGCTAATCACTTTCCTCCGGTAGAACTCCGATATCTTCACATGGACCCCCGCTGATATGCCAGGGATTTCGAACGAGGTAATAGTCCACAAATTGAGCCTCGATCCAGGTTACAGGCCTCTAAGGCAGAAACGGAGAAACCACTCTATCGAAATGTTCATTGCCATCCGAAAGGAGGTAAACAAACTATTCAACGCTGGCTTCATCCGGAAAGACCAGTATCTGAATTGGCTCTCCAACATAGTCCTCGTCAAGAAGAGTAACAAAAAATGACGGATGTGCGTCAACTTCACCGATGTAAACAAAGCGTTCTCGAAGGACATCTTTCCGCTGCTCAGGATCGACCCACTGGTGAACACCACCTCCGGGCACGAGCTGCTCAATTCCATGGACACATACTTAGGTTACAACCAAATCCAAATGAGTTTCGATAATGAGGAACATACTTCCTTCATGACGAATTAGAGGATGCACTGCTACAAAGTTATACCTTTCAGACTGAAGAATACAGGCGCCACGTACCGGTGGCTCATGAATAAAATGTTCGAAGCTCAGATTGACCGGAATATTGAGGTGTATGAAGACGACATGCTCATCAAAAGTAAAACCATGGACGACCATATTCGTAACCTCGATGAGGCCTTTGGGGTATTTTAGGCGGACCGAATGAGGTTATACCCGGCCAAATGCGTTTTTGGAGTATCCTCCGAAAAATTCCTAGGTTTTATTGTCTCCCGATGGGGGTTGAGGCAAACCCTAAAAAAATAAAGGCGATCATCAATATGAGCCCGGCGCCACCATGAAGGACGTTCAGTGGTTGACCGGGAGGCTTGCAGTGCTCCCCTACTTCCTGGCAAAATCGGTGACAAATACCTCCCCTTCTTTAAGGCCTGAGAGGGGTAAAGGCAAATAGCTTCCAATACACGGCTGACTGCCAAGCCACCTTTTGAACGTTAAAGAAGTACCTTGCTAGCCCCCTCTTCTAACGTCGCCAAAAGAAGGTGAGAAGGTATACCTTTACTTGACAGTTTCAGAGGTAGCACTAAGCACAATTTTGATCCAATAGCAATCTGATATATAGCAACCGGAATACTACGTCAGTAAGAATTTGACAGGCGCCGAGACCCGCTACATTCACGCCAAGAAATCGCACTAGCACTCATCTATTTCGCTAGGAAACTGCGGTCCTACTTCCAGACACATAAAATAGTTATCATGATCGACCAACCCTTGGAGGGAATCCTTCAGAAGCTCGACATGTCAGGGTGACTAGTCAAATGAGTCATCGAATTGAGTAAGTATGACGTAAAATTCAAGCGAAGGCTGGCCGTAAAAGGATAAGCCCTTGCAGACTTTATTGTCGAGACCACGACCTTGGTTCTGAAAACCAACGGTCACAGCGAAGTCGATTGCCTCCCAGAGGCGCCGAGCTCGACTCTCCACGTAGACGGGTCCTTAACACATATTGGCAGTGGTGCTGGGGTGATCCTAAAGACCCCTAACGGGTTAGAGATGAGGTACTCGTTGAAACTGGAATTCCCGACTATCAATAATGTTGCCGAATATGAGACTTTGCTCACCGGGTTGCAACTAGCAAAAGAATGCTCGGCAAGGCACATACCGTCTATAGCGACTCAAAACTAATCGTCAACGAAGTTCACAAAAATTTCAAGGTGTCGAGCTCTTTGCTCACGAAATACCTCTTTAGAACAAGGAGCATGGCCCAGAAGTTTGACAAGGCCGAAATGGTGCACATCTTGAGGGCGGACAACTGGAAAACCAACCAGCTAACGAGGGCCGCCACAACGGAAAGCCCAAAACACTACTTGAGAGACATGCGAGAGGTCTTGACCTGTTCAAGTATAAAAGAATTGAGCAAGAAGTGCTACAAGTCTCCGACAACAAAAACTGGATGTCGCTCTATTGGAGGGAGATATATCGCGGAGGGCACCCTGCCGGAGAACTCGGATGATGCTAAATGCGTAAAGAAGACGGTCGGCTAGTACTCCATCATAAATGGGAGGCTGTACCGCCGAGGGTACTTCACCCCATACTTGCGGTGTCTCACACCGGAAAAAGCCAACTACGCGTTAAGCAAGGTACATCTCGGCATCTGTGGGTCACATATCGGGGATAAGAACCTTACCTTCAGGATAATGCATCAACGATACTATTGGCCAATAATGAAGAAAGACGCCATGGATTTCATAAAGAAGTGCGAGAAGTGTTAGATCCACGATAACCAGCCCCATCAACCGCCCATGGAGCTGAGGACCCTTCAAGTCCCTTGGCCAATTGTGCAATGGGGGCTCGACAAACTCAGCCCCTTCCCCATACGCGTCCAAACAGAGAAAGTTTGTCATTGTGTGCATCGACTAATTTACAAAGTGGGTCGAAACCTCCCCATTGGCTCAGATTACCAAGCAAAATGTCATGGAGTTCGTCTAGTAGAACATCATTTGCAGATTTAGAATTTCCAAGATCATCGTGACCGACAATGGAACCCAATTCACCGACAAGCACTTCACTAAATATTGCAAAAGTTTGGACAACCGGTTGATCCATACCTCAGTCACCTATCAACAAGCAAACGGGCAGGTAGAGATTACCAATCGAACCTTACTGCACGGGTTGAAGATTAAACTGGAAGACGCTGGGGGCTCCTAGGTGGACGAGCTACCTTCTGTATTGTGGTTGTACTAAACGACACCGAAGAAGGCGACGTGTGAGATACCCTTTAGTTTGTGCTATGAAATTAAGGCAATCATCCCATTCGAAATTGGACTACCCAATCTTGGGTCGAGGGTTTCAATCTACTCAACAACTCCCAGCGACTCAAAGAGCATCTCGACCTACTCGAAGAAGCACGGGATATGGCCAAAATGCGCACAGTTGCCTATCAATAGTGGATCATCCGATATTGCAATAGAATGGTGAAGGCTCGCCAATTCGAGGTCGAAGACTTGGTACTACGAAGTATAGAGGCCACGAGCAAGAACGCCAAAAGGAATAAGCTCTCCCCGGACTGGGAATGCCCATTCCTCGTCTCGATCATCTTGCGGAACGGCACATACAAGTTCCGCGTCCAAAACGACAAACTAATCCCAAAAACGTGGAACGTTGTCCACCTCAAGAAGTATTACTAATAATCTCATATTGAAACCAGTTAGGTCCAGCATACATTACCGAGCATGCTTGTAAAAGTGTATCACATTAGTGAAATAATTAGTTTACTTGTTCACTAATTGTTAATTGTTATTAGTTGCTTGCTTATCCATATGAATACTTGTGAGACATTACATAAATTCAAGTGACCTAGACTGCCCCTAAATTGGGCAAATTCTCGTTCATCCTTTGCTAAACTTCGGTCCCGCACCAAGCGACCCACATGAGGTCGAATTTAAACCTCAATCCCACATCAAGCGGCCTATACGCTGTCAAATTTGAACTTCAGTCCAGCACCGAGCAGCCCATAAGAGGTGGAATTTGAATGTCTGTCCAACATCGAGCGGGCCATACATGGTTGAATCTGAACCTCGGTACAGCACAGAGCGGCCCATGCGCGGTCGAATACTAAAATATTATGGGGCTTTTCAGCATGCGTGCAGCAACTACCCAAACAGGGACAATACCGTCAGTCAACGATGGTCAGCGAGTTAGAATCTGACACATAAGAATTATATCCCATAGAGAAACGATCTCAAGTGATTAAACGTGGACGATGGCCCTGACTTCGCCAAAGCCCGGCCACAATAGCGATGACACTTAGTAGGCAAACAATGGTACATCAAAAATAAAACCAAATGAAAAAATAAAAAACTATGACAATGATTAGAAAAAAATTTTCTGATTCATTACAAAGTTGGACTATATAAATGTGTTAGCTATATATATATAAAAAAAAGAGAGAGAGAAAAAGAAGGCTATTCTAATGTAGGGGGCTCCCCAGGGGACATGGCGAGAGCTCCGCCCTGTCAAGAAAATCGGACTAATCAGACCGGCGCCATACACCCCTGTTCCTCGGGTCAAAGAGGTTGGCCAGAAAGACAAGGTTAACAAGGGAAGCAAACCACCAACATAGGTGGATGCTGTTTGAAAATCTAGCGTTCAGGGCCTGGCCCACCTCCTCCAGGATGAACCGAGTCCTCAGCTCCGCTTCCAGCCTAATGTTCTCGTTTTGAAGGCCCGCGAGATGCTGCTCAGCTGCCTGCAACGCGTCTTGGGATCTCTACAGCTCCTCCCCGACCTCAAACAGTTGAACCTCAAGCCTGGTGGCCCGTTCCCGGCACTATCGGGCCTCGGAGGTGGCAGCATCCACTTGACCTTGCATCTCCTCGACTACACTTGGGTCGACTTGCGTTTGGATCAAGCAGTGGACTGCCCCTTCCAACCGGTGAATCCTGGATGACCTTTGGTGCAAGCATATCATCAAAATATGTACCATCTTGTCATCCTATAAATAGAGAAAAAAAAGGAGATTAACTCTGGTTGTTCCCGATAAAGTGAAGGGTTCTTTAAAGCTCACAAGGATGTAAGGCAGTTCAACAGCAGTGCTCAGGGGCATCTTGGACAAAGAAGCCGGAGTGGACACCTGCTCTGGCTCAGACAGGTCTGACGGGGGAGCCACCGGACCCCTTGTGGCATCAAACGAGGGAGCCTCCAAACAAGACGCCTCCATGGTCGCCGGCGCCTCAACCTTGCCCCTCAACTGGGCCTCCACCGGGTGGACCACATCGAGACCCTCTTTGGCTGACTCATAAGAAGGGTCGGGCACTATCTGCTTCAGCAAAGTAGACACAACTACAAGGACCTCTTGCTGGGCCTAGGCCAGAGTGTGAATTGGCCTAGTTGGCCCCCAACCTCAGGCTCACCCGATGCCCCTGCAGGAAGAGTAGGGAGCTCGCCGGTCACAGCAGCTCTGACACCCTCCTCCGTGGTGCCAATAATTGAGGTGTGACTGGGGTCGGTCCCCTAAACGGTTCGCCTAGGCCTTGCATCGGCTCTACCATTGGTAGGCCTTGGGCGGCGAAAGACAAAGAAGAAGATCCCGATGATGATGCCATCCGCCGCCGAGACGCACTCTTAGAAGGATCCCTAATATACAGAATGCCAGCCTTCCTTTTGGGTTGAGCGGGCGGCCAAACGGTTGCTCCTGTACCCTCCAAGGGAAACTCCCACTGGGCCAACATAAGTGCCTCAACTGACAGGAGATGGTCCTTCTAGTTGAAGAAGTCAGTATTTACTTGGACCAGCTCCGTCAGCAACTTGATAGAATCTACCTCCTCATGCGAAGCCTTGCCGGTGAAGGATGCCAACACGTTACCCCACTCATTCGAAAGGATCCAGTCAGAGGGGACCTTGACGAAGAAGAATTGGTCACCGACTTGGGGATCCCCCCGCTTATATGCAAGTCCTTGGGAGACAGCGAAATCCAATATCCACTCTAGCATAACCAAATGATTATCTTCACGGCCACCGCATTTAGCATCCTCTCATGGCGGTGAAGAAATACACAAAGATAGAACAAATACCTCGCGGCATTGGCATGGAATCTCACAGGTGCAACTCTTAAGGCCACCAAGATTTCATGCAACTCCCGCGAGAGGGGGAAGCGAAGACCACTCCTCAAGTGGTCCTCGTAGATGGTGATGGACCCGTTCGGAGGGGAACAGGCCCTATCATACTCCTTGGCATCGCAAACGGAATTACGCTTGGGATATTATACTGTATATATAGAGCCACGATTAATTTTAATTCTATATACAGAGCCTCGCTTGGCATCGAAAAGTTTCAAGCAATTAAAATCACAAAATATAAAAAAGAGTCAATTTTAATTCTTAAGCAATAATCTAAACGTTTTAAGCAATTAAACTTGAAAGAAGTTGCGCTCCAAGACAAAAATGTTCTGAAATCCTCATAACAATAGATTCCGTTTACTAATTCAATCACAATATCTTCAAAGTGGTGAATAAGTTATCAATACATTAATGCAGAAGTAGAAATCTAAGAAAACACTTACCAATGCTAAAGTGTCGACGAGAAATGCACGTTTTCCAACGTTAGGGTTTTGAAGCTGAGATATGTGTCTGCGACTGAATCTGCTAATTTGTACATCCACAAGGTTTAATGCTCTGGATTTAGCCAATAACGCCCTCGAATTTACACCAATTTGGATCGCGCGTCTCCGAGCAGCCATTAACGTATACACTGAGATACTTCAAAGAGATATAGACGATTTTGAAAGCTGACCAGAAACCCGTGTATTAAAGTACAGCATTTTGCAGCATATTCGTCCAGAAATTCAAATTTTCTTCGGGAAGGAACTGAAAGTTGGCGGGAATTAGAACAGACAGAGAGAGGCAGCCGGCGGACGTTGGAGAAAGATGAGAGGCGGCGAAAAGCTTGAGAGGGGGTTGTTAGTTGAATGTTTGAGGTCCGCGTAAAAGAGACGAAAGATTGTGGCGGACTGCAACCCGTCCCGTTGAAGAGAAGCGCAGAAAATGCGATCTCTTGCTCCTAAGGGCTTCTGGTCTTTCTTCCGTGTTTCCCCCTTTCTTCGTCTATGTCTCCGCCCCGTACGCCACTCTGACGGGGCCCATCACTGTCCCAAACGCCACGGAATTTTTAATTGAAAAAATATTAGATTTGTTTTGAATTTCAATTGTATTTATATTTGTGTTTATTTTGATTTTATGTTAAGCAAAATATTTTAATTATTTGGTATTGATGGCACAGTAGTACATGGATCAGCTCATAATTTCGTGTATAAAAAGAAAAAATATTCAAATAACGATGATCTAATAAAAAATCTCTGAACCCATAAAAGAAAGGGACAGTGGTTGATCCAAGATATGTAACTCAAACCACTCAACATTAAAGGAGCGATAATGAATATTCATTGGACAATTTTAAGCAGCTACTGTACCGATCTAACAATCAAAAAATTATACGGTCCAACCATTAATTAAATGTGGCAGTTACATGTACAAATAACGCCTTTAACTACTGAGGAGATGTAATACCCATGCATTGATTAGGAGTTTACCAACCAAATGACACCCTACATTATAAATATAGTATCCCTTCCACAAAAGAATGGGACGACAAACATTTAGAAAGATAAAACTATATAGATTACAAAATCATATGCTCTCCCACACGAGTGCATTATTTCCAAACCCGCTCTCTTAACCGAATGTATTCTAAAAAGTTTGGTCCTCCAAACAAAAATACTCAATCCCCATCTACTTGCATTCTTACTCTCATCTCTTTGCATCTTTCTTATTCAAGTAGAAAAATGATTAATTTAAGCCATTTTCTTAACCGAATGGGATGACAAACATTTAGAAAGATAAAACTTATAGATTACAAAATCATATGCTCTCTCACACAAGTGCATTATTTCCAAAGCCGCTCTCTTAACCGAATGTATTCTAAAAAGTTTGGTCCTCCAAACAAAAATACTCAATCCCTATCTACTTGCATTCTTACTCTCATCTCTTTGCATCTTTCTTATTTAAGTAGAAAAATAATTAATTTAAGCGTCGGAGGATATATCGGGGAGTAAATTTCATATTTTTCTTACCGCTTGTTTGTTTTCTTATGGTGTGTATCATTCAAATTTTAAGTAACGAAAATCGAATCCGTTACTAATCGGATATCCATGTAAAGTGACTCCTTAATTCGTTTAATAATTTAGATTTTAGAGACGCATTAGGTATTAAATGTCATGCTATTATCAAAATAAAAGATTAAAAAAAAAAAAAAAAACAATACTTAATGCGTACATGATATCTGAATTATTGTACGAATTAGATAATCAAATAGTATCTTTGAATGATCCAAAATAATGTGAGTAGGCTTTTCGTAATTACAAATTTAAATCCGACGTGCCGTAACAATTCAATAAAATGTAAGAAGTATACAGGACTAACTTCACGTTATATATTCCAATACTTAAATTAGTTATCTTTTTTAGGAGATTAAAACACTTAGCAGAAAAAGAGAAAAATGAAATGAGTATGAAATTAAGAATATTAAGAGAAAAGAGTTTCGTTAATTTGATTATTCTGACAATAGACAATTGTTTGCCCCAAGTATTTGATGTCATTCTCCTTAATTTGGGATTTGTATTTATAACTTGAACATCAATTGACCTGTATATCTAAAATTGGTGCGATTATTGTTTAAAGCGTAACATTATGTTAAGATCAAACCGTTATGTTGGTTATATAACTGTTTAACAATTAATTCTTGACATTTATTTGGTCATTACTATTTACTTTAATATGGTTAACCATCTATCAATTACATATAATGGTTAGTCAAAATTAAATACATTATTAGTTACTTTGTTAGACTATTAATTATCTCTATTTTCTATATATCTAATCACTCGGTTGTTCAAGTGGTCAACTATGTTTTCATCGAGGTCGTTCTTTGAACCGATTTATTATTTGGTTGATCAGCTCGAATTTATATCAGATAATTATGTTATTATTTGGATCATATCTAACTTTACCATATCTTTTCATTGGTATTCATTGGCCATTTATTTTCTCATTCAGATAATTGAATTATCCACTTTAAATGGGGCTCATATTTTTATGTATTTTTAATATTTTATTTTTTCATTGAGTGTTTGAGACCTTAAAAAGGTTATATAACCTCAGTCATGTACTAAGCAACCCATATATAATCGGATTTGAACCTCGATTTCGTCACCGAGCGGCCCATGCACGGTCAAATACCAAACCTTAGGGGAATTCATCAAATATGCATGCGATAATTTTTTCCTGAAGGAACGAGCACCATCAATCTACAATAGTTGGCAGACTAGAACTAGATGCATGAAAGTTACGACGTCCTCTAATAGGACCGAGCGCCGACGGGTACATGCGGGCAACGGCTTAGGGAACGCCAAAGCCCAACAATGATCGTACTAAGGCTTAGCCGGCAACCACATTTTCTCAGCGCCGTGACCTTCTCCCTACAAGAGTGAGCATAGCTTGGGGTGTATGTCCAAGTTGAGCCCGATGACAACAACAACGCTCGACGAACTCTCCATCTCTCTCACCGCTCACTCCCAAAGAGTTCCCTCATAGCGATGCGATCTGGTTTGGGGCCTAAGATTTCTCCTCAGTGAGCTCTTAAACCTTGCCTAAGGCTTGGGTAGCCTAGGGTCGAGGCGAGCGGCCAGCACCAGACTCTACATTGCCTCAGCAACGACAACAGGAGCACTTAGCCAGCAAGTAGAAAAGTATAGGACAAAGGAGTCCAACACATAATAAAAATATCAGCAACAATGAACAAAGCGGCTTAGCCAGATGAGTGTTCCATGGTCGAGAGCCCCTCCCTAAGAGCGAGGCACTGGCTCTCTACCTTCTCTGACCAGAAATCCATTCTTGTCTGAGTGATAAGAACCTCCAATTTCTGGGCCATCTTGTCAAGGTAGAGCTTGGTTCTCAACTCTCCCTCCAGCCAAGCATGCACGCCCAGCAAGTCATTAAGCTGCCCCTAACTCTCCTGAAACTCATCCTCAGATGGCACGACCCAATTCAGTGCCCGAACATTGGCCTCTGCAAGCTCTTATGATCTCGCCTTAGACTTGGACAGAGCACAAGCGAGATAGTTGGCTTGCTCTAGATTCTGCAGTGCTTTGCCGATGACAACATTGATCTGATGTTCTGTGTCCTCAACAACTCAATTTGCACACACCTACAAGTGAGCAATCTCAGCACCCCGCAAGCGCAAAGCCGCCTCCATCGAACGAGGAGCCCCTCACGTTTGTCAAACACAAAAAGGATGGTCAGGCGAAAGCTATAACAAAAGGCATAGCCATAGAAATCCACAAAGCATTACCTCTTGGTAAAACGAATAATGGAGCAAGAGGATTCGATAGACTCAAGGCTCGGAGACGCCTACAAAGCCCTCTAGGGCTCAGGAATTGGGACACCTAGGCGGCCGCCTGCTCAGAGGTGACTGCTCGTGACAAGTCACCTCCTCTAACTTTCTCTGTCATTTGTTCGTCATCACTTCCTTCCTCAGTCAAAGGCCTAGAGGAAGTGGAAGACGATACTTCCCGAGCCAAAGTAATTAAAGTTAGAATATTAGTAATGCCTTGATGAGCCATCCAGAATGTAGAGAAAGAAAGACAGCAAAATGGGACAAAGATACCTGCAAAGCCAAGGAATGAGGCAACAATTAGGGATTAGTGTTTAGATAGCCAATGCCCTAGCCTTGTAGTGACGTCATTTGAAGACATCAAAGAGCCACATCATGTGCCCTCACCCCCAGGTGCTGCAGTGCGTCTTCTCGCTGCCTCGTCGTAATGATCAACATGACATCTTTGTGCAGAACGCTGACAACCGGAAGTCCTAGCGCTTAGATCAGCCAGTCGACAGTGCAGTGTCAGTCATAATGACTCAACACACCATTTTTCAAGAGCACTAGACAGTTAGAACATAACCCCGATAAGCTCAAGGCTAATTCACCCTGTGGAACTCCTAGTTAAGCACTTAGGATGACCTATTGAGAGATGAACTACTAGAGGGCCAAGGTGCCAGCTGCTTGGATTTCAAATTGTCAGACATCAAGCAACGTCAAGTAGCATGCAAGCACTTCAACTATTCATAACATGTAAGAATACTAGAACCAAGCAATGAAGATAAAAGAGCTCAATAGTTCCATTCCTTACTTCCTCTTACAAAGTATAAAGCCCGCAGTGGCGGACGTATAACTCAAAAGGAAATAAGAGAAAAATACATGAAACAATGATCGACTAACAGAAACCCTGCTCTACAAGCACGTGACACTAGAACAGAATCTCAACGGCTAGAGCACCATGTTTTGGACAATTGAGAAGATCATGCTCCTGTGCATCACCTCCCTCAAGTTGTTAAAGTATGAAGCACATGCCGAAACCCTCCCTAGTAAGAGCAAGGGATCTTTCACTTGTTCTCTCCTAGGAGGCAATCACCTAAGACTACCTACCGAGACAAGTCAAAGTCAAGCAGCTTAAGAGTTTGCACCAGACCAGCTGCGCATGACGACGGCCCAAACTCGGGGGGCTCAGAAGCTCCTCCCCCAGCAGTCATTAGTAGTTTTATGTGGAAAAAAGATGGAGTAGCCGTTCGTCTTGACGGGAAGGAGGAGAAGCAACCCTCTCCCCTCCAGAGGTTGAGCCGCCACTTCACTAAGCTACCTCAGCAAAGACTATGTGATTCCAGTTGGAAGAAGCATGTAATAGTGACCCTATACTTAGGCCACCCTCGTCATTGGATGAGATCGATCAAAGTAAGGGAATTGAGGTTGTAACGCCACGAATATTTAAAATTAATTTTGATAAACTATTTAAAACTTTTAACCAATGATAGGCCGAAAAACCTTATCATTAGACCGGTGCGTGAGCCAACAAGTTAAAATATTTAGATCGATAAATCTATGAATAAATATTTGGGCCACGAAATATAATTAGTTCAATTAAAAAAAAAATATATATATATATATATAACAAATAATAATAATAATAATAATAATAATAATAATAATAATAATAATAATAATATGCGGTAAGTGGGAAGGAAAGAAAAAGAAAGAAAAGAAAAAAAAAAAGAAGGAAAGAAAAAAAAAGAAAAAGAAGGAAAGAAGGGAAGAAAAGGAAAGGGAAGGAAGAAGAGGGAAAAGGAGAAGAAGGAAAGCGGTGGGGGAGGAAGGGGATTGGGGGGCTATATGAAAACTTTGGGAAAATCCTAACCAACTCGTCCTCCTTATTTAGGGCAGCATTAGGGTTTAGAGAAGGGGTCAGGAGAGGACGAACGAAAGCGGAAGAACGAAGTGGAGTCGCCGCCGTCGGCCACCACCGTGAGGCAAGTAAAATTCTTCATCACAAAAATTTATCCTTCCTTTATTTTTATTAATGCCTAAATCTTTGATTCCATAACCGATTTGGTGGTAAATGGTGGAAAATTGAGGGTTTTTGATTTGGGAAAACCGAACACAGGGCTTCGGCTCAGTGAGGATTCGACCGGCTTTTGAATCAGTGATGAATTAAGGGTTTGTAAATTAATTAATTAAATTATGAAGAACCGATTTTTGCATGTTGTGCCCTGATTGCTTTGGGGATTTTGGGTGTCATTGAGGAAACAGAGCAACATGCTCTGTTTCCCGTTTTCCAGCCGAATTTAGTAGCCGGCTGTGGCCAGGGAACTTGGGCCCATTAGTTGCAGGTAAATCGTTCACTTTTTATTCCTAGATGCTGATTTTATGCTTTCATGGGGTGATTTGTGCTAATCGTCTCAATTCGGTGATGAATCGGGAATTGGGAAAAAACAGAGCAACGGCTCTGGACAATGGAGACAGAACCGTTTCTGGGGCTTAGGATGAATTGGGACGTAATAGATAATGAACTTAGGCTATAAAATCTAATGATTTTCTTGTGAATGATACAAAAATTGGAGCTTCTCTCATCACCCATGATAATCGGCTTCTGGCCGAGGGAACAGTACCACCGACTCGGTGCGCCACTGTGAGAGTTCGGTGGTGGAAGTGGTGCGGATGCCGTCGCCGTGAGATGGGCTGGAGGCGACGTTGCTGCCGTTGCCGATCTGGTGGCCGGCAAGGAAGGGGGAGACCGCTGTGTGAAGCGTGTGTACGCGTATAGATATATATATATATATATATATATATATATAGATATATGTATATACGAATTAAATATATATGTATATGTATGAATATATGTAAATATAAATATAAATATAAATTGTTGGGTCCCAACATACGAGCCCATAAAACACGGCTCGGAGGAAGGCCCAAGGCAAAGGCGGGAAATACTTTCGTTTTGGCGGGAAAATGCTTATTCCTTTCCCCATAAAAGGACAAAGAGGACACGCTTCTTCGGTATCTCCAGGCTGGCCTCTATCTTGGGCAGAGGAAGGACAGCCCACTCATCATCTCTCCCTCTCTCTGACCTCGCCGGAAAAGGGAGCAAAAAAGAGCAAAAGGAGGAAAGGGGGAAGAACCACTTTCCCTTACTCCGCCTCTCCCTCTGTGTGTGCCCTCACCACCACGAAAGAAGAAGAACGAAACTCGGAGGAGGCCTTGGAGAAGGCAGCTCCCCTTAGCTCGCCAAACACCAGGGGACGACTCTGCTTCCCTGTCAAGAAGGTTATCGGCGACCAACAAAGTGCTCATCACGATTCACCAAATCGAGCCTGGCTCGGCCGCCAGGGTAACCCCTGTTCCTCTCCACTACCCATGAGTCAAACAGGGCACGAAGCCCTCTGTGAGTGGCCTCCCATTTTCTCTGCCCTTATTTCCGTCCAAGTAGTGCGCAGGAACACTTCTATTGGTGGTGGCCGTCTCTCCCTCTGCTCCCGTGGCCATCGAAACAGGCACGGCATTCTCCCGACCCACGGCGTCCTGCGATTCTTCCACGAGATCGGCGTCGGGTGGAGCCGGAGCTCCGTCAATGGTGCCCAACGACTAGTCCCACAAATCAGGCGAAACCACGTCCCCAACAGTGGCGGTCCTTCTTCCTCCTGTTTTCCTCAAGAACAGAGCATGAAACACCCCCAGAATGGCAACCAGATCTGTCCCCAAATCACGCCCAGAGCTCCTCACGGTGGCGAAGTCCAACAGCGTTCCTTAACAGGGAATGCAAGGCTCTCAGCAGAATATGGAGCAGATCCTTGCTCCAGCCATGGCGCCTGGTCGTCGTCCTCCAGATCCGGACGAGCAGGAACGCTTAGCCCTTCGCCGTGGGAGTTTAGGATTCCCAGATGTTCGTCTGCTTCATCAACAGGCGCCTCTCGGCACGAAGAAGAAAAACCCCAGCCGGCAGAATTCCGAGCGTTCACCTCGGGGTTCGACCACTCGGACCACACAGCTCCCTCGAGAAAATATCCCGCGGCTCTTAACCGCACGTGTCCCACTCAGCTACCTCGGGCCAAATGGGCAAGTCCTAAGAGACTGATCCATCAGAGGACGGCTCGGGCAGACAGGGCCCAACATCTCCATGCTACTATGGAGCGTCCAAATACCAGCGAGGCTCACGGGCCGGCCTCTAACCCGGAAGCAGGAACCTTTCCAAGCCGCCGCCTCCGCGGCGCATCTATAAGCCGCCCTCCGCGGGCGCACCCCCAAGAGGAATTTCACCTAAGCCGCCCTCCGCGGGCGCACAAATAAGCCGCCCTCTGCCGGGCGCATCCATGAAGCTCACACCTCCGATCACATCCCTCTCGCACTCCCCTCATTCTCGCATCTTACGCATGCATTGCTCCGTTTATTCTTGGAAGATATCTGATTTGAGCGTCGGAGAGCCGATAGGGGACCAAAACCCCCCGTCGGCCTCTAACCTCTCGCTTATTGTTTGTGTTGTGCAGGTCTAGGTTCATAGAGACGGAGACCGGATCCTTCTCCCGACGCCGCCACGTGCTAGGGAATCCGGAGGCTTTCTAATCCGTACGGCAACCGCGGATCCGGGACGCAACATAAATATATATATATATATGTAAATATATTTATTTATTTATTCTTTATTTATATTATGTTAATATATTTATAATGACGTGGGAGTATATATATATATATTTATTTATTTATTTGTTTATAATGATGGAAGATATATATATATATATATAATTATATTGATATATGTAGATGGTAAGTAATGTTTATATGAAATTATACACATGTGGGTTGGTATATTTATAAGTGTCTGGTAAGTTCAGAATAATGATAGTTTGTTAGCTGATTATTCCTATACCGCATCAATAAATTTTGATAAATTATTCTCTGCGTTAATTTCGTTGGCGTGTGAACATTTTATTGGCACTCTATGGATAAGTAAAGGAGAGCTTGCGAAGACTTTACAGTAACTGGACGAATGGGAGTCCGTGGGACCTTAAAGTAGTCTATACTTTTTCAATACTGATTTCATTCCGGAGGATTGAGGTCGTTGTTATTGAGGAGGGATGCTTATAACTTAGTGACCATCGTAGAGGATGATATTTGGAATATCATTTGTGAGAGGTATCGGAGATGGTATAAGTATGCTGCGGGTACAGTCTCTGAGAGGACTGTAGGGGTAGTGGGGATACCATGGATGATCTCGTTGTATTACCCAGCCGTTGGGGCGTAAATACACGACCTTTGGTTCACTATGGTAGAATAAGGTCTAGGGAGATCCTTGCTATCTAGTACAGTGGTAATCTTAAATTGGGTTGATAATTAGATCCTTATTATCTCGTACAGTTAGTCGAAATGGATGTTTATAACTTAGTGATCATCGTAGATAATGATATCTCGGATATCATTGGTAAGGGGTATCAGAGATAGTATGAGCATACTACGGGTACAGCCTCTGGAAGGACTGTCGGGGTAGTGGGGATACCATGGACACCAGGCAACCTCGTGGTACTCACCCAGCCGTCGGGGGCGTAAATACGCGGCCTTTCGTTCACTACGGTAGAATAAGGTCCGTGAAGACTGCTGTCATTCATACAGTTGTGATTTTGTATTGAACTAATGATCGGATTCGACGGAATTCATATTGCTTCTTGATACTTAGCCGTTCGCGTGACCTTCGGGTTGTGGACACGACATGTTATTGAGTCTTAGACAGTGGTGGATATACTACCTGCCATGATTGATTTTATTCATTATTTTATCGTCCAATATACTTTATTGTACTCCTCTTTTATTGTTCATTTTTACTTGCTGGGCATTTGGTTCACCTTTGTGATTTATTGACTCCAGATTAGATAGGTGGATATCAGGATTAAGGAGATCACGTGACTTTTTGGGTAGTCGTCAGATAGAAGTGATATTAGAGTTCGAGGCTCTCCGGACGGAGATTTAAGATTTTTAATTTAGTTGTTGTTCGACTTTCGTTAGATTTTCTTTATGAGAATTGCTATTTTGGGACATCGATATCGTTTATTGAAATTATTATTATTGCTATTATAGATATTTAATTTATGATACATTTATGAGGATCATTGATGATGTTTTGATGATATTGAGTTATTTAATGATGTATAATGTTTGAAATTGTGAATGATTTGAGACTTTCACCGTGACAGTCTGGGTCGAGTTCAATGATCCGAACTCGGTCGTTACAGAGGTAGACTTCAAATGTATCTTCAAACCTCTCAAAACTTCCCTTGATCCCGTCCAACGGCAACACAGACTCTATACCTACTTCGATCTCTCACATCACTTGGCTGATAGGAGAATAGTTTGTGAAGAAACGCACAAGAAGCCCTCCATAAGCTGGGGGAGGAAGTTAGCAAGCCACTATTGTAGAAGATCACACTTGCCAGCTCCGTCCGTAAAACATCAACAATGCTTGGAGAATCGTCCATATATGGAAGGAACTGCATATGGACCTGCACAACGATACCCTATCATTACATGCCAAGGGTTGACATTTCGAACCTCCCAACATGAAGGGTTAGTGATGGGTCCAGTACCGCAGGTTGGCCTAGAGTTTGAATTCCAGCGGACCGACAGCCCATTAAAAGTTTCTCCAAATCCTAGCACAAGGTTCGTGAAGCTCAGCCTCAAGAAGGCCCACGTATGCAGCTCAGAATCTCTAGCTTGGAAGGTAAACTCATACAATCGTCCAATAGGCCTAGTAGTCAAGCTCACGTGCCCCTATCGGTGTATGGGTTGCAACAGCTGTCCAATAGCCTGGCCTGTCAGTGCCAACCTAGCAAATCTCTTCCTAGAGAATACACCTTGCCCATGATGGTAGGCGCAACTCAATGAATCTTCCACAAAAGGCAGCTGCCATAATTGCAACTAGAAAATCGCCCAGAGAAGGAAAGGATATTCACCGACATCCCTGACTACCTTGTCAAACATCCGCGAGCCTTGGCACCCAAGCAACTTTCACCCTATATATTTGTTTTCCATCGTAGAAGGAAAAGAGGAACTTAGAGCACATAGGGAAGAAACCCTAAGAAAGCAATAGAGACGAGAGGCTAAGGAAGGAATGACTCTTGCCCTCGATTACACAGAAAAGTCAAGAGCTCTCCATCGCTCTTGAGGTCATAGGCTCTCGGTGCAATCCTTCTTCCTCCCTTTCTCAAGCTGCGTTTCGTCGAGCGCCCCCGCCGGAACCAAGTCTTCCGCCATCCCTTGACGACCATCACCATTGATGGCCTCGTTAATTGCTGCATAGCTCAGAAACCAGAAGGGAGAAGGGAAAAGCTTCACGAGGAACAAATTAAGGAGAAGATTCAGAAGGCACGCTAGTTTCCACTCTCTCGAGATATTCTATTCTCCTGCTCTTGCTTTAGTCGGCGTCCATGAAGGCCTCACGCCCTCTTCGAATCCTCACACCCCAAGATCGGTGGAGTTGACTTAAAGAGTAGCGTGCAAAGGGCCACTTCGCCTAAGGGAGACTTTACGGAGTTATTGCCTTCATCGTCATCACCCAAGAGTCGTTCTTGCCATCGGTCAGCGAACCCCTTGCGAGCGCACTATGCTTTTCCTCGCAGCAGTCACTCTCTCGTAGGAGCCATCCATTTCTTTAAGCCATCCCTCAGTCGAGTACAACTCATAAGTCACCCCTCAACCGAATGAACCTCTAAACCGTCCTTTAATTAGGCGTATCTCTAATCTGCCTCTCAGTCGGATGTATCTAAACACTCAATTCCTATAACATGCATCCATACATTATTTTCTTATCCTCGTATTTTTTATTTGTTGGGAAATGTTTTTAATTTGAGCGTTAGAGGATATATTGGGGAGTAAGTTTCGTCAATTATCTGAACTTTTATTTGTTAATTGTATTACGTAGGGTCCAAGTTAAAAGTATTGGAATCGGATCGGCTTTAGATTGACCCGCTAGAGGAAGATCAGGTAGCCCCTAGACCTGTCAGATAATTTAAATTCAGGGATGCATCAATATGTTATAAATTTATAAAATAATAATTTATAATAATATATTATAAAATTATTATTATATCAATAGAATTTAAAAAATTATAAAAAATATCTTTTGATATTTTTTATTTTACAGAAAAATTTAAATTTAAAAATACAATTTTTTATTTGGGGCAAATCCAAAGGTTTTTAAGATTGTGGCGTTAAGAGGATATTTTGGGACTGATAAGTTGAGCAGATTCGGATTCTTTGATGGCTTGAAGCTTTTATTTGTTAATTGAACAAGTTATTACGTTTCGGGCGGGATGTAATTAAAAGTATTGGAATCGGATCGCAAGTCCTTCATAGATTGACCCGTTGCCTCGGGAGATTGGTTTCAAAAGATCGGGTTTATTTAGAGAACACTTAGGTTTTCTATCTCAAACAGCCGGATAATTTAAATTGGAGATCCAGGGCCTCTTTTTATGGAAAAGGTGGCGATATTTTATAAATTTATAAAATAATAATTTATAATAATATATTATAAAATTATTATTATATCAATAGAATTTAAAAAATTATAAAAAATATCTTTTGATATATTTTTATTTTACAGAAAAATTTAAATTTAAAAATACAATAAAAACAAAATTTTAAAAGAAATAACAAATTAAAAATAAAAAAGGAAAAAAAGAAAAAAAAGGGGGCAAATCCAATGGACTGGGACGCAATACAGGGATTGTGCCGTGGGTTAATCGGCACCGAATAGCTCTATTTTTTAAATAGGTGGAGTTTTTTTTTTTTAATTTAAATAATTTATTTTTAAATAAATAGTTATAATTTAATAGTTAATTTTAATTTTTTATAAAAAATTAAATTATAATTATTTATTTAAAAATAAATTATTTAAATTTAGATAAATGTAATATTTATTTTTTCAGAAGAAGGAGGAACCCTTAATCTCGGAACAGCCCACCGAAGCCGGCAATTATTTCAGGAAAAATAGAAAAAGAAAACCAAGGGGATGGGAGGAATTAACTAGTAGGAGAAGGACGGTGTTTTGGCGAACTTGAACCGTAAAACGTTGCGCTTAGGCTCTAGGCACAACACCACCTTCGATTGGAGATTGCATGGTGGCAGAAGAGTGACAAAGATGAGCGTGGCGTACCTGGCAAGGAGGGCAGCGCAGAAGCAGAAAGTGAGGCTGCTCTACCGAAGAGCTCTCAAAGACACTCTCAATTGGGCCGTCCATCGCCACCTCTTCTACGAAGATGTAACTCCCACTAAATAATTTATTTTCTAGGTTTTCTGTTTTCCCCGCTAATCCCTTTTACAACTTAATCAATCCCTAGATTTCTCAATTCTAACGTTTGATGAAATAATCAATGAATTCATCTTACCAAAATCGTCATCTTAGAAGCGTCGTGATATTTTGATGCATATGATGTGTTGGTGCAGGCAGATGAACTACGCAAGAAGTTCGAGGCCAATAAAGATGTGGTGCGGTTCACTTCTCTGAACTCATTTTATTTTCTTCATTTTCTTCTTGTTGTGTGAGTTTTTCCATTACGAGTTTGGATTGGTTACAGCTTCCGCATAATTCACTTTTGGAGTTATGATGCAAATGTCGCACGGATACTCATTCCCTAACTTCAAATTGCGCGGGGAATTCCTCCTGTTATCTATTAGAAGTGCTTTATTCAGAACAATTATGTATTTTAACTATGCCGCATTAACTTTTGCCACTACATCTTTTTCGCTGGTTTGGGTGGTTCATGATGAGGATCCCATGGCTGCCCAGTTGCCTCTTTCAACCTTTAGGCCGTTTATTGTTGGTATGTCAGAGATTTTGCATTTGTTTTGAAGGGGTGCAAGAGAGAAAACCAGAAAAGAGAATAGTGGATAAGATTCCCACGTGTTGTAATTCTGTGTGACTATCTAAGTTGCCACTGTGATTATTTGTAACCCGTTCTAAGTGTAGTGGAACCGTTGCGGACCCAGCGTCCCATGGTTTTTCCCCTTTCATTAAAGGAGGGGTTTTCCACGTCAAATCCTCGTGCGTCGTACCTTCCCTCCTTTTTTCTTCCTGTCACGTTGTACTCATTAAGTTTAACGCAAAACCACCAGATTATCAGTGTGTTGCCCGATTTCGTCCGTCCGAGCATCCTGAAAGGGACCAAAGTGTGAACTCGGACTCTTGTTGTACGACGACCGGAACACAAGGACGCAACATTACAAATAAGGACAAACTAGTAAAAATAATACTATTAGTTCAAATCACTTCCTTTTATATTTATGTATCTAAACAACCTACAAGGAAAATGTATTTACACATATTTTCATTTACATCATTTTTATCCCAATTATCTTGTAACTCATTTTGCCGAACATAGTGAATCTTTGTTCCTTGAAGTTATATATTGCTAGTGTGCAATAAGTACAAAATTTGGGTTATTAGTAATTTATAGGAAGGCAAAGCAGTTGGGTTACTTTTCCATGTCCTACTGAGGATCGAAGGGTATTGAGGTGTGGTCTAGCAGATTGGCTTGCAGCAATCTGTGTTTTACTATTTTATTCTATGTGCTCTGTAATTGTGTCAGTTTATCATAAATTAATGCCTCTGATGACGTTGCAGGAAGATCTTGATACAATTGACAGAATGATAGCTACTGGTGAAGCTACCTATGATAAGTGGCGGCACCCTGATCCTTATATTGGTAAGTAGTGGATCTGCAATAGGAAGATAAGGGTTTGGTAGATTATAAGCAGTTATCCAATTTGCTTATGGTTGCTTTTATCAGAATCTTTTCCCTTGGCTTTAGTGAAGTTTTGTTAGCAGACTCTGTTGGTGAACAACTCATATATAGATATATGAACCCGCTAGCATGCATAACCAAATTCCATCCTTTTTGGTGAATCATCCAGGGATGTCACTTGTAATTTGTGTTCCTTTTCACCAAGATTCGAGCTATTGATAATTTGATCGGTAAAAGGAAGTAGTTGTATGCCTGTCTATTTTCCTGAAGGATATATCTGAAGAGAATCTGTTTTTAACTGGTTTTATTCACTCAATAATGATAACTCAGCGCAAATCTTGAGGAGCTATTTTCCTTTGTGTATATTGCAGTTTGTGCAGTATAGTGATTACTCATATATATATATATATGAGTAATCACTATATTGCACAAACTGCAATATACACAAAGGAAAAAATATATATATATACCTATGATCCTCAAATCTCACGCCAATTCATTATTTTCAGTTCCATGGGCACCTGGTGGTACAAAGTTTTGCCGAAACCCAGTGCCACCTGCTGGGGTAAGTTACTAGCCAATGGGCTTGCTCATCTTATTCTATGTCCTCTTCTTTCTCTCTTTTATTATTTTTTGGGATTATTAGCTGACTTAATTCACTTATGTGTGCATTTGTACATCTTATCCGCTGGAATTTGATCTTAGGTGCTATTTCTGCCAAGAAAAATGATGTAAATTGTGCTAAGATTATTCAGTTTTCAAATTATGTAAAGGTCATGATTGAAGAAAGCTTAGCCATTCTTCTTTCCTTGCTTAGCTATTTATTTGTGGGAACACTTGTGATTTAAACCAGGAGAAAGCCATATTGCCTGTATTGTACTTTGGCTTCTCATTCCATTGTGCTTTCATTGTTCATTTTGAATGAATAAATTGTGAAGTGTGGCTTTAAGGATTGATTGATCAGATGGCATGGTTTCGGTGTTGTCCGTTAATATGTGAAGGTTGTGAAGGTATTGAAGACGGTTACCATTATATTGAATCATTAACTCTGTTCTTTATATTGTTAAGAAGGACATTTATTGGTTTAAAGCAAGGAGAATGACACTTGTTGCCTTTGAGAATTTTTATAATTTGCTTCATTGTCGTACGTCTCCTCCTATCACCTTGAGCTTTTATTTTGTGTACTCTTCCAGATTTCTGCTTTGAATGTGAATATTGCAAGATTTTACTTTTGTTATGTGCCATTGTCCTTTCTTTCAGTATGTAACCCAAGCCATAAGATATTTTTCTGTCATATTGATACGTTCCTTAGCCAGTGAACATGTCAAAGGCCTATGTAATGGAAGTGAGAACGGATCTATTTTGCATGGTCGACCTATTCTTGAATGATAGGATACTTTGAGGGATCCTTGATCTCCGGTTGGAAAATTTGAGTTTTGTTAGGACTCTTAAATTCACAAAGAAATTTCTAAAAATTAAACAAGCTTCTCATTCATGGAAATTTGTTATATATATATTTTATATGTCCAAAGAAGATACCGTAAGATTAAGAAAACAACTTTACTAGAATCCCGCTATTTTGGAATAACATGCCTATCTCATAGTCCTTTATTTACTTTAAAGAAATCTTAACCTACATGACTTACTCCTAACTAATACTTGGCAACTACCTTGAGTATTACTAGCTCACCTTAATCCTTCAATGTTCAGGCTGTATCAACTGCTCTCCCCAAAAATATACCCTTGTCTTCAAGAGGGAAGTCTGGAAAGCATAACTAAGCATAACTTGAGTTCTTCGTAGCTCTACCAAGAATCTTCAGCTGGTGAGGTGATGTGCCAATGAATAAGGACTTGTTGAATCCCCTTGTGCACTCTATGGTTTGAGTGCGACCTGTGGGTTCACTGTGAGGGTGAGTCTTCAATTGTTGTTTGAAGGTAGTTCGGCGGTGATTACTTCCAGCTCTCCCATTCTTTTCTTCAGAAGTGAAGCATGAAAAACAGGGTGTAATTTTGAAGAACTAGGAAGTTGCAAACGGTAGGTGTCTTGACCAGTTCTGGACAATACCTTGTAAGGACCATTGAACCTGGGGCCAACTTTTGATTGCTCCTTGGTGTGGCAGTTTGCTGACGATATGGATGGAGCTTTAGATACACCAAGTCCCCAACCTGAAATTCATGTTCAGTGTGTTTCCTGTCATGAATTTGCTTTGTTCAATTTTGTGCCATGGCCAGATTTGCTCTGGCTTTTCTAACACCATGTCTCGCTCCTCCAAGAATTTTTCAACTGCCACCACCTTGTAAGTAGACCAATAGGGATGGTGGGTCTCTTACATATAGCACCTCAAGGGTTGTCTTCCCTGTTGCTGTGTGGATGCTAGTGCTGTAACGAAACTGCACCCCAATAATCCAGTTTGCCCAATCTCGTGGCTTTTGTTAACCACTTTTGTTTGCCCATCTGCTTGTAGTTGATAGACTGAACTAAAGTTGAATTTAAGGCCTTGTAATTGAAACAATTCCTTCCAGTAATGACTAGTAAAGACAGGATCTCAGTCACATATTATGCATTCCGGCATCCCATAAAGATTGAATATGTGATAAAAGAATAAATGTGCAATAGATACAGTGGCGTATTGATGACTGATGGGAATGAAGTGCCCGAATTTGAACAACCTGTCTATCACCACAAAAATAGCCGACTTTCCCTTTGAGGGAGGGAGGCCCTCCATGAAATCCATCGAGATATCTGTCTACACATGTCGAGGTATTGCCAGGGGACTCATCAGGCCAGTGGGCTTCATTTGTTCTGATTTATGAGTTTGACATACATCACACTCTCATATACATTCTTGTACCCTATTTTTTAATGCTTTTCCAATATAAATTTTGACGCACCTGATATAATATTTATGCCCTCATGAGCACTAGAGTGGGATTCCCATTTGATAGGTTTCAATGCTGAAGATGCTGGAAGATAGATGCAGCCTTAAAAAAAATTATTATACCTCCTTTATAAGCCCAAGGTCCCACATCTTCATCTTCAATCTTCCTTACTAACTCCTTTAGTTCCTCTATCTGTTAAACCTCTTCTTGTACAGTTTCAGCCAAGCTTGGAACCCCTTGTGTGATGGCTTGCAATTCACCTTCCTGCTTTCTGAAGAGTGCATCCATAGCTCCGCTCCATTTCCCCCTCCTCTTTTGTACTCAATCTCAATTTTGTACCCCAACGAGTTTACCAACCACCTGTCTAAGGAGGCACTGCAAGCTTTTGTGATCTGTTTTGTCCATAAATCTGGAACCCAGCAGGCATGGCCTACATTTTAACTGCACATACAAGGACAAGCATTTCCTTCTCATACATTGATAAGGATCTATTCTTACCCTTCAAAGCTTGGATGAAAAATGCTATCGATTGCCCCTTCTTCATGTACACAGCCCCAACCTTAGTTCTTGATGCATCACATTCCATCCGGATGGCGAATCATAATTGAGTAAGACCAGAACAGGGCCTTTGGTTATGATCCTTTTTAGTTGTCCAAAGGCTCCTTCAGCTTCTCTAGACCACTCAACTGCACCCTTTTATAGCATGTGGGTAGCAGTCTTACAATTTCTTGATAATTCTTTATTAATTTTTGGTAATATTCAATTAAACCCAAGAATCTTTGAAGACCCTTCAAGGTAGTGAATTCAGCCATGCTATCACTGCCTTGGTTTTTTTCAGGATCCATTGCCACTCCTTTTCAAGAGATCCAGTGGCCAAGGTAACTTATCTATGTGAGCCTAAACTGGCACTTATCTCCTTTTCACCACAAATCATTGCTCATGTAGCTTCTTCAATACAATTTCTACGTGCTTCATGTGTTTCCTCCAACTCTCACTATAGATTAATATGTCTTCAAGAAAGACCAATACGAACTGCCAAAGAATATCCTGAAATAACTTATTCATTGTAGCGTGGAATTTTGTAGGTTCTTTGGTTAATCCAAAGGGCTTCACCAAGAACTCATTGTGGCAGTGGTGAGTTTGGAAGGCTGTTTTCTCCACATCCCTTGGCTTCATGCGAATTTGGTGGTATCCTGACATCAAATCGAGCTTGGTAAAGAATTGAGCTCCATAGTTCGTCTAATAGTTTGTCAATCATAGGGATTGGAAACTTATCTTTGATGGTGATTTCATTTAGGGCCATATAGTCCACACATAGTTGCCAAGACCCATCATGCTTCTTGACTAAAAGGATGGAATGAATAAGGGCTCATGCTGGGTCATATAACCTCTGATACTAAGAATGAATTGACTATGCTTTCAATCTCATCCTTTTGATAGTACGAATAGTGGTATGGTTTGATGTTGACCGGACAGGTCCCGGGCTTAAGGGAAATTTGGTGATACTACACCCTCTTTGTTGGGATTCCCTTTGGTTCTTCAAATAGTCCACTATGTTTCTCTAGTAACCTTGTCAATTCGGAAGGTAAACTCTCAGCTTGCATCGGTGATGCTTCTGGAGTCACCCTATTCAGCTGTAAAAACACAGCCCTTTTTTTCTACCTCAACTATGGATACAAGTTGGTGTCACCAATAATCTTGTTTTGGGACCCTTCTGTCCATCTGTTCTCCCTTCCACCAAAATTCCATGGATAAATTTTTGAAATCCCACATAATGGTGCTTAATTGCTTCAGCCAATTGGCACCGAGAACAGCCCCACACCCCTCTACGGGCAATTAAAAAGAAAATCAATCCTTGAACTGCACCTTTATGCCCTTGCAACTCCCTTCGCTCTTCATTTGTCTCCATTGGCTATGGAGACCGTGATGCAATTTCCCATCGGTTGTAAGCCCTGGATGGTTGCAAGCTCCTTCTGAATAAAATTTTGGGTACTGCTTGTGATGCGGATATCATGAATATTTCAAATTAATAGAGATTTGATTTTATTGATTAGAAGTAATTATATTTTATTTGATTTTGATTTTATTTGAGAGATATTATTGAGAGATTTTATTTTATTTTAGGGAATTATGTTATATTATTTCCTCATTAGTTAGGAAATTATTTTTTTCTTAATTAATCTAATAGTAAAGTTTTTTTATATAAAGATTTTAATTCTAATATTGAAAGTATTATTAATGAGTTGAATAAAATTTGAGTGATTGCGATTCTCTTCTCTTTATTGATCTCTGTTTCTTTTCTCTTTGTTCCTCCTATTCCTGCTTTTCCCCCTTTTCTCAATTTCTTCTTCTTCCCATTCCCTAAATTTGGTATCAAGATTTATCTGATCCTTTACAAACTGCGTTCTTTGTTGAAGAAAAAAAATCTGTAATTGTTGCTAAAAAAAAAACGAAAAACAAAAAAGCGTAGAAAGGATTGTAGCGGAGGCGAAAGTCACCGAAAGTATCACCAGCTATCACTGAAAGCCGTCTTCTTCCCTTCAAATCACTAGAGCCACCCTCCTTGTCGCCACCGACCGCCACTAGCAGAATATCTCCCATCATCGTTGCTAGACAAATCATGCCCAAAAGCCCTAATCAATCATCACCCAGCTCTCAAATTTCACCACTGTCAATTAAATCAAACCCTAACCTGGACAACTGAGCCAAAGCCCAACCAAACCTTAGCCGCCACACTAACCTTTCTTTAGAGAAAAAAAAAATTGAGATCTCAAAGAGAGAGAATGTCACGAAGTGGGTTGTGCCGATTCTTCATCTTCATCTTCTTTATCTTTGTCTTCGTCGTTGCCTTCATCTTCTTCGTCATTGTCTTTTTCGTCTTTGTTTTTTTCATCTTCGTATTCAGCTTTGTCATCATCATTGCCATCTCCATTGTCACTTGAAAGAGTGAGTGTCTGTCATTGCTGTTTTCTTTGTCAATATTTTCATTTTCGGCTTTGTCGTCGTCTTTATTCGCTATTTCTTCGCTGCTGAAAGAGAGAACGTGCATTGAGCACCCCGTTATTGCCGCATCTCTTCTATGCGTGTGTGGGCTTGGAGGCCCCCCCTCCCCCCCCCAAAAAAAGCTAGAAAAAAGCAAAAGAAAGGCAAATAAAAAGAGCAAGACAAAAAAAAAAAAAAAAAAAAAATCAAAGAGAGAGAGAGCGGCAAATAAAAAAAACAAAAAAAAAAAAAAGGAGGAAAGAAGTGGATAGAAATCTCTCATTATATATGGCCACATCATATAAGTGCTTTAGATTATTTTTTTCTTTATATTTTGATTAGTAATATGTGTTTCCAGATGTCAGTGAAAGACTACGCAACCACTCAGTTTGTGGTTAGGAGATTGACTACAGAAATTTCACTTGACGGGGTTGAGTTCCAGCCACCTGGGAGAATTGATATGAGCATTATGAATATTACAAATTAGAAGAGACTTGATTTTATTTGATTAGAAAATATTTTATTTATTTTATTTGATTTTATTTGAAAGATTTTATTGTGATATTTTCTTTGATGAGATTTTATTTTTATTTTTAAAAATTATGTCATATTTTGTTAGAAAATTATATTTGTTTCTAAATTATTTTAGGAATAAAATTTTTTTTATATAAAGATCTTAATTCTATTGTTTGATTTATGATTGACGAGTTGAATGAAATATTGAGTAATTGTGATTTTCTTCTCCTCTCTTCTGATCTTTACTTCTCTTTTCTCTTCCTTTTATTTCTTCCCCTTCTCCCAATTTCTTCTCTTTCCCTCTCCCTACTTTCCCCTTTCCTTGCATTAGCTTGAGTCTACCAGAATGCTATATCCGGTGTCTCCCACCTTCCCCTTTAGTCTCATAGTCTGTGACTTTGGAGTCCCACTTAAAGCATGGAGGCAGATTTCAGGTGCTTCTTTATAACCCATTTCATCACCCTCTTTCCCCGACTCTTTGGCTGCTTCAAAATCTCCGTCGATCAAGAATAATTTCTTTCATTCATGCCTATGTGTAAACTTATATCACAATTGAAACAAATTCCTTTAGCTGGTTGCTCACTCAACTCCCCTGGAGATAATTTGCGGATTATAGGGCTTTGTTGATGTGCAAGGACGGATAAGGATGGGAGGAATGGGTGAATGATTTAGGGTAAACTGTGTTTGGTTGTCTCCTAGAGTCCGATGGAGAGGGTCGCCTTGCTTCCCTTACCCAATCTTCATACAATTTAGCCACACCCATGGCCATCAAGAAAGTGGTTGGCTCGTTGGCTTGAAAGTCAATTTGAAGGGTTTCTCTGAGGCCACTTATGAAAAGCCTCAATCTGCTGTCCTGGGTTAGTTTTCCCACACGGCTGAGTAGGTGTAGGAATTCTGAGATAGTCTCTCACAGTACCAACCTGTTTCAGTTTAGAAAAGTCTCCACAAATTTTGGTATTTCGTTGGTCCATACTGGACATGTAGCTCCCATTTGAGGTGTTCCTGGCCCACTACATCTGTCTCCTGTTTACAATACGGACACCATATTTGGACATCACCATCTATGTGATATGCAGCCAAGGGCAACTTTTCCATCTCCTCAGTCTGATGGAAAACAAAGTATTGTTCGGCCTATGAGATCCACATGGCTGGATCTTCCTTTCCCTCGGAACGTGAAAGTCTATTTTGGGACTTCTATAATTATTGTTCCCAAATGTTTAACTGTCAAAATAATTGTGACGAGATGAAGATGAACTACCTTTAGTCCCGGTATTACCCAACTGGTTGAATAGTGTTTGTATTGACAGAGTCATCTCCGCCAATTGCCTTCTTGATGTGTTCTTGGCCAGTTTTAACGGAGCCAACCTTAGCCTTGAGCCACTCCATGCAGTGGTCTGCCATCTGTTCTTACTTTCGTTGCATAGGCCTGTGATCCCAGACTAAGGGATGTATCACATAGGAGCAGCATTTAGTTATGCGTGAGAGGGACAGCTAAATATGATTGTAGTTGGTATGAAGTTGAGGTTGACATGCATTGAAGATTAGTGAAGTTTAGAGACTAATTTGTGCAACTTTGAGGAACGATACATATCTTCAACTAAGCTGGATGCCTGGCATTGACTTGTGTGCCCTTTCCACAATTCTTGATCTTGAGCTACTTTTATTCTTACTTCAAGCCCTGTTGTTATGAAATCTTTATATGCATTAGCCTGAGTGATATCGGCCATACCTGCATCCACATGAAATATGCTTTTATAAGATTTGGTGTCTGAGAGAGGGTACTACTTTTATTTAATATTCATGACTGTGCTTGCATGTTGTGATCTGCTTTGCTGCTGCAGTCTATTCTGATATTTGCTAATTGCAGATTGAGATAGTGTATGATTATGGGAGAGAAGATAATGGCTGAAATTATCATCCTTTCGTGTGGCAATAAATAACGGTTTGTGATGATTCCTCATCCCTCGTCTTATTCTCTTATAATTTTCCTCTTTCTGAGTTGGTTTTGAGCATTTGGCTTCACTGTTATTATCAACCGACTACTGCAACTGACATCTTCGAATTGGCACTATTACAAAGTCTTGAAAATGGTATTTTAGGATTGTCACCTTCTTCAAGTTGGCTGTATTGCAAAGTCTCCCTCAAATGTTGTTTGATGATGCAGATTGAGACCGTTGCTATGCATGGACGGGTAAAGACCAGCTTCCCATCTTTAGACCAAAAGCTCAACTGTCTCATATGTTTGGTGCCAGCTTTTGTTATGGTAACTGTTTTCCCGTTTGTGTTGAATCTGACACTCAAAACAAATTCTTGCGTGGATTGTTGCAGAACTGCACTGAACCAATTTGGGATCTTCTCAAAGGAGTTCATTTCCGGCCTGTTATTTTATTGTTTGTGTAGTCTGATTTTTTGCTGTTATGATCCGTGCTGATGAACAAGTTTCTGGCTGACTAGCCTGCTAACAAGCAGCATTTGGTGATAGGGAACGGAAAGCCCTTCCCACACACCAAAAATGATAAATCATAAAGACGACGACAACAACAATAGCAATAATAATAAAATAAATAAACCTGAAATCCAACACTATGCTGCTGCTTTTATTCCCCTCCACAAAGGCTTGAATCTGGGTCGCTTAATCCTTAATCCCAAGTTCCCAACAGTTGGCAGGTTTTTCATGATTGCCAGTTTGGGAAAGAGAATTGTTTTGGGACATTGTGGATATTCATCTGATTTTCGTAGACTTGCCCTCCTATCTTCACTTGAAAAGAAAGATATCCAAATGACATCTTCGGATCATCGTTCCATGGCTATGGTGTGGTGTCTATTTCTTTTTAACGTGAAAATGAGTTTTTAAGAAAAAACTTAACGTAAAATGACTTTATCTTTTTAACTTACGGGAAAATTTTAACTAGCCTTCTAAGATGCTTTTTAGGAAATGCTTAATGTTAAGAGTTTTCAATAATAATGTCAAACAGACAGTGTAAAATATATTTCCTGCTGAATCTTGGACGTCTGAATGGCTGTCCTCGCGATGCTGATGATCATCGTCTATTTTCGGTGCCCTCATTGATCTCTACAACTACGTGGTAGTAATAACCGTAAGCATCCGACTATGAAGGCGCAGCACTGTTTTTCTCCATTTTCAGTAACACAAAATGATCAGTTTTTAAGTCGATCTTGAAAACCCAAATCTATTTAATTCTTTTTGTCTTGTTTTTTTTTTTTTTAAATTTAATGTATCCAATTTTATCTGTCGACAGTATTTGTTGTCATAGGGACAAAATTTACATTCCACCTGACATTGAAAAATGAGTTTTGGACATTGGATCTTTAATCATTCATCGATAAAGTTATTGATGGGAAAAAGAAGTGAAACTGACTTAATTTTATAACTATAGAATAAAATTAACTTATATCAAATATGACATTAAAATCATTTAACTTCGATAACTTTTGTCTTCAAATGGGTGGAGCACACATCCAAAGTTCCTCATCCGCCAACATTTCATACACGTTTTTTATTTACAGCTTTTCCACAAAAAAATGTATCCCATCAAGAATTATTATTATGATCGTTTTGTAATTGATTTTTTTTTTTAATTATCATTTTAATGGTCTAGATTGAGCGATAGAAAATAATTGATAAAAATTTTGTACTTTAATAATAATCTGTTTTAATATCCATATTCCATTTTTGTGTTTAGTAGTCTGAATTTTTAAAATAGTAAGAGAGTTAAATTAATAGAAGGATGCTAATAAGACTCCACCCACCCCACCATGATGTTGGATTTTCCCCAGCTTGTGATATTTCAAAGAAACCTTGAACTCCCACTTAGAAACTAATCCTATTGGTTTGGCTTACAATAGTCAATGCAATCACACTCTGATTTTCAGGCACCAAAGCATTTTTAGTTTCTTATTCTCATAGTATTTGATAACTGCAGTATTAGTGACTCCATACCGACCAGGCAAAAGCAGCCACACTTGACCCACCACATTATATGAAATTATTACAATATAAACAGTCATTGTGCAGGTTAATACCCAACCAGTCCAACATTATCCCCCTTTTGTTAAAAAAACCTTTTGAATATTAGTGATATTATAAAATGGTGTGATACTGGTAATATATTTGTATAATAATAACACGAGACGGTAGCGGAATTTGTCAATTAAAGATTTCATTTTCTTTAATGATAATAATCACATAATAGTATTTGTTGCGTCCTGAGTTTTTGGTTTTTGTACGGATTAGAGAGCCTTCGAATCTTTCACTGCTGGTCAATCTCAATCGGATCGGATATCCGCCTCTGGTAATCTAAAACCTGCACAACACAAATTATAAATAAAAGGTTAGATGTTAGCGAAATATTTTTCCATCGAAAATACTCCAATGCTTAAGTCAGTGACCTTCCACAATGAACGGAAAGAGGCTAGGAGTTATAGTAGAATGCGGTGGAGGATGAATGAATGAATGAATGAATGAATGAATTCTTAACGTTAGATATGAGCAGGTGCAGGGAGGCTTGGCTTCTTAAAGTGCACTGTATGAAGTGGCTTATTAAGATGCTTGATCGAGGCTTGAAGAATTAAGGCTTGCAATTGCTCTTCTGGAAACTGGGTCTCAACTAGGAGTGCAAGCTTACACTAGTAGTGGATTCCCCCCCCCCCCTCTTTCCTGCTGGAGGAAAGAATGTTTATAGGCTTTGAGATGAAAAGCTTTAGGCGCAGGGACTGCCGATATGAGGCAGGCTGGAGTTTGTCGCCCGCTGACCGTTGGGGGCATTTAGCACGGAAGCAGTATGCTGCCCAGCCAATCTAAGGCAAGAGACCACGTTCCATGGAGCATAGGAGCCATAGGCCATAGGGGCTATAGGCCAAAGGCGACTACCAGAGCGCCTCGACGATCTTTCAAAGCGGTATGTGCAGACCATGTACTCGGAACGACGGATACCCGACTCTATCTAAATCAACTCGCAGTAGAAGATTTAAATGCTCTCTAATCCGTATAACAATCAAGAACCCGAGATGCAACAATATTAATCACATAATAACAGAATTTGTCATATATTTTAAAAACTAATCAAATTCATTACTTTAAAGAAATAATATATATAATCTTGTGATACTCCTAATATATTTATATAATATCTCTTCCCATTGACCCTATAAAACCATCACGAGATGGTAAGTGAATTAATTAGAGATTTGACTCCTCCAAACCGTGAAAGCCATCTCCTGAAACAAATCCAGAGAGTATTGAATCATCCCCAGCTGCACATTCCAGCATCATCAGACCACACACATCCTTCTCAATTTTTAATTTTTGCAGTTGAATTCTAGCTGTCGAATGGCTAGCGAAGCGGCAGCTGCAGGAGGATGGAAACCCAGCAAATGCACTGCAGGTATAGTCGTGTCCATAGCTGCAACGTTCATGCTTATATGGATGATTGCGACAGCACATCAGTTTGCCACTGAAACAAGAGTGGGCACTGAAGACCATCAAGCGATTCGAAGCCATATGGCTCTCGTGTTCGGCATTGCCACTCTAGTCATTGGTTTGATTTACTTGGTAATTGGGTTAGCCATTGTTGCGGAGCTAACTCTAGATTTTACCTACTGGTTTAAGCAGAATGACGCAGAGGCTGAGGACAATCAAGGTAGTGACATGCACCTATCCTTCTGTTTAATTGATCGTTCTTCCCAAATGGACCAATAAAAAGATATCAATGAACGCAGTTAATCCTAACGTAGGGCAAGACAAGAATGTTTCTGCAAGTCAGTCATCGGGAGCTCCCGCGTTTATTTCCTACTACTTTGCGTCCAAACTTAGCCGGTGTCCAGTCCTTACAGATCAGGGCAACATGCACCCAGTGTTTGAGCCAAGCCCACAAAACATGTGTGGAGACTCTTCATGATGATAAAAATAAATCAAACTCTCAGACTCAGAGGAGTTTTTAGAAGCTAGTCTATTCATAGATAGAATAGTAATAACATATAATCATTGATATCAGACAGGTTTGATGTACACAAAAATTATTATCCTTAGATATAGAAAGATTATTTTCGTATTATCATTGCATTTAAACTCACCATTTGTGCTGTAAGTTCTGGGCAAGATGCTTAACTTTGCCCCATGTCTTTCTAAGCTACTGATACCAAGGTTTATGGTTTTTTTTATCAAGTGATGAAGATATATACTGAAGCACCGGACAGGAAGGCAGGCTCCGGCGTTTTCGTACAAACATTCGCTACAGCAGTCACAATGTTGATTCTCGTATGGGATATTTACTATGGATTTAAGATGGCCAGTGACTCTTCTCAAAGGGAGACCAACTATTCTCACCTGGCACTCATGATAGGGCTTATCACTGTTGCTTTTGGTCTGATATATTTAATAATTGGAATTTTTGCCGTCATAGATTCTGCAATAAATTCAGTATATAGGCCGCAAGAGCAGGCCAAGAAAGTTGTTATCAATCAAAACGACAGAACTATTGCAGGCATAATCGTATAGTATCTGCTGTCTTCAGCAGTGGCTTGTGGTGTTGTAATATTGTACCTGATTTTAATTTCATGAAATTTCTTTATTCATAGGAATTTCAGTGTAGAAGTAATTAGTTATGGCATAACGATTATATAGTTCACAGGATAAAGGATATTAAAAAATGTTCTTGGTGTCCACATTAAATAAGACTTCTTCAAGAGATGTAATATTTTATAATCTGTACTAATAAAACATATAAAATTAGATAAATAAATTAAATACATATTATGTGAATATATTCAAAGGGTATCCTCTAATAACACCAAAAAAAAAAAAAAAAAAATTAATTTAGGAGGCTCATATTTATACAAGATTAAATCTGAGTCAAAATAAAAATTGAGAGTATTTGGTGATATTATGTAAGATTGCTCAGACTTTGATTTATGCCGCCGCATCATTTCGAAAGTATTAGGTGAAAAAAAAAATTACTAATTTGCTTTTTCCCTTTTTTTGTTTGGTAGGGTGGGGTGAGGAGGCGTGGGGTTATACATTTTTTTATATATTGTAATTATCGAATGAAATTTAATAATTTAAAAAATATATTATAAAAAGTTTTTTTATTTAAAATATTTATACTAACATAAAAACATATTTACGTATATATATAATTTTGTTATTAAAATTAAATTCGACCGATTAAGATCGTCGCAGCCCCTTCCATCCGGGTGTGGGGGCGGTGTTTGTATGGCTGGTTTTTTTTTTGTCTCTGTGATAGGATGCAGCCATTGTTGTGGCTCTGATTCATACACGAGGTGAAGGTGGAGCTTCTTGAGCGGATAAACACAACAGAACCGGCCTCTGGTAACGAATTCGACACTGTGGCTTGGAAATCCTTAAGGACAGCATATACGAGTCAATTCCTAGCTTCAAGGGCACGCGTTAATGGAGCTTTGTAGAGCAACGTCTCTCTCTTGGACACCCTCTCTCTCCACTCCTCCATTTCGCTGCTACAGCCACTCCTTGGTTAGTACTTGTAACAGTAGCCCCCCCCTCTCTCTCTCTCACTCTTATCGTTGCTTTCTGTCACTGAACAACATTCTTTTGGTATTTCAGTTATGTGCGGCTAAAAAATTTGGAATTTCCTGTCTCAATAGCGAAGATGCGCCTGATCAACCACAGAAGGTTACACATTTTGAATTTATTCTTTCTCTTTCTCTCTTTTCCCCTTGTTTGTGATTTTGCCGTCATTATATTTGGAGATTTATAGTGGTGTTATAGACTGTTAGCTAATCTGTTTGGTCTCCCATTGATAATAATGCCATTATGAACCGAAGCATCATTGCTTGTACGTTGATATGAGAATTGGAAGTATGTTCCAAGCTAATATGGGGTTATCTTCGATGTTTTGGTACATCTCGTTTTCATTGCACCTATATTGCTTCTTTTTAGGCAAATGCGATGGTTGTATCAATAACCGGAGCTACAGGATTTATCGGAAGAAGATTGGTTCAAAGATTGCTTGCAGGTCTGATTATTTCTTTTCAATTAAATGTATATCAGCGTAATTTTTGTAATGATTATGAGCTTTCACTAAATCCTACAGGATTCTTTTTTAATATAGCAAAAAAAAAAAGAAAAAAAAAGCACATGAAGCCTGTCATCTGTTATTTTTGGCAACGCAGATAACCATCGTGTTCATATCCTGACGCGGTCTAGATCTAAAGCGGAGTTTATTTTTCCCGGTAAGAAGGTAATGAAATATTTCAAATTTGTATTTTTCCCTGCCCCTGTAATTTTTTTTCCCCTGAATTTCTCTCCTTCTAGAGCTTAAAGCATTGCTTTTCAATGTGGCTTACTCACGTTATTTGTGCGTACTCACAAAGAAAAAAAAAAAAAACCCGGTCGCATATATCACCCATGAGTTCACTAATTAGTTTTTCTTACCTACCGGGATATGTTTGTGTCAAATTATCCAGTTTCGTTTTATTTATACATCTTGGCATTTGTAGCCAAGGACTTTCCAGGAATTGTACTTGCAGAGGAACCACAGTGGAAAGACAGCATTCGAGGTTCAAATGGTGTAGTAAATCTGGCTGGAATGCCCATCAGTACAAGGTGGTCACCCGAGGTTCGTGTTGCTACTTGCCAGCTTATTGAATGTACGGTGGAAATTCATATGTTAACTTGTATATAAGGTTGTATGCGTTCAATGAAGTGCCTGGACAATTAGTTTTTGTATCTGTCAGGTTATTGGCCTCTTGAATTATGTGCTAAGAAATTTGGCTGATATATATGTTCTGGTAACTTGTATATAAAGCTAGGTTTTTAATCTTTACGGACTTTGAAAATGGCTAGTTTCTCCTATAATGATTTGCTGATGACTAATTTGTTTCTGTTATAGCAAAATTGTTGCAAAAATTTTCTTTTTTTCATGACAGATCAAGAAAGAGATCAAGGAGAGCAGAATTAGAGTCACATCCAAGGTTAATATCAGTTCTCAAGATAACAAATGTCTGCACTCTAAGCTGCCTGGATGTTGAGATAACTCTTCTAGTGCTAGAAGAAAATGGATCTTAATGTGACTGTTGAGTGACAGTTTTGTTGATTGTGAAGGTGGTAAACATAATAAATGACTTGCAAGCTGGTGTTAGGCCTACTGTCCTGGTCAGTGCGACTGCTGTAGGCTATTATGGTCAGCATCGAACATATCAATTCTCTCCTCATGTTTCAGAAATCTTTTTGTTCTTAGTTAGTTATTTCATTACGAATGAATGTTTTAGATAGCATAATTTTCAGTTATAATGTTTGGAGTAATCCTGCTTCTCACAACTGTTCACTTAAAGGGCACTTAGCCACAACTTTGTGTGCAATTTTATCATATGTGACTGTTCCATTTCAGGTTTAATGATCATGGACGGCTACTGTTAGTTACTGTGATTGACATATTGTTCATGTGCCATTACAATTTGTGGTCTAATTTAGTCGATGAATTTGTTATTTAATTGCATTCTAGTGTCCATGATAGAAGTTCCAACTGTCAGATCTTTGCTTCATTCACTATGCTCTAAAATCCGTCCCCAAACTTGTAAAATGGTAGAAATGAAATCAAGGCTGCTAGGATTATGAGCTGATGAGGTTCATCGGCGCTGAAAGTTTCTTAATTATATCCCGTGACCTTTAAAAGGCGAATTTCCTTTTATGTTATAAAAAGTAAGGGAAATAATATTGGCAGTAATTTCCATATTGCTTGACATAAAGAGCAGACTATACATCCTAGGATACATTATTTTAAAGTTAGGTGAATGCCTAGTAGTTGCTCTAGTTTGGAACTCTCAAATGTTATGGATTGATTTTGTTGTGCAATTTAGGCTGTAAAAGACACTTATGAAATACGTCCTAAGATGATTTGGCTGTCTGCAGATTTATGAACTGACTTGTAGTTAATATTGTATCATTAATACTCTTTTTAACCTTATATTCAGGCACCAGCGAGACCAAAGTATTTGACGAGCAGAGTCCATCTGGGAATGATTATTTGGCCGAGGTGACTGTTAAAACATAAAATATCTTGCTGTGTCATATCCTTAGAGGGACGTTTTTCAAAATGGCAATCAGACTGTTTACTGTCTTAATATATAGCTTAAGGTCAACTTTTGCCAAGAATTTTAGTTTGACTACAAGTGGTTACCTTATGCTGTAATCTTGACATGGGTTTCTGTACAGTTTGTTGAGTATATAGTTCGCAGTAGGCTGAATGTTTCAGGAAAATATCAACTTCTTCTCTGTTGCGGTCCCTGAAAAAATGATGACAAAATTTGGAAGATGACAAATTTGCAACCATTTTCTTGTATGCATTATCCGCAACAAAATCATGTTATGACTAAGCTGGGTCCGCATGCATGAGGTATACATGCACAAACACAAAGCAGACAATACCATTCTCTTTGGTGCACTTCCCTATTTTGTCTACAGCCCTTTTACCTAATATACAGCTGCTTACCTCTCTCCATCGGCTGGTTTGTGCTATGATTTCCTGAGCACTAAAAATATCAACCTAACGTAGAACTTTGGATATGATGATGATTAGTCTGGTGTTATTAGTTATAACCATCACATCTGAGGATTATATATTATTTTCTAGTGTTTATCAATTTCCAGTACACTAGACATGATATTTTTCTCATTTTGAACATGCTTGCATATTGAAGCTGACTTATGCTTTCTCTAGGTTTGCAGAGAATGGGAAGCCACCACACTCAGAGTAAACAAGGATGTAAGGGTGGCACTTATTCGTATTGGTGTGGTGCTGGGAAAAGATGGAGGTGCTTTAGGTATATTGCTAAAATTGCTTATATGCTGCATTTTGGAATTCAAACCGAGTAATATAAATTCTCACATAATTTTTTTTTTTGTATCTTTGATTTTTTTTTTAGAAATTTAGGTTATTTTAGTTTATATTTTAGTATTGTAAAAAAAATTAGATATTCCATTTTAAAAGTTGGGGGCTTTCAATATATACTGGTTTCAAATGCCCAAAGGCTCAATATTCTCTATATGGGGAAGTGAATTCTTGAAATTTTCTTCAATATCCGATTATTGCCTGTTATTATTGATTGTTTGCTTGTGTTTCTACACTTTCAATTAGCGACTTCTATATACTCGATACTAATGTCATTTTCACATTAGTGTCACGGGATCGACCTCGACCCTTAAGTATGCTTGTGGGTAAACTTGTCTGGCGTCCGTTCTTGTGGGGGACTGGACGCGTTGCACGGTTTTGTCGTTAGAAAATTCAGATTGTGACAGTTAGTATCAAGAGACTAACTTATGAGAGGAGTAATAAGAAAAGTTTTAGTTTTCATAAAATCTTATATGGTGGGATAATGATGGCCTAAGCAATACCATAGCCGACTACTCAAACGATTTCTGCAATTCATTCGACCGTAGTGACTCATTTTGAAACTATTGAGAAATTGAGCTCAAAACTCGAGATGAGTCTTTCGACATGATGGAAAGATAGGCGGATAGCCCCACCGTCTAGTTGAGGTTATTGTAGAGGTGGTTGTGACCAAATAGATGATATTTGCTACTCAAAGAGTTTTGTAAGAAGAGAACACCAAGCTCACTAGTAAGGTGAGCCTTCCAATGCGCTTTGTTGTAATTGATGGTAGCGCTTTCAGTGGTGATAGAGTTAAGCCTTTGGAACCTTGCTCACATGGTGGCATACAAGATTCAAAAGAGATTGATAACTTCATCTTCAATCTGGAACAATATTTCAGGACTGCAACGATGGATTATGATGAGACAAAGGTTTCCATGGTGACTATGTACTTGATGAAACTTCCAAATTATAATGGCGCACCAAATATGAGGAAATTGCTCAGGGAAGATTGAGTATTGACTAGTTGGAAGATCTCAAAAGAGAATCGATCGCACAGTTCTACCCGTATTGACTAGTTGGAAGATCTCAAAAGAGAATCGATCGCACAGTTCTACCCTGAAAATATCGTGTTCACGGCAGGAATGAAGCCAAAAAAGATTAAATACATGGGAACAATCAAGGACTATGTTAAAACTTTCTCAGCATGCATGTTAGACATCAAGGACATGTCTGATAATAAACATCTCTTTCATTTCATCGATAACCTACAGCCGTGGGCTTAGACAGAATTATTCGGACAGCGGGTGTAAGGTTTGACTTTCGCTCAAAATGTAGTCGAAAGACTTGTTGGCTATGCCATTAAGAGGGGTAACTGTAATCAAGGAAATTGTGGTAATTCCTCAAAAAAGCTTGCGTAGAGTGCATCTAGCATTAACATGTTAGAATTCAAAGTTAAGAGTGGGGGAAGTAGCTTCCAAAAAATTTGTCGTTGCTGAACTCTTAAAGCTCTAAGGGAAGCGTCAGTATGTCAATGAGTAAAAATGTGTCTTTTGGTGGATGTTTTCTATGTGACGGGCCATATAAGGTGGCACAATGTCTACGAGAAAGGAGCTTTGAAGATATTAACTAAGTCCATAGACCTAACGCATGTGTTACTTTAGGTGAATGGAAGGATTGCTCGCGCCATGGTTGTCACGTGCGCCACTTAACTTCGTGGTTAGAATTGAAGCAATCAATTGGATATGTAGTTGGAACAAGATGGTGGCAGCATGAAGTCTGTGAACTCAAAGGCAAAGTTTACCCTTGGTGTTGTCAGGTCTGTGCTAATGTGATTTGGAGAGTGAAATGGGAAGTTGGATTTCATGGTAACACTTATGGATGACTTTGATCTAATCTTGGGAATGGATTTCCTTAAGGCGATTAAGGGAGTGCATATGCTCTACTTAAACTTGATGCTCTTCATCGGTGAAAGTTCGTGTCTGGTAAGTGCCTCCAAAAGGCCGAAAGAATCTAAAAGGAAGGGCAATGATAAGGTATTATGTGCACTCTAAATTAAAGGGGGCCTGAAGAAAGGTGAGCATACTTTCCTTGTGACGTTGTTAGTGGACGACGACGTCGAGGTTGGGTCTTCACCACTAGAAGTGGGCCTACTCTTAGAAGAGTTTGAGGAGTTAATGCCCATAGAGTTACCCAAGGTTCTTCCACCTCGGAAAGCAGTGGATCACTAGATTGAATTGAGACCAGGGGCGAGGCCACATGCTCGAGGAGCATACGAGACGGCATCTCCAGAGCTAGCATAGTTCAAAAATAACCGGATGGGTTGATTAGTTTCGGGTTCATCTGCCTTTTGAAAGTGCTTTATGGAGCCCTCGTTCTATTTCAAAATAAGTAAGATAGGAATTTACGTTTTTGCATTGATTACAGGGCCTTAAATAAGGTGACCATGAAAAGCCACTATCTGATTCTTTTGATCGCTAACTTGTTTGATCAATTGATTAATGCGAAATACTTTATGAAACTTAACTTGAGGTCGAGTTATCACCAAATTAGAATCACGAAGGGAGAAGAGTCAAAAACTATATGTGTTATAAGATACGAAGCTTTCAAGTGGTTCGTAATTTCCTTCGATTTGACCAACTCCCTAGCAATATTTTGCATGTCGATGAACTAGGTATTCCATGAATACCTAGATAAATTTATGGTGGTCTATTTGGACAATATTTTGATATTTAGTTCATGCCTAGAATATCATCTAAAGCACCTAAGATTAGTTTTTCAAAAGTTGAAGGAGAATTGTCTCTATGTGAAGTATGAGAAATGCTCATTTGGCCATGAGAAAATCAACTTCCAGGGACACTTTGTGGGGCGAGGTTAGATTATGATGGATTTAAAGAAAATGCAAGCTATTTTAGATTGGTAAGTTTCGATAAATGTGAGCAGGTTGCATTCATTCCTTAGCCTTGTTATCTGTTATCGATAATACATAGAATGGTATTCAAAGAAAGTAGTACCTTTGACGGATTTATTCTAAAAAGATAGGAAGTAGGATTAGTTGAAGACATGTTAACAAGCTTTCAAGAATCTTGAGTGTGTAGCAATGAAGGAGCCGGTGTTGACCCTTCTTGATGTTCTTAAGCACTTTGAAATGTAGACCGATGTGTCAAATTTTTCTCTTGGAGGAATCTTATTGCAAGAAGCCTATCCAATAGCCTATGAAAGTAAGAAGCTAAATGAGGCCAAACAATGTTATGTAGCCTAGGAGGAGTTGATAGCAATTGTGTACTATCTAAGGACCTGGAGGCATTATTTGCTTAGCTCTAAATTCATGGAAAAAACTGACAACACTACTATCATTCATTTCCTCACCCAAATGAAGTTAACGTCGGAGCAGATTCAGTGGCATGAGTTCTTAGTGGAATTTGACATGGAACTAGAGCACAAATTTGGACGTAGCAACAGGTCGCAAATGCCCTCATTAGAAGATCGGACCTTGTTGCCTTGTCTTCAGTACCCACCTATTGACAAGTGAGATTGCCACGAAGATTAGAGGGCAAGTAAGGTTAAACTTTGAGAAGGACCCAATGATCATGACTCTATTTCAACTTATTTGGGAATGAAAGATTCGGAGATTTTGTGTAGACGATGATTTAATTTTACAAAAGGAAACCAAATTTTTGTACCTTTGGCTAGAGGATTGAGGAGGATGTTCCTCTGGTAATGTCATGACACTCTATAAGCCTCCTATAGAAGGGCAATTACTGACTTAAGATAAAAGATGATGTGATGAGTTATATGAAGATATGTCTCACCTATCAATAAGATAAAATTGAATGTCAGAATATGATGGGATTGTTGGATGCCCCTTACTGTATCTAGTAAATGTTGGGAAAGTGTTTCCCTCGATTTCATCACGGGGTTGCCTAAGGTTGGTGAGTACTCGTATTTCTTAGAGGTTGTAGACCACTTCTCAAAGGACATTACTTTTGCTCCGACATCAAAAGATCATTTAGGAGAGGAGACATCGTCCCTTTTCTTTGAACATATTGCCGAATGCTGGGAAGTGCCCTAAAGCATTGTGAGTGACAGAAATGAACTCTTCATCGGAGCTTTTTGGTTAGAATGCTAGATTGCTTGGTTCAAAATTGAATATCTCATCGAATTATCATCCTTGAATTAATGGCTAGACGGAGAGGCTCAATACCCTACTTGAGAAGTGCTTGTGACATTTTGTGAGTACCAATTAGAAGGATAGGGTGAATATCCTAGATGTTGCTCAATTTTGTTTTAACACCAAAAAGTGTTCTTTTTCAAATAAGTGTTTTTGAGATTGTAATAGGTTAGCAGCCGCCTTTTTCCCACATTGTGGTTGAGTCATATAAAGGTAAGTGTCCTTATACTTACAGCTTTGCCAAAGAGTGGAACTAGAATGCACAGATTGCTGAAGCCTACTTAGAAAAGGTGCTTATAGGATGAAGAAGTGGATAGATTAGAAGAGGTGGCATGTGCAATTCAATGTAGAAGATCTTGTATTAGTGAGGTTTTTTCTAAAGTAGATGCAGTTTTTTGAAGGAAGAGATATGGTTTCTTAGAGGAAGAAATAAGCGCCTCCTACGGAAATACAAAAGCCCTATCAAGATTATTTCTCATATGGGAAGTCTCGTACAAGATAGATTTGCTAAAATGGATGAAGGTCCATCTAGTTTTTCATGTGAACTGTTTGAAGTCGTATTATCCTAATATGAAAGATCCTTCATGCAATCGGTCATAGCATACTAACATTAGATTGAAGCCACCACTAGTGTTAAAAGTTAAAGAGATCATTGTTGAACTGAAGGTGACTACATCATTAGGGAAAAAAAGAAAGAAGTGCCTGTAAAGTGGAATGGGAGATTAATAGGAGAAGCAAGTTGGAAATTTGCTTAAAACGTGAGGCTGAAATGGTGAGAGGTTAAGTTATGTTGAAGATAAAATCAATGAGGGCGTTGATAGCTTAGCGGGGTGAGGATGTTAGAATCCAAACTAAATCATATAAATTTTTACATAATTTTTATTATATCTTTGAATTTTTTTAGGAATTTAGGTGATTTTAGTTTAAATTTTAGTATTATAAAAAAAAATTTTATACCCAATTATGAGAGTTGAGAACTTTCAATATATATTAGTACCAAAGGCCTAAATGTCCAAAACCCCCATAAGGGGGAATGAATTGTTGAAATTTTCTTTTATATTCTATTTTTGTCTATTGTTATTGATTACTTATGTTTCTGCATTTACAAGTAGCAACTTACTTGCATTCTATGTAATCTATATTGGTGCTATTTTTGTGTTTTCATCCCAAGAGCGACCCTAAGTCTTAAGTGTCCTATCAGGCCAACTTGTCCGGCATTCGTTCTCGTGGGAATTGGATATGTCGTACGGTTTTGTAGATAGAAAATATGGACCATGACACTGAATACCTAATATTTTGCTTCTTTTTGCTAAAGATGACCTCCAAGGGCTTTAATGCAAATCTGAACTTGAGGAGTACATTATACTTGACTTGGGCTGCCTTTGTTTGGCAGGAGTGAGATTGTAGGGATGTGATTCCCATTCCTTCTATTCCCTTGCACATTCCTCATTTCCCATTCTTGTGTTTTGACATTCAAATGTTTGGAGTGCAGTACGTGATTATTTTTGTATGAATAACCAGTTGGATTTTTCGCGCAGGTATGAGAATCAATACTTCACTTTCTCATGGGTAATTAAGTTACCTATATTGAGGATTGGGTTTCCTAAGGCAATCACATTTCTACTCGAATTAACGAACTGAAAACATTCTAATGCTTTAATGTGAATGAGTATTGTGCCAGCCGAACAAACACGGCGGTACTAGTTAGACCATTCCTACACAGTGCAGATATCCCTTGTGGATTTAAGATTCTATTTGTTGATGTAGAGCATACTGCCGGCTTGTGGGTAGTCTTTGGTATCAAAATAATGAAGTTGATGTGTTTAGGTCATATTCATCTCGTAATAAATCAACACAACCTGATTGTACGTAAGATTTTTCTTTGTTATTGTGCAGCCAAAATGATTCCTCTCTTCATGATGTTTGCTGGTGGCCCTTTGGGTTCTGGAAGTCAGTGGTACTATGCTTATTCTTATTCTATATCATGATCTCTCTGTCAGAAAATACAGAAACCCTTTATATGGTATTCCACGAGGGGAACAATTATGTTCCTTATGTTCATCATCTGCATTCAGAACATAGGAATCTGTCTCATTTGTCTATCAGCTGTGATTGATATGGTCAGATCTTAACGTATGATTCATGTTGCTTTGTGAATTGAGGTTTTTTATTTTTTATTTTTGTCCATGAAATGATGCAGGTTTTCCTGGATTCATTTGGACGACATTGTTGATCTGATGTATGAAGCTTTGTCAAATCCTTCTTATAAAGGTCCTGACTCTGTTTTTGCACGTCAAATCATGATAAAAGGAAAACTAACATTAGTCTTGGAATTGGGTTTCACTCCTATACTAATAAAATTCAGCATCTTAGCTGCACTGATGATTCGCATGAGTATGTTTTGCCTTCCTATGAGATATATACTCTTGCCACAACAAATGACTATCTTTTCTCTTGGAGTATGATTTTCTAATGTTTGTGATATAAGCGTTAGGTTATCCGTCTGTGTCATTTAAGGTCTGTCCTTTTCACGCTTTGTTGCTCTCGTTATGAATTTTTTTGTTCTGTTGCAATGTGGTAGTTCAGGCCCGCGCCAAACCTCCAACTGGAGTGACCTCTTGCTGTTCTACCTTTAAAATTGTCCGTTAATGGGTTCTAATTAGCCAAAAAATCCCGTTATAAATACCATGAGCACTATATTCTATACCATGAGTACTAATAAATACAACAGGCAGTATTGTTCCTCGTACCTTTTCATTGCTAGTGCTAAAATTTGTCACTTAAATTTTCAGGGGTTATCAATGGAACTGCTCCAAATCCCATTCGGCTGGCAGAGATGTGTGACCATCTGGGAAACGTCTTGGGTCGGCCTTCATGGCTGCCTGTACCTGGCTTTGCTCTAAAAGCAGTCCTTGGAGAAGGAGCTTGTGTGGTATGCCCCCATCTCTCTCTCACCCACACATGCGGACAAGAATAAAGTGGTAGTCCTATTTTCAAAAATTCTCATAGGGCAAAAGTTGCCGGATTTCTTCTCAATTTCTTTCTTCCTCCACCAGATTAAATAGCTGACCTTCCAAGCTAGCTTTTCTTCTAATATTTATAATTCAAAAAGCTCTCTATCGAGAACCTTCTGGTAGCGATCCATATAAATTATCTCATTTAAATTCTCATGAACTACGCACTTGCACATTAATGTGCTCTCCTCCAACTCCCCCGTGAACAAATGCCCCCTAAGAGAAGGCAAAAAAAGAAAGATAGATGAGTCACAACAAAGCAACCATTAACAGAGGCTTAAGTTCTACTAAACGGAATTTACTATATGAATTTACCTTCACAATTTAACTCAATTTATCATGTAAAAAAAACATTAAATGTTTCTCAGTTAACGTTATTTGCTACAGATTACCGAGACACTGTATTTGCAGGTTTTGGAAGGGCAAAAGGTCCTCCCTGCTAGAGCCAAGGAGCTGGGGTTCTCATTCAAGTATCCCTACGTCAAGGATGCGCTGAAGGCAATTCTATCATAAGTATTGCAGTACACTGAAAATAATGGATATTCTTTATTCTTTTGCTTCCCTGGTTGACAAACATAACAGGGATAGAGATTTCTAGATGATTTAATTTACGTATATATTAAGCATTTCTAGTCCTAATGAGTTATCCTCTTCTATTTTCTTTTTAAATAATTAGCTCTTGGAATATTTGATGCCGTCCCATTCATCATGTGTCATATGTTCTACACCTTGGAATTCAATAATACAAGAATCAAATAAAACAAACTAAGCCCTTTCCATTTGGTGGGTCGGGTTCATAAATTCTTCAGCTCCTCAACTCAATTTAATTTTAGGATGTATGGGCAACTATGTCAGCATTAGACTTACTAAAAATAACTTAAGTCAAATGCCCTTTATTAGCTACTTCTATAAATAGCATCTCCAGCCAAAAAGGGGCTTTTCTCCCTTTACAATGAGAAGAAAGTAATCATGGAAACCTACAAAAATGATTAAGAAAGAGACGATTAGAATAATATTCAATTTCATTAATGATCTAAGTTTCCAAGCACATTGTACTTCCTTTTGGGTCCCAAAAAAATATTCTTGAACTAGTTAGCTGACTATCAATTAAAAAGTCAGAGAGAGGATTATAAGGAGATTCAAGATTATTTAGCGCTGCCTTTATGTAGTTAATTAAGAGTTAGAGTCAAAAGGCATCAAGATTTTCCTCAAATTCTCACAATTCCGATCGTGTTATTTGCTTTATATAACCTAACAGTCTCAGATGTGCTACTCTTATTTCTTCTTCTGTAGGTGTTGCAGGACTTTCAGCAGAATTTGAATTCTATTTGTTCTATTCTTATATAATCACAAAGACATCTTCTCATTCGTATCCTCTGCACTGTCATATTATTTTTTTTTTACATGTTGGTATTCAATCCTCCAAACAATCCACTCCATAGTCCACAGCATGGCTAATGTAATGGCCACTGCTATGCTGTAGCCAAATTTCCTTTGGCCTTCCAATACAAGCACAAAGGGAAAAAAATCCAGAATAAAATTTCTGCACCAACTTCAAGTCACAGCAGACACGGATACAACTGAGAAAACAATGAGCACCTCCTGCTCAGTTATTCTATATCTTCCAACAACTAGAGATGGCAACAAACAACGATAAAATTACATCTGACAGAGAACTCCACTTACACTAGCAAAGAAATGGGGGGAATTCGTTCCACAGCAATCAACATAGAAGTAAAACCAATTTTCCATCCTCTTCAACATAGGAGTTGCGAGACAGGGCAATTCAGTTCCATTCACTTGAAATAATCAAATATTTATCAAATATCACCAAGCAGACTCCAAAGTCTTCTTAGTCTGCCCTAGACTGCCCAGCTCGGGAAGACAAGATGATGCCAACAATAAGGCCATAGAGGGCCAGTGCCTCAGCAAAGATAAGAATGAGAATCATCCCAACAAAAAGCTTTGGCTGCTGCGCATTTGCTCTGCCCAACAAAGAGATAGGTAGAATAATTACAGCCCCATAAAGAGTAGTTTACTGTTATGCACAGAAATTACAATTAACAGTGAACATAAAGAGTCATTTATGAAACACTGCTTTAAAGTAACAAATTGGATTGGTAAACATTATAACACCTAGAAGACCCAATCCACTTCTCCCACTAGTAAACCTAAAAGAAAAAAAAATATTACACTTTTTACCTAAAGAGAATAACTGCAGGAATCTGTTGAGAAAAAAAGGGGGATTCATCCCTGTTCTGTTTCCCATTTTTCGGCAAAGTAAGAGGGGGAGATGGGCTTTTTCGGGTGGATAAGGAGCAACCGGGGGAGGGGATTTAATCAAACATGTGTTATGCTGGTTAACTTTTTTATGCATGGCTACCTGCATTTATTACAGCCATACTAAATTGGTAAACCATAAAATCGGCTAAACAGGTATAATTAGAGCCACGTGGCCAAAATAACAGTCACTAACTTCACCAGCAAAAGTTTCTACTATTTCTGGTGGTTGAGGCAGGGGCATTGTGATACTCGTGCCCCTTTTGCCTACATTTAGTGTTATCAAGCCACCATGGTATTGATCCATGGTAGTTTCCATATTCCCCTAGCCTGTGAAGAGAGTTTTGGAAGGGGGCAGCAGGGGGATAAGGACAGATGGACGGACGTGCGCTGGGGCTCTGTCATGAGGTGTTCAATAACACCAAAAAAGCCGCAATAGAGGGGTAGGACATATAAAGGGGCACATGTTAATTGACACGGTTTTGCAGAAATTCTCAGCTAAAAGAATACGACAGCCATCATTCAATTAGAAAACCCACCGGGGGAAGAAAGAAGCCAAAATGACAGATCATAGACTTAAAACCACTGCACCTGATGGCACTAGGAAAAGGGTTGTACAGTATAGTCTGAAATTTAATAATAAGGGCATAGGAAGTCGTAAGATACAAAACCCTCCTAGCAACAGTGTGCAATTCACCGAGAAACAGTACATGAGTAGGAAAGGAAGCACACTGGCCAGATGGAGGAGCACAATTTATCAAGTGTATTCCCAACAGGATATACAGTTTTAATTATGTTGTTCCATTCTTTCAATGTTAGTAGCTCTTTTTCCTGGAAGGCAGCAAGGACCACATCGACCCCTAAGCATAAAAATAGGATTGTCATTCTTCTAATTCTTTCTCAAAACTTTCCACAGCAAGCTCCTCATGAATGCTATGGACACCAAAAACATTGTTGAGGTTCAGTTTGATACAACAGATGCTTACCATTAAAACTTCTTTATCATCAAGAAGAGACTAATCAACAATTATACCTTGTCAACAGTTTATATACTAGTACAAAACTAGCTTCTCCCTTTTTCTTGTCTCCAAAATTTGTCAATTCCTATCACCTACCTTATGTTCCTTTTTTATGGAAGTGAAATGCAGCATATAGATTGGGTAGAAAAATCTCCTTAAGAAAAGACAAAACCACACAATATGTTAACTTTTCAGTTTATATAATAGTACAATCCTAGCTTCTCCTTGTCCTACTCTTAAAAATTTAGAAACTCTTATCACCCACCTAGTGATCCTTTTTGATGGAAGAAAATGCAAAATTTAAGATGACACACAGCCACACAACATATTCACTTTTCAACTTAACTTGAAGAACAGCCGAACAAACTTACAAGTCAGTCATGTTTGTTTGGGTCACTCCCTTCTCGGAATGTGGCCGCGGACTTATGTGGCGATATGATCCATGGACTTATGCCCATAAATTGTCTACGAACTTGTGGCCAAGACGAGTGCAGATTCTGAAAATAGACGCAGACTTTAATGTGATGTCCGAGAACCTTCCTCCGTTGAAGATTGAGGATTTTAGGCAATGCTTGGAGGCATAATTGGAGGTCCGAGGTCTTGGAGGCCTGAGGACCTGGATGCAGAATACACACGTGGAAGATAACTTAGAAAATTTATTGTGCACATGAGATCAGGGAATATGCGCACAGTTTTTGCAGAGTGGTGGGCCGTTTTCTGCAGAATTGACAATTTGCAGAAATGTTGCAGATATTCATGCTGCCAGGCAGCCACCTGTACGGGTGTCCTCCACGTTGGCAGGGCTGTTGCCTTCAACAGCCTGTATATATATATTTGTAATTGATTGCTGGGGCTTCAGTAGCAAAAACACAGAGAACGTGATAGTGTGTAGGTTTTCAGGAGAGAAGAGTGAAGTGTAATAGAGAGCTGTGAGTGTGTGTGCTCTATTCTTCATCTTCGTCTTTAAGGAGGCTTGTGTAGCCGTATTGTCCCTGTAACCAGCTCTCACACATAGTGGATTTATTTGTCGACTAAAGTCCTGTAATTTTTTCCTTATTTTGAAGGATTTTTCACGCAAAATTTGACCATATTTTTCTTCTCCATTTTATCTCTCTTTATTGCTGATTTTGTCCTAGTGCCTATGTGTGTGGGCGTGAGTGTTGTTTTGCTGTTCGACTGATTACTCTTCCTTTTGCACCAACAAGTGGTAAAAGAGACCTTGGTTCTTTGTTCGGTGACATTTGTTGAACGTTGTTATGAAGATTGGAGCAGGATGGTTTGTCTGAACGACACCAACTACGATACTTGGCAAAGCAAGATGTCAGACTTGCTGTTTGTCAAAACCATACACAATTTGGTGTTTGCCACTCAAAAGCCGGAGGCGAAATCGGATAAGGAATGGGCGCTGAAGCACAAGCAGGTATACGGCTACATACAGCAGTTCGTAGACGATAACGTGTATAACCACGTTAAGAGCGAAACGAATGCCAAGACGCTGTGGGAAAAGTTGGAGAAGCTAAACGCCTCTAAGACTGGCAACAACAAAATCTACCATCTGATAAAGTTGATGCAGATTAGGTACAAGGATGGCCTGTCTATTGCCGATTACCTGAACGAGTTTCAAGGTTGTGTAAACAAGCTTAGTGGCTTGGGTGTCAAGTTTGAAGACGAGGTGCTAGGTTTGTGGCTTGCAATCCGGTTGGACTCATGGGAGGTGATGATAATCACTATTGCCAACACAGCTCCTGATGGCATTGTCACCTGGAGATGGCCAAAGGAGCCGTGCTGAATGAGGAAATGAGACGGCAGTCTCAAGGGACCTTGACCTCTCAGCCCTCCGAGGTACTTGTGACAGAGTCACGAAAAAGGAGTCAAGGCCGCGAACAGAAACCCGGAGAAAAGGGCCCGAGCACGTCTCGGCCAAGATACCAAAATATGGAGTGCCATTATTGTGGAAAGAAGGGACACATTAAAAAATTTTGTTATAAATAGAAGCGTAAAAATATCGGAAAGGAAAAAGGTGAAAAGGGACGTGGTGAGGAAAAGTCCTCGGTTTCTGTTGTTATTGGAGTTGATTTCCTTTTAACTTGTGAAGTGGATGACATTGTGAACTTCGCTGAGCAGGAGACCGACTAGGTGGTGGATTCTGGCGTATCCATCCACGTCACCTCTAGAAGGGAACTCTTTACTTCTTACACTAAGGGTGCTTTTAGAGTGTTGAAGATGGATAACATGGAAACATTCAGAGTAGTCGACCATGGTGACGTATCTCTTGTTACCAACAATGGAGCCCGACTAATCCTGAAAGACGTCCGACATGTCCTTGACATTCGCATGAATATCATCTCAGCTAGAAAATTAGATGATGCTGGCTTCTGTAATGTCTTTTGTGACGGAGGATATGAACTGACTAGAGGGTCTCTTATAGTTGCCCAAGGACAGGTGTTTGGTCTTTATGTGTTGCAGGCAACTGCTGAGACCGGAGAACTCAATACTACTAGCAGTGTAAAGTCATTAGACTTGTGGCATAGAAAATTGGGTCATAAGTAAGAGAGGAATGAGTCATCCGGCAAGGAAGGATCTCATTCCAGAAATGGATGAGGACAGATTGAATACTTGCTCTCATTGCATGGCGGAGAAGCAGAGGAAAGTCTTTTCAAGGAGACTCATCTTTCAAAAGGTCCGAAATACTTGAGCTTGTTCACACCGATGTCTGCGGATCTTTTAAGAAAAAGTCTTTTGGATGAGCACAATACTTTGTCTCCTATATCAAAGACTACTCAAGGAAGCTGTGGGTATTCTCACTTAAGTCCAAGGATCAGGTCTCCAAAATTTTTGAGCAATTTTATACCCTTGTTGAATGTGAGACAAGGAAGAAGTTAAAGACCGTCCGGAGCGACAATGGCGGAGAATATATTGGGACCTTTAATGTATACTGTAGGTCACGTGGCATTAGACATCAAAGAACACCTCCAAAAACGCCGCAGTTAAATGGCGTGGCCGAGCGGATAAACTGCACATCGATGGAAATAGTGAGGTGCCTGTTGTCCGAGGCAAATCTCCCAGGATCCTTTTGGGCCGAGGCTTTGAAGACGGCGACCCATGTGATCAATAGGTTGCCGAGTAAACCTCTAAATGGTGAGGTGCCAGAGAAGATTTGGATTGGAAGGGAGCCAACCTATAATCATCTTCGGACTTTTGACTGTAAGGCTTTTGTTCATGTCCCGAGAGATGATAGGAGTAAGCTTGAGCCAAAGACGAAGCAATGCGTCTTTTTGGACTATGGCGAAGATAAACTTGGATATAGATTTTATGATCCAGCAGAGAAGAAACTTGTCCGACCATGTGATTTGGTCTTTATTGAAGAGGAGACCATTGAAGATGTTGGGAAAGAAAGGAAGGCTTTATTTGACATTGGCCGGATAGATAAGGTAAGTGTTGAAACTATCCGTTCGGTTTCTCCTGAGTCCGAGGACAATGGCCAAAAAATGGCCGAGGAAGACAATGAAGTAAGCATGGCACCAAACGAAGATGAGGATGATGTTATTCCTCATTAAGTTGAGGAGGTTCCTGTGCGACGATCTTTGAAAGAAAGACGTCCGTCCATTCGTTTACCATCTAATGAGTACGTCTCACTCATTGATGCAGGTGAGCCTGATGACTTTGATGAGGCTGTAAAGAAGACACACAAGGAGAAATGGTTGAAAGCAATGAATGATGAGATGACTTTATTGCATGAGAACCATACTTTCAAGTTGGCTGAGCTGCCCAATGGAAAAAGAGCCCCTCAAGGATAAGTTGGTCTTTCGGTTAAAAACATCGGAGGTCACCAAGTATCCAAGGTACAAGGCACGGCTTATTGTGAAATGTTTCAATCAGCACAAAGGTGTAGATTTTGATGAAATCTTTGTGCCCGTGGTAAAAATGTCATCGATCCGTATTGTACTTAGTTTGGTAGCTATTCTAGACTTAGAGATAGAGCAATTGGACGTTCGAATATCATTCCTCCACGGTGATCTTGAAGAGGAAATTTACATGGAGTAACTGAAATGGTTCAAGGTCAAGGGGAAGGAAGATTTGGTGTGTCATCTGAAGAAGAGCCTATACGGACTAAAACAAATTTCCAGACAGTGGTATAGGAAGTTTGAGTCTGTCATGGTCGAACAAGGCTATCATAAGACTATTTTTGACCACTGCATTTTTGTGCAGAGATTTTTTGAAAATAATTTTGTCGTCCTTCTCATTTATGTGGATGACATGCTGATTGTCGGATAAAACAGTATTCGAATCAAGGAGTTGAAGGAGTAACTGGGACAACCATTAGCCGTGAAAGACCTTGGACCGGCAAAGCAGATTCTGGGGATTAGAATCTTTCGTGACCAGAGGAACAAGAAGTTCTGGTTGTCCTAGGAGAGCTATGTTGAGAAGGTGCTACAACGCTTTAACATGGATAGGTCTAAGTCAGTGAGTACTCCACTGGCTAACCACTTCAAATTGAGTAGGAAGCAGTGTCCGTCCTCGAACATAGAAAAGGTCCGGACAATAGGTGTACCATATTCCTCAACCGTTGGTAGCTTGATCTATACGGCCGTGTACACCAGGCCGGACATTGCCCATGCAGTCGGTGTTGTTAGCAGGTTTCTTTCAGATCTAGGGATGGAATATTGGTCTATTGTGAAGTGGATTCTTAGATACCTCCAAGGAACTTCAAAGATGTGTCTGAAATTTGGAGAAGAGAAGCTCCAATTGGTCAGTTACACAGACGCGAACATCGCTAGGGATATTGACTCTCGGAAATCCACCTCAGGGTATTTGGTCAAGTTTGCCGCAGAAGCAGTCTCTTGGTAATCTAAGCTACAAAAGTGCGTCACCCTTTCCACTACGGAGGTCGAGTTCATTGCTGTGACCGAGACCAGCAAAGAAATGCTGTGGATGAAGAGATTTATCCAAGAGTTGGGTCTGAGGTAAGAAAAATATATGGTACTGTGAGGCCCAAAGTGCCATACACTTGTGTAAAAACTCCTCATTCTATTCGAGATCAAAGCACATTGATATTTGATATCACTGGATGAAAGATGTTATTGATGAAGGGTAGCTGTCAGTTGAAAAGGTCCGGTCAGATGAGAATGGGTCAGACATAATGACCAAAGTTTTAACTAAGGAAAAGTTTGAGGCTTGCCTGTAAATCATTGGCTGACAAATTTTGTTCCCTTTTGGTCGTGAGGGGAAATTTGTTGGGGTCGCTCCCTTCTGGGAATGTGGTCACGAACTTATGTGGCGATATGGTCCGTAGACTTATGCCCATGAATTGTCTACGGACTTGTAGCAAAGACAAGCGCAGATTCTGAAAATGGATGCGGACTTTAATGTAATGTTCGAGAACCTTCTTCTGTTGAAGATTGAGGATTTTGGGCAATGCCTAGAGGTATAATTGGAGGTCCGAGGTCTTAGAGACCCAATGACCTGGATGCAGAAAGCACACGTAGAAGACAACTCAGAAGATTTACTGTGCACATGAGATCAGGGAATATGCGTGCAGTCTTTGCAGAGTGATGGGCTGTTTTCTACAGAACCGACAATCTGCAGAAACGTTGTAGATGTGTAGGTTGCTAGGCGGCCACCTGTACGGGTGTCCTCCACATTGGCATGGCTGTTGCCTTCAACAGCCCGTATATATATATTTGTAATTGATTCCTGGGGCTTCAGTAGCAAAAACATAGAGAACATGAGAGTGTGTGGGTTTTCAGGAGAGAAGAGTGAAGTGTAATAGAGAGCTGTGAGTGTGTGTGCTCTGTTCTTCATCTTCGTCTCTAAGGAGGCTTGTGTAGCTGTGTTGTCCCTATAACCAGCTCTCATACATAGTGGACTTATTTGTGAACTGAAATCCCGTGGTTTTTTTCCTATTTTGAAAGGTTTTTCATGTAAAATTTGATTGTGTTCTTCTTCTTCTCAATTTTATCTTTCCTTATTGCTGATTTTGTCCTAGTGCCTGTGTGTGTGAGCGTGAGTGTTGTCTTGCTGTCTGACCGGTCATTTTTCCTTTTGCGCAACAATGTTGACTACGGAGACACAAACACATGAGAAAATGCTTCAAGGGATCTGGTCATATACGCCCCTCTAAAATATTCCTCCTTCGACATATTGGTGAGTACTTATTAGAACAGAAATAGTACAGAAAACTTATTTCTTCAAAATAGGCTCAGTAGTAGGAAAAATCTATTAAAGTATAACCTAAAATCTCAAAAATGGGGGCTGGATTTTGGTGTGCCAAGGCAGGGAAACTAATTGGGCTAAAGGCAGAATACACTATAGGGTTCAGAGCTTGCCTCAACCTACAAAAAGTTTATGGCGCGAATGAACCCAAATCCTTAATCTCCATTACCAGTACAGAGGTCTGGCAAATAAAGCAACAATTCAATGACAAAAGTTCAAATTTCCCATTGATTATTTAGTTAAAATAACAATGTACATAGATTCAATAATCGCTATACGGAGGTCAAATCATGTACCCAAGAAACGCAAAAAATTAGCAGCTCAACACTATCCCGAGTACGGAACAATATCGAGATCAAGGGATCATTACCTAACACCAGCATCACCAACAATGCCAATGGCCATACCAGCGCCCAATCCGGCGAGTCCACAAGCGATTCCAGAAGAGAAATGGGCATAACCATCGAATAGATAATAAGATTTAGCCTTGGGGTTAATGCCAGTGCTAATGATAACAGCAATAATCAAACCGTATATACCCAAAACACCAGCCATAACAACGGGAACGATTGACTTCATAACCAACTCCGGCCTCATCACTCCCATTGACGCCACTCCAACTCCACTCTTCGCGGTCCCATACGCTGCTCCCATACCTGTAATATAGCAAGAGAAAAGAACATCTACCGTCACGCTAACTGAGATAAAAGGTTATCAAGCACTCTATATTAATATGTAGCGAACAAGAACTGAAAATGGATCAAACTTGAGAAATCAGAGAGAATCGAAGAGTGGCAATGAAAAATTAGGGTTTGGGAAGTACAAGAGAAGACGAGGGCAGCAGCGGCTCCGAGAAAACCGAAAAACGGCGCCGTTTCATCTCCTTTGAAGGTGGAGGACATCGTCGAGGGTTGGCACTGCAATCGGCGTTTATTGGATCCGAGAGAGCCGAACGTTGAGATGACGGCAAGGCTCGGCGAGCGACCTTTTGTCCTGCTTTGTATCGCGGAGATAATTAAAACGACAAACGTATTGATCTCCGAAAATTATTTATTTATTTATTTATTTGGATTTGGATTTGGATGGGAGTGGGAAGCTTCGTGGTTGTGGATTTGTGTCGGGCCAACGGTTTTGCTCAGCTTTGGGGCTGGCCTATGCTAGGTATAGAAACGTCTTTATTTTTTAAAGATAGTTTTTTTTTTAATTTAAATTATTTATTTAAAAATAAATTATTATAATTTAATAATTAATTTTTTATTATTAATTTAAAAAATAACGGTCTATATTAGGAGGATAACCCTTTTTATCTCTTGAAGAAATAAAACCCCCTCATGATAATTAGTTGTGATTCGTCTTTTGATTCGAATTATTATACAAATTAGGGGGTTAAGAACCATTTTACTCTGTCCAATCGATCTGACGCAGATCCGATTTTCATATACTTCAAATCTGAATACTGTGTAGTACAATAAATATGTGATTAAAATATTGGTGGGACTCATTTTTTAATATATTATCAAATACTTATATTAATAATTTTTCTTTGTGAAAAAAAGAGAGGATGTAAAGTAAAAATATTTGTAAAAATAATTTTGTTCAATATGCTTAATAGAAAGCGTTTTAATGAGAGAAAGAGTGCGCTTGAAATGTCTTAAAATTATCTTTTGCTAACTTTTTAGGCTTTTAGTTGAGTATCATTATCTTATCTATTGAAAAGAAGGGGTTTATATAAAAACGAGAGATAGTTAATCTTTTCTACCAACGGCCTAAGAAATCGTCCAGATAAATAAGAAGATATTGTTCGGTCGACGGTTCCTAACTGATAATTGAGTCTGTTAAACCAGATAAGAGAAAAAAATTATCTGTTCCGATTTGTTGGAATTGGTTTCGTCTATATTTAAGAAGTAAACTATTCGAATAAGACCGATAAACTCATCTATTAACTTTGGATTATAGAAATTGATTGAGTATTTATTTTATTATAGATTGAATTCTTGGACAAATTTTCCTTTTGATCTGTTAGCAATTATACTCATCAAGTTAGATTGATAAGTTTTAGTCGCAGCATGAGGATGGAGTAATACTAATTTAATCAGTTTATAATCTTTTTAGATAATATTTTTACAATTTAAATTATCCAAATTACTAAAATAAAATTATTATAGTTTAAAGTACAAAAAATGACAAGATAAAATGAACATAGTCAGACTTCTTTTATGTCAACGACAAATAACTATATCAGTGGTTACTGAGGATATTCTTTTGACATCATAAGACATGAAAGCTGGGGCATTGTGATGCAAATCTATATGGCACCCATGCAACTCTGTACGGTGTTAATTAGATCTTTATCTAACTCCCATAATTTTTTTATTATTAAAAATAATACAAAATATTTTTTATTTAAAATAAAATGATTAATAAGGAGTGTTGGATGGGAATTCGACAGTTATTATACGACATCGTATGAGGTGCCATACGGATCCACATTACGGTGCCCCTTTACCACCATAAGACATGTCAAATAATGTGGCGTCGATCTATTTATATAAACTAAAGGATTCATTTAAAAATAGATAAATGAATAAATCTTATATTAACAGTTAAACTATTGGTTAATCTAATTTAAAAAATGAGCAAAGTCTTTTAATATTTTTGTAAGAATCATTCTATTTAAATATCACGGGATTAATCACATAATTTTGATGAAAAATTTGGTGGTTCTACTCAATTTAGTGATGATTTATTTAATTTTTTAGGATCCCACTTCTTATAATTTGTTTGACAGTATCTTAAAATATTGTACCATTAAAGAACCTAAATATACACATTTACCTGCCAGTCTAAGAACCCATACAATCTTTTTTATCAATAGGTTAATTATCATCAATAAAAGTGCTCCAAATAAATAGAGTGCTCCAAATAAATAGAGTTCATTGATGTATTTCAGCACATATATTTCCATGAGCATGGTTCACTAATCATTGTTGTCAATGGGCATTGATACTATTTTTATTTAATTTCAAATTTTTATTTGCATTATTACATAAAACTTGTAAGTCTAAACTATTATTGTAGAGTCCCACATCGGATTGGAGGAAAAAACAAAGCGTACCTTATAAAGGCGTGGATACCTCTCCCATATAGACGTGTTTTGGGGGTCATGGGTTTGCCAGGAACAAAACCGTGCCTGTTGGGCTCAAAGCGGACAAAATCGTACGGGCTACCAGGAACAAAACCGTGCGGGCTCGGTTCAAAGTAGACAGTATCTATAAGCGGGTACCTGAGAACGTTACAATTATAATTTCAATTATAATTTAGGATAAGATCGCACGATACATTTCTAATTTTAATAGTGACCATTTTCTTAAGTGTGCAATCTTTTGTAAGATCGGTGCAGGGATAAAAATTCCTTACCTAAATTTATTAAAAAAATCAAAATGCAAATATCATTGTTATTTTGATAATAATATATTACATAGCTAACCAGATTAGATAATGCCGAATTCATTTATGTGAATTTGTACTAGGAGAAAAAAATATTGGAAGTAAAAGTTTCCATTAGCTGGGTTCCTATCGGAAAGATACCAATGATAGGAACAAGTATGATAATTCATGAGAATTATCGAGTTGGAGGTGGTTCTATCTTTTTAAGAGATAGATATTATTTTTTCAATATTTTAATAATTTATTTTTAAAAAAATAGATATAATTTAATAATTAATTTTAACTAATTTTTTATATTTTAAGAAATAATTAAATTATAACTATTTATTTAAATATCAATGACTTAGATTAGAAAAAAATGAGCTTTATCTTTTAAGAGATGGAGTCTACGTTGAGCTATTGCCATGATTAATTCTATTATTGTTGGCTTATATGCATGGATCTAAATAGTGAATTAAATCTTTTAACATATCTAAATAGTTTTTATGTAGTCTTGAATTATTTATAAATGCCTGCAAAAAAGAATGCTAGTATTTTCTATTAGTGAATTAAATCTAGGAAACGTGTGTCCTTGAGATATGGGTAACTATTCGAATAAAATTGGATTGGATTTTCAAACATTTTAATTTGGATTTTGCAAACTATAATAGTTAATAAGAGATTAAAAGATACGAGATTTACTCCACGATATATTATTTGATATTCAAATGAGAAATCTTTATATAAGAATGAAAGATAATAATTAATAAAAGATAAGAGAATATGAGAGAATATTAAAATTGGAGGGTTAGACTCAATAATTATTGAAAGATGCGAGTGTGTTGAGGTTGGTGCTCTATATTTGCGATTTTTTTTTGGAGTCGGGGATCAGTTGAGAAAAACTAGTGTATGTATAACATTATTATTAATTAATATGTATTTTTAAAATTGGAATGACTATACATTAATTGAAACATTACACTAAATATTAATTCAACCATTATACAAGTTTGCAACCATTTATAACTTAATACTTATCGTTTTGTAGCTATAACTGTCTATTTAATATGGCAGTTCATTTCTTGATTCATGTAACTATTCATCATAATCTAATATTTGGTTTAATTCTTTGTCGAGTAATTTGTTGCCTCGATCATTTGTAATTTTTTAATAATCCAGAATTTGGATATTTAGCGGGTCGAGTGTCTGGACAGATTTCTAATCCTTATCCCTTTTAGGTCTAATAGCTCGATTATTTTATATTCCTTCACGAGGGCTCTGTATTTTATCGGGTTAGCTCGATTCCATTTTAGATTGTACCTAATATTAATCTTCCATACATTAATCTGGGTCGATTTTTTATTATTTGTGCACGATTTGGAGAGAAAGAGAGAGAGAAAAAAAGGAAAAGAGGGAAAAAGAGACAAAATGCTGTAGAAAGATAAAATTTAGAGGAATTCAAAAATTTTTTGCTAATTTTTAATATAAGGTAAATGTACTTAAATTTTTTTCTTTATTACGGATCTTTTATTATTTCTTTGAGTATTTATTATTGCAAAGACCCATATGTGTTTTGTTTTCGTATATAAAGTGTTTATACTTTATATGTATGTATTTTTATTCTCATTTCATGTGACTTTTAAGAAATGCATACCTTGAATTCATGTACATTGTGGTTAACTATTGATTTCCAACAATAATATTCTTATATACCCTTAGATTTGGTTTGTTATTCTTATATATTTTGAATTTTAAGTCTTATGCTTATATATGTTTTAAATCAACATAAAATTATTCTTACATATTTTATAATTAGAAAAAAATGATAAAATTATATTGTTAATTTTTTATAATAGTAGTTTTTGCATGTTTTAAATTATAAGTTAAAATCCCTGTATGATTCATATTTTACTATCTAACATAAATTTACATAAAAGATAAAGAAAAACTCTATATAAGTTTATATTTCTCAAATATAAAAAAATTTTAGAATATATTTGTATTCAAATAAAGTTTATAGTTTGATTATTTATGGACCATTGTGGAGAATCACGGAATATATTTAAATATGTTTCAATATATTATAAGTAAATTAAAGGTTGCACATATCATCTATGAGTTTAAAAAGTATCGTTCATCTTATTTATAAGGTTATATGTAGATGATCCATCTAAGAACTTTAAATAGTAGTATATGACTTTTGATTATGTGAAAATAATCATAACATAAGTTTTGATATTCATCCTTTGTTGGTAAAGTCATCACTAATTCTTAATCTATCATATTTTTGGTATGATTTGAGTATATTTCAGATATTTATATAATTAATTAAAATGGATCATTAGTTTGAATCATGCACGATAAGTTTATGAAATAATATTATCGGTTTCTTAGATATTTGACTATAACATATTTTGACACATTTTTGATTTATATATGTTTAATTATAGAAATTGTATGTTTTGCTAAGTAATCAATTCACTCTTACTTTTATTTTTATTAATATCTTAGACAAGAGGGTTTAATACTTACGGGTGGTTCAGTTTGAGGAAAATTTATGGACTAGAATTTGATATTTTGGATTAGTTTGTAATTTATGTTAAACAGAACATTAGTTATATTATTGGCTTTAATTTATATGGATTTTGTTATATTTAGATAATAGTGGTATATCATATCATTATTTGAGATTTTTAGCAATCCAATTGAGTTATATATTTTAAATATTTTGATTTTAGTATGGACTTTTTCTTATATATGATTAAGGTCATATTTTGTCAGCAGCGAAGTAACTTTCCGACGTGGCATTCAGGTCCTATAATTTGGATTATTATTTTATTTTGAGTTGTTTGTTGATATTTAATTTTTAGGTTTGTATTCCTATATTGTTTGTATTTTTATCGGTAAAATAAATAATTAAATTTTGGATAATTATAGATAAGGAATTTCATAATTGAACTTAAAAATTAGCGATGTAACACTAAGTCTTTCCGCTATAGTCGCCAATTAGGTTGAAATCCTTAACCGTTTTACTGATTATGTATATCCCGTAAAATGGTATGTTAACTTGTATATGTTGGAAGCATCCTGAGATTTAATTGGTCGAATAGCTGTTACTAGTCTTGTCTCGGTTAATTTTATCCGACCTATATTTTGATCTCTTAAAAGGAAATCAAATACTTGGTTTTCAAACTCTTGAGTTTTTTGAAATTGTTGGTGTCTGAGTATAGGTGGGGATGTATAGAATCTACATTGTAAACATTCTCTAAAATTGGCATGTTTATAAATAAAGTGTTTAAACTAATTGTCTGATTTGGGATTAGTTGTGGTTATATTAATTACATATAAACATAAAAATTGATAGTAAATGAATTGAAAGAACAAAATTATTAATGAATGGAAAGAATTACATGCAATATAAAAGTATTCTAAAGTGAAGGATAGACATTCATGTACAGTCGTAGGCTGACCTCACTATTGGTGATAGACATTCATGTACAGTCGTAGGCTGACCTCATTATTGGTAGCATTTCTTGAGTTGAAAGACATTTCAGGTTTGAGGAATTAGAATTTTTTTAGGTGTATAGCTTATATGCACCATTTTGGTTTATTGTTGACATCAGAAATAGTTCATCCCAAGTTTGAGATAACTAATTTATGTGTGCTACTTTTCAGTTGCCTCAATATTTTTTAATATTAAGTTTCCAACCTCGAAAGCCTACACCTTTACCTTCTTATTATAGTATAGAGTGATTCTCTATTGATAAGTTGCCACTTGGATATAACCGTGTCTCTAGTTTTCTCTATGAGATTAAAATTTTGTTTTAAGAGTTAACAATTTTTATTAAGATAGAAAATTTTCACTTGGTAACTCAACAGTTATATCTCCACCAAAATTACCACTTTGTTCTAAAATAGAGATTGAAGGATATTTTTGAGTTGGCTCTTTTTGAGTCATTTATTAAGCTCATAGAATAGACAAAAGTTCATTTATCCAGGCACCTCTGACTTCATCAAGCTTTGTTTTTAGTTCATTCACTATCATTCGATTTATTACTTTTGCTTATCTGTTTTTCTACGGGTAGGAGATTGACATGTGGATGAATATAATCCCAAAGCCGATGCAATACTTACTAAACTTTTTGTCAGAGAATTGAGTATCATTGTTAGTCGCTATGATCTCTAATATTTCAAATCTATAAATAATATTTTGACATATAAATTCTGTCACCCTTTACTTTGTCATCTTAGCTAATGGAGATACTCTTACCCATTTTGTAAAATAATCCATCGCAATGATGTTTGGTTGAGAGAGTTTGTAAAGCTTGGAGTTTCGTGTGCAATTACCTCGGTACATTGTCATGGATTTGACAATTCTCAAATTTTTTAACGAACTCTATCGTGTTTTTTTCATAGTTGAGCAAAAGTAGCCTTATCACATAATTTTGAAGGCTAAATTTTCTTATTTGCATATGCATCTGAGGCAATGAATAGCCTCTCAGTATAGTATCTCATTCATCGGAGTATACTAACCAACCATTTTTTTAATGTGCTTTGCCTCCACATGATCATTAGGAAGAGTTCCATCTTCAAGGTAATTTTGATATGGGATTATCCGAGTTATCTCGTCAGATACTTGGATAATTTTATAGTTCCATACTAGGCTTTTGAAGTATTTTTCTCATATGCTAGGAGTATTGTTTAGGGCAATCAGTTGTTGCCATCTTAGATTGTCGATCGACTTTCCAATTATTTTGATTTGCGATATAGAGAACTTTAACCTTATTAAATATTGACAAGAGATCACGCACCTTCTAAAGATATTTACCAGGTTCTGGTTGGATAATTTGAAATTAGCCAACACTTGATTAATTATCATCTCAAAATCACTATAAATAACTAAGTTTTGGTAGAATATTCTTTGACTAACTCTAAACCGTTTAGTAGAGCTTCATATTTGGCTACATTTTCAATGGCCTAGAACCTAAAAATTATTGAGTATTTGATCTCAAATTCATTGAGTATTGTCAACACTATTCTAGTACATTTCCTATCTATGAAGACATTTTGTTGACATACAACGTCCAAGGAGGTGATGCTCTCTCTAGGGTTGTTTCCATGTATTCCGCTGTCTCTTCTGAGATTGGGGTCATAGTTTATACAATAAAACCTACGAGGGCTTGACCGTTTTTGGAGGATCGTAATCCAAGCTTTATGTCAAACTCCCCAATTCAATAGACCATTTGTTCAAGTGTCTGAATACTTATAATTTTTGTAAAATCCCCTTTAATGGTTGATTGGTTATGATCATAATTTTGTGAGTCTGAAAATAAGATCGGAGCTTGCTTGTAACAAAAAATAAGGCTAAGGAAACATTTTCCACTCGCACGTACTGTGTTTTTGTATCTGATAGAACCTTGCTAATGTGGCATACCGGTCGCAGAATACCTATCTCTTTCTTGATCAGAACGACACTCATTGGTATTTCTAAGATGGACAAGTAGAGATATGATTCATCACTCTCCTTAGGGAAAATCAATAGAGATAGATTTGCCAAATACTCTTATAACTCTCAGAAACATTGTTGGCACTTATTCGTCCATCAGAAACTGTTTGTTTTTACTCCTCTCAATCTCTTGAAGAATGAGAGATATTTTTCGACTGACTTAGCTAAAAATTGAGATAGTGCAATGAGCCTTGCAGTCAGCCTCTGAATTTTTTGATAGTTCGAGATTTATACATATTTATTATGACTTTAATCTTCCCTAGTTTTACCTTTATTTCTCATTGTGGGATAATAAATCCCAGGAACTTTCCAACGATTACCCGAAAGATACATTTGGTTGAGTTTAACATCATTCGATATGCCTTAAACACTTCAAATGTATCGACCATATTTTCAATATGGTTTTTGGCAAGTATATTTTTGACGAACATATTATCTATATAGACCTCTATATTTTTTCTAATTCGTTACTTGAATATTTTGTTTACCTGCTTATGATATGTGGCTCTAATATTCTTTTATCCGAAGGGCTTTTTTTTATAGTAGTATGTTCTTAACCCGTCATGAATGAACTCGATTCCTCATTTTTTGGGTTCATTCGGATCTTATTATATCCACCGTACGCATCCATAAAGCTTTGCAGTTGATACTTGAATGTTGAGTTTAACAATTAGTCGATCTTTGATAATAAAAAACTATCTTTTAGACGTGCTTAATGTACATCATTGAAGTTGACGCATATCTTTCACTTTCTGTTACTCTTTTTGACAAAGGCAACATTAATAACTAATTCAGATGGCTTACATTTCTAATGAATCCATTATCAGTCAATTTATTGGCATCTTTATGGATGGCAATGAGTTTTCCTATGGAACAATTTCACCTTTTTTATTTGTCTAGTTTGTGCCCTGATATGATACTCAACTTGTGAACTATTATTTCAGTTGGTATACTTGGCTTATCAGTCGGAGTCCAGATGGAGATGTTCGCATTGTTTTGTGAAAACTCAATTAATCTTTCTATTAGTTCCGGATTCAACAAATTATCAATTTGGACATAGCTGTTTGGGTTCGCTGGGTTTCGAGAAATTTGGAGAGATGACTCCCCGGGTTGTGCTTATTGAAGTGAGTTCTCATTTGAAAATTAGACTCTTCAATCAATTGAGGAGGTTCCTCGCTGTTTTATTTGCATCAAGTATTAACTTCACCTAGTGACCTAGTCTCTCTAATTTTTCCAATCTCGTATTTAGTTGAAAACTTTATTTTAGATGTGAGATTAAAATAACCATTCCAAAAGTTGTTAAGTACGGCTGGCCCATTATAGCATTGTAAAGCGAAGAGAGATTTATAACTAGAAAAGTTAACATATGGGAAGTTATTTTTGGATACATTCCCTATATAATTTCTAATTATACTATTTCTTTTACCTAAACCAATTCGTTGTCAAGTCTATATAACGGTCTATTAGATGTTTTATTGGTTGTTTTTAAACCTTAATGAGTGCAACGAAATTAAAACTATTTATTGAGCTTTTATTATTCACGAAGATTTGTTTGAATTGGTAGTCATAGACTCTATAAGATATGTACAGATACAATAAGAGGAATAGAATGGGGAGAAATTATATGCAACATATCATCATTATTAAAATTAATGACATTATTTTCAACCAATAATTTTTGCCTCTGGTTGGTCAAAGTCTTCTCGAGATGATTTGGAGCTTTATTATCGATGGGCCTTATTGATACCATATTTATGACTCCGATAGCTACTTAATTTTGTGGTTGCTTTGATTGCTCTTGATCATGTTAATTATTACTTGGGGCAAATCCAAGATTTAGCAAGTATTTATTAAGGTATCCATTTTGTATTAGAGCCTTAACTTCCTTCTATAGTGTTCGACAATCTTTGGTATTGTATCTCGAGATCAATGGTAGAAATAATATTTTGATTGATTATCTTCTTTCGAGTTCTTAGCTAATTTTCGCCGCCTTAATTCTGTATTTGCATCAAAATATCTATGTGGGTGTCATTTAGGAGCGTGAACTTCAACGTCTTATACACTTTATGAATGCTCAACTTGTTTCTCTGTTACTTTTTATATTCTCTAATGGATAGGTTGTTTCCATTTCTCTTCTTTTCACAATTTGACATTAGTTGGTGCCCAAAATCGAGTGCTCAGGTGGCCATTGTACTTTATTGGCCTCATCAACTGTAATGTACACATGTGTGATAGTTTTTGCCCCAGAAAAATTTTGGATTACAACTAGACTAAATATTTAAAAAAATCACTTGATTGAATCATGGCCATGAAATCATTCAGTTTTGTCTTATCGGTGAGTTTCGATATTCCTCTTGGTCTTGATATTAAATCTAGCCAGAAAATACTTTAGACTCTCGTTTAAATCCTGTAAGATCTTGACAACATACTAGTCTACTTTTCTTTGTTCTGACTATAGGTGAACTGTAATAGGAATTAGTTTGTCAATTTTTGAAAGGATTGAACGAAATTCAATTATAACATGTAGAATTAAATTCTTGCATCTTTCTTTAAAATTAAAGAGAAACATAGGCATAGCGCAAATCCTCCAAGTTTTGGAAGTTGAATAATGTTTGGAAGGGTCTAAATGATCCGTTGGATCAATGCTGCCGTCATAGGGCTTTGGTATTGTCACTTTAAATTTAGGAAGGAATCGGTACTTCTTAATCTATGAGGTGAAAGATATGTGATCCAATTCGGTTGTCTGACTAGTAGTGTATTCCTGGAAAATCAGTTGTTTGATCTACTTTAACATCTCTTCCACTTTAATTATGAAGGCAATTTTTTTATTGTTGAAGAATTTTCTCAACTATGAGTAATTAGTATATACACTTGGTGTTTGATTTATCAGGAGGATTTTAGACATACTATTGCATGACCCTTCTTCCCAAATACGTGGGCATCCAGAAGGCCCAACATACCACAGATTTCGTCACTGAGGATTTTCTTTTTTGACATCAAAGTTTAAGTGTTTTTTAAGTCGAAAAGGACTAGTGCAAAGGGATGCCTCGGGGGTTGCTGGAATTTTTGATTGATGATGTGCTTCTTTTGAGATAAACTTGTTTCCTTTCAACCTCTCCATGGGGTTAATGTTTGTGAATGAATGGCATTTACTTTGTGTGTTTTTCCTTTTTGGTTCCATAGGGATTTTAATATCTTTGATATATCGTTGATCTGGGCACCAAGATTTCATTGTTAGGATTTGCTTGCTAGCGGGCATCCCCTAGCCACCATCTTCCATGTTGAAGCCATTATACATGATATCTTTTGGCAGTTGGTTTGTTCAACCATGTGCCTGTATATTCACTATTTTGCTTTGACAAAGATGTGAATTGCTTTTAGGCAAGTGAAATCTCAATTGGGGTAGAAATAGATGGTTTGACCACTTTATACTGATGTGGTGTCTTAATATCTAGATATTTGGATCAAACCTTTAAATATTTTAATTTAGATTCTATATACTGCAATAATTAACAAGATACTAGAGGATATGAGACTTAATATCGGTATATTTTTTGATATTTAAATCAGAAATGTTTTAGTGAGAATAAAAGATAATAATGAATAAGAGTTAAGTGAATGCGAGATAATATTAGAATTAGAGGGTCCGATTCCATGATTATTGAAATACGCAAGAGTATCAAGACTAGCACTCTATACTTGCGATTTTTCTTTTGGATTTGAGGATCTCTTGATTGAAAAAAAAATTGACTTATTTATAATCTTATTAAAAATCAACATGTCTTTCTGGAATTGGTATAACTGCGCATTAAATGAAACGTTATGTTGGTTTGCTACCCAATTATTGCACAAGTTTATAATTGTTTATAGTTTTATATTGATCATTTAGTTACCGTAACTATCTGTTTAATATGACCATTTATCCATCAATTTTTATAACTACTCATCGGAATTTAATGCATGGTATAGTTCTCTACCGAGCAATTTGTTGCCACTGCCTTTTGTAATTTCTAACAATTAGGCCATTTTGATATTTGGAAAGTTGGGTGTTCGGAGAGATTTCTGGTCATTGTCCATTTCTAGTCTAATAATTCGGTCGTTTCATATTTTTTCATGATGGCCTTGTATTTGACTGGGTAGGATTGATATGGTTTTAAACCATACCCAATAAGACAAAAAAAAAAAAAAAACTTTTCGGTGGCTAACTCTATATAGGTTGGAAGAGTTAGGGTGGTATGAATATTTATGATCGGTTATTGGTGAATAGTTAAAAGTTAAATTTACCATAAAACAGATCTAAATGGGTTTTTACATCGTTTCAAAATACTGACAATTATTTACAAAGAAAAAGGAAAAAAAACAGGTCCATGTTTCCTGTGAATCTATCCAATTTTGAAGAGTTCGGTTTGGGTAAGTACTTATGATCCGTTATCGATGAATAAATGAGATTTAAACTTTATAAATTAAAAGTAGATGAAGGTGTATTTTATTGGTTATATCTTATAGCTCACTGAATGATATCAATATGATATTTAGTGATGCATGATATGACCGACACATAATCTAATTGGCACTTTTACGAGCGCGGCGGAGTTTGGCTATGACACAGTCGATGGCTTTATTTATCTTCATCCATCATATCGCGACTGCCCCATATCTTATCTTATTGTTATGGGGGTAAATTTTGTCCAAATCGCGTTAAATTAAAATTTACTCTTCTAATATATTGTTAAATTTTATATATTCCTTAGAAAATACTGTGCGTGGGAGAATGTTTTTGTAATTTAAATACAAATAATATTCAATAATTGAAATGTTTTTGTAATGTAATCGCAAATAAGACTTGGTGCGTCTCGAAAATCTAAATTATTATAGAAATTAGGAAGTTACATTGTCATACTTAAAGGTTCGGATAGAAACGTGTCCGATTTTTATAACTCATATACACTATAATAGAACAAATAAGAGGTAAAAGTTATACGACTTCTCGATATATTTTTTGATACTCACGTCAGAAATTTTTTTATTTGAATGAGAAAGATGTTAGAAAATAAGCGCGAGAATATGACGTGGATGCGGATGAATGCTTCCATCGAAGGTAATGCTTTTTTTGGCGCACTCGATGGGTAGTGTGTCATTAGTATTTATGCACTTGGTTGGTGGAGTGGCTCTATTTTGTCATCATTCTTAGACGTTATTCTCTCGTTGCCATTGTTTAGACCTTGTCACTCTTTTGGAAGAAAGACTTTACTTATAGTGAGAAGCGCCTTTTGGTTGGTAGGCTTCTAAATTAATGTGCCGATATGATCCCTCTTTAGTGGTGAGGGGTGTTATTTGTATGTATAATGTCTGTCTTTATTCAATGGCAGGGTCGTCTGATTTTTAGTTATTGGATCGACGTAGCCGCCGGTTGAAACAGTTCATTATGATCCTTTAATATCCGAATGTTCAAATCGTGTTTTTTGATTTAAACATTTTTTCGTTTAGCTTATGTGTTCAGAGGCGTTTTCTGTTAGACTGTTAGTATTTGAGCTTCTTATCCATTTATGCGTTGAGTTAGCCAACTTCTAGATGTTCCCATCAATACGCAATAATTGATTTTTGTGATGAACAAATTTATAGACGCACACACAATTTGAGTATACGAGCATAAAATGACTTCTCGCCGGCATTATATTTTTTTTCTTTGATAAGGTAATATCATTAGATTCTCGAATTTCACTTTGAATGTATATAAGTATGGGTTAGCATTATTATTTCTCAAATATATTGAGTATAATCGAGCGATAAAATATAATGTAAATTATATGAAAATAAATATAATATTATAGGTTTACTAGTCAAATAGTATCTTTTATCTAAACACAAATCGTACTTCTTAGAAATTTAATAAATTCACTAATCATGAACAATGCATAAGTTCAGAGCTGTAAAATTAGAAAAATATTATAAATGTAAATTTTTTTCAGTTTTTTTATAATTTTTTTCACAATTTTATTATTTAATTTGAAACTCAATTTTAGTTTTATAACAATTTCTTTATATACCAAAAAATAATATAATGAGATGAACAAAAATAAATACTTTTTTATTTTATAATAATACTGAAGAAAATTTCCGATTAATGGGCGCGTAAAATCTAGAGGAGAATTTATTTCCTTATTGCCTACTTGCACTGCGGAGCTTCTGTTGACTTCAGACTTGATAGTCTTGATCGATTGGCAGCAAAATGCGGTCGGAGTGAAATGCAAATGCGAGAGCAATTCAAATCTCCTCAAATGAAAATTTTGTTAGACTTGCGCGTACCCATCGGCGAAGCAATTCCGCGACACATTATTTTCAGCGATCTCCTTCCGTGCTGAACACGGAGATTGAATTAAAAGACTAGGAGAGGGTGATCCGGGAGGAAGCCTCCGGGTCCCGCCGTTCCAGGGAGGAGAGAGTATCCCCTGCTGACTTGCTCCGGTGGTGCATTGCTTTCCGTTGTAATGACCCATTTAGCTTTGTGGTATCACTGCTTCGCTTTCTATCTGCCTCTTTCTTTTGATGTTTTTCCGTCTTCCAAATCTGTAATAGTGAAAAAAGTTTGGCATTTGTTAGTGGGAGTGACGATTCTGTGTTTCTGATTAATGGTTTCCAATTGTTTGTCGGAAATTTTAACTCATTTAGCTGATTCTTTAAATTTTGTTTTAGGTTTATATATAAAAGTGAGAATTGATTGAAGCTTTTGGTTTTCGGGGTTGAAGTGACTTTGAGCTACTAAAGTAGTGTTTATTGGGCATTGTATTTTTTTTACGTTGTGTTTGAAGCAAAATGGGCGATACAGAAAACTATAATATGGATATGATTCATGGACTTCAAATCCCATTTGGGCCTTCACAAACATCGATACCTAAACTACAACAGTTTTCAACCAATCAGAGTGGTATATCTCAGTTGAACATGTCACAAATCCGACCCCCGATTCCTCAAAATCCACAGAATTTCCCAAACTTCGGTTCTGAGGCTCCTAAAAGGGTTGGAATACCGCCTTCCCACCCTCAAATCCCACCAATTTCACCTTATTCCCAATTTCCCGTGACCAGGCCAACTACTCATCATCTGGGTTTGCAGAATTTCGGTCATTCACCATGTCATTCTCGATCTTTATCTCAGCAATTGTTTTCCTCCCTTGATTCATTGCCCTCGTCAAGCCCCCTTTACTTTCCAGACTCTCCTTTGGGGTCAATTCCCATGGAGATCTCAAATTCAACCAATGTTTCGATGGAAAAATGTAATGGGAATTATAATTCAATGCTGCCACCGACTCCTTTTATGGGTGGTAATTCATTGCATATTAGTGAGGGTCTTCCTCCTCGTAAATTTCACAGACGTTCTATCAGTGATGTATCATTAGGAATCCATAATCTGATGCAGTCTCTGCAACCAACAGCACCACCAACGGTTGATGGTGGTTTGGAGCGGACCTTAACTGGTGGAGAGTGTACTGTGTCTGCAAAGCTGGCTCGCTCGGTTAATGAGTCTAGTTGGGATAGGACCAGTGATGACAATGTTGAATGGGATGGTAAGAGGAAATCAGAAGGGCAAGTTGCTGATGACTTTCTTTGGTCGTACATAAATTTGAACAACACTGATGCAATCAATTTTTCTGGAACCTATGACAAGAATGGAAATGACAATCACGAGGATATGGATAGTTGGGCCAGCAGTTCAAAGACAAATGGAGGTCGAAGTAGTGAAAATGAAGCTGAAAGCAGCGTAAATGAGAGCGGAAGCAGTAGGCAGAGACTGGTATTCGGTTCTTCCAGTGACCTAAGGGAGGCACTTAAAAGGACTGCAGTGGGTGATATTGCTCCAATCACTAGACACTGTAGAAGTGTTTCCATGGATAGCTCCGTGGCCAATGTCCATTTTGATGATGAGTCTCCAAAGCTACCGCCTTCTCCAGGAACTCTTTTGGGCCAGCTCTCACTGAAGAACGCCCCGGATATTGATTCAGACACCTTTAGCTTGGAATTTCCCAATGGTGAGTTTAGTGGGGCTGAGCTGAAAAAGATTATGGAAAATGAGAAATTGGCCGAGATTGCATTAAATGATCCCAAACGTGCAAAAAGGTAGTGTATATGTATGATACTTTCGTTATTTAGTACATTGCTTATTAGGATGAGTTCATATTTATGCTGTTTGCCTTACTTGATTGCTCGTAGGATATTGGCAAACCGTCAATCAGCAGCTCGTTCAAAGGAACGCAAGATGAGGTACATTTCAGAGTTGGAACACAAGGTCCAGGCTCTACAAACTGAAGCCACAGCATTGTCAGCGCAGCTTACCTTGCTACAGGTAGGTGCTTGGCGGGTTAATATGATAGTCTCTTTTTTATGCTTTGGCTCCTATTGGCTTTTTTATGATTTGTTAACTTGATTTGTGAAGAGGGATTCTGCTTGCCTCACCAGCCAGAACAATGAGTTGAAGTTTCGTCTTCAGGCCATGGAACAACAGGCTCAGCTTCAAGATGGTATGAATTCTGCTTCTTTAATTATATGCAAGCTCCTTTGGCCATAGAACTCTTGTAAAATTCACCAAATTTTGAGGCCTTTCTATGAACATGACTTTGTGGTTGTGATTTAATCTGTGCCTCCCATCAGATGCTGCTCTAGAATTAACTAAAATGGAAACATGTTATCTACGTTGATCCCCCCTCTCCCCCTGGGGAAAAGGGCCTTGCCACTATGAATTCATTGGAGTACCTTTGACATTGGTTGAAACTGGCATATTGTTAAGTTCTAAAGATGTGATATATCTGCTTTTCAAGTCTGCCACATAAGATTCACATGATAGTAGCAGCTTGGCTTTGGCTGTAATTTAAGGAGAGCGAGCATGGCTCTCTAACTCGTAGCTCAATTCTAGAAAGGACAGCTCTACAATGTGCCCCCATCAATTTTACAAAATTGCTGTAGTAATGATTGGCAGCTGTTTCTATATCTTAAAGTTTGTCGGTCTGGGTTACGCCAGAATGTATTGAGGAACTCCTGTGACTTTTGACAGCTCTGAATGAAGCTTTAACCGTGGAACATCAGCGCTTAAAGATTGCTACTTGTGATCTGGCTGCAGACTGTGTCTGAATGCGTCGGACTGCAACTTTTCACCAATCCTCAAATGTCCAAGCTCCAACAGCAGCATCAGCAGACTGTCCCACACAATGTCCATCAGCTGCAGCAGCCACTGTCACGGGAGCCGCCAGAGACACCACAATGATGCCGATTAACTGCAAAGAATGATTCTAATGATTCAAATCTATAGGCTCACTCCCTTTCCAATTTCTTGAGTCTTACTAGGGCCCTTTTATTTTTATCTTTCTCATATATCCAACGGTGATGATTTCATTATATTAACTTAAACAACTAGATTATAACAACACATTAAAATATTTTGCATCCATTTTCTACTCCTAGCTGACAAATTATAAGGATGAAATCATCGCTGTTGGGAGTATACGTTGACCGTGAAATGGGAGCTCCCCAATTGCTCCACCGAAGTGGTTCACAGTATTCATCACTAGTTTCCTTAATGCATCATCTGATTACTTTTATTTTTCTTTGGCACCCACAGGAGAATTTAGCTGTTATTATTTTTTGAGATTCAATTGCATATATGGGAACTCTACATGAACACATACTTGTATCATTATGTCAAGTAATTATATTATATTGTTAAAATTGTTTTAGACTAGCTTCATTTCCACATTGTAGAGTGAATTCATACCTGGCACCTCTCTATCATTGAAAAAATAAAAAATAAAAAATTCTGTGTTCCACATTCCTATGTGGTCGATTCTTCGGCTTGAATTAGTGCAACTCTTGAAGTCCGTAGCCCGTTAGGTCTTCCTTATATGTGCATGCTTTGTTAGAGTGTCTAAATGAATGAAGGCCACAAATGTTTGCCATTTTATCTAATATCTGTTTTCCATTGATGCTTGCTTCTGAGAGAGTATGTAATCTGCAGTGTTCCATATGCTAGGCTTCTATGTATTAAAGCCTTCTGATTTAAGCACAAAGCATATGCGGCGCCGATTTGTGCCAGTAAGATAGAAGGGGATGAAGTTTGTCAAGTGTCACCTTTGGCTGTCTAGTTAACTAGGAGGACCCGATCCTCACATTTGGTCAGATGGTTGGGATTTTGTTGAGGTTGTTTCGATGTATTTTTAAATGTGTCTTGTTTTGATATATTAGGAGATAATATAGTATCGACTTAACCTAAAAAGCACAATTCAGTATATAAAACTCTTATTATTATATAACTTATTATTATATGTTGGGATTGAAAAGAATCTGACCAATTGAAATATATTACATGCAATCTTATTATATATTAGACAACATGTTGTTTACAAGATTCGAAGTAACTATCTACTTCTTATTGTGAACATGAGTTTGTGATGCATAATCGGTTCCAACCAATTTAGTTTTTTATAGAAGTTACTTTAAATAAAGGGGAAAAAAAATACAAAGATCAATAAAGTCAGTGTTAGTGGTCATGTTTAAATAAATTAAAAAAGAAAAACAAAGAGGGAGGCCGGCTGTACTTTTCTTTGCCCTGCGAGAATCATAGTCGTTGCCTTCAGACGATGACCTTTAAGGATGATTTTTCCTTGTGCAGTTTCCTTTATGTAGTCATCGGAGTCTTAATGGCAGGTGGGTGCACCTCCTTGGTTTCGTGTTGTGTACTCTTAAAATTTTGACCCACAATTAAATAAAGGAAAAAAAAAAGGCATTATTACAGTAATTTATAATTTCAAGTTGAATAATATCTCATAATATTAGAGGACTCTGTCGTAGGTCTTAACGTTGTCAGAATGAAAAGACATCATTTTCGAATGGTGTTGGTCCATGAATGGATTTGCCTTTAGCCTTTGGGCACATCGAGACCACGTCCTCCCTTTGTCGGGGGATGCTTGTTGGGGGTGTGCCACCGAAAGTTAGGCTTGAATCTCTTGCCTTAATGATAAGCCGACATGTGAACCAAATCATTTAAGCATTTACGTGTTGAGGAATTTTCATCGTAGTGTAGCTTTTGGATGTAGCTTTTTACTAATCTAATATATATATAAATATATATTTCCTGATTTTTTTTTTTGTGGTTAGAAAAGATACATTTAAAATTTAAGATATCTATTGAAAGATTGTAATGTACAAAAGATTATGATCTTGAGCTTAAAAATAGTGGAAATATCCTCAACTTTTTAATTTTGAATTTCAGTTCTTAATTTTTTTTATTAATAAGAATTTACATACGTGAAAAAATTAATATTAAATAACCAGGGGCAAATCCAAACAAAATTTTAGTGGGGGTGGATACATGATGTATATTACATAATTAATATTTCATAAAAAATGTCCTAACTAAATAATTCAACATAGTAGAAAATTGACAAGTGCTTACAAATATATTTTTAAAAAGTTGATTATTGAACATAAAGGAGATAAATAATTATGATTTGTCTTAATATTATTTTTTTAAAAATAGGGGGAACAATTTTTTTTGTATTTAAAAGAAAATAGACTAATATTATTAATTATAATCTTATTTAATATGGGCTATTGGATGAATTTTTTATCCAACAACTCTTATTTTTATTTCTGAAAAACAGATACTTTTTAAGTATAATATGGGCCATTTTTGGTGCCTTGCTGATTGCATATGGTGTGCAGTAGGAAGGATTTTAACGGAAATTAATTCGAAGGTAATTTTGTACAATCTTAATGACATTGTCAATTTTGATGACTCTATTAGCGGTCTTCTTTCTAGACCGCCCAGAGCTGATCACAAGAAAATGGGAATAATCCATCTTACGCAGCATCTTACACAGTCGGTCTGCTGTGAACTGTTTGACAAACTTGGACATGTTCATGACAATGAAATTTTATGGATGACTCTCTCCCCATGGTTTTTTGTTGTTCTCAGCCTTGCTAGCCAATAAAAAAGTATGCATAAAGATGGATGCTTCATCATTTTGGTGAATGTCCTTTTAGAACATAATCCTCATAGTTTGTGCTATTATTGTGTGTGAGATTTTCAGGTCATAGTAATTAGCTTACTAGACCATGAGATTCTTATTCGTGGCCATCTTTTGCATTAGATTCAATTTTAATTACCTATCATAGAGTTGAAAAACTTGATTGCCAGATGATTGTATCTTTCCTATTGGTGACAAAATAGTTCTTATTTGACCTATATTTTTAAAATTTCTTACATATTAAAAGAAAAATCTATTATATAAAATATCTATATTATAAAATTCAAAGAAAGTTTAGATATATATAACCATATTCTTACGTTATAAAAAAGACTATTTTTATAATTTAAATTCTTAAATTATAAATCATAATAGAATAACCTTATAATTACCTCAAAACATACCCATTCAACACAATTTTATCCTGCATACCAAGAGAAATTTTCCTTCTAGCACCCAAAATTCTTCCTTTTTAAGCCCCCTTCCCCCCCCTCCCCCTACAACCTGTCAATTTCTCTCTCTCTTATTTTTTTGATAAGTAAATTTATTACCATTGAAATCTCAATTCAACCTTCCTTAAATTACAGACACTATGAAATATGGCCGCCTACAAGTTATTAGTGTTGGATTTTTTAGTCACTCTTTTATGGATATCCTAATAAATGAAAGATTATCAGAAGATTGTACGGAGTTCATACGATGATCAAAGTATAAGCGTACGTGATGAAGCTATTGAAGGGCAGTTGACTACTGGGTCAAGGGATGATCAGATTGGAGCCGAGTCCGAAAGGAGATTGGGCGAAGAGACTGAAGGGCGGCTAGACATCGAACTACATGGACGATCGGACGCAAAAGCTAAAGGACGATTGGATTGCTAATTTAGAAAACCGACCGAACTGTTGAGTAAGAGGGGTGACCGTATTGCTTATATTGAAGGATGGCTAGCTGCCAGTTCTAATGGTCCACATTGTAAATACATGGGAAATGGGCTTTTAAAATTGTAAAAACGTGGAAAATACGTTTTGAATCAGACGTTATTATAAAGCGTCCGAAGCGCTTTAGGATTAGACGGACGAGAGACGGCGAAAAATACTTATAAAATTAGACAGTAGAGGGCACCGTCAAGAAGAGAAAAGAGAAAAAAGTGAGGTGACCTTTTGCTCTGTCTCAGATAAGTCGGCTGTTAGTACTTTATTTCGGGGGTTTATATAACGATTTTATATAGTAAAGTTTGTTGAAACTTATTTTGTAATTTTTTTTAGTTAAAAAGAGTTTTTTAGGTTAAAAATTATTATATATTGTTATATTTCTTATACTTATAATTTTAGTGATTGACGGTCGACGATAGGTTTTAGATTTATTCTATCACGCCAGTTGTGTGTATCTGGGCTGAATTTCCAACAATTAGAATACTGTATCTTTAAATAAGATCTGACCCTTGACTTGCAAAAAAAAATGAAGAACAAAAGAAAAAGAAAGGCCGCTCAGTACACCGAAACACAAGTTTACCAAGTCAGGAGTCTTTGTTAAAGTTTTTGTTTTTCATGTAATTGTTTTGAGATGTGTAACCACGGAAAACGACAACGACTGAACGACGACTAAATTTTTTTGTAATAAGTTTGCTTTTTTTTTTTGACAATAATAAGTTGAAAAATTTATCCATTCTATTATAGAATAGATTAATGAATTGTATGATATCAATCAATAACTTTAAATGAGTTGTCCATGGAAATTCTCTAATAAAGATAGCATACATATACTAGTAGATATTGATCACCTCTGGACTAATTGATTCGACCTCCTTATTAAATGAGAACAAATAAACAGCTTTATGAACTTTATAAACAGCATGCATGTATTTGACGTTATTTAAGACTTTGATATGATAGAGTCTTGCAGGTTCATATGTCTGTCTATCTTATAATTATTATAACATAATTTTTTCTTTCGATTTTATTTTGAGAGTATATAATTGAATCATAAAACTAAAAAATTAGAAATGGTTTAAGCAGTTTTCTCGCATTGAAAAATACATGCCCTGTTCCCACATCATTACAAGCTTAGATTATGAAAAAGACACTCTACAATATACGATTCAAAGGATGCATGAATTCATTTAAAACTTGCAATAAAAAAATCCTCTATGTTCAGTCATCATCTTATAATTAATATAGCGTAGTTTTTTTCGAACGTCTAGTTGCATTAACAAGTCACGTTCCCACATCATTGACTTGACTCTACTGCCTAGGCTTATGGTTTCATCAACTATAAAAAAATAATACTATGCATGTTCGTGTGCTAAAAAACTTGCATAATGCTACTGTCTTAAAACGAATTGGTGATAATAATAATAATAATAATAATAATAATAATAATAATAATAATAATAATAATAACAATAATTGTTTATTGGAGAAGAATTGGAGGTCCATAATCTCAAAACATATAGACATTTTCTAAAATCATAGAAGTAAAATATATTAAAATATATGATATACTTAAAGAATATTTAAATTTAAATGTAAATCAGAATAAAAATATATAACAGCTTGCATATCTAAATAGATATGAATGATAGAAAATTAACATATAGGTTTTGATGATAAAAAAAAAATCTCAATAACCAACTGTTATTGAGTAAAGTCTTCGTGATTTTTACAACTAGTCAAAGTAATATATTAAAAATATCAGCTTGTAATTCGAGTGATACATACATATTAAATTTTAATCAACTTATTATTGACTTATAACTCCTACTAAAAAAACTCATTGAATTTGCTTCTAATAGTGAAACCGAACACTTCTAATCTTCTTGTCAATCGTGCTTCATGTACCGTAAAATCTTTACACACTATTGGATCTCAATTTATATGGCACCATGTCTCATCAAAGATTTGTAGGCTGAAATAGGCGTTAAAATAATGGAGATAAATGGAGAAATATGTGATGAGAAAATTTTAGTAATAAATCTCAAGAATAAAAGAATGATTTTTTCAAAAGATGGCTATTTATATGAATTAAAGAAAACTTTGGAGATACAACCATTTTGCCTTTTATTTTCATGTTTGATAAGTGTTTGGAATGGAAGTATTAATACAGGAGATTAAAAATCATGTCAAAAATATGAGGCCTTAGAAAGCAATGTATTGATGCAAGTGTATTAGATAGGTGCTTTTTAGGTGTGAAAGCTCTAATAAGAGGTCCACACTCCAATGCACGTGCATCTTTTAAACACACATCAAGTGTGAACAATCTATGTAAATGACGCATGCATGCATCTTGAGCCGATATCAGGCGTGAGCATTTTAATAGAATACTCACATGTGCGGATTGAGCGCACATCGAGTATGAATATTTTGGATAAAATACATATATGCGCGGCTCGAGCGCACATCGGTTATGATAATTCTAGTCAAAATATTCTCATTTGTTTGTCAAGCACAAGTTAAGCATTGACATTAGCAGTTGGTACATTTGGGAGTATTTAGCGTGTATCAAGCGTGGATTTTCATAATATTTGAGAATGTTATAAAATATCTGTTTTATCTAATCACAAAGTATGCTATCACAAAATATTGTTAATAATTTCACTATTTAACAATTCCATCGAAGGCTTTTAACTTTAGATTTAGTAGATCTAATGAAAAATGGCTTCGAAAGTCTTTTTTTCTTCTTCTCTCTCCTCATTTTCTTCCTCTTTCTCCCTTTTGTTTCACTCTTTTTGCCACGCAAAATGGTGGAATTAACGTAGAATGCCTTTAAATACTCAAATAGACATGTGAGTACCAGTCAGGTACACATAAGGTGATACTCAAACTCCTAGATTTATAGGCGTGCATGAACGCTATATTAGACACACATTTGATGATAACATTCTACCTTATTCGTATGCAAGCACTGCATTTGGTACACCTTAAACATTACGTATTTTGTCTAAATTGCATATAAATGCCCTTAGGTATACCGTTTTTACCTAAAATATGCACGAGCACGGAGATAGACCTGTGGTAACTCAAACCTAAACCACACAACCCGACCCGGATTACTCTCGTGAAAATCTTAAATAAAAAATAAATCTCATAACTATACCATTAAATAAAATATTTTTAAGAAATAATAAACTCCTTAAAATATGAGAGAATATAAATCTTTATAAAATTAAAAATGTTTAGAAATATAGTTCCAATAAAATATCAAAAAACTAATAAAATAATAAAAAAATCTCAAAATATCTCATGTCACGAATATCAAGACGTTGAGATCATCTCTATCTAAAATTTTGACAATAAATGAATAATTTTTTCTAACCCGCTATTGACCCATCTACTCTGGAGTAAAAAAAATATAATGGTAAGTCAAATACTAATAAGTAAATAAAATTAATAATATTAAGATGCAATAGAATATATCGGATGAAATATCAAACATATATAAAATTAATAATAACATGTGAAAAATAATAACTATTTCAGACTAAATGATATATTATAACAATTACTTAAAAGTTACAAGACAGATGAATATCATAAATATAATTAGGATTCTATCAAACCCGAATATCAATAATAATATATATTCTATCAAACATGTCTCAATAGAAATCTCAATTGTACGAGATATTTTAATAATATCTTTGGATCTCATATGTCATTGTAAATTAACAACTATACGGCCACTTTCAACAGTTGGATAGAATTCATGAGGTATTAATTCTTATAAGTTTAATAAGTGACCAATTATATAGTTTTATGATATGTTACCATTTGTAGTGTATAAGTATCAAACTTAATTAGGATAAAAAATATTCTCATTATCCTATTGGACAAATCTAAAATATATCACACACGTATTCTTATTGTTTAATGGAGATCTTCACCCAAATGGGGTACAAAATACTCAACCTTAACAATATATCAAACCTAACATCCTTTGATATGATATCTATCGATATCAATGCATGTTATGTACAAAACTATAAACTTCTCCAAATAATCTCAAGTTTTTGAAATATGAACATTAGTATTAAATAATTATAAATTATATCACGATATTACAAATTTTATATTCATTGGCACTGTATTATGTTTAGATAATTTTTTCTATTTTAACTATAGATAGACAAAAAAATTACACACGTAAATTAAGTTAATTTTAAAAATAATTATCAAGAATATCAGAAAAAATATCTAAGAATAACTAAATATTCAATTGACCCTTAAAATTTAACCCAATCCTTAATGATGTCACCAATATTCTAATATCATTTTTAAAGCCATAAAAGAAAACATATTCTATTTTATTACTACTGAACTAAATCTAGAGGTTCAATAATTTTATTTGAACCATTCTGCCTAATTTAAATGGGTCCAACTAAAATAATAAAACCTTCCAAATAACATCCATGCAAACATTATAACATAACATGAATTAATCTAAGTGACAATACAGAAAATAAATTGGGAATTTTATTTAGAGCAAGACAGCAAGATTGGCCAAAGCCTCTCGACACTATTAGTAGCTTCAATTTGTCAAGGCAGTTTTCATTGCCACCATTAGGTATTCGTCGCTCCGTTTCTGCTGTGTTTGTGTTACGGTAAACGCTTTGTGACAACATGATATTAATAATAATGGACATGCTCCTACATCACTATAATAATAATAATAATAACAATGATAATTATAGTAATAGTAGTAGTAGTAACAGTAATTGTTAATTTGATTTTTTCAGCTCAAAGAAATTTACCCGAAAGGCATAAAATTGTGTGATGGAATTATCGTTTAAATGCTTTCTAATATAAATCATAAGAATTTAAATCGTCGACATTTAAGAAAAATAACTGTCAAAGTTTATTCATTTGAAAAATTAAAATGTACAACTCAGATAAACTTTAATGAGTAATATACTATTGCAGATCATCCCTTAAAGTTTGCGCATTTGCTTACATAGTTTAATTTCAGTTGACACCAAACAAGTAGTTTATTTATTTATTTATTTATATTTAAACTGACAGCCCATATGTTAAAAAAAATTTTAAACTAGAATTATTAGTTAATCGACGGCTTAAATTTGTCCGATCAATATTTTAAAAAATAAAAAAAGGTAAAATTTTGGGCCGTCAGTTTCATCCAACGGCGAAGAACGGAAAAGCAGGGTAAGAAGACACAGATTTATTATTTAGGCATGCATACACAGCAGAATTGGTGAGTAGAAGTTGGGTTTGCAGGTCAGAAAAGGCTTCCGCTGCTGAGTATAATCAACCATGGAAGAACTCGGTATGCTTCCTAAGCTCCTTTTGCCAGAGTTTTGTTTCCTTCTATCCTCTCTCTTTCACCCTCTTTTGACGTTGATATGCTTAGCCATACCTGTACTTATCGTTGGATCCATGCATATGTTTCAATTCCCATCTTTTGAAAGTCGTCCATGTCTTTTTAAGTTCTGGATCCATGCCGCTTACTCTTTCTTGAATTTCAGATTTGATGGTCCAATTTTTACAAAAGGGGCTTTACACATTCAAAGTGGAAAATCCTGCAAAAATTATACGATCTTTTAGAGAAGGACCACCAGCGAGCTATCTATTCGAAATCGAGTCCTTCAAATCACTCACAAATTCGATTCTGGATGCTCCGTCTAAGTACTTTGAAACAACTGAATTTGAAGCAGGCGGCTTCAACTGGTAGGTTGAGATTAATCTGTCGGAGAATTTCTCACATTAATTTGCGTCTTCATTATGTAGTCTAAACACTTCTGAGTTCTTTTTCTTTCCAGGCTTTTGTCTCTCTATCCTACCGGGAACAAGGACGACGATGGGGGCGATCATATTTCTCTTTACTTGAAGCTGGTTGACAGGCTTGATCAGGGCGATTCAATCGACGCTACGTTCAAATTCTTCGTCTATGATTACAAAAGGAGGGCGTATCTAACCGTCCAAGGTCAATACATTTTGAATCTATGATTCTAAAACCACATTGTGTTCGTCATATTAATCCGTTGGTACAAACAAATTTGCAGACCTAAGAGAGCAATGTTTTGATGAGATGGAAAAGGAACGGGGAATATCAAGGGTGCTTCCCCTGAGTGATTTCACCAACGCTTCTAACGGTTTCTTGAAGAATGACCGCTGCAAATTCGGCGTCGAAGTCTTCGTTGCGGATACGGTAGCTAAAACCGCGAGTCTGTCCACCTTAAATGAGCGGAGCGACAGCACATTCGTTTGGTGGATTCAAGATTTTTCAAAGCTGAGTGATCCTGCTTTCTCCAACGAATTCCTCATGGAAGGGCGCTCATGGTGAGGATCTTACCATGGCACCTCTGAATTCTTAATGATTTCTTATCCTTGGCAAAATCTTCAATTTTATCTTCATATTTAGTTGAGTTGATTTGATTATGTACGATTCAATGCAAATTTATCATTTTTAATTCCTGATAAATGTCAAAAAACAATCAATTTCATATGCACTTGATTGTTAAATCACATGTTATGCTAATCAAATTTGAGATTAATTTCTGTCACTTCGATGCTTATGGAGATGCTTTTAACAATTTGCTCCCGAGAGATAAAAATTCTTAACACAGTGGAAATTAATTATTGTTTCTGTCACAAACATAAAAACAGGAAGTTGAAGTTAGCCCCAAAGGGGCATGCAAGCGGACTGCACAAAAGCCTGTCAGCGTCTCTCGTCCTGAATGATGCCACTGACCTGACAAATGGAAAGAAAGTGTACGTGGAGCACGAGCTACGCCTCAAGAATTTTCAGGGTCCCCAGGACACAGACATTGCCAGGATAAGTAAGACCACGCACATACACACGCACTCTCCTCTCTAATATAATTTTTTAATATTCATGTCTGGACTTTTAACAGATGATTCTCCCTAAAAAATTAAAATGGGTTTTAAAAATTATTCAGTTGTTATTGGTAACTTATACTATTTTAGTGTAGTAAAAAAAAAAAAAGGAGTCAAAATTTTATTATTAGATTTATGGTTAAAAATTCATTTCATACTATGGCAATGCAAAATTTGTAACACAATAGTGTTTTTGCTTTACGATATTTTCTTTCTGTTGCAACATTTGGGATGCTTCTACTTTTTTTAATCCGTTTTCATATTTCCATGTTCCTCTTAAAACCTATTGGATTATTAACGACTAATTTTTATCTTAAAAGATTAAAATGAATTTTAAAAATGTTTGAAGTATACCCTTGGTCTTTAGTATTTTAAGCCATTTGGCCATTCTGTCATTTGACACATTGGGTGTTTGGATAGATTTTTTATTCTCTTTTATTTCGGGTTAAATAACTCTGTCATTTCATATTTCTCTATGAGGTTATAATTTATGAGTCTCACATTTATCAAGTTAGATCAATCTTATTTTAAATTGTAACTAACATTTCAATTTTTTTGAGCTATTTTCATATTCCTCTATTTGTCTCAAGAGTCAACAGGATTTATGAAGTACGGATACTTCTTTGGGTTTAACATGTCGATGTCTAATATATATCGGATACCAACACACCCAAAACATATTGGGACACATGTGTATAAATTTTTTTCTGACACGCTTCGAACACGTCTCGACATATTTTGGACACGCTCCGAATATGTTCCAATACGTTTAAACATGTCCGATATGTGTCCCAATGTGTATAAATTTTTTTCTTACACGTTTTAGACACACTTCGAACACATCTCGATACGTTTGAGACATGCCTTGAATATGTTCCGATACGTTTGGACACATTCCGGATATGTCAGACACGTTTTAGATATATTTGAGACATGTTGGATAATTTCATAATTTCTAAAATATTATGGATATTTGGTAAATTAAAAAAATGTGGGGCTGTGAGAGAAAAATTTATAAAATATTTGATAAATTAAAATATTATGAGTAAATGAGTTTTTACTTTATTTCTCATGTATCACGATTCACAAATCACTACTCACTCGTTTTCCCCTGGAGTTCTCTTCCTATGTCTTGTCGAATCAAAGAGCCTAGGGTTTTGAGTCTAAGATTCCAACACTGGACTGTTGAATTGAAGAGACTTCATCGTCTATAAATCGACCGAATCCTCTATTTTGTTGAATCGAAGAGCTTAGAATTTTTACTATTCACTGCTCAGACTCTATCACAGGGTATAGCAAGAGAAGTTAAATACGAAGGTAATATTTTCACTTTGTCACTTTCGAATATATTATTCTCACTCTACAATGGGATTCGAATACATTATTCGTATAATATTTGAATCCTAAATTTTGTTCTTTTGTTTTCGTTGTTCTTATTTCTTCTTTTCTCTCTGTCTCTCTTCAGTGCTTCCCTGTTCCTCTTTAATAATAATAATAATAATAATAATAATTATTATTATTATTATTACTGTAGATGGTAATAGCATATTACTGTTATATATATTTAGTTTTTAAAAAAATATTATGTTAATTATTTATTTGTTATTTTAATAGGCTATTAATATATCATCTTTTGAGGTTGGTACTAATTTATATTCATCTTACAATGAAAAAGATAATGATAAAACCTTATAAATATATGTTACAAGATATGACAAGATTAATGAAGGAGGTGAAACTATTTCTTCGCAATGCAATTTTTGCCATCAAATGAAGAAAAATTCCTACATAAGGGTTCGTACTTATTTATTAAAAATACTCAATTTGAAAATAGTTATTACAAAAAAAGTGATATCAAATGATATAATAAAAATAAAAGTGAAATGCACCTCTTAAATTCCTACATCTTAAATCTAAGTTTATTTATTATAGTATTTAATCCAAATTAGCGTTATTTAAACCAAACCCATTATTATGCAAATGCTCAAACGTGTTAAAGGTGACTTTTTAATTTGTATACCAATGCAAATTCCTAAAGATGCATTAAATATAATTCTTTCATTTCCTTTTTCTCTTGTGCCAGATCCCATTCCAACTATTATTTTAGTATTTATTGCCTACCCTCCCCCCTCCCCCCTCCCCCTATTTTTTCTTCTTTTAACAAAACTTGTTGGGGTCACTCCCGAGTGGCCTTTGTCCGCGGACTCCATTGGAATAATGGACGAGGACTTTGTTGAAGCGTCATGTCTGAGAGGACTTGGACGAGGACTCCATCCACGCGGGCGTTGACTTATTCTCTCATTAATGATCATGCTCGCAATAAATGCGGCATTGGAAGTTGGTGGCCGCCACAACTTCCAAGTTGCAGGTGCCGGCGTGCGTGGCGCGGCAGCGGGCCTGGCAACCTACCTACCCGCCACCCCGGCGCTAGGGTGGCTGGGTAGACTCCTAGGGTAGTGAATAATATATATATATTTATTCATGTATATATATAGGTGTGCTGAGATCATTTAATGAGAGAGAGAGAGGTTGGTGAGTTGTGGTGTGTGCTTTTGTGAGCAACCACTTTGTGAGTTTTGTGAGAGAAACACCTAGAGAGAGAAAGTCACACACTTGTGATTGTTTCACTTTAGTTTGAGTTTGTGTAGCCCTAACACATAAACAATCCTTTATAGCCAGATTCTTTTCGTGGTTTTTTCGCTTAACGAAGGGTTTTCCACGTTAAATTCGTGTGTTCACTCTCATATTTCTCTCTACCTCTCCCGACCGTCCGAGAGCTTTGCTCTCTGTTCCTGTCCGAGCGTTGTGTCCGCTCGGTCTTCCGCGCGTTTTGCCCCAACAAAACTAACTTCTTAAAATATATGAGGGAAACACTTCTCTCATTAGAAGACTCAAAACAAGATCTAGTACTTATAAGTATCTTTTGCTTGTTCTATGTGCAGCACGTGCCTGGTACAGTCGGTCTAATGGATGTGAGTGGGGTACAGACAATCTTATTTCACTGAGTGAACTCCATGATCCAAGTAAAGGCTTCTTGCTCGAGGACAAGTTAATTCTTGAAGTTAAACTGAACTTGGTGTTCCTGATGAGCGACTGCGGATCTGCACATACCTGAATCAGTCTGTTCTCATTGTTTCTTGTTTGTGAAGATGATTAAATAAACCATTGGCCGTTTGAATGCTAAGCAAATGTTGAACGCCCCCACTTTTTTCCTTTTGTGTATCGCATGAATTTCGTGGTTTATTTTACATATTTGAATACCAAGTATGATCAATTAAGAGCAACTAACGAATTCGGGCGGCTTTGAATATTAGCATGTAGATCCCAGTTAATCACACTTCTCTTGCACTATTGAAGCATTATCGCCCTGGGGTTTTCGTCCCCAAAATTTCAGAGAAAAATGTTCCCACAAATGACAAAGGAAATGTTGTTTAATGGCGTGTGAATATGTGGGATTGAAATTTCACGTATTGGATACCTTTTGACAGAGAGAGTTCATGACGAAAAACCAAACCAACAAAACAAACAAGTTTCCATCTCCAGACGAACTCCCGTAAGCAAAACAGAGAAGAGAAGCCAACCCACCTCCCTCTTCTCTGTTTTATCTCTTTGGGCACATCGATGTCTTCCACCCATCTTGCATCCTCTCTTTCCCATAGTTTTAAAGTGCGATTTGTACATTGTATTCGGTTTGCTTAAGTATTTATTGACGTAGGGGAAGCATAACAAAATGAAACAGATTTGATGCTTGCTAGGGGAAAAAATTGGCTAAAAAACCCAGAAACCATTGGACTTGTGATTTTGGTTTTTAAAATTTTTGGAGCTGTCGTGATCTTTTGTATGAGATTTCATTTGAATGAAAATTAGTTTGAAATCGTTCGTGCGAGGTTTGTTTGAACATAAATGGTTCGGAGGAATTCTTGTGAGAAGACTATGAGTAGGTGGCTAAAGTGCCAAACTCGAGAGAATTTTCAACAGCAAGCTGTAAAATGAGGCCAGATGGCTGCTTTGGTGACTACGGAAGCTATAAATGCGTTGACTTCATTTTAGGGTTGATCTAAGAGAGAGAGACACAAGCGTCACGGTACGAAGAGAGAAAAGAAAATAATTACTAAATTTAAGTTTTATTATTCTTTAAATTTAAGTGTATTATTTTAACTTTAATTATAAAATATAAAATCAATTAATTATTTAATTTTTTTATTGTATTCACTCGTGTGATGGCCGTGTATTAAAGTTAGTATTTAACTAATTATTCACATGAGTTATTATAAATAATTTTTGAAAGAAATTATTTGTAACCTAATACTTATAGTAAGTATTGTTCAAAAGTTATTCCATGATTTTTTCTTAATTAGAAAAAATTATTCACATTAATTTTATTATATAACTTCTTTGTATTTTTATTTCCTGTGTACAGTCAAAAAATAACGGTGGCTGTCATGTGATTAGAATTCGAGTTTTGATCTACTTTTCTATGTGTGCGTATTTAGACTTCAACATTGTCCTACGAATAAGCGGGAGAATACGGAAAAGAAAAAAATAAATCCAAATAGTCAGCTGTGGGAGGAACGAGAGAAATACGAGCGATGGAGGCAATTCAAATAATCTCTATCATGATTATTACCAAACCCTTTATTTGGACTCATAATGAGGCAATATAATAACATACAATATAAAATAATAATCACAGTAATGATACATAATATTTTTATATAAAAAATCTTTTTAAAAATAAGAAAAAAAAATTCTAAGACGATAAATTTTAAAAATATCTATTATATGATAAATTCGATTACAAAAACGTCAAACAATGTAATAATACATATTTTGTAACGAGTAACCCAAATAATAAAGGGTATAAGAGCAAACAAAAAAAAATAATTGTAAAAATGTTATTTCCAATTGCAAAAATAACGTACTCAAATTTGAAGAAAAATAAAACACAACTCGGAGATCAATCAGATAAGTGAATATTCATCTTTTTTTTTTTTTTTCTATTTTAGCGCTTAACTAGTTCAAAACTCTTATTTGTAAAAATAATCTTAAAATTATGTTAAGCTTATACAATTAGTGGCAACTCATGTGTGCATGATGCGTGCTTGCATTATGTGTTAGCGCACAAGCACTATGTTAGGTGCACACTTCTACTGCCATCGGCATTTGAGCATTCTTATAATTGCACTCTAGGCGTGTTCATCTGGTCCCAACTGTGCATGATCTCCACTTTGGCGCACACAAAGCATGCCCCGATTGTTATTAGTGGACGTGCATCGTCACAAGCATATACTAACGTCATGTTTGGTTGTAGGAATTGGGGGGAAAAAAGAATTTCTATTTCTGCGGGAATAGAAATTTCTCCGTTTGGTTAGAAGTATGATGAGAATTGTTATTTTCTGAGAATTGTTATTCTCACACATGTGAGAATAAAAATTCCCACATATTTTATTATATTATTATTATTATTATTATTTTGTATTATTATTATGTATTATTATTATTATTATTATTATTACATATTATTATTATTATTAGGTATTATTATTACATATTATTATATTTATTATTATTTATTAGGTATTATTATTATTACATATTATTATTATTATTATTATTATTTTGTTTTATTATGATTATTATTATTATAAATATTATTGTTATTATTAATTATTAGGTATTATTATTTATTTATTTTATTATTATTATTATTAGATATTATTATTATTATGTATTATTATTATATATTATTATTATATTTATTATTATTATTTATAAGGTATTATTATTATTATTATTATTATTACATATTATTATTATATTTATTATTATTATTTATAAGGTATTATCATTATTATTACATATTGTTATTATTATTATTATATTTAGTATTATTATTATTATTACTATTCCCACCTTATTTTTCATATTATTCTACAAACCAAATAATAGAATACTAATTTTCATTTTATTCTATTCCAACAACCAAATATAAGAATAACAATTCAAATTCTATTCCCATCATTTTCTATTTTCTGAAATAATTATTATATTCCCATCTTATTCTATTCTAATAACCAAACGTACCGTAAACGTTTCTAATCTTTATTGCTGAAAAGCATCTTTTGTTCAAATATGGATTATCTAAACTTTTCATGAAGTCCTCTGCAGCTGACTAACGAATTAAATAATAGAGATACATACAAAAGGTATGACACTTCCAAGGAAATTATCTGTCTCAACATTGGGATCATTCGATCCTTAACAGTCGAACTTGAAAACAAAAATTTGTCAATTTTAAAGTGCAATATTCAGAAAATCCAATTGAAATGGCGGCTGACGCTTGAGTTCTGTCGGTCCATTGAATTGTCCTGGTTTTCAGTCGAAGGATTTGCGAATGCGAATACAATTAGGGTTCACTATGAATTGGGTGAGGTAGGAAAAGAGCCGCATTCTTCCATTCATGCTTGTGCAGCTTCGAACTGCTTGTAGTTTTGAGCTGAATTCCATAAGTCATGATCACGAGGCGATGAAGCTATTGAAGAAATTGAGAACAGCATAAAGGAAGATTTCAATCTCTTATATGGTACGAACATGTATCTATTTCACATCAGCAAAATTTGTTGAGGATTCATCTACTGTCAGTGGGAAAGACACCTCCTCCTCTCTGATTTGATTTTCACGTTAGCAAATAGCACAATCTGATTTTTTTTGATAAGTAACAAGTCTGAATTATAGGCAGGAATTTAACGAGACTATGTCGTTGTGTTTAGTAGTTTGCAAAACAGGAGACCAGTCTATGCCCGAAATTTCCGTAGTTTCAATTAAATATAAGTGATTAGCAGAGATGAATTTTGGAATTTTATCGACTGCTGCAAATTAACTCCTCACGCTTGACTTGTGTATTAGTCTCAACAAGGAGTACTTGCCACTCTTTGAGGTGGGAAGAAAAGCTTCACGTAAGCATATTACGTGATACTTCCAGCCATTTGCCTCATCTATTTTTGCCAGGTCTGATTTCTGACGTTTTGAGCTTTCAGGTACTGTTTTCTCTCACAATTGATGGTGTAACTCGAGAGAATATATGCCTAGGGATAAAATCGAAGTCAATTATATAAGATAGTTCCATCAACTATCTCAATTGGCGTTACAAAAGAAGAACAGTAATGGATATAATCAATGAACAATTATCAGCAATCATGGACCACTAACGTTACTAATGCTTCAGTTTCAAAGCAGCAAATGAGATCATCAGCCTTTAGTTGAAAACTGAAGCTGAAAATTGAAGCATCAACATTCTCCCATTTGGTTCATATTTTCTTATTCTGATAACCAAACACATCAATCTTTAATTTTAAGAAATAAATACATGATTCATGACGATATGTCATCTAATAATGAGAAATATTTTTCATGTATTACAATATATTACATTTCTCAAAATATATCTGAATATTGTAACGTTACTTTATAAATAAACCTTATATTTATTTTTTGTTCAACAATTAATGATATTATCAAATCAACTAATGCATACACAAATTTTAAGAAACATCACAACAAATAAATAGGAATTTTATTAATATCATTGTTCATACAATAAAAATTATAAAATTAAATTTAATCCCAATTCTGTTACAAGATCTTTGAACCTTAATGGTGGCACGTATTTTGTCAAAGGATCAACGATCATTAATTTAGTGCTAATATGCTTAATAGTAATTTTTTTCCTTTAATGAGTTCCTTTATGGCTAAAAATTGAATATCGATGTATTTATTTCGATTGCTACTTTTATTATTTTTAACAGAAAAATAGCAACGAAATTATCGTAATATATCTTTAATGGCCTTGAGATGGAATCAACCACTCTAAACCTAGATATGAAATTCCTCATCCATACACTATACTTTGTAGTATTGAAACAAGTAACGAACTCGGCTTCTATTGTGGAAGTAGCAATCAAGGTTTACTTTGCACTCCGCTCAGGATACAGCTCCACCGAAAAATAAAAATATGTAACCGGATGTTGATTTACGTGAATCAACACATCCAAGAAAGTTTGAATCGAAGTACCCCAATACTTCCAAATCATCGATTCGTCTATATATAAGCATGTAATCTTTGGTACTTTTGAGATATCTCATCACTTTCTTTCTTAGATTTTCAAAGATTCCTATACTACGGATTACTTTGAAATCTTTTCAACATTCTAACTGTAAATGCTATGTCAGGTCTTATACATACCTGATCATATATCAAACTTCAAACAACGGAAGCATATGAATGTTTTTATCTATTCCCGTTCTAAATTATTTTTTAGACATTGGCTCAAATTGAACCTATCAAACTTCACAATGGGTGCTACACTTGGTGAACAATCTTTTATCTGAAATTTCTGTAAAATTTTATTGATATAGGTCTCTTGAGACAAACTTAAAACATCTCGTGGTATGTCTTGATGTATCTTAATGTCAATGACATAAGATGTATCACCAAAATATTTCATTTCAAATTTATTAGAGAGAAATTATTTCACCTTATACATCAAATCTTTATTATTGGATGCAAGTAAAATATCATCCACATATAAAATAAGAAAATAAATCTTACTCCCACTGACCTTCTGATATATATATTAATCCAAAATATTCTTTTCAAAAACAAATAAAGAGATAGTTTCATTAAATTTTAAATACCATTGACGGGAGGCTTGTTTCAATATATATATGAATTTTTTAAGTTTGCATATCAATTGCTCACCATCACTAGAGGAGAATCCTTCTAGTTATTTTATGAAAACCTCTTCCTCTAAATCACCATTTAAAAATACTATTTTTACATCCATTTGTTATAATTTCATATCAAAATGAGTAACCAATGTCAAAATTATACGAAGAAAATCCTTTTTAGATATAGGAAAAAAATATTTGTATAATCAATTCCCTCCTTTTGAGTATATCCTTTAACAACGAGTTTTACTTTATATCTTTCGATATTGCCTAATGAGACTTTCTTTGTTTTAAGGACTCATTTACATCATATGACTTTCGCCCCTTTAGTCAACTCAACAAGATTTCAAACTCCATTACAGCTCATAGAATTCATTTTTTCTTTCATGGCATTATACCATAATTATGACTCATTATAACTCATAATTTGTGAAAATGTTTTAAATTATTTTTGGCTCTAATATTGTAGTATGACTTCTGTAGATATATAATATAATCACCAGGGATTGCTGACTTTTTTATTCTAGAAAACCTTCATAATGTTGTATTATCATTCTCAATAGGAGTATGTTGTACAACTATTTCAGATAAATTCTGAATTTTATGGTCAATTGGAATAGGTTCATCATTTTGTGGAATGATATTGATTGGTTGTTTAACACCAATTTCATCTTGAGGGGTATTGTGTATAACAATCAACTTATCATTTGAAGTGGAAGGTTAAAAACCAAATGATCATTATCAGAAATTATATTTCTGGATCGCTTTCTCCCACTCGTTAAGTTATTCTTAAGAAATTTTACATTTCTTGATTCCACAATCTTATTGCTGTGAGATGGACAATAAAATCTGTATCCCTTGGACCGTCTAGCATATCAAAAAAAATGTCCGCTGATGGTCAATGGATCCAACTTCTTCTTATGTGGATATTAAACTCTTACTTCAAATGGGCATCTTCATACGCGTACATGTTGTAAACTCGATTTTTAACCTTTCCATAACTCAAAAGAAGTTTTTGGAACAGCTTTTATTGGGACCTGATTTAATATATATACCGTCTTTTTAAGAGTTTTACTCTATAAGGATTTTAAAAGTTTAGAGTTGTTAAGCATACTCCTCACCATGTCCAATAATGTTCGATTTTTTTTCTACTACACCATTTTGATCCGGAGAATCAAGTATAGTATATTGGGCAACAATCCATATTCTTGAAGAAACTTTACAAATGGACCAGACATTTGTCCATCTTCAATATATCTTTTATAATATTCTCAACCTCTATCTGATCTCACAATCTTGATTTATTTTTTATATTATTTCTCTATTTTCGCTTGAAATAATTTTAAAAAGTATCTGGGGTTTCATTCTTATTATGAATCAAGTAGAGATACATATATCGTGAGAAATCGTCAATAAATGTGATAAAATATTTTGGGCTATATGAGTTAATATCAAGATTATAAATATCAGTATGTATGATTTCTAATATGTCTGAACTCCTTTTGGCATTTTTCTTAGTCTTGTTGGTCTGTTTTTTTTTAATGCAGTCCACACAAGTCTCAAAATTAGAAAAATCTAGAGTACTAAGTGAACTGAAAGATAAGTTTGAAAATAAAACGGAATTTTTAAAAGGTACAAGTTTTGAAAATCAAATTTCTAGAGAAACATATAAAAGGTCTTTTCTAAAATCAAAACAAATTCGAAGAAGATACTTTATTCACTGCCCACTGGCTTCCTTAGGTTTTGCAAACCCTGTAAGGAATTTAAAATATGGATTATAGAATCAGAATCAATCCACCATATATTATGTGAAATATTAATCATATTGGATTCATAACATACAAAAGAGAATAGATTACCATTATTTTCAAGTTAATTTTGGTATTTGACATAATCCTTCTTGACGTGTCCCTTCTTTTTACAGAAGAAGCACTTTGACTCCTTCTTGATGTCAGATTGAGGAGGTATTTTACCTTTCCCCTTCTTTTTTGCTTGTGTCTTAAATTTTTTTTCTTTGAATATAAAAACGCTTTCACTTTGTTCCATCATGAGCCTTATTTTCTCTTGAACACAAATGGTCATGAGTTCATTGATAGACCATTTATCTTTATGTGTATTGTAAGAGATTTTAAAAGATCCATATTGTGGTGAAAGCACAATCAAAATGTAATACACAAGGAAAATTTAGACATTTTCACCTCCAAATTTTTTAACTGAGCCGCTATATCCTCGTCTATATTATGTGCTCACGCACACCCTTAACACTGGTGAGCCTTATAGATAAAAACTTCATTATTAGGGTGCTAGTAAATACTTTACCTAAAATTTTAAAGTTTGTTCATCGATAGATGAAAACTTATATTATTAGGGTTTAGTAAGTACGAATTTACGTAAAAATTTTAGTCTTTATGAATATTAAATTGAGGTGATGAGATCGCTACCATCATTCATAAATAGTTACATCAACCGGAGTGCTGGTTAGAGTAAGAGCAGGTGGTTTGTCTTTCCGTATAGCATAATCTATATCCATCCACCCTAAATTAAGAAGAATTTTCTCATTCCACACCTTATAATTATCACCTTTTAATTCAAAAATTTCACATCTTATATCGGAAAGATTAATAGTTTAATAACTGCTTAAAAATTAAATGCATGCTTAACAATCAATAAATGAGGCTAATAAAATACAAAATTATGTTTTACCAATGTAAAGCATACATCATGAATCAATTGATATAAAAATTACCTGTTGGCTAAATTTTTAATTCAAGTATATTTATATTCAATTCATGATAAAACTATCAAATTATATTCCAATTTTTAATCCCAGTGGACAAATTAAGAAAAATAATTTAATATTTTATCATGATTAATTAATTTAATAAAATAAAATTTTCTGTGGGATAAATTTTATTATATTAAAAATAATTAACTATAATTAATATCTTTATATCATACGTGATAATAAAATATAATTTTACTAATTAAGGACGCTATGGCCATTCTCTAATTAATTAAATTATATTAATCACTAGACATTATATACATATACATAATTATATTTTCAATATTATATTTTAATCTTTATATATTATAAATATAATTATATATATATATAAATATAAATATATATACGTATAAACCTTTATATAATAATATATGTATATATGTAAATGTATAAAGGGAATTAAACTGCCTATAAAAACGCCAACCGAGCGTTCAGCGCAGTGTTAATGCGGCTTTAGCCCGGACGTCCTGCGTTCGAAATCGACCACCGCATGTATGCAGCGTTTTAATTTATTTCCAGATGCTACAGTGATGGGCCAGTGTGCATGTGGGCTGCGCACGCATCAGGCCGCCAAGCCATTGCTGCAGAGACGCTAGAAAGCAAATGTGGACGTAGGATTTGGGCCACGAACAAAAACAGCCCAAGTCCAAAACCGTTTAATTTTTTTTTTTAAACATGGCATTGTAGCAGAATGACGTTGTTTTTGACACTGTAGCAACAGACAAAACGATGCTGTTCATGATATTGATAACCGAAGACAAAACGACGCCGTTTAGAATACTGTAGCAATAGTTAAATGACGCCGTTTAGGTTATCTTCAACCTTCGCCGGGTTCACCCGAACCCAACAACGCCCGATTTAACCCGTTTTTTAGACCCAATTAAAACAACGCCATTTTAACACCAAAATAGATGAAAAATATATGAAAATATCGGAAATTGAATTTTCCAACGATTTTCGGAACTCATTGTTACTGAATCATAACAAAAAAAAAAATTTTAAGAATTTTAAAATTCGGGCAAAAACGAAAAAATGGCAGAACGGCAAAAGTAGAGGCGTTTCTCTCTGATACCAAATGTAAGCATATTATGTGAAAAAAACAATCACGAAAGCGGAATTAAGGTTCATGTTTATACCTCCGGCCATTTGCCTCCTTTGTTTTTACCGGATTTAATTTCGGATGTTTTGAGCTTCCAGGCACTGTTTTCTCCCACAATTGATGATGTAACTTGAGAGAATATATGCCTAGGGACAAAATCGAAGTCAATTATATAAGATAGTTCCATCAACTATCTCAATTGGCGTTACAAAAGAATAAGAGTAATGGAGATAATCAAAGAACAATTATCAGCTATCATGGACCACTAACGTTACTAATACTTCAGTTTCAAAGCAGCAGATGAGGAGATTATCAGCTTTTAGTTGAAAACTAAAGCTTAAAACTGAAGCGTCAACACTTCAGACATCACTCTTGCAGGAGATGAAAATCGGGAACAGTTACTTAATTCTTACGACCACGTGTTGCTAGCGGCGCAAAGCTTCATTCTCACTCACTTGACCTCTGTCTGGTGACTGGAAGCTATAAGCTTTGCCACCCGTTGACGATCCTGCAGCTGCTAACTAAGTGAAAGCTCTGAAGATTTCTGATTTAGAGAACGTGTCGTGCTTTAGTTATGAGCAGCCTTCAGGTCCCATTTTTCATCCAAAATTCAAGCTACTTCTCTCTAATTCTTGGTCACCAGATCTGTAATTTTAATATTGGATGTCGCAATATTCATGCTAATGGGCATGCGTGCAGAAAACAAGTAAATGAGGTTTCCTAAAAGCCTTCAAAACTTACACGGAGGATTTTATCCCAGAAGAATCAAACCAACAAAAAGTAATAAATCCCTCAAACTGTTATACATATATATATATATATATATATATATATATGAAAACTTCTCTCACAAATATGCCGATGAAGGGTAGTAAGTCAGAGAGAAGATTGAGAGCTTTTCTTTTTTCTTCCTTTTTTTCTTTTGTGGGGGAGAGGGTAGGGGCAACAATTTGATGGGTATTCAGATGAAATTAGAATAATGTTAAATGTAATTTAGCCATCTTTTATCACGTTTGTTTGACTCCTAATGTGGTGATTGTAGGCTTTAAACCTATCACATGAAATTTCCTATTTGGATGCAACAATGTTATGTTTAATGGATGATTTAGTCAAGTGTCCATCACTCATCTTTGTCAAACATATATATATTTTTTTCTTTGAGTAATACTTTTAATTGGTGCCTGCACTCTATTGTACTTTACTTGGCAGCGCTTCACTCAGCTTGTTTTTGGCCAATCTCTCTGTTAGTTAGAACACTTTAAAAGTAGTCTTTTTTAAATAAGAGTATCAATAAAAGTATCAATTATTATAAATATAAGTCTAAAAAAAAAATTCATCCCAAAAGACCAACATAGTAGAAAAAAAAATCCTCACACTTATTTGTTAACCCATCTAAGGCTAACGCTTCAACGTAAAACACACAATAGTTTACTAGATTGTGTATTTTTCATAAGGAAAATATCGCTTCAAATATAAAATTTTTTTGCCTTTAATGCTACGGCAGGCCTTTGGATAAAGAGTATATGGAACAGAACTCTAGGACAACTGCTATGATGAGCATTTAGTTATTTAGTATAAAATACAGTAGACGGAGGTTTTATTCGAGGTGTCAGGGGACCTACACATAGGTACAGACCTCCGGTTCATCGGCACTAAACATATCAAGGTCATTAAATTGTCTGAATTTTGGCAATCGAAGCCCTTCGTCCTGTATCTTATTGTTCATGGATGACACCCACACAGTTGTTAAGAGAACGGCAGGGTGAAAGATTCAGAGTCGCAGATTCAAATCAATCTTCAATTCTTCCGATGGTTGCGCAGGTGGCTGAGAGTCCAAGTGAAAACAGCTGCCTCCCCACAAGGAATCCATTAACGCAGGCACCATGAAGCTGTTCCACGGCTTGCCAAAACCATTGTTAGTTCTCACCGAAAGCGCAGTTCCATCCCTGATTGGTTTGTGCACCACCGAATGCGGCCGCACGCCGAGCGATTGCATCGCCGGAGAATTTTTCGGTAACCCCATCATCGGCATCATCCTTTGCGACTGAAATTTTCTAGCCATTCCCCTCTCCCGCTTGTGCGCGTTCTGGTGTCCTCCAAGAGCTTGGGAACTGAAGAACTTCCTCATACAGAAGTTACATGAAAATACCTTGATGGGGGCCTTCCTTGGCCGGAAACCCACGTCTCCGCCGTCTTTAGGCGGCGTGTTGGCGCCTAAGCTCAAATCTAGCCATCCCTGACTACAATTTTCTGTCCCGTCGACTTCTCTTTCACCAATTGCTTGCCCTTCGTTGTACGGCAGTTCAGTTGCTTCTTCACTACGAAGAATCATTTTCTTCTCCACCCAGCTTGAGCGTCAGAGGAGGAGGTTATCGACTGGCAGAAGCGGAGACTGGCTGAGGACGGAGGCGGCGTAAAAGAAAGGAAGCGTGATGGGAGATTTGTAAAGTAAGCTTATTTCTATGCAGGTTGGCCACCTTGGCGTTGCTTGGTAGTCTCCAGGGGACACCGCTTATGTCACCCCCTACTGTTGTCAATATCCGGCTCAGGATTCCCACTTTAATCTTTGATTAATACTTTTCAGTCAGTCACTAACAAATTACTTTATCCCAACATTTTTGTATAAATTTGTAAGGATTAATAAATAGGTAAATATTATTGTTACGTTTCGTATTTTTTATTTTCATACGAATTAGAGAATTTTTAAATTTTTAATCGTTTTGAAGCATTTGCAGAAGGGTCTGCTCTCCGTTTCTGTTAACCTGAGGCCTGCACAACACAATCAACGAATAAGAGGTTAGATGTTTGGCGAAATTTTTCCATCAAGACTACTCCGACGCTCAAATTAGCAAATTCTCGCAATGAACGAAAATGGTGCACACCCTAAGAGGTGCGCGAAATTGTGCTGCAAATGCGTAGATGGTGTGTGTACATTTATGTGGGAGAGTAATGAGCGGGTGGTAGGAGGCCTGGCCCCTAGGTGTACCGCTGCGGGTGGCTAACTTCCTGTTGCCTGAGTAGGCTCAGGAGTTTGGATTCGGAGGATAGCTTGTAAACTTGAGGCTCACGGCACTGAGTTAATTGTCCCGGATCTGATCGGTCCCTGTCTTCGTTGAAGAAGATGGATTTTATAGGTCCCCTGATGAGGGGCTTTTAGCATGAGAACTCCTGTTGCTAGGGTTCATTGGCCGCTGATCACTATCAATGATTGTCGGTGTGTCGGCTGTCATTTTGAGGTGGCAAGCAGACTACCGGGTGTTGCCGGCCACGCTTGGTCTCCCCCTTGAGCTGGGATTGGTGGGTCGCCTGTGAGAGGCCGCCTGAATCGTGATTGGCAACGTTGGCTATTTCTCTATCAGCTGGTTTCTTCTGCTCTTTTGTCCTTTCCCGGCAGTCGCATTAATGAGCTGCAGGAGGCGCTTATTGGCTGCTAATTGTGGGCTGCCCCGTAGGCGTCCCTTGTCATTGGACTTTGATGGTCCATTAGGAGCTTGTTCCATGGACTGGGCTCCGGATCTTCTTGGGCTTTAACATGCGACCCAACACTAGCCCCCCATGCCTGGGCTGACTAGTGGTCGCGGCCTGGCATGTCCCTTGGGTCCAATTCACAGTTCGTCGGTTTCCCTTGAGATGCTCTAACACTTGTCGTCTTCTGGGCTTGCGTCTTCCTCAGGCATCTATGCAGGCCTTTCTGACGTTGCAGCGATTTGGTGCCTGAATTGGGAGAATTTGCATGCCTAGGGTTGTATATGATTTGAGAGCTTTTCCTATTCCATGAAAGACGTCCGCTGGGAGGTGTGCCTCGTCGAGCAGAAGAAGGGTGCCCATTTCACCCATAAATAGGAGGGCTCCTTAGCGAGTGTAGTGCATCCTTTCACTATCTTTAAGGGAACAATGAGAAGGTTTTGCCGTGCTCCACCTTCGGTGGGGATTCGCGAAAGAGTTGGATGGACTAGAGGGAGATCCAAAATTCTGGGAGAAGACTGTCTTCACACCCACGCTACGGCCGATTCCTCATGCTAATGAGGGTGGCTTGGTCACTCAGCTGTTGTCGCGTGCCTCCCCTCAACGGTGCGACTCGCCCAGAGCGCTGTGGGGTCGCAGTGGAACTTTCACGAGGGTGTTTTCCGCCGGTGAAGTGCGTCGCTTGAGGTCTCCACTTCACCTGGTTCGTGCGTGGGCCATGTCCTCCACTTGCAGCGTGCCCGTTGGTGATGTTCTTGCACTCTTTACCTTCAAAGCGTAGCCGTTTCTGGGGAGAACTCTGCCTATTTTAACACACAAACTCCTCAGATAACGCACTCTATTACTTTTTTAGCGGTGTGAAGTTTTGTATTGCTTGCGATCCATCATTCTTTCGCCTGCTCTTGTTGCAATCCGAATGGAGGAGTCATCTTCGTCGTCCAAATTGAGATATTCTTTCAGAGAGTCCGAAATTGGGACCCATGCTTTTAGGATCCCGAGTGTCGCCGCATCGGAGGGGCGTCACTCGGAGGCTACTGTCGTGGGCCCTGCATGATTCCCGAGGGTGCCTCCAGGCTTTCAGAGAGCGGAGGGATCTGCCGCCTCGCGTGAGCATGACCGAGGGAGGGCAGATTTCTTGATTCAACAGGTTGCCAGGGCAGTCGAAGACGTCGAAGCTCGGATGCAAGCTACGGTAGCGGAGATAGAGCAGTTGAGGGCCCGCGCCACACACTTTGAGGAAGCATGGGCGGAATTAGAGGCGAGGGTGTCCAGGATCGCCAGTGCTAACATGGGGGATCGATCTCGCATTTCGGCTCTTCAGGAAGAGCGTGAGTAGCTACGGCAACAGTTTGGGATGAAGGTCGTGCGGATGGGGACTGAGCTAAGGTCGAGGTTCTTGTCGGAGGAAGTCGGCCCTGCACTAGAAAGGAACTTTCGGGACGACATTCGTCTCAGCCGGAGACTAGTCTCGCTGGAGGACCCAAACTTCCGCATCAGCTTCCTGGATTCTCGAAACTCCAGTGCCCAGACACACACGGACCTGGTGGAGTATTTAGCACCAGGTTCCTCTGCTGCGCATGAGGGACGTTAAATGTATCCTACTGTCGTAAGCTGCTGTAACAAGTTATTAACGAATATCATAATGAAATTCAACACTTGGTTGTGCCGTTTTATTTTTCGTGGTTTGCTGCGGCTGAATGGTTTATTTTCATTCCTGTATGTTTCTTTCGGAAGTCCCGCTGTCGTCCTTTTCGGCGATTGAAATCCCTGCATTAAATGTGGGTGTGACAGTGGGGATCTTTGCCAGGCGGCTGAAGCAACATCGGTCTGCAGTCTGACGAACGGTCATGATTGTTGACTACTCTGGGACCCGTGACGCTTCCATGGGGCAGGCACGCGGCCCAGCCACTCTGTGGAGGCGTCGTTTGGGTTTCCCACTTGTTGGCATTTCGTTGCCTATTTAAACCCGCCTTTTGGAAAATTTTCTTTATTTGTTTCCTTACGCTGAAAATTTTCCAATCTTTTCCCTCACGGTGAGAGAGAGATGGCAAAGAATAGAGCGTCTCCTTCCTCCTCGCGAACTTCTAGGGTGAATCGGCATGGGGTCGACAACAAAGGGTTTGTCTTGACGACTAGCGCCATCGCCGCTCTAACGGTAGATTATGGGATCCCCAGCGGTTCGGGTTACCATGCTCCTGGCTCCACGAATAGAGTGAATGCTCCACCAGATGGCTTCGTCATAGTTTATGAGCACCATCTGAAAGGAGGGATACGTTATCCCATGCCATGCACTCTGCATGCACTGGTAGAGGCGTTGGGCGTTCCTGTGGCGAGGCTTCATCCAAACACCCTTCGTTATCTGGTCTCGCTGTGTATCTTCGCTCGCCTTTATGGTGGCTCTTTCGACGCTAAGGCGGCTTGGTTGATCTTTTGCTTCTCGGAGTCGGAAGACGGGATTTCCATGTCGTCGAAGACTGGCTTCCACTTTCGAGGGACCAATCTTGACTCGATAAAAAACTGAAAGAGCCGATTCTTCTTCTTGCAGGAGCCCCCTGACTATGAGCTTCCGCATGAGTGGGGCCTAATTTCGAAGTTCTTTCATGAAAAAGTGCCGACGGATGATGCCAAGGAAGCGGCGGAGTTCGTCGCCACCATTGAATCTCAGATGGCGAAGTTCTCCATCCAGGGCTACTTTTTGGCATCCATTACGTTTGAGGCCGCTAAGCGGGGGACTTCATCGGGCTAGCGCGACGCCGGTCCTGCAAAAAAGGATCCTTGGAAAGTCGCCATTCCCCTACCGTTTGGAGGGGACGAGAAGGAGAGTTGTTCGTTATTGGAATCGTCTTTGGATGAGGAGGAGATTGAGGCTCCATTGAAGAAGTTGAGGGAGGCCGGAGGTACCTCCACGTGGAGGTTGCAGAGGTTGGCCACTGATTCTGCTGCGCGGGTTCGGGCTCCAGTCGTGGAGGCGACGTCAAGCGCCGGGCCTCAGGAGGAGGCCGACGAATCTGTTCCGATTCCGACCGTGACATTAGCTAAGTACGGCGTCCTTGAAGTGGGGTTTCATTCTGGTGAGAAGTCTCCTACGCACTCCTTCGTTGACTTGGTCATAGAGGCGGCTCCAGGCACGACGGGTGGCGCATTGGTGCTCGGTGACTCGGAGGAAGCATGCGCGCCAGAGCCAGAGTTCGAGGAATTTTCGGAGCCGGTTGTGATCTTTGCGAAGCCAACTTCGAAGGGGGGATCCTGGAGGACATCCCTGTGGTGTTAGAGGCGGAAGTCGTATAGGAGGCCGGCCCGCCGGGCGCTGAGACAGCCATGGGAGAGACGGATTCAGAGCAAAAGCCGCCGAGCACGGCGCTTCCAAACCATCTAAGCCTCGCGGCAGTCGCAGTTGAACACAAGGAGCCCTTGGGAGCGCCTACGCATCGGGGAGATTTAGCACGCCCTCGGGACGCGCTTCGCTTCAGTACAATCGACCAGACCGGTCGTTCTTTTTGATCATAATTTTTGGGCATTCTTTTGATTTCTCTATTTTTTGCGCAGATTCCTGAGGATGTCGACACTCTTGATGAGCTAGCCGCCCTTCTACACGTTGTCCAGCGCACGAGTGCCAAGGTCACTTCCCTTCGAGAGGACAGTGAGCGGGTGCAAGAGGAAGTTAGGGGCTTGAAGGAGGAGAATGGGCAACATGCATCGAAGGCCGCGCATCTGCAGTTGAAGGTGGAACGGCTGAAAGAGGAGCTCACCGTTCTCGAAGACGGCAATTCACGCTTGTCCCAGGATCTGAGGGGTCGGCTCACTCTGTCGGAGGCGGATCTCGTGATGGAGATTCAGTTTTGGAATGGCATTTGCCTGTGCCGTAGGATTGCTTCTGTTGCGATTTCTGACGTCGCGGAAGGAGTCTTCCACCCTGGCAACACTAGGGTCCGGGACAGGTCTCGCCTAAGGAATTTCCTTGAGAAGGCTGGTCTGTCTGATCCTCCACGGTAGTTTTGTCTGTATAGATTGCTTTTCTTTCCTTTTCTCACTTTTACTTTCCCATTTTCTTTTTTTTATATACAAGTGAATGAAAAGCAACTCCTTTATCTTTTGTATACATTGTCTCCCAAAGTGATATGTGAGGTCGCGTCTCACATTCAATGGCTAAGCTTGCGAAGCTATTGTCGCCGAGGCTCCAACCCGGTGGCTTCTTGCGCTATACTCATCCTTCTTCAGAGGATGTCATCGCATTTCACGCGTTTAATGGGAAGCTCGATCTAGTAAAGTGGACGTTGTCGCAAGTCCCATGGAGCTGCACAGAGGGCCAGCCGGGTTTTCAGGCCGTGACAGCCAGACTCCGAGTCTAGGCCTTTCATTGTGCGGTATCCGCATTAGGTGCGTGGTCCCCGCTCAAGGTGTCATCTCTACCGTGTACAAGGTCCTAGCCTTCGGCCATCGTAGACTAAGGGTGCTCTCTTCTTCGTGAGAAGGTCGTCGCACGCCTACGATTCTTCTCCCCTAAGGTTTTAGTGGCCGCAAGTTGGGAAGCTCCAAAAGCCCCCAAGCCTAATGTCTTGACTGCCTGGGTCGTTTGGTGTGAAGCCAGGGTAGCGGGTCGCTGGGACCCTTCCGATGTGGAGTCGAAGTCCGGATGTGTCCGCTTTCGGACCGCTCGACATATGGTCAAGGCTCGAATGAGATTGCTAATGGGCCACTTGGCATGGGGCCAAGGTTCTGGACCGCTTTGGGCCACTCTATGGAAGGTTGAGGTTTTGAGGTGGCCGCTCATGGGCTGCTTGGCATGGTGCCAAGGCCTTGTTTTACGAATGGATGATTGTCCTCCCGACTTAGGGGTAGTCTAGGTCGTATTATTTTTAAAATGCTATGCATGCTAACACTTCACATGAATGGAGATGTAGGCTAACAGGAATAATTAATTTTATTAAGCAAAAACTTGATGCATGTACAAGCACTCTTCAGGATACGCATGCTGCCTTACTTGGGCAAGCGTTGCGTCACTGGTAGTATTTCCTTAGGATGGTGGCGTTCCAGGTTCGGGGGACCAATTTGCCGTTCTGGGGGTGCAGTTTGTACGCTCCGCCTTGGAGAATTGTGGAGACAAGCAACGGGGCCCCACCCAGGGGAGAGTTTGTTCCTACTCGTGGCTTTTCCTTCCGCCTCACGCTCTAGAGGACATAATCTCAAACCTCAAGCGGGTGAGCTTTCACCCGCTTGTTGTAATATTGCGTGATACGGTGTTGATAAGCCATGGTCTGCAGGAGGATTGCGTCTCGAACTTTTGGAAGTAGGTCAAGGCTTTCTCGGAGTCTGTGAGAGTTGGTGGTTGGATCAAAACATTCGACCCACGGGCAGGATAATCTTACTTCAACGGGGACTACGGCCTCAGCCCTACAGTAGAGGTTGAAGGGTGTCTCTCTCGTCGGTTCCCGCGGGGTTGTCTGATATGACTAGAGTACGGAAGGTAACTCTTCGACCCACGAACCCCATGTGTCTTCTAGCTTGGTCTTTAGCCCGTATAGCAATGCAGTTGGTTACTTCAACTTGTCCATTGGCCTGAGGTTACGACACGGACGTATGGACCAGCCTGATGCGTAGATCTGTGCAGTACCTTGTGAACTGTTTGCTGGTGAATTGGGTTTCGTTGTCGGTCACTATAACCTTGGGAATCCCAAAGTGGCAGACAATGTTTTGACAGCGGAATTCCATTGCATTCTGCTCAATGATTCATGCTAGAAGGACCGCTTCTACCCACATGGTGAAGTAGTCAATCTCGACAATTAGGAACTTCCTTTGCCTAGAGGCCAAAGGTAGCGGTCCGAGGATGTCAAGCCCCCATTGCACAAATGGCCATGGGGACTGAAGGCTGTGCAACTCTATGTGCGGTAGGTGTGTCATGGAACCGTGGACTTGGCAGCACTTGCATTTCCTGACAAATTCCATGGCATCTCGCTTTAGGGTTGGTCAATAGAGACCTTGTCGCATGATTTTAAACGCATGGTTCTTTCCCCCAATGTGCGAGCTGCATATGTCGAGGTGTACTTCACTCAGAGCATACTCAGCTTCCTCGGGGGTAAGGCATTTCAGGAAGGGAGTAGAATATCCCTGCTTGTACAGCCTCTCGTCAATGAGCGTGTACCAGCCTGCTGTCTTCTTAATTTGTTTGGCCTTGCCGGCATTGTTGGGTAGAGTTTCGTCGGTCAGATACTTTCTGTACGGAGTCATCCAGTTGGCCCCCACATCTACCCTCAGCACTTCTTGGTCCGAGGAGTTGATACTGGGTGCAGCAAGAGTCTTCCTCAGTTCCCTGGAGTATTGTTCCAGGGATCCCGCAGCTGCGTCCCTGGCCAACTAGCCAGCTTTTCAGTTGTTGGACCTAGGGACGTGTTTGATCAGGAAGCGGTCGAATCCCTGGATCAGGGTCTTTGCCTTCGCTAGGTATTTCACGAGGTGAGGGCTTAATGCTTCGAAGATTCCTTGGATTTGGTTGACCACGAGTTCAGAGTTGTTATGTACGACCAATGATTTTGTGGAACATTCCTTGGCTAGGCAAAGTCTTGCGAGAAGGGCCTCGTACTCTGCTATGTTGTTGGTAGTTGGGAAGGTCAGCGTGACAAAGTACGTAATCTCCGTGCTGTCCGGTGTCTTCAGCACGACTCCAACTCTGCTACCTACTTGAATGGACGATCCGTCCACGTTTAGGGTCCACACCGAGACGTCGAGGTCTGCCATGCTCCCTGGTCTGCCAGGGTCATCTAGAGTTGGGGTCGCCGCTTCGACAATGAAGTCCGCTAGGGCCTGACCCTTGAAGGCCGGTCGAGGTCGGAACTCCACGTTGAACTCTCCCAGCTCCACAGCCCACTTGGCCAGCCGTCTGGAGGACTCTGGTTTCTGCATGATCCACTTCAGAGGTTGATCCGTTAGCACAATGATTCGTTGTACTTGGAAGTAGGGCAGCAGCTTCCGCGCCATCAAAATCCTGACAATTTTGTGCCCCTAATTGCCTTGAAAAAGGGCAAGTACTTCTCCATGGACCTGGTGAGGAATCGCGAGAGGGCCGCCAGTCGTCCGGTGAGTTTCTGTACTTCTTTTACCATCCGCGGAGGGTTCATGTTGAGGATGGCCTTGATCTTTTTTGGGTTGGCTTCGGTGCCGCAGTGGGATACGATGAAGCCTAGGAATTTCACGGTAGTTACCCCGAATGCACATTTGACAGGGTTGAGCTTCATCCTGTGCGCCCGAAGGATCTGGAAGGCCTCCACTAGGTCGCGGACGTGGTTGCCGGCAACCCTGCTTTTCACAAACACGTCGTCAACGTACACTTTCACGTTTTTTCCGATTTGGGCATCGAACATCTTGTTCACCAAGCGTTGATAGGTTGCCTCGGCATTCTTGAGGTCGAAGGGTATCACCTTTTAGCAGTATGTCCCTTGGTCTGTCATGAAGGAGGTATGCTCCTCGTCCTCAAGGTGCATTTGGATCTGATTGTAATCAGAGTAGGCATCTATAAAGCTCAAGAGGTCGTGCCCGGACGTAGAGTCCACAAGCTTATCGATCCTGGGGAGGGGGAAGCTGTCCTTTGGGCAAGCCTTATCCACGTCGGTGAGGTCTATGCATATTCGTCATATGCCGTTGCTCTTTCTCACCTAAGACGACGTTGAATAACCAGTTCGGTTATTGGACCTCCCAAATAAATCCAGCATCCAGGAGTCTTTTTACTTCTTCCCTTATGGCAATCGGCTTCTCGTCGGAATGGTTTCTACGCTTTACCGCATGGGCTTGTGGCCGAAATCGAGGTCCAACTTGTAGACTATCACTTCGGCCGGTATCCCGGGCATGTCGGTAGGAACCCAAGCAAACACGTCGGAGTTTATCTTCAGGAAGGTGATTAACCGATTGTAGTCGGCAGGCGGGAGAGAGCTGCCCACGTGGACGCACTTCTCCGGCTCGACGACATTCAGAGGGATCGCTTCGGTAGCTTCTTTCGACTGGACTTGTTGCAGCAGGGCTTCATCGCAAAGGTCAAGATCTTCGTCTGGGTAGTCCGGTGCTACGGGGTAGACTGGGACAAGTAGCACATCTATCCCATCGCCTGGTCCACAAGTACTTCTCCCACGCCGCACGGGGTGAAAAACTTAACTTTCAGATGAGTGATCGATGTTACGGCCTCGAACGCTGTGAGGAAAGGTTTGCCCAGTATAGCGTTGTAAACAGATGGTAGGTCGACGACGAGGAACACCAGCTCTCACGTTGCAGCGCGCGGGTAAGTTTTCATTGTGACCTCTAGCCAGAGTATACCTTGTATGGGCACTGGCTCGTTGTCCAAGCCATACAAAGGGCCATCGGCCGCTCTCATCTGACCTCGCCTCAATCTGAGCTTAAAAAGGGCACTGAGATACAACAAATTCTACAATATTTCATTATCAATGAAGACTCATTTCAGCTGGTAGTCAATCTTACCATTTGAAATGAAGGTGGATACAGGGGATCAGTATGGGGGAAGGTTACATGAGTCATATTATCACTACTAAAGTTAATGACATCACTCCTATCTCCTATCCTCGCTCTCTTATTGCTGGAAGTCGACTCCTGCTCCTTCTACTTGGTGCTCCTGGCGGCCGCGGTAGGGATCATGTTGATTACGCCGGCGGCCGTACGGCTCCGGGGAGGCTCACTGGCCTCTCCCTCCGAGGTTGTGGGGGCTTGCTCCGAAACTTTCACAAATTGTTTAAGGTGTCTGTGGCACATCAGGTCCTCTATCTCCAACTGCAAAGTCTTGCAGTTCTCTGTAGAATATCCAAGGCAGCGGTGATATTAACAGTATTTTATCTGGTCGCTGCCGCTCGGGCCCTTTGGCATTTTCGACCATTTGAAGAACTTTTCAACCGGGATCTGCGTTAGGATATTTGCACGGGTATCATTCAGGGCTCTCCCTCCGATCATCCCCACTGGGATGGCTTTCAGCCGCAGACTGGACCCTACTGTCGAAGGCAGCCTGGGCCTCGGTATCGTCTTGTCGGTCGGATCTTCTTCTGAGGGCTGCCACATGACGCCTTCCTCGCCTAGAGGAGGACGCCTGGGATGCTGAAGGGGCATCCCCCATCCAAGGGGTACCTGTCCGATTGTAGAGGGCCTGGAGTACTAGCTTTACGTTGCCCATGTCCGCAGCCAGGTGGTGGACATTGGGTTATGGACGGGTGTCCGCGGCCAGGAGGTGGACGTCGAGCTCGGGACTGGAGTTTGCGTGGCTTCCCACGGAGGGGTCTTTGTTGTGAACGACGACGTTTCTTGCTAAGGCACTGGCTTGTGCCCTAGTATTCACCATTCTTGATGCTGTGGAATGAATGTGAGAAGGAGACGTTAGGCTTCTTGTCTCGTTTCCCACAGATGATGCCAATATTGTATCCCGAGTCCTTGGTTGTCGTACGGATTAGGGAGCCTTCGGATTCCTAGCCGTTCTGAAGCGTTCACGGAAGGGTCCGATCTCCGTCTCTGTTAACCTGAGGCCTGTACAACACAATCAACGAACAAGAAGTCAGAGGTCCGGCGGGATTTCTCCCACCAAGTCCACTTCGACGCTCAAGTCAACAAATTTTCACAATGAATGGAAATAGTGCGCACGCTAAGAGGTACGCAGAAGTGTGCTGCAAATGCGTGGGTGGTGCATGTATGTTTATGTGGGAGGGTAATGAGCGGGTGGTGGAAGGCCTGACTCCCTAGGTATACTGCTATGGGTGGTTGACTTCCTGTTGCCCGAGTAGGCTTAGGAGTTTGGATCCGGAGGATAGCTCATAAGCTTGAGGCTTGTGGCACTAAGTTAATTGTCCCGGGATCGATCGGTCCCTGTCTTCATTGAAAAAGAGGGATTTTATTGGTCCCCTGTTGAGGGGCTTTTTGCGCGAGAACTCCTATTGCTAGGGTTTATTAGCTGCTGATCACTGTTAATGATTGCCGGTGTGTCGGCTGTCGTTTCGCGGTGGCAAGCAGACTACCCGGTGTTATCGGCCACGCTTGGGCTCCCCCTTGAGTTGGGATTTGCGCAGGTCGTCCGTGGCGGCGGCCGACCTGATTCTACCGTAGCGTTGACCCATTTCTCCATTTCTTTAGTTTCTTCCGTTATTTCTTTATTTTTCGACAAGTAGCATTAATGAGATGTAGGAGGTGCTCGTTCCTTCTGATTGTGAGCTGCCATATAGGAGTCCCGTGTCGTTGGGCTTTGATGGCCTCTTAGGCACCTGTTTCGTGAATTGGGTTCCAAATCTTCTTGGATTTTAGCATTAAACCCAATAGTTATATTATTTAATAATATTTTTAAAATAAATATTATGCGGTTAGATAATAATTGAAAAGTATTTATCTTTATTTTTTTTATCATGTTTTTATTTTTTCTTTTTAATTTTAAAAATCTTATCAAATCATGTCAACTTTACATGGTTGTCCACGGAGTAAACGTAAGGGACAGAGTTGACAAACGCAACAGGAATTTCTGCATTGGGGTCAACATCACGACCCTACAATCTATATCAACAACCAAGCATTAGTGCTCTGCTCGCCACAGGAATGAATGTATGAACAGCTTCCCTTGTGATTCTGTGGTGACCTACACTTGTATCATTTCAATTATCTATATCTATCGTGTAAAAATTTTAAATTATAAATAATTTTTATAAATATAATATAAATTTAAAATATAAAATAATATTAATGTCCACAACTTTAAAATTATTAAGAATACAATTTTGATAAAATATCTAAATATTAAAAATAATGACAAAATTTTAAAACTTTTTATCATGCCCATTCTATCTAATTTATCAAAGATGAATTAAGCATGGTTCAACTATATAATTAAAAATGACCTTCGCTCTGACAATTTATCATATAATATCGGTAAACTTTCTTACGTGTGTTAGAATTGAATATCAACGTATGTGAAATTTGTAAAAAAGTGATTCAAAATTTAATAAAAAAATCGTGTAAGACTTATTTAATAGCCTTTCTTTAATGTTGAGTACTTGAAATTTCATTTGGGTGAGTCTTGAAGATGCAGGCCTAGTACATTTGTTTTGTGGAGAAGCTTTTCATTAACATGAAGATTAAAGGAGAAGACTTGATGAAAAAAGCTGTTTGTGAATGACAAATATCCGGCTATTGGGGTTATTGCACGAGCACAAGAAGTTTTTTATATTATCTATTTCCTTTGAATGTCACTAATGGGGGAAGTCGTGTGATTGGTCGTGAAATTAATGCTCAATTAAACATAATTTCCAGATGTACGGACTTGACTTTTTTTTTTCCTTCTGATTATGGAATAGATGGGTTTAATTTATATTTATTTTCTGTCCTCTTGATTTCTTAGACCCGGTTGATGTAATATTGGTTTTCTGTTCCTTGATGCAGGGGTTTGCACTTCTATGTGTGGGTTTCCCATCCTCTGATGTTGAAGTTGTAACCCAAGACGAAGATGAGGTGAGGGATAAAAGTATAGCCATTTGCAAATCTTGATCGGTATCAAATATTTAGGGAAGAAAAAAAATTTTAAAAATTATAAGTTAATAGATTTATATCAACCAATATATCAATCAAATATTATCATGTTGGTAATATATTGTGATACATTACTGATATAGTAATATATCGTGATATTGATGAGTGTTTGTATTAGGAGTCTCAATACCAGTATATATTAATAGATATTTACAATATTAGGTAATATTTATATCTATAATTATGAAATATACTTCCCTTTTTGGCTCCCTTTGGTGTCTTCATGTGCTAGCCAGCTCCTTTTTTTCCTATTACGGAATGCTAGTTTTAGTATAATTTGAATAGTTGCTAAAACATAAAGGTGGCTTGAGTCTCATTATTCAGGAAACTCGATTTCGACATAAGTTTTTTTTTTAAATGTATATGTATTTCTACGGACATTTCTATTTACAATTTGTATTGCCTTTGATATATTTTGCGTATGCAAGTATATTGTATTTAGTTTGGGAGATATTTTGCTCGAGGACCAAATGTAAGTTCAAATATCTACATGATAGGAAAATAACAACTTGCGTGTAATACCTAAAGGATATGAGAGACTATTCCAAGAATTGTCCCACATAACCTAATGTTTATGATCTTTGTTGAGAATGGTCAAATATTATAATCTTATACGATTCTATTATAGTTGTTATAACCATTATTACTAGTAAAGTTATTTCTTTAATAATCTCGATCTTTAAGTAATTAAGAAACTAATCCCTCCCGGTCTAATAAAAAACACAAATATAACCCATCACATTTACAAATAATCCATCATCTAGCCCGTATCATGTATGCAATTTTGCATTGATGGTTATCTCCTGCATTTTGCATTTAGTTTTAGAGGGAGAAAACATTAGGGCCCTTCACATGAGATCTTCAAGATTGACAAAATAAAGAGATAAAAGAAAAAAAAATACGAATTTCTTGTTCTTCGAGTCTATGGACATCATTTTAGAAAGTTCTATTCTTTATTGCAAATTATAAATATCATTTCTGAAGATCAAAAAACATAGATTCAAGTACATATTTCTGCTTTAATATAAAATTTAAAATATTATGATAACTCAACGATCTCATCAATGGTTTTCTCTCCTAAAGTTCTTATAACTACTTATTTCCTGTGGGGATACATTACCTTCACCGTCTATGTGGTGTGCAGGAAAAGGGATGAATATGCCTTAGAGTTGGCCATGGGTGATGAATGAGTCTTGATGAATGTTGTAGTGGAAAGAACCACTGAACTGAAACATGAAATTTCCCCATTATTTTAGGTATGAGGTTCTTTCTGTATTCCATATTCATCTTCTTTAGCCTGATATCAAACGCTTTTATTATAAAGCCAATAAAACGTAGAAATAGATTAAATATCTAGCAAGTAAATAAAATTGTAAATATTTGAATATAAATAAGTATCTCAAGTTATAATATCAAATGTATGAAATTAATAATAACATATGATATACCAATTGATGTATCTTGGATTTGAGCTTTGGACGAATTCGAACTCAACTGTTCTTCAAGTCCTATCACCATCCTATGTGCTTAGGATTCAGCATACCACAGCAAGCGACAAGAAATTAGAGACAAATGGTGGGATTTACTCTCCAATTTATCCTCCGACACTCAAATCAGTAATCGGCCTTTCAAGAAAAAAAAGGTAAAAACAAAGTATGTTGAAATGAATGCAAGATGAGGGATTTGAGAGTGAAAATCAGATGTGCACTCATTAAGAGTGGCTTTAATTATGAAGTACTCGTTGAGAGCGGTCTCTTTATTTACTGAGTTCGTTGAGAACTAGTAACGGAAGCGATGACAGAGTATTTGGACACTTGAGAGTTGTAAAGTTTATACAGGTTTAAGTATATTAAAGAATGTGTCTATGGAGTGAGTCTCCATAGCCTTTTATAACCATGGGCCCTTACCGCCTTCATTAGGTAGAAGGTGGGATGCCCGCATTCTGAGGGGATCATTTTCTCTTTCCGCAGAGATGTCACGTGCAGTGAACATTGACATTGCCATTGTGAGTCATACGTTGATTTGAGGACTTTTCTTATGAGATGTGCTCTAATTTTGGGGGATTTTTGTTACAAAGAGGATTGCCATCTTAGGGCAATGTCCAATTAGGGTAGATGATCGTTGCGCACAGGAAATGATGCGTGGGCCGATTTTGATCTAGGCCATGTCTGTTTTGGGTTGCGTCCAATCTTCTTTGGAGCTTTCTTTGGTCAATTGGAGCGTTGTCTGTCCCATGGACAAGTGGGTCGCAATACATTTTGGGTCATTTACCCCTTTGAGTTGGCCTATTACAGTTACCCCCATCACCAACTATTATTTTGAGAGTCAATGCTATGCTGTATTCATGACCCAAAAGTTACAAAAATAATTAGACATTAGAAATACATCAGAGATTATACCAAATTCGATTATCAAATCAACACGAGGTTACCATTGTATAAGACAACAAAGATTTTCCTAAACTGTATTTTGTGATAGTGAGTTAAAAGCTGTGTATTTGAAACCCCAACAAGCGAGTAAGTGTCATAAGATTACTTAATATCTATGTTATTCTTATTATCTCTACAATTCCTCTAGATACCGTACCTATAATATACACATATGATTTATGATACCCATTATTAGTGATATTCATAATATCATTTGTTATGATGATAACTAAGTTATAAGTATTTCATGTCAAGATCCATGACCTCGACCTTTAAATTAAAATAAGTATAAAAAAGTATATATTATTTTAAGATCTCATAGATTCTCATTCGTTTAAATATCTTAAAGTTTTTATACACTCTTATTTACTTGTTTATGGAATACTAATGAAATGCATGCACATGGTCTAAGCTAACATAAAAAATAATTATCATAGGAATAGAGAATAATTCAAGAAAAGTTTATATATTTGACCGACGTCTTAATTTTTTATTAAGTTATTGTTGATCCTCCCAATATATCAAATTCTATTTTTAAGGATATAAAATACCTTTAATTTTATTACTACCAAACAAAACTTATGATTGTCAATCTTATTTAACTATTCTAATTAATTTTACGAGGATCCACTCAAGTCAATAGGGCACCTTTAGACTATATATATATATACACACACTTGTATATTTATATGCACGTACAACATACATTCTATACTTATATACATGTATATTCACCTACCTATATGAGACACTTTTTATGGTAAGACTGCTTTTTATAGATACACAACAGTTACTCATGGCATTAATGTAGTTTAAATATCTATAATGCAATAAAACCTTATTCTAATGATGATGCCACTTTATTACAACTATGTAAAATTCAAATTATTAAAACTTATTCTTCACAATATAAGAAACAGTTTCATATGGCAAAAAAATTCTGGTGAATTTGGTATGCTTTTTGTGTTATCCTTGTTGGGATTGGTATAACAGTAGCTAGATCATTTTTAGTGCCCTTCGTAGGATTCCACTAGTGACATTTCCAATTAATTAGAAAAAGTATCACAATTTGATTGACAGAGATTGAAGAGTTTCGTGTCAAGCAGGTTTGAAAAGATAATAAAGTAGCAACCACCAGGAGAATAAAGTGGTGTAAACTAGTGACCGAGGGGGTGATAAAACTTAGAAGCACAGGCCACATTATGAGTGAGTGCTTATTAAAGTTGGAAATTAATTTGTATATTCATATTTATATAAAAAAATAATAATTTTTAAATACTTTTAATAATGAAATATTTTTATCGGTGTATTTATTATATATAAGCCTATTATAATAATTAAATAAAAAAAATTATAATATTATTCAAGATAGATATAAAAATATATAAAAAAAGTAATATACTAACATGACTTATGTAATCATATTTGTGATAACAATTTTTTGGGGCACGACGCCATAAACTGACAGAGGCTTGTCATTTTTTTAAGATAAAAAGTGGGTTGGATATGAAACTTGTGCAATTGGAATGAAGGTCACATTAGGTGCCAATACTTGTAGTTGTCCCTTCCTCTTTACCATTATCAAGGCGTGGAGCATGGTGATTGGAGCTCACTACCCTTATCTTTTCATTGACTACAAAATTTAAACAAAAAATAAAAAAAAAAAAAACTTATGAAAAAATTATACTTTTTAACTTTCTATATAAAAATTTTAATTCTCATAAAGAAAGAAAATTAAGATAATCAAAAATAAATTAATTTAAAGTTTTTCAAGATAAAATTTTAAATATGAACTTAGATGTGTTATAAATTGATGTGTACCTTGAATCTATATTAGTATCTAATTATGTCAAGTTGCACCTTCACACTTTCTTATCTAGATGTTACATATTATAACAATTAATATGAGATAAGATGATATAAAACTCATTTTTTAATATATTCTTTAACATTCAAGTAATAAATTTTTTCATGAAAAATAAAAGATTAAAGGGAAATAAAGATGAGTGGGAAATTGATTGAATTGGAAGGTTTTGCTCTTTTGTGTCTTTGGAAAAAAAAATGTCAAGATTCTTAGACAATAGTTTTGTCATCTTTCTCTCTCTTTTCCAATTGTCCTTTCCCTAAATGGGGCTTCTTTATATATAGTTTTAACGCCAATTGGTCTATCTTTATGAAATCGACATGACTGTTTAATTGAAGCATTATATTGATTAAGATCCAATGGTTATATAAATTTTATAACTATTTACTATTTAATACTTATTATTTATTTAGTTATTATTACATGCTTTAATATTACTAATTATTTCTCGATTTTTATAACCATTCATTAAAATTTTAATGCAAGATTTATTATTCTATTGGGTAATTAATTGCCTCAATCTTCAATATTTCTGATATTCGATCAGTCAGTAGGCCGTATATTTAGTACGATTTCTGAATTAGTTTTGTACTAAATTGAGCAACTCGGTTGTCATGACAATCTTCTTCAAGCCAACAATTTATGAGCCTTGTATTTTATCGGATCGAATTGACCGTATTTAAACTATACCTAATATAAGTATTTAATTTTATGTAATTATAACTATAAGTAAATAACCTTTAATTAATAAAACTACTCATTACAGATTCTCCCAAAACACTCTGTGTTTGGGAGGTGGTGATTTTGGGTGTGGGAGGGAAACTTTGCCCTTTCCATCTGGGGCAGTGTAAAGGGAGTCCCACAGCTGGAACTTTTATAGAACCTGCTTTCAATTCAGGGGAAAGCTGGTCTGTAGTATCATTCATCTCTAATACTCTATAAAAAAGAGGTAAATTTTACTTTTAAAAAAAAACAAAAAAACAAATTTGTTATATTATTAACGTATAATTTTTTAATGTTTATTCTCTACAAAGCGATCATGAAATCATATCTCTTCTACTTGAAGTTTAACAATAATTTGAAAATATCATGTTATATCCTTTAAACTTTTTTTTTTTTATGTTTTATTGTAGAAGTTTAACAATAATTAATGTGTCTCGAAAATCGAAATTGGTGTACGAATTAGAAAACTGTCTTATTATGCTCAAACGTTCAAATAATATCCTCTGATACTCAAATTAGTGATCTTTTTAGTTGGTTGTGAAAGATACAAAAAATGGATTCGAGAAGTTAGAGAGAATGGGGATGAGTATTTATATAGAGAATAGTATTTTTTTTTGTACATTTATCTAGTTGAGTAGGCTTTTTGTTTGTACACCCGTTAGGTTGAATCTCTTTTTCTTTTCTCGTTTCGTTGTTGTCTAACCTCTCATCCTTCCCATTTCTTGGAGGAGAGGCTTTATTTATAGTATCAAGCGTCGTTTGGTTGGTGAGCGTTTAAAATTAATGTGTTGACATGATACCGATTCGATTTAGTGGTGAAAAGTATTACTCGTATGTGTAATTACCACCTCAATTAAATGGTAAGACCGCACAATTATAAACTAATAATTGACTTGGCCATCGTTTGTATCCAACCAATAAGCGACCTTTAATGTCTGACTATTCAGGTTATATCTCTTGATTGATATGTTTGAACACCATTTACTTGACGGACTCTAAGACGTCTTTTATTGGGTCTTTTTTCCATCTGTATATTCGACTAATCAATTTTTGATCATACCTATCAATAATAATAAAATATTATATTTTATCAATTGAGATCAACTATATAAATTAATTTTCATAATGTAACATCAAACACCGTGCCATTGGTGAAACGTGACTTCAATTCATCTATTCCATGGTTTCGTGAGGGGAGAAAATGTAATTTTGTAACATAGATACGGAATATATGTATCTTTACACTTCTTCGCTACTGGGTTCTTCCATAATTTATGGGTCAAGGTAATGGTCAGGGTGATGGGGCCTAAAAAATGAAAAAACAAAGGTTAAAATGATAGATTTAATACAGCTGTTGCAATTATATACAATTAGGATAAATCTTACACAAAAATAATAAAAGAATACAGAATATTACATAGTTCAACTAATTTAGCGTACATCTACGAGCAAAAGAGAGAATATTATAAAATCGAGAACTTGACAGCTCCATCAAAATTTTCTTCTCAACCTTCATAGAACTTTCTTTCTTTTTCTGCATTTTTTTCAGCATCCTCACAGCTGGCTCTTTTGCAATTTCATCAAACCAAACCTCCTTATTTAGTGATTGAGAAGGTAGCCTTGGAGTTTTCAAATGATGATGAAAACCCACAATATTGATGGCAATAATAAGGAAGACAATAATCGAAAAGTTTAAGAGTTGAGAATTTGAATATTGATGGAGATGAAAGGGTTTGGACTTTTCAATTCTCTCCTCCACACATAGAAGCCATTAGGTGGTGTCTAGTTCAACTATGTCTCTGCATATCTTGAGTTTCTTATTATTCATAATCTTCATCAACATATGTGCTATTCTCTTCTATATGGATCTTTGCAAGTCAATAGTTGTTGATCCATCATTTCATGTATCTAATGATAATGAATATTAATATACTTTGTGCGGGAATAATAAACTGAATTCTTACTTAAGTCAAGAGCACTCTAACTATTAAGATATACCTTATACTCATATTACTTAATTCCCATCTCTTGTTGAAAACATTTGATTCACAATAACTCTTTACAATTTTTCATTATAGTAATATACTCGACTTTTGTTACTTTTGTAATTTGGAAAGCCATGACTCAATTCCCCATACAAATGTGAGTAAGTATCTTTATGTAGACTTTCTTTAATGAGAAACCAAGTAAGAAAAATAAAAATTTAGGAAGAAAACTAAAAACATAATAAGAGAAGAAAGGGAGTGAGTTTTAAACTTTACTAAACTTGTATTTCTTTATTCTTAAATATGAATTTTATTTTCAATTTCAATGGAATTAAATAGATGATATAATTTATCTAATCTTTTCTAATAAAGTAATTAAGATAAATTTATCATTTAAAAGATAAATATTAATTAGAATATTTCTAACCTAAAATATTATCAATAAACTAATAAATAAATATCATTAAAATATTTTCTTAGTGTGCAAGTATAGCTGGGCATTGTACTTTAAGTGGGCTGTTTCAGTTATGGGCCATGCACTACATTATCCTACCCAAGTGAGAATGAACTTTTATGTGAGTTCATATTCATGTCGCAATAGAATTGGATTAAATTCTACACATTAAAGGTTAAATGTCTATTGATGTGTGAAGGAGGTTCAATCTTATAAGTATTATTATTAATTTTATTAAGAATTATAAAGAGTTTATTTTCTTCTCTTTGAGTTTGTTGTAAGTACATGTGAAAAATCATTCTTTCTTTAGAAAGACTCGCACAACATCTCTTTCTCTAAAAACTGTAACCTGTTGATAAGCATTGGCCACCCTTTTATGCCTTCTTTGCTCTCTTTGAGAATTTTTCGTACCTCTTGATGAATCTTGGCCATAGATGGCACAAAGTCCATAGTCCTTTTAGGCAAAGGAAAATTCATAATACAAGTAAGATCTAGATATTGTCAGTGTCATCTAAGTGCGGATCATATACATACATACAGTCAGTGCCAGCTATCTATAAATACAATTTATTGAATGATTGTCAAATATTGAGCACAGGGCTTTCCTTTCCTTTATATGAATGGAGCTTTTGGCATTGTAATAGTTAAAGAGAACCTGTACCTCCTTACAACACTGCAACCATTTTGTATAATTGTCAAAATGAATTTATGAAATTCTAATTCTCAATCAAATCTGATGATCACGATGGCTTATCGATAATAAGCTCTGAGCTGCAGTTTCTAATGGTCTGTTAAGCAAATTCAAAGCGAAGAAAATGTGAACTGTTTAAGAAACTAATTCTAAATATATGCTGCAATATCTGTCACACACAGATGCAATCTCGGGAAGACCACAAATATTTCTTTGTTTCGTAAGACGGAATTCTTTACATTTACTACTGTAAATCTACAAATTCAGACGGGAGAAAATGTGACCGCGTTCGAGAGTGAGAGAGGGGAGGGAGATTTACCTTCAGATTTTGGTAGAACATTGATCGCATCTAGAATCTGTGTTCCGGCTCCGGGGATGTGTGAGATGTTAAGAATCGAAGCGCTGGTAAACAAGAGAATTTGATTGGCCATTTGAAGATCAGCGGAATTTTCATGAAATTTTGCCGGAGAACACAAACGTGTAACAGATGAAAGAAACTTTACTATTTTCCCTTCTCTTTGTTTCAGTCCAGAATTACTGGGGAGAGGGGACGAGGGTCGAATCGCTGGAAATAGGTATTCGTCCCCAAATAATAGAGAATTGAATACCTCTCAAAATGCCCTAAAGAATAAGGCAGTGGTAGAAACGACTGAGCACAAGCCAGTTCACCCGAATTCCTTTGCAGGGAAAGAGAAATAACACTCTGAGAGCCGTAATAACTAGCATTTAAATTCAAGGATGAAACCACTTTTTTTCATATTTTCCACGTGAAATAGAAACTCGGTACTCTTCGAAGTTACTGTGATTTCTAATTATACACAGTTATGGACACACGGGCATGAATTACGAAGGGGAAAAAAATGATAAATTAAGCACCAAATCAACCCCTTGCGGGGAGAAACATACTACTTAGTTGGACTACTTTTCCTCTTTTTTCAACCCTATATTTCGGATTGACGAAACAATGAAAACTGAGCGTTTTTTCATGAGATTGTGATGCCTAGAAGGGGAGAACGAATGGCAGCGATGGGGAAGGTGAGGGGCGAAGACCAGAGGAGAATGGAGGCAGACGGAAGGCCTTGGTGAGCTGATTGACTTCACCGAGTGGTGCGTTGGTGTTCGATTAGGACATATATAACCCCACACAGCAAAATAAAATATAATTTTTTGTCAAATGTTAATCATCAAATTCATAAATATAAAAAAGATAATAATATACAATATTTTTATATAAAAAATTTTTTATTAAGAAAAAAATTACGAGATAAATTTTAAATAAATTAACTATAATAATTGTGACGGACCACATTCATAACTGGAATCTGACGTGATTCGGGCTGTACAACGACTATCAAACTAATACAACATGTACAAAATTTCTGTATCAGTACATTATATAACCACACATCACAACACATGACCCAAAAAGTGACAACTAAATACATAACACTAACGTTATAATTCCATTACAATATCGGCTCGGTTAAAATATCACTATGTACTTAAATAAATCACAAATACTTATGGAAGCATATACATCTATCAAAATACACTGAAAATTAAATTATTTATACAATTATCAACATACACATACATCATCAATATACATAACTATCAATAATATACAAAAGTACTCCATAGGTACAAAATTAACAAAAACTAAGTCCAACAAGATCTTCCTTCAAGCCTCCTATCTAGCTAACTTCTAAACATCTACTCTGCTTCATTAGGTATAAGTTCTTACTCATCTAAAAGAAAGAAAATAGTAATAAATGAGTCAAATACTCAATAAGATATGATATAATCAAGGACAATAAATAATATACTCAAAATAAAGCAATGAAAGGGAATAAGAATATAATATGAATGTATAAATATAAAGTATGAATAAATATCTTTTTGAAATACCTTTATTTTTTTTATGTTCTTTCTAATTCTTTTAGGTTTTAAAACATACAGAATTATCTTTATCTTTACAGATCATGGCTAGTAAACCTTATCAATTAACGGTATGGTGGAATGAGGAAAGGAATGTGTTTACTTTCATATATTCTAAGATACAAACCCATGCAATTTAAATACCTTGTGGTGAGCGGTATACCTTTAACCAAATATATGGGGTCATAAAACATATGCCACCATATCTCCAGTGGCTGAGAGGCGATTCTCGTGTTACAATAATAATATTCTAAAATATATTAAAGAATACTACCCATTGAAATATAAATTATTGATCTAATTTTATGATTACTTATTCTTAAGAAAATTTCATACTCATTCATAATATGCTATTCTCATTCCAGGAGAACGGTTCATTAAGTTTAACATATTATGGAATTTCTTTCTTATATTTTTCATAACTTGTATAATTTTTATGAATTTAAATTTTTACATGACTTAAATTACATGCATAATCAATATAAAGTATAAGAAAAATAAGAAATTCTTACTACTATGAGTCAAACATAACTTTAGAGTTTTCAAACAATAAATTTATTCAGAAATCCATACAACATAATTTTTGAAATATATACAAGATAACATACATAACGTGCATGTGAATAAATATTACTATTCACGTTCAACGATATTTTTAAAATATGTAAAATTAACATATATAAAATATATATGTAGAAATACCAAATAATCAAAATACTTACGTCCATGAAGTTAGGGTTTCAAATTTCTAAAGACAAATCTTGCATAAATTATAAATAAAACGGATAAAACTAAAAGGGGCGCATAGGGTTTTGTGGAGCGAAAAATCGCGCAAATCTTACAAATCGGATATAAAATTGAAATATTTATATATTCAAGCCATAAGTTTTGAAAAATATAAACTTAAACAGGTATCAGAACGAGAATACTCGAGGTGAATGAAATATAAAGTGCAAAATGAGAAAGAAAAAGGTATAAGTGCACTTTGTTTCGACTCGATCTACCACTTCTCTAACTAGCTCTAAGTTGGAATCAGACTCAAGAACCTCAATCTAGAAAACTTCTTTTTCTTCTAAAACTCGTGAGATTTTCTCTCTATATTCACGTTTGACAAAATAATAAAAAATATTACACAAAAATAACCGTCGCGGGTTTATATCACAAGCTAGCACTTGAAGTGTGAGGGCCCGAGACCAGAGGAGGTGCACTAGCCTCTTGGTGTTCTGATTGTTCACAGCGGTGGCATTGAGTGACTTTGATCGTGACCCACCGTGCGTCCCCCTTTTTTCTACCTACCTCATTCGAAAGATAATTTTTCTACAAGTAGTAACCATAATCTTAATTATATTATTTTAATTACTCATAATTATGATATTTAAAAATAGGTATATTACAATAATAGTACCGTTTGTAAATAACCCCATTCAAAATTCTTCACTATAATCCCGAATGAAAAATGGTTAATTAAAAACATAATATTCAACATATTAATATATTACTATAAAAAATATTCTTCTCAAATAAGTAGATAGGGTAATCAAATAAAACGTATTGAAAATTAAATCATAAAATAGCATGAGACTTGGAGAAGTTGAAACCCGAATAAAACCTCAATCAAATTTAAAATCTCTTCTTATGCTTTCTTTTTCTCTTCTTTGACTGTACGACACAACTTGTATGAGAAATAATTTTTTAATTATCATATTATATTTTAATTGTGATTTTATACTAAGTTATATGCATGAGCATATAATGGAAGAATCAAGCAACTCAAATCTAGAATAGGTGTAAAGAAGGGATAATCAAGTGACAAGGAATTAATGCCACTATATTGACCCTCAATCGATTCTTGATGAGCCACAATACAAATATCATGCGACTAGTTAGTATCTTTTACTAATTAGAAAACCCTTTATTTATTGTGAAACCCATGAGATTTTTCAACCCTATATTTTGGATTGACAAAATAATAATTATTACGCGTGTTTTCATGAGATTGTGATACCTAGAAGGGGAGAAGCGAACGGCAGCAATGGGGAAGGTGAGGGGCGGAGACCGGAGGAGGATGGAGGCAGATGGAAGGTCTTGGTGCGCTGATTGACTTCACCGAGCGGTGGAGGCGAGTGACATTGATCGTGACCCACCGTGCCATGCCTTTTTTTTTCTTCTTGGGTCGTGAGGGTTAGAAATTGATGAATATATGAATAAAAAATTTATATATTTTATTTTATTTTTATCTTATAATAATATATTTTTTATATAAATTAGTTGATATAAAACATATATAAAAAATAATAAGTATAAAGTTATAGAGAATATTTATAAGATATCTAATTCTATAATATGATACTTAAAAACATAATATTACAAAATATTATATATATATTACTATATTTAACATTCTTCTCAAATTCAAGTAGATAGGGTATATTCTACTTTGTGTTTGAAAACTAAATCATAAATATAGCATGAGACTTGGAGAAGTTGTTAGTGGATTAGTTAGCTGATGATATGTAACGAAAATGTATATGGCCTTATTGAATATATTGGCAAATAAAATAATAGTCACTTTAAATATGTTTCATGCTCATGAAATATATTATTATATATGTTTTACATTACATTTTAATTATCATAATATAATATAAGATATAAGACATAAAATATAATGGAAGAATAAAGAATGAAAATTATGAAAGCTTTAAAGAAGGGATAACAAGTACAAGTAAGGAATTACTGTCACTATATCAATGGAATAAACAAAATGTCGAATAAGGATGACACAATCAAATAGGACAATGAGTCTTTTTTTTAGTATGCAGATAAAGGGTTTTTAATTTCAACAAACAAGATAGAAAGTTATCTATTTCAACAACAAATATATAATATTATCTATTTTAATGATCGACGTAGAAAGTTTATTTCTAAGATTGATATAGGAAACTATTTATTTCAACAATCGAAATAGAAAGTTGTCTATTTCAATGCCTAAGAAAAAGATCATTCTATTTCAACAGCAAAATGCAAATAGTCGCCTATTTTAATAACTGAACATAGATATTTATTTATTTTAATGATTGATATAATGACCATTCTATTTCAATGATAAGACGGATGATTGTCTATTTCAATAATTGAGGTAGAGAATCATCTATTTTAATGGTCGATAATATAATACTTGGCTCTAATACTATGATAAAAATTAATGAATATACAAACAATACACATAATATGAATGAAAGGACTTGTGTATTGTACCTTATTTTTATCTTACAATAATAGGCTCTTTATATACAATATTGAATACGAAACATATATAAAAAATAATAATTTTAATGATATATAGAATGTTTATAAAATATAATGATTCTATAATATTATAAATTTAAAAAATATAAAAATATAAAATATTAAAATATTATATATTTTTTATTCGCACTGCAAAAGTCAACAAATGAGCCAGCTAAGGTTTAGCAAGGTTTGGGGTACAGACGATATTTAAATTGTAAAATTTGTCAATAGTTGTATTTTCTAAAATGTTTTTATATTTAAACTTTTTTAATTAATAAATATTAATACTATACAAAAATTAAAAATAATTTTATTTAATTATTTTTTATTTTTAAATACTTATTGTTGTATTCCAATCCGACGATGGGCTAAATTATGACCATTTGATGTTATGGCGCCTAACACATAGTGGATGTTGCTTCACACTATTTCGTTTTTGGCTATTGTTTTTACAAGTTTCACTTTTAATAAATTGATTATTTATATGTATATTCAATGTTGTGTAAAATTTTGCTCGGGTAAAGATTTTTTTAATAGCGTATGATGAGCATATAAGTGGCACAAGGTAGACGCACAAGCTAGGATGATTTAGATTTTAGTGTTTGATGAGCATTTAAAGGGCACGTGTACATGATTTACCTAAAAAGTAGTGCTTTTGGAATATATAAATTCAAATCGGTGAGCACTCTATTGGCAAATTATTTTAAACTGAACAATCAAGAATGCCTTTGTGTGGAGGATGAAAAGGCAAGTATGAGAAGCGTCCCCTACTCTTTAGAAGTGAGAAATTGATATATATTATGGTGTGTACAAGATCGAATATTACTCATACTGTTTAAACGGTTAGTCATTGTCTTTCAATCTTGATAAGGAGTATTGGTCCATAGTGAAATGGATATTGAGGTATTTTTAAGGGATTTTCAAGCTATACTTGTGTTTTGCAAGCGACAAGTCATTTCTTGTTGGGTATATTGATGTAAACATGACAGGCAATGTTGACTATTGAAAATCCACATCGAAATATCTAGTCATATACATTAAATGAGGAGTTGCTTGGCAATCTAAATTGCAGAAGTATGTTATTCTCTTGACCACCAAAATGGAATTTATTACTGTGACTGAGGAAAGTAAGGAGATGCTCTGAATGAAGAAATTCATTTGAAAATTTGACTTCAAGTAAGAACGATATGTGCTACTTTGTGACAATTAAAACACAATTTACCTTTGTAGAAACTCATCATTTCATTCCAAATTGAAACATATTAATATGAGATATCATTGGGTGTGGAATATTATTGACTTAGGGTTGTTAACGCTTGATAAGGTTAAGGTCGATGAGAATGGATTGGATATGATGATGTGCAAAGGGGAAAGTTTTAAACTTGTCAAACTATTACCGAGATGATGATTGCCCCTACACGGTCGTGAAAAGAAGTTTATTAGATTATGTGTTATTCTCGTTTACTTCCTATACCAATTTAACGTGTTGTTCCGTCGTTTGGACGAGGACGCACATGTATTGTATTGATTTAAAAAAATTACAGTGTGACATGCGATGGGTATTTGATTACTGCATGAGCGCTAATTCCAAATTGGAGGCTACTTAAGGAACACACAAAGGATGCATGAGTATGATTTTTCGATTAAATAGCGCCCGATGTGTGATCCAGAAGGCACTCATCCGCGGATTATAGTGTTCCCGTGCTTGATGCGCGTTGGTGTGCCAATCACAGTGGCACTCACGCATGATGCGCGCCCCTATGGGCGTTGAAGCGTTGGTCCTGATATAAATACATTTGACATGTTTTAAAATTAATTGCATTACAATTTACAAGATTGAAAGTGTAAATACTGTGAGAAAAAGAAAAGAGAGAGAAAGAAAAGGAAGAAGAGGAGGGTTCGAGTATCCGATTGAGTAACAAATCATGTTCAAATCTCCACCAATCTTGGGTATGCTATTCTAGAAATTGAAAAAAAATATTTTATCAGTTTTATTCCTTCTTTTTCATCTTATACTCATTATTATTCAAACTTCTTTATTTTTTATAAGATGTTGTATCCTTATATTTATTAGGATTTATATAACCGAACGTATATTGTATAGTGGATATTTTGAACTTGTAATCCCGTGATTTTTCTTTCTCATTTCAAAAGGATATTTTTCACGTAAAATTAGGTATTCATTATTGATGTGTCCTAGATTTGTACTTTGGACGAATTCAGGCTCAACTGCTCTTCGGGTCCTATTACTGTCCTGTGCGCTTGGGATCATACACACCATAATAGACGATGAGAAATCAAAAATAAAAATCGGGACTCGCTCCCGATTTATCCTCCAACGTTTAAATCAGAAATCAGCCTTCTAAGAAAAAGAATGTAAACACAGAGTATACTGAAATGATTGCATGATGAGGGATTTGAGAGTGAGGATTAGAGGTGCATTCGTTGAGAGTGGCTTTAGTCGTAGAGTACCCATTGAGAGCGGCCTCTCTAATTACTGAGTTCACTGGGAACTAGTAGCAGAAGAGAGGGTAATGTGATTGGATGCTTGAGAGTTGGAAAACTTATACAGGGTTCGAGTATGCAGAGAGTGTGTCCATGGAGTGAGTCTCCATGGCCTTTTATAGTCATGGGTCTTTGCTGCTTTCTTTAGGTGACGAGACAGGATGCCTGCATTTTGAGAGGATCATTTCCCTTCCTCGTATGGATGTGGACCCCATTTTGGGTTGTAATAGTCAGGAAAGAGGATTTTCTCATTCTGCGGAGATGTTGCGCGTAGTGAACGTTGAGGTTGCCATTGTAAGTCATGTATTAATTTGAGAGCTTTCCTTCCGTAATGCGCTTTGATTCTAAAGGATTTCCGTTATAGAGGGGATTACCATCCTTAGAGTTGCAGAGAATTAGAGCAGACGACCGTTATACACCGGAAATGGCGCGTGGAGCGATTTTGGTCTGGGCCTTGTTTGTTTTGGGCTATGTCGGGTTTGATTGGGAGCCTTCTTCGCTCAACTGGAGCATTAACCGTCCCATGGGCAAATGGGCTATTGTACATTTTGGGCCACTTACCTTTTTGGGTCGGCTCACTACAGTCATTTTCATCAATTATTATTTGTGATTATTATTTATTTATTGTGCATTATCGCTTATTTTCTTGTGATTTAAATAAGTGGTCCGATTCCCAACAATCAGGTGATAGACGGGGCAACTTGAGGTGATATTGGTCGGCAACTGATGGAAGCTTGAGATGTCATACGCTGATTAATGATTAGCGGTTATACGGTTCAACGATTGATGGCGGCAGTCCAAGTTATTTGACTAAATAGTGCTGCCATAGATCCGCTAGCCGGAGCATACCTGATTCCATTCATCTAGAGTGCCAAACTGATTACTATTCATGGCTATCTTCCAAACTTAGCATATTCCAGGAATTTTGCAACGCTAGAAATTTGGAGCATAGAAAAGAGACATGCTGCAGGCATTGATGATTCACCCTCCAGTTCATAAAAAGCCCTGTGCGTATAAAGGATCGGAAAGGGACGAATATACCTAGCATGATTTCTTCAAAACTAAATATGCAGGAATCCCACCTTTGGACCAATATGTAATGCGGAAGGCATTCATCTGGTGCAGAGGTTGCTGGAAATTTTAGCCTTCAAGTGGTTCATTTCATGTTTGTTTGGACCAATGTATTGGTCTATACATTTGGACCGAGCCTGACACGGTATGGTATTGTTCATTCTGTCTAGTGTCACAAGAAAAATTCAACGGAAAATAAGAACAATCAAATAAAATTCATCCTAAAAATCTACTCCAGAATAACTTATCCAACCTTGATAAATAACGGAATTCAAATCAAATATCAAACGAATATAAACTTATTCATCTTCTCTCTTTTTTCTCTCTCTCTGCGGTACTTCTTATGTGAAAAATATTTAAAAATACCCTAAAAACGTGCCAGTCACATTTTTATATTGTAAGTCATGCTCAATTGCTTGTCAAATATGCCTTGAGCGCGGATGCCTCTTGGAACGGCTGCTCGAGCGTGCTTCGAGCGTGCACCTTCTAAAATTAGCACCTCGAGTGCCCCCAGGTTTGGTGTTTAGGCGCTACACGAATATCGCGTAACCCTCCAATTATTATTCGTTTGTTGTGACATCCACAATGGATGATCAAAACTTAACACCGGGCCCATCTCCTCTCTTGTAAAGCAAATACTCTTCAGCTTTGCTGAGATCAGGAGTTTAAACGTGTGGCCAGGCAACAACCAAGTAGACGAGAGATCCCATGCTGGATATTCAGGCCCTCAAAATCTTGGGCCCACTACATGATTAAACGATCTCGAGCAATCCCAGTGTCGGAGGAAGCATTGGAATTGAGCATTGAGCACTCCTTTTGTAGGATCATCTCCGCTACTCTTCTATAGTTATAGGACAGCAGAAGCAGTGGAAGAGAGGACTTTCACGGTTATGACAATGCCTAATTGTCCAAGGCGGAAAACTAGCTCACCCTTGCAGGCTTACCATCGGGGACGATGAAGTATGCGCAGGAGAAGTTGATGAGTTTGTCTCTGGATCTAAAACCTCGTCATTATTGTTCTTTCATAGTCAAACAACTTCTCCTGGTGCTAAAGGAAAACCGGCTGGGTATCCTGCCCCAGCCTTTGTCAATTTGGGTAGCTGAATTGTTCCCTCGATTTAAATCGATCATTCAAATTAATTATAATTTTTTATAAAAATTTATAATATAAATAAATTTAAATAGTCAGATTACGTGCTCAACTAAAATAAAAATTTATTTTAGTTAATAATATAATCTAACTGTTTAAATTAATAAAATAAAATCCTATTTTACTCAGTACATGCAGTAGGATTTCTGAATTCTAAAGGAAATATATCGATGTGGATTATTGATATGATTTTTCTGGAGAAACTAAAAATAGAAAAGAATTTCAAAAAGGCATGTTTTCGGGCAAAAAGATTTCCCGAAACAAGAGCCGGGGATTGCGACGTCGTGAAGGCCGATAATTGTTTTGAAGGCCGATAGGATTTCGGCTCTTTGGAGGACTAAACCACGGTTTTCTGGGGTCTGGTGTTTTTGACTGCTGACGCCACAAACCTAGAACGCCTCGGAAACAAAGCCTCTTCACTGGCCACGTAACGCTAATCTCTCTTTCTCTCTCCCCCCCTCTCTCTCTCTCTCCAATGAAAACCCCCTTGAAAAAAAAATAAAAGAAAAATCCGTGGCAGGAGAATGCAACAGACATCTGAAAGAAGCTTTTTTTACTGTAAAAAAAAAAAAAGAATCTCTCTATTCATGCGTGTGCTGAGGAAGGAAAGTTAGAGATCTTGAGGTCAATATTCACGGTGCATTAATATGGCGGCTGATAATGAGAGGCCTGATGATCGTGGCCGTTGTCTTTCCAGGGGCAGCTTTTCTCGGTTGATGTCGTCGGACGATGGCGGAGACAAAAGCAACTTTCGGTGTTCGTCTTCTCCCTTTTTCTCTCTAAACACCCCCAAAATGCTCTGTTTTGAGGATTTCCTCCGTCAGAATGAACTAGGTTTTACTGCGACTACTCAAAAATGGACTGTTACTCACGCCGACTTTTCTCCTGCTTCGTCTGTTGGCAGCAAGAACAGTGGTTTCAATAGCTCGTCAAAATCAAAAGTCAGTTTACTCTGTTCCCCCTTTATCTTTTACTTCTCTACCTTTTTTTTTTTCATGTTTCTTTCACTTCTCTATTCAAAAGTAGTCCTTCCTTTTTCTTTTTTTGGCGTTTGGTTCGTTATCAGAAAAAAAGAAGTGGGCCGGGTCAGGAGTCGGTAGAGGGTTCAAGATGGGATGCCGGAGCTCCGATGGAAGGTAACAGGAACAGTAAGAAGTGCGCACGGGAGAGCACCACTTCAAGTGCCCGTCAAAGAAAGGTTAGCGAAGCTGTAATATCAATGTCAGGGGTTTTGGATGTGCATGTTCAGTTTGATTTCTGGAAAAATCACAAGGATTTTCACGTTATCCCCACTTTTATTATTCCCTTTCGATTAACCTCATATATCTTACAATTTAAATATATTTGGCTAAATTTCAACGAGTAAAATAACTAAAATGTTTGTCCCTTCTTACTAAATATGTGAAAATGGGAGAAACTCGTTGATTTTACCTAGAAAATTACGGGCATGTGACTTAAGCAAAAGAAAAAATTGCAACATGATGTTTACATGAAAAATATTTAGAGATAAATGCAGTCAGCTCAGAGAAAAAGAGCCCATATGACAAGGCTTTTTGTAGTAATGTGTTTAATTAACAGGTGAAGAGAGAGAGACTTGGAGAAGGGATCGCCGCGTTACAGCTACTTGTATCTCCCTACGGCAAGGTCAATTTTATTTTCATGCGGGTTTTATGCTTTACAAAGATTGTTCCTTCTTGATCAGTTTTAATATCAAATGAAACTGAAAGGCTCAACCGTAACAACATTTAATTTGTGTTTCAGCAGTCTGACGGAGGGATCCTTAAATTCTGTACTTTTTTAAAAAAAAAATTTCTTTGCGCTATTCTTAAATTTTGTTGGAATGGATTCGGTGGACGATAAAATTATGTTTTTCATTGCTTCATCTGATCGTAAGCTGAGAGAATCTGACAATGATTTTCACCATCTAAATTTAATATCACATTCTTATTTCTGGGTTCAGACCAATGCAAGCGAACTCGATGCATATTTGATCCCCCAAAGGATCCTTCTATGCATATTTGATAGCGGTTATTTGGTCTGGTTATGCTTATGCTTATTTGGTAAACATTTGAATGGTTTGGTTTGTTTTGCCAATTCAAAACAATAATGGTAACAATCGTTGTTGTGGAGGAGCCGTTAGAGCCTTCTTAGTAAGGTTTTCCCTTACTTTCACTAGTATTTTTAACCGCAAATTTTATTTTGGAAACTTAGAATATGGCCCAGCCAATTGTATTGTGTTATCATAATTCTAGTGGTCCAAATTATTAAGATAACATCCTCCCCATTGGAAGGTTTTACAGAAAGTCATGGTTGCTATGCTGATGTTAGTATATGTGTGGTTGGAATGGAAATTGCACAGACAGACACAGCATCGGTGTTGCACGAAGCGATAGGATATATCCGGTTTCTGCAGGAGCAAGTGAGTGTCCTTTGCTCCCCTTACTTGCAAGGCCAGCCTGAAGAAAACCACCCTCATGTGAGTAGTACATTTTCAGACTTTCTTCCTTCTCCTTTCATATATACCATAGAATTGGCTTCCTCCTCAAAATCAAATAGATAGAGATGTGAAAATCTACAGAGCATGGACATCATTATAGGATACAGAGACACACTGGCACGACAATTAATTATTTTCCTAAAAATGAGGCCACGATTATATTGGAGACATTAATCATGATTCATAGTTTATTTATGGATGTAAAAATATAATTGATAAATAATATTATTTTATATTAATTTAGTAATAAAAATAAATATTTCTTATCTTATTTCACAAAAAGGTCAAAGAAGCATCAAATAAGCTAGCTTTGAGTTAATATAAACAAGTTGTGACATAACCTCTTCAAAAAAGGCTTAAATTTTTTTCAAATTTATATTGAAAACTCCAATTTTATGAAAATTTTAAACATGACTAAAATTGGGCCGAACCTGCACGTCAAAGTAAAAACATTTTTAAAAAATAAAAAAACACTGATGCTTCTTCTTAGGTGGAAATACATAAATCTGCAAAGGTTTTGTATTGTAACAATGATAATTGTATTGACAGCTAATCGTTCTAGTGGATATTTTTAGGACAAAGGGGAAAACAGAGACAGAGAATGGACAAAGGGTCTGAGAAGCAGAGGATTGTCTCTGGTGCCTGTGGACTGTATTGCCCACATCACAAGCAGCAACGGCGCTGATCTTTGGTCGCCTTTGACCATCAACGCACTGAATCCCTGAATTTTGTTCAAGGGTTGTGCTGTAGTAGCACTTTCTATAATCTTTTATAAATGGGGCACCAGAAAGCTTTTTGACATAAAATCTCGCGGCACTGAGCCCCTCTGTTTAGATGGATAGTGCAGCTTTTGAAGGGTGAAATTTGTATAGTTTGGAGTGCATGAGTCCTTCGGAAGAAAGATGGTGGTTTTTGCTTTCATTTTGCGGTGTGGGTAGATCGGGGATGGTAGTGCAAATGGAAGATAGAAATTTGTCAATCTTTCTTTTTGTTAATGGTAAACGAAATAGTTGCCCCTCTTTGTCCGACATCATGAAATGCCATCTTAACTACTGAATTTGTTGCAAAATGGACTACCCGTCTTTGGATATCACGTTCAAGTTAAAAGGCATTCACAAATACATTATTTTAATACTGGAAATTGAGTTGTATGTACAATATTTAGGGGAAGCTAAATTGTGCTCACACGGATATGGCGGGGTGTTTAGAAGTTTATTCTAAATTCTCATGTTGGATTCTTATTAAAAAATACGAGATTCTAAAAAAATAACTTTTTTTTTATTGATTTATTTACACTGCAAAAACGACATGATGTATTTAACTTTTCATTTGAAAGACTTCAATGAGTGTGAGCTTAAAATATGATACTTCTGCGGTTGAGGTTTTAACAAGTTTATTTTGGGTTGCTATCTAAGAAAATGCTAAAATGACTATTACAAAGGTAATTTGGAATATTTTGTGTTACAATGCCTATAATATACGGGTATTGTTGTTTGTACCATTCACATACAATCAATTTCCTATATTTGGGGCACAATGGGATTTTGACAAGACTAAAATGAGCCTAATATAGAAAAAGAGTTGTAGATTGGTAAAATAAATATTATTTTTCGTAACATATATATTATACATAATGTGGTGTATATACATTTTCAAGCATGGTGTTTGTGAAGGTAGACAACACCTTCTTTCCTTGTGGATACCCCCGAGTTGTAAAAGAAAACAGAGGAATTTGATAAGCGTCCTATAAATCTTCTTCCTTAATTTTCTGACAATTTTCTTCCATATTTAATATACTGCATATATTTTCGTTCAAAATGACATTAAGGTAAGCTACTGGGCTTCGACAGATTAGAATATAAGCATTAATCTAGTCATGCATCATTCAAGTAGTACATTAGTCATTGTAAATAATACTAATCTATTTGGAATTTCATTTCTCCAAATTACATAACTACTTTTAAGCAGAATGTGAGCACATTATATCATTCGATATTTTGATTTAGAAATTACTTTTCAAGAGACAGCAGGGTGATTAAGAAATTTCTTTGTTTTTATGGAGAAGTTAATAATTCAGATGCCAAATGAGAACGCATGTCCTGTCGATTTGATGCGAGCAACGGCAGTTTCACATTGTAAGAACTTGTAGATTGGATTTAGTTCGAAATTGTCACCCATGATGGAAAAAATATGGGGAAACTCTTTCCCTAATTTCTTGGCATTGAGATAAAGTACATCATCCGGGTGTGGATTTTGCAGGTATGCACTGAAAAATCACTGAGAAAATTAAGAGAATACGGCTTTCTTCTTCTCTTATCACCATTGTTGCGGTAGAAGGAGAGGGATAAAACCCTAGAAACTCGAAACGTACTACTAATCATCGCGATTATCAATCAAGAACACTGGATTTCTCATATTGATTGATGTGTTCTTTGTTGCAACCTTCACAGGATTTTGACTAAATTGAAAGCGATAAAAGACTGAGTTTGAAAGTACCTCATCGATGGTCGACACGGCTGGACAGCGGAGATAGCTGAGATGTTGCTGAAGAATTGTTTTGCAACGGCGGAGCAAAAAGATGCAAGCAAGTGTTGTATGTGTTCACTTTTAAGTAAATAATTTTCTCTCTCCATCATTTAACGGCCTTCAATTTTCTCAACTACTCTCCAATTAAAGATCATTTTTTTATAGATCCAGAATGCAAAATATAAATTTAATTTCCCCTTCATCGCTCTCACATTTACACCCAAACAATTAGTAATCTTCCTTGCAATTCACTTTCATCAAAAAAAAAAAAAAACCATTCTGTTCGTGTTTAGGTCAAATTCTGATTATATATTTGGCAACTGTTTGCAATGACTTGAATTTATGCTTGTAGAAAGATTGCCGAACTTGTTCGATGGTAATGAAATTCAATTATTTGATATACAACTACTTCTACCTTTTAGCATTTGCAACACTGTTGCATTGCGGTAAAGATGTCATAATCAAATCATTAGCTGCAAAAGTCTTATGGTCTGTGGCTCCGGAACCACGGAGACAAGCACCACGATCAATATCACAAGAGGAGATAACTAAACCAGAACCAAAGCTACCTAAATGGCTTCCATCAAAATAAATCGTAGTAATGGTATCCCAAACCATTTTTGCAGTAGGAAATTGAATGAAGTTGCCAGCGAGTGTCAGATCCATAGAGTTTATTAACCATCCTTTGACAATGGCATTATCGGTATACCATTTTGGAAAGTAGGGATCTTTCTTGTGACGGTGGTGAATGGTTGCCATTGATGTAGCCCAATTTGTCTTTGTCAGATATGCACATCTCGATAACTTACGACCAAAGGGCATAATTGGAACCATCCAACTTCATGCCAATCGGAGTGGTTGAGTTTTCGATGGTCAGATTCGGGACCTGCGCTACGGATAAAGCTTCAGTCACTTGGTTGGTATGAGGATGGCATCACAATCGCCCATTGCTGGGTTGCACAGTTCAAAGTTAGGGTGTTTTTCGTGGTAAGAGAAAGTTAGGGGGTTTTTGTGGGGAAAGGAGCTCTGATACCCCACAATCTTTTTCCCCTTTTCTTATTTTCAATTGTTTCCTTTATATTGAGAGAATATAAATAAATAGAAAAACTTGTAATCATAATTTTGACTTCTAATTTTGGCTATACATATGTCTTGGCAAAGATCTTGTTACCAATTGATTGTGATGATCCTATATTTACATCGACACCTATAACTTTTGTAAGTTAATTTTTAATGGCTCACACCAACATGTTGAACTTTGTTGCTGCCAAGAAATTGTTGAGCTGTATGTTCCTTGTTTTATTGCCTGATAAACCTTTCTGATATGCACTTTTGTATTTTGGGGTTTTCCCTGTTTTGCTCCCTACTATTATATGACGCACATCTTGTTAGTGTTTATGGGGCAACAGTGGAATAAAAACCTTACTGTAACACTGGAATTGTTACCATCTTGTCACAATTGGATGGTTTCAAGTTCGAGTCGTGGAATGATCTTTTATATAATATAATAAAAGTCCTTATATAAAATAAGCCAAAATTAGTCTTAACACTTTTGAAACTCACACATAATGGGAGTCTCGGGTACCAAGCTACCCCATTTGAGTGGAAAGAGAATTTCCTGTGAAAATCAGTCATCTCTAGTCCCTTGTAATATTGATGCAATCTCGTGACTAAAATGTGACGTCTCTGTATAATCATGGGGTTTATCGACTTGATATTCTTGCTAATGAACCATGTAACCAACCAACGTTGTCTCCGTCATTTGCTTTGAAAAGTTACCCTGTCATTGAAGGTGCTTCTGCTGTTTCAACTGGTCTTCTGAAATCTCAAGCCGGGTGCTGAAACAAAACTTCAGCATCTGCATATGCAGAAGATCATGGATGCACCAAAAAACTTGAGCACTTCAATTCTAAGATATATGGAAGTCATTTGCATAAGGATTTTCCATACTCTGACGTGCTTTGAATATGAAAAATATGTGACCACTTTGAAAACATATACCTGAAAGTAGCACTTTTAGTAGCTTAGTTAATTAAAAGCTACCAACTCCATGTCTAATTTTTCTGATATTCTGACTTGCTTTAATATCAGTTCCAATATTCAAACCTTGACTTTTGAAGGTTCTAAAACTTGATTCAAATCTTTGAATTCTTCCTCGGATAAAATCAAACCATCAATCAAAACAGTTGAACATGTGATGCCCAAGCAGGTCCCCCTTATATAAGATCAATGTTGTGCCGCTCTGTTAGACCAGACTAATCTTTTCAAAAAGCCTCAAAATAAACCAAGAACCATCATTTTTCCCTTATATGAAAATGAAGTGCTATCATATTTGTCCAATCATCCTCTTTCTCCTCTTGTTCATTTACGGCTCTATGAAAGTGGAGGCTGTAAGACCTCTCAGCAATGAATTTTCTGATTCTTCGCTATTAGATTTCATATTTCTTTTTAACCGAGCTCATTCGGGTCCCAGTAACAAAGGAGCAGGTCATTGAACTAAAGCTGGCAGTTTTAAGGGGTTTAATCAATGCATATGAAGTCTTCAATTGGTCTTAATTTGTGAACTGAAGTCATTGAGATACAATTTTTTTTTTTTTTATGGCATAATTGAGATGCAGTCGTGGTTCTTTGTCCACATTCTACGGCCACCACTTCCACTTCTGGGCATTGATATCTTGAGATGGTGAAAACTCTTATTTCTATTTTCAGAAAGCCTGTATGAAAGTAGATAATTTGTACTTCCCTATATGTATGATTTATTTTTATGTTGCAAGTTTCTGGGGTAATTATGCTATAAATTGAGTCAAAATGATATATGTATGATTTATTTTTATGTTGCAAGTTTCTGGGGTAATTATGCTATAAATTGCATCAAAATGATATGAATTCTTAAATTGTTTTCCAAAATTTCAAGTACTATAAATGTAGCCTAAAAGGTGTTTGATAAAATTACTGAATAGGATTTGAAACTTGGTATTTGGTAACTTGAAGATATTAACATGGAAATCAAGGCTTCCGTGGGTGAAACTTTGGTGGAAACTTGCGTCTTTCTCCTGTATGAGCAATGCATCTTTATGGATTCTTTTCTCTCTTCGCATGTCTATGCTGGTCTCATACACTGAGCAGACATCCTTGAAGCTTCAGACCAGAAAAAATTATACCTTGGTTGCTCAAGTTTGCTATCAATATCTGGGTTACCTTCGAGTTGTCATGTGCCATACTTTTAGAAAGCTTTGAAGTAGTGCCCTTTCAATCCTTAAATCACATGAGTTAGCTCACAAGCTATATTATTTGATGGCATTCAGATGCTATGGAGCTCTTTTAACCTATAAAGCATTGATGAAAATATTGATATTAATATCAAACTTATCATATAATACTTATCAATATCAATTATAATAGGAATGGAAAAATTTTCTAAAAATTGTAAGCTATTATGGTTATATTGAATGATATTTTAAATATCAGTCGATATATCATCAATACGATAATATATCACAATATTATTATGGAATCAAAAATATTAGCATCAAAGGCCTTGATATTATAAATATCTATTCCAATACCAATACATCATCCTTGTTTTGTATGCCTACTTGTATGGAGGAATTGAATCGAATTTCTATTCTTATTAATTGAAGTCCTGGGATATTCATTTTTTTATCCATCTCACACAATCCTAACCGTGTAGGTTTCATATTGTTAACTTAGACAATTATAACTATGACAATACATTAAAATATATCTAAATTTTTAGGAAGAATTCTGATTGCTAAAAGTATTGAAGCACCCTAAAATAGGAGGACTCTTAACAGTTTTTATTAATTGTGGTTGGTACTGAAAATATAAACATTATCCCCATATGATTGCGACATTCTGCTTCCTGTGTAAGCTCCATGGTTTTGATTGCTAGAGCCTTGTGCTCGAAGCTCAATTGAAATCGGAGGCTTATAAATCAGTGCTTATATAAGCACAATCTTACATAATCACTTCCCAAATCCAACTTTTAACAATATGCAGTGTGCATGTCTTATCCATCATTTACAAAAAGGAAAATGAAAGAATATGGATTGGTTGAGTTATGACTTGGTTGCCTCTAGGATTTTGCCTGGGCCTGGTCTGGTTATTAGGTAACCAATGAGCTATAGGTATTCATATGAAGAAGCCATGGTAGAGCAATAGAGTTGAAAATGAGCAATATAAGGTTATTAACGTATTTATTTAAGTCCACTGCTTTCATGCTTTTTACTGACTAGCATGACTATTATAGCTACTGTCAGCTAATTCATCCTTAACACAGAAGGTCAATCATTGAGCCTTATGCCATGCTAAAATTCTGAAAACTATATTATATGCATGTCAGTTGTCAGATAAATTATTACTTGATAAGTTTTAGAAAAATTGAGGTCTTAACCAAACTTTATGATTGAGTTAGTTGCATGATTGGAAGATATTGAGGTTCGGTTGTTATGTCAAAATCTGAAACTTAAGTCTCATACATAACCGAGGCATTAGAGAAGATCAAAGTTCATGATAAAAAATTTAAAATTCAACTTACTAAAAAATATCAGAGTGATTATTCAATCAATTTGTAAAGCTTTTTTTCTAAAAAAAACAAAAAATTAAGTAAGAGGAAGTATTGTTGGGAAATAGAGGTTATATTTGAAGGGAAAAAATGAAAATGTACACCTAAAAAAAAATTGATAATACTATAAAAAAGATTAAAAATTATTTGTACTATTATAAGATATTACTCTAGATTAAGTAAAATGATAATAATGGATTCATATAGTCAACATAACTTAGCATAATACAGGACTCTGTTACTTTTTTCTTAATCTAATTTACAACATTATTCTTTAAAAATTGTTCTCAACGATAATGCTAAACTAACCCACAAAGGAAAGTCAATCAAATAACATCTTAAGAAAAAGAGACTCAACCCATGATTGTATTATTTATTAGTAAAGGCTTAATGATTATTTTGTATTCTGATCAAGAGATTAACGACGATTTTGGGAAGTAAACAGTTAATCAAATATCTGTTTTTTTTTTTAATTTTTTATTTTACATACGGATATCACTCAGTTGTTCAACTTCTGCAACCTTTAAAATATTTGGTAAATACTAACAAACAAATTTGAATTAAGGACTCACTGTAGTTCTACCAAATTAGCAGGGACCATCAATTATACATCACTCCTTGACTTCATCTCACTTGATTTTTTTTTAATTGCTTGTTGTGTAACTTATTTAACTTAGCTTTTATAACTTGTCTCAAATAAGAAGAATTCATCCATTTACATAAGAATGTTACTTCCTCAATTAACAATTAGGATTATTTTTCCATCCGTTGCTATAGATGGTTAAAATTCACGTTCTAGAATATTTTATATAAATATATTTTTTTAAAATACTCTAAAATTTCTTACATTTTTTCTATTCAAGAACATTTTAAAGTAAGTTTATGTCTCCTATTTTTCTATAATTTTCTATATTATAGATTTTTTTAAAAATCTCCTATACAATTATCTACATTATATATGTATTTTTGTACATATAAACTGGACATGTGGATGTCCTTTGTTTGTATATCATATCTATGTGGAACATAACCTCTATATTTCTTGACCATCCATGACAACCTGAATGCCTATGCAGTATTTTTCTCTCGATGTGGGGCTCTTGGATACATCCTTATCTCCTTTGTTCCCCACTTGGACTGTTACTTCAACCTTCCAACATTTAGCTTCTTGGCTTAACTTCACGGTCTAATGGAGTACATGAAAAGACGATGGGGTTAAAAAAACTGACTCCCGCATTTGAAGAGTACCGTTAAATAATATAATATTTCATTTATCCATTTATATTAATAAACCCACTCATCAATAAATGAATGGTTGTGCACTTGTGATCCAAAAATAGCCCAAGAAAGTCCAAAAAAGTATCTTCAAACATTTCTCCCAACTATTTGCTAGGGTAAAAAGATACAATTAATGTTTTTTTTTTCATGATTTGCCCTTCAGGATATGTAAATGGACCTGCTCAGAAACTCAAAATCAATTATTGGTATACAAATGGACCTGCTGGCAAACTCGAAGAATCAGTTGCCTTCCCTTAGTCATGAGTTTTGCATCATGTTTCAAAGTCAGCCCTGAGTTTGAGGTTTGTTAGATTGATAACTCGATGGAGCTTAATTTGTATGTTAGCTAAAAGGTTTTGTCAATGTCTCTGAATGGCCATATGAGCAGCGCCTGGTCAAGTTATTACTCTTACTAGGCGAGGTGAACATGGTGAGCATGTCAAGCCTACACCTGCAGGTTGGTGTTCATTTAGTGGCTGGATCAAGTAGGATTGGCTACTAACAAAATTTCCTGAGATACCCCCGCAAGGCTCAGATTGAATTGTGATCACTTTTGTACGGAGTGTTGACTCTTACATAGTAAAGCAAACGAAATGCGGCGGAGTGAAAGAGAGTGTTGATGCGTGAAAATGAGACAATGATCTTTGCTCTTACTACATCTGTACTCAATATGCCAGAACCTGTAATTAAATGGAAACTAGGGGCAAAGTTATTGATGTGTATGTCGGGCAATTTATTTGGTGGTAGATGGCTTTTGATTAGACCGAATACAGTTTCCCTTTCTCGTTTTTAAAAATCACGGGGAATAGTAAACTCTACATCAGTGAGATTTACAGAGAGGAGCGATACATAGTGGTGGAAGGAAGTGGAGAGTGTCTGAATAATATTCACTTGTAAAACAATGAGGAGTGAGAAAAATGAGAGAAGAAAAACAAAAAGATAAGAGGGAATGAGAGTTTTTACTTTAAAAATTATTTTCTTGTTTTATCAGTGAGTTCTTTGGTATTCTATCTCGGGGTTGTTTGTAAGATTTTACATAATAAAATTTTGGAAATAATTTTCCCTTATTTGATAAGGATTTTCTACGTTAAAAATTAGTGTAGATGGATTGACGGAGAGTTCAATATTTCTGCTATATTGGGTTAAAATCCCTGGCTAACCTTAACATAAGGCTCAGTTGAATTGTGATCACTTTCGTGACTCTTTGAGCAGTTGAAAATAGACAAGTATAATCAATATGTATATAATTAAATGGAAACTACAAATAAATGTTGCAATTTATTTGAAGTTGATTAGGCCGAATATGTAAACTTGACATGTAGATCATCTACAAAAGAAGAATAAATTACAAAATGCATTCAATTTTTTTTCTTTTTATCACTTTGAAGCTTATTTGGAAATAGAAAAGGTGTAGTGTAGATGGTGTTGGGAAAATCCCTGTCACCATTATTGGGGTCACTCTCGAGTGGCACTTATGTTCACGGACTCCATTAGATAAAATAGACGAGGGTTTTTTGGAATGGTCCGAGAAATTTGTCATCATTGGTCGAGGACTTATTGGAGGCGTAATGTCCGAGAGGTTGTTGAGAACAGGAGATTTAGTTCTTAGTAATCTGAAATCAAATACATTGGCTATACAATATGATAGGAGCATAGATATTAATTATAAATAATAAGAGAATATTATAGACAAAAAAAACCCAATAGCGCACTCTTTTTATTTTTGCAAGTATAAAAAACAATCGTTTTATAGTATATTTCGTGGTTTCCAAATTGAATAGCGTTAAAAACGTGTGTTTTCTCGTTTTTACAGCAAAATTGAATCTCAAATTGGTGGTCAAAAATATCATTATTTCTCTCTCTTTGTTTGACATCATCGTATTTCACAGTGAGGATCAATTCTCACAGATCTAACCTAAAAAGCCAACTTTTTTTTATAGTAATATCTAATACTAGCTCCCACGCTAAAGGCTCTATTAAAATGCCAATTTTTATTAAAGAAAAACAAATATGAAAAATTGACATTCAGTATAATTTAAACATCATAGCCCTATCAGTAATAATAAGATCATACCAGTGTGTAATAAAGATAATACTCATAGGGGGTTTATCCATGAAATCTAATTGAATGGATCTGTTATTCTGATAATGTATTCAGCCGTAACTTAACCCCATATTTATGAAAATGGTTGGTTAACAGTAACGTGGAAATATCATGAAACCACATATTGCCATTTTTTTAACTTTTGAAAGTAAGCTGATTTTGTCTTGATACGTAGTTAGGCACAGGAACAAGTCCAAATTTGAAAAAGGTCGTGTGACCCATATCCCACGCTAGGAAGCTTTATGAGTAATCAAAATTTCCCAACCAAAACACTATGACTACCTCCAGCAAATGTTGAGAGATACTGAAACGCCGTATAAATGTCGTAACACTTATGGTATTCTTAGATTTCAAATCCAACAACCCCCTGCTTTTTCTATAATAAAAAATAAAAATAATTTTTTTTTATTTTTTTAATAACAAAAAACACGAACCATTAAATTTGAAATTCAACAACGTCCCATTCTCCCCTCAGCAATGTGCCACCACCACATGTAACTATCTATGGCTTGCACTGCCTTGACCACCCCCTTTCTCTTCTTCATTGTATTAAACACTCCATAATTATAAAATTGAAAGTTCTATTCTTTTTTTTTTTTTTAATGAAATGTGTATATTATGCCAAATATATCTTTCATTCTATTCATAGTTTCATTGATTGTAAAAATGTGACTTTTAATTATTCTAGTAGTAAAAAAAATGTTTTGATGCATGCAAATTTTTTTTTTAAATTTATCATTACTAAGCATTTTTATGTATGGTATAGTCACTATAACTATCTCTCCAATATGGCCAAGCTTGCCATTGGAGCCTCTAGGCTCCAATCCAATCAAAATTATCTCTTGTAATATATATATATTTTTAATATAATTAGTAAAATTCTTATCATGTCCCGTAACAGAAAGGATCTAAATTTAACCATATGGGAATTTAAGTTGGTTTTCAAAAGAGCCCTAAATTGGTATCTAGTTGGCATGTTTATATTATATATCAACTTAAATCAATTTATATATTACATTAACTTAAAAAATATTTATATTGCATATCAACTTCCATATCATCTAACCTAGTAACTTATAAATTATAGGGAAAAAATGAAAACTATGGATTGCAAATATTCACTCAAAAAATGTTATCAAATTGTTTGGTACTAATAAAAAAACCTCAAAACCATAAATTGTATTCCCTAAAATATTTTTAAAAGAAACTAATTGGGTTATCTTAAATTATTCTCATTTTCCACCTATTTTAATTCTCATGGGTCCCGTTAATGTGCTCCCAACTCGAATGGAGAAAAACAAAAGATTCAGATGGGGAAAAAAAAAAATCAAATAGGTGAACAAATGAAAAAACATGTGGGCACCAAGAGTAAGCCCAATATGCTAAAGTTTAGGGATGGCCTTGAGTTCTTAGGCTTGGAATAAGTGGGCCAATTGGAGAGGTGCCACGTGGGTCATTCCAATTGAAAGGGATCCATGTGGATAGATTAACCAAGAGAAAGGCTACATGGAAAGAGAGAGAGAGAAAGGGAGTGATATCGATGCTGTTTAGGAAGAGAAGAAAAGAGAAAAAGTATTTTGTGAATGATCCAAAGAGAAAAAAACTCTTCATTTAATCTCACGGTTTCACTCACATTTTTCTAATCTCCATAATTTATCATTAAAATTTATTTAATAATGATTTCTTGTTAGACAATACAACCAAGCAATTCCATCAATGGGATTATGGCGCAAGTTATGAGAAAGGGTCCACTTGGATAATATTAAGTTTCTTTTAGATAACCTACTTATCATTATATTAATATTAGATCTAAAATCTAGATAAGTTCAAAGGGATAGATGATACATAGTTTGCTTCCCTAGGAATTATATGGCTTAAATAAGTATCAACCTTTGTATTTAATAAACTAGATTTAGGAAATTTTCTTTTCCTATAATCTAATTATACTAATGCTTTACATTTATTCTAGCTAGTATTGCAAAATATTTACTAATTTTATTGTTAAAGGTATCTCTAAGAAGAATTATTTTAAAATTTTTTTATTTTTTTTGTTTATGATGTAGAGAAAATAAGTTTAAAATTTTAAATTACATTCAGATACAAATCATCAAAAAATTTAAATTGAATTACTTTTTAATACTTATCAAGTTTTAAATATATTTTTAAAAAAATTCAAAATTTCTTATAATAAAATTATAAATTGTATTTTTAAAATAAATAATAAACATCTCTATTTGAGCAACGTTGATAAGCATTTTTTTTAAAAAAATTAAGTAGTATAATATTTATTTATTTTTATATAAATTTGTTCATATAAATAAACTTATGACATATCATGTCACTCAAAAAATTTTCAAAAATACCTCAAAATATTCCTCATCCAAATTTTTAAGAATAAAAAGAAACAACTAGTGCAATAATCCTCCTAGCTCACTGTCTGACTTGACTCTCGTTTAGAGCATGGTCCGGACCCGTATGATATCCACTGGGGGGAAAACTCCACACTGTTAATTGGACCGTCCGACTCCTCATCAAGGCAAATTGTCCCGCTTGCAAGTCACCTTCGCATAGCAACGACGATCGGGAACTGCCATATCGCTGCTGCCCAACTTTTCGCGGAGGTGGTGGATATGCAAGTTTTGACGGCATTGGTGGAGGTGCTGGTGTCACTCCTCTCACTCTTCGCATACTTTTCGGCTGGGAATTGTGCCGATAACTTATACTCTCGTCGCCCTTCACAAAATACAAGTCTTTGTGGTCAGCTCATTCGTCCCTCGGGTTACCCTTGCTCCGAACACACGGTTCTCTCCCTCTCTTGCTTATTCTTCTTCTCTTGAAAATTAGTCGTTCGATGGATCAGAATTTCGCTGAGATAGTTGTGAAATTAAACGCCTAATTTTGGATTTGTAAAATATTACGTGCTGATAGGGCTAATTTTGCTCTTGTTAGTCTCAATCGCGTAATTAGGAATTCGACGATCGTTTTCTTGCGATTATATGGTAGTTTCTGGTAGAAACACAGTGGCTGAAGCATACGACTATCATTATTAATTGATGGCTAAATTATTTTGTGATTTTGCGTTTATCCTGTATTTATTGGTCATATTAATGTGATATAACGTCGCTTCAGATTCAAACAAAGGACGGTCATCTGCTGGCTCTTCAACGCGTGCATTCTGCTTCTGCAAATTTAAGAGTCCGACCCGGATCTCCGGTTCTTCTTCAACATGGCCTCTTCATGGTATCTTCTCACCCTGCTCTACATTGACTCTGGTATATTATGTGCAGCAGAGAAAGTAATTAGTATCTGATCACACAATTGTCTTGTGTAACTAAAAAGAGCAGGAGTTCCTCTTTAGTTGTTCTGTTTTCATGATCTAACTTGAGGAAATTTAATATTTTAATTTTCATTCAACCTGGAGTAAGAGAGCAATGGTAGAGTGAAGGAGGAGGGTGAAAAGGAAAAAGAGGAAAAATCATTTTGGATAAGGAAAGAGGTAATTTCAGTCCAGTAATACTAATAATTGCAATTCCTTTCCTTTCTTGGTCTTTATGAGTTCCAAAGGGCTTCTCGAGGTCTGTTTGGAACATGGAGAAAGCAAGGAGAAAGAATATTAGCTTAGGAGAAGTTATTTTAAGAGCTTAGGACAAATTCTGTGGTTCGATACTTTAGTCAGTTCCTTTTTTCACTTGCTCTTTGTAAGATCAATTGAAGCTAAAATGTGCGCAATTTTGGGCTGCCGAACTTTGACTTTTGGGAACTTGAATTGCAGACACATGCCCTTGTTCGTAGCATATTATCAAGCAGTAACATGTGTCATGTAATTCAACCCCACCCTCCCCCACCATAGAAGGAGAAAAAAAAAACTTGATCCATGCAAAAAATCAGTGGATTCCAGGAGGGTGTTGTCACTAAACATAGCTTTTTTAAAGTTGTGTTTTACTCCTTTTTGTAAGATAAGTTCATCAAAGGTGTTATTTAAGGCTTCCTTGTTTCCACTAGTGCACTTGAACAAAAAAACTGCCCTTAGCCTTTCTGATGTACTTAGGCTTTGTAATTTTGATGTTTTCCATATACTCTTATGCATACAGGGAGGTGATGCATGGTTTTTGAATTCTGAGGAGCAATCATTGGGATTCATCCTCTCTGATCATGGTTTTGATGTATGGGTCGGTAATGTGCGTGGAACACGTTGGAGTCATGGGCATGTATCTCTATCAGAGAAAGACAAGGTACCCAACATATAAGCTGTGTTGTATGTAAACATTATGATACTATGTCTAATTAGAGTGACAGCCAAAATTGATATATATGATTGCATCAGGTTGGTGCTCCATAGAGGCATTTCCTTGTGTCATTGTCTCACTTATAACTTTGAAAGGTGAACCAAACCTTCAGAGAGAGAGGTGCTTGATAGAGAGATACATGTAGAATGCGCCTTCTAGCATGACATAGCTCATTGTCCATAACATGGACCAGTACCATCTGGTTTTGTGCCATGAACTGGCTTTTTTTTTTTTTTTAATAGGCTTGTCTAGATGTAGTTTTTTCTGTAAAATGTTGTCTTGAGGGATTGACTCATATTGTTGGTTAACCAATAATAAGCTGCTTCACTATTTATCCCAATCCTGTATGGGGCATGTAGTTACCGTTTTCTTTTTGCAGGAGTATTGGGACTGGAGCTGGGAGGAATTGGCGCTTTATGACCTTGCAGAAATGATCAACTATGTTTATTCAACAACAAACTCCAAAATTTACTTGGTTGGGCATTCGCAGGTTAAATTTTCGTTTTCTAAGCTGCTTCCCAATTTTTCTGTGGTTATATACCCGTTTTTCTCTGCTTTTGTTAGCACTTTCTGTCTTCTACTCTTAACTTCTTCATAGATGTAATTCTTTCTCACAGGGGACCATAATGGCTTTGGCTGCCTTCACTCAGCCAAACATTGTGAAAATGGTTGAAGCTGCAGCTCTTCTCTGCCCTATATCATATTTGGAACATGTTAGTGCTCACTTTGTTCTTCGCATGGTTAGCATGCATCTTGACCAGGTAATAGTGTTTCTTCTTTATCTACTTGTATTTTTAGATCTGATTGTTATGACGAAATTTTTCATTCTTCACAGATGATCCTTACTATGGGTATCCATAAACTTGATTTTAGAAGGTATATCTTTATTGTATGTATCTGTTTGACTTAGATGTTTGAGGCTTATAAATTATAATATGTAAGAAAAGCAGTAAAATGCCATTTCTTTTGAATGCAGTGATGTGGGGGCTTACATTATGGATTCCATATGTGATGGCCATCTAGATTGCAATAACTTGTTATCTTCCATAACTGGTAATTCTCTTTCCCAGCTGTCCTCCTCACCCCCAAACAAAGTTCCTAGAAAAAAAAAAAAGATTAAAAAAAGCATCCATACTAATCTATGGCGCTCATCAGTGTAGTACTCTATGGATGCTCATTTCACCATTATGCATCTCCATGCGAAGTCAACCCTTCCCGTTGTCTCTCTTTCTGTGGTTATCCTCTTATTCTCCATGTACTATATTGCTACAGTATCTATCCTCAGGATTTTAAACTTCAGTTTCTTAGTGATCACATCTCACATTATATAGCATATGTTATAGAACTTAAAAACTCATTATTTATTTAACAATTCTTGCCAACCTTTTCCTTAGGTTGAAAGCTGTATTCTATATTCAATGAGATCAGACCTGTTCAACATGTATTTATAAATACACCAAATGCCAAATACTTGTCAAAAGGCACAAGTTTAATCTAGTTATAAGTGAATATTCATAGTTTTGCAGTCTTGTACAATTATTAAAGTTTGAAGATGTAATGTATGGACTTAACATGCACAAGGAGCCTGTGGGTAATATTGCCATACAAGAATTAGAATATGATATTTACCTAAAAAAATTACAAGAGATATGTTTGAAGCATTTGGTTATGTACAATGAAGACCACATAATGCACCTATTTGGAGATGTGAGAGTTTGGAAGAGGCTCCTTATAGAAAAAGCTCATTACAGGAAAGGCTTCTATAGGAAAGTCAGGCGGAGACGAAAATGTAGTCTAAAGAAAACCATCAGGTATATGATCTTATATATTTGGGCTTAATATCAGACACTGTCTATAATAGGTTGAATGGATGGTAAAAAATCTATGTAGTCGACCCCACGTAGTGGAAAAAGGCATAGCTTGGTTAAGTTTGAATCTTTGTTACTATTGTGCTACCTATTGACATCTTGTTTCTAATTGATTCATGTTTTGTCAACTCTTTAAAAAAGCAATTTGATCATCTTGCAGGAAAGAATTGTTGCTTTAACAACTCACGAGTTGATTTCTACCTTGACATCGAACCTCACCCATCATCCTCAAAAAATCTTAATCACCTTTTCCAGAGTAAGTGTTCTACAAAATCTTGGATCAGTTATACTTTATAGCTTATTGAGCCTTAGGATGCACTTGGATCGCTAAATTCCTGTTTATACTTCAAGAAGCATCCTTCATGGTTTTCCCTTTTCCCTGGGCATGAAATCTTAAATGCGATTAACTCTTCTGTTTTTCCTTGCATGAATGCCAGACATAGGTGTGATTTAGAGTAAAGCTGTCTCCAATCTTCCAACCATTCTGATTAAAGGATTCGCTTATATTTTCTTGGTGGTGCCCCAATGTTGAGAACTTGAGCATCCTATATGAAATGTGGTGAATTTAGGCTGAAAACCTGTCTTTCTTCGTTGCCTACTCAATCTGTTACTTTATCCATATGTTTTATACTTCTAATAGATTCACACGTTGAACCTATGTACACTGAATGATCTTTGTAAATTGCAGAAATTCAACAACAAGATTTGGAATTGCAACCACATGGGAGGGGATGGGATCAACTTAACCATCTGTGTGTGAATAAGGTCCTGGCCTTTAGAAAAATCCTAGAAACATAGATTTCTTGAAAATAGAGAAGGTATATGAAGAAATAGGACCTTTATTGTAGTTTTCAATTAAAGAAATAATACAGGAGGAGAAATCACCAGAAATATTTTCCAAAAGATGGAGTACATTGTGAACAGATAGACGAGGAATGGAAGTTGGAGAACAATGGATCAGCAGAGTAGAAATTGATCATGAATAGGTAGAGGAATTGGCATGAATCATTTGGCATTCAGGTTTAGATAATTTTCAAATGTTCTCAATCCGGAGGGACCGTACAATGTGTAGTCACATTAACCCAGACTTTAGTTTCTTGTTACTAATGGATTGTGCTCATATCTTTCAAAGATGCTTCTGCTAATCTCAGTAACGGTTCTAAGTTGCTTTGTCGTTATTGGTCCAGAAGGAGAGGGAATTGTGGCATCAGCCACTATTGTACAGCAGTTGGATGATCACGCTTTCAGTGATCATTATGAAGCCATGATTATCATATTGCATAATTGCTCCATTGGAGAGTTGGCCATCAATGTTTACTGTTGTATTCACCCCCTTTCCAGTGCTCTTCTGCATTCTCTTACCATCCTGTTCCCTTGTTTGCAGTGATCCGTAAAGGCACTTTTGCCAGATATGACTATGGGATTTGGAAGAATTTGAAGAAATATGGGTCCTTAAAGCCACCAGCATTTGATCTTACCTACGTTCCAAAGACATTGCCCATATGGATGGCTTATGGGGGAAATGATGCATTGGCTGATGTGATGGATGTGCAGCACACTCTCAAAGAATTGCAATGCAAGCCAGAGTTGCTTTATGTAGAGAACTATGGCCATGTTGACTTCCTGTTGAGTGTACAAGCAAAGGAAGATATATATGATCACATGATTGGATTCTTCAAATCGTTTGGGAATTCTAGTTCTTTGTGATAGGTTCCTGCTCCATGGGATTGATTTCATGTATTTTACTACAAGCATATTCTATGTAGTTCATCTCGAATTCCTGATTGTAAAGGAAATGGAAATGACTGAACGAAGAAGGTAAATCATTTAGCTTCCTGTTTCCTTAATTTCTTAGTTGCCAAGAGGATAACTGGACTATGCAATGGTTATAGATGCTTATGCTGACGATTTGTCTTTCCATCGTTCTGGTGGCTCCTGTGTCTTAGTTGCAGGATTGGTGGATGCTTCAATGAAACAAGTTCTCTTTTGCTCCGGCCTCCTCCTGGGTATCCCAAAACTAATATACTGCCAGCCCTCTCCCTACGCTTGCAAGGAAGTTGGGCGCTGTAGCGGCCAGACCACTAGTTTCAGGGACTTAGTAGAGGTGAGATCTATGTACTGTTATTCTAGCTCTGGTGCTCAATAGCTTCTTTAAATGTTCCTGTGGATACTTTCTATAGAAAATTATCGTATATCCACTCTTCTGCTAGTTAAACATTTGTATCTCTGTCACTCGTGTCTGTCTTCTATAAATATGTAAGTTCTAATCAACGTTCTCTTAATTTAGACATTAGTGGGCCTATTTCATTATTTCTCATCAATCAAATTACAGCATTGTAGAGTTTTGCAAAAAGAACGGGAATTGGCAAGGAAAGAAATTTAGCTATGGTCTTTAGGCTTTAGCCCTGTGGTTGGGCATATCTTTCCATTCCCCTTTTATGCCTGCGTCTTGCTGAGATGGAATCACCTGTAGCAAAAAGTGTTCAGGATCCTCGTGTAGAAGTTCTGATTTCTATGGATGCCCATCTATTCTATTAATAAAAAAATATAAATTTTTTTTTTAAATGTGAGAATATGTATTTTTTATTAGTTGATAAAAACAATTTACGATATAATAAATTTGATATGTTAAATAACTTTTTAATGTTTCTTATGGTCTGATTAAATGTCACACTACTTCCTAGCACGTCAAATCAATTGATGTAACTTTTTTAACACTTGGGTCAATGAAGATTTTCCCTTCCTTTTTTTCTTTCTCTCTCTCATTTTTAATGGCTGAAGCAACAGGTGCTTGTTAGACTGACAGAAATTGGGCTCGAAATGGGCTGGGCTGCAATGGTCAGAGGCCCAACAGGGGTGGGAAGAAGCAGGTCCAAGTTGGATTACTTTATTGTTGAACCAAATCTGTTGGTTGCACAGTCGATCAAAAAACAAGAGCCAGACTGAAATATTCTACAGTTAAATAGCTCAGTAACAATAAATAAATAAATGAATGGGTTTTTACCATCCAGATCCAGCCAGCCGTGAACCATGCCACTGTTGTCATCTTTTTGCCTATGTATGTGGGTCTCCCTTCTAACCTCTGCTCTCGTTTCTGAATAGACCACAGCACCCCCCGCCACCCCCCCCTCCGGCAAGATCTTGCGCTCACCCACGTACACCAACCATGCTCCTTCTGTTCCATAACATAATTGAATGAGACAGGACAGGCACCCTTATGGCCCAGCTGTTTCATTTCATAACACAATCGAAAGCTTTTCCTATCTGATCTATGGAACCGTAATTGATGCCCATTACAACTACAACTTGAGATTGTTTCAACCTGTGGCATTTGATGAGAACCGCGTCACTTATACGGTAGAACAAGAAAGTCCTAATTAAAACTAATCAAAAGTATTGTTTTGCTGACAAAATCAAAATTCTCACTCTTTTCCTACTGCCCTGATATGCCTTCCGGACTCTTCTCCGTCCAACCTCCGATTCTACACCTGCTACCTTCTTTTTGAATCTCTCTCTCTCTGGTTCTTTTCATCAAAATTACAATTTGCTAACTAAAATAGCTAAGAAACGAATAAGTTGTAGAGCAATTTTTAATCTCCCTTTCTGCTTATCTCCCCTGCCTCCATTCTCCTATGTCTAAAAGGTCTAGCCACTAGTTATGCAATTCTAGTCCTTGATTGAGGACTGATCGATAATTTGATTTTTCTGTTCCCCATGAGCTTCATAAGAGTGTTTCCAGCATTCTCATCGTCCACACACATTCCTTTAGCCGTGATCTTCGACTCGTAGCCTCTCACCTCTGTCCTGATAGTTTCCTGCATCACTGCCATCAATCCCGGATTGAAAGACATTATTTCCCTTGCAGTCTCGGCACTTTTGAACTCAGTTGTATGGCTAAGTCCTGCGAAAGTATTTTTATTTTATCAGATTTTGATTACTCTCTTATGGATATCACAATAAATAAATAGGTATTCGGAAAACGTGCGATGTTTGTTCGAGAATCAACCGAAAGTTGATCGAGGGTCATTCAAGTAGTAAAAAATGCTGAAGGATCGCTTGATATTTTTACGAGAATCAATCGAATGTTAGCAGAGTAGCACATGATAGACGCCTAATTTGTTGTGTTTGGTCATTCTCTTGTGGGTAATTCAACAAATGGATTTGACATCGGAATATTCGCACAGGGTTTGTGGCAAATGACTGGTCGGGCAAGCAAGATGTCAGTCAATAAAAGGTTGACTGATTGAGAGAAGAATTCGGTCTACATCTTGTTAATCGATTGAGAAATGTTGCAGCAAAATGGCTGGTTGCGTTGAAAATGTCAGTTTGGTTTTTACCGGTTTGGAATTTCGGTATGGTTTTCTGGTTTAGAATTTCGGTATGGATTACCGGTTTGGAATTCCGGTGTGGATTTACTTATATAGAATGACCGGTATGCTTTTATCGGTATGTTTTTGGCCGGTTTGCTACTTGGAATTGATGGAATTTTTGGAGTGGTTGGAAATTCCGGAATGGATAGAATATTCAGAATATAGATGGTAAGAAATGAAATTGGCCGGTATGAAATTTTAAGAATGAAAATTCGAAATGTAGTTGGCCGGTTTGAAGTGTTAAGGACTGAGAACTCTAAAGTAAAGGCCCAAGCAGGTGCAAGTTTTTGAGAGTATGCAAGAACTTGAGAGATAAGTGTGAGTGAAGAAATACAGAAAAATAAAGAGTAAATTTACTCTTACTTTCTGTTTTTCAAAAGGTTTTTTGTAACCATTTTTAATAATGTGAGTTTTTATAAGTTAAGTATCCTGTAATTTTTTTCTTTTATCTCTCTGCTTATTATCCGTCATTTTTTTTCAGACTTCTTAGCTAATTGACCGACTGCCTTTTCCAACATAATTTACGCCTGTGTGCTGATTCCATGCAATAAAAAATTATTATTAGCCTTTGTGCATATGGTTGAATAAAAAATTATCCAGTTTTAATTTTAATTTTCATACAATAAATTTATATTCTAATTTTAAATATTTTAAAATGCTCTATTTATTTTTCTAATTTTCAATCCTGTGGATTACAAACTAAAAATAAAAGTTTAAATTTAACTCTCTGATTGATTCTCTGATATTGAAATGGGTAAAACTAACCAAACTAGAATATCTAAGGCAGAAAGGGACAAGCGAATGGTTTTCCATGATAGTGTTCCAAGACCTGAGATTGTTCTAAAGAATATATTATCTGAATGACAGATTTTTAACCTCTTTACACATGGGTTTAAGCATCTCAGAATTTATATCTGAGAAAATGTTTCAGATATAATGAATTTCGTATTCATAGAGATGTCAAACCTGTCTCAAATTAATTGAGTAACTTTACATGGAACTCCAATTTGACAATTATTCCTCACGCTAACCATGCAATTCGGTTCAACTGTTTGAACTACTCTTTGGGTCTGGATTAGAGGAGCGCAGAGGCACTGCGATGTAGGCTCCGTACGGTGCATGTATGACACCGTATAAAAATCGTTGGATCTTCATCCAATGTCCATTATTTTTTCATTATTAAAAAAATAAAAAATATATTTTTTTTATAAATAAAAGAATTAATAATGAATGTTAAATAAAAATTCGACGGCTGTCACACGGCATTGTACGAGCACCTTATGGAGGCTGTGCCGCTATGCCCCTCGGTTGGGGTAAGAGTCTGATCCGGTTCAATTTTATGCTAGTCTTTCACGTGTATTTATAAAATTAAATTAACTTTACTTATTATAATATTTAATTAAATTGGACGTAATCTAACATTAATTAAATGAAGATTAATGGCAAATTTTATTAATGTAAAATATCAACAGATAACACCTTAAGTTATGAGTAGTGTTGACTTAACTCAGTGTTAATTGATAAAATTATCTCGAATCATAATTAGCCAACAAATTATTCTTTTTCCAAAAACCAATAATAAGTTTAACTAAGATTTTAAAAGTAAAAATAACAAAAACAGTTTTGCCATTATTTACGCCCCCATCGACTCTCCACACTATTTCGTCCTTCCTAAAATAGTGACATCTTGAGAAGTATTTATGTGATGTTACACTGCCGGAAGTGTTACCAGTAGGTTGGTCTAAGAGTAAGTCTCACGTGGGCCAAGCCCAATTTGGCCCATACTTTCATCTTCGACCAGCAACGGTTTTTTTTCCTGGTTTTGCACTTCCCACAGAAAGAAACCTCTTTTACAACATATACATCCAGGATCGACGCACATCCTTAAAGGAAAACGTTAGAATCTTCCTACTGTCTACAGAAAATCCTAACGGTTACAAAGCTCAGAAGGAAGGCAATCAATCCAGGCAGCCGTTATTGCCATTAAAGCTCCACGCCAGAAAAGGCAGCAATCCCGACAAAGTACGGGTATCAAACATTTCTGCATAAGGAAGACAGTCCAGCACAATGGCTATAAAAAGCAATAGAGTCATCACTCCAAAGCATGTTAGAATTGGCTCACAAACGCTCTTACTTTGCCCACAAAAGCTCTCTACTGTAAAAAGCTCTCTCGCTTACCGACACCCTCTTTGTCGCTCTCAGCCACTATACTCTTAGAGAACATGGTGCTTAGAGCGAACGCTCCTCACGAGCCGCAAAAGTCTCTCTCAACGAGAGCAAACCCACCGACACAAATACTTACCCAGCATTCTCACTGCAATCATTTTCTTTTATCTTCTTAATTCGAAGGCCGATTGACTTATCCAGAACGAAGGAACCCCCGATACTCTCGTGTGGAGACCAGGACCTAGGATCAGGAGAAAGCCTCCCGGGTCGTTAGATCCACTGGCGACAGTAGCCAATCGGCTATGCGCCACCCTAGAGAAAGAACAGAGTTGAAAACATATCTCAACTTCAAAAGATCAGGCAACGCCGCTCAGGCAGACTCCAGATTGGAGAAGATTTTGAACTACATGTTCAAGGACAATGAACACGCCGTGGACCTTGACAGATCTCCTTTCACGGTAAAAATCTTAAACTATCCGATGTCGGCAAAGATCAAGATGTCACCCCTTGACTCATACGATAGGAGCGCTGATCTTATGGATCACCTCGATCATTTTCGTACCCATTTGAGTTTACAAGGGTTGGAGGACGCAGCGATGTGTCGCTACTTCCAACTTACGTTGAAGGGAGATGCTCGCATCTGGTTCCATCATCTCCCCTTCGATTCAATCAGCAGTTTCAGAGAGCTGACTGATCTCTTCTTGGCGCAATACGCCTCCAGCCGTCAAGAAGAGAAGTAACCTTAGCACCTCTCCAACATCAAGCAGTAGGGAGAGAATCTGCAAAAGTTTCTGGATCGCTTTATGGCAGAAGCCAGACGGATCCCCAGCTCACGGAGGAGATGAAGCTTGATAGTTTCATCTTCACGCTGACATACGGGGACTTCTTTAGGTGCCTAGCGCACAAGAATTCACAGACCTTCGAAAGGTGAAATCTATCACCAGGGCCTACGTAACAGTAGAGGAAGCAAATGATACTAATCGTCCCAAGCGGACCGAACAGCCTCACTCTTTATCGGCTAAGGGAAAGAGGAAGTACAACGGCGGCGACTACTTCCGCAGAAAGCACCATAGGATCGGACCACCAGAGCAAAAGGACTAGGGCTGATCAATCTAATGCCCCTGACAGACATGCATTTAAACGTTTTCATGCAGATCCGTGGAGAGAAGTTTTTTAAGTGGTCCAAACTACTTAAGAAAGCGGAGAGAGGAAATCCAACTAAGTATTGCGATTTCCATCGATCTTCCGAATACTTCACGGAAGATTGCAAGACTCTCCAGCGAGAGATCGAAGAGCTGATCAAGAGAGGCCACCTCACCAGGTTCGTTAAGAATCCTGGCAAGAGCTCTGGCATTGCTAAATGAGAAGGATCAGAGCCTTCCCCTCCACAAAATCGCGTCGCAGTAAAAATGATCAACATGATCACGACTCGACCGGCCAAGACTCCTGCGGACCTCAGGGAGCAGCAGAACAGGAGGAAGAAATAGCGCACTAAAGGCAATATCATTAGCTTTAACGACAATGACTTGGATCATATAATCTCCCCCCATGCAAATCCCATTGTTGTATCTGCGCTCATTTCGGATGATAGCGTCGATTACAAACTTAAATGAGTATTTATTAATAATGGAAGTTCACGTGATTTGCTTTATCTTAACGCGTTCTTTAAACTTTGTTTAAAAAATAGTCTGTTAAAACCTACTGAAGGCCCATTGTACGACTTTAACAATGAGTCAGTGCCTATCCAAGGGACGAACCAGTTGGAAGTCACTCTGGACACATACCCAAAAACGGCGAGTCATACACTCACCTTATTGGTGGTTGACCTACCATCCATCTACAACGTTATACTAGGTCGCCCGTGCCTAACTGCGTTTGACGCTATCACTTTTATACCACATCTCAAGATAAAATTCCCAATAGCATGCGGTGTAGGCGAAGTGCTAGTGACCAAATCATTGAGCGGACATATTACATGTCCTAGATCACTTCGAGTGGCAGCACCAAGTCGGCAGGAAAACTCGATCATTGAGACGAAGGAACTCTACAGCAAGCACAGTTTGGTGAAGTAACCGATTTAATTCCACCGAACTTGGAGGACCCGAAAAGGTGCGTACAGATCGACGGCTCATTCACCGGTACACTGCGCGACGAGCTGATCACGTTCTTACTACAAAACGCTGACATCTTCGCGTGGACTTCCCCGACATGCCTAGGATTTAGGTCGGAGTAATTGTCCACTAGTTGGACCTCGATCCCTACCGCAAGCCCATCAGGTAGAAGTGGAGAAACCACTAAGTAGAGAAGTTGATTGCCATCCGGGAGAAAGTGAAGAAGTTGTTGGACGCCGACTTTATCGAAGAAGTCTAATACCCAGATTGGCTCTCTAATATCGTCATGGTAAAGAAAAGTAATGCAAAATAGCGAGTTGTTTTTCTAGATCCGGATGCCACTTTCCATTTCCCATAATCGACCTGTTGGTAGACTCCACATCTAGACACAAGCTGTTGAGCTTCATGGACTTATCTAGGGCTACAACCAGATCCAGATAAGTTTAGAGGATGAAGATCACTCCTCGTTCATAACGGACTAAAGCATCTATTGTTATAAGGTAATGCCTTTTGATCTAAAGAACGCGGATGCCACTTACCTATGACTCGTGAATAAGATATTTAAGAAGCAGATCGGCCGCAATATGGAGGTGTGCGTCGACGATATACTCATCAAAAGCATGACCACCAATGACCATATTCGCAATCTGGCTGAATCCTTCGAGGTGCTCCGTACACACCAAATGAAATTGAATCCAGTTAAGTGCGTCTTCGAAGTATCGTCAAGGAAGTTCTAGGTTTCATCGTCTTTCAATGAAAAATAGAGGTAAACCTAGAGAAGATCAAAACTCTCGCGGACATGACTCCGTCACGAAGTGTCAAAAATATCCAGCGGATGACCAGACGATTGGCGGCCTTATCCCGCTTCTTAGCTAAGTCGGGAGACAATTATCAGCTTTTTTTGTAAGGTTTTGAGAGGGACGAAAGCGAACGGATTCCAATGGATAGCAAAATGCCAGGCAGCCTTCGATGAATTGAAATAGTATCTGGCCAGTCCACTGTTACTGACGTCCCCCAAGGACGGAGAGGAGCTATATCTCTACCTAGCAGTGTCTGAGGTGGCTCTCAATTCTGTCCTCATATGTCAGGATTCCGACACTCTGCGGCTGGTCCACTACGTGGGCATGCCATTGACCGCCCCAGAGACGTGCTACTCATGCGCAGAAAGGTTAACATTGGCTCTTGTCTTCTCCACCCGAAAGATGAGACCCTACTTCTAGGCTCATCGTGTGATTATTCTAACCGACCAGCCTCTGAACAGTATACTCCAAAAGCCCGACGTTTCAGGACGGCTGGTAAAGTGAGCTATCGAATTGAGAGAATTTGACATTGAATTGAGAGAATTCGACATCGAATTTTCGGCCAGATCAGCCATCAAAGGACAGGCACTGACCAACTTTATCGTTGAGACTACGACAACAGTTTTAGATGAACAGTCCACTAATGCCACAGAACAACACGAGAAAGAGCCGAAATGGATCCTCAATGTAGACAGATTATCTACAGACTTAGACAGTGGTGCCAAAGTGGTCTTAAAGACCCTTGACGGGTTTGAGGTGAAGTACTCCCTTAGACTCATTTCCCAGCCACCAACAATATTGTAGAATATAAAACTCTGTTAGCTGGGTTAAGACTATCCAAAGAGTGTTCAGCTAAATGACTGACCGTTTACAGCGACTCTGAGCTAGTCATCAACTAGGCCAACAGGAACTTTGAGGCGTGCAACTCTCACCTAGCCAAATACTTGGCCAAGGTGAAGGAACGCCGCATGGAGATTTGACAAGGTAACCCTGATCTATATTCCTAGAACTGAAAACTGGAAGATCAACCAACTTGCCAGAGCAGCGACGGCAAAAAACCCAGAGCAGTACTCGGGAGACATGCGAGAGGTCCTACACACTCCCAGCACTGAGGAACAGGAAGCCACACAAATCTCCAGCGTAAAAAATTGAATAACTCCATACCTGAAGTATCTGGCGAATGGAGCACTCCCAGAAGATGCAGACGAAGCAAAGCCGATCAAGAAGATGGCCGGCTGGTACACAATGGTCGATGGACGATTATATCATCATGGTTACTTGACTCCTTATTTTTGGTACTTTACTGCTGAGGAGGCGACTATGCCTTCGGCGAAATCTATCTTGAGATATGTGGATCACACATCGGCGGTAAGAATTTAGTATCAAGATCATGCGTCAGGGTTATTACTGGCTGACAATGAAAAATGATGCACTCGAGTTTGTAAAAAAGTGTGAAAATTGTTACCTCCACAGCAACCTACATTACTAGCCGCCCGCTAAGCTGAGATCCTTCCAGGCTTCTTAGCCTTTCACACAATTGAAGCTTGACATTCTCGGTCTATTTTTCATTACAACAGGTCAAAGGAAGTTCATCATCGCGGGCATTGACTACTGAAACTGCCCTGCTTGCCAAGATTACAGAACACAACGCTTTGGAGTTCGTCCGCCAGAGTATAGTCAGCAGATTTGACATTTTCGAGGTCATCATCACCGATAAGGGAACCTAATTCTCAAGAAAATATTTCACCAAGTATTGTACAAATTTAGGTATCAGATTGGTCCATACTTTGGTGGCGTACCTGCAAGCGAATGGACAAGTAGAGATCACCTACCGAACGCTACTCCACGGTTTAAAGACCAAGTTGGAGGACGTAGGGGGCTCTTGGGTTGATGAGCTACCCTCCGTCCTATGGTCTTACCGGACTACTCCGAAGGAACCGACTCGCGAGATATTTTTAATCTCTATTACGGGACTAAAGCAGTAATTTCAGTCAAAAGTGGGTTTTCAAGACTTAAGGTCGAGTCCTTCGACCCCCAAGGTAACTCCCAGAAAATTAGTGAACACCTAAACTTATTAGAGAAAGCCCGCGATACTACCAGAATGTAGACAATAAGCTACCAACAGTGAATCGCCCACTGCTACAATAAGAAAGTAAAAGCACAGTAATTCAAAATTGGAGACTTGATCTTATGAAGTATTAAGGTTACAGGAAAGACTGCCAACTGGAATAAGATCTTTCCAAACGCTACTTCTACGGTAAATTGATTCCACGGATGCGAAACGCGATCCACTGCAAACGCTACTTCTAATAAGGGTCCAGGTAGGTCATTCATGCAAATTCCTGTAAATGTATGTACTTTTCCTAATTAATAAAACTAGTATCCTTTCTTTTATACTATGATTTGTGTTCTTTCCTTTTCCATTTCATATACGTATATGTATGCTTGCATGTTTGCTTGTTTGCAGGACTACACAAACAACTTAGACCGCCCCTAAGTTGGGCGGGCCCACTCGTTATTAAACCCTGGTCACCCAAGCGGCTCATAAGCAGTCGTAACTAAACCTCAGTCATCCGGGCGGCTCATAAGCGATCGTGTTTAAACCCTAGTCATCTCGACGGTCCAAGAGCGGTTGTACTTAAACCCCTGGTCATCCAGCAGTCCATTAGCGGTCAAATTAAACCTTGGTCATCAAAGTAGCTCATTCTCGGTCAAAATCTTAGGGGGCTCCAGAAGAGTGCGTGACGACCTCCTTTATAAGGTCATAGCATGATCAGTCAACGATGGTCGATAAAAACAAGACAACCCTTCAAAAAGTTGGCCACCCAAGTCTTCACTTGGGTAGCGCCACCAAGCCTCTACTCACGCATGAGTATCGAATAGGCTTAACACGACATCAAGATCCACCTTGATGTCTCCTCAAGGACTCAAGTCCTTCAGAGAGCACTGATAGTGTCTAAACTAGGTTGATCAACAATGAAAACGACGATAAAGGAAAAGACACACACAACATCAATAAAACGGTCATTTTATTGCTTGTGCCAATATATTTACAGCAGTATATAAAGGAAAATGTGGAGTACAAAAACTATGGAGGAGCGGGGCTCCCAGGAGGAGGCAGTGGTGACCCTTGACCACTCCGGGGCTCCCCTACGAGACTGTCGCGACGCTGGGCAGAACGGTTCTTTGGGCTGAGAAACTCCACTGAAAAGTTGGGGTTAATCAGTTGTGCAACGCATCGACTAAGATTGACGCCCTCCCATAACCGTGCCACTAACATGTTAGAGACCTCATGGGGACGAATGCGAGTAGTAAACTCGTTCTCTAATGCAGTCATCTTTCCGGCAAGCTTATCAACATGCCGCATAGCCTGGTCAACCTCTTCTTTCAAGCGGATGTTCTCCTCTTTCAACTTATCGTTTTCCCCCACCAAGCCAGTCACCACAGCCTCTCTCAAATTGGTGTTCTTCTCTTTCAGCCTAGCATTCTCCGCTTTCAGACCGACCAGCACAGACTGTAGAGCAATTGCATCTTACTGGCGCTCCGCCTTCAGCAACTGCAACTCCTCATCGAGCCAGGTGATCTCCCTGTCCCGATTAGAGATCACCAGATCTAGCTAGCTAAGCGCTTTAGTAATGAAGCCAGCAATTTTGTGTCCCTATAAAAATGTCTAAGTGTTAGCAATGGAGGCAAAGAGGAAAAGGAGAGTTGTGAGGGTTTACCTGTCAAATCTTGCGTACCGGCCTTTCTAGCATGACGCGAGACCTTGGCCCTAGAAGTGGAGGACGAAAAATAGAACCCTCCTGAATAAGCCTAGCAGTGGCCTCCGCTGCAGACTTCTCCGGTAGCTCTGCTGTAAGGTCCTCTATCCCCACAGGCTTCCTAGCGGCGGATTCCTCCGACCTCTCCACAGTCAAACCCACAGCCTAAGCAGGCTCTCAGGCGGCGGTTTCCTCTGTCAACTCAGCACTAACACTAATCACCAATTGAGACTCTCCGACAGTTGGCACTCCTTGCGCCTCATGAGGCTCCCCAGAAGCAGGCTCCTCAGATAATCCCATGACTAACAAGATAGAAAGCTCAGCAGGCGCCTTTAGGAGCTCTCTGGCAGGCATCTCCTCCGGCAACTCGGCGATCTGGTCTGCAGAGGGCTCCGCAGGTGGCTCTAATGGCACTAAGTGCTCCAGCTGCAATAGAGCCAGAATGACGATACTAGGGGCAGAGCACAATCTGGCCCTATAGGCCTCAACGGCAGACTTAACGCTGCCAAATCCAGAGCTATCTCCTACTCCGACAAATTGACCTGCCAGAATATTCCTCGGCTTAGTAGAGGAGGAAGAAGAAGGCATCACCACCACTGCTGTCACCACCCTTTTCTATCCTGGACTTGTGGGAGACTCCACACTGGACGGCACTCCAGTAGACCCAATCACGATGGCGCCCACCTTCCTCTTTTGGGAAGGCGTCCTCATCCTCTGTTCCGATGAAGGCGGACCCCATTTTGCCTTCTTGGCCTCAACATGAGAGATCAGGTTGTCTCTCGAGAAGTCATCAAGGTGGCCCTTCACCGAATTAAACAGCGACTCCAGGGACTCTGTCTCCTCGTCAGAATGAGTCCCAATATAAATGTCGGGCACCTTACCCCACTCCCTAGCCAACGGCCAGGACTCGGCCGCGTATATGAAAAAGAACCGGTTCTTTCAATTCTTTAGGGAGTTGTAAATGGCAGTACTAACCTAGAGTCTGCCACATGGGGTTAGAGAAATCCAATCCGCTCCCTGGTTGAATTTGAACAGGACCCTCACCATCTCCACCATCAACCGCTTTGCATGCTGACGAAGAAAAATACATAATGTGCACAAGTATCGCACAACATTAGTATGAAACTGTGTGATACAAACTCGGAAGGCGGTCAGAATCTCTAGTAACTCCTCAGGGACGGGAGGCGCAGCCCACTCCCCAAGTGGGTTTCATAGATGGTAACGCAGCCTTCGGGCGGTGAATAAGCCTTATCCTCCTTACCAGGAACTTAGAAAATGATCTCCTTGAGGATGTTGTACTCTACGTACAACTCCTTCACATCAATCTCTCTGAGGATTGAAGCTATCTATGTAACGGAAGTCATGGATGAGGAAGTAAGGTAAGTTGCAGAACACTTGAACTTTTATCAAGGAAGATGAAGAAAAGTAAGGGAAACTTAAAAGTGTAACGGACGGATTACTTAAAGAGGAGTGTAAACACCGGAGAAGTAAACCGTCTCATGAACGTGTTCCATCATTGCTGCCATGTGTCATTTTCTGAACGGGAGCGGTCGAACAAATCCTCTGGCGCATTAATTACTAGGATCCTGAATTCACCGCGTGCAAACATGTGGCCACCTTTTTGACTGACAGTGCGGTGGATGATGGCGTGTCACTTCAATCCCACCAGTTCTCCAGATTTAGGCCTGAACGGTCAATAAATTCGGTTAACTCTTCCTTCAAAAGTTCTCCAAATCTAGGCATGGACGGTCAACAAATTCGGTCAACTCTTCCTTAAGAAGTTCTCCGAATTTAGGCTTAGACAGTCAACAAATCCAGTTAACTCTTCATTCAAAAGTTCTACGGATCTTAGCCTAGATGGTCAACAAATCTAGTCAACTCTTCCTCAGCCCATTCGCCAGATCTTGACATTACGGTTAACAACAACAAGCAGCGCGATCAACATACGTAGAGTCGTGGGTGGCTTCTTTCTCAGGTTATCTCAGTGAAGCATGTCCCATCATGAACATATTGAATGTTAGAATCCAGACCATTAGTATGGGGGGCTAGTGATGGGTACGACCATAATGGGTTGGCCCAAGAAGAAGGAACAGCCTAATCCCTTAAAGACCCGTATGTGCTTGGACGGCCAACTCCAACCGTTGACTGGCTGAAAGGCCAAGGACACCGATAAAGCTCAATGATAGGATGGAAGACTGGTTCACGATGCGGTCAACACTTCTGTTGGCCGGAAGTGTTACCGGTAGGTCAGCTTAAGGGCAAGTCTCACGTGAGCTAAGCCTAATTTGGCTCACACTTCCGTCTTCGACCAGTAATAGTCTTATTCCCTGATTTCGCATCTCCCACAGAAGGAAACCTCCATTACAATGGCTACATCCAGGATCGACGCACATCCCTAAAAGAAAGTGCCAAAATCTTCCTTATGTTTGTAGAAAACCATAACGGTTACAAAATTCAGAAGGAAGGCAATCAATCGAGGCATCCGTTACCGCTATTAAAGCTCCACGTCAGGAAAGGCAACAATCCCGATAAAGCATGGGTATCAAGCCTTTCTGTACAAGGAAGGCAGCCCAGCACAATAGCTATAAAAGGTCATGGAATCCTCGCTAAAAGGCACGTTCAAATTAGCTCACAGACGCTCTTACTCCGCCCACAAAAACTCTCTACTATAAAAAGCTCTCACGCTTAAAGACACCCTCTTTGTCGCTCTCAGCCACTACATTCCCAGAGAACACGATGCTTAGAGCCAACACTCCTCACGGGTAGTAAAAGCCTCTCTTAACGAGAGCAAACCCACCGACACAAATACTTACCTAGCATTCTCACTGCATTCATTTTCTTTTACCTTCTTAATTCAAAGGCCGATTTCTAATTTGAGCGTTGGAGTATTTTCAGTGGGATAATATCCCACCGACACTTGATATCCTATTTTTAGTTATGATGTATACGATCCAGACTCGGTGAACGGAGTCAAACTCAGATGATTAACTCGATCCGAATCTATTTGAAGTTTGGATTCATGACGCATTAAATTTAAATTAAACTTTTAAATATTTTACTCAAATTCTACACACTACATTGACAAATAAAAGATCACAAGATATAAAATTTGCTCTTTGAAAATCTTTCAAAGCTAAATCGATATCTATTCCAAAAATATAGAACGTCAGCAAGATTATAAGAATTTAAAAGAGAGAGAGATGGAGAACTTGGCCTGTAATATGTGGGAAATCAAGTGTGTTAGGAGCACTATTGCTCTGTATTTATTTTTTGGATTCTTCTATCATTTTTGAGGAAGTGAATGTATTTATAATCATATCACTAATTGATGGAGGTTTCATGAAGATAAATAATAGACAATGATTTAAGTGGTTATGACAATTGGAAACTGAAATGTTCAAACTATCATTTAAGCGTGAGGTTTTCTAAAGACAATTCAATTAATGATACCGAGCAATTGACTTTAGTTAGAAGATCATCATATGGGTCAACTAAAAAATATGTTAACTATTTATTTGATTTAACTGTTTGACTAAGTGAACCGCTTAATTTGTTAAATGGCTTGGTTTAATTAATTGCTTAATTGTACACTTAGATATCTAGTTATTCGAACCTATCACCCAATTTGTTCAACAACTTTTAAACAGTCAATCTCTCGATCGTTTGTATGATTTTGATTTATTCTAGACAAGTTTGAATAGTAGCCAAATGTCACATCTTTGAGCTTATGTTTAATTGGCTGAATTTTACTTTCTACTTTTTGGGATTATTATTCAAGTTAGGCTCGTTGGGTTGACCAATGAAGGGAACTCAGTTAATACTATACCTAACACTAACTCTTATACTCAAATGTTGACTTCAAACTCCTAGGATGTACGAAAGAAGAATCAGACTAATTCCACCTTTGAACTATTCGAGCATTCCGTCCTAAGAGTCATAAAATCAATGTATTATCACTGCTAACTGTTTGGTCATGTCAATCAAATTCTACTACTTTGCCGCTTTGATATAGTTTTCCTAATTGTAGATTATATGCTTTTACTTCAAATGTTTCGTTTCTTGGCTAATTTTTTTGCTATAAAATGGGATATTATCTTTTTTATCCGATGTCCTTGCCTTAGTCATTGATGGAGTTGGTTGGATCTTATATTTCAAATAAAAAAAAGATTATTCTAATTTTGTGATGTCCCTCCGAGTGCCTATAGCAAAATCTGTCTTGATTTCCTTTTTTCATAGAGGAAGTCGTATCGATTTTTTTTTAACGTAACATTATCAACCAGATTGAATGCATCTTAGATTATGTTTCTATCTTTTATGGGATTAGTGTATGTGTTAGGGTGCATTCACCCAAAAAAACTCTAGTTACTATCATCAATTTGTGATAGTCACTAATTAGGTGTTCCATTTTTTCTCTCCGTTTACACGATTTGTTATTGGAGAGAGGCATGTTAAATCTCCTGCTTCTTCATTTGTTGGTGAGATTCGACATTCTAATGCCTTTTTTTTCCTCAAGCCGATTGACTCAATATTTTCATATTGAGTGATATCTCGTACATAAATATTTTTAAGAATGAATAAAAGATATACTTATTTTTTTATATTTAAAGTGTTTTTGTTTTTTTTTTTTTTTGTTTTTGTATTTAGACTTGTGTTCATCCATATAGGATTATTAATTACTAAAAAATTTAGATTATTCAACAAACCAAACAAAATTTCTTCAATTCTTTGTTTTGAGGTTTGAGAATTTTACCGAATAATAACTCGAGAAATACCTTTTTATTGTAATAAAATATAACAATTTAAACTTTTAACAAATTGGAACACTTCATTAAATAAATTGAAATTTAAAAGTCTAACTAGTAAGTCTCGTGATACTAGTTAGATTTTAATTTTGTTGCATTTGAAAGGATAATTGAATGGCAAGTTGGATGACATTAATGTCATGATCACTCTAGTAATTGAGATGATTTGTTGATGGCCCATTTAATGCTCCATTAGATGCATCTTCTTTCAAGATGTATGACGTTTCACTTAAAATCCTCATTCTATCAGCTATCACTGCGCAATGTATAGATTGTTTCAAATATAGTGAAAAATGTGCCATAATCTGAATGATTTTTAAGAAAAAAGAAGTGTCATTTGGATAATTATTTTCTTTAAAACACTTTGTTTTTAAATTCTAACCGTCTTTTAAATTCTATCATCTCTCATTTGTGTATTTAAATCCATGTTGGATCTTCTTCTTACTTTTATAGTTTCTCAAAACAAAAATCTTCGAACTCTTGATGTTTAATGTCCTTCAATTTTTTTTCCATCAATAACCCCTCGAAACTGTTTTAAAAATATTGCCAATGTCGCATCATATTTATTATTATCTGATCTTCATGATATCTGTCATCAATTTGATATTCCAACCATTATTTCATTTGTTGTTCTTTCATAGAATGAGAGGGTTTTCTCTCCTTGAGATGGCTAAATTACTATTTATGAAGCTTATTTGAAAGACAGATTTTACATATCTATTTATTAAAAATTTATAGAAATAATGGAAACAATTAAGATTTCTATTGTATGGCTTCATCCCAATGACATCCATTATTTGGTAGTCATGCGTATCTTCTTCCGAAGCCAAGAGCTTAGGTTGTATGCCAAAATGGTGAAAGATCATTTTCCGTTTCAATTAGAAAAATGATTGAATTTTTTTGACTTATCGAAATTAGTTTAAAATAAATAGAGAAAATCAAAAATCTATGAAGAATGGAAGGATAAATTCTTTTTTATTAAAGTTTTAATAACTGAATTTTATCAAATAATTGAAATAATATATACCCATCTTTTTTTATTTAGTTAACAAGAGTGAATTTTCTAGTATTACGCTTTGAGAAAATCTGTTGTTGTGGGTAATATTGTTGTTGACTTACCTTTACATTCTTTGAAATGGAGGAGGGATGTTCCCTAGGATTCATCTTGAAGTTGATAGGTCTAGCAACTGTCCAACAATTTGACTAGCTTCTCCGATCGATGATGAAGTATTAAAGATAGTCGACACTGTTTTAAATGATTGCATGGCTAAAGTAACGGCCAAGATGAAAGCAAAGAGAACTATACTATTTTTGACTCCATCTCTCCCCTCTTATCCCATGAGGCCTTTAAAGGAGATGCCTATTTTGTGTTGTAAAGTGATGATCCTAATTGTTTTATCAAATGAGAAGTGTAACTTTTCATATCACTCTGCATGTGGAAGTTTGCCAATATTTGTTGCTCCTATTATTGTTAAATATGGTATTTCTATCATTTTTGACTTTTCTCCTTTAGTCGGACCTACATGGAGGTTCTAATAGCTCGAGCCACTTCATTTGAATTGGAAGGACTTATAGATAGTACCCGCGTTGTGAGAGAGATTGAGATTTATTCGTATCTCATTTTTTGAATCAAATGGAGGTTGAAGCTTCCAAGGAGCTCTAGGTTTTAAAATATCCATGTTTTGGTCAACCTTGCCACTCATTAATTGGAGGCCTTCATTCTTTCCAAACCCTAATGTCACGAGGACTTTGTCATACTTCATTATGAGAGAGGAAGTTACTATAATTTAGTCCTTGAACTTCAACTCATTTACTTACTCCCGTATTTCTATTGCACTTCTTTTGTAGTCCTTGGAGTTGGTGAAGTAAGGTGCATGCTATGCTTTCGAGATAAAAAATTTGCTCACTTGTCCAAATCTTTCATTGATCTAGTTATAATTAGGGGTTTGGAGTGTAGAGTTGTGGCTACTGAAGCTAAAGTGTCAATTTTCAAGAGCAGATTGGTCACCTAGATAATGAATTGTTTAAGTGGATTTTCATAGCTCAAGATTTCTGAGAGACGGAATAATTTGATTGAAGATTGAGCTATTGCTGTGGAGAAGAAGGCCAATTTTTTAAAGAATAAAGCTATTGAAGCGGATTGATGCAATTCTATGGCTAAGAACATTATTAATAAATAGTGAGCTTATTTTTTACAGTTTGGGGGGTCATTGAGAAAAATGTATCTAGTAAGAAGAACTTAGTTTTTTGCTTGATACCCAATTTAATGAGAGTATCAATTTTTGTAGGAAAATAATTTCTTTATCGACTTTTGACTTTTCTAATAGCAATTTAGACACAAGGAATTTTAGTACTACTTCATCTTCAAAAGTCAAAGATTTTTAGGATTGATTGGAGTATCAACTATAGGATTACTATATAGTTCATTTCCCTTAATATATAATTTTGTACCAAAGCTTTACAATAATATGATATAATTTGCTCTTCAATGAATATCTTTTAAATTTTTTTACCTCAATATATCTAGAGTTGCAATTCATAGATATATATTGAGGGGCTTAGCCCTCGAGAATATGATCTCTGGATATTAAATCATGTGATAGCAGAAGTGATTCTCAACTAATCTTTAAGTTATCATTGTGGATGAAAGATGACACTAATCTTTAATTGTATGACCGATCATATTCATCATATGAAGAGCTTATTGTCACTTATGCAAATGTCGTATTCTTAAGATTTAATAAGATGAGTAACTATATTGATAGTTGAGTATCAAAAGACCTTAAATCGCGTGATATTTAACCTTTCTAATGGGTGTTGAATGCCTAGTTTTAAAGCCCTCGAGTCTTATCTTATATTGGTTTTGTGACCACACTTGGGTTTGGATGGGTTTCTTGAATCTCCACTATGACCGCCCATTTGGTTGGCGCATTTAAATAGAAAGAGTATTAAAAGCAATTGTTTAACTCATGGCCAATCGTGACCATACTAGTTTAACTATTAAAAATATACATATGTGTAAATTCGTAGAAATAAAATTAAAATTTATTTTATGTAAAATAATTTACTTCATACAAGTATGCCAAAGTAAGGTTTGGGATATACCTCTAAATTGGTAGCTTGGTCTCTTTATAGGTTATATTTTTTGAGATAAATGTCATTTCAAGTGTGCAAGACTAGCTTTTTATTTATGATACATAACTTATGTGCCTCGTTATAGAGTATAACTTTCTCACATTTGGCGTTAATAATGTATACCTGAAATTTAGATAGTAATTCAAATAAATTTAGCTTAAACTATTAAATTTTATATCCAAATTTTACACACCACAATTATAAATAATAGGTCAAATGATATAGAATTTACTCTTTAATACGTCATCCAATATTCAAGTTACTAATACATCTCAAAAATATAAAATGTGAAAAAGATTCTGAGGATGTGAGAGAAAGAAGTAGAAATTTGGCTCCATAATATGTAAAAGATTAAGTATTTCTTATCTATTTTTTAGAAAAAAGTGGGCATATTTATATTCATATTATCAATTGATAGCGGTTTGTTGAAGAGTAATAATAGGTTACGATATGAGTGACTATACAATTTCAAAATTGAATAATTCAAATCATCTTTTGAGCAAGAGGTTTTTCTGGAAATAGTTCAACCGACGATGAAACCGAGAGATGTACTTTTGCTAGGAGATTTCCGCTTGAAATAGCTGTATATAATTAGCCATTCACTTGATTTTATTGCTTAGTTGAGTTCATCAGTCAGTTTGGTTAACTATCTAATTAAACATTTAAATATCTAATCATTTGAATATGTGACTTAATTTTTTTAATGATTATTCAGATACTTGTCCACCTGATTGTCTATATAATTTTGATTCATTCTAATTGGATCCGGGATTTATTCAAATGTTGTGATCTCTGAATTTGGCTTAATGGGCCATATTTTACCTTCTTTTCTAATGGCTCAATTAATACTATACCTAATAAATAAATAGATAAGTAAAATAATTTATTATATTATATTTTGTAAAAATATCTAAATAATATCCTAATATTATCCCCCACAATATTCAAATTATTTATACTCCTCCTACCCACCTGACATTGCTTCCGCCGTAGTTTCAAGGCGCACCAACCGTCCTTGCTTTTCTTCACGGTCCCCACAAAAACCCCAACGACCACAGATTCCCTCCGCTCTTCCCCGCTCCCCCTGGCGGCGCAACGCATCTCTCAGATCTGCACACCCAGCAAAGCAAATCGAAAGAGCCTACCAGCCAGGAAAGGGGAAACGGAGAAAAGCCAGACAGAGACGGTGAGAGAGAGAGAGAGAGAGAGAGAGAGAGCGCGCGCACAATAATGGCGGGAGCTTCTTCAGCCTCATCGACTCTGTTCTCTAACCCATCCCTCAAAATCAGACGCCAAACTATTCTCCCTACCAATTCACAACTCTCTCTCCTCTCAAAACTTCCCCTCTCACCTACCCTCCATCTTCTCAACCAACCCCGCCTTCGCCTCCACCACCGCCACGACCACCACAACGTCGTCTTCCGCCGAAACCACTTAGTTGTCGTCTCCTCTCTCGATACCAAGCCAACAGTCCTTGTCGCCGAGAAGATCGGCGAGGCGGGTCTCAACCTTCTCAAGTCATTCGCAAATGTTGATTGCTCATACAATCTCAGCCCTGAAGAGCTCTGCACCAAGATCTCCCTGTGCGATGCGTTGATTGTCCGGAGCGGCACGAGGGTGACTCGCGAGGTGTTCGAGTCATCTGGCGGGAGGTTGAAGGTTGTGGGCAGGGCTGGGGTCGGGATCGATAATGTAGATCTTGCGGCGGCCACCGAGCACGGGTGCTTGGTGGTCAATGCACCGACAGCGAACACTGTGGCTGCCGCTGAGCATGGGATTGCGCTCTTGACCGCTATGGCTAGGAACATTGCAGCGGCCGATGCATCGGTGAAGGCCGGTTAGTATTCGTTGTCTTTGTGGCATTTCGTCAGACACTCTGTGGGATGTGTTTTTCCAGTTATTTTGCCTGGCTGTAAATGAATCCGAGTCTGCCTTTTGACTTACATAATATTGATCTTGATCGTTCGATTTGAATATTCCTCGAAGCTGTAAGCTTTAATTAGATCTTTAACTTTACTATAGAGTTCCTGAGATCTGCTTTCTTTGTACTCTGCGTGCCATATAAAAGATAGTATTAGTTTTGCCACTAACGATTGGATCATGTTAACTTCTGAAAGGATGGTATCTATTATAGGCAATTCTATAAGAAATGGAGATCTGGCTAATGTTAACTGGTATTCATTTATGGGATGAAGCGGCTGTATTTGGGAAGGTAAGGTGTTCTTGGGTTTTAGGAAGGGTTTAATTCTTTTTTTAAGGTTTTGGTAAAAATATCTCCTTTTTTGTGCCAGGCTTTTTTGTTTAAGGAAATTGCAGCAAGGAATTCACGAGTTTTGAGAAGTTAGTTGCTTTTCTGACGTTTTTTGGGGTGTTCAGTGGCTTGCTTTTTGTCATTCTGATAGTTTGTGATTTTTAGGCCTTGTTCTCTTCTCCTTTTTGGTTTTTCTCCTTTTGCAACTGTAATAATGTTGGTGGTGTCAGTGTCTTTTTGGAATGTATTCTAATGAGTTTTGCGAATCCAAATTGACTTATAAATTAGCAAGTTATTTTGATTCATTTGAATGTCCAAAAGATAACGGGTTTGGTCTTCGTAACACTAAATCCAGATCCTGTAAATCACAAAAAATCAAACTAAAAGTGAGAGGTATACGGAACTCACTTCTCGATATATCTTTCGATACTCGAGTCAGTAATCTTTCTATTTAGATTTGAAAGATATGAGAAAAAGATACTAGAATTCAGAGTGGATAGGGACGGGTGAGTGTTTGGGGGGCTATGCTCCTTTTTGTGGATTTATCCGACTGAGTGGTTTTTCTTTTTTCTTTCCTTTTCTCCATTTTTTTGTTTGAGAGAGATTATATTTATACTTAGAGGTGCTGTTTGGTTGATCAGCACTTGAAATCAATTGCATGTGTATGATATCACTTTGGATCAACAGTGAGAGGCATTACTTGTAGCGTGTAACAGCCATTCCTATTCAATAATAGAGCCACCTGACTCCCACTTATAGAATCATTTCGGCCATTCTCTATATTGGGCCATTAAGCAACTCATTTAATATCTGGCTGTTGAGATAATACCCTTTCATTCATACATTCGAACATTAGTGCTTGATAGACTTTGTGACTTCTTCCGTTGGGTCGATAGCATTTGTGTCTCTTGTCCAATTGAATATTGGGTTGGTCCGTATCGAGCCGTACTCATCACTAGTTCCCATGCTGGTAGGTTTGAATTCAAACCCCTAGCATGTCATTGATAGGATGCCAACTACAACTTCATCAATGCGCGCCCCTTCCCTAGATACTCTACTGATTTGGGGTCTTATTTGGCAAGATTTTATTTTTGCCATCAATTATTGTGATTTAATATCTTTTTGGGTTGAATGCCCACTAAGTCCTCCTCTTGGCTATAAATTAAGGAGCTCTCTTAGCCCTGCATTATGGGGCATTCCTTTTCTTGTCCGATAGTATGACTATTTTAAGCCAACATGGTACTGTTGCCATCACTAGCAATTGTTGCTGTAATTGGTGGAAGTTATTTTCCAAATTTTGGAGCCAGAGTTTGAGGAAACATTTGAAGATTGTCTTGGTTACCCTCTTTAATAGGGGAAGCCATCTTGCTTTTCCTCTTTTACATCCGGCTCAAAGCCTGGCTTTCATCGTTGTTACAAGGTCCTTGACCTTATGTTTTCTCTTGAGGTGATCTGGGCGACTATGACACGCTTGGGCTAATGTTTTTGTTCTTTTCCTTCCTCCAGGTGCCATTGAAGTTTCGAAAGAGGGATATTTTTTTTGTGGGTCGTTATCCTACGTCTTTTTCCATTTCACCCGAGTTATACTTTTATTGTTGTAAGCTTGTATATTGTGAAAGGGTTCAACGAATAGAATTACCTACCTGGATGATAATCTTTTTTTTTTTTTTTTTTTTGTATAGCTTTAATGTATTTGTACTCTCTGAACAGTTGACTTCAAGTCTTGTGCTTGATTTGTGCTTGGCTATCATTTTTCGTCATTTAACTTATGACAATTTGACAACTTGGAAATTTGACAACTTAGACATTTTACAATTTGGCATATAATAATTTATTTTGAATGAACATGTTATTTGCGCATCCGTAAATTAACTGGATTGACTTTAATTAGGGCCGGATTGTCTCACCACAATTAACTAAGTATTAGGATCACCTGTTGCCAGTCTATTGCCTTATGAAGCATTGCGTCAAGCCATTATAACCAGCACATTAGAATGGATATGGCATTGCGCATATCTACCTTGGTAGGTGCTGCGTCAGGCCATCATGAACGGTACAGTGGAATGCAACGCATATTTGTGCTGACATGTGTTTCAGCCATCATAAAGTTGCGCCTCTTTGGCATTTTTGGATGATACTTTTTTGGTCTATGATCCTTATTTAAAGTCTGGTGCTCCTTTACTTCTGCACTTCTTCATATTCCACTTCTCCCAGCCCTAATTTACTATTCACTTCTCCTCGTTTCCATGGCTCATCGAGCGTTTCTAAAAGGTGTTGCTGAGATTCTATTTGTCCTTACCGTTGAGGATGTGATAGATATATACGATAGGTTTAATATTCCTATTGGCATTCCCTTCTAGGTTCCTTCATCCGATAAGAGAGTTTTATTTCCGAGACTTGGCTTCATCACCATCTACGAAATCCATTTGAAAGAAGGGCTTCGTATTTCTTTTGCAATGTAACTGTATAAGATTTTGGAGGCTTTTGAAATTCTTGTGATGCGCCTTCATCCCATTGCCATTAGGTATTTGATTTTCCTATGCATTTTTTTTTTTTTTATTGGAGATTTCGTCTGGATGCTAGGGCTATTAAAGTAGTTTTCCGGTGTAATCAGGAGAATAATTGGATTTCTTTTACTCCACGAAAAAAGTATAAGATAAGCGGGGATAATTCAAACTCAATAAATGGTTGGAAAGACCGATATTTTTTCATTGTGGTCCCTTCTGGTTAGACCCTTTCCAATGAATGGAAGTCGGTTAATCTTACTTATTCTAAAGATGTTTCAGAAAATGAGACTTTTTTGGCACGACCATTGACTGAGCTGATCGAGGAAAACGTTATTTCGCTCCAAAGAACAAACAATGTTTTGACCCGTCAGGGGCTCGCTAAAGTCGATTGGGAGGTGAGAGTTAAAGGGGAAGCCATTGCTGATATACCTCTTCGCTGGCCCAAAAGAAAACCAGAAGAATTTTTTATTTGGGATTCTCTTGAAAGGGTGTCCGAAAGGGTAGATCCCCTCTTGTCTTCCTCTAGCGACTATGATAGGATGATTGATGAGGCATATGATGAGATGACCACGTTAGAAGTTGGTGAATTGTCTTGTAGGCTGGATTCCATCTTTTCCTCTCCGGGCTGCCTAGTTTTTGAGAAGGTGCCTGAGATCACTAAGGGTGGTGAAGCTTCATTACCCACTGTTTTGAGAATAAATGACCCCGTTGTTAGCAATTGGAGTGAACGGATTGTTGCTTCGTTTATAACTGAATACGGGGTCTCAGTTTTTGTTAATTTGCTTCTCGATGAGCTTGTTTCTACGCCTTCTGTTGCTTTCATTGCGGAGTCTATTAATAATGATCGAGTGACAAAGAAGATTATTAATAATAATCCGGAGGTTTTAAAAGCGAAGGAGGTTCCTCAAGCTGATGCTTCGGCATCTGGGCACCTAAAGGATTTGGACACTTTTTCTCCTGCCCTTGGTTTGAAGTTCCTCTTCAGCGCTACGCTTTCCCTCTTTTATGCTGGAGGACTCTGCTTATATCCGAGTTCAGATATTCTCCCGATCCCTCTTTTCAGGAAAAATCTTTTCCTATGGAGCTACTATTTGTATAACCCTTTATCTTCGAGTATTCTCCATGTCATTGTTATTTTTGACTGACTGATTTTCTTTGTTTAGTAGTCGTAGGAGTTGGTTTGTTTAATCGAGGCCGGACTGCACAAACGTACGCTGAACCTGCCATTCTTTGGGAGGTGGAGATTCGAGTTGATGCTGCCATTGTCGAGACTGAGTAGAGCCGAGATCGGGTCACTTACTTAGATAGAGAGTTGTTCAAGTGGATAGGCTCAAGAGCCGAGGCAATCACTCGAGGATGGGCTCAAAGAGACTGAGCATCGTTCAACTTCTGATGCCAGCCTAATTGCCAACCTTCTGCCTAATTGCCGATCTTTAGAATAAGTGTGCTCTACTCAAGGGAGAGCTAAGGGTACGCCTCTTACCGAAAGAGGTTGGGCCTATTCTGGATGACATGTTAGGTGGGGTTTTCGACCTGCAAGCAGATTGTATCCTTGGTGGTCTCTGAAGTTCCTTTAGGCTGTCTCAATCTGAGGAATTCTTGGGCTTCTCAGTGTTTTGACATTAAGAATTTCTCGGAGCCTAGTGGGGATCTGTCACTACGATCTCCGGCTAATTAGGATAGCTGTGATGCTTGCGTGTAGGCAATGGGTAGTGCAATTGTAAACTTTTTGTCGAAAACTTGGATCTCTATATTGTCAATATTTGTATACTGATGGATTAGTTTAGTAATAGATCAATTAGATTGTTCCAATTATTGTCACCAATGCTATTTTTTATTCATGCTTAATTTTCGTTCAACACGTTTTTCGTTTGCCGACTAGATGAGGTTGTCATTGTTGCTAGGTATTGACTAGGCAAGATTACCATTGTTGCCGAGCTCTGTCAGACTTTAATCCATCGACTGTATTCGACTGATGGTGCTTATTCTTATAGGTGGACGTCGTGCCAGGCATGCCCCCTAAGGTTTTTTCATTTTGATGTTTAATTCAACCTCTGAAAAAAGGGGTTGGACCTTTTTCTTCATGCTCCCAAGTATTTATGCGATAACTGTGTTCAACCGTCTTTTGGGTCATTAGGTTACGTCAATTGATACTATGACCTTATTTTTTAACAGGTCATTTTAACAGATGAGAGTTCCACCTGACTTAAGATTAGTCTTAGTTGCTTGTTTTAATCAAATCACATGCAAACACATCCCATCCATATTTGAACGCGAGTTCATTGATAATATTTTTTTGAAATGGAGGGCACTCCATGCTTTTGAGACTAGTTTTTTATTTTGAGTGCGTAGTTTATACACACCATTTCGAAAGATGGCTAAGACTAGGAATGGTCCATTCCAACTAGGGGAGAGTTTGTTCTTATCGGTGATCTTATCTGGAGCATCTATGCTCCTCAAAATTAGATCTCCTACCTCAAATTGGCGAGCCTTTACATTATTGTTATAATACTCGGTGATTCGCTACTGGTAAGCCACCGTTTGCAACCTTGCCACATCTCGAACTTTCTCAAGTAGATTGATATGTCCTCTCAAAAGTTGTGGAATTGCTTTGTGGGTGAAGTTTTCCACTCGAATGTTGGGTAGTCCAATTTCTACCAAAATAATCGCTTCTATCCCATAACACAAGTTGAATGGTGTCTCTTGTGTCGGTTCTCTAGGAATTGTCCATTAGGACCATAGTACAGAGGGTAGCTCGTCTACCCAGGAGGCTCTTATGTCTTCTAACTTCGTTTTCAATCTATATAACAAGGTTAGGTTCATCACTTCCACTTACCTATTCATCTACGGATAGGCGACAGAAGTATGAATTAACTTAATCTCCAAACTTGCTCATTACTTGGTGAATCTTTTTACAGTGAATTGAGTTCCATTGCCAGTTACTATGACCTCGAGAATGCTAAGCCTACAAATGATTCTTTGTCGACAAACCTTGTTTGCATTTTGCTTGGTGATTCTCGACAGTGGAGAGGCCTCTACCCATTTTGTGAAGTAGTCTATGACGATTATAATGAGCTTTCTTTTTTCTGCTACAATGGGTAATTGCCCAAATATGTCAAATCTCCACTTTACGAATAGCCAGGCCGACTGTAGGGTTTGGAGTTCGGTGTGTGGCCGATGTGTGACATTGCCTTGGATATAACAATTTTTGCATATTTTTACGAAATCCATAGTGTCTTTCTTCATTGTGGGCCAGTAGTAGCCTCGCTGCATAACTTTGAACACCAGGTTTTTATCTCCTATGTGCGACCCACAGATTTTGAAGTGTACTTCACTAGCGTGTAGTTAGTTTCGATCGTTCTCAAAAACTGTATGTAAGGGATGGAGTACCCTCTTTGATATAGTTTCCCGTCCATGAGGTTGTACCAACCGTAGTCCTTTTTATGCACCGGGCTTCTTTCAGGTTTTCTGGCAGAAGACCTTTTTCAAAATATCTTCTGTACGTAGTCATCTAGGTATCGTCGTTTAAGATCTAGAGTATTTCTTTTGAGACCTTTACGCTTGGACCATAAGAACTTTTCTCACCTCTCTGGTGTGTTGCTTAGGTTTCTTAATTGCTGTCGTTTTTACTAGTAGATCTTTCTTCCAATTGTCTTCTTTCGAGATGTGACGAACTTTCACATTGTCAAATGACTGGATCAGGCCATTCACTTTGGCATAGTTTTTTGCGAGGCATGGACTAGACGCCTTGAAATTCCCGATCATGGTTGATGATTAGTTTCGAATTGCTGTGAACTATCAAGCTTTTGGCTGATCATTCCTTTGTTAATCTGAGCCTAGCCAATAGGGTATCGTACTCTGCTATGTTATTAGTGGCTAAGAATCCAAGTGTTATCAAGTATTTTATCTCTAACCCCTCTAGAGTTCTCAAGACTACACTTGCTTCGCTCATTGATTGAGAAGATGATCCATCTACATATAAGATCCAAATTGGTGCCTCTTCTTGTTGAAGTGGGTCTCTAGTCTCCTTAAGATGGAATTGGGGTTGTTGTTTCGACTACAAAATTTGTGAGGGCCTGCCCTTTTATGGCCTATCGCGCTCAAAATTCTATGTCAGACTTATCTATTTACACAGTCCATTTAACCAATCGTCCGAACACCTCATGTCTTTGCAGGATCCTTTTTAATGGTTTATTAGTTAGGACGACGATCTTGAGAGCTTAAAAGTATAGCTGAGGCTTTCTAGCAGAGTGAACCAATCTAAAGCGATCCTTTCAGCATGTAACGAGTTTTGGTGTTTATCAGGATTTTGTTGACATAATAAACTGGCCATTGTATCTCAAACTCTTGTCTAATCAGGACCGAATTTAAAGTCGTGTTGGATATGGCCAAATAAAGATATAATTCTTCACCTTCTTTTGGAAATGATAGGAGTAGAAGGTTTGGCGAGGTATTCTTTTAGTTTTTGAAAGGTTGACTAATAGTCTTCCATCCATTGAAAATCGTTTGCCTTAATTCTTCTCGGAGCTTTAAAGAATGGAAGGTATTTCTTTGCAAATTTCGCCAGAAATCGAGAGAGCGTTGCGAGTCTCTTGGTTAACCGCTAGACTTCTTTTACAGTTCGAGGTGAATTTGTATCCACAATTACTTTGTTTTTCTTGGGGCTTGCCTTAGTTCCCCGGTGAGACACTATAAGTCCAAGAAACTTTCTAGTAGTTATTCTAAATACATACTTTGTTGGATTTAGCTTTATTTGATACGGTCAAAGTGCCCCGAAAGCTTCACCTAGTCCTTGAATATGGTCATCAGTAAGTCTGCTTTTGATGAGCATGGTATCCACACATACTTTCGTATTTCTTCCTATTTGTGTCTCAAACATTTTGTTTACTAGCATCTGATATGTCGTTCCCGCGTTCTTTAGGTTGAAGGGTATGATTTTGTAGCAATATATTTCTTAGTCGTTCATAAAGGAGGTGAACTCTTCATCCTTTGAACACATCCGGATTTGATTGTACCCTAAATAAGTATCCATGAAGTTGAGTGGTTCACACCCAAATGTTGAGTCTACCAGTAAATCAATTCGTGACAGCGGAAAATTGTCTTTTGGACATGCTATATTTACATTAGTGAAATTGACCCACATCCGCCATTTTTTGTTGTTTTTCTTGACAAGCATTACATTTGGCCACCAATCTAGGTATTATACTTTCCTTATGAAGTCTGTGTCAAGAAATGTTTTAACTTTTTCTTTCATAACAATGAGTTTCTCTATGGAGTGGTTTCTCTACTTTTGCCTAATCGGTTTGTGTCCAGGGTTCAGGCCTAGCCTGTGGACTATTTCCTCAATCGTAGTCCCCGACATATTGGCTAATATCCATGCAAACACTTCTGAGTTTTGTCGAAGATAAGTCATCAACTGCCCATGCAGTTGATCCGGGAGATAACCTCCGATCTGCACGCATTTCTTGGACTCATGTGGATATAATGGAATTTACTCGGTTGACTCATTGGATTGACCTTGCTGTAGGATTACTTCGTCTCAGAAGTCGAATTCCTCAATCGATTGATTTGGAACTGCCTGATTCATTTGAGCTAAGTGGGAGTTTCAGTTAGCAACTTTGTCGCCTAGGACCGTTTCAACTCCACATGGAGTCATGAACTTCATCTTTTAAGTGTGGGATTGGCATTACCGTACCAAACGCTACCAAGCAAGGTCGCCCAATATTACATTGTAGACCGAAGGAAGTACACTGCTAGGATTGTCAACATTCAGGAAGTTGTCTTTGGGTGCGTTCCTAATGCAACTTCTAACTGAATGGTTCTCTAGATCGGTACTAGTTCGTTGTCTAACCCATATAAGTGACCCTTGGCCGACCTCATTTGGCATTTTTTCCATCCGAACTTAAAGTGGGTATCAAGATAAAGCCAATTCTGGGAACTTCTATTATTAACAAAGACTTGTTTTAATTAGTAGTTAAAGTACTATCAGAAATAAGTATAGATACAATAAGAGGGTCAAATAGGGAGTTACTATATGAATCATATCGTCATTATTAAAACTAATAACATTATTCCCTATTGTTAGCATTTGTTTCTTGTTGTTGGAAGTTTTCTCAGGATAGTTCGAAGCTTTATTTTTGGGTGGCCTTGTTAATATCATGCTTACTATTTCGGCCGCCACCAGGCTGCGCGGTTGTTCTTATAGTTCTGTCTTGTTGTTGTTAGCACTCCCAGGAGCTTGTCACAAGTCTCTGAAGAACTTATTGAGATACCCTCTCTGAATAATGGTCTCAATCCCCTTCTGTAGAGTCTGGTCGTCCTCAGTGATGTGACTCAGAGATCAATGATAGAAACAGTATTTCAACTGGTCCTTTCTTTTAGGGTTTGTGACCGGTTTTGGTTATTTCAAGAGTTTCTCATTTTGTATTTTCATCAAGACATTTGTTCAAGTTTTATTCAGAGGAGTTATATTTAAAGGTTTGTATTCAATGGTCAGTTTTGTCCTTGGGTTCTTTTTGGGATCTCAGGTAGAGGAGTTATCACCATTCCTCTTTTTTCACAAGTCAATCCCAGGTGAGGATCTATACGCTTTGGCCTCTTTGTTTCATTAGCCTCTTTGGCTGCAATATATGTTCGGGTAATGGTCTCTGCCTCAAGAAATGTCTTGGGCTCTTGCTGAAACAAATTTTTTAAAAATTTGTCTAACTGTATAGTTGCCATGAAAGAGTTCAACTTCATATCATCGGTTAGTTTTGATATTCCTTGGGTCTTCGTGTTGAATCGGGCAAAGAAGCTCTTTAGACTTTCGTTTGGACCTTGCCGAATTCGAATGAGGTGCCACTGTTGCTTTCCCTTCTACCAGAGGCAAATTATCAGCCAATTCCTAGAACATTCAAATTGAATTTGGTGCCAACTAGTAAAACCAAATTTGAACATCTCTTTAAGGGTTTACTGGGAAGTAAAGACATAAGGCTAGATCTTCTTAACCTTGGAATCCCAGCAAGGTGCAGAAGTGATCTAGATATTCCATTGGATCAAAGTTTTCATCGTAAGGTTCCAAATTCGACATTTTGAACATGAGGAGTCGATTCATCTTGATCTCTCTCGTAAACGACGACTTGCCTAAGTCGGCTGAATGTCCATCCATGTTTCCTCGGAACAGTTGTTGCTCAATTTTTTTAATTCTCTCCTCCACCTAGGAGGTGGACGCAACCCTCCTCGTATTGAGGACATTCCTCAACTCCGAATGGTTCACTGAAACATGTGGGACTTATCTGCTAGGGACTTTTCCCAGAAGGCTGCTACTCAAAGCTTCGTCACGAGCCGACAGCTTTCCTACTTCTCGGGGATAATGTGGGTTTTGCCATTCTGGACTTTCCTTCTGTGTTTCGAAATTCAATTGATCTTCAAGCCAAGTCAGGCTCCTGTCACTTGAGGCTTTCCGGGTTTCGAGGTCTTTAAGTTGCTGAATTACCTCCTTAGAAGGATGCCTTTTTCCTCTAGTTCTTCCTTCTAGATGCAGAAGTTTGAGAATTGGAGGATGGAGCTCCCACCGGGTATCCCTCTAATATGTTTTAAAGGGACTTGAGAACATTGGACATGAGTTGACCTGTGTCGCTTGTGTCTTTATGTTTATGTTTGTGGGCGGACGAGCATTTCCGTGGCTACCCGTTGTCGGGTCATCACCACAAGAAATGATGTCCTTAGGTGGCATACTTGACTGAGCCTTGGTATTGACCATGTTCTCTTCGAATGAGTGACTTGATTATTGTGTTTTCCACAGACGACATTAATGATGCATTTTGCGAATCCGAATTGATGTACGAATTAGGGAGTCATTTAGATTCGGTCGAATGTTCAAATGATAACGAGCCTAGTCTTCATAACTCCGAATCTTAATCCTGTACACCACAAGAAATCGAGCTAGATGTGAGAGGTATACGGAATTTACTCTCCGGCATATCTTTCAATGTTAATATCAGTGATTTTTTTATTCTAATTTGAAAGATATGGGGAAAAAGATGCTAGAATTTAGAGTGAATGGAGATGAGTGAGTGTTTGGAGGCCTATGCTCATTGTGTACTCATTAGATTGAATGACTTTTCTTTTTTTCTTTCCTTCCCTCTCTTTTTTATTTTAATTTGGGAAATGTTGCATTTATAGTCAGAGGCACCATTTAGTTGGTTGACGCCTGAAATTAATTGCATATGCATGATACTACTTTGGATCAGTAGTGAGCAGTGTCATTTACAGTGTGTAATAGTTGTTCCCATTCAATGATAGGGTTACCTGGCTCCCAATTACATAGTTGCTGCGGCCACTCTCTGTATTAGGTCATTAAGCGACTCATCTAATATATGGCTATTTAGATAATGCCCTTTGGTTCATGCATTCGAACATTACTACTTGATAGGTTTTGTGACTTATTCTGTTAGGCCGATGGCATTCCGGCCTCTTGTCTAATTGACTATTGGGCTGGTCCGTCTTGGGTTTTACCCATCATATTCATTTAGATCTTTAATGATTAAAAAAATAATGCCAGCCTGCTGTGTATTTGCTTTGATTTTGCTGGATTCTATCCACGGTGCTTGAATGACAGAACGTGACTTATGCTTTCTTGTTGTTGTGATTGTCCCCATTGAGATAATTTTCTTCGAGTCAGTATGTGGTTTTCAGTATTGCTTGGTGTACCAAGGATGATGTAAGCTTCTAGGACTTTCTCAATTTAATCTATTCAGGGGACTGGAAGCGAAACAAATATGTGGGCGTATCACTTGTTGGAAAAACACTTGCTGTGATGGGTTTTGGGAAGGTTGGATCAGAAGTTGCCAGGCGCGCCAAGGGCCTTGGAATGCATGTCATTGCACACGATCCATATGCCCCAGCAGACCGGGCCCGTGCCATTGGCGTAGAGCTTGTGTCCTTTGTTGAGGCAATATCGACAGCAGATTTCATCTCTCTTCACATGCCTCTGACGCCTGCTACGTCAAAGATGTTTAATGCTGAAAACTTTGCAAAGATGAAGAAAGGAGTTCGGATTATCAATGTTGCTCGTGGTGGAGTTATTGACGAAGAGGCTCTTGTGAATGCTCTTGAGATTGGCATTGTTGCTCAGGTACTCACTTTTTATCGGTACTCAAGCAAGCGAGTATGCTGGCTAAAGAAGAAAATAAAAAAGAAACTTGGAATTGTTTATATATGAAGACGCTTGGTGCTCTTGTGTCTTTGATTGCAGGCTGCGCTAGACGTTTTCACAGAAGAGCCCCCACCAAAGAATAGCAAGCTGGTCCAGCATGAAAAAGTAATCGTGACTCCGCATCTTGGTGCTAGTACCACGGAAGCCCAGGTGAGCTGACTAATTGTCACGGTCCCGGACTAAGCAAGTCCCAATAATATTTCAGAACAATTATGACTCACAAAATTAAATCCCAAAAATAAAGCAATAACCCAAAACAAAACCTAAATCTTGGTGTGACCTGACGACTTATCTAATACTTCGACTATAACGAGAATGATAAACTATAATATTATCATACATTCATAGGATTTATCTAGACGACCCATCCGTACAATTAGATAATTATGACTTGCTCCAATGTATGTAAGAAAAAGTGATAACTCACAATATAAACAAAATAATCGATCCATAACAAGCCAAATGCCACAAATATCTAAATAATCGCATAATTCGAACACTGTCTTTTTAACAATACAATATACTATCATCATCTCAATTATCATCCCAAAAAATATCTCAAATATGAATACAATCCGAATACAAAGCTGATACTCACCAATATGGATGAAACTTTAATCAATCCGTGTCTGAGCTCCCTATAAGATACCCGTAGCCCTTTAATCTAAAGGGATAAAAAGTAATGAAAATAAGAGTCGAATGCTCAGTAAGTATCAATATATAATATATATAATAAACCGATGCATCTATTAATAGAATGAAAGGAATTAAAATGTACACGAAAACCCATAAAAAACCAAAATCCAAATGTCAGTAATATTACGTCAACGAAAGTCTGAATGTGGTCTCGTACTCAAAAGTATAATCCGAAATGAATGTCAAAAGTTCCAAATATACGAAACCAACTTGATGGGTCTAATAACCATGAGCCAGTGGGTCAGGCCCCGCAGCAAGCCCACAATCCAACATATTCCTTTCAAATTAAAAGTCTCACATTGCTTTTTTAGAAACAATACATCTGTAAATCTCACTATAAAAGCAAGCATCCTCAAGCATTGAAAGACAAGTTGAAGAAGCTCGAAGAAATTCCATATGGCTCAGAGAATGGCATAGCTGTTGCTAGCCGATCTCTAATGAGAGCAAACTGGCGGCCAAGAGACCCCCGACTCTCCTCTCATCCAGGAGGCCCCTCGGCTCTCCCCCCATCCGAGGCCCCTCGGCCACCTCCAATTCTTGAGGCTTTTAGTTCTCTCATTTGGAGGTCGTTGGACCTCTGCCGCCAGAAGGCTCTCAGCCCTCCTCCCGTCCAGAGGCTATCAACCTTCTAACAGTTAGGAGGCCCTCATCCCTCCTCCAGTCCAGAGGCCCTCGGTCCTTTGCCGCCTAGAGGCTCTTAGCCCTCTTTCCATCCAGAGGCCCTTGGCCCTCCTCCTGCCAAGAGGCCCTCAGCTCTCCTCTAGTCCGGAGGCCCTCAACCCTTCGCCGCTAAGAGGCTCTCAGCCCTTTTCCTGTTCGGAGGCCCTCAGTCCTCCATCCAGGAGGCGCGGAACTCTCCTCATTCCAGGAGGCACAGAGGCCATTTGCCCTCCGCCGTCCGGAGGCCCTCAGCCCTCCGCCAACCAGGAGGTCTTTAGCCCTTCGTCTTGGAGTCACGATCCCTCCATCCCGGAGTCAGGAGCTTACTGTCCAAGAGTTAATCATCTACTCAGGTAACTAAAACATTCATTCACCAGTATAATTTAGTCCTCTAAGTCACCCCTCTATGGGCGCACCTATAAGCCGCCCCTCTATCGGGGGCACTCCAAGCCGCCCTCCACGGGCGCATCTATAAGCCGCCCTCCACGGGCGCATCTATAAGCCGCCCCTCTGTCGGGGGTACCTATAAGCCGCCCTCTGCGGGCTCACCTATAAACCGCCCCTCTACTAGGCGCACCTATAAGCCACTCCTCTGCTGGGCACACTCCAAACCGTCCTCCGCAGGCGCACTCCAAACTGCCCTCATCAGGTGCACCTATAAGCCGCCCTCCTGCCGGGCGTACCTCCAAACCGTCCTCCATGGGCGCACCTATAAGCCGCCCCTTTGTCGGGCGCACCTCCAAGCCGCCCTCCACGGGCGCACCTATAAGCCGCTCTTTTATCGGCCGCACTCCAAGTCGCCCTCCGCGGGTGCACCTATAAGCTACCCCTCTGTCGGGCGCACTTCCAAGCCGTTCTCCGTGGGCGCACCTATAAGCCGCCCCTCTGTCGAGCGCACCTATAAGCCGCCTCTCTGCCGGCCGTACCTCCAAGCCGCCCTCCGTGAGTGCACCTCCAAGCCGCCCTCCACGGGTGCACCTCCAAGCCACCCTCCGCGGGCATACAGTTAACCCGCCCATCTGCCGGGCGCATTCACGGAGTTCAAGCTTCCAAATACATCTCTCTCACACTCCCCTCATCGCTGCATCTTTGCATTCTCACCACGTTTACCTTTAAACGTGCATTCCTCCGTTTATTGCGGAAGATTTCTAATATGAGCGTCGGAGTGTCAATGGGGGATAGCCCCCCGTTGTTCTCTGGCCTCTTGTTTGTGGTTCGTGTTGTGCAGGTTCTTGGTTATCAGTCAGCGACGGAGATCGGACCCGATCCAGATCGACCCGCAACGAAAGATTGGAAGGCTCCCTAATCCGTACAATAACCGGAAACCCAGGACGCAACACAACTGAATCTCAATTACGGGCGGAACTTACAAATCTCAGTCAAAATCTCAAATATCTAACTCAATGCAGGTAAAACATATCGAAAATCTAAAATATACACAAATTAGAGAACCAAAGATCAAAAGATTAACTTGAGGAAGGGTTACTCTTATTCCCGGTAAACTTAGGCCATATCACTACTATTTAGACTCTCAGGCAAGACCGTCTACATATTTTTTCTATATAGACGGGGCCGAAGCCACTATCTTTTGCCACCTGTGGAATTGGTGCATTCTTCAAATCCATTTGATATATCAGGACGTTAAAATATATTAATTTTGTTCAATTCCTTACGATGATTCTCATAAAAATACAACCGGGGAGGGTCTCTGTATCACATATCACAGAAGTTTTCCTATTTAGAGGAAAAAGTATGAGGCTTTCTCTCGGAAATGTCAAACACAAAACTTTCCACCCTAGGATAAATTATACATATCGAATCACATAACGAAGATAAAGCCCAACATGAAACACATTGCATAGATACCACATGATGAATTTTTTCTTTAGAAATATATTTATACATAAATATAATAGCTTGAAACATTTACCCATGTTTTTACAAAATAAGCAAAACCTTCAAATATTAGCAAAATCAAAACAAAACTTCAAATCTTCTAGTAAATCTACATGCATGAATAGATAGTGGAATAAGTAAAATAACATGCATGTATATTAAATCCACCAAGTGTAAGTAAAACTAGATGGAAACGAAAATAGACCAAGAATAGGGCATAAGGATACTTGCCTCAACTTGCAAACTAACAAATCTGAACAAAAGATATCCCGAAGTACCTCTTCTTTTTTCCTCTCTCTTCCTTCTCCCTCTCTCTCTCTCTCTCCTTTCTCTTCTTCCCGTGTGAAATGACTAAAACAATGCGTGTTGTCCCTTGTTTAGCTGAATCGGCATACGAGTGTCACTCGTCCTCGTGTTAGGCGCCGCGCCTAACCCCATCAATGCACGAGCGCCGCTTTGGGCACCCCTCAAGTGCCCTCACACTAGAGTCCACGCACGAGCGCTCGTCAGGCGTGCCTCATGCGCCAAAACTACTTCCTTGCTCCAAATATCCTTCAATTTCACATTGCACAATCAAATCCAATATACCCAAAATATATTGATAATATCAAAATAAATCGGACGAAACCAGGCATTACACTATTATACTCTAAGGGACAAGAACACTGTCATGACAAGATACCAACGTGTAAATACCGATTTTTTCCCTAAAAAATAAAGAAATGACATGTTTAAGATACGTTATTTAAAATTTACAGTGTATTTATAGAAATGAGTGTATAATTGATCAATAATTATCTTTTATACTATAGTATTTGTAAAAAAGGAAAAGGTATCTTTCTTGTCGCATCATATAAAAAAATCAACTTAAAAAACTAGTATGCAAGTGAGCTAAGATAAATGAGTTATGCCATAACATATCTTTTACATTAAGAAAAGGACAACAATGGCTTAAATTTTTAGTTATTTTCACGTTATGAAATATTTCTGATTTTCTTTATTTTATATTAAAACCAATTTTTTAAAAAAAATTATAAAATAATCCAAAATGTCCAAACACGTGTAAGTGCCTATTAAGTTATAAGTAAATGCTTCATTCTTGCCTCTCCAGTCAGTTGATGCTTGCCTTTAATCTGCAGGAAGGAGTAGCTATTGAAATTGCTGAAGCTGTTGTTGGGGCGTTGAGGGGGGAGCTTGCAGCAACTGCAGTCAATGCACCCATGGTTCCTGCTGAAGTATTTTTTGATTATCCCTCTTGTTGATTAGCTTATTGCAGACATTCACCCTCTCTAAAAAAGATGTCATTTTACTAAAACTGAGCTCATTGATTCAAAGAACAAACTAGAAGCTGGCATTAATCCTCGGATTCTAATTTGGTATTGCTCACATTTAGGTCCTGACTGAGTTGAAGCCATTTGCTGAGCTTGCTGAGAAGCTCGGTAAACTGGCGGTCCAATTGGTAGCAGGCGGAAGTGGTGTTAAGTCTGTTAAAGCTACATATACATCTGCAAGAGCACCAGATGACCTCGATACAAGGTTGCTTCGAGCCATGATCACCAAGGGTCTGATCGAACCCATATCAAGTACTTTTGTGAACTTGGTCAATGCAGATTTCACTGCTAAACAAAGAGGACTCCGCATAACTGAAGAACGCATTGTCCTTGATGGTTCGCCTGAGATCCCTCTCAAGTCCGTCCAGGTTCAGATTGCCCACGTGGAGTCGAAATTTGCCAGCGCAATTTCGGAGTCAGGAGAGATCAGGCTTGAGGGACAGGTGAAAGACGGAATCCCGCATCTGACGAAGGTCGGGTCTATGGACGTGGACGTCAGCTTGGAAGGCAGCATCCTCCTATGCAGGCTGGTCGACCAGCCAGGGATGATTGGAAAGGTCGGGAGCATCTTGGGTGAGGAGAATGTGAACGTGAGCTTCATGAGCGTTGGGAGGTTTGCACCCAGAACTCATGCCATCATGGCTACTGGGGTGGACGACCTGCCTAGCAACCAAGTCTTGAAGAAGATCGGAGAGATCCCCGCCATTGAAGAGTTTGTGTTCCTTAAGCTCTAGTACATATCCCCAATTACTGTGTTATCCCGTCTGCTGGCCAATTTTGATTGTTCTTGTTTTGAGTGTCCTTTTTTGGGGGTTTGTTTTAGCAGACCAGCAGGAATAATTGTGGGTAAGTTTAAACCCCAAAAATAATGATGTCATTCGATTTGCTTGTTATTACCCTCAGTCGAGAGCATCAATTTGATGTAAGCTCAGCAGCATGGCTGCCTGATCTGAACCAATGTGAAGGGCAGCTTTGTATGTTAAGGGTTCGGATTTCACAACCACAATTAAAAACTGGATATGCAAACAAAAATGTAGAACGAGAAGTATATTTATTGGAACACAAATGCTTGTGAACACACTCAACTCAATACTATGAGGCATCCTTCTTTACACTCAACTCAACGAGAAGTATACTTTTTTTTCGGGTGAAGGTATGGCCCTTCTTCTTAGATCAAAAAGGTTAACCTAGCTGAAATAGTCTATAGAATAATTCAAATCAGAAGTTTAAGGCCCTGAAATTTAAAGAGAAGCCTCTCTTTTATGGGAAAAGAAATCTTTATATTTAAAAAAAAGTAATTATAGATAAAAAAGAATAACTAAAAGTCTTGGTCCACGTTAGATTATAGGTAAAAAACTCTATAAAATACTCAATAGTCTAGTGTAGCAGATAATATTTTATATTATAATAGTAATCATAAGCTTGGTTATCATTGATCTTTCTTTAAGCTAATGTTCAAAAAAATGGGTCGAGTTTTTTTCACAGTAGTGTTTGCACATATTCAGGTGCCTTTATAATCTTGTGAAAATATGGCCACTTAGTTACCATTGTGAGAGATAAGTATTATAATGTATTCTTAGCCTTTCTTCATGATAGAATTACAATTTGAGATTAACACTTTATTTGAATCTATTTTTTTGTATAGTTGTTGAGTTTTTAAACTGTAATAACTTAGTTTGATTCAATGATCATATTGTGTAACCCTTTGCCCCATGCTTCAATAAGTGCATGCATGCCAAATTGCCAGCATTTGAACAATTTTATTTATTGCTAAGCCAATTACCATTGAGCTTATCATGTTGTGGGCCCACAGAACATACAGGCCAAGGTCCCCCTGCCCTGGCACAGTTGAGAGTGTTAAGCCTTGCTTGATATAATAATATATTATTTAATGTGAGTCAAGCTAGATTCATTTTATGGAGCAACATTTTATATTTTAATATCGTTGAAATTAACTTGGTACTAACAAGAACACTTTCTCTAATTCTATTCAACAGCCTTATGTTTATATTAGAAAGACTTTTTTTTTTTTTTTTTTGGAGTGTTTGATATATGGTCATGGTAAAATAACTTCTGTTTAAGTTTTTATATTTTAATTGCAAGTTAAAAACACGTCAATTCAGTTATTAACTTTTGGTTAGAAAGCAACTGTTAAATTTATCGAGTTCTTCTTTTCTCGCTGCGATCCAGTTCCACGCCGCCAGGCTTGGCAACATCCAAACATCCTGAAGAAAGCTTCCTCTTTTATTTCCTTTCTCCTTCTAAAATCTGATTTTTCCACACTCCCAATTACAATAATCCACGGTTTCTCTCTCCACATCTATCGTGATTATGGGCAAAAGTTGACTTCTGTATGTGATTTAATGATGGGCGAAGCGGAACCAGAACACACCTCAATTCTACCAATTCGACAAGACACAGCGCACATTATCAACCGCTAATGGACTCAATTATCCATGCAGCTCTCGAAGAGATCTGCTCTCAAGCCAGTAATGGACTCTATCTCTCGCACCTATGGCCGAAACTTCTCCCTTCTTTCTCCGCCGCCGGACTTCAGCCCTGCAACTCCGTTAAGCGAGCGTTTTGGTCTAACCTCCTCAAAATCTCGGGCATCCAATTCATAGCAGGAGACGTCAGCTTTGTTCAATCGGATTCGAGAATCCAGTCTTTTGAAGAATGTGAGAAGCTGAATTTGAAAATTGTTGCTGGTGAGAACCTTAGGGATTGCTTCCTCGGGCTATACGATTCCAAAGCTCTCAATTCGAACCAAAGGCCCGTCCTCGAGCGGCTTGGGGCTGCTAGGTTTGTGTTTTTTTTAGCTGTGTCATACTTGACTCTTTTTTTTTCAGTAATTTGAATGTGTTTTCACGATATATCGGTGCTTAATCTGTGATGGAAAACTAATATAGAAAATAGAGTTGCGTTATGCACTATTGGGATATGTTTGATTAGATTATTACTTGTACATCACATAAAAATAAATGGATAACTCAATATTGACGCCAAACATTTTTCTAAAACCTACATGCTCAAAATTTTCTCCTTCTTTAACTCCATAATAAAAAATTTTTATACCCAACTTTGATTTTTGTTTCCAAGTTTATTCGAAAATTTTATTTTAGGTAATTATTCTTTTTTTTTTTTTGATGGGGGTAATTATTTATGTTTTCAACTTTTATTTTTAGTGATATTCTTAACTTTTATTTTTAAAATTTTATTCTTAATTTTTATTTTTTAATTATATTTTTAGCTTTTATTCTCCAATCATATTCTTAACTGATATATTAGTACTAATTTTAGAATGTTTTATTGAGATTTGTTGTAAATGATTTTTATCTAATTTTTAATTAATACTGATGGGTTTGGTAAACCCGATCTAGGAAGAAGGTCGACGAATCAAATAAATGCCCAATAAAATTTAGTATAATTGGCAGCATAGGAAACACCTAAGCAGGCCCTAGTCAAAAGTGCAACAATTCCAGCCTAGACGCCACGGTTAATTTCGGTTTACAATTCACATTGTAACCGGTAGCCCAATAGACTCGAAACTGTCTATCATAATCCAAAGGAGGCTATAGGAATGGATATAATTGGACAAAATGGACAAGCATTATCACAACGGTTCCAGCATTTTAAAAGGAGTTCGGGAGAAAAAGGAGGATCAATAGAGAAGAGGCCGGGGAGGGGAGAAGAAAAAAAGGGATTACGGACTTTCTGAAGGCACTGCCCCTAAGTCCTCCTAGAATCTATCTTCCCTACCAAGTGGTCAAATCCCTTAAGAGTCCATCCAAGCAAATCTATTCAAATACCCAACCATCCTTCAGAAGTAACTTGGCAATATCCAAAATCGTCATACAATTTCTGCCTCTTAAGACGCCTCTCAACAGAGAGAGTACATCTAAGACGCCCCTCTGTCGGGCACACCTCTAAGTTGTCCATAAATTGGGCACATCCAGACGCTCGATCTACCGCTTCATGTATCATCCGTGTATCTTTTTATACTCTTAAAAAGACTTTTAATTTGAGCGTCGGAAAATATACGGTAGGAGTAATTCCCGCCGTCATCTGACCTCTCGTTTTCAATTGTGTTGCGTATGGTTCAGGTTCGAGGTTATGGAGATCGGATCCGCATTAGATTGACCCAGCATGAAAATCCGATTCGCAATCCCCTAATCTGTAGGATAACCCGAATTCGTGGAACGCAACAAGTACTAAGATAACTGTTGAAATATGATTGAAGAAATAAAAGTTGAAAGTATGATTGATGAAATGGCAGTTAAGAGAATGACTGGAGAAATAAAAGTTGAAAAAATGATTGAAAAAAATTAAAAATGTTAAAATATTCTTATTTTCCCCAATTTTAGAGAAATTTGAAAAATTGGTAAGTTAGGGCTTCGTGGAGTGGCTAGCTTTGCTCGCTTTATGGCTGGCTATTTAGATTGGTTGATAATGACAAAGGTGGTTGTAAATATTTTATTGGGGTAATACAAAACTATTAAAAAGGTAAGTGGGGAAACTCACTTGGCGGTTTTGTACAAAAATTGAGATTAATGATAGATTATTAGGCTATGGCTGTCATAGAACATTATATTAAAGGTGATACTACCTCCGCAATCAAGAATTTTTAAGTATGAAGATTTGCTGCTTAGAAAATAACAGTCTCTCAACAGTCTATATCTTTGAAAAATAACTAAATTCAAAAGTCATTAACTGCAGTTAAAAAAATTTAGACGTCTAAATTTATGCCTATTGGCTACTGCCAATTTTTTACCTGCCCCGTTCCATGTCCTAGTGCAGCTGTGCCTTTGAAAATGTCTATAATGCAATCTACTAGTTTCCAAGGTAGTCAATGCTGATATCTAAATCAGCTTCAAAGTTGATATTTTGTGATGACAAATTCAAAACTACTGACAGGATTTGATAAATTTAGTAAGAAATTGTGGAATGGAAACAGAGAGGAAATAGTGAGGCTTAATGTGGTTTGGCACTACGGGAAATGAATAATAATTTTACTGTTATTTTATGCTCACGATGATCCATCTAACATCCCACTATATATAGAACTCAAGATATTACTAACTGCAACTACTTGTGAAATTGTGTTTCCAATTAGGGACTTAATCCACATCTCTCAAACTTTGCTGCAAGATACATGGATCTCAGAGAAATGCTATTTTTCTTTCTCTGTGTTTTTAATACAACGTAAAGTAAATGCCAATAAGGATTTCAATTATCATCCCTGAAGAAATCTTCATTGAGAATCCTCATGTAATTCATATTTGATTGGTTGGCAAAAAGGATGTAGTGCATCACACTGTAAGATATTGATCATTCACTAATGATGGACTAGCAGTTCTGTTCGCTGTCTTACTTTTTTGTCTTGTAGGTGTGCCTACTGGCCACATTACTATCTTGCTTGTATTAGGTGGGTGGTAATCACTAAAATTGTTGGAGTTGCTCTCTTTTTTGGTAGATGATAATATAGCACGAAATGCTTTGTCAGGCCCTTCTAGCAGCCCATTTGGGTTGCCATGTCTAGCACTTATCAGCAACTTGGACCCCCCAAAAAAAAAAAAAAAAAAAGAACAAAAAGAAAACATATTGGCTATTCATGGGTAGGATCATATTACAGCAGCATGAAATAATTTGTTGCCCAGATATTGAGAATCTATAACTTGAACACATTACTACTAGTCAGTGAAGAGCTCTGCTCAAGTTAAAGGTAACTAACAAATAGGAGATATACTGTGAAAAGGAAAACTGCATGACACTGTTGACACAATCATAGAACAAGTGTGATTTATTTATTTATTTGGTAAGGAAACATGTTTTTTGCCATCACTTTAAGATTGATATCATTCTGAACCACCTCATCAATTGGTCAAGTTAACATATTAGTTTTCTTATAAATCAATGCTAGACAATTGACTGGCTGATGCGTTTTCTATCAGAGAAAATGGAGTGACCCAAGAACAACTTTCAAAGGAACTTGGAATTCAGGGAAACAATTTCTTTTATGTGGTGAAGAGTCTTGAATCCAGGGGGCTGGTTGTGCGACAATCTACAATAGTGAGAAAAAAGGAACCATTGTCTGCAGCTTCATGTTGTTCTCCTGTGACTACCAATTTGATCTGCTTACATCGCTATGCATTTCCCTTGGGTTCTCAACAAAGGCTTGAGATCACTAAAGAGAACAAAAACCTTACAAATGATGTCAGGGAAAGTGTTAATAGTGCAGATGTCATTTTTGGAGAATGTGGCCAAGATGATGTGCTTGTGAAGGATTTCCTACCAGCAATGAAGGCAATATGTGAGAGACTTGAACAAGCTGATGGCAAGGTTTGTTGAATCTTTAGATTTTCAATATGCATCATTCCATTATTATATGAAAGTACAACATTGAGAATTGGTGGAATGATTAGATGACTCCTTGTGACTTAGAGGTCATGGGCTTAAACCCGGAAACAGTCTTTATGAATTGCAAGGATAAGATTCTTAAACATTTGACTCTATCTGAGTCTGTAACATGGGATGCCAATCACACACGCTCTTATATAGAAGTATCAAAAAAGTTGATATGTTCTATTTTTCTCACTCTGACATCAATTTTGTTCCTTTACAATGTTGTCTCTTGAAGGTTCTTGTTGTTTCAGATATTAAAAGGGATCTTGGTTATCAAAAAACGCAAGGACATAGAGCTTGGAGAAATGTAATCTTTCGTTCACTTCCGTATCTGTCTTTTGGTTTATCTGCATACTTATTCAAGCTGTTTTTGAAAAATTTTTCATCACACTGCATTTTGCCAGATTTGTGGCAGGTTGAAGGATGCTGGTGTTGTGGAAATATTTGATGCCAAAGTGGATGGCAAGGTTTCTGCAACCACAAGCTTGAAAAGCAACAAGGTAATATACATTAACTCAGCATGATGGGACTTGGATCCCAGGTCAGTCTAGTTTTGTCTTCTAGATTTTTGTGGTCTGATTCATGTTTTCTTTCCTTATTTTTATACTTATGTCCCTGCTACTATGTCAGAGAATCATTCTAGTAATTATATAGAAGATTTGCTCTAGTAGTGGCATATAGGATATATTTATTAGTACAGGTTGGTTGACTACTACATACATCTGTAAGTATAAAGTCTTCATATATAGAAGTTTAGTTTTGTTGTGAATTCAATTATTTACTTTAGGAAAAAAAATTACTGAGTCTTTTAGATATAATCACCATAAATTTAAGGTCATTTCCAAATAGCCATCATGATAGATCCTTTTCTGTTGAGAATTTCATGGAAATGCCAAGATTATTCCAGGTGACCAGCACGTGCTTTATATTTTATAACATAAGATTTTCATAGAAAAGATAAAATTGTAAAGGTTGCTTGTACTATCTAAGTCTATGATCTAAAATCAACATAGCTGCACCATCCCTTAGGCAGATTGAGAAGGGAATAACAGAGAGAAAGAGACTCAAAACTCTCAGAGGAAGCAGTGGGAGGGGTAGCGGTATTTGTGGTGGGATTTTTGTCATAGTTCCATCTGTCAATTGAAAATGCAAAGAAGTGTGCCTCAAGTTGTGCATTGTTAAGGTAACACTTGCGATGGTCAAATAAAGAAGGATAAAAATCAGGGTGGTTAGGTCAAAACAACTCTAATTTTGTGGTGACTGTGCTTAAAAAGCACAAAATATTGTTTTTCAAGGATTTGATGATGCAATTATATATGTAGATATTATATCCCAAAAGGATGGCTCGTGTGGCATTGACAATTATTGAATTATCTTTTTTTTTTTTTTTAACCTTTTGAGTGGGGATGTAGTAGATCTTGGCAAACATGCTTGATAGTTTTAAAATGGACAAAAACTGGGTCATTTTCAAGCTAGGCCTGTTTCTTGATGCAAATAAACAAATTTTAGTTCTATGATTGAACATGATTTCTGTTTTTCTTCGCTGTTTGTGCATGGTATTAATATTTCTCCTTTGTTGTGTAACAAGAGCCAAAAACCTTGGCAAAGAAGGAAATGATGCCAAGCTAGTCATATAGACTTGAGTGGATGGATGACCTTTAATGAGGCTAGGGTTCTTCATTAGTGTTTTGCTTTTGAGATGTACAACAATCCCTGAAAACAAGCTACAAGATTTTCTATATCCAATTTATGCTTTCTCCACCATAATTATTCTGGTTCCGTTTATTGGTTATTCTTATAAATTTTGCAGGCTGTTAGCTGTTTACGCTTGGTGAAGAAGTTTTCACCGAAGCTCTTTGAACCAAAAACTCTTGAAATTGGGTACGATGGTGCTGAAGCTGAACAGCTAATAACATTGGGAAGGAAAGGTCAAATCACTGAGCAGCTAGTAGAGCTTCCCATTGAGCAACAAATGTTTGATATGATAGATGCTGAAGGATCAAAGGGATTGATTGTTTTCGAGGTACGTGCATTTCCTCTAGGTATGTTATTTCCACTTAACTTTAGTTTGCTGTAAAGTTCAGATTCCTTGCTTTCACCTAGTGTCTTGCAATAATTGTTCGTCTTGCAATAATCATTTATGCATAAAATGTGGAACTTAGCAACTATATGTTTCATGTGATCGCTTGTCATTTATTTATAAAACATCTCATTTTTGTTCATTGTTCTGGCCAATTTAATGCCTGGCAATGGCTGAGCACCATTATCTAATTTTGATTAATTGTGTGAACAGGTATGGAAGAGGCTTGGAATTAATAGTAAGAGGAACCATAATCGCCTTAATGTTATGACCTCAAGATTTGGATTGGTTCAGCTCCCTGAAAATCATAAAAGAGTGACAGCCTACCGGGTTTGGACACCGAGGAACTTTGGTCTTGAATCTTCTAATTTTTTCCTTGGTAAACCTGGGAACCTTCTCAATGAAAAAGAAAACCATGCTGCTGCTGCTGCTGCAGACTCCAATTGTGAAACGTCATGTACTCCAGATTTGGATTTTGCAACACTGGATCATGATTTTGTGACTACTAGAAGTACAGAGAAGAGAGATACTCAGCAAGATCTTTCCTGTCACATTCCAGAAAATGGGAAATATGACCAAAGGCTTCTTTGTCCTAGCAGTCTGCAAGGTTCATTAAGCCATATGAGAATTACAGTTCCTGATCCAAACTTTTCTGTAGTGGGTACAACTGAATTTAATGCCAGTTCAGTAGAAACATCTTCCCATCGTCTGTCAAAGTCATTGAGCTCTCAACCACGCCAGAGGTATCCATCATTGACTAGTGCCCAAAGGGAGAAAAGAATACTTGAAAGACTGAAGGTTCGTATCTTTCCTTTTAAGCACACGTGCACATTCACGAACAAACCCTTTGTCCATTCAAAGGCCCTATTTGCATAGAAATTGATCAAATGACCATGATTTCTGAAAATCTTCATTCTCCAATTCTGATTATTGCCACCCTTGTATTCTACTGAAACAATCCTTGGTGGCAGAAAGAGAAAATCATCTTAAAGTGTGAGCTACATCGGTGGCTTGATAGTCTTGAAAATGGGCAGAGAAAGATGGATAGAAAGACCCTGCTTCGTTGTTTGAAGAAGCTTGAAGAGGATGGCAGCTGTAAGCTTATTTTGTATAGTGTACCGGGTGTCACAAATTATGGCCGTCACCGTGAAGTACCTGTGGTTCTGCATCCGTCTTTCAAAGCTCATGATCTATCTGATCAAGTTCTTGACAGACTAAGGTCTTTTGAAATGAAAACTCGTGGCCAAGGCTCATCCCGCTTGAAGAATGATAAGTCTGTTCCCCTTCTGAATGATATCCAAAGAATCCAAATCAAATCAAATTCAGAAGCTCAAAGCATTAAATCAGAAGCTATGCGTGCTAATGGATTTGTATTGGCAAAAATGTCTCGAACAAGGCTCCTGCACAATTTTTTATGGGGTTATGTGAATATTTCATCCGGTAACAAAGAAGCTTTACCATTAGGAGAACATTTTTATCTGTCAAAAAATCCACACAGCACTTGTAAATTGTTTGCCTTAGATGCAGCCATAAAAGCCATTCCACTTGAGTTGTTTTTACAAGTTGTGGGTTGCTCTCATAAACTTGAGGGCATGGTTGAAAAGTGTAAGAGTGGCCTTCTTCTTTCTGATCTTCCTAAGGAGGAATACAAGTGTATGATGAATACTCAAGCAACTGCTCGACTATCATGGCTAATTGATATTTTGCAACGTCTTAAAGTAAGATTTCTGTCTATGTAGTTCTCCACCTGTTGACCAATGTTCCTTCAATCCTTCCTTTGCCTGTCTTAAATATTTTTAGCAGGACAATATAGCAGATATGTATAAATCTTTTTATTGATGCTGATGCATGGCATCACTTGCATGTTTAACTATCTTTCTTTTCCTCTAAATGTAATGATCCAGCTGATTCGGCTGGTAGCTGATGAGAGTCTCAAAGAGGGAGCTGAGATCACACATGCCACACTTACACATGCATTGGAGCTTAAACCTTACATAGAAGAACCACCATTAGGAGTCTCACTGTCTTTGGACTCTGGTTCTCATGACCTTCGGCCACATTTGAGACATGACTTCGTATTGTCAACCAGAGAAGCTGTTGAGAAATATTGGCAAACATTAGAGTATTGTTATGCTGCTTCTGACGCAAAAGCTGCTTTACATGCCTTCCCTGGCTCATCTGTCCGTGAGGTGTTGACTTTGGTTCCTTTTTGTCATATGTTCTTGCTCTCTTTTTTCTCATTTGATTGGTTTATTATATGTTTTCAGTTATGGGTTGATTTCAAACCTTTATTGAATTTACATTCTTAGGCTGTGACTTATATAAGACCACCCAATATTCTTGTTGCTCTATATTTGTACTTTGCTCCAACTCTTGTGACAGTTTTAATGTTATGTTTGCACAAGTAAATTTCTTGAGCAACGGGAGAAAACAAATACAAAGTTTTTGTACTCTCTATAAAGCAATAGCCTTTTTTTTGATAAATGAGTTGCATTGTCATTAACAGTGTAATATGTACAAGCCCGATAAATTGACACAATTTTCATAGTACAACTTGGACTATATGAAATAATGCAAAACAGTAAAAACAGAAAGATTCAAGAAGGAAAACTACTAGTGTAAGAGACACATTATGTTGTAAATGGCTAATAAGTGTGAAACTTCCCTCTTATGATTGCTGAAAAACCTGAAATTTCTCTCCTGCTAAACGTAATAGAACTTGGAACAAGTATTGCCTAAGATTGGAGATTTCCCTCTGCATATTTTAACTGTCAATTCCAGCACCTTCTGATACTGCACAAATCCACTGTTTAAATTGGCAGCAGCAAATACTTTGGCGAACACCTACATATTTCTGCAGAATATGCTTTGATCTTCATAGACTCCCCACTGAGCAAGTCTGTCTATGGTATATATCTTCCCGAAATTACTAGCCAAAAAATGAAGTTCTAGGGATGTTTCTGTTGTTCTGAACCACTTCACTCCATTTCACAGGTTCTCCCTTGTGTCTGATGTACTCATAGGCAGATGTGACTGTAAACTTGCTAGAATTTTGTGCATTTTATTTCACATCACCTCCATTTGTGGGGAAAGCAGAGCTGAACAAGTCTTCCTTCCAATTTTCTGTTGAGCAGCCTCGTGCCTCTTTTCTTATGCTGATCTTCCCAACAATTTTTGCCTTTGAAGTAATACACACAGTTTCCATTGAGTTTGCAAAGTATATTCCTATCAAGCTTTATTTTCCACCTGTTTAGCAAAAGCAGCTAGATACCACAGCAATAACTCCTCCAATCCCAGGCCTGCTTCCTTTGTTTTTCCCAGCAGACAGAGTTCCTAGCCCACTAGGCTCCAGATGATAAATTGATATTGCTCGTCCCCCAGCTTTTTCTTATTTTTTTGTTGGATTAGGGGACTGGAGTGAAAATAATGTTAATCTCAATAAATTGGCACACAAATGTTCCATACATGGCTCTGTAAATTCCTTATTCCTTGGCCATGGAGCAAAACTATTATTTGCCGTTATTATTTGCGGACTTTGTGTGTGTGTGGGACACATCGCAAACATAAATGCACTGACTTTCAGGTATATTTTGTCGTTGCTGTTTGGTATCTTCCTAGAGTTGTGAATGGTGAAGATAATCATACATAATTTTATGCAGGTTTTTATAGTCGGTCATGGACCACTGTCAGAGTTATGACAGCAGAGCAACGTGCTGAGCTCGTCAAGTGTATTGTGAAGGATGGTTCATACAAAAAACTGGCGTTCAATGAGTGCAGAGAAATGGCAAAGGCTCTTAATCTGAATTTAGAGCAGGTGAATTCATTTTTTGGTATATGCTTCTGATTTATTGGTTGTTTTTCTTGATGGACAGCATATCTATACCATATAATTACCTGCTCTAAATTCATATGGAGTTATGTTTCTGATTTATTGCTTGTTTTTCTTAATGGGTAGCATATCTATGCCACCATAGTATAATTACCTGGTTAGCTGGTGGTGAGAGAGCTCTCCTTTGATAGCGCTATTTCAATGTTGTTGTCAGAATAGATGTATGACAGTGTGAGCATCTAGTATCTTGGTTCTTTCATAGCCATACACAACATTTTTATTCGAGTTTTCTGTTTTAGAATTAAAAATGTTATATAGCCATACAGTCACTTTTAATTCTATCTGATTAAGTAGAGTAAGTGGCTTTGGTTTCAGCCAGGCCATAGGATTAGTGCTTAATGGATGTCAGTTTCCACTTTATATCTTTATCTTCTATTATTTTTCTGAACTTGTTGGTTGAGAATTTTTGCAGGTGTAAATGACCTCAGTATGCATGATTACCAGTATTTATTAATAATGTCTAAACTGCAGTCCTCCATGTTTTCCTTGTCACCATTAATCGCTTAGACCTGATTTAATATTTCATAGTTCTATAGTTGAGCAGCTTTAGTGTTAATCTTGCAAGAAGTACTTCATTTTGGACTTTAAAAAATATTGAACTACCGTTGCTGCTTTTTTTTTTTTTTTTTTTGGGGGTTGTTAGGTGAAGAAATTTTATTATTTCCCCAACTGAGGGTTCGTAAACATCTTGGGTAAGCCCAAGGTCATTTCCTATTATTGATCAGCCTTAGTGTTTACTTTGCCAAAAATATTGAACTAATGTGGACGCATGCCAAAAAAAAAAGACACACATAGGTAGCCTAAGGGAATGATGTTCAGAACAGTTAATTAGGGAAAATCAGTAGGATAAATATAACATGATTGTGGGCATAGTTCTTTACATTTGAATTTTTTTCACCATTCTCTTGTAGCTTGGAGTAATGATGTGAAGTTGAAGTTTTCCATCTGGAAGGTTTTATTCATCTGCAGGCATGTATTACTATTGCATGTTCATGCTTAGATGATCATATTCTTTTGGTTTGTTCCTTTGGACACCAGTTTGTCTTTGTGAAGTCTGCCTGAGATTTCAAAATTGCTGCTTTTAGGCCCTTGTTAGAATTTTTCTTCTGGATTAAATACGGTTGCCGATATTTAAAATATTGGCCTATACAATCTTGTTAGTGTACAATTTTTAGAATTTTTTTCTTCCATTATATCCCATTCAGATTCATATTGTCTAATACATCCGACCAATATGGCCTTGATCAATACCTATACCAATAGCGATATTTTCATCCATGAATTCCTAGCATGAGACACCCAATGGTTTGAGAGTTTTCAATTGAGAGGTATAAGATTTAATTCCAACGGATGGGAGACTGGGAGCTTATGGGATGGGGGAGGACTACCCTCCATTGTATTTTTTACTCATACATGGGCCATGCTTTGTCATATAGTTTGGTCAAATCCTTAAGTGTCTCCAATATTGCATTTTGCTTTCATATTTCACTCCTCTGTAGTTTCTGGACATGAAAAAGAGGATATCTGAGTCCAACTCATCAGCCCTCCAACATCAGACATAAAGCACAATACCACTATGCGTATTAAACTTCTGTGAAATTTAGTTTAGTGAATGTTGAAGTTGATGCCTTTTATGTAGAAATAGAAGTATGGAAGAAATATTCTTAGATTAGGATTGAGCAATAAAATCTCGAATTTCTAACCAAACACAAGATGGCCCAGTGGCAAGTTCCAGAAGATTCCAAACAAGCGGACACTGGTGAATTATTAGAATGATATACATGCTGGCTCTTCTATTTGTTCTAAGTTACCAAAAACCACATGCAGGTACTCCGTGTGTATTATGATATGCGGCAAAAGCATCTTAATAGTTTTCAGGGAGTTCCAAACACCCAGGTCAAGAATACATGTGCGGTATATAATACACATCCTTCATCACTGAAGAGAAAAAAGATGTCATCAGAAGCTACATTATCAAAGCATTTGAAAGTCAACCCTACAGATGGTAAGTTGGGATTTTTGTGGTTCTGTTTTACTAAATCCACATCATTGTATTCAATCATTGAAATGAGGGAAGAAAGGTTTATTTGATTCTATTTATTTTAACTATTTTTGAGGCCATTTATACATATCTCAAACAACAGTTAATTGAAATATTACTGCTTCCTGTGATGTAATTTATTTTGTGGTCAAGAATTGTTTGAGGATTTTCATCTGGAACCTGTTGAGGAGCATGATGTACATGAACAGCAGGAGCAACATTCTTCATTTATTAGCCAGTGGGCATTGCCAAAGTTGAAACATACACGCCAAACAAAGTTCTCATGGACAGAGGAAGCAGACAGGTGAACAGAAGTTAGAGTTTATTTGTTTTTGTTCCTTCATTAATAGTAAAGAAAGCATTAGTTGCATAATATAGCAATAGAAGGAAGCCATTATTGGAGACAATGAACCTCTCAAAGCCAAATAAAAAAACATGGTCTGGCAACAATCAGGCTCTTTTTGAAATTTACATCTCTAAAAATATTGGAGGTCTTTGCTATTCCTCTGGCTATTACCGGGTTTAAATGAGGAGCAAGAAATGAATGTTGTATTTAGAGAGAGGGATCTGATGCCCTCATATTTTCAGCTGGGACTGGAATGGTTCAAACTGTACCTTTGGTTCTTGTTGCTAGTTTTAAAAAAGTTTTTGTATCTGCTTCCTTGGCACCTATTAATGAAAAATTTTCTTCTTATTGATCGAAAAAGGAATATCTAGATTCTGCATCCAAATTGAACATTAAGTGATGTGTCTTTGAGAGCTTGATCAGGGATTTCTACTACTCCTTAGAGCTCATTGGTTCCTTTCACTTTGATTCATCCAACGAACAGCATCTGAGATCAAAAGCCAATGTGTCTCTTTAACCTGGTGTCCAAAAGGAGTTTGACCAATCTTACTTCTCACAACCTGCTAGCTAACAAGTGGAGGAGGTGGTCCCTTGGATAAGAGGCACTCCAAAATCTTGCCCCTCCTTTTTAATTTATGGACAACCAAAATTTTGTCCTGAGAAGCTTCCCACGAAGGATAGCTTGGAATCTTCCTATGATGGTTATCTGTAAATAGAAGTGGTTCATATAAGTGTTGCATAATATGCAATCAGAGGATAGGGAAGTGGATTGGGTGCCTTTCTGTGGCTGTTTTGTGCTAGTCATGTTTGCTTGTGTTCACTTGATTGCACTTGTGTATTTTGGCCACTTTATATTTTACGTCTGTTTGCATAATGATGCATTTAGTTTTCATGATGAGTCATGCCAAATTATTTTCTTTATTTACTAGTATCTTACACTGCTTTATTCCAAATAAATTCTTGTCTCTCTATCAGGCAATTGCTAATTCAATATGCAAGACAGAGAGCAGCACAAGGGGCACGGCGTGGTACAGATTGGGCTTCAATGACTCACCTTCCAGCACCTCCAGATACCTGCAGGAGAAGAATGGCTGTCCTGCGGAGGGATAAAAACTTCACTAAAGCTTTGATGAGGCTCTGTAACTTGCTTACTCAACGATATTCTCATCACCTAGATAAAGCTCAGAAAATAAACTTAGTGGATGATGGTGAAGATGATCAACAGTCAGAATTACAGGAAGAACAATGGGACAATTTTGGTGAACCTAAGATTAAGATGGCCTTTGATGAGGTTCTTATATTTAAGCAGATAGCTAAAATGGATGCTGCCAAGGGAGCAGGATCTGTATCTGAGGTGAGCTTGAATATTTTTGTAACACAAACCCACTTTCAGCTATCTGTTTATTTGCAACTGCTTTTTCCAAGTCATTAATTTTAATTTGGTGATTCCTATTTTTAAAGATGATTTGGGGGTAACCTCAAGGACACATTTTTCATAGAAGAAATCTGATGCCACTTGTCTTTCATGTCTCAGCAAAAAAAACAATGAGTAAGAGGAAAAGAATGTTGTGGTTATGTCTGTTGATGACTATCATTGAGTATATCTACAGTGTGGATTTTATTTGATTTATGACTTAAAACTACATTCTTCTTGATCTTCATTGTAGGGAACCCACAGAACCTTCACGGCTACTCCCAGTGAGGTTGAGAATCATTGTGGAAGGCAACATGTAAACTCAAGTCAGAGAGCAAGTTGCTATCGCCTTCCTGGCAACTTTATCAAGCATTTGAATGGAGTTATTAACATTACCAGGCAAGTGCATGAGTCATTGGCTATTTCCAATGCTGTTGAGTTGCTGAAGCTAGTATTTCTGAGCACCTCAAATTCTGCGGAGGTCCCAAATCTGTTGGCAGAAACTTTACGATGTTATTCTGAGATTGATCTTTTCTCTGCTTTTAACTACCTCAAAGAGAAGAAAATCATGGTAAGCAAATCCTGTTAATTGAGGTAACCAGTAGGCTTGGTGGAAAGACAAATTGAATGCATAATCTCAGATTTACATCCTCCCATAAAAGAGGAAGAAGAGGGAAACAAACAAAGAAAATGAAAAAGATCTAACATACATAATAAACACATGAACAAGCATTTGCTGTGTGACTTCCTGGAAGTCCATTTCTGTGTGACTGACGTGTCCAGAATGAACCAAACAGTCATAGTTTTGATGCCTCTTATTCTCACCCTAGCGCTATTTGGTTCTCAAGTGATGTTGATAACAGTTTTAAGTTTGTGTTTCTAATATGACCCGTGCTTGTTGCTAACCTCAAGTTTCAAGCAGGACAGTCCATTTTCATGTCATAATACAAGGGCAAGTGGATCTAGTAACCAAAAAGATTATATGCTTGTTCTTTTCTTTATTTTCTTCTCAAGTTGTCATTTGTTCTTAGTCTAACCTATCAAAACACATCTTTATGCTTTGGCTGTTCATCTTGTCACATGCTACATAGCCCTTTCGTACACTGTGTTGTATGAATTGTGGACACTGCATGATGAATTTAATTCTTCAGGGAATGGATTGCTTCTGCACCCTGCACCATTATGGATGGCTATTTAGCGATTTTGTGCACCACCGTGCATGGGATGCATATTTTCCTCTATTTTAGCATTCACACCATGGAGGATTCTTATCAGATTTACTTAAATCAAAGCATAATCTTCATGTATGATTTGTTCCAAATATATAATTCATCATACTCCCACAATAAAATGTCCTTTATTTCGCATGTGATACTTGGATGCAGGGTTTTTATGCATTAGTTTGAGATATCAACTTCTATTTTGTCTTCTTGGTTACATCTATGTATTGTGCCCTGAGATAGCATATCTAAGGGCAGAGACTATAGCTTGACTATCTCGACTCCTGGCTTTGCTCAATGCTAACCTATCATTTGTTCCATTTGGTCAATCTGAGATAGGTAGATTATTCAATCCATTTAGTACAAAAAAGCAGTGCTGGTATTACTGAAAGATGTTGTATCCTTATATTTGAGTTTGCATCAGCAAAAAGTATTGTGTTCTCTTGGTTTGATCAAGGATGGTTAAGCAATACTTTTGGGCCCCTAGAATGGCTTCAAATATCTTCTTGAACGTTTACATTAGTTTTCTTATACATTTTCCACTGAATGTGGTCCTCACTATTCACTGGGCAGGTTGGAAGCAATGGCAGTCAGCCGTATGTCCTCTCTCAACATTTTCTACATAGTCTTTCTTTGTCTCAGTTTCCAACCAATACAGGGAAGAGAGCTGCTAGGTTTGCTAGTTGGATATGTGAAAGGGAGACGGAGCTCATGGAAGGGACGGTCAATCTTACTTCAGACCTACAGTGTGGAGATATTCTCAATCTACTTGCTCTAGTTTCATCTGAAGAACTGTCCATTTCTCCAGTTCTCCCAGATGAAGGTATTGGAGAGGCTGAGGATTCAAGAAGCTTGAAACGTAAATTTGATGACAATGAATCTGGCGATGTTGATAAAGTTAAGAAACGTCAGTACCATTCATTACAAGAATCTGAGATTTTTTCTCGTCGAGAAAAAGGTTTCCCTGGCATCACAGTCTCTCTAAGTCGTTCGGTAATATCAAGATCAAATGTGTATGAATTCTTGAAGGATGAGATTGAGAGTCCTCTTCAGCCTGGTGAAGATGTAGACTTCTTTGCTGCTTTGGGTCAGAAAATAAGCAGTTCATCTCCTATTGATTATATGAAGGAAGCCTCAGATTTTAGCAGTGTTATCCCTATATCAATTAGTTGCAGCGAGTCACAATGGGAGGCTATGTCAAATTATGCTGAACAGGTTATGAGACATTCTGTTGAAGAACAGCCTCAAATCTATCCAGTGGTCTTCCAAACTACATACACAGCTATTCAGAACGCTGGTGACCAGGGTTTAAGCATGCAAGAAGTTTCTGCAGTCATAAACATGCAAGGTATCCATCTGAGCTCTTTATATGATTGTAAAATTTCTTACTAAATCCTTTCCCTTGAAAGATGATAATTATAAATTTCAGTTCAAATAATAATTCTTTCTGGTGCCATTTTTTCAGGTGCAAAAATGGCTGAATATGTTGTTGATGTACTTCAAGCTTTTGGTCAAGCAGTAAAGGTTAGTGTCACTTGTGATTTGGGGATAGAGTGTGAACATTTATCTAAACTGGTATCATTTAATCTTTGTAGGTAACAAATATACTCTGTATTAACCTGCCTTATACTACTGTTTGTGCATAGTTCAGTGATGGTTTCATGAGAACCTAGATGACATAGAACCCCCAAAAAAATTTCAAAATGGTAATGCCCGTGCTGGTTGATTTGTTTATTTTGACTCTTGGTGGTGAGGACACTGATTCAATCCCTTAGAAGAAGTCTAAGAAATTATTGGCCTAGTTTGTTGCAGCATAAGCCTATTAGCCTTAAGTTACGTTACCTTTTGAAAATAACTAAGCATGAATCTTTTAGTGTTTGAGAAGTGACAAACTAGTAGTCTAGAGCTCAGATGAGGTTTTAGGATGGACTAATTCTTCTTGATATTTCCTTAGGGGGTCAAATTTTGGTGAATGAGGTGGTTGATGATGCTTATTGTAAAGAAAAAATTTCAAGTTGGATTTGAAAAGGTGATGATTGTTTAGCTGGAATGAGCTTTTAATAGATTGGATTCTGGAAACGAAATATTTTGTGGTTTAGATGGAGGAGTTGTAACGGGTTTTCTGTCTTTGCATTTTCACTGCTTCTGAAAGGGGGCTTAATAGATTGCTGTAGGGGTTAGAGGCATGAGGATCCTAGATCCAATGTATAGTCTTCCCCGATTGACTATCAACCAAAGTGAGGAATTGGGCTGTGTTGGGGTTATTAGTGTCAGAAAATATTAGTTTTTCTTTTTTTTCTGTTGTATTGCTACTGAGATTTGGTTTCTGTTTTTCCTGACAGTGTTTGATGGTTTTTAGAATTCATTCAAATTGTTAGAAGTTTTCAGAATATGTTTTAGATCTTAACGTTAATATGTCTAGGTCTGGTTGACTGAACTTCGAGTCTACACTTCCACTTGTTCTCTGGATGTAGTAATCTCTCTCTCTCTCATAAAATTACTTGTTCTATCTGAGTGAAAAACATGGGCTGACATAGTTTATCGGGGCAGATTGATTATTGTGGATATGCAGCCTTATCTTGCTGGAATATTCTGAATTTGGGTGATAAAATACAGCAAGACAAGCAAAAACTTAATCTTTTTAGCTATGCTAAGATTGTTGAGGGTGAACGTCAGCGGACAGGTAGGTTGTTTTGTTTTGACTTTGAGGTATTGGATTCAAATCACAAAAATAGCTGCTCTGCATATATTTGATGCTTCCATAACGTATGGTGTGAAAGTCTCACACATTAGGCAGCTCAAGAAGAAATGTAGAAAACATTTCTGGTCAGTGATTTGCAGGTGATACATACAAGTGTAACTATTTTATCTTATCTGATGCCGGCGTGAAGTACTCCCTTACGTTGCAAGATTTTGCTGGCAGATTGACTTAGAGTTGCATTTGGCGGAACTCACTAAATTATTTCCCAGAAGGTTAGAGTATAGGCTGACACATATGTGCCACACTATCACTTGTTATGAAATGTAAGAATATATTTGCACCAAATTCAAAAGTCTCTGGATGCTCTATACAGTGCGTATTTCTGAAGTCAGCTTTCTTGGAGTCATGTCCCAGTTGTGCTGCTTTTGTAACTTTTTGGTCTGCTCACCAACTCTGAGCACTGATGAAAACAATTACATTGCTTGTGGAAAAGCAAAACGGAGAAACTAATAATAGAAGGAATTTAATATAAAAGATGCTTTCACATCCTTTTACACTTGAATAGTTTCTGTGATTATAAGAAGTTCAATTATAAATATACTTCCTAGTCTGTATACGTTTTCTGAAAAGAGATGTGTCAAGTATGGTCAATGAAGGTTATACAACTTTTCTGTGTGTGTCATAGACTTAATGTATATTCATACCAGATTCACTTATTTAAAACAGGACCTAAGCAAAGTGGTTAAACTTGATGATTAGAGTTTCAGCAACTTGTTTTGGGTGGAAATTCCATACCTGTGAGTGGGACATAATGTTAAGCTTGCTTTTGGTGCAGGTTAATGGCTATGACTCTGTTCATGTTGTTGATGCATTATACAGATCCAAGTATTCCTTAACCTCAAAGGCTGCTCCATATCAAGTTCTTGAAATGGCTGCTCCAATGAATTCACCAAGGGTGAACGGCAACCGGAAGGTGGCCAAAAAGCATGGGACCAGTGGAAGTGAAGTTGATTCACAGATGGGCGCAACCTTGAGTGTAAATGACGTCCACAAAATAACTATTCTAAATCTATCTGAAGAGGTCCGTCAGCATTCGAATGCAGATGGCCTTGAAGTGTGTGCCCACAGCAACATGATTTCCACAGTTGTTGGAAAGGATGAAAATTTTCACGCATCATTTCCTGGCATCTTCTGCCCAATATTGCCTTGGATTAATGGAGATGGAACAACTAATGATATTGTCTATAGGGGACTTACACGCCGTATCCTTGGAATTGTGATGCAGAATCCTGGGATATCAGAGGTACGATTTTCTCAATTAATTCTCATTGGTTGAAGCCATGTGCAAAACTCTTTATATATGAAAATAGAACAACATGTTATGTTTAAATTTAGAAGTAGATCTCATTTTTGCAAGGTGTGAAACCTAGATGGTGGTTGATAACTTGTTGCTAGCACAAGCATATAGCTACTGATAATAATTCCCAAAAGTAATTTTTTCATCGAGAGGTTTTAGAACGTCAGATTAATCCTCGCTCACTATGATGAATTATTTGCTGTAGAAAGGCCTACTAATGTGACTCATTTCAGGCCCCAGGAAAGACTGCCTCTGCATTTTCAGCTTGCATGGGACCTGTTTTTTAACTTTTTTTTTTTTTTTGACGCATTATTTTCTTGTTCTAACAGGACAATGTTCTCCACCAAATGGAAGCCTTGAACCCTCAGGTAGTTTTCATGCACAAGTTATATAAACAACTCCTGGATGAGTATTTGGCTTTGTGGTATTTGATCTATGCCGTCAACCTAGTAGTCCTTTAGTTGCTAATGGATATAGAGATTGCAATCTGAATGCTGAATTTTTTTCCTCTACCAAATTAACAAGGCAAATTTGTATCTTGTCCTGCCTAATTGTCCCACCCTTTACTTGCCAATTTGGAGTTGGTAAAAAAGCATGCACATGTTTTTGTGTGATGAATGCAGATTGTGGTTATAGTAGTTTGTCTTAGGCTATTGAATTCTTTGATTTTGTGGTTCTACGAGTAATGATGCTATGACCATATTTATGGAGTTCATAAATCCCATATGGTCATGCACAATTAAATGCGTTAAAAAAACAAAATTCACACTGGTTCCATCATAGAACTTTTTAAGATTGACCGGGGTTTCTGCCAGAGAAACATTATTCTTGCAATCCACTATAGCTTTTTTTTTTTTTTTTTTTTTAATATGCTTAAATTTAACACAAACATAGAATCGGAAACAACATTTGCATTTTTTCTCTTTCAAATAGTAAGTTATTTGCACCAAAAAAACAAGGAAAAATAATCTTTCTACTTTGTCTTTTACAAATGTTGTTTCAAATTTTATGTTTGTCATAAACATAAGATTTTTATTAAAAATATTTAAGTGGCCTGTAAGTGTTGCGGAGTTCTTTCTACACAAGATCCACGAATCTGGATGAAATCATTTTTGTGGAGAGAGGAAGTTAAGAAGAGAAGGGTGCATGATAGTGATGGGTGTCAATCTGTTATGTTTGTTTCTCTGAGTTTTTATTTAATTATTTAATTTTTATATTCCTCGCAGAGTTGCAGAAAGCTTCTGGAGTTGATGATTCTTGACAACCACCTCCTGGTGAGAAAGATGCTTCAAACCACCTCCTATGGGCCCCCTTCTCTTTTGAAGAGCCTCCTCGGCAGCCGCTTCAGAAGGCCAGAATATGTTTCTCGCGAACATTACTTTGCAAATCCCATGAGTGCTTCGTTACTATAAATCGCTGCGCGATTCTTTTTTTTTGTTTGGTGCATATCTTCCATCTCGCAGCAGAACAGTTGACGCTTAATCTCTGCACCTCCGTGATCGGTGCAGACTTTGAGTCTCACTCCCTTTTCAAAGAAAGCAGGTCAGTTTCTATACCATGGGAAACAAAAGTTGGAAACTGAATTTTTGATATTCAGGATTGGCTTATCTGCTAGTCATGTAAATCATCTGTTTTATTGTAATATTTAGGTTGTTTTGTTACTGTTAACATTATTATTATTTTTTTCTCTCCTAACGGGAACTTTGTGCCTGTAGGGTTGTTTCTTAGAGCTGACAATGTATATTCTGGAAATTTTCTTGTCAAGCGACACTTCTGTACCATACAAAAGGATTATAATTCCTCGCTAAAAATTACCATATGTTATTGCTGTTAAATTAAAACACGGTATAAAATTGGCCGTTATAATTTGTTAAATTTTAAAGTTTGGTTGACAATTTATTACTACTAATTGTTGGTGCTGAATTGCTTACATTTCTTAATCTATCACAAAAAGAGAACCTATTTCACAAAAATTAGAATCTTTTTAGATGTTTATTTAAAATTTTTATATAGAGAGAGAGTACCTGTAACGCATTTTGAAAGAACAACTCCGGTGTTAGCCAATTGAATACTAGTTGTTACCAAATTTCCAAATAAAATAAGTTGTAGTAGCACTGAGCTTGCTTATAAAAGCTAGATTGCTTAATCCCTTTATCTCTTCATAATCTCGTCGCCTTCAAGGTCTCTTCCAACAAAGAGGGGGCCAATAACAGCTAACTCTGCTACAAATCACAGCCCCAATTCAGTGACCTTCAATTAAGATGGGACCTTTGGGCGTGAATAGAGGAGGGCGCTGCTGCACTGTGCTGAAGGAAGACCCGACTGGCTTCACTACTGTTGTCTTGCCGAGGGAAGCAAGGAGAATCGGACTATTGACTTCTTAATTCCTTGTAAGTTTTATCATCTTGCAAGTGTATTTTCACTATCGATTAAATTTGTTGCTTGTTTTTATAGTCCTTCGTAGTAGTCCGAGCTTGATCCCATTCCTGCAAATTAATCTTCCACTTCGACAAAACAGAGTACCAATCATGAAATCAAGTTGAGGGCATCTCTTAATCTGGATATTTTGTTTAACATTTGTAAGAAATCAGTGGGTTGCGTGAGAATTGAAGCAAATATATTGCCCCTGCAACTTTCGTGAACAGTGACCCGAGTTCAAGGAAGAAGATAAACGGTGACAAAGAGGAGAACTAGTTTCTAAATCATTTCGGACTAACCGTCTACATGGAATATAAATGCATTTATCCTAATAAAGTTATCGTTACAGTACTATGACATGCATGCTATAATATTTTTATTGACAGAATGTGATTTCGATTTCCGATGTGTTAGTAATTGAGCATCAAAATTATTTCAGTTAGTACTGAAATCTGTTATTTTAATTTTTGGCTGTGGTGATAAACAATTTTTGGATCGTTCTTCTACTCCTTAGCTGGTGTATTTTTTGTCTTCGTGATTACTGCTCTTAAACTATAAAGTGCATATTTTAATTGTATATTATTTTGATCTAAATCTCAACTTCTCAAAGCAGTAGAAATCAAGTGATGAATAGGGCTTGGTGAACATAGAATCTGATTTTATATGTTAGAAGGTGATAGAAGGAACTATGTTCAGGCCAATAGTTTATATAATAAATAAATATATTTATGATTGTAACCTTGCCGTTAATACTCTGTAACATACAAGGTTTATATCATGTCAGTAAAACACGATTTTAGTTGCATGAAGATATAGAAATTGTCCAATGAACATGTGACGGGAGTATTGAAATCGGATTTAATAACAGTGTCACTTACTGTTGCTGCTGAGGAGCTTCGGCCAGTGTTGTTGTTTAACATAATTTATAATTATATTATTATTATTATATTTAGGTTCACTTATGTTGTATTGTGCTTAATACATAGATAATAATTAGATTATTTTATTATTTATATTTGCCCCTAATATAATTACGACAGACATTTTAGATAAAATTGATAATTGGTGAGTTTAGTTTAATAATGATAAAATAAGATTTTTTTTATCTTAGAAATAATATTAGTATATTGGTAAGTTTAATAAGTATCATGTAAAATTTTAAAGATCGGTTAAATATTTAGTTATTCTTGAATTTTTTCTGATATTCTTAATAATTATTTATTGGTATTAATTTAGTTCACATATATTATCTAATATTAAAGTAAAAAAATTATATGAAAATATTATGGTGTTAAAGAATATAAAACATACAGTATTATAATATAATTTATAATTGTTTGATATTAATTTTTATATCTTGAAATATTGAGGTTATTTAAAGAGATACTTATAATATTGTAAATAATATGTGTTGAAGATATTAATGAATATTATACCATGCGTTTCTGGCTCCCCGGTCCGAGAGACGCAGGTTGGGGACGCCCCCACTAGGATCTCTCGTAAAGGCTCGTTGATCTGATCCGAGAGGTTTGGCCGAGAGATATGTTAGTGAATGATGGTTGACACGAGATGGTGATTGAGACCGGATGTTTATGTTCAGGCATTGATTGGAGATTTTAATAGTTTATAGTGTTAATCCCTTTCCTATCTCACATAAGTTTGGCGCTCATGGGAGCCTTTTTACACTTCTTTGAGAAGTTGATGGAGAGGGAGAGTGCCTGATTGGAGCTTTAGGGCCGAGTTGTGAGTTTGGAAAGCTCTCCTTTGAAAGGGGTCTCTGTGTATTTATAAGTGGAAATCTCTTTGGACACGTGCGCGCCCATCCGGCGGTTGAGGAGCTGGTCCACCTGGGCTTCCTTTAATGCACTGTGTCGGCAGCCTGTAGGTGTAAGGATCCGAATACGATTTTAGTGTTGACCTGGGCTTTCTTGGAAACCGCGACAAATAGGCCATGGCATTCTCGGCCAGAAATTCACAGTGTAAGCAATGAACATGGGGCCTTCCGGGAAAAGTCCGAGAGATTCTTCCCCGGCCAACGGGCAATTGCAAAATTGGGCCTCTTATTTATATGGGCCTTCACGGGCCCAACATAGCCCCCTATGTAACTGGCCGTTTGGCATGAAGTCGCTTGGCTGCTGAGGTATCGGTCCCGAGAGCATGTGTCCCGTGGCGAGCTCTGCGCCGACCTTGACAGTGGTTGTTGTCGGGCCGCCGTTCCACTTTCCCCGCTTGAGCATTAAATGCCGTATCCGCCGATGTGACGTGCTATCGGGCGCCTTGGGAAGGAAAATCGCGGACTTCCGAGGCGAATCGACGCGTGGCAAGGGTAATGGGTACATCTTTCCATCCTCTAGGTTTATTTTCCCATTGCCCGCGATTTTTCATCTTCGCGCCCATTTTTATCGAGCTTCGCTTTCTCTTCCCTTCTTTGGTTTTCATAGAGTGAGAGACATTGCTTCCACGTGACGCTGACAAGCTCACAGAGATCCGATAAGATCGATCCCCGAGTCCATGGCTATGATGATTTGAGCCGCATGATAGGGCGTTGTATCCTCCGATGGTTTCATATTATGAGGCCCACCTTAAAGGCGGGCTACGGTTTTCCATTCCGATGGAGCTTTATGACATCACGAGGCATTCTTGGACCGGAACGCGATGAGGTATTGAGAAGCTCCTAAATGCTCTTATTGGCCAAAGTGTTGTTCCGCTTTACGCAGACCTTGATTGGATCGTGATGACTCCCCGCCCGAATTTTCTTGATGTGGTGGCAACCCTGATTCCACGAGGCGGTGGGAAGGACAAGTTCTTCTTCCTTGTACGAGCATTGGGCCATTCCCACTACGCGGGGAAGGTGGCTAGCCAAGATCTTTTTTCGACCCTTTAAGGAAGTGAAGGCGCACACGACAGGCCGGTCAATCTGTGGACCTTCCATTGAACAAGCGTAACATCCGGGCCGGCCGACAAGTTCGGGGAAGCCAAGTGGTGGGACGAGGCTCCCGCCCGGGGCCTCTCTCAGACCGGCCGAGGAGAGACCGAGGACCGGGGGCCCACCGCTGAGCGCTCCTAGAGTGATGATGAAGATTTTGATATCGGGACATTGATTCCGCCTACGAGGTCGGGGCCGGCTCTTTCTCGAGTCCTCGAGGCCTCGGGGTCTCGTCTTCACTTGCTAATATCTCGGCCGAGCCCTATTGCTGAACAGAGCTTCCCGAGATAGGAGACTCTTGTGATGATGATGATGATGACGATGTTCCTCCGATCAAGAGGATGAGGACCAAGCCTCTCTTCCGGGCCCCGGGATCCGGGCGCCTCGCCTTCACTTCCACCGCTAATCTTCCTATTACACCCCATGAGATTCTTCCTCGAGTGCGCGGTCCTCGGACATCCGGCCCCAGCTGATGATTTTATCCTGTGCCCCGTTGCTTTGCTCGGTGACGTCTCGGGCAGGATTGATCATCCTCCCGAGGACATAGGAGGCGGAAGTGCCGTGAGGGATTCTCCGAGAGGGGAATGTCCGCTGAAATAATCCGAGAGATGGTGGAGGTCGTGGATTTGAGTGTAGTTCGCGCCTTCCGATCCTTCCGAGCGCTGTTGAGGCCGAGCGGTCGCCCGAGGTTCTTAGGGCGCCGATCGAGGGCACCTTCCGGTGCCTTCGCAGCCGACGAGTCCGTATCTAACACGGACTTAGGAGCGACCCGCAGGAGTCCGAGTCCCACCTGGAGTGTGGCATAGGGGATGATCCTCTTGTTTCTAAGGTAGCCCGTTGTTCCCCTTTTTCTTGCTTTCCTTTCATGCTTTGACGAACTTTTTGTCATAATCCAAAGCTTGATAGCCGGCCTCAACGGGCTAGTGGGAATCCGCCTCTGGAAGTGAGGTCCTCGAGGGTCGCTCGTGAAGCCGCACAACGGCGGAGCGGAGTCGGGCCGGAGCAAAGGAGAAGATTGTTTTTCCGGGAGGCTACAGTATCTGCTTAGGCGAGCCTCCTTCAGAACGGATGCCAGAGGAGAGGTTGAGGAAGATGCCGAGATGGCTCCTGTCTTGACGGCAAGTTCCGGATTAAATGTGCCGCCGAGTGGCGCGATTGATTGTCCGCTGCGTGGTTGTCCTCGATCCCGTGAATGCCGATGTCTTGAGCATGGAAGACTCAGACGGCCGATGGTAGGCCTTTCCGGCCCTCCTCAGCGGGGCCGGGAGAAGTGAACCTCTTACGCCCGAGGAGGCAGCTGAGGAGCAGACGGATCTTTTCGAGAGGAGGAGACCGAGCGGCACTCCCCGACATGTTGCCTCCTTTTTCTTCATTTTGTTTTTCGTTTTGTCATACTTGTACAGAAAATCTCTTTTTTGTGAATAAGACTTTGTCCTTTTGCTTTAAAGCTTCTGGACGTTTTTTCGTGGTCTTGCTTGTACGTGTGTTGTTTTTTTTGCGGCGTTACATACGCCTAACTTTTTGTTTGACTCCTTCATGTGTTGACCCTTTGCCTTTTTGGACTCCTGGAGTGTAGCTTTTCGTGGACCTCTAGCTCTTAGCTTTCGGGGTTCATTTTGTCGATCGGTCTCGAAAATCTGTTGGGATATAAGTTTTTGTAATTCAAGGGCCCTACTGGGAATGAAGTTTTTGTTTGTTGTATGCCTTGATTTATCGAGGAGAGAGTATGGAAACGCTTCGTTGCAAGGGTAACAAATGACGTTTTATTAATGCACATTTTTCTTATATTGAGTGGCCTCCAAGGCCTTTTTGTCTCTCTTTTTTTTTTCTTTTAGTCCGTGCCCATTATGGCCTTGCCCTCGAGCGGCGTGGATCGGGCCTCTCTTCCGCTCGCTCCGAGCCGCGCCCCGAGTCTTCGCAGAAGTGGTCGAGATATCCGCCGCGCCCGCCGAGTTCCGCCTCGGAGCTTTGCAGCCCCTGTCGCGATGGCGGCTGCCCATGGTAATGGCAATATTCCCATCGGGTCACCTCCTCCGGTTCTTCAACGCCGCCATCTTGAACTCTTCGTCCCCGATCCGCCTCGTGATGTTGGTGGAGGAGTTGAAGGCCAATGGGCTCGAGTGTCTTTCTCCCCTAAGGACCATCCGCTCGGGCTTATCGTGCCTTGATTGGCGCGCCCATCTCCTCCCTTCCCCGCCCCCTGGGGCAATTTTGATAGCCTTCCGAGCCTCTTCGAGCCCCCTCCTTGATGGGGCCGACTCATGGACTTTTTTTTTGTTGAGGTAATCCTCAACTCGCCCGAGCCCGCGCCGATTTTATGGCGCGGGCTTGGAGCGTTTAGAGTGTTCGCGTGCCTTCGCTAGAGGATGGACGGCCTTGTGAGGCCGGGCCCACCTCTCGCGCCGCTTGCGCACGCTAGTGCCGGCCGCCGCTATTCTCGCCGCCCGACGGAGACAGTGGACGTGGCCGCCTTGTTCGCCGAACATCCTCGGGGCGTTCTTGTTGTTGGGGGTGGGAAGCCGCTAGTTTTTTGTTCTTCCTTAGACGGGCGCCAATGTTGCGCTCGCTCCCCGGTCCGAGAGACGCAAAGGTTGAGACGCCTCAATAATGATGAGGGCATTGGATCTCGAGAGGTCCACTATGGCCGAGAGATGCGCGCGCCGCCCCGACTGCCCGTGGTGTCGTGCAACACAAGTGAATGATGTGTTCGACACGAGATGAGGATTGAGACCAGGATATTTTACGTGAAAAACCTCCTCTTGAATGGGGAGGAAAACCACGAGGCCTCGGGGTGAAAGAGCTTCACTACATGGGGTTGGAGATTTTACAGAAGATGGGTTGTGAGGGTTAATCCTTCCCTATCTCACGTTTGTGTTTCTCTCCTAAGTAAGCTATGCTCACCGGAGCCTTTTTACACTTCTTGAGAAGTTGAGTGTGGAGAGGGAGAGTGCCCGATTGGAGCTTTAGGGCTCGAGTTGTGAGTCTGGAAATGAAAGGGGTCTTTTTTATTTATAGTGGAAACCAGTTGGGGAGTGGACACGTGGCGCCCATCCGGCGGCTGAGGAGCTGGTCCATCAAGCCTTTAATTTTGGAGAGTGGCACGCGGACGGCGGCCGCCGGCAGCCTTTTATTAATTTGACCAGCGGCGGCCTTTTTTATTGAATTTTTGAAATAAGGCATTCTCGGCCATGAATTTTATGAGCCTCCTGTAAGCTCGCGGGCTTATTTGTGGGGCCCCCGGGAAAAGTCCGAGATTCTTCCTTTGCAAAACCAGGGCTCTCGGCCCCCAGCCTCTTACTTGGGCCGTGCTTATATGGGCCTTCGTACTGGGGCCCAACAATACCAATGGTGTTGGGTTTGATATGTGATCGAAATTGAATATTTTGTACTCTATTTGGGTATGGATTTCGGTTAGACCATAGGAACACATGCGTGGAATATTTTTGATTTACTCTAAGAAGATAACAAGAATATTAATCATCCTAATTGAGGAATTCAGGGGGGGTCCTTCTCCCCTGTGGAGAAGGACCCTCCTTCTCCCTTCCTTAGCCGTCGGATTAAAATCCGACGGCTCCCATTTTTTAAAAAAAATATTGTTAAATTTAAAAATAAAAAATATTAAAATGTATGTTTTTATAATCAAAAGTAATAAAAAATATTAAAAAAAATAAAAAATAAAAAACTTATGTTTTTTATGATAATAAAATAGGAGCCGTCGAATTTTTTAATCCGACGGCTGATAGAGGGAGAAGGAGCGTCCTTCTCCATAGGGGAGATGGATGCCCCCCGGATCCCCTAATTGAGTTTGACAATTGCACACTATAAATGGTAAGATATCATAAGATTAAAGATCTTGTTGCTTGTCAAACTTACAGGTATCAGTACCTTATGTATTTTACTTAATCATTGGTTTATAGTGATATATAAGATCTAAAAAGATTATTATGATATCTCATATATTTAGTATATCTGTTGATATAAGTTTAACAGAACTTATATTATTATTGATATTTGAATTCGGTAGAATCTTAATTATATTCTCGGTGTTTACTTGTCTTGTAACTTTTAAGTCGAGGTTACAACATAAAATTGAATCTCTGATAATTGTTGATTTATCACATATTATTATTAATTTTATATATGTTTAATATTTTTATTTGAGATACTTTATTATTTCTGATACTTTTGAGTATACTCCTCTATTGAGTATTTAACTCATCTTTACGTTTTCTTAACTTCGAGAATAGAATATGTCAATAATAAGATAGTAAGGATCATATATTAGCTGTGAAGATTTTAGGTAGAGGCAATACCAGAGACTAGAGAGTTTTCATTGAGAGTTGGTGAAATTTTTTTACTTTTATACTAGTTTTTGGGTATTTATTAGGATTATATTTTTGTAAGTTATAATTTTATAGATATTTATTTTTTTTATTTTAAGAAGATATAATTATTATAGATATTTTTTTCATAATATATATATGACAAATATTTATAATTTAAATTTTTTGCGTGGTTGTTTTGAACCAAATTGAATAATTCAGGTTTGGATCGCATAAGTTTTCCCCCGTACAATATGAATGACCTAAATAATATTTTTGGGTGTTATTATTATTTTTTTTAATTTGAAAACCATTATTCAATCACATAGATTTTTCTCCCCCTCAGCCAAGGATCATCGGATGTTATTACTTATCAATACTATTTATTTTCGTCGTTACTTAACTAACATTTTAGATATTTAAAACTTGTCATTGTAGTTTTAAAATGTACAGTGGGTATATTTATAGTCATGATACCAATTAATTATGATTTCTTGAAGATGAATATTTGATTATGATCTAAGTAATTATTTTGATTAAACACCAAATATTTTAATCATTCATTATATTCTAATTGGGTAATTTTCTAAAAATAGTTATTCTAGTTATTTTTATTTAACTGTAAAATATATTAACTGCTTATTTAACGGTTCGATTAAATTAGCTCGTCAATTCATTCAGTTGTTTAGAATGATTAACCATCCGATTTGATGAGTCTTCTAGTTTATTATTTGAATATTTAGTCATTTAAATCTTTTAATTAATTTTTTTTATTTCTATTTAACTATTTAGACACTTAATTATTTAACTATTCAATAATTTAGTCGTTTCAAAGTATAGTGATTCAGTCAAATTTAAAAACATTTTTAAAATTTATTTTTTATGAGTATTTTATATTAATTAATTAGATTAATTTTATTCTAGACAGTACCAATAATTTTGAGCCCTTAAATAAAAGGAATTAGTATTGAACCAAGGATTTAGAATGGAGACTATCTGACAACGCAGTCGAGCTCGTAAAAGAGGACGCGTGGAGGCTCGCCGTGCGAAAAGATAAGAGTGGGGCAACAGTCGGTGCTGGTCTTCTGTTCACCTCCTTGCTCGAAGATAATAGGCGATACGTGGTGGTAGGTGGCACCACTCTTCCGTGTTTTTCTCCGCTCATTCTCTGACTAATAATGGCGATTTCTCAAGTCTCCGCCGCTCTCAGTGTTTCCATCCGTGGTATGGTGTCTGTTCTTCTCTCTCTCTTTCTCTCTCTCTCTCTCCATTGGGTGAGAAATATAATTCTAAAAGCCTAATTCGTCTGCAGATGTCAGTGGCCCATCGTCGTCCTCGAAATCTCCTTTCATATTCCGGCTACCAACTTCGAATTTCGCTCAAAGAGCAGCATCTTTCGCCCGTGGTTCTCCGTTAGGTAAGATTTCAACCGAGCAATTCGATGTAGCTCTTTAACAGTGTTGTCTAATTTTCTTTTGCACAAAAGCAATCTAGTTTTCTTTTTTATCCATATTCAGAGAATCGTGTTCTCAATAATTCAATTGCCAATGCACTAATTGAACGAGCCTATATTAATTTATAATATTCGTTAACTATGTTGTTGAACGGATAAATAGCGAAAATGCCGGGATTGGTTTTTTTACTGGTGTATCTTGGCCTGATATTGAAGATAATCGGTCAATCGGTTTTCCCAGGGTAACATTAAATGCTGAGCCTTGCACAAACTAAATCCTTCATGAACGTAGAAATATGTGAAGGGAGAGATGAAAAAAGGTTTTCTTTATTTTTGTGTATATTAAATTGCATAATTAGTCTCCTTTTATAGGAGCAGGAATTTAAACTAGAAAAACGGCAATAATAATAATAATAATATAAGCTGTCTAAATTGAAATATATCAATTATCTAATTTAGGGAGGATATGATATATATCTTAATATTTATAAGTAGACTAAATTAGAAGATAGTAATATTTTAATTAAAAATATATAATATCCTTAATATAAAAAAGGATATTGTATATTTAATATTTTCTCAAACTCAAGATGATTTAAAAAGACCAGTTAGAATTTGGAAATTAGATTGATGTAGCAGTTAGGCAAATTAGCTTTTGTGAAAAATATTATCCAGCTAATTGTTGGATATGGGCCACTCCTAGGTGGAAAGTTTTATTGTGTTCGCCGCGCGCGTAGGCTTGGAGTGAAATAAAGACCGAAGTGGTTACACTTGGCCCGAATAGACAAAATTTCGGAGTGAAAATTCGGAGATGTTCATAAGGCCGAGAACTCTAACTAACGGCCGAAGACACCGATTGAAAGCCGAGGATGCTGATAATGATCGAGGACACTAGTTGATGATTGAGGACATTACCTGGAGGGCGAGGACTTTGCTTGACGGTTGAGGATATGGGCTAATGGCCGAGGACACTAGCTATAAGCCGAGGACTTTGACCAACGGTCGAAAACAGCTTGTCTAGAAAAGCTGGTCATCTATAAAGTCTGCGCAGTAACTTTGTAGAAAAGGAAGTTGACTTTCAAAGATGGTAGACGACTTTGCAGAGCAAGTCAACTGCTCTCAGCAGGAAGACGATTTTGTAGAGTTTGTGGCAGGTCCTATCGTGCACGCAACCGCCTTGCAGAGAAAGTGATCGTCCGGTGTCTTATATATATGTATGTATGCAAAGTGCAAGTGTGTGGAGAGGCGAACAAATACAGAAAAATAAGGAGTTGTGCTTTACTCCTGTTGTTATCTGTTCTTTAAGGGTTTGTATAATCAAGGGGTTTGATAACCAAATTTTATATAGTAAAATTTTGTGGACTAAGTGTTCCGTGATTTTTTTTTCCTCTTATTTAGAAAAGGGTTTCCATGTAAAAAAATACTATGTCTTGATTCTCTTCCTCCCAACTGCGTGTGTCATTGCTGTTTCATCTAGATTTCTCTATCTTGCGGTGCTAGTTTTCCCAACACTAATCAGTCAAAGAAACTAAGACAAGGCGGAGAGTCCCTTCCTTAAGGTGATGACGCACAAAGTAGTAATTAATTTCGATGTGTTTTGTGTGTTCATGAAACATATTATTGTGAGTAACTTGGATAGTACTATAATTGTCGTAATAGATGGGAGTGCCATGGGGTTAAGGAACACCTATATTCTATAAAAGCCAATGAGGCCAAAGAAGTTTAAATGTAGTATCAGTAAGAACCTGATATTCAACTTTAGTGTTAAAACAAGTAATAACAGCCTACTTTTTACTGCCATGTGATGAAAGAATCTCCTAATAGGTAGAGAAAATAAATAGTTGGCCATTTGCAGTTGGATCACCTACCCAATCAGTATTAAAATATACTTAGAGCTCCAAAAAGAGAGAGGAGAAGTGTAGCCCATAAAACAAGGTGTCTTTCACATAGCGAAAAATACAAAGAATAGTTACGTGGTAAATAGAATACAGAGTTGATATAAATTGGCTTATAAAATGCACATTATAAGTAATATCAAGTCTAATAATAGTGAAATATATAAGGCACCTAACTAATTGGCAATAAAAGGTTGCATCAGAGAAAGGCTTGCCATTAGTACTAAGGAATTTGACGTTATGCTCAAGAGGAGTAGTAGACATCTCACAATCAGTAAGCCCAATATGAGAGAGAAGTTCAGAAGAATGCTTAGCCTATGTCAAATGGTAGCCATTAGTTGTGGTAGTTATCTCACGTCAAGAAAGTAGCAAAAGAAACCGAGATTCTTCATTTCGAAGTACTGACTCAAAAAGCATTTAAGTCAAGGATGTCAGAACTATCATTACTAATAATAATCATGCCATCAATTTAGAGTAAGAAAATTGTGATAGCAGTAACTGTATGACAAGTAAAAAAGGTGGAGTCATGAGGATTGAAGGCAAACCTAAATTGTGAAATAGTAGAGCGGAACTTCAAAAATCAAGTACGGGGAGCTTGCTTAAGACTATGTAATACCCATTGAAAATGACATACCTATCCAGAAGAATGAGGATAACCAAAAGTACGGGATACGTTGATTAATAATGTAGACAACAGTAGGTGCAGCCTCTCTCCAAAGGGACTCAGGAAAAAAAAAGGCAAAGAGGAGAAGAGTACGGACGTTGTCAAGAATCTAAAGATATTTACGTTCAACATAATCATTTTATTGGGAAGTGTAAAAACATTAGCGATGGGACACAATACCTGTCTGTGAAGATCGTTTTGATGCATTTTCAACACTTTGGAGGGTTAAAAAGCTTCATTCAAGAAAGGGGCAAAGGCTGCCCAAAGGTAGAAACAATGCGTTTGAGTTTACCCTTGAGAAGAAAACACAGCATTTCAATCGTCTCCTTCCAAGAAAGAGAGCAGCAAGAAATTAATCGTCAATGGTGTACAGTGGGTCGGAACAAAGATTCTTGCTCAGATGAGTGATTCACCGTGACCAAGATTCTTGTTGCTATGGTCACCGTGATAGAGATTCGTGCAACGAGATGTCATACCAAGACTGATATTAGCTACCAAATGACAAACGGTGAGTCTTCAAGACAATAAACAACGGCTTCCAACTGACGAACAGGATGATACTGAACAGAGGTTGGAAGGTTGCTGAAGAGAGTGTTTGACAAAATTTTGCTGATGAACAGAGTAGTGGTTGCCAAAGATAAATTATATTTAGATCTGAATAAGCTCAAATACCATACAAAAATATGAGCAGAGAATGATGAAGATAGGTTTTCTGTATTTTTGTATATATTAAACTGTATAATAGACCTTCTTTTATGGGAGGCAAATTGATCTCGAAAAACTGTAATAATAGTAATTATATAAACTGTCCAAATTAGATGATATCAATCATCTAATTTAGTAAGAATATAATATATATTGTAATATACATAAGTAGTCTAAATTAAAAAGTAATAATCTTCTGATTTATGAAGAATATAATATCCTTAATAAAGAAAAATATTATATCCTTAATAATGAATATGAGACAAATTATCTTCATGAAGCCATTTCAGCAATTTAGAGAGGAAGAGGGTGGGAGGAATGGCTAGGAGGAAGAATTTTCTTAATTCGGTTTTGAATTATAAGCAAAGGGGCTTATTTGGATTAGAAATTCGCAGATTTCTTAACTGTCTAATAGCAAATGTACCCCTGGCACAATCTTAGCTATTTATTTATTAACAATAGGCTACTACTGGAAATTATTACTCAAATGCAGGTAGTGCAAGCCTCCACACAACCCCCCCAACCCTCAAAAAAAAAAAAAAATGAAAATGAAAAACAAAGGCTGCCATGATCTTTGACAAGAAGAAAGGGAAGCTAGAACTTTATTAACCATTTAGTAATGAGGGGTATAGCTGATCCTTGTTCCCTTCCAGTGATTCAGACTAGTTCCTATCAGACGAAGGCCAAATGCAGAGCAAGGCCAGTTTTGGTAAGATGTGAGCAAAGTACTGAGAGGAAAAGTGGCTTCAATGTATGGCTTGGCCGACTTGCAATGGTTGGATTTGCAGTGGCCATCAGTGTGGAAATATCAACTGGCAAAGGGCTCCTGGAGGTATGGAATCTCAGTCCATTATTGAATGGTATAGAATTATTGATCACATTGAGATCCTGTCTTCTGAATCCTTCTCATACCATCTAGCAATTCGAGTTCATATGGTAACATATTTATCCACTTTGGGTTGCAACAATGGACCTGCTCCCCCATGGTTTTACTATTCTTAAGACTTTCTTAGAAAAAAAGACATATTATCATAGAGATATCTAAATCTTACTATAATACATACCTCCCACCTTTCACAGGTGATATAGGATCCTAGGCACTAGGTTCCACATACTAAGTGTTTTTCCTCACAGTTGGGGCAGTTTTTTGCTTACATGAATCTCCAGACATCCTCACATAGCTCATTTAGTTTCTGTCCTGTTTAAGCCGGTTACATTTGCTCCTTGTTAAGTTTTGAATGTTTCACACAGTAGCAATTCTTTTAGCTATTTATTTTTTACCGCTGTTTAACATAATTTGCTATTGTTTCTATCATTTCTTGTTGATAAATTGTTATTCCATTTGAAGGAAAAACATCGCATTTCGTTGTCCGCCTATCTTGTGCCTCCATTTTCACGGCCATCTGGTCGGACTTGCCATATAATTCTATTTTTATGTCGATGCATTTTCACTAGATTTTGTTGTATTGGTAAAATTTTTTTGCAGAATTTTGGGCTTACAACCCCTTTGCCGACAGTAGCATTGGCATTAACAGCTCTGGTGGGCGTCCTGGCGGCTATTTTTATATTCCAGTCTGCCTCAGACAATTAAATACAATGATCACTACCTATTGCTTGTATAGTCCGTACTTACCTCTCAATTTTGAAATTAAGTTCCATTTCATTTAATTATATTTTCTATTGGCTATCATCTAGTTGAGAATGTATAACTACTGCAATTTTCAATTTTGCAATCACATTCCTCGAGAAGCAAGGGTAAGCAGCTCCCCTTGATCTCGTGTTTGTAAATCTCCAATAAATTTGCCGGGCTACAAAGTATTGAACTCAGTTATGTAGATCTCTACCAAAATACTGGGGTACAGATCTCATATATGGCAGGTCTTTAAATTATTGAATTACGAGGAAACCGCTGATCTTTTCAAGATTCAGATATAAACTATATTGACATCCACTCTTATTGTGTTGAACCAGCTATACCGATCTCCATCAGATTATGGTTAATGTTTGAATCGATAAATTATGAGACGCTATACTTCATAAAATTCAAACATAGCCACATTGATACCGGCCTATGCAGTGACAAACTATCAAATTTTTTAATATTTGAGCGCCAAATAGTTTATTATTTCTATTAATGACTTTTCTTGATATACCTGAATATATCTTTTATATCGTTGATTTAACTTACTAACCGTATATTATAAATTCTACACTGTGGAATTCAAAACAAATCAAAATCTTTCAATCTGATAATGCTAAGGAATATTGTGAATTATTCTCTCTAATTACTCTCGTATCATACAGTACTATACACTAATAATCTTGCCCAAATATAACCCAATTAAATGGTCATACTGAATAAAAGTTTACTCACAATCTTAACAACATCTGCTCCCTTCTTGTCTCCGCTTCTCTCCTAGAAAAATTTTGGGGAGAGGTTGTTCACATTACCACCTACATCAATAATCATCTTCCATCCTCAACTATTTAAAATTAAATCCCATACAAGCATCTCTTTAATACCTCATCTAACTATAATTTTCTCCCTATTTTTGACCGTGCTTGTTTTATTTTACTACTATCTCATGAATTAAATAAACTCAAATCACAAGCTCATCTATGTTGCTTTTTTTTGGGTATATTGATTAGAAAAGATATAGTTGTTATGACCCAATCTCTAATAAACTATATATTTTTCATCACGTCATCTTCTGGGGATACAAAATATTTATCGGCTTATTCCTTCTCTCTTCCACACTCGTGCCATCCTTTTCAGTTTTTACTTATCCATTACCAGTTCTCTTTCATGGTCCCATTACTTCTACATCAATCTCTAATATTTCTAATACAACATCTACAGACCTTTCTTTTACGCTTGTTCCAGATGCATTTGCTCCATCTATGAATTCATTGACTCACCCACTAATAGATTTTTCTGTTCGTCGTTCCACCCGAGTATATAAACTCCCTTTTTATTTATGTGACTTTCATTTTTTAGTGGCAATTGCTACATTGTGTGAACCGACTATCTATCAAGCAGCCAAAAGTCATTCTTCCTAATAATAAGTTATAATCGATAAAATTCTTGCCATTAAAATGAACTGCATGTGGGATTTGCTTGACCCAACTCCCAAAAAGTCAATAATTGGCAACAAGTGAATCTATAAGATTCAAACTAATCTAATAGCTCGGTGGAATGGTACAAAGCTCATCTTATTGTCTGATATTTTGCTAAAGAGTACAAGATTGACTATGAGGATGCTTTTGCACCAGTGATTTTTTCACGTTTGTATGTCCACCAATCGCTATCGCCACCATTCATCAATAAGACCTTTTTCAAATAAATGTCAAGAATGTTTTTTTTTCCACATTAACTTAATTGAGAAAATCTATATACAGTTCCCGCTTGGGTATGACCACCTTCCCAACCAATTCTACCTTCTTCGTCAAGCTTTATATGGCCTTAAATAAGCTCATAAAGCTTGATTTGCTAAATTCATCTTCATAATTATCAAATAGGGTTTTACATCTAATCTTTATAACTCAACTCTTTTCACATGTACATTTTCCTCTTGTACTATTTTTATTTTACTCTACATAAATGATATAATTATTATTTAAGATGATTGTGCTAGAATCCAATCTGTTAAAAATTTTTTACATCAATAATTTAAGATGAAAGATATTGGACTTCTCAATTATTTTCTCGACCTTGAAGTGACCCCTATTTTGATGATGTTATCTCTCTCAAGTAATATATGTGTTTGATCTACTCGTACGTGTTGCCCTAATTGATAACAAGATCTCACTCCGTTGGAACCAAATGATAAACTTATTCCGTTTGATGGTTCTCTTCTGTCAAACGCCACCCTTTATCAACAACTCATTGGAGGGCTTGCTTATCTTAAATGTAAGTTGTATTGATATTGCGTATACTGTTTATCTTATTTGCCAATTTATGACCACATCATAATCTACTCATTGCGCTATTGTGCTTTGTGTCCTTTAATATATTAAAGGATCTTTATTCTATGGACTTTAATTTTCTCATCATTTTTTTCTCTCAAATTGTGTGTTTTTTTAATACAAATTGACCTAATGATCTCATAGATTGACAGTTTTGCAATGAATATTATTTTTTCTTAGACACATCTCTTATTTCATAGTGAAGTAAAAAATAATCAGTCGTAATATGCTCAAGTATAGAAGTTAAATATCATGCCTTAGCAGACACCACTACATAACTTCTTTGATTACGATGGTTATTTAAAGACATGTGCGTCTTACATTCTCATGTAATTATCTTATATTATGATAATCAAAATATAATACAAATTGTCCACAATAAAGTATCCCATGAGTATACCAAACATATTAAAAATAATAATTTTATTTGTTAATATATTTGGCAAAAATATATCAATTTTTGTTATCTATCATCAGCAAACCAAACTGACCAAACAGTTGACATTTTTATCAAGTCTTATATCACAAGATGATTTCATAATTTAATATTTAAACTCAAGTTGGTCTCTATTTTACTTACTCAATATATATTTATTATAATATTTTTAAATATATAATATTATAAAATTAAAATATTTTATAAATATTTTTTATATTTTATATAATTATTTTTTTATATATTTTTTATATCAATTACTCTGTATAAAAATTTTTTTATTATAAGATAATTATTTATATTATGCTTTTTTTTAATATATTCATCAATTTATAATAATATCAAAATAAAAGGAAAAAAAAACAGGAAGTGCAATTTTACTACGAGGAATAAAATTTACTGCCAAAGTCCTTGCAGTCACATTCCGTAAGCGTCATGACACCGCCGCCGCTCCATCCACACGGAATACAAGTAACCATCAACGAACTCCCGACTACACATACTACATGAAGCCTTGTCATGGCTGCGCGTGTTCAGACGCGCCGACAAATTAAAGTGACGTCATCTACGTATTATATATTATTTTATCTGTCCAAAGATTGTAGTAAATCGTCGGAAATTTCGACTACGAGGACCGTGGATTTCTTCCGCCGTAGGCTTGCTTACATACTGCCGTAGGCTTTTGCGACGGCGAGCACAGCTGCGTCGAGGCTGGGCAGCCCTGCAGACAATTGTAGCTCAAACTGCCCGCCACCAATGGATTGCCGGATAATAACCCCGCCGGCGGTTTACCAATCAGGTAATTCCCATCAAGATACAACCTTTTCAGAGTACCCTTTTTGCCGAACTGCCAGGGGATCGGCCCGCGTAGCCGGTTGTACCGCATTGACAGAGAAGACAACGTCGGATAATCTGATAAATTCACCGGCACGTACCCTTCAATTTGATTGAACCCCAAATCGACGGCCACGAGCTCGCTGTACCCGCTATTGGGCTTCCAGATCTGGAGACCAGTCAGGCTGTTATTCGACAAATTGACCTGCTGGAGAGATGGGAGTTGGAAGAACCAGCTTCGTAAAACACCCGCAAACGAGTTGCAACTGAGGTCAACCACTTCCAGCTGGGTTAACCCGACAAAACTGGTTTTTGAGATTGGCCCAGATAGAGAATTGGCCTTTGCGACAAGTTCCAATAAGTTAGGGGGCATCTTAGGGAGTGACCCAGTAAATTTATTGAAACTAAGGTCGAGCCTTCTCAAGCTAGAGAGAGAAAACAGAGTATTTGGGAGAGATCCAGCTAGAAAATTACCGGAGATGTCGAGTTCTTCGAGGGATTTGAGGTTTACAATCGAACGGGGAAATGAACCAGAGAAGGAATTTCGATGGAGGGAGAAGGTCTTGAGGAGAGAGAGGGAGGAGAGGGAAGGAGGGATGATGCCATAGAAGGAGTTATCAGAAAGGTCAAGGATTTCCAATTTTGCGAGTGTGGAGACGACAGGAGACAGGGTACCCGAATAACCCACCGAGTCAAGGGCGAGCGAGGTGATTCGGGTCGAGTCAGGGCTGCATGAAAGGCCGCAGAGAAAGTTAGCCCGCCGTGGGATGGAGCAGGGGTCGGTGGAGAAGTTCCAGCTTGCGAGGCATGACCACGGAGGGATGGTTGAAGGCTCGATTGAGGCCTTGAAGGCTTGAAGGGCGGCTATGTCTGAAGGAACAGTGAGAGAATCGGATGGAATAATGGCGGTGAACAGGAAGAGAGAGAAATGGATGAAGTGGAAAGAAGAGGAAAGGATCCTACCAGGCATGACGACAAACAGTAGGCCAGCCTTTGATAGGTCTTCCTCCTCAAGGCTGAGAGGAAGAGGTCATTGGACCGCTAAATTTGGGGATGGTGGGCGTAATTTAATGGGAGTCTCTTGCACGAGTAGATCCTTCCTCCTGCTGGAAAGCACTTCACCAGTCCCCCACAGAGTACACGGTTTTTCCCCCCCTGAGAATGAATGCTAGTTATTTCAAGGTTATTAAAGTAAATTAGAGTAAAAAAAAATTATAAAATAAAATAAAAATATGTAAAATAAAAATTTTTATATTGTTTGAATATCTTTAAAAAAAAAAAAAATTTATAGGCTGTGAAGTGGAGAAAGAGGAGGATGGAAGTGCAGGAAGGAATTATCTCATATTTAAGTAAGTGTACTCCACAATGTGAAATGCCATTAAGAGAGAGAGCGCGCGCGCACTCTCTTTGTTTTTCAGAATGTTTATCATATATTTATTTATATCAGTAATATTAAATGAATAGATAAATATGAGGAATTTTACCATATTAAAAATGCATCTTAATTTTTATTTTAAGAAGGGTAAATAGTAATGTTAGATATTAATCAACCATAGCATGTACAATATAAACATATATTATCATTATTAAAAGATGTGAATGTTTTGATAAAGATAATGATGTTGTGTGGATATTTTTAAGTAGCATGATGTTTTATCAATATTATATGTTGATTGGATAAATAGGTTTAGTTTTTTTTTTATCAATAATTTTAATAATATTTGAAGCGTCATGGATTTGAGTTTTAGACAAATTTGGGTTCAGCTTCTCCTTAGAATTGCGTTGATGTCGGGTCCAATCTCCATCATGTGCACCTTGAATCTTATATACCACAATAGACGATAAAAAATCAGAGAAAAATAACAGGACTCGTTTCCTAATTCATCATTCAACGCTCAAATTAGTAATTTATTTTCCAAAAAAAAGAAAGTAAAAACAAAGTATGTTGAAATGAATGTAAAAAGGGAATTTGCGAGTCTGACTTAGATGTGCAATCGTCGTGAGTGGCTTAGGTTGTTGTGCACTCGTGAGGAGCAACTTTTTCTAATCATTAGATTCATTGGAAACCAGCAATGGAGAGAGAAATAACGATGGAGTGCTTGAGAGATGGAGAGCTTATGTGAGTTTGAGTATGTTAGAGAGTATGCCTTTAGAGTACATTCCCAAGATTTTTTATAGTTGTCAGACCTCACCGCCTTTTTTAGGTGGCGAGCCGGGCTGCCAACCGTTTGAGAAAATCCTTTCCATTTTTCGTAAGGATGTAGGCATTTTTCAGGGCTACAATGGTCAGGAATGGAGATTTCTTCCCTTGCGGAGCTGTCACAGGCCATGAATGTTGAAGTTATTATTATTAGTCGCGTGCTGATTTAAGGGCTTTCTTTCCCAAAATGTGCACTGATTTGGGGCTTCCATTACAAAAATGATTGCCATCTGGAGAGACCCTCAGTATCGCGGCTAATTAAGGTAGATAATCGTTGAATGAAAGAAAAGGCTCATGCGCCGATTTTGATTTGGGCCGTATTCACACTAGACTGTGTCCGAATGCTTGAGAAACTTCTCCGGTTAATAGGAGTGTTGATCGTCCTTTGAACCAGTGAGCTGCGATGTTTTCTAGGCCGTTTGTTTCTTTGGGCCGTTTACTTCCAACCGTCCCATCAATATCAATAAATGATATCATAGCTAACTATTTGACCGAGCACTTGTGGATTTTAGAATACGTCGCATAGTATAATACCTTGTACAAATTTATATTTTTTTTTCGGTCTAAATTACAATAATTTAAACTTATAGATCAGATGTATCATGAAGAGAACTAGTTAACTCATGTATTAAAAATTAATAATCTCGACCAATGAGTTAAGAGGTGATGATTCAACTAAATAGGTGCATGATTGGGTGGTTGCAAAATACATTGCCATGCAGACACAAGTGGCGATAGCTATTGGTCGGTGTTTACATTTTGCTACACGGAAAGAATATTATTGAAGCAAATATGGTTTAAAAATATGCTCGTTCTGGAAATATCAATTAAAAAAATACATTAGATGTATAAAATATTAAATTTTTATTACTGTTTAGGAAAGATCACTATGATTTTTTTCTTCTTGAGAATTCATATATTTATTATCAGTATATGAATAGCTATCTCTCAAACACAGATTTATAATTATAATAACTCGGGTAGTAATAAAACTATTTTTATAAAATTTACTTGTCTTAATTTTTGAATAATTACATCAAAAACTCAAATTTCTTTTAAATTTTCTTCTTGATCAATGGTAACTACAATACTATCCTCATATCATATTATTATACTAAAATGGTGATGAAAGGTATAGCCTGCACAAATATTTTCTACAGATTCATTTGTAATTTATTTAAAAATATTATCTAAATGATTTTTTTTTATATTTTAATTATTTTATATAATATTCAATAAATTATTAGTTGTTCTTTTGGGACATGAAAATAATGAGTTTCCACGCATGCATTCAAGTCTCCATGAGAAAATCAAAATGGCCAACAAGTCGTATTGGTGGAGATAGTTGTGGTTAATGCCGTGTTTGATACGAGTGAAATGAAAAAATAAATGAGAAAATTATAAATAAAAAAGGTGGAGTATATTTTGCTTACTTGATTGTAAAATTATGGGAGGTAAATGAAAGGAACACAAGTGGAGATAAATAAAAAGAAAGAAAATTGTTGGGTTCAATATGAAGGCCCAAGAAGATTCGGAGCCTAGTCCACGGAACGGGCACCTAGTGAACCATTAAAGCTTAGCACTGCAGGGCGGCCTACGTGGCAGCCCACGATTAGCAACCAATGGACGGCGCGTGCAGTACATTAATGCAGCTGCCAAGGAACGGTGAAAAGGCAGGAGAAGCTAGCCAATGAGGGAACAGTCAACGCTGCCAGCTATAGCTTAGGCGGCCACCCACAGTCGACCTGCCAATCCGAGCCCAAGGGAGAGACCAGGCGTGCTTAATAACGCTAGGGAGTCCACCTGCCACCGCTAAACGACAGCCGACACGCTGGCAATCGTTCACAGCAATCGGCAGCCAATGAACCCTAGCATCAGGAGTTCTCACACCCAAAACCCCTCACCAGAGGGCCTATAAAATCTTTCTTCTTCAACGAAGACAAGGATCGGGTCCTAGATAGTCAATTCAGCATCACGAACCTTAAGCTCACAGCTATCTTCCAGATCCAAACTTCTCAGCCTTCTCAGGCAATAGGAAGTTATCCACCCTCACGGTGCATACTGGGAGCCCGGCCTCCCACCACCCACTCACTACTCTCCTACATAGGCGTACATGCACCACCCACGCATTTACAGTATATTTCTGTGCACCTCTAAGCGTGCGCCTTATTTTCATTTATTGTGAAAATTTATTGACTTAAGCGTCGGAGTGGCTTTGGTGGGAGAAATCCTGTCGGACCTCTAACCTCTTGTTTATTGATTGTGTTGTGTAGGTCCCAAGTTAATAGAGATGGATACCGGATCCTTCCACGATCGCCTCAGGATGACGAGGAATCCAAATGCTCCATAATCTGTACGACAACCGAGGATCCGAGACGTAACATTGACACCGTCTGTAGGGAATGAGACAAGAAGCCCAACGTCTCTTTCTCACCCTCGTGCTAAAACAACAAAAATGGTGAATACCAGGGCGTAAACCAATGCCCTAGCAAGAGATACTGTCGCCCACAGCAAAGACCCCTCCGTGGGTAGCCATGCAGACACCTGTCCAGAGCCCGACATTCATTGCCTAGCTACAGACATGGACGACCTAAAGCTGGTACTCCAAGCTCTTTGCAGTCGGACCGGTACCCCATGGATGGGGGCTGCCCCTCCAGCATCCGAGGCGTCCTCCTCTAAGCGAGGAAGGCGTCGTACGGTAGCCCTCAGGAGGAGATCAGATTGACCTAACAACATCGGCGCCCAGGCGGCCTACGGCAGCAGGGTCCAGTTTATGGCTGAAAGCCATCCCAACAAGGATGATTAGAGGGAGAGCGTTGAGTGGCGTAACAAGGATGACCGCCGCAGACTCCGATAGTGAGTGGCCGCCTTGCCGAGGAAGCCGCCACAACTGACAAGACCAGCCACACCAGCAGGATCGCACGAAGCTCCGGGATATTATCAACGTGCGGAGAGGGGCATTTGACCCACCGATGGAGGAGAAGGTTAAAGTACTGCGGGATCTCTTGCACAAGGAGAGACCCACACGATCCTCCGCCAACCTGCGAAGGTCACCCTTCACCATAGATTTGCGAACGCAACCCCTCCCTCGCAAGTTTAAGATGCCCGTCCTGGAAGGGTATGACGGGATCAAGGACCCGATGGGCCATCTCAACTGCTTCTGTACCCACTTGTCCCTTCAAGGAACGAGTGAGACCATGATGTGCCAGTGTTTCCCCATCACCCTCAGGAGGGATGCATTGCTCTGGTTCCACGGTCTCCGACCAAATTCCATTCGCTCCTTCGACAAGCTAGCAGACTGCTTCCTGAGTCAGTTCGCCTCCAGTTGGAGGGAAGAGAAGCAGTCATGCACCTGGTCCGCCTCCGTCAGAGGTCGGACAAAAGTCTGGAGCGATTCTTCGACCGCTTCATCGCCGAGGCTCGCCGGATCCCCCAGCTCTCTGATGAGTTCAAGCTTAACGTCTTCTTCGCCACGTTGGCAATAGCGGACTTTTTCAAGCACCTATCGCACCAGCACCCCCAATCCTTCCGGGAGGCCGAAGCCTTCGTCCGTGCCTACATCTCAGCGGAGGAGGCGAATGAGGCGAAGTGCCCTGAGTGTGTAGACCGCCCCCCGGAAGCTCCCAGGCCAACCAATGGACAGAAGAGGAACGGCGATGGTAGCCGCTTCCTAGAGTGCTGCAAGCAGCTGCGCCCTTCGCCAGGATCAAGGAAGGACCACGAACAAATGTCCCTGACTCCCTTGAACGATACCCATGTGAACATCCTAATACAAATTCAGGACGAAAAGTTCTTCAAATGGCCAAAGACGCCAAAGGGCCCGGGCGGCAGTGACCAGATGAAATGCTGCCAGTATCACCGTTGTCTCGAACATTCCACGGAGAACTGTAGGACCTTACAGCAAGAGATAGAGGACTTGATCCGTCGCGGACACCTTAAACGGTTCGTGAAAGGTTCGGGACAGGCCCTCGCAACCTCGGAGGGTGAGGTCAGCGAGCCTCCCCGGAACCGTACGACCGTCGGCGTGATCAACATGATCTCTACTGCGACTACCAAAACCACCAGGAAAAAATAGCCAAATACGACTTCCAACAGCAAGAGAGCGAAAATAGGGGATATGAGTTATGTCATTAGTTTTAGTAGCAACAATATGTCACATGTTGTAATATTCAAAATGTTTTTATTATCTTAAGAAAATAAAATTGATAAATTAAGTTTTAATAATTATTTTTAATTATTTTTAGGTTTAAATATTTAAACTATTAACTCGAATTTAGATTAGTTAGTGAGTTAGATTAAATTAATTATAAACCAACCTAAATGAATTAATATTAAATAATCTTACTGTATCAAAATTTATTGACTGAAAATAAAATAAATATATATATATATAATTAATTAAAAGTTTAAATATTATGGTAAGGGTGATGAGATAATTAATATCTTTAATAATAGTAATAAATATAAATAATAATAAATATTATTAATTATAGTGAGTGATAATAATAAAATAATAATAAATAATAAATAAAAATGATAAATAGTTATAAATAAATATATATTAATATAATATTAATATATAATAATAAGTAAATAATAATAATAATAATAATAATGAAGGAAAAAAGAAGGAAAAAAAAGGGAGAGGAGATGAAAGAAAAGAGAAGGGAAAAGAAAAAGGAAAGAAAAGAAGAAGAAAGGGAAGGAGTGGAGAAAGGAAAGACGGGAAAGAGAGAGAGGGAGAACGGGCGGTGAGAAGGAAGGAGACGAATGCCCATAAGGAAACTCTGTGAAAATCCTAGATCCACCTTTCACTATATATTGAGATGGTAGGGTTAGGAGGGAGGAACCGAGGAGGACAAACAGGAAGAAAATGGAGTCGTGTGGTCATCGCCTTTGTTCCTCGTCGCTGCCACTGCTAATCACCATCGTGAGTTGGGAGAAAGCTGCCGCTTTTGCAGTCGTGGTCGCCGTCGTTGGTTGGTGTTGCCGCCATCGCCGATTTGTACCACCACCGTTAAACCCTCGCTACCTCTGTTCAATCAGGCAAGTGAATTTCCTCTTTGTGTCATTTCTCTTTCTACTTTGCAAAATAAATGTTCCTCTATTACAATCTACTCATCCTCTTCTTCCAATTTTCTTGTTGCTGTTGAAATTGGGAGAGTATTGTCCGGAAGACAGAAATCGAGGAAAACAGAGCATCGTGTTCTGTTTTGGCCGTGGTTTTTGTGATGAAGGGACACGGTGATTTGGTGATTAAAAGTATTGGATGTGAATGTATACGGTTGATTGTGTAGCCATATGTGTGTATTTGAGTGTGTGTGTGTGTGTATACAGTTGGGTGTACATACATACGTGTAACTATGCTGATGGGTGTGGGGGTTTGTAGCGGTGTGTGTATGTGTATACGTAACTGTGGACCGTATGTGTGTAACCGTGTGTGAGTGTGGGTGTTCTGTGCGGGTTGGTGTTGGTGTGTGTGTATGTAGGTGTGAAGTGTGTGTGTGCAAACATTTGTGAGCGTGAGGCAATGTACTCGCCGCTATTGTCGTGGGAGTGTGTCGTGTGTGTGTGGGTGAACGGGCCGGGTGTGTAGCCGTGGGTGTATGGTGTGTGTGGGTGTGTTGCCGTGTGTGTGTGTGTGCGGGCTATGTCATCAGTGTGTAATGGAGGTGCGTGAAATGTTCGCAATTGGTGATGGCAATGAAGGCGGTGTGCATGTATGTGCAGGAGGGAGGCAGATTGTCGGGTGTGCGTGTGTGCATATGTGTGTGAATTGTGTGTGAGGCAGCAACAGGTTTGTCGATGCGTGTGTGGAGGTGCATTTGTGTGTATATATATATGTATGTATGTATGTATATATATGTATGTATGTATATGTATATATATGTATGTATGTATATATGTATGTTAATGCGTGGTTATACGTGTATGTATAAAAATAAAGATGGTAAAAAGCTTAGAGGATATTTACAGTTTGTGTATGTTGTATTTATAAAGGTATATTGGCCTGTGTTCGGAGTTATGCTAATCGTATGAAGAAATTAATATTGCCAATTAATTTATCGAACCTCGCAAAGTTAATCGAGATAGAATCTAATAAAAATAGAGATTATTGGCCTTAGTCAGAGACATGTAATGTGGACCCTAAATGGAAGAATAGTTTAATAGTTGCATTGAGTAAAATATAATATCTCGGTTTGAGTTTATCTATTATTCGTGTTGTGAGAAATTCCTTTGTGTTAGATTTGATAGCGTGAGTACGGGTCCTCGGTCACACCAAACGACGTTCAATTGTTGATGTTGCAAAAATTTTCTTCACAAAATACTTTCAGTGTGTGAGTATTTAAATTCAAATCTCCTAACGGTTAAGGTTGAGGAGAGCTCGTATGAAAATATTAAAGATCTCGATCGAATGGGAGGCTATGGTACTTAAATGGTCTACGCTATCCGGAAATCGATTTCCGTGCTAGTGTTGAGTACATACCTAGTTCGGCGGGATGCCATGGCAATTGAACATCGAGATCATGATATCGAGGATATGACCATGGCAGAGACTTATTTGACGTGTGATGTATCTTCCAGAAAATGGACCCGTCGGAAGATGAGCATGATGAGCATGCTCGTGGAGATGTCTGTACTTTGTTTGGTAGAGTCTCTGTGGACCATGAATTTTGGTCGGAGGTCAAACTTGTGAGCATCAGTAGCCCGTGCAAGGACCCAGCTGTAGGGGGATATACGCAGTCTTTGGTTTACAGTGGCGGAATAAGATCCAGGAGTTTTCTTGTGATTTTCTATGATTGTGAGTACCTCATTTGTTGTGTTGGTAGTATCCTTATGTGAATTTTGAGATATTCGAATTCGATGGAATCCATATTGATATATTGATAGTAGAAAATATTTATATAGAATTATGCAAGTATGTTGGCACGTTTGAAATAATATTAATCGATTACGTGATGATTCCTGTATCTCATTAATGAAACCCGATAAATGATTCTTCGCGTTAATCTTAATGGTATGCGTATATTTTATCGGGCACGAACGGATAAGCAAAAAGAGAGTGTGCGAAAACTTTATGGCAACCTGATTTAACGTGGGAGTCCATTGGATCGTAAAGTAGTCTATACTTTTTCAATATTGATTCCATTTCGGAGGATTGAGGTCGTTGATACTGAGAAGGAATGCTTATAACCTAATAACCATCATAGAGAATGATATCTGGGATATCATTGGCGAGGGGGTATCAAAGATTGTATCGGTATGGGTATGAGATGTATAACTATAACCGGGATGATCAGAGTGGTAGTGGGAATACCATAGATACCATGTAACCTCGTGATACTCACCTAACCGTTGGGGGTGTAAATACACGGCCTTTGGTTCACTATGGTAGAATAAGGTTTAGGAAAATTTTTATTATCTCATACAGTGGTGACCTTAAATTGAGTTGATATTCAGATACTTATTATCTCGTACAGTTAGTCGAGATGGATGTTTATAATCTAGTGATCATCATCCCGGTATGATGAAATGAATATATCCAGCAGGGTATCGTAGATGGTAAGAAAATACTATGGGTGCACAAGATCCTGGGGAGGACACACACGTGAGAAAGTGATACCATGGATAGGGGGCGTAAATTAATCACTGGGTGCACCACCCACCATAGGGGGCGTAAATACGCGGCCTTTGGTCCACTATGGTAGAATAAGGTCTATGGAGACGCTATCGTTCAGCAAGCTTATGACATCGTATTGAAATGGATGACCGGAGCCTCGATAGAATCCATGTTGCTTCCTTGTTACTTAGCCGCTCACGTGGCCTCAGCGGTTGTGGGACACCCATCGCGTTATTCTCTCGACAATGGATTTAATCTATTACTCGCTATTATTAATTTTATTTATTATTTTATTAAAGGGATGCTTAATTGCACTCATCTATTGTCGATTATGTTTACTTGCTGGGCATTCGGCTACTCTTGTGTTTTATTGGCTCAGTTAGACAAGGTTGATATCGTGATCAAGGAGATCACACTTTTGGGTAGCCACCAAACAGAGGTGATATCGAGTTTGAGATTCGAGATTCACGAACGGGATTTAAGATTTTTGATTTAGTTATTATTCAACTTGTGTTAAATTTTTTTTATGAGAATTGATATTTTGGGGCATTGATGTCGTTTATTGAAGTTATTATTATTACTAATATGGATGTTTAATTAATGATGTATTTATGAGGATTATTGATGATATTTTGATGATGTTGAGTTAATTCATGATGTGTAATTTTTAAAATTTGGGATGATTCCAGACTTTTACTATGACGGTCCGGGTCGAGTCCGAGGATCCGAACTGTTATCTTGATACACATGTAACCTTCATCTATACCGTTACTCAAAATAATATCTATATCATTTGGAAGCTTACATAAGGCCACTACATATTTTTTTAAACGAAGTTCTTTATTGATAATGGCCCTTTTACAAAATGGATAACAATTTATGTAGACTTTTTTTAAGCTTAGAAGTTTTTTAGATTTTTAAACTTGAGAGCGGCTAATGGCCCTTTTATCATACTGGGGGTAGTTCAACTTTCCAGAGGTCACGATGGGAACTTACCCGAGCACCGCAACACGGAGCTAACATTCCTTCGGATCGTCGATCTCTTCATCTGCTTACAACGCCATATCACAAGATCCTTCCTCACGCCTCGAGGCCACCACCGCGATCCTCACTTGAAGATGAAGTTGCCCCATCCCGTACATGGCAGCCGTGGGAGAAGTGCTAGGGACCAGCATGGAACTGTCGACATACTACTTGTCCTTGTCAAGCACAAGATCACCCGAACGTAGAGGCTCCATTGCCAATAATTCACGAAGATCACACCCGAACGCGATAGACTTCTTCGATCAACTCTCCCGATCCTCCGATGTCGATCCCGTCCGAGTTTGGCGAGCCGCAGAAGTGCATATTTTGTGGGCAACTCTCCCGCCTAACCGGCTTGGACCAAGGTCTAGTCACATTCTTTCGAGGATGAACTCCGGTTTTGTTTGCTTAGTTCCTACCGACATGCTCTGGATACCTATCTGAGAAACTAGATGATCTATAAGGGAGGCTTCAAAAATAAATAAGCTTTTTCAGATTTTTTTGGTGAAGAAGTGTAGGAACCATTCCACGAGAAGCTAGTCACTATAAGGGAGGAAGTGAAAAGACTCTTGGATGCCGGGTTCATTTATTGTCCAATATTCTGACGGCTATTCCAACGCCATTTAAAAAGAGGAATCGAAATGGCGAATAGGCGGCGAGACTTCGATGTGAATAGGGCTTGACCAAAGGACCTTCCTTCCCTAGGATCGACCGGACTCTACGAGGGTACATGAGCTCCCGAGCCTCATGGACGCCTAATGGGTTGGCAACTAGATCCAAATGCACCCCGAGGACGAGGAGCATACCTCCTTCATGACCGATCAGGAGACATACTGCTATAAGGTGATGTCCTTCGGCCTCAAGAATACTGGAGCAACCTATCAACGCTTGGTGAACAAGATGTTCGAAGCACAGATAGGGAAAAACGTGGAAGTGTACCTCGACAACATACTTGTAAAAAGTAAGGTTGCTGGCAACCACATTCGCGACCTAGAGGAGGCCTTCCAGGTCATCCAGGCACACAGGATAAAACTCAACCTAAATGCGCGTCTGTGTCCCGGACGCAACCCACCGTTCCATAGAATGTCGTGGCTTGGGAAGTTCCCTTGTCAGATCACAACGCGACATTGAAGCCAACCCAGAAAAGATCAAGGACATCCTCAACATGAACCCTCCGTGAATGGTGAATGAAGTATAGAAACTCACAGGGCAGCTAGTGGCTCTCTCGCGATTCCTCGCCAAGTCCGCAGAGAAGTACTTGCCCTTCTTTAGGGCACTTAGGGGTAGGAAATCTTCAGGATTCCGGTGGACTGAGGAATGCGAGGAAGCCTTCAAAGAGCTGAAAGCATACCTCACCATCCCGCCTCTCCTAAGCTCGCCGTACACGGGTGAGGACCTGTACCTCTACTTGGCTATGTCAGGAATGGCCCTCAACTCCGTGTTTGTCAAAGAACACGGGGGAGCACAGTGGCCGGTGTACTACGTAAGTCGGGTATCGACAGATGAAGAGGCACACTATCCGCACGCCGACAGGATCGCACTGACGCTCATCTATTCGGCACGGAAGCTGCGGCCCTACTTCCAAGCCCACCGAATCGTTGTACTATCGGATCAACCTCTAAAGTCAATCTTGCTGAAGCCAGAGACCTCCGGACGACTGGTCAAATGGGTTATAGAGTTGGGAGAGTTCGACATAGAGTTCCGACCTCGGCTGACCCTCAAGGGTCAGGCCTTAGTAGACTTCATCGTCGAGGCGGCGACCTCGGCTCTAGATGACCCTAGCAGCCTGGGAAGCATAGGCAATCTCAGCGTCCCGACGTGGACCCTAAATGTGGATAGATCGTCCACCTAAGTAGGTAGCTGAGCGGGAGTTGTGTTCAAGACTCTGGACAGCGCAGAGATTACATACTCTGTCACACTGACCTTCCCTGCCACCAATAACATGGCGGAGCGAGAGCTTCTTCGAGACTTTCGCGCTTTAGAGTGTTATGCAAAATTACTGGTTGTACATAGCGACTTAGAGCTCGTGGTTAACCAAATTTAGGGAACCTTCAAGGCCAAACCCTTTATCTCGTGAGATACCCCGCGAAGGCGAAGACTCTAACCTGATTCGATCGCTTCCGATTAAACACGCCCCTAGGGCCGATAATCGAAGTCGACTGGCCGCTGTGGACGCAGTGACAGATCCTCGAGTAGTACGCTAGGGAACTACAGGACTCGCCGTTCAAGATCGACTCGAACCAAGAAGTGCCGCGGGTTGACTAGTGGCAAAGAATTGATGACTTAATGGTAAAATACCCGATCGACTTTAACTATACCCGACAATGCCAACGAAGCCAAACGGATCAAGAAGATAGCAGACTGGTACACAGTCCTCGATGGGAGGTTATACAGGCAGGGATATTCTACCCCCTACATGAAATGCCCGACCCCCGAAAGGCCGAGTATGCTCTAAGTGAAGTACACCTCGGCATATGCAGCTCGCATGTTTGGGGAAAGAACCTCGCATTCAAAATCATGCGACAAGGTCTCTATTGACTAACCCTGAAGCACGACGCCATGGAATTTGTTAGGAAATGCGAAAGTTGCCAAGTCCAAGGATCCATGGCGTGCCTTCCGCACACAGAATTGCACAGTCTTCAGTCCCCATGGCCATTCGCGCAATGGGGGCTCGACATCCTCAGACCGCTATCTTTGGCTTCTGAGCAAAGAAAGTTCCTTATCGTCGATATCGACTACTTCACCAAATGGGTAGAAGCAATCCCTTTGGCTCGGATCACCAGCAGAATGTAACAGAATTCCTCCGTCAAAATATTGTCTGTCGCTTTGAGATTCCCAAGGTCATAGTAATTGACAACGGAACCCAATTTGCCGGCAAACGGTTCATAAAGTACTACACAGATCTACGCATCAGGCTAGTTCATACGTTCGTGGCATACTCAAGCCAATAGACAAGTTGAAGTCACCAATCACACGCTACTGCACGGGCTGAAGACTAAGCTGGAAGACGCAGGGGGCTCGTGGGTCAATGAATTACCTTCCGTACTCTGGTCGTATCGGATAACCCCGCGAGAACCAACGAGAGAGACACCCTTCAACCTCTACTATGGAGTTGAGGTCGTAGTCCCCGTTAAAGTAGGGTTACCCTGCCTGCGGGTCGAATGTTTCGATCCGACTACAAACTCTCATAGGCTCAGAGAATGCCTTGACCTGCTCCCAGAAGTTCGAGAAGCAGCCCGCCTACGGACCGGGGCCTATCAACAGCGTATCGCGCGATACTACAACAAGCTGGTGAAGGCACGCCCGCTTGAGGTTGGAGATCTGGTCCTCCGGAGCGTAGAGGCGGTGGGAAAAGCCGCGAGTAGGGACAAACTCTCCCCTGGGTGGGAAGGCCCTTCCTCGTCTCCGCAATCCTCCGAAACAAAGCGTACAAGTTATGCGCCCAGAATGACAAATTGGTCCCTGAACCGGAATACCGCCAACCTAAGAAAATACTACCAGTGACATGATGCCATTGGGAAAGGCACGCACGTGCATCACGAAGAGTGATTGTACATGCATTAAGTTTTTATTTAATAAAATTAATCATTCATGTTAGCCTGCATCTTCATTCATGTAAAGTGTCAGCATGCATGTCATTTTAAAAGCAAAACGATCTACACCGCCCTTAAGTCGGGAGGACTACCTTCCGTCCATAAAATGAGGCCTTGGCACCGTGCCAAGCGGCCTATGAGCGGCCACCTCAAAACCTCGACCCTCCGTCGAGTGGCCCGAAGCGGCCCAGAAACCTTGGCCCCATGCCAAGTGGTCTATTAGCGGTCTTGTCTGAGCCACCCATCGCGGTGCGTACTGGGAGCCAGGCCTCCTACCACCAACTCACTACTCTCCTACAAAAGTATACACGCACCACCCACACATTTGCAGCATGCTTCCGCACACCTCTAAGCGTGCGCTCTATTTTTGTTTATTGCGAAAATTTGTTAACTTAAGCGCTCTGAACGGCTTGTGGGAGAAATCCCGCCAAATCTCTAACCTTATTTGTTTATTATGTTGGCTGAAAAGGCCACATATTATGAGAGACGGAGACCGGATCTTCTACAATCACCTCAAGACGACAAGGAATCCAAATATTTCCTAATCCGCATTTACAATCGAGAATCAGGACGTAATAATAATAATAATAATAATATATATATGTGTGTGTGTTTTTTTTACTTTTAATAAATTATTAAACGTTCACTATCTTACTCTGTGTTAATTTCGTTCTCTTTAATTCTTCAGCTAAAATACAATAAAATGTCTAAAATTGGGCCCACAAAGAAATTAGAAATTAGAACATAAAATTAAATTTTAATTTTGTCTAATACCAAAATAATAGAATTTAAATTTGGGCCTGAATTTTAAATTCTAATCCTGAATTTTAAGTGTAACCAAATGGTACATATATAATTTAAGCTGGTATCCTTGATACATTTTCTTTTAAACTTTTATTTAGCATTATACAAGCTATGTTTACTCAACTTAAATATATATATTAATTTTAGAAGTAATATATAGCCACTTTTGACATAATTTATTTAATCACTAAGTTCAATCTCATATTTAATATATATATATATATATATATATATATATATATATATATATTAATTTTAGAAGTAATATATAGCCACCTTTGACATAATTTATTTAATCATTTACTGACAATCGGCGAATCAACTTTCCAGTGGATCCTCGACCTCTAAATCATAGTCTACTACCTCGCTCGCCGATCAGCAAAACCTTGGCAAGTTCTATCGAATCGTCCGAACCATGATTCTTCATCTGCTACTCTCCACACTTCTCATAATATTCACTGACTCCGCCTCCGGAACCACCGCCGCCTACCCTTCTCTGTATGGCGAAGAGTCGTGCGGAGTAAACCTAACCCCACATCGGAGGGAGGTATACGGTAATGGTCGTATTTACGACATCAGCCACCGGTATACTGTCGACATGCCAGCATTTGAATCGCTTGACGGCGTTGGGCAGTTCCTCTGGCTTCCCAAAAGCTTGAAGAACGGCTCCATTGCTAATAATTCGGAGATGAAGCTTCCTACCCACACCGGTACTCATGTCGATGCCCCGGGTCACTTCTTCGATCATTACTTTGATGCTGGGTTTGATGTTGACACGCTTGACCTCGATGTTCTCAATGGTAAATTTTGCTTGGCCTTTTGTAAATTTCTTTGATTGGAGTTTGGGCTAGGGTCTATGTATCACTATTCTTTTTTGAAAATGTTTGGCTATAGCTAGGGTTTTAATTAAATTAGTTCATACTTTATTTTCTTCATTACGATGTTGATATCTGGAAACTTTATGAATATGTCGTCACAAAATAAATATATTTTTGTTGTCTTTTAAACAGATTTTTTTTTTGGTGAAGAAACTTGATCGTAAGGCGTGATATCTGTTTCGTAAAGATTATAGGGATACACTCATATTGAGCATATTGTCTATTGTGAAATTGTTATTCTGTACATATAACCTTAAACCGCACATTTTCTAAGAGGAAGAATGAAAACATTTAAACGGAAAGTGCTGATGATTTAATTCTGGTGTTTCAACAGGTCCAGCGCTATTAGTAGATGTTCCAAGGGATGAGAACATAACTGGTATAATATTTTCTCCTTGTGCTGCTTTGGCATAATGCTACTTTGAACTTGTTTACCTATTTTTTAGAATCTTTGCTTCACTCCATTTCTTGTTCAATTTTAATTAACTCTAAAACTATATATCGATCGAGTGTGCTAGTTTTGAAATTTTATGTTCCCATAAAAGGAAGAGGAAACCCTCTTTCAAGTTTACATATTAAGCTATATCTGGGTAGCATCTTTCTGCTACAGCGCAGAAGCTTGTCCGAAGACATAAACAGGGTCTTTCAAGCTTCTTATCCAGGTTTTATTAGCTCAATGTGACGGCCGTACAGTTCCCTGCAGAAATTTGCCTTGTATCATTTTTCACTCAATTAATAGATTAATGCTTCAACAAATGGAATGCTTAAAAAGTTGGGTTCAGATTACGGTGCTTGGTGCGCCCCATGCACATCTTTATTTTAAAAACTCTGTTGTGAGAAGGTTGGAAATGTTATTATCTTTTCTGTTTCCAAAAAAAGTTGCTATCTTTTCTTGAGATTGCTTAATTCCATTGCTTATGTTTTTTCTTTTAATATAATTTTGTGATTTTACAATTCTTTATGTTAAAAACTACTATTTTCAATGGACAAATTTTGTGCTAGAGAGTTGATTGAGATTGGAGATGCTGTACCTTGTTTGATTGATCCATGCTTCTCTTGTAATTAATTTCAACAGTTGATGAGGCAGAATTTGTTTATTTCAAATGTCATTCTATATATTACATGGTTGGTTTGTTTTATTTTTATTGGCTGATTAGATAATTCTGATAAATGCATGCATTCTCCATTCTTTATGAGCTTAGGATTAACAAGTTTAACATTTTCTCTTCATGACAGCTGAAGTTATGAAATCACTACATATCCCCAGGGGTGTACGCCGCGTGCTTTTTAGAACGTTGAATACTGACAGGTAAATTAGTTTTGTTTCTAGCTTCAGCTAAGTTATACCTTCTCATTTGGAGGGCATCCCTCCCTTGATAATTACCTTTAATCATGTGCAAATTCCTAATTTTGGGTGCATTGCACATTCTTGAAGTTGATTTATGTGTCTTGTGGGAATATGATTATAGAAAGAGCTGCCATGTACAACTTAGTTTGTATCCAATGTATTGCCTTTTACCATCTTTTGATTGCTTAAAGCTGCTTCTTGTTAGCAATCCACTGTAAAGTCTCAATACTTCCATCTTAGGCAATTTACCAAGTTGCATTAGAACCTCTTGACTGAGGCTCCTCATTACATTGATCATTTAATTTCTGACAAATAAAATAATGAAGAGTGAAGAAATTGTTGGGTTTCAACACTCAGATACACTCAACCCGACCCAGCGGAACAAACCCGAACCCTTCATCAATCATCTGCCACCAAATTTGTGAGCACAATGAAAAAGCACATTTCCATCTAACGTGAACAATCAAGTTTCCTCTAAAAAATTTGTGAGCAAAAGAAATAAAACAATACATAAGGATATTTTAATAACAAGCATGCATGAAATAAATAATTAAGAGCAATAAAATCGTGATTTTTGGAACGAAGGAAAAAAATCCACGGTAATCGACAAATTCCGTATAAATCCATTAGAAATAGACTTACTCCCGTCACATGATTACCAAGAACTCCCCCTCCGAAATCCTTTTCATTCCAAACCTAATCGGTAAACGAATGGTTAAATGAAAAAAAAACGAAGAGACAAACCCTCTTAGGTTCGGTTTTCTCAAATGAAGCAAGATGAAAAGGAAGAAGAATGCTCTTCTCTCAAATAGAATGGCTCCAACTCAAAATAGAAATATAGGGTTTCAAAACATAAAGTGAGTATTTAAAGAGGGCGTAAGTCAAATAAAAATCGGCCCCGTTGCCGCTCGCCGAGCGTTCGGAGGGTAGAATCACTTCCAAAACAATGTACGGCTAGCAAGCGGAAGGCGAGCGGGCAAACGGATTTTTTCGCCCGAAAGGCTAGAAAGCGGCGAGACGGACAAAACGGACTCAAATCGGACAACCCGACATTGATACAATAAGACATATGGTGCCGTCAAATCTCTTTCTTCTTTTTTAACTGGAAAACCCTTTTCAATTAAGAGAAAATTTTTGGGACAAATTCTCCATTATAAATAGTACGTGCGGAACCCTGAAATCCTATTGTAGAGAAAGAATGGTTAAATATAACCCTCTTATAACGTGAACCCATAAAGAAATATAACGAGAAAAAGAGCAATCAAATAAAAATACGTTTCTAGAATCACTTCCAAAACAATGTACCCAACTTTGGCGAAGAACAGAACTCAAATCGGACCTGGACTGGGTGCCGAATCTCTTTCTCTTCTTTCTTCTTCCCTCTTCTCTCTATGTGCGGTGCCTATTGTAGAGAAAGATTTCAGAATTATAACCCTAAAGCACGTGAGCCACGTTTTATACCGCTTACCGACGCTCGAGTGCCCTGTGAGCGAGGATCGAGTGCACCGGGTTCTAGATTCCGCTCTCGAGCATCCGTCAAGTGCATAGCGAGTGCACCAAGTCTAGAATCCGTGCCTCTTCACCACTTGAGCGCGAGGCAAGCGCCAACAATCCTCCATTAATTTAGAATCGAGTTCGAGTACCCCTCAAGTGCCCGATTTGATCTTGCCTCCTCCTTCACCGCATGCGCAAACACTTTGATCCTTGCATTAGCCTCGTACGAAAATCTGATAACTTTCCATTTGCTAAGCTGCCCATAAGGAGTGACCAAAAATCCAACAGAAACTACAAATGCCATTGATGCAACAAATTTCTGCATTTCTTCTTGTTCCATTTGTCGCTGTGTTTCTCATCACTGCATGTTGAAATTGTTTACTAGGCAAATGAATGGTTTATTGGAAATATTAACCTGTGTTCTCATCAGGCAACAAAATAAAGTGCGAACAGGTGGTATTGCCTTCATTTTCATTTCATGATAATGGCTGATTTTAAAGTTAGAAATATGTTGGTGTACTTATCCCACATATGATATTTGTCGTGACAGAACCCCCAAGCCCCAAAGGAAAAACCAAGAAAAAGGGAGAACATTTTCAGCGATTCCCTGAACCTAATTTTTTTCCCATCTTTGAAATGATGATATCATTCCCTGGACATGAAAATGATAAGCACACCTATAACCTTTTGCAATTTCTATAAATTTGTAGTTCCTTCAACAACAGTTCTCAGTATATCTTTTTTCCAGCCATAGAAAAATGAAGAAAGAAGTGTAAGTAACTGCTTAAGATGACAATATTTTAGACCACTTGACAATGATAAGCTGCAGTTTAGCCTTGTGAAAATGCTTTTTCTCCTCCATCAGTCATGCCCACCCCATACGAAGCATGCATGGCTGGGCCTTTTCATAGAAATTAAATGAAAAATAAAGAGGTGTTCCTGTAATTCTATATCACCAAAAATTTGCAAGGATCAAAATTTAACTGATCATGGATGGATGATGGGCCTCCTTTCATCTTGTTTCTTGCATTTTCAGTTTCATGCATAGTGGAAATAAATTAAATTTGAATGCGCAAATCTCTTTCCAGGAAACTCATGTTTAAGAAGGAGTTCGACTCGAGCTATGTGGGCTTCATGAAAGATGGTGCACAGTGGCTTGTGGATAACACTGATATCAAGCTTGTTGGTAAGATATTGGTTGCAAGGGATGTTATTACTAGTACTTCCATTGTTTTAAATATTGGAATGTTTTCTGGTGGAAAAAGAAAATTTGGCATTGTAATTTTAGAGATGTCTGTAGGATCAGCAATGGTCTTGTTATTTTCTTATTGTTTGCTGGACTTGTATAGGTGGCTCAACAGTGAGTCTTTGGATTCATTATACGTGATTCATGCAGATGAGATCATGTATCCAGTGCTTCCTCCATCACTTTGTTTGAAAGATAGGAGATCAGAGGTTCCATATTATTAATAATTGTTTGCATTAAATGCCTTATGCCAATAGCATTATATCTTTGCATAATTTTGACAAGCACTTTTCATTTTAGAAAATAAAATGTAGAGAAATGGGTTGCCATGTGGAGATTTATTTGATTGAGTTTGTGTATTGGCCATCGCCTTTTACTTTTCTCCTGTTTATGATGCAAGGTAATTTATTAAGATATTTATGTTTTAACTAGGTAAAACAATATGGTTTGTTCAGTAAGTAACATGAGGATGTAAAAGCCATCAGCCCCATAGTTTTCTATGTTAAATCTTGTTCCTGTTCTGTGTGAAACTAATTGTTCCTCCAACACCAAACTGTAGGGATCGATTATTTATCTGCTGCTGCGTATGTTGATCTGGGTCCTTCGCATCTTGTCTTTTTGGAAGGCAGGGTATGATTTCACCATCAAATTAATTTGTATTGCCTAGTGTACTAATTTCCACTATTCCTTGTTTGTCACTTGAAGTAATGGTGTCGCTATGATCAGTTCGAACATCAATTTGTGCCTGTGAATTAGTCGGTGCTTTGTTCCATAAAATGTTGCCATGGCCTTCACTTGTGCCCATGTGTAGCCTGTTGGACACTTCATCCCAGCAGTATATCACCTTGTCTGATTAGCATGTTAAATCATTGCTAGTTTGATTGTTATATATATTGCATGCTTGCATTGATTTTGTCATAGTCTGATCCAAATAATTGGGTTCCACGATGATAACGTCTTTTTCTATTTATTGGTGGGAGAGTGGGATGAAGCATGACAAAAGTTTGTATGCAAAATGTGAAGGGACAGGATGCAGTATTCGGCCAAGCATCAAGTAGAGTTAAGCACACCGTAAAGAGAGAAGGAAGAAGAGAAAGAGAAGGCCTAATCTTTTACATGGAAAACCCTTATGAATAAGGAAAAAACCATGGGACTCCAGTCCACATAAAGGATTGCACTATGTGAGATTTCGGTTACACAAACCACCGGCTACACAAGCCCTAAGAGCGGAAGAAGAAAAACAAAGCCTTGAGAATGCACACATTCAGTTCTCTCTATTACACTTTACTCTTCTCTCGCTCTCTGTTTCTGCAATTACTCACACACACTTACTTGCCCTTCTGTATATACACAAAGACACAAAACACACACACATGTGTGCATTGGCTGATAAGAGTGACAGCCATTCCAACGTGGATGATACACGTATAGGTAGCCACTTGGCAACCTGCAACTTTACAACTGCTCTGCAAATTGTCGTGCCCTGCGGAAATGGCCCACCACTCTGCATAGACTGCGCACATATTCCCACATATCTTGTATGCTTAAAAGATTTTCTGAGTTGGCCTCCATGTGTGCTTTCTTCAAGCAAGTCCTTGAACCTTAACCGCTCACAAAGTCCTTGGCCTTATACTATACAGAGTTCTTGGACCTATACTGCATAAGTCCTCGGATAGTGATGACACTGTCCATTTCCAGAGTCCTCAGACAAAGAGCTCATAAGTCCATGGACTACATCCGTGCAAAAAGTCCGCGACCTTTTTCCTACAAGGGAGTGACCCAAACAAACTTTCCTCACGACCGAGTGGGAATAAAGTTAGTTAACCCAGCAATGTCACAGCAAGCTTCAAGTTTTCCCTTGGGTAAAACTTTGGTTATCATGTCTGACCTATTTTCATCCGACCGGACATTCTCTATTGATAGCCTCCCTTTATCAATAGTATCTCTCACCCAATGATGTCGAACGTCAATGTGCTTTGATCTCGAGTGGAATGAGGAGTTCCTATACAAGTGTATGACACTTTGGCTATCACAGAGTACCACGTACCTTTCCTGCCTTAAGCCCAGCTCTTGGATAAACCTTTTTATCCACAATAACTATTTGCTGATCTTGGTCACTACAATGCACTCAGCCTCCGTAGTGGAAAGAGGAACATACTTTTGCAATTTGGATTGCCAGGAGATAGCTCCTCTTGCAAACTTAACCAAATATCCAAAAGTAGATTTTCGAGTGTCAATGTCCATTGCCATATCTGCATCTGTGTAGCTCATCAACTGAAACTTCTCTTCTCCAAATTACAAACACATCCTTGAACTCCCTCGGAGATATCTAAGAATCTACTTTATAGTAGTCCAGTGCTCCTTCCCCGGGTTTGAGAAGAATCTACTGACAGTACCAACGGCATGAGCAATGTCCGATCTTGTGCATACGGTTACGTACATTAGGCTACCAACAACTAATTAATATGGAATGCCTTTCATGCTAACCTTCTCTGAGTCCGAGGACGGACATTGCTTCCTACTCAACTTGAAATGGTTTGCAAGAGGAGTGCTCACAAATTTGAACTTGTCCATTTGAAAGCACTGTAGCACTTTTTCAATATAGTTCTCATGGGACAACTAGAGCTTCTTATTCTCCCGATCACAAAAAATTCTAATCCCTAAAATCTGTTTCGACTATCCGAGGTCTTTTATTGCAAACGACTGTCCCAGTTGTTTCTTTAGCTCCTTGATCTGAGCACCATTTTATCCGACAATCAGCATGTCGTCCACATAAAGAGAAGGACGATAAAATCATCATTGGAAAATCTTTGCATAAAGACAGTGGGCAGAAGCAATCCTTTGGTATCATTGTCTAACCATGACAGATTCAAACTTTTTATACCACTATTTAGGTACCTGTTTTAGTTCGTACAGGCTCTTCCTTAGACGACAAACCAATCCTTCCTTCCCCTTGACCTTAAACCTCTTTAGTTGCTCCATGTAAATTTCTTCCTCGAGGTTACCGTGGAGAAATGTTGTTTGGATATTCAGCTACTCTACTTCCAAATCCAGAATAGCTGCTAAACTAAGCACAACATGGACGGAAGACATTTTTACTACGGGCGCAAAAATCTCATCAAAATCCACGCTTTTGCGATGATTGAAACTTTTTACCACCAGTCGTGCCTTATACCTCAACCGTGCATTGTGTCCTCGGAAGTCTTCATCCGGAATACCCATTTGTTCTTCAGAGCACATTTTCCTTTGGCAATTCTGCCAACTCAAATGTATAATTCTCATGTAGAGAACAATCTCCTCTTGCATGGCTTTCATCCATTTTTCTTTGTTCTCGTCCCTTATAGCCTAATCAAAGTTTTCAGGTTCACCTACGTTAGTGAGCAGAACATATTCACTTGGTGATAGGCGGATGGACGGTCTCCTAGCTCTCATGGATCGTCGGACTAGTATCTCCTAAGCCTCCTCGGCCGGTTGAGGAATAACAGCTTCCTCATTTTCATCAAACTCCTTGTTAGCTTCATTATTATCCTCGCCATTCCTGGGCCATTGTCATCGTCCCGAGGAGGTACTGGACGAACATTATCAGTAATAATCTTGTTTGTTAGTCCAGTTTCAAAGTCGACTATCTTACCAATATCTTTGATGGTTTCAGCTTCAACAAAGGTAACATCCCTCTATCGTACAAGCTTTCGCTCAATTTGGTCATAAAGTCTGTACCCAAGTTCATCTTCCCCGTAGCCTAAGAAGACACATTGCTTCGTCTTTCGCTCAAGTCTGGTCCTCTCATTCTTTGGGACATGAACAAAGATTTTGCACCCAAACACCCGTAAATAGTTATAAGATGGTTCCTTTCCTGACCAAACTTTCTGTGGTATATCACCATTCAATGGTCTATTGGACGACCTATTGATAACATAGGCCGCGGTCTTTAATGCTTCTGCCTAGAAGGAGCTAGACAACTTTGCCTCAGAAAGCATACATCTGACCCTTTCCAATAGTGTGCGGTTCATCCGCTCGGCCACTCCATTTAACTGCAGTGTTTTTGGTGGCGTCCTTTGATGACGTATGCCATGTTTTCTACATTAGACATCAAAAGGCCCAATATACTCACCACCGTTGTCACTATAGACAGCTTTCAGCTTCTTTCCTATCTGTTATTCCACCAAGGCATGAAAATGCTCAAAAGTATTGAGGACTTGGTCCTTGGTCTTCAATAGGGTAAACCCATAATTTTCTTGAACAATTATCGATGAATGACACAAATGAACTCCTCCGAATGATTTTTCTTTGAATGGTCCACACACATCGGTGTAAACCAGGTTAAGCAGCTCCATCTTTATGAAGACGAGTCTCCCTGAAATGAGACCCTTCTTTGCTTTCCAGCCATGCAGTGAGGATAGGTCCTCGGACCATTTGCCTTTACTTCTAGAATAAGGCCTTTCTTGGTCAAGTGATATAATCCCTTGTTATTCATGTGGCCAAGCCTGCGGTGCCACAGGTCCGAGGACTCATCTTTCGCTTGTAGTATTCACGTTTCTAAACACAGCAGGCGCCTTCATTACATACAGGCCGGTAGCCTTTGTCCTCGGGCAACAACCAAAGATCCTCTGGTTAGCTTCTATTCTTCTTCACATAAGATATTGCAGTAACCTTCATCATCCAACTTGCCTACTGAAATTATATTCATCCGAATATTAAGAACATGCAGTATATCTTTCAACAGCAATCTTGTCCCATTATTGGTGACCAGTAACACGTCACCTCCACCAACAGTTGGGGACATTCCTTCATTACTCATCCTTATTACTCCGAAGTCTCTTGGTATATAAGAAACGAACAATCCCCTTCGGAATGTCACGTGGAGAGAGACACTGGTATCAACCACCCAGTCGGACTCATGATTTATCAAATTCACCACGTTGTCCACTTCACAAGTTAGCAGGAGGTTGCCTCCTGTATTGACTGAGACCGAGGGCTTTTCTTCACTTCGCCTTTTTTTTTTTCTTTGCTCTCCTTTTTAGTGTTTTCACACTTTCACTTATAATAATATTTCTTAATGTGACCTTTCTTGCCACAATGATGACACTCGACATTTTGGAACCTCGACCTGGACTTACTACAACCCTTTTCACCTTGCTTTGGGCCGCGTCCCCTGCTTCTTCCCCGTGACTCAGTCATGAGCACCTTAGAGTGGGAAGAAGTGGAGGTTTCCTGAAACTTCCTTGTCTCATTCATGAGTAAGGACGCAACAACCTCGTCCAGCTGAAGTGTATCCTTTCCAAATAGCGATGTTGTCACAATATGATCATATGATGCTGGTAAGGAGGCCAGCAATACTAACGCTTTGTCCTCCTCCTTGATATGCTTATTGAGAGCTAATATTTACGTTACAATTCTGTTGAACTCATCCAGATACTTTTTAAAGCTTCCTCCCTCGGACAGACACAGTCCATAAAACTGCTTCTTCACATGTAATCTCGTGGTCAAGGATTTGAACTTGTATCTACTTTCAAGTTTCTCCCAGACCTCAGTCAGATCTGGACAGATGAGAACCTCTTGAAGTGTATTGTCCCGCCGACATAGCTTAATGGTGTAGTTTGCAAGATCTTTCTTGTCTTGCCACTCTTCCTTGGTCGGGTTCTCCGGTTTCTCATCCTTCTTTCTCAATGATTTTACGGTTCCTTCTTGGGTTAAGATATTATTCACCATTTCCTGCCAAAGGATGGAGTTACTCTGCCCATTGAACTGTTCTATGCTAAATGGAAAATTCTTTGAGGATGACGCCATTTAAACTGTAGCTTGAACCAGTCTCTGATACCACTTGAAGGGACAGGATGTAGTGTCCGGCCAAGTAGCAAGTAGAGTTAAGCACACAGTAAAGAGAGAAAAAAGAAGAGAAAGAGAAGGCCTAATCTTTTACATGGAAAACCCTTGCAAATAAGGGAAAAACCACAAGACTCCAATCCACATAAAAGATTGCACTATGTGAGATTTCGGTTACACAAACCACCGGCTACACAAGCCCTAAGAGCCGAAGAAGAAGAAGAAAGAGCCTTGAGAATGCACACACTCAATTCTCTTTATTACAATTCACTTTTCTCTCGCTCTTTTTCTGCAATTACTCACACATACACTTACTTGCCCTTTGTATATACACACAGACACAAAACACACACATATATGTGCATTGGCTGATGAGAGTGACGGCCATGCCAACGTGGATGACACGTACAGGTAGCCACCTGGCAGCCTGCAACTCTGCAACTGCTTTGCAGATTGTTGTGCCCTGCAGAAAAGGCTTACCACTCTGCAAAGACTGCGCAGATATTCCCATGGATCTCGCATGCTTAAAAGATCTTTTAAGTTGGCCTCCACGTGTGCTTTCTTCAAGCAAGTTCTCGAACATTGGCTGCTCACAAAGTCCTTGGCATTATACTGTACAGAGTTCTCGGACCTATACTGCATAAGTCCTCGGACAGTGATGACACTATCCATTTCCAGAGTCCTTGGACGAAGAGCTTATAAGTCCGTGGACTACATCCGTGCAAAAAGTTCGCGACCTTTTTCCCACAAGGGAGTGACCCCAACAAAATGGCCTACTTGGTACTTCGTATGTATACAAAAGTTTGTATGCAAAAGTTTGTATGTAGTTAGATTCTATCTCCAGTGATTCAGCCTAATTCAATGTCCATTCTATAAGTAACCATTGGGTAAGCTAAAAATCCTACTAGACAGAAGGTTTCATGGACATGGAATAAAATATTGGCCAATGAATAAAATTTGGATTTTAAGGTTTTGGAAAGTTTCAATAAGAAAATTTGACTACCCCTGGTGGTGGTAGACATGACAGCAACTCCACAACCTATTGTATTTTTGATATATTGGTTGATATTTCTCTGTTATTTTCTGATTTGTAGAAAGATTTTTGCGTCCGATATGTCAATACCTATATATATTTTCCGATATATCTGGCACTAATATAGCCATCTACCAATGCCGATATTTTTCATTGATGCTTGTGGAGTATATTTTGGTTAACTTTCCTGAGCTGTGTTGAAAATAGTTCTTTTCTGCTGAGGATGAACATAAGTACTAATATTCTTCATTTTTGCCACAAACAATTGTTGATCCCATTCAAAATATTTTAAAGGCGTGTCAAATTGTGGTTAATCATTCAATGCCATGTCAATTTCTGAAATGTTCCACATGCATGATTTTATGGATGATCATGTTAAATTACAGTATCTTTAAACTGATGAAGTCAACAATTAGTGGTTTGAGAATTCATACTTATAATTGCATAATTGGTGTCTGCAGTAATGTATTTTCTGCTTTATTCTTATCTGAGTCATTTAAAACGATACCCACGTGTTTTGCTGAGCAATATAGTCACTCCTTTGATGATTCCTCTTCCATCATCCTCTCTCTCTCTCTCTCCCCCTCCTTCAAATGACTGTTCCATCTTCTTTTCCCCTAATCTCTACTCACCGTCACACTGCTCAGTTCCTCAACTTTTTGTCAAGATTGAGCTGAGGTTACATTCTGATTTGGATTTTAGGATTTTGGAAATTTTCATTTTGAAAATTCGACTACAACCTGGAGGTGGTAGACATAATGATTAACCAGTTCACACTCCAGTGTCTGCAAACTGTAGATAAGTCATTTGGCATTGATGAAGACAACCTGGCCATCTTTTTCTGCCAAATTTTTGTTTTTGTTGTTCCTCTGTGGTTGAGATGTGGATGTGGAAGAAGAAAATGGAGAATTGAAGTGGGGCTAAATTTTCTAATTTTTTTCCTTCCCCTAGTTCTTTCTTCCGAAAGTGGACATGGAAAACGAATCAACAATGATTCTTAGCATATCTTCTAGTTTTCTAATTGGTTTTTTCCCCATGCTTCAGGAGATAATTCTGGTGGAGGGTCTAAAGCTGGATGATGTCCCAGCAGGAATATATGACGTCCACTGCTTACCTCTGAGGCTGCTTGGAGCAGAGGGATCACCAATAAGATGCATTCTCATCAATTCATAATCTCAACATGCATAATCTCATTGTATGTCAATCATTTAGTATGCCTTTCTCTGACAGTTATCATTATCAATTAATCCATGAGAAACCAGGAGAGCCAAACGCCAAAACAACTGAAGAAAAGAAGAGAATTAAGGATATTACCTATCCAACTTCAGCATATCACTTCTTTCTAAGTTAGCAAGATGGGACTCGATACTACCTTAATCTTCCATTTAGCTGTTTCATATGAGTTGTGAGTTGCATCTGCTTTATGATTTGATAGTACATTTGTTCAAGTTTGTTCCAGGAGATCTACTGGACTTGATAGGGAGACATTGAAGGATTCAAGGAGTGGTTATGGGCATTCCTGAATTGCTTGTTGCAGCTGATTGGTGCAGCATGAAGTTGATGTAAATTATTTATAGAATAGTTTTAAAATACTGCTTTTTTCATTTTGATAGATAAATGTTTGATATGTGGGTTATTCTCTAGTGGGGCTACGGTGCTGGCATCAGCCAAAGTGGCCTGCTTTTGTACGGAGTCCTGACAATACAAATACCAACAGTTGTTGAGCTGATTCTATGAAATTCCGAGATGGTAGTTTTTGCTTTACTTTTGTTACCTGTGCTCTGCTAATCTTGAAACTTCAGCAACGGGAATTGCCTTTTACCATATCAGATAATATTAATGCTTCATAATTGAGGATTTGTTTTAATTTTGGTCCTTTATTTTTTTAAGATAAAATTAGTTTTACTGGATTTGCCCGAATTAACCTTACCAATTGTATTTTTTTTTTAATTTCAATCTCTGAAGCCTCGTTTGGGGACAGCGGGCGTATTTGATGGGTGTCTCCTACACGCCCTTTCTCCCGCTGGACAGCACTATAACCTTCACCAGTCCCCGCCATTGTAGTTTCTTTTTTTTTTTTTTTTTTGGAGTGAGAAACACTAAGAACTACAGTGCAAGTAAATTAAATAAATTGAAGGAAATAAAAGTAAGTGAAATGAAATTTAATTGTATCGCTTGGCTACCCCTTTTGTAAAGTGGGTTACTTTCTTTATTTGGATATATAAGTCGAAAGTAAATTTTATTAATTATTTACATTTATATCCTTACAAAAAAAATAAATAATGATAAAAAATTAAAAAATAATTGAAAAGAGATAATATTGGAAATATTTCTACTTACAAAGATGGCTGTCAAAATGAACCCATATGATCTATGCCTCCATGGCATATGAATCAATTGATTCAATGGCGGCTGGACTAGTCTCCGATTTCTAGAGTATTTGTTTATGAGCTAAAAGTATGAAATATCAAGTACAATTTTCTTTACATTTTTTGCCATTTTATTTATTATTTCTCTCATATTTTCTTAACCTGACGAGAAAAAAAAATATTTTTTTCTTTTTAATTTTCTCCATTTTCTTTCATTTCTCTCAAAAAAACATTGCACCAATGTTTTATCATTTTATAATCCATCTACAACTACCTTTTTATATTTGGATAGAGATGATGGACCTCTTTAAATTTTTTTTCTTTTTTTTAAAAAATATCAAGATCTATTCCTATCAGTATTTCTTCACTTCTGAAATCTATTATCATGCTGTATAGTTTTTTGTCATAAATGCATAGAAACATGCACATACTTCATCAAGGTTCGGCTGTGTTAGTAGGAAGAATCCTCCTCCATCACGCTCTAAAATGTTTTCTTCGCTGCTACAATTGCAGAGCTGCTGATCAGCGCTTCATCTGGTACCTTGCACTGTGTAGTTCTAATCCTGCATCTTGCACGGTTGTTCTGTATGCACATAGGAGTCCATCTTTGATGTGGGCTGCTGCTTTGCAGCTTCTGTTTTACCCTACAACAGGAGTTAATGGAATTAACTGAGCCCTTTTAGAGTGACAGATTAGACTATCTAACTAACTTATAAGTCGAGGCAAACAGCCTCCATACAACTAGCTTTCAGCTCCCCTGCTGCAACGCAAGCACGATAAACCAGACAAATATACATTAGCTTTCGTGAGAAGCCAAAATCTGATTTAAAAGTGCCTTATGCTGAATTTCCAATGCATGAAACTCCCTGTTTTGCTGCTATAATTATTATTTGGAAATTTATGATTATGTTGTGTATATTAGGATGATTAGGAAAGATTTAATTTTCTTTAAAATAAAATGGTGACGGTATTCCTGAAGCCTAAAATATCACTTGGAAGCTAATTAATCTAACCTTCTAAATATTCCCAAGGCATATTACAACTAATTCTGCCGAGCCCATTGTGCAGCAAGCATGAGGGACAATTCCTCACTTCTTCTACCACCAACCGTTTTCCATTATTAATCAAGCTCCTGCTGCAATTTTGGGAAGTAATTCTCAAAGGTTAGAGGGTAACTTGTTACCCATTCTCTATATATTGAGGCCTTCCACCCTTCATTTTGGCACGCAGCTCCTGATACCTGTTGAGTGCTGCAACAGACAAGAGAGGGAGAGGGGTGAGCTGAGAATCAAATTCAGTTGAGAGAGAGAAGACAGAGAGTAGAAAGGTTCTTGAAAATCCAAGTATTTTTTTCATGAGTTCCACGTTCTTGCAAGCTTTTTTCATCTTCTTCATCATTTGCTGCCCATTTTTAGTAATCTCCATTGAAAATCCAAACTAATTCTCATCCTACCAACTTAAACTTCTTCAAATGAAAACAGAGTACGGTTCTTGATTTTAAAACCAAATTGGGAACACCATTAACAGTGGTAATTGCTTGAATACAGTAGTGATCAGTGTTTGACAGTCAGTTAGACTGTGTTGGATGAGTTGAAGCAACTTTCGAGCCCCAGTAAACGCGTGAACAGTAATAGTAAATACGGAGTAAGAAGAATAACAATGCCAATGAAACAGAGAAAATCATTTTCTAAGTTATCTTTGGGCCAACCATTTTTATATTTAATTAATCCATTTATATTTTTTGAATGGGCGCCTTTATATTATAAAATGCATGCTTTAATATTACATTGATAAATTTCGATATCTCAAAGTCGTAAAAATCAAATGACGAAAGTGGTTCATGAATGTTAAAACTGGTTCAGCTAACCCTTGCTAAGGAAGAATAGGATTCCGAATTTTTTTTACGCCAACTTCTTATATGTTTAATCAATCTGTTCAGAACTTTGAAATTTGTGTTATTATACTATGAAAAACTTAGTTTAATATTACATTGACGAATTTCAAATTTGTTACCTTAAAGTCATAGATATCAAGTGACAAAATTTGGTTGAGAACCACTAAAATTTGGTTTGGTCACAAGGGCTATAGTTTCAAGCCATGTTCAGGCCACTCATGTATATGGTAAATAAATGCGTTGGTGACTATGATATTATCACTCTTACTCTATGAAATGGTTAGTTTAAATTACATTATCGGAAGTTGCATTTGAGTATCTAAGGTAGTAGAAATCGATGGATGAAGATGTGACGATGATCTCAAAAAATTTGTCTCATCTCATACTTGTTGAAGCCACAAAGAATTTAAGGCTAATAGTTTATATGCTAAACTCATACATTCATATAGGTTTAATTACCATTCTTATATTATGATATGAATAAATTGATATCGTATTGACAAAAAGGGATTTCAATTATATGCCTCATTGTTTATCTAGAAACCAACTTTAAAATCTAAAAACTATTTTTGATGGAGCCCTTATTTCCACCGAAATTGAGTGTCTAATCAATTTTGGATAAATCAATAAATTACAAGTTTCGGTGACAAAATACGATATATTTTTATCGCTTTAAAAATGATATTAATAAACTGATAATTTTAATGATAACTTGGTGAAGTGTTGTGAGTTGGCGTGCGAGACAATGTGTAAGTAGGTGCTCAAATGCCAAATAACCTAATTAAGTTTTAGTCTAATTTTAGAATTAGTATTTAGGTGGCATCATATTACGAGTTGTAAGACTTAGTGGGCCATTGTAGGCTAGTGGGATGCTAGGAATTAAATACTTAGTTATCTATGAATCGTTCTTGTTATTCTCATTGATGACTTTTTTATATTAGTTTTGATCATGTAAGCATGATCATTATCAATATCGAATGATATTTTTATCATTATACTTTATAAAGTCCTTTATATTATATTCGATTGTGTTAATATGTTATTGGCTTCTTCCAGTAATATAAAAAAAATTATATAAAAATATAACTGTAGTGACTCAAATTTTAATCATCAGACGTGGCTTAAACCGCTTATATAGAAAATCTCAAAATACAAAATTATCATACATCCATCAAATATCTATCACAATTTTAACATGTTAAAATCTATAAAGTTATAATCGCATTAATACATTAAGTAAATATCTAAGAAAATAAGACAACTAAAATTCATTGGTCACAACTCTGAAGAAAATTACAAAATCTCTATCAAAACATAATTTGTCTGTCCAACAAATGATATGATACCAACTTCCAAAATCCTCTATGCCCGAAAGCCCCACAACAAATGTATGATTCCTTGCTAGTGATATGAAATTGACTCAAATCTGAAGCCAATAAAATATAAATATAAGCTAAATACCCAACAATTAATAATAATCAATAACGCATAATAAATGATAAACATCTCGAATATACAATGAGTAAAATATATAAAAGTCACAACAGAAATATAAAATCTAACAAATAAAATCTTTCCAAAAATTTATAATTCATTGTAACTACGACTCAAAAATAATATTGAGAATAAGTTCTACCGAATCCTCATATCAGAAAAATAAAAGAATTCTCTAGAATCCGAATCTCATCAATAATATGCGAGAATTCTCCTAGAGTTTGACATTACGAGGAAAACATGAATTCTCTTATCCAAATATCAGTATGAATAACCCGAATACCACATAACAATAAGTATCATGGATTCCTTTGAATTCGAATCTCTAAATTTAACATAAGGATTCTACTAAATGCAAATTATGAATTTTACTAAATTTTCAAACTTATGATGTATTAATAATAACAAGATATTACAAATAATCTCCAAAATTTTATTCTACCACCGTGAACCAAAGGTCGTATATGTTGATCCATAATAACTGATTACGTATCACAATAACTGATATTCATAAGTTTGATATGTGACCGAATTCATCGTCTATCAAGACTTTGGCAAACAAAGTAGATATATCTTACCGGCACGCATTCCCTCTCACCTGGGGTATGGAAATAACCACGCCTTTCGCTCACCTAGAACAAAATCACCCCAACATATCAAACATAATATCTCTTGTCGTAATATTTATCAATACCATACTATACAATAATCACATGGTTATAAGTATCCCTTCACACCATGATATAAATATACCTCATCACTACCATGATATAAAAATCAATATTGAATGACTATTGATTATACTAAGATATCATATGTTACATATTACTTGATACGGTAATATTTTTATATATTTTTCGTTACTTTAATCATAAGAAGCCAATAATATACATCACATAATGAGTATAATATAAAGAAACTTTACAGCTATAACAATAGAATTATTATTTAGTACTGATAATGACCATACTCACGTGATCAAAATTAATATAAAAAAAGCTATTATCAAAAGAAATGAAAAATATTTATGGACACACTAAATATTTGACTACTATCATTCCACTAGCCCATGATGGCCCACTATGTCCCATAACTCTAAACAATGACGCGCAATACCCAATTCCAATACTAGACTAAAATTAACTTAGCTTTCCTAGCGATCAAACATTCGCTTGCATGTTGCTGCTCACCTCGGCTCATAAGAATTTACTGAATTATTATCAATCTTATCAATTTATTTATTCCACTTCTAATGCCAAAAATAAATAAAATATATCCTATTTTATTACTATCAAATCAAAACTCCTGAAACATCATTGTTATCCAAAACCCAACATGGCACTCGAGCACCAGTCTAGTACTACTCAAAACACTAATTCATGAGCCCACAAATCCGAGAAATCTACAAATATAATCCAATGTTAAGGCATTACAGCAACATACACTTTGAATTATAAATGAATATAGCTACTGAAATCATTTTACATTTTAGCCGGTTCATGAAGGAGAAACAAGGCTGCGGAACGGCTACAGCTTTCACCCAAATCTGCTAGTTTACTACCGAAGGAATTTATACCTCACTTCATCAATAAAATATTACTACATCAAATATACCGAATGTGAAATAAATGAGGTAGAATTTAATCCAGAAATCCTCTATACTTAAAACCGATTGATGATGCAAACTATGGCTGAAATCTAAACATCACCGGTACAAGAACATCATCTCTACCGATCCACAGTGAACCAAAACCGAGAGGCAATACATGCTCAATTTATCCACAATGTATTAACAACAGCAAACACATGGAAAACATAATTTATTACTACTTCATCAACTGAAATGTCACCCATTTATATATGGTCACACCGTCAAATACCTACCCATATAAATATGTGTACTGCATACAGACATTTACATATTTACGAATATGTCTATTGAGAACATGACTACGCATCGCTGATTACCACACCTCCTCCTTCGACAAACAGCCCGAAGTAACATTTGCCACAATTAACTTCCTAACATCTATATATATATACTCAAATCAAGAATACAGTAATTTAGGACAAATTAATCAGCAACTAATTTCACCATTTCACCTTTCTGCAATTTATCCGGTAGCATAATAGAGTACAGTGCTCTGTTCCTCGAATCCCTGCCTGTTTCCCACCAAAAACATGGAAAATTCCAAATTTCCTCTTCACATGAAACCAGAATTTTGTATTATTAACCTACTAAATTTTTCCGCCCGCTTCATTAAGCAACCCTAAAATTTTCGATCCTCCACCAAAAAAGCCACGGCTCTGTTTCCCAAATTTTCGCCTTCCAAAACAAAATATAATCAATTACTCCCAAATCACAGCGCGAAAACACAAAAATTAGCATCAACGAGAAGAAACGAAGGATTTACTTGCAGAATAGATTGGGATATGTAAAATATGAAGAATCACTTGCAAATAGGTTAAAGACGTAAGATACAGAGAATCACTTGCCTTATTCTTTCTCTTCAACAAACAGAGCACGTCGCACATTAACGATGCGTAATGATACAGTAGCGTAGCAGCTCACAGTATCAATAGCGTCAACTCCACCATGATCCTCCACGTAACTTCACCTCGTGAACACAGAAATGGAGTAGCAATTGAGAGAAAGAGGCATATTGGTTTTGTGGGAGAAGGCTCATTGCATAGTGCTCCCGCGAACTAACGGCTTGCTGCGTTGGCATAGACGGTCACCGATTCTCCTTGCTGCAAGGTGGTGACTAGGCTCTGGAGTGATTAGGGTAACTGAAAGGATCAAATTGGTTGAAAAAGGTTTGAATCGCGAAGGAAAAAGAGAAGCTGCTAGAAGGCATTTAGCAGAGAGGGAAATCGGTTGGGAGGGAGCCCAGGGAGAAAAGGCCAGGATGAAACCGACGGCCCAGATTTTTTTTTATTTAAATTTTAAAAGGTTGGTTGAATAGATCTAGGCCATCCGTTAACTTACGGACCAGATGAAATGCTATTTATAAATTTGGACTATCGGTTTAAATATAATGATCCAAAACAGATTATATCAATATCCGAACCTCACATTGTAAGACTATGGACGGGTCCAAATTTAACTTCGAAATAAAAAAATAACCAAAATTGGGCCGTCGAAAAAACATGGAATTTGATTCAAATTGTTGCAAAAACCCCAATTCTCATCTCACCTCTCTCACTTTTTGAACCCTCTCGTCTCTCTCAACAAAGTCCAAGTCCTCTCACTCGCTGTCGCCACAAATGCGTTGCCTCTGCAAATCTTAGTCATCCTGGACGACAGGGTTATATTTTCTCTCTCATTCTCAAGCCTCTCGCCCCTGTCTCAATAGCCTCTCAAGCCTTCCGTCCGCTCTCTCTCTACATATGTCCCTCCGAACGGTAGGAGAAAATCAATCGCCACTGCTCGGCCAATACTTCTCCTGATCTCAAAGCGGTTGTGACATTAACAAAGGTTGAAGAGCAGGTAACGAGGTATGTTATTATAGAATTTTTTTTATATATAAGTTGTGATATCGAATAGCTGGTAATGACATTATTCCCGTCGATTTTTATTTTTTTTTGGCTTCACAAAATTTGAAAAAAAAAGTAAGATTATTGTATTGTAATGCATTGAATTTGGGTGTGGCAACGATATTTGTCCCATTAATAGAAATTTTTTTTGCATTACAAAGTTTGAAAAATGAAAAAAAAAAATACCGTATGAATCTATTGTGTCCGATATTTTCTCCATTAATAGATTTTTTTTGCTATAAAAAATTTGGTAAATCTGTAAATCTGTGTAAAAATTTAGTAAATCTGTAAATCTATGCATGCTAGAGCATGTGATTTGGGTCCCGGTCGCCACATGAAAGGTCTCATGTACATAGTTGTACCCCTACATTGAAAGGCAGTTAGCATAATTTAAAATAAGCTATGATGTAGATGTAATGCACTATGATGTCCCCCCAATTAAAATTACTGTAGAGAAAGCTACAGTTTATCACTGTACCTGTAGATGAGGATCCCGAGTCACTGCTTGAGCTACTTGAACTATTTGATCTGCTTGCATTACCCTCCTGCTTTTCCATTTGAACTGGCGATAATGAAGTGGCATTCTTATCTTCTGCTTAAATACAAAGCAAAGTCAGCCCATCAATTTGTAAATTGTAATAGATTACCATATGATTAAGTTTGTTTGTAATAGATTGATTTTAAATATAGAAAAATTACTTGCACATTCATATCTAATTGACGATTGGACTCCTTCAGTTAATATGATATTTTAAAGTATGGATGATGCTTGAAAATTTTGGAAACAATATGACCAGAAAATGAGTTTTCCTGTAAGAAAAATAGCTATAAGAAAATCTAAGAAAGATAAGATAGAGATATTTCGAATATTTTCTTATTCTAAGGAAAGTAAACGTGAAATCGATAAAAGAATGGAGGTAATACAACCACGTTGGCAAACAAGATATGGATTCCCCTTTAAGATGGGATGCATGTTGATAAGGGAGAGCATGACTATTGTTGTAAAAAATTTCGTGGGGAAGCATAACTATGAACTAGAGCCTTCTAAAACACGGCATATGTTGAGATCCCAAAAGAAGTTTTCAAATATGCAAGACCATGTTATTGAGATAGCCCAAGATATCGGTTTGAGACCTTGCGGCACCCATGAGTTAATGGTGATGGAAGCCGATTGTAGGAAAAATGTAGGATATATACCAGAAGATAAAAAATCATATTTTTGAGTTAGGAGGCAACGAAGTATGCAGTGTGGTGAGACAGGGGCCACATTAACATATTTTCGTAATAAAGAAATAAAAAATAGACAATTTTATTATAATATTCAAATTTTCAAACTATAGTTGCCAATTATGTAACCTTTGGAGATATTATGACATTCGATATAATATGTGGAACAAACAACGGTCTGAGGCATTTTGGTATTTTCATGGGCTTTAGCCATCAACGATTCGGGCGTGAAAAAGTTTTTTTGAGACATTTTCCCCAAGCACCATTAATATTTTCATCGATCGGGATGCCTTGATGGCTATGTAATACCCCAAACTTTTCATGGTTTATGCACATGGCATATTTTACAAAATATCACCAAGCATTTGGCTTCCCATCCGGAGCTATTTCATGATTTTACTAGATGTATGCATGGAATTGATCATTCTACAGATTTTGAAATTGCATGGACTTTAATAGTCTCCAATGAAAAAGATTATCGTGTACGCTTGTGGTTAGAAGGCATGTACAGTATACATTTTAAATGGGCCTTATGTTATATGAAAAATATCTTTACTTTGGGTATACAAAGCACACAACTATCAAAATGCTTAAACAGTGACCTAAAGTCTCATTTAAAATGTGATTTAAATATAAGAGATTTTTTTCATTATTTTGATAGAGTGGTTGATAAGAAGAGGCATAAAGAACTAATGGCCAATTTTGAATGGAGATAGAAAATTTCACATCTTATTATGAGCCATTATCCTTTTATGATTCATACTTCAAAGGTTTATACCCCAACTATATTTAAGATGGTTTAGAAAGAATTGTTTAAAGTGTCAGGTTGGTGTATTATTTTTCGTACTAATCCCATTCATGTTATGATTTATTATACTGATCCGAGGAATGAGGTCACAGTTGTGTTTGATGAATGAAGACGATTTTCGTACATGGTCTGGGTGGCCGGTCGATAATTTTATGCGAAATTATATTCGAATGGAGTCTACACCAGCTAGTCAGGCAAAAATGGAATAGATTATTGTAGAAGTTAATAAAGTTGTGGACAAATTTTGTAATCTAAATATTGAAGAAGGGATGAGCAAAGAGGCTTTACGTGTGGAGAACATCCTGGAGGAAATTGTGGACGGATCAATTAAAGGTGTGAAATAATGTATTGGATAGAAGATAATAAGAAGACCTAAAAGTTGTCTTAAGAAAATTAAACACAAGTAGCGGGTATGTGGTTTTCCTATATTGCTCATCATTAGTTGTAATTATCATAACATCTTGTTGCAATAAAGCTGCTTGCTTTTTCTCAAATGTATTGTAAACTAATGTTTTAAATTCTGTCATCTTGTTGGAATCAGGCAATTTATCATCACAGTTACATGTTACCCCACCCGTACAGCAGCTTCAGTCTATACAATATCAACAGCCAAAAACGTATATGCAGTTGTTAGCGTTATACTAGCACAATTACTAATGCCATATATTGATTTTGTTTCAAAAATATCATTAAATACTATTATGTTTTATTTTATTTGTGAAACACAAGTTATACAAAATGTTCCGTATCTATTGTACAGACAACAATTGCATACTCCATCGTATGAACTTGCACGTGCCAAAGGGTATACAGCTACGTGTATTGATACTTCAAATAATGCTACTTCAACTCATCCAAGTTTTATAATTTATAAGAATCCAAACTATCAGCATGGCAGTTGATGGGAAAATTGTAGAAGAGGTCCGCTAGCCTATACAATATAAAACGGTCAGGAAAAGATCCCCAAGTCCTGTGGCACTTATTGTCGTCAAGACATTATCACATATTTTTCATCTGTTCTAGTGTCTTTTGTTGTGTGCTTATATTGAATACAGTGTCCACAAAAGGCATATTAAGTTGCTTCGTGAGAAGGTCCATTTCATCAGACATTGTCATCTCACCCCCTACAGTGTAACAGAAATGTATTTGATATTCACTCAAAATTACTAGTACAAACATCAAAGGCAACTAAAAATGTTTATGCAACAGGATGGCAAAATACATGTATAAGTAAATTGTGCGGGTTTGACCTGAGTGATGCCTCCAGAAAATTCATGGGCCTCCAGAAAATTCTCAAACCCTAACTTCTCAAGATCTTATTTCTAGTAAACCTAATCACAATCAGCATCTGAAATATGTAACAACAGTGGTAACCAAGACAAAAGTAAATTTAATCAAAGATTATGCGAAATGTCAACAAATGAACACAAGCAATGGACTAAGGACACCTGAATTTATGGTATCATAACTATTTCATCATTTTTGCATACATGTTCATCAACAACTTGTGCAGAAAAAGATGGTCCATATTGATCAATATTTCATCCATATTGATCAACAATATGTTGCAGCAAGGCAACTCGAATAGCTCGATCACAATGGTTGGGAAGACCTACAAATGAAGCAAAGGAATATTGGTAAGACCTACAAACAATAAAAAAGAAGTAAAAGACATGACTTTGAGACTAAATTCTTCCGCGGGAAGCCAAGCACTCATTTTCCACAATACTGTCAACACAGGAGCAGCTCCTGAACCAATTTCCAGAGCAGAAGCTAGTAAAGGAAGTATCTGACAAGAAAGAATTTAAATCACCAACTGGCACAAAAACTGAAAATTAAACAATTGAAGAAAGATAAAAGGTTAAACTATTCACAAAGAGCACCTCCTTTGAACATGTCCCTCATTCTCTTTCAGAGCCCAGACCCTTCCTACAATGACATACAGACTGGGAACGGAATGGTTAGGGTGGGCCTGAGGGTACAGAATAGGATTGGTCTTATTATGTCAATTGGATTTCTCTAAGGTATATCAAAATGCTCTATTGATATGCTATGTTTTTTCTGTTTCTTACCAAACTTAAAGCCGCGAGTTCCAGTAAATATAGGATACAATTACAAGTGCCCCGTTACCTACCATTTCTTTTCATTGAGATGGTAGAAAGGCTGCGGGGAACACACACTGTTCCAGCCCCCACTAGGGCTCCAGTAATTCAACTAGTCAGAAGTGATGCTTAGTTGCAGAAACATTTGCTCATTGCTGCTACCAAACGCAGACACATGAATCCCTTCACCCCACCTGGTTCATGCATGGCTGTTATCTTATGTGATCAAACTGTCTATTTGTGGATACATACATGTACGCTCTGTTTCAGAGATTTGGCATCCTAGAAAAGCATTGATCCTTTATGCATTATTCTATACGGAGCCCTCGGCTCAGTTATGTGTCCACTTTTCAGGTACAAGTTGGCACTTATCCTACTGCTCCGTATGAACACGGATCACAAGGTCCATTTGATATTCAACCAGCACATGCTCAAAGTTGAGGTCTCAGCATAATAGAATACTTAACACCCCCATCTACCATGGAGACTGAAAGTAAAAGACAGGCTGCTGGCGGCATATTAAGCCCCTGTTTGTTTAGGCTTATTGTAGTTAGGCTCCGAATTTTTTGTGTTTAATTTTTTTTGCTTTCCACACTCCCCCTTCCCTTCTCTGATCCTCCTCCCCTGTAAGGAGCAATTTTTGTGAATGAACTACAAAAGAATTTAAGCAAGATCAAGAGAAGAGCTGAACTTGCTCAAGGTAGAACAGAGGCTAAACCAAACAGACCAGAAAAGGTGAAAATCTTCGATATTTTCTTCTACAATCTTTGTATGTTGTTAGTTGTTCGAGACGTTATTATTATCTCTCTGCAGAATAAAACTGTATCTGTAGTGGAAGAATAAAAAATATTACCAAATTTTTACGCAAATTTACAGATTTATTAAATTTTTTATAGCAAAAAAAAATTCTATTAATGGGAAAAATATGGTTACCTGAGCAGATTTGCGGCAGCAACGGTTGTTGATGAGCAGAAAGTGAGATTTGCAGGGGCAAAAAAATTCTATTAATGACAAGAGGGCTTGAGAAGAAGAGAGCGAGAGAGAGCAAGGTTGTTGATGAGTAGTAGCAACGGTTCTCCCTACCGTAGATTTGCAATGAAAGGCTATGGCAAGTGGCAACAGCGAGAGTCGACGGTGAGAAAGAGGAGATGAGAATTGGGGCCTTTACAAAAATTTTGAATTGGCATTTGGGCCGTTCATGTGTCTCAAAATTGACCGCCAATATTTTCATATTTTTTTATTTTAAAATTAAATATGAATAACCGTCTAAATTTTGATATAATCTAAACCATCGAAATATTATATTTAAACCGATAGCCTTTATTTAAAAATAATATTTTATCCGAATCATCGATTAATAAACAATTTAGATCCATCTCGTCAATATTTAAAAGAAAAAAAATCTAGACCATTGATTTTATCCAATAGCCCAGTAGAAAAAAAAAGCAGAGAATCCTGGCAAAGGAGCAACGAGTCTGGGAAATTCGAGGAAAAACGAGAGGCAGGAGAGACAGAGTGCATCATTTACTTTATTATTATTATTATTATTACCTTAATCAACAACATTACATCATTATGTTATTAGGGGGAAAAAAATCTGATATAGGATTTTTTTCAATTTAATCACCAGATTGATTAGTTAAGTTTAAATTTGTTCAACCACCTCCCAAAATATTATAGTTTAGTGATATATCTAAATTTTTTTTAAAAATTACTCTAAGCCCAATCACACAACATTAATTTTAAAGGGCTTATCTTTATAGTTAATTCTTTAAATCAGATACCTGTACTAATAACAGTTTAAATATCTTAAAAGAAATAACGGGATATTACAATTACGGTATCAAAGAATATAAAAATTATAAAACTTTAGAGTGATTGTCATCTATTATTGATTTTTGTATAATGGTGATAATGAGATATTTTGCTCAATGTAGAAAGCTATTTATTCACATGTGATCATTGTATAGTTTGTATTGAGAGATATCTCAGCGAGGAATATTGAGTTTGCCATATTGGGGTAATTCCTATATCCTCCATGGATGGAGGAATCTAGGCTGTGATATTCCCTAACCTTTGTGAGTGGAGGGTAGTTGGGTATGATTATTCTCGTATCCTTTGTAGGCGAAAAGAATATGCACTTGTAAGACATTTGTATTTAGCTTGATAGAGTTTTTATAGACTATAAATTTAGTCACATATCAAATTTACGAGTATTGATTGTAATGTAAACACTTGGTTTATATTGGTAAAATGAAATTCATAAAATTTTTAAAATATCTCATTATTATTAATACTTTTTGACTTCTAGATTTAGTATAATCAATGAGTTATATTCAGCAAAATCCATAAGTTAAATTTGATAAGAATCGGATTCTATAGAATCTATAATATTTTATTACTATTCATATTGGAGTATCCTAATTATTCTTACTAATATTCGAACCCAGTGAATCCCTATTTTTTTTTGTGATATTGGATTCCGAGGATCCCCACCTATTATTGATTAAATACGATTCTATGAAATTTTTTTTATTTTTATGATATACGAATTCGATAGAACTTATTTTTATTATTTCTTTTAAGTTATAGTTACGATGAGTTATATATTATTAAATATGAATTTACTATTTTTAAAAAGATTTCATTGTCGTGGGCAAATCTAATGAGTTCATTAATAGGGATCACATGACGTGAGTAAGTCGACTAGGTTAGCGTGTCATTACCACTCGATCTGTAAGTTGATTTTTATAATATATTTCTTCCCTGACCGTTGAAATTCGGAGGATTTTTCTTGATTACTATGGGTATTAAATTTTTTCTTAGTCACCAAAAGCTTGTCTTTTTATTATTTTTGTTATTTTATTTTTATGCTAATATTACTTGTAATATTTAGAAATAAATATTCTTTATATGTATTGAGTATTTGATTATGTATTACTTTCGCTAATTTATTATGGGGGTTGAAATATTTATTATACGATTTGGAATAGAAATGGTCTTTTCAGACTAAATGTGGGAGATAATATTACTTAATTACCTAGTAAAAAATTTTACTCCAAATTAAAATTTCAAACTCCTAAGGCAAAATTTAGATATCTTAGAAAAAGTTATAGAAGTATCGCGCATCTGGGCAGTAGCCTATCAATAAAGAGTCACCTGGTATTATAATAAGAAGGTGAAGACGTAGATGTTTGAAGAAGATGTCTTCATGTTAAAAAATATTAAAATTGCCAAAAAGTTTACATACAAGAATAAATTATCCCCGCCTTGGGAAGGATCATTCCTAATATTATTCATACTCCATAATGGGGCATATAAGTTACGCACTCAAAATAGAAACCTAGTCCTAAGAATTTGGAATGCTCATCGCCTCAAAAGTACTACCACTGAAAAGGCTGACCTAGGAATATAGAAGTACGCCTTGTATCTTTGGAGTGTTTGTGTGTATTAACTTATTTTTATTGATAAAAGCAATTTTGAGTTTAATTTTTGTCAATTTGTATACATGTGTGTTATTAATATAATTATGACTGACTCTAAATCGGATAATTAGTTTAAATATATTTTATGTTAAAAGCATTGGTTTAAATAAATAGTAATAGTATAGGTTTAATAGAATCATACGGCCTAGGTATAGTCATACATCTACAACTCAAAAAACTGGACAGTTTGAGAATTATGCGTTTAATTTCCCGTTGAGAGGTTAAAAAGTAAACTAAATAAAATCAATCAAGACTAAAATAGTAAAAATTTAACCGACCAATTAAACCTTAGGGATATAATAAAGAGATAAGTGACAAAACTCTATTCTATGAGATACACACAATCAGTCAAACAATCAAGTATCAGAGCCCATTTTCACTAGCAACAATAGTCTAATGACTTAGATAGTAATCAATTTGGACATTCTATGTTTAAAGACTCAAATATGTATACTCGAGGGCTAAATTACCTGATGAACATCGATTTAAAGACCAATAGAAACAAGGAGATGGAAAAGTTTGAATACATATATTGAATACTAAAGTACACCATCCTCCCACACGAGTATAATTTAAAGTTACAAGATTCAATGACTAAAATAACAATCCAATGGCTGGTCTTTAGATTCGAATCCTAATGTTGGTAAGCTTGAATATTCTTCAAAACGTTTAACTTCGGAGGCTAAATAAGTTCTAAAATTTCTAACATCCAAATAACCAATGAGAAAGTTATGGGCTATCAAAGAAACTATCCTTTTAAAAGATCAATGCCCTCATTTCACTAAGAATCAAGTAGAAAGCCAATTTCTTTAAGTCGTATACTCATCTTTAATAATTCTTCAAGCCTTATGCATTCAATTGTTAGTCCATCTATGGCGCCAACAGTTGTTGCCACACATTGTTGAGCATCATGACTTCTTTCCTCAAAAGTGGCTCAATCTCCAATAATAGTAGCTTGATTAGTGATACCACATGATCTATTCATCTATTTTGTCACTTTTTTTCTCAAGATGAATGAATTAAAATTCAAATAACAATGCTTTACCTTTAGCTACTATGACTCTGAATTCCAAACCCCTTATCACAACCAGCTCAATGTAGGATTAATATAGATTATCATTCTAATGTCTTTTTTTGAAATCAAAAAAATCTAATTACTTTTTTAATTAATATAGAAAATGACTTTAATCGCCTGGATATCTAATCCAAGATCTCACTGTTGAAAAAAAAATACATAATATTACAATATATCTTATAACATTATTTTGTAGTCGTGCAATTGGAATCTCTAAAACATCCATAATTTCAATAAGTTCTCTAGTAAGAGAAATCCGAAGAAGGCCATGTTTCAAATGAGCTTCATAAATAATAATAAAGTTATCTCTCAAATAGTAAGCTCTCTCTTCGGATCAAGGAGCTCTAAAAGGAAGAGTAGTAAGGATGTTGTACCGATCATTGACATCAAGTACATCACCGATGAACAAGTAAGAAGTGATGTCAATCATATTCTTTGAAGGGTTTCACATAACCAAACCTTAAATCTTCATTCTCTTTTATCCTTAGTCTTTCATTATTTTTCTTTTTTTTTTTTGAGGAAGATTTTTTATTTTAATATTGGAAGATATATTGGGATTGAATTTCATATTTTTTTGACCTCTTATTAAATATTGTGGCATATGAAATCTAGAAATAACAAATTTAAGAATTTAACCCAACTCTATTTAAATAATTATCTAAATTTAAAATACACATCAAATAATTATATATATATTATCATTATAAAATAATTCGTTCAATAAGACCCTTTAGGACCATTTTACTTTGGTAATGGTGCGTTTACCGTCCACCCAAGATGGTAATTTATTTGGCCTTTATTATATACGTTTTTATCTAAAAATATATTTTTATGAACAAATTGTATATCAGGAAAAATAATTTCTTTATATTCAAATATATAGTATTTACATTAAATATTATTTTTTTTCAAAATTTTTACTAATAATATTCAAAATATAAACCTGTATAGGTATATAATAATATAATTATAACAACTTTTTAGATTAAAAAACCAAAATACTTTTAATTTAAACATTAATTTCTCGCCTGGTTTTGCAATGAGATGGGTTGGTTTTAAAATCCTGGATTCAGCCCTCAGGAATCACCATATTATTTGAATCTTTCCTTAGTTTTTGTTAATTCTAGAGAATTCTATAATATATCAATTTGTACATAAAAATATATAAAATTAATCCATAGAGATAGGACTTTACGTTTTGTCATTATTTGCTGGCTTGCATAGGAAGGGACCCATGCATATGGCCACGGCCACAAAATTAAGGTAGGCCTAATACTTTTTAGATTTCCTTTAAATTGGTTAATTTTTTAAATAAGTAATTTTGTAATTATAATATAGAATTAGACTAAATTTTTTACCTATCTATATAAAAAATAAATTGTAAATAAGTAAAATATTTAACAAAATTATTGGTCTAAACTAATCTTTCTTTGTGGATGGCTTTAGGGTGGATAGTGTTTGGTATCATAGGGGCATGATATGGTTAATTCATAAAAAAAATTAAAAGTTAAAGATCAAAATAAATTATTTAAATACAAATTAAATTATTATTTTATATTTTTATTAATTAATCTGAATTTATAAAATAATCTTAATGATATAAAAATGATAAGTCCCTATATATTATAAAATAATATAGAGACAGTCCCACGAGGTCAGCCAGTAGCCAGACCAAGATTCCACTATTTCTTTTTTCTCTCTAGTTTGTTCATCTATTTTCTTAAAAAAATATATTAAAATAATATTCCATTTGACTCCAACTTTATACTTACTTTGTCGAGGACTGTCAACGAAATTGAGAGCAACTCTATAAAATAGTCAATTATCAAACTATTTATTTGAATATTTAAGGGGACGAGATAATAATTTATACTCATAAATATATAGACAAAAATAAAATATATATATATATATATTTTTTTTCGCAAAAATTCTTTCGGAATAAAGGGTAAAATGACTTTTATTATAATGTAATAGTATAAGTTTAGTTATAATAAATATGTAAAATACTTTTGAATTTACTATAAAAATTATTGTCAAATTGAGCAAAGAATAATGAGAGAGTAAATAAAATAAAATTATTGATACGTCATGGATCCATACTTTGAGCTGATTCGGGTCAAACTTACTCTTTAAATTTCAGTCATTGTTCTTTGTGCCTGGGATCATACACACCACAATTATAAATAAAAAGTTGGACGATAGCGGGAGATTATCCTAACGTAAAAATTCAAACGCTCAAGTTAGTAAACAGTCTAATGAAAATAAGAAAGTAAATGCAAAGAATGCGAAAATGAATATCAAGTGTGAGATTTGAAAATGATTGTCTAAGGTGCACTCGTGGAGAGTGATTTTGGTCATGGATGCTCATGGAGAGCAGTATCTTTAAGTATTGAATTCGTAGAAAATTAGTAACGAAGAGAGAGAAAATGAGCAGAGTCATAGAATGTAATATCCCAAATTTTTATTTGGATTAATTTAATATTAATTGTGATTTTAAATAATTTAGACGTGACAAATTTAATTAAATATTTAAAAATTTTAGAGGATATTTAGATCAGTCGGGCTGACTTTCAAGGTAAGTCTGCATTATCACCGGAATATCAATTTAAATTTTAGAATAAAAAAAATTTAACTTAGAAAATAATAATTATTATAATATAATAATAATATTATATATATATATATATAACAAAAAAAGAAAAGAAAATGAAAAGTGAAAAGTAGATGAGATCGAAGGAGAGTTTTGGGGCAGAGAAGGGAAGGGAGAGGGAAGAAAGGGAGAAGAGAGAGGATGGCGGCCGTTCAACGGTGACTGACGACGGTGACCTGCAGTGAAGTTGGCACACTGATGGTGGTCGACGGCGGCGGTGGCTCACAAGTGGTGCAGCGGGAGTTGGTGTGGACGGTGGCTGAAAGCACTTAATGAGGCCATTACTGTTGGAGGCATCAACGGCGCACGGTGGAGATGGTGTGTCGGTGGTCGGCGGTAGCTATGGGAGGAGAGGCGGTGGCTGTGAGAGGAGCAGCGGTGGCGAGGGGAGGAGCGGCATCTGCGCATGGCAGCGACCCACATGGAGAGAGAGAAAGCCGCGCCTACATTGAGAGAAAGTGTTACGTATTCGTCGATATCCTCTCTGGAGTTCACTCACTGAACGTACGGGGCCCAGTGATTCACCATTGGCACCGGTACCTCCCCCCCGACCACCGTCTATCAAACACGAGAATCTTTGTTGGATCCGACCATCTCTTAAATTTAGAGAATATATTCAGTTAGTACATATGGGTTTGTTAATATATACTATTGTTATATTTTATCTGTTTATTCTATCCACGTGATGGTATATTTTTTGCTTGTTATTCCCATTTCCCGTTCCCCGTTTCCCGTTCCAGATTTCTATTTCCCTATATATTACTCGAACACGGGTGTCATGAAAAGGAGGAAAAACATTGCTCTTTCACTCTCTTATTCTCTCTCTCGTCATCCCTGCCCTCCCCTTTTTCTGCCTCTCTCTCACTCTCACTGTCCCTTCCCTGCTTTCTACTTCTTTTCTGCTTTTTCCTTTCTCTTCTCTGTTTCCCCCGCTGCCCTCCTTCACCAGAACTTTCCTCCCCTTATCACTCTCATCTTCTCAGCGTCAATCAAGCCATAGATCACGTATCAGAAAAGGTGCCGTTCAGGCACTTCGGAGCCTCTTTTTTTCAGATCTGCGAAATATGATGTCAATACAAGTATATGTAAACTCTCTCTTTGGTTTGATTTAACATCTGAAATATTTTGAACATTGTATGAAATTTTTACTAACATGCATGTATTTGTATACTACTGAATTATTTATTCTGAACATACAAGTGTAGTTAATTGGATGTTTTGGGGGTTGTTGGACTGAGTTTTATGATTTTAGAGGGTTTAACATTTTTCTGAAAGTCCGAATAATTTATTAGATACTATATATTTTTATATCAGTATAATTGTATGAAAATGAGTATGAAACCTTACATTGGTCGTGCAGTCACAAGCACATACAGGGTCGTAGTCACTACATTTGGATTTGGATTATTAAAAATTCTAGCTAATTTCCGACGGGGAGATATTTGTTATTTAGAAATTTCTTTCTATCGGTAGGAAAGATTTGGAGTAGTGACCATTTCCATTTGGATGATTTGATTTGACTTTATAATATATTCGGACGTCCTAATATATATGACAAATTTAAGGATTGCACACAAAGCCGTACATGACAAATAATAGTGAGCAACCTTACCTATGGGTACAAAGTACATGAGTGGTCATACATACTGGCCTAATTTATATTTGATTTTGTTTAAGGTTATCAGGATTATGTGTAACCCTTCCTCAAATTAGTATTTAAATAATCGGAATTCAATTTTAATGTATGATTTGTATTTTTATATTGATTTGTATTGGATTTTGATTTGGATTTAAAATTTTCTAATTTTACCCTCAGTTGGGCCTTAGTATGTTTCGTATAAATAATTTTAACTATATATTTTGATTTGGATCATTGGACTATCTGCTGCGATATTGCTTCAGCTTTTGTGCACGTTATTAGATTATCTGACTATCGGATTCTATCCTAAATCATAAGTTGATTGGGCCTTAAATTTAGACTCGGACTTGGAGATGGATTGAACTTTGAATTTGGTTAATTGCCTATTAGAATTGATTCAAATCACATCTATTTTGTTTATATATATATATATATATATATATACGTTCCGACGAGAATTGTTTTATGATTTAGATATTTGTTTTGAATTTAGATATTTGACTTGTATACGATACTACCATTAGATTTGAATTCTAGATCTTGAATTTTTATTGAATTTGTTATATCGGTAATTCTGATTTATCCTGTCATTTGAATAGATTTTTATCCATTAGACTTTTTCTTTGATTTATTGAACTCCTTTTGTTTAAATATGATACTTGTTAAGTATTATGTTCACTTTTTCTATTTTATCCATTTAGAATTGAAGATTCGGATGCATTATAGGAGTATGGTTGTGATCATCAGCCATCCGTTTGATTTGGTCAGTTTTGATTCTATTATGATTTAAGTTGATAAATAATATAATCGGATTATGAAATTGGTCTGGTGTAAGCCAATGAATATATATTGAAAACAGTTGGGATATTATATTATATCTGATTTATTATTTTGGCTAGAATTATTACCTTCATTACGATAATTATAGAGTAGATCGTATTTATTTTGTCTGGACGGTTGTCCGATGAGGTCTTGTGTGAATTTAATTTCGTTATGTTGTATATTTTGGTTTGTCACACTTTAATTTTAAAATTTAATATTATTTATTTAAAATTATTTGAGATTTTAAATTTTAAAAATTATAATTAATTATTTAAATTAACTTATTTGGTCTGGATTCGTGACATAGGATGCTTGAGAGCTAAGAGAATTTCTGTTAATTTGACTATATAAGAGAGCATGCCTATGGAGTGAAACTCCATGGCCTTTTATAGTCGTGGGCTTTTATCGCCTTCTTAAACTTTTCTAAGGTGGCGAGGCAGAATGTCCATCTTCTATGAGGATTATTGCCTGTACTAGTATGGGCGAGAGCACCATTTTGAGTTGTAATAGTTTGGAAGGAGGATTCCCTTCTTTCTATGGAGATAATGCACGCGGTGACCGCTAAGGTTTCTTTTGAAGATCTCGCGTTGATTTGTAAACCTTTTTTCCGAGATGTACTCTAATTTCCGGAGATTTCTGTTATAAAAGAGATTATCATTCTTGGAGGTACGGAGAATTAGGGTTGACGACCGCTTGGGCCGACTCTTATTTAGGTTGTGTTTATTTTAGGCCGTGTTCGGTAAACTTAGGGCACTCTTTCGGTCAACATTAGCGTTGACCGTTCTAGGGATAAATTAACCGTTATAGATTCTGGGTCACTTACCTCTTTTAGGTCGGCCCACTACTGACATTTTCATCAATTATTAATAAAAATATTTCAAATAATAATTAAAATAATAAAAAAATGATTAAATGCAAAAAAATTGACAAATAATCTCTTCATCCTTTTCTTGTATGTGGAATAAGTCACACGAACTCTCAAGACATAGTAAAATTTGATTTCAAACGAGTCTAGTATTTGAACGGCATGAATTGTCATTTAAACGACTGCTGTTGGTGCCTGAATGTCGACTATGGACGTTCGAATGCCATGATAATTTTTTTTTATAGTAATTTCTATGCAGGTGTGCTTTTTATGAGCAAATAAAACGTGCACATTCTAACTAAATTACGTGCTTGCTCCTATCATAGTGCACACATTCTATTAAAATAATTTTTTATAAAATTTGCATCTCGGCAATTTGAAAAAAAAAAAAGGGTGGACCACATTGGTAGGGCTGACCATTGCATCACACATTTCCACCTTTCTTATTATAAGGAGTCATATTATTATTTAAAAATCCGATAGATAAGATTTTAAAATGTAGGGCTGTTATTTTGTATAGTTTGAACTTATAATAATTAAATTATAATAATTACAGTGACAGTGCTAAAATCATATCTTACCGATGGATAATAATAATAATAATAATTTCATTGATTATCTTCTTCTTCAACATTTGGTTGCTTTTGTATAGGCAGAAACTAATAAATCTTATACAATGAAAACGACACAACTTTACTTATCAAAAGAAAAAAAAAATAATAAAAAAAACAGCACAACTTTGGGGAAAAAAATCAAAGCTTTCACGTAATTTTAATATTTATTTTTCAAGTTTTTATTTTTTATTAGTTTAGCGTGCTTTTACAGCTGTAAAGCCTAAAATGACGAGAAATGGAAACGACCACAGCGTCTCTCTGGCACCCCTCCCTCTCAAAAACAGTGGCACAAATTAGATATTAAATTTATTAACATAAATAAACAAATATAATTCATCAGAAAATATACCTGAAAAATATTTATTTTATAAATGGGAATATATTTGTTTGATTTACATCAAGAAAAAAACAAAGCATGCAATCTACAGAAGTTGTTACTTAATTTGAGATTGAATAATTATTTTCCAATATATATTTTTGTTGCGTCCGCGAGTTCTGGCCGTCCGCCTATCGAAGTATGAGTGAACTTATACGCTTGTGAATGGGTAGAAACGGGCAACACAAAATCAGTAGAAAATGAACGGTGAGATAGGAATGCGAGGACACGAGGGAAACACACAATTTAGATGGAAAACCCCGTAATACAAGTAGGGAAAAAACCACAGCAACGGACGGAAGTCCGAGAAGTTTTACTATTATGGCGAATGAGTACAATGAGGACCTGTGGAGTGATTCGCTTCCACAGAGAATTACAGTGTGAGAAGTCTAGCTTCTTTCTTCCTTCACTTTTTTTTTTTGCCTTTCCTTTTCTTTCGAGGGTTTTTTGCTAAGTATGCTCAGATGGAGTTTTTCTGAATCTTACTCTAGTAGCCTGAAAGGGACTATTTATAAGGAATGTGGTGCCGTTAGAGATGGGACACGTGACACTGGTGCGTCAGACCTGCCTGCCACCACCACTGTAGGTGCGGCTATGACAGGGACATCTGTCACAGCTTGTAAATACGACGTGCAGGGACGCATGCCCTGCAGATACGGCGTGTCAGAGGCCGTTGATCACTCGTGGCAGCGCGTGCTGTGTAAGTCATCCGAGCTGGCATCCTTAGTCCTTTTGGCCTTTTATCTTGAGGACACAGGGAGGTTGTGGCCGTCCTCGTGGTTCAACTGATGACGTCAGCCATATGTGTTGTCCTCGTTCTTATTTGGGTCAAAGTGTCCTCTCGGACTGCCAGTGCCATTCTTAACTGCTCAATTTAGTTCCACGGGCGCTCGGAATCAATTTAGCCATTTGGACCTAGTTGGGCTTGTGGGCCTCTTGGACTAGCTTACCCTTGTGATCTTCTGGGCCCGTAATTATAATTTTGGGCCTTGGATTATGAGACCCATCAATTTTAATAATTATAAAGTTGCAATTAACAACACAAAAACAATATTCTCATTTTTAATATTTGAGGATCTTTGTCCTCCCCTTAGCTTTAACGGCATTCTGACAGTCGCTGTCAGAGCTTTAGCTTTATGAATAACGTCTTTTACAGGAATTATTATGATATTATATTGCAAAAAACAATTTATTAAAATATATAATAAATATATATTTTTTAAATGATAGACCTCTCTCAGTATATTATATAATTATTTTAAACCAAAGCCATAGTCAGGTATTATATACGAATCATTCCTGTAATAATTGACTTTATATAACCACAAAGTCAATCCTCTAAGATACACTTTTCTGTCAAAATGGAAAATCAATACCTAAATTATCAAAAACATTTAAACCTTAAATTAAGTTATTATTATTCTAAAACCAGTTCTAAAGAATCTTCAGTATGGTGGAGAGATTAGTTCTATTTTTTTGGCACCAGATGCTTAAAATTAAGCGCATATTAACAATTTTTTTTTTCTCACTTTGAAAATAATTTGACAAGTTATATCAGTAAATAAAAAATTTTAAATCTTTTATTAATCAGGCGACACCCAGATTTGAGCCAAAAAAAAAAGGATTTGCAGTCCTTCGCCATGCAGATACCGTGCTCGTCAACTGATTCGGAATACACTTGGTAAAATTTGACTGAGTTAGAGTTAGAAAAATGAACGAACTTACCTATTTCTCTTGTTTACTCGTATTATTTGTTATATCAAATGCAAAGTTGCTGTCCCCACCGCCGTTCCCAGGCCTCAGAGAGATGTCAACGTACCACAGCAACAGCAGCAGTAGCTAAGGTTGGCTTCAAATGGGCACAACCCCGATCCGTGAGAAACATTATTGTCTCTGCCAGCTTCAATGCCATCTGTCTGTTTTACACCGCTACAGCATGGAGAATATATATATATGTACATATGTTTTTTTGTAATTCATAATATTATAAAATAATATATATATATATTATTTTATAATATTATGAATTATAAAAAAAATATACAATCATTTTATGACAATATATGTTGAATTTATTTGTCATTAAAATTGATAGACATTTCATAAAATCAGCTAAAAGGAGGAGCAAGAAGGGTCCAAGGTTAAGTATATTCTGGATGGTGTATAACCATTGACAGTAAACAAGTAAAGTAGGAAATGGTTTCAATGGAGGACGGAGACAACTATTTCATAAAGCAGTCCAGCGTTACATTGGCAAGAAGTGCAGCTGATAGGTGGCCCAAGAGTCAATCTCACGTGGGCCAAGCCCAGTTTGGCCCACACTTCCATCTTCGACCATCAATGGTCTTCTCTTCTAATTTTGCTCTCAGGGAAGGTAAATTCCATTATAGCGTCATTAGCAGTTGGCGTACTTCAGCGGGAAAATAAGGATTCTTTTCATGCGGTAAACCCTGAGTTCTGAAATGTAGAAGGAAAGTACATCGTCAGGAGCCATTACTGTCATTAAAGCTCCTACGTCAAGAAAGGAGGTCATCCTAACAGAATGTGGGAATCAAGTCTTCCTACCCAAGGAAAGCCACCCAGCATCTCAGCTACAAAAACCCATTGAGTTTTCACTCCAGGACACACATTTAGTCTCATAAAAAAACGTTCTTAATACTCGCATACAGCAATCTTCATCATTAAGCTCTCTCTCTTTCTTTACTGCAAAGTTCACACGCTTTTAGTAAATAATTCGCTCTTTGTCACCACGCTCCCAACTAACACGGTGTTAAGAGTCAACACTCCTCACGAGCCAATAAAAGCCTCTCTCAATGAGAGCAGCCCACCGTCCCAAACACTCTCCCAACATTCTCATTGCATTTATTTCCTTTACCTTCTTAATTCGAAGGCTGTTTACTGACTTAAGCATTGGAGTATTTTCAGTGGGACAACCATCCGTCGTCACCTGAACTCGGATTTTAAAGCTAATTTTTTTTAGTTAGTTTGTACTTGAGTGACACATTTATTTTTTTAACTTGAAGACATTCTTTAAATAATTTATCATAAACATCCTGAAGGTCATACAGTTTAAATTCTGACTCGTTCTCAGAGTCATCAGATAGCTTAAGACTTGCCTCTAAGCGATCATCATTGTCACACATTGAGGTAATAAATGCCATACACTTGACAGGGCCATCTTCAGAGCATTTTTTAGTCTCTTCTTATTCGTCATCGCTCAAGGTCACATTAGCCTTATAGGCTTGACCTTATTGACATTTAAAGTTTGGACATTTAGCACGATAATGACCAAACCCTTTATACTCATGGCATTGAATACTTTGGGTACTTTTCAATTTGGACTCTTTAATTTCGCGTCGACCTTTCTTTTCAGATTTTAAAGTTTGTTTAAAATCTACACTTAGTCTGTCAGATGAAGATTTAGTATGTCAGATTTCAACATAAATAGATACGGTTACAAAATATACCAACACATGAATGAGCCTAACATAATTGTTTGAAGAATGATAAATATTTCTCTACTTGTTTCACATGAATCGGGGTAAGGTAACAAGTTGTCCAATTTGTCTTTGGATTCCATATACATTAATGTTTTAACCTTTTTTGGATTTATTTTTTCCCCTCATAGTAAGACAATAAATCTCAAAAACTTAGTAAAAGTTAACCAAAAATATATTTCACTCGTTTAGCTTCATTTGGAATATTTTAAACACTTCAAATGTCTCAACTAGATCGTTAATATGGTCATTGACAAGTATACTTTTAACAAATATGTTATCAAAATACACTTTCACATTTTTTTGATATGTTACTCAAACATTTTGTTTACCAACATTTGATAAGTTATACCGACATTCTTCAAGTTGAATGGCATTAGTTTGTAGCAATAAGTTCTTTAATTGATTAAAAATGATGTCATCTCCTCATCTTCTGAGCTCATCCATATTTGATTGTATCTGTAATAAGCGTACATGATGCTAAACAAATGATGTTCAAATTTTAAATCTTCCAGCAAATCAATCCTCAAAAGAAGAAAAATATCTTTCAAATATGTTTAATTCACATCCATGAACTCAAATACATTCTTTATTTCCCATTACTTTTTTTATAAGAATGACATTAGACACCATTTCGGATAGTTTACATCTCCGATGAATCCAATATCAGTTAATTTTTAACCTATTCATGAATTATAATGAATTTTTTAACGAAGCAATATGATCTTTGTCTGACAACCTTACTTCTAGCTATGAGGCTCACTTTGTGAAATATTATTTCCATCAGAATAATTGACATATCAGCTGAGTACAGGCGAATACATCTTTATTGCTCCAAAGAAAACCAATCAACTTTTGTTTCAAATCTTGGTATACTAGTGAATCGATCTGAACATATTTAGCCGAGCCTGTCTGATTTAGAGGAATTTAAAGGTGCCCTCTTCTCGTAAATCAAATTCCTCCACTAGTTGTTGTGGGGTTGGGCTATTGATTTGCACTAAGTAACAAGTCCACTTAGTGACATGGTCTCTAATAGCTTTTTCAATCCCATATTTGGTAAGGATATTTATTTTTAAATATGGGATTGAAGTAATCGTTTTAAATGTTATTAAGACATGTCTAATATAACGTTGTAAATCAAAGGAATATCTATGATTGGAAAGGTTTATCGATGGAAAGCCATCTTTGGATATATTCTCATCATAACCTCAAGATTTACAATCCCTTTACTTGAACCGATTTGTTATCAAGCCCATTAAGTGTTTTATTCGATGGTTCATTTGATTGTCTTTAAATCATACTTTAGCGAGCGCATCGAAATAAAGAATGTTTCTTAAACTTCTTTTATCGATAAATACTCATTTTAATTAGTAGTCTTAAATTTTATCAGAAATAAGTATGGATACAATAAGATGATCAGAATAAAAAGAGATTATGCATATCATATCGCTATTACTAAAACTAATGGCATCATTTTCTACCCCTAATTCCTATCTCTTGCTGGTAAAAATTTTCTCTATATGATTTGGGGCTTTTTCTTCAACAATCTAGTTGATGCTATATTATGATTCTTGCATCTAATTGGTTTTGTGATTGCCCTGTCTACTTCTCGTTATCTTTATCTTTACTTGGGGTAGAAATAGGGTTTTATAAGTACTTTCTTGAGATACCTTTTTGGATTAGAGCCTCAATTTCCTTTTGAAATATTTGATAGTATTCAGTATTATGTCTTGGAGGTTGATTGCAGATGCAGTATTTAAGCTTATCACCTCCTTTCAAATTCTTAAATGGTTTGGGTCATTTTAGAAACTTTTTGTTCAAAACTTTCATCAAAATGTTCATCCAGTGTCCATTAAGCGGTGTGAGGTTTAGTAGTTTGTATTCTTTTTGAAAACCTAACTTAGTTCTTTGTTGTTTTTGTAAACCTGAGCAGGTGAATTATCATTGTTTCTATTTTTTTCTCCACTGTTTGATCCCAAATGATACTTATGATATGGGATTTTGGCCATTTGGCTTTATTAGCTTGTTCTATTGTTATATATATTTGGGTAATAGTTTCTACCTCTAAGAAGATACTGGGGTATTATTGAACTAAAGATTTAAAAATGTCACCCAACTATATAATAACAATGAAGGCATTTGATTTTATCTCATTAGTGAACTTCGATATATCTTTAACATTAGTATTGAATTTAGTCCAAAAAATATTTTAGGCTCTTATTAAAAACATGCCTGATCTTGATAAGATGCCACTATTGTTTTTCTTCTCTCCAATTGGAGGCGAATTATGATAGGAACTAATCGGCCAATTCTTTAAAATATCATATTGAAGTTAATCCTAACCTGTACAAATAAATTTTTGTGTCTCCCTTTAAAGTTAAAAGAAAGTAAAGACAAAGTGCACTATTCTCTAAATTTTAGAAGTTGAGTAGCAATTGGAAGTAATCTATAGATGATTTATTAAATCAATACTTCCGTCGTATGATTCTAATATAAGCATTTTAAATCTATGCAGGAGCCAATGCCTCTTTATTTTCGAGGTAAATGGTGCACAATCTAATTTAGTCATTTGCCTAACAATATTTTTTATTAAAAAAATTGTTGTACAATTCTCTTTATTTGTTCTTCTACTTTAATTGTTGAGACAATTTTTCTCGCGTTGAAGAATATCCTTAACTCTAAGCGATTAACAGATGTACCTGGTATTACTTAGCCGGAAAAATTTTAGGCATACTATTGCAAAATCCTTCCTATTGGATTGAAAGGCATATGGAATTTTGGGTATACTAAAGATTCCATTATTTAGAGCTTTCTTTTCTAACCTCAAAGTTTAAGTATCATTCAAGTCGAAAAGGAATAATGCAAACGGGTGCTTTAAGAGCCATTGGAATCTTATGCTGAAGGGGGCCCCCTATTAAAAGAATCTTTTTTCCCTTTAACTTCCTCCTCAGAGTCGATGCCTGTATCTAAAAGACCTCACCCTTATGAATTTTATTGTCTAATAAGAATTTTAATAATTTTAACATATCCTGAATTCGGATGGCTGAAGCCCCAATGTTTGCATTTGTCCAATGAATCAACACTCTTGTGATTGTCTTCTCTTGGAACTATGCCACGGGTCAAGACATTCTTGGGCAGTTAGTTTGATAGTTTGTGTGATCTTATGTTCACCTTCTTTAGTTTGTTGAAGAACGTAGAGAGATTTTTAACAAATGTGATTTGAATCATGTAGAAACGGATGGCTTAATTTTATTCTCACAGATAACGCTAACAATGTATAACTAGTTATGGATAATTATTCAAATAGAATTTGGTTGAATTTTTAAATCTTTTATTATCTGGACACACATATTATAATATTTAATAAGATATTAAATGATACAAGATTTCTTTTCGATATATTTTTAGATATTTAAATTAGAAATCTTTCTTAAAAAATAAAAAAATAATGAGAAACTAATGATAAAAAAAAAAAAAAATTAAAGAGTTTGGCTTTGTGATTTGTGGGCTCTACAAGTAATTAGAGTACCAAAGCTCTATATTTGCTTTCTTTTGAATTTACTGACCCTCCTCTTTTTTGGAAGAAGAATACATATTTGTAATCTTATTATCTATTTATAGCGGTTTTCTGAAAAAAAAAAATTGGTCATAAATTGAGCTATTACATTAATTAAAAATTAAATAGTCTAACTATTTTACATACTCTAAATTTAATACTTATCTGTTAAATTATTAATTACTTAATTTAACTATTTATCTTTCAATTTGGTAATTTGGCTTAGCAATTTAGTCAAATTTCTTTTTAATTTATGCTTGACCTTTGGTATCCAAATTTAGTTCTAACAGCTCAGCCAATTGGAACCTCCTCTCACATTTATTATTTGCGGCCCCTTATACCAATAAATTGGATTAGCCTTAACTTTAGGAGACACCTAACCACTATGCTATCTAACACTATCCATGACAACTATAAAATACTATAAACTAATAAATCACCCTTTTTAAAATCAACCAATAATAGTTTCGTTATAATAAATTCGAAGGTGGGCCTATGTTTTTTTTTTTTCTTTATAACTTACAGATTTAAATTTTAAAACCACATTTTACGGTTGAAATAATATGCACAATCTTTTTGAATATACAATAAAATTTTTCGTTTATTCTTTTATGTATAAAATCCAACTATGGTTCACATATATCAGTTCGCTAACTATTATTAGCTTATAAACAACGATTTATTGATATGATCGAAATTGGAAATGCAACTCGTTAAGTTATCTTATTGAAACCTACTTGTTTATATTTGTCTCATTTTTTCGTCTCGCAATTTAACTCAAAATACGTCCCCCATTTAGTATGGTCAACAGTGACATCGACGTCGGCGAGACGGCCGCATCCACTGCTGAGACAGGGAGGGACAGAGAAACTGAAAAACGGGCAGAGAAATTAACGATGGCCGCCAGTGCCGACGGCATTCACGAACACCCTGCTAAGGGATGCCAGTGGCATGGTCTGCTGCTCATGGACTCTGCTTTTCTTTACCAGCAGCACCGGCGAGGAAGACGATGATGACCCAACAGCCCACAAATCATTCGAGCTTTCACAGCTGAGATAACTATCAATCATCCCACTCGGGCTACTTGGAATGTCCTCATAATTTTTGCGTTTTGAGCCCTTGGTCATGGTCCCAGTTGCTTCTACAATGAGTTGATAGCAGTCGTTCACTTTCCCCTGTCAATTAAAGACGAAGTTTTGATTTCTGATTAGCACACCTAGATTAACTTTCGAACAGAGCTTAACCTGCAGAGTGATTTCACATACATTGGCACTGATTGCTCAAATTGTGAGATGATTTTGACGGTTCTGTAAACCTGTGCCAGATTGACCTCTCCACCGACCCAGGCTAAGTAAGCCTTTAGCTTGTTAGTTGGCACCTGATCCACCGATCTTAAGGACGGTGGTTTGTGCTTTGCTAACAGCGAGCTATTGGTTTTAGATTTTGGATTTTCCCACCCTCGCTTATTAAAAAGGAAAAATAAAGACAACCCATGAAAATTAGCCACAGACCTTGCCGACATTAAGCACGCCCAGAAGCTGGTTTTGGTAATCAAGAGGATTAGGAGGCCCAATTTGGTCAATAACGCGCATCATTGTCGCAGTGGCCAAGACAGAAGGTAGATAGTTGACGAACCTCAAATCTGCAAATGAAAACCGAAACTCCTTTTTTGAAATGATGAGGTATCAAGGGGGGTGTCTGCTTTTTTGTTGTTATCGTAAAATCCAGCTGATTAAGGAATAGTAAAACCACTCAAAACAGAGCCTATTTTGCGATTTTTACTGATACTAACTCTTACCGGCAACCACAGAGAGGAGAAGATGTTCACATCGCCGGAGGAATTCCCAGTGGAGATGGGTCTTCAATCCTAGCCTCCTCATGATGTGATCAAGAAATGAAAGTGGGGTTACTAGGCTCACCTTCCATTCAAGTGTTGACAGCACTAAAAGCTCCATCTTTTGAATCGTTCTCGCTTCAAACACATAAGCTGTGCCCTCCACCTGTTTGATCAATTGCCAGAGAGGAGTTTTATACTAAACTCGTTGATACAAGAGACACAAAAAGTTTTTATAAAGTGAGGGAAAAAAAAAAGGATAATGTGATTCTTTGATGGACATACTTGAAGATCTACGAGGAGAGGAACTTGGGGCTCTTCAACTTTGGCGGCCAAAGAGAGACAAGTCACAGCTGCAAGCTGGATCATCCATGGCTTGTCCTTCTGAAAGTGGAAGCTTGATAAGAACCTGTCAAGATAATTAATGGCGAGAACGGCAGTAAGAGTGGAAAACCCGTAATGGGCATTGACTTTAAGCATCCAGTGGACAGCTCCTCTCCTGGCCAAACAGAGAGAAGCGTCACTCTCTACATTATTGAGACACTGGATCTGTTGTCGCTGTTCCTTGGAAAACAGAAAGAGAAGCTCCTCATCTTCCCAAAACAGGTCGTGTTCTAATAAGAACAGAGGAAGCAGGGATGGGTTTGCTCCTTGGGAACAACCATTAACACCACTGTTCTTCAAAGAACCTCCAGCATTCAGTCTCTCTCCCTCCATACCACCGACACCTTCTTGATCTTCGTCTTCCCATTGCTCTTCCTCACAGTACAGGGCATCCAAGAGAAACGAAGAGCTGTTCTGATGATGATGGTGATGTTGCTGAGGGATAGCCATCTTCTTAATTCTTCCAATGAATACAGAGAGGTATCGAGTAATGCTGCCGTCGCAGTCTTTATTTAGATCATCTTTGACACCCATGAAAGAAGGCATCTGATTCTCTCAGATTTCTCTGCATCTCTTGGACTGCAGAGGGTGACTCGGTTATCAAAAACAAGAGAGGGAAAAGGCGGAGACTTTATCAGAGGCGGGAAGTCACGCTGTCCTTTTTTATAGCGTGTTTTGGTATTCTTTGGTTTTTCTCTTCTTTCTTTGTATTTTTTGTACAACAAATTTGCTTTTTGTGCTGTCGGTGTTTCTTTGGCGGGCATCGAAGTGCGAAGGCGCACACAACGAGCCGGCGAGCCGAAGCCCATGAAAGCCTCCTCTCGTAGAACGCGAATAATTAACAGATACGCTCTAACAGAATGAATAAAAAAAATATATTTATATATTTTAAGATACGAGATATATTTAATACATTTTTATTATTAAATTAGAAATTTAATGATCGAGATTTTAATATATAAAAATGTATAAAATTTTTTATAATAGTAATATTAATTAAATATTTGACCCAATGTAAAAAATTTTAAAAATAATTATTTTGTTAATTTTTTAAAAAAATTTAAAATTATCAAATAAATTTGTTTCATTTAATAAATGAGATGAAAATATATTTAATACATCCCCAAATCTATGGTGGATGGAATGACCCCTTAATGATAAAGGAGGAATGGGTACAAAAAGCAGATATATAAGGGACAAATAATAAATTCATTTACTATTTACTATAATAGTTGCATCATCTATTTCCCATTAAATATATGGGTTATAAGTTCAAATACATTACCTTATAAGTTTAGATTTTTCTTTTCACTTTCTCTTAATAAGAATTGAGACATAGAAATTGCAATATATATATATATTAACAATATTTTATTTCCTTATTTGTTAAATATTAATTTTATTCCAGTCAAAATTTCAAAGGAAATTGAGCATACTCTCGAAATCATGTCATCGTATGCATTTAATATTAAAAAAATCAAAATTATAAAAACTAAAATAATTATAAATTTTGAGAATTTTTACTTTACGTGTATATCAATAAGACATCAAAATAAAATAAAATAGATTGTAAAAGCACATAATAAAATTCATACTGTTACGTCCTCAGATCCTAATCGTTGTACAGATGGGAATCCAAATATATCCTCAGATCCATTTTTTGTATAATTAAATCTAAATCCCATGCAATATAAGAGAAAAAAAACATTAAAAATGTTAATAAATATATTTTTTCTATAAAAGCTATAGCAATTGCGGTCATAATTATTAAAAAATTAAAATATTTAACATATCCAAAAAGGCGTCAGGTTTATACGTAACATTTTGGGAAGTGCAAGACAAACAGGGTATGCAAGGGCGCGATCTGTGGGCTGACAAATGGAATTTGAAAGATTATATCTATTTAGGAATACCTAATTGGTAATCTTTTATCTTTATTATTAAATAAAAAATTAATTATGAATATTTTAAAATATAAAAATTTAATATTACCAACTAAGCTGAGTTCATTAAAAGCTAACATTATGATATAAAACAATCGTCAATAAGCTGAGTTCAATGAACGCCAACTGCTTAAAAATAGTTTTTATGTAATATAAAATATATATTAAAATATCGATTTTTTTAATTATTAGATACTTTTCAAAGTAAAAATAAAAAATAAAAATAAAAAACTGCTTAAAATCTGCTGGGGAGATTAAGGTCCAATGTGAGAGTTGACCGATTTACCGGTCTAGCGGGTTCTGCCCTTCGCTCCCGACTCCCAAAAAAAAAGAAAAAAAAAAAAGAGTTGCCGTGATACTGTGAAATATCCGGTTATCAATGCCCCTTTATACCCATAATTTTTTTTTTTAAAAAAATATTTTTTTAATTAATTGGATAAAATATTAAAGGCTCTTTGGAAAAATAAATTAAAGTGAAAGGTTCTATGTTTTGAGAGCCTACAAAATACAAATTAGAATAGAGAAGGCCAAGGAGCATTTGACAAATAAACCATAACGAGAAGAAGGGGATAGTATTTTGATATTTTAAAAATATTTTAAATAATATAATATTAATATGTGCATAAAATTTAGATTATAATTTATATAACCTTAGGTTAGGATATCCAATTTTTTATTTAGATTTTACATACTACAATAGTAAATAAAAATTTAAAAAAATTAAAACTCAATATCCGATATATCTTTTAACGTTTAAATTAATAAATATTTCAAAAATATAAAATCTAAAGATATCGATAAGATGAGAGAGAGGGAGAGACGGAGAGCTTGATATTATATTTGTGAAAAAATAATTATATTAGATGATTAGACTAATTAAAAATTAATTAATTTAACCGCTACTGATATATGTTTTAGTGGAGGGGGCTATCTAGGGGTGATTAATGCCTAATATTAAATTGATAATAATAAGCAATTTGACATTAATTAACTTAAAAACACTTAAACTAATTACATAACATACAAATTATTTAGTTAAATTAGCTGTTTGATTTGACCAATTATTCAACTCAACTCTCTTATATACAGCCTATCAAGTAAATAATAAAGTCTTCTTAATGATCGCTCATTTGATATATATTTATTTTGACTAGAGTTTAATTAAAAAAATATATTATTTAAAATTAAGTCTAATAAGCTGATTAATATTTTTTTATTATAAAATTACTATTTATAAGCTCGATGCTAATTAATGAAATCAATCTAATTGAGACTATACCTATAAATATTTTATTTATTTATTTATATAATTTTTTATATAAAAATGGACACACAAAAAAATACTATTAGATTTGATAAAAGAAAGAATTTAAAAAAAAGAAAAGGGAATATTAGAGAAAAAGTAATAAAAAAGAGTTTAAAAAAAAGAGAAAAGAAAAAGGAAAATATCACGAGGAGGATTTGCAATTTTGCACTGCCAGCTGGAGTCCATGCGCATGCCTGGCACGCCGCTTGGGAAGGAACACGGCTTAAATATGGGTCGAGTTGTATCCAAGTACGTGACAACTAATCGATATTTGTATAAGTTTTTTTTTTAATTTTATCTTTAATTCTTAATTTATACCAATTTATATACGATGTAAAATTTTTGGATATTATTCGTTAATTTTTTTAATAAATATTTATAATTTAACTCATTTAAAAAATTTTAAAAATTAATTATTTTAAAATAATTAAATTATAATTATTAATTTAAAAATAATTTTAGGATAAAAAAATATGCCTCAACATTTTTTTTTTTTTTTTTAAAAGATGGAGAACCAATAAATTTTAGCCGAGATTAATTAAAATCTGTTTGGCCCTGAATTATAAATTATGAATCAGACCACAAACTATTATTACATATTTACTTGATACAAAAATTTAGGATTTCACTGACTCTCGTGCTAATGAAATTAAAATGTTTTTCAAAAAATAACCAAAATAAAAATAAATAATATTTCTAATGTATCAAATAAATATTTTGATATTACCATATATATATATATATATATATATATATATATATATATATGGGTCCTGTGTTTGCATGATATTAAATACGCATGGCAATATTTATACCTCGAAAGTGACGTGAACATTTTTTCATTGTGTTTCTATTTGATATATTTTGTCATTTAAAAGATATTTTTAAATAATATGATATTTATTAATCTATTAATTTTTATATAAAACCATTAATATAAATAATATATATAACGCTATAAAGATTTTGTAAGAGTAACCAAGCAATATGTATATATAAGGCTAATAATTTACAAAATGCGAGTAAATTTTAAACCCATATCAAATGCAAATCCAAAGATATCTAACATTAATTATACTATTCTTACATCTCATCATTTATTAAATCCCAAAAAGTCAAATAAAACATACTATTTCAATAATATTTGAGAAAAGAGGGGGCAAATATGTTCGTAGCAGCTGTATGTACCTAAAATTGATTAGAACCCTAGCATTGAATGATTGTGATAGAAAAGAGATTCTCAAACATAAAAAAAAAAAAAAACACATTAATATTCAACAGCAAAAGACTAGCCAACGGAGGAACCAAAAAAGGGAAAATATATATACCAAGACAACCCTCAAAAAAAAAAAAAAAAAAAGCAGGTCTTTTATGACTGGTCCACTTTTATTATAGTGGGTGCCATGAGGAGATGTTATTTTTGTCATCAACTGCGTCAGAGAAATGTCAAACTCACCAATAATAATCCCATGGCTATAAATAAAGAGGAGGTGGGGAAAAGGTGACTCGCTCCCAACTGAACTTGACTCTTCACTCAACAACTCCTCTTGAATACAAATAGGTGAAATTGGAACATCCTTCCCACAAATACAAAGGTCTCAATTGTACTGTGCTCAATCCAATTCAATCTCTACACTTGTTTTGTGAAGCTATTGTGAGAGTTATTCCATTTTAGGATTCTACCATGTTTTTCACGGTAAGAATTTTATTATGTCTATTTAAATGACTATGATTACAAGAAGAGTTCCAATATATTGTAATGAGTTGCCAAAATATGATGTTTGTCTAAATTGTCCGGATGAAATTCTCACCATTGAAAATATAAGTTAGGATAATAATAATAATAAAGACTAACAAGACTCTGTTTCTTCTTCTCCCATGAAAGTTGGTTGGTCAAAAGTCAGTGGGTAACAGGGCAGAAAAAAACCATCATTAAGCAGATGAGATGATTGCCAGGATTCAAGGCCACAACTTTTTTCTTCATGATTATAGTCACGGAAGACCATCAAAAACATAAACGTATTGTTAGAGGCGGCAAGCAGGTGGGTCAGGTTGGGTTCATGTCGAGTTGAGTCATCACAACTGGGTCAATCAGGTTAGTTTAGGTAGGGTTGGGTTGGGTTTCCAGTCAGCTGGAGTTGGGTTATTTTGCGATCATATTGCTTGCAATTGGGTCAGTTCAGATAAGGGGAGGGTAGGGCTTTGATTTGGTTAACTCGAATTCAAGTCATTTCATACAATTTTGATTTGAGTTCATTGTGGTCTTGAGCTACTCTGCCATCTAATTTCCTCGAGTTGGCTCTTTTTCAAGTTAGAGTTGATTGCCATAAATCTCAAGATATTTTAGCTGATGAGATAATCCTATAAAAAAATTATCACCACAGAATGGGAAATGAAAATATGCATTAGTAATCCATTTTGCAATACATACGTAATACATGTGGGCAGATAAACAGGTTAAATGAATTTTGATATAGATAAACAGATAGAAGAAAAGAAAAACCAAGTTATTTTTGCATTTGATCTCTAGTAACATCTGACTTAGCCCATACATAGGTTTTTGGGCATATAAGGAACAAAATGAGAAAATTAATATCGATAAATCCCAGCTGTGACTTCTGAAATCGAGTACAAAGAACACAGTAAGAGCACCATGTCAGACTACACAAAATATCAACACTGAAGCAAAAAGCCAGAAATGAACTTTACCACTGGGACCGTTCTCCAGAGCCATCGTGTACATTGATTATTTGCTCCATACACGAGTAGCTACCTATACGCTGCAAACAATGTTTCCTTTGCTTGCTGTAGAGGAGCTTCGCTCAGTAGGGTGCTGGATACATTCCCGGGCGAGCACCTAATCCACATAGAGAATCAGAGAATTAGTGTCAACAATATTAAGAGAATGTAACAAGGAAAAATCAGGTAGAAAATCATTCACCTGGAGGCAAAGAAGGTGAAGCATTTGGAGGTGGTTGGTAAGGTGGTGCTGGGTATGCTAAAGGTGGTGGGTAAGATGGAGGAGGATAACCTGAAGGATCATGTGGTGGTGGGTGGGGGTAAGGGTAGGGGTACGGGTAGGGGTAGGGGTAGGGGTATGAAGAATACACCACAAAGTTAGGTGGGAAGGAAGGCCAAGGCAACACAGATGGATATGCTGTAGCTGGGTGAGGGTCAGCCATTGCTGTGGGTGGGTAAGTGGTAACAGGTACTTGCGGGGGCATGGAGTACAGAGGGGCTTGGGTTGCAGGTGTTGCCGCATAAGGTGGAGCTGAAGGAGCAAAGCTTGTTGCTGGTTTCTGCAATGACAAAAAGTAAATGATGTTTGTCATACAGATAACATCCTGCTAGATAGTTTGTAATACTCAAATTTAACCATCAGAATAAAATTTGAACTTACATTGGCATTTGCATAATGCATTATCAGCTTGATTTCTCCAGCATATCTGCAGCATACCAAGTGGTTTTCAAAAGACTGTAAAGTGCTGGTCTTTGCAATATCGGTGACAAAATTTTGTATGACACACTTAAAATCCTGCTGCTCCTGGCCAAAGGCACCATTGTGGAGACGAAAAAACAGAGTGCCTATGAAGCATGTGAGACTATGCAAGTTTCCAAAGAAAGTAAAAACATCCCAAATATTTTCAAGAGTTCAACAAATGGGTGAAGATGGAAGAATTGAAAAGTCAGACTACTCTAAGGGGCCCTGTCTTCTATATTATACAAATTAAGCTGATAGAATAGATCTAAACCACCAGTATGGTAGTACGCATTTCACAAATAATGTATGCCAGAATCAGAGTTCTTAAAATAGTTTAACTATATGTTTCTCAATCAGAGGAAAGTTTAAACTATTGGTTGATCAAACCAATCTCTCGGAAGAAATTTCTTACCTTTTGGTGGAAGCAGAAGGAGAGAATACAGCGACGGAGAACGGTGAAAGCAGCGAGAGAGAACAGCAAGGGAGAACAGCGATACAGAACAGTGGAAGCAGTGAAGGAGAACGAGGGAGAATAGAAGAGAGCACAAAGAGCGTCAAGAGAAAATGAAAACGAAACAGCAGCAAATAGACAGAGAGAATGGAATAACGAGGGCAATTTCGAAATATTACAAATGTGGTGCGAGAATAGTAATTTTCAGATAATTGGGAATAAATAATACCAATATTCCCGTGGTAATATCTTTTCTTTTGAATCCGAGAATAAATATTCCCAGGAATAGTTATTCCCTACTAAGTTACAAACCAAATAAAGAAACTGTTATTCTCGAAGGAATAAGGTGGGAATAGAAATTTTATTCCCATCAACCAAATGCCATCTTAGTATCAAAAGTGAGATGATAGATTTACAGAATCTCTAAGGGCCAGGCCACTTTTCTCTTCGCATTCTTTCTTTTTGAAAAATTTCTTAAGTGCTTCTTTGTTATGGATAAAGAATACATAGTTGTAGAAATTTATTTGGATTAGGAGAAGTAATAAGATGATCCATTGGCCTTCTTTTTATAATCCTTCATACAACGTGGGCCATCCGATCAAAATCGAATGGCCCATGCGTTTATTAAGCGAGATATAATCTCAGTCATCCAATTTTAAATTTAATCGGACGACTAAGATTAAATCTTATATGATAAGATCTTGTCTATCCATTTCATCTAATCTAACAGCTAAAAAATAAGTGTACAGTAATCCTAATTTTAAACTTTGAATGCTCTCTCTCTCCCTCCCAAAGCTGCTCTTCTGGTGCAAGTCTACTCTCTCCTCTCCTCTCTGGCTTCAATCTATACTGTTCTCTAGTGCTTCACTCCAAATCTCTGGCATCCAACGCTCAAATCCGTTCTCCCTGTCTCCAGCCGGCATTCCAAATGTCTGGTGGCTGCACATAACCCATTTTCCTATTGCTGTGTTTCTCTTCTTTTTCCTTCCTCTCTGTCTCTCCCGTCCGTCGATTCCTCTTCTTCTCCTTATTTTTCATTTAAATGGCTACCATTAATCTAGGGCTTAGGGGCGCTCAATAGAGGACGTTGGATTTAATCCAACGCCCCCCCCCCCCAATTTTCTTTATATAAAAAAGAAAATTTTGAAAAAAAGAAAAGCATATGCAGCCGTTTGATGAAAAAGGCATCTAACAGCTGCGAATTTGTTAGACGAAATAAACCATGGGTTTATCTCGTCATCTGCATTTTTCCGTTAAGCGCCGCACTCTCTCTTTCCCTCTAAGTTTCTTAAACTAATCAAAATAAATTTACTATTAAAAAATTAACTTATATATTAGGTGGTATAGATGTGCTAACTTTTAGCCGACCTATACCAAACACGTGATCCCTACTAATAAATTCATCGAATTTGCTTCTTAGTAATGGGATTGAACACCTTTTGATCTTTCCTATATTTTGCTTTAATATTTTGGCAACAATTAGCACTTTTGAAATTTCAGGATTCGAGCCATCAATGGAACTCCAAGAGATTATAAGATTAAAACACATGTTTGATGGAGGTTTAATGAATATCAGGGTTTTCAGAGGCTTGGAGTGTTGAAGTTGAAAGGATGCCTGCTTTCAATCAAACTAAAAAATATTTACAACAGACAAGAACGCAAATAGGGTTCCCTAAGTGCAATTCAAGATGAAAGAATACCGACGATTTTATCTTTGTGAATGAGTGAAGGGAAGATGATGGCTATTTAAGAGAAAAGGTTACCAAATGAGATGATGATGGAAGTCATGAGGATATTGTTTAAAGCTCAATAGAAAATAGGCAACATATGATAGCATGATCAATCATGAGAATCGTGAGTTTTAGAGCTCCAAACTTAAAATCCTAAGATATATATATATATATATATACAGCTAATTTACCAAGTTCATCTAGGAACTTCCTGGTAAACAAGTTAATGAGGTCAAACAAACATCCTGGCCTACATAAAGCTTCTTAACTGTTAGATTTTTCAATTATTTTGGTCCACAAGTTCCCAGGTGGAGCTTTGGTGTGAATGGTGGCATTCTTTTGCTGACCAGAGGAAATAGTTATAATCTCTAAACGAATGATAATAATGCTCAGAAGAAGGAAAATCTGGTTACCAAATATAAGTTGACAAATGGTCACAAAATAATTGACCACATTAACTATATTTTCCGTATCTGACACAATATAATGCATGTTTTTGTTACCCATATTAAGCTTTTAAAATTTACAGAAAAGCTCTGCTTAAATTGAAAACAGAATGTACAAAAATACACCAAGAATAAAGATGAAATATGGTAATTGATGTGTCCATGGATCCGGATTATTATATGGATTAGGGAACCATTGGGTTTTCTGTGTTGGGTCGAATTCAAGCGGGTTCAGTCTCCATCCCTGCTAACCTGGGTCTTGCGCACCACAAATAGCAAATAAGAGGTCAGAGGATTGACGGGACTCACTTTCCAATTTATCCTTCAATACCAAGTTAGAATTATTTCTCAATGGATAAAAAGATATAAGAAGAATGTAAGAAAATGAGTGAATGCACCTGTAAGGGAGAATGTGACGTTTGTGGAGAAGCAACTTGAAGAATGCGCTTGATGGGGAGTGGCTTGGAGAATATGCTCGATGGGGAATAGCTTTTTATGCTGGTAGAGGGCTAAGCTTCGACGAGGTGCTCGGCTGGGAGCGGTTTTATGATTTAACGAAGGACTAGATTCCGGTGATGCGCTCCACAGGGAGCGACTTGGAGAGAGAGAGTAAGAGCCGCATGATCGAAAGAGAATTTGGTTCTTTTTAAGTTATGTATGCCGATTTCTGGTCCTCCCTTCCTATGTGATGGCAAAAAGCATTTGTAATGCTTTGTAGCAATGGCATTAGCGCTAAAGCTTGTGATAGGTGTCTTTCTAGGATTCACTGGCCCGTCCCAAAGATGGTTGTGGCCGATATGTAGTTGTCGCCCTGCGGTGGTAGTGCGACCCCAAATGGTCCTTACTGTTATGTGCCTCATTGTTCTAGCGAGCGATTTGTCGAGGCCTACTGATGACGACAACGGCTTGGTAGCAGCAGCGCCTTCACTGATCGTTGACCGTGGCCACCAATGGCAGGCGTCTGGGTCAAGGGCCTTTGCGCTCGCTAGGTTGGAGAGTTTTTCCATTATAATTGATCGTGTTGCAGGGGCAGCCTGTTGAGTCTGGTTGGTCCTTATCTTCATCTGCCCATTAAGCATTGCTATGTCTGGGCCTACCGTTTTGGGCCTTCGGGCCTCGGTCCTCACGAGGCCTTTCCTCATCGATGGGCCTGGTTTGGACTTTGGCCGACCCTTAACATAGCTAGACCTATCGCTAAGCCCCTCATGCCGAATGACCGGGCCTCACCGATCTCCGGTATGTCACGATGGGTCGCTTACAACTGGCCTGCTCATGCGTTCCTTCCCAAGGCGATGCCTCACCTGTTTCCGAGAGTTTTGCTCCTTTCCCAGGCACCTTGCAGCTTTCCATATAGGATCACAGGGATTCGCTACTCTGTTTGGAAAGATTTTGCCGTTGATTCGGGGCCTAGCATCGATTCCTTGCCAGTTCTTGGCGATTGATACTGGCAGACGTGACTTCACAATTAAGGCTTGTCGATCTCTTCCCACGGCAATAAATGGAGGGGCTTCTCACTCTTTGCTCCATGGATCATCTTCACACCAGTTAAGTAGTGTCGTTAGAACCGACATAGGTCCTTCGCCGCCTCCCACTAGGATCAGATGGAGTTCTATGAGATTTGAATAAGTGCTTAAAGTCCGTTGTGATGTTTCTCTCTTGAATTCTTTGATGTCGTAATGAGGGTGGTCCAATCATAGGGCTATCGTTATTTACCTGCTCCATGTTGGCTTCTGGTGGTGCAGCTTCTGGAGAAACTTTCAAGCGCAATCACTCTGCTTCTGTTGTCTCTCATCTTAGGGGAGCGCTCGGCCTTCGATTCCTTTCGTTCGAGGGTTGCTTCCGGAGCTCGCTAGGGGAGGTGCTTCTGGAGCTCGCTAGGGGAGGTGCTTCCGGAGCTCAACTGTGGGCTACCTCGCCAACGCCACACTAGCTCGACCATCGGCCGTATGGCTATGGTCGGCTCTAGCAAAGGATCTCTAGGTGGGAAGCTTCCCAGGCGAGGGTGGCAGCATCTCACCTTCTCCCTTGTCAGGGAATTGCTTTCCATTCATCTTCTGTAGCGCTTTATCCCTAGTCCAGACACTTCCATGTGTAAGTAGAGAGCGGCCGCTTAGTACTTCGGCTCTGGCTATTTTCCTAGGGCGTGTCTTCCTAGAACCAGTTTCTAGGCGAGTGTTGTAGGATCGTCTTTCCATATATTTTTGTTTCTTTCTTTCATTACGTACGTTCACCGAAGAAAGCTTTATACTTTGAAAAAGAAATTAATAAATGAAATTTTCAAGCATCGTTCTATTTCTTGCCTTGTGTCTTGTGACTTTTTTGTATGACTTTGGATGGATGAAATGCTTGTATGTAGCTGCAGGATGCTAGGCGTCCGTCAACCTCACAATTCAGACGGCTGGCGGCTCGATCTTCTAGCGATCCGTCTCTCAATTAGCCTTTTGAGCGCTTGGCAAGGGGGCCAACTAGGCAAATCAGCCTCAAGCATGCCAGGGCCGTGCACCATAGGTTTTCGGCCTCGAAAAAAGGTGCTTTAGGGAGCCAATGACTGCACTATGCGCCGTCACTTCTATCAACCATCTCAGTGCATTGATTGCTTTGGGAAGCGGGGTGTCAGATGTCGTTATGGCACTCGTGAAAAGACGCACTACGGCTTACTTGGGTGAAGGCATGTGTTGTTGCAGTTGTGCCAATTCACTTTCCTTGAACGACACTGTTTCTAGCAAGGTCGTGGCTTATTTAAGCGCTAGCCCCTTGAGCTGTTTCTTCCACCATTTTCAAAGCATCTGACTTAATTTGTTGTGCTTCTTATCAATTTGCGCAACTCTTGAATGGATTCTTGGGGCGTCTTCAACATTCGATCGACATTGTCCCACAGAGATGTGGAACTTTTAATCGGCGAGGGTTACTTTTTCGGCTTCACCTTGTTTGCAGTTCTCGGTGCTGGAGATGAGGCTTGCTCTCCTCCTCGTGGTTTCATTACCGTTCACGAGGAGCACCTACGAGTTAGCCTCCATCTCCAGCTTCAGAGGCAACTGTGCAAGATTCTAGTATCCCTAGGGATCCCCGTGGCTTGCTTGCTCCTATATGTTTGTCCAACATTTGGTTACTTTGTTTGCCTTCTTCCGTATCAGGAGGCTCACCTTGGATACCTAATCCTTGAAAGTGCTCCTCCGGACCAGCCAAGAGGGTGACTAGGTTTCCTTTGTTCATCGTGCATGGTTTTAGTTGAACGGGACAAGGCCAGGGTCGTCAGAGGGTTAGAAGTCTCGCTTTTTCTTCTTGGAGGTTGACTTCGACTGGCGAGTTCCAAACAGATGGGGCAGAGTCAACTGCTTCTAAGCCAAAGATCTCCTACGCACAAGGCGGAGATGGGTCAACCACTAACAGCACTTGGTTGAAGGGCACCTAAGGTCCTTCACATCATCGAGTGGGTCTCCCGCGGCGCTCTGAGAGGTGGGTTGGAGGTAGGACTCTTTGGAAGAGGGCATCTCTTTTGGTTTACGAGACTCCTCACTGCTGACTTCTCTTAACCGCCGCCGGCAGACTGACTCGACCATCATTGGGGAACGTGCGTCTACCTCCGTTGGGCCATCGAGGAGGTCAAGTGTTGGGATGAGGTACTGGGGGCTTCTAGAGGCCCACACTTAGGCTCTGGATCAAATAGCTTCCTCTTGAAGACGATGTCCAAAGGACTCGGTGGGAACTGACAGGCCTCCGGCGTGAGAACGCCGGCCTTAGGGGCGAACCCTGGCCACTCGCGTTACCAGGGGACGGCTAGGGGTCCGTGATGAGCGGATCGAGCAGTCGAAGACCTCGGGGTGGCCGTTCCGGCAGGCCGTAGGCGTGCGCAGGACCTTCTTATCTTTTTGTACTTTGAGGCCAATAGTTGCCCTCGGATGTACACTTTCAATTTTTCAATAAAACATGTTAAACCATTTTAGTTATCGTCGCATGCTATATATAATTTGGATGTTTGAGTGTTGCGCTATGCAGCTTGTCGGCCGCCAATCCGAGCGGAGTTGACCCCTAGTGGCCCACTCTTCTGGCAGTCTAGACTTGCGGCCGTTTGTTCCAAACATTGAGTTCAGAAGGAGGCTAGTCAGATCTGCCTCAGGCTTGCATAGGTCGGGCACCACTAGTTGGCCGCTTTGGGAAGCGGTGGCATCAAGGCTTTGAAAACTGCAAATTTTCTTTTGTCTGTTGGCCATCATGGGTCTGTCAGACCATCACTACTGACATCATTTAATTGATGCGCTGTGGCACTTTGACGAGGGACACGTGTCGTTGCCATTATGATGAGCGACTTTTTGCCCTCCATGCGACATCGTTTGGGGCCTAGGCTCTGCCTATTTAAACCCCGGGCAGCATTGCTATTTCCCGCATTTTCCTTTTCTTTCGAATAGCTGCGAACTGCTTCTCGTCTACTTTCTCTATTTGCTTCACCGCTCATGGCTTTCACGGGGGTTAAATCAATTCGATCCATCCTCACTGCCAGCGACGTCCACTCGCTATTTTCCTAGTTCAAGATTCCGGGGAACATGGTGTTCCTATTGCCGGGTGAAGACAGCAGGGCTTGCTCCCTACCAGAGAGATTTATTACCGTGTATGAGATTTACTTGCAGGGTGGACTCCGTTTTCTAGCGCCGCCAGAGTTGTATAGCATCTTGACGGCTCTAAGAGTTCGGGCGAGGCTTCAACCCAACGCCATCCAATACTTAGTGTCTTTATGTGTCTTCTCTCGTTGTCATGGCTACTAGTTTAGCATCAGGTCGGTGATGGCCATTTTTCGCTTCACCCAAACCACAGATTAGATTTTGATGTCTTCGCGCCCAGGCTTTAACTTTAAAGGAGCGAATCCAATTCGACAAAGAGCTAGAAAAGACCGCTATTTTTATCTGGCGGTCCCTTCTGATTGGGCCATTTCCAGTGAGTGCGGCAATGTGTGGCTTGGTTTGACCAAGTCCTTAAAAGCATCACAAATTGGCCCTGGAGAAGCAGCTGACGAACCTTATTCGGGATCACACGAGCACCCTATAGGAAAGGGGTTACTGGTTGACTTTGGAAGCCTTCGCTGCCGATGCTTGGGAGTCTAGCTCTAAGGTGGCTACGCTACACCGCCTACCGCATCCAGGGGGTGCTCGAGGCGTTGGTCATCCGTGAGCCCTCCAGTCTGCTGGCCAAGCGGCAGCACGCCTCCTCTGTCCATACTTCTTCTGATTCTTCCTTTTCCTCTAAGGAAGATGAGACAACGCTAGAGCAAGTACGTTGGTCTAGGAGGTCTTCGAGGAGGATGGCTCTTGCATTTGCATCCTCGTTGGACCAGGCATTCGGAGCCGCCAAGTTGACAGTTGGTGGTGAGCCTTTTGGACATTTTACGCTGGCTGTAGGCACCCATCAGGGGCCAGTTCCAGCAACTACCCTGGCGCAGCACGATGTTCCGTCGCTGTAGTGTCCCCATGCAAGGAGCCCATCCAGTGACTTCTTGTTGCCATTGATAAGGATGTTCGTTGCGGCGAATGGATGGTTGACATCCTGACGGGGTCGTCCGACGAGGGCCACAAGGTGGCGGGTCCCGGAGCGACGAAGCCTGGCACTGCCATTGGGACCAAGGAGGCTGCTGGAGTGCATTCCCTTGAGTCCTTGGAATCTGAAGCACCTGAGGCGGTGGAGGCAGCCAAGACTATGGAGGCTGCTGAGGGGCCTTGTGCCGAGCCCTCAGAGCCTAAGACCCAAGGGGAGGCGGAGGTCAAGCCTGCTTCTAGCGCAGCTGCGGAGGGTGTCGAGGAGGTCGCCAAAGGGCCTCGCTCCAAGCCCCCTACACCAGTGGTCTTGGAGGAGTGTGAAGACGTTGTGGAGATCTCGAGATGGAGCTTTTGACCACCCTTAGCTCGGATGAGATTGGGGGTGCCTTGGAGCGCAGACATTGAGATGGCATTGACTTGTGCTGCCGCATCGTGGATTTGGTAGTTCCTGGCTTTCTGGTTTCATTTTTCCACTGGAGGAATGACAATGCTTGGCGGTGGTCAGATCTGCTGGACTCTTTTCATGATGCCGCCTGTCCTTTGTCTCACTCGCAAGGGAGCCCTCAGCCTTTGGATCATTCTCCCTTCAGGCCATAGGCTGATTTTGTATTCTCCTTGGGTGAATGGCCCTTTGTATATTTTTGATCTTTTGTAATAAAATCAAGCAGATTGTTGAGATCTTTGTTGTTGCTTGTGTATGTTTTCTTGTGAAAATGCTTTCCTTTGTTTTGCTAGTTAAGCATTGTTGCTATCATCACCGGGCTTATCATGGGCATGCTTGCCCTGATCGTGCTCATTCCTTTGAGGGAATTTTGCGGTACTCTAATGCTACGGAGTGCTCTATCCTGGGAGTGGGACATCGTTGCACACTCGTGGGTATGCCTCACTTGGGTCGGCTGGGTTTCATGGCCGCAGTCGGTGGGCCCTGGTAGAGTTGTAGGCCGTCACCCGCACATTGCCGTATCTGTGCTCGGTTTTGTCGAAGGACGTTGTAACTTATGCACGTTTGGTCCAAGATCGCCGACCATCATCAACTAATGGTGCTCTTCTCCCTCGGAGGGAGGTTGTGGCACGCATGTTGTAAAAGCCCCCTAAGGTTTTAATGGTGGCTTGGTGGGTATTCCCGGAGCCCTAGGGCATGAGTGTTCGACCGCCAATGGGCCGCTCGGTTGTTAGAACCGAGGTTCAAATTCGACCACATAAGGGCCCCTCGATTGCTGGAACCGAGGTTCAAATTTGACTGCATATAGGCCACTCGGTACAGGGCTGAGGTTTTGTAACAAGTGAATGCAGATTCACCTAACTTAGGGCTGTCTAAGTCATTTGATTTTATGCATTCCCATGCAAACACGCATTCACATGAGTAGGTGCAAACAATTACATTTAGTGTAACGTGATGCATTTACAAGCATTTGGGATGATATATGCCAACCTTACCTGGACTCAACAGAGGCTTACTAGTAGTATCTTTTGAGCTTGATATCGTTCCAAATCCTTGAGACCAATTTGCCGTCCTAGGTGTGTCACTTGTAGGCCTCGTTCCGAAGGATTACTGAGACGAGGAATGGTTCCTCCCAATTCGGAGAGACCCTGTTCTAATGGGTGATCTTACCCATTGCCTCTACTTTCCATAGGACTAAATCCCCTACCTCAAATTAGCAAGCCCCCTACCTCAAATTACCAGGCCTCTGCCATTTTGTTATAATATCGTGCTATTTGTTGCTGGTAGACCACTGTCCTTAGGCGTGCTGTGTCTCGGGCTTTCTCAAATAGGTCGACTTGCTCCCTAAGTCTTTGGGAGTTGCTAGTCGGATCAAAGTACTTGACCCGAAGGCTGGGCAGCTCGACTTCAACTGGAATGACTACCTCCATCCTATAGCAGATACTGAATGGTGTCTCACGGGTTGGCTCTCTTAGAGTCGTTCGATATAACTATAGCACGGATGGTAACTCATCCGCCCAAGAGCTCCCAATGTCTTTCAGCTTTGTCTTCAGCTTGTACAGTAACGTCCAATTCGTTACCTCCACTTGCCCGTTGGCTTGTAGGTAGGTGACGGAGGTGTGAACCGACCTGATCTGCAGGCTCGCGCAATACTTAGTGAATCGCTTGCCAGTGAGTTGGGTCCTATTGTTGGTCACGATGACCATTGGAATTTCAAACTGGCACACAATACTTTGATGAACGAACTCTATCGCATTTTGCTCAGTAATTCGTGCCAATGGATTGCCTCAGCCCACTTAGTGAAGTAGTCGATGCGGACTATAATGAATTTTCTATGCCAAGATACTACGGGCAAAGGACCGATTATGTCGAGCCTCCACTATGCAAACGACCAGGGCACTTGCAAGGCGTAAAGTTCTATGTGCGGCTGATGGGTTATGCTCTCGTGGACTTGGCAGATTTCGCACTTCTTAACGAAGTCCATGACGTCATGCTTTATTGAGGGTCAGTAGAGGTCTTGCCACATGATCTTGAAGGCGAGGTTCTTGACATCACGTGTAACCCACAGATGCCAAGGTGCACCTCGCCCAGCATGTAGTCTGCTTTCTATGTCGTGAGGCACTTCATGTAGGGGGTAGAGTACCTATAACGGTATAATCTCTCGTCCATGATGACGTACGAGCCAGCCGTTCTCTTTATACGCTTAGCTTCTTCTGGGTCATCTGCTAGGAGGCCATTGGTGAGATATCTTTTGTACAGGGGTAATCCAATTTTGTCGTCGGCCACCTATAGCACCTCGAGCTCGGGGTTGTCGATGCTCATGACGGCTAGGACTTCTCACATGTCTCTAGTGTACTATTCGGGATCCCAGTCGCTACGGCCTTTGCCAGTTGGTCTACTTTCTAGTTCTCCTCCCTCAAGACGTGGGTCATCTCGATCTTATCGAATGCTTGGGCCAAGTTTTTTGCTCTAGTAACGTACCTTGCAAGTGAGGGATTTAATGCCTCAAAGCTCCCACGGAACTGGTTGACGACCGACACCATATCGCTGTAGACAACTAAGGCTTTGGCCAAACATTCCTTTGCTAGCCGGAGTCCGGCAAGCAACACTTCGTATTCCACCACATTGTTGGTGACTGGGAATTTGAGGGTCATCGAGTACTTTATCTCAGACCCCTCTGGAGTCCTGCAGGACCACGCTGGCTCTATTCCCCGCTTGCGTTGATGACCCATCAACGTGTAAGGTCCAAATTGGGGTCTCTGACCGGTCTACGTTAGCGGCGATGTCGAGGGCATTAGGAGTGGGTGCATCTGGATATCCATCGTGAATGGTAACCTCCTTAGATCAAGGGACTGTCGACTAAGATCGCCCTTAAACACATGCTACCAGATTTTTCTTCATCTTCTTCTCCATTTGAGGGGAAGGCGCATTCCTCTTAGCGTCAAAGAAGGCCCTGACCTCTAAAGTCTCCGACGCGACGTGGGGATTGCGACGACTGCCAGTTCGTGGCAGTTACGTACTGCACGAGGCCTCTCCTGTCGTTGCGAGGGCTTTGCTATTCTGGGCTTTCCTCATGTGTCTTGTGACTTGGTAGGTCCTACAGCCGTGCCCAGGCCCTACTGCTCGAGGCCACCTAGACCTCGGTGTCGTCGGGCCGCGGGTTCTTCACGGCCGGGTGCCTCTGTGTCCGGTTTCTTTGCCTTGAGGCCAAAGCTTGATTGATAGGGGGAGAGCCCCCAGCTACAGCCCATCCATGAGAGCGAAGAACACATGGAGCGTCTGCTTCATGCCTCTCACCTCGGCGACAAGCTCGCGTACGTCAGGCTTAGATTGCTCGCCTACCTGGCTACCCATTGAGAGGTTGTCACCATGGGGGGCGGTGTCCCTTACCGACACGCTAACTTATGCTCTGATGTTGACCATCGTGCTATCTAGAATATGAATGTAGTGGTTGGCGGTTAAAATTTTAAGTTGTTCTCATAGACGGCATCAATGATATGTCCCTAAATTTGGGTTGTACGGATTAAGAAACCGTTGGGTCTTTCGTGTCGGGTCGAACTCAAGTGGGTCCGATCACCGTCATTGCTAACCTGGGTCTTGCGCACCACAAACAATGAACAAGAGGTTAGATAATTAGTGGAACTTACTCTCTGATTTATCCTCAAACGCTCAATAAATAGAAAGATGTAATGATGATGTAAGAAAATGTGTGAATACACTTGTGAGGGGGAATGTGAGGTTTGTGGAGGATTAGGTTCTGAAAATGCGCTCAACAAGGAGCTGCTTGGAGAATGCGCTCGACGAAAAGCGGCTTTCAGTGCTGGCGGAGGGCTAAGCTCCGACGAGGCACCTGACTGGGAACGGCTTTATGATCTAACAAAGGACTAGAATCTGGTAATACACTCCACAGTGAGCAACTTGGAGAATTTGAGAGAAAAAGAGTAAGAGTTGCGTGATCGAAAGAGAGTTTGGTTCTTTCTGAGCTTTGTATGCCGATTTTGGGTCCTCCATTCCCTTGTGATGGCGAAGGGCATTTGTAATGCTTCATAGTAGTAGTGTTGGTGCCAAAGCTCACAACAAGTGTCTTACCAGGATTCGCCGGCCTGTCCCGGATATGGCCGTGGCTAATGTGTCAATTGTCGCCTTGCAGTGGTAGTGCAACCGCGAATGGTCCTTGTTGCCATGCACCCCACCGTTCTGGAAGGCAATTCGTCGAGGCATGTTGATAGAGGCATCGGCGCTTTTTCTAATTGTTAACCATGGCCACCAATGGTAGGCGTTTGTGTTGGCGGCTTTTGTGCTGGCTAGGCTGAAGGGTTTCTCCATTGTGATTGGTCGTGTTACGGGGGCTGCCTGCTGGGCCTAACCGGTCCTTATCTTCATCGGCTCACTATGCATTGCTGTGTTTGAGCTTGCCGTTTGGGCCTTCTGGGCTCGAGTCCTCGCGGGGCCTTTTCTCGTTAATGCGCCTGGCTTGGACTTGGGCCGGCCCTTAACATGGCTAAACTAACCAGTAATTAGTCACAACCACATAAGTTAGTACCATTTATAAAAGAAAACATTATTGGGATTAGATGAACTATAAAACCTTAGCAAATCCATCTGAAAGATCACTAACTTTCTCTCTTCATCCTGCAATTCATGTGACCCATAAGCTCTCTACAGTTTCCAAATAAGATATTCTACAATTAGCATTTGTCGTCTCAAGAAAGACACTGGTTCTTTGATGGGCAAGAAGGTAAAACCAATTATACCAGTGATTACAAGGCAATGCCATAAGTCAAGTATCTCCTAAGATATCCAATTGCATACAAACATTCAAAATGCCCAAGAACTTGTTAATCATATTGAGAATAAAAGGAAACTAACAACACACCTGCCAGTTTTGGTCTGAAGAGGCCAAGCTCTGTCGTCATAACCCCCGGAGAGAACATCCTGAATTTGGACTCTTCATAGATAAGCCAATTCAAAATTAAACCCAATAGTACAACAAACCCTAATGCAAAAAAATAAATAAATAAATAAATAAATTGAAAATGAGATAATTTACTTTCCGCTGCCGATGAAGTCATCATAAGTGATCGTATTACTATTCCAAACCACAACATTTATCTCCCTCAGACCCTCAATCAGCGGAAACACGAACTTCTCCTGGAATAATGGATGCTTACCTCCATCTATTCAAAAAATAAAAATAAAAAATAAAAAACTGAGAATGTCAAAATCCATTTTCTGTTTTCAAAGGAACAACTAATTATCCAAATACACGGCGAATACAAAAAAATTTTCAAACACAGGAGAGAGAGAGAGAGAGAGAGAGGACCAGTGCAGGTACGGGTGCGGAATTTGGTCTCGCCGTATTCTAGACAAACGTAGGGATCTTGTCTTGAAAGCCATTCTGTATCCTTCAACTTTTGACATTCAACAACTACCAAATGGAAAACATCGGAAGAATTTAGGGAACAGTTTTCCATTACTATTAACCAAAAACATTGACGAGCAGAGCATTAATCAAGGCAAAACAATTTTGAACGCTATTTTTTTTACCGCGGTTAATTGAGAATGCCATCTAATTCTCTTACCAGTCACCTCAAGCAATTTGCCTTGGATGCCGGAAATCGACATAGAAGTCGCTGGCTCCCGTAGATACAGATGATCGATGGGCTTGACCTTGCTGTCGCCCTTTCAACAAAATAAAAGGCCGTTCTTTCCCTCCCGAACTCCCACCCCCGGGGGTCTATTGACGGTGGATAATTTCATTAATTAAGGAAATTAGTAAATATGTGTTTGATAAAAATTTCCGGAAAAAAAAAAAGTAAATTTTTAAATTTTTTATATGTACCAAACAATCTTTGTTTATTAATCCATCAATTTCTTAACAAATTTTGATATTTTTTTATATAATTTCTAGACAAATAATCCGCATTTTTTTATAAATTGATTCGAATTTATTAACAATTCTCAATTTTTTTAGGAGTAACTTAATTAGAATTTTTAGGAATATTAAAGATTATATATTATTTAATATTTTTAAAATAATAAAAGACCTTCGTAGTCAATAAGGATGTTCCAGTAAAGGACGAAAGTAAAGGTGACCTCTATTTCTACCCTGTGGAGAATAGCTAGTCAACTATAGTCAACATTAAATTGGCTATCCTATGTAGTGGTAATTTAGATTTTGATTAGTTTATCAATTTTTAGACTTTCAAGTCTTTTAATTAAGTATTGCTGGGGTTCGTACTGCCTCATGCCGTAATAGATAGTTAGGTAGGCTAAGTTTCACGTGAATAAAACTAGCCTTAAAAGTATTTTGATTTAAATAACTTTATTTGCTCGGACGATATTCTCCTTTTAATAGCTAACTCGATGTTTATTAATTCAGATGCCTTTGAGATGTTAACATCGACCAACAATAATTTACTTATTCGAGAATGTGAGTCCATACTTATGAGAGAGAAATATAAGCATTAATTGATAGATTAAAATTATTAGATAATTTGCTGATAGAAGACACGACTAACATGTTTAAAAACGATTATTACCACCTTGAAAAGGTGGTTACTTGGCCACAACCATTTAACACCCCTGCGATGCCTGTTGGAGGTCATAGAGTAGTTGTGGCAATATAGACCCGAGTCACTGGATTTGGCTCAGATTGATATCGTGCAACTTTAAATCATACATATCCATCATAGAAACAAGCATCCATTAGTATAATATCAAATTCCTCGGCATAACAATGCAAAAATAATTAGTATCAAAAATCAAATAACATTGCCTGACGATGCGTTGATCCGACTTCCCCGAGCAGATTGGATTCTTCCGGATGGTTTGAACCGGCCCGCGTTCACCCCAGCATTTAATCCTCGCATACCACTAAAACGAACAAGAGGTCAGCGTTAACGGCGGGATGTAATCCCACCGAAAACACTCCGACGCTCAAGTCAGTAAAACAACCTTCAATGGAAGAAACTGAAAGTAGAGAGAGCAATGGGAGCGGGGAAGAGAGTATCTTGTTCCAGATGTCAAAGAGGCGCAATGCCTTTTTGGTATCTGGACGGTGGGAAGGCAGAGAACGGCTGGAGAAACCCGTCTGTTGCCTTGGAGTTTGACTGTTTTTGAGAGTTTTGGCTGCCGAGAGCCAGAGCCTGTTTTTCAGAGCACTTAGGGTTTTTTAGTTAATGCCGCGTACTTAGAATATGGATTCTAGGGTTTATTTATGGCTGGGAGAGTGATCATCCTTCTTTGGAAGGCGTGATCCCTCCTGTCTCCACCTTGGCTGGCTTGCCTTCTGGAGCAGATGCCAGTTGGTAAGGTGGGCGTGATCCTTTCTTTCTGAGGAGGCCAACCGATTTCCAAACTAACGTCCTTCCTTTTCAATACATGGCCGTTGGGTTACCTTGGCGGGCAAGGAATCGGGAAGATCTGACGCCTTCCTTATTTGAATGGCGCCAATCTTGTCAATATCCTTTCTGGTGTAAATTGAGATCGTGGAATATCCTTGGAGGATCGCGGTTGGCCATCTGATGAGTGGTGGGCCCAAACGGAGCAGGCCCACTATCAGAAAGGCGTTATTTGAGCCCAATGTATAAGGCGCGACGGCCAACGTGTGAAGCCGAGTTGGCCGTCAGTGCCGGCGCCGCCGTGGAGAACGAAGGAAGCGGTAGTGCGATCAATGATGGGGCCATGGGCGAGGAATGGAATAGGCGATCATCAGAAGAAAGCCTCCCAAGGCCCAACTAAGCTGCTCAAAGACGGTCAACATTGCGTTGACCGTTTGGAGGGAGTTGGTTGCCAAGGCGGTCAACGCCAGCGTTGACCGTCTTGGGCTTTCCAGTTTCTGGGCCCGTCTCCTTACTTGGGCCGTGAAAAATGTTGACTGGCCTTCTTGGATTTCTGTTGACCTTTCTTTGGGCGAGCCCATTACTGGTGTACCCATCACTAACCCCCCATACTGGTGGTCAGATTTCTGGCCTCCAATATGTTCATGATGGGATGTCTTTCCTTACTTTGAGAATCTCGTGGAAATTCATAAAAAATGTGAAGGAGAGTTTGACCGGAATTGTCGACCGTTTTGGCCAATTCCGGAGTACTAGAATTGTTGACCGTTTTGGCCAATTTCGGAGTACCGAAATTGTCGACCGTTTTGGTCAATTTCAGAGTACCAGAATTGTTGACCGTGTTTGGTCAATTCCGGAGTACCAGAATTGTTAACCGTCTTTGGCTAATTCTGGAAATGACTTCTGCCAACTTTTGGCCGGATTGTAGGGCAGAAAACGACACGTGCCTTCCTCTGGTTGGGCGGAGATCTGGGTCATTAATGCGCCAGAGATCCGTCCTTTTGTAGGGTCAAGTGGAGAGGCGACACGTGGCAATCTTGACGGTGTCATTAATGAGGAGTTTCGTGCTAGAGACCCGTCCTTTTGCTGGGTCAAATGAGGAGGTGACGCGTGACAGGACTGACGGCATCCTTTGCATGCTTGGCGCTTAAGTTTCCTTTCCGTTTTTTGAAATCAGTTACGCCTCCCAACCTTCATCTTCCCCGCTCTTGTCTCTCAACCAAAATCCCTAAAGCTCTCCTGATCATGGCTTCCGTGGTGGATTTCTCATCTGATCTGAGAGAGAATGACATCAAGGCTCTGTGTGTCGAGTTCAACATCCCTAAAGAGACGGCCTGGAAGGTTCCGGGCGAGGACGATAAAGCTTTTTCTCCACTGGAGGGCTACATTACTATTTATGAGGCCCATCTGAGGAGCGGCCTCCGTTTGCCTTTGTCGGAGGAGTTGTCGTCGATCATGACGGCTCTGCAAGTACCCATCGCCCAGCTCCATGCCAATGCGGTGAGGTATATTTGCACTCTATGTATTTTTTTTCGAAAACTTGGCCAAAAGTTTAAGATGTCCGGCCTTAAGGTTATATTTAAGGTGACCCAGGGGGCAGAGTGGATTTCACTCAGCCCCCGTGCGGGAATAAAAATAAGCAAGGCCATCCACGACTCCCTGAAGAACTGGAAAAATCGGTTCTTCTTTGTAAAGGTGGGAGAGAAATGGCCCGTTGCGAGGAACTAGGGTAAGGTTCCAGAGGTACACCTTGGTACGCCGTCTGAGACGAAGTGCTCCGCATATGCCTGGCTGACCAAGGCAATACGGCTAAATCCCGACATGTTTAGGAGGGATTTTTTGGTTTCCCATGAGGAGACCAAGAAGGCTAAATGGGGACCGCCGTCCCCGGTTCAGAAGCCGCACCCTCCGATTAAAATGATGAGGCCTGATGTCTCAAAGAAGTTGATCATCCGTCCAAGGTCCTCGGAGGAAGCTGCTGAGAGGGCAACTGCTATGCCCTCATCATCCTCGTCGCAGATTGATCTTGTGGCTGTCGGGATCTGCGGCGAACCCGATAGCACTTCTGGAGCGGAAAAATCCATTGAGGACAGGCCGGCAGATACCGGAGGAGTTATCCTGGCCCAGCCTGCGGTGGTTCCAAATGCAGCCTGGATGGAGTCTGCCGCGGAGCCTGCTCGCGACGCGCCTGAGAGTTCACGCATTTATATCGTGGAGCCGTCGACGAGAACCGATTCACCAGCTGCTGCTCCAAAGGCAGCCAAGAGGAAAAAACCTGCCACAGCTGCTCCAGAGGCTGCAAGAGAGGAGCCCGCCGCTGCCGTTGAGGATGATGAGCTCTTGGAGAGCATTCTGGATGAGGCAGCGGTGTGTTCGGCGCGAGAGGATGCTCCTAGTCCTCCGCCACCTCGAGCCTCGATCTCGGAGGCCAGTCTAAGGGACCCACGAGGAAATTTTGGAGGTATGATTCTTGGCGATTGATTCTCATACCTTGTCCATTCAAGGTTTCTAACTCTGTCTTTCGTTGTTTGTCAGCGGCCGTTGAAGGTTGCCTCCGCAATTTTTAAGGCAATGGCCAACTTGATGAGGCAGACATGGGCCGATAAGGAGGCGAAATAGCCTGGGCCGGACCTTGAGCCGCCGCCTCGGGAGGGGAATTCCATGAGCGAGACAGTGCTCCGAGGTATTATAGCGGGCGTGGAGGGGAGAATGCCGAATCAAGGCAGAGAACGCCGAGTTGAAGGCGGAGGTTGCTCGCTTGAAGGAAGAGGATGATTGGTCAAAGCGAGCAACAAACGCCCGGTCAGATCGAGCCGCAGAGAACGAGTTGGCCTCTCGGATGACCCCTCATGAGGTTGGGGGCGCACTTTGCGCCCATTTGTTGGAGGGCTCAACATTGGACGTCGCGTTGCGCGGTTGATCGCTCCGGACTTCCCAGTAGAGTTTATCAAACAAAGAAACCGCGTAGCGCAACACAAGGAAGATCTGGAGGGAGAGCCCCGAGAGCGGGGTGGTGGTCCTTGACCCCGTATATCGTATTTCTTTTATTTTTGCATAGTATGTAACTTGTAACATACTTTGTGAGTAATAAAATGGAAGCTCTTTTCAGTTCAGTGTCCCTTGTCTTTTATTGCTTTGTGTTTGTTGTTTGCATGAGTCATTGTATTGGGCGGCTAACTTGGTTGCCTAAGGAGCTGAGCCCCCAGGCTTGGAAGGTGGTTGCATTAACTAACCTTGCGGTGCTGTCCAAGTGGAAACTTGGGCAGTCAGTGTTAGAGAAGGAACGCATCTCGTTATTGTTTAATCACGCTATTCTTTCATAGAGAAGGTTGGTGCGTGGGGTAGCCAACTTGGTTGGCTGGCTGCCTAAGGAGTAAGATCCTTGTTCGAGCAAGTGGGTTGTTAAAACCACTGGTGGCGCCGTCAAGTGACGACTTAGGCTGCCAATGTTGGAGAAGAAGTGTTTCTCCCTTCGACCGTCGTTGACTGACGTTGCTGCTCCCCGAAAGGAGGTCGTCGCGTGTGCCATACTTGCCCCCTAAGGTTTTTAGACCGCTATGGGCCACTTGGATGACCAAGGTTTCAGACCGCTCATGGGCCACCTGGATGACCAGGGTTTCAGACCGCTCATGGGCCACCTAGATGACTAGGGTTTAAGACCGCTTATGGGCCACTTGGATGACCAGGGTTTCAGACCACTTTTTGGGCCACCTAGATGACTAGGGTTTAACGAGAGGGTGAAGACCCTCCCGACTTAGGGGCAGTCTAGGTCGGGTAAAAACCTGCAAGGCAAGCACAGAGTATATAGCCTAGGATTCTACATGCTAAGTAAACTTCTCATTTTATCAAAGTAAAAACAAGCACGCAAATGAATGCACATGAACGAGTAAGTGCGTACCTGGGTTTCCTATTGGAAGTAGCGCTTCAGGTGGGTTGCGTTCCACGTTCGAGGGACCAACTTTTCGTCCTGGTTTCGGAGTTTGTACGCTCCATTGCGCAGGACAGCGAAGACAAGGAAAGGTCCCTCCCAGTTGGGAGAGAGCTTGTTTCGGCCGGCCAGCTTGCCCGTGGCCTCAATGCCTCGTAGGATCAAGTCCCCAATGTCGAATTGCCGGACTTTCACCTTTTTATTATAGTACCGGGCAACTCGGTATTGGTATGCTGCTTCCTTATTCTGGCGGCGTCGCGGGCTTCCTCTAGCAAGTTCAAGTGCTCTCAAATTTTTTAGAAGTTGGTCTGTGGGTCAAAGGACTCCACCCTGAGACTTGGGAGCTCGATTTCAACAGGAATTACCGCTCCAGTCCCGTAACATAAGTTGAAGGGTGTCTCGCACGTTGGTTCCTTCGAAGTTGTACGATAATACCAGAGGACGGATGGGAGCTCGTCAGCCCAGGAGCCCCCTGCGTCCTCCAACTTAGTCTTTAACCCGTGGAGTAGCGTACGGTTTGTGACCTACACCTGCCCGTTGGCCTGGGGGTATGCCACCGAAGGTGGACCAGCTTGATTCCAAGGCTGGTGCAATACTTGGTGAAGTATTTTCCCGAGAATTGGGTCCCGTTGTCGGTCACCACAACCACTGGGACGCCAAACCTACAGACAATGCTCTGGCGAAGGAACTCCAGAGCATTGTGTTCTGTGATCTTTGCAAGCGGGGCAGCCTCGACCCACTTAGTGAAGTAGTCGATGCCCGCTATGATAAACTTCCTTTGGCCCGTGGCAATGGGAAATGGGCTAAGGATGTCGAGCCCCCATTGCGCGAAGGGCCACGGAGCCTGGAGTGACTTCAGGTCTGCGGACGGCCGGTGGTGAAGGTTGCCGTGAACCTGGCAGCTTTCACACCTCTTCACAAACTCAAGCACGTCCTTTTTCATCGAGGGCCAATAGTAGCCCTGTCGCATGATCTTGAAGGCCAGGTTTTTCCCGCCTACGTGTGATCCACAGATCCCGAGGTGAACTTTTCCCAGCGCGTATTCAGCCTCCTCGGGAGATAGACAGCGGAGATACGTAGTTGAGTATCCGCGGCGATACAGCCGCCCATCAACTACTGTGTACCAGCCAGCTGTCTTTTTAATTTGCTTGGCCTTTTCGGCGTCCTCTGAGAGTGATCCGTAGGCCAAGTATCTAAGGTAAGGCGTCATCCAGTTTTTCGTCTCGGAAATCTGCATTGCCTCCTGTTTCTCTATGCTCGGAGCGTTTAGGATCTTCCGCATGTCCCTCGAATACTGCTCTGGGTTCTCGGCAGCAGCTCCTCTAGCCAGCCGGTCTGCCTTCCAATTTTCAGCTCGAAGAATGTGAACTAGGGTCAGCTTGTCGAAGCCCTGGATGGTCTCCTTTGCCTTTGCAGTGCACGGCCAAGGAAGGGTTGTTTGCCTCGAAGCCCCGTTGACACTGGGTTGACGATTAACCCGGAGTTTGTGAACCGCCAACCTCTTGGCGAGCACTCCTTTGCTAATCGCAAGCCGCCTAAGCGGGGCCGTACTCGGCCGACGTTGTTGGTCATTTGGGAAATCAAATTTCAGCGACGTTGTCTCCATTGTTGGACAACCCGTCCACGTGGAGTGCCGATGCGGGACCTCGCCTCGGCCATTCTTCGTTTTCGGGGCTACTCGCTTGAATGGGGTCGTGGTCTCGACGATGAAGTCGGCCGCAGCTCGCGCCTTTATGGCGATGCTGGGCTCGAGGTCGATGTCGAACTCTCGATTCAATAGCTCACTTCATCGCCCGCCCGTAAAACGCCCGGTTTTTCGGAGTATGCCCTTCACGGGTCGATGGGACCACTATGCGATGCGCTTGAAAGTACGGCCTTAATTTTTGCGCCGAAGATAAGTACTGTGGCATTTTTTTCAACGTGGATAGCGTGTTTTTTGGGCTCTGGCCAATGTTTTGCTTACATAGTAGACCATTTGCTGGATATCTCAGTTCCGGGCGCACGAGGACGACGGAGCTAAGGGACACTTCCGAGCACGCAAGTAAAGGCATGCCTCCTCTCCGTCTTTGGGTGACGCTAGCAACGGTGGGCTGGCCGACATCGCCAATTCGTTGAAGGCGGATCGGCAACAATGTCCACCGAAATCCAGATTAGATTTTGTGCCTCTTAGTGCTTTGAAGAAGGGCTGGTACTTGTCTCCAGACTTCGCGAGGAAGCGGGACAAAGCAGCCAGCCGCCCAATCAATCGATGGATGTCTTTTACGTTTCGTGGGGGAGCCATGTCAGCCAGGGCCTTAATCTTCTCTGGGTTTGCCTCGATCCCCCGCTGGGAGACGATGAAACCCAAGAAATTCCCAGAGGCTACCCCGAAGACGAAATTGGCTGAATTTAGCTTCATTTGGTGCTGGCGGAGCACCCCAAATGATTCTTCCAGGTCACGTATGTGGTCGCCAGTGGCTCTGCTCTTGACGAGCATGTCGTCGACGTAGACCTCCAATGTTGCGACCAATTTGCTTTTCGAACATCCTGTTAACTAATCACTGGTAAGTTGCTCCAGCGTTCTTTAGTCCAAAGGGCATTACTTTGTAGCAATAGGTGCCCTAGTCTGTTATAAACGAGGTATGCTCATCGTCTTTCGGACTCATTCTAATCTGGTTGTAGCCCGAATAAACGTCCATGAAGCTAAGCAGTTCATGTCCAGCCGTGGAGTCAACCAGTAGGTCGATCCTGGGTAAGGGAAAACTGTCTTTCGGACAGGCCTTGTTGACATCGGTAAAATCGACGCACATTCGCCATTTTCCGTTGCTCTTCTTAACCAGGACGACGTTTGAGAGCCAATCCGGGTACTGGACTTCTCTGATAAATCCAGCGTCCAGTAGCTTCTTCACTTCCTCTCGGATGGTGATCAGCTTTTCTACAGAGTGATTCCTCCACTTCTGCCTGACCGGCTTTCGGTCAGTATCAAGGCCCAACTTGTGGATTATCACCTCAGCTGAAATCCCGGGCATGTCCACGGGAGTCCATGCGAACAAGTCAGCGTTCCGTTGCAGGAACGCAACTAATTCTGCGCTCAAGGTGCCAATGAGTGAGCCGCCAATCTGCACACACCTCTCCGGTTCCTTTGGATCCAGTGGGACCAGATACGTGGCTTTACCGGGCTACGCCTGCTGTAGGGTGGTCTCGTCTCGGTGATCGAGTTCTCCCACCGTGCCAGTTCTGCCACTAGGGGCAATCTGGGCCACGTAACAGGTCCGCCCAGTGACCTGGTCTCCCAGAACTTCTCCGACGCTGTAGGGCGTTGGGAATTTTATTTTAAGGTGTGGAATTGATGTGATCGCCCCAAATGCCGTTGGCTGCGGCCCGCCTAGTATCACATTGTAAAGCAGGAAATGTGTCAACCACTAGAAAAGGTTAGCATGCGACTTTGCATTTTTGGGTAGGTGTCGGGGTGACTTCCAGTTAGATTGTCCCTTGAACGGGTACCGGTTCATTGTCAAGGCCGTATAAAGGTCCTTCAGCAGGTTTTAGTTGATTCTTTTTTAGGCCTAATCTAAAGAACGCGTCCAAGTAAAGTAAGTCTTTAGAGCTACCATTATCAATAAAGACTCGCTTCAGCTGGTAGTTTGAAGTACGATCTGAAACGAGTGCCGAGATTACAATGGGGTCAGCATGGGGGGAGATTACATGGTTCGAGTCACAATCACTAAAGCTAATAATGTTGTCTGCTGTGCGCTACTTCTTCCTTCCAGTCTGCTGCTCCTTACTGTCCGCCGGGCTCCTGGCAGGTCCGGTGGTGACCAAATTAACTACTCCTGCCGCAATCACATTCCGGGAGGCGTCTCGCTCTGCCCCTCTTCACGCCCGCCCCGAAGTTCTCGTCCCGGTCCTTGATGAATCAGGTGAGGTGTCCTCTGCGAATCAGGTCCTCGATTTTCCTCTGCAGCGTTTTGCAGTCTTCGGTTGAGTATCCAGCAGAGCGATAGAAGTCACAGTACTTGGACTGATTTTCCGAGTCTTTCTTCAGTATTTTTGGCCACTTTAAAAACTTTTCTCCACTGATCTGCATTAGAACGTTGGAGCGCGTGTCTGTCAAGGGTGTGAAAGTGGTGGGCCCGTGATCTTTGCTTTCTGGGGGCCCAGTCCGGCGCTGCTTCTGGCGGGAATGTTCTCCGCCATTGTATTTTCTTTTCCCTTCACCAAGGAACGGCCGAGGCTGATCCGCCCTCTCAGGACGTTTTGCCTCGTTGGCCTCTTCTGCTGCTGCGTAGGCCCTGGTAATGGATTCTGCCTCGCGGAAAGTCTGAGGGTTCTTGTGGGCCAGGTGTTTGAAGAAATCTCCGTAAGTTAGTGCTGAGATGAAGCTGCCCAACTTCATCTCCTCAGTAATCCTTGAAATCCTTCTGGCCTCAGCCACGAAGCGATCCAGGAAGTGCCGTGGGTTCTCTCCCGGTTTCTGCTTTATGTGGGAGAGATGCCATGGCTGCTTCTCTTCCCGTTCGCTCGAAGCGTACTGAGCCAGAAATAGATCTGTGAGTTCACAGAAACTGCTGACAGTGCCCGTAGGGAGATGGTGAAACCAAATTCTAGCGTCTCCCTGCAGCGTGAGCGGAAAGCAGCGGCACATCGCTGAGTCTTCTAGCCCTTGTAGACTTAGATGGGTGCGGAAGTGATCCAAGTGGTCAACCGGATCACTGCCCCCATCGTATAAGTCAAGGGACGGCATTTTAAACTTGGACGGCAGTGGATGGCTCAAGATTTCTACAGTGAAAGGAGACCTGTCCAAGTCGATGGCGCGCTCGTCATTCTGGAACACGTGGTTCCAGATTTGGTCCACTCGCGGATCGGCGCGAGTGGCGTTCTTGATCGTTTGGAGTTGAGGAAATTCCTCAACTCCGCTCTTGTCCTCGAGGTTCGGCGGCTTTGTCGGGCCGCCTCCCCGTGGATCGCGCCCCGGGAAGCTCGCTCTGACCGTGTGGCGTCTTCTGCCCGAGAGTATCGAGGATTTCTCCTTTCTGGGTTCTCTGTCGGAGATGTACTCCCGGAGCGTTCCATTGGCCTGTTCTTGCCAGGAACGCGGGAGGACGCTGGAGCCAGATTGTTTTCAGCTTTTTCGGGCCTCTTAGCCGACTTCTTCTTCCTCTGGCCACCTTTTTTGATGGCAGGAGCGGGAATGACTGTTGGTGGAGCCGCTTGTTGTTGTTATTCTTTCTGCGCGCAGAGCAGTTGGAGCAGGCGATTGTTGGCATGCATCTGCTCCACCAGTTGTTAAAAATAAGGCGGTGGAACCTCGCCTGTGGCCTCGTTGACCAGGACATCAGTAGCATGGTCCTGGTTAGGGTTAGCAGCATCTCTAGCGGGGTCGCTAACCTGTGCTCTCGTGTTCACCATTGTAGAAGCAGATGGTGACAGAGAGAGTTTGTGTAGATTTTTTGTGGTAGGCTTTTCGTAAGCGATTCCCACAGACAGCGCCAATAATGCATACTTGGATCCGACTTGAAGCATTTGATTCTTCCGGATGGTTTGAAGAAGCCCGTTCACCGAAATCACGAATCCTGCATACCACTAAAACGAATAAGAGGTCAGCGTTAACGGCGTGATATAATCCCACCGAAAATACTCTGACGCTCATGTCAGTAAAACAGCCTTCAATGGAAGAAACTGAAAGTAGAGAGAGCAATGGGAGCAGGGAAGAGAGTGTCTTGTTTCAGATGTCAGAGAGGCGCAAGGCCTTTCTGGTATCTGGACGGTGGGAAGGCAGAGAACGGCTGGAGAAACCCGTCCGTTGCCTTGGAGTTTGACTGTTTTTGAGAGTTTTGGCTGCCGAGAGCCAGAGCCTGTTTTTCAGAGTACTTAGGGTTTTTTAGTTAATGCCACGTACCTAGAATATGGATTCTAGGGTTTATTTATGGCTGGGAGAGTGATCATCATTCTTTGGAAGGCGTGATCCCTCCTGTCTCCACCTTGGCTGGCTTGCCTTCTGGAGCAGATGCCAGTTGGTAAGGTGGGCGTGATCCTTTCCTTCTGAGGAGGCCAACGGATTTCCAAACTAACGTCCTTCCTTTTCAGTACATGGCCGTTGGGTTACCTTGGCGGGCAAGGAATCGGGAAGATCTTGGCGGGCAAGGAATCGGGAAGATCTGGCGCCTTCCTTATTTGAAGGGCGCCAATCTTGTCAATATCCTTTCTGGTATAAATTGAGATCGTGGAATATCCTTGGAGGATCGTGGTTGGCCATCTAATGAGTGGTGGGCCCAAACGGAGGAGGCCCACTATTGTAGAAAGGCGTTATTTGGGCCCAATGTATAAGGCACGGACGGTCAACGTCTGAGTTGACCGTCAGCGTGTTGGCCGCCTTCGTGGAGAACGAAGGAAGAGCGGCTGGCGATCAACTGATGGGCTGTGGGCCAGAATGGAATAGGCCCATCACTATAGCAAAGCCTCCCAAGGCCCAACCAAGCTGCTCAAAGACGGTCAATATTGCGTTGACCGTTTGGAGGGAGTTGGTTGCCAAGGCGGTGAACGCCAACGTTGACCGTCTTGTGCTTTCCAATTTCTGGGCCCGTCTCCTTACTTGGGCCGCGAAAAATGTTGACTGACCTTTCTTTAGGCCAGCCCATTACTGGTGTACCCATCAGCCCTGATAATAATATTTATGTTTGTATAAAATTGAAATCCTCCCTATTACTAAAAATAAATCTGTTAGTTTTCAAAATTTTGTTCACCTATAAATCTCGTAATAAATAAAGGATCCCCCACTTAGGATATGTATTCAATTTAAATCTAGAGTCAACAAAAGAGGTAAGCGAGCTAATATCCAATAAATGATATAATTAATAATATAACATAACAATAAATATCTCAAATATAATAATAAAGTATGTCATGTGACAACTATAACGAAAACTCAATAACAATATAGCATTTTGTTATTAAATATTAAACTTAGTATACCATAATGTGTAAAAAAATTACTTTTATAAATAAATTAATTTATCATATGAATGATTAACTTGAAATTAACTGAACTCAATAAGAGATGAGCTAAAACAGATTTCAATGATCATTATAACATTATTGGCACTCATTTACTACCACTTAAAGTATTTGAATTGATCTTTCAAAAATATAGTATTGAACTTAGTATGTCATAAAGTAAGAATAAAAATTTATTGTCATGAATATACTTATTTATCATATAAATAATTGATCTGAATATTAATCGTAACTTATGTCAGATGTGAGCTAAAGCCAGTATTATTATTCATTATTGTGTCTTCATCACTTGATTACCACCAATTTGGGTAATTGAATTCATCTTTCAAAAATGTAGTGTTAGCCTTAGCTTATCCTTGTGCATGATAAGCAACTTCATGGATATGAGCACATCAATTAAAATTATAAACAATTGGCTTGAAAATTGTTCAAAATCCTATTTTTCCTTAGCAGTGGTGAGTTAAAACTAGATTTATTCATTATTTATCAACTCACATTCGTCACTTAATTTATACAACTTTAAAAAATTAAAACTAAAGTTGGTTAATGTAATAATGAATTACGCATAATATAAGAATAATAATTTAAAAAATATAAATGTATCGGTTAAAAGTATAAATGATTGGTCTGAAAATGACTCGGAACCTGAGTTTCACTCTTTTGGGTACCGTTCATTGCCTTTGCCAATGAACCGAAAATGTTCACTCACATTTTTCCAGTATCTTAATCTTCATCAAACAATGGTTATCCTCATTTAACAAGATAAACCACTACATTCTATCAGATTTGAGTAAGATAAGATAATCAAATGATTCCTATACTTGACTGTTTGCACTGATTTTTCCGAAATAGAACCAGGTGCCAGGGTGCTCTATTCATGATGCAATGATAACCAGTGAAAATGGAAAGCCATTTGTAACATCATTACAACAAGAGAAGAGAGAAGGGAGAATTCACGTGCCTAATTTCCTTTTCTCTTCTGTAAAGCAGTAGCAAAACGCAGCAGCAAGTAATGAACAACAGCAGAGTAGTGCAGCAGCAGGAGCACACAAGAGCTTCGGCTTTCCCCCTCCATCTCTCTATTCTCTCTTCTCTTCTTTCCCAGTCAAACAGAATTTATTCCCTCGAAATAGAATGTGAGGGGCGCGCTTGGCTGCTGTGAAGAGGCACCTTAAATATAATGACTAGGAAAATATGGGGCTTGATGGGATGGAAGAGATGAGACCCACTTATGGTATATGATACGTGCTCTATGGCCATATCGTGGTAATTGACGGCTAGATAATGGGATTGCTGAGGAGATGAGAGTTCTGGTAGAGGAAATAGAGGAAAAGGGGGAAGAACATAGGGTACGAGAGCGAGAGAAAGGGAAAGAAACCGAGGTCTCAGGAAAGAGGGGCAAAGTGCAGAGAGTTAGAAAGGCAAACAAAAAAGATAGAGAGAAGAGGGTGGAGTTAGACTGCAGAAGGAATGAAGTGAAAAATATTCTCTCTTCCCAACAGTATGTCAGTACAAATATATAAGTAATAACAACCCATATGGAGCAATCCACGTGTAACAACAAACTAACACACTAAACAACTTAAACAACAAAACAAACAAACAACCGAGAACCATATGAGGCCGAGGTGCATATGAAGCTCGTAATATTGCTGTACCCATCGAAAGAATCTTGTCCTTAAGGTTGAACGAGGAAAAATTTGGATGGAGAAGTGCCTACGGACATCTTCGAACATTTTCAAAACTACACTTCTAATACTCTTCAGTGTCATGGTTGAGAACTCGTAGGGATGTACAGTAGAGATGGATGTACAAGTCACAAGGGTACTAGAAAACGCAAGAGACAAAAGAATGGTAGACCGGATGGCAATTCCTATTTCCATAGCGGCAGCATCCAGAGCATTAGTCTTTGTGCAGATTCTATGGCTAATGCCAGCCATCTCGATCATGCCACCAGCATGAGCGTTGTTGGGACCATGCACATCCATAGCCAAACGAGTAGAAATAGTGTTGAGCAGGCCTAGGATAGCAACAGCAGTACTATACATATTAACACCGGTAAAATTGACAGCTATAGCACGACCGGAAATAACATTAGACTTATAGCCTAAGGCAAGGCTAAATATAACACTTGTGGCAACTCTGGTCTAACAAGCATCAACAACATTATACACTGGGTTGTATGCATTACTAGTATAGTATGTGGTGACAAAACAAAAAATAAGGCCAGCCCATAGCCCAACGACAGCACCTAAAAACAATTTTCAATCATTCACACCCTTCTACGTTCCAAAGTTGGAAATGGTAAGGAAAGAAAGAAGAGAAACCTATGTACCTATGTAGCTAACGTGTTTCCAACAGTCATTAAAGCAGTCGAGATATCCCTATTCCTCTTAAGTGCAAGCTTAATTTCTTCTACAGCCTTGATCTCACCTAAGTCAAGTGCAAATAAAGTCGTAAGCAAACGAACAAGGGTATCCACAAAGCTGGCCAAAGGAGGATACACCAGCGTAGTCAAGTTATAGCTGACACTAATGGATGGAATTGAAGTAACAATAAGGGCAGCACTGGATGATGTGGCATAGGATCCACAATTACCTGCAATACCTCCAACATTGTCACCAACATTGTCAGCAATAAAGGTTGGATTTCTCGGGTAATCCTTGAGAATATTCCTTATAAATTTGCCTACATTATCTGCACCAACAGTAGCAGCTTTTGGATAAATATCCCCACCAACTCTATCAATTAATGCCATGGAAGACCCACCAAAACCATATTCAGTGGTTAATTCAAATAGACCTCTCCAGTTATCATCGTGGAACAACTTGAAGAGGTTGATGGCAATGTAAGCTACTAAAAGTCCATTTGTAGCAAGAGGGAAACCCATCACAGCTCCTAACCTCAATGCAATAATAAAAGCTTTACTGATCCTTCTTCTTACCTCTAGGGTGGTTCTGGCATATGCACAAGGCTGGCGACTAGTGCTGAAACTCGCCATAGAGCCAAGGAAGAAGAAGAGCAAGATTGCAATTGCAATCATGTAAGTGCTGGCATACTGATATTCAATGAAAGTTATGAAAATAGCTATCTCTATAAACACATTGTGAAAAATAAAAGTTGTGAAAGACATAGCTACACCAAATTGAGACTCATTTGCTCCAAGTGTTAAGGCACTTCTACCGACTCTTCTTAAGCCATCACCATTCCCTTCGCCAGTTTTAGCATCGACAGGGAAAGGAGAAAATGATAATGGTATTTGTGCTGTATCAAGAGAGTTGAGCCATGAGTTTGCTCTAAGTCCAAATGGAGGATGACCAAACTTGTTACATTCTGTGAATACTCTCATGAGATCATCATACGTTTTATCAAAAGCTCTACTATGCTGTTGTAACAAATTAACAAAGTTATGATTGAGAATGTGATGCTTTCCAAAACTTAGAAAACCTCTTTTGCAAGCATCAACTAGTATCGACTTACCATAGTAAAGCTTCACAAGGAGGACGAATAGATGATCATCGGTGAACATTTGAGCATCCTACTATCTTGAGACCCTCCGTATGACAGAGCATTTGGTGGGTAATGGGTGTAGGGCACACTCACGATTTCTGTCCACTTTGTTCCCCACCAATTTTGTCAAGCCAACGGCGTCAAGCAACAGCATGGGTTTCAATAAGAAGAGCTCACGGTTAGATGCTGTTGTGGCTAGAGTGAGATCCTTTATGGGCTAGTTTGGAAGGAGAATGGAGGTAGAAGGGGATCTCGGTGGTACTGTCAAGATTTGTACTGGCTATTTGGAGAGCGGCAGGAAGTGGAGGTGTGAGCATCCCGCAGGAGTAACGATTTGGACTTCGGTTAAAGCATGAGGTCGTGCGGGTAGGGTTTGAGCAGTTGGAGATAAAATATCGGAGGTTGAAGTTAGAAATTGTGAGGGAGTTGGAAGAACAGGGGAAGTTGCGGACGGTAAGGTCTGTCGGTCGATCCGGGTTAGGGTTTGAGGGATTTCATTAAGGGATTGCTGGAATGGTGCCATGGTGGAGGTAGAGCCGGCGATGCGGTTGGCCTGTGGTTGTTTGGACGTGTTGCATGAAGTAATGGCAGTTTGGAAAAAATTTTCAGAAGTGGGAGCCATGAACGATGATGGAATTGAAGGCCAAGAGGAATTTGCAGTCAACAAAGGTAGCCAGTTGATGTGGTTGGTACGGGAGTGCCGAATTTGTTCTGTGGTGAGAGCAGCAATGGCAATTTGAGGTACATGTGGTTGTACAGAACCAGCAATGGAAGGAATTGTAGGTTGGGGAAAGTGGAGATGGGAAGCAATAGTAGAAGAAGCTACAGAAGGTGAAAAGTTCATTGACCAGTTAGGGTTGTGTTCGATTCTGTGGAGCGATTGGCTGAGTTCAGTTATGGACGACTGGATTTGTGCTGTGGTGGAAGCCACGGTGGACAAGCTTGCGATAAGTCGGTCGGTAGCCCGTCGCAAGTCCTTCATCGCGTTGGCAAGCTCGGCGATGGACACTTTGATTGTGTTGAGTGCTCGTTCTTCGATTAGCATCTCATCTGCTTTTGTCTCACTGAAAGCACCATTTGATACGTACTCCATGGCTGTATCGTGGTAATTGACGGTTAGATGGTGAGATTGTTGAGGAGATGGGAGTTCTGGTAGAGGAAATAGAGGAAAAAGGGGAAGAATAGAGGGTACGAGAGCGAGAGAAGGGGAAAGAGACCAAGGTTTTAGGAAAGAGGGGCAGAGTGCAGAGAGTTAGAGAAGCAGACGGAAAAGATAGAGAGAAGAGGAAGGAGTCAAACAGCAGAAGGGATGAAGTGGAAATAATTCTCTCTCCTCAACAGTATGTCAGTATAAGTATATAAGTAATAATAATTCATGTGGAGCAATCCATGTGTGACAACAAACTAACAACTTAAACAACAAAACAAACAAACAATCGAGGACCATATAAGAAGTAGGTGCATATGAGGCTGAGGACCTTGTGAGGCCGATATGCATATGAGGCTCGTAACAATAAATTGCTAAAAGGAGCTGGTTGAGGTTTGAGATGGAACTGGCCCATAGTTTTGTGGAAAAAAATGAGGAAATCTGAGGTGGAAAAATCGAGAGGGTCTGCTGATGGTTTGCTTGCCAAATAGGGCGCGGCTGAGGTGGTGTTTGGAGACCAGATGCTGGTTTGTTCTGCTGCAACTGTGTAGGTTTGTCTGAGGGTGGAATGTGGGACGTTGGAGATTAGGGTGACAGTAGGCATGCCTCTGTGAATTCGAGTTATGAGTTTAGTTTTGGTCACTAGGAGATATAAAATATTTAGAGGACTTATTCAAAAAATTTAGTAGATCATAAATTTTAATTTCTATAATCCTAATCACACAAAAATATGTTAAATATAATCTCAAAAATTCAAAAATAATAATTGCATGCTGAAGAGTTAACTTTTTGCCTTTATTAGAAAAATTGCCGAAATACACTCTAGAAGCTTTCGAACATCCGATACATTTAGAATTTTCTTAAAGTTAGTCTATACTTGATTATAAATTATTAATTTTAAAAGATTTTATTTTTATATTAATTTTTTTAAATTAATTACCTTTACTGGTCATGGGTTTAAATAATTCAAGATGAAATATTAAAGTATTACAACAGTTCAACCTCCTTATTAAATCCAAGTTATTAGACCTATAACCCATCACATACAATGCCTAATGGCTTCAAAATGTTCCTTGTATAGACAAACCAACCTTCTATTTTTAAGGAATCCAAAATGCTTGAGGGCAAATGTACCCTATTCATGGAGCAATTATTTGCCACTTCACAAAATCATTATCCTTGACTATAATTAGTCTACTTTAAGAGTCACATTGCAATCTTATTGAGTGGAACACTTAACATGAGGCCTTTCCTTATACTTATGGATTCCTGCAAACACTAAACCCATATCGATAATCAGTTATGATAATTTAGTGTTCTAATAACTTTTAATGTGGTTTTTCATTCATTCCAACCAAATATTAATGAGCAAAGAGTCTTATGCACTTCAAACCTTTAGATCAAGCTTTACTGCAAAATCCGATTCTTAGTATTAAAAATGATATAACAAATTAATAGATAATTTCCCAAGGCTAACCAATTTCAATATAATAGTGTGAAGGTCGAATGTTGAATATCATATTTTTCAATATCACACTTCACTTCATACTTGTGTATATATCCCTCTTCGCCGTAATTAAAAACCCCACCAATTCCACACAATCTAAGTAGCTCAAGGCAATGGACGAAGTGGAGGTTATATTTTGAAAAATTTTTAATCTTATTAGGATATAAATATTTAATGGTTATTCATTCCTTATATTTTCTAATTAGCCACTCTTACCATAACAAAAACTCTTTAATTCATCATAATCAAATAGTTAAGCAATTTTAGTGTCAAGTATTTAATATTTGTAATCCTATTATCTAGTTCTTATTTTAGATTATCCAATATTTATATCTTAAAATTGATTAATATATTCGAACACGATAAAGACTGAATGAGTAATCTTTTGTCAAGTGGGTTTCACCATAATCAATTATAATAAAATTATGCGAGAATTTTTGAAATATTTTTAGCAACATAATTAAATATAATTTAAATTTTATTATTTATTTTAATATTAGTATTAATTAAATAGCTAAAAGGAATACGTACCTAAAATCTATACTATAATTCAAATGAACTTGAGTCTAAATATTGAATATTTAATTTAAATATTACACACCATAATATTAAATAAGAGATTAAATGATATAAAACTTATTTTTTAAAATATTCTTCAATACTTAAATCAATAATTTTTCTTAAAAACTGAAAAGTGATAAAAATTATGAAAATGAGAGAATGAAAGATAGAAAACTTGGCTCCATAATTTACGATTGATCAAGTGACAAAACGATAAAACTCTATACTTACTTTTCGGCTTATATCTCTATTTTTGGAGAAAGTAAGTGTATGTATAACTGTATTACCATTTAGTAACAATTTTATAAAATTAAATAATTGACCATAATTTAAACAGTTATACGAATAAGAATTAAATAATTGAATCATTTAATGAGCTCTCAATGGGAGCATCATGTCCTAATATCCAATTGTCATAAAATAATTAATGTGATTATTTCATTAACAAATAATAAGTTTAAATTAACGAATGATATAAGTTTCACGTTGATATCACAATCGATCCAAAAGAATATTCATTAATAAATTTTACTATAGGACTCGAATAATATCACACCTGAAAGTAATTCCGAAATACTGACTATACCAAGGTATCAAAATATATATAAAAAGATACGTTTAAAATAATATAAATAAGAGTTAACACATTCACTGCATAAGAGTATCTTTTATATAAAAGTATTATCCGGATAGTATAAATATTAAACTATTATTTGAAAACTAAATACAATATCTGATAACCAATATCTCTATTCCCATTCTCTCTGGATATCTTTTCCTTCAATCCATTCAACTTGCAAGTATCCAAACCTCTAGTCTGAAGAGGGTTAGCGAAAAATAAACGTAATAATGAATCAAAAATTTAGTAAGATATATAATTTTGTAATTAAATATACATTTTATATTAAAATATATCGAAAGAATAATAGATTGAATTCAAATGTAATGATGTGAATTTTTCATAACACTTATACATAATTTTTAAATTTTCTTTCTCAATTCTTAATTAAGCATGCAATGTAAATATTTATATTCAAACATGCTATTCTTATGGACCAAGGACTGATAGGGTATTATTGACTATGGAGTAGATAATTAAAACTCGTATTATATTTGTTTTCTTATAACCAAAGACTTTACATTACTATTGAAGACTCGTAAATGGACCATCATATATATCACATTGTAGATGAAGTCAAATACGCTTTTACCTATTGATAATAGGTTCGAATTTAGATCACCACTACAATTGTGACGGATCACGTCCTAAAATCTATCATTAATCATTATTATAACTTATTATCTTTTAATTATCAATTTTACCAATAAATAAATCCATAAACCAATTTAGACATAAGCTTTCCTTATCAATACCATAATTGACTATACATAAACAATAACACAATATATATATGATCTAAATATATTATCACATCATCTGTAACTTTAACGCCTATCCAAATAATATGACATCAGCTTTTTATTAAGAAAATATTTCTGTTCAATTATTAAAATTAAACATATGTCAATCTGCGAAAGTAATAAATATCCATAAAGTTTATTCAACTGAAACTAAAATTATTATCAGGATACATCGTTCTTATGTTCGTAAACAGTTATACTTATTTAACAATTGTTACATAATTATATAGTATCATCCTAAATATCAAAACTGTCCAAAACTCTACATTAATTTTATCATAGTCTAAAATAGAAATCAAATTAGAAACTAACAACTAAATACAGTATATACTACCCAAAAATAGGTATATGAAAATGTCTTTAGAAATATAAACTAAATATTTCAGTCTTTACTCAAACTCATCAGGTAAGAACTCGTATAAATTATTGAAAAGGTTAGTAAAATAGTAAGAGAATGAGTCAGATACTTAATAAGGCACTATACATAACAAAGAACATACATATATATATTTATACTTAAAATCATATCATAAGATATAGGAATCGTATGTGATGAAATAATATAAATATGAATGCAACATCCTAATTTCTTATTTTATTTTTTTCCTACAATTAGTCATCAAAACATATTTCTTGTTCTTCCTTATTCTTATTTGTCAAAATATGCTGAAAACTCATTTTTCTTTAGGAATTAGGGTCAATAGGCTTTACTAATTAAATGAGCGGTCTATCGAAGCTCGAATTGTATTTCTTCTCCACACAATCAAAGGTCTAACATCCTATTCAATGATCCAAATATGGGCCATCTATATTTATCCCTATAGATTGGGCCAAAATCACATTATATTATAAACTTTTAGATAATTATCTTTTACTATAATATATTAAGGTATATCAGAATATACTATCTGTTGAATAATTTTTAATCTAATTTTTTTATTTTATTTATTTAATAAAAATACTACACTTTACTTCTTAATTCTTAATTCTCACCATTTTGGAGAATGATTCATAATTTTATTAACAGAATTGCAAAGTTTCCTTCTTCCTTTTTATATTGCTAGATGCCATTTTATCATATCAGTCTTATAAGCATAGAATTGTGGCCGTAAAACATGCAGAAGAAAATTAAACATTTTTATACAAATTTAATAAGCATGTATAACATAATTAAATATATAGTATATTTTTAGCATATATAAATAGTATATAACACTTTAAATTTGACAACTATGAAGTATAAATATATAAAAATTATTTTTATACTTCTAAACATGAAGAGAAATTCAAAATATTACACATAATTATAACACAAAAAACTAAATATGAGTTCTTTATAATTTTCACTAAAAAATCATGGTAGACCGATAAATATACAGACTTTTCATACTTTTCTTTCAAAATCTAAATTTAGACGAGTATTAGAATAATAATACTCAAAAAGAATGAAAATAAATAACAACAAAGGAAAGAGAAAGTTTAAAATGCATTTACCTCAATCTAATATACCAAAATTTTTACTCCAAACGTCCCGAATCGAGTTATCCGGAAGTTTTCTCTCTTTTCTCTTTCATCTTCTTTCTCCTTTGAACCTTTTTCTCTCTACTTTCTCTCACTCTATTAATTCCACCGCTTGAAAATATTGTGAAAAGAATCATGGCGGTAATTTTATAACAAACCTACGCTTGAACATTGCTCAGGCATGGGAGCAACTGGTTTTTGCTCCTTAGGGCTTGCTAGGGTGCACTACAATGCCAGCCTGGGTTCCAAATGCCCAATTCATCCATTTAAAATTTTTTTTTGATCAAATTTTTTACATTATTAGACATTAATTTTAATTATATTAATTTAAATAATTACGATTAATATAAATTAAAACTCAATCTTACAATAATATACTAAGATATGTTATAATATACCATTACTAATATTATTACAATTGTTCGATATTTAAACAAATGAAAATTTTACACCATTTTTATATAATTTTTGTATTTTTTTCAATCCGAAGAAAAAGCTTTTAATTCTTTAACGAATTGTAGAATTTTTCTTCAAATTTCTTATCATACAACATTTTAAATTATGTATAAATTGAATATACTTACATCTAAAACATGCAAGGTCACATTGTAAGATTTTTGAACAAAATTGTAAAAAAATAAGTAAAAATTAGTAACATTGTAAAATATTAATATTTCATTTCAAATAATATACATGCAGAAATAATTTATGAAATTTTAAAATATGTAAAATATATACTTAATAAATTTAAACATGTAAAAATATTATGTACGAATTTGAATAGTTATTTAACAATGAATTCAACACATGCATGAATATAAGTGTATAAATTTATTTGACAATACTAAGTGTGTAATATTAAAGGTATATATTTTATAAAAATTATAATAAATAATAATAAGACTTCGTACATATAAAGTATTATCATCTTAGCTATGAAATATATCATGTATGAGTATTCAGAATAATAAATATTTAAGAAGTAGAAAAAAATCAATAATAAAGAAAAAAATTTAAAATGTATTTACCTTAACTACAAATTATCAAAATCTTACTTTGATTTATTTGAATTTGGCTTCTTTAACTTTCTTTTTCTCTTTCTCTCTCTTCTCTTATTCACATTTTCTTTCCTCTAAATCTGACAAAAAATGACCAAAAATCATTTGGATATAACTTATATAGTAAGTTAACGCACAAGCGCAAGTTGGGTGCCCTAGCCAAACATGGTGGCGCACAAACGTTACTTCAAACGCACGTCAAGCATTGACATTCTGTCTCAATGTGCTCAAATGTTCATTAGGCATGTATCGAGCGCAAATACATTAAAGAGTGTGCTCAAGCTCTAATTAGATGTCCGTCAGGCACGACTTCTCTGCCTATAACACACATATGCACATGTCAGGTGACGGTCAAACACTCATCAAGTCGATGTGATCTGATCTAATTTTAATTTTGACCCTTATAATCCTACTTCTTTGATTTTAACTTTTTATCTTAACTTAATTATTCATAATTAAATTTTAAAATTTAAAACTCATACCTTATAAGGATGTTTTCTAGAGACCTTTCTTCTAATTGTTATACTGCACGATTGGTTTTAATTAGGAGTTTTTGCATAGGTTAACTGTAGGATATATTAGCAGTTCATCTGGCTTAACTGTTTGATGTGTACCTGGATCCGACTTCGAACAGTTTCGGATTTGGGTGGTTAATTTGATCAGACTTCGTTCGCTGAGTTTAAATCCTGCACACCACTACAGAAAACGAGAGGTCAGATGCCGGCGGGAGGTTGTCCCACCGAAAACACTCCGACGCTCAAGTCAGTAATAAGCCTTCGAACTTTGGAAGGTGAACTGGTAAGTAAAAGAGAGAGAGAGAGAGAATGAGTTTGTCGGGAGTGTTGGCCTGAAAAAGTAGAGACGTTCTCGTGGCTCGCTGAGAGTATGAATTCCAACTCGCTGTTCACGAAGAACGAGTGGAAGTTGTGTCCCGAAAGCGTGGAAGCTTTGGAGGACGGTTCTCAGAGAGCGGGAGAAGACTCTGTAATCTTGAGGCTTAGAGTGGGATTGGAATGTGAATGCTTTAGAAAGAGTTTGCTCAAGCACCGTTTGCGTTTGTTGTTCAGATTGTATCAGAAAGCGTCTGTTGTCTTAGAGAGCGTGTATTCTTCTCAAAGCGTGTCCGTTTCAGAGTGGAGACTCTGGACTTATATAGACGGTGGGGAGAGCCACCTTCCTTGGCTAGGGAGGCGTGATCCTTGGCCTGGCACTGGGCGGCCTCCTCTTAGTTGGTGGGCATAACTGGCGTGATTTGATGGATCATTTTTCTTTTGAACAGTGGAATGGATCTCCAGATTGTCCGCTTTCCTTTCATATTTTTGTGACCGTTAAGCTCCATTGTTGGCGCTGAATCCGTCGCTACCTTTTTAGAGGAGATCGGCTTTAAGGAAAGCGTGTAATCATGGAAAGGATCGTTACTTTTCGTATACGGGATCGCCTGCCAAATTAGGCCTGATCCGTATTAGGCTTAACATCTTTCGCGGCCTACTGCTACAGTACTTTCGGTCAATAGAAATGTTGATCATCTTGAAGGAGAGCTTTTGGCCATTTGTTTGTGCGTCGAGCGGTCAACGCTGATATGTTGACCGTCTAATGCGCGTTGAGCCTTTCTAAATTTTGGGCCGCTTTTTTATTGGGCCTGCCAGTTATAGGCCTACCCATCACCGTTCAACTAATTAGACTACTCAATTTCATTAATCGCTCAATGTGATTAATTGTCCGACTGAATTAATCATCTAATTTGTAGTTTGGATACCCAATCGTTTAGGTGTATCGTCTATTGTTTTTCATGTCTTTTTACCCACTTGACGACTTAGCTATTAAGTCATTCAGCCATTCATCTAATTTCAATTCTTTTTATTTAGAGCATGATTTTGCACTCGTGCTTGGATCTAATGGACCGGTTAATTCTTTCTCCTTTTAAGGGTTTTATATAGGGATTTACTATATTAATCAGTTGAATTTGTTTTATTTTAGAATGTATTTCACAAAAAGTAATCTAAAATTAATCATATTATCATTATTTGTTTAATATACATATTTACGATGTTAACGATGAAATCTACTGTCATATATTATAATAATATACTATTATAGTATATTATTATAGAAGATTTTGTCTCAAATAAAGTAGTCCAAGCACCGACATTTCTCCATGAGACCGATCATGGAAGATCCTCGTTCTCCCTCGGCATGGTATCTGAACCCAACGCGACGCAAAGCTTGTGGCGGCTGTCACCAACGACTCTATCAGCCAAACAGATCAAGTTAGATTCCTGCACGCTGTCTTGTCAGACAACTGACGTCGTCACCCACTGCCCACACCTCCGCATCCAACAGCCGTGATTTTGTCCGTACTTCCATCCCACGGTCCATATCATCTCTCCCGACAGCAAGTTCACACTCAAAAAATCCTTCAACAAAACCCTCTCTGCTAGCTGCCTTGATAAACCACCTTTTCCTCTCCTTTCCCCCTCACAATTTTTAATCTTGGTCGCTCTGGGCGGCGATCACCCCATATCCGTCTAGTCTTCTCCTATATATCCAGCTCTCTCAATCTTCCCTCTCCTCTCCTTGTCCCTATTTCAAAACCAAAAATAAAAATAAAAAATAAAAAATAAAATTGAGGGATTCATTTCTTATCATAAAGGAAAGTGGAAAAAATTTTTCTGGGTTATCAATCGATTTTTAGCAGCGCTGTTGGTTTATGTTGTGAATAATCAGAGGAGAGGGAAGAGTATAAAAGTACCCAAAAAAAAAGTTGATATTTACAAAAAAATAAAATAAAAATTTTTGGAACAAATTTGAAGATCGCTAGGGTTTGTGTGGTTGAGATGGCTCAGGTTCAGATGCAACCAAACGGTGTGGTGGCAGATGCGGCTGTTGTTGGCGGTGCTGGTGGAGGCGCATTTGGGACAACGTCTTTGTACGTGGGTGATTTGGATTGGAATGCGACTGATTCTCAGTTGTACGATCTGTTTAGCCAGGTTGGTCAAGTGGTCTCTGTTCGTGTTTGTAGGGATTTGACCTCTCGGAGATCTCTTGGATACGGTTATGTTAACTATGGGAACCCGCAAGATGGTTAGTTAATCGCTTATCTTTCGTGTTTAATTGAATTTACTGAATTAGTTCATCTGGGTTTCTGTTCACCCTTTTTTTTCTGTATTTTCTTTTCTTTTGTGATCTGATCACCATCTGCTGTGCCTTTTTTTAGTGTTAGTTTGGTGCAAGTAATTGCCTTTTCTTTACCATTAATCACTACTCGCGTGCGGTTTATTAATCACTACGTGCCTGTGGTTTATTGTTTATTTTATCTGGTTTCGAAGATTTCATCAGTCAAGTTTTTCTTTCCTGGCTAGTATTTGTTCTTGACAAAAGAATTTCTAGAGTTCATGTTATCTCTGATCAGAAATACTTCCCTTACTATATAAACATTTTTGTTAGTATAGTTATGGTAATTTCGTCCACTTTTCTATCCTGTGTGATGGATGCCAAAGATTTGGTGAGTAACGCAATTGTCAAGCAGAGTGATGTTTTATTTTTTTTAGGCAAAAGAGTAGGCGTTGCAATTGGGCTAATTTCGCTGAAGGATGACGTATGGGTCTTGACTTTAATCCTATGAGTGAATTCTTCAGATTCTATGACATTTCCTTTGGGGGAGGGGGATTGGTGAATAAAGTTAAGGTTTCTAAGAAAGATGAACTTTGGGTGGTGAATCCTTGTTGATGTGTTCCTGGTCCCCGATTGTCGTATGGATTAGAGAACTTTTCGATCTTTAACTGCGGGTTGGTCTGGATCGGGTTCGGTCTCCGTTGCTACTAGCCTAGAACCTACACACCACAGACTGCAAACGAGAGGTCAGAGGCCAGTGGGATGTTGTCCCACCTTGAACACTTCGACGCTCAAGTCAGATATCTTCCGCGATAAATGGAGAAATGCACGTCTAAAGGTAAACGTGATAAGAATGCAAGGATGTGGGAGTGTGAATGGGATGTGTTTGGAGATCTGAGCTCCGTTGGTTGCACCGCTGTGGTTGTCTTACTTACTCTGCCGAGAAGTGGCGGTGGCTCGATGGTAGAGAGCTGGTTCTTGCCCCTCGAGATAGAAGGGTGAAGGATCGAACACTTAATCTCTACTCACTGTTTTCTTTGCTTAAGGTTTTTTCTCCCTCTTTCTCCCTTCCTTAGCCGGAGAAGATATTTATGGGCTCTCCTTGGGAGGCTTCAGGAGCTGGGCTCCCGACAAGAGGTTGGCCGGGATTCGCCAGCCACTGGGCGCTGGTGGTGGCCAGAAGAGTTGATTGTCGTCTTGCAGAGGCTAGGGGACTATTACCAAGCGCCAAACACGCCTGGTCTGCTCCCCGCATTGGGATTGGTTGAGTTGTTGTGAGGACGACCTGTCCCGTAGCTTACAGCGATGACCTCTCCCTCATTGGCTAGCATCTTCTGCACCGGTTTCTACCATTTGCAGCCGTCCTGGCAGGTTGTGAAGGCGTGTTGATTGGCTGCCGACCTGGGGCGTCACGTGGGCTGCACGCTAGGATCCGTTGAGCTTCACTAGGAGGTTTGGGCCCTATTGCTTGGTCAGACTAGCCCCCCTGTGATTGGGCCTTATCGTTCTCGGTCCATATCTAAGTTGGACCCAACATTAGCCCCCCATGCCTTGAGACAGCCCATCGCCAGGGCTTGGCATGTCCATGATGGGTCCAGTGAACAGTTCCCATGGGATCTCCTTGAGATGTGCTGGTTTTCGTCCCTTTATGGCGTCGCTCCTTCCCCATGCTGATGCGTTGCTTTTCAGAGACAAGTGCAGGATTCGGAGCTCTATTAGGAAAGATTACCGCCTGAGTTCTTTTCCCACATTGATGGCTTTCCCATTCTTTGATAGACGGCCATTGGGAGGCGTGCCCTTTTGGGAACTCTAGCGGCTTTATCTGTAGGTAAAGCAGAAACTAGGGCCGTGGCACATTTCGAAATAGCTGAGCCCCCAGTGTCAGTTGTCGATGAAGCAATTAGTGAGTTTGAGGTCATGGTGAGGCCCATGAAACCGAGGAAATTGTTGTAGCTCACGAGTCCGAGGCCGAGGAAGTTGCTGCTGTTGTGGATGTGGCTCAAGCGTAGGGAAGATTGGAGCCCGAAGTCCAAAGAGAGGAAGAATTACCAAGGAGATCTCCCTTTTTGAAGGTTCGTTCCTCGGCATCTTTTGATCCTTCTCTTTAAATAAGGATCTCCTGACTGGCTTTTTCCTCGCAATTACGTGAATGGGTCGGCCGATTTACTTCAATTATTGATGAAGCTGCCTAATCCTGCGTAGACTTAGATACCTTCAAGGCTTTGGAAGAACGTGCCGATCGTCTCGAGTATGAGCTCACAGAGGCAAAGAATAAAATTTCTTCGCTTGAGGAGTCGTTGAAGACTCAACAACAACAGCATTCCTCCCTTCGAAACAGATGTCTTCGTCTGGAGGGGGAGCTCAGGTTCTCAATAAAGGCTGTGGACATTAGATTTGCACTAGAGAGAAAGTATTGGGACGGCACCGGACTTTGTCGACACATAATCCGCTTAGCAATCCCAAACTTTCCTCTCTCCCTGCTCCATCCAAGGAACGGTAGTGCTGGATGTAAATTAGATCTGATTGGTTGCCCGAAAGAGGATGAGATTCTAGATTCATTTGAGCCAGAATCTTCCGGGGCTTAAAAACATTTTTTTTTAAAAAAAATGTATGTATCGATCATATGAATAAAATGCGTTCCCCAATTCGATTTCTCTTTTTAGATTGTTCATAGGCTAGGTCCCTATTCTCTTTTAGGACACATCATAAGGGTGTTTCATCCCTTGTGAGTGAGATGTCCAAACCCAACGATCATGTTTGGTTGATGATGCTTCCTCTAAGGTCTCCGCACTCATACCGTTTAAGCCCCTTAAGTTTCAAGGCCCAACCTCAGACGGGTTGCTTGGTGCTCTTACTGAGTTTTGGGAGTTCGACTTCTAATGAGCCACTCGGTGATGTGTTCGAATTTCAAAATTCGACCTTTTCTGGGTCGCTCAGTGATACCGAGTTTTGCTTGCTGCTCTAGGGCAGCTCTGGGAACAAGTAAAGAGGAAAATTTCACTTGACTTAAGGGCAGCTTAGGTCATGTAACTGTACGAAATGACATGCAAGCATTTGGATGAAATGCAAGATAATGAATAAATAAAAGGATTCATTTTATTAACTTAAACGTGATACAAGCACATCGAATGATGCAATCGACCTTACCTGACTGTTAACACGTTTACTGATAATATTTTTTTAGGTGAGAAGTATTCCACATTCGAGGGACTAGTCTGCCTTTTTGGATGCGTAACTTGTACGTCTCATTTCAAAGGATGGCCAAGACTAGGAATGACTTTTCCTAAGTTGGAGAAAGTTTGTTCCTATCAGTATTTTTTCCCGTAGCCTCAATACTTCACAATACTAGGTCACCTACTTCGAATTGACGTGCCTTCACTTTTTTATTGTAATATCTGGCAATCTTTTGCTAATATGCCACCGTTCGCAGCCTTGCCATATCTCTGGCTTCCTCAAGCATGTCAAAATTCTCTCGGAGCCTTTGTGAATTGTTGGCTAGGTTGAAACTTTCCAACCGAAGGCTGGACAGTCCGACCTCTACTGGAATGACTACCTCAACTCCATAGCATAAGCTAAAGGGCGTCTATCTAGTCGGTTCTCTTGGTGTTGTTCTATACGACCATAAGACCGACGGAAGTTTATCTACCCAGGAGCCCCCAGCATGCTCTAACTTCGTCTTCAATCCGTGTAGTATCGTGCGGTTGGTAACTTTCACTTGTCCGTTACTTTGCGGGTATGCGACTGAGTTATGGACCAACCTTATCCTCATGTTTACACAATATTTGATAAACCGTTTACCGGTGAATTGAGTTCCATTATCGGTTACAATATATTCTGGAATATCAAACCTGTACACGTTATTTTAACGGACGAACTCCGTGGTGTTCTGCTCGATTGTTTGAGCTAATGGTGCGGCCTCGACCTATTTTGTGAAGTAATCGATGCCGGCAATGATGAACTTCCTTTGCCCAAAAGTTGTTGGCAACGATCCGAGGATGTTAAGCTCCCACTGTGCAAATGGCCAAGGTGATTACAAAGTTCTCAGCTCTGTGTGAGGTTAATGGGTAAGATTCCCATGGACTTGGCAATTTTCGTACTTCTGTACGAAGTCCATGGCATCGTTCTTCATGGTTGGCCAGTAATATCCTCATCTCATCAGCTTGAAAGTAAGGTTTTTGCCCCCGATGTGGAATCCGCAAATACCAAGGTGCACCTCTCTAAGAGCGTAATCAGCTTCTTCTGGAGTAAGGCACCGCAAGTATGGAGCAGAAAAACCACGACGGTATAACTGGCCATCCATGATCGTATACCAACCCGCCATCTTTTTCACCTTTTTCCTCCGTTCGAGTCCTCGGGTAGAGTTCCTTCAAACAGATACTTTAAATATGGAGCTATCATATTGTTCGCGCTAATTATCTGCATAACTTCCGGTTTAGGATCTTCTATGCTGGGATTTTCGAGGACCTCACGCATTCCTCAGGCATATGCTTAGGGTCTCCAGACGCTGTTGCCTTTGTCAATGAGTCAGCTTTGCCATTCTCTCCTCTTGGAATATGGGTTATTTCCACCTTCTCAAAAACCGAAATCTGACTTTGGACCTTTGAAAGGTACCTGGAAAGTTGTGGGTGGCTCACTTTAAAATTTTTCAGAACTTAGTTAACAACCAATTCCGAGTCATTGTAGACAACCAGGTTCTTGGCTGAGCATTCTTTAGCTAACCGAAGTCCAGTGAGTAATATTTCATACTCCACGACGTTGTTTGTTGCCGGAAACCTGAGGATCATTGAATATTTAATCTCTAATCCTTCGGGTGTCCTTAGCACAATGCCAGCACTATAACCATCCTTCATTGAAGAGTCGTCCACATACAAAGTCCAAACTTGAGAGTTAAAGTTGCTCATCATTGTTATACAGGTCTGACGTGTCCAGAGTAAATGTTGATGTTTCAACAATAAAATCCGATAAGGCCTGACCTTTTAAAGCAGGCCTCGGATGGAATTCTATGTCGAACTCACCTAACTCAATGGCCCACTTAACTAGCCGCCCAGACATATCTGGCCTCTGCAATATTGCTTTTAAAGGCTGATTCGTCAATACTACAATTTTATTCGCTTAAAAATATGGTCTTAATTTTCGAGCGGAATACACAAGCGCTAATGCCATTCTCTCCGCATAGGTGTATCTGGTCTTTGTGTCCGCCAGGATCTTGTTGACATAGTACACAAGTTGCTCCCTGTCGCACTGTTGCCGAATCAAGACTGAGCTTAAAGTTGCGTCGAACACAACTAGATACAAATACAACACCTCGCTTTCTAGAGGGGAAGTCGGAAGAGGAGGGTTGGAGAGATACTCCTTAAAGTCTTTGAAGGATGCTTCACAGTTGGTTGTTCATTGAAAACCGTTAGTCTTAGTTCCCCTTAGAGCCTTAAAAAAAGGTAAATATTTCTCGGCTAATTTTGCTAAGAATCGAGAAAGTGTTGCTATCTTTTCAGTTAACTTTTGGAGTTTTTTGTACTGTTCGAGGGGAATTCATGCCAAGGATAGCCTTGATCTTCTTAGGATTTGTTTTGATCTCTCGGTGTGAAACGATATAGCCTAAGACTTTTTCCGATGCCACTCCAAATGTGCATTTTGCGAGATTAAGCCTTATATGGTATTGCCTCAGAATGTTGAACGTCTCCCAAAGGTCTTGAATATGGTGTTCGGTCATTTTGCTCTTTACGAGCATATCATTCACGTAGACCTCCATGTTCCGTCCGATTTAGGCCTTGACATCTTATTGATGAGCCGTTGGTAAGTAGCACCAGTGTTCTTCAGTCCGAAGGGTATAACTTTGTAACAGTATGTCCCTTGGTCTATCATGAATGACATGTGCTCCTCGTCCTTTGGACTCATTCGAATTTGATTATAACATGAGTACGCGTCCATGAAACTTAAAAGCTCATGTCCGGACATCGAATTCACAAGCTGATCAATCCTCGGAAGTGGGAAGCTGTCCTTTGGACATGCCCTGTTGACATCCGTGAAATCAACGCACATCTTCCACTTTTCGTTACTCTTCTTGACCATGACTACGTTTGATAACCAATCTGAATACTAAACTTCCCTGATGAACCCAGCATTCAAAAACTTTCTTACCTCCTCTCGAATGACAATTAGCTTCTCAACCGAATAGTTTCGCCGTTTTTTCCGATCGGGTTTGCAACTGGTATCTAGGCCCAATTTATGGACTATTACTCCAGTAGGTATCTCAGGCATATCACTTGATGTCCAGGCAAAAACGTCCAAATTTTGTCGGAGGAAGCTGACAAGCCGCTCTCGAAAAGTCTTTGGTAAAGAGCTTCCTATCTGGACATATATTTCAGGATCATTGAGATCCAGGGGGATTCGGTCAGTCGACTCCCCAGATTGAGCTTGCTGTAACGTTGTCTCATCACAAAAGCCATTGTTTTCGACGGGTTGGAAAGAGGTGTCTGAGTCACTTAAGATAGATAACATGTTCGTCCTGACACTTGGTCTTTGAGGACTTCTCCAACTCCAAATGGCATTGGGAATTTCATCTTTTAATGGGGAATGGAAATTACAGCTTCGAAGGCAGTTAAACAAGGACGTCTGAGGATTGTGTTATAGACTGATGGAAGGTCTATTACCAAGAAGAAAAGAGTCTTGGATATAATCCTTGGGTAAGTCCCCAGAGTGAGTTCGAGTTGTACGACTCCCAAACCGATACTGGCTCATTGTCGAGCCCGTAGAGCGGTCATTTAGCTGCTTTCATTTGACTTTTTTTAAGTTCTAACTTAAAGTAGGTGTCAAGATAAAGCAAATTTTGTGAACGTCTGGTATCAATAAACGCTCGTTTTAACTGATAATCCACGATGCCATCAGAAATGAGTGCTGATACAACCAGGGGGTCAAAATGGGGAAAAGTTACATAAGCCATGTCCTCGACACTAAAACTAATAACCTCTTCCCTATTCCCTATCCTCAGCTTCTTGCTGGTAGCGGCCGCCTTGGAACTTTCTTCAGCGCTGCTTTTGGCCGGTTGTGCCGATACCATGCTCACGACTCCTGCGGCCACTCGGTTTCTTGGTTGATCGGCTCTACTATTGTTTGCCCCATCAGAAGTCTGTCCAGGTCTCTGCAAGGAACGGTTGAGGAGCCCTTTCTTGATCAGTTCTTCAATCTCCTTTTGCAGGTGTCCTGCAATCTTCCATACTGTGCCCTCCGCACCGATGGTAATGACAGTGTTTCGACTGGTCACCACCATCAGGGTTCTTCGAGAATTTCGACCACTTGAAGAACTTTTCATCCTGAATTTACATTAAGATGTTGGTGCGAGAGTTATTCAGGGGGGTCAAGCTCAAGGGCCTGAGCTCCCTTGAGCAACTCGTTCGGACTTTTGCAGCTTCCTTGGTCCTTGGGGACCTTGACGGTCCCCATCCTTCTTTTTTCCTTCCACCGCCCTTGGGTGGGTAATCTCTTCACGATTGGGTCTCTTGGCTTCATTAGCTTCTTCTGCCATTATGTATACCCGAGCGATTGCCTCAGCCTCCTTGAAGGTCTATGACTCCTTGTGTACGAGGCGCTTGAAGAAGCTACCTCCCTCCAGAGCAGACAAGAACATAGTGAGCTTAACTCCATCAGTAAGCTTTGGGATCTATCTCACTTCTGCAATGAATTGCTTCAAAAAAATTTTCAAACTCTCCCTGGATTCTTGCTTCACACGAGCAAGGTGCCACTGTTGCTTCTCTAATTTCTGACTAGAAGCAAACTGGGAGAGGAAATTCTCCACCAACTCACCAAATGATCGGATTGAGTTTGTTTGCAGTCCATAAAACCAAATCCTGGCATCGTCCTTAAGTGTCAAGGGGAAACACTGTCACTACGTTATCTCATCTAAGCCTTGAAGGCTTAGGTGCATCCGGAAGTGATCCAAATGATCAATTGGATCGGTACTTTCATCGTAGATATCAAGATTCGGCATTTTGAACTTGTGAGGAAGCGGCCTTGTCCAGATCTCCATAGTAAATGGTGATCTGCGTAGGTCGGCAGTTCCTTGGCTTCTCTTCACACTTAGGTCTCTTGGCTTCATTGGCTTCTTCGGCCGTTATGTACGTTCGAGCGATCGCTTCAGCCTCCTTGAAGGTCTATGACTCCTTGTGTACGAGGCTCTTGAAGAAGCTACCTCCTTCCCAGAGAGATAAGAACACAGTGAGCTTAACTCTATCAGTAAGCTTTGGGATCTATCTCGCTTCTACAATGAATTGCTTCAAAAATTTTTCAAACTCTCCATGGATTCTTGCTTCTCACGAGCAAGGTACCACTGTTGCTTCTCTACTTTCTGATTGGAAGCAAATTGGGAGAGGAAATTCTCCACCAACTCGCCAAATGATCAGATTGAGTTCGTTGGCAGTCCATAAAACCAAATCCTGGCATCGTCCTTAAGTGTCAAGGGGAAACACTATTACGTCGTCACCTCATCTAAGCCTTGAAGGCTTAGGTGTATCCAAAAGTGATCCAAATGATCAATTGGATAGGTACTTCCATCGTAGATATCAAGATTCAGCATTTTGAACTTGTGAGGAAGCGGCCTCGTCCTGATCTCCATAGTAAATGGTCATCTGCGTAGGTCTGCAATTCCTCCTCCAACATCATCCCCAAAAACATGTTGCCAAATCTTCTCAAGTTTCTCCTCCATTTGGGGAGGAGCCGTCATCCTCTTCTTGTTGAGATAGTCTCTCAACTCGTAAGGATTCTGCCCAGTCTGAGAAGTTGGACGGCTGCGACCCTTTGGAGGGAACTCACCACGAGAAGACCCTGCTTGACAGGCGAGCTCCCGTGAATACCGAGGATTTCGCCTCTTTGGGCTATGCTTCCGAACTCTTGAACTTAAGTGATCTTCAAGTTGCGATAGAACTTTGTTGCTCAAGGCAACCTGGATTTTGGGCTCGTTGTGTTGGCTAACTTGCTTTGAGGGGTGCTTCTTTCCCCTACCCTTTTTCTTAGATGTGGTGGTCTGAGAGGCCGAGGGTGATGCCCCTTTTGGCCGCACGTCCAATCGCGAGCAGCTGGTGTGGATAGCTTTCGAGATGTCATCCATCCTCGTAGCAAGTGCTCGTACACACGGGTTGGGATGGTCATCCATCCTACTGCCCATGGGAGGGCGATTACCACACGAAGTGGCATCCCGGACAGGCACACTAACTTGCGCTCAAGTGTTCACCATGCTGAAATTGTTGAAAGTATGTGGATTAGACTTTTAGTCGTTCCTACAGATGGCGCCAATAATGCATTCCTGGTTCCCGGTTGTCGTACGGATTAGATAGCCATCCGATCTTCCACTGCGGATCAATCTGGATCTGGTTTGGTCTCCATCGTTGCTAGCCTGGAACTTACACACCACAGACTGCAAACAAGAGATCAAAGCCTGCCAATCTGGTCTGGTCTCCCTCATTGGCTGACATCTTCTACACTGGTTTCTGTCGTCTGCAGTCGTTTTGGCAGGCTGTGAAGGCGTGTTGATTGGCTGCCAACTTGGGGCGTCACGTGGGCCACACGTTAGGATCCGTTGAACTTCACTGGGAGGTTTGGGCCCCATTGCTTGGTCGGACTAGCCTCCTGCGATTGGGCCTCATCATTCTTGGCCCATATCTGAGTTGGACCCAACACCTGTGAAGTCTCAATTGCAATGACGCAAGTGGTAAGCACAGTGGGCATGCTTCACATCAATTCTTTTGTTCCTGTCTTCTCTAGTGTTCGGTTGAGAGCTATCATCAATACACTAGCATTAGAGGTTGAGATGACCATAAAGATAGTTTGGTGTATGAAACTTCCATTATGCTCATGGCAAGGAAAGAGTCAGGCCATTTTAGGTCTATTTTTCCTGAACTTATCTTACATTATATGAGAGATTGTTTTTATGAATTGAATCCGTGACTGTCAGGTCACACAACAATAGTCTACTTTGCACCAAGGTTCCCCTTCAAGGTTGTGAATACCATACTGTGAGAGAAACTTCCACAAACTATCATTAGTGGCACCACAACTAGCCTTGGCATCATGCCTATTATTTTGTTCAAGATCATATCTATTATTAATCACCAAAAACGGAGCATATGTGACGCTGTATTAATCATTTCTTCTCCAAAGCAAATGTTGTTTGGAACTGATTACCTAAGATAGACACCCTGACCAGTCCCCAACACCCAAGGTGATCTCTTTTGTTGGATGGAGACAAAAAAAATCTTTCATGAAGCTGTCTAGCCATCCTCCTGCAATCCTCAAGGGACAGATACTTGAGGAAAATTAAAGTTGTCACGATATAGGCTGTGTTATGTACGCAAGTGATATGAACCCAAAGAGAAAACATCTAGCCTTTCCACTTGTGGAACCCTTTCGACTGTATGTGTACAAAATTAGGACATTCTTCCCATAATTCCTAAATGCACTCGAAACAAGGGAGACACCACTGACCACACAACCTGCAACTGAGGAAAATTGTTGAATCTGGTACACTGATGCTTATTGTCTGGTCTGCCAGTTTGTCCATTTTGTAGATTTTTTTTCGCTGCTACAAGAGATTGTCAAACCTGGCCCATTAATGCCTTTTGTCTGGTCTGCCTGTTTTTCCACTAGCAGATTTTTTATAGGGGAGAACTGTAAAAAATGCTAGTCACCCATTATTTATGTATCTTTTCTTGTTTCAAATTGTCGTGAGATGTCTATAACACTGCCTTTTCAAGTGAAGGTATTGTGATACGAATTTGGCCAATATGATAAATATAATACAATGTGACAGCTGCAATATTGATAATTATCTTTCCTTATTTCTGCTGATATTGATGACAGCTGCGAGGGCTATAGATATGCTGAACTTTACTCCTCTCAATGGAAAGCCCATCAGGGTAATGTATTCTCATCGTGATCCTACTATACGTAGAAGTGGAGCAGGGAATATTTTTATTAAGGTAATTGATTACCTTATCTTTTACTTTTCTTCCATTTATTCAAAATTCTAGAGTTATTATATGCCTTCCTTCTTATTTGGCAGAATTTGGACAAATCGATTCATAACAAAGCCCTCTATGACACATTCTCTTCATTTGGGAATATTCTTTCTTGCAAAGTAGCAACAGACCCATCTGGCCAGTCAAAAGGTTATGGTTTTGTGCAATATGATAATGAGGAATCTGCCAAAAAGGCTATAGAGGAACTGCATGGTATCATGATAAATGATAAGCAACTATATGTTGGACCCTTTCTCAGCAAGCAGGACAGAGAAAATGCCATTGACAAAACCAAGTTCAGTAATGTGTATGTAAAGAATCTCACCGAGTGTACATCGGATGAAGATCTCAAAAAGGTCTTTGGCCAATATGGCACAGTTACTAGCGCTGTTGTGATGAGGGATCTGGACGGGAAATCAAAATGCTTTGGATTTGTCAACTTTGAAAATCCAGATGCTGCTGCTAAAGCCGTCGAGGCTCTCAATGGGAAGAAGTTTGATGATAAGGAGTGGTATGTTGGGAAAGCCCAGAAAAAGGCTGAAAGGGAAGCTGAGCTGAAACTGCGATATGAACAGAGTATGAAAGCAGCTGTGGACAAATATCAAGGCACAAATCTGTACATAAAAAATATAGATGATAGTGTTGATGATGAGAAGCTTAGAGAATTGTTTTCCCCATTTGGTTCCATTACTTCATGCAAGGTTGGTCACATGCCATTTTTAACTTGAAATGTACGTGTTGATTTTATCTATGTTAATCTTTGTTTAGAGTTGGTAAGACTCCATTTTGTTGATATCTTGATAGGTTATGCGAGATCCTAATGGTGTAAGCAGGGGATCAGGCTTTGTTGCTTTCTCAGCAGCTGAAGAGGCATCTCGAGCTGTAAGCGGATATGTTTGTATTCTTGTATAAGATCATATCACTTTACTGTATTCTGTTTTGTTTTTTGTGTTTTCTCTTTTGCTAGGTGATGGAGATGAATGGCAAGATGATTCTTAGCAAACCTCTGTACGTTGTGTTGGCACAGCGGAAAGAAGATAGACAAGCAAGGATGCAGGTAATCGTTTCTTCTTTTTCTAGCAAGGTACTTTTTTCCTTGTTCCTTAGTCTTATTTGTATGAACAACTTTTGATTGGATTGATAATTTTCTGCAAGCTACATATATTTGTTTATTTATTTATCCTTATTGTCTTACATGGGGCACTATGTTGTGGAAAATAAACAGAGACAATTGTGTTTCTACAAAAAGTCATTAATTGACACTGTTGACTCAAATAAGAAATTGTGATCTGGAAAATAGCCAATTCTCTTTTGAAGCAATATCACCTATGAAAAGAAAAGAAATTTATGAGCAGCAGAAGCTATATTTGGAACACAAGTCTACCATTGATCACCCTGAAAATGATGTTTTAATGCCCCTTTTACAACTTTTCAAAGCCAGGCGCTGCATTTTATTTTTACTAATAATAAAGGGCTTTTGTTAAAGATAAATTTTCTATTTCATGTCTTTTTTTGGCTCCTCATCCATTTTGCTTCTCTTGAATTCTGCAAATAGTGGATTTCTAGGACGGTAGTGCTTTGAAGGGGGGAGACCACTGCTATATTTAGATACTTTTAGAGAAATATAATATCTCAGTATCCGCTTGTTCCCCCAACATTGTTTGGAGTATTATTTTGAGTTCCCTTTTTTGTTATGAAAGGGCAATTGCAGAAGAAGCCAGTCTTCTATTTATCTTCTTGCTGTGTTTGCTGGGTGCTTGTATATGTTTTAAAAGATTCCTAAAGCTTCAGTATTCTACTTTGCTTTTGGTGGTTCTGCATTTGTTTTAGTTTTCATCTCAAATTGCACTGCTAAAGTGCTATATAACCATGCTTGAGGTTTTGTAAATTGTGTTATAGATGGTCAGCCATCTAAATGTTGAAGTTGGTAATTTTTTGGTATATAGGCTCGATTCTCCCAGATGCGTCCAGTTGCAATGCCACCTTCAGTTGGTCTTCAAATGCCTATGTACCCTCCCGGTGGCCCAGGGATTGGACCTGTATATTATGGTCAAGCCCCTCTTGGGATTGTTCCCCAGCAGGTGATAATCTTTCCCTGTGCAACTGGATTCCATTACATGGCATTACTTATTTGAAAGTTTTGCTTATCGACTTGATTGTGCTAAAGAGTCTTTCAGATTATTGCATGTTTCCACCATCCACCCCCCCTCCAAAAAAAAAAATAAAATTATCTTCAAATTTGTCCTTTGTCAGCCCGCATTTGGATATCAGCACCAACTTGTCCCTGGTGTGAGACCTCCTGGGGCACCGATGACTAATCTCTTTTTCCCAGCAGTTCAACAAGGCCAGTTTCCCAGTGGCAGACGCACAAGGGGCATGCCTATGCAGCTGAATCAGCCACTACCTTTGATGCAGCAGCAGGTTGATTCTTTTTTGTTGGTTGTTGGTTTTATTACATGGTCTTGTCTTGTATTGCATGAGTGATTATTTTTATAATTCAAACCCGTGACTATTAAATCATACAGCGACAATTCTACTGTTATATCAAGGGATCTGCAGATTTTCTGGCACGCAAACTGTTCATTTCTCCCAAAAAAGAGAGAAGTTTGGAATGTCATTGGTCGGCTTTCTGATATATAATTGAGCACTCTATTTGAATACAGATGCTGCCGAGGGGGCATTATCGCTATCAGTCTGCACGTGGTCTTCCAGATGCTGCTCCCCTTCAGGGCGGCAGCATGACTCAACAATATGATAAAGGTGCTATGCCTGTTCCTGATGCTGCATTGTCTCCAGCAATGCCTGTTCATACCATTGCTAGGCTTCTCCCACAGGCTAATCCTGAAACCCAAAGGCTCGTAAGTTTTTTTCTTAAATCCTTATTCTGATCCATCTGTTGCGGAATCTTTGAGAGCAATTAGCATTTTAGATGAGTGTATATGACATGCTTTTGTGGTTGTTCAATTTTCTGTAGCTGCTTGGGGAGAACCTATACCCACTTGTTGAGAAGCTGGAGCCCGAAATGGCTGCAAAGATTACCGGAATGCTCCTTCAGATGGATCAGACTGAGGTGCTGCACTTGTTTGAGTCCCCCGATGCTCTTAGAGCTAAGGTTTCTGAAGCCATGGAGGTCCTTAGGAATCTTGCTCAGCAGCAGCACTCCAACAGCACTGTGGATCAGCTTGCTGGATTGTCACTGAATGACAACCTGCCTTAGTGCGCGAAACCTTGCATGGAAGTCTGGTGAAGATAATAAAAAGAATACTTTGGTAATTAGAAAACAGCATAACAAATTGCCGGGTTTTGGAACGAATTTTCGGTGTGGTTTTGATACACAGCTTGATTTGATTTTTGTGGAGTGGTTTATCGATGCTGTTTACGTTCTATTGCTTCTCTTCGGATTTGGTTTTGATATAGAGAGATGGTAAGGTGTGGGTGCCAGGATTTCGTAATTTTTTTGGGAAGATGCTGATTGTTTCTGATCAGTTAACCGACATTATGGTTCAATTCTGAGTGCCGCCTATGGTCTGGCACATGTATTCTGTTGTTGCCCTCCGCAATTTTATCTGCTCTTTTGGGTTGGACTATAGACTGGGTGGTGCAGAATGTTGCTTGATTGGAGCAAAGTTGGTTTAGGTGGTTGATTTGAGTGGCATAGTGGGGATAAATTTTTTTGCTGTCAAACAGACGACGATAGACGAAGGAAAAGGCTTTTGAAGAACCGGGTTTTCTTTGTTATGGACGAAGGATTGCACTCTGGGCTATAGATCATTCTTTATGAAATATATAACCATCTCTGAGTACATTTGTCTGTCCCATGCCAGCTTAGCTTTACTTAAAAGATATGTAAGTTGGGTAGTTTTATATATTTATAAAGGACTTGAGCTTCGATATATTTCAGCTCAGGTTAGTTATTTGATATTTATAAATAGGCTCAAGTTGAGCCTTATTTTTCTAATATGAACCTAGTTTTATTTTCTTAGCTCGAGCTCAACTTGGTAAAAATTTTATAAGCTTGAGTTTGGTTTATTCATGTAAGAACTTTAATGAGATAAAATTTTTAATCCACAGGATCTTCATTATCATATTTTTTTCACTAATTAACTAAGTATAAAATTATATTTATATACTTGGATTCATTAACGTTAAACTTTTATACAATATCATAATTATTTTTTTTTAAGAATCGGGAGATGATTTCTCTCTTTTCTCTTTATGATTTGTAGAACTTTAACAAATCTTGTATGTCCCTAAAATGATGGCCAATGACGCCCTTTTATAGAGGGAGAAAATATTATTTTTAAATTACTAAAATGTCTCTCCTTTTACCTAAGAAATGTGTTATGAACAGACATAATCGTTAAGAAGTAATATCCATTCGTTCAACGGGTATATCTCAAAGAGACGTATTTATTCATTAAAAAATATATCTATTAGGAAATAACATATCATTTTCATCAAATGATATGTTTTAAATGAGCGTGTCTTTTAAAAAATTTCTCTTCATTATATATATATAAACTAATAGGATTATTTAATCAATTCAATAAATTAATAATTCATATGTCATGTGGGACATATTTCTAACATTCTCCCACTTGACCCATATGACAATAATATTTATTTGAATTAATTAACTTTAAGCGTGCAATATTATAATCCTTTAATAGTTTATATGTAATAATACTATAATCAAATAATCGACAAATACAAATCATAGTGATTCCATATCATTATACGATATGGTTTCTTCCATGTATCACACATCTTATAAATTATATGATCAAGTTTTAAATGAAAAATATCATATGGTCAAACAGTAATATTTTAGTAAGAGACAGTCCTTGTTATTATTAATTTAAAACCTTAAGTTCGAACAATATGAAATAAATAGGATATATCAGAAACACATTATTTGAGATCTCAAATGTTAAAGCAATTTTATTACATCATATGTAACAACAAAGATCCATACTATCAACATGATTCACAAATATTTTTAAAAGTAAACATTTATTTAATGGATCTGCAATCATAAGTTTGGCGCTAATATGCTCAATGGACACCTTTTGTTTTTCAATTTCACTTTTAATGGCAAGATATTCAATTTTCATATGTTTAGCACCATTTGAATACTTATCATTCTTTGAGAAGAAAACTGCTGTAAAATTATCACAATAAATTTTCAACGGCTTGACTATACTGTCAACAATTTCAAGTCTTAAAATAAAATTCCGTAATCATAATATATGTTTAGTGGATTTAAAGCATGTCACAAACTTTGCTTTCATCGTGGACACGTCAATCATATATTGTTTTATACTTTTTCATGAAATAGCTCCTTCATCCAAAAACAAAATATATCAAGATGTGAACTTTCTGGTATCTGAATATCCAACATAGTCAGAATATGAATATCCTATCACCTCCAAATGATCGAACTTCTTATAAGTAAGTATATAATCTTTAGTTCCTTACAAGTATCTCATCACTTTCTTTGCAAGTTTTCAATGATCCACACCAAGATTGCTTTGGTATCGTCCGAGTATATCAATCGCAAAACTTATATCTGGTCTGGTGCAAGTCTGTGTATATTTTAAATTTTCTACAGTAGACACATAAGGAATATCCTTCATTTGATTTCGTTCCCATTTATTTTGTGGACATTATATTAAACTGAATTTATCACCTTTCTAGACTGGAGTAATATTAGCTGCACAGTTTTTCATCCCAAATCTCTCTAAAATTTTATTGATATATCCCTTTTGAGATAATCCCAACAATCCATGTGATCTATTTCGAAATATTTCTATTCCTATCATATAAGTTGCATCATTCATATTTTTCATATTAAAATTTTTAGAGAGATAGCCCTTAGTTTCATGTAACAATCCAAAATCACTGATTGCAAGTAATATATCATCAACATATAGAACCAAAAATATAAACTTACTCCCACTGACTTTCAGGTATATATACTGATAAATGATATTTTCTGTAAAATCGAAGGATAAAATGGTATTATGAAACTTAAGGTACCATTATTGTGAGGCTTATTTAAGTCAATATATTGATTTCTTTAATCTGTAAACTAAGTTCTCTTGTCCTTTGATAGAAAATCTTTCAGATTGTTTCATATAAACCTCATAATCTAAGCTTCCATTAAGAGAAGCAGTCTTTACATTCATTTGATGCAATTCCAAATTAAAATGTGCTACTAATACTATTATAATTTTTAAGAAGTCCTTTTTAAAAATTTGAGAAAAAGTCTCCTTATAATCAATGCCATCTTTTTTAGTATAACCTTTAGCTACAAGTCTGACCTTATATCGTTCGATATTATCTTTAGAGTCGCGTTTGATTTTAAACACCCATTTATAACCAACTGTTCTGCAACCATCAGACAATTCAATAAGATCTCAGATTTCATTATGTGTGCCATTGATTTTAGCTCATCTTTCGTGGCATCAATCCATTTAGAAGGATCATTTCTTTCTATGATTTGTTAGAAAGAAATCGGATCACATATATCCCTATATCATACTCAGATTCTTATAGATAAACCAAATAGTGATTTAAAATAGCAGATCTCCTTTCCCTATGAGATCTTTTCAACGCTACTTTATGTGATTGTTCTACATTATGTTCAATGGTGACATTTTCATTATGAAGGATAGAATTGTCAATCTGTTATTCAATAACAGTATGAACAACAGTTTCTTTAAAAATTATGGGTATAAAGACTTGTACTCTAATTTTTTTAATCTCCATATTTTATGAAATATCACTCCCACTGATTTCATCATTCTCAAAGAATCTGGCATTACCGATTTTGATTATTCTCGTACTGTAGTTAGGGTAGTAAAATTTATACCCTTTAGATTTTTCTAGATAACAAATAAAGTATCTACTAACAGTTTTAAAATCTAATTTTTTTTCTTATAGATTGTATATTCTAACATCTGCTTGATACCCCCAAATATGTAGGTGTTGAATACTTAATTTTCTTTCAGTCTATAACTCAAAAGAAATTTTTTAAATTACTTTATTAGATACCCGGTTAAGAATATAAATAACAATCTTAAAGGCTTCTATTCACAAAAATTTGGGTAAAAAGGAATAACTTAACATGCTCCTAACCATATCCATTAATGTACGATTATGCCGTTTAACAATATCATTTTGTTGTGGCGTACCTAACATAGTATATTGTGCACGTATACCATACTTTTCCAATAGCTTAGCAAAAGAGTTAGGACATTGTCTTGATACATCATATTTATCATAATATTTATCACCTCTATCAGATCGAAAGATTTTCATACTTTTATTTAATTATCTTTTAACCTCAGTAATATATATATTTAAAATATTTACAACCTGAGATTTTTCATACAATAAATAAATATAATAATAATGTAAAAAATCATCGATAAATGTGATAAAATATTTTTTTTCTCCTAAAGATGGAGAATCAAAAGGTCCACAAATATCTATATGGATAATCTTTAAAAGTTCTGAACTTTTTATAGCACCCTTCTTTGTATGTTTGGTTTATTTTCCTTTAATACAATCCACACATACATTAAGATTTGAAAAATCAAGGTTAAGTAAGATTCTTTTATTTATCAACTTTTTCATACGATCTTTAAATATATGACATAATCTTTTGTGCTACAAGAAAGAAGAGTTCTCATTTATACATTTACATTTTATTCCAACATTATGATGTAGGGTCATGAGAGTTTCAGCAAATTTTTTGTCAAGGCTTATTTTATAGGGATCATCAAAAAGAATTCTGAAATCGAAAAAGCTATATTTTTTTATATACTTACTCTTTTATTTTTAAACTTTAAAAAGTAGTATTGGATATCAAGTTTGGAAATAGAAATAAGATTTTTAAAAATTAAAGGTACATAAAGTATTTTCAACAAATCTAAATATATTTCAATATCAAGAAATAAATAAAAAGTTCCAACAGCAGTAATAGAAACTTTGACACCATTTTTCACGACAATAAAATTCTCATTTTGGTTTAGGATCTGGATTATAAGGAATTCCTACATCGATTTAGAAATATGAACGTTAGAGCCTGAATCAAACCACTAGGTAATAAAAAGTATTTCAATTAGGTTTGATTCAAAACAAATACATGCCAAATACTCACATTTTTTTTCGAACCAAGCCTTTCTTTTATAGCCGTCCTTCTTAAAGTGTCTCACCTTTTTTACAAAAGTGACAGTTTGTATTGCTTCCATTCTTTTGAGTCTCTGTACTAGAATGTGGCTCATTTTTCTTTGATGATCCAACTTTAATACTCTCTCTTTCTCTTTTTCTTTTCTTTATCACCATAACTCGTTAAATTAATTAAATAAATTTCTTATTGTTTGAGTCTTACTTCCTATTGAACCAACATGCTTTCCAATTTATTGATATTTTATTTATCCTTAATAGTATTATAATAAATTTGAAAAGATCCGTACTGAAGAAGAAGCGAATTCATTATAAATTGAATAAGAAAAAATTCGTTCACATCCATACCAAGAGCTTTAAGTTTGGCAACCAAATTGGTCATCTCAAGAATGTGTCCATGCATTTCTTAAATACTATCAAACTTTATGGTGGTTAATTTTATCATTAATGTTCTAGCAAGAGATTTATTCATAGACCAGATATAATTTTCAATAGTCTTCAATAAATCCTTAGCATTTTTAGTTTCAGAAAGTATAGATTTAATATTATTCGTCATTGTCATTTTTATAAATATCATGCTTATTTTGTTTGATTTTTTCTATACTTTAAAATAGAATTTTTCCTCATCACTACTTAAACCAGTAATAGTAGTGGACTTATCTGATTGTAATACGATATCAAGATCTAGTACACCAAGATGAAACTGAACTTACTCAAGCCAATCGAAAAAATTAGTTCCATTGAATATTAAAACAGAACAAGTGTGAGAATGTAGCAAAATCGAAACAGATACCGTAATAAATTAACATGCTTGATATTAATGCTTTGAATTAATAAAATTAGGAGGAACATAAAATATAAACAACGTTATTATAATCCACCATTGGGTGTAATTATAACACACTAATTAACTATTATAGTAATTCCTAATCACTTACAAAAATAATTAATAATGTTCTAAACTTTATACAAATCTATTACCTTTGGGTATCCAGGATCCTATTTGAAATAATGAATAATTATTAATTATCCTATTCAATTAATCAATCATGTAGAATTTGGTTCACCTTTGGGCCTACCATAATATCTACTGATTGAAAAATTATAACACTTTAAATTTATAAAGCAATTAAATTAATATATTGGATAACTATATTAATTTTTCATTCTATAATTTAATATCTATAAAATTTTTTAGTCTAACCACTTTAGTGGTTATTAGATTACATCATTGTATAGATATTTAATCACAATTATTTTGTACAATATCATAAATAATATATGTATAAATTTAAATATATAATATTTAATCACGATAAATTTAAATTTTACATCATATTACGGATATTAAATAAACAAATAATTACTTTTATATATAATATAATTATATAATAAACAAATATATTATATGATATTAATATATTATATTAATTTTCTTTTACGTTAACAAGTATATATATATTTCATTTTCATTCCATTTTCAGTTTACCTTTTATATAGATAAAACAAATGTTGTATAATTTTATATTTCTTTTCCCTGTTTATCTTCTTCTTCTGCCATCTCTCACCTCTGAAAACTTTCCCTTCAGTTTTCCCACTGCTGCCTAACATTGCAGACAATCGGCGCCAAATCGACCACCGCCGATAAACGTCGCAACGAACGATGGTCCGATTTCATCCAGCGGCGACCGATTTCAAACAACAGAAACCGACAACACTTTCGCGTCAAATTTCGGCACAAAATGGGCAACTGTTCATGTCGGCCGGCTACAAAACAGCGATGGGTTGATAGAAAACAACCATACTATCAGCAAACGGTGGCGGGTTCTGCCGCACACGCCACTCTGAAATGAAAACAGTTTAATTTTGCGCCATTTCCTCTGTTCTCCAAAATCCCCCCCCCCCTTTTTTTAAATATAACGTTGAATAATGGCAAAAGGGATTATGGATGGCACTGAACAGTGGCGAACAACAGAAGGCATAAACCGTCGCCGATAAAACAAATAAATTCACGCCACTTTTCTTACTGTTTCTTATGCAGAAACGGTTTGTTGTTTGGCGCAAACTGATGAAATGGCCATGTATGGTTATGACGCCTAATTTGATCTTCATATACACTGGCCGGGAACGCATGACCAGATTTAGAATGGCAGATAAAGGGTTTGAGTGACCAACAGGGCAGATGCTTGACCAACACGACAACACGTATTCTGTTTTTTTTTTTTTAATTAAAATAAATGAAAGATGAAAAAAGAGTGGCGCTAAATTGAAGAAAATACAATAATTAGAACCAAATCTCTGATACCATATAAAATACCACATGGAAGAACTTTAATGAGATAAAATTTTTAATTCATAGGATTTTTATTATCATATTTCTTCACTAATTAATTAAGTATAAAATTATATTTATGTACCTGGATTCATTAGTGTTAAACGTTTATACAATACCGTAATTGTTTTTTTTTTTCGAAAAATCGGGAGATAATTTCTCTCTCTTCTCTTTATGACTAGTAGAATTTTAACAAATCTTGTGTATCCCTAAAAAGATAGCTAAGGACGTCCTTTTATAAAGAGAGAGATGACCATTCCAAATTACTAAAATGCCCCTCCTTTTGCCCAAGAGATATATTATAAATAGACATAATAATTAAGAAGTAATATCCATTCGCTCAACGGGTATGTCTCAAAGAGACATATTCATTCATTAAAGGATATATCTGTTGAGAAATAATATATTATTTTCATCAAAGGATACGTTTTGAATAGGTATGTCTTTTAGAAAATTTTTCACCAATATATATATATAAACTAATAAAATTATTTAATTAATTTAATAAATTAATAATTTATATGTCATGTGAGATATATTTCTAACAATTCATGCATGAACAAAGTTTTCAACAAGTTTGTTAATAAGGTTTGTTTATGCATGGGTCAAAGGCAATCAAGCTTAGATTCCAAATTGAGGTTTATAGAAGGCTATTGTCACTTGTTTCTAACAACAAACAAGCTCAAATGAAATCTGACCAAATTGAGCTTTCAAGTTCTTCACTAACGATTTGACTTGCCTGTAGCCCTGATTATGTACCTGCTAATTTGATGGATTTCTTCTCCTCTCCTGTTCTCCAAGAAATATACAGGATTGAGGTAGGCCCTATGAAGTTAAATGTGTACCGTGTAAAATGTTAAGCTAAATTGGCCATCTCTTAAGCCAGATAACTGTACAAACGTGCCATCAAAACATGTCACCTTTGTTGGAGCTGGACCTGGCTTCCCCGTTAACCGGGTTTGAACTGCAGACAGGTGTTCAACGGCTTTTTTAACTGTGTTTCGCCGCATTATTTGTTCCAGTTTTTTTTTTCCCCTCCCTTGCCGCTATCAAAAAGTTGAAAATGAGTTGATCTTAGTTTGCCAATAAAAAAAGTTTACATAAGTGTGTGACGTTTTGAATTATCTTCTAAGTCCTATATATATTAATTATGATTATTGTAAGATTTATACTAAAAAAAATGTAAATGGATCAATAATTTTAATATATTAAATAATAAATACATAAATAAATAAAAGACCAAAAGAAAACAGAGGAGAAGGAGGAGAAATAGAAAGAAGAGAATGGTGAAAATCATTGAAGAATGATTTCGAGTCTTTCATGCACGAAATTTACCTGGACAACTTAAAACATTTACAACATAATCTATTAAATCTTGAAGATCTTGGATGAAATTGGTTAGGTAGCATAATAATGGAGGATTAGTAAGAATGCATGTCAAATTTAAAATAAACTAGGTGAAATTTGAATAAGAAAATTACTATAAGTGGAGTATGAGGTAAACTAGGATTGGTTGGCTATAAAATACCAGTCAAATTAAAGCTAAAACGATAATAATTTGAGACAAAAATTTGAAAAGTAGTAAAGGAGAAGGTGCTGAAAAAATAGAGGAAGAAGAAGGAAGTAATTAATGAATTTAGGTAAGTAATTTTTTAATCTTCTTGTATTTTACGATCCTATGCTTTTTTAATATCTTAAATAATTATTCATTTGTGTCAAATCTTTTTTATACTGTCTAATTTGAGAAAAATTTAAAAATGGTGCAAAAATAGGGGTTGAAGAGAAATTGGTAAAGTTGGACGATTTGTAATATTTGATACAGAATTCCGGTTATAATAGATGTATAAGAATTATACGATGATTTTGACAAATCTTTTTTATCAAGTATTTGTAAACAATTTGAATTTGAACAAAAATCAAAGTAAGACAGTGAAAACAGTGAAAAAGGGCCTTTGTTGTTTAAGCAGCTATGAGTGGTGGGACTGCTCCTTCGCGGTGCGGTAGTACAAGATGACAAAATATATCTTTTTTATGTTTCAATATAATATTCAGTCATACTGATTGTATAAATAATTTTTTATAACTATATTTTAGGTGATTCAATGTAATTTATGAGGTAGTACTTATTTACTCATGGATTCCATAAACAGTAATAGTGGAAGTATCAAATGATAACTTTTAATCACTTGATTGGAAGAGAAATGCAATCTCATATAATTGTATATACTAAGAAAGTACTTTTTTGGGATTAGTTTGAGAGTTATATATAATAATGTGGTTTCAGTTTTGGTATGACAAGGGAATTAAGTTAACGTATCGATTATTGAATATATTTAATTGATTATTTAGTGATACATTTTTTTCAATTGTTAAAGTCTACATGATTATGTTGATTGTTGGGGTCACTCCCGAGTGGCAAGGTAGGCCTTCAAGTTGACTTCTGTTGAAGCGTCATGTCCGAGCGGTTGCTGAGGACGAGGACGAGGAGCTTAGAGTCACAGACGTTGACTCTATCAACGTAGGCCTGCAAGTGGCCGTTTTTGCAGGTGGGTTGGTCACCCACTCTGATTGGATGTTGCAGCGGCTGCAACTTCCCAAGGGCGGGCCTGCCGTCTGACACGGCAAGCATGCGCCTGTCATGGCAGGCCTAGGACATAGGTCTGGAGACCTACGCCCAGTAGGGTGGGCGGACACGCCACCCTTGTGTATATAAAGAAGCTTGTTGTCCTTGCTGAAGTGTGTGCTAGAGTTGGGACATTTTTGAGTTCTAAGAGCCTTGAGAGAGCTGTGGGTAAGCTTTGTTGTAAAGATAGAGTGAGATGCACTTTAAGAGAGGAAGGTTGTACACTTGAGATTGTTTTCTTTCGTTAGAGTTTGAGTAGCCAACACTTGTAAACAATTCTCTTATAGTACATTTCTTCGTGGTTTTTCCCTTGGCCTTAGAAGGGTTTTCCACGTTAAAATTTGTGTGTTCTCTTTTGTACTCTATCCTTACTTTCCTTGCCGTCCGAGTGCTCTACTCTGTGTGCTGTCCGAGAACTCTGTCCGCTCGGTCACCGTACAGTCCGAGTGCTTTTGCGCCAACATTGATATTCCGTGACTTTTTTATATGGCTATTGTGTTTCTATTCTTATTTCTTTACTTATTTTTGGTTTTATATGAGTTATTGATATTGTTAAATTGGTAAGATATGATAGAGAACTACATATAAAGATGATCTATAATTGATGGCACATAGATCCTAAATATTATATATTATAGTCTAATACAGTATGATACTTTATTTTACATTTTATGAATAAAATAAAGTAAGATGTGCGAGAATACTATTGCATCTAGATGATATGGGTGCCAAAATATCTTAATGTACTCTATACTGTCCAATACTAAGGTCATTCTAATATCCTTGAGGATGAATATTTACATAGCATATTTTTCTCGTAGGATCTATAATATTATATTGAGATTAATATATAGAATATCCAGTGATTGATGGATTTATCACAGACATATGGTAAGATATTTTGGCATTATCCAATGGAGTGATGAAGAGTAATTTGATAATGAAATAATTTATCAAACCAATGGGAGCATAAATTCATTAGCATAAGATTTACGGTGGTAAAAATTATTATTGTTATGAAAAATATGATTGCTATACATGTTTCTTAATGAGATGGTTGACATTGCATATATTATATCCGATAGCTGTTGCTAGAGTTGCATAATCTCACATGTTTCTTGGCCTTTATCGATCTTTAATATCATTGTATTTCTAATTACGGTATTATTAGCTTCCAGGTAAGACTTCATATATAAAAATTCTATAATGAAAAATAAAGAAGAATATTGACAGGATTAATGTGAGTTTTGGAGTATAGGACGACTATCATAGACATGCTAAATTGCAGCGTCATGATCCGAATGTTTTACAATTGTATAGTCCGGGTCGTGACATTTAACTATTGGTTACTCAGGATTTTAATATGAAAGTCGAAACTACTATTAAAAAAGAAAGAAAAAAACAATTCCTTCACAAATTTGTGCTCTTAATGGACCCCTGTCCTGAAATATCCTGGATTCAAGTCAAAGAGGAGCCTACGTCTGTGCACCTGAGAGGGGACACAGGAGCCTACTGTGTAAAATTTTTTAATTCAAATAATAGTACAAAAGCGGCGGCAAATGTTTTTGACAACATTATGGTAAAATATGATAAATTTAGCAAGATCTAACACACCATCTCTCTCACTTCTCAAATATTGAATGAAGATTTCCATCTTCCAACATCATACCCGATTACCTGTCGCTGTTCGGAGCAAATACGGTGCTGTCAATTTCAGAAATCTTCAAACACTTAATCTACTAACTGTAAGTGTAAATTTCTCAATGGACTTTGCTTTGCTGCTTCTTTTCTTGTGCCCGAATACCACAGGTAGGTAATGTTCACAAAGACAAAAATGATCCGTGGATACAAGCAGCTCTGACCATCTCTATGTTTAGTAAAAGCCCTGAAATCTGGAAGCCTACTTATCAGAAACTCAAAGCATCTTGTTGATTACCTCGCCTCAGCCTCAATCCCTCATCACCTTCCTGATCCTGCCTGATTAGATGATTTTGCTGCAAACTAGAAGTTTGTGATTCTTCCACAGCTTGCTGCTGCTCATCGGCCGCCACGTCCTCCCTAAAATTATGGAGCTTCCGGCCAATCAAATAATGGTCATCACGGATGGAATTGTGAAGGTCGGTGAGCCAAGCGTGAAACCGCTTTGTGCAGAAACACAAGAGGCTTAAGCAGAGGCAGCCCAGCCAAGCAAACCGAAAGACAGCTGAGTTTACAACTAATGGATAGCCTAAAGCTGGAAACAGTCCTTTCGCTAAAACGTAAGGAACGCAGAGAGCTGTTAGGAGTTTCATTAAAATCGGCAACACTATTTCCTGCAGCACCCAAAGACCCTCCAGCCTGGAGAAACCGTCTTCCCTCACCCTCTCAAATTTCACTCTCCAACTCTCGTCCGCCAGGGGCATCATGTGGTCCAACATAACCTGATCAGAGCAGAAACAAAAATAAAATCCAATTTAAAATATAGGTCAATCCCGCAACCAGAGAAGGACCTGAACAGAAAATTAAATACAGCCCCAAGATGTTGACACCATAAATTATACAACTATATTCAAGCACCTTAACAAATAGACTGACATTAGGGGGACACCCATAAGACACCTCGGAAAACATATTGTTCTATCCATCCATACTAACCGGGCACATAAAAATAAAGGGATGCATCAGCATCACATAATTTGAGAGTGTTTCCCAAATATTTCTCTATCAAATGTCCAAGAATATCAAGATACCATCAGCAAAGCCGAGAGAGTTGTGGGGAGGGGAGCAACATAGATGATAGGCCACTCACCAGCCTTGTCCATATCTTGAGAAAAATGAGCCCTAGTGCCCAGTCCTGATAGAGGAGGAAAACCGGGCTCTCATCAATCGGAACCCGCATCGGCACAATCACTAAAAGCTCAAACAGCAGTCCTATCAAGACAGGGATGACGAAGATCTGGAACATCACAGTAACTCATGTAAGAGATTTTCTTTTCCTTCTAATTTCCATTCATGGTCTATAAGGGACTCTTAAGAGTCCTCCAACTTTAGAGTCTTTCCATATTCTCAATGGAGAAGATTTCATTTTGATAACTTGGACAATTAGGATTGTAAGATAGATTCAATACATTATAATCCAAAATAAAAACCACACTGTTGGGAGTATGATGGAGGATAAAAATGGAAAGACCCTCCTAGGAGTCATCTATCATATGATGCATCTAGCAGTGCAGGTAGACACAGCAATAATGAGAACCCAGAAAAAGGAGGTGGGCAGATTCGTACCCATATTGAGAGCAGGGCTGAACTCTTGATAACAATGCCACCCAACTTCCATAATTGACTTAACAAGACTGCTGCTCTCCCTGTTTTGACAAGTTCAATTATGTACTGGGCCCCAGCAATAGCAGCCCAGACAGCATAGCTTCCAATGAAGAAAGCATACAAATCTGTTCACAGAAATAAAAGAGTCTAAAATCATCCATCTGAGAACAGTGAAAAAAAGGACCACACAGTCAGTTAGGCAGGAAATTACCATTGCACTTTATGCCATGTGTTATAGGGAGAAGAGGGATGGCGTTGAAGATGATCCGTCCAAGTGCTACAGGTACAACTATCAATGCAGAGTTGAAGACAAGCAAAGTCATCCAAGCCATCACCAGCAACAACACAATACGTACTGCAAAGCTGTACTTTCTGAAAGACAAGTGTTGAAATTCTTAGTGATAATACTGGCAAGTTGGCATAAAAACATTCTAGCTCATCATAACTCAACAACATCAATTCACGGAATAGTTCATAACATCATGAAAGGGAATATCACTGTCATTTTAGATAATACAGCACATATAGCATAGGCAAAATGATCGTAAATCAACAGACTTATTGATTGCAGAACAAGAGTGCTTCTAGAGAAACTAATTAAGCACTAGAGCAAATTTCAATACAACAGTTGCCGCAGTTTAATATTTACTGGCAATTGTGTGAAAACTTGATAGCTCTTGAGCAAGTGATTAGGTAATGGTCCAAAGCCGCAGAACACAGTCCCACCGGACTCATGCCACTATAACATTTTCAACTATTTGGCATAATTTCCATCTCAAAGCATACACCAGGGAACAGAAACATACTTTAAGTCACATATGATTCACAATTCCCATTACATTATCACAAGTTTGGAGTATATGCTGCGCAATCAAAATAACAGCTCCCTAATTGGTAGTGGCATATAGTCATATAAAACCAAAAGCTATGAAATCATATGTTTAAGAATAGAGAGCTCTTCCATTAGAAATGAAATCCACGAGGCACTTTATTTTTAGGGATAGTGTTGCATATATCCAGTTCCTCACACAACATGTGATGAGGACCTGCGAGCCTTTATAAAAATGCCATTACAGTAAAAAAAATTCCCTTCATGCCAAAAAAATCTCATTTATCATTTTTGGTTCCTCTCTAAATGGCTATCCAATTTCCCAGCATATATGCGTTCTTTCCCAAATTACCCTTTCATTTCAAAGGAGCAAATCATATTCTTTTAATGCCCTCTATCACCCTTCTTTAAATCACATAGTTTCATTGTCCCTACCCTGGGCCAAATAGAAATAAAAAGTTAAAAAAGAATTTTTGCGTCACTCTTCACAAGAATATGCTTCAGGGTAATTATGCATTAGGTAAACATAAAACAGCATATAGAGGCAATTAATCTCTTATTAAAATCAAGTTGTTTCTCAGTGGCACACTTAACAATCAAATCCCTCCGTATCTCTAAAGAATCCGAGTAATAATTTATTAGACATGGCCGCATATACACTATACTCCATTAACTACTTTGATACGTATGCATATAGCAGTAACTGGTTGAAATAATAAAAAGAGAAGGAAAAAATTCAATATGATGCAATCACAGAGAAATATGACTATTATATTGAACACGATTCTTTTTTGTCAAGTAATCAAAAATAAATCGTGATAATATGAAGGAAGATATGACTAGATAAACTAAATCTAGGTTAACGAATGTTGATGTGACAGCAATGCAGCAGTTGGTAATTAAAACTTTAAGTTGAAAACATGGATAAAACCAGCAGTATCGGTATTGGTCACGGCCATATCAGTATTAGGCATATCGGATAATATATATTGATATGGAATATATTAGACAGAAAAAAATTCTGAAAATCGTAAGCTAATAGAGTTGTATTAGCCAATGTATCAGTTTTGTCTATAAATATAGAAACATATCACAATATTGTAGTGATATTGGAAAATATTAGTATCGAGGAGCCCCAATAGTGAGACATATTTGTCGATACAATACGTATTGACTGATATTTCCATCAATGGTTGAAAAACCTAAAATCAAAAGACGAAGCTTTATTTAACAATGCGAACCAGTATGCAAAAGAACTTACTCTGAACCAGATTGCTCCTCCCCCTTGTACTCTTCTGCCCCATCAGAATCCCCAGAAGCAAGACCTGCTCGATTTGCATCATTGGCTACTGCAAGTGCTATAGGAAGCTGATCTTGTCGTACGCCGCCACCAAGCTGCATGCCACGTAACCTGTCATGTCTTCCTGCCTCATCATTAGCATTATCCTGGCCACCACCATCTTCAGGCCTAGGAAGTAGGAACTCCTTCAAACCAAGGGCCCAGCCAACAGCTGTGAACCAATAGTAGAGGGTGGACTTGATTGTTGTTTTCAATTTAAAGTGTTCAACAGCATATGGAATGCAGAATTGAAAGAGAAGCATGTCTGCAGGAATCTCAGTGAAAGGATCAGATACTCTGCAAGATGCAGAAGTGCAAAACAAGTTAGCAGCTGATTATAAAAAATATTCCTGTACTTAGAATTCTTGCTTTTTATATCACACTATCCATAGACTATAGTATTACCTGGACATTCAATAGATCAAGCAAATAGCAAGGAAAAAGAAAAGAGACAATAATAGATCAATCTGTTGCAAGCACAAAAATTGCTCCCGTGATTATTTGATGTCAAAACTCTTAGGTGGACCAGTGTTGGCGGACAACGGGCGGCCTACTGACCAAGATACAAGAACAATCCCCTTCTGTTGGCCGGAATGGGCGGCCAACTGATAAAGCACACAAGCACTGTGAAATAGAGGCAATAGAAGAGAAATGAACACCAAATTTTTACGAGGAAAACCCTTCTAAAATAAGAAAAAAATCACGAGATACTAAATCCACAAAGGATCACTAAGTATGAGAAAAAAAATTACAGGAGGCAAAAATAAGAACAGAGTATAAGTAAACAAAGCCCTCACACTTGTTTTTCTCTCACGGCTCTCTTTCTTTTACTTTCTCTCCTCTCTGTTTTACACACTCGGTCCTTTCTCTACTTCTCCGATGTCTTCTCCTTCTCCTTCTTCTATTACTGAGTGTACATATACACATATATACATATATGTCCCCCACCATAGCCCAACTTGGTGGTTGGTGCTCAACTTTCAAGGTTTGTATGTGTGCATGTGCACGCCCTATCCTGCAGCAGGCGGCGCATGCCTGCTTCTGCAAACCGATCAGCCTTTGGAGTCCCAAGAATGACATCTACCAACTAACCAATCGGGTAGGTCAACTGTACACCTTTTGAAACTTTGACAGTCATTCAGACTTTCTATATTCAGTCGGTCAACTCTGTTGACCGTCCTTTCACATTGGCCGGTCAATCACATCGTTGACCGGTCGAAGCAATTCGTCCTGCTTCCTCAGTAGAGTCAGTCATCTCACGACTTTTCCGGTCAACATATTGACCGACAGAGTTGACCGGCCAGAAGGTTTCGGTCAACATAATTGACCGGGATTCCTTCCTCTTAGCACACACACGTGCTCCGTCCAAGTTCTTTGGTCACAAGGATTTCCACACAGGAGTGATCCCCAACAACTAGAACCATGATGTCCTCGCTCACAAACCTATATGAGATCAACACAAGGCCCCAGTCCCATAATGGTTTTGTGAGAGGATAATCATGATCTCAAGCGCTTAAGGATTTTTCAAATTGTTACTTGTTCAGTTATTGCCTTGTTCTGCTAATGATTTTTTGCAGCACAAGTGATTTCTACAAAGATAGAATAATCTTCAAGCAAAATATTTCATCCCAAGCAGAAAAATGCCCATATCTTAGCGTATTACATTATTTAAAAATTCTATAGGTAAAAATTTGCAACTAATTAAATTTTCATATATATTTATGATTCACAAAAGCCAATGAGGTGTCAGCGTTTTTAAAAGAATCTGTCCAAGAAATGGCGTGCCATCTTACGTAATATCAAGGGGAAATATAGAAGGAGCCATCCTCACGGCAAATTTGACAGGTAAGAAAGCCAGTAACACAATCAAACTCCCATAAACAGCAACAGACAATAAAACCCTACGAGCATGCTTGGGCACAGGATCATCAATCAGGTCACGAAATGGGTTATAGTTTGGATCAGCAGGATCTCTGAGGAAGTACAGAACACCATTCCGCAAAACCTGTAAAAGCAAGAGAGGATACTGTAAGCAGGGCAACGATATAGGAACTGGAATAATCAAATAGGATGCTTTGGAGTCAGGTACCACACCCCTCGGAGAAGACTAACAAAGATGCTTATTTGTAGCATGTAGACTATACCCACAACCCAGTGAAATAAAGAACTAGCCAATGGAGAAACTGAAAAGAACTCAACCCTTTGAGCCATTGATTTCCTGAACATCCTTATGGTGCAGACATCCAGCCACCATCCGCACATCAAAGGGAACACACCAAGTTCAATTACCAGAAGAAAAGCAACCTTAATCATGGTCATCAAATATCTCATTGCTGCTAAGAACTGTCTCAAAAGAGATGGAATTGCCTTTGTCATAGAAGCAATACCTTGGAACCTACCCAAGGTAAGATGCTCACCCTTAGTGTATCGAATGAATGCAATGATACAAACGTAAAGAAAGATCAAGGAGAAAATAAACGCATATCCAACAGCAAGAGTGGCAACATCTGAAAATCGCGATGTTCCAATCGATGATCTTTCTTTCAAGATATCTGACACCATTGAAGTGCTAATGTTTTTTAAAGATCCATTTAGTCCACCAGAATTTACTTTCAAGATTTCAGCTGCATGATCAAGGCTGTTCCCTTGGATTTCAAATATCAGAATTGTAGCAGCAGTCAATGTATTCTTTAGCGTGATATTAGCTAACGAGAGAACAGAGTCTGCAAGTGTGATGACTGCTGATAACACTGGGCCGGTGGCAGAGGAGAATAGCCATGATACATAATGAAAAATTACCCTCCCAAGCGAGAAAGGAACAAAAATAACAACACCAAGAAATATCATATTGCTTGCCAAGACCTGCAGATCAAGACGTCAACTAGAGGATTATATAACAAGTCCACAAAGTTGCTAAACTGACAACACTCTCTGACCAAGAAAAATCAATAAAATATCAAATGTGTGGAAGAAACTCTTCCAGAATCACAGATATTACATATCAAAAACCTCATATGAACATGCAAAAGAAAATATTTAATGAAACATGTAAAAAGTTTGTTTGCCATGATGAACACAATTCAGATTCCCAAATGAAAGAAAATGAAATTCCAATCAAATCAAGGCATATCTCACACAAAATTCACAGTGTGGACACATGCATGTCAACAAGTGAAGACACAATTCCTACGATTGCCCCTTACAATTCTAATTTCACATATAACAATTTAAGTGTCTTTTGTTGTGGTACAACTGCGTTGTATTTGTGCTTTGATTATGCTAATAAGCCCACTACATAGTGTTCTATAAACTGTTGAAGCTGTGGTCATGGAATTAATTGCAGTCACAGTTGCAATTTAAAAGCAACAGAAGTCACATCCCTCCCAAATATTATGCAACAGTCACATCCATCATGGGGATGAAAAGATCTTTTCATACATAAACTACCTTCAGCACACAAAGGCAAAATCTAGTTTGATTAGCTTTAAAGCATGTCGTACAACTACCACATCAATTACTAGCCAAAATGAGCTAAACTTTCCTGTAAAGAACTTGGCATTGAATCTTATGTGTCACAGCTGTAACGCGGAATACCAGCCAAAATACTACCTCAAAGACATAGCAACCTTATGCCAGTGAATTAAACGACCCTATAATGTAATGATATTATGTAATAGAAACAGTTCTTTTTAGTTCCATGGCAGTGTTGTGAGCAATGATTGGTTTGATAATAGTGCAGTGAATTTGTAATTTATCAATCTAGACATGATAGGATATCTTGTAAAACGGTTGGATTCTGATCCCATTAATGATTAGAATAATGATGAAATTTTACTACTCCCTAACTTCCAGGCCGTTAGAAGAAGTTGTTGCCCGAAGGGAATGCTAGAAAAGTAGGCTAGAAAAGTAGGGGATGACAGTGGTAACAAGTATTAACAGCCATGCAAGATAAGGTGGATTTCCCTAGTCCAGACTTCCCCATATCCTACCATAATCCATACATCTATCAGACAGGAATCGTTTTTATTATAATCAGCCAAATCAAAATTCTCAAAAGCAAAAAGAGGAAAATAAGGAAAACAAAAAGTTGTGGGGAACTGACGAGACAGAAAGGTCAACATATTAACAGCCCTAACGTTGGAGCCCCTACTGCAGTCTCAAAAAGCAGCAAGAGGTTAGGTTATTCCAATTAGTCTGCCATCATAACAATCAATAGGCAATGTTTTATGGGGTAAAGAACTTCAACTGCTGTCTCAGCATAACGTCATCTTCTATGAGGGGTCAAACAGATATCCTATTGTCCACTTCTAATAGCAATTTATGCAGTCCAAAGCATTAAAATGTACCATAAATATGATTCCAAGCTTGCATACCTATTGACACTGATATTCATTTAAATTCAATCAAGCATTCCTGCAAAAATGGTTAAATTTTATCATCTTGAAAGTTCGGAATAACTTTGACTCCCTGTGTAAAATCTCGACCAATGATCTTACACAACTGCTCCAACAAAAATAAAGAGGAAACTACACAACGTTACTCAAACCTCTCATCTCAGCCCCTCAAAAAAGAACCTCACATACAGGAATTATATTTTGATAAATCCAACTTAATCTTTCCCACAGCTTTTGAAGACAAAATCACCTGTAATGGTTTGATAGTTTCATTTTTTGTTCTTTCTTATAGGGATTGTATTCATGCTCTTCTTAGCCTATTCCTCATCCCCTCCGCCTCTCACCAGAAAAAGAAAAAAGGCTGGGTTGAGCTCAATGCCATTTACCAAATTCTATCCGCTGAGGATTTTTCTCCCATTGTCTGAATCTCCTTCCTTTTTCCCCCCCTGTTTGGCCACCCATTAAGGCATACATAACTAAACATCATAAAAACAAAATCCCAATCGAACAAAAATTTTGCAAATTTGGAACAACAAATACCACAGATAAAAATTACAATCACACCTAAAAAACTTTTTTTTTTTTTTTGAGGTGGGGGAAGGAATGTGATTGAAGAAATTAAGAACAACAGTATTCATAAAAATAATAACAAAATACAGACGATTCATGATGATAAGAATAGAAGTTATACACTTACCGTGAATGCATTCTCAACCAAATGGAAAACAGGTCCCTGCATGCCAATAAGCTCATCAAAAGGAACATTCTCTGCGCCATCAGCATCATCCAGCCCATCAAACATCTGCTCAACATGAGCTTCAAGATGAGCTGCCTGCCTCTCCCAATGAGCAGCAACATTTTCTGCATTCCTTATGATCATTTGACCAGCTCCAGCAACTCCTTGAGCTCCACCAAAATCCTCAGCATTCCCATCACCAGCCAAATTTCTATTGACTTGCCCAGGAGGCCTTCTTGCCAGACGAGCACCATTTCTCTCACCTTCTCCCTCTCTCACAGCATCTGGACCTCCAAGATCTCGTAAATGTCTAAAGTAATCCCTCAAAGATGTGGCTCCAAGAAAAATAAAAACAATGGTAGCTGAGAGAAGAAACCCATGTAGAAAATCAGTAAGAAGCACAGGTGTTGACATATGGCTTAGGAATAAATGATTGGCCTCAGCAAAACTCCGAACAAAAGCCAACCGCCAAATCCAGAATGTAATAAGGGGTATAATGAGGAGCCAAACAGACAGCACAAAACTAAGACGCAAAAAGAATTTCAGGACATGACAAGATTTCATTGCTATCCCAACTACAAACTCCCGAAAAGGAAGCCTTGCTGGTGCATTCTTGGCATAAACAGGAGAGAATGAAAATGGATGCTTGCAAACCTGCAAACGATTTCCAGTTATGATATGATAATTGAATAAACCAAAAGAAAATAGAAGTATGAGAAATCACATACGAGAGAGTACTCAAAGAGTTCCATTGAAGTACATGTCAAACAGAATAACATTCACAAGCTAAAACCATTATGTAGCTCAAAATCAATGAAGTTATAGCATCCACCATGTGAGACTTGTTATACAGGTCATTTTCCACCATTTTGCTCACTCCTGCTCCTCCAAGATATACTTAACTCCGTCAATCATTTGATCTTCCACATAATTTTACCATCTTGTCAATATTTTAGGTGCTCAAACCACTTTCAAATGATACCACACCTCAGAAAATTGATAACCACTCAATTCGGCACTATTAATTTTTGAGTGTTCTTTCAAGCCTGTCTGTTTCTGATGGGACTCCGGGGACCTTAGAAACAAACTCATCAACTTCATGCATGCTGTATGACTGAGAGGCAACACAACTTGATCATCAACTTCATGTTAAAGGCGTGCTTACTCACAAAGGACATAAGGCCTTCATGCTGTAGTGCGACAGTGCTTCTGGAAAAGCACTGACCAACTACAAAACTTCCCTTCTTCGTGCCGTTGCAAGCAAATATGAGTAGACCGGACTCCTATTTTTAGTTGTTAGAAAATTACGGAAGAATCTAGCTTTTGCAATGATAAAGAATTGGCCAGAAACGCCTCCTAACTCCCACGAGAATAAAAAACTACAGAAAGTACATCAATTATTCAACACTCTTAATCGGTGAAATTTTCACAAACGAAAGAATAAAAACACTTGAAACCATAGAACGATTCAACTAACCTTTTAATTCCAATTTTGTAAGTATTCTAATTCAACTTGCCCCCTCCATATTCTAAAAAAATCAAGTCTTGTCAGCTTTTCGCTTCTTTCGAAGCAAAACATCATTTATGAACGATTCAGCTAACATGTGAAGACGCCACATACATCGAGAAAACTTTCTCTTGAACCACATATAAAACCTATTCCGTTATCATTTTTTTTTTGGTAAGTAACCCTAGCCCAATATCATCAAGAACAACTTTCGACATTTCCCAAAATAGAACACTACGTTTCACGCCCTAAACCAATCAAAACAACTAAAACAAAGAAAATGAGCAAACCTCGCATTGACGAGCATTGCTGTGATTGAGCCACTGAATGAGACAATCTTGGTGAACAAACTTGATGCTTCCACTACAAGCGCAAGGGTATCGGAGAGAATTAACGGCGTCGCCGGGGTAGCGGCAAATACGACAAACGTCTCCTTCTTCGTCATCGTCATCGTACTTCTTCACCGGCACATCATGGCCGGTACTCTCTTCCTCTTCTTCCTCAATCGGAATGTCATTCAATTCCTTTCCAATTGATGAGGAGGAGAGCGACGTCGAGGCATCACAGATCTCGATCTGTGGGCCGACGGTCGCAGCGAAGGAAGCGGTTGATGAATCATGATCACGAAACGCCGCCCCCGGGGGAGCAATCTCCATAAGAGAAATTAAAAGAAATTAGGTTTTCGGCGCAAATTCGGCTTTACCGTTACGAAGCTTATTGGCTGTGAAAGCAGGTAACACGCACACTCGCTACAGAGAGAGAGAGAGAGAGAGAGAGACTTTTCCGAAACGTGGATTGAACTGGACGGTGAGGTGTGGGAAAATCTTACAACAATTTGATTGATCGATTACCGAGTTTCAATCGCCGGAGGTCACAGCTGAAAAATCAACGATAACGCGTCTGGGCGAACCGGAAGCCATGCCCTTACGCAGGTAAATTACCGACTAACAGAAAAACAAAAGGATAGTAAATTTTGAAAACTCTGCTTATCATTTCACTCAGCTCATGCAAACATAAATATGTCGGTCTTCAAATTCAAACATTCTTCAAGTTGATAAGGATTGATGCGAAGAGATACTTCAAAAGCCTCTAGAATCTTCGATTGATGTTGGGCTCCTTTCGAGATATGCTGCCGACCTTTTGACCTTCTTTTCAAGGTTGACTCCTATGAATGGAGGGCCATTGCTCTACGCATTAGGCCCTTGATTTTGTCTCTTAAAAATTTTAATATTTTTGACACGCTGTTGGTCTGAGCCGTCAGGGATTCAACGTCCAAGTTCGCTGGTAAGTGGTTATCTCTGTGACTATCCTCCTCTGGGTCGTGGCAATAATATGTAATGTCCTTGGACTACTCGCTTATTCTTGTGCCTGAGTGTTTATCAATACGTTTTATTGAAAGTATGATTCATTTTTAAATGAATCAAGTTTTGATGATATAAGAATAGATGGTAAACGGTTATCTCTCTGACTACCCTCCTCTAGGCTGCAGCCACGAGATGTGATGTCATTGGGCTGTTAACTTGCTTGTCATTGTACTTGAGTGTTCACCATTTCGTCATATTGAAAATGTGAATTGTTTTTAGACGAATCGAGTTTTGATGAGATAGGAATAGATAATTTAATTACTTTCTTTCCACAGACGACATTAATAATGCGTATCTATAATTAGAATTACGATTCGATTGTGCCGAGTTGGACTTTATTACCTTTTGATTCAGATCCTATACAATATAATAATTGACGAGACGTAATAAAATACGAGACTTACTCCCAAATATATCATCTGATATTTAAATTAGAAATCTTTTTACGAGAATAAAAGATGAAAAGGGAATGGGATGAGATTGATAGTGAGAGATTGATTGAATAGGAGGACTTATCTCAATATTATTGGAAGGATACAAATATTTTCTGACAAAAACTTTGTACTTATTTCTCTCCTCCCACTTACTGAATAAAGCTTGTATATCTATAACCTTTATACCAATTTGCCCGACTTTTTTGAATTAACATGGTAGCTTAACCAAAACATTATATTAGTTGAGAACCAACTATTATCAAAGTTTTATAACTGTTAAATATTTAAAATTTATCATTTATTGGCTATTATTGCCTATTTAATATTATGATGACACTTTTTATTTAATTTGGACAAAATTTAATTGAGACAATATAATTTTTCAGAATACTACTTATAAAAAAATAATATTACTCATATATTTATTTATATTAAATATGCCTCTACAACTAAAGTGAAGGAAAGGACAAAATGGATAGAGCAGCAAGTTTTTCAATGAACACTGCAGGTCATATGACTAAACTGAGTCATGTATCATTTATCTCAAAGATTAAAAGGTGTCAACTCTCTTACAAATTTAAAATGATCGTATTGGATCTTTACGAAGAAAGCATTAATCCAACGAATCATTTAGACCATTTTTGGATGCTATTTGGCTTCCGAAACCTAGCATATGCCGCATTAAATCTCTAATTTCCTTTGACTCTAAAGGGATATGTAAGAATTTAATTTTATAGTTATAACAAAATTTTATTTAATCCTTTTAAGAGATAATAGTTCAGTTCTTATTATAGATTGTCTCTAGTCAAAGGAAAGAACAACAGTCTTAGCATATCATTGAGATCCAATAAACTCTAAAGAAGAGCCTAAAGCATTTTCTGGTTAGATTCACTATAGAGGTTGAAGAGATCCTGAAATTCATAGACGGGGTGAATCTGAATACTTTCATGGCCTTAATTCAATTGGGTGACTTCTTTAAATATTTGGTCAAACAAGAACCGAAGACTTTCCTAAAGGTAGGGACTATCACTTTGGTATATATCGCAATTGATGAAGTTAACGAAGCAAAACTACCAAAATGCTCAAATAATGGATATCAGCTAGTATCAAATTGTGGGAAGAGGAGTAATGGTGACAATTCCTGTACCCAGGATCACAAGAAGCAGTAGAGAACCAAGTTGGGAGTACACAAAGAATATAAATTGTTGAACCTCGCACTATTGAATGACACCTGGATGAATGTCCTGATGCAAATATAAAATGAAAAGTTCGTGAAGTGGCTTAAGTCGGCCAATAACTTGAAAGGAAATGATTAGTCTAAGTACTGTTTTTATGATTGATTTTTGAGACACAATACCAATAATTGTCGGATATTACAGAAAAAAATTGTGGCTCTAATATAAATGGAGATCTCAATAAATATTAGTAAAATATTGGATCTACCCCCAAATAATAATAAAGATGATACCGTCAGAATAACTATACAACTAGGTAGTAGCAACTAGGCTGGCTGATGACAAAGTTCCAAATCATCTAAAGAAGACTTTTGCCAACAAGAGACAAAAGTTAATGGTAGAAGACATTGTCATTAGTTTAAATAATGATCATATGATAAATGTAATATATTTTCATTATGATCATTTTATTATTTCAGCACTCATTTCATATGAATTCTTAGCTATCAGTTGATATGAGTCTTTATTTATAATAAAATTTAAAAAATATTTTCTATCTTAATACATTATTAGGTTAGGGTTTTAAAAAAAAATTGAATGTAATTATCAAATGGTCCATTATATAGGTCAGACAATGAACTAGTACAGGTATAGGAAATCATATTATCACAATTTAAATTTTAGCAGGTCTAATTAATTATAATTTTTAAAATTTAAAATTCTAAATATATTCAATAAATAATATTAAATTCTAAATTTCTAGTGTAACAAATCAAATATATAGGACCCGATAAATCAAAACATGTACAAGATCTTATCAGACAACCGTTCGGATAATATAAATACGACTTACTCTATAATCATTGTAAGAGATGTGACAATTCAACCATAATTATTATTAATACATAAAACAATATCCCAACTATTTTAAAAATATAACCATGGGCCTATACCCTGTCAAACGCAAAAACCAATCACATCAAATACCAATTTAAACAATAACAAAGTTAAAATTCACCAAATCGGACAAATAACTAACACATTACGTTCGTACTTTCACAATGTGTCCGAATCTTCTACTCTGAAAGGATAAAATATAAGATATAAGTTTAGAACTCAACAAGTATCATATACAAGTAAACGGGGCTAATAAATCAAAGATATGGTTAAAGAATAAATATCAAATTTAAAAATAGATATAAATCCAAGTCATTGGTATAAAAATTCAAATATCAAATCCAAAATAAAATCCAATAAAATCTAATATCAAAATCCAACAAAATCTAATATTCAAATCCAACAAAATCCAATATCTAAATCTGTTGGTAGTCTCGTACTCAAATTAAATATTAAATTCAAATAAATATTTAATCCAAAAAGAGTCCCATCAGAACATATATATTTATCGGAAGTGATATGGACCAATTCTAGTAAGCATATATCCAATTCAAAGTCCAATCTAAATCCAAATCCAAGGCTTGATCAGTTCATGATTCGGGGCAGAGTTCAATAGTTAGATGATCTAGTCGTATGCTCAAAAGTCGAAACAGTACCACTAGCAGATAATTCCAATGTTTGATTCAAAACATTATTTAAAATTAATGTACGAAACATACCGAAACCCAACCATGGGTAAAATCGACGAATCTTAAATCCAAATCCAAATATCCAAATCTATGCAAAAATACAAAATAAGTACCAAATTTGAGTTTCGATTATTTAAAAACTAACTTGAGAAAAGGATTACCCCTGACCCAATAACCTTAGGCCAAATCAAATATAGGTAAGACTAACATGTTAGGCCACCTATATATTCTATCTCCTATATGTAAGGTTACTCACTATATTTTACCACCCACAACTTTAGGTGTAATTTTTCAAGTTGGTTGCTCACTATATTTTACCACCCGTAACTTTAATGGTAATTTCTCAAATTGTTAGATATATTAGGATATTCGAATATATTATAAATTTCAATAAATCATCCAAAAGAGCGGGTTACTACGTCCAAACCTTTCCTATTAGCGAAAAGAAATTTTCAATAACAAATCTCCTTTAGGAACTGATCAGAATATCCAATAATAAATCCAAATATAATAACCATAATTTTGACACATGCATGTAAAAATATATGGTCTAATGTAAGTTTCATATACATTTCTGTAAACACATACAGATATAAATATTTATGGTGTCTAGAAATTATCTATTTTTTTAAAAAAATAACAAAATTTACAAATATCAATAGAAACAAAATAAAAATATCAAACAACTGGTAAAATTATCATGCATGCATAGAAAAAATGAACATGTTAGTTAAAAGTGCATACACGAACTTAAAGCCTCCAAATCGAAATAAAATATTATCAAATGTGAAATCAAATAAAGGATAAGATTAGAGAATACTTGTATCAATCTTATACTAAGTAAATTTATCAAAATGATGTTTTAAGGTACCCAAACCGTGTGCTTTTCTTTCTTCAGCCGTGCAAGCCCTTCTCTGTCTTTCCTTCCTCCTCTCTGCCACACGCTAGGTTTTCCTTTGTTCGACGGCGATCTAGCACGGCACGGTGGCATTGGCCATAAAAGCAGCATCCCTGAATTGGTTTCTAGTAGCGGCTAACGATGGTGTCTCTAACAACAGCAATGAACCGACTATACATGAAAGCACTACTTTTGCCTTCACTCAACTCCTTCTGTGCCTTCACCGTGCACCTCTCCTCTTGTCCTCTCCCTCTTCTTCTTCTTCTTCCTCTGCTTTGTGCACTGCCTCCCTTTTCTCTCTCGCTCTCTCTCTCTCTCCCTCCCTCCCTTCATCCTCCTCTTTGCTCCGCCTTCACGCGAGCCCCTAAGGTAGCGTTTGATTAGATTAAATAAAAATTCTATTCCCTTCTTATTCCGAGATGAATAAATATTTTTTCGTTGGTTACAATTTAACCAAAAATAAATATTTTTATATGTAAAAATAAATATTCCTATTAGAATATTTATTTTTACATATATAGAAATAACTATTTCTATTTATTATTATTATTATTATTATTACTATTCTCACCTTATTCCTCATACTATTCTACAAACAAATAATTGAATACTAATTCTCACATTATTCTATTCTAACAACCAAATATGAAAATAATAATTTTAACATTATTCTCTTCCTATTCTATTTCCTGATAATAACTATTCTATTATTATATTATTCCATTTTAATAACCAAATATACCATAAATACCCATCAACTAGATTTCGGCCGATTTTTCTCAAAATCAATCCATGCAAGTCAGAATTCGACATCAACAAGGAGAAAGAAAAGATTTGCTTCCCTCAATTTTATGCATTTCTTTTGGTGACGGCGGCAGTCACTTTGTTTGGCTTGTGTCTTCTTCCTTCCATTCACACCAGCGTATAAAATGGAGGATAAAATCGTAGAGAAATCTTTGAGCTTCCGTTCTTGGTGTCGATTTTCTTTGGCTGGTGGTTGCTGTAGCCCCCCGTGCTGCCTTCTCTTTTCTCCTCTTCTTCTTTCTTTCTTTTCCTTTTTCTTCCCTTTTTTTTCGTCTGTTGCCTGCAGTTGCTCTACCCCTTCTTTTATTGTATATTATTTTTCTTTTCTTTTACCCTCCATTTATAATCCAATCGACGTTCGAGTGCTAGCACCGACACTCCTCGGGCACTATCTAAACTGATCTGAATATCCTTCAAATTTTTACAATATATATATAACTTTCATCATATTTAAATTATCTAAAATAATAATTTTATTAAAATAAATTAAATGAAGATTTGAATATTACACATATAATTAGAAGTTACATTCGGAATATATCCAATAATGTTTTCCCATATACTAACTTTCCTAGCTATAGATCTCCCCTCAGTCAACAATGCTGTACTGGGCCAGCCGTATTTAACAATTTTTGGGGTAATCACTTTAATCACACATCTAAAGATGAAGTTCATAATTAGATAGAAAACTCAAGAGGTCAGAGGAGACTAGATCACTGAGAGGAGTTGTTAATTGACGCAAATAAGCAGGTCGGTTTCTTCTCAACCAATTGAAGAATTTGATCTTTTAGATTAGAATTCACTCCAACTATGTTAACCCGGAGAATCAAACCTCCAAATTATTCACAATCTAGTAGATCTAGAAAAATATGTTTAGATTGGTGGTTAGTTGACTCCAAATTTGCAAGGGAGATCAATTGAGTTTTTATGGAGTAATTCAGATGCCTTTACTTAGTCACTAGTAGACATGCCAAGAAAATCTATCAAAATGATGATTCACAGGTTAAACCTCATTCAATGGTATAGGCTGATCAGACAAAAAAATAAAATCATTCTATTAAAAGACTCATTACCATGTGAAAAGAGGTCAAAAAATTGCTCAATGTCATATTCATTAGAGAGGTGCAACATCCAAACTAGCTGCATAGTGTTATTGTCAAGAGAAGTAACAAAAAACGAAGAACGTATATCCACTTCACTAATATAAATAGGGCATGTTTAAATAGTAGTTTTCCATTATCAATGATCAACCATTTTATAAATTCAACATCTAGGTACCAAATGTTAAATTTTATGGATACTTACCCTTGATTTACCTAGATTTGGATAAATTTGAAAGACGAGGAAATGACCTCATTTATGATGAATTAAAGGACTTGCTATTACAAAGGAATGCCGTTTAAATTGAAGAATGCAGGAGTGACATATCATTGGCTGGTGAATAGAATATTTGAGCACCAAATCGAAAAGAATATAGATGTATATATTAACGATACGCTCGTCCAAAGTATATTTGCTGACAGCATATCAAATGAAGATAAATCCAAGTGTGTATTTGGAGTAATTTCTGGTAAATTTTTAGGATTTATTTATTTTTTATAATGACAGATAGAAGCGAACCAAATAAGATCAAAGCTATAATAGATATGGAATCTTCATAGACAATTAAAGAAATCCAAATGTTAACCAGAAGACCCATTGCACGATCTCAATTTCTAACCAAATCCATGAAAAAATATCTCTTATTCTTCAAGGTATTAAGAGGGGTAAAGGCCAATGGCTTCCAATAGATGGTGGAATACCAACAAGCTTTCTAAGAGTTGAAAAAATATATGATAAATCCATCTCTTTTGACTTAACCTACGGAAGGAAAAGTGTTGTATATTAACCTAGTCATCTGAAAAATAGCTTTGAGATCTATCTTAGTAAAAAAAAATAAAGTAGGGATACAACAATCGATATATTGTATTTGTAGGATCTTATTAGATAAAGAGATTCGATATTCACATGCGGAAAAGGTTGCCTTAGCCTTAGTTTTTGTCGTGAAGAAGCTCTAATCATATTTTCAGGCCCAAAAGAATGTGATCCTAATGAATCAGTTATTAAAAGGGATCTTGTAGAATTCAAAAGTATCTAAAAGTTTAATCAAATGGATTGTCAAATTAGGTCAGCTTGTTATAGAGTTTAGAACATGACCCTCTATAAAGGGTCAAGTCATTATAGATTTTATACTCGAAACGATGGTCCTAATCTCAGAAGGAATGATCAATTAATGGGATTCAACCATTGAGGGAATGTGACCTGCTTGGACACTAAATGTTGATAAAGCATCATTGTAATTTGAAATTGGAGCCAAGATAATATTCACAGCACTAAATGGATTTGAGATCAAATACTCAATGATATTTGATTTTTAAATCGCTAACAATGCAGTCAAATATGAGTCTTTGCTAGCTCACTTGAAATTGACAAAGAAATGCTCTGCCAAGAAATTAATCGTCTACAATAACTCTGAGCTAGTAGTCAATTAAGCGTTGACAAATTTTGAGACATCCAACTCAATTTTGACCGAAAACCTTCTTAAGGTATGGGGCATTTTGTCATTCTTTGATAAGATTGAAGTCCTCTATATTCTGATGAAAGATAATTGAAAGGCCAATCAGCTAGCCAAAATGACAACGTCTGGTAATCTCAAGCTATTTATCCAGGAAATCAAAGAAATATTTCCAAAAAAAAAAGTATAGAGGAATAAGATGAAATGATCCTAGTATCCAATGAAGTAACTTGGAGAATCCCTTATCAAAGATAGTTCTAAGATGGCGAGCTTCCAAATGACGCTATAGAAGTGAAATGCATTATAAGAACAACCGAATGGTACACTCTCGTAGATGAAAAGCTCTATAAAAGAAGCTATTCAATTCTATACATGTGTTGTTTAACCCCAACGGAAGCTAATTCTGCCGTCTATGAAGTGTATCTTGGTATATGTGGAGCACAAGAGGAAAAAATATAACCTTTAAGATCATGCAGTAAGGTTATTATTAGCCAATGATGAAAAACATACGATAGAATTCATCAAAAAATGTGAGAATTGTCAAATCCACGATAATATACCTAGGCAACCTTATATAGAACTCCAAGTTTTGCAAACTCCATTGCCATTTGTGCAATCGGGGATAGATATATTAGACTCATTCTTAATAGCAGCAATGCAGAGAAAGTTTATTATCTTTGTGGTAGTTTATTTCACAAAATAGGTAGAAGCATTCACATTAGTCAATATTACCAAGAAGAAGGCAACAGAGTTTGTGTAACAAAATATTGTTTGTAGGTTTGGGATACTAGATGTTATAGTAATCGACAATGGTGTCCAATTCTCCTATAAAATGTTCACAAAGTATTACACTAGCTTGGAGATTAGATTGGTCCATGCCTCAATCTCTTACTCTCAAACAAATGGGCAAGTTAGGGTAATGAACTAAACGATACTGAATTGATTGAAAATAAAACTCAAAGATGCCAGAGCCGCTTGAATAGATGAACTCCTATCTGTCTTGTGGGCCTATCAAATAACTCTAAGAGAGCCAACTCGAAAAACATCCATCTATCGCTATTATGAGATAGAAGTGGTAATTCCAATGGAGATTCGGCTATCAAGTTATCAAGTAGAGAATTTCACTCCCAGCCAAAATTCTCAGATCCTTAGACAGTATTTGAATCTTCTACTGGAAGTAAGAGAATTGCTTCCACACCAAAATAGAATAAAAAATAAAACTAATCAAACTATAGTTTTTTCAAGAAATCACTATTGGTCAGATGATCGAAATAGGTTATACACTATTTATTTCAGAGATCAAATGGCACTAGCTCCCTCATAAGTTTTAAATACTAATACTGAAACCATATAACGGAACCACTAATTTAATGAATAGTCTGGACTATTTCCTAAATGTTGCTTGGCTTTTAGACCTTGAGAATGCCGCACTATACCTCGATTTTCTTTTAATTTTAAAGAAATATGCAAGAATTTGATTATATAGTTTATAACCAAATTCCATTCGATTTTTTCAAGAGCCAGAATTTGCCTTCAATTGGAGAAAAGAAAAGTAACCCTAACACCTTGCAAGGATCCGACGGGCTCTTAATAAAAGCCTAAAATATTTTCTAATCAAATTCAATATACAGGCCAGGGGAATCTCGAAACTTACTGACGAGATGAAGTTAAATATTTTCATGGCTATGATTCAACTGGGTGACTATTTTTTTAATATTTGGACAAGCAAGAACTAAAGACTTTCTTGTAGGCAAAAACTATTACCCAGACGTACATCATAACTGATAAAGCCAACGTAATAAAATGGCCAAAATATTAAGATTATGGGCACCAACCCATGTCATTTACTAGAAAGAAGAGGAATCGTGACAACTATTTTACTTGGGATCATAGAACTGAGTCAGGCATACACAAAGAGTATAAGTCGTTGAGTCTCACACTACTAAATGACACTCGAACAAACATTTTGATGTAGATACAAAACAACAAGCCGCTTAAGAACCCAAAATGAGGTGATCAGTTTAAGTAATGTTTCTACCATCGATATTTAAGGTACAATATTGCGGATTGCTGGATACTATAGAAGAAAATTAAGACGCTAATACAAATAGAATACCTCAATAAATATTTATGAAACCATGGGCCCACCCTAAGTAATAATAAAGATGGCGAATAGTTATTAGAGCAACTATGCAATCAAGTGGTGATTGGAGTAATAAATATATTGTCATCAAGGCCAGCCAACAATAAGGCTTCAGACTATCCAGTGAATACTTCTATCGGCGAGATATAAAAAATATGGTTAAAAAATCATGTCACTAATTTTAATAATAATGATATAGCACATGTAATATTTTCCTAATCTAATCATTTTGTTGTATCAGTACTCATTTCCAATTGAGTCCGTGATTATTAGTTGAAACGAGTTTTTATTAATAATAAAAATTCAAAAGATATTCTCCATTTCGATGCATTTATTAAGTTGGGCTTAAAAGTAATCAAATGAAACCATCAGACAGTCCATTGTATAGGCTAAACAACAAGCCGGTCCAAGTGAAGAAAATCATACAATTAGAAGTTATATTTGAAATATATCCCAGAATAGCTTTCCATATGCTAACTTCCTATTGTAGATCTTCTCTCGATTTACAATAATATATTGGGTCGGTCATGCTTTGTAACGCTCGGAGCGATCACTTCAATCCCATGTTTGAAAATACGTTTCGGAGAATTGTTAAAGGGATTGTTGGGGTGGAGGGGGAATGGGAAGTTCTTATCCATCCATCATTGCCTCAAGTTAGCTTTTTGGATGAGTAAATTCTTGAGATACAGCAGCCATCCTCTTCTATACGACAGCTTAAAATGATTGATCAACATTCCTACTGACCTGGGAACTTCGTCCTTAAGATGATCCTTCCAATTCTTTGATGAACAGGCTGACAAATCCACCGTTGTTGATGAAGCAGTGAACTACATCAAAATCCTACAACACACACTACAAACTACAAAGGCTTCAAAAACAAAAGCTACAGAGGCTGTAAACAGCCAGTGCTGCAACCACTGTCTGCTACGAACCATAGCCGATGATGACGATTATCCCTTTTGAATTTAATTATTCATTCAGTAACCCTTTTGATAAATCTCACATAATAAAATTAGAAAAATTACAAAAAATATTTTGAAGTTCATAATTTTTTTAAAATTTCAACCCTACGTTCCACAAAAAAATTTAATAAAAAATTAGAGGTATATAAGAGTCGCTTCTCAGTATATCTTCTAATACTCAAATCAGAAATCTTTCGTAGAATATTTGAAAGATGCAGAAAGAATAATAAGCACGATGAATATGAAGAGGATGGGAATGAGCGCGTTGTTTTTTTGTGGACTTGGAGGATTTGGCTCCTCTTTTGAGTCACACTTTTCTAGAGTGTTTTTGTGTGCCTCGGTCAAACCCCCCTCCCTTGATCGGGGAGAATTTATTTTTGTAGCCAAGGTTATAACCGATTGGTCAGCTGAAATCGTCGCTTGTACTGAAAGACATTTAATGACATTAAATGGTAGTCATTTCTTGTGGTATGTAACTACTTTTTGAATCAATTCGGTAATCATTCAGACATTAATGGAGGGCTTGCACTTAGTCGTTTCATGGTCGAGTCATTTATGTGTATATTGCTCTCTCTCAATTGACTGTAACCATTCATTAAAAATAAATACCTGATTCATTATTCTGCTGAGCCATTATTTGTCTTAGTTTTACATGTTTTTTACCGTCTAGTCACTCAGAAGGTTTGCACGGTCCTATATACCCATATCCGGGCTTTCAACGCTTGGGCCTCACTCCATTTTCGAATAAATTAGCTGAGTAAAAAAATATTTCCTTGCTAATACAGAATAATATCTAATATTTTTGACGGATTCCTATTAGGCGGGAAGAAGACGGTCCATCCCTACCGAAATTTCAATTTTTTAGTTCTCTCATTGCACCAATTGATATTGAAAATGAAAATTTTACATCTTTTTAAAATGAAAAGGATGTTATTTTTTTTAATGAGATAATTAGATTAAAATTTAATAACTAATATGTAAAAATTAAAAAAAATATTAAAGAGAGTTGCATCTTTTAAATTTTTTATAATGTTAATATCTATTAAGTATTAAATCTAATTTATTAAAAAATAATTATTTTAAAAAAAATATTATTTAATATTTAAATTTTAACCATTAAATTTTTTTAATTAAAAGTCAAAATCTTATTTGAGCTTATGGTAATTATTCGATAAAGCTTATAGTGTCCAAAAATATAATTGGATCAAGGATTATACATATTGTAAGAGTAAGAAACTACGAGAGAATATATGAAGAAATATATTATAAATTTTCAGTTATAAATATAATTTTTTGTGAAAGACGTTCACTACAATTCTAGTGAATAGTGACTAAATATAATCTCAAATATATCGTACAACCTATAAGAAAAGAATATATCTAGAAATAAACAACTGATCGATAATATATTCAAAAAATAATATCAGAGTAACGTATTTAAATTTGAAAAAAATAAATATCAAATCATTATTAATTAAATTCAGAATATCTTCCTCTTTTAATTGTCTTTCTATGTGGCACATTTTATATTAAAAATGCTTTCTCTGTTTTTTCAAAAATAGATCGGCCAATTATAATTTAACTATTTTTTTAAAAATTAAATATAGTTTAAAATTTAATTTTTTAAATATAATTAAATTATAAATAATTTATTTAAAAATAAATGATTAATATTTAGATATAAAGAAATTCAGCCTCCATTGGGAATGTAATCCTCCGAATCCATGCTATCTCTGTACAGTGACGAGATATATATACGGCAAAGCAAAATTTGAGCTCGGCCCATTGAGTCAATGAAGTAGACCCACAAAATAAGCCCACATTGCTGTCCAACATATAACATTCGATTGATTCATTGCAAAATTAGATTGTTTATGGGCCTGGGTTATACCACCCAAAGTAAGAGCCCATATTATTCATCAGACATCATAATCCATTAATATCGATAAATCTAAAATCGTCAAATACTTGATCTCTTTTGTTTTATTTTAGATCAATAATGGCTTAGTTGGACACCCCCCACCAAAAAAAAAAAAAAAAAAACTCTATAAAGCATCAACATTGTTGTATTTTGATTTTTTATGGTTATAAATTATTCAATATTATTATTAAATTGTATGAAAATTATTGCTGAAATAAAATTTGAGATAAGAAAATAAAATTTATGAATAAATTTTTAAAATCTAAAATACAAAAAGTAAAAAATGATTAATACATTTTTTTGATATTCACTCCTTAAATAAAATGAGATTTTTGTTACATAATATATAATTCGTCATGGATCCAAATATTGAATTGATTTGGGTCAAATAAATCATTTGAGTCCGACTCCGTCCACCGAATTTGGATCCTACACATTACAACTATGAACAAGAGGTCAGGTGACGGCGGAAGATTGCTCTACCGTAAACACTCCAACGCTCAAGTCAGCAAATTACCTTCAAACTAAGAAAATAAAAATAAATGATACAAAGAAAATACAAAGAGTGTTTGTGATGAAAAAATGCTATTTTTAAAAAAGCCTTTAATGGCTCGTGAGGAGCGTTGACTCTAAGCGTTGTATTCACTAGGAACGTAACGGCAGAGAGAGGGAGAGAGCGTTTGTATTTTAAAAGTGTGTAAGCTTTGCTGTAGAGAGCTTTTGTGGGCAATGGAGAGCATGTCTTGGAGTAAGGACTCCATGGCCTTTTATAGCTACTATACTGGGTGGCTTTTATTATGCACAAAGGCTTGATTCCCGCGCTCTTTTGGGACAACTTCCTTTATAACAGTAACGGTCGTTGCCTTGATTAATTTTCTTCTACTTTCTGTAACTGTTAGGATTTATTGCAGACAGGAGGAGTTTCTAGCGCTTTCCTTCAGGGATGCGTGTTGAATCTGATAAGTACCGTTGTAACTGAGATTGCCTTCTGTGAAAATCGCAAAATCAGGGGGGAGACTATTGCTGGTCAAGAATGGTCGCGTGGGTCAAACTAGGCTTGGCTCACGTGAGGCTTGGATCTCAGACGGTCGACTGGCCCTACTTTCGATCAACGGAAGCATTGACCGTCTAAAGAGTAAGTCGTTCGTCCTGCTCTTGGGTTTCTCCTGGCACACTTAACCTTTCATCAGGTCAACGGTAGGCGCTGACCGTCAAGGTACAAATGGGTCATTGGGAATTTGGGTCGTTCCTCCTTCTTAAGTCAACCCATTACTAACGTACCCATCACTACCCTACGATACCGGTGGTCTGGGACTTTAATCTCCAACATGTTCATGATGGGTTGTGAGTGACTGGATTATCTGCCTGAGGTGACTTGGTGAGGAAACCAGCAAAGATTCTTTGTCTATTGATCATGTTGCGTGCAGTTGCTGACCGTAAAGTCTTGATCTAGAGGACCGCTTAGAGGATCATTAAGCAGATTCGTTGACCATCTAGGCCAAAGTCCGGACGACTCACTAAAAAAAATATTGATCAGATTTGTTGCCCATCTAGGCCAAAATCCAAAGAACTGGATGAAGAAAGCGTTGACCAAATTCGTTGATTTCCTGGGCCAAATTTTGGAGAACTGCTGAAGGGAGAGTTGACCAGATTCGTTGACCGCCTGGGCCAAAATTCAGAGAACTTGTTGAAGAAAGCGTTGACCAGAATCATTGATCATCTAGGCCGAAATTTGGAGAACTGTTGAAGGAATAGTTAACCGGATTCGTTGACCGCCTAAGCCAAAATTTAGAAAACTGGTGGGAGTTGAAACGATGCGCCATCATGCTACCAGATTGTCAATCGAAAAGTTTACCACGTGTCTGCATGTAATGAATTTACAATCCTGATAATTAATGCACCAGAGGATTTAACTCGACTGCACCCATTCAAGAGACGACACATGTCAACAATGATGGGCGCACGTTTACGAGACGGTTCTTATTCTCTGGCGTTCACATTCTTTTAAGTAGTCTATCTATTACTTTTAAAATTTTTCACACTTCGTTCAATTTTCCTTCCTGAAAATTTCGAAGTGTTCTGTAACATTTTTGCTTCCGTTTTTATGGCGTCTTCTGTCACCCAAATTGCCTCGATGATCAAAGCCAGTGAGGTGAGAGAGGAGTATGTCGACCATAACATCCCTAAGTCGAACGTCTTCAGGATGCCCAGCGAGGGAGATAGGGCGTGCCTTCCTCCTAAGGGTTGAATCACAATATATGAGGCTCACTTGAAGAGTGAGCTACGCCTCCCAGTTCCTAACGAGCTGCTAGATATTTTGACTGGCTTTTAAACTGTGATATCGAGCCTGGAGAACGAAAACGTTGGGTTGAAGGAGGAGAATGCCAGGTTGAGAGAGGAAGCTGATCGAGCGGCGAGGTGCATTGACCAACTCTCAGGACAAATGATATCGCTGGAGAATGAGTTGGCCACTCGTATACTTCCTCATGAGGTCTCCGAGATGCTATGAGCACAGGTTTGGAAAAGTATCAATCTCAGTCGATGCATTGCATTGTTGGTTGACCCTAACTTTTCAGTTAAATTTCTTGACCCAGCAAACCGTTTCGTCTAGCGTCGCAAGAACCTTATGGGATAGCCTCGGAGTGGTCAGGGGCCATCACCGCCTGCTCCTAGGAGTGCCACTCCATCATAAATTTTATACCATTGTTTTTTAAAGTTATTGTAATCATGAACGCACATAATCAATAAAATGGTCATTTTATTGATATTCTACGCCTTTGCCTTAGTAGCTGTTTCTCAATTATTGTTGTTGCATTGGCTGGCTGACTTGGTATACAACACGGAAGTTGGTCGTCCGTTTTCCATGAAACATTTGTGACGCTCTATATTGGACTTAACTCCTAGAGTAGATATCAAGGTGAATCCTGATATCGAGTCAAGCCTATTCTATACTCGTTCGTGAGTAGAGGCTTGGTGGCGCTGCCCAAGTGTGAACTTGGGCAGCCAGCTTTTGGACAGAGTGCTTTTACTCCTGTCAACTGTCGTTGACTGACCATGCTATCTCATTATGTAGGAGGTTGTCACGTGTGCCGTTTAAACCTCCTAAGATTTTAACTGCGAACAAGCCACTTGGATTACCAAGGTTTAATTTGACCGTTAATAGGCCGTCTGGTTTAGTTACGACCGCTTATGGGCTACTTGAATAACCAGGGCTTAGTTACGACTGTTAATAGGTCGTCTGGATGATCATGATTTAATTCGACCGTTAATAACCAGAATTTAGTTACGACCGTTTATGAATCGCCTGAATGACTACGGTTAGTCACGAGCGGGTGAAAATCCGCCCGACTTAGAGACAGTTTAGGTCGTATAACCCTAGAAACATACACACATACATATAGAACAGACAAAGAATACAGTGTAATGGAAAAAATTATTCTTTTATTACACATTGTGTACATTTACAAGCACACAGATGGACGGCCTACCTATGCCTTTATTGGAATTAGCACTTGAGGTGGATCGCATACCACGTCCATGGAATCAACTTGCTGTTCTGGGTCCGAAATTTGTATACTCTATTCCAAGAAGACGGCGAGACTAGGAAAGGCCCTTCCCAATTTGAAAAAAGTTTATTCCGGTTGGTGGTCTTATCCGTACGTTGATACTTCGCAAGACCAAGTCCCCAACTTTGTAGTGCCGCACTTTTACAATCTTGTTGTAATAACGTGCGACTGGTTGTTGGTAAGCCGCTGTTCGCAATCTGGCGGCGTCGCGGGCTTCCTCTAGTAAGTTTAGGTGTTTTGGAATTTTATTAAGAGTTACATTGTGGGATGAAGGACTCAATCCTAAGATTTGAAAACTCAATCTCAACCAGAATTACCGCTTCAATCTCATAGTAGAGAATGAAGGGCGTCTCGTGAGTCAGCTCTTTTGGAGTCATCCGGTAAGACTGTAGGACGAAGGGTAGCTCGTCGACCCAAGAGCCCCCCGCGTCCTCTAACTTGGCGTTCAGATTGTGACGAATCAAGTTACTTTACTTAAATAACCTCAATCAATAAACTAATACCCATAATTTAATATTATGAATTATGTAGAAAATTGGGTAGAATTCTGTTTGTAATTCGAACGTTTTTCATAATATAAACACCTGTAAATAACCCCGTACAATAATCCACAACATTTATCAACAAACCATAAGATCCCACAGCCACCACAACACCTCCGGTGGTACCAACGTCATAACTCAGGTACGACGCCAGCTCAGAAAAGATGCCACCGAAAAATTACCAAAATATGACCACAATAAGTAACCTAATACACAAGAAACCAAACTATTCATCCACATCTACATATACATACATTTGATAATATATATTTAAGATTCTCAAAATAAAATACAAATCCTTTTTCCATATAGTGTAATGGAAAAAAAAATATTCTTTTATTACATATTGTCTACATTTACAAGTATACAGATGAACGACCTATCTATACCCTTATTAGAATTAACACTTGAGGTGGATCACGTATCACGTCCGTGGAACCAACTTGCCATTCTGGGTCCGGAGTTTGTATACTCCATTCTACAAGATGGCCAAGACTAGGAAAGGCCATTCCCAATTCGAAAAAAGTTTATTCCGGTTGGTGGTCTTATCCGTACGTCGATATTTCGCAAGACCAAGTCCCCAACTTCGTAGTGCCGCGCTTTTACCTTCTTGTTGTAATAACGTGCGACTCGTTGTTGGTAAGCCGATGCTCGCAATCTGGCGCCGTCGCGCACTTTCTTTAGTAAGTCTAGGTGTTTTCAAAATTTTCTAGGAGTTACCTTATGGGGCGAAGGATTCAATCCTAAGACTTGAAAACTCAATTTTAACCAGAATTACTGCTTCAGTCTTGTAGCAGAGAATGAATGGCGTCTCGCAAGTCAGCTCCTTTGGAGTCATCCGGTAAGGCCATAGGACAGAGGGTAGCTCGTCGACCCGGAGCCCCCCTGTGTCCTCTAGCTTGGTTTTCAGACTGTGACGGACCGGGTTATTTTACTTAAATAACCTCCATCAATAAATTAATACCCATAATTTAATATTATGAATTTTGCAAAAAATTGGGTAGAATTCTATTTATAATTCAGATATTTTTCATAATACAAACACCTGTAAACAACCCTGTACAATAATCCACAAGATTTATCAACAAACCACAAGATCCCACAGCTACCACAACATCTCCGATAGCACCGACTTCATAACTCAGGTACAACGTCGGCTCAGAAAGGATGCCAACTAAAAATAACTAAAATATGACCACAATAAGTAACCTACGGAAGCATGACAACCATAATACACAAGAAACCAAACTATTCATCCACATTCACATACACATACATATGATAATATATATTTAAGATTCTCAAAATAAAATACAAATCCTTTTTCTATACATAATTAAACAAGTCCTCAAGAACCGCACAAAAAATCAGGTCGCCTATCTCGCCCCTACGGCTTATTCAGTCTCGTCGAGTATTAAAGAATTCTCATCTGAAAGAAGAGACAGGAAGTATGAACCAAAAAACCCAACAAATAAAATCATACGTCACTATTAAATGGTAAATAACAAAGGAAAGGGGTGGCATGCATTTGAAATACAATGAGACAAAAGAGGAAAGGAACATTTAGAAGTACCGATTTAGCCGTAATTAAATCCAAGTCCATCAGATAATTTTTTGGGTCATCGTTATGTTCCGGGATGAACCTCTAGCTTCCGAATTAATATAATCCGCATAATGAATCTTAATTATTACCGTAATCCTTAACCCAGTGGAAATCTCTAAATCCATGAATTTTAATTTCAATAGTTTCTGAATGTCGAACCTTTCAATCTAAATTTTTTTACATCATTTGATCTCGATTAATTATGATTTATTTGATTAGGAGATCTTGGGCCGTACAATCCCTCCCTCCTTATAAAAATTTTATCATTGAGATTTAAGCACCTTCGTTCTGACCTTCATCCTTAAGCAGATGGTAAAATTTTTCTTAAATTTTTTCTTATGTTCCCATAATAATTCATTAAGCAAAAATTTTGTCTCAAAATATTATAATCGGAGGAGTCGTCTAATTTTTCGACATGAGGTCCTCGAAATTTCCAAATCAAATTTCAATATAAGTAATTTTTCATGGATTAACCAAAGTACCCATATCGTAATAGTTCATCAATTCGGAGCAAAAATAATTCATACTTCTAATTTATTGAAAACCTCAAATAGCCCTATGACCTTTAACCTCAAATCATCCTTTGCTCTCCAGACTTGAAATTCTTTTCCTCATAGTAGTTTCAATTTAACAATCCATAGAATTATTTATTGTGCATCCCAAAGTGTTGAAACAGTTCACGGAAGACACTTAGCTAATACCGGTCATGTTTTAATATATGATTTTCAAAATTAGTACTAATCTCAACATAACCTCAATAACTATTTCAAGTTACCGATTTAGGAGATAGTCTAGATTAATCATTTCTTAAAAACATCCTTGAATATTCCACACAGTTAAAAATCCTTTATAATTTTAGCAACTTCCCAATGTGATCATGTACCCCAAATAACTCAGCACTCAATTTTATTACCTCTCGTTCAACCTACCATCATTGTAATTAAAGTTTGTAACTTAAATTGAATTATTCTTACTAATTAGTCTATATTGACTTATTAACCCAATTATCCTTAATATCACCTTAACATCTGGTATGTTGTAAAAATCCCTGATCATATCTACCAATTATAATTGAACACCTAGGGTGTATAATATTTATAACTGAAGAATCCCATAAGTACCATTAACATATGGTCTAATCCTTGAAATAAACTACAAATGAAGGTATAGACTCTAAATTCCAAATAATATATATATCGAAATTTAAAAATTGTACCTCTCATGACCAAAATAGTGAACTTCTTCACCTGTCTGCCATTCCTACAATCCTAAATAGTGGACTTCTTCACCAGAATTGAGGACTTTTCTCGACACTATGAGGATTACGTCCTCCTCCCAGGTGAAGAGAGAGTTGGAAAGATTGAGCAGCAATTATTCATACGAAGTACTGACAGACATTATGTCAACCTGAGGAGGTCACCACTCGAGAGATATTTGGATTTAGCAACTCCCTTACTAATCCACCTCCCTAGCCTTATCAAAAGAAGGCGAAGATCTATTTCTCTGCCTCGCTACATCAACCGCACGCAAATTTGCAGACCGAAAAATCAACATGGCCGTTTGTCTAGTAGGGGCTTGATATACTAAACCCATTGCCCATTGCATCTACGTGGAGAAAGTTCGTCACAGTCAGTTTGTTCGGCGAAACATGATATACAGATTCGAGATTCTCAATGTCATAGTCACCTACAATAGAACCCAATCCAATGGCAAATATTTTACCAAGTACCATACCAATTTGGAAATTCGATTAGATCATGCTCCCGTTGCCTATCCTCAAACAAACGGGCAAGTGGGAGTCATGAATCAGACCATGTTACACGAGTTGAAGACAAAGCTAGCGGATGCATGGAGCTCCTGGGTAGACGAACTACCTTCTGTATTGTGATTCTAAGTCGGGTGAAATCTTTCACCTGTGAACCAATCTGCTAAATGTACAGTCAAAAATCTTAGTTCTAATCACCGAGTACCTTAGAGAAGGTGAAAAATTAAACCTCGGTTCTAATAATCAAACTGCCCAAATGAAATAGAATATTATGGCCCAAGAAACTTACGGACTAAAATCGAACTTGCCAAAAAAAAAATGGCCACTATGAAAAATCTTAAGGGGCTTTTCAGTATACATGCAACAACTTCTTTCAACAGGAAGGAGTATTATCAGTTAACAATGGTTGGGTACTACGACACGAGAAGTTTATGGACTAAAGTTGGACCTACCACAGAGAGCGACGAGTACTAAATAAAACCTTCGACAAACTAGGACCCTATGTATGAGTGCAACAATTCCGTCTTATTGGAACGAGCACCATCAATCAAATGTAGGTGACGGTTTGGACTTTGCCGAAATCAAGTGACTATGGTGATTAAACTTAGCTGGTAAATAAATAGTCCCAGTGCCACGACCTCCTCACAAGAGCGAGCATAACTGGACAAATATGTCCTCCTAAACCCAATAACAACAACAATAATGCTTAGTCGGCAAATAGACTCTCCAAGCGCCGCAACCTCCTCATAGAAACAAGTACAATTGAACAGATACATCCTCCTAAGACCAGTAATGATAACAATAACGTTTAGCTGGCAAATACACTGTTACAACGCAGTATTTAGTAGGCCTAATTAATTATTATTTTTAAATTTTAAAATTTCAAATAAATTAAACAAATAATGCTAAATCGTAAAATTTGGGTATGACAAACTAAATATATATGATCCGATAAATTAAAACTCACACGGGACATTAACGAATAATCATCTGGACATATAAATACGACCTACTATATAATTATCGTAAAAGATGTGACAATTTAACAATAATCATCATTACAATATAATATAATACCTGAACTATTTTTAAATTATAACCATGAACTTATACCCAGCCAATTCTAAAATCCAATCATATCAAATATCAATTTAAATCATAACGAAATTAAAACTCACCAAATTTGATGAACACTTGACAGATTATATCCATACTCCTACAATACAACAAAGCCTTCTACTCTAAATGGATAAAATATAAAATATGAGTTTAAAACTCAACAAGTATCATATATAAGCAAGTAGGTCCAATAAATTAGAGGGTCAAGGAATAAGTACCAAATCAGAAAATATAGAAAAATCTAAATCACTAATACAAAAATTCAATTATCAAGTCCAAAATAAGATTCAATGCCCAAATCTAACAAAATTTAATATCCAAATATAATGATAGTCTTGTACTCAAATTAAATATCAAATCTAAATAAATATTCAATCTAAAAACAGTTCCCTTGGAACATAATATATATATATATAACAGAAGTGATCTGAATTGATTCCAATAAGTGGATATCCAATCTAAAGTCCCATCCAATTTCAAATCCAATACCCAATCAACTCGTGATTTGAGGCAGAATTTAATAATCAGATGATCTAATCGTGTATGTAAAAGTCAAAATAATATCGTAACAAATAGTCCAAAGGTTGGAATCAAAATATACATTTAAAATTAACGTACGAGACATATCAAAATCCATTTGTAAGAAAATCCAAAAAATCTCAAATCTAAATCTAAAATTCGAGTCCAAATATTTAAATTTATGTAAAAATATAAAACATGAACCAAAATTGAGTTTTAATTATTTAAAGGCTAACTTAAAGAAAGGGTTACCCTTGAATCGGTAATCTTAGGCCAAATCAAATACAGGTAAAATCATTATACTAGGCCACCTATGTACACTGTCTCCTATAGATAAGATTGTTCACAATATTTTGCCATTCATAGTTTTGGGTACAATTTCTTAAATTATGAGATATATTAGAGTGTCCAAATATATATAAATTTTAATAAATCAAACTTGGAATGGTCACTATATCCAAACCTTTCCTACTAGCAAAAAAGAATTTTCAATAGCATATATCTCCCAACAATGAGCAGGTCAAAATATCCAATAATAAATCTAAATGTAATGACCACAATCCAATACATGCATGTAAAAATGTACAACCTAATGCAAGTTTCTTGCTCATTTCCACAGAGATGTATTGAAATTAAAATATATAGCATCCAGTAATTACCTATTTTTTAAAAAAAATTATAAAATCTTCAATTATTAACAGAATTTGAACGGACACATCAATCGACTTGTAGACAGGTCATATGTGTACAAGAAAATAAGTAGGCTAATTAAAAGTGCACCTACGAGTTGAAAACATCTAAATCATAACAAAAATATATTAGATACGAAACCAAATAAATGAAAAAAATATAGGATACTTGTCTCGATCTTATACTATGTAAATCAGAAGAAAGGAAAGTCCAAAATATTCGAATCATGCCATCTCTCTCTTGCCGGTGCATCCTTTCTCTCTCTACCCATGCGGTTTCCCTCTCCTGCCGCGATATGCCGCTTTTCCAAGTGCGCTACTACCTCTATTACTTTCCATGACCGCTACCAACCTTCCTGGCTCTCTCCCCTTCGTGCACCACCGCAGTCCCTCCCTCTCTCATTGTCGATGCGCCGCTCACTTCTTTGCCACCTTCTTGCCCTGTACTCCTCCATGCCGCTCCTCTGCCACACCACCCACCAGTGCACCTCCTTCTATTCTTTCTTCTTCTCCCTTCTTCTCTCTCTTCTCCTCCTTCCACCTCTTTGTTGGAAACCCTACACCCTATTTTCTCCTCTATCTCCTCTCTTTTCTCCCCTACTTCTTCCAGCCATCCGATCCCCTTTTATTTTATTTTATTTTTTTACACAAATATATATATAATTCCACTGACGCTCAGACGTGCTTTGGGCACCACACAACAAATCCGATTTTTTCTCCAAAATTTTATAATATATAATTAATTTCACAACATATTCAATTAACTCAAAATCACAAATAATTATTAAAATAATCTAACCAGTACCACGACCATCTCACGGAAGCAAATACAACCGATCAGACACATCCACCCGAGTTTGGCAACGATAGAACTAACGCTTCGCCAATAAATAGGCTTTCCTAGTGCTACGACCTCCCCCTGCGGGAATGAGCACAGCCAAAAAAATGTGCCCATCCAAGCCCAACGATGACAGCATTAATGCTCAGTTGACGAATATAATAAGCGTTAAGCAAAGCAACTCAACAAAATTAAACAAGTATCAGCGCCAATGATCTAACCAGCCTTACTAATTTATTAAAAGAATAATCATAAACATGTGCGACCGGGAGAGTCTATCCAGCAAAACACTACCTAAACCTAAGACTCGGACAAGTTACAATCCTAAGGTTGGGAGCCCCCATTAAACGTGGTGAAGGCTCCCATCCTATCTTCGGGAAATCAACTAAGTCAAATTGACGAGTTGCTACTCAGCCTCCTGAAGCACACCCTCAAGTAAGATGATCAGATTCAGAGCTCGAGATTTCTCCTTCGTAAGCTCTTGGAACTCGCCTTAGACTCGAACAGCTCACGGTAGAGGAGAGCAGTCCGCTCATGACTCTATAGAACCTCGACAATGGTAGTATTCACTCGACTCTCCATCTCTTTGAGCATGGCAGGATCGGCAAGCAACTTAGATAGGCAGGAGATCTCGACCTTTAGCAAATGTAAAGCCTTTGCCACCACGCGGAGCACCTCCTGCACCTACCAGTCTAGATAGAATTATCGGTTAGGAGTCGCAACGATAAGCATGATCACGGAATGAAGGGCTCCGTAAAGTGATACCTCGAGGAAAGATAGGCCCTCCGAATGAGACGAGCCAAGAGAACCCTCGACACCAAGATCAAACAGAGGCCTCAACCTCATTAGAGGTAGCATATGGTAGTAGAGTGGCACCCCAAAGCCAGGAGGAGAGGGAGATACACCCAAAGTCTCTGGCATCACAGGCGTCGAAGCCTCCTGCATGGCCCCTCTTCAACAGTCATAGTCTCCGTGTTATTTCCAGACACATATTCGGCCACCTGGTCATTATTCGCACCTTCCTCAATCAAAATGACAGGTGTAAGGGCTGATACTTTAGGTGAAGAAGCGACAAAGATCGGGACCTCGTGCTTAACTAAAATTTAGGCGCTGATCAGTTCACCCTATCCGCCAACAGGGAGGTCACTTATTCTCGCGGCAAATAGCTAAAGTTTATATAGTTGAATACTTGGCCCAAAGACAGTATCGTTCATAGAAACCAAAAAGGTGTCTTCCCATGATGGCCATGACATGTACCCGCACCGAAAGTGTCATGGCGTGTCAATCTCATTGCACCCGTAATGGTAGTCTTATGCTATGCCTCCTTGTGCAGCCTAGTGGCCGTTGACAACTGTGATGCCCTAATTGATGAGTCAACAGCGCAGTGTAGGTCACAATATCCTGACACCACACTTTTCAAGATGGAAAACTAGCGGAGTGTGACCCTAGCGAGCTCAAGACAAATTCAATCAATTTACATCCTAACCAAATGTTCGGGATAAACTATTGTTAATCAAATTATCAGAAGACTAAGTTGTCAGTGATTCGGACTGTCAGATTATTAGAAGACATGCAATAACAAGAAATTGCATTCAAGCACTTCAACTATTAGAACCATGCAAAAATATTGGAGCTATACAACAAAGACCTGCAGCTGGCATCCTATCATAAACATGCCAAGAGGTGAAGATTCAAATCTCTCGACATGTGGGGCTAGTGATGAGTAAGGCGATCCATGGGTCAACCAAGAAACTTAACTTGCTGAAAAAAAAGGGCCTAATAAGTGAAAGCCTAGCGAGACATTCCCTTAACCCAAGATCCAGTAAACACAGCAATCGACCCGAGCAGTATGATTCGATACCATCCAATGATAAATGGATGATTGGGGCTAATTAGTGGCTTACCCAAACAGCCGTAGCCCTAAATCAACTGACATCATGATAGCCCAACGCATACATTTAGGCGATGATTACCATAATTTGGCCCCACCATTACCCTGACAACTCAGCAAATATACAAGGGATATCACCCTATGATTACAGATTGTTTTAAAATAATAGTGACAGCCCAACATATATTCTTAGATAGTGGAGCAAATATATGCAAACAATTGTCACTAGCTGTGAGACCTAAGGAAGGCTAAACCGGCGCCAACTCTACAAATATCTATATCTTCCACAAGAGAAGGGATCGAATTTTTTTAGGGAAGGGATCTCTCTCTTCAATTTTTTCTTTAGGATCGATCAATCAACTAGACCGCACACCTAAAGAATCAGTCCTCGAATTCAGAGTATACTCCTTACACTCAAGCGTTCATGCACACTAAAATCTCACAAAGCCTCTCTTTGATGAGTCACCTCTCTCTCCAAGCCACTTTCAAATGAGTGCATCCCTCTTCCAAGAAGTTACTATCTGACGAGTGCATTATCTCAAAACCACACCCTAGTCAAGCATACCAAACGAAGCACTATCCTCTAACTCTAAAGATACTTAATAGTTGAGCGTATCAAATGGAGCACTGCCTTCTAAGTCCAAAGCCACTCCCTAATCGAGCGTACCAATGGAGCATTGCCCTCTAACTCCAAAGTTGCTTCCTAGTCGAGCACATTAGATGGAACACTGCCCCCCAATCTCGATACTGCTCCCTAGTTAAGTGCACCAAAAGGAGCCTAATCCTTCATCAACACTCAATACCCTCATCCATGTATTTACGCATATTTCTCATCCTATCATTCTATTTGACTAAGAAGGATTACTAATCTAAGTATCAAAAGATATACCAGAAAGTAAGTTCTGTTATCTTCTGACCTCTTATTTATTAATTATCGTATGCAGAATGTAGATTTATAGTAACGAAGATCGGTCCCGTTTTTAATCGGATACTTGAATTTCGTGGCTCCCTAATTTATTCGATAATTCGAATTCAATAACGTATCAAACCAAAATATTGAATCTTTGATTCATATTCTGCACATTATAATGTCAAAAAAGAGTTTAAAAAATATAAGATTTACTTTTCAATATATTCTCAAATACTTCAGTTGATTATATTTAAAAAAATTAAAAAGTAAAAAAAATTATGAGGATGCAAGAAAGTGAAAAATGAAGGATTCGCATTCGTAATATGCAGATGATTAAGTGATAAAAGAGTTGAAATTCAATACTTACTATTTGGCTTCTCTTCTTATTTTTAGGAAAGGTGGGCACATTTATAACCATGTTATAAAATTGGTTGTGATTTTCTAAAGATTAATATTTGACAATGATCTAAATGGCTATACTCATTAGGAACTGAATAATTTAACCGTTTAGCGTGCCCTTGGTGGATGGTTTTCTAAAAGTAGTTAATTTGATAGCAATGTCAATCGATTAATTTTAATTAGGATATTTTTATATATAATAATTGTATGATATATTAACCACCAACTTAATATAACAATTTAGCTAAGTTAACTCCTCAATTTAGTTAACCGTTCAGCATTATTAATCGCTAAGTCAAATTAACTATTTAATTTATTATTTGAATATTTTGGCATTCGAATCTTCCATCCCATTTGTTCATTTCTTTTAAACCACTCAAGCAATCGGCTACTCAGCTACTTTGTTAGTGTCTTTATTTAGATTCTTTCTTATTATGGTAGGACTTTGTTATTCGGACTTAAGTCCAATGGGCCGATTAATTCTTTTTTTTCTTGAACTTATTATTTGTTAGAATACTGTATTAATTATTTAACACAAGATATTTAAAAAAGTATATTTTTTTTCAAATACAAATCTATGTGCATGCTTTTCTTTTCTTTTTTCTTTTCTTTTTTCCACTCATATTTTGGGATTTTAATCAATTAACCGAAAATTAGAACTATAGCCTGAAAAAGGAGGGGGGTGGTGGAGGAATCAGTTCGGAACGACGTCGCTGCAGTTGAAATCATCCGAATTGAGCATGGAATCTTCAGGCCACGAATGCAGCAGCAGCTTTAATAACATTTGTGCTTTCCTCTTTGCTCGCTCCGTGCAATCACTCTGAACCAACAATAGCAGCCGCGACAAGACGCCGGCGGCCACCGCGTCTTTCTGCTGCTGCGCCGAAGCCGAGCAGAGAGAAAGAAGAGCTCCCGCCGCATACTCCGTCGCTCGGTCCGATATCTTCAGGATTATATTCACCAGCAGCGGCACAGTGAGTACGTGACCCCCAAGAGCCGCGCACCCTGCCGGAATCCGGCATAAAAGTTCTATGGTGGCCAACGCTCGCTCAGCGTCGCACTTCTCAAATTCTGTCAACCGGTTTATCAATGCGTTCACAGCTCCGGCGACGATGGCCTTGTGACGGTGTTGCTTGACAAGGCAGAGAGCGAAGAGAGCTTTGATTCCAATTTTGAGAGCTCGCGGATAAGCATTCGGATGGCTGAGAATTCCGACGATTCCTTCGAAGACCTCGCCGGAGTTACTGATCTGACCGCGAAGCTCAAGCGATCTGGTCCCTGAGACAATGATTTCAATCATCGCCGCCGAGTTGACACGGATCTCGATAGACGAGTTGAACAGAAGACTCGTGAGGTACGCTATCCGATTCGGATCTGCCGAAACCGACGTGCACTCGGACTCGCTGAGCGGAAGCATGGCTAAGATTCCAAGCGACTCGTGCTTCAACTCAGAGGAGTCCGAATCTGTATTCGAGAAAAGAATCGAAAGGAGAACCTCGCGAACACCGAGTGAACCAATAACGGAGAGATTCTTGTCCGAGTCACGGGCGAGTCCCCTGAGTCGACGCAAGGCGGAGACACGATTTTGGATCGGGTTCGACTCGGACGAGACTTGATTCAATAGCGAGCGAACCATGGAAGGATCAGCAGGCTGTTTGGGGGTGGGAATACGCTCGACGCCGAAAGAGCGGTTGGCGACGCACCAATCCTGGATAAGGCGGCGAAGGGTGTGGTTGGGGATTAGGGTGAAATCGGCGAGAGGGGAGCGCGTCACCGGGCAGGTGATGTTGCCGGTAGCGACCCAGGACTCGATGCTGGCTCGGTCGTAAGTCTGGCCGGTGCAGACGGTGACGGGGTCGCGCATGAGCTCAAGAGAGATTGGACACCGGAAAAAGTAAGGGATCTGAACTGCCACATCTAACGGCTCTAAGCTCCCTGATCGCATATTTTTCATCGCTTTCATACCCACAAAACTGTGGAAATATAACAACCGCAGAGAGGGAAAGAGCTGGGAAAGCAGAAAGGATTTAGGAAAGGATGAATATCGGTGAAAAATCCGGAAGAGTAATAAGGGATGGTCTGCAAAAGTCTCTTTGATCTTGGCGTTACTGGTTTTATTTTCTTCTTTAAGACATTCTCATCTTCACACACACACACACACACACAGAGGGAGGGACATGGGGGCCATAGAAGGCCCCCTCGCTGCCCTTTTATTCTGAGTCGTCGTCTTCTTCTTTCCTACCCCCACGTGTGTCCTTTACTGAGGAGTGAAGGGCACTAACCCAACCCTAGTTTGGAAAATGGTGAGAAGGAATTTTGGTCAAATTCAAGGTGTGAACGTGGGTCCCTACTATTTTGGCATCTTCTCCTTCCAACTTCCAACTCGTAAACAGTGTTCTGCGATTGACTGAATCCTCATTCGCCGTGCGTATAATTAATTCATCAAGTGGCTACTTCTTGGCAAAATTGGCAATCACACGTCACCGTTCCCACCTGGAGTTAGTGATCCTCTTTAGAGAATATTGCTTAATTTTTTTTTTAATAATTAGTCATATATAAGACTGCCCTATTTTTGTTTTGCATTTTTTAAAATCTTTTTTTCTGAATAATCAATCCTTCTTCTCCCCCTATTTATGTAGAGACAGAGAGTGAATAAATTGTGGTGCCAACTCCCATTACTGGGTCAGCCTCTACTTAAAATTTAAGTTTTTTACAATTAAGGATGAATTTTAACACTTACGTGATTAATGTAATAATAATAATAATAATAGTAATTATCATGACAGTAAACTATAAAAAAATGACTTGTTTTGTGCCATTTTGAAGATAAGCTTGGGATAAATACAATATTATCACTAGGTCATGACAAAGAGGGTCTACAAACTTCTCATTAGTTTGAGGACAGCAAATTAAGAATCACATTTTGCCTGTAATCTTGTCACAGCCATAATTGTAATGCATGTTTTATTGTCAAATGGAGACTATTGATTCAAATAACCAAAATAACCCCTTTTTATCTCCAAGGTTCAAAAAATAAAATAAAATAAAATAAACCTTTTACTATGCTATCATTTTTCATTTACCTTTATTATTAGGCTAAAAAATAGCTTGCTTGTAAATGTTGTTTCTGAACAAAAAAATCACTTCTAGTCGAGGGTTTCATCATGTTTTTTCAACTACAAAATAGAACAGCTTTTATGCTTTTTGAAGGAGTGCAGCCTACAGCTATAAATTGTTCAAAATACGACACACAATTGGAAAGGTGTTGATGTTCCTTCCAAATTGGGTAATGCTGACATTATTACTTATTTAACGATATATAGTTAATTTTTCTATATATTTGATTTAACTTGTTATAAATATGTAATAATTAGGTGTTTTTTATCAATTACTTTGTATTATAATGTATAACAATATAATCCATATTACATGAAGCATGTAACTCATGCACCTTTATATATCGTATTTGCATAGTAATTTTTTTCTAAAATTAACTATATATATATTTATTTATTTGTTTATAATAAATAGATAAAATCCTTGGTAGCTAATGTAGAATATCCCTAGAAATTTTCCTTCAATTCAAGGACTGCATTATTATTTTTTAATTATTTTTTTAGTCCACAGTCGTGTTATGGGATGATGAGCAGTCAAAGGTCAAAGATAAAGATAGGTCTGAGTACTGTGCAGGTCAGGTGAGTACCGCTGGGAGGGGCCAGGTCCTCTATCTCACGACCACTCCTTTTTCTTTCTTTCTACTTCATTCATAAATAAAATCCACAAGCTGTGGAGTATTAACTGTTGAGTCTTATAAATTTTTCAAGTTTAATGGTACAAATAAATAAATAAGAATCGATATTATGGGATAATATTTCAATAATCTAAAAATATGTTTAGAAAACACTTAGTTATCAGGGTTGGTCATGTAGGTCCCCCCTCCCAGCTTAGTTGTACGGACTTGATTAAACGGGGCCACCCCGACCATTCAACTTACACCAACCCTAGATCTAGCTAGCAAGACCACATATCTTCAAATATATTTAGAAAGCACGTCTCTTCAAATATTCTTAAAATTACAAAAAAAAAAAAAAAAATCACAAAATATGAAAGTAGAAAATAAAAAAAAAAATCACAAATCCTCCCCCGAGTACAACAGGACAACCAAATCTGTTACCGGTTTGATTAACAATGATACTTCGATTGTACGGAAGAGTAATCGGGTCCCTCAAACACCGATGCGATTACGGGATTATATTCGGGATTGACTCGGTTGTCTGATTTTATGGATACATATTGCCGTTCTACTTGATTATTGTTGCAGCACCACACGTAAAGCTCTAACGACCAAACGCACCTAGCACCACTTTCCTTTTCCTGTTTGTTATTTGTTAATTGTTCTGTTTGTTCTGTTTGTTAATTGCTTTATATATTTGTACTGAACAGTGGAAAAGGGATATACAAAATATCACTTACTTCCTGAATATTCCTTCTCTCATCCTAATTCCCTCTTTCTGCTCTCCCTTACTCTCCTTCTTCTACTTCTACTTCTCCCTTCTCTCCCTCTGTCAGTTCTCCCCTTCCCGTGTGATTTCCCAGTTTCAGAGCCGATTCTCCATAGTCGATCATCATCCAGTAAGTGATCGTATCAAAATCCATTAAAAAAAAAATCAAATAATCAGATAATCAATATCATTATATATACATTTTGTAGTTAAAAATTTTCAAATAATATTAATCGTATTATCGTTGTTGAATTGAGAAATAAAAAAAATAAAGGAAACACATCTTGAAGTTGGAGAATGATATATTAAAAAGTAGAAATACGTCTTGAAATACTCCAAAAGTAAAGGAAACAAAAATCAAAAAAATATAATAATATAAATTAAAAAGAAAATCAAAATCCCCCGTCAAGTGAAAAACAAAGAAACTAAATTTCTCAATAAAGAATCACATAACTAAATAATTAAAATTACTATATATACCTTTCATAATTAAAAGTTTTAAATAATACTATTGCATCTCGGGTTCCGGGTTATTATACGGACTAGGAAGCATTTCAATCTTCCACTGCGAGCCGATTTGAATCGAGTCCGACTTCCGTCACTGATAACCTGAAACTTGCACAACATAACCCACAAATAAGAGATTAGAGGACAACGGGGGGCTATCCCCCATTGACACTCCGACACTCCAATTAAAAATCTTTTATAATAAATGGAGAAATACACTTTTAAAGGTAAACATAGCGGGAGTGCAAAGTTATAGCAACAAGGGGAGTGTGAAAAGGATGTATTTGGAGGCTCGAGCTCTATGAATGCGCTCAACTGAGGAGCGGCTTAGAGATACGCCTGCGCAAGGCAGCTTAGAGGTGTGCCCAACTGATTGGCGACTTAGAAGTGCGCTCACGGAGGGCGGCATAGAGGTGCACCCACGGAGGGCGGCATAGAAATGCGCCCGGTAAAAGGACAGCTTAGAGGTGCACCTACGGAGGACAGCTTAGAGGTGCGCCCGGTAGAAGGGTGGCTTAGAGGTGCGCCCACGAAGGGTGACTTTGAGGTGTGCTCGGCGGAGGGGCGGCTTAGAAGTATGCCCGTCGACGGTAGCTTTGAGGTGGACTAAATTGCATTGGTGAGTTAACGTTCTAGTTACCTGAGTGGATGGTTGACACTTAGACAGCAAACTCCTAACTCTTGGATGGAAGACTCATGGCTCCAGGACGGAGGGCTCATTGCTCCAGACCGAAGGGCTCTTGGCTCTGAGGTGGAGGACTCCCGGGACAAAAGGCTCCTGTCTCAGAGATGGAGGACTCCTATCACCGGGACAGAGGGCTCCTGGTACCGGGGCGGAAGGCTCTTAACTCTGAAACAGAGGGATGAAGACCTCCGGAAGGAAGGAGGGCTGAGAGCCCCCTGGCGGCGGAGGGCCGAGCGCCTTCGGACGAAAGGAGCGTTGAGAGCCCCTAGCGGCGGAAGGTTGAGAGCCTCCGGACCAGAGGACAGTTGAGAGCCTCCTAGCGGCGGATAGATGCTGACCTCCGAATGAGTGGAGGGCTAAAGGCCTCATGGCGGGAATAGGGCCGGTGGCCTCCTAACTGCCATCCCGCTTTCGCTAGAGATTGGCTAGCAACGGCTACGCCCTTCTCCGAGCTATCTGGAGCCTCATGGAGTTTTTTGAGCTTCTTCAAGCTTGTTCTTCAACGTTTGAGGTGCTTACTTTTATAGTATGTTCCACAGATGTGCTTATCTTGTAAAAGTAATATGTGACTCTTCAAATTCAAAAAAATGATGTTGGATTGTTAGCCTGGTCCCATTGGACCAATTGTAGTTGGACCTATCACTAGACCCCTATGTCAGTGGTCCGAATTTTTAATCTCCGACATGTTCATGATAGGATGAGACTGGTCATGCTGTCTCCTCTAGTCTAATCTGGATTCATTGACCAAAACGCTTGATTCTGGAGAGAGGATGAAATCGGATTGATTGTCGACCAACTTGGTTGACCGCATCGCTTGATCTGGAGAGCAGAATAGAGCCGAAAATATGGTTGACCAATTTTGTTGACCAATGCACTTGAACCCGGAGAGCAATGTGGAGTCGAAAAAACTGGTTGACCAGATCCGTCGACTAAAGCGCTCGAATTCGAAGGACAATGCGGAGCTAAAAATCTTTATTGACCGATTTTGCTGACCGGCAAAGTGCTCCAATCAAGAGAGCAGTGTGGAGACGGTAATGTTGGTTGATCGGATCTGTTGACCGACGAAGTGCTCCAATTTGGAGAGCAACGTGGAGCCAAAGATCTTTGTTGACCAGTTTTGACTGTGAGCCGTCCGAGTCTCAGGCAAGATCCAGTTGCACGCAGAGGAAAGATCTCAGGCTCGAGATCAGATCTCCTTACTATAAGGGTGTGCTTCGAGAGGTCAGGATGCAGCTTGTCTTAAGATAGCTGATCGCTTGAGTTGTTGCATGAGGATGCACCCTGTGTCGGATTCCGATCATTCCCATGAAAGGAAGTCGTGGCCCTGAGGAGACGTAGTTGTCGTTTAAGCCTCCTGGCTCTGATGAACACGTCTGGTTGGTTGCGCTCACCCCTGCCAAGAGGAGGTCGTGGCACTGAGAGATGTGGTTGCTGAACTTTGAGGTTATCATTACCGGGCTTTTGCTAGTCTAGGCCGTCACCAGCATGTACCATCAATGCTTGGTCCAATTTGAGGATGTCGTAGCTTTCATGCGTTTGGTCCTAGTCCACCGACCGTCGTTAGCTAATGGTGCTCTCTCCTTCGGGAGGAGGTCACCGCATACAAGCTAAAAAGCCCCCTAAGGTTTTGAGTTTGACCGCACATGAGCCGCTTGGTGACTAGACCAAGGTTTAATTTGACCGTCAACGGGTCGCCTGAATAACAAAGGTTTAATTCGATTGCTTACTGGCCGTTTGGATGACTAAGGTTCAATTTGACAGCTCATAGGCCACCTGAATGACCAGGGTTTAATTCGACCATTTGTGGAACACTTGGATGATTAGGGTTTAATTGCAAGCGGATAAAAATCCGTCGGACTTAGGGGCAATCTAAGTCGCATGATTTTATGCAGTGTTATATAATCACTCGTATAAGCAGATAATATTATTATCCTATTAATGGAAACATGATTCAAGCAAGCAGTATGATGTATGCAAGACTTACCTGGATTCGGCGTGGAATCGTCGTAGGTGTTCATCGGTGAACGACGTGCTATGCCCTTGGGACCTACCTAAGGCTCCGAGTGCAGGGTCTTCATGTACCACTTCAAAGGGTTGTCGGGGAGCTTCGTTAGGTGCCTCAGCCTATGGCTCCTATGCTCCGAGAGGTTTGATCTTTTGCCCAGGTTGGTTGGGCAGCGCATGGCAGATCTTCTAATAATGCTGGCTTTCTTTGGTCGCCAGGGAGTTGAAGGGCGATGCTCCGAGTGCTACACCTTCAGGCAGGTGCAAATGGTTCCAGGAACATGGGTCCAGGGTACCCGGATGGACAGCGAGTGCTTGCACGTTCAGGGTCGATTGTCCGTCCGCATGGCTGCCCGTTGGGAGGTCGTCGCCATGGGTGACTTCGCCTCTGACTGATATAGCGGCTCGCACATGCAATGCTGATCTTCTTCGATCATCTTGGAGTTAGAGGACGGAGCCCCCAAGCATGACTAACCGATGATGGGTCGTTGTCACGGGTAGTTTCACTCCAGCTGAGGAAATAGCTCACGCTCGAGGTGCCGACCTTTTCTACCCGTCCTGGAGTTAAGGAACGGAGCCCCCAGGCATGGCTACCCAATGAGGGATCGTCGCCATGAGGGGCTATGTTTCGAGTCATAGTGCTTGCTGAAACTCGAGTATTGATCACGTTTTTGTGTAAGAGATTAAGTGTTAAGGAAAAATGCTAGACTTTTTATTTTATTTTTCACAGATAGCGTCAATGTTGCATCCCGAGTTATTGTACGGATTAGGGGGCCTTCTAATCTTCCGTTGTAGGTTGATCTGGATCGAGTTTGGTTTCTGTCGTTGATAACCTGAAACCTATACAACACAAACCACAAATAAGAAGTTAAAGGACAACAGGAGGTTATCCCCCGTTAACACTCCGAAACTCAAATTAGAAATTTTTTGTAATAAATAGAGGAATGTACATTTAAAGGTAAACGTTAAGGGAGTGCAAAGATGCAGCGATGAGAGGAGTGTGAGAGGAATGTATTTGGAGGCTCAAACTCCATGAATGCGCCCAACTAAAGGGTGGCTTATAGATGCGCTCGCGAAAGGTGGCTTACAGGTGTACTTGGCAGAGGGGCAACTTAAAGGTGCACCCGCGGAGGGGTGACTTAGAGGTGCTCCTACGGAGGGCAACTTTGAGAAGAAGGATTAACTTACACTGGCGAGCTAAGGTTCTAGTTACCTGAGCAGATGGTTGACTCTTGGACAGTGAGCTCCTAACTCCATAATGGAATACTCGTGGCTCTAGGACGGAGGGCTCTTGACTTTGAGGCAGAGGACTCCCGGGACGGAAGGCTCCTGTCTCAGGGATGGAGAACTCTTGGGACAGAGGGCTCTTATCTCCGGAACAGATGGCTCCTAGTACCGGAACAAAAGACTCCTTACTCCGGGACGGAGGGCTGAAAGCCTCTGGAAGGAAGGAGGGCTGAGAGTTTTCTGGCGGCGAAGGGATGAGAGTCTTTTGACGATGGATAGCTACTGATCTCTGAACGAACAGAGGGCTAAAGGCCTCATGGCGGGAAGAGGGCTGGTGGCCTCCTTGCCACCATCCCACTCTTGCTAGAGATTGACTAGCAATAGCTAAACTCTTCTCCGAACCATCTGGAGTCTCATGGAGTTTTTTGAGCTTTTTCAAGCTTATTCTTCAAATTTTGAGAATACTTACTTTTATAGTGTGTTCCACAGATACACTTATTTTACAAAAGTAATGTGTGACTCTTTGCTTTCAAAGAACGATATTGGATTATGGGCCTGATCTCATTGGGCCTATTATAACTGGACCCATCAAATACAAATGGTATTATCATTGTTGAACTAAGAAACTTGTTGGTTTGAATAGCTAAGAGTTTTAACACTTGTAAATATTGTTTGTAGGCCTAGAACGGCTACTCTTGCCGTCTAACTGGAAGGATTCCTTTTATTACATCTATTCATATCTCAATAATCATTATATTCTTATTTTCACATGGCCATGCGCATAAAATAACATAACATTTAAAAAATAAATAGTATACGGATTCATCTTATACCTATAAAGCACGCATAGTAAGCAGAAGCAAATAAAACTCAGCTTCACAGGTTCATCTCTCAAGCGAATCCACAGAGAATCTTTCACGGCGTAGGGAGAGATTGAGGTGGAGATGGAACCGGGGAGGCGGTGTCGTTTAGCGGTGGGCGCACGCATGGGGGAGGCGCGGAGGAGGAGGAACAGCGCGCCCCAAGAGCTCAAAGACGGAGCAGTCGGAGGTCCCAGAGTTGTCGCTGGTCAACCGTACACTGGGCCATGGGACAGAGCCTCCTGTTGCTTCCTCCCCAGCACGTGCTGGAACACACTCCTCGCACGTGTCCCAGCTCACCGGGCATTACCCCCCCCCCCACCTACCCACTTTTTTTTTTTTTGGGGTTGCTTCAGGTTTGGTCAAACGCTTCGAACCTAAATAATTCTTATTTATTTTTATACAAAGTTAAATTAAATATATTCTTTAAAAGTATTTGCAGTCCCCTAAAAACATGAAATTCATTCCTAAGGACCTTTCAATTAATATTTTATAAATTCCTTTTAAAAAATATCTATCTAATTATATATATACTTAAAAAATTTTTTAAAATTGGCTCAAAATTAAAGCATGGAGGGAATGTCGAGAGGCCCTTGTCGTTTTCACTTTCTCCTGTTCTTTCTGCTTCTTCAAACTACGTGATATATTATTCTTTTTTCTGTCAAAAATGGAAAAAAAAAATTAAAACAATAAAGTGGGTCGCTATTCCTTACTGTATATAAGTATCTCTATTTTGATTTTTAAATTATAAAAATCATGCTTGAAAATTGGGTTTTAAAAATTTTAACTTAGTAAATTTAAATAAATTTAATAGTTCAAAGAATAATACTACTACTCACGAAATGTGCAGACACTATTATAATTGGTACCATTGTCGGCTATTCTGCATGCTTTACGTTTTGGTAGTAGGAGTTTATTTGTACTTTTCTCTTGTTACGATCAGTACATTGTTGTTCTCGATCTAGCCATCTCTACGTGCACAGGAGTAATGGTGGTACTAGAGACTATTCAACAAAGGCCTGCCCTCCTCCATCCCTTATGAGAGAATTTATTTTATAACAAATAACCGGGATATAATTTTTTGGACACCCATTAATTAATATATGTTTTTGTATCATTTATTTATATTATCAAATCCACATAATAGTAATAATTATTAATTAATTAGTTATTTTTTATATCATAATATATAATTCGAGAATAATTAAAAGGTGACCATATAATATTAACATTGTCTACTCATCTAATGCTTTCACCATTCATGAAATACCACTATAGGATTCTTTGTTATATATTATTAATAAAAGTTTGAAGAAGAATATAACAAGAGGAATAGGCTGCCCAGTCTTATGGAGATAATTGGTGATAATTGAAGGGAGTTTGGGCTCGCTTGGCTCAATGGGGGCGTTTCTCCTGCGAGCATTTTGTATTTTTTTTTTTTTTTAATTTTTTCTGGGTCATTTTTCTGCTGATTTATTATGATATCCTTTTTATTTACTCATCATTTTATACTGCAAAATGATAGCTAAAAACTCAATCTCCATATGTATATTATCTCCATGTCTAAAAACATTAATTAGGTCACAAATCTAACATCACCCCGAATGCAAACTAGTTACGACATGCCATCGGCATATTTTCTTTCTCAAAAAAAAAAAAGAAGAATAAAGATAGATATTCTTCATTATATTCAAAAACAATTCTCATTTTTTGAAAAAAAAAAAAGACAATGTTTTAATAATATTCCTATAAAAAATAAAATTTCAGACCAAATGGATAATATTATAATAAAAAATTAGAATTAAATATATGCCAAATGACACAATACAATCTTTCTTCTCCATCCTAATTAATTTCTTCAATTTGGGAAGATATCTGTCTTAGTCATTTCCGGCACCCACCCTAACCAGAGTGTAACCCTAACCTAACCCTAGCGTTTGGCTGTGAATTCTTCCTCCAGTTTATGAATAATATTATCATCTTGCTTTGTGTTGTGGCCCTCTATCTATCTAATTAGTTTGAAATAGAATGTGTCCACAAGGCATGATTTTAAAAATATAACTAAAAAAGAGCTTTATGTTGTGTTTTGGTATTTAAGTTAATTACTTCAAAATTACACAAAACTTAAGTGAAAGTTACCCCATGTAAAATTATGTAAATCTATCTGCTTAGTTTAATAAAGATTCAAATTATTATATAATATTAGTTAAAACCGTAAAAATAAAAAAATAATAATTTAGCTACTAAAATATTTTTATGAGCCTGCTATATCAATTTAATTGAGCATTCTCGTTTGAAAGTATTGTGCATGGAGCAATAAACTAATAAAAGGCAATTCATAGGCTCGATCGGGATAATATTATCTAACCTACAGATTGCATGTTAAGGGTTCCCAAGGGAGCATATAGATTATGAAATACTCCTAGCAAATTAATAAACAGATTAGGAGACGTAGATTTGAATCCATGCAGATGGTTTTCAGTGACACAAAACATATAAAAATACTAATAATATTTTATGGAAAACCATGCAGTCAAACTTAGGAATGAGCATAGAATTCCGATTAATTATATTAAAAATCTAGTAGTCTTAGACCACGGCTAAATTCAAAACTTATCGAGTTCAGCATCATTTTGGTGCCATGATTGTGATTTAATCCATTATTTATGGATCATGATCCACTGTGTATATGCACGAAGCTTTTGCGTCATAAAACCTAATAAAATAATTCATTTTATAATGTGCGTTAAATTATCGATAGGGTCGAAAGTGTCCGTTAATAATATAAAGTTCATACAACTTTTAATTATTATTAGTAAGATAAATATGTGATGAATATGTGCTTTTAAGCCAACAACAAAGTCATTTCTGATATATGAGACCGAGGCAACATATAAATGAGAAATATTATTTATTTTAATTATTTATAATCTACCTGTAACGTATTTTATATATAAAATCTATTTAAATTTTTTATTTTTAGACATTTTGATACACCCTAAATAAAAAAGGATGTGTAAATGAGTTATTGATAAAACATTTAATAAAACCCTTTCTATGTATAATGCAAACGCACCTCGATCAAAGCATAAGCTCGTTGGAATCATCTTTCTAGAAAAATGAGAATTTGGAATCCTTTCTCTTGCCCATCTTCGTCCATATTAAAATAAACAGAAAGTCTTTATGATAATCGGTATGCATTTGTCAATATCAATAAGTAAGAGTATTTTATTTGAGATGCAAATTTATTAATAAATTCTTTTAAGTAACATTATATACGATTGATTGAAGAATCTCATCCTAGCTTAGTGGATGTTCAGGCATGAAGCTTAATTTAAAGGTTGGAAATAGGTGATCTTGAGCCCCACAAATCAGAACTTTTATATCTTTACACCTTTCACTCTCTCTTCACAATAAGAAATACTCTGCCTCTTAAAGAGATTAAGTCTATTTTTTTTCTAATTTAAGATGTTAATATTTAAATAAATAATTATGATTTAAATAGTTTTTAAAATATAAAAAATTAATTAAAATTAGTTATTAAATTATAACTATTTTTTTAAAAATAAATGGTTGTGATGTGAAAAAAAATAACCCCAATCTCTTAAAGAGATAAAACCACCCTCAACTCCTCTCTCACTGGGGGAAGCTGCTACGCATTCAACCCACTCTAACCAATTTGTATTATTGTTTTAAAATAAAACATCTTAATATCAGTATTATAATAAAAAATAAAGAATAACTATTTGTATATTTTTAAACTTTTACTTCAAAACAAATTTGCCTACCTATACAATTAATGTATATGATGATTTATATGTATGGTAGATAATTATCTATGATACTTTAAATAATTTTATATTAACATAAAAAATTATAGAAAAATTCAAAGACATATACTTTACTTTAAAATATTCTTGAGTACATATAATGTTGGAGGATCTAGAGCGTTCTTAAAAAAGAATATTTATAAAAAATATTTTAGAAATTAAATCTTAAGCATCCATAGTAAAAGATTGCAGGATTAATCGTTAATTGATGAGGTAAAATTTCTATATAAAGAGGTAAACTTTTCTCATTTTGGATAAATAGAAGGAGTCAAAGAGCACATTAAAAAGAGCAAGCAATCTAAGTAAGCGAGGTCAAATAAAATCAGAAAGTAGTGTATGATTAAGGAGGTGGCTATTTTTAAAGAATTTGACAATTGAACTTCTAAGTTGAGCTTGTGAGGGTGAGTACTAAAGAGATACTCCATATTTTTGTATTCAATTTTTATAGTAAAATGTATTTTTTTTAATTGTATATCTGTACAAACTTTGCGGCAAAAATATCTTAAAATAGCTAACTTATCTACATTACACTAAATGTGGTAGGCAAGTGCCATAAAAGTGATACATGAAAATTTCGTAACAGTTCTCTCTATATAAAATACAAAGCTACCTAGATCAAAGTATAAGCTTGTTTGCATCTTATTTTGTTAGAAATATCTTTTATTATTATTTTTATTTCTAAAAGATGCATGAACAACATATATATATATATATATATATATATATATATATAAGGAAGTAGGCTGATAGCTTGCTTACTCTACACATTAACACATTTGATCTAGTACTCCCAAGTGCCTGTTCCATGCTTGATCTATGTTTGTTTAATGCACGTGCATCGCTTAGTAGTTTTTGCCCAGATGCATTTTTTTTGCGATACTTTTAACTCAAAAAATATATATATTTTTTCATCTAATCTAAGCTGTCACTAATCGAATGATTAAACTTTTAGAAATTATTGTTAAAGAAGAAGAGATCTTTCCAAAAAAAAAAAAAACCTTTTCATAATTATTTGAGCATTAATTATTGAGATTTTCTCAACCAAAAGCTTTCTGCCATTCATAGACATTTGTTTTAGCCTACAAACATTAATAATTTCTTCAATAGAGTAGATATCAAACTATTATAATATTTAGAGATTTATTAGTGGACGAAGTAAGATCCTTAAAGAGATTAAAAGTCATCTAATTCTATTATTACAAGTAAATTTAACGAGTTTGTTGATATGGGTATACATCATCAGTAAATTAGTTAATATTTAATACACTTATATCATTTAGGATATAAGTTGACGTTCATATTATTTTGATTTCACCAAATTAAAAAAGCTCAAATAATATTATGTGAAAATTAATTTATTTTTTAAATTTTTTTTATCATCAAAACATGTGTTGATTTTATTTTTTAATTTATGCATATTATTGGTGATAATTATTTTATCAAAAAATCGGTTAATTTTTACAATATATGAAACAAATATCTATTACATTAATTACATTAATATTAGTATCCATATTATACGATTGATTGAATAACCTAAGCCAAGCTAAGCGGGTGTTCATGCATCAAGCTTAATTTAAAGATAGGAATTAGGTTGTCTCGAGCCTTGTGCAATCAGAAATTTACATTTTTATCCCTCCCCCTCTCCCGTCAGGAGGCACTGCTATTCGCTGCGGAGCAGCTCTTTCGACCTACCCTCACCAACTTTTTATTTTTTTAAAAAATAAAATATCAAAACATCCATACTAATAAATTTTTTTTTAAAAAAATTATTAATATATTTTGAAAATTTTTTTTCGTGAGAACAATTACATCGATTCCGTGCAGGCAGGGCGGGAGGCATGATGTGGGCCTGCTTGTATAGATGGTCTCAGGTCTGGTTAGAACTGTTCACGAAACAATGTCACTATTGGGCCCAATTGCAGCCGTGGTTCAGCCCATCCACCGCTTATTTGGGCCAGACCCATTACTAGGGTGAAGCCCATTGTCGAGTGGGATTTTCGATTTTCTTGCGCATAACGGACCGAACCAGGTACCCTCCACCCCTAACTCCTCCTTTCAATTAAAGTAGTCCATTTAAAATTGGATGATATTAAACAATTGAAATTTGAAATAATTAAAAATTAGAAAATAAAATTATGCTAAAATGAGTCTATTCACAATAGTTGGATGGAAAATAAGCCGTTATGCTTCTTTTTTTTTTATTAATATATATATATATATATATATATAGAAGCATGCAGTTATAACTTTAAAAAATCAAAATATTTAAATATGTTGGGAGAGCCCCCCAAAGCCCTAATGTGCATTGCTGCGCTTCAACAAGCACTAGAGTTAAAGCTGTGCTTTTTTCATTTTCTTACACGACTTTGGTTCCTTGGGCTAATGCTTCCTTTTTCTTTTTGTTAAAAACAGACCATTTTATTTCCTTAAAATCCAACAAAAAGAATTTTTTACAATATACATATTTTAAAAAAAGATCGAAGTAGTTTAAATTTATTTAATTTTAAATCTATTATACATAATTTTATAATTCAAATATATGGTCATTAGAATATCAGAATATACAATGACAAATTTACCATCTCCTCTTCATTGAGATCACAATTAGCGATTTATAAATCCCCTAATAAAACCCCATAAAAGTATTCCGAAGTCATTATTTTTGCTCTTCAGATGTAGAGTCTCTGATCCATGGAGAGGCCGTCTTTTACAAGACATGGGGAGATTGAAGGAAGGGGGTGGGGGAGACTGTACAACTGAAAAAGATGAAAACCAAGCAGTATGGAACTAGTATCATTCATGGAGAATGCAAATTCTGCGATAACTTCATCAGGAGGGCTTTGGCAGAAGGCGGTCAGTCGATGATGTCTTTCAGCGGGACGACGTTGCCGACGGAGAGGTGGCTGCCCTTCTTCCGGATAATGAGGGAGCTGCGGTCGTTGCTGTCGTCGTCGTGATTGCCATGATAGAGACTTAAGGTCGCATGATCGAGCGTTCCCTCTCGGTAGACAAACACGCTCCCATCTTCATCCATCCGCCTCAGCTTCTTGTTCCGGTCGTGCGTCGGATGAAGCGGCATTCCCCTGCACCGCCAAAGGCAACGACAGCAATAATAAAACGTTGTCTTTAAAGAGTAACTGTCTGAAAGTTGGGTCGGTTGATTTAGCACTTCGTTGGGAGTCTATTTTCAAAAGTTTTAAAACCCCTAACTTTCGGCAGAGGAAAATATGATTCGAAGCTCCCACTTTTCCAATCTTACAACATTTTATTTAATTTTTAAATGAATACTAGTGATTTAATAATTCTAAAATAGTTAATTTTTTTTAATTTTTTAAAAATAAATAAATTATAATTATCTATTTAAAAATAAATAATTAATATTAAAAAATTTAGATTCTATCTTCGTAAGAGGCAAGACCTCATTGATTTGAAAAAAATAAAAATGGATTTTTTCAGCTAGGATCTTAAGAGTTTCCTTGCTCTAAACTTACATTCACTTTTTAAAAAAAAAAAAAACTATTAATTCAAAAAAATCTATTTTCAAGAAGTTGTAAATTATAATTTCTAACTATAGTTCCTTTGAGCTAATTTTTTGGGTCTAAACTTATGTTTGCATCTATAAATTCTCTATTAAAAAAGACATTTTTAAGAGATCATAAATCACAATTTCAAACCATATTTTTCGTGCCATTTTTATATTTAAAAGAGTTTTTTAACTTTATTTCTTTGGACCGATTAAAATAAATGAATAAGCCAAATGCCAGTTATCAAAAATGTTTTAAAAATAAGTAAAAGTTATCCAATAAAACTATTCATTCAAAGAAAAAGGGTGAATTTGGGTAAAATAAATAAATAAAATTAAAAAAAAATCCAAGCTTCTGATTTGCTCGAGTGGGCCGGCCTGACCGGAAAAGTGGGCCTGCCTGTTGACACATGTCCACAAAGCCTAGCCTGTTTCAGCCTACAGAAAAACCCCAAGCCCAACCCACATAGCATTTTCAACAGCTCATATAATAGCGTCCTTGATTTTTTTTTTTTTCTTATCTTTTTTTTTTAAACAAAATTTAGAGGGATTTTTGACATGTCCTAGTAGTTAAGAGGACATCACGAAGGTATGATAAAGAGACAAAAGCTTTAAGTCACTAAGAAATTGTGCTGATAAATACCCAATGTATTTTTTTTTTAAGGTAACTCCTAAGATGGTATTTTTCCAAACGAATCATATCAAAATTAATTTTACTAAGATTTTATTGAGTGATGATGATTATATAAAATTATTTTATGTATTTTATTTATTTTAAATTATTAATTTTTAGAATATGAGTAATATTCTAGTATTATGTGAATCATTGTATCCTTAATTATCAAGATTGAATGAAATCTGATGCGACCCCCAAACAGATTTGACCACGGTGCATATCTAGTAATATAAGCAAATTTATAATTACCTTTTTGTTAATAATATTTTCCTCATTTTTATTTATTTCCTTTCCATTATCAAAAATTTAAATGGGACGCTATTTCAACTGTGGGAAAGGATATTTTATGGTACCGTGAAATAATTTTAAAAAAAGGACTAAAAACTGACAACTCTGCAAGAACAATTAAAAGAAAATCAACTGCACCGATTGCAATCGATTTATAGAATGACGTTGATGTTAGAAGGTTACGTTGTTTGTGATTTTTTAAAAGATATATAATATTTTATTTACTATATATATATATATATATATATATTAATAAGTATATAGCTAGATAATAAATATTATATCTTTTAAAAATATTTTAAAATAGTTAAGGGGTATATATTTGTTTTAATTACAAAAAACTATCAACAAAAGGGTAAAAAAGACAGAGATGTTATCGTAATCCTATTTTAAAAATAAAATTTTAATTTGATTTTTATTCTAATATAAAAGGATATTACTGAGTTCCCAAATATGATTAAATTTTGCGTAGTGCCAAAGTTTCTCTAAAAAAAATTCATTAAATAAAAGACATTATTATCCAAAATTTGATGTTCCTTCACTCCCAAGTCATGACCAAATCGACAAAAAAAAAAAAAAATATTCCAGCAATGGCCCCTTCCTCTCTGCAAACACTAACAACTCTGCTCAATCTTGAATCAGTTTTCAAAAATTGTGAAATGAATTTTCCATTTGATCCGGAAATAATTTTTTTTTTCACATTTTTGGTAATTAAAAATTAAATTAACTTATCAAATTTTTTTAAAAAAAAATTAATAAAACGAAGAAGAGAAGACAGGGAGGTACCGAACATGGAAGAGATCAGAGATATCGCCCATCTCGAGATAGAAGTTGACGGCGTCAATAAAGGCTCGGTAAGTGTATATATGCAACCCGTCGATTCTCTGGTACGGAAGCCTCGGCCTCGGCCTCGGCGTCGGTTGCTGCTGCTGCGCCTCGCCACGGCCACCACCACCGCGAGTCCGCGACCCACCGGCGGAGTAAACGTACTCCTTCCAGACGACGCCGTTCGGCGCCGGCTTCGGCACCCGGCCTTCGAACCCAAGCGTCGCCATGATTGGCTCCAGCTCTTCGTGGGTCATTATGGGCTTGAACGTTCTCGTGTACCACAACGCCAGCTTCCTCATACAATCTCTCATGCACTCCTCCATATTTTCTCTCTCTATTTCCTCTCTCTCCTCTCTCTCTCTCTCTCTCTCTCTCTCTCTGGGATTTTCCCTTTTTTTTTTGGGGGGGGGGAGAGGAAGATCAATTTGTGGGTGTCTAATCTAATGAAGCTCGGTGAGGCTGTAAGCTTCCATAGCACAACGAAATCTCTTCAAATTATTATTATTATTATTATTATTATTATTTGAGTATTTTAAAGAGGGGGGAATGGAGGTTTAAGGAGGGGATAAGCGGTAATATGGGATGATTAATTTGCCACTGGAGGGTAATGAAAATTGCCCGGAGACCAAGGGATTTGAAGGGGTAGAAGGACAGAAGTGAGAGGGGCATTGGAGTCAAAGACAAGATATCAAAGAGCAATATTCAAAAGAGCTATATTAATAATTATATAGGACATTATAAAGATACTGGGATTTTTTTCTATGTTAATGAAGGCGATCTGGGCAGTCCGTTATTATTTTATTTATGGGAGGAAATCAAGAAAAGAAAGGACGATTCTTTTTTTTTTTTTTTAAATATTCTTTTAATAAAATATCTACTATAAAAAATTTATTTAGAGAAATATTTTTACCTTTTAAATATCATCATTTTGATCTTCCTTATTTAGAAAGATGTCGCAAAAGCTATAACCTGTCACGTATCGTATCCCCGGAAGCCGGAAAAAATATTGTCAATTTCAATTAATTTTGAATTTTTATTTAAACATAAAAAACTCATCATTTTAGATAAAAAAAATTAAATAAAATAAACCTTTTTCATAATAAGAAAACTTATAATCTCTCTTGATAGGTCAATAACTTTATGGGTCGACTCATAATCCAACATGCCTATAAAATAAAAATTTAGCAAGATTCTATAAAACTCAAAACCCAAAAGGCACCATAACAGGCCCAATCAATAGCCCGTGCAACTCGGCCCAATGGCACCAACCCAGTGGGTGAGCTCGTACATTGCAAGTGGTTCCCAACAGCCTAGAAAGAAGTGTTAGCATATGGTCACCGTCAATCTGTTGCAACCCCCCGTGAATATGCAGGTGACATTTGCAATAATCGTCCGGGACAGCTCAATAAATATTTTTGAAATATCTTACCCAAGATCGCACACCCCTAGGATAGCAATGATGAATCAACGAATCATCTCTAAGAAGGCAACTGCCATAATTGAAGTTTCCAAAATCCCATTGAAAAAGGAAGAAATTCACGCAACCAGCATTGACATCCAAATAAGATTGGATATGCTCCAACACCATATATCCCTCCTTTGTCCCTATGGGCAAGAGGGGAGGAACCTCCCACAAGAGAACCGCCCGCAAGGTAGAAGTAGAGAGAAAAGGAGAAGGAGAGAAAATGAGCTTACAGAAAGAAGACTTAGGAGGCACACCACTCTCTTCTTGTTTTCTCGAAAGGCCTCATTCTCCCGCTCCTAGCCAATAATTGTGTAGGCCTCCGCCAATTTCGAATCCTTGCGTTGCTAGACCAATGAAGGTGATTTGTAGAGCGTGATATAGAAAGCCCATCCATCTGTTACAAGAGTGGAGACGGACAAGCGTCCTCATCATTAGTGCCCAGGAATTTTTTTCTCCTCCAGTTGGCCATCCGACTATGAGTGCATTCATTAACTAACCACTCCTCAATGAGTGCAAAACTCTCTCCATCTTTCTAAGCTATTTTTCGGCTATACGCACTCATTAGATCTCAATCCTCCATCTTTAAGCAACCTCTAATTGGGTGCACTACTCAAACCCAATCTTCTATCACTAAGCCGTTCTCTGGCTAGGCACACTCATCGGAACTCAATCTTTTATCTCTAAGTCGCCCATCAACCTGGCGCATTTTTCGAAACCAAATTCTCCATCTTTAAGTCATCCATCAACCAGGCGTATTCTTTGGAGCTTTGTCCTCCACCTCCTAAGACCGCTCTCTTGTCGAGCGCACCCAAATACTCAATCCCCCATTACACATATCCACGCATTATTCATTTAATCATCCTATCTTTCTATCGATTTGAGAAAGATTTTAACTTAAATATTAAAAGATATATTGGAGAGTAAATTTTTACCATTCTCTGACTTTTTATTTGTTAGTTGTAATGTATAAAATTCAGATTCGAAGTGACAAAAATCAGACCTGTTTCAGCTCGGCCTATAAAAAAAAATCAAGTAGCTTCATAATCCATACAATAATCCAAATTTATGAACGCATCACCTTTCAGGTCTCAAGTGCCTTTGTAAGATGATTATATTTGTTGGGTAGTATTTTTTGAAACATTCTCATTTTGATTTTTTTTAATCCTAATTTTTATTGGCTTATTTCCATATTATAAAACTACTAAAATTTTTTGGGATATTACATGGTTGTAAAATTAAATGATTTTAAATAGGACAAATAACTGAAATGTAAACTAATTTCGAACATGATCATAGTGTCATCTATTGCTCATGTTAATCAACAAAAATACTTAAAATAAGGTAATTTGGATGTGGTTTTGCTGACATTTTCTTCAGCACAAATAGACATCAGGTGAGTAAGATGAGTGAGTGTATATATATATATATATATATATATACATATACGACATTTTTAACTGAAATAAAATCATCAATTTTTATATATATCTATTAGTGATAATTGAGACTTTCATATTTACCCTATGGTTAAAATTAAAAATTAAATCGCTTAATACAAATTTTATCATTTATATATTGTTACGAGCATTTTATTTTTTCTATTTTTTCCCCATGTGCTGTTTGTTTCCCTTTGTTACTATTTTCTTTCCCTTTCTGTTAGGATATATATTTTGTTAGGATATATTTTTCTATTGTAATTAGTTAAACTTTCCCTATATATTGTTGTGCATACCGGTGGAATGAAGGAAGAAAACATTTACTCTCTTATTCTCTCTCTCTGTCATCCCCTGCCCCCTTTCTCGGCTTTCCCCTCTCCCTCCCTCTCTCTCTCTTTTCCTACTTTCCTGCTTCTCATTTTTCTGCTTTTCCTTCACTTCTCTGTTTCCCCTATTGCCTGCCTCTGCCAGAACTCCCTCTCCTCATCACTCTCACCTTCTTGTCGTTGATTGCCACGATTAAGGCATAGAGCACGCATCAAATGGTGCTCACATTGAGACAATGGCAGAGGCAATGGCGACCGAAGCACAAGCATTGTAGGCTCTCGAAGCTGCCGTCGCACGGCTATCGAAGGAGATGAAGTGCGCTGTCAAGACCGTCCACAGGCAAATGACGATCATTCGACAACACAGACCAAATCGCCACTACCGCTTCCACTACAGCACAAATACATCACTCCCTTACTAAAATCAGTCGATTGCTCCGTCGAATCAAGCAAAACTGGTCAGTAAATCGTCCCTCACTTGTGGTTTCTCCATTTGTTATTGTTCATCCTCCAGCACTGCGTCCACAATCGCAACCACAAGCCCCAACCCACGCTTCACCCAACAAGCTACCATCACCACCAGGCGCCACAATCAATCTTCAGCTTCACCTTCACCAACCCGAAATCCCTTCCTTTGCGGGTTTCGTGCCACCACATGTAACTCCACTCGCCATTTCAGCTCCCTCCGCAAAACAAATTCGACACTCTCGCACCCACCTTATCAACCAACTACCCTTGTCGACCGTAAATTCCTCTTTGCTCCCAACTTGCTCACCGCCAATTATTCAGACACAACCCTTACTACCCTAGACAACACCTAATTTTCACATCGTTACTCCCGTTCAATGTCCCACCAACAGCACTGAGGATTCGGGATGCTAAAATTTCTACTGCCTGCCGCCCTCCAAACAATTGTTACACACCATGGAGGTACCACTGCCCTCTACTTCTTCCTCCATTTTACTTCTACCATTTTTTGCTGAAATGACAACCCGAATTGAGCTCCTATTATGGGCGCCTCTACCGTTACCGAAAGCCACCGGTGTGGAAAAATTAGGCGAGGCAACACTAGATGTGGGTCGGACCTATACGCAACACTTCCCACTTACCCAACCATCCACTAACTCCACATTAGCTCTGCTTAGCAAACTCTCTCTTCTAAGCCTACTATTCTAAATCTCATGCTTGATAACCGATGCAAAACAACTTTGTCTAGTAGATGGCACAAATTGCCAATTCCACTGAACCAAACTCTCTATTGAGACTTCTCAATCTCATTCCTTCCCAACTCCCAGAAAGGCAGTCAATCCCTCCGTTGCAGGACAAAATGGATTGGTGTACTAATTGTTCACCTTAATTTAGAGGTGTGTGGTGTGGAGCATTTGGGTTGCCGGGTGATAAATTGCAACGCCAACTCTCTTCTCCAATTGGACCACCGTTCAGAGCTACCGTTCTGCTTCTACTTTAGGGCTACAGTTGTACACCACTGATTTTTCAAATCCTTATAAGAATACGATTCATTGTGCAGTGAGGGCCCGAGTTGGCCTCTACCCTTGTAATTGCAATTTCTAAGAGTGGTGGCACTCCAGAGACACAAAACGGTTCCCTGGAGGTGCAAAAGGCCTTTCTTGAAGCTAGCTTGGGATTTTCACAACAGGCTGTTGCTGATAGGCAAGAGAATTCATAATTGGACAACACTATAAGAATTGAGGGGTGGTTGACTTGATTTCCTATGTTTGATTGGGTGGGAGGTAGAACCTATAAAATGTCTGCAGTCGGTTTATTTCCTGCAGCACTTTAGGGTATTGATATTAAAGAGATGCTTGTGGGTGCATCATTTATGGACGAGGCAACTAGGAACAGTATGTTGAGAAGTAATCCTGCTGTATTGTTGTTTCTATGTTGGTATTGGGCTTCTGATGGGGTCGAATCAAAGGACATGGCTGTCCTCCCTTACAAGGATAGCCTATTACTCTTCAGCAGGTATTCTGCAACATATTTGTAGCAGTTGGTTAGGAAATCTCTTGGGAAAGAACTTAACCTGAATGAAAAAAAGGTCTCTATATTAAACTTTTCTCTTGATTATAAAATGATGAGTGTATTGCGCACCAAGAAGCAATCTGCAGTTATGTTTTCGAAAGGTTCTCCAGAGAGTATAATGTCTAGATGCACAGGCATTTTGTGCAATGAAGATGGTTCAATAATTCCATTAACTTTCAAAATTCAAACTAAATGGGAGGCTAGATTTAATTGTTTTGCAGGAAAGGAAACTTTGAGATGTATCACTTGAGCCCTCAAATGGATACCTATGGGTCAACAGTTGCTTGCGTTCGAAGATGAGAAAGATGTTACACTTATTGAGTTGGTCGGGATACTTGATCCACCAAGAGAAGAAGTGTAAGATGCTATCCTACCATGCATGAATGTTGGTATATGCGTTATAATTATAACAGGGGACAACAAGACTACAGCAAAATCATTGTGCCGCAAGATAGGAGCTTTTGATCACTTGGAGGAATTTGTTGGATACTCTTACACCGCTTCTGAATTTGAAAAACCTCCAGCATTACAAAAGACAATTGCATTGCAACGCTTGGCTGCCTTTACGAGGGTCGAACCCTCTCTTCCAGTTTTTGCCTCAACAAAGCAACTCATGAGATACAACTTGGGCACTGTTGCTCTCGATTCTCTTGTTCCGTCCTTCGTTGAGTCCATCCACTTTATATTTGAGTCAATTGGTCACACACGCGAGGTTTCCTATACAGTTTCGGATGGCTGAGTAGGGAAGATAGCTTATTATTCTTCTCACTTTTCCCTAAAATGTAATTAGAGATTCCTTGGTCCAGCCCCTATTCAGACAGCCGCAAAGTTGGGCCCTGATGATTTGCGTTCTCAGGATGCTGCTACTTGGCTTGAGTACTTTGAATCCAAGGCCTTTGAACAACCAGAAGCTGCCAGTGAGGGATCTTGGAAGCCTGATGCGTCAATAGCTAGCAACAACCACCTAAGTGTTTTGAACTTACTTGATTACATAAACCCGAGTTCTGCTGATCACGGGAGAAATGCAGTAACTTCAAGTGAAGAAGACGACACTGATGACTGTGTACATGCCATTTATGAAGCAAGTTTGCTGCTCCTAGTCCTTAGTTTCATGTTTCAGAAAAGTACCGACTTTGCTAGTCTGTTGAGAGCCCCTCAAGATTTGCAATTAATTAATTGTTCTATATTGAGAAATCTGAGCAATTCTGCTGGAGTCTAGTCTAAACAAAAGCTTATCTCTCATCCAACCTTGAGGATAAAGTTCTTTTAATGAAAAAAAAAAATGTTACAAGTATTTTATTTTTTCTATTTTTTCCCCCATGTGCTGTTTGTTTCCTTTATTATTTCTTTTCCCTTTCTGTTAAGATATATATTTTGTTAGGATATATTTTTCTATTGTAATTGGTTGAACTTTCCCTATATATTGCTGTGCATATCAATGGAATGAAGAAATGAAGAAAACATTTACTCTCTTATTCCCCCTCTCTGTGTCACCCCTGCCCCCTTTCTCGGCTTTCCCTCCCTCCCTCTCTCTCCCTCTCTCTCCCTGTCTTTCCTTGCTTTCCGCTTCTCATTTTTCTACTTTTCCTTCGCTTCTTTGTTTCCCCTTCTGCCCGCCTTTGCCAGAACTCCTCTCTTCTCATCATTTTCAACTTCTCACCATCAATTGCCACAATTAAGCCATGGAGCACGCATCATATATATAACTTTTAATTTAAGCCACTGAATGAATATAAAAGTTTTCCTACCAAAAGAATCATAACAACACTTAAAATGCCAATGTGATAAGAGTAATCAGTTCACTTCCACTCCCAGCCCCGTTAATCTTGTATTAAAGAAATCAAAGATTACAACATATTATTACCGAATTATCCAATCTCTTACTTGATCGGCCAAACAGAAATGTTTCTAGTCTCTTGCGTTGACTGGTGAGGGGGAGGGGTTGGAGAAGTGCTGAGGGAAGGGGCATGGTGGTGCTGCCGCTGCAGGATGGTGGTGGAAAATGATTCCGGTGAAAAAAGGTGGGGGAAAGGTGGAGAGAGGATGGAATAGGGGCCCTGTGGGGCATGCAGCCAGGATGCAGCGGTGGGGGAACATGCGGATTGGGAGGGGGGGGGGAACCAAAGAGGAGAAAGCGACGAGGGAGCCCATATTTTTTAAAAAGATTTATATATGTATACATATTTCAAACTTTCAGTTAATTGCACCATAATAATTTACAGAAAAAATTATCACATATAATTTTGGGCAGACCAAATGTAGCAAATGATAGCTCACAATAGAACTAAATGCAACTAAAGATACCATACAAATAAACCTTGATTTTGGTTTCCATTTAATGACCACAGGATAAAAAGTAAAAGCACTAAAATATTATTTGATATATTAATCGATATTTGACTCACAAGTTTTTATTTGCATACAAACTTAAACTTAATATACTTAATATTAACATATATTACCCTGATATTGCCACGATGGATATTGATATTTTCCTCTGTCCTATATAGATTAGTAGTAGGGGGGGTGATTCTTATATTAATGAGAAGATTATTTTGTTAAGATATGGAGATCACAAGTTTAGATAATGAAATCATATCTTAATAATATAGGAATAAATAAATAAATATAAATATATCTGACCATTTCAAGTCATGGTTAACATGATGCCAAATAAATTGCCAAAAATACATACTCCAGTCAAGTGCCACTGGCATTCCATGAAGGGGAAAAAGTCACTTGCTTTCACATGAAACCCAGAGATCTACCTCAATCTTGTTAATGAAAACTCAAAGTAATATATAAAAATCTTAATGAGTTTTTCAGAACCACCTAATTTATAGTTTTTTACCCCCGAAAATTGTTCCTAACAAATATATCAAACATGCCTATAATCAGGAAATCCCTATGATTTGATTCAGGAGATGCATGTCCCATTGAATGTGATGGAAAGACTAATGTATTATAAGTGGAGAACCTAAATGGAACCAGTAGTTGCTGCGCAAGACATGTCTAGGGCCAAAAACCACAGCAAAGTTTTCCAAAAGGGGCCATCTGCCCTCTAGCAACTTCTTGTTCATGTGCAACAGCAAACAAATAAAGCATTTCGTAGAATGAATCAAGAAATTGACCCTAAATGGCTTAAATGTAACTAATTTACGAGAATCACCACACAGCATATAGAACATAATACATCAAACCAAATTACACATGTATACGAAGAAAAAAACCTCATTCTGGAAATGGGTTAACAGCTTGACAGGGCTTAGAAGAAAGCAAGAGCAGCCTCCATTTCATCCTAGCAGCTATCTTTGCAACTTTCCGAGAGAGTGTAAATATACTGACATGGAGACGACACTAGAAAAAGTATTGGGTTAAATAGGTTGCATGGAGCATGCTGTTATGTTGTCAACAATATAAAAGGAACCTGAAAATTGGATGAGACGGTGACTTACGTCGAGCCAAGGAAGAAGGCAAGGGAGAGATGAAATCCAAACAGAAACACAGAGACAACTGCTGTTAGCAGCATTGCCACCGAAGTGGCATACACCTGCACAAACCAAGTAAAAAACTTCAATATCATCAGAACCAGAAGGCAATATTACAGTCAGATGTTGAAGAATTTTAGTTTGGCGGATATCAATATTTTGCAATCTTATTTGGTTATGCTATGGTGATGAATTGGAAATATGATGGAAGAAGAACAATTTTTTTCTACTTTTTTTCCTGGAGGCGTTAGGGGGAGGGCAAGCGTATCCCAGAGTTCCCTTCCATAAATCCAAAATCTAACTTTTCAACTCCAATATTCTAACAGTTGGTGGATAACCCAGAAAAGGGGGAGATATGAAAAGGAAAAAACATTAGATTTAACAAAATAATGAAAGCATGTTTCATCAGTATCAACATATTGAAAGCCTATCCCTCACACATTATTCTACCATCCAAATTCATATGATCTCATTTTTCTTACTTTGCTTTATCATACTATTCCTTTATATCTCTTGACCATAACCCTGTACTGTCGAAATTGAAACAGGGAAGAGAAGCAACATTAACTAACTGACACTGCCCGACTTACCTTCACAATATTGTCTGCATACTTCATTACCATGGATACAGCGATACCACTGCACACAGAAAGGATCATAGATAAGACCTCAACTTTTGGGTCGCAGGGGGAGGGAAGAGATAATGGATGACAACATAAAGGAAAGCCAAAAGAAGGCCAAACCAGAAAGGAAAAAATGAGTACCCCTATGCTGTGCACGCATCAGTCCCAGTCATCACCCACAAGTGACAGTAGCATCTCCCTTACCATTTTAATGTTTGATGTAGAGAGTTTAGCACTAGTATGTTGGCACTTAATGTAGTAGAAAATTTTTGACAAATTGAAAATATTTTCACGTCTGTTCTTTTATATTTATCAAACATTAAAAAAAACACCCCCACAGAGTTCGCTCTGTGCTGTTTTTTGTAAAGTAGAAGAGCAAGTAAAAATTGGATACTCTGTGCATTACATCTGAAGGTACTAATTGACATGCTAGATTAGGAGACTGAAAATGGTGTAGGGCAACTGGTGAAAACTTGCTACTGAAATTAGGCCATTAACATAGTATTACTATTGAGTCCATCTACGAACTGCAAACTATGGAAATTGATCAGTTTTGCTCAGTAAGAAATGGAAAGGTGTTGGGGTTTATGTCAAGAGTGTTCTTTGAGAACAGACAGTCCTAAACCTAGACAGAAATATCCAATAAAATTCATCCTCATATACTGCATGATTAAGCTGTCGGCAGAATATGAATATTCATAATCATATAAATTATATTCTTAAGCTATTAAGCTGTGGGTAAACTTATACAGGAAAGTTATGTCATAAGTACCTGAGCGCATGGTTAACAATCATGAGAACAATAATGTAAGAGTATCCATGGAAGAAACCCCTGTAAGTGAAGATTAAACAATCATCTCAGCAGACATAGCACAACGAGAAATAATGAAGTTATTTGTGACCTTCTAATGAAAAAAGAGCCTCTTTAACCGACGTTAAAAGGTTTCAACATTTTTGAAAGGACAAAAGGTCAATGTAATACTGAAAGTTTCCCAATTCCCTGAGTTTCATGCAGAACAAGAATTGCATCATTTTTCTGAATTTATTTAAAGGGTTATTTTGGGAATGGCTGAGGTTTGATGTTGGTAGATATGGTCCACAATCCATTGGAGGTGCATGTAACATCAACAATGAGTGGAATCAACTTGATGTGGTGACTAGGCACTGATGGCAAACTGGATGATCCTTTGGCTGGCATTAGGAGACCTGACAACAGTTTATAGTGCCATTTGAAAACGGAATATTTTGGAACATTTAATAAATAAATCAACCAATCCAATTTCCAGATACAACATTCAATTTCTCCTCATGTATCAGAGCAGTGTGGATGATATAGAACAAAGCAAACATAGAAATATCGTAAAGTTCCAAGTATGACCCAAGTTCAAGAATCTGTCATAATGATGCACTTAAAATGAAACCATCATATGCTTCCAGGGCCCTTTAGCTTATTGATACAAGGAGAATGGGAGAAAACAGAAGCATACTAGCTAAATTGAACGGTAAAAACTAAAAGCAAGAAACAAGACATAATTACTTGTTTACAACTTCGTCAAAGTCTTGAATCAGTATTGCAACTGCATTGAAAGTCATCCCAAAAACATACAACCAGAAGTTCTGCACATTTACGTTCCTTTGAGGACGCTTCTTCATAATAGCCTGAAAATACAGAAGCAATTCCCTTTAGGAAAGTCACTCAAAGTTTATATAGGGTACCACTGTTATCCTTCATGAAATGACACCCTGTGGATGTATGCAAACACTAAGTGGTGCTATCTAAAAATATCCACTCCAGGTAGTATCACCTGACAGGTCTGCCTGATGAACTTACCTCTGTGTAAACCCCAGCAAACCCACTGAGAAGAGACATGACCTGCGAGAATCATTGCTCAATGCATTGATAAAAAATTTCTAACAAGATGTTTAAATTAGCCTCAATTTGACAAATGAGATCATCAACAATACACAAAAACTCACAATGGCCATCACCCATCCATGAATTGAGGTTTGAAGAACACGATCAGAGCTGCTCATACAAGAAGAGAAATTACATAAGAAAGTACAATTTTTATCATACCAACGTGAAAAAGGCAAAATAATAGCAGGACAAAAAGCACACCACAGATATTTCTGTTTTCATGCCTATCTGGCATAGGCACATAATAATGAGAACTTGCACATGGAATCATCCATAAATGTGCGAAGGCATAAATATATTAAAGAAATTCATGCACCAAACAGTAGTGTCAGCAGAACAGCATTGGAAATATCCTATGGAAGCAGCATCACTAATGGAACCACAGAAGCATCATGGTCATCCTTACTTGGAATTAAGTTGTGCTGTGGTACATCCTGCACACAATAGAATGAAGGCCGCCCACTGAATCTCACTTAACCTGAAAGACAACGTAAGTATAAAGGTGGGATGTGTTCCAAAGTCATATTTCTATTCATTCTGACACTGTGATACTGAACTTTCTAGGATTGTTCTATCCTACTACCAAAAGGAAGGGCATGCTGCCAGGCAAAATGCATACAAGTGACTCAGCTACTATATGCTGACAAATGACTATCTTTCAAACAAAAAATGGAGAAAGCAAATAAACTGCTTCATTCATTGCTAACTGTATACTGAAATTTTCAGTCATGATAATTAGGATGACATTCCTTTGCCAAAGGATTGTCTCCAATACTGCAATATATCACATCAGTCTTAATTCTGTTCAGGTTATTCATCAGAAGCCAGAGAAGGCCTTACTTTTTCTTAAGAATAATGCGATATAGCACACCAGTGCTGATGATGTTCAGGTTCTTCAAAATCTGATATCCTGGAGCATCAACGTATGCAAAGATGTAATACTGCAAAAGATAGAAAGAGAACCAAACTTAATGACTAAAACCCAATTTTAACAATGGTAAAAAAGAGATTAAATGAAGACAAGAACCTACTTGGAGCAAATTCTTAATAAGGTAAAGAGCTGCAGGTATAGGGTAAACAATAACTTCCTCCAATGTAGTACTTAACCTAATACCATCGCAGAGACATGTAAGGACTAGAAAAAACAAAAGGCATAATCTGAATCAAGATTATTAAACAACTGATGAAAAGTCCACCTACGTGAGGAACTGAAATTTAAACTCCAGAAAGCCAGCAAAAGAAAAATGCCTGCCAATAATCCTCACCTTAGAAATGGCTTAATACAGCCATAAGTCCAACTCAAATAAATCCTTCATATTGATGGATATTTGAGAGTCAATATGGACTGGGGTTTGTGTGAAAAACATTTCATCTTAAGAGGCATCTTTCTTCATACTGTTATGTGAGCTTTTGATGCATGGACAAAAGCAACAAGGTTGCCACAGAAGCTAAAAACCTGTTATCGTCTGTAACACCTTCATTGTTCCAAATCCTTGCCAGGGCTGCAAGTGATAATGCACATTTTAAAGTTTCCACCTATGTCAAAAAATGACCATAAGTCAAGTCCATACAGCTAAACTTCCTTCTCGGCCTTTTTTGGTTTAAAAATGTTTAGGGAGCAGAACTAAGCAACAAATTAAATGATGATCAGTACTTAGGATTCTAGTGTAAGTATAAGTTTTGTCCATAAGAAACTTGTAGACTACAACTCATAATTCAGTGGAAATGCTATTTCATCACCAGAAAATTTGCAGTTGTAACACTATACTCGTACTTCCCAGCTCTCTTGGACCAAAAAATAAGTATGGCTTGTGAACTTGTAAGTATAGTCAGTGCGAGGGTCACAATCGACCTATTTTCATGATAAAGAACAAAAAATGGAGTAAAACATCCTCACTGCTTCTTTCAAATTCTCCGTCAAACTGAATGAACAATACTAACTAAAAATCATAATAATGTTCCTACTTGAGCTTCCACTGAGACTTGTTATTTGAGATTCCTGCCAGCAAGGCCATGTTATCTACGACAGCTGCAACAACAACAGTCATCATAAGAACTCAATTGAGAACAATTGGTTCAGAAATGTTCTTAAGGTTCATAGTTTGGCTTTAGGTATTTCAACAAGAACAAAGAGAAAAAAAGACAACCAAAATGAGCTTTCTCCTGTAAATTATCTGAATGATCATCTGCTGGATCCTCGTCTTTGTCCTACAACAAACATTGATTATATCATGAATTTATTTACAAAGGGAATAACATAATAATAAAGCAGATAGTCATAATCTAATTTGCATTCTTGACAGTAACAATCCAATGCCTCTAGCAATAACATCAAATAGCCATCAACAGGATATTGATTATTATCTTATGTATTTTCAGTACTTTATGTTGAATTTGGTCACTCTCTTGTGGGTGCTCAACAAACGGAAACGTTATCGGACATTGCACAGGTTTTGTGTGAGTGTTGCAAACTGGCTACAGCAGAAGGGCCGAGGACTTTTGCAGAGATAAGACCCGAGGACTGGCTGCAGCAATGGGCCGAGGACTAACTGCAGTAAAGGCCCGAGGACATGTGCGGGAAATGGCCGGAATGGATCTGCAGACGGAGTGGCCAAAATGGAAGGTTTGGCCATTTTGGAAGGTTTGCAAAATCAAAGGTTGGCCATTTTTCCAGAATGGCCAAAATGGAAGGTTGGCCACAATTGAAAGGTTTGGCAAAATGGAAGGTTGGCCATTTTGCCCGGTATGCCATTTTCCCGGTTTGGAGCATTCTGATGGAATGGAGCACTTTGCCAGTTTGCGCAAAGTTGCCGAAACGGAGCACGGTGTCCGGTTTGGCAGAAATGCCGATATAGAATTTTGGTTTGCAGCGGTCTGCTTGGAATGCCGGTCAACGAAAGGTTGACTGGCCCAAAAGAAGAATCCAGTCAACGTGGAGGTTGACCGGATGAGTCTGTGCAGCAAAACTAGTGGCAGACCCTTTTCAGAGCAGACAGTTGACCTACTAGGTTTGCAAGCTTTTCAGAGTATGCGCCGTCTGATCAGAATGTGCGCAGCAAACGTGCAAGGCATAGACCAGCAAGAAGCTCGAGAACTGGTGAAGATGTGGCACAAATCATCTGCAAGATTGGTCAGTTGAGCAGATGAGGATTTGGAGCCAGGGCGTCTATATAAGAGCACCAGGAGCTTCAGGACAAGAGTGTACTTTACACCAAGGCGCTGTGCATTAAGCCACATATATGTAGGGGTGAAACAAAGGTTGCCGTTTTACCACACTGTATAAAATGTCTGTGAGCAAAAAGCACCACAATGAGGAGTGAAAGAGTGTGAAGAAAGAAAAGAGTGGTGAGTAAAAAAACTAATTGTGAAGTTCTTAGTGTTCTCGTACTCCATTCTTTAGTTTTCACCTCGATGGCTTGTGGGTTGCTAGCAATCTGTCTTGGGGTTTTTTATAAAAGGTTTTATATAGTAGAATATTTTCAGAGTTTGTCCCATAGTTTTTCTCCTTAGTTGAGAAAAAGTTTCCACGTTAAAAATATTGTGCATCTTTTGTTCCTTGTACCTACTAATTGGTGGTTGATGATGATCGGGGGTTCGGGTTTCCGCTGCACCGGATCAGATGAATCCGGATTGTTCAAACCCCAACACTTTAGCATAATCTAGTGGTTTATGACATATATATTGCATGTCATAGGGTAATAATTTGAGATCATGTTATAAAAATATCACGGTAAGCCTTCGCATAGTGGAATGTTCCTCTGTTGTGACCTTAAGGTTACGGGCTCGGCTCATGTAAACATTCTCTCTGCATAACAATGCTTACAACTTACATCCTGAAAGACTGCAGCTTGAGAAGCATGGTGTCTGTCCCTTCATCCTAAAACATAATCTTAGCCAGGGATTTTGTGGCACTTTAGAATAATCCATGGCACATATATGACATGACATTGCACTTCATTTTCATATAGATAAGACAGTTGGACAAAGCAATTGAAACCAACGAAATGCAGCTGTGCGAAGCGCGAAACAACCGTGGGCTGACAATAATAGAGGTAGACTTCAAGAAATTATATGCACTGTCCATATTCCCATTGTTTGTACTGCTACGATGAGAAATAAATTTTGCAGTTTCAGCAGACAAAAACGAAATCCGGAAACAAAATTCAATTTAAGAACCTACAGCAATTCAGAATTAACAAAAACAAAAATTCCACCCAAAAAGAAATGATAAAAAGAATTGAATCCACAGAGAAAAAACATACTAAATGACGCGACTGCGAACCAAATTATAGGCAATCGGAGTAATGACAGAGAGAGAGACTGAGAGAGAGAGAGAGAGCGCGCAAACCCGATCCTTTATTTTACGATAATCCATTGTGGATAAACAATTCAAAATGCCCTAATTCTGCTTGTCCGCGAGCTTGAGACCTGCAGCTCTGAAACAAACTTCAACACTTCCCACCGCAGATCTAAATCGCCTTGCAAGTTCTAGCTACGGCAATACGCAATCCGACCACCGTACCAAATATTAGTTTTCGGACAATTTTGAACGACGTGATTCATCTATGTTGTCGGGTAAACTGGGCTAATCCACTCAATCGGTCCCATGAGTCTATAGTTAAGCCTAAAAAGAAAAGAATATTGTCTAGTCGAATAAGTCTAAGTTTAAAGTATTCGGCATCCAATCTTAACAAATCTCTAGTCAAAATATATCAAGATTAAACAGGAGGCTGAGTGGCTATAAATTAGAATGTAAATCGGGCTAAATTATATGTTCGAATTGTTATATATTCGAATGTTTAGTTGAATAGTTAATCAAACCAAATAATTAATTTAATTAAACAATTTATCCAACCGAATAGTTTGCACATTTAATAATCAGTTTAAACGAGAGTCTCAAATTACCAAATATCAACTGCTTATCATTATCTATTTAATATTTAGTTGTATATATCTCCAACCAACCTCACGATTAGAACGTATATAATTAGCTTAATCATTTAGATCGTGACCGATTATTTATTTTTAAAAACTCTTAAATAATTGACAATATGACTATAAATATGTCTAATTTTTTTCTAAAAAGAGGATGGATTTTGAAAAATAAGAAACAATATATAGTAATCTAATACTCTTAATTTTTCACAAGATACTGAGCCAACTACTCAATCTCTATCTAATTTTCTCAATCTCTCTCATGTTTTAAAATTTTAATAATTTTATTGACTTAATTATCGGGGAATTAAAGAGCGAAACCCGATTCCTTGGGAGTTTTTATTTGCCAATATAATGTGTAAGATTTAGATAAAATATTTAATAATCAAATTAGAGTTTATTCGAGTTATGATTTAGATTTCAGGTACATATTATTAACAATGCCTATGTAAAACATAGTCAAATCACTCGTTTCTACTTAAATAAAATCACACCCATAAAAATTTATGAATCGGCAATCTTTGATAAAATCGGTCAACATGATGAATACAAGGGCACTTGAATAGTTAAGCTAACTATTGAAGGGCATCTCCTTTTCCGGCAGTCTTTTTAAAGAAGGTAGTCAAGAAAGTGCTTACTCGTTAGTTGCTTGAACAGTGATGTTCTTGTTATTGTTCAACAGTAGGATATGTTAAAAATACTAAAATCTCTTTAGGATAGATTTGAGAATCAAACCTATCAAATAGAGGTTATCCACCTGCAAATTTTAGCCTTAAAGAGGATGTCAAAATGTAAAAAAGTCACTTCATGGAGGAGCCACTCTCGACCAAAGATGCCGATGGTTCTCAAGGTGTAAATTTGAGTTGGCTGGAAGGGAAACAAAATCACTAGAAAACGTATTCAGATTTGGTAGACAAATGGTGAATTGACTGAGTGGCGTTGTCAGTTTGAGAAAGAGGAAGATCAAGGGCAAGGAAAAGGAACAGCTGATGGCAATGAATGGCAACCGATTAAATGAAAAATAAGAAAAAAAAGAGGAAGAGAGAGACGCTAGAGACAAAGAAGAAGAAAAAGAGGGGAAACACAATGAAAGGAAAACAACAAGGAACATGAGTAGGAAGCCCGAGAGACAGATGAGAGAATTTAATTAATATATTATTATTATATGTTAATATTATTATTATTAATTTATTATTATTATTAATAATATTTATTATTATTTATTATTTATATTATTATTTATTAATATTATTATTTTACAAATTAATAAAGTAACCTCATTAATAGCCATATTGCAAATTCAAGTCAAAATACTGTGAAATGTTATACAGATATTATTTAGCGCTAGCCTAATACCTTATAATTTAATTTTTTTAAATTTTTACTATATAATTATTTTTATATTAACATAATACTTAATAATGATATTATAGATCATAAATGAAAAATTTTATATTACAAGATTTGATTGATGCAACCAATCATTAATGGTCACTCACTAGCTTCAAACCCTTGAGGAGAACCGCTCAAATAGTTCAAAGTTTAGGTTTGTTCCTTCTTTTGAACATCCTCAAGGTTTGGATTTAACCTCCAAAGAAAGGGGCTAGTGTCGAGCACAATATTAACTGGATTGCCCAATTTATTAGCTCAACAAGGTTAAAGTTATTGAGCTTAGAAATGAGAAAAAATTGTTTAATCTAATAGGCCTAGGCTCAAAAAACTTGGCATCTAATACACTTACTCTTCCACAAAATATAAATCAAGACCTTAATCTTTCTTTCATCTTCTCAATCTCTTTTATATTCTAAATTTTTAAAAAATTTATTAATTTAAATATTAGAAGATATACTGATAAATAAGTTTTAATTCTTTTATAGTTATTATTTACTATTATAATATGTAGAGTTTAGATATAATGTTCAATAACCCGATTAGAGTTTACTCGAATTACAACTTAGATTTCAAGTGTGTGGTATATACTAAAAGATAAATAGCCATGGTATCAGTCATTTCTCTCTTCATTGAATATTAATAGTATTGGCATACATGATTCCTATAATTTATTTTAAATCTTCTTTGTATACATAGAATTTATTTTATATTATTTTTTAAAATTTAACAAATCTTATATAGAAAAAGTACAAATAAATTATAGGTGAATAAGATAAATAACACTTATAAAAAATTATTTACTCTGACAAAGTTGGGTCTCTTTTTTTCTAAAACTAAATTTGGAAAAATCTAAAATTTGCTTCAATCTAATCTTTTTTTTAATAATAAAAACTGATGCGTCTCTGGATCCGAATTTTGAATAGATTCGGATGATCCTCATGGCATGATTCCGGCTCAGTTCCCTGAATTGGATCCTGCACACCACTAAACAGAACGGGAGGTCAGTGTGTCTGCGAAAAGTTGTCCCACCGAAAACACTCCGACGCTAAAGTTAGTCAAACAGTTTTCGAAAGAATAAAACTGAAATTAAGAGAAAGAGAGAGACAAAGAGAGTGTTTTTTCAGGTGTAAGAGAGACGAGTAAGCCTTTTTAAATCTAGAAGGTGAGAGGCAGTAAGCGGCCGTGAAAGGTGCGCTTGTTTGCCTTAGGGTTGCTGGTGAATGTGTTTGCGTAGCAGAGAACGTTGGCAATTCTGAGAGTTTCGATGGCAGATAAAGTAGTTCACTGAGAGCACTTGTTTGCGTTACAGAAAGCGTGCCTTCAATGGTAATTCGAAGGCTTACTTATGGCAAAGAGGACGATCTTCCTTCTTTGGAGGAACGATTCCCTCTGTAATTTTTGACTGGCTTGCCTTCTGGAGCAAATGCCAGTTGTCAAGCTGTGCGAGATTATTTCCTTCTCCAGCAGCTTTCCAAATGTCTTACCTTCCTTTGGCATTCTTTACCGTTAGAATCCCCAGTTGGTAAGTTATTGATGAAATCTGGCGCCTTCCTTACAAGAAAGGCGCCAATTTGGTCAATATTCGCTTTGGGAGCCTGCCAAGATCGTGGAGATCGCCTGGAGAGCCGTTGTTGGCCGCTAGATGGATCGTGGGCTCAAACAGATCAGGCCAGTTACTGTAAAAAAGCCTCTTTGGGCCCAATGTGCAGTACGCGGGCGGTCAACGTTTGAGTTGACCGTCTGCGTGAGCGTTAGCCGCCCGGACGGTCAACTCCAGCGTTGACGGTCCTGAGCCTTTCAGCTTCTGGACCTGTTCTCCAATTAGGCCGTTTAAAGCGTTCACCGTCATTTTGGGCTTCCGTTGACTTTTTGGGGTCATCCCATTATTTGTATACCCATAAAAAACAAAACGCATTACTTTTAAATATTGCTTATCGTACTGAATTAAAAAATTTTTTAAATAAAATAATAGTTTGAAAAATAATTTCACCTACCACAATGAAGTTACTCACTGAAAAAATTTTTGTTAAATTTTCTTGACTTGGCTGAAAAGACAATTTTCGCAGATTTTAAAATACAACAAATATATATATATATATATATTACTTTGAGAATTTTAAAATATAAACATTTGTCATGAGGTGAAAATTAGTAGAGAAAATATCAGTGATCAGCAGCAGCATTATACCAGCCTTTAGTGCATCAGTAGTAGATCAGCCAGACAAGTATCAAGTACTTGTGCATTATATGCTACTATGTTAAATCAAAATAGATTTTAATAATAATTAAAATCATTAAAATATAATTTTAAATAACGACATCTAAATATAAAATTTAAATTTACACGTAAACTTATAAAATATATACACAATACCAACATTATTAACAATATTAGACAATAATATCATCAATTATATGATCAGTTCAAACTATCCTTTTAGACAAATAAAGTCATAACCTACTTAAAAGTTCGTACAGAAAAAGTGACAAACCAATAAATACTAACCACATTACCAATCCAATATAAAACCGAACCACAATATCCAAATCTTTTTATCACAATATAATAAACTAGTATCAATTTAATCCATTGTATTTCTGATACCAAAATACATCCGATATAATTATAATTTAACTATAAAACTAATACTCACAAAGTTGAAACAAAGTTTCCAGCAGCAACCACATTAGAGCTCTCTATAATGTATTCATAGCCCACTAATATAGAAGGGTCAAAATTGATGAAAATGTGAATCAAATATCAGCAAATATTAATATATGGTACTTACAAAAAAAAGTTTTAATATATGATATATATAACAAATAGAATGTTCGCAAACAGAGTGAAGAAACAAATCAATAAAACAAAATATATAAAAGTCATAATCCAAACATCAAATATAGCAAACCAATGAATGTCCAAATATGATCTTATACTCAGAAGTACAATATAAAAATAAAGGTTAAATATTCCAAATGTATGAAACCAACTGAATCCGATATCTAAATCCAACTGTTGTCAAAACATATGAATATCAAATCAAAATCTCAAATATCCAAATCAATGCAGGTAACATATATCGAAAATCTATAACATACTCAAATCGGAGAATTAAAGATCAAAAAGCTGATTTTAAGAAAGAGTTACTCGTATTCCCAATGATCTTAGACTATATCAACACTATTTAACCTGTATGTCGATCGTCTATATATTTTTTCCTATATATGGGATGAAGCCACTTTTTTTTGCTATCCGTGGATCATGAGTACAATATATAAGTCTATCTGAACATATTAGTATATCCGAATATATTAATTTTTTTCAATTCTTTACAATGGTTCTTATCAAAATACAAACTATGGATGGTTTTTATATTACAAGTCCAAAAAATTTTCTATCTAACAAAAAATTACAAAATTTTCACTATGAAAAAGTCAAATATAAAACTTTCCACCATGAAAAAAAGCATATATATCGAATCGAATATACAAAGATAGAGCTTGGCCCGAAGTATATGCATAGATACTATGTATAAGGCGCATATGCAAGTTTTCGTGATTTTTTCTTTACAAATATTCTTATACATTAACATTGTATCTCAAAACAGTTACTCATTTTCACAAAATAAGAAAAAAATCTTCAAACAATAATAAAATTAAAGTAAAATTTTAAAACAATCGGTAAAAATAATATGCATATACTAATAATCAAGTAGGGTAAATAAAATAGCATATATGTATATTAAATCTACTAAATATAAGTAAAACTAAATAAAAATTAAAATAAATCAAAAATAGGATTTAAGAATACTTGTTTTCAGCATTTAATCTAACAGATTTAATCAAAGGATATTTCAAAATACCACTTCTTCTCTTTCTCTCTCTTTCTTCTATTCTCTTTCTCTCTCTTTTCTCTCCCTTCCCGCGCAAAATGAATGAAAACAGTGCGCACTGTTATTATATAAATGAACTAGTATACGAGCGCCGCCTCACGCATATGTTAGGTGCCGCGCTTGATACCAACCATGCACGAGTGCTGCCTCAGGCACTCATCAACCACGAGAAATTTGCTAACCCACGCTTGAACATTGCCTGAGGCATACATTAGGCACTTATCAATCTACCCAACTTTGCTCAAGCGGTTCAAGGATGCTCATTTGGCGCGCCCAATCTACAAAGTGCGCACAAGTGTGTATTAGGCGTATTTCAAGTGCCAAATCTACTTCATTACTTTAAATTTTTTTTTAAATTTATATAATATAATTATTTTAAATATATATAAAATATATTCAAAATAAATTGATAATACTAAATTAATTGGATAGGAAACGGGATGGCACATTATATCCTGTAGAAAGACAGAGCATAGACACGCTGCTAAGCAATCGGGCTTCGAGTGAAATTACATGATGCATACTTCCCTTTCTGAATTCTATCTTCCTTCTCCGCTCTCTTCTTTCCCAATCCTTCTGTCTTTCTTACACTCTGATTCTTCCTCAATCTATAATTCTATTACTACTCTCTCAATTACCTTACACAGCTCACGAAATTAGCCACAACATCACAATATTATTGTATAATCTTATAAATTAGTTTAAACTAATTTTTACTTTGTATATATAGGAAAATTTGATTAAATTTATAGTCAATTTTGTACATATATCTTATAACAACTATATAAATAATAATTTACGTATGTTTTTAAATTCTTCTAACTTTAAGTTATTGGCTAGTATTTCACGTAATGTGCAATTTATTTTACGGAGAAATTTAAACAATTAACTTGTAAATAATTAACTATCATGGATAATATTATAAATAAAGTAAGTATTTTTTTTTTTAAATTCAGACTCCACTCATTTTTATAAGCTTAAAAATAAATTCAAAGTTGATTAATTAATATCATAATTTAAACTCAAATGATAAGAAATTAAACATAAAAAATTAAACTGTCACAAGCTAATTTAAACTCGGACTCCACTCGTTTAATGTTTATAATTGGATGTTCATATGGGCTTCAGCCCAAATAAATTAACTGAGCTGGCCCACAACCGATCCAAGCTGCCAAGCCGTGAGCCGAGCCGAGCCGCGAACGGCTTGTTTGAGCCGATTTTGAGCCGACAGAAGGGTTTTGTCCTCTTCATCTTCCTCGATTGATTTGTAACCTTCAGCGTTTAACTCAATTAATTGCTGAAGTATTAGTGGTCCATTAAGTGATGATAACTCTCCCATTAAGTCAATTAATCAATTCTGGCCGATTTAAGTACAAAACGTTCGGTTGAGGCAAGTGATGGTTTCGCCTATAAATTGAGTCTTCTGGCTTTGTTCCTGACACCAAACTCAAACATTACATTATCTAAAGGAGTGAAGGAGTGTCCAGAAGCACAGAGCCTATCCGAATCCAAAGTTCGAAAACAGAGCATCAAATGGCCAGAGATATAAAAACCGATTCTATATTCCGCTTTAGTGGTTGTTTTAGCCACATTAATGTCTAACAGTTCATTGTCGAATTAGCTATTTATGACTATTAATAAATATCATATTTTGAAAAAAAATGACATGTTTCTAATAGATGAGTAATGAACATGTTTTTCAAGATAATTATAGAAGGATTTTTATGTATATGATCAAATTAGATAATATATTTGGAAAATAACCTAATATGAATGAACCCTATCAAACTTGCTTACGCTGAGCAAATAGAATGTGGGATGATAATATGAAATAGATATCATTCAATCATTTTTTAAATTTATTTAATAATATGGCGTTTAATTCATTTAAAAATATTAATAATTTTATAAAATAATAAATAAATAAATAATATATTACTTAAAAATATTTAAAATGTGATTAAAAATATCTCTCAATATGTTGCGTTCTGGTTCCACGGGTCCGCTATGGCCGAGAGATGCAGAGGCGCGTCGGTCCGTGGAGTCAGGCAACACAAGTGAATGATGTGTTGGACACGAGGTGAGGATTGAGACCGGATGTTTTACGTAGAAAATCTCCTCTTGAATGGGAAGGAAAAACCACGAGGCTCAGGGCCTGTAAAGAACTTCACTATATGGGTTGGAGATTTTACAGAGTACAGTTGTGAGGGTTAATCCCTTCCCTATCTCACGTTTTGTGTTTCTCTCCTAAGGAAGTTATGCTCACTGGGAGCCCTTTTACTCTTCTTTGAGAAGTTGGGTGTAGAGAGAGAGAGTGCCCGATTGGAGCTTCAGGGCTCAGAGTTGTTGAGTCTGGAAAGCTCTCCCCTTTTTAAAAGGAGTATTGCTGTATATTTATAGTGAAAACCGAGCCGTTGGGGAGTAGACACGTGGCGTCCATCCGGCGGTTGAGGAGCTGGTCCACTGGCTTCCTTTAATGCAGCTGACGCGTGGAGAGTGGCATGCGGACGGCGCCGCTGCAGCTTTTAAGTGTGTCAGGTGTACAGGATCTGAATATCAGCCTTGATTTGACTAGGCGTGCCGTGTTGATATGGCGACTGGCAGGAGTTGCAGGCTTTCTTGGAACCCGGCGAAATAGGCCAGCTGGCATTCTCGGCCATGAACGGGCGGTTCTCGTCTGGTTATGAGCCTCCTTGTAAGCTCGCGGGCTTGTGAGGCGGAGCAGTTTGTGTGGGGCCCTCTGGGAAAAAGTCTGAGAGATTCTTCCTGGCTGCTCGGGCAATTGCAAGACCTCTTGGACTCTCGGCCTTTGGACTTCTTTACTTGGGCCGCGCCTCATGGGCCGTGCTTTTTATGGGCCTTTGTACTGGGGCCCAACATAGCCCCCCATGCCAAAGGACCCAAAGTTCTTGGTCGTTTGGCATGAAGTCGTCGGTCTGTCGGAGATATCGATCGTCCGAGAGCATGTGTCTTGGTGGCGAGCTTTGTGTTGACCTTGACAGGTGGTTGTCCTCGGACCTCTTCTGGGCCGCCGTTTCACTTTCCTGCTGGAGCATTAAATGCCATATCCTGCTGATGTGACGTGCTATCAGGCGCCTTGGGAAGGAAAAGTCGCCAGACTTCCGAGGCGAATGGCCTGTCGACGCGTGGCAAGGGTAATGAGTACATCTTTCCGTACTCTAGGGTTTATTTAAACCCTCCCACTGCCCTGATTTTTCATCTTCGCGCCTGTTTTCCGTTTCCTCCTTCGTTCAAGCTTCGTTTTCTCTTCCTTTCTTTGGTTTTCATAGCGCCTGGAGTGAGAGACATTGCTTCCACGGTGACGCTTGATAAGCTCACGGAGACCCGAGCTCGGTATCAGATCCCTGAGTCTATGGCTATGATGATTCCAGAGCCGCATGATAGGGCGCTGTACCCTCCGGATGGCTTTATCACCGTTTATGAGGCCCACCTTAAAGGCGGGCTACGATTTTCCATTCCGGTGGAGTTCTATGACATTATGAGGGCGCTCGGCGTGCCTCTCGCCAGGCTTCAGCCGAATGCGATGAGGTATCTGGTGTCCTTGTGTGTCTTCTTCCGATGTCATGAGAGGCTCTTGAATGCTCTTATGGTCAATGTGCTGTTCCGCTTTACGTAGAACTTTGACTGGATCGTGATGACTCCCCGTCCGGAATTTTCTTCGCTATGTGGTGGCAACCCGGATTCCACGAGGGGTTGGAAGGACAAGTTCTTCTTCCTTGGCGTTTACGAGCACTGGGCCATTCCCACTACGTGGGGGAAGGTGGCTAGCCAATACTGTTCTGACCCCTCCAGGGAGGAGCGGAAGAAAGTGAAGGCGTACACGGACTTGGTGCTGTCCAATCTGTGGACCTTCCATTTGAACAAGCACAACATCTGGCTAGCCGCTGACAAGTTCAGGGAAGCCAAGTGGGAACCGCGGGACGAGGCTCCCTGCCCAGTTCCTCTTGTATCGGCCAGGGAGAGACCGAGGACTAGGGGTCCTGCTGCCGAGTGCTCCTCGAGCGATGATGAAGATTTTGATATCGAGGTCATGAGTGACGATGATGTGGCTGCTTCTCTGCCTACAAGGTCGGGGGCTGGCCCCTTTTCTGAGTCCTCGAGGCCTGGGGGTCTCGTCTTCACTTGCCCTGCTAATATTTCGGCCGAGCCCTCAAGAGCTGTTGCGCGGAATAGAGAGCTTCCTGAGACCCAGACCTCTTGTGATGATGATGATGATGACGATGTTCCTCTGATCAAGAGGATGAGGACTGAAGCCTCTCTTCCGGGGCCATCGGGATCTGGCGGTCTCGCCTTCACTTCCACTGCTAATTTTCCTATTACACCCATGGAGATTCTTCCTCAGAGCGCGCGGTCCTCGGATATCCAGCCCCCCAGTGATGATTTGGTTCCCGGCGCTCCCGTTGCTTTGCCTGGTGACGTCTCGGGCAGGACTGATGATCCTCCCGAGGACATAGGAGGCGGGAGTGCCGTGAGGGACTCTGAGAGGGGAATGTCGGCTGAAATGATCCGAGAGATGGTGGAGGTTGTGGATTTGAGTGTTGACGAGTTCGCGCCTTCTGATCCTTCTGAACGCTCTGTTGTTATCGAGGCCGAGCGGTTGCCTGAGGTTCTTAGGGGCGCCGACTTCGAGGCGGACCTTCCAGCGTCTTTCGCAGCTGACGAGTCTGTATCTGAGGCCGCGCCTACGGGGCTTAGGAGCGACCCGCAGGAGTCCGAGTCCCAGATGGAGTGTGGCATAGGGGATGATCCTCTTGTTTCTAAGGTAGCCTGTTGTTCCCCTTTTTCTCTTGCTTTCCTCAGTTCATGCTTTGACGAACTTTTCTGTTGTAACTCCAAAGCTTGATAGCCGGCCTCAACGGGCTAGTGGGAGTGATCGCTTAGTCCCGTCTGGAAGTGAGGTCTTCGAGGGCCGCTCGTGAAGTTGCACAACGGGCGGAGGCGGAGCTGGCTGGAGCAAAAGAGAAGATTGTTTTTCTGGAGGCTACCGTCAAGGATCTGCGGCTTAGGCAGAGCCTCCTTCAGGAACGGATCCTTTGCCAGGAGGAGAGGTTGAGGACGTCCGTGCAGATGGCTGAGATGGCTCCTGTGCTGGACGGTAAGTTTCGGGAGGGTGTTCGCATGTGCCGCCGAGTGGCGCGATTGATCCGTCCGCGGTTCCCTGTGGCCGTCCTCGATCCCAGGAATGCTGGTGCCTTAAGCATGGAAGACTTGTACGGCGTCGATGGTAGGCCTTTCCCTGGACCTCCTCAGGCAGGGCCTGATAGTGAACCTCTTACGCCTGAGGAGGCGGTTCCGGCGGAGCAGACAGGATCTTCGGGAGCCCATGAGGCTCGGAGAGGAAGAGACCGAGCGGCACTCCCTTGACATGCTGCCTCCTTTTTCTCCATTTTGTTCTTTGTTTTGTCATACTTGTACAGAGAATCTCTTCTTTGTGAATAAGACTTTGTAATTTTCGCTTTAAAGCTTCAGACGTTCTTTTCGTGTCTTGTTTGTACGTGTTTTTTTTTTTTTTTTTTTGCGGCGCTTTGCACAGCGCCTAACTTTTTGTTCCAAGTCGGGCGACTTCCTTCAGGTGTTTGACCCTTCACCCTTTTGGACTTGGGCGTGCAGCCTTTTCAGGAACTTCTAGCTTTTAGCCTTCTGGGTTCATTTTTGTCTCCCGGCCTCTAGGACCGCTTGGTCACGGTTGGGTTATTGAGTTTTGACCTCAAGGGCCCGGCCTCTGGGACCGCTCGGTCACAGCCGAGTTTTTATAATGACCTCGAGGGCCCGGCCTCAGGGACCGCTCGGTCCACAACTGAAGTTTTGTTATGACCTCAAAGGGCCGCTCGGCCTGTGGATTTTTTTGTAATGACCTCAGGGCCGGCCTCTGGGGCCGCTCAGTGTGGCCAGCCCAGAGTTTTGTTATGACCTCAAGGGCCGGCCTCAGGGCCGCTCGGTCCAGCAGAGTTTTGTAATGACCTCAAGGGCCGGCCTGCAGGGCCCGCTCGGTCCACAGCCGAGTTTTGTTATGACCTCAAGGGCCGGCCTGCAGGACCGCTCGGTGTGATCGAGTTTTTGTTATGACCTCAAGGCTCGGCCTGGGACCGCTCGGTCGCAGTAGAGTTTTTGTTATGACCTCGAGGGCCGGCCTGCAGGGCCGCTCGGTCGCGGCCGAGTTTTTGTTATGACCTCAAGGGCTCGGCCTGCAGGGACCGCTCGGTCGTGGCCCGAGTTTTGTAATGACCTCAAGGGCTCGGCCTGGGGACCGCTCGGTCACAGCCGAATTTTTGTTATGACCTCAAGGCCGGCCTCTGGGGCCGCTCGGTCTGGCCAGGGTTTTTGTAATGACCTCGGGGGCCGGCCTCAGGGACCGCTCGGTCGCGTAGAGTTTTGTTATGACCTCGAGGGCACGGCCTCTGGGGCCGCTCGGTTCACTGTAGAGTTTTTGTAATCACCTCAAGGGGCCGGCCTCACGGGGCCGCTTCGGTCCACAGTAGGAGTTTTGTTATGACCTCAAGGGCCCGAGAGTTTTGTTATGACCTCGGCTTCGCCTGCAGGGCCAGCTCTGTTCTGTAGAGTTTTGTTATGACCTCAAGGGCCGGCCTGAGGGCCAGCTCGGTCGCGGCCAGGAGTTTTGTTATGACCTCAAGGGCTCGGCCTCTGGGACCGCTCGGTCGCGGCCAGAGTTTTTGTTATGACCTCGGGCCGGTCTTTGGGGCCGCTGACCTAGGAGTTTTGTAATGACCTCGGGCCCGGCCTGGGGCCGCTCGGTCTGGTAGGAGTTTTGTTATGACCTCGAGGGCCGGCCTCTGGGATCGCTCGGTCGCGTAGGAGTTTTGTTATGACCTCAAGGGCGGCCTGGCCAGGGCCGCTTTTGTCGCAATGAAGTTTTTGTAATGACCTCGAGGGCCGGCCTGAGGGCCCGCTCGGTCGCGGCCGAGTTTTGTAATGACCTCGAGGGCCCGGCCTCAGGGCCGCTCGGTCTGGCCGAGTTTTGTAATGACCTCGGGGCCGGCCTCTGGGGCCGCTCGGTCGCTGGCCGAGTTTTGTAATGACCTCAAGGGCCGGCCTCTGGGGCCAGGCCGTGGCCAGAGTTTTGTTATGACCTCGAGGCCCGCCCTGGGGCCGCTCGGTTCGGTGTGGAGTTTTGTTATGACCTCAAGGGGCCTCTGGGGCCCAGCTCGGTCCTGGCCGAGTTTTTGTAATGACCTCAGGGCCGGCCTCTCTGGGACCGCTCGGTCCTAAAATGAGTTTTGTTATGACCTCGAGGCCGGCCTCTAGGGCCGCTCGGTCAGTCCTGGGAGTTTTGTTATGACCTCAAGGGCCCGCCCTGCAGGGCCGCTCGGTCGTTAGGGAGTTTTTGTTTGTTGAATGCCGAGTGAGTTCTTGGCTACTTCCATTTGCTTTCAGGCGCGCCCGGGTCTTCGTAGGAAGTGGTCGAGGAGAGAGTATGGGAATGCTTCGTTGTAAGGGTAAAAAATGCACGTTTTATTAATGCATATTTTTCTTACATTGAGTGGCCCGCAAGGCTTTTTATCCCTTTTTTCTCTTTTTCTTTTTTTTAGTCCGCGCCCATTATGGCCTTGCCCTTCGAGCGGCGTGACTAGCTGCTTCCTGCTGCTCCGGGGCCGCGCCCGAGTCTTCGTAGGAAGTGGTCGAGATATCCTTTCGTTGTCAGCCGCTCGAGTTCCGCCTGGAGCTTTTTGCAGTCCTCGGTGTCGTTGCCGCGGCTGCCATGGTAATGGCAGTATTCCCATTGGTCACCTCCCTCCGGGTTCTTCAACGCCTTGGGCCATCTTAGCAATTCTTCGTCCCTGATCTGCCTCAGGATGTTGGTGGAGGAGTCAGTGAAGGCCAATGGGCCTGAGTGTCGTTCTTCCCCAAGGACCATCCGCTCGGGCTTATCGTGCCCGGACGGTCGTTGGGTCTTCTGGTGGGCGCTCGCCCTTCTCCTTCCTTCCCCTGTCCTCAGGGGCAAGGGGTCTTCCGGTTCTGCCAGGTGAGTTGCTCATGACCTTGGGTCCAAAGACAGTCTTCAGAGCCTCTTGAGCCCCCTCCTTGACGGGGTAGGACTCATGGACTTCTTTTTGCCGAGGTAATCCCTCAACTACTTTGGAAGCCCGTGCCGATTCTTGTCTTGAGCGCCGTATGGCGCGGGCTTTGAGCATGGGCTCTAGAGTGTCCTTTGCCCCGCCATGTTGGAGGTGCGGACGGCCCTTGTGAGGGCATCCACCTTCTGCGCCCGATTTGCGCACGCCGGTGCTGGGCCACCGCTATTGCCGCGCCCGACGGGAGACATTCGTCGTGACGGTCTTCTCCTCGGAGTGGACGTCATTTGCCTTGTCTCTTTGAACATCCTTAGGGCATTTGCTTGTTGTTGGGGGTGGGAAGCCGTGAGTTTTTGTTCTTCCTTCCCCTGAGACGGCTTGATGTTGCGTTACGGTTCCACGGTCCGCTATGGCCGAGAGATGCGAGGCGCGGACGGTCCAGTGGAGTCGAGCAACACAAGTGAATGATGTGTTGGACACGAGGTAAGATTGAGGCTAGGATTTTACGTGGAAAACCTCCTCTTGAATGGGGAGGAAAAACCACGAGGCTCAGGGCCTCGTAAAGAGCTTCACTATATGGGTTGGAGATTTTACAGAGTACAGTTGTGAGGGTTAATCCATTCCCTATCTCACGTTTTGTGTTTCTCTCCTAAGGAAGTTATGCTCACTGGGAGCCCTTTTACTCTTCTTTGAGAAGTTGGGTGTAGAGAAAGAGAGTGCCCGATTGGAGCTTTAGGGCTCAGAGTTGTTGAGTCTGGAAAGCTCTCTCCTTTTTAAAAGGAGTATTGCTGTATATTTATAGTGGAAACCGAGCCGTTGGGGAGTAGACACGTGGCGTCCATCCGGCGGTTGAGAAGCTGGTCCACTGGCTTCCTTTAATGCAGCTGACGCGTGGAGAGTGGCATGCGGACGGCGTCGCTGCAGCCTTTGAGTGTGTCAGGTGTACAGGATCTGAATATCAGCCTTGGTTTGTAGGGCGTCTGCTGTTGATCTGACGGCGGTAGGAGTTGCGGGCTTTCTTGGAACCCAACGAAATAGGCCAGCTGGCATTCTCGGCCATGAACGGGTGGTTCTCGTCTGGTTGTGAGCTTCCTTGTAAGCTCGCGGGCTTGTGAGGCGGAGCAGTTTGTGTGGGGCCCTCTGGGGAAAAGTCTGAGAGATTCTTCCTGGCTGCTCGGGCAATTGGAAGACCTCTTGGGCTCTCAGCCTTTGGACTTCTTTACTTGGGCCGCGCCTCATGGGCCGTGCTTTTTATGGGCATTTGTACTGGGGCCCAACACAATATATTCTAAAAAAATCATATGTGTTCTAATGGTAATTTTATCGGCCAAGATCAACAAGCTTTCTCCCACATCATCTTACTTAAGAAAGCCATTGGCCTTTGCCAAGTATTTTAATTTTTTTCTTATTTCTTTTGTTTTTCTTCTTCATTGTTTTCTTTCTTTTTGAAAGGCATATTAAATATCTCTACTGTACCATTTTCTTCCTTTATATAAATAAAAATAGTAATAATTGAATGAAGTTTAAATGTGGTCGTTATATTTATTTGATATTTTTTAAAGTCTTTATTTTGCTCTATTTTTAAGAAATAAACAGATATACCACGTAAAATAACTTTCCCCATTAGTCATTCAATAATTTCAATGCTACTGAACTCTATATTTATGTTGAGAACGTCAAAAGTGACCGTTGAATTTTAAATAACTAACGACAATAATAAGATTTCAAACTATCTAATCGACTATTTCTATCTATCTTCCTTCTGGGCTTGATGGCAACGAGATCAAATTCTAATCTTGCAGCCTACCCGCTGCCGGTACTGATCTCTTCCGGAATATCGAATCCTACTTTTCTCAACGATCCATGCCTAGATTCGACCTCACTCTCTCTGGCACTATACGCCATTGATATTCCGTTTCTCGATCCGACTTCCCTCCCGTCGGCATTACAAGACGTAGACGAGCGTTTTTTCTTCAGCTCTCTCTTCAAGTCATCTTCTTTCTTGTCCGCAAACGACAGGAAGGTCTGAAGGCGTGCTGAGGGGGAGCTGCCATGGATTGAAGAGTTATGAACTTGAGGCAAATGGCGGCGGAATTCTAGTAGCATCTTGAAGAAATGTACGAGAAGAGATAGGGAGCACGCAATCCCGCAAATAAGGAACAGTCCGATGTAGTCGACGAATTGGAGATGGCCGGATTCAGCTGCGGAGATCTGTCGCCCACAAGACCCACCGTTGCTCTTCCAGTACTCGTCGATCTCTTGGAGAGTCCCGCTCTCTGATAGCTCCAGGATGGCAGTTGACATGTCGACCGCTAATGGAGAGTTTCTTGGAAACGCCTAATGAAAAACAGATACAGATATGAGACTATTTCAAATTACTCCAAGGTAATGTCAAAACCTCTTCAGAATTACTATTCTTTGTTTCTCCCGTCATCTAATTATATGCACAAACATCACCCCACTTTAGGAATTGCAAGGTCAATATAATAGGGGTTCTAAAGCTTATCAGCTAAACCAACCGGGTCAAATTTTTAAGGGCAACGATATTCTTAGTAAGTCTATCGAAATTCAACTGAAGATGATAATGTGACAGTTTTAAAACTTCTACATGTTTTTTTTTTTTTTTTTGGTTTTTTTTTTTTTTTTTGGGGGGGGGTTGATAAATTCAACGAATGCCAGTAGATTCAGCCAGCCCAACTAGTCCGGTCTTAGAATTTGCCCAGCTTGAACTGAATGCATAAAATGTTGAAAAGAGGTAATTTTCATATAAATATCTGGTAGGATTAATGAGATATAGCTTCTAATGAATGGATTACCTAGAAAGTACTTAGTCATGCAAAAAATAGAGGCTGAGAAAGCAATTCTACGTAGAGCTACTCACAAATCCCCAGCCACTTTTAGTGATCTCCTGGCCTACAACTTTGAACTGGCAATGTTCTGAAAGAAATACATCTATGTATGGCCTCTCATCAACCACAGCGGCGACCCTTCCTTGGAGAAGAGCCTCGGCATAGTGTTCTGGTGAATCAAGAGCGACGAGCCTTGATTTGCGTATATTGAGTTCGTAGTTCAGGTAGTTTTCCGCAAATGAACCAACTTGGAATCCAATTGGATCAGCGCTCGTAATCAAGCTGTCAATGCCTTTTATTGAGGAAGAAAGCTGCTGAACAGTGAGGATAGATGTCAGGCTTGCTGTATAGCTCGACTGGATGATCAAAACCACGAAGAGCCAAATAGCAAGCACCAATTTGCCTAGTGTACTCGCTGTGTTTTCTCCTGAAAATTTGAAGAAATTCCAAGTTAGTATTATTGGCTTAGGCTGAATTTTCGAAGTAAGTATTAGAGTCGGGATGGTCCAACTTACTATGAGCAAAAAATGTGGTTGAGAGACTGAACCTGCAAGATCAAAGAACCAAGATATAGTGAGAGGTCTCATGAAGTCATGTACACGAAGTCATGCTTCCATGTAGCCGCCAACCCAAATTCCAATTTAAAGCAATCTTTCAGGTGCTACAGTGTAATGGCCCAAAATAATAACATACCTAGGAGGGTGTTTGTTGAAGGAGAGCCTTGCCATGCTAGTTGGGCTATGGCTATATGATTTGTAATACAGGCTCAAGTTTTAATAAAAATATTTTAAATAAGGCTTCATATAATAAAATAAATTTAAAATAACTGGACATTTTCTAATACTTTGTGCATAGCGGAGGCTTCCTACATGGAATTGATTTCTTTGTTATTATTCATGACTTCTAAAAAGTTTTTTTAAAAAAATACAATTTAATAAGAAGGGTACAAATAAATGTAGTCCAAGCCAGCCAAACATGGAAGGAGGAGAGCCTAGTCGTCAATGGGATGCTGCAGGCCCAACCCAAAGGAGACCTAGGCCTTAATTCCCAAGCCTGATGTAAGTCTAATCACAACCCTACAGTTTGTTTTACCTTGGCGCGAGTCACAAGCCTATACGTTTCAAAAGAGATAAATTCTGCAGTGTGCTTGGATTTGCCGTTTGGGTTAGTTTAGTATTAACTACAGAATTTTTGTGGAGATTTTTGTTAACATAAAAATATTATCAATATGAGTAAAGAACTGACCATAAAATTGTTATGAATTGTTTCTTAGGTGGCCCACGAAACTCATCATTGATTCTATGTTCCAAAACCCAAATAACTACTCCCACAATTAGGAAAAACAAGGCTGTAACTGCCCACATATACGGAGTAAACGGCCACAAGAATGACCAAACACTCGAATGCAACTTCCTAACTGGGACTAATACAACCAGCCCTGACTCGGCATATGGCTGAGTAAAATCGGCAATCCTTGTCCGATTGGTGATAATCAGTATGTCGCCAACAACAGCATCAAATTCCTACAAAAAAATTGAGATTACAAGAGAAAATATTAGTGTCAAATCATACCCCCACTTTGATATTTTCAATGGAACATTTTTACACTTACATTTGTGGTTATTTGATTCACAAGGTCATTATAGTTTGGATTCCTGTTCCCATCTCCAAACAATATGAACTCATGTGGAACTGCGTATGGAAGCAGTTTTATGGCGGCAACAAATACATCTATACAGTATCCAGTGGCATTCTGACTGTTATTGCCAAGTGAGACAAAATGTCGAAAGCTGGCTCGATATGGAACTCCTATTCTAAGTTTTCTTCCGTTGTGGGGGAAAACCCACCCTCGTGGTTTCACCTTTGTCCCCCCGGGCCAAACTACAGCGTCCAACTTTTGGTTAGAACTTGAACGTTTCTGTGGCCTAGTATGAAGGTCCTCCGGTGGCATGTTCGAGAGGCCAGAATAGTTAGACCAGTATCCAATCAACCGTGCTTGATTTCCCACCAAATTTACGACATCAAAAGAAGGATTAGGCAAAGACCTGCCATCACTGAACCAGACCGGACCTGTTATGCCAGTCATATTGGTCTTCAGTATGGTGTGGAGCAGCTGCTGACCACCATTGAAGATACTTAATGCGCTCAGATTCAGTATTCCTCCTCCAATAGCTGTTAATGCCTGTTTTAACAACATTGAAACTTGAAATGCTGAAATAATTGCTAAGGAAAAAGTGGTGTTTAGTTGTACTGAAACCAGAAAAAGTTGAAAAATGGGCAGGATGTTTAGTTTCATCCTTATTTTAGATTAGAATTGATGTGGTTGTCGATCTACGAAAAGCTCCTGAAATCTCCCCTTAGTGAGAGAGAAATGCAATATTTTTCATTTCAATGGATTTTTGGTAAAACATAGGTGTTTGGTTGTACGTGGACATAAGTAATAAAATGAATGCTCAATAAAAGTGGCAAGTTTTAAGTAGCATGTGGCATTAATCATGTTAATTACTGTTTGTGCTGAAAATTAAGTGCTACCAAAACAAGCTTTCATACCGGGTCGCTTGAGAATGAAATGTTGTTTCCATGATCGAAAAATGCTTTGATTGCATGTGCTATCACCCAGATAGTGTCATACGCATATAAGCCATACGTGTTGAGATCAATCAAGCCATTGCTCAGCTGGTTCCATCTAGAAACAAAAGCCATTTTTCTTTCTGATTCAGGGGTGTGAGGGCGGAGTGTAAGGAATCCCTCAGCAGTTTTTGCAAGCTTTGGGTGAAACAGCGGCTTAGAATCCCAGGCAGCGGACAGCCAAGACGTAGCAATCCAAACATACCCAGCTTCCACCATCTTGAGTTGCGATGCCATCTCAAGAAGCGTAGAACCAAATGTTGCGGTTGTGTGCACGACAATAACTCGAGATTCCATCATCTTAATGTTACGAAGTTTATCCATTATTTGAGCTCGATTAGCCATAATGTCAGGAGGAAGTTCTGCTTTATAGGAGATTTCGCAGCGTCTTTCAGCAAGCTTATCCCCTAATGCAGTGATTCCATTTCTACACAGATCATCATCACTAAATATTGCGATCACCTGTGCCCAACCGAAAAAGCTAATGATTTCTGCTATGGCAGTCATCTGATACATGTCACTGGGAGCCGTTTGGAGAAAATAAGGATACTGGATGGGTGAAAGCATAGGATCCAATGCTGTGAAGGACAGAAGTGGAACATGGAGTTCGTTTGCAAGATGTGAGAGTACATGGGCCATTACAGAAGTTTGTGGACCAACTATGGCGACAACATCCTTTTCCATGAACTGCATTGCTGTTATCCATTAACGAATCCAATGAAAAGAATTTAGCCCTTCTATTCAATAAACACAGGACTGATGATGCAAATGATAAGAAAAACAAATTTGCATGAAATGCTAAGTAACATGGAAGTATAAGATCCCAAGGAAGGAGCAGACTTGGACAGTTTATGTTTATTGCATAGTAAACTATTGATAAAAAGATGTGCAGCCATATATGCCAACAAGCTTAAAGAATTAATATTATAAGTGGTTATCATCATGAATAGGCTCATTAAGCCAAATACTTTCAGGCAAGGTAAGCTCATGGTGTCGCAACTTTTCCATAAGAAGTGCAACTCATTTAATAAACGTGCCAGACTTTCACCATTGAAATTGCTAACTTCCTTCAAGGTTTAAGCCATGTTGAAAATCATCCTAATTTCAAGTGACCAATTTCATTCAACTGCTCATTAAACCCCACAATCCCCAAAAGTTCAAAATTGAAATGATAAGGAAGAAGGATTTGTAGTAATTACCCCCCATGATGCTAAGAAACCCACTGTAATTGGCATCATGCACTTGAAGAGAAAGCAAGTGGCCGCCAAGGACACTAGGATCAGAATTTATGTCTTCAACAGCAGCTTCCATTGCAATCTTTGAGACTTGTCCGTTGATAGTTTTTAAAGAGAATATGGCTCCAATGTTCACTACATCAGCTCCAGAAATCCCGTCCGAGTATATTCCTATTGCAAAAGCTCCAACCAAAAGAAGAAGGTATAGTAGTAGCGTTTTCATAATGATCTAAACAAAGACCCCTTCCTCAATGCAGCATGACTCATTTACGCTGTGGGACTCAAGCCACTTCCCTCAGCAAGCCATCAGTAAGTAACAGCTGAAGCGATCAAGACAGAATTTTCAGGGATATAACAGAGCATAAACACAAAAGAACTGCTGCATGAAGATTTCATATTCCAGAATCAAATGAAGTTGAAAACTCAAAGTAGCCAAAATCATGAGCAAGGAACTCAAAAGATGAGCAACTTTGTCAAACTCAAAACCCCAAGATCCATAAGGGAATAAAACATTTATAGCTCATTTGCTCACTGCTAGTTGATAAAGCGGGCAAAGGGCACTTGAATATGTCGTGCATAAAGAAGTTGCGGGAGATTATTCCACTATGTTAGAGCCTGCCGTGTGGACCATGACCTCTGATGCCTACAAATGCTGCCATATGAGTCTTATGTCAATTATTGTACTTTCATTCATTAAAAATATCTCATTTAAGTAGATTTCTCTCTGTGCTCAGCTAATGAACATCAGCCACTGCTACTTTTGCAAGTTAATTCCAGTATCTCTCATGGTCAGATTCAAAATTTTTTATTGATGGTCTATAATTATTTATTAAAAATCCTTATTGGTGTTACTAAAAAATTTTAATTCAATTACTAATATATCAATATCTTATTATTTTTTTATTTATACAAATTTTTTGAGTACGGTTAATTGAGCCACACCTTAAAGAGTGTAGGGAAGGAATGCCGGTCGGTCAGTAAAACCGAGAGGACAAAATGACGGACTTACACGCACACACAATAGAGAAATAGAAGAAAATTGAAACATATAATTTTATGTGGAAACCCTCTTCTAAATAAGGAAAAAAAATCGTGAGATATTTAATCCGCAAAATCACACTATGAAATATTGATTATAAAAATCCTGGTTACACAAACATTTGGAGAGCCGAGAATAAAGCAAAGGTAGAATACAATAGCAAAAATGGTGACTCCTCATTTTCTCTCTGTTTTTCTCTTTCACGCTCACTTTCTCTTACACTCTCTATCTTACTCACTCAGCATATATATATATATATATGCACCGGGAGACCACCTACTTCTGCAAGGTGGCTACGTACACAGTAAATCCTTGCCACCGATTCTCAAGACGCCTTCCTATTAGGAGTAGTTAACCTGTTCTGTAAAACGGTTACTAACTCTGAAAGTCACATTCCTTTTCTATAAAGTTTGCTATCTGCGTAGACTTCACAGGTCAACTTTTTCAGACAGGTTGTCCTTAACCATCAGTAATTGACCTTCCTTGTGACTTTTTCATTCTGATAAGTTTTCATCTCTCCGACCTTTCATCCATTCGAGCCAAGCGTGTGTTGCGAATACAACAATACTTCCCACATGGGAGTAATCCAAAAATCCCAACAAACTCTCCTTCACAGTCGTGGGGGAACGAAATCCGTCAGTCCAACCATACTACAATAAGTTTCAAGCTTCCTGTTGAAATCACATTCAACCTTAAATCCGGGACATGTTGCACGTCCTTTCGCTTGGTTAAATCCTTTTACCACTAACCGCGCCTTGTGCCTTGGTTGCGAGGTGCTCTCATCGGTTTTCAAGTGAAAAACCCATTTGTTCTTCAAGGCTCACTTCCTCTTCGACAATTCAGTCAGTTCAAACGTATATTTTTCATGCAGCAAACCCATCTCATCTTGTATGGCTTTCATCCATTCCGCATTGTGTTCACCTCCTATAACTTCTCTAAAACTTTCAGGCTCCCGCCATCAGTGAACAAAACGTACTCACTGGGTAATCAGGCGAACAAATAGCTGTCGGTCACTTGAAGATCATCTAACAGGAGCGATCTCGACCAGCTCTGTAATGTTTTTGTCATCCTCATCTTCGTCTAGCATTGGTATCTCTTTATTGTCTTCTCCGGCCACACCTTGGCCGTCAACCTCCTATCAAAGAAGCGCCGGTCAGACAATATCAACGCTCATTTTATCAGTTCGACCTGTGTCAGACATGGCTTTCTTCTCTTTGCCGATATCATCAATAGTTTCGTTCTCAACAAACATCACATCCCTTGATCTAACAAGTTTCCTCTCAACCGAGTCGTAAAGTCTATATCCAAACTCGTCTTCACCATAGTCCAGGAAGATATATTATATTGTCTTCACTCCAGTTTTGCCTTTTCATCCTTAAGAATGTGTACAAAGTTCTTGTATTCAAATACCTGAAGATGATCATAGGATGGTTCTTTCCCGTACCACATTTTCTCTGGGATCTCTCCATTCAACAAGCCGCTCGACGATCTATTGTTGACGTGGGCAGCGGTTCTTAAGACCTCTGCCCAAAATGTTCTGGGGAGCTTTACTTTAGATAGTACACATTTAACTCTCTCCATCAGCGTACGGTTCATCCGCTCAACCACCCCATTCAACTGTAGCATTTTCGACGGTATTTTCTAGTGCTGAATACCATACGACCTGCAATAGGTATCAAAAGCTTTGATGCACTCACCGCCATTATTACTTCGGATGCACTTCAATTTCCTTTCTATTTACTATCTAACTAGAGTATGAAAATACTCAAAAATTCTGAGGACTTGGTCCTTTGTCTTGAAAGGGTAAACTCACAACTTCCTCGAGTAATCAATCAATGAATGAGACAAAGTATTGTGCTCCTTCGAATGACTTCTCCTTGAATGGCCGACATACATCGAAGTAAATCAGATCAAATGGTTCGACCTTTTTGGTGGACGAGTCTCATCGGAACGAGACTCCCTATTACTTCCCTACCATGTAGTGAGGACAAATCTTCAGGTTGGCCTCCTTTACACCTGCAATAAGGCCCTTCTTGATCAGGTTGCTAAATCCCTTTTCACTCATGGACCCATACATCGAAGTAAATCAGATCAAATGGTTCGACCTTTTTGGTGGACGAGTCTCATCGGAACGAGACTCGCTATTACTTCCCTACCATGTAGTGAGGACAAGTCTTCAGGTAGGCCTCCTTTACACCTGCAATAAGGCCCTTCTTGATCAGGTTGCTCAATCCCTTTTCACTCATGTGGTCCAACTGATAATACTGCAAATTTGAAGACTCTTCACTGTTAGTAACATTCACCTCCTCGGCCACAGCAGAGGCTTGCAACACGTACAGTTTAGACACCTTCTGTGGGAAACAACTAGAAATCCTTTAGTCAAACTACACGCCCCTTCGCTGAAGATGTTGCAGAAGCCATCATCATCCAATCTGCCTGCCGAGATTATATTCATTCGAATATCAGGGACGTGCCGAACATCCCTCAACAGTAGTCGGGTCCCATTATTGGTGACGAAAGACACATTACCATAGCCAACGACCCTAGATGTCTCTTTGTTTTCTATCTTCAACACTCCAAAGTCATCCGAAGTGTAAGATACAAAGAGCCCCATCTGAGACGTGACGTGGAGGGATGTACCAATGTTAACTACCCAGTCGGTCTCCTACTCAACCACATTTACTACATCATTCATATCACAAGTCAACAGGAGATCTCCTCCGGTGACGACTGAGACCAAGGCTTTCTTATCACCTCGTTCCTTCTCGACTTTATTCTCTTTACATTCTCTATTATTGTCACATTTTTACTTGTAATAATATTTTTTGATATGCCATTTCTTCTCACAATAATGGTACTCGAGGTTTTGAAACCTCGACTAGGACTTGTTGTGACCCTTCTCTCCAAGCTTTGGTCGGTGCCTCTTGCTCATTGTACCTCTTGCTCATTCCCTGAGATTCTATGACCAACAGGTCGAAGTGTTGAGAGAAATAAGAGGCCTGCGACCGACGCCTAATCTCCTCATTTAAATAGCTCCTTTTGCCATTTTCAGGGTCACCACGCCATTTGGAGCAGTATTAGCTATGGTGATCCATATCACCTCTCAGGAGCTCGACAAAGTTGTTAGGAGCCACAAACCTAACACTTCATATTCGAATTTAATGCCTATGCCATTCAACCGGTCAACTCACCCTTAAAACTCATTTATGTGGTAAGCAATTGGCATTCCTTCATTATACTTCACTTATATCAATTTATTCAAGTGAAACAGCTTGTTATTGTTGGTCTTAGAAGTATAGAGAGTTTCTAACTTCTCCCATAGTGTCTTCGCATCCGTCTCATTTTGAATGTGATTATATATGCTGTCATCCACAAACTGTCGAATATAGTCACAGACCTGTTTGTGCTCAAAACCCCACTCTTCCTCTGATTTCACATCAGGCATTTGCGCAACAAATACTAAAAGATACATTATCTTCACAAATAGTAGGTCGGCCATTTTACTTTTTCAAGTATCATAATTTGTGCCGTTCAAACAGATCATCTTGTTTCTCACCTCTATCAATTTTAACAAATTTTAATACCAGCACGAATAACCTATCTCTGATACCACTTGTAGGGAAGAAATGCTAGTCGGTTAGTAAAACTGAAAGGATAAAGATGACGGACTTACGCACATACACAACAGAGAGATAGAAAAGAATTGGAATACACAATTTTACGTGAAAATTATTTTCTGAATAAGAGAAAAAAATTATAGGACACTTAATCCACAAAATTACACTATGTAATTTTAGTTACATAAACCCTTTGAGAGCCGAAAATAAAGTAAAAGTAGAATACAATAGCAAAATGACTACTCCTTGTTTTCTCTCTATTTTTCTCTTTCACGTTCACTTTCTCTCATACTTTCTATCTTACTCACTCATTATACACACACACACACACATATATATATATATATGCACTGGGCGACCACCTACTTCTGCAAGGTGGTTGCATATACAATAAATCCTGCCACTAACTCTGCAAGATGCCTTCCTATTATGAGCAATTAGCCTACTTTGTAAAACAGTTACCAACTCTGAAAGTCACATTTCTTTTCTACAAAGTCTACTATCTTTTCATATGGGAGTGACCCAAAAATCCCAACAAAGAGTGCATCCGTCATTGATGTCTACCTATACTGAGCTCGACCCAAACAATTCAAACCAGACTACTTAAACCCACCAACTATAGACTATCTTTTTGGCATCTGTTCTCAAAGAAAGGCAAGGGATCACTCTTAATTGAAAAAAAAAGGCCTAAGGGCTATCCTGATTTCTAAGAAAATAAGGGCAAGATGCCATGCGATCTAAGGCTCATTAGGTTTATATACAAAGAACAGGCAAACCTTAATTGGTAAGTTATAGCGATTCTCCTACTGTAAAAATTTTGGGTCATAATTATTACAACTTGAATAGTCCGGTAAAGGAAGCCTCACAAAAACTAAGGTTACAATGTAGGTCATGTGACCTGCAATGCAATGGTGGTTGAGTAAGTTTTTTTTCTCAATTGTAGTATATTAGTTCATCCTCTTATTATCTATACAAGGTCAAATCGGGGCTACTCTTATCCCAAAATGTTGAATAAAACAGGTGGTTAGGTTCTCGTTCTACAACTCTTTTAACATGATAGGCTTGCCCCCTTCCCCTTATTGTTTTTGTTTAGCATAGGTTTCACCCCAAAACAATCGCCCATTCTCATGTGACCTTATAGAAGAATTTGTTACACATTTAATTCAGGAAATTCACCTACCAACAATTGGAAGGCAATAGCATGTTTCAAGAACAAAGTTTATCCGTACATAAAAAAATTGATTTTATTTGGATATCTTAAAAGGAAACTAACTGAGTCGAGTCCTAATTTGATCTCCCATGCACCACAAACAAAGAAAAGTCCAATTAAGAGTCCTAAAAGCTTTTCAAAAAACTCATCCAACATTTAAATTAATATATATATTCAATTTGTTAAAAAAACTGTTAGAAAAACGAAGAATTTGTGCAATCAATTTGAAGAGTTGGGGCGTAGACTATCATTGAGAGTGTTTTTGGTAAGCCATCTTTATCTTTGAGACGACTATCTTATATTATTATCAACAGGATACTGAGAGAAAATCTTCTTTCTCTATAGTTTAATGCCTCTATTTTTTGTTATTTTTCTCCTAAGTGTTCTTTTCCTTTTATAGACAAAAATGCTTGGCCAAGAGGGTTTCTTTTCATAAGCACGTGTAAATGCACGATAAGTTTTATTTGGATATATGTTTGGAGCAAAATATATGGCATTTGATCGCAACGGCAAATACAGTTTTCCAGAGTTGCGCCTCATTGGCAAATGTTACACGCATATTGTCGCTTATCATGGGTGAGCTAACGTCAGGACTAGCCTAGGCATCATTTTTCGCTCATCGTCGTATGTGGCTGAAGTCACACTTTAGCCAAGCCATATTTTCATATAGCATCCTTTTTAGATTTTAGCTTAGGCGACTTTTCTAAAACGGCATAATTTTTAATCAGTGGCAATATTGTAACCGTTGTTATGTGAAAGTTACCATTGATCTACTCAAGAGTGATTTTCACCGGCAGATTGGGACGAAATATTTGAATAGGTCTAATTAAGTGGGGTGGTGATGGTCCTAATGACATTATTTTAAATTAAATTGCCAATTCAGGTTTTTTTTTTTTTTTGGTATATTTAGGCTTGACCCGTTTCATTGTATCCCAACAAAGGGAAAATTATATCAATATCCGATTTGATGTTGACAAGAAAATTATAAAGCAAGCAAAATTAAATTAATCCTGTAAAAAGTGCAACAGCAATTGATGAAATCATGGGGGAGGACGCGCACCCACGGGAGAAAAGATCGAACTTCACCCGGAATGGAGGGAGCCCACAATGCACTCGTTTATGCGTTGAGGTGGTTATATTTTTTTAAGAGATAAAAATTAATTTTATTTATATTTTAATTATTTATTTTAAAATAAATAGTTATAATTTAATAATTAATTTTAATTATTTTTATTTTTTTAAAAAATAATTAAATTATAATAATTTATTTAAATATTAATAACTTAGATTAAAAAATAAATAGATTTATTTTTTTTTTTTAAGAAAAGAAACTTTCTTGATCCCCACTAATCATGATCTTCATCCCCCCACCGCCGCCCTATTTTAGAATATACTTTTAGGCACGGAAAGTGACCAACTTGGTGAGTTGGGCTTCCACTAGCCTTTTGGAAAAGAAGAAAGTTTTAATATTTATTTATTTATTTATTTTCATGTGTGTCCAACATTTATAGATGAGTAAAAAAAATCATCTGTATATAACTTAAAATTTTTTTATTTTTGATAAGGATTTTATTTTATTTTTTGTAAAAAGAATACCGCTCATTAAATAAAAATTAAAGATAATACATTTTAGCTAAAGTAAAACATATTAGTTCTAATTATATAATTTCTATTGAATTTTGGATCATTTCTTTATAAGTATCATAATAAATAGATGATCATTTAGAAGACGTGTAATCTTCGCATATGGAACACTTGAGCAGAAAAGACAAGTAAGGATCGCGTGATACTTGTGCGAGGGTTGATTGAAGGTCATTTGAGAGGTAGGTTGAAAGTTGTTTAAGTAACAAAGGATGTTAAAGGGCCATGCGATATTTATGTAAAGATCGACTGAACGTTAGTTGAAGGTTAGTCGAGTGGCGCCTGATGATCGCCTAAGGGCAATTATACATAGTTTGTCCAAAAACGTCACTTCTAAGAGACTCTCGTGTGCCGTTTATCCAATGAGTTCGCGCTTGACAGACAACATGCGCCGACATTATGATAAAGTCACACCTAATTTGATTTTAGGATACCAAAATTATTTTGTAACACAAGAAATGTTGCATGAATAGGGAGAAGATAAATATGTTTGACATTTGATTGAGGTTTAATTCAAATTTTGTTCTCGTTAAGGTCGGGTATATTACTTTAATATTATTTGTTTAGACATATTACCATTTAATTACTTATGTTTTTCATTATATTTTTCTCTTGTGAATTATAAGATGTATTTGAGTTATATTTAATCGGTTATTCAGTCAAATCATATTGAAAAATTTTTTGAAAGGAGTTATTTTTATAACTAATCACTTTTATAGTGGATTTGTTTAAAATTTACATCATAATTTTTTCTATAATTTGGATGGCTTTTTATATTAAAATCATTATACAATATTATATTTTTTATACTCAAGTATTTCTTAATTAACATTTAATAGGTATGTACTTTTAAACTAATTCTTATTTTTTATATTTTTAATGACATAATAAATCATACGATAATACTAATATCACTACTAAAAGCATTCTAAGATTTAATAGTTTAAAACCAATAAAAAATTTATTGTAAGTCAAAAATATGCTAAAATTTTAGAAAGATAGGTAAAATGGTTAGAATTAATTTTTCTATTTTTCGGTTCAGGGGACTGAATATTAGAAGTATTTGCTGGACTTTTTTTTTAAATGAATAAAACTTTGGAATTAGAAAGAATATAATTTATATTTTATTCCAAACGTCATTTGAGATTTTAGGCCAAATAGACTCTAAATTAAAGTGCGATTATGCCATGATGAATGCAGAATGAACTTTATCCTCATAGATGACAAGCCTATATTGAATGGATCTTATAATTAATAAAATCAATTAATACACTAAAATTTTTTATTATTAGAAATTATTTCTAATCATCTTAAATAAAAATTATAATATATAAATAGTACTTGTTGCGTCCCGAGCCCACGGTTGACGTACGGATTAGAGAACCTTCGGATTCCTTAGCGTGTGGCGGCTTTGGAAGAAGGGTCCGGTCTCCGTCTCTATGAATCTGGACCTGCACAACACAAACAACAAACAAGTGGTCAAGGGTCTGGCAGGATTTCTCCCACCGAGGCCGCTCCGACGCTCAAGTCAGCAAATTCCCGCAATAAACGGAAATGGCGCACGCTAAGAAGGTGCGCGGAGGAATGCTGTGAAAGCGTAAGAGATGTTTGTGCGGTGACGTGGAGAATGCAATGAGCAGGTAGCGAAAGGTCTGACTTCCTTGGTGCACCGCAGCGGGTGGCTAACTTTCCCGTGATCTGTGAAGATGTTGGGAAGGAGAGCGAGTTAGCTATCGCCAACGGAAGTGAGGTGGTGCTCAGTTCCGACTCGTCGCTCCCGTGTTATCGATTAGAGAAGAGGGGAGTAGTAGAGTATGATTAGCCGTTTTAATTCTTGATTCAAAAGGAAGTAGCAGATGAAGATGCTGAAGGAGAGGAGATCTCTTTCTCTGTGGGGTGCGAGGGCTCTTATACGCCTCTCCCCGTTGGACTCTTGGGCGCCAAAACGTCCGTTGCTTGGGCCATCGCGCCGCTGGTCACTGTTGTGGACCGCCGGTCACGCAGGTTGTCCTTTTGCCGTGGCTGGCACGCTGCTGAGCGTTGTTGACCACGCATGATTTTTTCCCTGAGCGGGGATTGGTTGGCCACTTGCAGACGGCAGCGGGTGCCGTTGGCGCTGCGGCAGCCACTCCTCTATTGGCTAGCCTTTCCGCCTTTTCCGTCTGTTCTCGGCAACGCATTTAATGCGCTGCAGGTTTCTGTTGTCTTCCGCCAATGTGGGTTCGCGCCTTTCGTTCCTTGGGCTGGGCTGACCGTCTCGCGCAGGCTTTTGGATTTTTTGTGGGCCGTGGCCTGCTTCGTGGACTTGAACATGCTTCATGGGCCAGGACATGGAACCCAACAGTACTATAAAATTAATTGACACTATCTTGTATAATTTTTTTCCTTCTCAAAGATATATCCTACATAGGTTGGAACCATCCCCGTCATATCCATTTTCGAGTCCCAACTAAATATTACATAAATATATATTTAAATAAAAAATTTTTATGTTAAAAAGTTGTTAATTACATAAAATATAATCTATTAAAATAAATTTTAATATTTATTTAAAATAAAAAATATATTTATAAAAAAAATTTATAATCCAGATTGGGTCATCCCAAGCTAGTTAATTCACCTATGATCTATTTTCAAATTTTATTTTTTATATTATTACTTATTTATTGTGTATATTATTATATTTTAATTATATTAAATTTGAGTTTTTTTTTTGGTTTTATTGTAGCCTTAGTGATGGTAGACTAAGAATGATTTATGGAGATATTATAAAATATTCTTATATGTTGAAATATTTTTGGATAAAGATAAAAAAGTATTATCTTACATAATTTTTTTTGATTATTTTTTTTACTATTACTACATACCAGACACTCAAAAATTAATTTCTAATTTAATTTATTTTTTTTAAGTCATTAACTAAATAATAGAATAATAATTTTTAACATTATTTTTATATTATTTTATGTTTTAAAAATAATTATTCTATTTTAATCTTATTTCATTCAAACAATTAAATATCGTGTTAATAAATTAACTTTATTATTGATATAATACACTAAAGTTTACTAAATAAATGTAAGCATGGAATTAAAAGTAAGAAGAAAGGTTTAAACCTGATATGTCCTGAATCTAAATTTGAGTAGACCATGCATGGATTCTGGCGCCTTCCTCTATGGATATGTTTTGATTCTAGAAATAACCATTACAGTGAAACTTACCTTATTTGAATATGCGAAACATTAGGGCAAATGACTATTGTAGATCGAAGATGGACACATGAGCCAATTTAGGCTTGTGCCACATGCGTCTCGAGTCTCAACCGGTCTTCTGACTGCTTTTCCGCTCAACAAAATCATTGGCCATCCTAAGCTCTGATGGGCTAGCCTGATCTTGGAACTCTACTGACCCAATTGCTCTTCGTCTAGTCAACGACAGCGATGACCATCCAGATCGAAATGAGCAATTGAGAACTTAAACCGTTTTCTCATTTGTAGGCCAACTCGTTACTGGTGTTTCCATTAAAATCCAAAATGCAAAATTAAAATTTTTAAAAGGAGGCATTAGCATGCAGCCTTTTTCTATATTATTGCTTCAGTTTTTCTATTCATTAGCGCAATTGCAAGATATTTAGGCTCTGACTACTATGATCAAAATGACTTTTCTTGTGTCAAGTGAAACACTCCTTCCTATTGAAACCCAAATGAGTTGATGGGGACTTGCACAAGCTGTGAATTACAGCATGCCTGATGCTTACATAGTTGTCCTGTTCCCACAAAATCGCACAGCCACCAACATTTTTGGTTGCCGCCCAATTTGACATAGGAATCATGGAAGTGGTCACATCATTATTATTTAATGGCAATTAAAAGTTTGAGCACTTTGGCAACGTCTTGATACCCTTTTTCTGCGACATTTGTCCTATCATTAAAGGAATCTTACGAGTTTTCTACAATAAATCAAACGAAATTTATTGTTTCTAATAAATTAACCTCACAAAACGAATTTATTGCCAAATACATAAAAATCAAGAGAGCCAAGTACAAGAGCAATCGAAATAGAATCCTCATGGAATTGCTGTTTGTAGTTGTTAGAAATTAATAAAAATATAAATGATATATACAATATGATAAGGCGACTTGTACATTTTATTTTATATTTATCTCATAATAATAAGCTCCTTATATAGAGTAGTTGATATAAAAATATATAAAAATAATATTTATAAAAAATATTGAAAATATTTACAAAATATTATGATTCTATAACATTATATTTGAAAATATAATATCATAGCATATTACAATATATATTTTGTTGTTATATTTGAAACTCCCTCACATTCAAGTAGGTAACATAAGAACCAATTTGAATTTGAAAACTAAATCATGAAATCGTCATGTGGCATAATGTTTGGTGAAAATGTCAATGGGTTAGTTGGCAGATGGTATGTAATGAAGATATATGGTTCCTGTCAAATGTATTGACAAATAAAATGACAGTCATTTCAATGTGTTTGGTACGTTTATAAAATACATTTTTTTGTCTAATTTGTATTGCACTTTAATTATTATAATATAAGATAACTATATTAAAATGTGTAACGCCCATGTCTTCTTATAGTCAACGTAACCAAATCATTTCAATAGTGTCAACTAGTGCACGGTATTCTATTTTTATACTTAAGCGTGCTATAGTATATTACTTTTTACTTTACCATGAAATAAGAGATATTTCTAAAAAGAAATAATATCCAAAGATGGATCATCAATATATAGGATCACCTGCCTAGTCTTATTAAAAAACATGTAATTGGAGAGATGAATAAGTAGAGAACTAAAATTCATAGAATAATAATCCTTTAATATATGGAAGGATAAGTAGTAACATAGTGAGTAAACTATAGTACAACCATATGATAACTAACGAGATGAATAATATAAGTTGTTGCATCCCGGGTCTGCGGTTGTTGTACGGATTAGGGAGCCTCCAGGTTCCCGATCACGTGGTAGCGTCAGGCTGAAGGTCCGGTCTCCATATCTCCTAACCTAGACCTGCACAATACAAACAACAAACGAGAGGTCAGAGGTCCGGCGAGATTTCTCCCACCACGGCCACTCCGACGCTCAAGTCAGTAAATTTTCGCAATAAACAGAAAGGACACACGCGCCTGGTGGTGCGTAGATGAATGCTAATGAAACGTGAGTGATGTGTATGTTTCAGTGCGGAAGATTTAATGAGCAGGTTGCGGAAGGCCTGACTTTCTTAGTGCACCGCAGTGGGTGGCTAATTTCCCACTGCCTGGACGGACTTGGGGATTGCGATCGTGAGAGAAGCTGGCTCGTTTGTGGCCACAATGTTCAAGTCTTGTCTTAGTTCGATTGCTTTCTCTCTCGTTTACTTGGAAGTGGAAGAAGGATCAGGATCCGATCCCCTTCTCTGTGGGACAAGGGAGCTCTTATAGGCTCCTTCCCAGCAGACTCTAGGCCCGAGAATGCCCGTTGCTAGGGTTCATTGGCCTCTGGTCACTGTTGCTAACCGCCGGTCATGTCGGCTGTCATTTTGTGGTGACGGGTAGGCTTTGAACGCTGCCGGTAACGCCTGGTCTCCCCTTGAGTTGGGATTGCGGGCAGCCGCCTGAGTCGTTGTCGTAGCGCTGGCCGTTTTTCCATTGGCTGGTTTTCCCTCTCTCTTGTTTGTTTTCCAGCAGCTCATTAATGCGCTACAGGGCGTGCGTTGCTTTCCACCAGCTGGGCGCCACGTAGGTTCCCTGCGCAGTTAGGCTGGGCTTGATACTGCTCGTGGGACTTAGCACGGGACCCAACATAAGTAATATCAAAATGAGTAATAGTAAAATTAATTCTCCAACTAGTTACTAGTAATGGATTGAGATTGATAGAGGAGTGTCATCGGACGAAGTAAATTTGATATTTAGTTCTAATGGAGAGGGAACAGTCTTATTGTCAAAGATGGCGACATGAGTAAGTAGATTAAAAGTATAATTTTTTTAAAAAAGAAAATATCCATCATAATATTGGGTTACTTTAAAGTTTTAACATATTGGATCCAACTATGGTCATCTATAATAACAATTATTTCATCGATATAAAGTGAAATAAGAATAGTACTAGATGATATTGTACATGTAAAAAGAATTGAGTCATTAGTACTTGATATGAAGTTTTGTTTAACAATGGTGAAACTAAAGTTAGTAAAACAAACTCTAGAAGTATCTTTAACGCTATATAGCACTCGACGAAGGCGACGCACTTTGTTTGGAAAATGGTTATATCTAGGCAATGGCTACATGTGGACTTTCTCAAATAAGTTACAATGTAAAAAGGTAATCTTATTATCTATTTGGAAAAGTTTCTATTGACAAATAACAACGATAACAATTAAATAAAAAACACATTGCAAGATGAGCAACAAGTGTAGAAGTCTTTTCATAGTAAATTTCATACTCTTGAGTAAAATCATGAGTAACAAGATGAGTTTTATAGCATTTCACTAAGCTACCAAATTTAGTTTTATTCTTACATATCTAACTTACTTTCAACAACTTATTTTCCTAGATGCAAATTAACCAAATCCTATGTACAGTACTTTTCAAGGGTGGAAATTTCATTAGTCATTGCTTGTAGTCAAAAAGGATGAGATTTGACTTCTTGATAAGTAGTAAGGTCATATAATGTAACAAAAATAGTAAATAATGAAAGTTACATAAACAAAAAGGAAGTTCACATATCTAAGGGGAATGACGAATAGGTAAATCAGTTGAGGGTGAACCCATGGATGGATCAATTGCTTCCTACACAAGTTGGTAAACATTTTGTACTCCCAAAAGAAGACATGACGGAAGATAAGAAGTTTATTGGAAATAGAATCATAATATCAATATCATTTATATTCAATATCATACCTAAGAAAGCAATATAAATGAGTTCGGGGTTCTACTTTTGATGCATCATGTATCTGGGTTGATGTATCGATTAGGGAGTCATTTCGTCTTCCTCGACGAGTCAAATTAAAGTGGGTTCGATTTTTATTTTTGATAGTTTAAATTTTACACATCACAACAAAAAATGAGATATTAAAGGATTGGTGAAACTCTTATCCGATATATCCTTTAATACTCAAGTTAGAATTATTCCTCAAATTGATCGAAAAATGCAAGGATGTAAGAGATGTGTGTAATGATGCACGGGTGTGGAGGGTGAGTTTGGTTTGGAGTATGCACTCGGTGTGGAGTGGCTTTAAAATGATGGTACATTTAATGAGGAGCGGTTTTGTAGTGATGGTGCGCTCGACAAGAAATGACTTTGAGATAGTGGTGTGTTTGACAAGGAGCAGCTCTAAAGAGGTGCACTCGTAAGTTGAACAACTTGAGAGAAAGGGAAAAGGGAGAGAGAGTTATGAGAGGCTTCTCTGATACTTTTCGGAAAGAAAGTAGTTTTTATATAAGCTTGAAAGTGTACATGCCCCTCACCGGCGAGAGCAAGGGAGATTTATAGCGTTTGAACCGATTCAACTCAACTTTGGCGGAGTGTAGAATCATATTGTTAGAATCATTGGTAGAATCATATTGCTTCTTTTCTTCACTTTTCACGGCTATTCAGATCGCTGTTAATATCAAGTGAGTGATCACGGAGCAAAAAAAACATGATCAAATGAGTGTAGAACTCATATGCATTATGTGAACAGTGCAAAAATCTCTGCTAAATCTGCATACAATGATATTGTTATTTCCTAAGTGGAAGCGACTATTTCAAACCCACTTTAGGTTCACGAAAACCAATACATTTTAAATGGTGGTTTTAAAGAATTCAACCCTACAGCGAAGGGAAACCAGCTCGTTATAGTTTAGCAGCAAATAGTGTAATTTGGTCATTCGAAATGGAGGAGCAGGATTCTACTTTGCCCTGACTTACAAATATATTATACAGTCGGTCTTGTTTAGCTCCAAAATCTCCTGTTTAAATTCTTACAGAAACGAAAACTTACTACGTTATAGTTTGATATAAGCAATGAGTCTTTCAGCCATTAACAGAAACATCTGAAAAAAAAAAAAAAACCTAGAACAGATCAGATACCAGTGCGAGTTTTCTGCACGCGTGAGAGAAAGCGGAGTGGGGAAAAGGAATTTCCAGTTTAGTGAAAGATGGATCGGAATCCTTACAATGAACAGAAACCAACGAATTCGCAGCGTACAGAGAGAAGCGAAGCAACCAGTAGGCTATGGCGTTGGAAGAGAAACGATTCCAAATAAGCCATCTACTTGAACGCAAACAGCGATGCGAGAGGAAGAGAAAGAAAAGAGCTAAAGCGCGACGCGACCAGTCCCACATTGACTGAAGGAAAGAGTACAGTGAAGATGCGAGCCTATAAATTGAAGCTTCAGACTCTCAAACAAAATACTTACCTGGGCGGGGTCAATAGGCGATCAATAATACCTATGGCCTAGGCCGGCAGCTTCCATTGCACTTGGGTAGCGTGCTTGCCTAACATCTCCCCAACCGGGAGAGTGTACGTCGTTATTTGTGGTAGTGGGGGCCTGCGTCCGCGCGGCCCCTGCCCAACTCTAAGTGCAGATGCTGAGGTCCGTAAGCGTGCTGTTTCATCTCTTTTTACTTGTTCTAGGTGCAGGTATTTAGCAATTTTTGTGTTTATATGTTCTTCAGATAAATGCCTGGCAAACCCCAATGAATGAAAAAGAAAACCAGTCTTACAAGAGAGAAATTACAATACGCAAAAACTAAAAGGGATGGGGAGGTTTGCTGTTTAATAATTATAGAGTAAATTGGCATCTTTTCTGGGAGGCATTCAAAACAACCTTAGAGCTGAAGGGAGATTGCTCCAATTATTTGTCAATCCTCTTCAAGTTTCGTTGGCCAATGACGATCCAAATGGCCCCGAGTATCCAAACAGTTCTGAGTGTCCCCTCACGAGTTTCATAGCCTGGAGATGGCCCGAAAGAACCAAAATTTCCTAATGGGTCCTCCAGTTTCATGGTTACACTTTCTCCAGGCGATGGCCTGAATGGCCCACTACATGAATAAGTGTCCCAGTCTCTCCTCGGAGTATCACCGTCTAATGATGATTTAAACGGGTAGACCCAAATGGATCTGAATCATCAAAAGATGGGAATCCCTTCCCATAATCGAGGTCTCTAGCACTTCCCGTTCAATCAAATCGTGATAGTATTTCTTGCGGAAATTTCTATTGACTGGACAGAATCAAATCTTGAGAAGTTAAACGTGTTCTGCGGACCCTTCGCTATACCTTCGCAGGGAACTGGTAAGTCGTGTGCTAGGAATAGAGTCGGCGAAAATGGATCGCCCCTTCTTCCGAAAACTGCTCTGTACGTGCTGATGGCCCTCCAGGTGCGAAAAGGTCATTATTTGCGTCTTTATGACCCCTCTCCTGCAGAGACCGTGCGTTAGTATACAAAGATAACCATAGTAAATGCTATCGAAAGGCATAACTGCAGAGCAAAATCTAATAAGGTAATACAAAAATCAAACAAAAATACACGCAACTATCAGAGTACCTAGGTTGTCCTCCTTTATGTTGTCTGAGCATCAAGGCAGAAGTAAGGACTATAATACTGCAATGTCGACTTTGTCCAAATATTATATGACTATAGTCATAAAAAATAGATGAGGGACAGATGAGATTCTTTGATAGCTAGCTTTTAGGTTAAACTGGTCTTTAGAACAAGGGGAAAAGCAGCCGTGTCTTTGCCCAATAGATTTCATGAATAATATCACATAGGTTTTGTGAAGAGAATGTGAGGATTGAACCTAGGCAATTGGCCTGGACAAATTGTCTGCCACCACCGGAATTCCATTGATTCCTGAGGAGTTATCGACACACAACTAAAAATGAGCTGGATGGCACCTCAAACTTGACTTATTAACCTCACAAGCTCAAAGCACGATTAAGCTTGACCTTTTATGCTCCACCAGACTAACCTCAAGGAAGTCCGATCAATCAACCATGTGTTAAGGACCGTGTAGCACGGCTTATTGTTTGGCTATAAACCAAGAGCACTTTCTTTGTTTTCCCCTTCAATCCTGTTTATGGAAGAAATGTAAAACAGTATTTCCCTTACTTGGCTGGGAAGATTGAGAAAGAAAATTACTGTACAGTGTACACACTGGTTCACCTGCAACAATCTACTCTATTCAGGCTGATAGGAACAACAACATTTGTGAGGAGAGAGAAGCAGATATGGGGAGTGCATGAGAGACATTTAGTTAAATAGGAAATAGTAAAGATTTTAGACTTTAAAACATTCAAATGCATAAAGTAAGATCCTTTCAAGGAATTTTCATTGCAAGTGTACTTGAAGTTTTCACCATAGCTTCTCACCGAAAGGAAGATGGAAAATCCATAATCACTCATTCAGAAAGAAAATGGGAAAGTATTTTTTGAAAGAAGTTACATCTGAAGAAGGTGAAAACAGTAGACCTAGTAACAGGTTGGTTTGGTCAAACTTCGGGGATAAACACTGCCCTACTGGGTTGTCATAAAAATTGAGCTCGAAAGCGCAAAAATTCACTAGCATTGTCATAAACCAAACGAAATTCAGTGTGCTAACATCCTTGGAGCCTAATGAACAATGACCACAAACTATCTGCAAACCTGCAATGAATCAAATCCTCAATTCTAGAAAATCAAATGCAGTAAAAAATTGAAAAGAGAAATTTTCGTCTTTTTGGTTGCTTTTATTGTGGGGATTTTTCTTGGGCTGCCAGGGCAGGATTGATGTCTATGTGTAGAATGACAAGTGATCTTGATGTTAACTGCCGTCACAATTACATCTTGTGTCCATGCTTACATTTGAGGTGCCCGCTGTGTTAAATCCTCAAACTGAGTCATCATCATCATTAGTGTCAAAAGTCCACCATGCTGGCTCGTCAAAATTTTTGTCCCCAGTTTCTCAACCCCCATGGTCACTGCAAAAGAATGAAGAACCAAATAAATTATTGGAACAACAAGAATTGAGAAACAAGAAATCAAACAGAACAGGAAAATAACCTCTTTGTTTTGCAAACCAGATAACCGACAACTACCACTTCAGGAAAAGTAACAAAATAGGCTAATCCAGTGAACTGTTTACCAAAGGTTCCAACACCAGCCTTTGTCAGATAATCTATATGTCACAAAAGACAGATGCCATAGTCATTCAACAAGAATCACCATCAAGATGACTGAGCTTGGGAAGCGATGAAATCAGATACAGTGTTTCAACATAACTCAAATATCTGGTCAGAGACACTTTTCTAATTCCAAAAAGAGACAAAGCTTAAAGATGGTAAAGCTTGGGGATGCACCTTAAAGAACAGCAAAAGCAGTCGGTTAAAAAAAAATTTTGGAAAGTAACTGGATGAGGACTTTGTGGTGCTTGGCCTATACCTCTAGATAAAAACTAGCTTTATACAGAGAGTTAGGAAAAAGAGTTTAATGCATGGACGGCTTCTAGGTGCAGGCCTTCAGTGAGGACCTTTGAAATGCTAAACTTTGCAGAATTTGAGGATTATACGGAGAAAGAGAAACTCAGGTTTTGAGATCACGGAGATGCTGATGTCCAAGATAAGGAGAAGAGGAAGCATCTGCAGCAGGAAATTTTCATTTGACCATTTTCTACAAATATGAATGGAACTTTTTGTGCAATTTTGCTTTCATCTAGCATACTTGACTAGCACTCATTTTGTCATAACCCAAATCCGGACAAGTAATTAAATAAATAATTAAATAACATGAATAAATTTTTTTGTAATTGAACAGAGTCCAAATCAACCAAATTCAAAGTTTCAACAACTGATTAGAATTCAAATAATCCCAAATATTCAGGTCGAACCTAATAAACCAACAAATCCAAAACAAACATGATATCCATAATGACAGTGGATATCAGACATGATTGAAATGACCTTGTCCGATCTCCAAATAAACAATACAACCACCTGCTCTTCTCAATTTTATCTAAAAGGAAAATATAAACCAAACATTCAATAAAGATAATGTGGAGCTTGTACAAACATTAATGTGGACAAATGTATTTATCAATGTTACAAACCATAAATAAATCAACTAGAATTCCCAAAATAATCTCAAATGAATCTAAATACATGTTCAACAATAAATAAATAAAAAAGTCTTCAATCTTCCCAGTCTAAGATTTTATAAATAATCCTAAAACCCTCTAATTTGTAAGGTTAGAAAAATAGGGCAAAATCATGAGCTTAAAACTCAACGTGTATGTATATATACAAATACAAATCACATGCATTGTTTATGGTTCCAAAGGCTCAAAATCCAACTTCAGATAATTCCAAAGACTATGCTAAAACCTACAATCTCAAAGATCAAAAGATTTCAATATCAAACACAATGTAGGTAAAAATTTTAAAAATTCAAAACATGTCAAATTGAGAATCATAGACCAAAAGACTAATCTTGAAGAAAGATTACACATACTCCCAATAATTTTAAGTCAAAACACTATTATTTAAATAAATTGATGCATGCATCTTGATACAAATTTAAATCATTAGGTGAGGGAAGGGAAGACGAGAGAGAGAGAAGAGCCGAGAGAGAGAGAATCGAAAGAGAATCGAGAGAGAGAGAGATAGAGAGAGAGAGTTGAAACTAATTTCCTTTTCTTCATTAGCAAAATAGTGGTTACATTTATAAGAGTCTAACCGAATTGTTACCCAAACCAAAACCAAACATCAGAAAACAAACATGTGGGGAACGGGGAAAACAGCCAAAGGGAATAAAAATAGAAATTGGAATCCGTCACTTTAGGTTTAATCACTGTGCTGAATATGGCCATTCAACTTCGGAGGATGTACGGGCGAATACGTAACATAAATAGTGAGCCATCTATGTATTTTTCCCTTTAAATGAGGTCAAACACATTTTTTTTGGTAACTCGTGGGAATAGGTGCAATTTTCAAATACGCCAAATATATTAGGATATTCGGATATATTAATTCCGTTCAATTCCTTACAATAATTTTCAATAAAATGTCAAATAATGGACTCTATAACAAATTACAAAACTTTTCCTCTGTAGGAAAAGTACAAATCAAAACTTTTCACCCTGTGAGAAAGTACAAACTTATATAGAAATGATCCAAATCATTTATATGGAATATTACATACAAGGCCAAATGACAAATTTTTTTACTTTCTTTCACAAATATTTTTATATATAATATATTATCTCAAAATATTCACTTAATTTGTGAAAAATAGCTAAACCCTTCAAATCTTTGATAAAACCTAATAAAATACTAAAATAATCGGTGAAAATTATATGTATATAATAATATACAAAGCGACGATGTCAAAGATGGCATACCTGTACACTTAAACAAAACATATATAAACAAAATCAATGGATACTAAAATAAACCAAAGAATTGGTTTATAAATACTTGCCTTCAGCTTTTGATATAATAAATTTGACACAAAATAATTTCAAAATCTTCTTCCTCTTCTTTCTCTCTCTTCTTCTTCTTTCTCCTTTTTTTCTCTCTTCTTTCTTCTCTCTCACACGAAATAATTGACACAAGCCTACAGGTATCTATATATTATAATCGGCACACAAGTGTCGGATGGGCACACATCAAGCTCGTATCAAGCGCCATTTCATTATACATGCACGCACAAGTGCCGCATTAAACACAACTTAGAAACCAACATTCAACCTCATCTATGCATAGGTGCCAATATACACATCTCAGGCGCCACTATACTATTTACATCACACACAATGCTTTCTTAGATATACCTCTGGCGCCACGATTTTGCTACAAATACACATGAGCCCCAGAAAGGCATATATCAAGTGTGTAGCTTCTACCTCGAACACATACGAGTATAAGACATGCGCCTTTTAGGCATTGGGCCTAATTCAAAAAAGCAATTTCTCCTAAAATTTTCGTTATATAATTAAAATCAGGCATTACATATTTTATTTCCATCAATAACATTTGTTGAAGGGTGATTGGGAAAGCTGTTGAGGCTAGGTATTGGTATCAGTTTACAACTGAAAAGATCAAATTCAAAGGTTGAGCTAGCTGTTTGCTGGCAAATTTTCTTTGGTAGAAACTGCTCCAAGCATTTGGTATAAATAAATTTACATCTAAATATATATTTATGTTTCACTTTTTGTGCTGTTAAAAGGAAAACTACTTAGGAAAATGGAACCCACCTTACAAATAAATAATCCAATGGATTTGTTGCAGTGTTTAGTTATTTATTATTACTTTTTAAAGTTATTTAACTATAGTTACTTTTTTATATTAGTAAGCATTCAAAAGATATGATTGCATATGTATCCATTTAGAGGTCGCACCAAAAGAAGAAAAGATGAGAGAAAATGATTAACATGGTTTGAACATTTAAAATATAGGCTAACTGGAGTTGTCAAAAGGGGGCGATCTGGTTGAGGTTAGACTTGGAGGAAGGAAGAAATATTAGAGGTAGGGCTAGAAAATTTTGCAATATGGTGAAAAAACTGACATGAAATCATTTTTGCTTTTAAAAGATGTTATAATGAACTAAGTGGAATGCAGAAGAGAAAATATATACCTTTTCTTTTCATTGCTGCTGTAATTCATTAGAATTAAAAAAATTCATATTAGAGTTTTTCCCTTTTAATTACCATTATTATTCTGTAAGCAATCTTTGTCATCATTGAAATTTCAGGTTATCGCCTTTTCATTAGAATCTACATCTATACTTCTTATCACACCTCATCCACACTTGTCATTCTCTTTCCTCCCTTCCCCCTTTCACCCTCTTCCCAAGCACACTAGTTCAAATCTCCCATTTTAGTCCAATAGTTGCAGGTCAAAGAATTTGTGATTAGGTGTAGCGTAAGTCACGGCCTGCGTGGGCTTCGGTGATAAGCAATTCAAAAGTTAGTTGAATATACATAGTGCGCCGTTTTCCACCACCACCACCCGAGGATGGTGGTGGGGAACAGGCAGGTAGGGTGAGGGTGGTCATTGCGTCTGTTTGGCAATCCACGCTGGCATCCTGGACGTGTATATATATATATTCAGCTCTTGTGGCTCTAGCTTGTATGGGTGTGGCAACTCTGTGAAGGTGTGAGCATTGAGAGAGCTGTGTGGGCAAGTTTTGTAGAGAAAGAGGCATACACTTGATTCTTTTTCTTTCGTTTGAAGCTTGAGTAGCTAACGATTGTAATAATCTTTTATAGTGTATTTTCGGTGGTTTTTCCCTTTGTTAAAGGAGGATACTTTCACGCCAAAAATCTCTTTGTGTGTTCTCGGTCTCTGTCTTTTTTGCCTGTCCGAGAGCTCTTATCTGTTGCTATCCGAGTACCTTGTCCACTCGGTCACCGTGACTTCCGCGTGTTCAGCGCCAACAATTGGTATCAGAGACAGGTTGTTTACTCGGTGATCTATGCTTATTATCGAAATGGAGTTTGGCGGACAAGATGGTTTGTTTTGAGCAGTTCAAACTTTGGCATCGGGCAGAAGCAAAATGTCTCGACTTGCTTTTCTTCAAGTCTATGCGATCCAGTCTTCGCCTTAGAAAAACCGTCGGCTGACGAAAACGGACGAGGCAGGCGTTGGAGCACAAACAGTGTGCGGGTTCATCCGGCGGTTGTGGACGAGAACGTGTACAACCATGTTCGTAGGGAGACAAATGCCAAAGCCCTTTGGGAGAAGCCGGAGAAGCTCTTTGCCTCTAAATCAGTAACAATAAAATTTACCATTTGATGAGGTTGGTCATGATCTGGACCCGGATCTTCATTGCCACCACTTAAACGAGTTTGAGGGATCGTGGACCGGCTCAACAGTATGGGCATTAAGTTTGAGGGCGAAGTGCTAGGACTTTGGCTCCTAGCAACCCTCCCCGGACTCATGGGAAACCATGAGGTCACGATCGCCAACATGGACTCCGAAAGTGTGGTGACACTTTGGAGATGGTGAAGGGAGGCTGTCTTTGAACGAGGAAATCTGACGGCTTTCTCGGGGTTAAATCCGCCTCTCGGCGGCCGAGGTCCTTGTCACGGAATCAGGGAAGAAAGCGAGGACATGGCCCAAAGTCTCAAGACAAAGGGCGGAGTAAGTCGCGTTCTCGGTACAGATATGGAGTGCCATCATTGTGGGCAAGAAGGGCCACATCAAAAAGTTCTACAAATGGAAGCGTGAGAACTGGGAAGCGCGAAGGCGAAAAGAGGCGAGGCGGAAGAGTCTCGGTCTGTTGTGATGAGAAGAGGATCTCCTCTTAAACTGTGAGTCGAGGACTTGATGACGTGGCGAGCCGGTCCTCGGATTGGAGTAGTGGACTCGGCGCTTGATCAGTGTTACCTCCAGAGAGAAGCGTTCTCCACTTATGCTCCTTGTCCCGAGGAGTACCGAGAATGGGCGATAGCGGGCGTCCGAGTTCATCGGACGTGGAGACATCACGTTGGTGATGAATACGGAGCGGTGACTTTGAAGGGCGTCCGGCACGTCCACGACATAGGTGAACATCATCTCGGTTAGGCATTTGGATGATGAAGGTTCTGCGGCGTCTTCGTGTGACGATAAAGAAAAGAAAATGACAAGGGCTCCATGATCATTGCAGGAACTAAGGCATCCGCCTTTATATCTTGAAAGCTTCAGTGAAGTAGTTGAGGTAAATGCCACAAGGAGTACGGAGTCCCTCGGATCTTTGGCACGAGACTCGGACACATGAGTGAGCGTGGCATGGGTCACTTGGCCGAGAAGGGTCTCATCCACGAGGTGGATGGAGACATGCCTAGGACGTGTCCTCACCGCATGGCGGGAAGCAAAAAGAAGAGTCTCCTTCTCAGGAGACGTAACTTCCAAGAAGTCCGAGATCTTGGAGCTTGTACACGGACGTGTGTGGCCCTCTCCGGAGAAGTCTTTTGGAGGTGCGAAAGATTCTGTGACCTTCATAGACCAGGCGATTCTTTGAGAAGTTGTGGGTGTTTCCACTAAAGACCAAGGACCAGTCACGGAAACTTTTCAACAGTTCCACGTCCTTGTTGAGCGGGAGGAGGAGACTAAAGGCAATAAGGAGCGACAACGGTGGCGAGTACATTGGGCGGTTTGATGCCTCACTGCAGAGCTCATGGCATCAAATATCGAAGACTCCCAAAGACGCCACGAGATGAACGGAGTGGCCGAGAGGATGAACCGCACCCTCATGGAAAGGGTTAGGTGCATCTTTGTCGAGGCAAGGGGAGGATCTTTTTGGGCCGAGGCCTTGAGGACGGCCGCCCGTGTTATTAACCTTTCGCCTAGTAAGCCTGCACGGGAAAGTTCTCGAGTGATTTGGGCCAGGAAAGAACCAAAGATCTGGTCATCTGCGGACTTTTGGGCTGCAAGGCCTTTGTCCATGTTAGAGAGATGAGAGGACTAAACCGGAGCCAAAGACACTTCAATGTGTTTTTCGGGCTATGGTGAGGAAGAATTTGGATACGAGCTTTATGACCCAAAAATAAAGAAGCCGGTTCGTTCCCGCGGACGTGGTCTTCGTTGAGGCGAGACCATAGAGGACGTTGGGAAAAATGTGAAGTCTCTTTCAGTACCTCTCGGACGGCCATGATTGAGATTGATCGTCGTCCGTCTACTCTTGTATCCGATATCCTCGGATCGGGTAATCGCTAACTGTGATCGAGGGCGAGTACGGCGCCTCAAGATCGGAGTTGAAGATGTGGTACCTCGGCGGGGTGAGGTAGCCCAAGTGAGACGATCGTCAGTGAGACGCTCGTCCGTCCCGCCTTCCAACCGGTGAGTTTGTCCTCCTCACCGACGCCGGAGAACCAGAAGACTTGAAGAGGCCATGAGCGGTGTTGAGAAGGATAAATGGTTTGAAGCCATGGAGGAAGAAATGACTTCCCTTTGAGAACCATACGTTTAATTTGGCATGCCTAAGGGGAAGAAGGCTCAAGAACAAATGGGTCTTTCGGCCAAGGCAACCGAGGACCCGAGCGCCCCAAGACACAAGGCAAGACTTGTGGTCATGGGATTTGGTCAACGAAAGGGTGTTGACTTTGATGAAATTTTTGCACTGTTGTGAAGATGTCCTCGGTCAGTGTAGTGCTCGGGTGGCAAGAGCGTTGGACACGGAGGTTGAGCAACTAGATAATGGGGATGGCCTTTCTCCATGGAGATCTAAGGAAGAGATCTAGTGAGCAAAACTGACTTTGAAGTCAAAGGAAAGGAGGGACTTGTTTGTCGTTTGAAGAAGAGCTTGTATGGGTCAAACAGGCTCCGAGGCAGTGGTACCGGAAGTTCGAGTGTCATTATGGTCAAGCGAGGTTACCATAAGACCTCCTCGGACCTTTGTGTCTTTGTGCGAAGTTTTGAGACAACGATTTCGTCATCCTTCTCCTTTATGTGGACGACATCTTTGGTTCGAGACGAGAATAATCTTCGGATCATGGAGTGAAGAAAATCGGGACGATCTTTCGCCATGAAAGACCTCGGACAGAAAGCTTGGTCCGGGGATCAAATTTCTAGCGACCGAGAGGGCAAGAAGCTCGTTGTCCTGTGAGGGTTATATTGAAAAGGTGCAGAGATTGGCATGGAAGGGTCAAAGATGGGAAGGGTCCAACGGCAACCATTTACCATTTCCGATCAAGCGGCGGTGTTCGTCCTCGGGATCGGAAAAGCGCGCATGAGTAAAGTTCCTTACTCCTCGGCCGCGATCTTATATGCTGTGCCGTGTGTCTGTGGCCGGACATTGCTCATGCGGTTGGCCTTGTGAGCGCATTTCTCTCAAACCTAGGGATGGAGCATTGTGATGCGGTGAAGTGGATCTTGGATATTTGCGCAGGACCTCAAGGTGGGTTTGATGTTTGGAGAAGAGAAGCCTCGATTAATTGCGTACACGGACGCGCGAGATGGGCGAGGACGTTGATTCTAGGAAATCAACGTCCGGATACTTAGTGAAATTTGAGGGAGGCGGTCTCTGGCGGTCAATTCTGAAGTGCGTCGCTCTCTCGACCACAGAGGCGAGTTCATTGCCGTGACCGAGGCGCAAGGAAATCTTTGTGGATGAAGAGGTTCGCCCAAGGTGGGTCTAAGGCAAGAGGCGTACGAGATCCTTTGTGACGTTGGAAGTGCCACTCGGTGTGTAAGAACTCCTCGTTCCATTCTCGGCCGTCAAACACATTGACGTGCGATATCATTGGGTGAGAGATGTTTTGATGATGGGCAAATCAATCGGAAAGGTCCGCTCGGACGATAATGGGTCGAATATGATGACCAAGGTTTTACAAAGGGAAAGCCGAAGCTTGTTGTGACATTCACGGTCTAATCGACTTTACTCCCACTTTCGGTCGTGAGGGGAAGTTTGTTGGGGTCACTCCCAGTGGAATGTCCGGACTCAGAGAAGGAATGGACGAGTACTCTTTGCATCATTGGACGAGGACTCTTGTTTTGGTAATGTCAAGCACGGTAGAGCGAAGAGCCTATTGTCGTAGACGTAGACTCTGCTCACGTGGGCTGCGGGGCGTTCCGGGCAGCTGCGCCGATTGGGCGCCGCAGAGGGAGCAGCTTTCAGTGTGGGGATCAGTCATCGACACGCAAGCTGCGGCTGTGATCTGCGCCATTTTCCCACCACCCCGCCGGGATGGTGGGTGGTGGCCGTAGGTGGCCGGCCGCCCTGGCCGGCAATCCACGCCGGTATCTGGACGTGTATATATATATATTCGGTTCTTGTGGCTCTAGCTTGTATGGGTGTGGCAACTCTGTGAAGGTGTGAGCATTGAGAGAGCTGTGTGGGCAAGTTTTGTAGAGAGAGAGGCATACACTTGATTCTTTTTCTTTCGTTTGAAGCTTGAGTAGCTAACGATTGTAATAATCTTTTTATAGTGTATTTTAGGTGGTTTTTCCTTGGTTAAAGGAGGATACTTTCACGCCAAAAATCTCTTTGTGTGTTCTCGGTCTCTGTCTTTTTTGCCTGTCCGAGAGCTCTTATCTGTTGCTATCCGAGTACCATGTCCACTCGGTCACCGTGACTTCCGCGTGTTCAGCGCCAACACAAATCTCCCATTTTAGTCCAATAGTTGCAAGTCAAAGAATTTGTGATTAGGTGTAGCGTAAGTCACTAGCTTTGATAAGCAATTCAAAAGTTAGTTGAATATACATAGTCATCCAGTTTTTCCCTCCAATATTCACCTCTCCCTCCCCCACCCTCTAGTGCAGGTAGCCCATTTTGACCTCTTAGTCTTCACCTCTATTTTCTTCCTTCTCTAAGTTTTGGGTGGGGTTGAGTTTGGTTTATTTTTTTATCTACGAGGTTCAGTGGTACGTACTCTGGCAACACCGCCTTAATGATTAGATGGAATTAAGTTTCATGATTGGTGTTCATGTGGTGAAATGGTGATGAATTTAGAGTGAAAATGATTGCTAAAATGACCCGAGAGAGGATAATGAAATCCTTCCTTTAGGCATTATAATCTTTCTGGTAAAGGTGTTTCAGCTGCTGGGCAAGGTAATAGACATTGTTGCAGCGCCAGAAATGCTCATTTTAGCCCAATAATTAGCTGTTGGCCAACCATTATCAGACACAGGGTATTGGTTGCCCATTCCAGCATTTAGGCCACCAAATGCGTATACAAACACATTAAAGCACCGTACTCCCATCACTTCCAAAATGGGAGAAATGCATATGAGCGGGCTTGGTAATATTTAAGAAAGACCACTTAATGCAACTGTTGGAAGATACTCATGGTTTCTCCTCCAAAAATGACTTATTTAGGCAGTAGGGAAACACATTAAATACTTACCTAAATTACTAGATCCTTGAGCGGATCCAACATTAGCTCAAAGACTTGAGAACTTGGAAGAGGCTCATTATAGAAGAGGCTCATTAGAGAAGAGGTGGAGGAAGACCAACAAAGTTTGAAGGAAATAATTTGGTATGATCCTGCAAAAATGGCCAACAACAAAGCTAAATGGATGTGAGAAATCCATTAGTGGGAAATCCTAATTTGTTTTGGTCAATTGTGTTCTTCTGACACAACCAAATTATACTAGATGAGTCTCCCTCTACCTTGTCTTTGAATTATGCCACCTCCAACTTCCCGTACTTCACTCATTCAAAATTAATTATACATAAAACATTTCTTGTATTTTCATTCATTGATATTTCCTTGCATTTGTTACACTCATTCATCTTAATATCATAATTAGCTGTTGTCCTTCACCCCTTTTACCCAGTGATGCTTTTATCTAAAACGAAAAACAAACAAGGAAAATCACGAAGGCAAAAAAAGAAGTCCTTGCAGTCGCAACATTGCCTCTCTAAAAATGTTATTTTCTTAGCCACAACAGCAGAAGGTCATTAGTGATAGAGGAAAGCACAACAAAGTAAAACGAAAGATAGAATAAGCAGCAAGACAATCACAGGTCTATAAATTTTAACAAAGAAATGCCTTTTTAATAGTTGGGAAAGAAAACAATATTTCTGGTTGAAATCACATTCAACATATATCTGAAGCATGTTTCATATCTTTCAACACAAATTTCGTCACGTTACTTATTCACAAGCTAACATCCCCAATACTATCTACTGTTGATAAGCCATCGTTACTAATCTTCAATGCCTCATAGTCCCCGAGATTATAGAAGGTGAAGATAGACTTTCTCGGTATCACATGGTGTCATGGTTCATAAAACTCCGTGTCTTCCCCATTTGGATGATTAGAAACTCTCTACAGGTGGCGATAAAGTTTCTATCATTTCTAGCATATCCCTATTCTCTTGCTACTCACTATCACCCCCTTCTCCTGCTTCCTCTTGAAGCAATTCCACCTCATGTGATCCTTCTTACCATAATAGAAGTACTAGATATCCTAAACCTTGAACCGGTCATTGCTCTTCTCCGACTTGCTTCCTTAGTCCCTCGATCTCTCGTGCCCATGACTGCCAATAGATACTAGAACACTTGGATCCCTTGAAATCTCATCACTTCCTTTTCATTAGACTCATTTATAAGTAAAGAAACGATGACCTTATTAAGGTTGAGCATATCCTTCAAAAATAGTATTGTCGTGACAATATGATTGTATGAGGTCGATAAAGAAGCCAACAACACAAATGCCTTATCTTCTTCCTTAATCTTCTCACCAAGTATCGATATCTACGTTGAAATTCAATTGAACCTCCAGGTGCTTCTCAAAACTTCCCCCTTGCGACAACCAAAGGCCATGGAACATCTTATTCATATGTAACCTCATTGTCAAGAATTTGGACCTATATAAGCCCTCAAATTTCATCTAAATATCTGCTGGATTTAATAAGTTAATAACTTCTTAAAGAACGTCATTCGTAAGAAATAATTTAATCATATAATTAGCAAGGTCCCTCATACTTGCCACTTCTCATCTTTCATCTTCTTAAGCTTTCCTCCTTTTTTCATAGTGCTTTTATCTTTTATTTTTAAATTAAAATATTTCTTATTGTTTCTTACCAAAAAATAAAACTATTTTACCTATTAAATTACTCAATACAGAATGATAAGCTCCTCAACAATAATGTCATCAAATCATAATTTTCACAACCTAAAAACCTACTCTTGGAGTTTTTACAACTTCAAAAAAGCTACTCTCTAATAACATTTGTTGAAATTCGACCAAAACATATACAGTTAGCACAATAGAATAAACTAAAACTCCCATCACACATTAACTACCAAATATTTGAGCACAAAGAATATAATATTATATAATAATTTTTAACATGAAAAATTCTTTTAATTATAAAAAAATTATATGACAAATTTTGAATAAATTCACCATAAAGATAGTGCCGCCTATAAAAATAATCTCCCCTGAAATCTCTTCACTATAATCCAAGTGAAGAATTGTTAAATACAACCCCCAAGTACACCTAATAATTCATAAGAGAAAAATATATCGAGAAAAATAAGCAATAAACAGTAATACGTTCCAAAAAATAATACTGGAGTAATGTATCTGACCTTGACGAAAAACGGAGCTCAAATCGGATCTCAATCAAATTTCAAACATTTTCCTCTTCTCTTTGTCTGTGCGGTACTCCTTGAATTGCAAAATGATTTTGAATGTCCTAAAATCATATTAGGTGCGACTTATGACAGTGTCAATGCATGAACGCCCCCTCAAGCGTAGTTTCGCTAGATAAATGGCACATAAGCGCTCCTCAAGCGCATATCAAGTGCGATCTTTTTGAACAAACTATGCACTGCGCCTCTTAAATATGCATTAGGCATCACTTTTTTGGGTAAAAATTGCACATACTCTATTTAAGCGCCCATCATGCCCCACTTGGTTGAGCCTCAACTAACTCTCAGTTGACCCTCGTATGAATACTGTACGACCCTTCAGCATTATTTGTTACTCGGACTGCCATCAACCAACCTTTAATTAACCCTTACACAAACATCGCACGACGCTTACTTGACTTCTCTGCCCAAGCGTTTCATGCGAGCATTACCTGTTCTCCAAATGACCCGTCCGTTTATTATGATACTCACAGGGACCCAAAACCCAACACTTTGCCCATACAAAATCACTTCTTCCATCAAGTTTAGCAAGCTTATTAGAGAGCTTTAAATCCTACATACATGAACAACAGATCTCTCTACATATTCCCCACAGTTCAATCTTGATTTTTTTTTCCCATGTAAGTCCGCAAGATTTCAATCTATTGTTACTCAAACAACTTAAATAAAAAATTATGTGCTTTCCACCATTACTAATTTCAAGCCGACGAGATGCAGGTACTGTTTACCGGTCAGATTTTCGAGCGTTTCAAAGATTGATTTAAGGTGTCTACAACCATCCTGCCCACAGGTTACCACAAGGTAAAGTGAAATCGCCCCATTCGATAAACAAACGACGTATACCCAGACTCTAATACCTTGTAAACTAACCAGACACAATAGGAGTTCAATTCAAATCTAAATTCAAAGTTCCAAATACAGTATGAAACAATATGCAAGCACTCAATGCTAATAACACGGAGAAACAACGAGCATAAATTCGATCCAACCAGAGCTAAAACCAACTCACGATCAACGTCATAAGAGCTGTTAAAAAAACCTAACTAGCTAATTTGAAAAACGACGAAGACAAAAAAAAAAAAAAAAACCTGAGAGAGGATGTGCTTGGGCAAATCGGAGCCCTGAAAGAAAGAGACGTCTTCTGCACCATCAACCCAGCCATCGCGATCCGAATCAGCTCTATTAAATTACGTATAGAACAAACCCGCAGTTGAAGCCCCTTGACTCTGTGCCGCCATTTTCTACAAGACCAAGCTCCACGAATGCCCAATCAAAGCAAGACCCGGATCAAACCATCCAATTCCGAGGATCAGAGCATGCAGATTGATCGAAAATCGAAACCATGAAACTTCGGAATCAAATAAATGGGTTTAATGACGGATCGAAGTTCGATGAATCGGAGAGTAGGTAATAATTGTCTCATTATGATTGTGTTTGATTGCGGATACTGATTGCGAGTGAGGAAATGACAGCGTAACGGTTTGCGGCAAACGTTTGGGATTTGATTGGTGATTCACCAGAGAGATACTGGGTGCACCGGAAGACTAACTTTAATTTTCTGGGGTGAGAAACACAGACGTCGGCAACGGCAGTCACCCATTTAGACCGATATTCAACAGCAAGGATCATTAACGCGGGACTTCTTTTCCTTCTCCGGCAATTTGTAACGATTATTTGCATTTTTCTTTTTCTTGTTTTTAACAATTAGTAATTAAGTATTTTTTTAAAAGGAGAAATATTCACCGTCGCCATTGACGAATCTAAAAGGCTAACAATAAATAAAATTGTTTAAAAGAAAAATACTATAGTCTCCCACTAAAAAAATACTATACTCTTTACATCAATATTATAGTCTAATCATCACTTCTGCAACAATTATCAAAATAATCCTTATCAAGACGACTATTATGTAAATATCATGATATCTTAATTTTTTAATTTTAATATAATTTTTTAGTTTACCAATTATATATATATTCTGATTTTAAATTGGTATTCGAATGTGCTAAGTTAACCTTTCTAACTTCCTTATTCGGATCTTGTGCGCTACAATAACTAATACAAGATAAAAGTAATATGAGATTTATTTTTTGATATATCTTCTAACACCCAAATCAGTAATTTTTTTTAAAAAAATTGAAATACCAATAAAGAAAAATGGATGAATGTGGAATTGATTGAAATAGGAGGATTTGAATGTGTAAATTTGGATTGGCGAAGAAAGAGACGATTGGTAGTGGAAGCACTAAATATGTTTCTCTCTTTCTTAATGCAATGTTCCAGTTCCTTTTCTTTTTAATTCCTTTTTGGTATTGAACAAGGACTTTATATTTATAAATTGGATGCTAATCAGTCCGTCTATCTAAAATTAGTGTGGTTGCTTTTTGAAGTGTTACATTATTTAAACTCTAATCGTTATATTGGTTTTATAATCATTTAACAGTTAATACTCTACATTCATTCTGCTATTATTTTCTATATTTAAGTGACTAATTATTCATCGATTTTGTATAACTGTTTGTTAAAATTTGATAACAAATTTATTCTTTGCTGGACCATTAGCCCCCTGGTATTTAATGTCTCTAGTCACCTAGCCATTCTGTCAATCAGAAGAATATTTGTCTGAATCGATTCCTGAATCGATTTTGTATTAGATTAAGCGACTTAGTTATCCTGGCAATCATATTTGGGCCGACAACTTATGGGCCCTATATTCTTGTTATGTTAGATTGACCGTTTTTGGACCGTATCCAACATATTTAAATTATTGTTTTAATTTTATAATTTACAGTAGATGTAGTATATGTATATGATTTGAAAATATGGATTTTATATTTTTTATAAAAGTTTAGCTTTTATTTAATATGTTATCAATAGTTACTTAAAATAGTTAATTTTGAAATGCCCTGTTCTCACGAGGATTCTGACACAAGGGAAACATCTGTTTTCTTCACCATGAGGACAGAACTCTTTGGAAACTTGGCTTGTTGCTGCCATGGCTGATCCCGATTTACAATCTGACCTATCCGCGGGTCTGGAGCTGGCACTCGGTTAGCTATGGCACCCCAGTGTTTAGCCAGATTGACAGCGCGAACTACAAGCCATGGTTTGATCTTGTTAGCGTGAAATACCAAAGTTCTTGGCTGAGAATTGTGATGAATGACAGCCCTCACACTCAACTCTGCAAAATCATTGAATAACGGGGCTGATCAATGGTGGAAGCTTTGGAAAATTACAAGAAAAAAGGAAAATATTAGAACCCTTTGTGATCATAAAATTGTAGTGCTGATTTACACAAAAAAATTCGGTCATTTTCTCGTCAATTCATTTGCCATTAGATCATTATATATTTATAATTATATGTGAAAAGGGTTCTTAAAAACCGACGTATTGAATCATATTATTCTTGCTGCCCGTTGTTTTTTATTTGTTTCCTTCTCATCGATGCATTTTCCATTTACCAAGTGCTTCTCATGCTTCAAGAAAGTAAGAGGTCGAGGATAGAGAAACCAGCGAGAAAGAATAGAGAGAGCAAAGAGTGCCAGAAGTCTCTCTTATTAGGATTAGTAACTCCCTTGTGGGTGACCTAACAAACATTTTTTGTCATCGGAGAATTTGCAGCAAATTGTGGCCGAGCTGCAGGAAACAAATGACCGATCAACAAGTTCACCGGTTGAAGCTGGAAAGGAAATCAAGAAAGAATTTTCGGAGAGCATTTTCCATAGTGGAAAATGTTGGAGAGCATTTTCTGGAGCGAAAATGCCGGAGCGCGTTTCTCAGAGATGAAAATGCAGGAGAAGAAATCTAGAGATGAGTTCTCCGAAGTGGATTCCTTCGGAGTGGTTTCTCTGGAGTGGATTTCTCCGAAGAGAAAATTCGGAGGAGACTGATAGAGTAAAATGACCGGTTAATAAGTTGACCAGCTGAAGGTTTGTGGCCGGCTGAAGGCGTGCAGAAGCACTTTGGGACAAAGTGACCAGTCAACATGTTGACCGGCAGATTATGAATTCCGGTCAATATTCGTTGGCCGACTACTGAAGGCGCACGAAATTTACCGATTGATATTATTGATATGGAAACGCCCGAGGATATGAGCTGTATGCAATAACGATCGAGAATATGGGATAATGTTCGAGGTTGTTGTCAATGCCTGAAGACATCAAGGAAAGCTCGAGGATCTGGGTGCAAAAAGCGCATGTGAATGTCAACTCAGAAGATTGACTGAGTATGTGTAATCTCTAGAGAATATACGCAATCTCTGCAGAGTAGGCACTGTTTCTACAGGATATGATGATTTGCAGAGCCAATGGTAGGTTGCAAGTTGGTGGCAGATGTTTGTCCACATGCAACCTGCTTATTCGGTAGATGGTCTCCAAAAAAATTAATATATATATGCATGCTGGGCATGCGGTAAGGTGACACTGTGTGAGACGAAGTCTAGAGAGGTGGTGAAGTCTCCAAAGGCGAAGTTCACAGTAGTGAAGTCCAAGTGTGTGCGAAAGAAAGTGAATGGAGTTCACCACCGGTGAGAAGAAGGAGATAAGAAAATTAGAGAGATAAGAGCGAAGTAAGAGTTTCATTACTCTGGTATTGTTTTTCTTATTCTATCTCGAGTGTGTAGCGGATACTTTATTTCGAGAATTTTTGTGACCAACCATTTCACATAATTGACTTGTTGTGGATTAAATGTCTCATGATTTTTTCATTCGATTTGTGAAGGGTTTCTACGTAAAACTTGTGCGTTCCTCCTCTCTCTTTCTCTCATTGTGTGCTTGTGTGCATTCCTATCCGACCGGTCATTTTGTTTCAACAAGTGGTATCAGAGATAGCGATACCAACATCTCTCTCATTCTTTCCAACGGGAAGAGATGGTGAGAGAAACAGGTGGCTGAATAGAGACAATGGAGAGGTAAAAAGGGGAGGGTGGCAGCCAAGCGGGGTGCAGGTGGCAATGAGGGGAGGGGATGCGTGATGGGCGGCATCTATAGCCAATAAAGTTTAAAATGTTGATAATATTATTTTTCGATAAATCATACTATAACCAATTACTGATGATTTAAATTGTGCCAAAAGCGTACCGATATATAGAATATGCTTAAATCTTGCTAGCATATGAAAGGATCAATAATCCGTGATTATCTCACTAATAAAAAAACGAATATTAAATCTTGAGTTATGATTATTTCTACATAGTCAAAGATCATACACTACTATTTAAAATCAATAGGTTGACCATCTATATATAACCTTATAGAATGAGTCGAATAACGTTTTTTAAACCTACGGATGATAAATTCGACCTTTGATTTATAAATAATATATTAGAATTTGTACTTAATATACTTCGTCAATTTTCTACAATGGTTCATACTTAGTTAAACGAAAAACTCTACTTAAATATGAATATTCATTAGTTTTTCTCATCAAAATTTATGTAGAATTTACATTTATATTCTTCAAATGTGTAACTTGCAATAAAATTATGGATATGCAGTAAAATTGTGAACATTCAGAAATTTTAACGTGTAATTTAGAAACATGCAAGGACCTTGATATGTAATAAAGACGTGTAAGAACTATTTTGCAGAAATTGTACAAAATCAACATGATTTATATAGTTTATCAACATTTTATTTCAAATAGATAATATGAAGAGATATTTATATAGAATTTAATAATAAACAGGAACAAATATAAGAGATTTAAAAACATGCAAAAGTATTAAATAGAAATTCAACATTTAGATATAATTTGTATGAATTTAAAATGTGTATTTCATAAAATTTTATAAAATTGGAGTAAGATTGCATGTATACAAAGAAATTCAACACTTCTTTCTCTCTCTTCTTCTCACTCTTTTTCTCTTTTTCCTTCTTCTCTTTCTCTCTCTTCTCTTAAAACTCCAGCCAAAATGATCCAAAATCGACCAATAGGCCTATTTATAAAAAATTAAAGCATCTATAGCGGTCAGTCATGAATCAAGTGCTGAAGCACAATCTATATCGTATACAAGCATCCCTCAGGCACGGTTTAGTGCTAATATTCTGTCCTGAACATGCACATGCGTAAATCGAGTACATATTAGGCGTTGATATTCTACCTAAAATTTGCATGAGCATCCCATAGATATTCATTAGGCACACACACCTACTGTCAAAAATACGATGAGCATTGATCAAGCACAGGTCAGACGTCACTCCGTTAACTTATTCCGGTCCGAAACTTATATTTTGACCCAAAATCTCAATTGGTCTTAAAAATTCATTAGTTTAATTAAATTAATCATTATGAAAAGAATATTTTAAGATCTATACCTTACATTTAATACTTTCTTTGGGTTAAAAAAAAATTAAAAATTGGTCAATCTGTCTAAAGGTGATCAACATCTATGTCTGATAACATGCACGAGCAAATATTACTTTACCATGAAAGGACAAGTCAAGCTGCATCTGATGAACGAAAGAGTTCATGTTGTGCTTCTGATGCATCACAATAGATAGATTTGATCTTTGCAGAGATGGTCAACATTGCAATGGTGGAAGTTCTCTGCTATATGCCCTAGGCCCATTTGGGCTGTCACAGTTTGAAAAGTACAAGTTTTTAGACTATCTAATTTGTGCCATGGCAACCTGCTTCGAGAGCTCAACACTGCTTTATTGTTCCACTCCCATATACTTTTCATCAAAAGGTTCTTCTTCCATGTTGCATGAATAATGGAAAATGGCGGTAAGATTTAAATTGCCCTGGATTAAGTGCATGCCTGGACCTTTTCCTGTGACGGTCTGCCCAAAGCAGAAAATGCTTGAAATGGGACCAAGTCTGTAACTGAATATGCTGTCTATGATGTGCGTGCTGTTGAATCCGACTGAGGTGTCATTTTGTACTGAATCCGTTAAAAAGACCACTTAAGAAGCTAACAGGTATTTTTATCAAACGATGATATCCCCGTTACCATTGATATATGAGTTTTGATGTACTCAAAATATTAGATTCTGGTATTTGCTCCCATTGATGTCTCAATATGGAGTTATTTACTCTCAAGCTGATATCCGGTCACATTTAGTCACAGAAGCGCAGCATGATTTCAATTGTTGAGAGCAATATTCTGGCATGGTGTTTTCAAATTGAATATTCATTTGCCCTACAAAGCGATCAATATGTTAATTGGTAGAAGAATGTGGTTGCATTTGCTCTATCATTTTGCTTTCCCCTTTTTGCAGCAAACCACACTAACCGGTATAGTCAATTAGAAGCATTTGCACGATCATTATTGTTGTTGGGTACGGTCTAAAATAAGATCAACCCCACCCGATGAAAAACGGAATCCTCGGATTGAAGCCTCATGAAGGACTATAAAATAACTGAGTTGTTAGACCTGAATGAAAAAAAATAAAGAATCCGTCCAAACACTTGGCCCACCGAATAGCCAAATTGCTAAAAATACAAAAGCTTGATACACCTAATGGCTCAATAGAAGATTGTTGGGTTCCAATACCCGGGGTCCCTAAAAGAATGGGCAAGGGGACGAGTACTTGACCCGAGAAGCCCAAGCTGTCAGTTTGTCCAAGACCTCATAAGGTGTAAGAAGCCCGAGGACATTCCGCGATGAGCCCAAAAGCCTTTAGCGAATTAGCAATGCAGTCAACGACCGAGAACTCTCTCATCCCGTCCGAGAACCAGCGCGATATGGACGAGGACTTAGAATGCCAACTCAGTAAAGGCTGAGAAGGCCAGTAATGGACGAGGACTCTCCCAGATGTCCGAGAATGCCAGCTCAGCTTCACAGTTATCAAGGGACACGCAACCCATGCGTCACTCCACCGCCATAGTCAGTAACAAATCCCAGAACATGCCTTGTCACTTCAAGACTGACATTCCTGACAAGGTATGGCCAATTAGCGGCGTTGGCAACTAGCTTCCTGCACACGCCAGCATGCCTGACACAACATGGTCATGTCAGCAGGGTAGGTGGACAGCCTCCTTACAGGCACCAACGGCCACGTGGACATTTTCAACAACTACATTTCTCTATAAATACCAACTTAGAGCCCACAAGAAAGGAACCCTTCTCTCGACATCTCTTCGAGTATCTATGATCCTCTGGACCCCTCTGGCTGGCAAGTAAAAAGACCTCAAAGAAGGAAAAAAGAAAGGGTTTCTCCCTACTTTGTATTTTGTACACAAACAAGTGATCATAGTGAAGATCCGTTCCAGGCTTCAAGCCTCGTGGTTTTTTCCTCCTCATTTTAAGGGGAGGATTTCCCACGTAAAATCTGGTCTCAATCTCTCTCTCTCTAACTCCAAACTTCAAACACTTGTGTTGCTCCGGACCCCCGAAAACCGGTGCAACAAAGATCAACCTAGGCATCAAATACTAATAAATGGTTACGTGAACCGATGGGTGAATGACCATATTAAATAGGCAATTATAGCCACTAAATAATAAGCGATAAATTCTTGATGTTTATAAACTTGTGCAACGATTGGGCTTCTAACTAGCATAATACCTTAATTAATGTACAGTCATGCCAATTCCATAAGGACATACTAATGATGGGGAAATGGGTGCCGTTTGGACAATAGAATCGAGAGGAAAAATAATGACAACAATCATACACACACGAAAAAAAGATAAGAACAAGACATGTAATATTTTTACGTGGAAACCCTCTTCTGAATAAGAGAAAGAAAATTACGGGACACTTAGTCTACAAAAATCTCACTATGTAAAATTTTAGTTACAAAAACCATTTGGTTACAAAAACTCTCGAAGAACAGAGTACAAGAGTAAGCGGGTGACTCCTTGTATCTTCTGCTTCTTGCAATTTTTAAATCCCAGCGATGTACATATATATATACAAATCCACCAGGCAATGCCTACTCTGCAAGACGGTCACATGCCCTACAAAGTCTGCCACCTACTCTACAGAGTCGCACTTCTACCCTGAACTTTGCAGGTAACCTACTCTACAAAGTTGGCTACTAACTCTGAAAAATCAGCTATCTACTCTGACAAAGTCAGCTACCTACATTGGAATTTGCAGTTGACCAACTTTTCAAATAGGTCGCCCTCGCCCTTTCTTTGCATCAGTATAAATCAGACTGGCCTCATTACTCTAACCGGACAGCACCACTCCAGTCGATATCACCACTCCGGTCAATACTTCACTCTAACCAAGTATCACCACTTCGGCCCAAGTATACCACTCCGGCGCAAACTTCACTCTTGTCAAGTATCACAACTCCGGCCCAAACTTCACTCCGACCAATTATAACCTCTTCAGCCAAGTATTTCACTCCGGCCAATTATAACCACTCCGGCAAAGTATTTCACTCTATCCAATTATCACCACTCCAGCCAAATATCATTATTCTGGCACTTCGTCATCAAGCCACATCTCCGCACGCGCACAACAATTTTTTGCCTCAATATTACACCCATACGTATTCGGCCAAACCTGTCATTCTGCTAATCGGATATAAGTCCACATAGAAGTGACCCATATCCCAACAACTAATTGACAACAAAATTATAAATACACATCATTCCCTCAGTCAAAGGGATCCTAAATCCAAAAGAGAAAACACAAGTATAGAGCACTAGTCTTAATACACTTGCGTCTTTCAATAATCACCGAATCAAGCCTTCCAATCCTGATATTATATCCTATTCTTTTATCCCCAATTCCTTATCATCTCTCATTCTCATAGAAAGATTCTGACTTAAAAGTCGGATGATATATTAAGGAATGAACCCGTGTCCACTAACTTCTTATTAACTGTTGTGGTGTATGGGTTCCAAATTAAAAGGTTTAAAGGCCCGACCCGACTTTGTTCGAACAACTATCCTGAATCCAGGTTTGAATCACTTGTAATGCCTCTTGAAATTTGACATGGTCTCTGCACTTCAGATCCTGCCGTCCTGCAAGTTGCATGTGAATATTAATACGCAAATAAATGACATGTTTCTTTACATTCAACCATGTATACTTTTAGCTTGCCCATACATGATGACATGAAGAAGACAAAGTCTAACCGTGGATGAAAATATTAACATCGGTTGTAGCCATAGTAGTATTGAATATGTCGATTTTTATTTTTTATTTTTATTTTTTGCAAATTGGATCCTATGGGACAAACATTGACAAATATATTGTCAATACAAAACATATTATGACATGTCGAAATATTGAAAAATATCAATATAAAAGGCCCGATATATCAGTCAGTATTTTACATATCGACTAATATTTTATTCAATGGATAACATAAAATGAACTCATTTTACACAATAATACTGCTTGAGCCGTATTTCAAATTGTAAGCATTTGCTAACTGATGTTGTTGGTTAAGATTTGAAACTATTCGGCATGAACCTAGATTGTAAGCTTAGAAGGTCGCCGTAATCTGGCTTGGCTAGATATGATTAGAAGGTGCATCAAGCTGACACGATGGAATTGTCAATCTTCTTACATAATTTTATAGATTAGAAGGTGCATCAAGCTGACACGATGGAATTGTCAATCTTCTTACATAATTTTATAGATTGAAGTGAACAGGCATGAGGTAAGCATGTTTTCTCACCAACTATGCATGGGAAATGTGATTTTTCTTGGTGGAGCATCATGTGCTGTAGCATTAACCATCAGTTCTTGTTCGCGGATCTCAGTCCAACTTGTCCAACAAATTTTCTTAGATCTAGAGAATCAATATTCAAAGTTCAGCAAATTTAATTTCCAATACAGTCTATGGAATAGATAGTTGTCAGAAAGAAATGTAGCCTTCCAGAACTCATTATATTTGACCAAAGAGAATGCCAAGCTAAGATCGAGCTTTCAAAATCATCCGTTCCTCATGACCTCTATCGGAATAACAGCAGCCAAAAGACATTTAAAGATTAATAATCTGCTGTAGCTATATGAGATAGATGGTGAGGACAGGACCCCTTCAGTGTAGGTGTATGCAGATGCTCATCGATGTGTCTCATAAAATGTGAACACAATAAGAAGTGAGGTGCCTGTGCTCACTTGGATCTCATGCATGTGAACAAGAAGGTCAAGAGACCAATCCAAGGACAAAGAAAAGGCCGGAAATCTATTCAAAGCTTGTTTTCCAACTAAATTTAAGAGGTCAAAGAACACTGAATATTTGTACAATGTGAACGACGACAATTGACTACAACAACAAAACCCAAAGCATGAAGTACAAGATACTTAGGGTCATAAAAAATTGAGGTGATTCTTTTCCATTCAATTCTTAAATCTCATTCCCTCTGCTTGAAAAACAGCTGACTAAATGCTTAGATAGCTGATCACCAACACACAATAGAAGCCAGCCATTCAGGATGGGCCACTACTACCCAATGAACTTCCTGAGCTTAGGGAAAGGATTCAAGAAACAAAGAGTTTGATCGTGCGACTCCCAGATGAGCTCTGGATATCTATGCACTCATCAAGATCAGCATCACATGTCAAAAGAACCCACTCTTTTTCATCATCCAAATACTTGATATGAATCTTGTTCACATCATCTATACCAAAACGCCATGCAATCTCTAGCTGCAAATCTCCAAAACTTATGTTTTGTGCGATGCTAAAACGGATTTTTTCTTCCCCAAACATGACTTTGACTTTGAAAGCACCCTCATCTCGCATATCAAAGCTTCTACTCCTTGGTAAGAGAGGCAGAGTACTTTCAATCAAACGGTGTTCACCCAAAGATTTAATGCTCCAGGATTTTTCTAGTAGTGCTGATGCCTTTTGACTGTAGACATTCAATTCTGCTTCACTGTGTGTCTTCTTTCCAGGATTGTGGACTGCTGCGGCCTCTATAATACCCAAGCCAGTTGCCATGGCAGGTGATATTTTTGCTTCAGTTGAAAAAGAATGACTTGACGTAGAGATCTGATTTGAGGAAGGGGATATCAATTTAATATTTGTAGCACCAGCACTAGTGTTGCTATCTTCTTGTTGAGTATTTACTTGGTTTGATTGGCCATTCATCTGTATAGACGAAAATTGATTGGGGCTCGATAAATTGCGACTGTTTAGTTCTGGGAAGTTAGCATAGAACGAGGATAGTTGAATAGCACCTTCTGCACCTTGAACTGAATCTATCTCCAATTGAAGCTTCCTTAAAGAATGGCCAACCTTCTTTATCTTTCGGGAAGGCCATCGTGTGATTCCATGTTGTCTGCATATCCTCTTCATTGTAGTTGGGCACACTACAAATTGACAAGATCTGTGTGAGCAAAGTGAATGAGAGGAGAGAGAACTTAATTTGAGAATGTGAGAAAATAGCTTATGTGTTAAACCAGGGAAAAAGTATAAATATCATGTCCTGCCATTTAGGCTAGTTAAGATTCTCAAAACATGAAGCAACATGTAGAACTCAAACAGTTAGATACCCTAAAAATAATGGGTAGCAAAAAACCGATAAACAACTTGCAAACAGATACCAGGTATGAAGGTCTAGTGACTGAGATCATATATAATAAGAATACAATAGTTTTGAATAAGAATGCAGCTCTTGGAAATTTTCTTGAAGAAAGAAAGAGAAGGGGCCACCATTTGAACAATTTTAATGGAACTGGGATTTGGAACTCCTTTGCAGCTATAACCAAGAGATCACCAGTAACATACTAAAGAGTATGGAACCATAAAAATGAAGCTGTTAAATTTTTAGCTTGTTATTTCCTTACGTTGGGTTTCTTTATTGAATTTGAGTTACTTCTCTATACGTTTCATTCCTAATGAATGAGCCATTTGAAGGTTCACTTAATTTTGATACGAGGATTCGAACAAAAGAAGGGTTGAAGTGGTACGGAAGAGGACACCTAATGAATGTATGAATAAGCACTCATGCATGTGTAGCAGAAGTCAGTGTGCTTGAAGGGCACTTGAGAAGGCGCATGTTAGCAGACACTAGAAGCAGGCATACAGGCATACAACAGGAATGCTTGTGTGCCAATGGCAGACACTTCCGAGCTTGAAAAGCGCCTGAAGGATGCATATGGGTGAGGTCAAAGCCTAACACGCGCGAAAAAGGTGCATATGCGCCAGTGCGGGTTTAAATGTTTTGATGCGAATTTTAGGGCAAATATTTTGAGATCATTTAACACAAGGCATTGCACAAAAATAGAGAAGAGAAAGAAGATACAAAAGAGGAGAAAGATTTTCGGTATCCAATTGAGGTCCGACTTGAATTCCATTCTTCACCAAACTCGAGTGTATTACTCTAATCTTATTTCTAAGACGTATTACCATCTAGTTACTTATTTTCTTATTGTATTCTTCTCTAATAGTTTGTTAAGTGCGTTGGAAGCTGTATTCAACCGTTTATTCACACTGGTTGTTGTGAAAGAATCTTGGTAGGGGTTATTATAACCATACACTTCATAGCGAATTTATTCGGAGGTTACTTTATTGTTTTTCCTTAATTGATAAGAGTTTTCATATTAAATATTACCACACAGCTTGTATGTTTGATTGCGTATTTTGTTCTTGGTACTCTCACAGTGTTTAGTGGCTGATGATTGACAGAGAGATTCGGAGTTTGTTTCCGTTGCGCTGGTGTTGTGTGTGTTTCAAATCCCAACATTCTTCTTATATACCTCTGCTCTTCATTTTGGTGGTTGGGTGGGGGAGGAGGGGACACAATTTGTATACCTCCACTCTTCATTTTAAGCAGTCGTTCATTTCCACTAACAGCACGGACAACATCCCAGCTGCTCTTTCTTCAATTCAAGGATGAAAAATTCATGGGATCAAGAAATAATTGATGAATGACAGACTGTTGATTTTAATTCACAGCAACGGATATTGACAAAGAAAAGAAACAATATTTAAGGTAAACTGAAATGGATTAGTCTTACCACCAATATTTTTAGCCGCATCTTTTAGGATCCCACCGAAGTGCTGCCTGAGTACTTGCAAACTGATAGATTTCTGTGCCTTGGTCTTCCTCTTTTCGCCCTCCTTTCTAGTTCCTAAAGTATGATAACCTCCAAAATATGAATCACCACCACCTTTAATAATGCCTTCCAGTCTGGAATCCTGTTCTACGTTCCGACCGTCAGTGTTACTCCTATCAGTTGTCACCTGGAACTTGTCTGCGGGTTCATCCTTCTTATGAATATTCTGGAATAGAACGAGAAAAAAGGAATTTGATTAATATATAATATAAAACTTTAGAACACAATGCTGAAAAGACAGCAACCTCTTTGCCATTCTTTGGAGCCTCTATCATGTGGGAATTCCAGGATGTCTCCTCAAAATGCTTTTTCAAACCTGAGGATCTCATTTTTGTTTCATCTTTTGCATTGGGTTCCTTATCTGAAAAGCATATTGTTTCATTAAGTGAATATACAGGCTGCTGCTGAAGATCATCGGCTGTAAGAAGACGCACATTCTGGCAAAGTTGTTTTATCTCCATGGACACCGATTCAACTAGCTTAGAGTGGAGTGTTAGGCCAGCATCCTGGCAATCTAACGGCAAGAAGAACTCCAAGACATAAAACGTCGATTCCTTGCAAGCACTTCTAACTTGTATGGCTACTGCTGCACGCAATCCAAACAACTTGGCAAGGTGAGAGAGAGAATATTCAGCTTTGGTAAAAGCTGTAACATCAGTAGCAACGCGTGGGTCATTCGTCATGAAGGCTTCCCCAACAACACCTTGGCCCCTTAACAGGTGGTACTCAGAGCAGGCCTCGTGAAATTCCTGAACTCTTGGATCACGCACGTAGCAAGCTGAATCAACAGTCGAAACACATTGAGCATGATTGGCAGGATGCCAGCACCCTCCTTTGCCTTGTTGTATGCATGGTGCCCATGTCTTAGCAAGTGGCAAGTTATGTATGTCGCATGCAGTTCTTAAGACATTTAAAATCTCGGGCAATGAAGTTTCATATACGGAACTCCTTCTCTGGTAAGAATGGTATAGAAATCAGATACAGGTTGATATTTTAGATTTTTGCTGTGTTTCATGGAATATGTTAGTATAGGTTTACCTTTGCCTCAGAAGAGCTTAAGATTTCAAAACTCCTGAGATCAACAGCCTGCATGCAAGAAGAGAGTCAGACCCTAGGATTGATCAAAATTCTGTTTGTTTTCGTCTGTGTAGGGAAAGAAGAGACCTCAAGAGATCTGCAGACGCAATCAACTTCGGGCCGATAATTGACCTTCTGTGTCGTGGTCACGATCTCAATCACACCCAAACAATTCTCTTTGCCTCTTTCAAAGACGGGGAGACCAATAGATCCTCGAACATCATACATGTGGGCATAGTAGCTACGTGGGTACTCATCCTGCCTAAAGAATCGGACATCGGGAGTCCACTCAGGCACCTTCGCCAGGAAAACTCTGCCCGGCAATCCGAAACTCTCCTTGGAATCGTCATCTGCTGGGAAGTGATACTTCTCTGAAACATTTCTGTAATTGACCAGGCTCGTGGAGGCAGGATGGTTGAAATGTGGCTGCTCAAATGTGGTAAGGAAATTCATAACTCCTCTCTTTACAGGCATCCATATCTGAATAAGTACATCTGTATCTCTATTGAATTCTTTGAAGCGCCAGATTGCCCACATTAGCCTGTCTTTCACCGAGGCCGAGAGGCCCGGAATTGTCTCGGGAGCAACCCGAATCCTGTTCAGAGCATCGCCTTCCCATAAAGAGGTGTGACTTTCTCCTGAAGATATTCCAGTTCGAATTGCATTCACATATTGAGTTCGAGAAATCAAAGCCTTTTCGCCATTTTGAGTAGCACAAAAGTGCGCTATCCGCGAAATTCCATCTATCTATTTCTTCTTCTTCTTCTTGATAAGTTTTCCTCCGCGGAAGTGAACTCGAATTTGTAGGGTTAGTCGCCGAGCTAGGCAAGCTGCAAGAAGGGTGCCTCATGGCAGCAGAGGTCGCCGGACCCGGTTGTAAAGTCGGCTACATCAGCCGTCTGCAACAAGCACCCCTCATCCGAGAGTTCATCCATTAAATCACACTCAGTGTTCCCGAACAGAGTGGAATTTGTGAGTATGAAGCTACTGTTATCCATAATTTGGATTTATTGATCTTTCTTCAAAGCAGCAGAGGAATTTGGGAAACTGATGTGAGAAAACACTTTGGGTATTTCACAAAACAGTTGAAAACAGAAAGATACACTGAGGCTCCAAAGCCTCAAAGTGGTATAAATATGTGGAACAAATGAATCTATCGTCTTGTCTTCAAGAACTCGATAATCTTTCTGATTTGGAGACGCATCGGTCAACAAATATCCTCTAGGAACTGCAAGCAGAAAAACATTGCAGCCACGATTTGAAGTCCAAAAAATTGAAAAAAAAATGAAAGATTGGGGAATTTTTGCTACAAGCAGCTAAATGACTACACTCGTAGCTTTTTTTCTTAGTTTTGAGTTTTGCAGGCACTTCAAATTCGTAGCAGGAAGTTCAACTTCAACCTTTGCTGTGATGTCAGGGTTCACCATGTTAGACTAAAGGGGAGATTTCTTTTTCAAAAAACAAAACCAGAGAAAGAAACTAAAAAAAAAGGAAAAAAGAAACTTTGCTGTGATGTCATGGTTCATGAAATTGGACCGAAAAGGGACATTTTACAAATTAAGATCAGAGAATCTTATGAACGTGATTCATTAAATTGAACTAAAAGGGAGATTTTACAAATCACGACTACTATGGGCATATTCCTGTGCATCTTTCTCGGAAAAGGCTCGACTAACTTGTCTGGGTCACCCTGTCCAGCTTTAAGAGAGAACGGGGATTGAATCGAAAGGCGTCAAGAGAGAAGCTAAAAAGAACAGGAACCCCATGTCTTGATGCACAGAAGCCATAGAAAGAAAACAGAGTAAAAGAGCAACAGCGGAAAGAATTCACCAAGGAAAGAAAGAGGAAAAGACTAAATTTAATTGTCCTTTGCATGAAGGGTCAGGATTCACCATATTGACGACTTTGAAAAAGACAACTGGTGAAGGGGGAAAATTTTTTTCGTGCAAAGCAAGGAATTTAGCTTGGGAAGGGATTGAAATGTAACTGTTGGGATTTTTTATGAACAAAAACGCACACACAACTGATATAATAAAAATAAATTTTTAAATTTTTTATTAATTACCGATCACTAAAGTCTATAAAATCATAATTAAATATATAATATTTTAAATTTTTATTTAGATTAATTTAATATTAATTATAATCTTAGATAATTTAGATTTGACAAAATGATTTAAATATTAAAAAATTTTGAAAAATATTTTGTGGAAGTCGGATGCCCGAGTGTGCCCCGTGCTTTATTGTCAATTATCGATTTGAAATCTCTCACTCCCGGAGAGAAAGATTAAGGGAGAAGAGAAGAGGGAGAGAAGCCACCCCAGGAGGAAGAAGGAGAGAAGCAGCCAATGATGGCGACGTGCGACAAGGACGAAACTATGCCGGTTATTGTCGGCAGTGAGAAGTGGGCCGATGGCAGTGATTCGTAAGGAGAGGTCGTTGAGGAGGCCGTCATGGATGTCGGCAGTAGCTGTTGGAGGTATCGGCGGTGACGCACGGCAGAGATGGTGTGTCTGTGGTCGGCAGTGGCGGCACACCAATGACCGGTGACAATGTGGATGGCAGCAGTGTGCGGCAAAAGCTGCGTAGAGGAGAGAGAAAGGGGGCAGTGAGTGGCCGCGCATGGGAGGAGAGAGGCCCAATTCGGGTATTTTGGGACATTATTTCTTCAAATTTGTGAAATATGAGGTCATGACAAGTATATGTATCACTATTTTTAGTTTTATTTAAATTCTAATATATTTTTAATACTGTTTAAAATTTTTACTAACATGCATATATTTTTACACACTTACTTTATTTATTCTAGATATGCATGTGCAATTTATTAGATATTTTAGAGATTTTTGGTATTGATTTGATTATTTTAGAGAGTTTAATATTTTTCTGAAAGTTTAAAAAATTTATAGTATACTGCATATATTTATATCAGTATATTTATATAAAAATGAGTATGAAATTTTGTATAGGCCGTGCAATCAGCATCTACGTCTCGGATAAGTAACCATTCATTTAGATTTGGATTATTGTATATTCTAATCAACTTCCAAGGAAAAAATTTTTGTTAATTGAAAATTTCTTTCAACCAGTAGGAAAGGTTTGAAGTAGTGACCCTTCCAATTTGAATAATTTGATTTGACCTTATAATATATTTAGACAACCTAATATATCTGACAAGTATGAGGATTGTATCCAAAATCGCAGGTGATAAATAATAGTGAGTAATCTTATCAATGGGTACAAAGTACATGGGTGGCCATTCATGCTGGCCTATTTGCATTTGATTTTAACTAAAATTATCAAAATTACGTATAGCCCTTCCTTAAGTTAGCCATTAAATAATCAAAACTCAAATTTGATGTATAATTTGTATCTCTACACTTATTTGTATTTGATTTTGATTTTGATTTTAGATTTGAATTTAAAATTTACTGATTTTGTCCTCAGTTGGGTTTTGGTATGTCTCGTACAAATAATTTTGAATATATACTTTGATCCAGACCTTTGGACTATCTATCGCGGTGTTATTTCGGCTTCTGTAAACGCTATTGGGTTATCCGACTATTGGATTCTACCCTAAATCACAAACTGATCGGGACTTGGACTCAGACTTGGATTGGACTTTAAAATTGGCTAATTGCTTATTGAAATTGGTTTATATCACTTTTATTTTGTTTATATATATATTTATATATGTATACACGTCCCAATGAGAACTGTTTTATGATTTGAATATGTGTTTTAAATTTGGATATTTGATTTATATATGACACTGCTATTGGATTTTGAATTCTGGATATTGGATTTTATTAGATTTATCATATCGGCGATTTGGATTATCCTATCATTTGAATGGATTTTTATCCATTTGATATTCTCTCGAATTTATTAGACTCTTTTCATTTAAAAATGGTACTTGTTAAGTATTAAATTCACATTTTTTATTGTATCCCTTCAGAGTTGAAAATTCGGTTGCATTACAGGAATATGATCGTGATCTGTCAACCATTTGTCTGATTCGGTGAATTTTGATTTTATTATGATTTAAATTGGTATTTGATGTGATCGGATTATGAAATTGGCTGGATATAGACGCATGGTTATATTTCGGGGACAATTCGGATATTATGTTATATTTGATTATTATTTTTTGTTAAATTATTTTTTTCCTTACGATGATTGTAGATTATGTCGTATTTATTTTGTCCGAACGGTTATCCGATGAGGTCTTATATAAATTTAATTTTATTGAGTTGTATATTTTGATTTGTTACACTCGAATTTTAAAATTTAGTATTATTTGTTTAAAATTATTTAGAATTTTAAATTTAAAAAATTATAATTAATTATTTAAATTGACTTACTTGGTCCGAATTCATGACAGAAGTGGTATCAGAGAAAGTCGTAAAGAAAAATACTTTTGGTCATTTTGGATAAATAATTGGCTAAATTTTTGGATGTGATAAGTACCGCCTTTGACAGATGGTAGAAAATTTGAGTTATTGAGGTTTGGGTTTATATCAAAAGGTTAAGTGTTAGATGTTTGAGTTTGGATTAGAAGGATGATCATCTGATTATGATGAGTTGTACAAGCGATATAATGCGTAGATTGATATAGCGACTGAAGGAGGATTTTGTTTAGTTTCTACTAATATATGGAGATTTTGTTAGGTTTTGTGATTTTAAAAAAGAGGTAACGATATTGGATGGTGCCAGTTCGAATCTCATGAAGTAGAATGAGGTTTTAGTTGGCAGAGAGATAAGTGATAAAGTTAGTCAATTCGAAAACTCGCAGAGTAGAAAGAGATTTTTGACTGGCGAAAAGGTAAGCGGTGAATGTGGAGATGAATGAAAACTCGTCAAGATTGAGTGCCGCAGATAAGGATGAAGAAGCTCAAATCATGTCAACTTGTTTCCCTTCACAAGAGAAGTTGAGGAGTTTCGATGGACAACATCTATTAGAAGATAGGACAATCAAAGTAAAGTCTGATTTTGTTGGCAGTAAAGATGATGATCGTATAGAGATTTGAAGTTACAGTTAGGATGAGAGGAAGACTCAATGATTGTCCAATTTCCACTTATCGCTGTGAATGGGTGGATAATCATCTTCACAATATCTCATCATTAAAGAATCGATGAATGAAGGGTTCAAGGTTTGGCCTCCTAAAACAGTGCTCAGGAAAAGGTTGAAAAATCTGAAAGATTCATTGAAGTAGGATAGTAGATGAGGACTTCAAGATTCAATTTGGAAGTAGTTAGTGTCATTCCGACATTGGACTTATGGCGAAGAGGTAGATCATGCTTTATTGATCAAGTAGGAACAATTTTTCCAAAAGAAATCAAAATATTTGAGTAAAAACTCGAAGGATGGACTTACTTATCATCTAGAAAACAAGGTAAAAGAAAGTCAGATGAAACAAGGTCTTCTTTTTCGAAATTTGAGTTTGCAATATTAGCATGCAAGTTTAGCAGGAAGATGTACACAAGACAAATTTGCTTCGTCAGAAATGAAATCTACTTCAAATTACGGCTAGATATGCCATTTGTCAAATGATCGTTCGAATCTTGGGTATCCGGATTCCAGACGTCTAGATAGGAGTCAGACGGTTTCAGATGAAGCATTTGCAGCTATAGCTTATGAAGTTAGAGCCGATTTCTCTGTCATGAAAGACTATTTCGTTAATGTCGTTCTATTTTGTGTTTCGGGATACTAGTTCTCGGAGTTCCAAGGAAGAATTAGTAAGAAGGCTTAAGGGTTGATTTTTGGCGTTGCAAGCGAGTCATCTATTGAGAGATGGGTGCTGAGTTCATCTAGCATATATGGTCACATCTAGAAGTTATTATGTGACCATTGAAGATATTTTGATCATCTGCGAGTTCAAAGTGTTTTTCTAAGGAATTGGTCTGGATTGTCTACAAATCAAAGATCAAATTTGCTATCGATATTTATTTGGATCTGCACCTATTTTGAAGGCCCATATGTGGCAGTCTTGTCTGAATTGAAGAAATTATGATAGCAATTGCAAAATCTGTTAAGAATGGTTTTGTGCGGCCAAGTGTCTTGGCATGGAGTGTTTCAATATTCTTTGGTGAATAAAGTTGGATCGATGGATTTTTATTTAGATTATTTGAAATGGGATATGTATCAGCTCTCAAGGATCGGAGATTCATTAGATCCATTTGAAGAAACTTGTGTTTTCCTTAAGATCAAATTGTGCTCGAGGTATCCTTAATTGTGAATTAAGTGTGAGGGTGTGTATAGGACAGCTTTTAGATAAATGCATGGCTATTGCGAAGTTTTGATGGTGCTTTTGGGTTGCCGAATATTTTGGCGTCTTTTATGGATATTATTGATTAAAATTTTTGACCGTATTTGGGTTAGTTATGATGGCCTTATCAATGATATTCTAATTTAATTGAAGAATTTTAAGAAGTGTAAATTATGATTAGAGAATGCATTATTTTGGGTCATATATTTGTTAAGGTGATATTTGACAAACCGAAGAAGATAAAAATGGTGGAAAATTTAAAAAGACCGGCTAAGGTCTCGAAAATACGGAGTTTCTTGGATCTGGTTGGTTATGATAGAAATTTCGTTGAATATTTCTCAAGAATTGTAGTGTTGTTAACACTTTTGGAATAGAGGCAATCGGCAATTAATTGAAGTGATGCTTGTGAGAAAAGTTTCGATAATTGAAAAATAGAGTGTCATCGACATCAATTTTATCAATCCCTAATGGATCAGAAGGATTGATGGCGCTCAGTGATACTTCTACAAAAGATTTAAATATATTTAGATTCTGCATATTGGGTGCCTATCTAAGACAAGTTTGGGATACAAAACAGTCTAGAGGATTTTGCGTGAAGATGTTATGGTGATGATGCCAATAGGAAGATTTGGCCCAGAGGGATTTCCACTCTTTACTGTCAGAATTGAATTTTAAACAAAACTTCTTTTGTGGGAGAAGCTTTTATTAAGATCAGTGGAGACGTCCTTTTTAGACGAGTCGTTTTAAAGTTGGAAGTAATCGAGCAGGAAATCTCGAACATTCTACAAAGTGTTTTTCATTGCACGTTTGAGAGGAGGTATGTTTTCAAAAATTCTCTCCTTTAAGTTTTGACTAATTGGATAGAAAGTTTGGAAGCTGATTAGATAGAAACTCGGAAACAAATGAGAACGTTAGTAATTATGGTTGAGTTAGAGTAATCCAAATTCGATGGGAACGTTGAAGACTCTCTACCTAGTGGAGTGGAGAGAGTTTGATGGCAATTTGATTACAAGTCGTGGCAAGATGTGTCTCGTACCTAAAGGAAGAAGTTGAGAAGAAGAAACTTTCAAGATTTTGTTTCGAGTCTGCCTCAAATAGCAAAGAATTTGGTAGCCATTTGGACGACAATGAGCTAGTAGATGATTGAAGAGCAGATAAAGTCGGCTTATCGCTTGTTTATTAGAAAAGTCATTTTCGAGATTGGCTGTTGGCATATTGTTGAGGTGTGGAGATTACAAGATATTTCTACTTTGCGGCTTTTGATTTGATTTAAGGCTGATGATCGATCAGAGTGGCATAGCGGAAATGTGTGGACTCACGGCGATCGAGCGCAATATTTAATTGGAGGCTTGAAGTAGGAGATCAGTTTTGCAAACTAATTGGAAGATTGAGAAAAGAGATTAGATATTTTTGGAAACATTTTGAAGAGAAGAATTTTGAGTTTCGAAGTCGAAGGATAGTCTGAAATGGAGGTTCATTAGAATATTCAAAATCTTTAGCAGATTAGGAAAGTAGTCTTAAGATTGGCCTTACTTTAAAATTTGATGGATGGATATAATATGTTTTATATGAATTATCCTTTGCATGTAATTTGGTTGAAGTCGTTTTGATCTACGAGCAATATTTTAGGTTAAAGTTGTGGTTCTAATTTTTGGGATAGAAATGATTTTATACAAAGGAATAATTTATTTCTATTAGCCATTAAACTTTTGAGAGAATCTTCCGGTTGAAAAAATGTTAAGAGATCATAATGTCGAGTTCGAAAGAATATCCCTATTTAATGATGATCAGATTTGTAGAAACCATTTGATCGAGAAAATCTATTGAGAAGATCAAAGATAAAGTTTGGAAGAATATCCTCGCTGTATGATAATTGAGGTTAAGATCGAGGTGCAGAAATTTTGAGGGCAAAATTTTTATAAGGGGGGAGAATATAATATCCCGAATTTTTATTCGAATTGATTCAATATTAATTATGATATTGAGTAATTTAGACGTGATAAAATTAATTAAATATTAAAAAATTTTAGAGGATATTTGGACCAATCGGATTGGCGTCTGAAGTGTGCTCATTTTATTACTCGAATATAGGTTTAGATTTTAGAGTAAAAAATTAAGATAAATAATAATAATATATTTTTAAAAAACATGCAGAAGCAGATAAAGGAGAAGAGGGTTTTCAGGGAGAGAGAGAGATTGAGGGAGAAGAGAGAGAGAAGCCACCCGACGAGGAAGAAAGAGAGAGGTAGTCGACGACGGTGACGGCGACATGCGGCGAGGAGGAGACTATGCCGGTGGCCGTCGGAGGCTAGAAGTGGGCCAGTGGAGGTGATTCGCAACGAGAGGTCATCGAGGAGGTTGTCGTGGATGTCGGCAGTTGCTGTTGGAGGCATCGACGGTGGTGCACGGTGGAGATGGTGTGTCGGTGATTTTAGGTAAAGGTTTTGCATGCCAATGATTTGGCAATGGTGTGGGTGGAGAACGGAAGAAGGTAGAAGCCGCGTAAAGGAGAGAGAAAGGGGCATAGCTCCGGGTGATGAGCATAGCAAAAGAAAGAGGCCCGATTCGGGTACTTCGAGATATCCTTTCTTCATATTTGAGAAGTATGAGGTCAATACAAGTATCTATAACCCCTATTCTTGGTTTGATTTGATTTCTAATATATTTTAAATACTGTTTAAAATTTTTACTAACATATATGTATTTTTACACACCTAATTTATTTATTTTGAATATGCATGTGTAGTTCATTGGATATTTTAAAAGTTTTTTGTACTGATTTTATGATTTTAGGGGGTTTAATATTTTTCTGAAAACCTAAAAAATTTATAGTATACTACATATTTTTATATCTGTATATTTATATAAAAATAAATATAAAATTTTGCATAGGCCGTATAGTCACATGCACGTGTCAAATTATGGTCACTATATTTAGACTTGGATTATTGTATATTCTGACCAACTCCCAACGAGGAGATTTTTCTTAATTGAAAATCTCTTTTCACCGTAGGAAATGTTTGGAATAGTGACCCTTCACATTTGGATAATTTGATTTGACTTTAGAATATAGTCGGACATCCTAATATATCTGATAAACTTGAAAATTACACCCAAAGTCGCAGGTGGTAAACAATAGTGAGCAACCTTATCCATATGTACAGGCAACCTTACCCATGTGTACAAAGTCACCGTGTAGTCACATGTACATGTCAGGTTATGGTCACTATATTTGGATTTGGATTATTGTATATTCTGACCAACTCCCAATGGGGAGATTTTTGTTAATTGAAAACCTCTTTTTATCGGTAGAAAAGGTTTGGAGTAGTGACCCTTCCCATTTGAATAATTTGATTTGACCTTAAAATATAGTCGGACGTCCTAATATATCTAACAAACTTGAGGATTATACCCAAAGTTACGGGTGATAAATAATAGTGAGTAACCTTACCTATGTGTACAGAGTATATAGATAGCCATTTACATTTGATTTTGCCTAATGTTATCGGGATTATGTGTAACTCTTTCTTATGCTAGTCTTTAAATAATTAAGACTTAAATTTGATACATGATTTTTATCTCTATATTTATTTGTATTAGATTTTGATTTGAATTTGAATTTAAAATTTACCAATTTTGTCCTCAATTGGACCTTGATATATCTCATACAAATGATTTTGATTATATGTTTTAATCCAAACCCTTAGACTATTTGTTACGGTGTTACTTCGACTTCTGCGCACGCTATTGGATCATCCGACTATTGGATTCTACCCCAAATCACAAACTGTTCAGAATTTGGATTCAGATTTAGATTGGACTTTAGAATTGGCTAATTGCCCATTGAAAATGGTTTGAATCACTTCTATTTTGTTTATATATATATATATGTATACATGTCCCAATGAGTCTGTTTTATGATTTGAATATGTATTTTGAATTTGGATATTTGATTTGTGTATAAAACTATCATTGGATTTCATATTCTAGATATTAGATTTTATTGGATTTGTTATATCGGCGATTTAAATTTATCCTATCATTTGAACGAATTTTTATCCATTTGATATCCTTTCTTATTTATTGGACTCTTTTTATTTAAATATAATACTTGCTGAATATTAGACTCACTTTTTTAATTTTATCCCATCAGAGTTGAAGATTCTGATGCATTGCTGAAATATAGTCGTGATTTGTCAGTCATTTATCTAATTCGGTGAGTTTTGGTTCTATTATATTTAAATTGGTATTTGATATGATCGGATTATGGAATTGGCCGGATATATACCGATAGTTATATTTCAGGAGCAGTTTGGATATTATACTATATTTGATTATGATTTTTAGTTAAATTATTCTCTCCCTTACGATGATGGTAGAGCAAATTGTATTTATTTTATCCGAACAGTAGTCCGATGAGGTCCTGTGTGAATTTAATTTTGTTGAGTTGTATATTTTGATTTGTCATACTCGGATTTTAGGATTTAGTATTATTTGTTTAAAATTATTTAAAATTTTAAATTTTAAAAATTATAATAAATTATTTAAATTAACTTGTTTGGTCCGAATTCATGATAAAATATATACAAATTATACAATAATATTTAACATAAAAAATTATTCTCAATTGAAAAAAAAATTACGAGATAAACTCTAAAAAATATATTATAAATATGTCTATTTATAAATATAATTTTCTCTGAGATTTCTTTATTGTATCTCAAGTAAATGATTAGTCAAAAATAATTACAATACACCTAGCATCCCACTAAAATTATATATTGAGAAAATAATAATCAAATAATAATATATTTTAGAAATAATATTAGAACAATATCTTAAACTTGATAAAAAATTAGACTCGAATTAGATCCCAATTTAATGTTGAACATTTTCATCTTTTCTATTTTCTCTCTTTTATATTTTTGTATGACGTCTCTTATGTCAAAATTATTCAAATGTTATCCTAAAAATTGCGCTAAACCCTTTATTAAAACTTCATTGCACATGGACATTTAAGCACCCTTGCTACGCCTATCGTGTACAAAAAATAGTAAAGGACATGCATGAGCATCCTTTAGGTGTGCATTAAGTATCCGTTTTTGTTCGATCAAACTTTTAGTAAATAGTATCATTTATGCAAACATTATGCAGAAATATTTGACAACTTTAAAAGTATAAAATAATCATTCTAATGAATATAAAAGTTATAAAAAATGACCCAAAATCTAATAATACTGGCAACATCATAATCTATCGAGCTCATGTTTTTCAAATATATAATTATTTTACGTTTATTAATAGAATTTGAACCCTTAGGCGTAGGTTTGATGTCCGGGTTTTGGGGGGCCACTGCCCTTTAGGATTGTATAGAATTTGCTCAATACAGTACTCACAAAAACTTATAAGAGAATTACTTTAAAATAATCTTTATATGTTTTACAACATTTTAAAATAATAATAGCAATACATTAATTTGTAATAATGTGTCTAACGGTACGAATGACATGTTAGATCATATAAGGTGTCCCAATACCATTCTTCATATAATGGCATGTGTTATAAATTTTGATATTTTATTACTTTAAGTTATTCTCTCACTTAACCTACACTATTTCTAATTTGCCAGCTTATAGTCTATATCCCTTAGGAAATTATTAACAAAATACAGTATATGTTATATTTAATGCTTATATGAATTTATGCAATAAGTGATAATTGACATAATTTAATTTTTAAAATTGATGGGGACATCAATAATTATTTTCAAAGGGTTGAGTAGCCCATTGCAATATATTTAATAAAGGATTTTGGTCAACATTATGATAAACTTATGGTGTGTAAGAAAAGCAAGTTATCAATAGATTTTCTTTAAAATCAATTAAGTTCATAATTAAAATAAATACAATGAGTTAAAATCGACTACATGAAAGTTAGGCAATATATTTTCCTTGATAATTATTTTTATGGTTTTGATTCAAAATAAAATTGTTTTCTTTCGAAAATTAAGGAATTAGAGAAACAATCAAACACAATACAAATAAATATTTATATTAACTAAGAAAATTACTAAATTAAAATAATAAATTAAATTATATCTTTCGTTATATCTTATCAGATTTATTATAGTCCTATACCTTTTCCGTTGCCCAAAAAAAAAAAATTAAATGGCAAGATATTGACGACTGCAATCAACTATTAAAAACACACTGTGGAGTCGCACGTCCGCAAGTGGAGACGTACACATAATAGTCCCACCGTAATTTTAAATATTTATTGATAAATATTTTTATCAACATAATATTTTATTTATTTATTTAAATTTAAATTTTTTATATATAAATAAATAGATAGTGATAGATCTTGAGAATCTAAATTATCGTAAAAATTAAAATTACTAGTTTTTGTTTGGCAATTAGAGAATGTAAATGGGTGATAGAACGATCAATCTAGCCTCTCCAAAGTGCACCTCCAACCAAAATAAATTAAATCCACAAAATGTATCGAAATTTTTCTGATGCATTTACCCTGCATTAGTGATCTTTCTTAATAGGTTTGGATATATAATGATAAAGTAAATTTAAAATAAAAGAGGATAGAATGAGTGTATATTTAGACCTATACCTCTATATGTATAGTTGTGGTTTTTGCGGGATCCCGGGTCGTGTTTTATTTATAACTAAAATTCATAGAACTAATTTGACCACATGAAGTTTAAAACTTAAATCCAAGACGTATCAAAAGTAATTATTTTCATAAAATATTGAGACATTATTGTGTTATATTATTAGGTAATAAAGTATTTTGGTTGGCTCGTATTATGATAAACTTATGGTGTGTTAGAAAAGCGAGTTATCAATAGATTTTCCTTTGAAATCAATTAAGTTCATAATTTTGTTTCATACAATAAGGTTAAATTTATAGGACTACGAAAGTTAGGCAATATATTTTCCTTGATAATTATTTTTTGGTTTTGATTTAAAATAAAATTGTTTTCTTTCTTGGTTAAGGAAGCACAGAAAAATAAAAACACAATACAAATAAATATTTATATTAACTAAGAAAATTACTAAATTAAAATAATAAATTAACTTATATCTTTAGTTAGATCCAAATATCGAATTTATTATAGTAAATATACCTTTCCCCCCAAAAAAAAAAAAAAAAATGCCCTTAAATGGCAAGATATTGTCGCCTGCAATCAACAATTAAAATCAGCTGTACTGAGTCCCATGTCCACAAGTGCAGACGGGTAATGTCACATTATAAGAACAATGTAATTTTAAATATTTATTGATAAATATTTTTATTAGTATGATATTTATTTTATTTATTTAAATTTAAATTTTTATATATAAATAAATAAATTTTTTGGGGCCAGGGGTTTTGAGAAAATCTAAATTATCTTAAAAAATAATTTGATAACAATTTCGCTATCAAAAGATTAAAAGATATAAAAATATATCATTTTTATATATTTATTTTTATAATATTATTTAATAATAAAAATAAAATATAAACTGTTTAGATAAATTTTTAATTATTAAATTTTATTCGTTGAATTTTTTTTTATTTAATAAATGACATAGAACTTCTAAAAAGATGTATATATAATTTTGAATAAAAAAGGTTAAAAATAATTAGGATTGGTTTAAATTATATATTTGGAACCAAGTAGAAAATCTATTATTAATCTTCTAATAATGTAAAAATTACTGGAGATCACGTATTGTTCTGACAATAACAATACCCAATAAAGAAAGTTTATCTTATTATTATCTCCTTCTATTGATTATTTCAGTAGCTTATTTTGTCGTAAATAAACTCTAAAAACATATAAAAATTATTAGTTAGAATGTTACTAGTAACATGATGGGAATGAGTTTGCTTTTGTAAATAAACAAACTTCATTGAAGATGCCAAAAAGAATATGGTGTTTAGAAAGATATATTAAATGATATAACGTCTTTTATTTATTTATATATATATTAATAAGTTTATTCAAAAAATAATAATTTATGTTAAAAAGGGATGTTCCATGTATTTATAAAGAAAAGCCAAAATACAGAAGAAAAGTGAATGCCTGAGACGTACGTGTACATAGACTAGTAAATTTAATGGGTTAATTTGATTCAATAAAGTCTAATATGTGCTAATTTTATCATAATATCCATAAAAGTAAGCTTCAATAAAATGAAAGGCCGACTAATAATCACTCATTTTTCGTATCATCACGGAATTGGATGTTAGCAATAAAAGATAAAATGACTATTTAAAAGTAATTTCTAAAAATTTTCTATCAATTTTGACAAATAATAATCCATCTTTTTTGCCTTTGCTCTTTTTTTGCGAAGATTTTTTGCATAAGATAAAATAGTTAAAATTAAATTCTGAACGACAGAAAAAATATTTAGCAGGCTAATCTTTTTTTATCAGCGTATTCATGTAAGTTAGACATCAGCCATAAAATTTAGGAGAAAATTGTGTCATTTACTAGAGAATTTGCCTCACTGGGATATGACATTTAGGGTCTGACTTCAAAAATAAATCTTACTTTATAAATATAAGATATTCATTGCTAATCTATATAAAATTTTATCCCAAAAATATTAGTGAACGTTTTCTATTCCTTAGAGAAAACTAGCTTGCTTAAGTAAATCAAATCAATAGTAGAAAGCTTAGAGTTAAACTATACATGTATTCTCTATATTTGCCTCTTATTAATCTAATCTAATAAATCGGCTAATGCGATGTTAAGTGTGGATTAATAATTGATACAATAATAACATAAAAAAGCCAATTAAACTTTAATTAAAACGTCGGGTTGCAAGGACAAACTAATCTACATTATCAAATAGCCTAATTATGGGTGTGCTTTAAAAATTTTAATGTGTGCTGTAAATATGAGGGCCTTTAAATGTACGTTCCCTTGATAATAAAAAATGTTAATAAATAATATTAAGGCGTATTATAATATCATTTTTATTAGATATTGCCCATCAATAATTATATATAAATATATAATAAGATGGACGGAAATTTTGTATAATAAATATACGTGTCATTTAGTCTATTATTAAAGAGTGAGTGAGTTCATTTTCCCTTTCTTGGTCGTATAAAATGAGAGGCTTTGTAATTTTTTTTTTTTTAAAAAAGAGCATTCTTCTTATAAATTAATTATAATCTTACGAGATATGGTGTATCGCTTACAAAATGGCCCATTTTTATTTTTTTATATTGAGTAAACTTATATAATAAGTGTTACATTATTACTTCAATAAAACTATGATAAACTTATAATATAATTAAAGTTGATTAATTAAATGAAAACTGAGCGTGGAAGTGATGACGTCAAGGTTGTTGGTTAACGATGTTTCCACGTAGAAAAACTACAAAAACCCTAGTGACCTACACAGACCCTTAGCTAATAAAGGCAATCAAATTTCAAATATTCAAAAGCAGAAATGGATCTTTGAAAAAATAATAAAACGATGAAGTATTGCACGACCAGGTAGGAACACACCAAGATAAGAGTGAGTTACTTGAATCATCATGCGCAATAAAGAGAGCAAAATCTTATTTAATATTGTCAACGAAGATTCTGGTTGATTCCATCCATGTCCTCTCCTACCACCTATGGATTCAATCACAGCATTTCCACGGCTTAATGGGTCACTACACCTTACACATTACTTTTTTCAATGATGAACTTTCATACAAAAAAAAAAAAATTAAAAAGAGAACTTTAAGAGCGGTTATGGGACATCCTTCTATGCATTCTTGACATCTTATATATATATAATATAAGCCTATATAAAAATAAATTAATAAATAAACATCACATTATCATATAACATTATATATAAATATATACATACACTAACGAGCCCATATAAGAATAAATTGATATATAAAAACCATATTGGCATTCCGAGGGTAACTGAAAAAATAACCCAAAAAATTTTCTTAATCTTTACTACCCAAAACAATACTAAGCCGCCGATAATCTTTGGGGGCCGTGTTGTGCATAGTTCCAAAATCATGTAAAGGAGTAAAATTTCACATTGACAAAATCACACCCCTTTAGGGGCAGTGTTGTGTCTATGAATTGTCTTCAATGGTACTATACTACTTGTGCAAATTACACATGCCTAATACATATAGCACATTTTAGACGATTTTACAGGCACGTTTGCCAGCATCCCACAGTAACACCAGTTTATAGTTTAAGTTGGCAGGAATTTTGCTTGTTTATCAACCATCATACTTCCAACCACCAATTACCATGGCAGGTTATGTTTGAGAGAAAAACTCGAATAAATACAATAGTTTGAAGAGAGTGCAAATATGATATACAGTGTAAATGACATAGAAAACAAGCAACCCATATAAATCTTTGTTTCTATTTAATATAGAAGCCAACAATTAAGCCCAAACAATCTTATCTTGCAGTTGTCAAGGATTCTAGCTTAATTTTATCACAATCAAATAAATTATTTTATCGTATTCTCATCACAAATCACACACTTCTAAGAGATGAATATAGCTTTTACATATTGAAAATGTGGTGGTATATGCATTTGTAAACTTGCAGCCCGGCTTAACTTGTGGAAAAATGTCCCTACAGAACAGCTTAGCTTTTTAAACCCAAGGGAATAGTTTTTTTTTTTTTGCTTCGGCCAGCATGAATGTTATTAGAATTTTGAAAATTTTCCTAATGATTAAAGCAATGTAAGGATATTGCCATAGTGATAGTTTAGTTCTTTTCCCTTCCACGGCTGTTTAGGAAGACCCCCCCCCCCCAACAAATACCAGGAATCTTGATCATTTTCTTTTAGCCAAAAATCGGACACAGTCTTAATTGACGTGACATCTCATCTATTCATAATAATAAACCCACACAAAAACATGACTGATGGCTTGCCATATCAAAATCAGTGTCCGAAAGAGTGGTCGTGTACAATTACTCCTACATGAAATACATGTTATACAATTGCAGCATACAGCTGCACGGAAAGAAACACCATGAAAGCTGCATTTGACGTGGTTGTTTAAGATGCTTAGATGAGTCCTATGATTCAGAGGAGATACTACTGAGAATATTACAGTAATTACCAGCACGGCAATTGCGAGACAACAGCTGCAGAAACCGAGAGGCTTCCCGTGTGTGTGAGTCCTGCAAAGGCCTGAGAGTAATATCCATACATTAAGAATGTTATTTTTTTCTTCAATTAAAGCGACTTTGTTTACAAAGTAACAGCAAATGCATGCTAAGTAAACCTGCTCAGTTATGTGCGGGGTCATGTTGAACTGCCGGTGCTTTGGAATTCCTCATCGATTTTCCCAACACATTCAAAGCTTTAACACGTTGCAGCTCTTTACCTAAGGCCAGAATTTGCATAATAATTAAGTGCCTTTCCGTGTTTTTATGGTCAAGTATGAGGTGCAACTATACAGCATACTATAGATATGCAAACAAACAGAGTAGTTTAATGGATTAATATACAATTTCTGGAAGAGTAAGTTATGTTATCAAGGGAGAAACTGTGCATAAAGCCAGAAAACTTCACGAAAATCAACTCATCCAACAAACCAAACATAATGAACCATTTTTTGGACCAAATAGCTGCCACCATCAGCAGGAAAAACCATTGCTTAGATAGAGCAATAGAGAACGCCCTCGAATCACAGGCATCAGAACAACAGAATGATTTAGGAAGTTCACATTTTTTTTTTTTTTGGTTGAAAATGTGCTGCACAGAAAATAAGGAGAATTGAGCCAGCAAAACTGTGTTGCACATCTTCTAATACTTCTCCATCACGGTTACAATAGAAATAAAAAGATGTTATCTGAGGATACAATTAATGATGTCAACCTAATATGCTAAAATACCAAATAAAAGAAACTGCATTGAAACTGGAAATGAAAATAGCTAAAAAGACAATGCAAATCTCCTTAACAGACCTGCTTCGAAATTTGCATTCCTTCTCTACTGATTTATGAAGTCAGAACACACAATTATAAGGAGCCAAAACCACGCAATCCATTCATTTTTACAAGATAAAATCCCAGTATACTCAGCATTGTGTAATTTTAACCAAAGTTCACTCCCTCATCATGCAATTAATCAAACTACATATTTCCAACCAAAATTTGGGCATGGTTGCACACAGGTGTTGTATACATGTATGAACAGACAATTTTTTATTAAGATAACGGCCCTAGCATCATGCATTATAATAAGTAGATAAAGCATACATACTATTAAGTGCCCTAACAATCTCAAGAAGCAAAGCACGCGATCCACCAGTAACCTCAAAGTTCTATTAATTGACATTTTGGTTCATGGCAAAGCAGCATTTAAAAGGTTCCAGAGTTGCAGTTCATTCAGGGTTTAATTTATTGTGAACACATACAGGTTAAAGATCAGCGAGAAAAAGACTGGGAGTAGACTACAGGTGCTAATCTGTGCAACTGCATGAAAGCCTGAGCACAATTTTTGCATTGGATGACACAAGATTCTGCCAGTAGATTACCGTAAATCCTAACATTCGAGGTCATCCATGTCTTTTCTTTTTTTTCTTTTAATGTTTTTAGCAACTTAATGGGTTTGGTAAAATATGAAATCAAGATAAAACTTAATACATTAGCATAGCACTGCTCATTTGCAATCAATGGTAAACATTTGCACAGAGTCAGGGTTACATTGCAACCTGAAAGTCATGAACTACAAAAACTTACATGCAATTACACGAAAAAGACTGCATACATCTAATTCTCACAGAACTTGCAACAATGGGAGCCTCGTATGCTGAGCTATTGTTTCGATGGTAAAGCTTAGGCCAATGAGGAAAGATTGTGCCATGATGACCTAGGGATCACATATTCAAACCATCCTAAATTGCAAAGGCAAGGCTGTGTACTGTCTTACCCACCCGAAGCCTCAAATGCGTCAATATCTCATGCAATGTGTCAACCCTTTTCAAATAGATTATCTATAAATTCCGTTAGAAACTTACTTAATATGCCTGTATTATTAGGGTATTCATGGATAAAATAAAAAGGAGCCTAAATAAAATAAATATCTCAATTTCAATAGTTTTCTTTGTATTTTAGCGCCATGAGCAATTCAGATCCACTTGAGAAGAAGAAATACATTTGTTTCACATCCACATAACAAATTGTTCAATTGATCAACTTGCTAGCATTTATTGTTCTAGTTGATCAGTCCTATCCATTATTTATGGGAGGAAGATTATAGTTTGCTCCCCCAATACAAGCATAAAAGTGAAGTTAGTAGCCACAAGAATTTAAATGTCCCCTAAATACTTCAAACAATAATTGCACAGAAAAAGAGAATATCTCATTGACTGAGTACAATGTCGAAACAGCAAAACAGAATGATGTTCTTTTCCCATTTAGATTAAATAAAAATGCAGTTAACTCCTGATGATGTTTCTACCCATATAACTGTGAAATACGTACTCCATGGACGGTAATCACTATGTGAAATGTAATCATAAGGCACAAATAAATCAAATTACCTTCTTCCAGTGAAAGTTGGATTGCCCGCTTTTCCAGTTCAACAGCATGTCTGCTGAGTTCGACTGAGGAAAGGGATCTAAGCACTAGTACAATCAATAATAGGTGAATCAACGTATTCAGTTGTATATATAGCTGGAAATAAGTAGATAATTAACGTACTATGGAGATAATCCTCCTGACTTGAGTGATCCAGCTTCCTCAAAAGCATCTGCATCTCAAGATATCGCTCTTGCCAGTTCTGATTGGTCATTCTCTTCTGATCTGATGTATGAACAGCTGATGTATTAGTTGACTTCCCAAGAGAAGAAGGAATTGAAGGTTTTCCAGATGGAATGGTCATCAACGAAGCAGTAGGAATTGCTGCAAATGCTGAGAAACAAGGTATTCTGGATTCCTTCAACTGAGCCTTTTGTTGGATAGCATCTTCTGGAGGGTAAAGTTTCCTAGGCTGCAAGCACTCAGCTTGATGACATGTAGACTCATCAATGCTGTTCTTGCCTACTTCTGTTTCAAATTTTCTGCGAACATACACAAGATGCCCATTTGCACCACTAGAGCAAGGAGATTGGTGGTGAGAAGGATTAACCGGAGACTCAGATGGAGGCCTCTTGGTGCTGGAAACCTTAACACCATCTTTGCCAGCTCCTTCTTCCTTTGGGAAGGGAGAATTCCCATCAGACTTTTGCTTTATAATATTGTTCTTGTTTTGCAAATCTCGCAATGGAGTTTTCTTTACGGCCAGAGGAAATTTCTTATCATGAAGAGACAAATCAGTTTCACCGTTCCCCAGCCCAGATTCTCCAAACTTAGAATCAATCATTCTTAAGTGATTCAAGTCATTGACCGGGAATCTACAACAGAAAGAACTTGCCCAGCCACAGGCCTACTAACAGTTCAAATAGTTACTATATATAGTCAGATTATCGAAATCAACTAACATAAAAGGTTATCCTGCAAAATAGCTACATGCATTATCTTGAAGCATTGTAAGTCTTGTCAGAGTATAAAACTTCACTTAACAGTTTAAGCTTTTGGGGTAGTTATTTTTTTGACATGATATCAATAAATTTATAACCAAGTGGTCATGAATTCAATTCTTGAGAACTCACAATTTGGTAAATACTTTTCAGCACAAGGCATAGAGCAGGTTTATGCTTAATCCATGCTTCAAGCCTAAAGGACTTTTCTTTTAGGGTATAAAATCATTCTTGGGTTTTCATCTAAAACCCTTAAGCTTCTAAGGTAGCTGATTCTTTGACAAAGGTTTTGGTATTACTGTCCTAACGGAAAAACCTAAAGGTTGAGTATTTATACTCTTTCTTCCGGAAAACACACCATGAAGACATAGCAGAAATCCGCTTCACTTCATATTCACCGCGAATGGTTTGCGTTAATGACTAATGGCCATGTTTTTGTCTATTGTGGATCTTTCCGAGCATGGACCTAACTCAATTTTCAGACGTGGCATGTATTCAAAACGAGACTCGCCAATGTTCAAACCCTAATCTCTCTCAATCGGAACAAGTGTAAATTAAGAATAGATAAAATCCTCAAAACAATCTCTACCAATTTTCCAAAATGGGAACCATGTGCAGCTAGAATGCACCAACCCGCCTTTCTTCACGACTTAGTTCAGAAATATCTAGCAAACCATTTAAAGCAAGTAATTAAAGCCGATTAACCCAGTAAACTAAAAAAAAATAAAGGAAATACGGCTTTAATTGATCTCAAAACAAAGAAAGAAACAAAAGCAAAGATTTCATAAACCAATTAGCTCATCCATACGTTAGCCAAATACAGAAATCATTAATCTCAAAGGAAATGAAAGATAAACTCGCAATAGAAACAGAGTGGAGAAGGCATTACCTTGGAGCAGCAAAAAAGCCCTAACACATCAGCAGATTAAGGGAGGAGGTGATTGTAGTGAGAGAGAGCGCGCGCGAGCGACGAGGAAGGGATTCTTCGGCTAATGCCTTTCAATTTTGGGTCGTTCAGCGTTCAATAAACTTGTTAGACGACCTTTTTTCCTAAAATAAAAATTAAACTATTTATTCAGAATTTTTATTTGGGATATATTTTATTTTAAAAATATTATTTTAACCACAGTAGTTTATTAGAAAAACCCACTATTAGAAAGAGGAATATCAATCAAATAAAACAAAATAATTTCGAGTTTCCCAATTTCATCAATAAATAAATCTAATTTCTTCAAATTTGATTGAGCTGAATAAAGTTGCTATTGCACCCAAAATAATAATAATAATAATAATTCTTTATTGTAATATATGCAAAATAAACTATACATGCTCCCAATAATATTACTAGTAAAATTTTAATTAAAAAAATTCCAAAACAGATAAAAAAGGGTTAAAACTCAAAACCCATTTCCCTTAGTAGCACAGAGTTTAATCTTTCATAAAAATGTAATTTCTAAGAATCTATATTCATTATTTCCTTCATTCTTTTCAATACTTCTTTTTTTATTGTCAAACTTTGTTATGTAGAAAAGCAACATTAACAACTCTCCCCCACCCCTGTGACGTTTCTTATAATTTTACAAATTTATATTTATCAAAAGGTTTTTAAATAGAAATCATAATTCTCATAAAATAGATTCTGTCAAACATAAAAAAAAAAATTCACACACATTTTGATAACACTTATTAATAATTAATGAAAGAACAAAATAATAATATATTTCCATTCTTGAATTACTGCAATCATTGTAAGAACGTGAGCCTACCCGCTTGACTTTATTATGACTGTATATCATTTATCCAAATTGCTAAAATAACTTATTTGAAATATATATATATATATAGTCCTTCACGACATAAAAGATTTGCAAATCAAAAACCCAAAAGAAGCCAACCTTATAATTATTCATACATTCTCAAGCAATGGATACAACATTATCTATCTTTTAGATATGCTCTACTAATATGACATTTTATCTATTCATGCATTCTTATACTGACATGTTAATATAGATGGATAGACAAAACACTAGGTTATCCCAGCAATTTAAGTAAACTTTTCTTCATTCAGCACCATTAGCACCGCTGCCTAAAAGTTCCCCCTAAGCTTCTCCATTCCACTATCCTTAACCAAATCACTTCGTACAACTACAGTATGAAACTCCTAACCATCTTAAACTGACATGGCCCTGAGTTTTACACAAGCATTTCCTGATGTATTGTAACTATGTTCATCTCTTAGTTTAGTATCTCTACTAAACTTCAATCTTAACAATCTGATATGTATACCCAACCAGAATTAGGTAGATCTCACAGAAAATATAGCTGCTAATCTAAATGATTCTATTCTAAATATGAATCAACTACTATTTTTTGATAGGTAAAACAAAGACACAAAGCCCATTAAGAAGATATGAACTTGGATAATGGAGGATGAGAGTGCGAGAATTCACTAATTTATTCATGTATAAGAAAGCAGGCTGGTGATTTATAAGCAGCTTTCATCATCAATTCACCACCCTAAGAAGCTAATAACAGCTTTCACAAAGAAACCATGATGTAATCTTTCCCTTGCAAGAACTAAATCAAACAGTTTCTTACAAGGTGCAGAAACTGGAAAATTGCTACTAAACAATCAAATGAAGCTCAGTGTGTTGGCAAAACGCATCATTTAGGTACCAACTACAAAATCAGTAACCAAACAGAGGCAAGACCCTCATCATCGGAAACACAATGGAACTTGCAATTACCAAGCTCCCTATCACTTATGTTTGAGGAAGCACAACTACAACAAGTGCATTTTTGGAAGCAGTTTGCCCACAGCTAACTCAAGATCCCCAAGACTCTGAAATATCTGCATTGGACAGCATGAAACAATAATTTCTTTTAAGAAGACCAATGTAACAAATATATACTAGAAGTGAGAGCTGTGAAAAGAAAGACAGCGGCAGATGAGAAATTTACACACTAGATCATTACCATCAGATATGGGAGACACGAAGAATAAGGAACAAACTTCGTCTCATCTTCTACATCAGAATCTTCTTCGTTTCCCCATCGTCACTATTATACCAAGAGAAAGGCAAAAAATCTCTGATCATTGAAGATATAACAGAGAGACAGGAAAGTTTTGCATCAAAAAAGATAGATGTTCAATTTTGTACAACCACTCAAATAGGAGCAGATTGTTTCACAGTTCCACAGCCTTGTCAACAAGTTCATCTTAACTGAGATAATACAATCCATTTTCTTAACACTTCTATCCAACTAGTCCATCATTAAATCACAAACCCACAGCGAGCCCACACTGAACTGTATACAGATTCTAGTCTGACTTTGGAAAGGAGGAGAGGTGCAGGGAAATTGCTGGGAAACAACTGTTGAGTTGTAAGTCATTCCGTGTAAGCTTCATACCCATTTGATGTATCATTTGGTGATACGCACGAGACGCATGTGCCTTGGTCTAATCTGGGAAAACCTATTGAGTGGCACATAATAAGCGCTTGACCCATACATGTGCACAAATTTTTCAAATTGGTAGCGCCTAAGGAATGCCTGAGAGGCGCACATGCGCAATCTGTCCGGATTGGGGCACCTGAGGTACACCTGAGGGGCGCATGAGTGCAATTTATCCAAATTGTTTAACACCTAATGCATGCCCAAAGAGTGCTCGTATGCCAATTGCACAATGGACTCACACCTAATGCACTCTTGACAGGCCTTCGTGTGCCGTTCCTGATATAAAATTGTCCTAATGCGATTTTAGGATTAATCTAACATGATTTCTGAAATATTGAATGCCAGCACGGTAAGAAAAAGAATAGAAATGGAAAGAAAATGGAGAGGAAAAAGATTTACTTATCTACTTGAATTTCAAATCGTGTTCCATTCTTCACCGACTTTGGATACGTTATTTTCATAATTGCAAAGGATATTTTACCGGTCATATTTTTTCTTTTTTGTCTTGTACTCTTCATTGCTCGGGCTCATTTATTACAATATGTCATGTCCCTATATTTATTGAGTTTTTTTAGTAACCAGAATATACCGTTTAGTAGATATTTTTCAGATGTATTAGTCCCGTGACTTTTCGCTCATTTAAATTAGGGGTCAGATCCCACCAACCACCCTATAAGAAAAGAAATGGAAGCATATAACAGTTTCTTCATAATAACTTGGTGCATGTGAGGAAATCATGATATTTATCCCTTTCGACATTAGACAAGCAAGTAATTTAAGAGAAGCTTGTAAGAGGTAAAAGTTCCCCTTGGCAACAGCATTTCACTTTTTCATGCAGGAGCTGGCTAGATGGGCATCTTATTCTTCATTGGCAGGTGATTCAACCTTGGTTTGTTACATAAACAAATCAGAAGTCCTGAAAATTGGTAAGAGAGTAGTCCCATGGAGCTAATGGCCCGTGAAACAGTGGGGAAGAAGGACAAAATCCAAGCTTTACATCTATAGGAGCAAGACATGGAACTGGTTGCAAATGAACTAACTTGCCCATTAAACAATTCGCAGCATATTTGCTACATTTTCAAAAGCCTAAACCAGTTCTTTCTCGTTCAGTGATTTCCCAATCACACAACCTCAATCTAAATTCCCTCAAATTGGAACCACAACAAAATCAGAATAAGATTGAAACACCAAAACGGAACCAGAATGAGAAATTGGGCTGAAATCTTACCAACTATCTTTTGCTTGACTTTCCTTCAATCTCTGAGAGGATGCAGCTTTCCCCGCTGCAGTGCTGGCATTAATCCTCTTCTTCTCAAACAGAAAGGTCTTTGTGATCAAATTACAGAACAAATACACAAACTGAACCGAATCATTACACGGAATGGGATACGTGATTCTCTTGAAAGTCTCCCACGGCATACTCGAATCGACGAGCCCGACAATCGGGATCTGGAGGCGGCTGGCCTCGTTGATAACCGACGACTTCCTCTCGGTGTCCATGATCACAATGCAATCGGGCGGCTGGGGAGGGCCGAAGCAGATCTTCTTGTTCCGCGACCGGAACTTCTTAGGGCTAGAGCTGTTGGTGAGGAAGCCGCCGAGCCGCCAGTACTGTTGAGACGGGACGCCAATCTTCTGCGTCATCTGATCAACGATTTCGTCGAACAGAGGGTTGGTGTTGACGAAGAGAAAGCGGGCGTTGTGGCGAACGAGGCCGCCGATGAAGTCGCAGGCGGCGCGAAGGGAAATTAGGGTCTTGTCGGAGTCGATAATGCACATGGCGTTCCGGCTGCCGTAAGCGAACACCTTGAAGTGGTGGGTGGCGACACGCCGGCCTAGGTGGGCGTTTGTGCTTAACAGTTTCTGGATTAGAACCGAGTGGATTGTCATTTCCGACGTCTCTACGGCGGTGTCGATTTGGAGATTGAGAGGGTAAAGAAGAAGACAGGAACAGAACTGTTTTCTTTTCCTTTTAAGATAAAGATATAAAATTTTTATGTAATTTAAAATATAAATTATATTTCATAAAAACGGGAATCGCATAATAAAAATGGTCTAAAGTTTAAAATATATCTTCTTAAAACTTTATATAATTTTCTAATAAAAATATATATGAATTAAAATACTAATATTTATTAAATATTTAAATTTATAGTTAAAAATTAAAAAATAACTATTTAAATTTAAATCTCTCCTATTAATTTTTTAAAAATGAAAAATGGGGCGCAAGGGAGATGCAGAACGCCGGACACTTTCGGAATGCATAATCCGAATGTTGAATCTGAATCAACCGGTGAACACAATTGCTGGAATGGTGAACGAGGAGGTATACGAGATCTTGATCTTCGACAAGTTCTGCCAACACATTCTCTCTCCTCTGATCTACGTCAAGGACGTCTGCAAGAACGGCGTCACTTTGTGCTTCCTCATCGACAATGGACAGAAAGCCCGTCGTTGACGTCTCAGCCGACTACGCCTTCAAACGCTAACGCCAAACATCCAGCGCATCATCGGCGACGCCTTGACGTCTCTCTACGATCTATTCCACATCCATTTCTCGGCCTCGATGACTCCATCACTGCTCGACGATCTCGCCTCGGGAACGCAGAAGTGGACTCTTTCATCGAATCTCAAAGGTACATGGGCTGTACTTAAAGAGTTTGTCGCGTTCGAGGATAAGTTGTTCTCGCTTGCAGCTGAGCGTTGTTTTGTTCACTTGCACGATTGTGGAAACGATTATTTCCGCATTCTTAGCAGATACGATTTTAATTAACAATAATTATTTTATTAATAATATTATTAATAATTGTAGTGATATAGTAAATATTGATCAAATGCTAAGAAATATTCAAAATTCAACCTTCAGCTACTAAGTCTTAAAAATAAAATTAAAAGACAAACGGTTAATTAATAACAGGTTATATTTGGCTACTCTACCCTATACTTAGATCGGAGCAGGATATCCTGTTTCTCTAATTTTATCCATTAGATTAAAAAAATTTAATTGTTAAAATTTAAATGTTATAAAATAATGTCTAAAAAGTTATTTTTAAAAAAATTATTTTTAATTTTTATCTTAATATTCAATAAATATTAATAATATAACAAGATTTTTAAAAAATATAACTATATTTAATATTTTTTATTTTTTTAAATCTTAACCCATGAGGAAAAAAGTAGGATCCTACTTCTCTTGATCCCAAATCCACTTAGACCACCTTCCTTATTCGACTCAAGAAAATTCAAAATATGAAAAAAAATTATCTAATTTAATTATATGAGTTGTCATAAATTTCTTTAAATTAAGGATAATTTACTTAAATTTTATTATCAACTTGTATTTTAATTTTTTAAGAGGACCGTATTTTAATTTGGTAAATTTTAAATTTTATTTTTTATTTTTAATTATTAACTTAATTTTTAATAATTTAATTCAGAAATTTATCATATTTCAATTTTTTTCAAACTCTTTCCCCTATTTTGGAATGATATCAATTGGTATCAAAACTATAGCAAGTCATTGAAGAGGATGATAAAATAATATCTTGGAGCCCGCAAAAAAAAAATATATTCAACCTCTTTAATATTGAAATATCCAAATTAAGAAGATAAGTCTAATAATTACAATATCGTCTCAAGCACCTAAAAACTCCTGAGGGCCCTGAAACATTCTAAGAATATAATTTAGGATCAACTAGTGAATATGTAATATTTTATATATTGACTACCAATTGATTGTTGTAGAGGAAGATGTACCTACCTGTTCTCTTTGCAGGGAATCATAATATTATCAAAAATCAAATAGTTATAAGATTAAAATTTTAGAATTTAAATGATAGTTTCAACTCAATAATTTTATTGATTGGATGAAATGGTCAATGCATTTTCAAACTCAAAATGAATACGGATTTAATAGGGATAAAACTTGGGACTATCAAATTGAAGAAATATGCTTCTATATAATGAGAGCATATATTGAAAAGATGAATTTTGGAATGAAAAAACAAAATTCAAACATGAATTTTTTTTTAAAAAAGAAAAAGAGCTTAAGAAGAAATTTCTGTCCAAAAATTTTAGACAAAACTTGTTTTATAAAATATATAATTGCTATCAATGAGATCTGACGGTTAAATGATATATTTACAAGTTCGAACAACTCATGATATATTGTGAGATATAAAAATCCAAAAGGTAATATATTGTTCGGTCATTTGGTGAGCTTCAGAAGGAGATTTAGAATATGGTAAATTTATAACTACATTGAACCATCGAAAATGTTCAAAAGCTAGCCATAAAAGTAAAGAAACAATTCAAGGAGACGTCGAGAGAAGGTTTGGCCAAATCAAGCCAACTGGGAGGTCCCTTGAAATTGCGGACATTGAGAGCCACTTGAAAAGACTGATACGACAGAAGGGAGGAAAGACAGGCTAGACTCTCTCGTTGGAATGCTCCCTCCTTTTTTAGAATATGGGAGCACTCCGATAAGAACAAGTTGTCTGTTTGGATAAACTGGACAGAAGGATCAAAGTTAGCCCTTCTTTTTTGAAATACAAGCTAACTCCTCTAGAAAGGAAAGGCAGCTTTTCTTTTTAAAACAATCTTGCGGCTGTCACCCCGGAACCCCTCATATATATTTGTATGTATATATATGTATGTATATATATTTGTATGTATATAAGTATATATATTTTAAAATATTTATTATATTAAATATATGTATTAAAAATATATATATGTATATATATTTTAATAAGTTATATATATTATATTAATTGATTGTTAAAATGTACCTTTATGTTAACTAACTCTTACAATAGTAAAAATTGTTGAATGGTGTTTAGTTGTGGGATAGTCTAGTACACTTTGATATTTGATAGTTGTACCGGTAAGTTTATTGAAAATTATAGTATCGACAATAGTAAATTATAATTGTGCCAAATCAATAATATAATAACGTGTAGGTGGATGTTGGAATATTAGAGGAGTCAAGTTAGTCTTAGTCTAGTATTAGAATTTAATAATTAATGGCATCGTTAAAAGTTATGGGACCTAGGGGGTTGTTAATTGATGGCGATTGTAACGTCCCCGGCGCATCCGCACTGTGGATATTGTCCGCTTTGGGTTGGGGAAACTTACGGCGTCCCAGGCAAACACGCAGCCCGCACGGTTTTGTTCCTGGCAAACGGCCCAACTACTCTCAAAACGCGTCCACAATGGAAGAGGTATCCACGCCCTTTATAAGACACGTTTCGTTCCCCTCTCCATCCGATGTGGGACTCTACAGTCCACCCCCTTGGGGACCCAGCGTCCCATTGGCACACCGGACCGGATCCAGAAGGCTCGGATACCATCTATCGCGTCCCAGCGCATCAGACTGTGGATATTGTCCGCTTTGGGTAGGAAAACTTACGGCGTCCCATGCCAACACGCAGCCCACACGGTTTTGTTCCTGGCAGACGGCCCAGCCGCCCCCAAAACGCGTTCACAATGGAAGAGGTATCCACGCCCTTTATAAGGCACGTTTCGTTCCCCTCTCCATCCGATATGGGACTCTACAGCGATAATATAGATGAATACTTAGTGGGTCCTCGCTACTCTTTCTTTTCCCTTGATTATGATGTTATTTATGTTAATTTCGATCGCATATGTATGGCTCTTATCAACACAAAATGATACTTCTATGATTGTAATTGCTAAGCTCTTTTGCGTATATATTTGGTTACGTGAGTATATGTATTATTGATTTTCTACGGTCAAATTATAATAGATTATATAAAAATACTACGATATCAAAAAATATAAAATTTCAGACATATTTGTGTAATCCATAATCATCGGATATTGATTTTTGTATCATGGTTGTGATGAAGGATATTGTTTACTATGATGGGATGCATATAGTCATATGACCATCGTAAAGTATGATATCAAGAATATTATGATGGGAGATATTCGGTTTGACATGTATAAATATTTTTCATACCTTATTAGGTGGATGATGAGCGCACTGGTGAAACATTTGTACTTGATTAGGCAAAGTTTTTGTAGACCATGGATTTGGTCGATGGTTAAACTTTTTAGTATCAATTAACCAGTGCAAGTATACAACTATCAAAAAAATATACGCAACCTTTAGTTTATAGTGACAAAATAAAATCCAAGAGTTTCTTCGTAATATATTGTTATTGTTGATACATTTCAAGTTGTGATTCAATAAAATCCACGAGTTATATTTAATAGAATTTTTGTGTCAAATTCTATGACATCCGGATTCAATAGAATACATGTTATTTATTATTATTTGATATTTAAGTCGTTCACACTGATATTTGAATCAGGAGATCGCTTTATTTCTCGTGATGTTAGATTCCTAAAATTTTTTTCCTATTATTGGTAAATTTTATTATCTTTATGACATAAAGATTTGGGATGACCTACCTTACTTTTACTTTTGAATTGTAATTACGACAAATTATAAATTTTCAAATAGAATTAGTGTTGTATTTTATGCTATTATTGTGATTTTTATATTTTCTACATTGCATATCCGAAATATCTATTGTTCATTATTTGTTCTTGATTATTATCACTTGTTTGGTATTTAACTCACCATTATATTTTATTAACTCTAGATTGAGTTAATTATATTAAGTTAGCGGGTGATTCTATTTTTGTTATGAGACTTTCAATTAGAAAGGATTTTGCATATTCGTTGCTATCATTTCAGTGAAAGACATATCAGATGTATTTTGATAGAGTTTGAGGGCTTATTTTGAGTGCAACCCGTAAATTTTGCGTAGGTTTATTTTAATGGATATTTGCTCAATATTTAATTAAGATGATAAATTTATTATTAAAAATATTGAGATTGTCATAGACATTGTATGATTTTAAGATTTGAGATTTTTTACATAAGTGATTTGGGTCGTATTTGAAATTAGAGCTCGGGTGGTCACATATAATGTATAAGAAGATATGTGACACCATCACAAATAATTAAAGTTATTTTAATATGGTGCCCACTACTATAGCTAACAAACTCAAGCTATCTATGGAAGATCACCCAAACCCTAATAAGTTGTCATGGCTATACCAAGGCAACAAGATATAGGTGGACAAGAAGTGTTTGACTACCTTTTCAATTAAAAAATAATATAAAGATGAAGTCTTTTATGACATCATACCCATGGATGCATGTCATCTCCCTCTCAAAAGACTTTGGCAATATAATCAAAAATATATTCATAATAGTTTTACTAATATGTTCTTTTAGGAAAAAAGGGAAAAACAGTGACTTCGGCTCCTATGCCATACTCAAAAATTTCAATGATTAGTATTGGTAGAGATATACTTTCATTATTTTCGAACATTCACCAATTTTTTTAAAAAAATTAAAAATCCATGTAATCATAATAGCGGGGTAAGATACTATTAGATGCCTGATCATTGTCCAACCCATTTCAAAGGATTTCTCGGATGTTATTCTAAAGGATCTACCACCTAGTTTATCCCCTTTTAAGATATCCGTCATTGCAAAGATTATGTCCTATGATCGACAACTTCGAATGGACCGATAGATAAAATGAATCCCAAGGACCATAAGAAGTTACAACAACAAGCAGACGAGCTCATATCAAAAGGAATAATCTGCAAAAGTATCAATTCGTCAGCTATTAGGCTTTATGTGTTCCAAAGAAAAACGGTAGTAAAGAATATGTATTGATTACAAAGCTGTCAACAAAATCACAATCAATTATTGGTTCCTAATTCCTTAGTTGGGTAATCTTTTGGACCAACTTTATGGTGCGACAATCTTTACAAAGATTGATTTACATAGTGGCTATCATCAATTTTGTATGAAGACCGATGACGAGTGGAAGATCACAATTAAAATGCAAGAAGGTTTGCACAAGTTGATGCTCATGTCTTTAAAATTATCCGGCACCCCATTTACTTTCATATGATTCACGAATCATAGTTTCAAATCTTTTATTAGAATATTTATGATAATATATTTTAATAATAATCTAATTTTTAGTAATGATAAAATAGCACACTAGGAACACCTTCAGCAAGCATTCTCGATTCTTCGGGGACAATGGCTCATTGTTAATTTGGATAAGTGTCATTTCTTCACTAACACTTATTTTTTATTGATTTTGCATCTCAAATCAAGGTATAAAGGCGGATCCAACCATTTTTGAAACTATACTAAGTTGGCCAGTTTCAACCACTTTACATGAAATTTAAATCTTTACAACTAGACTTGTACTTCTTTTTATCGATGATTATCAAAGGCTTTAGTACAGTGGCAACTCTAATAACGGAATGTTTGAAGGGTAGCTCGTTCAAATGGATAATGAAAGTGGATACAAGTTTTAACTTACTATAAAACATCCTCTAACAATGGCATCATTCTTAGCACTTTTATATTTTAATAAGGTGTTTAAAGTTAATTATAATGCTTCTAACCTTAACATCGGTGTGGTTCTCAAACAAAAAGAAAAGCCCATTGCATATTTTAGCAAGAAACTTAATGAGTTCCACAAAAAATATAGCATTCACGATGAAGAATTCCATGTCATTGTATGTGCTCTTGAGTGTTGTAGTCACTAATTGTTCCAAGAGAATTCCTTCTCTTCTCCCATTATGAGGTGCTAAAATTTGTCAAAAAGTAATAAAAACTTAGTTCAAGACATGCCTCTTGGGTTGAATTTATTCGATCCTATGATTTTCTTATTTGGCACTAATCCAGAATTAAAAATAAGATGGCCGATACCTTTAGTTAGTGATACTTATTACTTTTTATTTTGTTGGTTAAAATTTTTAGATTTGAAGTGATGACAAACTTATATAAAGTGATCTATTCTTTAGTCTATTTATGAAGGAGTGTACAGTTGGCCCAATTAAACAATTTTAGCTCTTAAATGATTATCATTTTAAAGGAATTTGACTTTGTGTTCCTTAATATTCTCTAACATAAGCCATCTTGCAAGAAGTTCATGCAAAAGGATTAGTAAGGCACTTTAATGGAGACAAAACTCTAGAACTAGCACAAGAATAATTCTTTTGGCCAAAGATAGTTTGAGACGTTAAGTAACTTATCAAATGATACCAGATATATTATATGCCCAAAACTCACAACTAAAACATGAAATTATATACACCCATTCCAATTGTCATGACTATTTAGGAATATATAGATATTAATTTAGCCCTCAGGCTATGATAAATAAAATGAAATAAAGATTCTATCATTGTAGTGGTTGATCGATTTTTTAAAATGGCTCACTTTGTTCCATATAACTGAATTATGGATGCTTCAAACAATACTGATTTATACTTTTGATAGATAGTGAATTTCATGGAGTTCCGAAAATGATTGCTTCAAATAGGAATTCTAAGTTCGTGAAATATTTTTGGCGCACATTATGAAAAAAAAGCATACCCAACTTAAATTTAATATGTCCTTCTAGTAACAAATAGATAAATAAATAGTGGTTGTCAACCAAATTCCTTGGAATTTATTAAGAAATATTGTCAGGAAAAATGTCTGGCAATACGATTTGGCACTTGTCTAAGTCAAGTTTGCCTATAACCGATCTCCCAGTCAATCCATGGGAAAACTCCATTTGAGGTGGTCTACCGCGTAATCCTATTAACTCAATCAATCTTATTCCAACTCCATTACCCCCAAAACTCAAGCCTAACAAATTAAGAAGATGTATTCCGATATCTAAGAACACGTAGCTAAACAAATGATTCAATATAAAAAACAAGTTAGACAAGCATTGGCAGGCACAAAAATTCAATAAAGGCAACCAATCTAGAGTGAGTTTACTTGTGAAAGGAATGGTTTCCTATCTAAAAATTTTTCAAGCTCCATCCACACACAGATGGGCTATTTAATATTCTTAAGAGAATTGGTGACAATATACATATAAAGTCGACCTTCCTGAAAAGTATGGCATATCTCTGACTTTTTACTTGTCAATCGCCAACCATACTTTGGATAAGCTAATTCAATGGCAAGTTTCTTCGAACCCGAAGAGAATGATGTAGTCTTAATTAAAAATAATTATTCTATTGATGACATGGCTTTATTTTTAATGAAATGACAAATATTTATGAAATGGCAAAAAATATTTAATACCCTACCCTCAACCACTAAGTCTTAAAAGTAAAATAAAAAAATAGTCTTAATTAAGGACAAACCACCCTAAATTACTTCATCTCAAGTCTTGGGTCACCTTTTTACTCAACTCAAGGAGATTGAAAATGTAGAAAAATTAATTGTCTAATTTAATTGTCTAAATTACCCTAAATTTTTATAAATTAGGAATAACTTATTTGATTAAGGAATACAAAATTTATTATTTAACTTATATTCTAGAGTTTCCAATAGAGCTCTATTTTTAATTTGATAAATTTTAAATCTTATTTTTTATTCTTAATTATTAAATTAATCTTCCATAAATTAATTCAAATTTTTTTCTTATTCCAAATTTTTTTCTCACTCCCTTCTCCATATTTTAGAATGGTGTCATTTTGCATACTACAGAGAAAACTGTTGGCAGATAGAAGGAGAAACTAGTTGTTCTCACTTGATTAATTCAAACGATATCTACTTACAATTGTGTAGGAAGAAATAAAAGAATCTTGACTAACAATTTTGAGAAACAAGAGAATTCTTAACTAATTGATTAAATACAAATTAGCCCTCTCCTTCAAGATGATAAGTATAGACCAAATGTGTTAAATGGGCCATACTGAACCAGTATAATATATTTACAAGCAAGCCGTATTAGTCTCAGTCTAACATAGCAAGTGGCCCACGCTGTACTAAATTGGCCATGTTGTGCCACGAGCTAAAATGACATAACCCATATGTTAAAAAAATAGTAATAAATTCTAAAAATAAAATTACACAAAATATAAGTATACTTTCTTAATATTCAGATATTAAAGATTAATATTTATTTTTCACTGATCTATCCAATATTAAAAAGATACAACCTCATGTCAATATGAGTCTGTTTGGAGATCATGATTAAGCCATTACGAGCTTCTAATTTTCTCCTAAATTCCCCTTAGTTGCAAGAAACTTTTTGAAACGTTTCTATTAAAATTATAAGTTAAAATTGACTTTTTTTCTTTTATAGTTGACAAGCTTAATTTATAATTAATTAAACTTATTGCCTTATTTTCCATTAATATGTCATCTACTTCCTTGTTAGTTTGCATTCCACTGTCTTGAACAAGTGGATCATGACCTCATGTTTCTTGATCTTCTATGATTCTTCATCAGGATGCTTTATGAGTTTTTCTTTTTTTTAAAAAAAACAAAAAATCATTTTGTACATCCACTTGTCTTCTTCTTTTTGTGCTTGGGTCAATTATCCATGACTATGGCGCCATCAACGCGGACTGACTTCATCTACGGCTGATCCTTTTCGTTTAGTGAAATTTTTTAATACATTTTATGACATTTTTATTCTTTTGAAAAATAAATTTGATAATGGTATATAAGTTAGAAAGCTATAAAAATATAAAATTAAATGCTTGTTTTTGAGTTTTATTTCACATCTGCTTTATGCCATATTTAAATATGATAAATTAAGTACTGTTTTTCTAATGTAAAATAATACTGGAAAAGTACAAAATTGAGAATAAACTACAAAAAAATAAACAGAGGAAATTTCATGCATCGGATAACCCATTTCACGAGGCACAATGCACATTTATGCAGACACAAAGAACAATGCCTTACGTTATGTGCTCATATTATTAACGTAGGAAAAAGATGCAGACGAGGGCGCAAAGAGATTACAAAATATCACCAGAAATGCTGAAAATAAAGCACGAATGAGTGGATGAAGGCGAGAATGAGAGCCGAGATCCATCCTCCTAAATGGATCTTTGAAGCTTGATTGCTCGGACTCGATCCCGGACTGGAAGCTGCTCATGAAAACAAGAAACAGAACAACAATTCCAATCAATCACAAATGGAAAGATGAGAGAATTCACTGTCCTAGCCAATATGCCAATGCAGTTTGGGAAACTCTTTTTCAATACGGCTGGTCTAGGTTGTTCTTTGCTCTCTTGTTCTCGAGAAACAGATAAAATTTCATGTAGTGTTAGTCAACTGGTTCGGGAAAGGATCTCGGGCAAAATGACAGAGTCTATTTTTCTTGCTTAACTTTGGAGAGTTTCTCTAACTCTAAGAGGTAAGCTACTTCCAGCTTTTGGAAAAAATAAGTTTGAAAAAGGTGCTCTAGAGGGAATTTTTCAATGAAGAAGACTAGCATATAAAGCTAGTTGAACCTGAAAATCAAGATCAAAGTGCGGAATTGAAGTTCTCATGCTTTACATCAAAGTAACCACAGTCTCTTCACCCCAAACAATGCACTTATCAAAATATCATTTAAAATAGAGCTTCTTTTTGAGAAGTGATGTATAAATAGTAGCATTGATTTTCAGATCAGTTTCTTAGATAAGCTGTTCAATACAAAAAAGCCAAACCAAACCAGAACAAAAATGTTGTATAAGTAGTACTATTGATTTTCATATCAGTTTCTTAGATAAGCTGTTCAATACAGGAAACCAAACCAAACCAGAACAAAAAACATTGTGTTGTGCGATGGAAGGTAATGTGAACTTACCAGAACAAGTTTGGTTCGTTGTGACCTCAAGGGCAGTGAGAATGCTTTGATTGGTATAACCGGCATAGGAACATGTAGTGGTATTGCAGTTTGTTGATGTGGAGTTTCCAATGTTTAAGCTGCTTCCGGTACACAGAGTCGATGGACATGTAGACCATTTAGATGATGATGGCTTAAGCTCGGATGGTTGGCAATCCAATCTGACAATTCAATCGGAAAAAGAGTTTAGGAGCCATGGGAGAAAAGAGTTCGATAGGGAGGAAGATATAAACAAACTCACGTGTAGTTATTCGTGGAACTACAGTTACACAGCACACAGTCATTAGCTGTGACAACATAAGTGCCATTGCCAACCAATAGTGGATAGTCATCTGAGCTGCTGTTTACAGACGATGAACAAGCTGCCAGCAAAAATTAAACCCACGTTAACAAGATATTACAATAATAATAAATTCTTAAATCTCACTAAGTGTGATTGTCTATATGAATCTACTTTTGTCAATCTACTTGAACTATTGTGATATTTCCTGAGAGTACAAACGATTTTAAATTATTTTTTTATTATTTGACCACAAATTTTTCTAGACCTATCTCTTTTTTTCATATTCCAACCACAATTAACTTGCATTTCATCATGGGTGCTTCATTTGGCCTCCATTTTAAGTGTTTGAATCATCTTAAATGCTATTTATCATCTAATTTTCTATAAATGTAACTTCATATGTTGTTAAGCCAAGAAGGCATATTGATAGCAAGTAAATAGTGCTAATTGTGAGGGTGAAATATAGGGATCAAATATAAAAACTTCCCAGGTCTCACGGATTTTCCAAACCACTAGATCTTAGAGTGTAGCTGTTCCTTATTTTTGTTGATTTTTTAAAAAAATTTTGCTATATTTATTCAGATATTAGACAAAAAAGATTTCATTAAAAAAAATAGGCCATATCATATCATCAATTGGATGGTTGATGTGTCCATGGTTTTCTGGTTGTAGTACGGGTTAAGGAACTATCCGATCTTCCGCTATAGATCGAATTAAAACAAGTACGATCTCTATCACTGCTAACCTGAAACTTGCACACCACAAACTACAAACAAGAGGTCAGAGGATTAGCAAAGCTCACTCCCCGATTTATCCTCCGACGTTCAAATCAAAAACTTTCTCAGGAACTAGAAAGATGTAACGAAGATATTAGATAATGCAAAATTACGCATGAATAGGGGATGTGAGAGGAGGACTGGCTCCTGAGTGCGTCTGGCTGAAGGGCGGCTTGTTAGGTGGAGGACTGAACTCCTAGGTGCGTCCGACTGAATAACAGCTTGGAGGTGCGCCTGACTGAGAGGTGCCTCACTATAAATGCACTCGATAAGGAGTGGCTCATTCTGGATGCACTCGATAGAGAGTGGCTCATTCTCGATGCATTCGACAAGAAGTGGCTCACTATGGATACACTTAGCTAGGAATTGCTCATTAAGGGTGTGAGAGAGCTATGCTTGGAAAGAGGATCTCGTTCTTTGTGGGTCTTGAGTCTCATCCTTGGCCACCTTCCCACTAAGAGTCGCTTTCTACCGGACATTACTCGACCTTGAGAGTTGCTCTTAAGAAGGTGTCGTGGCTCTCTCCCTGTTCTCCGGGGGTTGCTCTCTCCTCCCAGGGCATTCTTTCTGTCCACCGTCCTCTCCTCCATCCCGTGAAAGGTGAAAGAGTTAATGGTGCTTCGTGGAGGAAACTTTGGCGCCAAGGCGGTCAACAGGTGTCTCATCGGGATTCACCAGCTGTTGGGACGTTAACAAGAGCCACCGTGTCAGACGTTACCTTGCTGTGAGGAGAAAGCCATGAATGGTCCCCTGGTGCAATCGTCGGGTGGCTTTAGGCGGTGCTCTGCATGTGCGTGTCCCGCTCGCTGCTTTACCGCCAGGGGCCTTCGGGTGGTCCATTTGGCTGCGCGTTGTCGGTTGGGCCGTTGATACTCGCCTCCTTGAACCCGTCGCTCAATGGGTCTCGTTATGGTCACCGCCACCGCACTTGGATTGAGCCAGATGGATTTCTTACTGAGGTTGGACCTGCCGCTTGTTAGGCCACTTGTCATGGTGACAATTGGGTTTGGATCTGTATCGCCCAAAAACTACCGGACCCATCATTAGCCCCCCACGCGAGGAGATTATGCTTCGTCAGTTCCTGGTATGTACGGTAATGGGACATCTTAGTGCGGGCCAGCTTGCATGCTCCTTTCCAAGATGTCTCCCCTCGAGGCTTTCTGCTTTAGTGTCTCTCGCGCCTTCCCATGCGTGGCGTCAATTGAGCTAAGCCTTTTTGGGAAAGATTCTGAGGTAGCCCCAAGGCCTAGAGCTAACCTCTTGCTAATAGTGCTTCGAACGCGACCCTTCGAATAAATGGCCTTGTTGATCCCTACTCTGGCTATAAATAGAGGGACTCTCTATGCTCCATGTCACAAATCACCTTTCCCTTGATCAAGTGATGCGATCAATCGAGCAAAGAGAGAGTCCCAAGCTGCCATGGTGGTTGACCTATGGGCGTCCTCCAGAGTTGAAAGCTATGCTCAGAGCTTGCCTGAATCCCTGTTGCTGTTGTTTGAGCTCGGTGAAAATCTCGTGATGCTGGAAGCTGCGATTGGAGCTTGCTGTTATGTCCCTGCTAGGGTTATTCCCCTATTGTGACGGGGGTGGCTCGGTTTTCCAACCACTGCCACGATCCTCCTCCGTGTAGGTGTCCGGTGACGAAACCTCTAAAGAAATTTCAAGGCACAAGCGTTCTTTTCCGCGACCTTGGCTTGACTAGAAGAGCATGGTCTTTGGTTCCTTTTGTCAAAGTGTCGCTTGCGAAGCTTGTTGGAGGAGGTGCTTCCGGAGTTCCGCCGTGGTTGGACCATCATCACCGTTATGGGTTAGGTTTTACCCTGATAGGCTATGGTCGACTTCGGTGAATGATCTCCTGTTGGGAGGCCTTTCTTGTGGGGATAGTGGCATATCGCCCCTCCCTCCACTCGGGAATGGCATCCCATTCAATTGCAGTGGCGCTTGGCCCCTGGTCTGGGGATTGATAACTAATGAATAGTTGTTAGACATTCTAGTCGTTAGTGCCCTCCCAGAACAGATTTTGTGGCCCGACGCCGCTCGGTATCTGTCTCACACGCTTTTTCTTTTCTTTCTCTGCGTACGTCTGCTGATATAAGTTTTGTACTTTGTAAATGAAATTAATGAATGGAACTTTGCTATTTCTCTTGCCTTCTATCTCTTAACTTTAGACTTTGTTACATTGCTTTTGCGCGTTGTGACCTTTGGTCAACCTTCGGTTTGGTAATTCAATTTGGCGGGGATCTAACGGGAAGCGGTCCGCGTTGACACTGGTTAGGGGCCAGCTTGTCCGATTGGCCACGAGGTTGCCACGCCGGAAACGATTGGCGAATGGCATCCAAGGTGCGACGCGCTTGTGGGTGCTGCGCTAGCCACGATGATGAAACAAATTTCGCCTTTTGAGTGAGTGCTGCCTTCTGGTCGGGCTCTATTGCAGCTGAGGTGACTCGGGGTCTGTCGCGGTTCGGTTTTGTCGGTCGTGGGCGGTCTGAAGACGAATTGGGGTCTCGAGAGCTCTCAGAGGCTCTGAATCGGACTATGTTGCTCGGAGAAAAGCCATGAGGCAGCCAGCCGTGACTGGCTGACTTGTCAACCGCATGCCCAAGATCGGGAAAAATCGAGGGCCAGGCCCCGGCCAAGTCGTGGCTCCTCACTTCGGCCTTTGCTAGGGAGTAACCTTCTCAGAGGTCGTGGGACTTTGTGTCGGCGAGGTTCACGACCGCCCCTGTCAGGCGGCATGCAGGTTGCTATGGAATGATGGAAGTACTTCGTTCTTCCATCCTCTGTGGCTTTGGTCTCAACTATCATGATTAGGAGAGCCCTAGATGCCTTGATCTTGATTCGGCCCTTGGCCCCTCATCTCGGCGCCTGGCCGGGGAGGTGCCTGCGTGCCTATGTCCAAGGTCATCTGCTTCATGGCGCTCTCTCGATGATGCCTCTAAGAACTGTCACGTGCCAATCGACGAATCGACACGGTGCATCTAGGAGCCGTCCTTGGGGGTCGTGTAGTCGTCATGTTAATCAAAGCATCTAAGCACTTCGATTACGAAGCCGATGTGACAACCGCCATTATGGCTCATAATGACACGTGGGAAAGGACTCATCGTGGTGTGCTGCGACGAGGGCATGTGTCGCTACCATTATGACGACAAGACCTTTCAGCTCGCTTGAGACTAGTTATATAAACGTTGCATCCCTCCGTTCTCCGCGCTGTCCCTTTTGCTTGGTGTGTGCCTTCACTTCTTTCTCTAAGTGCGTTCCACTCAGTATTGTATATAAACGCTACGTCCCTATGTTTTCCTCGCAATTCCTTTCACTTGGTGTGTGCCTTTGCTTCTTTCTCTGAGTGCGTTCCACTCAGTATTGCGCTGCTGTCTTCCTAGCACTTTTGTATATGGCTCATCACGGTGCTGCCAATGTCCCCATTCTCGTTGCTTCCTCATCGGAGGTGCCGCCCTCTTCCAACCCTGTGCCTTTGACAAAGGGGAGCAACAACGACGATCGTTCGTTGAAAGAGATGGGGGCCACTCTATCAAAGAGCACCGTTGCTGGTGGTGCTGAGCTCCACCCAGCTGCCCGGGAAGGCTCTGGAGGGGCCTCCTAGCCTCAAATCCATTGGATCCTCTCGCCCTCCTGACCGCAAGGTAAGATTTCTTGCTTTCTGCAGTTGTATTTCTCGGTGGCTCTTTTGCTTAATTGGCTGGTTCCTCCCCTTAGTTGCCACAGGGGGTGCTCCACAGGTTAGAGGAGAATGTCTGTTTTTTAGAGCAAGAGGTGGCCCTCCTTTTGCGTAACCGCATCGACAGAGAGGAGATGGAATGGATGGTCAATGTTGCTGTCGACGAGGCGCTTCAAAGTCAGGAGCGAGCCAACTACCTTGACCAAGCTTTGTCTGAGTCCAAGGCTAAAGCGGAAAGGCTCTCGAATGCCCATGCCCTGGCCTTGATTGCCACCCTCAAGGACGAGTCCCGGGCGAGGCAGCTGCAAATCATTCGCCTCATGGGCACGTGTGCTGATCGGGAGAGGGAACCGGTGTCCAAGTCCCATCCGGAGGAGGTGGCCCCGTTGCTAAGGGGACAATTTCAGGATGGCGTCCACTTCGGTTAGCACAGTCTCCCTCGCCACTCCGGACCTCCTCGTTGGTTACCTTGATGCAAGGACTCCAAACCAAGACGCCGGGAGGATCTCATCATTTTTTCGGAGGAGGGGCCGCACCCTTCTGGGGGTGATGGTTCCAGATAGCCTATAGGAGTATGTTGTCCTCCCGTTTTGTTCTAGGTCTGCCAAATATCACCATTGTACGGATGTAATTTTTAATAAAATGATCTAGTGACGCTGATTGTTGTTATTCTACTTTCTCCGCATGTCGAGCTCTTTTGCCTAACTTTGCTTCGATCATTGTTGTATGTCGGGCATGGTAGAACGTGGCATTGCCTTTTTGTTGCTCAATTGTTGTCGTCCTGGCCGTGAGGGTCTTCGTGGCATGAATAGAGAGTTGGGTGTTGCTGCTAGGACCATCACGAGATCTCACTCCAAGATTTGGGCTCCAAAGGCATTTCGAGGCTAAATGGATCGTCGGACCACGGGGACTAGTGAGACGCCTTCTTCAGCACCTACTTGGTCTCAGTGTCATGTCGGATTATGCCTCCTTAGGTTGGCAATGAAACCAGGCACGCCTGTCGTCCAACTGCTTTTTTCCTTCTAACAGGTGTTGGTGTTGGTGGGCACCGGGGCTGAAGAGCTTCATCAGGAGGGCTGCCTAACTTTTTCCTCGTCTTGAGGGAGCTCGCCAAGCTGGTTATCGATCTTTCTCTCGACCGGCTTGCGACTTCTTTGTTTCGGATGGGCGGCCGTCCTTACGTGTCTGGGGCAAGCTAGTAACTCTGCGGCTTTTTGGTGCGATTCTTGCACCTCTTTCTTCTTTTTTTTCTAGGCGCCTTGGCCCTTTCGCGCTCGTCCACCCTGGAGGATGTCGTGGCACAATAATGGATGAGTCTCGCTCAGGGTGACGGGTTTTTAGGCCACAGCCATCGGGCTCTGGTCGGGTCGCAGGTCGTCACCCGCATGCTGCCACTTTAGTGCTCTTTCCTATTAGGAGGACGTCATTACTCATATGAGTATGAGCCTAACCCGTCAATCGTTGTCAACCGGGGCTACTCTCTCCGTCAAAGGGAGGTCGTTGCACGCCTGCTGTAGAAGCCCCCTGAAGTTTTAGTGGCCACTCGATTGGGAGTTCCAAGAGCCCCTGGGCCTTAGTGTTCGACTGCAAATGGACCGCTCGATAACGGGACCCCCGTTCAAATCCGACCTCCTTTGGGCTACTTGGTTGCTAGAACTGAGGTTTAAATCCTACCTTCTATGGGCCGCTCGGTTTGGGGCCGAGGTTTTGTAACAGGTGAGTGCGAATTCAACCGACCTAGAAGTAGTCTAGGTCATTTGATGCAATGAGATAATATGCAGGTATTCGCATGAGCAGGTAAAATAATTATTCTACCTATAACAACGTGGTTCGAGCAAGTAGTATAATGCATGTGAAACTTGGTGGATTCGGTGTGGAATCATCATTAGCGCTTTGTAGTGGATGGCGTGCTATACCCTTGGGACCAGTTCACCACCCCGGATGGACAGCCGGCGTGCACCGCTTTGGAGAGTCATCAAGGTGCTTTGGCGGGCACTTTGGCCTATGGCCTCTATGCTCCGTGGGGGTGGTCCTCCACCAAGGACCGGCTAGGCAACGCCTTGCTGCCATGCTAGGTGGTCTAATGGCCAGTGGCTCAAGTTCCGTTGTTGGCCAATATGGCCTCGGATACCACAGACATGGTACGATTTTCGGTCAAACAATGCCTACTGCGATGCAATGGGTAGTGAACCAAACATGTTGAGCCCCCATTGCGAGAACCGCGATAGCTTTTGAGGGATTTGCTGCTATGCAACGGACTGATGAGAGGTGTTGCCGCTTTGGGCTTTCACTCCATATCTCGTGGCTAGGTCGGCCCTCTTGCTGCTGCTGAGCCATGGCACTCGGGGCTATTTGGGTCTCGAGGTCATCAGCCGGCCGATTTTCTAATGATGCTCACTTTCTTTGATTGCCTGAAAGCTAAACGGCAAAACCTTTAGCGTTGCATCTTCAGACGGGTGTAGACAAACAATAGGTTCAGAGCACCCGGATGGACAGTGAGTGCTTGCGCGCTTGGGATCGATCGTCGCCGTATAGCTGCGGACAGTCGTTGCCCACAGTAGCAAAGTCCCCTCATTTGGCGCAACGGCTCATTCCCGGACGTTGATCTTCTTGACTATCTTGAAGCCGAAAGGACGGAGCCCTCGGCGTCGCACCCTCGGCGATGAATGCGAAGGGTGGAGAGAAGGGTGCAAAGTCAGAGCCCGTTCGTTCCGGGACGGTCACCTTCCGGCAAGGCTACCCAAAAAGGGGTCGTTGCCATGGGAGGTGATGTCTTCGGCAGACGTGCTAACTGGAGCACGAGTATTGATCGTGTTTGTTTGGTTAGTGGGTGGTGGTCAGACTTTTTAGCCGTTTTCCACAAACGGAACCAATGATGCGTCCCTGGTTCTCGAATTATATGGATTAGAGAGCCACCCAGTCCGATCTCCATCGCTGCTAAGCTGAAATTTACACAACACAAACTATAAATAAGAGGTCAGATGATTAGTGGGACTCACTCCCCGATTTATCATCCGACGCTCAAGTTAGAAATATTTTTCAAGAACTAGAAATATATAAGAAGAATATTAGATAATGCAAGAATTGGCGTGAATGGGGGATGTGAGAGGAGGACTGGCTGATTCTTGGGTGCGCTCAGCTGAGGGGCGACTCACTAGGTGGAGAATTAGGCTCCTGGGTGCGCCCGGCTGAAGGGTGGCTTGGAGGTACACCTGATTGATGCACTTGACAGAGAGTAACTCCCTATGGTTGCACTCGACGGAGAGTGGCTCACTCTCAATGCATTCGATGAGAAGCGGCTCATTAAGGGTGCAAAAGAGCTGTGCTGGGAAAGAGGGTCAGGTTCTTTGCGGGCTCTTGAGTCTCATCTGTGGGCACTTTCCCACTGTGAGCAACCTTGAGAGTTGTTCTCAAGAAGGCGTCGTGGCTCTCTCCCTGTCCTCCCGAGGGTTGCTCTCTCCTCCTGGGGTCTTCTTTCCGTCCACCGTCCTCTCCTCCATCCCGTGAAGGGTGAAAGAGTTTATAGTGCTTCATGGAGGTAACCTCAACACCAAGACAATCGACAGGTGTCCCACCAGGATTCGCTAGCTGCTGGGACGTTTACGGGAGCCACCGTGTCAGACATCGCCTTGCTGCGAGGAGGAGGCAATGAGTGGTCCCCTAGCACAATCGTCAAGTGGCTTTAGGCAGCATTCTGCACACACGTGCTTTAATTACTCTACTAGTTGCCTGCCCGAGGGTCTTCCAGATTGGAACGTCAGACTGCGCTATTGGTTGGCCCGTTGACGCTCGCCTCCTTGGACCCATCGCTCAGTGGGCCTCATTCTAGTCATCGCTACGGCCCTTGGGTTGGATCGGATGGATATTTTTATTGAGGTTGGACCTGTCGCTTATTGGGCTCCTTGTCGTGCTGACAATTGAGCTTGGATATGTGTTGGCCCAGGACACTATCGAACCCATCAAATATCATCAATTGGATGGTCAATCTTGTTATAATAATAAGGTTATTTTATTATAACTTTGATATGACATTGAAGTTTAAATTTTGAAAATAATATTTTTAGAATAAGCGGATAGAATCCAATACATATATCTGTTCTTAGAAATCACACACATGGGCCACCCCTATTATTGAATAAATTGAAGGGAAAAATTCAAATTTGAGGCCAATCCTACAACCAATGTTATTCTAGCCTATCTATTAAGGAATGAGACTGGCCCACTGTACATGAAATGAATGGTCATTTCTGAAGACTAACAATACTGTAACATTCTCCAATTTACCTTCTCAAGTTGTCGTACCAAATAATTATTAAAAGGTGTTTAAAAATCACACATCTTAATAATTTAAGAGGATCCGGATGTTATACCACAATAATTTAAAAGGACACATCTTAAATATATAATATTTTGGTAAGTCCCTTCTCATGTTATAATAAAATAATCATTTTATTGTATAATTTATTCCTGTTCTACGCGTGATTGCCGATTGTGAAGTCGACTGCCAAATAGGCAAATGGACACGGATGACATGCTGAGGATTAGCTGTAAGGCATTGCCAGGCTTGCCCTTGGGCCACAGCACTTAACGTATTAGGGTGTTTGAAGTGTGTGATAATGGGCCATTGGATCCAAATTGTTAGACAGATTAAAGAGCCATTGGCATTTTTCATATTAGATCGAATTTAAGCGGGTCCGATCTCCATCTCTGCTAACTTGAGTCCTGCGCACCACAAATAACGAACAAGAGGTTAAAGAATTGGCGGGACTCACTTCCTATTTATCCTCCGACGCTCAAATTAAAAATCTTTTCCAATAGATAGAAAGATGCGATAATATAAGAAAATGTGTTAACGCACTCATGTGGGGGGAAAATGAGCCTTGTGGAGGACTGACTTCCGTGAATGTGCTTGACGGGGAGTAGTTTTAACAGCTGACGGAGGACTAGGCTCTGGTGATGCGCTCGATGGGAGCGGCTTTAAGGGCTAATAGAGGGTTAGGCTCCGGAGATGCACTTCACGGGGAGCGGCTTTGAGCGTTGACCGAAGGCTAGGCTCTGGTGCGTTTTACAGGGAGCGGCTTTGAGCGCTGACCGAGGGCTAGACTCTGGTGATATGCTCAACGGGTAGCGGCTTTTTAGACTTGAGTGTGTTAAAGAGCTGTGTGAGCGAAAGAGAGATTGGTTCTTTCTAAGCTTTTGTATACCAATTAGGGATCCCTTTCTCCTGTGATGGTGCAGGGCATTTGTAATACTTTGTAGAGATGGCGTTGGCGCCAAGGCTGGCTAGGATTCACTAGCCTATCCCGACGATAGTCGTGGCTAATGTGTCAATTGTCGCCTTATGGTAGTGGTGCGACCGCATATGGTCATTGCTAATATTGTCCTGTCCATTCTGGCAAGTGATTACTCAAGCCATGCTAATGTGCAGTGTTTTTTCTGACCTTTGACTATGACTACCAATGGCAAGTGTCTGTGTCAGCGACCTCAACGTTACCTAGGATGCCGCCGCTAGGTTGGAGGGTTCCTCCATTGTGATTGGTTGTGTTGTAGGGACTGCTTACTAAGATTGGCCGATCCCTATCTTCAGCGACCCACTGTGTGTTGTCGTGTCTGGGCCTGTCGTTTGGGTCTTCTAGGTTCCGATCCTTGTGAGACTTTACTCCGTAAATAGGTCTGGCTTGGATTTGGATCGACCCACAGCATAGTTTTAGGATATTTTAGAAATGGCATTTTTTCAATTACTTTAGGATATTTTTGATAATTTAATATATCATCTATAAATTAACATTAATAAATATACTTCAGATCTTCCCTTCCCAAGGATGGATGGTCATTCGTGTTTGAGGGGAGGGGCACCCATATGACGTAAATTTTGGACCTTAGATTGTTTATATTTGGAGTGATATTAGAGAAAATTTCATAAATAATACTGTTTTATTTATTTATATATATCATTAAATTTATATAAAAATTAACAGATAAATAAAATAGCATAATTTGAAGATATCCTAAAATATTTTTGGGGTCTCCAAAATATTTTCCTCATGCATAATGGATGCTTAAAACTAATATGTTGCACACCAAACTAGACCACATGTTTCCTTTTCAGTGCCAATCTATCACCACATTGTCTAAGTAAACGCATTGTAGACATATCCTCGTGTAAGGCTTATTTATAGAGGTTGAATACTATGGAGAATCAAAAGTTTATGTTAATGGATTATTGACTAATACAAATTATTATATGATATTACAATTTCTTCTGTAATATCTTATATTTGTGAAAATGATTGAGCGAGAGGTTCCTTCAAAGAATTCATACTTGAGAAAATGATTTGATTATACATTGATAGTTACAAGGAATAAATATTATTATAAATAATTTGACGGGTTGACTTAAATTTTCAACAATAAAGTTGAAATTTATAATGAGGAAACGAGGTGATTGAATGAAGTGGGGTAGAAAAAGGAGTTAAAAATTGAGTAACATTACTTTTTTTTTTTTTCTTTTTTCTTTAATAATTATTTCATAATTTATCCTCCATATATATATATATTTTTTTAATTTTTCAAATTTTTATTTTTCTTTTAAAATTTATTAAATCCTAAGTTATATACAAATGTTAAATGGAAGAGATAACTATCTTTCAGAGAGATTTACCTTTGAGAGGTACGTCGAAAACTTGGCCGGCGAGAAGCTTGGAAGGATCAGACATGTTATTAAGGGTCAAGAGGGTCTGCACCGTAGACCCATATTCCTGAGCAATCTGCGCCACGCTGCTCCCAGATGCCACCACGTGTCCATAGTGCACCACCGTCTGACCGTTCACCTTGTCGCAGCTGCACGGCAGTGGGATCCACAGCTTCTGCCCGGGCACGATCAAGGACACATTCTGTATCTGGTTAGCGGCCCCGATGTCAGCCACCGTCACTAACCCGGCGAACACGGTATTCGCGATGTAGTAGAGAGAGTCTCCCGAAACGACGGTGTAGATCGGCCGCTTGTTTGATTTCCCGGTGCCGTTGGTGCAGATGCAGCTGAAAGGTATCCGGACAGTCTCTTGAGCTGAAACGGCGTGGCTGCCGGAGGTTGAGACGGGTAGATTGTTGACGCCGAGGATGGAGCGGAGGCTCTTAACGCCGAAGAAGGTTTTGAGTTTGGAGAGGGTGGTGGCGTTGGGGGTCACGTAGTCGATTAGGGCTTCGCAGTTGGTGGTGTTTGAGCTGCAGGCGAAGTCGGCGTGGCCCGTGGGGGCAATGGAAAGAAGAGATAATGTCAAGAAAAGTTTAAGAATCCCCATTTTCCCTCCCTCCCTCTCTCCCTCTCCCTCTCCCTCTCCCTCTCTGTATTGAATGGGTTTGGACTGGAGAAAGGGGAAGAAGAAGAAAACAGAGGTTGTGGGAGGACTATATTGGAAAGGTTGGGCGATGTTTAGAATTAAGAAAATACTGGGGACGGAATAGCAAATAGAAGACTTTGACTTGTAGACAAAGACTATGGGCTGCTCGCGTGGTCTTAGTTTTCTTCGAGAATTTGGTCGTTAAGAAACTTACGGGTATTTCATATTTGAATAACCATTTGAATAAAATTAAGCTAAAATTTTAAACATTTTAATCTAAATTTTACATATTATAATACTCTATAAGATGTCAAAAATACGAGAGTCACTATTTAAAATATCATCTAACGATCGAATCAAAATTTTTTCTTAAAAAACGAAAGACGATGAGGAGCTGAGAGTAAGATAATGCAAACTGAAGACTTAGTTTTGTAATTTTTTCAGATTTGCAAGAGAGTTAGTGCTTTATATTTATTGTTTCTTCTAACCTCATATTTGGTTGCTGGAATAAGGTAGGAATAGAATTTCTATTCACAGTGAATAAATATTCTTCCGTTTGATTACAAATTTAATTGGAAATAAACATTTTCAGGAAATATTTATTCACACATTTGTGTGAATATCTATTCCCATTATTATTATTATTATTATTATTATTATTATTATTATTATTATTATTATTATTATTATTATTATTATTATTATTATTATTTGTAATTATTATTATTATTATTATATTTTACTATTATTATTAAATTTTATAATAATAATTATTATTATATTTTATAATTATTATTATTGTTATGTTTTATAATTATTATTATTATTATTATTATTACTATTGCTAATATTATTATTATTATCACTATTCTCACCTTATTCCTCATACTATTCTACAAACCAAATAAAAGAATATTAATTTTCACCTTAGTCTATTCTAACAATCAAATATAAAAATAACAATTTTAATTATATTCTCATCCTATTCTATTCCCTGGAATAACTATTCTATTCCCACCTTATTCCATTCCAACAACCAAATGTACCGTAAATAATTCAGATATTCTCCTATTTGAGGGAAATAGGCATTGATGCGTCTTGGGTCCGAGTTCTCATGCGGATTAAAAAGCTTTCGAATTTCTCAGTTAGGTCAGATCACGAACGGGTCCAACCTCCACGTCTCTCAACCTAGGCCTATGCACCACAAATTACAAATAAGATGTCAGAGAACAACGATGATTGTCCCACCGTAAATACTCCGACGTTGAAGTCAGAAGTCTTTCCCAATGAACGGAGAAATACATGTGTAAATGTAAACGTGATGAGAATGCTGTAACATAAGAATGATGGGAGTGTGTGAGATGTTTGAAGGAGGCTTGGGCTCCGTGGATTGCACCCTATGAGTAGTTCACTATCGCCGTCGTAGGGACGCAGTGGCTTGAGAAAAGAGAGCTGGTTCTTTCTCCTTAAAGTTTTGAGCGCTGGGCGAAGGACTGAGAGTTTTATCTCAGTTCACTGCTTAGGCTCTTTCCGGGAAGTTGGAATCGGATCGTCCAAAAGTCCCCCTCTCAACTACAGAGAGGGTATTTGTAGGCTCCCTCTGGGAGGCTTTGAAAGTTGGCATATCCGACAAGTAGCTTGTCGAGATTCGTTGGCCGCTACACACTGGTAGTAGCTAGCTACCGAGGGCACGGCCAACATAAGTCTACCGACTTTGCTTAAATTGGTTGAGTAGTTGTTAGGGCAGCATATACTTCGGCTTGTCAGCATTGACCTCATCTTCCATGGGTTGGAATCTTCTAAATTGGCACCTCCTAGGTCGGCTGCCTACGGTCGCCTCTACAAGGGCACGTGCGCTACTTGGCCGCGCATCTAGGGTGTCAAGTGGGCTGTGTTTCTGGATCTATTAGGACGCCGTTATTGGGTTGGACCCTTCTGCTGGTTGAACCCTCCTTCTTTCAGTTAGGTCTCACTGATTCTAGCCTAAACTCGTGCTAAAACTATCAGACGCATTTACATTTTTATTGTTAAGCAGTGTACTCTTCTTGAAGATGCATGATTATGCATTAATTGAGGAGTTATATAAATTAGAAATTAAATGATCAAATTGTTATATAAGTTTTGAGTTTAATACTTATTCATTTGGAGTATTAATTGTTCACTTGATTCAATCATTCATCGATTGATTTATATAACAATTCGTTAGTATTAATTATTCAAATTTATTAACTGATCGGTTATTCGATACATTAATCTTTTATATTACCAACAGTTCGGCCATTCAACTATTAGGTTGTTTGATCGTTCGATTGTTTGTTTTATGCGTGTTCAATAATTTAACTGATCCATCCCTCTTCATGAGTGTTCGGTTTACGAACCCAATAAATTATTGGGTTGAGTTTATATTATCTTAGATTGTATCCAACACTAACTCTCCACATTCAAAGATTGAATTTAAATTTCAAATATGCTAAAATAAAAATTCGAGTGGTTTGTTTTGAATATAGTTAGAACAGTCATTCTCAGTTGAATCTTAATTAATGCATATCAATCAATAATTGATATCATCAATAAGAGTCTGACTCTCTACTTTATTAACCAAAATTTTTTGACCATTTAACTAATTTTTTTTACTTTAAAATGCCTCATTTTGTAGTTTATATTTGGCTATAAAAAGAACTATTCTCATTTGTCATTTCATTGAATCCCAAGTCTCAACATCCGGTGAAGTTTCATTCAATCTTTAGCTAAATCTCAAGTCTCAAAATCTAAGAGAGTTCCAATCGGTAAATTTGAAGAAAGAACTCTCTTGGATACTTTCGTATTCTTCCGGAAGGCATTAATGAAATCTGTTTTGCTTTTCTCTTTTATATGAGAAATTATCTTAGTTACCCTCCTTTATACAATATCTTGAATCGAAGTGATTTTCCCTTCACCATCTATTATGGAGCATCTAGATTTTTAGTTTTTTCTTCAAATCAACCAACTAAATTCGATTTATTCAATGTTAAATTTGAGAGAGAGGTTAAACCTTTACAGCGTTTTTTCTTTTCACCTACTTTTGGTTGTTGGTTCCCCCTTTTTTTTTCAAGCTGAATGATTTTAGAGTTTATCTAACGATAAAATACCTTATGCATTAGTGTATTTGTGAAATAATAAATAATTTTATTTTTCACATTCAACTTGTAATTCTTAAGTTATTCCTTTCATTGAATTTATATTTATTCTTATAGAATTCCAAGGCATCAAAAACCTAAATTAATAAAACTATCCGAATGAAAATTTTCTCTTTAATTATTAGTCTTGATACCTCTGCATTTTTTAGATTATAGTTTGATAGAAATTTAACCATTCGGCATTCAGCATTTTGATAGTTTTATCTTCTAATCATTTAGATTTCTAATAGTTTATTTTTTGATAGTTTATCCTTCTAATACATTAAAACCATTAACCAAACAATTAAAATTTTAGATTATCACGGTCAACAAATTCATTACAAGAGGCAAACAAAATTTGTGAAACATAATTTTGTTAGCTTGCTTAACGATGTCAAAGCCATTATTACTTTTCTATCAAAAATGACTCATTAGCAACAAAATTAATGCAATTATAGATGGCTTAAAAACTTTGCCAATTAATCTTTTCAATACGCAATATTTTGGTTTGAAAAAAGGTAAAAAAATGTGTTATCATTTGAGCAACACATTGTTTGAATTAGCGCAGCTATTCAAAACACATTATTTTCAACTTCTGTTGTAATGATGATTTGAGCTCTTACCATCAGACGCAATTGGAACCGTTCACACAAAAAATCTCAAATTTTAAAATTTTTAACTATCTATGATAATGTCAATATTTCCAATAATACGTTCATCATTTTAACTATATATCAAACAAAATCTGTTACAATAAGCCACTCAATTATGGGTCACAACCCAAAAATAAACCATTAAATCTTTATTAAAATGTATATGATGTGTCTCCCATTGACATGATAACAACTAACCTCTAAAACCCTCTCTAACTGAAAGTCCAGTAGTAAAAGTAAGATCACCTGTCAGTTTTATATAATCAGCTCAATCTGAAACCAATAAAATATAATTGTGAGCCATATATTCAATAAATGATAATAATCAAAAACAGATAATAATAATAAACATCTCGGATATACAATAAGTGACAGATAAAATGTCATAACAGCAATATAACATCCAACATATAAACATATCCAAGAATTTATATTTTATCCTGTCTATAACTCAAAAATAAAAGTAAGACAGGTCATCCCAAACTCACATGTGACAATGATTATAAGATTTACCAATAAATAGGCAAAAATCTCTTAGAATCCAATATAAAAAGATAAATAGGGATTCCTTGGTTCAAATGTCAGTGTGAATAACCTGAATATCTATAATAAAAAACAATATGGATTTCATTAAATCCGAATGTCATAAAATCCAACATATGGATTCTACCAAATACAACTCATACATTCTACTGAATCCCAAATTTAAGAAGTATCAACAATAATGAGATATCATGAATAATCTTCTTAAATTTTTTTCTTTCACAATGAACCAAAGGCCACATATTTACCCCCCTAACAGTTAGATAAGTGAGATGAGGTTATCCATGGTATCCTCACTATCCCTACTGTTCTCCCAGAAGTTATACCCGTAGCATACTCATACCATCTATGATAACTCTTGTAAATGATATCCCTAATATTATATCCTACGATGGTTACCTAGCTATAAACATCTCTCCATACTAAGCAGCATACCTCATCACCACCCTGATATGAAAATCAATATCGGATAAGTATAGACAATACTAAAGTATCGTAACCTCCCATTTGATAAGATATCTTAATATTTTCATACGTTTTTCTTAACATTGACCGTAAGATGCCAATAATATATATACTCGCGCATCCAAATGTACATAAAGGAGTTTAACAATTTCAACGATAGAAGTTTCATTCGATACGGATAAGGACAATATGCACATGATCAAAGATAACACAAATAATATCACCATCAAAAAAGAGTGAAAGTACCAAAGATCAACCAAGTATCTGTCTATATCATATCTACTAACTAACTGCAGCCTTCTATGTCCCACAACACTTAATGATGCCATAAATCATCCAATTTCAGTAAAACTAGTACGACCTCCTTTGACATTCGAATTTCAGTTATCGTACGATTTTAACAACTATTATCAATATTCTGATTCTCATTAAACTTACTTGTACAACCATCGAATATCAAAATATACTTGATCATACTATTACCAAACACTGCCCGATATCATTAAACATAAAATATATTTATAGCTATTATATAATTTAGTGTATATTTTTCTTCCCAAAATATACACAAGTGTTTACACACACACATATATATATATTCATTATTCTAAATTATCATTTAATATAATATATATATTTTTTATCATTTAATATTGATGAGTCGGTCACCTATGTGCCGACTCGGGATCTAGGCCCAGTGCGAGACAATGATTCAAAAGTTACAACCCAGGAGAAGGCCCCCACGGCCCAATGTTCAAGATCACACGACCCAGCACCACCCACCGAGACATGGGCCAATAGAATTACCCACTAAATGCGACCCATAAGCGTATGTCCCAATATCGCTAGCTCATTGACTCTAACTCAGCAGAAATGCGACCCATACCCATTTGTCATGTTGGGCTCGCCAAAAAGAAAGGCACCAATACGTTATTCCTTAAGAAGGAAGGGCCAACTGGCCCGCACCCCATGATTCCCTCTACAAATACCTTCTTTCTCCTGCAAGAGAGGGAGGAGGGAATAAAGGGGGCTCGAACAATCGCAGAAGAACTCTCTCCAAGCTCACAAAAATGGAGAACGAGGGAGACGACGTAGGGTATGCGACAATTAGTTTTTGAGCTTCCGCCGGAGGCTAATCTTTCTTCCTTTCTGATTATCATTCCCATTTATCAATCTAGAAATTAACTTGAGTGTTAAAGAATATATTGGAGAGCGATTCTTACCAATCATCTGACCTCTTATTCATTAATTATGGTGTACAAGATTCAGATTTACAGTGACAAAGAACGAATCCACTCCAATTCTACCTACCGTGGAAGATTGAATAGATCCCTAATTCGTATAACAACTCAGATTCAGAAACGCATTAAATATAATATACATATTTAATATTATTTTATATAATATACATATAATTATGTATGATCCCACAGACTATCTCTCCTATTATTTTCTCTTCCCTAACATTCTTTTCTTTTTCTTTACTTTTCCTTTTTATGTTTCCTTTTTCCTTCTTTTCCTCCTTTTTCCTTTCTCCCACTCTAATTTGTCTTCACCCGACAGTGAATCGGCACAGAACAATGGCACTGATCATGGGAACCACTAATCAATTTCGATTCTCTCCACTATTAACGTGATTTTTCCATAAAATCATACTTATCCTTCGATTTTGATCAATTTCTCCCCCCCTCTCTCTATAACCGGCCGAAATGGTTTCAACATTAACAAGCAGATGATTTTCTCATCAATTTAAAGGACGGTTATGCTCCAAAATTAACCCCCCTAGACCTGCTATCATAAAACGTTTTAAAGCACATACGACAATTTTGGGGCTAATCAAATGGTTAGAAATCCGACTATATATTCAACTCCTCCCAAAAAAAAGTAAAAAAGTGATCCTCGAAAAAGACAAACAAAGAGTGCATTCTAATGAACAACGTCCTCCCAACTCACACTCATCCTCATCCTATTTCAAGCTTTCCACATCTTTCTTTCTGCATCTTTCTATTTTCATAGAAAATATTACTGATTTGAATATTAGAGGATATATCAGGGAGTGAGTCTGATATACCTCTTATCGCTTATTTATCTTATTGTAATGTATTGGGTTAGGATTTGCAGTCATAAAAATCTGACCTACTATTATTCGAACCAACCAAGTGATTGATCTAGTTCATTAGTTCATGCAATATTTCAAGTCTCTGAAATATATTATTATTATTATTATTTATAAAAATAAAAATTACACCCAATTGCCATTTAAAATAGAAAGGAAAATAACATAATGGCTAATGGAATGATAAGATAGTGCAAAAGAATTGGTTAAAGAGAATTATTCGATTCTGAACGGGAGAGCCTTCATCTTTTAAAGAGATTGAATGAATTATATTTCAAACTTGATCTGTCTATTTTAAATAAATGGTTAAAATTTAATAACTATTTTAAAAAAATTAATTAAATTATAGTTTTTCATTTAAAATAAATAGTCTAAACAACTGCTGACCGAACATTGATATGTGGTGAACACAATGGATGTAATGCCATGAATATTTAGAATATATTATAAAATTAATTTTGATAATTATTTAATAATTTTAATTACCCATGGACCTAAAATTAGTATAGTTAGACTAATATGTAGGCTCAAATAAATTAAAATATTGGATCAATGGATTTAGGAATAAATGTTTAGGCCATTAAATTAAATTAAGATTAATTAGTAAATTAATTAAGTTAATTTAATTATGAACTGAGCTAACTAAACTTGGATATGGTAGGTGGACCTTGGTGTATCAAAATATGTTGACTGGAAATATAATAAAGATAAAAATACTAAAATTAAGATATAATTTATATATATAATAATTAATAATAATAATAACAAATACAAATAATAATAATAATCATAATCATAATCAGACGAATGAATGAAAAAAAAGAAAAAAGGAAAAAAAAGGAAAAGAGAAGAAATGAAAGGAAGAGAGAAAGAAAAGGATAGGAATGAGAATAAGGAAAGATAGGGGGGAAAGGAAAGAAGGAAGGCGTGCGTATGGGAAGCGGCGAATGAGGAAGGTTTCAACTCACATGGAAATTAGGAGGAAGCTCTAACCGGCTCTTCTCATTATTTAAGCGGCGGTAGGGTTAGGAGAGGAGGAGAAACCGGGAACAAGGAGGACACACCGAATTGAACCGATGACGCCAATCACGAAATTGAGGCAAGTAAAATTCCTATCTTTATAAGTAAACTTTCACATTGCTAAATAAATTCTTCCTTCATGTTTATTCATATCAAATCTCTGATTTCATGTTGGGAATTGGGAAAAAATCGGTGAAAACCAAGGGTTGCAAAATAGGGCAACCGAACGCAAAGCCACGGCACTATGAGCAATCGGCCGACATGTTGGGCTTAAGGATGAATGGTGATTCAGTAATTTACCCAGTGGAATCCTAACGTATCGATTTTTACACCTTACACCCCTCTGATTTTCAAAATTTTGACACGGTCGCGGAAACAGAGCAACGTGCTATGTTTCCTGTTCCCAGTCGGATACGGTGACCTGGCAATGGCAAGAAGAATTGAACCCCATTATTTTGCAAGTAAATCTTCTCTTCTCCTCATTGATGCTGATTCTCCTGTTTTCCCACCATGATTTGTGAAAAATCAAATGTATTGTTGGCAAATTGAAAAAACAGAGCCTTGGTTTTGGACAGTGAAAATGGGTGGTTTCGAGAGACTTTCACTTGGACTGTCCGGGTCAGGTTCAAAAACTCGAGTTCGGGTCATTATAATTTAATAGTATTAAAGAATTAAGATTATGTGTGAATACTTGAGGATTTTTCATTTTAGAAGACTTACAAGACTTGGTACTTTGAAGTTGTGACTTACTAAGTGGTTCGAGAACTTAACATATTTGTGATCATTCTAGGACGAGGAAAATCTTGCACATCCTTGAGGACTTGAAAGATCATTGATAATTCTAAGTCTCAACATGTATCATATATCTTGGGTTTATGATTGAGAATGTTCTAGATCAATTAGGAATGGGTAGGCAGAATATTAGAATAGGTTACGTTATGAACCTTCTTTTTCATACTGTTGAAGCGATGAAATAGGGGAATAGACTATTCTTTTTGTGGAACTCATGAAGGCATTGCAAGATTCGGAAGACGAGGTAAGCAGAACCCCAGATTCATTGGACCATTCGTGATATTGGAGCAAGTAGGTGAAGTAACCTACCGATTTGCTCTACCATCATCTTTAGCGGGGTGCACGATATGTTTCACATATCTATATTAAGAAAATATATACGCGATTAGTCACACGTAATTGCGCATGACCAACTACAAATCTAGGATGACCTATCTTATAGTGAGGAACTGGTGCGGGTTATGAATCAACGAGGTAAGATCCTACACTCCAAGATAATACAACTCGTAAAAGTCATTTGGAATCATCAAGACGATGGTGATGCGACATAGGAGACCGAAGCAGATATGCACGTAAAATATCCACAACTCTTCGAGGATTGAGGTATGTTTTTGAGGACGAAAAATCTTTTGAGTGAGGGAAATTGTAACGCCATGAATATTTATAATATGTTATAAAATTAATTTTGATAATTATTTAATAATTTTAATTACCCGTGAACCTAAAATTAGTATAATTAGACTGATGTGTTGGCCAAAATAAATTGAAATATTGGATCAAGAGATTAAGGAATCAATACTTATACCATTAAATTAAGTTTAGATTAATTAGTGAATTAATTAAGTTAATTTAATTACGAATCAAGTTAACTAAATTTGGATATGGCAGATGGGCTTTAGTGTATCAAAGTATATTGACCGAAAATATAATGAAGATAAAAATACTAAAATTAAGATATAATATATATATATATATATATACATAATAATAATAATTATTATTATTATTATTAATAAGATGAAGGAAGGAGAAAATAGAAAAGAGAATGATAGAAAAGAAAAGGAAATGAGAGGAAAGGAAGAGAGAAAAAAAAAGAAAGTGAATAAGAAAAAAGAAAGAGAGGAGGGAAAGGAAAGAAAGAAGGCGTGAGTATGGGCAGCGGCGAAGAAGGAGGGTTTCGGCTCATAAGAAAATTAGGAGGAAACCCTAATTGGCCCTTCTCAATATTTAAGCGGCGGTAGGGTTAGGAGAGGAGGAGGAATCGGGAAGAAAGAGGACTCACCGAACCGAACTGCTGCCGTCGATCACGAAATTGAGGCAAGTAAAATTCCTAACTTTACAAATAAACTTCCACCTTACTAAATAAATTTCTTCTTCATATTTATTAATATCAAATCTCTGATTTCATGTTGAAAATTTAGAAAAATTCAGTGAAAACCAAGGGTTACAAAATAAGGCAACTGCACGCAGAGCCACGGCTCCATGAGCAATCGGCCGACATGTTGAGCTTAAGAATGAATAGAGATTTAGTAATTTACCTAATGGAGTCCTAAAGTATCGATTTTACACCTTACACCCCTCTAAATTTTGGGATTTCAGCACGGTCGCGAAAACAGAGCACCGTGCTCTGTTTTCGGTTCCCAATCAGGTTCGGTAACCCGGCAATGGCAAGAAGAATTGAATCCCGCTATTTTTCAAGTAAATCTTCTCTTCCCCTCATTAATGCTGATTCTCTTGTTTTCCCACCGTGATTTGTGTGAAATCGAATGTATTGTTGACAAATTGGAAAAACAGAGCCCTAGCTCTGGACAGTGAAAATGGGTGGTTTTGAGAGATTTTCAATTGGACGATCCGGGTCGGGTTTGGAGACTCAAGCTCGAATCGTTACAACGAATGGTCAGCCTTGATCGTCCAAGGTGGGTGGGGGAAGACCTACTAGGATCGTCAACAGATACTCTCTCGTCAATAGTAAATGCAGAAACCCAAATACTTATTTCAAATTATTTATTCAATAACTTAACAGCGATCTTTAAAATATATCTAATAAGTCATACTTCGGCGGCGCCGACTCCAGAGAGATTTTCAAAAAAAAAAACTCTTGAGAGGAGAGAGGAGTTTAATCGTTGTTTGTCCGGTTTTCGCTTCTTCCAGTGCGCCACGTATGCATGATAAGAAAAGATTCAAAACCGGTTGAGGGCCTGGGCTTCCCTCTCGTTGGGCCCATATCTAAAATGGCTAGCAACGCAAAACCATCTAGGCCCAAAAAGATGACGACATGACAAACAAAAAAGATTCTGTTATAGTCATCTTAATTATTAAAATCATTTTAAAGTAATCAATTATAGCCCTTCTTTTTCTTTTTTTTTTTTTTTTGATGTGTAGTGTTAATTTCCAAATTCTGTATTATAATGATATATATTAACTATTAGATATATGAAATTAATTGCATATTTGAAAAAAAAAAAACATATGTTACATAATCATGTATTAGTATATTAATATATTCTTACTGCATCGGCATCCCTCTCAAATTCAATAAGATAAAATAAATACAGTTTCACTTTGAAAGCCAAGTCATGAATTGACAAGATGGATATCGACCGGAGATATAGCTTGGATGAATTGATGAATAGCCATAGCTTGGATGAATTGATGAATAGCCCGAACAAATATTGAAATTTATAAAATCATCAATAAACAAATCATAGATAAAGGTAAATAATTACCATGCGGTGTAAACTGAACAACAAAATGGTGAATAGGAATAATGCCGTCAAATGGGTCATATCGTCATCTTTTTTAACAATTAAATAAATAGTCAATTTATTTTAACAATGCGATAAAGCGCTATCTACTTTAATAATTTTAACAATGCGATAAAGCGCTATCTACTTTAATAATTAGATAAAAAATCATCTATTTAATGACTGGACGGATAGTTTTCAAGAGAGTTATCTATTTTAATAATAAAATACAAATGGTCATCTTTTTTTTTAATAGTTGAAGTTAAAATCTATTTTTAACAATTGAGGCATAAGGTTGTCTATTCTAGCACTCAATGATAGATAGGCATTAAGGACCAATGTAAAAAGCCATCTATTTTAACAGTGTTATTTATTTTAATAACTAAAAGCATCGAAGTGTCATAAATAACAGAATCAGGACCTACAGGAAGAGTAAAAAGTTATCTATTTCAATAATCAAGTATAAAGAGTCGTCTTTCTTAACATTTGAAAGTAAAAAATTGACTTTCTCAACAATTAAAATAGAGAATCGTTTATTTCTATGACCGATACATGAACTCTTTTATTTTAACAATTAATGACATGAAAACAGTATAAATAATATAATCAAGATTTATAGGAAGGATAGGGTGGCATATATTTCAATGATCGAAGGTAAAGAGCAATTTTTCTCAATAACTTTAGGTAAAGAACTGTATTTTTCAATGATCGAAATAGAAATCTATTTATCTCAACAGCCGAAGCCATCGAGCCATTATTTTAACTACCAAAGGAAGAAAGTTTTCTAATTTAATGATTGAATCAGGCAAAGAGCTATATCTAATACTATGTCAAAAATTATATTATTGAATATTATATTCCTATATACAATAGAGGTATATATAAAACATTAAAACTCTACTATAAGAAAATAACTATATCTTTAAGAAGCTAGTAAAACATGAAAAAGAATATTTACATATCTAAAAATCATCTATAAACATATAAATATATTATTATTTTATTAATGACGACAGCTACAGTAATAATAATAATAATAATTTCTAGGCTGGAGGCCTTTTAAACAAGATTTTGAAACATCATATTGGAGGGGCCGTGCCAGGCAAGAGCTCCCATGTGTATGGTTCCCTTTATTTGAACATAAATATGATTCTTTTATTTGGGGGAGGGGGGGTTTGGGCATCACAATAATTGAGAAAATTTTGAAGAGAAATAAAGAAATTGAAGGAAAATTGTTCAAAAGATTTCTTATTAAAATGGAGTGAAATGGGAAAAAGTATATTTTCTAGTTTGTTTTTATTTATTTATCATTAAAGGATCAAAAATTTAACAGCTAAGTTTATTTAATATAATTTTTATCCTTGTCTCCACACAAAATATAAGAAAATATAAATCTTTTTATCTATATATTTACTCTCAAATTATCTTTTAAATTAGTTTTATATAAGATAGCCACATTGAGTGATACATATTTTATTTAAATAATAATAATAATAAATTGTGTTCAAAATAAAAACTGACATGTCCGTTACAGGCAGAGAAAAGTCTGCCGTTGGCAATCGGAGGTTAATTGTCTAGTTATTGCCACCAATGCCGTTCTTTGGCGGTTAGAAACTAAACACCATAACCAATTATTTCGATTAAGATATAGCAAAGTTAAGGTGAAAATAAACACCAAATAACTATTATCTCTTGCAAAGTAAATAATGTCATACCACATTGCTATCGTGTTCTATTTTTGACTTAAATAAAAAATGACTGAATAAAAACCGATCCAAGTAACTTACAATTGAGGTCATGCACATCACAAACAGGCCAGTGAAGACGTCGAGGTAAGCCTCCTGCTATATATAAGTCAGTATGTATTCAAATTGAAAAAAAAAAAAGATAAAAAAAAAAAGAATAGTTACAACTCCCTTAGGCCTAATGGGGTGTTTGACCCGCGTAATTGACCCGCGTGTAAGGCTCGGTAAAATTGTTAGAATTGGTAGGAAGTTAAGTTCCTTCATGTTTTATACACATAGAGGCCTGGTGTGGCCTATGTGAGGGGAAAGTTGTGTGTACAAGTAGCTTGTTTGGGTTAAGTTAACCTCTCAAGAGAACACTGTGTGTTTCTTTAGATGAGAAACTATTTTCTAAGACTTAAGATATCTTCGATCGAAAGATTCATAATAGTTTGTCCTTTATAAAAACTCTTTATATTTTTAAAATTTCAGCTTCTTTATTGTTTTTGGGTCTGTTGTATTTATAAAAAAGTTTACAAGTTACGGAATTGGCCAAGTACCCAGGGCTTAGATAGTAAGTACAAATTGCTCCATGATCTCTCTGAGTGCCGCAAAGAATTTTAATCAACTTCCGTCCGACAACCGTTTTTTTTTTCAAATGTGATAGGTTTAGCTTTTGACATGACAAGCTTATTTTTTATTGATTAGCTAAGCGGCCGACCATTAGTTAGTGTGGACATGTCTTGCCGGCTACATGAGCCTCCCAACCTTGGATAACAATTGTAGTAACCCTGATTCCACATAATAATATATTGTTCATTTTAGCCCGTCAGTATAAGTTTATATTTATACAGTTTTATTATTCCTAGATTTTTATAAAAAAAATGGCTGTTATAGGGATACCTAAGTCTTATTTTAAGGCACATCTATTTCCTTTTAGTATATAATATAAAATCTCATGCACCAACTCCAACAGTAATCCTATCGTGGCCCCATATTTTCACACCGAGGACTTTGGTCTACTAGAGAATCATGATTTACCGACTTCATTTAATGTAAGGAAGTTGCCGTATTGATTAGACTTTATCAACTGGAATGTTTGGGGCCAATCCTATTTATAAGGAAGTTTTGACACTCTTTTAAGTACTTGTATCATTTAATATGCTTCAATACTCGATAAAAATAATAATTATTTTATTTATATTTTAGTACATAGGGTAACATATTGAGTATTTGCAATATATATTTGTCTGCGGTGTGAACATATATACTACTAAGTAGAAATGGATGGAATTTACATAAAATTAAACACCATAAAATCATTTTTATGACTGCAAACAATCATCTTATTGATGTTTCAAAAAATAAAAAAAGAAAAACTAACCGTTGGGGATACTGCACAAGATCAAATCCCAAAAAAAAAAAAAAAAAGTCAATAGTTTTATAATTTTTTATATTTTTAAGCTAATAAATTTAAAATACTCTTTTAATAAAAATAGTCAATATTTTGACTAATTTTATATAAATAGTGGAATCACGTTAACTAATAAATAATTTATATAAATTTAATTAAAAAATAATTAAATTAATAAAATATTAAAATTTAATTATTTATGATGGGTCCAATAATGTATAAATTGGTCCCGAATCCGACCTACAGGAGATTGACGCTCCGATGGAGTTTTCTCCAAATCCAAGGCCCAAAAGTATCACGGATGGCCAAGGTGGGTCAATCTGAAATTATTCAATAAAAAGCAAGCGATTAGAGCTACACATCACTGCACTCGTAGTTGCCCATCCCACACAACAATCTACACCCGACAACACAATGCACGCGAAACTTGTCATACGCGGTCACGATAATTATCCTGACAACCCAATGAATATCCGTAAAATATCCGCCGATACAACGTATTACTCTCAAGATGGCAAGCGCACTTTGCAACATTTTCAAGAAAAGTCATGATTACCATACTTGCCCCACACATGCCAATTGAAATAGCGCGACGGATCTATAAGGGCAATGACATTAGCCACAAAGCCTAAGGAATGCTACACCAACTCTAACTCTATAAATACTCCTTCACCCTACAGAAAAAAGGTACCGAATAATTTTTACCCTCAATCACTCATGAAGGATCGAAGAGATCTCTCTCTCTCTCAAGCCACTCAGCCTACAAGTGTACTCTCAAAGCCACTTCCTAATCGAGTGGACTCACCAAAGTTCAATACTCTGTAAACAATCATTTTTTTTGGTAAGTAACTCCGTAAACAATCAATCCCCCAAATGTACGCCTCTACGCATCATTTTTACACATCCTTTTATCTTTCTATCCGTTTGAGAAGATTTCTTACTTGAGTGTCGAAAAATATAATAAAGAGCGAGTCTCGTCGTTCTCTAATTTCTCATTTGTCAGTTGTGTTTTATAGAATCCAAATTTAAAATAACAAAAATCGGATTCGCTTTCAATTCGACCTATTAGGAAGATCAAATGATTCCCTAATTTATTTAATAATTTAGATTCAAAAAAACATCATGATGGTCCAGTAAACTCAACCCGAAAAAAAAAATCGCTCAACCATTTCGTTTTATGGACAGGCAGCTATCACGGGTAGTTCCGATGGTTGTCCGTCAGAGATAATTCGGTAGGCAATTCAACCGCATATTTATTCTATAAATACCATAACGGTGCCAGCATTAAAAGGGGAGCACACGGGGAAAAAGAAAGAATGATCTAGAGAGAAGAGGCCAAATAAGGAAGACGAGAGAAAGAAAAATGAGACTTTACAGGAGCACTATCCTCTAAGTCCTCTCAAAATCTTTCTCTCCTATCAAGTGCCCGACCATCCTTCAAGAACACCTCGACCATCTAAGACACCCCTCTACAATAAGAGCATCTAAGACGCCCCATGGTGGAAGCACCTCCAATTCATCCGTCTTCCGGATACACCTGAACAATCAATCCACCGATACATGTATTCTCCTTATATCTTTATATTTCTTAAAAAAAAATTTAATTTGAACGTCAAAGGATTTACGGTGAAAGTAATTCTCGTCGTTATCTAACCTCTCATTTTCAATTCTGTTGCGCAGGTTTCATATTCAAAGCTATGGAGATCGGGTGCCAGATCGATCCAACGTTAAGATTTGATTCGCGGCCTCTAATTCGTAGAATAATTCGAATTTATGAAATACAATATATCAATTTATATATTTATTTATAATATTTTTACTGATGTATATATATTTAATTAATTAAACTGAGTCCGTAAGATGCATTGTTCTTTCGAAAGTGGCTTTTTTGCCATATTCCTAGAAGGCCGTAAGATCAATATGATTAAAGTCGTCACGATCGGATCGGTTGATAGATAAAAGAAGATCGATCGATCCTGCGTGGTAGTGGAATTTCTGCAGTACGTTATCATGTGCGCTTTAGACCGTAAAGATCGTGTCTCTTCGCATATTCACAGTGATCCCCTTTTAATAAATTTTGACCGTTGAATTTGCAGTACGGAAGACGCTCCATCACCATAGCACTCTATCGTCCATTATTATATCATATTCAGTTGGATAGCATTAAATTTTCTTTCCATGTTATTTGTATTAAAATTTTTACTTTCTAATCTGATTGCTCTTGTAATAAAATTAATAATTTAAAAATTATTATTTTTAAAAAATTAAAAATAAATAATCAATCCTCTTTAATTGATATAATTACTAACAGTCTAAAAAAATAATCTATCAAAAAATTTGGCTCATAATAAAATAGAGATCTAGTCGACCCATATAATCTAAAATTGATAGATAAGTCTGTTAGTCTTATTCGGACAGTTTATTTTAAAAATAAAGACGAAATCAATTCCAACCAACTGGAATAAACAGTTTTCTTTTTTTATTTGTCACAACGGATTCGGTTGCCAGTCAGAAACCGCCAGTCGAATAGTACAATCTTATCGATCTGGATGGTTCCTTAAGCGGTTGGTAAAAAATATCGACTATCCATTATTTTTATATAAACTCCTCATTCCCAACATAAAAGGAAACACTCAATAAAAAAACTTTCCAATTGCAATCCTAAAACGTTTCAAGCGCACTTTCTCGTTAAGGCGTTTCTATTAAGCGCACTTAATAAAAATATTTTTACAAGTATTCTCATTTTATATTCTCTCTTTTCTTTTCATAAATAAATATTATTGATTCAAGTACAGGATGATACATCGGTGAGTGAGTCCCATCAATTTTTTGACCGCAGATTTATTGTGTTATATAAGATTAAGATTTGGAGCATACAGAGACTAGACTCGCGTCAAACCCGTTAGATAATGTAAAATAGTTCCTGACTCCGTAATCCGTATAATAATTTTGATCCGATAATACATCACTCTTAGCTGTTGAAATAAATTAATATAACAATAAAATAACTATTTTTTAAAAAATATAATAAGGTGTAAATAAAATGGATAATTTATATTTTATTATTTGGTTATTTAATTGGAATATATACAACTAAATTATAAATTATTTTTTTAATATTTTATATACAATAATAATAGAAAATAACTTATGTAAAATAATTTTTTATCTTTACCCAAAGAAATACTATTTTGGCAAACACTAAAAAGTTTAAATAGATATGACAAATATCGAATTGTCTAATATATCTAATCATACATATTTAAAATTTTATAAAATTTAATCAAGGCATATTAATAGATGAACAATGTCAAAAAAAAAAAAAGGCTCAGTTAATTTTTAAGATCTAGTATGACCACAAATGAAAGTAATCTGTTTGGGCTAACCTAGCATTGATTATAATTTTTTATAAATATATTATTTTAATTTAAATAATATTAAATTTAAAAAGTTATTTACATAAATTATATTTTTTATGTAATTAATTTTGTTATATAAAGATTATTTATTTAAATATTACTCAGGTAATATTTTACTTTATATATCATAGTTTTTAAAATGTATTCTATTTTAGGTATTTCTCATGTGGCAACGAATTTTTAAAATACTTAAAAATAAAGATAACCAAAAATATATATATTTGAATAATTATTACTGGATAACCAAAAATATAAATACCATAGAATTTGGATTTTTTTATTCATTAATTTGAATGAATTATAATTCATTTTATAATGATAATAATTAAACGATAATAATAATTCTTATCATTGTAATAATTAAACGGTAAAATAATAATTTTATTAAGAATAAAGTAAAAATTAAATTTTTATTCATTCTTACCAAATATAGTGCCCTTGATTTTTTTTATATATGTTTATTTGGAAATAGCTATTTCTAAATATTTTTTATATTTACCCTTATTTCAAAGTAAATTTAATCAAAATCAGATATGGGTTAAACTTGAATTAGGTTTAGATAAAATTTTTTATCCACTAAATAAGGCTAAGCCCAACACCGCCCATGTTCAAATTTATAATCATACCCATCTATAATCTAAATCGAAAAAAGTTCAAACTAAAATAGAGACATTTTTATTTTAAAGTATTTTTTAAAAAATTATAACTACTTAAAAAATATGAAAAATATAAAATATTTTAAAAATTATAATGTATAGATTAAAATATTACCCAAAAATATATTTATATAAAAATTGTTGATTACTTATAATTATAATTTATTAAAATAAATTTTAAATTTAATTTTTATTTAAAATAAAATTATATATTTATTAAAAAATCGTAACCATGGCAAGGTCGGATGAAATCGGTCACTTATGCCCGTAATTATACCTAATTAAAAAAATAAAATTAGACATAATTCTTTAATTGTGCCCATTTATAATATTATATATATTAATTAAATCTTATAAAATTTTAGGTTGATAAAATGAATCCAATTAAGCAACCTAATTTTTATCAGATCTATCTCAAACTTTTTAGCATATCTTAAAATATTATTTTTTTAAATAATAGTAAAGAATTATTTTATATAAATTTATAAATTACTATTCTTACTATTTTTATATATCAAATGTTAAAAATTTTATTCCAAATTTAATTTTATTTATTTTAAATTATTGACTAAATAAGAGAATAATAATTTTTAAATTTATTCTTATCCCATTTTACTTTTTAAAAATAGTTATTTAATCTATATATTATTTAATTTTAGTAACCAAATATAATGTGAAATTTATAAAATTTGGGATGAAATAGTCAAGATTTTAAATTTATATAAAAATATATAAATATTTTATTCTTTTTACATTATAAATATTTAATATTTTAACATTACAAGAAAGAAAATAATATTTTTTAATATTTTTTCTTTTTTTATTATATTGAACCAAAAATTAAAATATTACGATCTTATATATATAATTTCTCAATCAGTTGAGAAATATGAGGCGATTGAGGTTGGAATAGTGCTTGTGGTCAATGGCCGTGTTTGAATTTTCATCGATGAGTGCAAAAGACGCCAGTCACTGGCCTTTGTCAAGGCAGTCAAACTCACTTTTATCTTGAGATGAGAACCATATAATCAATAATAAAACTAGTATTTTTTATTTTTATTTTTATTTATTGAGATATAATTTATGAGTATTTTCTGCATGAGGATGAATATCCTTTATTTATTATTAAAATATCTTTAATAATATAATATTTAACCCTTTTATTTAAATTAAGAGACCTATATAATAGAAAATAAATAAATAAATATTGGGCTAGTTAAAGGCCTTTTAATAATAATTAAAATATATTTTTAAATATTTGGTTCTGTGTAATTAACCCTTGTTTATCACATGCAAGCATAAGTTACGTTAAAGGTGCATTTGGAGAAACATTTCCCAAATTTTTTTATACTTATTTATTTATTATTATATTTTTTATAGAGTTTTATTTATTCATTATTATATATGTTTATTTGACGATGTCATATGACTTTTAAAACTGACTGTTTTTTCATAACTAGTATTCGATAATTAAAATATCCTAATAATCATTATTTATTGCATAATATCTCATATTTCAATTTGTTCATTTCATTAAGAAGATATGGAGATAAAATATATATATATATATATATAAAATATAGTTTAAACACATAAAATTTAGGCAAAATAAAATGCATGTAAGAAAAAGGTGATTTATATGCGATTATTTTCACAAAAAGTTGTCTATAAAATTTTAAAATAATATAACAAAAAATAGTTTAAAATTATATTTTTTTAAAATAATATTACAATACTAAATGAAGGAATTATAAAAAATTAATTTTAATAAAATTTATAATATTATTATTATTATATAATGCGTACATGGATCCGACTTCGAACAGATTCGAATTTGTCTGGATAGTTCGACCCGGCTCCGTTCAATAAGTTTGAATCCTGCACACCATTAAAGTGAACGGAAGGTCAGTGTGTCGGCGAGAGATTGTCCCCCCAAAAATACTCCGGCGCTCAAGTCAGTAAAAAACTTTTAAAATAAGGAAGGTAAACTAATAAGTAAATGAGAGAGAGAGAGAGAGTAGGATGGTCGGGAGTGTTAGCCCATTGAGAATATTTGTACTCGCTTCCTGCTCACAAAGAGCGTGCGGAAGCGGCGTCCTAAAAGAGTGAAAGTTTTAGAAAACAATTCTCAGAAAGTCGGAAAGGTCTCTTGAAATCTGGAGGCCTTTGATAGGATTGGATGATGAACGCTTGTGTAGAGGGAAAGAGAAGATGAGTATCTATTCAAACTCTATAAGCGTTCATTGGTTAGACTGTATGAAGTATTTTAGGAAGCTTGTTCTGAATGTTCTCAATAAGACAAGTTAGGGTGAGTACGAGAGCTTCTATTTCTGTGTGAGTATGTGTGTGCGTTCATGAGTATGTGTGGGTCTTCCAGAACGAAGACCTCAAGCTTATATGGATAACAGGAGAGCCATCTTCTCTCGGCAAGATAGCGTGTTCTTCTTGACCAGCAATGGCGGTCAAATATTAGGCAAAAAATACAAAAATGTTCTTTTTTTAAAAAAATTGTTATGGATTGGTGGCAATAAATAAGTGATTTGATGGATCATTTTTTGTTGCTGAGCGTGCCAGAAGATATGCAAATCATCTCAGCTCTCTGTGACCGTTTTGACTCTAACAGTGGCGGTGACTTCCTTACCCCATTTTCGGAGAAGATCAGCTTTTAGAAAAGTAGGTAGTCATAAAAGGATCGTTATTTTTCGTGCACGAGTCCGCCTGTCAATTTGGGTTTGGGCCGTAGCAAGTTTAACGCCATTTTGGACCGGGGCTTTTGATATTTTAGTCAACGCGAGTTGGACCTTTTTAAAAATCGCTGATTGGCCGCATTTCCGTCTCGTCCTGACGGTCAACGCTTATGTTAATCGTTTTGGACATTTTAGGATATGTGACTTCGCTTCCTGTTGGGCCGTTATTGAGTTGGTATAAATGAGGAAGAAATTATACTAATATTCTTTTTTAATAAAATTTAAAATCAAATATTATGATATACCTATCATTATATTTATTCTTTTATTTATTATTATTATTGTGTTTTTGATCAAATGTGTGAACAAATATTTAATGCCAAAGATTTCGAGGTGAACTAGACTCTCACGTTTGAGGACTCCATCCCTATGCCGACCCAACCTTTAGATTCGGGGTATTTATCTTATTAAAACGGGTTGATTTCAATTTTTTATAAATAAGATCATTCGATTAATATTACTTTTAATAGTAAATAAAAACTAATTAGTATTTTTTAATAATAAATAATATAATTATTTAATCAATATTAAATAATTATAATTAAAAAAATAGGTTCCCAAAATTCTTCTGATGCCATTCCACAGGGAAAAAAAAAGAAGAAATAATGAAATGGCTAAACCATCACTCGACTGCCAATTATATCACAAATTTCTGCTCCCCATGCAATCAAATAATGCAGGTGTGGCAGGTATCCACCAAATTATCATTCAATGAAATGTTATATATATGTATAATCATGAACCCACGCTGGCATTTTGTCCCTACCACTATTGGTCTTATCGGGTTAGATGCTGAAACATGAGACCCTAGTGATTTTAGATCAACACATTTAAATAATATAATATTTTATTTATTAATATATAAAATAAATATATTATTTAAATATATCTATTATGTATATATAAGGAGAAGCCATTGTCGATTATGGTCAAATATTAGGCCAAAAAAATATAAAAATGTACTATTTAAAAAAAAATTAATTATTTTTAAATATTTTTTATGTATTCTCAATAAAATTAAAATACAAAAAAATATAAATAATGTTTTAATATTAGACGTAGGTAGAAGTTATTTTAATATTTTATTTTTTTTTGGTAATGTTACACTAAAGACGAGACTTCAGAAGCCATTTTAATTGGTTGGTGACTTCCTACAGCCCAGTAAATACCTTTTTTCCCATCTAACCAGAAGAAATTATTACTTCTCTAAATTTAGAAAATAAATATTTCCTTAAAGTCGGTGTAATGAAGGTTGTCTAAACGCAGGAAAGAAGAAGCCGTGTGAAATACAAATTCCTTTTCCACGTGGCACTTTTGAATAAATTTATCATTTCTTTAAAAGTAGAGTTTAATATATACTTTATAATCATCCATAAATATAGTTAATAATATAGTATTTTATTTATTTAATATTATAGTTAATTAATTATTTTTAAAAATAACTCCTAAGTTTGAAAAAAGCATAATAGAAATTTACCAAGGCAGGAGAGCTGTAAAAGGTGGCTAGTCAGCTGGCCAGTAGATTTCGATGACGTACGAAATAAGGTTACGTGACCTAACTCATTGATGTAATGGAATACCAGATAATTTTTTTATTTTAATTATTTAAAATAATTACTAATTATAACAATTTTTTAATAATCAATAATTAAAATTTAGATTTTGGTGGATTTTATATGTCATTAACCCAATCTATCCCGCTTTTCCAACCAGTATATGGAGACAAGTTCCTTCTCCAGTCCTACAAGCATTTTCGTAGTCAAAATATAGTAGAGTGAAAAAGAAATTTTTTTATAATTTAGTGTATATATATATCTATAAGGTTATTTTTTATATTTGAACGTGATAGTTTAAATTAAAAAATTATAATAATAGTAATTATATAAATATTATAATTCAAAGGTATCAATTATTTGATTTTGAAAGGATAATATTCTAATTTCCTAATACCCCCTGTTAAACTCAAAATTGCATCTAGAATACCGACTTGAATTTGAAAATCAAATCAAGATGATAACAAACGGATATGAAGACGACTGTCAATTAATCAACTATAAAAATAATTAAAAAATGAATAATGTCCTTTTCGAGATGATATTGCACAAAATGATGATTAATCTTAATACATATGGTGCATTTATGAAATAAATTATTATGATTATTGCAATAAAGAGGAGTGTCACATAGGAGGAATAATGTGCAACAAATTTGGATAGTGACGAGTAACAGATGAGGCAGGGGATTATTAAAACTAGAAATTGGGGATGGCGGGTTTGCAATAATACCACACGAGAAGAAGAGGTAAACAATGAGCAACTATTTACAACGATATCGATCTATAAAAATAGTGAATAGTAACATAGGCCTGAATAAGTTTGATAAACTTGACTCTAATATCACGTAGAAAATTATAGTCATATGATAGAAAGACAAAGAAGAATTTCTATATTTTTTGAGAGAAAATAAATGATATTTATATTTTGCAACTGTATAACAAGCTATCATTTAATAGAAGGAGGAGGCTGACCAAATTAAAAATTATAATAACAATAATTATATAAATATTTTAAATTAGAAGATATCAACTCTTTAATTAAAAAAAAAAAAATATCCCGATATCTTAATACTAGTACTAAATACTAAATTAACAAAAAATTGGAATATTTGGTATAACACCATAGAAAAATTTTATGATAAATTTGAAATATTATACTTTATTGTGATATCAAATAATTATAAAAAGTTATTTTAACATTTTGATAATAATTTAATTCCAACACATATCTAAAAGTCTTATAATAATTGATAATACAATAGAGTGACGTAACATTATAAAAGTGTCATATGATTTTTATAATGGCTTACAATTTAGTACCAATCATGCATGTTGTCTAAAGTAGGGTAGAACTTTAGTGCAATAATTAGGGAAAATATACCAAAAAAAAAAAAAAAATGCCCACGAAAATATAAAGTGAGATAGAAATAAATCGAACGTGGGACTGCTTGAATTTGATCAACTACCAGATTTTAAATTTCACCTTTGAATAAATACATCAACTACCATCGTGTAAACCTTTAATGGTGTCGGATGTAAGCCAGTCTTACCATAGTGGTGATGTTAATATTTATTCTATAATAATATTTGCATTTATTTTTCATATGAATTGAATAATATGAATCAGTTGATAGATTGAAATCATAAATTAAAGTCGGAGCAAATGATAATGTATTATACGATGAATGCACGTTGTACAGCAATAGTATATATTTATAAAAATCAAAATAAGGTACTATAATGATATAAAATAATAGATATCTTGAAGACAGGTAAATATATCAACAGATTCTTTATATTTTTCTATCTAATTATTTTTTTTATAATACTCTTTTATTAAATATTATTTAAAAAAAATCAAATTGCTTAATAAAAGTTGTCTTGCAGGTATAAAAGGTCTAAATGTTATAAACTTTTTTCCCTTAAAAAGAAGTAATGACGATAATTAAGGAATAAATATTGGCTAATTCTATGCTAGTAATCGTGGTAATATTGATTTTATTAAAATTTATTTTTATTTTTTATTTTATATTCTATTCTGAATAATCTCAATGAGTAAACTTAAGAAAATAATTCATATATATATATTAAACTTCTATGCAAAACTACCCTAATCAATGTAAAAGCATTGGGTAATGATAATATAATTGGGGTTTGTTCAATAGCTTTGTTTAGGGCATAAGTTATATATTAAATATTCTTTCACAAAATTTAAAAAAGCTAACTGCAGTTCTTTTTATGATTTACTATGGACTTACTAACAAGTTCTACTTCAAAACCCTTCTATGGCAGATACTTTAACGTATTAGTTTTTTTTTTCTATTTTATTTGCAACATATAGAAATCAAGCACTTTAGCCCTTAATCTTGCAAAAAGTAAAGAACATGACCCCAAGTGTTAGAAAATTTTAAATTTATGGGCATATGAGCTACTATATTATTGACCCATCAAACTATCTAATCGTTAAATTGTCAAGCGTTTTAATCATAAAATAGTTGTATTATTGAGTTAACATATCACAAGCCTCCTTGATGCCGAGCCGCCAGTACGTTAGGCCGCATTGTCAAAATAATGTAATTTTAGCAAAAAATTTTATGCAGTCAAATTTATACTATTGGTTAATATCAAAACAACAGAACAACTAGAGGTATTAATTCATCACTTTAACCACGATTAAAATATTTAAGGTATTATGCATATGTCAAACTACTCAGAAAATTTTATAAACTCATGAGTTTTTGACAATAGCTTATATTTTAAAATTGAGAAAATGTAACATAATACACATACTCATCCGTAGAAGTTATGAAGATTGTGTTAACAAGTAGTAAAATCACTCAAATAGTTAAAATAATTAATTATAAATAATTTGTCGATAACTATTTTTATCAGTTATTGGCCTGAGAAATGCCAATAAACCACCTGAATATAATGCCAAATCACTTATAAATACAAAATCCGTTAACCATAAAAGGATATCAAGTGCTTTAATATCTTAAATATGCAAAAAGATTATCTGTTTTCTTGAATACTTATTCTTATCTAAAGTAATCAAAAAATACTTATTCAGATGTAAATCTCACAATACTGAACCTAGCATATGAAAAAGACTAAGTTCATGTCATCAAATAATGTTCTATTTCTAAAAAAGTTTAATGCCCGAAGCACTATCTTTCAAAAATATTGATATTATATTCTTCACTTTCTAATTCACCTAGTACAACATTAGTTTAAATGTTAAATGGTAAATTTATAAGCTATTTTTTAGCCTTTTAAAATATTACTTTGATTTACGATTTGCATAATTTATGTTAAAAAATTTAAAAATCGTTTTCAAAACTTCTCAAATTAAGTCTGAATTTATAATAGGTGTTGATTATTTTGAATTGAGAGCATAACATTCCAAATGGTAGACTAATATGGTGATAATCAAGTAACCAAAGCCATTTCGTCCAAAGAACAATTCCTTCCCCACGTGCCGCCACCCAATATTGAACTTCAATATCCTTCTTTCTCTCTCTCTCTCTAAATATATATCAAAATATTATTTAATCATGAACAAATATACCCATAACTGAAACTATATATATTTACATATAATATGTATATAAATTTGAATTATAATTTGAATAAATTCGAATTAAACTATTAAATATTTTATTCGAATCTTACATATCATAATTATAAATAATAATCCGAATAATTTGTGCTTTTTTTATCGATATATTAGTTGACGTTTAAATTAATAAATTTCTCTTAAAATTTGGTACCTGGGGGAGATTGTGAGGATGTAAGAGTGAGGGAGAAATAGAGGGCTTCGCTCCATATCATGTGGAAGAATGAGTTTATTACAAAATTTTTATTCTGTACTTAGTTTTTGACTGTTACATCTATTTTTAAGAGAAATGCGCATATTTATATTCATATCGCCAGTTGATAGAAATTTTATGAAGAAGAATAATCGGTCACAATTTAAGTATTTATATTAGTTAAAAATCGATTAGTTTAATCACTATTGTGCATGTTTTGGATATTAGAATTTTTTGAGGTAATTCAGTCGATGATGATAAGCAATTGTCAGAAGTTAATAGACCAACATTTAAGCTAATTGTGGGTATATAAAGTTATTTATTTAGTTTAACTGCTTTGCTAGGTCAACAATTTGGCTTAGTTAACTATTCGATTGAGTAAATTATTTAACTACATTTATGTATTCGGCTATTTGGGCCTATGACCCAATTTGTTTAGCAACCTTTTGACCATTTGACCCCTCGATCGTCTGTTTGATTCAAATTAAAATTAGGTTATTCTAAAATTTTATTCTTTAAACTTGAACTGATTAATATTTTTTTCATTTCTAAGTTTACTATTATTAGACTCACTAGATTAATTAATCGAATCAGTCCTATTAAAATTATACCCATTAATATACAATCTTAATTTAAATTCTATTATTATAGATTAATATGTATCCATAAATTACCATGACTTTTTAGTTGTCAAGATAAAAAGAAAGTTGGAAATAACTATTATTCCGTATTCCTTCCAAAAAAAACTATAATTTTGCTAAAACAATCCATTAAATGGTTGAAATATAAAATGAAAAATGCTAGCGATTAGCACTATGCACTATCTTAGGAAAATAAACACGTCTTTAACTTAAAATTTTATTTTATAATTTTTATAAATTTATGAATAATTGTTAACGTGTGCAATTAAAAACAGAGAAACAAATGGTCAAATAAATACAAGAAAAACCAAAAAAAAGTACGCAGGGTGAAAATTCTTTGTCCCACGGGATAGGGGATCCTGCTTCTCCCTTGCTTCTTCAATCTCAGCCATTGGATTGAAAAAAATTTAATTGTCAAATTTTAAATATTATTTAATAATATTTATATAATTATTTTTTAAAAAAATAATTAAAATTTTAATTTAATATTTAATAGATATTAATATTATAATTTTTTTTAAAAAATATAATTATATTTAATATTTTTTTATATCTTTAAATTATGATCATTGGATTGATTTTTCATTCAATTCAATGGCCATTGAGAAAAAAACAGGAGATCCTGTTCCTCTAGAAGAAATCCCCAAACCCTGAAATGTAACATTAAATTTTAAAACAAATAGAATATATTAAATAGTAGAACTTTCATTTAAATGTTTTTAAATAAAAATTAATTTCATAAAATAGTCCAAAATGAACAATTTAAAAACTAGAGGTGTAGAAAGGCAGATAAGAAAAATTTTATCTATTAAAGAGATTGGGTCTATTTTTTAAATTGTTAATATTTAAATAATAATTATAATTTAATTATTTTTAAAATATAAAAAATTAATTATTAAATTATATTTATTTATTTTAAAATAAAGAATTAAAATATAAAAAAATGCCTTCAATCCCCCAACCCGTTGAAAGGCTTCACATTCCACGCGCCATTCTGGAAAAGTCGGTCATGGCGGCAACGAAGTCTGACCCGTCGCCCTTCCCGATGACTTAAACCGCCCCCCCCAACGGTCCAATAAGAAACGCACGAAGAGCGAGTGGGACAAACGCGCGCGTTTGGCGGAAGGCTAACTTGAATCCGTACATTTTATAATTCTTAAAAATTTAAATTACGATATAATAAAAAGAATTCCTAAAAATTATAAATAAAATTTAGGATATATTTTAATAAATATTTTTCAAATTTTATTTTTAATGGGTCATAAAAATTTCTTCTAACAGTGGTTTAGATCTAGCCTCCGTGTCCACAAATATTTATTTTGCACATTATAACAAATCGAACAAAAGGTATATAATATCTGGACTCGTTATTTAATATATCTACTTAAATTAATAAATTTTATTCTTAAATTGAAAATTTTGGAAAGAAAATAAATGCTAAAATAAAAACAAGATGGGATGAGTGTGAATTGGGAGAACTTTACTCCATTTAAACGCACTCGCTTACTTGAGTGTTTTTTTTCTATCTGAATTTCTTTTTTTTTGTTTGGAAGGAATTGTATTTACAGTCAAAATTTTTATTCATCTGATTCACCTTTAAAATTGTTACCTATATTAAAAGTTATTTTAAGACAATTTTTAGAAGATATTACTTTTTGTATGTAACTATTAATTAAATTTAATAAAGTAACTGTTTGACTAATAATTATAAGAATCATTTCGGTCATGTTTAGTTCAGATTATTTACTTGTTATCATTATATTTTGATTTTTAGTAACTATCCGTCAGAATTAATATCCTAATTATTATCTTGAAAAATTGTTACTCCGTTATCCTATTTTATTTTATACATCATTAGTTGGGTTGCTAATATTTAAGCCTTGATTTAGCTTTAAATTTGACTGATTTATTTTAAATTATATCCAATAAATTTAACTATAAATATTAAATAAATTGTAATATATTTGATTTAGCTAATTAATAATAAAGGAAGACGTAGAATGATAAATACAAAAAGCGTGTTCCATACCAGACCTCGAGGTAAATACAAAAAGCGTGTTTCATACCAGACCGCAGAATACGCTCCCCATTTTTTATACTTATTGTTCAAAAATAAAATAAAATAAAATTTACGCAATAAATTTCTCATTACACACAATGGGACCCGCCTCTCTCTCTATCTCTCTCTCTCTCTCTCTGCAGTCTTCCCTTCTTCTGCTGCAAACCGACGACGATCTCTCCGCTGTCAAGATTCCTCGCGCCTGTCTCTCTCTTTCTCCTCGCACTTCCTTCTCCTTTGTTATCTCTCTCCTTCTGTCGGGTTCATTGGCAGATCTCTTTCCAGCCTATTTTTTTTGGTAAGTCTCTCTCCAGCCTAACTCCTACGAATTCTCTCTCTTCAGCTTCAGTTTTACGGAATTTGCAATTCCGTTACATATCTTTTTACCGGCGACTTCCCGATTTTCCTTCTCTGGTTAACAGTTGGTTGATGGGCTGTGCTAGCTCGAAATCCGATGACCGGCCGGCAGTCTTGCTCTGCCGCGAACGCTTTTCCTTCCTGAACGAGGCGCTCCATCAGCGATATGCTCTCGCCGAGGCACACGTCGCCTACATGGAGTCGTTGAAGTCCGTCGGCGATTCGCTTCACCATTTCTTCGATGCTGCTGGTGTTACTACTTCGAAGGGGACTGATTCTCCGGTCCTGAACCTGCCGCCGCGAGGGAAGGGAGACCCTGATGAGCCTACGATTCCTCTGTCCGGCGCTGGCCATCTCTCACTCTCTAATTCCGACTCCCACCATCTCTTACTCTCTGATTCTGACGACGAAAATAGCGGCTCCGAGTCGCTTCACCACTTGCATTCTCCGTCGGCTCTTCCGCATCAGGATGGTATTTATCAGGGTCCTGAAACCCTAACCCCGTACCCGGGGATTTATATGCGCATGAACTACATGAAGAAGCAGTCCACTCCTTCTGTCTCCTATGAATGGAGACCAATGAGTCCAGAGAAAGTGCAAGTGGGGGAATCATCTTTTTATGATCCTTATTATTCAGGCTATCAAAACCTCAATTCCAATCATTACAATAATTCAGATGGGTATATGAGTTACGGTGGTGGTGGAATGGGCGGTTTCTTTGGTTCTTTACCGCCTCCTCCTTATGGTTCTCCAAGCCATCAGGTGGGGTCGGCGACGCCGTCTTCATCCACGACGCCGCCGCCGCCGACCGCCTCGGGTTGGGATTTCTTGAATCCCTTTGAGAGTGTTGACACCAATTACCCACCCTACACGCCAAGTAGGGACTCAAGGGAAGTGAGAGAAGAGGAGGGAATTCCGGATTTGGAAGATGAGGATTACCAGCATGAAGATGTCAAGGAAGTATATGGAGCTCAGAAATTTGTTGGTACTGATAATGGTAATGGTAGTGGTGGTGGCAGCAGTGGGAAGAATTTTACAAAGGGGGAGGATGAGGAGGATTTGGGAGTGAATAAAGGAGTTCCCCTGTATAGGATGAGGCCGACCACGTCGGTGGAACATGATCCTGTGGAGTCTGAGGTTCATATGGTGGATAAGAAGGTGGTTGGTGAAGGAGGGTCGGAGGAGCAAGAGAATGTGGGGGCATTCAGAGTACGACGTGGTTTCAGGAATGTTTCTGAAGTTGTGAAGGAAATTCATGTCCAGTTTGGGAGAGCCTCTGCATCAGGAAGCGAACTTGCTGAGATGCTGGAAGTGGGAAAACTTCTGTACAAACGGAAAAATGCCGCCTTTCAAGGTTAGAGAATTATTGTGTTGCACATTTCGGGAAGTTCATCATTACTATAATCGTTCGCAGCTTCCTTGAACTGCTATAATTCTGTACATACATTTGCTTTTGATATGATAGAAGCCACGTGAGAGACTTGTATGATTCGTGCACAGCATCTAAGGATGCCATTTTTTTAAAGCTTGATCCTTGTCGAAATAACCAACTATATGACAGATTTGGCGTGTCTTGCTGGATAGTGATTTGCTTTGTGCTCAAAATCCTAATTTTAGATTATTTTGGACAGTATCGTCGAAGATATTGCACTCAATTACTCCTTCATTGCCTTCTACCGCCAAAGACATCCAGGCTTCATCATCTGCTCAGGATTTAGATGAAGTTGTGGGTTCGAGATCAGGGAACCTTTCATCTACAATGCAAAAGTTGCATCTTTGGGAAAAGAAATTATTGGAGGAAGTTAAGGTATATCCTATCTTTTGGAGCTTTTGTACTAAAGGCAGAATCTCTCACTGGTCCATTTGACACTTTCTTGAGTTGGAGGTCTATATGCCGTTTTATACATTGTTCTACCCTAAAGAGGCCTGTTATGTGCAAATTGTGACACTCGATATGACTCTACTGATAAAATTCTATGCCTGCCTTTAATGGTTGCAGATCCAGTGTGATATTCCCATTCTGTAAGTTGGTTCATATGTATCATTCCTTTTTGTTGGTCGTATCAACTTTTTGATTGTCCTCTCTTGAAATTGGAGCAGGATCTATGATTTTATGTTGACTGAGTTTTTCGTAATCATGTATGTCATTTTTTCTTTTTGTGGTGATGGATTTATGCATACTTTGGGTTCAAATATAATGGACCAAAGTGATCTGATCCTTTCCAGGACCCCACATATAGCTGAAGTTTTGTGTATTGGGATGTCCTTTATTTGAGAAGGGGAGCCTTGGCCCAAGAACATATTTATTGTTGTGTAACCTACTATTCTCGGGTTTAAGTTGTGGAAAAGGATGCTAATACGTACCCAGATTCTGGATTTTGATTCAAAAAACTTTGCATGCACTTCTTGAACCGTTTAATCTAAATGCTGCACATCACAGTAACAAATAATAACTTTGAAAGAATTATGACTCACTTTTTAAAATATCTTTCAATATTCAAGTTAGTATATTTTCCAAAAAATTGAAATATAGGAGAGATTGAGGGGATGAGTGAAAGTAAATGGAAGACTTGGCTCCATATATTTGTTGAAGAGCAAGTTAGATGGCTACCTCTGTATTACTTATTTTTCAGATCCTAACCTCGTTTTCAGGTAAAAAGGTGTATATTTATGGCCATAACGTCAATCATTGGCAGTTTTTTGAAAATGAATAACCGGTTATGATCTAAGTGGTTAAGCCAATTGGAAATTGATTAGTTTAACCATCGTTGTGGACGTTTTGATCGTGGGATTAATTTGAGGTGATTAATGCCTAAAGATTGAACCGATGGTAGGCAGTTGATATTTGTCAGTTTAGAGACTTTCGCCTAGGTTAACTGCAGAATCGACGAACCTCTCAATTGGACACTCGGATATGCTGCTATTTGAGTATCTAACTCAAATTGAGTTATATTTCGTTCAATAACCGCCTAACTGCATGTTGGATACTTAGTTATCCTGCTAAGAGGTGGGTCACAATTGGATGACGAATTTGTGCTAGGGTCTAATGGGCTGGATGCTGCTTACTTATTTTTTGCTATCTTGGGTTTATTAATCATGGGCTCATTGGGCTTCCGGATTACGCCAACCTGATCGATATTGTATCCAAAAATTGTTGACATAATGTCATGTAAGACTGTGTATTGAAAAAAAAAAGTGGACTAACCTGCAGGAGCTTCATGCAGCAGTCCAATCAAAAAATATTTGCCCATAATTTTTTTCTAAAAAAAAATTATGAAGTCTTTGTAAGTATATTCCTCTTATATGTTAGGAATGCAGTTGAAAAATCCAGTTGCTTCTTGTTTTTATGTTTTCCGAAGAGATTACTGGGATCCTCTTCTTGTTTGTTATGTTGTTTTTGCAAACTCACCATGTTACTAGTAAGAAGAATACTTTCCCAAATTCTGACAAGGTGGAGATGTCTAGCTCGCGTCACTATCTGATGCATTATAATGGCAACTAGTTGGTTTAGTTGCAGTACTGTACTACTAAATTAAGTATCAAATTCCTTGTAGGCTTTGTTCCTTCTCAACTTTCAACTATTACATTATGTTAAACCCATAGCATAATATATAGAGGAAGGATAAAAACAGACCATTCTTTGCCCGTGTGAGAAAGATGGCAATCTCTCAAACTATTTCTTTTCACCTATCCTGTTAATGAATTACCAAAAGAATAGCTGTCCTGATAGATTTTTTTCTCCTGCTCATAGGCTCATAGCTTTCTGCTTGGGAAATGAATAATGGAGTTCCATTGGTTTTTATTTCTTTTCCTTTTTCTTGGGAAATTATTTGATTTTCCAGGCCCTGCGTTGTCTCGTGGCATCTGCTTGATTATCGATTTCTTCTCTTACAGGGTAGAGAATAATGTATTCTCAAGCAAATATCATGAAATGTATGTTCTTTTGTTTTAAGGTTTTGTCATGTTTGTGCAGGCTGAAGAAAATATGAGGGTTATCCATGACAGAAAGTTGCAGAAACTGAGGCGTTTGGATGAAAGAGGTGCTGAGGCGGATAAGGTAGATACAACTCGAACATTGGTCAGGAATCTTTCCACGAAGATTAGAATTGCAATTCAAGTTGTTGACAAGATATCGGTGAAAATAAATAAGCTAAGAGATGAAGAATTGTGGCCACAGTTGAATGAATTGATTCAAGGGTAAGTGGTGCTGAATGAATTCTTTGGATACCTTTTGCTATCAGATTATGGCACAAAACAAGCATGTTGACACATTATAAAAACAAGAAACAACATGTTGTAGACACATTAAACAAAATTCATAGTTATTTTTTAGAAAAGGTATTAGCCCAAGGAGTCTTACATGAAGGGGGGGGGGGGGAAGAAATACAGTTGCTATATGTTTGATTGGCCTATAAACTAGTGGTTTAGGCTTCTGGGTTAAAAGATGGTGTCCTTTGCATGCAATTAAGGCCCTGCACTGCTTTCAGGTCTGTGTGGTGTGACACCGTCCTTGATGGCTCTTCCAGTCACAGCAAGTAGTATTAACAAAGCCAACAGTTTGATTTGGAAGCAAACATGTCCAAAGTGGGCATGTTTTGTGTGATGGGACCTTATGCAGCTCGTTATGTTGCATGGTTTGTGGTCAAGCGTAATTTGTTTGATGTGGATGACTTAGATACGAGGGTGTGTTATAATGTTGTAGTGTGAGCCTAAGGATCCAACATCAAAAATTTGAAAAAGTTGTAGTGTCTTATAATGTTGAATTTTCCACTAACTCAATAGTTTAGACTTTTCTTTTGAACTTACTATGTTGGCATTTATGCGACACATGTCTGCTCTTGGCTTGCCTTCAGCTTCTTTTGTCTTCATCTTCTAGTTGCTTGATGCTTGTGAAAATTTGGCTTCATTAAAATGTATTTGTGACTATCCTGCTCATATCCTTCTAAATCTTGCATAGAAAGGGGTGGCTAGTACCCAAGGTTCTCGCATTGTGGGCCTTAGGAGGGGTGGATGTACATCGTCTTACCAAGAATGTGTACCCATGAATTAAAACCGTGGCTTGCGGGTCGCAGTGGGACAACTTTACCTTTGCACTGGAGATTGCCTTTTAACCTATTTGTAGATTTTGCATGCATCATCTGCTGTTGCTGATTTTGTTTGTTTTACTTTAGGTTCGCTAGAATGCTGAAGGCTATGCTCCAGTGTCATCACAGTCAACGTGAAGCAGTTGATGGCATTTCATTCCCCAGAAATCCCAGTGATTCTCATCTTGAAGCCACAATGCAGCTCGAACACGACCTTATTAATTGGACTCTGAGATTCTCTAATTGGGTTGGTGCACAGAAGTGTTATGTGAGAGCCTTGAATAGTTGGCTGCTAAAATGCCTTCTCTATGAACCCGAAGAAACACCAGACGGAATTGCTCCTTTTTCGCCAGGTAGGGCAGGGGCACCCCCTGTGTTTGTAATCTGTAATCAGTGGTCTCAAGCATTGGAAAGAATATCTGAGAAGGAAGTGATTGATTCTATGCGATGTTTTGCCATGACGTTGTCCCAGTTTCGGGAGAGGGATAAGGCAGTAATGCAACAGAGAATGAAGGCAACCAAGGATATGGAGACAAAGGTTAAGAATCTTGAGAGAGAAGATATGAAAATACAGAAAAAGATCCAAGCGTTGGATAAGACGATGGCTAAGCTTTCTGTGGATACCAATGGCCTTTCTGCATCTGGGCATGTGGTGTATCAAAGTGACACTAGCAGCAAGAGCAATTTACAGGGTCGTCTTCAACATGTATTTGAGGCTGTCTATAGATTCATGGCAGAGTCTGTAAAAGCTTATGAGGAGCTCCTGCAACGTAGTGAAGAGGTTGTTCGGGGACATGGAAGAGTGTCATAACACTGTTGCTCATGCCATGAGGTGTTGGGTTGCGATGTCCTGCTTTTGGCCCTATCCACTGATATTTCATGGCTTCTGCAAGTCTTTTCAGTATGAAATTCTCACCATTCTGAGATATACGATGACTCTTAATAGCTTCTGCTATGACCAGTTGCCCTGATGTCCCTTAATTGGAAGATAGTTGAAACAGGGATGCTGCTTGTGATTTGTAAGCAGGAGGGGGATCGATGCCTTATATCAGAGTACTTGGTGACCAGCTGTACCCTTGCTTTAGGACATTTTATAGCTCTGCCCCTTGAGTTATAAATGCAGTGAAGCCAACATGACATTGCACGCTAAGAATTCCAATTTGATTGATTGTGGCTACTTTGGCATGGACACTGACATTTGCTGCTCCTACTTGACGGTTGCTTTTTACCCAGAATATGTTTATCGGTGAAATGGTTATTGAAGTTCCAGTTGCTGCTGTGTTAAACGTTGACGGGCGCTTGTGGGTCTGCTCTCAACAGGGACAAATTGATGGGCAAGCTTAGAGCTGTTACGTCCTCTTGGTACAAAGACTCTTGTATCCCTTTACTAATAGTTAGGATTAGAAGTTTAGTAGATGAATAGTTGAGATTAAATAATTATTTAAATCAACTGATGTAATCTCTATTTTTCATCCACTAAACTTTTAATCCTAACATTTGAATTAGATATGAGAGCCTTCTGGCCGAAAGAACCATATCACATTTGGGCGAGCTATCTACTCGTGGAGCCACGCCATGTCAGGCATGCTTCTGAGCAATTGTGGATGAGGTTAAATTTGGTAAAGGCCTTGGCTTTTGGGCTGGGGCAGGGGGAGGACTCAAGACATAATGGAAATCATGTATTATATATACCAGGGGAGGTTCAATTTAATTAATTGAATAGGTATACTTATTGTGCATATAACCTCTTGGACAACGAAGCATATCTTACATGGTAATGGAGATTAATATCATAGATATTTGTAAACTGTGTTCTGTTTTGTTTGCATTGATGTAAGACTTCACATATGTAATTTTCTTGTCTACGAGATCTATAAGATTTGTTAGAAATTTATAAAATTTTTTTTTTTCTGAATTATCGATGGGAAATTATTTACCCACACTTATGTATAGTATGAATGAGTTGAAGGTGGCTTGGCAGATCTTTTTGGCCGTCTTCACTGCCTGAGTTGTGTTCTCGCGGGCGAAATAACGAGCGCTGCATATATCTAGAGGACGCGGTGTTGAACTTATCGCTGCCAGCGAAATCGTCCGAGCAAGTGAATGATCTGTCTCCACCTTGAAGAATGATCCGAAGATTTGAAAGCAGCAAGTGATAAGCAGGAATCAAGCGGGAATACAACTCTGCGTTTGAAGATTCTTGACGCCGCTATGAAATTGCTACTTAGCACAAAAACGAGAGCTGGCGTCGACAATTGGTTACGTAGATCTTCGGATTTCATCCCGAAATCTGGTTTTCTAAATTCAAAGAAGACTGTTCGCCCCGTGACGAGAAAAATAAAAATAAAGAAGAAAAAACCTACGATTCAAGATCTCGACTAGGAAATTCTGCAACATTAGGGATTTGGTGGAGAGCCAAGCAAGCCTTCTCAATATACCCTGTACGATGTTTGATCCAACCCTACCCGTAAACTGATGCGAAATTTACATATAATAAGGACGTACTCTATAAATAAATCTCTCTCTTCTGAATAATAAGATTAAAAAAATTATGTAAATAATTTATTATTATTAATATTATTATATAGGCATTTGGAATACAAATTGGGCACACTTTCTCCCGCCAAGAAACAATGAAGAAGGGCCATAGTTACTTCATATGAAAGCCTGGTGTTTGCATGAGAGCTTTTGATTCTACATTTGTAAACTTGATTCTCTCAGTACTCCAATTAATTAAACAGCTTATAAAGACCATGTCAATCTCTGAAGTATTATTTTCATTACTATTCTATATAGGTTCATTTGAATGGCATCACATATGTTGATATTGCGTTTTTAAACAGGTCAGGGGCCATTCTATTAGGTATGATCTAAAATAAGATCGATTCAACCCGTTAATATATGGGACCCTCGAACCGTAAGCCCATGAAAAAAAAGAATCAATTGAGTTGTTAAATTAGAAATAAAAAATAGTCTAACCAAATGATTGAAAATTCGAATGGTCTGACTACTAGTAATATAAAATATTGAGATATCGAATGACCGATCAATTAATAAATTCAAACGGTTACATAAATTGACAGATGAACGGTCGAATCAAGGGTTAAACTTACATAATGGATAAGCGTTAAACTCGAAATTTGTGTAACAATTAAATCATTCAATTTTCAAACAATGTAATTCTTTAATTAATATGTAATCATAACTCTTTAAGAATACATTTATTGCTAATAAAACTATAAATATATATATTTTTCTAGAACAAGAAGATCCAAATTACTCAGACAGAAAGCAAGTATAGAGAACTAGCCCTATAAAACACTTACAAATTTTAGAAATGACGGAGTTAAGTCCTCAATTTCTCATTCGCTTTTCTTTAACCTCTTAGTATTTTTCATTTCTTAATAAAGATTTTTGATTTGACTATCAAAAAATATTTTGAGAAGTGAATCCCGTATCATTTGTTCTTTTTTTGAATGTTGTAATATATAAGATCCGAATTAAAAAATTTAAATACCCAACTCGATTTTATTTAAATAACGATTTGATCCGAGGTACACATCACATTCCAATCCAAAATTTAAGCTTTAAACAGAGTTAGGAGCTTATCACTAATTGGGGAGTGGGTAGAATCAGCAAAATAAATGTTCTTTTATTATCAAGCGGGGGATTCATACACAAATATATAGAATTTTAAGTATTAAATGGAGTTATCCTCAAAATATTAAGGAAATATTTTTGTTAAATTATAAAAGCAAAATTCAAGGCCAAAGGGCTCCCTAGAAGCTGTGGAATTTTCGAACAAGAACTGCATATGAACTCCTAACCTGTAAACTATTGAAGTAACGAATGATCTTCTATGTGTTTTATAAAATATTATTTTATCACAGCTTTTTAAGAAATTACGAATTCGAGTTTTTTTAAAAAAGCATATCAAGTTTTTTTATTTGTGGTTAGTGTAAAATTGAAAAAACTAACTAATTCTTTTTTTTTTCTTTTTGATATTGTCTAATATAAGGCCAGCTTGATCGGTTGATATATGGATCTTACAAATAATAAGCTCATGAAAAGATATGAAATACCCTAATTATTAGGTTTAAATCAGAAAAGAATTTGACCGGACAATCAAATTACCAAGTAGACAAATAAGTGGATAGTTGAAAATTCTAAAAACTAAGGTATCGAATAGCCAAACGGTGAATCAAATCGAACGATTATATAAATCAACGGATAAATGATCAAATAAAATAGACAGTTAATAATCTTAACAGACAAATATTAAATTAGAATATGTGAAACGATTAGACTATTCAATTTCGGACCAATAAAATGGCTTAATTTATGACTAACTATTCCTCTTTAGGAAACTCTTGTAAACCGACGATAAAGCTACAAATGTATCTTCTTTTCCAAATAAAAAGGGAGAATGGGAACAATATGAAAGAAAAGCAATTACAAAGCTTTGGTCCTCTAATAACTTACAAAACCCACAAATCACAAAGCAAAGTTCTAGTTTCTCGTTATCTTTCTATTATTTTAAAAAATTTTGACTTGTATATTGAAAAACATATTAAAGAGTAAATCTTGTATCATCTAATCTCTTATTAAACCTTATAGTGTGTAGCATCAGAATATAAAAACCCAAAGGTTCAAACTATCTCATTTTGAAAAACTATCTAGATTTAAGGTATATAATTTTGGCACCATTTATGAAAAATGAGATCAAGCCAACCGCTCAAGAATGTCCCATCCTCTAGCATCAATTCACAAGATGATAGTCATGGAAGTGCTTTTTTACCCGCCAATCCAGACATTAGGGCTTTGGCTGCCAAGGTTCTGGATATATTAAAAATACTAAAATTCTTATGGGAGAAAATTGAGGATCAAACTTGCAAGGGCAAGACCCACCAGGTGTAGACATCAACCTCAAGGAGGAGGTTGAAGGGAAAGAAATTCATCTCAACAGGGAACCTCAGTTGAAAATTCTAGTAGCTTTGACCAACCTGTTCACATTTCACCTTCCTGACTAAAAGGATGCTTAAACATCAAAGCTGGGAAAGAAAGTTTTGAGCGATAGAATACTTAATATATCTAAGATTCTAGATGCCTTTCAACGACTCTTAGTCCAAGAGGAAGAATCGCACAATAACATGTTCAAAACCCCCTTGACTAAATAAATACCAAATATATTTGTCAATCACTCAAAGATGAAGGCATTCTTCAATATGGAAAGAATTACCTCTATAATTAAAGTGGAGGAACAAACAAAGAGAATAAAATAGTAGGTTTTCAAAAAAATAATGCCGAACAAATGACCAAATTAAGTCATACAATATTTACTTTAGAAATAAAGATGTATCAACTCCTCCATAAATTTAAAATACCTGTACTGGAGCCGTACAATAAAAGAATTAATCCAATGAATTACTCGATTACTTCTGAACATTGATCGACTTTCAAAATTTGGACGATATGGTACTTTATCTTTGTTTTCATTTAATTCTAAAGAGAGATATAACAATTTAGTTTATAGATTATGATCAACTTCAATCTGATCTTTTTAGAAATTGATTGATTAGTTCTTATTATAATTAGCTTTCAATTGGAGGAAAGAAAAACAACATTGGCTTTATAAACAATAATGAAATTGTAATTTTATTTTGATATTAATTATGATTTTGGATTAGTTTGGTGTATTTCAAAATAATTATATATGATGAAAATTAGAAGAAAATTGAATTTACAGTATGGCACCTGAAGTGCGCTCGAGAGGTATTCGAGTGTCAGTTGGATAATAAAAGAAAGAAAAAAAATTAAAAGAATAAAAAGAAAAGAATAAAAAGGGAAGGAAACGTGCGGCACAAGTAGAGAAAGAGGAGAAAAGAGAGGAAGAGAGGAGAGAGGGAGAAAGCTCGCGCAAAGGGTAGAGCAGGGAAGGAGGAGAGTGGAAGAGAGGAAGAAAAAGAGGAAAAAGAAAGGGGCATGCGGCGGAAGAGAAAGAAGGAGGAGAGAGAGAAAGGAGGAGGTAGAAGCGTGGGAGAGAGGAGAGGCAAGGCGCACGGCAGGAGAGAGGAGAGGTAAGGCGCGTGGCAGAAGAGAGGAGAGAGAAAAAGAGATCGAATACCTTGATATATCTTTTTATCAAATCTATTTGGTATAAGATCGAGGTAAGTATTTATAAGCCTATCTTTGGTCTGTTTTAACATCTGATGTGTTTTGATTACTATTTAGAGATTTTACTAACATGTAAATTATTTTTATCAGATCTATTTAGAGTATCATTTTATCAGATCTACTTAGTATAAGGTTGAGGTAAGTATCTATAAGCTTATTTTTGGTCTGTTTTAATATATAATATATTTTGACTAATATTTTAAAATTTTATTAATATGCATGTTATTTTTATGCACCATATCTATTTATTCTGTACATACATGTAAGATTTATTGGTCAATTTGAGAATTTTGTTTAGGTTTCATAATTTTTAGCAGATTTTAATATTTTATAAAAATTTAAAAAATATATGATACTATATTTTTTATATCAGTATATATGTATAAAAATAAATATAAAACTTGTATTGAACATTGCACTTTTACATGCATGTGTCGGGGTTGTGGTCACTACCTTTCGATATGTTATCTGTTATTTTGGCCAACTCTCAACGAGGAGATATTATTATATATTGAAAATTTCTTTCCCCCGGCTGGAAAGATTTTATTTATAGTTGACCCATCTCTTATATCTGGTATTTAATTAAAATTTATAATATATTTGGACGTTCTATTATATCTGATAAACTTGAATATTGTACCCAAAATTACAGATGATAAAACATAGTAAGCAACCTTACCTATTAGAGACAATATATATAGGTGGCCTAACATATTGGCCTAAACTATATTTGCTGTGGACTAAAGTTACGAGGTCAGGTATAACCATTCATCAAGTTAGTCTTTAAATTTTTGGTACTCAAATTTAGTACATGCTTAATATTTTTGTATGGATTTGTATTTGAATTCAAATTTGGATTCTGATTTGAGATTCTTCGATTTTATGTATAGACGAGATTTGGTATATCTCGTATATTTTGATCCAAATTTTGGATTATTTGTTTATGGTATTGATTCAAATTCTGACATATTTCGCATGCGATTTGATTATCTGGCTATTTTATTCTATCTCGGATCACGATTTGATTGGATATCTGATTTGATTGGACATCTGATTATTTAATTTGACATCAGAATCACTTCTATACTGCATACGTTTCAATAGTACTATTTTCTGATTTAATATGCTATTTGAGTACAAGACTACCATTGATTTCTGATATTAGATTTTATTTTGGATTTGTTGATTTGATTTCCAATATCGACAATTTAAATTTGTTATCTGTTTTTGATGTTTGTTTATGAATTCTTCCTCAGATAATTATTATCATATATCTATATAATATTTGTTAAATTTTAGGCTCACATTTTCTATTTTATCCTTTTAAAGTAGATAATTTTGATATATTGTAGGAGTTGGATGAGATCCGACGCAGCATCTCATTTTTCTGGTGAGTATCATATCTATTTAGATATAGATGGCGTCGACTATATTTCGATTGTTATGGATGGATTTTACTTTGTGCTGTTTTTGGATTTTGGAGTTGATCGAATGTAGGCTTTTGGATTATTTGTTGAGTATTTATTTCATTATGTGAATGACTTGTTGTTATTATTTGGTCATTTTTCTTATGATTGTTTGAAGTAGGTTATATTTATATTGTTCAGACGATCGTTCGAAAAAATCTTGTGCAAGATATATTTGGGTCCAATGTTTGTTTAGTTTGTCACACTGGGATTTAAAATTTATTATTTATCTACTGTTTGAGATTTAATTATTTATTACTTTGACTTGCTTATTCTGAATTTGTGACAAAAACCGTCTCTCAGATAGCAAGTTCTCTCTTTGGATGAAGAAGCTCTAAAAAGATCAGTTTTAGGAATATTATATCTAGTATAAATGTTTAAGTATATCTTTCATGGGTAGATAATAAACAATGTTGTCTACATTCCTCAAAGCACTTAGTAGAGCCATGGATGATTGAGAGTTGGACGATAAGAGAAATTGAAAAGTTGATTATTTGATACAAAGTGAAAATGAAGGCATAGTTAAAGTTTAAAGAGAAGTGTGAGAGACGTTAAAACTTGAAAGGGTAACAAGAATTGAAAACAATGCATTTTAAACAGTGACGTTGATCTAAATGGTGCGTTATTCAGATGATGATATGTCTTTCCCTCTATTTATAAACCAAAATGCTATATATTGAAATAATTCAAAAAATAGTGCCATTTAAAAACCATCTCTCATAGCATTAAATGGGTAAATTATGAATCATTTCAATTACAAAAGTTATCATGGCAATGTTGTCATTAATATGATTGTCAATGTATAATGCTTCAGAAATCTAAACTGCCTCAAAAAACAAATTTGGTTAACTCTTACAATTTGAAATTTAAATTATCCAATTAAGGATTCTAATTTGAAAAAAAATCAAGTTGTTAAAAGTTTGAGATGTTAGAATGCCGAATTGTCATATACATATCGAGTCATTATTTGAAGAATTTTAAGGTATCAAGATCAATAATTAAAATTTTTTTATTTGGATAATTTTATTAATCTAAAATTTTGATGATTTATAATTTCATATGGACAAAAGCAAGTTCAAAATATGAAAGGAGTAGATTAAATACTATAGTTTGAAGAAGAAAATTTAAATTCTTCTTTTAATCTTGGATAAATTCATATACAATAAAAAAACCTTATATCGGATTGAAGAAAAAAGGTGATATGGGTGAACCCTAGCAGTGGAACCAAAACACCCAAATGATTCATCACACCACTCAAATTCATTCAGTCAAGTGACTTCGAGTGGTTAATGGGCAAACAAAAATATCACGGTACAAGAGTTAAAGAAACATTAAATTGAATGATTCCACTAAAGGGCAAGTAGGAACCTAGAAGTTTCATAATGAATGTATTTGCCAAAGCAGTCAAAGAATCTTGGTCAAGATATTAGAAATCATAGTTTGATTGACAAAATCAATTAGTAATAAATATATGTTAATTAATATTATATTGGGGAAGCGAATTAGATGATGTTCAAAGCAAACCATTCAAATTTCTATTTTAATATACTCGAAACTTGAATTCAATCTTTGAGTATGGACAGCTAATATTGTGTACTATCTAAGATGAAATTGACTGATTTACTGATATATGGGGCTCCCAATCAATAAGCCAATAAAGAGGTATAAATTAACTAAATTGTTAGGCTCAGATAAAAATGAATCCAACCGAATGATTAAATTATTTAATAGTCGAATGGTCGGACTATTAAAAATGCTAAAAATTGAGATACTAAATGGTTAGACGATTAATTAAATTGGATAATTTGTTATGACAAATAATTATATAAATTAATCGGTAAATAGTTAAATAAAACAGTTAATACATTCAACAGATAAGCATCAAAATTAAAACATATAATTCCTAATCAATGTAACAGCTTAATTTATAATCAATTATTAATCTTTAAAAAATTACTATATATCTCAATAAAATTATAAATATGCCCTTTTTTCTAAAACATAATGAGAGAATTAGAACAATATGAAAAAATAGAGTACATAGCTTTGGTCATCTAATCAATTACAAAACCCACAAACCATGGAGCCAAACCCTCTTGTCTCTGCTCTCTTGCATTCACAATTTCACATTATTTTTTAATTGTTAAAAATTATTTCTAAACTAATTGTTAAAAGATAAATTTAAAAAATATTTTTTTATTATTTGATCTCTTATTAAATATTATGATATATGAAATTTAAATATAAAGATTAAAAAATTCACTCAACTTTTTTTAAACAACTATTCAAATTTGAGGTACCTATCCTTAATTTCTTATTATATTCTTAAATTTTTTTAAAAATTTTGACTTAAAATTTAAAAAATATATCAAACAATAAATCTTATATAATTTAATATTTCATTCAATGTTGCAATATACAAGATCCAGATATAAAGATTTAAAAATATAACCCAACTTATTTCAAACAACTATTCCGATCAAAGATACACATCATATTTCAATTGGCTTAATAATGAAGTATACATTGGTCTCTTTCTCTAAAAAAAAATTTTGCAAAATACACATTCTAAAAAAACTTCAATTTACATTATTTTGCTTTATAGCATTATCTAGATACAGTAATAAATGCGCCTTAACTTATAAAAGTAGTATAGTATATCATAGAAATATGATATTATTTTATAATTGATGCGTTCTCAGATTCGAGTTACTGTACAAATTAGAGGGCCTTCGAATTCTTTGCATTGGGTCAAACTTGAACGGGTTTGGTCTCTACATCTGTCAATTTAGGCCTTGTACATCACAAACAATCAATAAGAGGTCAGAGGATTAGTGGGACTAGCTTTTTAATTTATTTTTTAACATTTAAATTAGTAATATTTTTAAGAGAATAGAAAAATGTAAGACATATAAAGGTAAACAAAATATAAAATGTGAGAATATTTATATGCAATGGGTGTGAGTGAGTGCTAGAGGAGGCTTAGGCTCCTTTCGTGTACTTTCAAAGAGTGGCTCACTACGGTTGCTAGATGGGAGCAATGGTTGGTTGGAGGAAAGAGAGCTAAGTTCTTTCTTCGCATTTGTGAGTTTGAGCTTGTGTTTGGCGTTCAAAACTTAACTTGAGATAGCCTTGAATGCCTCAAGTGATTTTGAATGACTAAATGGCCTCTCTCTTCTTTACTCTCTCTTTTTTAGCGAAGGAGAAGGTATTTATAGAGCTCTGTGGATGAGACTTTGGACGTGAAAACCTGTGATAGGTGACCTGTTCGAGATCGCCAGCTGCTAAGTACAAACGATGGCTACCAGTGTCAGTTGTTTTGTGATAGCGAGGAAAATGTCATTGGACATGGCTACACCAGCCTGACTACCCTTCGCTGTGATTTGCTGAACCGCTGCCGGGCAATGAACGCCACGGCCTATCAGAATTGACCGCGTCTGTCATTCGCTGGCATTCTTTGAGCCTATATCTTTTACACTATCAGTCTGGAGCTGTCTAGAGAAGAAGTGCATATGAACCGTGATTGGGCATCTTAGAAGCTGTCTAATGGGCCCGAATACGGCCTGTCCAACCCAAGATGCACCTCGAAGTGTTGGGCTTCACAAGAGGCTTTTTGGGCCCCACCTTCTAACTGGGCGTTCCTGCCGGTCAGACCTCATTCCTAGCTAGCCCACCAATAAGTTTATTATATTTATCAGCAAACTAAGTTTACAAGTCAGTATGAACTTAACAGCATATAAATGGCCATGCTGATCACCATACATTATTATTAATTCTCCCTTAGATTGGTTCGTTAATTCGCCATAATCGGTCTGTTTCTTCGGGCTTCCGGCTATATGTCTTTTATCCCACCTTATTCTCCCTCTCTCTCTCTCTCTCTCTCTTTCTTTCCCCTACCCTCTTCCGCTTATGCATCTTTTATCCCACCCTCTTCTCCCCCTCTTTCCCCCAACCTCCAGGCTTGAGAAGCGCCATAACTCTTCATTATCCCTGCCCCTGCAGATGAGCTGTCCGATCAGTAGAACCTCACAGCAAACACCAAGTTGGTAAAAAAAAGAAAGAGAAAAAATAAAAAGATAAACAGTGCATTTCATAAATGCAAAAGCCTATTGACAGCAACTTTACTCCTCGGCAACGATGCAAAATGCCTATTTTTCATGATCATGTACTGCGCTTTATTCATGACAACAGCTTGAAAATTTTCAGAGCCGTGACCGAAAAGGACAGCACCCAAATCATAAACAGAGCGCCAGCAGGAAATACATTAAGGCATGGTTTCGAGCTTTGATTCTACTTTCAAAAATGACTAATAACTAGATATGTTTTATACAATATATTCCAATCTCAGCTGAATCATTTGCTACCAAAATAATACAGTTTCTAGCAGCAGAAACTTAGCAGGAAAACCTTAAAAAAAAAAAAAAACCAAAAGAAAGGCACAATGACATTGCTGATTTCATCATTCAACAAAAAGTGCTTCTTCAAGCTACTGGCAACTATCTTGGTGAGCTCGTTGTTAGAGCTTCTTGAAGGAGAGACACCCAAAAGACCTTTCTCGTAACTTCTTCTGCTTCTACTAACATAATGAAAAAACTGTCCTGACTTTGATCTTTGTTTTATGATAGAGTAACCTCAGTCTGTAAAGTTGGGGCATTAAACCCCACCACCTGCTGCTCCACCTCCCACGTAGCCAGGGCAAGTTCTCCGTGCACAGGCACGTACTCCTGATTCCACCAGGGTAAAAAACAGCAAGCAATGAACAGTTCCATCATGCGCTTTTTCATCAGATGCCACCCACGACAGATACACCAAGATGGTAATGAGTATGATTCTTTTTCATCTTATTTATACAGTCTTTTCCGACAATTGGGAAGGATAGGACTCTCAGGATAAATTGATCAAATGATATTTCAACAGTTTAATATTAATCAAATAATAATAGTTATTTTATATTTAGAGTCCACCTTTATGAAAAATGGGTATTCAACTTCTATTAATAATTAAACGATTATATTACTTTCTTAAAGGAAAAAAGTTAATCGTTTTAAAAAAAATATCTTCATTGTTCAATATATATCAAAACCGTTGTAGTTGCTTTTGAAGGGGTAAAAATCACGAATTCGTCTTTTCCACTTATGTAAAAATAACACAAATTACAGAGAGAGAGAGAGAGAGAGAGAGAGAGAGACGAGAGATGCCCACCTCAAGTTTCTGCACGAGTTCCTTAACAGTGGCCGCAGAGACAATTATGTGCCTTTGGGAAGGCTTGATGAAGCCATCGTCGACAGCTTTGTCAATAAAAGTCAGGAGATAGTTGTAGTAGCCATCAACATTAAGCAAACCCACCTGCAAAATTTTGTTCAAACCTCAAAAATCAACGCAAGCCCAGATGTCAAGGAAGTGGAGATCGTGGACAGATGATCTCTAATAATTTTTCGGTTTCCATACAGGCTTATTATGGATACCCAACTGGGCCCAGGTGATGACCTCAAGTAATTCCTCCAACGTTCCATACCCACCTGTTGAGAGAGAGAAAGGAAGAGAGAGTAAAAAAAGCTCGAAGAAATTCATCTATGCTCGAATGTTGAGAAACAAAGATTTATTCTACGTTCATCCCAGAAACTTAAAATAGCAGACAAAACCCAAATTTCAACATCGGATGGGGACAACACAGCCACAAAACTTGTAGTTAATCAAAATTCTGGAAGATGGAAATCTCCTTCATATGATATCATATCTAGGAACTGTCTTATTCCAAAAGATTAAGCTTTATTTCATGGAGGATGTCATGGAATGATTCAGTCTCAACATGTTTAATTAAAATAGAGAGAGGGCAAGGTGGATGTGACCTGGGAGAGCAATAAAACAATCAGAGTGGCGGGCCATTTCAGCTTTCCTTTGGTGCATGTTGGCTACTGGCCGCACTTCCCCGACCGTTTCCCCGGTAATCTGCGGCTCCACAAGCATTCCCACAATTTTCTCAGAAACCTTGTCACCAAACAGACGCTACCTTACAAAATCTACCCATACCCATTTTACCCATTCACCCTAATGAAAATAAAATAAGAGACGTACAAATTAAATGAGAAAACGCAAACAAATAAATAAATAAATAAATAAAAGAGCTCACCTCTTTGCCCATCAAAGATCTCGGTATGATTCTGAAACTCCAAATCCATGCCCACAAAATCAGATTCAATTCCAAAGTCTCAAACCGAAAGGCAAAATGGGGGAAAACAAAGCAAATAACTACTTAGATATAGTTACCCCAGAACATGCCCTCCTCCACGATGGACGGTTTGAGAAACCAAGCCCATTAGCCCTATGCTCCCACCGCCATAAACAAGATCAACCCCTCTCGCAACCTTCCCGGAAAAAAAAAAAAAACTTCAGCAAGCAGAGGTTTTTTTCCCCCCGAAAACGTAAGCAGTTTATAGAACGAAGTATTCATACCAGCTCTTGACCTAATTGAATGGCGGCGTCCCTATAGGCGTCTCTTTTGCCAGTGCTGCTTCCGCAGAAAACGCATACGCTCTTGAACCTCGAAGAAGAAGGTGAAGAAGGTGCGATTTCACTCTCTTTCATAGCTGCTGCTTCCTGAGAGTGAGCTGCGTGGGCCTCGAGACGCATTCTGTGGTGGCTTCAAGCAGCGCCCGCTTCACTTGGGAGGGATGGACTGGACACTCCTGGGTCTTTGCGTGAAAGATGGAGCGGGGACTCTTTATAGGCTCACAGAAATACTGCAACCCCCCTTCCCCAAAAAATAAAATAAAAAACGTAATATATATAATATTCAATTTGATTTAATTCATTCGTTTAATATTTTATTGAATTGAAAATGATGGGTCAGGATCGAGTAAGACAAAAGGGGAGAATTGGCATGTTCCCCCTCTGTTACCTTGCCCTGTCCTTACACGTGTCCCATGAAATGCGCCAAATGTACAAACTTTATTATCAATAACATTCCTCATAACAAATATATTTACTTTTAAGTAAATAAATTTTATTAATAATTAATAAAATCTATTTATCTATATATATATATATTATAATAAATATAATTATTTTTTTTATAGTGCTGTCATTTTGTATCATTTAATTGCATGGTAGATTTACCATCTTTTAGGCAAAAAGATCAGAGGTCTACCATGCAATTGTCCATCGGCTATACCCAAAAAGTAAGTTTTACCCTGCAGAATCTCACCCATTAATTGAAAATTAATAACAATAATGAATGAGGTTAACTATTTTTAAAAAATAAAAAAATATATTTATTTATTTATTTTACTCCCAGTTTGAATATTGAAATTTAAAAAAAAGGGATTAAGAGATGAGCCCCATTTTTTGAAAGTGCTCAGTAGGGTTTCTACACTAGCCAACCAATTCATACTGTAATGGTCAAAATTCAATTTCTTAATCTGACATAGATGTGAAAATTTAATTACTTTTTTGACTAGAATTGTAACCTTAGTTGTCAATACTTGTCCCATTTTTTAAATTAAATTTTTTTCTTGGAAATTACATTTTTTTAAGAATTTAATTCGGGTTTCAAATTTCTTTTAAGCCCAAAAAATGGTATTTATTATATGCATTTCTTATAAAATAATGCCATGTAATTTTATCTTACACAAAATTTTATTCATCCACACACATATATAGCTGCCAAATTCACATAAAAACATAAATAATTAATTATTATATTATTTTTTAAATATTTATTATAAATTAATAGTTAGTATATATATATATATATATATATATATATATATATATTCATATTCGGTGTGAACACGGTGTTATTGGAGCCATTCATTCAGGTAGGAGAGGTAGAGTAGGGGTGAACGGACAGCTAACAGCAGTTCATTAATTGACAAATAATATAAGAAAATCATTTTATAGATTATCTTAAAATATATTTAGATTACGTGACGGTCATATATTTACTTTTTTTTAAATATAAATTTATGGAAAAAAATAAATAAAATAAAATATTATATTATAATAAATTATTAAATAAAATATTTGCTTCATGGGCTCACCTGCCAGTTTATAAATGAAAAGCTGCCGGGAAAATGCGGAAAAATAACCACGGTAATCATTCGAAACATGACGTAAATAAGCCGCTACGTATCCTACTCCAATAGGCGCAGTACGCTGCCAACTGCAAAGTTGATATAAAATTTCAGTGATTTTTTTTTATTTATTGAAATTTTCAAATTGGTCAGGCTTTATTTTAATCATTTTATTTGATTAAATATATATATATATTTATTTATTTATAAACATAATATTATATGAAAGAATTTAAAAATAACATCAAATGCGAGAAAATTCTTTTAAAATAATCTAATAATGTATGACTTTGGTACAATAAATTGGTATATCGAGCTGATAGAAAAATAGAGCTGAGGTTTTGGCAGATCGTTCGCATGCGATTTTGTCTGAGAATGCCAAGAAAGGCAGCTTTTACCATGATTGCCGGTGCGAGTAGAGAGGAGAATTGCGCAATCGGCCATGGAAGCCGCAGTGGTGAGTGATGTTACGTGTACAGAGAGCCTTGCTTTGGTGTGTGGATAAACGGCTGCTTCCCTTCGCTTCTGTGAATTCGGATTTCTTGGCTTACGGGAATGAAAACTACATGCGAGAGCCAATCATCAGCTGGCATGGGAAGCGAGCCCACGCAGAAATCGTTCGCGCAGCCTACTGCCCTGTGCATTTTAGTAGCTGTGGCAGGTTAAACCCTAGCCTAAGACTTTAAAGAGTTAATTTTGTAGGAGTTTGAATAATTCGGATTCATTTGATAAGGTGCAATAAAAATTTAAATTTTTTGTCATCGTCAATCATTGTTAGTGTAAGTATAAAAATTAAGAAGATACATAGTAATTTTTTTTAGTGAAAATTTTTTCTCAATTAAAAAAAAAATTACGAGATATAAAATTTATAAATAAATTCACTATATAAAATGTGGTTATAAAAATTCCGAGACAGAGTACAAGCAATCCACCTCGGCTATATAAACCCTCTAAAAACTAAAAATAGAAAAAACGTATTCAGAGTAAGAAAATTCTCATTCATCTTATCTCACTATTTTTCTTCTCTTATTTCTCTCATCGTAGTGCTCTCTACTCACCTTGCACAGATGCACACATGCAGCTTGCTGCAAAAGCCCCTCGCTACACAAGCCCCGGCAAATGCTCGCCCATGTCTTCACACCACACCACCGCATGCCCATCATGCATATATGTATTGATTTGTTCGGAGACCATCTACCAATAGACAGGTTACATGTGAATAAACACATACTACCAGCTCTACAACCTGCCAATAACTTTGCCCATCAACTCTGCAACCTGTCACCTGTACAGATGGTGCATGTACTGATAGATCTGCGACCTGCTCTACAAAGCCAACTGTTTGCAATGTGATGCCAGCTTTCCACAATATCTTTGGTCGATGTTACTGACTCAAGTCCCCAGACCATCTGTGCCATTGGCCCTTGCAGAGTCTTCTGGCATTTCGTGGTTCTTCGGCAGTGACAACGACCTCGGATATTACTGTGCACAGTCCATGTCTCCGGACACTACTGTGCACTCAGTTGTGTCCGTGGGTGATTACATACCGGTATCACAAATCGGTAAATTCTATCTTCTCAGCCGGTCAACTTGTTGACCGGCAAGCTCTCTTAAAAGGTGCTCCAATATTTTTCACTCCAAAAATGCTCTCCGAAAATCCTTTCCCGATTTTCTCTCCGACCTTCGCCGATCAGCCATTTGTTGACCGAATTTGTTTTCCATCCGGTCAACATCTCATTGACCGTCTTCAGTATTCATTCGGTCAACATCCGTTAACCGTCTTCTACTTCCATCCGGTCAGCCCCCCATTGACCGTCTTCTACTGCCATCCGGTTAATCTCCCCGTTATTTGTCTTCTGCTGCCCGTCCGCAATCCAATAGTATTTCTATAGCCTTTAGCAAGTCAACATCTTGTTGATCGGATTCTTTATTTTGATGATTAACTTTCTTTTTATCAGATTCAGCTGTCTGATAACAATTCTATTTATTAAGTTACTCACAAGAGAATGACCTATTCAAATAAATTGGGACAAGGAGACTCGATACTTGGTAGCAGCATTGGTTGACTCAATGGCTTAAAAGGAAGAACGATGTTTTGAAGAGATCGTCCTTAACTCACTTCGGTTTCTCTCCGGAATATTCGTTAAAAAAGGAAAAATAACTTAACAGCAGAGTTCTACTCTCTCTCTCTCTCTCCGTTACGGAAAATCCTTGCTCGCTCTCTCTGATGGGAGCTAGCGTACCTCTCCCCGCCAACGGAAAAAATTCGTCATCAGACTGCCGCTTTGTATGGCCTTTCTCCCGTTTTCTTCCATCAACAGCCGTTGCCTCCGTCGCAACCCCAGCGGCGATGAGCTGAGCGAAGGCAGCGTCTTCTGAACAGGAAATTTCGCCGATTCCGCCACCATCCAAACCCTCCACCGTCAACCTCATACAAGCAGCTCTTTTTTCATTCAGATGATAACGCCGATTTCGCAATCGTCTTTCCGAGATCGGCAGTGGAAAGGAAGAGGACGTGGGCGTAGCCTGAGGGTCGATTGGCAGCGGAGGGACAGATTATGGACCGTTGGATTTTATTCTATTTTATTTTTAGATGGCAGATATCCAAGCAAGGATATGATAGGCTCCATCTCACTAAATGATGAACGCTGTTTTTTTTTTTTGTTAATTGAGTTATTTATTTTTAAATAAATATTTATAATGTAATTGTTTTAAAAAATTAAAATTAATTATTAAATTATAATTATTTATTTAAAAATTAAAATTATTAATTTAAATAAAATTTTTAAAATTTTAATTGTCATATCATTCAAAAAGTATTCAAATACCATCATTCTAAGTTTAATTCAAACTTTCGCAATTTTTAATTTAAAACGTAAATTTTACAAATTTTAACAACCACGTGTCATTGACGAGACTACCCTCTCATAATTTGCCTGTGCCATTTAAAAATTAAATTTCTTTTTTTAATCTGAGCCGTCCGTTGATTATTGATTCATACAAACAATTAAAACCAATTCGGCGTAAAATTTGTTCAGCAATCGATATTATATTGTCAGAATCAGTAAATATTTAACTATTTAATTGTACATATTAATTAATTATATCAACTGACGTGTGATTCTTAAGGATTTAATATAATTTATGATAAGAAATTTGAATTATAAAATATAAATGCTTAAGTAATTGTCTTTTAATGCACCTTTAAAAAAAAAAAAAAAAATTTAATGCAGTAATGTCACACTGGGTGTCACGCTTTCACTTGACTTGAGGAGAATGTCTTGTCTTGGCTGTCTAGTTCAGCCTCACGTTTGGTAGGGGGAATTTAATTTATATTATTTTAATAAAATTGTTAAAATTACAATATTATTAATAAAAATATTTTTAAGATCTCTTCTTTACCCCTACTGTATTGGAGTCAAATAATCGGGGCTTTTTTGTTGGGGGGGGGGGTTGTTTAGTCCATCCGTCGTAACTCGTATGATTTATTATTAATTTATTTACTATAATAAAATATAATTATTCTATTTTATTAACTTTTGATTACTCACCGAAAAAGTAAGTATTTATCTAATTTATTGATATTTTATTTTTAAAATATTTTTTTTAATATTATCATATAAAAAGTAGAAATAAATTGTGTTTTTTTTCTAATAAATAAATGAATAGTAAGTAAAAGTTGTGGTATTTAAAGACGTCTCAACGTCATATTTTCTAATAAATAATATTTTATGATGTTAATAAGAAAAGGCGTCGTCATGCATTAAATTCAGGGTTATCAATATGATTACAGCAAGCAGGGATGAAGGGAAGGGGAGCATACGTACGTGACACGGAGAGGGGAAGGGGGAATGGAAGCCGGCGCAGGGTAATGATTGCGCCGCTCTGCAGCTGCGCCCACCGCCCGCCACCCTACTCCCTAACCCCTACGCCCGCCAGCCAGCCCCACCCATTTCGCCGCAGCCCTCCCTACGTCTACAATTGTATTAAAACTTTTATACATATAAATGATCCACACCTAAGAATCGAATTATCATTTTAATTTGAAAGTTTGACAGAACATTTAATAAAATTTAAAAGTAGTGGGTTTAATTTTTATAATTATATATTTAAATTATCTATATTATAATAATTTAATAAAGGGTTAGAGGTATGTAAAATGTGATTATTGATATATTCTTTAATATTAAGTTAGTAATCTTTTAGAGAATATTTAAAAAATATAAAAATAAAAAAAAAGAAATGAGTATAGAATTTTATATGTTTGGAGGGTTATATTATATTTTGTAATATCACTTTTTTCCCTTTTTTGGTTGGCGGCCTGTATGTATCGTCTAAGATCTAGTTAGTGTATCCGTTCGAGACTGGTGTCTATAATTGATGACGTTACATTGTATTGATTGTTAACTATTATAATAGTTGTATAGTCGTAATTTGTATTAATTTAGTAGTCATTTAGTCATAAATATTTGACATTTATTATATTATTATTTATTTAAATATGACTGATTATTTATTACTTTGTTTGACTATTAATTATCTTGATCTTTATGTTCCCAATCACTTGGTTGTTCAATCGATTAGCTTAATCATTGGATCAATTATTTGAATGATTGGCCTCTAAATACTCCTTTTTCAGTCAAATTAAGCATATTATATTTAGACCGCATCCAATATTATATATATTATAAACAATTGTTTAAAAATGTTATTAAAAATAAAATAAAAGTTAATCCTAAATAATTTTTTTAAAAAAATTATAATCTTAATTAGTCAAGGGTAATTGCTTTTACTCATGATTTTATTTAGTCTGAAAAATTAGTTAAATTTTTTATTTAATGTGTTTATTTATAATATATAAATATACTTTGATCATATTTTATAAATTTTTAAACTGAATAAATCAAATAAGCTGAAATAAAGTTATAGAAAAAAAAAGGGAATTATGTTTATTGAATTTTCAACATCAGTATAAAGTCATACACATACATATAAAATATGTAGGAAAATATAATATTAGAAATGAAATTAACTTACAACTGTGATAATACTCTCCTCATATAAGCTTTGTTCTAATTATAATCCCATGACTTTATAGTCATTTTCATAATTAAAATTTTTCACTTATGTATTTATTTATATTTAGCTCTATAATGATGATTTCTACCTCTTTTACATAGGCCATCAAATAAGCATGTAGGGGGCATATTTTCATTCCACTATGCTATGTTTGAAGGAACCCCAAATAGCTCACTTGACATAATTTATCAAGAAGTAAAATTAAAACTCTCTATTATTTTATAAAATTCACCCTACATTGTAAAATAAATCTATATATTTTAGTAACTATTTACATCAATAATTAATTCTTTATCAACAAAGTTCTTGGAAAATATTTTCCATGCAACACATTTTCCAAATTTTTTTTTTGACATTATTGGGTATAAAAATTTTAAATTATTAGACAATTCAATTAATAATAATAAATAATTCCAATATTTGACCGAGGTAATATTTTCAGTAGTAATATCTTTGATAACTGATAATATTTTATAGTCAATAGTATTTTTTGCCGTGGCCAGTTGGTCATCGAGGCCCTGATTTTATTGGCTAGGGGTGGATGACCAAAACTTTGATTAGACAATTCAATTTATTATTAATGGTGAATTTGATAATATTTTATAGTCAATAGTATTTTTTGCCGTGGCCAATTGGTCATCGAGGTCCCGATTTTATTGGCTAGGGGTGGATGACCAAAACTTTCATTAGACAATTCAATTTATTATTAATGGTGAATTAAGAATGTGTTAAAAAATGTGACTTTTAACTATAAAATAGAAGTCAATTTTTAGAGTTTAAATTTAAATTTTTAGCCAACATTGTTTTACAAGCATAAAATATAAAAATAACGATAATAATTTTTTTTTTTCACCAAATACCCAAAAAAAAAAAAAAAAAAAAATAATTTTTAGTAAATTATTTTTTCCCAAATTAACTTAGCCTAATAAAAATTTATATGGGGGAGGAAAAAAAACTAAGTCTAGTAAAGCAATTAAGCAGCGGACTGCCACTTGCATAGACCATGGGCCGCGTGTACTTCATGTTACCGTGACATGCATTTATTTTTATGTGGAATTAAAATAAAAATTTTGATAAAATTAGAATCAGGTAAATTTTGAATATTTATTATTTAAACTATATAAATACTACAATTTAAAAAAAAATAAATTCAATGTGCTGTAGTTTTCTTTATCCATACATTAAAATAAAAAATAAATAATCTAATATAAATTATAAATTTATTAATGAATTATATTTAATAGAATACAACTTTATAAAATCTTATTTGTTTGATGTAAATATCATTTTATCATACATATGCTTTTCAACAACATACTTTATTAGAATATTAATTTCTTAAAGCTTTACTAATACTTATATACATATATATACTTTTAAAAAATAAAATTATGATTGATCTATTTTTATCCGACCTAAACAACCAATACTATTTTACCAAATAGATCTCACATTGAATTTCTTCATATTTAATTAACAGATTATTCTTAATATCAAAATTATAATTCTTTACTTTATTTTAAAAAATTATAAATAACTATCTTATGTCATTTTTTAATTTCAATAAATTATAATATATGAAATTAAAATTCTAATTCCATCTAATGTCAAACAATAGAATTAAAATTGGACATGAAATTTGAATTTCAATTTCAAGTTCATAGTGCAAACAAACAGGAACTTAGAGGGAAAAAAAGTTCTAAAAAATCAATTCATCGGTTTAGACGCTTTTAGTGACTTGACATTTTATTCATTTTTAACAGTAGGCCCACATTAAAAGATAATATAAAAATGAGTAACATATCTTTCAAGACTCAATGCAGCTCCTCAATTCATGAAATGCTGATGCCCTTGATCATATTTCTATCACTATCCATCTATATTGAGAATCAATCCATAATCCACGATCCAATTACTGCAAGAAATTCATTATTCTCTCTCACAGCAATTCCATCTCAATGCTGAGTCCATTAACAAGATTCATATGCCAGAAGGCCTTGACTTAAAGGCTCAGAACACTCCACAGACGACTAGATGAACTAAAAACTGGTTCATACAAGCCTTCCATCAAAATCCCACGATCAATTTACTTTCAGAAATGAGAAGCCGTGCCCAAATGAGCTCAGCTTTCAGGTGAACTCAGCATATCAAAATCTCTCAGCTTTCCTTGTCAGATAAAACAGAAATGAGCTCATCTCGAGCTTTATCAAGGGCACTCGATAAATTCTCGGGTTTCCTTCCCCCTGCCTGTGCAAAATTAGGTCTGCCACCACCACCGCCACCGCACAACTTAGCTATAGGTCCTATAAACTTCCCCGCTTGAATCCCTAACTCAACAACTCCAGGTGTAAATGCAGCAACTAAACTAACCTTTTCTGCACTTGGAGAGGATCCCAAGATAACAGCTGCTGGGTCTTGTAGTTTGTCCATCAAGTATTCAGCTGCACTCTTGAGTGAATCAGCATCGATATCATCCACGCACTCCACTATTACCCTGGAATTATATATCAGTGGGAAGATTGAAATCAAATAAGCCAAATTGTTCCCTTCACAAGACAAAACAGTAAACTGGTCAAGTTTGGGCAGACCAATTTCATGCATCTTATAGAAGCTAAAAGCATTGCATAGATGATAATACTAAGATAAATGAATGAAGCTATACTAAAGATAAATAATAAGGATGCCCATTAACGTTCAGAAGCAGCACCTATTAAAAATAAGAAAAAGAAATTTAAGATTATTTGATACACCTAAGTAGTTCTAATGAATCACTTGACTCAATGAGGAAAGGTTAATTGTGGTTGGAGGATAGAAAGAACAATGTAGACTAAAGAAAGCTTGAAATGACGTGATTAAAAATGATCTAAAATTGATTTTCCTCTCAAAAGATGTTACACTGAATCAAATAAAATGACGACAAAAACAAATTTATATAGTTAACCCTATTTAGAAGACTTCAGGCTTTATTGCTACTGATATTGCTTATAGAAGCTGTAAAATCTTGTTACCGATGGATTGTTGAAATCAGTACCTAATCTTCTTTGAGGGCCCTACATGAAAGGCCTTATCGGCGAGGGCTGATGCCTTGTAAATTGCCGCCTTTGCACGTGCAGCTGAAACTTCATTTCTTGCTAGCCGTAACTCCTCCAACAGAGATTCTACCCTGGCAGTAACTTCTTCAGCTTTCACCTTCATAAAATGACATTTGTTACAGGAGATTATTGCTAAGCACATCAAATATTCACACGATGGAAAGAGCAATTGTAGAAAGAATGGAAACAAATTAAGACTGTTGAATGCTGAAGAGACAAGTTATATTAGTAAGATTGGTGTCAGACTTTGTTGTTCAGTGTCATGCACTTGCCTTTTTCCCAATAATTGCAACAAATACTGTAAAAGATACGTCCTATACAATAGCAATATGCATATGAACAATGTGTTTATACGTATAACAAAAAAATTGTGTAAGTTTCTATTCCTTGCTAAACAGATGGATATGATTACTGTTATCTGAATCCTCTTATTATCTGGCCGAGAAAAGAAAAATTATTTCCTCTTAGTTATTTTTTTTGCTTGTGCTATTTCCCTTGGATGACTGTACATTTTACCATGGCCTAAGAAACTGAAAAGGACACTGCTCATGGAGTGAAAACAGCAGGAAATATGATAACCACTGAACAGAACATGATAATAAGGCATTACAAGCAGTTTTGGTAATTAAAAGATAGGATGTTGAAGAAGGAGAAGGGGATAGGTAGTGTTAATGCTGTATGACCCAATGGTCATGGGTTCAGGTCGTAGAAACAACTTCTTGCATAATTCAAGTTAAAACTGTGTATGATAAACTTAAAAACGATTCAACTCTTCCCTAGATCTCATACACAGAGGGAGTTTTGTGTATCAGGCTGCCCCTTTTTTTATGCTAAGGGGGAAATCTAGCCTTATTGATGAGGTTTAATAGAGCTGCCCCATTATAAAATTAGATAAAAAAGCAAGTGATCACAATAAAGCATAGGCTACTGCAGTGTAAAAATTGCAAGCCATGAACACATTCACTGGGTGTGACAATTACATGAAAATTGAACAATCAGGCAAGATATCCACAACCAGCAAACAGTTACAGAGTAACAATTTCCTCAATTGAACCAAAACAAGATTGTTTTTCAGGGAGTTGTAGGAGTAAATGCTATAGAGGCCTGCAAGATTTCAATATTTTCTCAAATTGAGAGAGAGAGAGAGAGAGAGAGAGAGGCATGAATTTTGGACAAAGTTTTAATGGTTTGAGAGAACATACTCTGAGGGTGGAGCACACATTTTTCATATAATTATCCCTGACACTGACATACTCTATGAAAGCTTCACCAGCCACAGCTTCAATACGTCTGATTCCAGATGCAACTGCCTGCTCTGAGATTATTCTGAAACCACGTATTTCAGATGTATTATTGACATGAGTGCCACCGCAAAGTTCCATGGATACACCTGGAACCTCTACCACACGTACCTGAAGTGCAAGCAAACTGAAAAAATGTTACAAACTCTAGATCATATTATCTACCAAATGAAAATATTCCTTGACATCCAGCCAAAAAGAGAGGACATTCTTTGAAAATGGCATCAATTATAAAGATTATATTCCTGAGCGCACAATTCAAACCATCATTTGCCAAGCAAAAATAGCAATTATTCTTGACTATCAGGCACTGTAAAGGTCATCCCATAATTATGCTCTCAATGGTTTTTTTTCTTCTAAATCATTCAAGAAAAATATCTAGTTATTTTGGCCCCAAAAACTACAAAACCTTTTGCTATTGCGCACAGTTTCCAACTGCAGCAAGGTGTAAATTGGTTAACACAGCACCTCTAGAAACTCAGCACTGACTATGATCCCAGTAAAAACCACACACTAAATTACTGCTCGAAGAAATTTCCCTGTGGCCTTCATGCACAGGTTCATGCTCTTGCCACATTTATATAAACAAAGCATCTGTATGGATATCATAGACTTCCACCATTTGCGTTTTAACTGCATTTTATGATTCAGCAACTTAATATGTTAATGTGTGAATTTATAGAGCTTTGTGCCTCTGTATGTATAGCAAGAACATCCTGGTTGATATTGACACACCATTTTTTGATGGCCATATATTGAACAATCAATTCTTTTTTCTAAGGAAGGTACTAAAAATGCAGTGGGACTTCTCCCATGGACAGCATGAAAACAGCGGCACTAGAAGCTGCCATTATCATGCAAGGATAGATAGGAAGAACAGCTGCCACAGGCAAACACAGTGTAAGGTAAGCAAGATTGTCAACTTCATCCAGTTTTCAATTAGAGGAAGTTGGCACAAATTCGTCAAAAGAAAGATTCTAATAACAATAGGAACTGGTGAGGGATTGGTTAACATTCAGCCAATTTGTATAACCTTCAGCCAATTTGTATACATGTCCACACTGAATGTTGGGCAAAAAATATTATCCATTAAAAAAAGGACTAACCTGATTTCTAGAACGTTCAATGTATATGAAAGAACTTTCTATATCCAATCAGAAGAATAATAAATTTTCTCACCATAAAATTCTTTAATTAAAATCCCAAATTTCTGCAAATACTTTTATAGATCGAAAAATTTCCAACAGTACTTTTACACAAACTATACATGGTTGGTGACGCCATTAATATTTATATATGGTAACATGTTTGATTCAAATTCCAGTTTGCAAATAAGCACCGGACCAGAAGAAAACAAATCTAAGATTTTTCAGGATGCGATAAGAACTGCATGAAACATTTCTCAGGATGTCAGAGCATTCAGATACAATGTGTGAAAAAGTCAACCTGTTCACCATATTTTTCACCAAACATTGCAATTGCGCCAGCTCCTTTTGCATCCGCTAGTGGCATCACTTTAGTTTGAAGTATTGTAGCATCCCCAATCCATCCATTGATCAGCCGTTCAATTTCAAAGATCTCGTGTTCTGAAAGTGGCCGGTGGAAGTTGAAATCAAATCTTAGACGATCAAAAGCCACCAAAGATCCTGCTTGTGATGTCTCCTGGCCTATAACTTTCTTAAGTGCAGCTTGTAGCAAATGAGTAGCAGTATGATGAACCTACATAAAATAAGACCTAGTTTATTTAAAGCTGGATATAAGATCACACACACACAAAAAAACTTGAGAGGTGAAGGGGAAAGTGAAGGTCTAACCGTATGTCATCCAAAACTAGAATGAATGTAAATTTAGCTATGCATTATACTAGTTAAATGTGGTAGACTAGACAAGGATTGATATAGAAGTATGCAATACTCTATCTAATTAACTATGTTGAATTGCATCTAAGCACGTACCTTAGCCCTCTGCCTAAGGGTTGCATCTACTGAAGCTTCCACTTCTTGACCAACCTCTATTACTCCCTGTCTAATAATACCCACGTGAACAAATATGTTACCAGAAGTTTTTTGAACATCTTTTATCTCCACAATACCTTTCTGTTGCCTCTCAGCCCCATTAACAAAAATAAATCCATGATCACCTATTTGACCACCAGATTCAGCGTAAAATGGGGTTCTATTCAGCAAGATTTCCACCTCACTTCCTTCACAAACCTGCATGACCGGGTTTCTATTAACCAGAAGGCCTTCTACCTTTGCTTTCACAGAGAGGGTCTCGTATCCAAGAAATTCTGTGTCAAGAATATTTTCTGTAAGATCTGCACCATTTTCAACTGCAAGTTTAACTGTATTATGTGCTGCCTGGGATTGCTGCCTTTGATTCTCCATTTCAATATCAAAACCATTCATATCAACCTGGACACCGCGTTCTTCAGCCACTTCTACAGTAATCTCTACAGGAAATCCATATGTGTCATACAAAAGAAAAGCATCTTTCCCAGACAAACAAGGCACAGATCCATTTTCATGACCAATTGATAAAGCATCATCTAGCATTTCTTCAAGCAGCTTTTCTCCTCTCTCTAGTGTCTGGATAAACCGCAGTTCCTCTCTTCTCAACTCCTCCAGGATGCGAGGTGCCCTATCCTTCACATCTGGATCTATTTCAGTGCTTAGTTCTATCACTTTCTCTGCAATTCTTGGTAAAAAGGCTCCCTCCAGGTCACTTTTACCATCTCCCTTTATGCCGAGCAACCTGCCAGTTCGAACAGCTCTTCTAATCAGCCGTCGAACTACATAGCCTCTTCCAATATTTGAAGGGACAACTCCGTCTGATATGAGATAAACGATTGCACGCATATGATCTCCAATGATCTGAATATACAAAAACCTCACAGAAATGATGTCAAGTATTGAAAAGACTAATGTTTGTCCAAAAAAAAAGAAATGTTCATGACATACTTTAAGTTTCAGCTTCGTGGAATCATCACCAAGAGCATAGGAAACATTTGCCAATACTGATGCCCTCTTGATTATTGGATAAAGCAAATCTGTTTCATAATTATTAGGAACCTACAAGAAAAGATTAGCCAACTCATGAATTACTTAGAATGACAAAAAGAAAGATAAAACAACCAAGTTTATAACATCCCTGAAGGCCCAGCAGATGCATTTTGCTCGGAGAAGCATGTTGCAGTTGCCCAGACCCCATAAATTCAATACTTGATGTCTAATGAAGCTTTAACTTACTTCACAGGAAGAGATGTTGTTGGTGGAGCTAATACCTTCTGAAGGATTCGAGCCATCCGTTCAAGGCCAAGACCAGTATCTATATTCCTTTGTTTTAGAGGCTCAAGTGATCCGTCCTCTTTTTTATTGTATTGCATGAAGACCAGATTGTAGAATTCTATAAATCTACTATCATCCCCTAGATCCTGCAAAATGAATATGCACAAGAAAAAGAACTGTAAGCGCTGTAAGTCAGGACTGTGATCCCCAAGACTGGTCAAACGGACAAACAGAAGAGGATCTACGAATGACCTCAAATCATGTAAATATACATACATCTGAATAACCTCTCTCAGGATGAAAATCATAATAAATTTCAGAGCACGGACCACAGGGACCAGTTACTCCACTGCTCCAGAAGTTATCATCCTGACCCATCCTTTTTATGTGCTCCACAGGAACACCAATCTGATGCAAGGCCATGTTAACATAACACATCATTAGTAAGTGCCTCTCTTCAGTTAAATTTATTTGCATATGAACTCGGAGAATGTATAAAGAACTCCAGGAGCTGTACGCTGAATTTTGGTTTCCCACAATTCAAATGATGATACCAGACTTTTTCCATGACCTTGAAGAAAAGTTCATAAATTATGCACTAATTTACAAAGGGTAAAGAAAAAGCATAGAACATAAGATTATTTTAACCAGGAAACCAAACAAGCAGTGCATTAACTCTTCATCTAACTGGCCTACCTCATCCCGCCATATTGCAAAAGCTTCATTATCATCTTCATAAACACTGATCCATAGTCTGTCGGCTGGCAATCCAAATCTGCATGAAAACAATGCACAAAAATAACACCTTTTTTTTTTTTCTAATCCTAATCCAGAGAAAAGGATAACATCACAAGGAAATGTATTTGACTGTCAGAATTAATATCTGAATTCATTAAAATAGTAAAAGCTTCATTTTGTGTGGATGGAATTGTTAGGGGTAGCACTTTGTAGTTTAGAGAATCCACATCTCACCCATAATTAATTTATATAAGAATATTTCTGTTGGGTTATGGGTTACTCCCGTGTAGGCCCATATCCATTTGTTGTGATAATTGGTGGTACGAATGATGAATATTTTCGCGCTCGCTAAGCCTGAGGTGCTGAATCCGAATGCGTCACACTTGAGGCGCACCTTAGGCGCCGATTCCAGAAACCCTGTGCTCGAGCTACGCCTGACGGGCGCTCGAGCGCCATTTTTAGAAACTCTGTGCTCGAGCCGTGCTTGCTAGGCGCTCGAGTGTGGCCCGAAAAATAAAAACGCGGCTAACGCGTGTAAGGGTTTTATCACTGCAATTTGAGCACCGTTTTGAGAGAGAAAAAAAGAGAAAGAGAGAAAAAAGGGAGAAGAGGAATATTTGTACATCTGTTTAAGTTCCGAATCAAGTTCCAATATCTGTCGACCATGGGTACTCTATTGTTGCTGTTGAGAAGAACGTTTACCGTATTTTATTTTTTCTCTTTCATCTTGCATTATTTATTGTACGGCCTTGTTTTTGAGATAAAGTAGCTTGACCTTATATTTGGGGGTTTGTGTAATCGAGGCATTGCATATTGGATATATTTTCCGACTTTGAGTCCCATGGTTTTTCTTCCACATTTAAAATGGAGTTTTCCACGTAAAAACCGTGTCTTTATCGATCATGTGTGATTGTTGTGTGCTTATTGTGTGCTATAATTTTTTCCTCGCGGTTTAAATAGTTGGTTGGGTCCCAACAATTTCCATCTTAAATGAGAACATTGCTCAATTCCTTATGAAACAACACAATATATATTTTATAAGTTGTTGATATATACACACTCTATTGTTGAAAGCTCCCACGCCCAACGAATTGCTTCTTTCTTGAAATAATCTCCAAAACTAAAGTTTCCAAGCATTTCAAAAAACGTATGGTGTCGAGCTGTCCGACCAACATTATCCACATCGTTCGTACGTATGCACCTTTGTGCAGTGGTCGCCCGAGGTGCTTGCCGGGGAACCTGAAAACAATAGGCCAGTTAAGGTGCAACATACTTCAGCTTGAGAATGTAAGGCTTCTACCAACAAATCACAGTGTAAACTTCAATTTTACAAAATCAAGGCTGTAAAAAAATATCACGTTTAGTTAAAGGGTATTATCAGTATGAATAAATCAAATTGTAGGACCATGAGCTATAAATCTGCAATTTAAGCATCAATGGAAAGATATAATTGACACCGCAAGCCGTATGATCTAGCTGAACATGCTGCTGAGGCTGATGGATCCCAATTGTGTTGATTCCCAGAGTTCAGAAGTAGGGAGAACATCAGTGGAAATATATAACGTAATTTGTGAAATTTGTGCATCATCTCAATGCAAGGACTGAATCAATAGTACGGTTGCTCCATGTTGATCTTAAAATTATGACCAGAATAGCCTTTTTGTTGTGCAATGAAAGGCTAGTAATACTCACCCATCCAAACCTTCTAACAGTAGAGGCTCATGCGTTGGGCCTCATCACAACCTTCAATAGCGACACGGCCAAGGGTTGGTTTGAAGAAAAAGTTGGCAATCAAATATACAGGGATAAATACCTTCCCAAGGAATATGGGCTTGAACTGAAGCATTCCTGCAATTGTTAGGAGGACAGTCGGATCATCTGGCACGAGAGATGCACTAGGAAGCACCTTATGACCACGAGCAGCATAAAAATCTAGAAATCTTCGTCTTATAGAGTTCCCACTGGTGGGAAGATCACTGGGTTTGTCCTCCACCAATTCCTCAATCAAATGCTGTGCAGATGCTGAAATGCCCTAAGTTTTAATGATCTTTCAAAATGGCAGCTTATGAACAATCGATAACCAATTACTACCCAACATAGCAACATACAATACACCAAAGGAACCTGATATTCTTCCAGTGAAAAGCTGCACTTCCCGTGGTCTTAGCCGATTAAAATCTCTTCGAGTAGAGTTGCCAACAGATATAAATGCAAGTGTTCCCAGTACAAAGGTTGCATAATCTAAAACAACGAAACTCATAGGGGTTAAACACGATTTCCCCGCAGGCATCAGAATACTAGAATAAGCACAGATCAAATGGAAATTTCAAATATTTTTGATGAGATAAAATAAAAACTTTATTCATATTTTATTTTTTAAAAAATTAGTATTTCATACAATTAAAAATAATAATTTTAAAATGAAAAAATAAAAAAAATCACCCCCTAGTTTTTTAATTACTGATTATTCAAAATAAATATTTTAAAATATCTTTTTTTTACCATTATCCTAAACTAGATCAAATCAAAATCAAATTTGAGTTAAACATAAGTCGAGTTTAGATGAAAATTTGCGTTAAGTTAGGTTGGGTTGGTTACAACCTAACCACCCATGCAAAAACCATGATTATGTTTGTTTATAATCTAAATTAGATCAATTTGGGTCCTAATATAGATATTTATTAAGTATTTTTTGTTAAAAATTTATAGTTACATAAAAATATAAAATATTTTTTAATTATAGCATGTAGAATAAATATTGCCAAAATATATATTTAAACGAAGAATATTTAGATAAAAACTATTAATTATATGAAAATATAATACATTAAAATATTTTTTAAATATATTATTTATTTGAAATAAAAAATATATTTATAAAAAAAAATCGTAATTAGGGTTGAATAGGCTTGAACCTGCCACTTTGACCTATGGTCAAGCTTGGCCTAAAAAATAATCGAGCCTAATTTTTTGATAGTGTCTATAAATAAAATTAATATATATCAATCAAATCCTATGCCAATTTTGATTGGTCGGACCAGGCCAATCGGATAACTCACTTTGATTGGGTTTACCCCAAACATTCTGGTATATCTTAGAATATATTTTTTTTAAATTATGGTAAAAAATTTATTTTATATACAAAGTATTTAATTATTTTTTTTCTATTGGTATATACCAAACATAAAAACTTAACTTTTAATACAATTTACCTATTTAATTTTCTCATTTATTTAATTTTAATAATAAAATACAGCATTAAAGAAACTAGGTTATGAAAACATTTTTCAGAAAAAGAAATATTCCTAAATTTCCTTTATTAGGATTCAGATAATATGAAATAATTTCCTAGGAAAAAAAAATTGCAGTCAACGAAAAAACATGTTTTCTTTTCCATATAAAAGCTGATTTTTCCACCACCATTACCCACTACCAACACCACCACCACCATGCCACCCGATCATGACATCACCGTTAACATCACCACTGCCACCGTGCCATCCACCAGCACTTGCACTGCCACCAGCTCCGCTTCACCGTCGCCAATTTTAAATGGTACTTATGGAAAATTATTCTTCACAACCAAACCGACGAAAGAAAATTAGGGGAAGATTTTGAGATGTTTTCTATGGAGGTAAAACATTTTCAGATGGAAAAGGATTTCAGTCCGACCATTTAGGTTCTGGAATACGGGATTGGGTTTGGATAATCGATTAATATTCCAACAAAAGCAATTAATTCATCAATTTATTTAGGAGACGAAATAACCAGGCAATACAAGTTCATTCAATATATGATAAAGCAACTCAAGGGCGAAGGAATTGGAATTGCCGGGACGATTTGACAGGTCGATTGAACAGTTCTGATAAAACCGTGTGAACAATATCCAATTAAATTGCAAGGCGACGGTGCTTTATCAATCTAGGAGAAACTCGTAAACTGAAACCATTTCAAAAATATGGAGAGAGAGAGAGGAGCTTGACGAAGTTACCAGTGGAGACGACAGGTCTAGGTGATGTTAGAGTTTTGTTGAAGTTCGTCCTGGAGACTAAGCTTGCAGTGGGAAGGAAACCACAGCTCGCCATGACTGCTCTCTCTCCGTCTTCCTCTCAAATCGTCGTTAATCCTCGAAATTCTGGTACGGAGGAAGGATAACGCGCCTGTGGATGTCCACATTCTCTAAACGGGATTTCAGGCACAAACCGCCCAAATTGAGGGGGCCCTACGCAGCGCACACCGTCATTCAATTTTAGATAATCCAATTATCTTATTTTGTTTATTTTAAGTAAATACATTGATTTGTTTGTTCCTTTGCCCCATTCGTCTCAATTCAAATTCTAAATTACGTCATATAAATATTTAAAATCAACATACTTGCTTTAAACTCGATAATGAACCATTATCAAAGTGATCTCACAAACAAAATAACTATAAAGTTTAAATTCATAACAAAACTTTAAAAATAATTTTATAGTAAGCCTCCAAACAAGAACAAATTGTTAAAACTCAGATCGATTGTTTGAACCGAGTGAAAATAATCGATAATACACGACAAATTAATAATAATCATAAATAATGAGACACACTAGATTTCATATGAAAAATATCATTTTCAGATAAGAGGAAATTATAGAATTATATATCGAAAAAAATTTATTATGCGCTATATTGGTTACAAAAATCATATTAAATATAAGAGTAAATGAGTTCAAACAATTAAGAGTATAAAACAAAAGAGAAGAAATATGATCGGTAAATATCTTTCGCAACTTTAAAAATAATGTATCCAATGTCAGTCTAGTATGAAATACGATTCGAAATTCAATCGGATTAGCAAATCTTTCTTTTTTCTATTTTTTTTCTTTTAGTCACTATGCCAATATTCACTATTAAAAAAATTACAAAGTGTAACATTAAAAATTATTTTAAGGTCTTTTATATTAGAAATGACACTCGAGTACTCGTTGGATACGAGTATATTGTGCAATCGACACATGAGTGCCCCTCAGATATGTATTTGATGCTAAGCAATTCGGACAAATTCCACCTATGTCACTTGGATGCCCCCAATCAGGACATTGTGTGCCTTTTAGGCGTCCTTGGGCGCTCTTAATATAGGTATTCAACCCACATGCATGAATTGATATTTGTCATGCGTCACTAAGCAGCTTTCCCTAATCAGGCACCGCGCATGCATCATCATGCGTGCCACTAAATAATGCATCCAATGAATATGTGACTCATAAAAAAGTAATCCGCAACCTAATACAAGTGACCTAAACTAGAAACTAGGACCCAAATATCCAATAGATTAGGGATAGGAGATGATATTTGCACACTGTTGAAAAATACATACAACAATTGAAAACAGGATGATGAAAAAGACGTTTTGTGCTAACGTGTTTCGACCCCGAAAAATATAGCGGAAGCAATAATAAATAAATATCCAATACACGTAAAGGATATTTAGATCTAGATGATAACGAGACAACAAGTATGCACAATATATATATAATAATGAACAACAATAATAAAGACCCGATTTTTGGTGACAAAATAAAACTCGATACCCACGAGGTATCGAAAACACTCCGGGCTTCAACGGCCAGTGTGAAGCAATGACTATGAAAATCAACTTACAGATCGGGTGGTAACGACGCGCTAACCTAGCCGACTTACTCCCGTCACGTGATCCCTACTAAGGAACTCCTTGGATTTGCCCGCGGCAACGGAACTGGACACCTTCCGGTCTTCACGTCAATCTTCCGTCGAACCACTTGAATTCCAATCACGAACGAGTCTCCTTCTTCACGAACCAACGTCTCCAACGCAGGTAGAAGGATGGAAGGTTTGAATGGAAAAAGAAAAAGAAAAATGGTAAGAAAATTCCTTAGATCATGAAGCTCAAAGTTATATCTTTTGGTTTTCTCAAGAGAGGCTAAATCAATGATGCATGAAAGGCTTTTCTCTCAAATTTGAAGAATTAAAAAATTATCAATTGAGGCTGTGGCGTGTTTAGGGTTTCAAGAAAATAAGGTATGAATTTATAGTGGAGCCAAAAACGCGTTTGAAAATTCTGCCCATTGGGCCGGCGCTCGAGCTGGGCTCGAGCGCGCGGCGAGCGCGCAGCGAGTGGCCCCCTACTGGAATTTCAGCTCGAGCGGTTCTCGAGCTCCTGGCGAGCCGGGGACCTTCTGGATTTTAGCCTCGAGCGGGAAACGAGCGAGAAGCGAGCGGGAAGGCTTAGGACGGGCTCGAGCGGATGAAGGGCAAACCGAACGGACTTTAACCCGACAACCCACAACCCGACATCAATACAATAATACATATAGTCATGGAATATGCCAATTAGATAAAAAGTCTCTAACAGATGATTTTCTATTTTAAGTAGAAAATAAATAAGCCTATTGGACTTATTTCATCAAAAATTATAAAGTTTCTTCCTCTATAATTGTGTGCTGAAATAAATTAGCCAATAATAGATGGGATAAGCAGATACACAAAGAATCTAAAGATGGGTCAAATCGTTTATAACTATTATACGAAATTATACTTTATATTATATAAAAGATATTTTTTATAATTCAGATCCATAACTATTAAATAATATATGGATAATTCTTACAAAATTTTCACACGGTTGTTTTTGGGTAGTGCCTCAGGTCAGTGTAAGTTGCATGAAACTACGTGCATCTCATCCTCAGCGAGTGATAATAGAACTGCATTTTCAGTTAAATGCAGAAAAGAAACAGAGGCACATCTTCCAAAACAACAGTGCCACCAATGAAGATTTGTCCAGAGTGTCCGAGGAATAATCAATATTACGACTCTTAAATGAGTTTGTATATATGCTTGGATCAACGTATTGAGTTTCGGAGGTGAAGTACGCTCAATTTCACTACCTGATTCTCGAATTTGAAAACATAAAACATTTTCATTAAGGATATCTGTTCATTACGAAATGCCTTAAATCTGAAAATGCTTCTGTATTACTATGTTTAAATTCGCAGATCAACAGTCTCAAATAATCCATGATCACAAGGATCAGTAACCTGTGAATCAGGAAACAACAAATGTCCTCACCAATTACTAGTCCTTCTCTCACTGCAAAGAAGGAAAAAGGAAAGAGAACGACACCCTGAATGAACTATAATCATGGCTGTGAACCAAATAAAGACACTTTGTTGATGACTGAAAAGAAGCGACTCTCTGCACTGCATCTATTGCTTCGTGGAACACATTTAAACTGACTAAGGCTAAAATTAACCTACTTTGAAACTCAATCCACCAATGGAAGCTTTCTTTCATGCTAAATGGTTATTGTTCTTGCCATTGAAGATGCTGTTTGAGAAAGAGTAGTAGGTAAAACTAAACACGGGCGATACACCTAGCCTGCTAATTCAACGATGACCACAAGAAGGAAAAAAGTAACACTAATCCTATGCTTTTTTGTGATATGCTCGTCATTGGTTACCCCTGTACGATGCTTATTGAAGGCTTGAACAATGGTAGGATAGTTGTGTTGGGGATCTACCCGAATACATACAATTTAGCATTGCAGAACAAATCTGAATCTTCCCGTCAATCGTCAGTTACCAAAATTGTGAGTACAAAAAATATAATAATCACAACATTTTTAATGTAGAAATCCATTTCAACTAATAAAAAAATTATGAGATAAATTTTAAACAAATTCACTATAAAAATAGTAGTTGTAAAATCTATTTCTAAATCCCTTCACTATAATTCTGAGTGAAGAATGGTTAAATGCAACATATAAGAGAAATATAATGTTACAAGTCTTTAGTTTTTTCATTTTCTCATTTTCTTTCTCCTGTGTTTTTGATTTTTTTATTATATTTTTATTCCCCTTTTCTGTTGTCCATACATGTTTCCCTCTGATTGTTATAACCCCCTTCCCTTTTTGTTATGTTGTGATTATTCTACTGGGCCATAGGTGCTGTAAGTCCTACCTGTATAAAGCTCATTATTATTCTGTTGATGAGGAGAATAAAATACTTCAATTACTTTTCCTTCTCTCCCGTTTTATTTTCTCTCTATCTCTTTTTCTTTGCCCTCACTCTGCCTCTCTGATATTTCTCTCTACCTCCCTCTCTCACATCTGCTTCTTCTTCCTCTGCTGAACTCCTCTTCCCCTTTCCCTGTTCTGTTTCCCTCTACTTCTGTTGTCAGCATCATTGATAACGGGTGACCATTGTCGGTGCTTGTATTATTTGGTACTCTCATTGAGATAAGGCAGAGGATATATATCTGACAATCGAAGAGCAAGCGCTCACATCGTTAGAAATTGCCATCGCAAAGTTTTCAAAGAAGATGAAGGAAGTCGTGACGACCCTCTAGTGCATAGCCAAACGATTCACAGCCAACACGTCCGCAACCAAGCATTTTAAGCAACCCGTTCTTGAAATCCTTCTAAGGTTCACCAGTATCGAGCAAAGATCTGGTAGGTCTGCGAACCCTTCACCATTTCTGGTTTCCTCCATTGTTACCTTCCATCCTCCAACCCAACTAGACATCCAAGCCCTTCCTCGTCACTTTCCCTAACTTGAAATTCTTCCCTTTGCTGCGACCGTGCAACCACAATTCGCTTGAATCATCCCTATTGCTCCCACTAAGGCACGAATCCAGCAAACCCACGATGAAAGCCTCCTCTCACTAGCTTGAATCAAGCGATGTGCCTTGTTGTCCGCAAGTTCCTCTGCACTTCCACCTCCTTCACCATTCATGGCCCCTTCCTCTGGTATTTCACCCCAACCAGCGCCCACCCTACCGGTAATACCCCAATTATTACCAGAACCTCAAATCCTTTCATCATCCTTGAATCACGAAGATACTCTATTCCAACTTCGCTAGACTTCAACAAATGGCTGAGTTCGAGCTCCTCTCGATTCGAACTTTAGGCTAGAGTCTTACTCAGAAGTCCCCATTTGAGTCTGACTTGCAATCTGCAATAGTAGTGCTTCTACTACAGTATTGGTCCCACAGATTGAGAGTGATGGCTCTTCATCTTCTTTTGATCAATTAGAATTTTCTGGCTCCGGTTTACATGAAGTTCAGGCAATGCATGATTTAGACCCACAAACCGTGAGTTTTGACCGGCCAAAATATGTTAGAGCCTCGCCTACCACTACAAATGTTAAAGTAGATGTAGAGGCTTCTGTTGCTTCATGTGGCTTTAATGAGTCCCATATTGGCATGAGTGTTACGGAGCATATTGTTAACACATACGCCAACTTCAGATATGATACGTTTCCCTGCATTCAAAGACTTGGCTACAATGCTATTTTGGAATTGTGGGATTCTTGACTTTTTAGTTATAGGAATAGGGAAGTGCTACAGTTTCTCCACCTAAATGCCAAATGGTGGTTAGGAGAATACAAGTTTGATAGATTTTGTTTAGTTGGCGTGACTTCAATGATGTATACTCATCATAGGTTGCAGTTTCTTCACCTAGGAAGAGTGGAAGTTGCTCTTCCCTCATATCAAGCATGCAGTAATGTATTGATTTTTGCTTCCTCGGAACCATACAGTTTTCATTCGGAAGGGTAGGTGATGACGTTTGGTTCCTAGACTATAACGGGGGCCCGAATGGAGCATTTTGGCTGCTCAAACTTTCCAATGTGTTCCATATTTTCCTGCTCAAAATATGTCATGTGATCGATCTTCTCGATCTGCTGCTCTGCTCATCGAAACCTAGGGCTCTCGGCCATTCCTATTTATTTGTTAGCTACTCAGATTTTGGAAGGTGTTACTTAACAGTTACCTTGCCAATAGGATCTTGTTCTTGATAATATCACAATCTCCAAATGTAGTGACTCGAAGATCAAGCATATGGAAATTTTTATCAGGGGTTGTTTATATGGGTGCAAATATTGGAGTTTCGCAACGGAATTTTCAATGGGAATGGAACGTCTAAGAGAGGACCCTCGTGGTTCTAGATGACATGTGGTCCTTTTCTGTGGTGGAGTAGCTGTCTTTCACAAGAATGCAGGGCTGCACGATCCTCGTGATTTCACGATTTAAATTTCCAACTATTTTCAACTTTTCCTATGAAAGGAGTTATTTGAAAAACGTTGAAGTTGTGGCTCTCTTCTGCTATCCTACATTTGGACATAAGTCCATCCCTATTCTTGTTAATGCAACCTTAATCAAGGAGCTTGTTAATGGGTGCGCAGAGCGTCTATTGGCTCTTCATGGGTTGGAGCTTCTTCAGTGATTGGAGCTTCTTCACGTGGCCAAGATCAAACTTATTGGATGAGTGCCAAGAACAGGCTATCATACAGAGAGCCTATCTATGAGTTCAATGACATCAAATTGCGTGAACGGGTGAAATTTAGTATTGCCCACCTGTCAAAATGAGTTAAGGACTGCTTCTTGAACTTGGCTTCCCATCTTGACGATAAGAAAATTTTCCTAGATGTTCTCATCAATATGTGGGTTGCGGTTTATACTCTTGATGAGGACACAACTTTTGCCATTCTCATTGAGCTTTTTGAGCTACAACTTTCCTCTCTAGTGGAAATTGCATGGGCTAGAGATCTATATAGCAGTTACTTGGAGATTTGTCACTCGACATGATGTATTTAGAGACCTTGCTCTCTATTTGAGCAACGAAGGGAATATAAATATGAGAAAACAAGTGCTCATACCACAAAGAGAACAAGGACTCCTAAAAGAATGGGAGGGTAAAGTTGATTAGCCATTCAATGGCTAGGTTGTTCTGCTTCACTTAGGTGTCACGAGGAAAATGAGCTGGTTTCGACGGCAAATTTTAGAGGCTGAAGTGCTCATCTTGAGCTTCTTCTCAAACAAATCTTGCTTACCCCCTTTCATTAACAACATACTAAAGTTTACAGCACTGATATTAATCAATCACAATAATTTGCATGCAGTCCTCCATGATCTATCAATGTTCAATAATTTGCCCCACTTAAGGACTTGTTGGTTTCCTAAAGCTACCTGAGTGGCAACTGCAATACTTTACCAAGATCTTTTCTCGTTCAACATTAAGGACATGATTCTTTTGATAGAGAGGGTAATGTTACGAGCCTTTAGTTTTTTTTTATTTTTTTATTTTTCCTCCCCTATGTTTTTGATTTTTTTCATTTTGTTTTTATTCCCCTTTTCTGTTGCCCTTGCTTGTTTCCTTCTGACTGTTATAACCCCCTTCCCTTCCTATTATGTTGTTGTTACTCTGCAGGGCCATAGGTGCTGCAGCCTCATCCTGTATAAATCTTATTACTGTTCTGTTGTTGAGGAGTAGAGAATACCTCAATTACTTTTTCTTCTCTCCTGTCTTATTTTCTCTCTATCCCTCGTTCTTTCTCTGCTCTCGTCTTATCTCTTTCTCTTTCTCTTTGCTCTCACTTTGCCTCTCTGACATTTCTCTCTACCCCCTCTCTCACGTCTGCTTCTTCCTTTGTTGAATTCCCCTTTCCCTTTCCTCGTTCTATTTTCCTTCACTTCTGTCGTCAGCATCGTCGATTACAGGTGACCATCATCGGTGCTTGTATCATATGATGAGAAATGAGAGCAACAAAACAAAAATACACTTCTAAATATTATTTTCAGAATGACATACCCGATTTTAGCCAAGAACGGAACTTAAATCGGACCTCAATCGGATACCAAATATCTTCTTTTCTTCTCTTCTCTCTCTGTGCAGCGCTTCTTATGTGAAAATGATTTTGGAGTTTAATCATAAAATCGTGTTAGCGTGATTTTATAACCTGAGCTGCGCTTGAGTACTCAGTAGGCGGACCTCAAGCGCAAATGACTCTGGAATCGACGCTTGAGCTCAACTAAAGTGAGCCTTGAGCACAGAGGTGTCGGCAGCAAAATGGAATCCGTACTCAACTCCACTCAAGCGAGCTACAAGCGCGGACTGCCTCTGGACAGCTCACTGCGTGCGCAAAGCCCACGCGAACACTGTGATCCTCGCACAATCCTTTGATGACCATCCATTTGTTACGGTACCCACAAAGGAGTGACCAAAACCCAACAAGTTGTACTCTTTGGTGAGATTTTACCCTTATTTTTGTTGGCTGGAATAGACGGCTGACTAACAAAAGCACAAGAATAATACACCTTTCCACACATTGTGAAGTAGAAGTAGGAGAAGAGAAATGAACACTAACTATTTTACATGAAAAATCCTTCTAAAAATAAAAAAAAATCACGGGACATTAAATCGCTGAAAAAATTACTACGTATGAGATATTGGTTACACAGACCACAGGAGGCAAAAACAAGAATAGAGCAAAAGTAAACAAATAATTTTAACACTTTATTTTCACTCACCACTCTATTTCCTTTTTACTTTCTCTCATCTATTTTTCTCACTACTTTTTTACTTCTCTCTTACTTCTCTTCTCGTCTCTACTCTTTGACAGGGAGTGTGGACATACATACATACATACATACATACATACATACATACATACATACATACATACATACATACATACATACATACATACATACATACATACATACATGTCTTTCAATAGCATAAGCAACCATAGCCCAACTTGGTGGTTAGTGCACAACACCTAAGGTCTGTATACGTGCATGCGCACGCCCTGTCTTGTAATGGGCGGCGCATGCCTGCTCTTATAGACAGATCAGCGGTTGGGGTCCCAAGAATGATATCTACTAACTACCCAATCAGGTAGGCCAACTATACGCCTTTTGGGATATGACAGTTATTCAAACATTCCATATTTAGCCGGCTAACCCTATTGACGATCTTCTCATCTTGGCCGGTCAACACCCCGTTGATCGGTCGAAGTAGTTCGTTTAGATTCTTCAGCAAAGTTAAACATCTCACGACTTTAATCGGTCAACATATTGACCGGTTGAGGTTGTCCGCTCAGAAGGTTCTGGTCAATTCTACTTATAGTAGCACACACACGTGCTCTGTCCAAATCCTCCGATCATAAGGACTTTCGCACGAGAGTGATTCCTAACAATTTTATTCAACAGAAAGGATTGTGTAGCAAAATCTTTTCAATAAACATCGTTGTTGTATGATGTTAACTGCAACAAAAAAAACATGTAAGTTGATCGAGAGAAAAACAATGATCTCCTAAAGGTCAATATTAACGACCAGTCTCAAGTAGATCGAGGAAGACTGAGGCTGCAGGAGGGAGATGAATTTTCACATGAGAATATATGGACGGAAGTAACTCATCAGTATGAAAAGACAACATAATATAATGAGCAATATTCATTGGATTTATCACTGTACAACTTCATATAAATATTAACAAAATCTGTGAATTATTTTATTTCAAAAACTACAAATTGGTGATTGATAGTTTCTTTGCCCTTGAAGAATCTCCGAACATGTCTCGTAATGGCCATTAGTCATGGTCATAAGCAATGCCTTCTGTAAATCTGCAGCTACTTGCCCTTCGATGAGAGAGAGAGCATACTCCATGAAGATTTCATCGCATGGCACCATGATGGGGCCATCTCTTGGCCGACCAAACTCTTCTTCAGCCCGTACAAGGAGCTCTTTGAAGATGTCGTTCCCGAGAAAAACTAATGGAATCATGAAGCGCCTTCCATCGGTAGAGTATACAACAAAATTTCCCTTCTCAGCCCTTGACGACGAGCTGTAAAGGTCCTCCTTCTTATCTCTAATCATGGTTTTTGGTAAAGAGATCTGTTTCCTCCTTTGAGCAGCAAGCCTTTGCCATTTCTTTGCAATCTTGATGAGGTTCTTCGAGTTCATCAGGTTGTGTTTCCTAGTAAATAAAAGGGCAATGAAAAATTAAACTGCTGAAGAACAATGTATCGTGTCTAAATCTAAACCAAAATGCTGCTCTTGGCTGAAATCAATATGGTGCGTGGATTATATAGCTGCATAGAAAGAGGAGTAGAGCACATAGATCTTATCAATGTTTGTCTCATGTAGGGCTCAGTAGGAAGCAAAAACCATGTGATGGTTGCATAAACAATATCGTAATTAGGTGGATGACATGTCTCATTATGTTTTTGGTTATCAACCCAGCAGGTGGAGCATATTTGTCTCACGGCTCTGTCGGTACAGATAACAAGTACAAAACCATATAAATAGGTTACATGGTAACCATGGAATAAAATATTGACCAATATGTATTGATATCGGGCCACATAATATCGATATTTTTCGATACTATAACAAAATAGCAATAGATCGCCAATATTTCCCCATTTGGTTTTGATTCACCAATAATTTTTTATATTTGATACATTTGATATTGATAAGTATTATCTGATATAATTGACAGTAAAATAGTAGCGGCCGATATTAATATTTTTTTTATATCAGTATTAGATTTTGAGTCATTTTCTTATTAGTCCTATGACTGATAGATGCATCATTCAATAGTTCACTCAACTTTAGCACGAGGATTTTCTCAAAGGAAGGATAGAAACTTGGCACTTAATAGACACATAATTGATGGGGATTTGAATTTTGTTTATTGCGCTGTAATGTGTATTTGAATCTCAACAATCGGTATGAGAGTACAAATACGGTACAAAATGATGTACTAGTGTTGTAATATGTTGTATTTGAGTAAACTGATTTTGTTTTTATTTTCGGATAATATAAGAATTTTATAAAATTAAATTTATTTATAAAACGTCAAAATTATTAGGTTATTTCATATATTTTTTATGAGTACAAAAACATTAACAGCATGCATAAATTCTTGCTTAAAAATCTTCAAGATACAGCATTGCTCTAGATGAGTATAGGTGCGCATGGTATAGAAATTAAGAAGAGAAAAAACTTGAAATCGATTTTTCTTCATCCACCATTATCTCTCTTTTTTTATAAGAATTTATAGAATTTGTGTGTGGAATTACCCATTCAATTTTTTTGATGACTCTTTAAAAGTAGAGAGATGGGAGTTAACAAAATCATGGCCATTTCGAATCAAAAATAATGCCCTCCAAAATCTTGAAAAATACCCACTAAATATCCTCAATAAATAATGGATAAATTTATCATTTTAATAAATTATTAAATACATATCACGTTATATGGATAATTTTGACTGATTGATCTCATATGACATCTTATGTGGGAGCTTTCCAGATCTTTTTTGTACTGAGATAGCATCCTTTCGTAGTTGCAGTGAGCTAATAAAAATTTATCTGATAGGGAAAATGCACAGCATTCGGAGTGTTTCACCTAATTTCAGTATGAACGCTGTCACCTTATTTAGACAAGGCTTCATTAAGCTCATAGCTGCCCTTGTCGATGTTCTTTTACTCCTGTGGTTCAAAAGGGATTTCGAGCTTCTGAAAGATCAGCTCCAGAACAAATTTGACAAAGTTGGCCACAAGTTATTACTATCCTGTGGCCCAATTGGTGGTTGGTTTCAGAGCACGACTAGACATGCCAACCTCCAAAGCTGCCTTAGTCATTCAATCATCACATGGTTTTGTTTCCTACTGAGCCTGCAAGACAGAACATCAATGAAGAAGATGTCCCTCCTACCTCCATCAGCGCAAACATCAATGAAGAAGACAAACAATTTGTCTTCTGATCTTTTCAACCTCAGCAAAGAACAAAAATTGTTTTCGGAGTTCTGATTCATATACCCTTCTTACTGGCTGGGGAAATTATCCTTTGATAAGCTAGAAAGCGACATGCTCAGTGCCATGAATTTCATCAAGAACGCCTCATAGTAGCACTGACTGTTCGAATTCAACCAAAATATGTCAACTTGACAAAGCAAAATAAACTTAAACCCCAGTCAAATATTAACTATTAAACTCATGAACATAAAAAATATAATAATATATAATATTTTTAATATAAAAAATCCTTTTTAATCAATAAAAAAGAACAGGATAAATTTCCAACAAATTCAGTATAATAATAGTGTCGGTTACAAAACTTTATTTGAAATCCTTTCTCTACAATCTAGAGTAAAAAATAGTTGAATATAAACTCACTCAATATAACTAACAACTCACAAGAGAAAATATACTAAGAAATAAGAATAATCAAATGAAAATATATCATAGAAATCAAAAGTAGAACGACGTATCTCATTTTAGTGAAGAATGGAATTCAAATCGGATTTTAATTGGATGCCGAATCTTTTTATTTTCTCTAATTTTCTTCTCTTTCTGTATAATACTCCCTGTATGAGAAACTGATCTCGGATATCCTAAAATTATATTAGGCATGTTTTTATATAAAAAACGGCACACAAGTGCTGACAAGAAATTAGATGCCGAACTTTTTTCCCTTCTCTCTTTTTTTCTTCTCTTTCTGTGCAATACTCATTGTGTGAGAAACTGATCTTAGATATCTGAAAATTGCGTCTAGCATGATTTTATATTAGAAACAGTGTACAAGTGTAGACCAGATGCGCATCAAGCGCGACTTTTCTAGACAAACCATGCACGTGCTTCCCTCAGGCACGCATCCGACGCCACTCTTTTGGACAAATAGCGCATGTGTGTCTCTCAGGTGGCCATCATGCACCACTCCGTTGACATTCGACCGATCATCTGCCAACCCTTGCATGATCATCTTACGACCCTTTGGCATCCTTTGTCACTCGCATAACACTCGACCAATCCTCGGTTGATTCCCACGCGAGTATTGTCCAACCATTGCTTGACATCTTTACACGAGCATGCCGCACACAAAGATTGCAAACCCTTTCGATATAATCTGTTTGTTGTGGCACCAACAAAGAAGTGACCCAAAACCTAATAGATACTGCCCTATGGAGAAAAAAAGATTGCATTGTCGAAATCCAAAAGCAATATGGATGAAGACGGTTGTAGCACATCATCAAGGGTGGACGAGAGATATGACATACTGCTGGAAAAAGACGCTTTATGATTTGCTTAGTTTATGAAGTAGTAAAAAAAGCTCCTTGAAGTTGCAAGTTAAAGAATTTGGACTGCCAAGTGATGGCTTGGTCGAACTGCCGGGTGATCAGTATTTATGGAATCTGTGCTCTGCCTCATCAGATGGCATATTGCTGAATGTTCTCATCAAGGATGGCTTATGTCCGTATCTAGGGGCCACTGCTATCTGCATATTGCTTCAACAGCAATAAAACTTTGAATCACCAACAAGAAGCTTCTGACTATTGATTTTGGGCATATTGCATACCTTTGGAACTAGATAAAATTATCAGAAATTTTAAAGCCCAACAGTTCTGTTCATATATGGTTGCCTCTTTAAGGTGATACCTCTCTCTTTTCCAAGTCTCAATTAACCAACTCTGCTGATTTCATTGTGATTATTTATTTTACAAATGCAATAATACTGAAGAAAAAAATGATCTGGTAAAATGGAAAATTTAATCTATTTAAATTTTGCTTTACTTTTAACAAATAAAAAGTGCACTTACAGTAAGATTTGTAATATGAATACGTTCACTTGGCAAGGCGTATGCCACAGCTACTTGATGGTAATAGAGCTTCTCTTTGCTATTTTTTTGATTTTTTAATACAGCATTGTATGAAGGCCCCAAGCCGCATAGATTCATATTTTAGTAGCTAAATTCGTGGGGCTTCCAGAGCCATACCTACTACCTTCATTCCTTCAACCATAACCAACAGTCATTTGCTTGACGATATCAATATTCTGCACTCCCTGTACTCAAAATGACCAATCGTGTGAGCCACTATGCTTCTCTTTGGCATTTTATCATACACTTGTAATGTGGTTGTCTCGTACCACGGACTGCCCATTTTCTTTTCTGGTTTTATCAAAGAGCTGCATTGTCTCACAGATCCATGAATCTCACTTCCCCATATATAGCTATCAATTTCAAACAAGCATAGCCTCCGTTGAGTTTAATGCCCATCTGCATCATTTTGCTACAAACCTATAAGGCATTCAAATCCATCCTTTTTTAGCACTGCCCACTTTCAAAGATACCAGAAATTCAAACCTTTACCCTCAAAGCTACCGGATATGGAAAAGACTGAAGTATAGATGTTGTTAAGTATAGTCTAGAATAAGACCAACTTAACCCTGCTGATTTATGGGGCTTGCAAACAAAAACCGTAAAAAGAGATAGATCAGCTGAGTTGCTAGACCTATATTAGAAAGGAAATCAATAGAACGACTAAATAACCAAATAGCCAAACAATCGACTGTTGGTAATATAAAAAAATTGAGACATTAAATAATTGGTCAGTTAATAAATTTGAACATGTACTTTCCTTTCTAGACAAACTATATATATACTTTCCTCGAACATACATCCAACATAGCTTTACTGGAGGATCCATGCACGTGCGCTCTTCAATTTTTCATCACGTGCCACTCTATTGGCCTTCGATCGATCATTGACCGATTATTGTACAAATATTGTGCGACCTTTCAGCATCCTTTGCTATTCAAATGACCCTAAAGGGACTTTTAGTCGACCCATGTACAAGTATCGTGCATCCCTTTACTTGACATCTTCACCTAAGCATGCCACGTGCAAATATTCCAAAAGCAATATGGATGAAGACGGTTGTAGCACATCATCAAGGGTGGACGAGAGATATGACATACTGCTGGAAAAAGACGCTTTATGATTTGCTTAGTTTATGAAGTAGTAAAAAAAGCTCCTTGAAGTTGCAAGTTAAAGAATTTGGACTGCCAAGTGATGGCTTGGTCGAACTGCCGGGTGATCAGTATTTATGGAATCTGTGCTCTGCCTCATCAGATGGCATATTGCTGAATGTTCTCATCAAGGATGGCTTATGTCCGTATCTAGGGGCCACTGCTATCTGCATATTGCTTCAACAGCAATAAAACTTTGAATCACCAACAAGAAGCTTCTGACTATTGATTTTGGGCATATTGCATACCTTTGGAACTAGATAAAATTATCAGAAATTTTAAAGCCCAACAGTTCTGTTCATATATGGTTGCCTCTTTAAGGTGATACCTCTCTCTTTTCCAAGTCTCAATTAACCAACTCTGCTGATTTCATTGTGATTATTTATTTTACAAATGCAATAATACTGAAGAAAAAAATGATCTGGTAAAATGGAAAATTTAATCTATTTAAATTTTGCTTTACTTTTTAACAAATAAAAAAGTGCACTTACAGTAAGATTTGTAATATGAATACGTTCACTTGGCAAGGCGTATGCCACAGCTACTTGATGGTAATAGAGCTTCTCTTTGCTATTTTTTTGATTTTTTAATACAGCATTGTATGAAGGCCCCAAGCCGCATAGATTCATATTTTAGTAGCTAAATTCGTGGGGCTTCCAGAGCCATACCTACTACCTTCATTCCTTCAACCATAACCAACAGTCATTTGCTTGACGATATCAATATTCTGCACTCCCTGTACTCAAAATGACCAATCGTGTGAGCCACTATGCTTCTCTTTGGCATTTTATCATACACTTGTAATGTGGTTGTCTCGTACCACGGACTGCCCATTTTCTTTTCTGGTTTTATCAAAGAGCTGCATTGTCTCACAGATCCATGAATCTCACTTCCCCATATATAGCTATCAATTTCAAACAAGCATAGCCTCCGTTGAGTTTAATGCCCATCTGCATCATTTGCTACAAACCTATAAGGCATTCAAATCCATCCTTTTTAGCACTGCCCACTTTCAAAGATACCAGAAATTCAAACCTTTACCCTCAAAGCTACCGGATATGGAAAAGACTGAAGTATAGATGTTGTTAAGTATAGTCTAGAATAAGACCAACTTAACCCTGCTGATTTATGGGGCTTGCAAACAAAAACCGTAAAAAGAGATAGATCAGCTGAGTTGCTAGACCTATATTAGAAAGGAAATCAATAGAACGACTAAATAACCAAATAGCCAAACAATCAGACTGTTGGTAATATAAAAAATTGAGACATTAAATAATTGGTCAGTTAATAAATTTGAACATGTACTTTCCTTTCTAGACAAACTATATATATACTTTCCTCGAACATACATCCAACATAGCTTTACTGGAGGATCCATGCACGTGCGCTCTTCAATTTTTCATCACGTGCCACTCTATTGGCCTTCGATCGATCATTGACCGATTATTGTACAAATATTGTGCGACCTTTCAGCATCCTTTGCTATTCAAATGACCCTAAAGGGACTTTTAGTCGACCCATGTACAAGTATCGTGCATCCCTTACTTGACATCTTCACCTAAGCATGCCACGTGCAAATATTGTACTTTCTCTCAAAAATAATTAATTTGTTGTGGCACCTACAAGGAAAACTTAACAAATTTTCTCTCACGGCCTAGTGGGAGACCCTTCATCTTTACTTGCGACTGTCATTTCTTACTCTTCAGTAACTTCTCCTCCATAGGATCTCGGTGTTGGCCTCTATAAGCTTAAACAAAACTTTCTTCTGCTCCACTAGTCCTAGAGTTTTTTGACTCCCCTTCGCCTTCTTCTTTACAATAGAGTTGCTTCTAGTTGCACTCATCTTCAGCCACGTCTTCTCGCCACCTTAAATAATGTCCCTATTGGCCATATTGGTGTTACTATTGACAACCGAAACTTCCATCAAATATTGACTTGAGAAATATTGGTGAGTTTCCATTTGCTTTTCCTGATTTTTGCGCAAAAGCTTTTTCGTTAAATTTCACGATTGAAATCACATTTAACTAAAAATCTAGGATATAGTGCATGCCCTTCAACATTAGTTTTGTCAATTGATTTGTTTGCAAGTCAACATCCCCGTTATTAACAACCCTTAATGAGCCATCATTATACATCTTCAATGCCCTATAGTCCCTAAGAATATAGGCAGTAAAGATGGACTTTTTTGATATAGTATGTTGTGAGAAATCACCATCCATTACCTAATTCGTTTTCCGACATATAAAACTCTGTGTTTTTTCATGTGTGGATGATTAAAAGGTCTTTGTAAGTAGTGATAAAGGTCCAATTATTTCTAGCATGATCTCTTCTCTCTTGACGTTCACCACCACCCTCTTTCTCCTGTTTCCGCTTGAAGCAAGCTCACTTTATATGACCATTCTTATTATAATGAAAGCACTGCATGTCTTGAAATTTAGACCAGCTATTATTCTTCTCCGATCTGTTACCTCTATCCTTCAATCTCCAGTGCCCCCAACTGCTCATGGATACCTAGATTCTCAATTTTTCTGAAACCTCAATGCTTCTATTCTGTCTAAATTCATTTATGAGTAAAAAAATAATGACCTTATTAAAATTGAGCGTATCACTTTTAAATAGTAGTATGGTGAGAATATGATCATGTGAAGACAGCAAAGAAGCCAACAATACTAACGCCATATCTTCCTCATTGATCTTATCATTAACTGCTAATATTTGTATTAAAATTTAGTTAAAATTGTCCAAATATTTATCAAAACTTCTCAGTTCCAACAACTAAAGGTCATAGAATTTCTTTTTCATATACAACCTCATTTTCAAGGATTTAGACTTGTCTTGATTATCAAATTTCAACCAGATCTTCAATAGATTTATCAAGTTTATGACTTACTGAAGAGTGCTATGTGTGAAATATAACTTAATTCTACAATCTGTAAGATCTTTCATATTTTGCCACTCATTGTTTTTCATCTTCTATAGTTTATCTTCTTTACTCTAAAGTGTTCTTACTGTTCTTTTTCAAATTAGAATATTCTTTACTCTTTTTTATTAAAGAATGAAACTATTTTTCTTATTAAATTTCTTAACATAAAATAGCAAGCTTCCCAACGTTGATACCAACAAATTATAGTTTTTATCTATTCTTTAACACTACTCATTGGGATTCGGTAAAAATACGCACACACAGTGTAAGAATAAATTTGAAACCCCCTTCAAATATCAATCATTAAATTCGTGAGTATAAAGAATATAACAATATATAATATTTTAACATGAAAAATTATTGTCAATTAAGAAAAAAATTATGCAATAAATATCGAATAAATCTACTATAAAATAATATTAATTATAAATAACATCATTCGAAATTCCTCTACTACAAACTTGAGTAAATAATAATTGAATATTAACCTTCTTAATATACCTAATAACCTATAAGAGAAAATATACTAATAAATAAGGGTAATTAAACGGTAATACAACCTAAAAAATAACACTATAATAATGTATTGAACCTTGGTAAAGAACAAAACTTAAATTGGATCACAACCGACTGACTAATTTCTTCCACTTCTCTCATTTTCGGTTTTCTTCTTCCACGTGGCGCTTTTTACGTGAGAAAATAATTTTAAATACACTAAAATTACATCAAGTGTAACTTTATATCCATAACGGTATATGAGTGCTCTTTAGGCACACGTTAGGTGCAACTTTTCTGGATAAATCAAGTACGTACTTACCTTAGGTGCACATCCGGTGCAACCGTCTTAAAGGAACTAGGCACGTGCACTCGTTAAGTAACCATTATACGCCACTCTATTGACTTTCGACTGATCCACGGTTGACCCTCGTACGATTATTGCATGACCTTTTAGCATCATTTGCCACTCGAACGACCTTCGATTGACCATTGATTGACCATTGTATGATTATCAAGCGACCCTTACTTGACATCTTTGTCCAAGAGTATCATGTGCAAACATCGTGCGTCTTCCTGATAACAATCCATTTGTTGTGACACTTATACGGGAGTGACCTAAAACACAATAAAAGGTGCATGAAACTATGTGCTTCTCATTCTCAGCGAGTGATAATAGAACAGCATTTTAAGTTAGATGTAGAAAAGAAACAGAGGCACATCTTCCGAAAGAACAGAGGCACCAATGAAGATTTATCCACGAAGAATAATCAACATCAAGACTCTTGGAGAGTTTGTATATATGCTTGGATCAACGTATTTTTGGATGTGAAGTACTCTCAATGTCACTACCGAATTCTTGAATTTGAAAACAACATACATTTTCATTAACGATATCTGCTGATTACGAAATGCCTTAAATCTGAAAATGCTACTGTATTACTATGTTTAAATTCGCTGTTCAACAATCTCAAATAATCTATGTGTTGGGGTCACTCCCGAGTAGCTTATGTCCGCGGACTCCATTGGAGAATGGACGAGGACTCTGTTTGAGGCGTCATGTCCGAGATGACGTGGACGAGGACTCCATACACGCGTGCGTTGACTTATTCTCTCATTAATGATCTACGGCTGCAATAAATGCGGACAGGCTACTAGTACAGCCTGATTGGAAGTTGGTGGCAGCCACAACTTCCAAGGTGTTGCAGGCCTGCCAGGCAACATGCCCTGCCACCCTAGGCGCTAGGGTGGCTGGGTAGCCTCCTAGGCTGGTGAATATATATATTTATTTACATGTATATATATAGGTGTAGAGATCATTTAATGTGAGTTAGAGTGAGAGGTTGGTGAGTAGTGGCGTGTGCCTTTGTGAGCAACCACTTTGTGAGACTTGTGAGAGAAACACTTTAGTGAGAAAAAGTTGTACACTTAAGGTTGTTTTTCTTTAGTTTGAGCTTGTGTAGCCAACACTTGTAAACAATCCTTTTATAGTGTATTCTTTCGTGGTTTTTTCCTTACTTATAGAAGGGTTTTCCACGTCAAACTCGTGTGTTCCCTCTCATATTCTCTCTCTACCTCTCTCGTCTGTCCGAGAGCCCTTGCTCTTTGTTACTGTCCGAGCGTTGTGTTCGCTCGGCCTTCCGCGCGTTTTGTTCCAACAAGTGGTATCAGAGACAAGGTTGTTTGCACGATGATCTTTGTGTGTTATCAGAAATGGAGTTTGGCAGCAAGATGGTTTGTTTGAACGGTTCAAACTTTGACATCTGGCAGAGCAAAATGTCTGACTTGCTTTTCGTCAAGTCTATGCACGATCCGGTCTTCTCCTCAGAAAAATCGTAGACGAAAACGGACGAGGTCTGGGCGTTGGAGCACAAACAGGTGTGCGGGTTCATAAGGCAGTTTGTGGACGAGAACGTGTATAACCATGTTCGTAGGGAGACAAATGCCAAAGCCCTTTGGGAGAAGCTGGAGAAGCTCTTTGCCTCCAAATCTGGTAACAATAAAATTTACCATTTGATGCGGTTGGTCCATATCCGATACAAGGACGGATCTTCTGTTGCCGACCACTTAAACGAGTTTGAGGGATGCGTGGACCGGCTCAACAGTATGGGCATTAAGTTCGAGGACGAAGTGCTAGGACTTTGGCTCCTAGCAACCCTCCCAGGACTCATGGGAAACCATGAGGGTCACGATCGCCAACACAGCCGAACAAAGGTGGGTGACACCGGAGATGGTAAAGGAGCCATGGCCGAACGAGGAAGTACGACGGCTTTCTCAGGGTACGTCTACCTCTCAGCAGCCCGAGGTCCTTGTCACGGAATCAAGGGGAAGAAGCCGAGGACGTGGCCCAAAGTTTGAAGACAAAGGGCGGAGTAAGTCACGTTCTCGGTACCAAGATATGGAGTGCCATCATTGTAGCAAGAAGGGCCACATCAAAAAGTTCTGCTATAAATGGAAGCGTGAGAACGCTGGGAAGCAGAAGGGCGAAAAGAGACGAGGCGAGGAAGAGTCCTCGGTCTTTGTTGTGATAGAAGAGGATCTCGTTTTAACCTGTGAGTCTGAGGACTTGATGACTGTGGCAGAACAGTCCTCGGACTGGGTAGTGACTTTGGCGCTTCAGTCCATGTTACCTCCAGGAGAGAACTGTTCTCCACTTATGCTCCTTGTGCCCCAGGAGTACTAAGAATGGGCAATAAGCAGACGTCCGAATTCATCGGACGAGGAGACATCACGTTGGTGATGAATACTGGAGCCCGGCTGACTTTGAAGGACGTCCGGCACGTCCCTGACATCAGGCTGAACATCATCTCAGTTGGGCGACTGGATGATGAAGGTTACTGCAGCGTCTTCTGTGACGGCAGTATCAAAATGACTAAGGGCTCCATGGTCATTGCCCGAGGAACTAAGGCATCTGGCATTTATATTTTGAAAGCCCAGGCTGAAGTAGCTGAGGTGAATGCCACGAGGAGTGCGGAGTCCTCGGATCTTTGGCACAAGAGGCTCGGACACATGAGTGAGCGTGGCATGGGTCACTTGGCGGGAAGGGTCTCATCCCCGAGGTGGATGGAGACATGCCTAGGACGTGTCCTCACCGCATGGCGGGAAACAAAGAAGAGTCTCCTTCTCCGGGAGACCATGACTTCCAAGAAGTCCGAGATCTTGGAGCTTGTACACACACGTACGTGTGTGGCCCTCTCCCGGAGAAGTTTTGGAGGCAGCGTGCTTTGTGACCTTCATAGACGATTGCTCGAGGAAGTTGTGGGTGTTTCATCGAAGACCAAGGACCGGTGTCGCGGAAACTTTTTAACAGTTCCACGTCCTTGTTGAGCGGGAGACCGGGAGGAGACTGAAGGCAGTAAGGAGCGACAACGGTGGCGAGTACATTGGACGGTTTGATGCTTACTGCAAAGCTCATGGTATCAAACATCAGAAGACTCCACCAAAGACGCCACAGTTGAACGGAGTGGCCGAGAGGATGAACCGTGCTCTCATGGAAAGGGTTAGGTGCATGCTGTCTGAGGCAAGGCTGCGAGGATCTTTCTGGGCCGAGGCCTTGAGGACGGCCGCCCATGTTATTAACCGCTCGCCCAGTAAGCCTCTGCACGGGGAAGTTCCTGAGCTGATTTGGACCGGGAAAGAACCAGCATACAGCCATCTGCGGACTTTTGGCTGCAAGGCCTTTGCCCATGTTCCAAGAGATGAGAGGACCAAACTGGAGCCAAAGACACTACAATGTGTTTTTCTGGACTATGGTGAGGAAGAATTTGGGTACAGGCTTTATGACCCAAAAACAAAGAAGCTGGTTTGTTTCCGCGACGTGGTCTTCGTTGAGGACGAGACCATAGAGGACGTTGGGAAAGATGTGAAGTCTCTTTCCAGTACCTCCCGGACGGACACTGATTGAGATTGAAACTGTCCGTCTCAGACCTCTTGTATCCGATGTCCTCGGATCAAGGGTAACCGCCAACCGAGATCAGCGTAGTACGGCGCCTCAGATCGAGTTGAAGATGTGGTACCTCGGCAGGTGAGGTAGCCCAAGTGAGACGGTCGTCGCAGAGAGACGCCCGTCCGTCCGCCTTCCCGCCCAGTGAGTTTGTCCTCCTCACTCGATGCCGGAGAACCAGAGACTTCGAAGAGGCCATGAGCAAAAGATCTTGAGAAGGATGAATGGTTTGAAGCCATGGAGGAAGAAATGACTTCCCTTCATGAGAACCATACGTTTTGGTGTGCAGAATTGCCTAAGGGGAAGAAGGCTCTGAAGAACAAATGGGTCTTCCGCCTGAAGGCAACCGAGGACCCGAGGGCCCCAAGACACAAGGCAAGACTTGTGGTCAAGGGATTTGGTCAACGAAAGGGTGTTGACTTTGATGAAATTTTTGCACCTGTTGTGAAGATGTCCTCGGTCCGTGTAGTGCTCGGACTGGCAGCAGTGTTGGACCTGGAGGTTGAGCAACTGGATGTCCGGACAGCTTTTCTCCATGGAGATCTAGAGGAAGAGATCTACATGGAGCAATCAGACGGTTTTGAAGTCAAAGGAAAGGAGGGACTTGTTTGTCGTTTGAAGAAGAGCTTGTATGGGCTGAAACAAGCTTCAAGACAGTGGTACCGGAAGTTTGAGTCTGTTATGGTCAAGCAAGGTTACCATAAGACTTCCTCGGACCACTGTGTCTTTGTGCAGAAGTTCTCGGACAGCGATTTCGTCATCCTTCTCCTTTATGTGGACGACATGCTGGTTGTCGGACAGAATAGTGCTCGGATCATAGAGTCAAGAAGCAACCAGGACAGTCTTTCGCCATTTAAAGACCTCGGGCCGAAATGCATTCCGGAAATCGGGATTTCTCGAGACCGAGAGGGCAAGAAGCTTTGGCTGTCCCAGGAGGGTTATATTGAAAAGGTGCTTCAAAGATTCCATATGGAAGGGTCCAAGCCTGTCAGCACCCCACTGGCCAACCATTTCAGATCGAGTAGCGGCAGTGTCCGTCCTCGGACCACGAAAGGCGCGCATGAGTAAGGTTCCTTACTCCTCCGCCGTCGCGATCTTATGACGACGGCCGTGTGTACGCGGACATTGCTCATGCGGTTGGCCTTGTTAGCAGATTTCTATTAAACCCAGGGATGGAGCATTGGTCTGCGGTGAAGTGGATCTTCAGATATTTGCGCGGGACCTCTAAGGTGGGTTTGATGTTTGGAGAAGAGAAGCCTCAGTTAAGTGCGTACACGGACGCAGATATGGCCGGGGACGTTGATTCTAGGAAATCAACGTCTGGATACTTGGTAAAATTTGTGGGAGGGGCGGTTTCCTGGCAGTCTAAGTTACAGAAGTGCGTCGCTCTCTCGACCACAGAAGCAGAGTTCATTGCCGTGACCGAGGCCTGCAAGGAAATGCTGTGGATGAAGAGGTTCGTCCAAGAATTGGGTCTAAGGCAACAGGCGTACGAGATCTTTTGTGATAGTCAGAGTGCCATTTACTTGTGTAAGAACTCCTCATTCCATTCTCGGTCAAAGCACATTGACGTGCGATATCATTGGGTGAGAGATGTTTTTGATGATGGGCAGCTGTTAATTGGAAAGGTCCGCTCGGACGATAATGGGTCGGACATGATGACCAAGGTTTTTGCAAAGGGAAAGCTGGAAGCTTGTTGTGACATTGCTGGTCTAATTGACTTTACTCCCACTCGGTCGTGAGGGGAAGTTTGTTGGGGTCACTCCCGAGTAGCTTATGTCCGCGGACTCCATTGGAGAATGGACGAGGACTCTGTTTGAGGCGTCATGTCCGAGAGGACGTGGACGAGGACTCCATACACGCGTGCGTTGACTTATTCTCTCATTAATGATCTATGGCTGTAATAAATGCGGATAGGCTACTAGTACAGCCTGATTGGAAGTTGGTGGCGGCCACAACTTCCAAGGTGTTGCGGCCTGGCAGGCGTGCGCCTGGCAGGCGGCCTGGCAGGCAACATGCCCTGCCACCCTAGGCGCTAGGGTGGCTGGGTAGCCTCCTAGGCTGGTGAATATATATATATTTATTTACATGTATATATATAGGTGTAGAGATCATTTAATGTGAGTTAGAGTGAGAGGTTGGTGAGTAGTGGCGTGTGCCTTTGTGAGCAACCACTTTGTGAGACTTATGAGAGAAACACTTTAGTGAGAGAAAGTTGTACACTTAAGGTTGTTTTTCTTTAGTTTGAGCTTGTGTAGCCAACACTTGTAAACAATCCTTTTATAGTGTATTCTTTCGTGGTTTTTCTCTTGCTTATAGAAGGGTTTTCCACGTCAAACTCGTGTGTTCCCTCTCATATTCTCTCTCTACCTCTCTCGTCCGTCCGAGAGCCCTTGCTCTTTGTTCCTGTCCGAGCGTTGTGTCCGCTCGGCCTTCCGCGCGTTTTGTTCCAACACTATGATCACAAGGATCATTTACCTGTGATTCAGGAAGCACCACATGTCTTCACCAATTACTAGTCCTTCTCTCCCTGCAAAGAAGGAAAAAGGAAAGAAAACGAAACTCTGAATGAACTATTATCGTGGCTGTGAACCAAATAAAGACACTATGTTGGTGACAAGAGAGAAGGGACTCTGAGCGCTGCATCTATTGCTTCATGGAACACATTTACACAGCACATATCATAACAAATAAGCCAAAAAGTAACTTACTTTGAAACTCAATCCACCAATGGAGGCATTCTTTCATGATAAATGGTTATCGTTCTTGCCATTGAAGATGCTGTTTGCGTAAGAGTTGGAGGTAAAACTAAACATGGGCGATACACCCAGCCTGCTAATTCAACAATGACCGCAAGAAGAAAAAAAACTAATATTAATCCTATGCTGATTTGTGATGTGTTATTCATTGGTTGCCCCTGTGCGATGCATATTGAAGGCTTGAACAATGACAGGATAGCTGTGCTTTCTGGTGTGAATTTACCCTTAACTGATTCAACTGAAAAACCTGTGCGGCCAAATCTCATCAATAAACCTCGTTGTTGCATGATGTTAAGTACAACCCAAAAAATATAAGTTAATGGAGAGAAAATTAATGATCTCCTAGAGGTCAATATTAATGATTAGTCTCAAGAAGATCGAGGAAGACTGAGGTTGCCGGAGGGAGATGAATTTTCATTTGAGAATGTATGGACGAAGTAACTTATCAGTATAAAAAGACAACATAATATAATGAGGAACATTCATTGGATTCATCAATGTACAACTTCGTACAAATATTGACAAAATCTATGAGTTATTTTATTTCAGAAGCTACAAATTGGTGATTGATAGTTTCTTTGCCCTTGAAGAAACTCTGAACATGTTGCATAATGGCCATTAGTCATGGTCGTAAGCAATGCCTTCTGTAGATCTGCAGCTACTTGCCTTTCGATGAGAGAGAGAGCATACTCCATGAAGATTCCATCGCATGGCACCATGATGGGGCCATCTCTTGGCCGTCCAAACTCTTCTTCAGCCTGTACGAGGAGCTCTTTGAAGATGTCGTTCCCGAGAAAAACTAATGGAATCAAGAAGCGCCTTCCATCGGTAGAGTACACAACAAAATTTCCCTTCTCAGCCCTTGACGATGAGCTGCAAAGGTCTTCCTTCTTATCTCTAACCATGATTTTTTGTAAAGAGATCTGTTTCCTCCTTTGAGCAGCGAGCCTTTGCCACTTCTTTGCAATCTTGATGAGGTTCTTAGAGTTAATCATGTTGTGTTTCCTAGTAAATAAAAGGGGAATGAAAATCAAACCGCTGGAGAACAATGTATCTCGTGGAACTCTGAAACAAAATGCTGCTCTTGGCTGAAATCAAAACGGTGCATAGATTATATAGCTGCATAGCAAGAGTAGAGTGCATAGATCTTATCGATGTCTGTCTCATGTAGGGCTCAGCAGGATGCAAATACCATGTGATGTTCGAATAAGAAATATAGTATTTAGGTGGCTGGCATGTCTCATTATGTTTTTGGGTCATCAACCCATCAGGTGGAGCATAGTTGTCTCACAGTTCTGTCGATGCAGGTAACAGGCATGAAACCATATAAATAGGTTGCATGGTAGGTATGGAATGAAATATTGACAAATATATATTGATATCGAACTATTCAATATCGATATTTTTCAACACTGCGACAAAATGACAATAGATCCTGATATTTGCCCATCTTGTCTTGATGCACAGACAATTTTTTGCATTCAATACAGATACGTTTCACTCAATATAATTGATAGTGAAATGGTAGCGACCGGTACTAATATTTTTACCTATATTGGTGTTTGATTTTAGGTTGTTCTTTTATGAGTCTTATGACCAATTAATGGGTCATTCAGTAGTTCGCTCGATTTTGACGTGAGGATTCGCTCAAATAAAGAATAGTGGTGGTGCAAAAGCTTGGCATTTGATAGACAGATGAGGAAGCGTTCATGCCCGGTTAGCAATGTTGTGCTTGCCTGAGGGGCACACACGTGCCAATAACAACTGTATCAATGCTTGAGGCACGCCTGAGCCACATAAGTGAAAAGACATAAAATTTGCTTGTAGCATTCGATCGTTAACGAGCACTATAAAAATCCTAAATCTATTTTCAGGTCAAATTTTGAGCATTTAAAATACAAGTAGAATCGTATGAAGAGATAGAAGAGAGAAAAGAGAGAATGGAGACATGTTTGGCATCAAGTTGAAGTCCTATTCAAGTTTAATCATTTATCAAGTTTAGATATATTCTTCTAATCTTCATTGCAGGACATTTGATTGATTATTTGCTTGCTTTCTCATTATATTTTATTCTTATGTGTTGCTAGATGTCCTGTTGTAGTATTTAATTGGTTAGTAACACAAGTTATTATGAAGAGTTCTTGAAGGAGATTTGTTGTCACAAAATATTTATAATGAATATTGTTAAAAAGTTGTCCCTGAATTTTATTATTAATTAAAAAAAATTTATATTAAATATTATCGTGTAACTTGTTTATTTAATGTGAGTTAGTTCCTTGTGTTTAATCAGAAGAGAAGGTGGTTGATATTTGATGGAAAATTTGAGTTTCGTTTTGGTTGCATTGTGGTGCGTGTGTTTTCTGAAAAAGGATGCTTCGTCCCAACTTAAACAACATCGTTTTGACCCCGTGCAATATTAGTAAAAGCAGTACAAAATTAAATATTCAATACACGTAAAAAATATTTATATCTAAATGATACGAACAATACAAGTATAAAAATAAAGTAATAATAATAAAATATAATTTTTTTGATGATGAAGGAAAATTTTGATACTCACAACAATCGAGAAAAATCCTTCAGATTTTAGCGATTAGGGAAGAAATATATTATGAAAATCAACTTACAAATCGGGTACCTAGGCGACTTACTCTCGTATTGTGATCCTTACCAAAGAACTCCTTAGATTTACCCACGGTAACGGAACCGAACGCTTTCCTGTCTTCACATCAATCTTTTCTCTCGAGCCACTTGAATTGTCAAACACGACCGGATCCCTTTCTATAACGTATCGACGTCACCAACGAATGTAGAAAGGTAGAAGTGATGAATCGATAAAGAGAAAGTTGTGAGAAAATCGCTAGCACATGAAACACAATTATGAAAGATCAGTTTTCTCAATTGGAACACTTTTATTGGAATAAATGATAAATATTTCTCAAGGGGAGGTGCTCCAAAATCATCAATCAAGCGTTAGGGTAAAAGAATTAAGGTGTATATATATAGAGGGCTCGAAAAATAGTTTTAAAAAATCTGCTTGTTGCAGCGGGGCTCGAACGAGAAAGAGGTGCGCAGCAAGCGGGGTGTTTCAGGAATTTGAGCTTGAGCGCGTGGAGAGCTCACGGTAAACGCAGGGCTTCGAGATTTTGGGCTCGAGTGGGTGGAGAGCTCACGGCAAGTGTGGTACTCCTGGAAGACGGAAAAGACAGTTACGAAAATATGTTGATGCAGCACTTCGACGAAACACAACCCGATATTGACACATGATTATATATGATCACGGAATATACTAATCATAAAAATACCCTAACAATCTCCCAATTTGGTAATTCTGTGATAAAACTAATAAAGTAAAAAAATAAAAGTAAAGTATCGGTTCAGACACCATCGAGATAGAACTCGTGTATATAAAAATCTATATTTAGTGAGAAAAAAATAATACAATAAGAAAGCGTAAAAATCTACACTAGTACTGCTATATCGATGTTGTGACTGCCGCGTCGATATTATAATTGTGTTGCCTGATTAAATAGAGTCAGTACAAAAATGTATAATACGGGATGATATAATAAAACGGTAACAATAAAATAAGAAAATAACATGTATCAATAAAATGAATGAATGGCAAGATAGTAGAAAATATAAAATCATCAAAAGAAATACAAGCAACATAAAAATCCAAGAAGAACTCCCTCTCATAAAAATAACGTCTCCCCATAACATAAAGAGTAACGTCTCCCCCTAAGGTTAAGGCAGGAATTTACTTCCCCTTTTTGTCACGAATTTTCAATGGGTAATTGAGTTCACTCTTCTTCATTCATATTTGCTTACCATGGTTGATAGTGTAGGTTAAATGTGACACTTGATCATTTAAACGGTTGATACAATGAGTAAGATGCTTTATCTTTGAGCCTTGCCGAAAATTAATTTGACGCGACCATGCGAGGTAATAGGGGCTAATATGGCCAATAATTCCGCATGTTGGAATAAATTTAGCATGGCCATGAGAAGTGTATATTGGCTTCCTAGTGCATTAAGACCAAATTGTTTCATACTTGCAAAGTTTTAACGGTTTTGTGTATTAGCACACTTATTTGGAGAACCGCTTGACGATTGGTCAACACGGGCAGACGATGGACTGTTTTGTCTAGGGAGAGATGTGGGTTGGACAAATATAGTTTTAGAATTAACAGTGGCTTTCAAGTCATTTTTAGAATAACCTAACCCGGTTTTATTTTCTCTTATTTTTTTCAAACTGGGCATATAATCTAATTTTTTAGACCCATTTAAAAATTATTTCAAGTCATTTTGAGCAGCCTCTAAATCAGATTCAAAAGTTGTGATTTTTTCAATAAAAGAATATTTCAATTTCTCAACTTCTTGAACTTATATGTCTAACTCGATTTGAGAGTTAATTTTTCTTCTTTTATTTTAGTCAATTTGTGCTTTAATGACACATTCGTTTTCTTGATCTGTAGGCATTCTTTGAACAATTTATCATAAGCATCTTAAAGATTATACAATTTAGCTTTTGACTTATTTTCAGAGTTATCAGGTAGCTTAACTTTTCTTCTAAATGTTCATTAGTTTCGCACATCGAGGTCATAAAAGCCATGTACTTGACAGGCCCATTTTCAGAGCATTTTTCAATCTCTTCTTCTTCGTCATCGCTCAAGGTCATATTAGCTTTAAAGGCTTGACCTTGTTGGCGTTTAAGGTTTGGGTATTTAACACGATAATGACCAAAACCTTTACACTCGTGGCATTGAATACTTTGAGTATTTTCCGATTTGGATTCTTTAATTTCACGTCGACCTTTCTTGTTAGATTTAAGAGTTCGTTTTAAATCCATACTTGGTATATCAGACGAAGATTTATTTTTCTTTAAGAATTTTTAAAATTTCTAACAAATGTGGTAAAATCTTCATCGCTATTTGACTCCTCATCGGAGTCACGATCACTCTCTTCCTTAATAGATTTTAGAGCAATCGATTTATTTTTTTCTTGACTATGAAAGTGTGTGCTTATAAGTTAGGAGAGATCCTACAAGTTCTTCGATTTTCATTTTATCAAGGTCTTTACTTTTTTTCATAACGGTGACCTTAGGTTTAAATCGTTTAGGGAGTGATCTAAGAACTTTTCTAATAATTCGATTTTCAAGAATCCGTTCTCTTAAATTAAACGTGGAATTTACAATATCGTTCAATTGAGTATAGAATTCATGAAAAGTTTCATTATCTTTCATATGGATTTCTTCAAATCTAGTAATTAGCATTTACAATTTTAAATTTTTTACAAATTTGGTTCCTTCATCAGTGATTCTAAGTATATCCCACGCATCTTTTGTAGTTTCACACATAGATATGCATTTAAATTTTTTAGGAGATATGGCCATAAAAATAGCATGTAATCCCTTACTATTCCAATTACAAGTATTAAGTTCTTCTTTTGACCACAAAGGTAGAGCTTTTTGATCATCGCCACTTTTCGGTGGAGTCCACCCAATTTGGGTATTAGCCAGACACACTCATCTATCGATTTGAGGATAGCTCTCATCCGAACCTTCCAATAGGTATAATTGCTCCAATCAAAGAAGGGAGGTGCAGAGAGCGATTCATTTGTATATATTTAGATCAAGGGTCGCGGATCGGAGTAAGGCTTTGATATCAATTAAAAAAGGATATTTCGTCCCAACTTATACAACAATGTTTCGACCCCGTACAAGATTAGCAGAAGCGGTACAAAATCAAATATTCAATACACGTAAAGAATATTTGTATCTAAATGATACGAGTAATACGAGTATAAAAATAAAGTAATAATAATAATAAAAGATAATCTTTTTAATGACGAAGGAAAAACTCGATACTCACAGTAATCGAGAAAAATCCTCCATGTTTCAGTAATTAAGAAAGAAATGCACTATGAAAATCAACTTACAGACTACGTGGTAACGATGGGCTAATCTAACCAATTTACTCCTATCTTGTGATCCTTATCAAGGAACTCATTGGATTTGCTCACGGTAACAGAATCGGACGCATTCCAATTTTCACGTCAATCTTCTCTCTCGTGCCACTTGAATTGCCAAACATGACCGGATCTCCTTCTTTAACGTACCGACATTACCAATGAAGGTAGAATGGTAGAAGTGATGAATCGATAAAAAGAAAGTGGTGAGAAAACCGCTAGAACATAAAACACAATTATGAAAGATCGATTTTCTTAATTGGAACACGTTTATTGGAGGAAATGACAAATATTTCTCAAGGTGAGGCTCTCTAAAATCATCACTTAAGTGTTAGGGCAAAAGAATTAATGTGCATATATATAGAGAACTCGGAAAACAGCTTTAAAAAATCTGTCCATTGTCGTGACGCTCGAGCGCGAGGCGGGCGCACGGATGGTTTCATGAGAAACCCTACGTGCGGTCGAGCGAGGAGGCGTGCAGCGAGCGGGGTGTTTCGAGAATTTGCGCTCGAGCACGTGGAGAGCTCACAGCGAGCGCAGGGCTTCGGGATTTTGGGCTCGAGCAGGTGGAGAGCTCACAGCAAGCGCGGTACTCCTGAAAGCCAGAAGGGACAGCTACGAAAATATGTTGATACAGCACTTCGTCGAAACACAATTCGATAGTGACACATGATTACATATAGTTACAGAATATGCCGATTATAAAAATAATTTTAACATTTTCAATCCAACACCAGGTAGGAAAATACAAATACAATACAGAATGATATCTTAGTGCTGTAATATGTTGCATTTGAGTAAACTACATTTGTTTTTATTTTGGATAATGTAAGAACTTTATGATATTTAAATTTTTTCTAAACTGTCAGAATCATACATAAATTCTTACTTCAAGTTCTTCAATATACACAGTATTATTCTAAATGAGGATAAGTGTGTATGGCATAGAAATCGGGAACAGAAAAAAAAAACTTGAAATCGATTTCTCTCACTTCATCCTTATCTCTCTTCATTTACGAAAATTTATAGAATTTATATGGAATTACATATTTAGTTTTTTTGACGACTTTCTAAAAATACAAAGATTTTAGTTAACAAAACAATTACCATTTCAAATCAGAAATAATTCCCTCCAAAATCTAAAAAAAAAAAATCACTAAATATCCTTAACAAATGATAGATAAATTTATCATTTAAAAAATATAAAAGGACCGATCCTTAACTACATAAATGCCCTTCTTTTGTATGGGATCATAAATTTTAATCATTTCAATAACATTTTATATGGGAGTTTTCCTCATCTTTTTTGTACCGAGATAGAGTCCTTTCTTAGATATAGTGAGCTAATAAAAATTTATCTGATGGAGCAAATGCACAGTATTTAGAGTGTTCCACCTAGTATCAGTTTGAATGCTGTCACCTCATTTAAACAAGGCTTCATTAAGTTCATTGCTGCATTTATCCTTGTTCTTTCACTCCCGTGGTTCATAAGGGATTTTGGGCTCCTGAAAGATCAGCTCCACAACAAATTTGATAAAGTTGGTCACAAGTAATTACTATCTGATGGTCTAATTGGTGGTTGGTTTCAGAGCACAACTAGACATGACAACCTCCAAAGATGCCATACTCATTCAATCATCACATGGTTTTGCTGCCTACTCAACCTGCAAGATAAAACATCAATGAAGATGATGTCAGTCCTATCTCCATCGTGGCAAACATCAATGAAGAAGACAAACAATAAGTCTTCCCATGTTTTCAACCTTAGCCAAGAACATTCAGAGTACCGATTGCAATATCCTTCTTACTGGCTCAGAAATTATCCTTCGATTTTAGGATTCGACCAAAATATGTACAGCTCGACCTAGCGGAATAAACTCAAACCCTTCGTTAAATGTCAACTACTAAACTTATGAATACAAGGAATACAATAATGTATAATATTTTTAATATGAAAAATCCTTTTTAACCAAAAAAAAAAAAAAACAAAATAAATTCTAAACAAATTTATTATAATAATAGTGTTGGTTATAAATAATTCATTTCAAAATTCCTTTTCTATAAATTTGAGTAAAGAATGGTTAAATACAAACCCCATTGACATAACTAGCAACTTATGAGAGAAAAATATACCGAGAATCAAGAATAGACAAATAGAAATGCATTATAGAAACTAATATTAGAATAACATATCCGACCTTAGTGAAAAATAAAACTCAAATTAGATCTCAATAGGATGTCGAATATCTTCCACTTATCTCTTTTTCTCTTTTCTCTCTGTGTGACGTTCCTTTTGTAAGAAATTGATTTCAGATACTCTAAAATTATATCAGGTGTGACTTTATATTTGATACGATATATGAGTTCTGATCAGACGCGACCTCTTTGGAGAAACCACACACATGCGTTCCTCGGACACACATCCAGTGCTACTTTTTTACACAAACAGCGCATGTATGTTCTTCAAGCAGCCATCATGCACCGCTTTGTTGACCCTCAACCGATCATTGGTCGATTCTTATATGAACATTTTGCAACCCTTCAGCACCTTTTGCCACTTAGATAGCCATTGACTGATCCTCGGTCAACCATTCACGAGTATCGTGACCCTTGCTTGATATCTTTGCCCGAGCATGTCACGCGCGAATATTGCGCATCCTTCTGATACAAGCCATTTGTTGTGGCGCCAACAAGGGAATGGCCTAAATCCCAACATTAGCTACCCTATGGAGAAAAAACTATTGAATTTTCGAAATCCAAAAGCATTGTGGAGGAAGATTGTTGTAACACATCATCAAGGGTGGACGAGAGATACGACATAGTGCTGGAAAAAGACGCTTTATGATTCGCTTAGTTTGTGAAGTTGTAAAAAAAGCTCCTTGAAGTTGCAAGTTAAAGAATTTGGACTGCCAAGTGATGGCTCGGTCAAACAGCCGGGTGATCAGTATTTATGGAATCTGTGCTCTGCCTCATCAGATGGCATATTGCTGAATATTCTCATCAAGCATTGCTTATGTCCATATCTAGGGGCCACTGCTATCTGCATAATTGCTCCAGGAGCAATGAAACTTTGAATCACCAACACGTAGCTTCTGACTGTTGATTTTGTGCATATTGCATACCTCTGGAGCCAGATTAAATTATCAGAAATTCTAATGCCCAACAGTTCTGTTCATATACTGTTGCCTCTTTGTGGTGATACCTCGTCCTCTTCAAAGTCTCAATTAACCAACTCTGCTGATTCTGTGTGATTGCTTATTTCATAATATCGAAGAAAAAAATGATCTGGTGAAATGGAGAAGCTATTCCATTTAAATAATGTTTTCGTTTCTGACAAAAAAGGTGCGCAGACAGAAAGATTTGCTATATGAATACGTTCACTTGGCATGGCAGATGTCACCGCTGCATGATGTTACTAGAGCATCTCCTAACTATTTCCTTGATTTTTTTAATACAGCATCATATGGAGGCCTTGAGCCGCATAGATTGATTCATATTTCAGTATCTAAACTCATGGGGCTTCCTCAGTCATACCTACTACTTCCATTCCTTCAACCGTAACCAACAGTCATTTGCTTGACTATATCAATATTTTTGATGCTAAAAGTTCCTAGGGTTGAATAAAATAAGTTGACACCTGTGTTGGAAACGGATGCCGGCAAAATCGTGAATCGATAATAATAATCACATATACAATAGAGAGAGGGGGGAATAACAATACACAAATTTTACGTAAAAACATTCTTCTAAATAAGGGGGAGAAAATTACGGAATACTTAACTTTTCTTTTACGTGAAAATCCTCTTCTAAATAAGAGTGAGAAAATTACGGGACATTTAGTCTACAAAATTTTCACTATATAAAATTTTGTTATAAAAACCCTTGGTTACAAAAAACTTCGAAGAACAAAGAACAGAGTGTAAGAGAAAAAGGACGACTCATTGCATTTTCAGCTTCTTCATCTTTTCACGAATGACACCGATGTACATATATACAGATAGGTGTTCTGACTGGGCCCATTTTTTTCCTTCGTTTTATCAAAGAGCTGCATTGTCTCACAGATCCATGAATCTCTTTTCCTCATCTATAGCTATCAATTTCGAGCAAGCATAGTCTCCGTTGAGCTTAATGCCAATCTGCAACAGATTGCTACGAACCTATATGGCATTCAAATCCATCCTTTTTTGGCACTGCCCACTTTCAAAGATACCAGAAATTCAAATCTTTACCCTCAAACCTACCAGATGTGGAAAAGACTGAAGTATAGATGTTGTTGGACACATTCTAGGATAAGGCCAACCAAACCCACTTATTTATCGGGCTGCAAACAAAAACCCTGAAAAGAGATGGATCAACCAAGTTATTGAACTCACATTAGAATGAAAACTTACTGAACCATGAATAGTCAAATGGCTAGACAGTTGGTAATATAAAAAACTAAGTAACTAAATAGTTGATCGGTTAATAAATTTGAAGAGTTAATCCTGATGAACAATTATATGAATCAAAATATGAATGATCAAGTCAGGTTAACAGTTAATACACCTAACAGATAAGTATTAAACTCAAAGCTTATATAATTGTTGAATTATTTGATTTTCAACCAATATAACTTCTCAACTAATACACAATTATACCTCTCTAGGAAGGGTATGTTGATTGGCAATAAGGATATAAAAATGCCCATTTTCTCTAAACAAAGAATACGAGGAGAAAAGTTACCAAACAACTACGTACAAAGTTCTAATCATTTATATATTTGTAAATTCAAGAAATCTCAGAGCAAGGCTCTCCAATTTTCTAGTCTCTCTCTTATTTTTAACCTCTTAATAGCTTTTTATTTTAAAAAAAAGATTTCTTACTTGAAAGTCGAAGAATATTTTAGGAGTAAGTTATATATTTTTTAACCTCTTATTAAGTATTGTGATATACAAGATATGGATTTAGAAGTTTGAATATTCAACCCGATTATATTTGGACAATTATTCAAATTCAATATATGTATTATTGGTATCGTCTATAAGAATATAATTAATTATTTGTTCCTACCTGATTAAGATCACACAAATCGAAAAACTTCATTCTTCTTAACCACAGCAAAAATGATGATCACAACAGTATAAGAATAATCAAGCCAACTACAAATGGATGTCCAATCTCATGGCTTCATGCTGGAGGAAGGCAGCCACTGGGATGCTCATTTGTCATCAAATGCCAACATTAGAGCCTTGACAGCTCATATAAGCAACATGTCAATGATATTAAAATTCTTATTGGACAAAGTTGAGGGAAAAATTTATAAGGAGGTGGTCCTCAACTTGCAAGCATCGTCCTAAAGAAGGCGATGGATACAGAAGAAAATTGTCTGGAAGGGAGAGTGGTCAAAGAATCCAGAGGCTCTTGAGGCACCTGTCCGTATTACGTCTTATCAACTCAAAGGATGCTTAAACTTTGAAATTAGGGAAGAGTGTCTCCAGAGTTGAAATTCTAGGTGCACCCGAGATTTTGATTGCTTGTCAAATCGAGAGAAAGTTTCTTACAATAGTATGTCCAAAACCCTACCGATTAAGAAATTACCGAACATATTTACTAGTCATTCGGAGTTGAGGATATTTCTTAAAAAAAATTGTATTTATGACAAAAGTGGATAAAAGAATAAAAAGAATTGAATATGTTTTTCGGGAAAACACTACTAGGCGAACGATTGAATTAAATCATACACATTTTACATTGGAGATAAAAAGGTATCGTCTCCCTAGTAATTTTAAAATGCCAGTACATGAACCATATGACGGAAGCATTAATCTAATGGATTATTTGGACCACATTTGGACATTATTTGGCTTTTAAAATCTAGAGAAGGCAGTATCATACCTTTGTTTCCCTATAATTTTAAAGGGAGATACAAGAATTTGATTCTAGAGTGAGGTTTTGTTTGCACTGATAATCCCAACCATGCGGACGAAATAATAAACATCCTAAGGTATAAAAAAGGATGGCTTCCAGTTAGATATTTAGGAGTTTTGCTTATCGCTACTCATTTGACAATCAAGGACTGCCGGCCCCTTATTGACAGAATAAAGAAAAGGATTGCATCATGGAAAAACAAATGGCTCTTATTCGGAGGGTGCTTACAACTTATCACCTTTATCTTATCGTCCATTCATCTTATTGGGTTTCCATATTCATTCTCCCAAAAGCTCTCATGAAGAAAATTTAGAGGCTCATTTAGAGATTCCTCTGGCATGGGAACGGTGATGGAAAGACATTTGCCAAAGTGGCATGGGAAGATGTCTGCTCCTCTAAGATAGAAGGTGGCCTGGGCATTAAAAACATGCACGCATCAAACAAGGCTCTTCTCTGTCGTCTTCAATGGAGAATCATAACAAATAATCCGGAGTCCATCTGGGTTTCTTGGGCTCACATGTATTGATTAAAAGATCGATGTGTTTGGACTATTAAAGTTTCGAATTCTACCCCATGGAGTTAAAAGAAAATAATGAAGCTTCGTTCTGAAGTGCGGCATTGTATTTGGTACATTATTGGGAATAGATCATAGACGCACAAATGGACTGACAATTGGCATCCGATGGGTCCGCTATGTGAAAAATATGGCGCAAGGGTGAGGACTATCACAGGCATTCCCATGGATACAAAGATCAAGACTATCATTAGAGATGGTGACTGGAAATGGCCGAATGAAAATGAACTGGAGGTGAATACCATTATCGAACAAATGTTTGATTACAAGCCAAACCCGGAAAGGCAGGACACAATTAGTTGGAGTTTGACCAAAGATGGTAGCTTTACGGTTCTATCGGCGTATGACCTCTTTTATGGTTCCAATGGGAAGATGGCTTGGGCCTCGCTAGTCGGGGGACCTCATTACATCCCTACTCATGCTTTCGTTTTATGGCTGTGTTTGCATTGGCGACTTAGTAAGTTGTACGGCATAAGCATATTAATCAATGCTTCGGATAAATGCCCATTCTGTAAAACAGTAGTGGAAAATCACGATCACCTATTTTTTAACTGTGAATTCACTAGAGACAGATATGCCGAAGGGCTGGGATGCAGTGGCCATTCCATGAATTGAATTCAAATATCCTGTGAGCTGTTAACCAATGGAAAGGAACTAACCCCAAAGCCCTCTCCTTCCGCATTACATTAGCGGCTTTAATTTACTTTATTTGGAAGGAGAGAAATCATAGGATATTTAACAACTCCAGCAACACCACTGATACACAGTTGGTTAATCAGAATATGGATAATGTACGCAATAAATTGACTCTGTCTGTTCCCAGTGGAGACAGCAGTTTCAAGTTTATTAAAGATTGGTGGAACTAGATGCATACGAGACTAACAATCATGCGCAGTAAACAAAATACGTAAGCAATAATATAAAGACGCGATTTTTGGTGACGAAGTGAAAACTCGATACCCACGGTATCGAGAAAAACACTCCGGGCTTCAATGGTTAGGGAAGCAATGCACTATGAAAATCAACTTACAGACCGGGTGGTAACGACGCGCTAACCTAGCCGACTTACTCTCGTCACGTGATCCCTGCCAAGGAACTCCTTGGATTTGCCCGCGGCAACGAAACCGGACACCTTTCGGTCTTCACGTCAATCTTCCCTCGAGCCACTTGAATTGCTAATCATGAACGAGTATCATTCTTCACAAACCAACGTCTCCAAACGATGGTAGAATGCAAAGTTTCAATAGTTAAAGAAGGTTGGTGAGAAAACTTGTTTGAACATATAGAGCAATCTTGTAGTGTTTAGTTTTCTCAAGAGGTACAATAACAATGAAGCACAAGAGCCTTTCTTCTCAAGGAGGCACGAAAATAATCTCTCCAGAATTGTTTGGGTTTCAAAAACCTAAGTCCAGTATTTATAGAGGGTACAAAAAGACGTTCAAAAATTTTGCTCGTTGCACCGGCGCTCGAGGGGGGCTAGAGCGTGCGGCGGGCGGACGTAGGGTTTCGTGAGAAACCCTGCGGGTGCTCGAGCGGCCAGAAGGCGAGCAGCGAGCGGGCACCCTTCTGGATTTTCGGCTTGAGCGGATGTCGAGCTCCTGGCGAGCGGGTACCCTACTGGATTTTCGGCTCGAGCGGGTATCGAGCACCTGGCGAGCCGGGAACCTTCTGGATTTTCGGCTCGAGCGGGGTTCGAGCACCAGGCGAGCGCGGGAGCTTCGGACGGCTCGAGCGACTAGAGGGTGGAACGGACAGAACGGACTTTAACCCGACAACCCACAACTCGACATTGATACAATAATACATATGGTCACGGAATATGCCAACAAGACAAATGTCTCTAACAATGCTTTTGTCAGTATGGTGTATTTTGCCGGGTTGGGTATTTTTCCAGTTTAGTGCAAACTGTCCGGTAGGGTGTATTTTGACAACTTGGTGTTTTTGGCGCAATCTTGCAATTTACCGGAATGATGAACTTGCCGTGATGCATTCGTTCGATATATTTTGCTTTTGGTGTGACTGCTGCTGCGAGGGATGTAAACCCAATAACATATGCCTGTGATATTTGTCTTTGGCCGTGTAGTTTGCAAAGTGTCGTGCTGCAATAGACCAAGATGAACAAGATGTTTGGGGATTTTTGCCGGTCAATGTGCTGATCGGCAAAAAAGTAAATTGGCCGGTCATCTCGTTGACCGGCTGAGGGCCTTCTGGCATTTCCTTTTTCACCTTTGCACGTTGGCTGCGTCCATAGGTTTAGTTGATGTTCTTTCAATAATTTGACCGATTATTTTCTTTGTATTCTTACTTTGTTTCATGATATATTTCATGATAATTGGGGTATATTCTAACGTTTATATTCTAACTCCAAGTCGACAAAATATTTGACGTTGGAATATTAATTTTTATAGATTTTTTTATTTAATATAATTTTACTTACTTATAAAAAAAAGAATTTGTTTCTAGAAATTATGATCAAATTCAATTTGATCTTTTCTAAAATTAATAGACCAGTTTTTATTCTAATTTGCCTCCAATCAGATGAAAGAAAAACAATCTTAGCATATTATCAATTTAATAGTTGATATTTATATTATCATTGAGTTGTAATTACGATGTAGCATAAAATATGAGACAATGGTAGTTATTTTTCAAAAAATAATATATTATTTTTAATAATGTAAGATAAGAGTAGTTAAATGGTTTCAACTTAATGCCCAGGGCGCCGGTGGGGTCTACTGGAAGCCGAGATCGCGTGGGCTTCGGTCACGTTCGTGGAAGCTGACGATTGGCCTCTAGAGAACGCCAATGTTTACTGGGTAGACGAGAAGCCGCCGACTGTGGACTGAGAAAATCATATTTCAATTCAATTATATAAAATTCCAATTTCTCATATTATCATTTTTTAATCAAAATTTTACTGATAAAAAACAAAAAATAAAAAAAAAAAATGAAATTTGTTTGAATTTTTTCCCCTGGTTGACCGGAGTTTCTTTCTCTCGTGTCGTGCATGACGGATTGCGAACCGCCGTCTCTGGAAGTCCCAGGGCGCTTGCGACGCCTTCAGTCTCAGTCTTCGTCATTTTAACGACGGAGATGTAATAAATAATATTTATAGCTAAAAATTTTTTAAAATATTTTTTTTATATTTATATTTTATATTTAATAAATATTAATATTTTTTAATTACATTTAGTGTATATAAAATGTGCAAAAATGTGGTGTAAGTATAAGTTTTTGAGCATTGAAAATAAATCTTCTTGGTAAATATTAAAAAATGATTTTTAGGGTGAGTATTAGTAAAAGAAATAAACTATTTATATATCTAATTATATATTTAATTATATTGAAATTATTAAAAATAAGTGTAGATTTTAGTTTAATTTAATTTTTACACTCTTTGTTATCTTTCTTCGTAGCAAAAATAATAATTTTGATATAATTTGATATATGTCTAAGTGTATAAATAATATTGATATTAGTAAATTAGTTACCTTCATAATTGCATCACTAATGTTTTGAGACAAAATGTTCACAATGGAATTATTATACAAACATTAAAAAAAATTAAAGCATATTAATTTAAACTATATTAATGAGTTTCACTTATTTATAATATTATGTTATTTATTTTTATAATATTAAAATATAAAAAATGTCATATTACAAAAAACATAAATATCTTAGCCACCGTGACTTTTTTCCTCTCGTCTCTCGTCTCCATTGCCGACGGCTCCCGACCCCTTAAGACCCCTCCCTTGGCAATATAAGAGACAGCAACCTATTTAAAGTGTTACGAATTCGAATCAAATAGGTTAATTTAAATAATTAATTATAATTTTTAAAATTTAAAATCCTAAATAATTTTAAATAAATAATACTAAATTCTAAAATTCAGGATTGACAAACCAAAATACACAGGACCCGATAAATTAAAATCCACACAGGACCTCATCAGACAATCGTTCAAATCAAATATATATAACCTGCTCTACCATCATCGTAAGAGATGTAATATAACACAATATTCAAACTTTCCGAAGTATAATTATAAGCCAATATCCGGTTGATTCTATAATCTAAATATATCAAATATCAATTTAAACCATAATAAAACTGAAACTCATAAAATCGGACGCATATTTGACCAATCACGTCTTTACTCCTGTAATGCATCCGAATATTTTACTTTGAAGGGATGAAATAGAAAAGATGAGTTTAATACTCAACCAGTATTATATTTAAATAAAACGAGTCCAATAAATTAGAGAAAATATCAAATAGATAAAAATCAATTTAAATGATAGAATAAATCTAAATCGTCGATAAAATAAATTCAATAGAAATCCAAGATCCAAAATCCAAAATTCAATGGTAGTCTCGTACTCAAAGCAAATATCCAAATCCATAACAAATATCTAAATTTTGTAAATAGTCCTAATCGGGACGTATATATAAATATTAATATATATATATAAACAAAATAGAGATGATTCGGACCAATTTCAAAGTCGATGTCCAATTCGAGTTCAAATTCAAGTTTGAGTCCAAATCCGATACCCGATCAGCTTGTGATTCGGGGCAAAATTCGATAATTGGATGATCTAATAGTATGCGCAGAAGTCAAAAAGTATTGCGACAGATATTCTAAAGGTTCGGATCAAAACATATAATTAAAATCGCTGTACGAGACATACCAAGATCCAACTGAGGACAAAATCGACAAATTTTAAATTTAAATCCAAAATTCAAATCAAAATCCAAATCAAAGTTCAATACAAATAAATATAGAGATACAAATCATGCATTAAATTTGAATTCTGATTATTTAAAGACTATCTTGAGGAAGTGTTATACATAATCTCGGTAACTTTAAGTAAAATCAAATGCAATTTAATCCAGCATATATGGTCATCCATGTACTTTGTACCCATAGATAAGATTGCTCACTATTATTTATCACTCGTGATTTTGAGTGTAATTCTAAAATTTATTAGATATATTAGGACGTTTGAATATATTCTAAAGTCCAATCAAATTATTAAAATGGGAAGGGTCACTACTCCAAATCTTTCCTGCTGACGAAAAGAAATTTTTAAATAGTAATATTTTTCCGTCTGGAGTTGGCCAGAGAGTCCAATTTCTAAATCCAAATATAGCAATCACAATTCGACACATGCATATAACTGTACGACCTATGCAAAGTTTTATATTCATTTTCATATAAATATACTGATATAAAAAATATATAGTATTTTATAAATTATTTGGGCTTTTAGAAAAATATTAAACACCCAAAAATCATAAAACTCAATCCACAAATCCCTAAATCATCAAATAAACTATACATATATGTCCAGAATAAATAAATCATATATGTAAAAATACATGTATGTTAGTAAAAATTTTAAATTGCATCTAAATTATATCAGAAATTAAATCAAACCAAATAGAGGGTTTACAGATACTTGTCTTGACTTCATACTTTGCCAATCTGAAGAAAGGATATCTCGAAATACTCGAATCGGTACTTTCTCTCTCTACTACGCACGGCCACTCTCTCTCCTCCCTTTCTCTCCCTTCGCGCTCGACTCTACTGCTCCCTCTTCACACCGGCAACGACTCCAATAGTGGCAACCACGGCGGCGACCACGATGGTAGCAACCCAGCGACGGCATTGCGGCGGATGGCGGCGCATGTACCCGTCAATGGCTATCTCTCTCCACCGCGCCCCTCACCAAAAATCTACCAAAAGTTCAATTGATTTTCAATCAATACATAGATGTAACCCAATAATTGACATCCAAAAAGAAAATGGAAGGATTTACTTATCTTGATTTTACCGATTTATTTTGAAAATAACTGTGAACTAATGATGGCCGGTTATGCCTTGGCTCCCGATTTCATCTTCTAACCACACTGATGGACAAAATGGAGGGTAGTATCACGGAGAAGGCTTCGCCGGCTTCCATTCCTGACGTCAGGAGGTCTGGCGACGACGGCAACAGCAGCCGGCGCCGACCTCCCTCTCTCTCATCTCTTCTCCCCTTTCTGTCCCCGAAACTCTCCGCTGCACTGTTCTTGTCATCTTTTTTTTCTTATTTTTATATTTTTATTTTAATATATTATTATATTTTATTATATATATATATATATTTATTTATTTAAATTTTTTTTATTTCAAAATCCAAACACCTTTGATAACAACCCAACTGATCCAAATATCCTTTCAAATTTTATAATATTAAATTAATTTTTATCATACCTAAATTATCCAAAATGATAATTAATAGTAAATTAATTCGACTGAAAATTTAAGATATTACATTAAGGGTTCAAGTGGTGACAACGATGTGGCTCGGATATGAAAAAAGTTCTGATCTGAGGTGATAATGACCGAAATTCTAATTTGGAGGTAACCAGAGTAACCAAAAGGAAGCCTACGTTCTCAAATATGGTAATGAATAAAAACCCACATCAACGAAACCATACCGAAAAAAATGGACAATGTGGTTGCTTGGTATGAAGACTTCACCACTGATCCCCCCGGTGACTAGCCAACTCTCACCATATCAGACAACCTTAAAGGCAAACTCCCAACGGATCAAAAATTTTTAGTCATTATCAAAATATATAAACAACATCTAGGCAACTATGCCCTATGGTCCAAAACTACCTACCCTATGGAAACCATAAAATGATTGGTATAGGAAGGTCATTCTTTTGGAAGTCGAAGAGATGATTAGCCAATCGATCAAAGATAGTCTAAATACTTCAATGGCTGAAAGGGGGAGATTCGCTAAGATTGTAGTCAAAATCGATCTAAATAAATTTGTTTAAACAAAGACAACTGTCAACAAGAATATACTTAAGGTGAAATATGAATGATTATGAGGAATGTGCTATAGATATAAACTAGCTAGACATGTTCAAAAGGAGTCTCCCGGGGCTAAAATAGAGGGAAATAAATCTAGAGAAGAGTATATTATAAGTGAAGACAACGTAAAAAATTCAGATAAAGACACACATTGTGGCAGTATAAATAACAATGAAGGAAAATATGGACCTTAGATGCTTTAAATAAAATATAACCTTCTCAAACCTAAATTATCCATAAGAAAAAATATTTGATCAAATATTGTAACTATCACACTAATAAATTACAAAATTTTTCATTAGATATAACAATCTAAAATATACAACTACAAAAAATCAAAGTATGCAATAATCTTAAAGATTCCTTAAAATACAAATACGGATACAAATGTAACAAATTAAATCATCGTCAATTATTTTTTCACATCATACTAGTATCCATAGTCTACAATCTAAAATGGTTAAACAATATCTTAAATTGTGAGTCTAAAATTTAGCAAATATATATTCAGTATACAAATATACATGTCCATAAAGTAGATAATATGATATAAAATTGTAAAATATGTGCAAAATTTAATATGCCAAACTTTCTAAATGTAACCATCCAAATAATACATTTGTACGTACAACTCATTACATATACTAATATCAAATCATACAAGCTATTTGAAATAATTAGAAATCTAAATTATATGATTCATCTGTAAAACCTATAATTTCAAATCTTGTAAATTCAAAAATCATATCAAAACTTCTGAATCTCCGAATACTAACAATAACTCATAGCATGAAATATGATGTAAGTCGAATCGGATAACTAGAATCAAAAGGTTAATTTTAATGAAGAGTTCCACATACTCTTAATAACAATAAATCGAAACACTACTATTGAAACCTGTAGATAGGCCGTTGACATATTACTCTCTATAAATGATATCAAATGTCACTTTCTTTGACCAATTATAAATAATATGTGTAGTCATTAAATATATTTAATACATTAGAGTATCAAATATATATTCCATTGATTGCTTACAGTGGTTTAAAAAATAAATGAATGACTCTATAATAAATAACAATCACACTATAAGAGAAGCACAAATGCCAAAAATTTTCCTCCATATGGAAAAAGTGCAATCAAATTAGACAATAAAATAAAGTTACATGTAAGGTTAAATGTATAATATTTATGATTTTTTTATAAATATTTTTTTATATAAATATAATCTTTTAAAATATTTATTTGTTCTGTAAAAAATAAACCAAATCTTTAAATATTCAGTAAAACCAAATCAAATTTTAAAATATTTGATAAAAATTATAGACATAAATAATATTAAAAATAAGGATATAAATGGTGATATACATATATAGTATAAGCAAAATTGAAAGATTCTAAAAATAAATTAAAAATTATGTTTAGATATAATTATTTTAAACTTTTGATCTAGTAAATTTAACATGAAAAAGCTCATAATTTGCCTTTCTTCTTCTTCTCTCTCATATTATTCTTCTTTCTCTTTTTTCTTTCCCTCGCTCTCTTCTCTCTATTTTCCCACAAAAAATGACAAAAATTGATGTAAAGACCTTTATATACAAAATCGCGAGTGTTAGATAAGAGCTCATCAGGTTTCACTTAAAATTATAAGCGTGCATGAGTGCCACATCAGGTGTAACTCAAATGCTAACGTTTTACTTTAGCCATGCATGAGTACTGTGACAGTTTCATATTAGGTATTACCAATTCTACCTAATCTATCCTTGAGCGTTCCATAGGCGCCTAGCAGGTGCATAATTATAACATCAAATAAGTATGATCGTAGAAACATGAACGAATTAGGTGTTGGCTCAATATCTTCAATTTTAATTTTTTTAAAATTTTATTAAACAATTATTGTCCAAAGTGACTAAGTATATTTAAACTATGATATCATAAATTATGAATAAAAAATATTGGATGTTACAAAGCCCTAGTAACAACAACGTAAAGCTCTACAGGATGATCTCAACAAAATCATTTCCCTACTCTCATTCCCAAGGTGTGTTATAGGAGATTTCAATAACATCCTTATAGTGGATGCAAAACAGGAAATATAATCGATTAAACTAAGCAAATGCATCCAATTCCAATTGTAGATGAAAGAGTTTAGACTGTTGAAAGAGTTTAGACTGTTGGATGTTGTCTTCAAAGGACCCAAAATTTACTTGGTAGAACATAAGAATTTAGTTGAGTTCTATTAGAAAAAGACTCAATAAAACCTTGGCTAATTCAGTTTGAAGATGCATGTTTGATAAAGTATTGGTGACAAACCTTATTACAATATCCTTAGACCATTGCCCTATTCTTCTTAACACCAAAGGTTTTCAAAAACCTGCTCGCCACTTAAAACTACTCATATTTGAAGGTATATGCACTAGCCACCCGAGATATAAAGAGCTTATCGTTATGCATGAAAATGACCTCTAAAAAGTGCAACAGATAAACTTCTAAGAATGAGGGGTCTTCTTCAAGAATGGTATAAAACCACCTTCTGCCACATATTTCGTGAAAGAAAGAAGCTGAGTTGTAGACTCTAAGGAGTCCAAAAAACTTTTTTCGAGGTTGGTTACTTCAGACTTTGTAATATTAAAGTCAAGATTAGCATGCAATATAGACATATTTTGGACAAAGATGACATCTATTGGCATCCAAAATTATGATTGGATTGGTATACTCTTACTGCACGTTTGATTTGTGGAAATAGAATTCTATTCTTACCTTATTTCTTTAAAAATATTTATTCCATTATTTGATTGTATTTTGATAAAAATAAATATTCTAGAAAAAATATTTTTTCCTGATCAGAGAATAACTATTATTACCTCTCCATAGGTATTAGTTATTTTTGGATAGTTGAAAATAACTATTCCTACATCAATTTTTTTATATTCCAAAAATATCATTATATATATATATAATTATTTAATAAGTATATTTAATATATATTTATTTTACACATGTAATTATATATACAAATATTTAATAAATATTTAATATATAATACTACATATTATATAATAATACTACATATTATATCAAATATAACATTTAATAATATATAATATTATATCAAATAATTAATAAATATTTAATATATATATGTAATTATATATACGTAATATTTAATAAATATTTAATACGTAATATTACATATTATATAATAATACGTAATATTATATCAAATATAATATTTAATAATACGTAATATATATCAAATAATTAATAAATATTGGATATATATAGGTAATTATATATACGTAATATTTAATAAATATTTAATATATAATATTACATGGTATATAATAATAAGTAATATTATATCAAATATTATATTTAATAATACATAATATTATATCAAATAATTAGTAAATATTTGATATATACACGTAATTATATATACGTAATATATATTACATAAAATATTTATTAAATATATATTTTTTATAATAAAAATATATATTATACTAAATAATAATTTAAAATATAAACGGTCGTGTGCACTGTAAAGCCTACTATCTATTCTGCAAAGTCGCCTTACTATCCTGAAATTTACAGTTGATTTATTCTGCAAAGTCGGCTACTAATTTTAAAAAATCAATTACTTTCTTCATAAAATCAGTTGTTTGCACTGAACTTTACAGACAACTTACTTTTAAGACTGGCCACCCTCAATCCACCTTTGCATTAGTATGGATAGGATTGGCCTTATCACTATGGCCACTTCAGCTAATTTTACTATTTCGGCCAAGTGTCACCACTCCGACTAGTTATCACTCTAGCCAAGTATCACTACTCCGACATTTTTCACTCCGACCAATCATTTTCACTCCGGCCAAGTATTACTCTGACCAATTATTACCGCTCCAACCAATACTTTGTCATCAGTCCATATTACATCTATACATATTTGGCCAAACTTATCGTCCTACAATCAGATATGAGCCTATATAGAAGTAACTCATATCCTAACAAAGAGAAGGCAACTTCTCACACTATTACATAGTTCTTCTACCACCATAAGATGCCCCAGGAGGTGGACACATATCCCCTGATTGGAAAAATCAACACTAATACTAATAATGCTAGTGCAAATATGAACAACTACTCTAGTATTTGAACTATTGGAAGAGAGAATTACGGATTATTACTCTTTAGATTTTTAGGATTTCTTAAAATTTTATGTATTTTTACCATAAATTTGAATGCCTTTTGGCATGCCTTGAAGATTGCATTCTATCGAGGCTTTGACAAAGTTTTGATTGAGATTTACTCCGAAATGTAGCTCAAGCTCTTTCTACAAATCTTACTTCAAATAATATCTACTGAGGGATTATATTTGACTACAAAAAAAAAAGTTTGATGGCAAGAAGCTAGACACGCTTCACTCTTTTCGAATATTGGGATAGCAATATAGCAGTGAACCATCTTGCAAAATTAAGTCTTAATTTAACAGAGGATATCTACGTTTGGATCTTCCCCTCCTTCACTATCTGTAATATCATTGAGGTTGAAGCTGTCGGTGGTGAAATTTCGTACTGCTGCCAACATCTAGATATTGAACGGGACATTGATCTTTCTTTTATCGTGTTAGCTTTCCTAATCAGAAAAAGTGGAAATAAAAGTAATGTATAACTATCTCTATCCATATTTTTATGTAATTTAATTTTTTTACTTTTCTTTTTATACCTGACAATCTAGAATTTCAAATTTATGCGTGTTATACACTTTTAATTATTAAATAATATATCCTGTCTTTCATTAAATATTTACCAAATATTTCTTTTAAATATTTTTATATAAAATATTCTGTCTTTTATTCCCATTTTCTTGCGCTCTTTCTCTGATTTCCATGACTTTAAAGCAACGCCACATCGTGCCACAAAAGAGGGATGGACAAATTTCTTTCCACATTCATGCACGGTCGAGCCATTTCGCAATTTACACGCAGCTTCCACTCCTGTTGCAGTCTATTGGTTTGAAGTCTGGTGGTGTCTTTTGTTCCTTTTAATAGTGGAAGACAGCCATCATTATTGTGATTTGAACATATGAGAGTTTTTCATTATTTTCATATTTGAATATGCCATAGTTCTGTATATTATGTTACCATTTAAAAGAAAATTGCCTTGGAAATTCACATCGTGGTCATTTTCATCTGCTGTTAGAGGCTACAATTTCACGTTCATTTGATGGAAAATTGATAAATCAATGTGCCCCATGACCACGTAATAGTTCTTACATACTTGCCAACGGTGATTTTGGACTTTGTGATTAGATTAGTGATTTTGTAATATTAAATTTACGTGGTATAGTTTTCACGGGTGAGACGTGCAATACTGATGAGGGCAATCTTAAATAGTCAGTCTTAAAATGACATTTGTAAAAATATATACTAAATTCAATTAGTCATGAATAAATATTTGCTAATAATTATAATATTAAAAGCATCATAATAACTCTCCCATATTTTATTTTTTTCCACACCTGGCTACAAATGCATAACCCATTATGGACGGTCTAATAATAATGCCCTTTCAATAATATAAATTAGTTGACAAAAATATATATATAATAATTAATTATTTAATTATTTATTGTTTTAATAATTCACTCTAGTCTTTACCTTTCATTCTTCTATCAATTGACGTCAATTATTCATATATTAAGGGAGCAAATTAGGGTGATAACTTAATGTCTCAAAAAGCATCATTGCATCACGCACCGCGTCATTACGTGACAATGCTAAGATGACTTTTGACGTCACCCCATACGTATGTTTACGGTAGAAAGGCACTTCAATATATATATATATATATATATATATGTATGAAGGTCTGAAAAATTAAAGTGCTACATACCGTGCATCTGAATATTTTAAAGAAATGAGGTATTTTAGATGACAAGTTTAGCAGCTTTTCATATAAGCCAAGAGTTGTGAGACAAATATAAAATTTTAAATACTATAAGGCTTTCTTGTTTTGGAAATCTTCTAATTATCATATTATGAGATTTTTGCATCATCAAATGTCCTTATTGAATTAACGAACTTAGATAGTCATGAAATCAATGCATGGGTAGCTTTCCTAGAGTAGATCTATAGGCCACAATCCGAACGTGGATTATAGGCCATGATCAGAAAGTAAGTTATGTTAGCGACCTTGTTCACCTGCTATTATACATATTTATGATCGTGGGTCATATAAACATATTTATTATTATAAACATATTTTTCTACCTATTGACCTTCGTACGTGGCGTGCATGGTGTGAAAATTGAAATTCAGTGGTGTGCGAAAATTATACGGTTCGTGAAGTAAGATTAATAAGAAGATCGAAAGGTGTCTGGCTCTATTACCAAAAGTAAATCTAAGGGGTCCCCTAATAGGGGTCATTAATCGAAAGTAAATCGATTAAGGTTATGTATTCATATCATCCGATTTGCAAATTGACTTTCTTATACATTGTTTTTATTGGTTGTAGAAATTTGAATAATTTTACTCGATAACCGTAGTTATTTAATTTTTCTTTATCACAAAAAATCGTAATATTGGATATTGTTATTTTCTGTGCTTATTGTTTATATATTTTTTATAGTTAATTATATTTAAATTTAAATATATTTTATATGTATCATATATTTATATATATTTTTATTCAGAGATTTAAAAAAGTAACAAAATAAATTGAAATTGGGGACTTTTTAGTCTTTTCACCTAGTAATACTATGATTGTCATGAGATTATTTTACCCTTTTTTAATCATTCATGACAGATAGACTAAACTAAGGAAAAATAAAAAATCACTAAAATTAAAATATATTTTTATCGGGACCCTCCATCCTATTAATGGGTCAGTCCAACATGTACAAATCACCTTAAATTTTTAAATGGTTCGACAAGAAGAAATGCAAAAGTGCTCTCAGCAGGTGTGGAACGTATCATGGCAGCTGAGATATGTTACTTAAAAATGAAATTAAAGCATGAGCTAAGACATATTCATAGAGGCATGAAAAGAACCGTTTGATCTAATTGACCCAAATCCCTTTGGCGTCACCCCATATGTACGTTTACGGTAAAAAGTACTTTAATATATATATATACATATACGGTTGGTCACTGCAATTGAATAACCAAGATATATATAGTTTAAAAATAAAATAAAAACTATAATACTGTAATCACTGTTAAAGTTGACCTTATTTAGCTTTAAAAAATCAAATATATATGCAAATTATACATCGACTGGTCATGCTTTTCTTCTACTCCAAATCCAACTAATAGCTAATTATATATTCATATTTATATTTATATTTTTCAAGAGGAAATTATTTTTTCAAAAAAATATGTAATTATTTTAATATCGTTACTGTTAGAGAATACCTTTTCAAGCATCTATTGTAGACCATGCTTTCTATGTTCTATTGTATGCGACTAATTGAGGATTACATTGAACGTGGAGATTAAACAACGGCAGCCCTTGAAGAGATCAAGAGTCCAATTGTAAATCTGATTCCGTGTACTACTGTTAACTACATGATATTCGATCACCTCCGCTTATAAAAGGGGTGAGGAGTTCATGCCAAGTGCTCCAAACACAGAGAGAGAGAGAGAGAGAGATTAGTCAGAATGTTAGCGTCATGTAGAAGCGTGAGAATTCAGCCAGCAACAGATCAGGAAGCTCCTCCTCTTCCTCAAAGGGAAAGCCTGCAGATCGAAGGATTATCTGAGGCAGAAAAGCAGTTCAGCAAGCTAGAGGCATGGCTTCCGCTTACGGAGTCGAGGAATGGCAACATCTACAGAACCTTCTTCCACCTCGTCAATTCAGGAATCGGCACGCAGGCACTTGTGCTTCCTGTTGCACTCACCCATCTTGGCTGGTATATGCTAGATCCTACACATTTGGCTTCTTTTTCGTCTCAGATGAATGTGTTGGGTTGGGTTTTTTGCAGTGATCTATAGCCTATTAATTCATGTAAAGAAACTGTTCGCTTATCAGCACAAGCAACTGCGGTGAAACCTCTTTCGGTCCCTGAATCCTAGAGTGGTATCGAGCCAATCGTTGAGCTTGCTGCATGTTTCATGACTGCTCGTAAGCTTGAGTAAACCTACCTCATAAACACGGTGAAGACCGTGCACAATGGTGCTTAAAACGTTTGCCCTCTTCCTCTTAAGCACGGTTATGTTCATGGATAAGTGTTTTCAGACTTGCGTTCAAGGGAAGTACACTACATGGATGATTTACGTATGATGGAGAGAATGTGGGCAACATATGTTTGTTAGAAAGATTCAGCACTGAATATCTGAAAGTAGAAGTGACTAACAAATATTAACAAATAACTCAATAGCTTTAGTTAGGAAATTTAGATGATATCTGGCCAACTTCCGCTTGTTATAAACCATTTTGCTCATGCGGTTTGGTGTAACTTTCTTCAAGATGGTTCCTCGGATACTAACATGCAGCGTGTGATAAAAAAAATTGATCAAGGTTAAAGGCCAGCTGAATCTCCTTCCTTAACTATGAATATATTGACATGTGTACATAGATTCATAGATAACTACACATGCCAACGTACAGCTGAGGGTTGAGTTTAATAGGCACGATGATTTCAGCTCTTGAACGCATATTCTAATTGCTGCTGCAGGGCTTGGGGAATCATATGCTTCTTGTTGGCATTCTCATGGCAGCTATACACGATCTGGCTTCTCGTTCACCTTCACGAATCACCCTCCGGTAAACGCTACAGCAGATACCTTCAGCTCGCCGTGGCTTCATTTGGTCAGCATAACCCTTTTCTTTTCCTTTTATCTCCCATCCACTCGCAAACTTTTGCTGACTGCCGTACTTAAGGGCCGCATCTTTTTGGCAGGGCCGAAACTCGGAAAGTTGCTGGCAGTTTTCCCAGTTATGTATCAATCAGGAGGTACGTGTGCTAACCTCATTATCAACGCCGGCGGGATTTTGAAGCTCTTATTCCGAGTCATCTGCGACGAGGGCGACCGGTGCAATCCCACGGCGGTCTCTGATGTCGAATGGTACTTGGTGTTCGTGTTCATTGCCATTGTTATAGCTCAACACCCCAACTTGAACTCCCTCGCCCTGGTGTCCCTTGTCGGCACCATCACAGCCGCTGCTTACTGTTACGTCATCTGGATCGTGCCAGTGTCCAGGAGCAGACCTTCCGGCGTGTTCTACGGCGCCAACAAAGGTATAGATTCCGAAACAACTCGAGCTATGGGAGTCTTGAGTGCCTTTGGGACAATCGCCTTTGCCTTCAGAGGTCACAATCTTGTGCTTGAGATTCAGGTGCGTGAGCCTTCTAATCTGACCGTGATATTCACAGCAAACTCGATTAATTGTCCTTTTTCCGTTACATATCGCTGCTTATGTTACAGGGGACATTACCTACGAGTTCAAGTAACCCGTGTCACAAAACAATGTGGAGGGCAGTGACAGGGTCATACTGTCTGATAGCTGCATGTCTAATTCCTCTCGCCATTGCTGGATACTGGGCATATGGGAACTTAGTAAGCATCAAAACATCCATCCTTCACCTTAGCAAAATCTTATCGAGCGATCACCTAACAGGGTTTTTCCTTGGTTCCAGATTCCAACGGGAGGGATGCTTACCGCGTATCCCGAGTTCCATGGGCACGGAGCTGCTCTAGCCATAATGTACTTCCTTGTCATAATCGCGAGCTTATGCACGTTTCAGCTGTACGCGATGCCGGTGTTCGACAACTTGGAGATTCTAACAATAGGGAAGAGGGGGAAGGCCTGCGAGTGGTGGCTCCGAGCAGGGATTAGGTGCATCTTCGGAGGCATAGTTTTCTTCGTATCGGTAGCTCTTCCGTTCTTGCCGAAGCTAGCTGCTCTGATCGGAGGAATCGGTCTGCCCTTGACCTTTGTTTACCCCTGTTTCATGTGGATTGCCATCAAGAAGCCCAGATCGTTGAGTCCGATGTGGTGGCTTAACTGGGTGCTGGGTTGTTCCGGCGTCGCAGTGACTGTTATTGTGGTGATTTCAGCTATATGGAATCTGGCCAAACATGGCCTTGATGCCAATTTCTTCCATCCCAGATGACAGACTGGTGGATCGACGGATATAATGACTGGTGGAGAACGGGCCGCGCCGGTGGAGATGAAGAACTGACTGCGGCAGAGAGGGAGCGTAACTAAGGGGTGACATTGGGGGATTTTTCCTTCTAAAATAAGGTTGATTTAATCTCTTTTAAACATAATTACGAATTATTAATTAAATGACTGTAATTAAAAGAGATTAAATTAATTTAATTATAAAAGACCCCAAATCCTAAATTTTAAGTGTCCACGAAGTTTCTTATCCTTCTTCTCCACGGTGTATTGTTTTTTGATATAACACAATAAAAAATTAAATAAGTAAATACTAGTTACTATAAATTTAATTATAAATCTAATTATAACTGGTTACTATAAATCTAATTATAACACCCTAAATTAATTTTGACGGCATAGCTATATCCTTGTCACATGGATTAAGGTCTTGTTTGCAGCTATTTATATAAAAATGTAATTAATTAACCATATGTTTGGTTGCCTTAACCTATCAAAATTTTAGCTCATAAGAATTACTGATTTTTTTAGACTTTATCATTTTTAAGTTATGAATATTTTTTTAAAATTAGATAATAATAACTTAATTATTTTAAAATAATTAATATTAATTATTTTTATTTGATAAAATAGTTAGGTAGTATTGGTTTGTTTTTAAATTTACAATTGATTATAATTGAGACTGAAAGAGCCGTTGAAAGGGAAAACGTCCAGTTTGATGGTTTTTAAAATTCAAATTTGTACTTTAGAGATTTTAAAATGAATTTTTAAATCATTGAATTGAGATCTTGTGCACCTAATCTTAAATAATTGTTCAAAAGTTGGACATTTGTTCCATTGCTTATTATATTCTTAAATTAAAAGTTAAATGTAAGCTACCTAGTTTAAGAAAATTAATCAAGAAAAATATTGTACACCCACAAAAGTAAAAATAATTTACAACTCAATGAATTAATTAAATTAAACAAATTATTAAGAAATTTTTTTTTATTTGATTAAGAAACTAAGTTTCTGATGGCTTATAAGAGCGACTAAAAGACATATAATTCACACATAAATATATTTATTTTAATATTTTAATATATATTTTTATATATTTATATAAATATTTTTATATCTTATAGGAATATATGTTCTCACTAAATTTAACATTTGCACTTGACGGACACACCAGGGATACTCGCGTATTAGTCTACTTTATATAAGTTATGGAAAAAATTATTAACAGTAAATTTATTTTAAATTGGGTAAATAAATCTTTTTAAAAATTTATATTTCGTAATTGATTTTAGACTGATTTTCAGAGAGCCAAAACGTATCCTTAAGATAAATCTCTCGCGAAGTGAAATTGTAAAAAGAAAAAAAAATTAATTTTTTCGATAATTAATCATCGATTTTTTAATTTATTAGCATAATTATGATGATGATAATAATAACTCACTCTATCTCAACCCTCGTTGTTCCATATCCTTCCTCACTGTCGGCCCTTGACCGACCACTCTTACTCACCATGCCCTGTGTTGCCCGAATTCGGTTCACATGCTCTGCGACAACTTTCCTATCAAAATTAGATATTCCTTTCCTTTCAGTAAAGTCACAAGTGCGGCAAAATGAAGAAGGGAACAGAGAGAGCAGTGAATGCGGGGATCGAAGGAGAAAAGAGAGAGGAAAATCGAAGTAATTCACTCTGTTACCACCGGTATTCACCGTTGCTGTCGTCGCCGGAGGCATCACCGTCAAGTATTGAAACGGCTGCCGGAAGTCGCTATTGCTGTTACCGTTTCTCCGTTGCTGTGCCGAGGAGATAGAAAACATAGGGCAAGTGACTCTCTATATTTCACCTATTTCCTTTGAATTACAAGTGATTTATAGAGAGAGAGAAAGAGAAAGAGAGAAGACCGATCGAAATCGGAAATAAAACCCGATTTTCATGAAAAATCTCGTTAATAGTTGAAATAATCGAAGTTATCTGGAGGTTTCAGTGGCCATCGCTGTTGTGCCACGCCGAATCGCCATTGGCGAATGAGAAGTTAGGGCAACGGCAGAGAAGGAAGAAGGGAGTAGGAAGAAGAAAGAAAGGAAAAGGGAAAGAAAAGGAAAAGAAAGAACAAAGGAAAAGAAGGAAAGGTAAAAAAGAGAAAAGAAAAGAAGAATCCGGAAGCAAAGGGACAGATGAGAGAAGGGCAAATATTTGGATATAAATATATATATATTTATTTATATATATATTTTTTATAATATTAGATACACGTGTGTGTATATATATATATATAATCTCTCTGTACATTTATACGATAAAAAATATATATTATATTAAATAATAGTTAAAATATATTTTACATTAACTTATTTCAAATAATAGTAAAAATTTTCAAATTGTATTTGGTAGTGGTTAGGTCGAGTATATTGATTGTCATACGAGTGATAATAATCGGCTGAAATCATACTAAGTCAAAGAATATTGATCAATAAATTAGAGAATTAGGCTTTGATTGGTATGATTAACTGGTAATAAATGTGCATTAATTAATATTGAATTGGGAAGAAGTACTTGAAAGACATTCAAAAAACATCAATTAGATTTTTTATTCTAATATACTTAAAAAATAAGTTTAATATCTGAATATGGGGGACTGGTATTGAGTAAGATTTAAAATAAGATCGACCTAACTCATTGATATAAGAAACTCCTGAAATGTAAGCCCATGGAGAAATAATGAACCGAGTTCTTATACCCATAATAAAAGAGAATCTGACCAAATTATCAAATATTCAAATAACCAAACTGTTGGAGATATAAAAAAACAATTTCCCAAGTTGCCTTGCGGTTAGTAAAGTTAGACGGTTAATCCTGACGAATGGTTATATAAATCGAGATATAAACGGTCGAATCAAACGGGCAGTTAAAGCACTTAAATGACAATCATTAAACTCAAAAGTTATGAAACGGTTGGACTATTCAATTTTCAACCGATGTAATACTTTAGTTAATGTACAATTATGTCATTTTCAAAAAATTCACTGATTGATAATGATATTATAAATATGTCAATTTTTTTTTAACAGTTGGGGAACCAAATATTTATAAAATATTTAGTATAATGTTCTAATTCTCTATACACTTACAAATTTTTAAAATCACGGTGTTAAATTCATTTGGTTTTTACTCTCTTATCATCAGTCTCTCATTATCTTTTATTTTTTTAAAAAATATTTCTGATTTAAATTATTTTAAGATATTTTAAAAAGCAAATTTCATATTCTTTAATTTTTTATTAAGTATTGTAATATACAATATTCGTATTAGAAAATTCAAATGTTCAATTTGTCTCCATTCAAATGATTATGTAGATACAGAATACGTATTGCACACCATATGTCTTCTACTTTTTTTGGTGAATTGAAGCCTGAAAAGTTCATGAGAACCTTCTGCGAGCTGCATCAATTTTATTTCCCACGAAACTAAACTGGGTCATCGACAGACTTACGTTTACATATATGTACATATAAATATATTGAAAAATGTTCTAGAATGTCAAATGTTGAATTTTTTATTTTTCAAATGGAAAGTCGTAACAGTAGCTACAAAAATAGATATTGTGATAAGGAAAAAAAATATAAGAAATACAATTAATTTTTATTTTATAATTATAAAAACTTACTAAACTAATCATTTTTTTTAAATTACTTCCCAAGATTGGTATTCTTTTTTATAATTTTTGAATTATTTGTCATAAAGTGTCCACTGTTATTCCACCCATTCCAAACCGATTACAAATTTTTATTAGGAATTGATGTCACCGCACTCAACTCTTATTTGAATTCGCAATGAGGCAACAAATACATATAATCACACACAGTAAAGTGAATATGCGAATTTTACTTTAAAAAACCTCTTCTTATGATATGAAATAAGTTATGGACTCTCATGTTTAAAAATATATTTTCTATATATGATATCCAATTACAATAAACCTGTTGCGATTCCAAATTTGGGTTCAATTGGAACAAATCTGGTCACCTTTTCTTCTAACTTGGATCCTGAGTAATACAACAGAAAATGAGATATGAGAGGATTTGCGAGACTAACTCTCCGATATATCTTTCGATATTCAAATTAGAAATCTTTCTAAACAAAATTAAAAGATGCAAGAAGAATAGAAAATTTTGGTCAAAGATGTTTAGCATGGGGGATTTTGTGTTTTAATGTATCATGTTGTGAGATATTTTGTAAGTTATGTATTCGATTGAGAGTGGCTTATTAAACTTCGTAAGAGATGGAGATTATTATGCCTGTGAGATACTTTTTTAGCCGAGAATCTTTTTCTCCTCCATGGGGTTATGATAGAGTATTTATAACGTGGAAGGGTGGTTTCAACTTCCTTTGTAGCCCGTGAACCGTTACCGATTTGCTTTTATCTGCTTCAACCTGTCACGACCGCTTTGCTCTTATCAACCGATTATGACTGATTTGCCCTTATCTGATGGCCCCTATTCCTGTCATCTCGCTATGGGCCTTTTTCCTGAAAAGATCCATTTCTGTCTGTAACATGGGTGGATCTTTAGCAGGCTTATATTCTATTTATGGGCCTTATTTTGGATTGGCCCAAATAATCTATAAAATATTCTACACAAAAAGTAGAACATTATATTCAAAGTTGAAGAAAACGGTTGATAAATCCATCTCCTTATTTCCGGTTCTGCATCTCTTCTCTTTCTCTTTGTGAGCGCTCAATGGTTTGAAAATCAAAGTCTTAACTAACCTAGGTATTAGTTTCTATTTGACAGGCATATTTGACACTTAAACACTAAGTAAATATAATATGGACTATTCGAATATCAGAAAAATAATTTTAAAAAATCAACATTTGAAGTTATAATTTGAGTATCATAACCCTACTGACAATAACACAAACATATATGAGACTATAAGACTTATAGAAAAATAACTCGTATTTACTAATTGAACTGTATAAATATATATAAAATAAACCAAATTTTTTATCAAAACAAAAGATGTGATCGTATTTTTTTTATAATTACTTATAAATTGGCTTCTAAAATAAATAATTAAATTATTAATCTCTCCGTAAGCTGATTAACACTTACACATTGGTGATTTATATTTATTTTCAAAATTGGCATGTTGATAGTCCTAGTGCTTCAATTGAAATAAAGAGACATTTCATTGGAAGAATACCATTGGAGAGCTTTTTCAAGGGTATAAATGTTAGAAAGTTTTAAAAATAATGTTAAAAAATTTAAATAAAATATAACAAATATAATCAATTTTTATTTTATAATTATAAAAAGATACTAAACTAATCATTTTTTAAAATTACTTACGAAGATGTGTTTTTTTTATAATTTTTGAGATTATTTGTGATAAAGTGTCCACTCTTATTGCACCCATTCCAAACTGATTGCAAATTTTTATTATGAACTGATTTCATCGTACCCAACTTTTGTTTGAATTCTCAATGAAGCAACAAATACATATAATCATACATGTAAAGTGAATATGAGATTTTTACTTTAAAAAGCCTCTTTTTATAATAGAAAAAGATCATAAATTTTTATGTTTGAAAATATCTTTTCTATATATGATATCCGATTACAATAAACCTATCATTACTTTGGTCACTACATCTCAAAGTAAATGTGTACAAGAAAAAATGAGATGAATTAATCTATAAAATTGATGGGTATCTTTGGAATATGGCGGCCCAAGACAAGGTCAGCGGAGCCAAAACGCGGCTTATTAGATGATCCCGACTTAAAAATGGCCCAATAGGGCGATGAAGGCCCAATTGACCGTCAGGACTCTAGCAGCGGCTAACTCGCGTGCGTGACGGTCACTCGAACTTTGACCGATGCGACCGCTTGAGCGGCAGCCCAAAAGGCTTCAAACCTGCTACGGCTCAGGCCCAAACTGGCAGGCAAACACGTGCACGAAAAGTAACGGTCTTCTCATGGCCACGTGTCCTCCTAAAAAGCTGATCTTTTCCGAAAAAAAAAGCAGCGATGATTTTAGCGCCAACAAAATGGTTATAAAAGTATGAGACAGTCTGAAGATCCGTTGCACTGTAAAGTAGAAATAGGATTCATCAAATCACGACTGTCAAGCCCACCAACTCAGAGGAGGCCACCACTGTCAGTCCAAGAGGAGCACACGACCTTGACCAGAGGGAGAGGCTCTCCTGCTGTCCATAAAAGCTTAACGTCTCCGTTCTGAAAGACACACGCTTTCATATGCTCTCATATGCTCTTACACGCTCTTGCATGCATTCTCAGATACCCATTCACGTACACATACGGTCACTCAGAAACAAAAGCTCTTTTACTCACTCTATAATTTATCTTCCTAAGAACACTAAAAACGAGTTTCCTGAAGAACTTCCTATAATCTTCCACACAAACGCTTACAAAGCTTGAATAGAGGCTCCTGTCCTCTTTCTCTTTACACAAGCGCTCGTCCTCCAATCCCACCAGAGGCCTCCGGATTCATGGAGACCTCTTCGACCTTCTGAGACTCATTCCCAAAACTTCCACGCTTTCGGGACGTCGCTTCCTTACACTCTCCGTGAGCAGGAAGCAAGAACTCGCATTCTCAACAGGCCGACACTCCAAACCATCTCACTCTCGCTCTCTCTTTTGCTTTCCAGTTACCTTCATCGCTTAGAAGACTTTACTGATTTGAGTATCGGAGTGTTTTCGATGGGACAACATTCCGCCGACACGCTGACCTCTTGTTTATTTTAGTGGTGTGCATGATTCAAACTCAGTGAATGGAGTCAGGTCAAACAATCCAAACGAATCCGAATCTGTTCAAAGTCGAATTCAGGTACACATCAAATAGAATCTACACAAACCTTAAAATATTATATTTAAAGTTGAAAAATGAAATACGATTTGAATTTCAAAGGGTGGATAAATCTATCTCCTTATTTCCCTTTCTTTGTCTCTTTTCCTTTTTTTGGTGGGCGCTTAATGGTTTGAAAATCGAAGTCTTAATTAACCTAGGTATTAGTTTCTGTTTGACATGCATATTTGACATTTAAATACTAGTAAATATAATAGGGACCATTCATATATCAAAAAAATAACTTTAAAAAATCAACATTTAAAGATATAGTTTGAGCGTCATAGCCCTACCGGCAATAACACAAACATATATGAGATTATAAAACTTATAGAAAAATAACTCACATATACTAATCGAACTATATAAATATATATAAAATAAACCCAACTTTTTATTAGAACTAAAGATGTGATCGTATTTTTTCTATAATTACTCATAAAGTGGTTTCTAAAATAAATAATTAAATTATTGATCTCTTCGTAAGTTGATTATCCCCTGCTCTTTGGTGATTTATATTTATTTTCTAAATTGGCATGTTGATAGTCCTAGTGCTTCGATTGAAATAAAGACACATCTCATTGGAAGAATACCATTGGAGAGCTTTTTCAAGGGTATAAATGTCAGAAGGTTTTAAAAATAATGTCAAAAAATTTAAATAAAATATAAGAAATATAATCAATTTTTATTTTATAATTATAAAAAGATACTAAACTAATTATTTTTTGAAATTACTTGCGAAGGTAGTCCTTTTTTTATAATTTTTGGAATTATTTGTGATAAAGGTCCACTCTTATTGCACCCATTCCAAACCGATTACAAATTTTTATTAGGAATTGATTTCATCGTACCCAACTTTTGTTTGAATGCGCAATGAAGCAACAAATACTTATAATCATACACGCAAAGTAAATATGCGATTTTTACTTTAAAAAATCTCTTTTTATGAGAAAAAAGATCATAAATTCTTACATTTGAAAATATTTTTTCTATATATAATATCCGGTTATAATAAACCTATCATTACTTTGATCACTATACCTCAAAGTAAATATGTACAAGAGAAAATGAGATGAAATAATCTATAAGATATTCTACACAAATTGTAAAATATTATATTTAAAGTTAAAGAATGAAATACGATTTGAACTCCAAACAGCTGATAAATCTATCTCCTTATTTCCCTTTCTTCGTCACTTCTCTCTCTTTGTGGGCACTCAATGGTTTGAAAATCAAAGTCTTAACTAGCCTAGGTATTAGTTTCTATTTGATAGGCATATTTGACACTTAAACACTAGTAAATATAATAGGAACTATTCGAATATTAGAAAAATAACTTTAAAAAATCAACATTTGAAGTTATAGTTTGAGCCTCATGACCCTAATGGCAATAACACAAACATATATGAGATTATAAGATTTATAGAAAAATAACTCACATCTAATCGAACTATATAAATATATATATAATAAACCTAACTTTTTATTAAAATTAAAGATATGATCGTATTTTTTTTTATAATTACTCATAAAATGGCTTCTAAAATAAATAATTAAATTATTTATTTCTCCGTAAGTTGATTATCACCTGCACATTGGTGATTTTTATTTATTTTCAAAATTGGCATGTTGCTAGTCCTAGTGCTCCAATTGAAATAAAGACACATCTCATTGGAAGAATAACATTGGAGAGCTTTTTCAAGGGTATAAATGTTAGAAGGTTTTAAAAATAATGTTAAAAAATTAAATTTAATTATATGATATAACATTCATTCTTCTAAAAAAAATGTTATGTATTTATTTATTTTTTATAATTTATAATTAAATAATATCTTATATATATATATATATTTTATCATCGAAACACAATTAATCAAGTTTATATATATCTTATATATATTTAATGCTACAGTTAACGTACAATTATGCCATTTTTAAAGAATTCACTGATTGATAATAATATTATAAATACGTCTTTTTTTTTTAAACAGTTGAGTATCCAAATATTTATAAAATAGTTAGTATAATGTTTTAATTTTCTCTACACTTACCAATTTAAAAAATCTCGGAGTTAAATACCTTTAGTCCTTGCTCTCTTATCATCAGTCTCTCATTATCTTTCACTTTTTTAAAAAGTATTTCTGATTTGAGTGTCGAAAAATATTTTAATATGCGAATTTCGCATTCTTTGATTTCTTATTAAGTATTATAATATACAATATTCACATTAGAAAATTTAAATGTTCGATTTGACTCCATTTAAATAATTTTCTAGAAACAGAATACGTATTGCAAGCCATTTGTCTTTTAGTTTTTTTAGGCAATTGAAGTCTGAAAAGTTCATGGGAACCTTCTGCGAGCTGCGTCAAGTTTATTTCCCTCCAAACTAAACTGGGTCATCAGCAGACCTTTAGGTTTATATATATATATATTCAAAAATGTTCTAGAATGTCAAATCTTGAATTTTTTATTTTTCAAATGGGAAGTCGTAACAGTAACTACAAAAATAGGTATTTTGATAAGGGAAAAATATAAGAAATATAAATAATTTTTATTTTATAATTATAAAAAGTTACTAAAATAATCATTTTTTTTTTTAAATTACTTGCGAAGATGTTTATTTATTTATTTTTATAGTTTTTGGAATTATTTGTGATAAAGTGTCCAGTCTCATTCCACACATTCCAAACCGATTACAAATTTTTAGTAGGAATTGAATCCACCGCATCCAACTTTTGTTTGAATTTGTAATGGGGCAATAAATACATATAATCACACACATAAAGTAGATATGTCATTTTAACTTTAATAACCTCTTCTTTTGATAAGAAATAAGTCATGGACTCTTACGTTCAAATTTATGTTTTCTATATATGATATCCATTACAATAAATCCGTCTCCGAATTCGGGTTCAATTGGAATTGATCCGGTCACCTTTTCTTCTAATTTATATAATACAACAGTAAACGAGATGTGAAAGGATTGGTGAGACTAACTCTCCGATATTATTTGACGCTCAAATTAGAAATCTTTTCTAACAAAATTAAAAGATGCAAAAAAAAAATAGAAAATTTTTGTTGAAGATGTTTACCACGGAGATTTTGTATTTTAATGCATTTTGTTGTGAGATGTTTTGTGAGTTATATATTCGATTGAGAGTGGCTTATCAGGCTTCATATGAGATGGAGATTATTATGACTGTGATATGCTTTTTTAGCCAAGAATCTTTCTCCTCTCCCGTGGGGTTATGACGAAGTATTTTATAACGTGGAAGGATGGTTTCAACTTCCTCCGTAGCCCATGAATCGTCATCGGTTTGCTTTTACCTGCTTCAACCGGTTACACGACCGGTTTGCTCTTATTAACTGGTTACGACTGGTTTGCTCTTATTAACCGGTTACGACTGGTTTGCTCTTATCTAATGGCCCCTATTTTGATCATCTTGCTATGAGTCTTTTTTTAAAAAAGACCCATTTTAGGCCGTGACGTGGGTGGATCTTCAGCGGGCTTATATTATATTCGTGAGCCTTGTTTTGGATTAGCCCAAATAATCTATAAAATATTCTACACAAAAGGTAGAACATTATATTCAAAGTTGAAGAAAACGGTTAATAAATCCATCTCTTTATTTCTCTTTCTTCGTCTCTTCTCTTTCTCTTTGTGGGCGCCCAGTGGTTTGAAAATCAAAGTCTTAACTAACCTAGATATTAGTATCTATTTTATAGGCATATTTGACATTCAAGCACTAGTAAACATCATAGGGACCATTCGAATATCAAGAAAATAACTCTAAAAAATTGACATTCAAAGTTATAGTTTGAACGTCATAATCCTATTGGCAATAACACAAACATGTATGAGACTATAAGACTCATACAAAAATAACTCATATTTACTGATCGAACTATATAAATATATATATATAATAAACCTAACTTTTTATTAGAACTAAAGATTTGGTCGTAATTTTTCTATAATTACTTATAAATTGGCTTCTAAAATAAATGATTAAATTCTTAATCTCTCCCTAAGTTGATTATTCCCTACACATTGGTGATTTTTATTTATTTTCTAAATTGGCATGTTGCAAGTCCTAGTGCTTCAATTGAAATAAAGACACATCTCATTGGAAGAATACCATTGGGAGCTTTTTCGAGGGTATAAATGTTAGAAGGTTTTAAAAATAATGTTAAAAAGTTTAAATAAAATATAAGAAATATAATTAATTTTTATTTTATAATTACAAAAAGTTGCTAAACTAATCATTTTTTGAAATTACTTGCGAAGATATGTATAATTTTTTTTATATAATTTGTGGAATTATTTGTGATAAAGTGTCCACTCTTATTGCACCCATTCCAAACTGATTACAAAATTTTTATTATGAACTGATTTCATCGTACCCAACTTTTGTTTGAATTCTCAATGAAGCAACAAATACGTATAATCATACATGTAAAATGAATATGCGATTTTTACTTTAAAAAATATCTTTTTCTGAGAGAAAAAGATCATAAATTCTTATATTTGAAAATATCTTTTCTATATATGATATCCGATTACAATAAGCCTATCATTACTTTGGTCACTACATCTCAAAGTAAATGTGTACAAGAGAAAATGAGATGAATTAATCTATAAGATAATCTACACAAACCGTAAAATATTATATTTAAAGTTAAAAAATGAAATACGATTTGAATTTTAAACAGTAGATAAATCTATCTCCTTTTTTCCCTTTCTTTGTCTCTTCTCTTTCTCTTTGTTGGCGCTCAATGGTTTGAAAATCAATGTCTTAATTAACTTAGGTATTAGTTTCTATTTGTTAGGCATATTTGACATTTAAATACTAATAAATATAATAGGTACCATTCAAATATCAGTCAAATAACTTTAAAAAATCAACATTTGAAGTTATAGTTTGAGCGTCATACCCCTGTCGGCAATAACACAAACATATATGAGATTATAAGACTTATAGAAAAATAACTCACATCTACTAATCAAACTATATAAATATATATAAAATAAACCCAACTTTTTATTAGAACTAAAGATGTGATCATATTTTTTCTATAATTACTCATAAAGTGGTTTCTAAAATAAATAATTAAACTATTGATCTCTTTGTAAGTTGATTATCCCCTGCACTTTGATGATTTATATTTATTTTCAAAATTGGCATGTTGATAGTCCTAGTGCTTCGATTGAAATAAAGACACATTTCATTGGAAGAATACCTTGGAGAGCTTTTTCAAGGCTATAAATGTTAGAAGGTTTTAAAAATAATGTTAAAAAATTTAAATAAAATATAAGAAATATAATTAATTTTTATTTTATAATTATAAAAAGTTACTAAACTAATCATTTTTTGAAATTACTTGCCAAGATATGTATAATTTTTTTTATATATAATTTTTGGAATCATTTGTGGTAAAGTGTCCACTCTTATTTCTCCCATTCCAAACCGACTACAAATTTTTATTAGGAATTGATTTCACCGTGCCCAACTTTAGTTTGAATTCGCAATGAAGCAACAAATACATATAATCACGAGCGTAAAGTGAATATGCGATTTTTACTTTAAAAAGTTCTTTTCTGGAGAAAAAAATATTACAAATTCTTACATCTAAAAATATATTTTCTATATATAATATCTGATAACAATAAACCCATCATTACTTTGGTCACTACACCTTAAAATAAATGCATACAAGAGAAAATGAGATGAAATAATCTATAAAATATTCTATATAAACAGTAAAATATTATATTCAAAGTTGAAAAATGAAATACGATTTGAATTCCAAACGGTTGATAAATCCATCTCCTTATTTTTCTTTCTTCGTCTCTTTTCTTTCTCTTTGTGGGCGCTCAATAGTTTGAAAACCAAAGCCTTAACTAACCTAGATATTAATTTTTATTTGATAGGCGTATTGGACACTTAAACACTAGTAAACATTAAAATAACTTTAAAAAATCAGCATTCGAAGTTATAGTTTGAGCATCATAACCCTACTGGCAATAACACAAACATATATGAGAATATAAGATTTGTAAAAAAATAACTTACATCTACTAATCGAATTGAATAAATATATATAAAATAAACCAAACTTTTTATTAGAATTAAAGATGTGATCGTATATTTTCTATAATTACTCATAAACTACTTCTAAAATAAATAATTAAATTATTAATCTCTCCTTAAGTTGATTATCACCTACACATTGGAGATTTTTATTTATTTTCAGAATTGGCATGTTGCTAGTCCTAGTCCTCCAATTGAAATAAAGACACATCTCATTGGAAGAATACCATTGGAGAGCTTTTTCAAGGGTATAAATGTCAGAAGGTTTTAAAAATAATGTTAAAAAATTAAAATAAATTATATGAGAAAACATTCATTCTTCTAAAAAAAATGTTATGTATTTATTTGTTTTTTATAATTCTATAATTAAATAATATCTTATATATATATATATATATTATCATCGAAACATAATTAATCAAGTTTATATTGGCTTGGAACCTTTTTTCTGAGTAGTTAATTTTTAATTTATAATGTTGGTTTAATTTTTTCAGTATATTTTTTTCATATTTATCAAGTCTTTTTAAAACAAATTTGAAATGTTATTATTATAAAAGTGATATTATTGCTTATTTACTATAATTTCATATACAGCATATTAAATTCAATAAATAATTTTAGGCTAATAAATTTATCAATGTAACTCATTTAAATCATTCAAATAACATCAACTCAGGCACAAATAGTTTGAACAATTTGCCTCAATTGTCTATTTAACAAATATTCAAATTATAAATTATAATTTAATTACAAATTCTCTTCAAGACTATATTAAATAGTGCACAAACCTTTTTTTTGGCAATCTTTTGGTCTCTTCTATCTTGATCTTCATTTTAAATAATTTCATTCAAGTATGTGTGCTTTGAACAAATTCACATCAATTAAACTAATAATTGATTAAGTATGTTTAACTAAGGATCACTAAATGAAATTAATTATCCTCGTGATTGTGTCACTGATGATTCAAACCAGAATGCTAATAATGACCGAATTATTCTACAATATATAGAAATATAAACAACTAAAATCCAGGATAATTAGAGTAAATCTATGAAAATGTGCTGAATAAATATTGTGTGACTGTAGCAATGAGTGCCACAAGTTTTATAAAATAAAAATTCTTCAATTTTATTTTTGATGGGACTGGCAAAACAAGGGCCGGAGTGGAGTTAAGCCATTAGGGATAGTTGTAGCCCAGTGGATGTTTTTCCAATACAAAGACCGAGAAGATGCGATGGTAAACAGTTTAGCCCACTGAAAGGGGAAGAGCTCGAAGGACGATGGCCCATCACGCGATTTGTCGAACCAAAGGACCAAACAATGAAGTAGATGACCTAGATGAGTTGACCCGAAACTATTCAATAGGGAGCAATGATTAGGGCTGCACATAGTGTCGTGTCCATGGTTGTTCCTCTTGTGTAGCTGCCAACAGTATAATGCAAGCAAGTAGGCAGAATCTACTATAATGCGGTCATGACAACTGTCATGATAATCTAATAAATATTCGCGAAATATTCACCGATACGACGTATCACTTCTAGAAGGTAAGGGCAACTCAGCAATATTTTCAAAAAGGCAATGGTTACCATATGTGTCTCGTACACGATCGCTGAGACAGCTCATCGAATTTGCCAAGACAATCGACATTAGTTGCACCGATTCCAATTTTATAGATATCTCTTCACCCCTACGAGAAAAGAAACCAAAAATTCTAGCCATTGAGCATCTCAAAAGGATCGAAAAGCTCTCTCTCTCATACCACTTAGCTTACGAGTGCAAACTCCTCCTCGCACCACTCAGCTCACGAGTGCCGACTCTCTCAAAAGCCACTCCCCACGGAGCTTATCCATCAAAACTTGGTTTTCTAGTCCACACTTAACCCCCTTCTACGTACATCCATGCACATTATATCTTCCATCTTTCTCTACCTCATAGAATGATTTTTAATTTGAGTATCAAAGAATATACTATGAAGTGAGTCTTACCGTCTTCTGGTCTCTCGTTTGTTTATTGTAGTGTGTAAAATTTAAATTATTAGGAATAGAGATCAAACATGCTTCAATTCAATCTATCAAAGGAGATCAAGCGGTTTCATAATCCGTACAATAATTTAGATTTAAAGACATATCAATTTTAATACAATTCCTTCAAGTGTTTTGAGCCAAAAATTTTAGAATAATTATTGAATAAAATATAACTAAAAATCTTTATAATCTTATGTAGTTTAATTCATATAGCTTTTTCTTTAATAACCGGATATAATATGATATATGCCTAAAAAATCGATTTGACACGTATCCTTATCAGCTCGTATTCAAACGTAATCTAAAACCTTAAATTGATCATTTGAAAGAATTTACTGAATCTAATGCGTTGAGTATAAAGGTTGAGACCTATTTGGAGTGCGTAATCCTTTAACAATTAGGAAGATATTATCGTTTGTGCCCTCTAGTGTTTATTCAAGCCTCATATTTTCTATGGACCTATCCGGCATCCAAGCTGGGCCTATCAAGGCTTTAAAATTAGGCCAGGCTTATCTGTGCCTAGATAGAGGCCTGACTTGCCCCAGATGGATGGCATAGAGACACAAGAATGGCATTTGCAAGGAGTCGGGTGGCAGTATACTCAGCCTGATAAAATTACTTGCCTTGTCACTAGCAGTGGCACCAGACAATAGTGGCACGCAGCCTTGGCTTGGCACTGGGTGGCATGGGCTGACACAATTGAGCATCCACACAAGCCCTCCCCTTCTCTGTTTGGCTCTGACTCCTCTAAATAGATGAGAACTCAACTCCTAAATGGCAAATAATGCAAACGGTTAATGTGTCGGGTGTCACCCCACATGCAGCCTTAGTTGCATGCGAGACACCTGACATCTATATAATCTGATTATAAGCACTTAAATAGATTACATTAAACTAACTCATTTATTATAAAATTATCGATATTTTATTCATTCTTTTAGTTTTTTTTTTCATTCAAATTATTAATAATTTTTTAATTTGAATTAATTATAGTGGGTCCCACTTTAGTAGAATTCAAAGTACTATACTTTGAATTGGCATATTTTTTTAATACTCTTACACGTTTAAAAAACTATATATAAATGTTGAGCTTGTTCCAGTCAAATATTTGGTCTCTGTTTCCCATTTTCTAGATGGTCTTACTGTCATTTCCATTGCATCAAAGCAAGTACCCAAGGTAGGTAAATCTCGTATACAGTGAAAGGAATGGGACCCTTCTTTAAGAAGTAGGACCTTGCCTCATTTTAAATAATAAAAAAAATATTTTATAAATTTAAAATATAAAAAAAAATTATTTTGGAGATAAAATTCTTACTTCTAGAAGCAGGAACCCCCATTTGTACTGTAAAATGTCTATAGGATGAGTTGTGGAGCTAGACGCAAAGTAGCAGTAGCACTTTATTTATAAATTTTTTTTTAATTGCTTAATAATAATAATAATAATAATAATAATAATAAATAAGATAATTCTGTTATTTTACATGGCAGTATTCCCCATTTTATGAGTTGGGGCATGTTTATAGAAACCCTAACTTTGACCCCAAATTATTAATTTTTGTCCCATTTTTATCTCTCTCTTTTTTTTTTTTTTTTTGGTAAGTAGTCCCATTTTATCTCGATCTTCCACAAGGTAAGTATTTTAGCCCTTGATCACTATATTTCCATCTCACTTCAATACCCAAGATATTTTAAATAAAGGGCAAGAAAATCTAATATTGGAAATATAAAATTATAATTTAGGATTAATATTTGAATTATAAAAGATAATCTTAAATACTAGCTTGAATTTTATATATTTTTTAATTTTATGTTGATTTAAAATACTAAATATTATTAATTTTGAGGCATTTTTTAGAGAAATTTTAATGTAATTTTTAGGTATCATATACAGTGCAAATTTAAATCGATTTTTTCGGATAAGATAAGTAAATACCAAATTCGTTCTATATTCAAAAATTTTAATTTTGATTTTTATTTTAATCCACCTAAAATCGGTCAAGGTGAAATCCTTTTAATGATTTTTTTAATGATGAAAATATTTATACAGTGTAATTATTTCATTAGAAAATAATTACGACCACCACAATTATTAATCATGCTTAAAAAAGAACTTATCATTCCATCATATCATAATTAAAGTTATCTTTTTTTAAATTAAAAAATTAAGCATAAAACATTCCTTACATATCGTATAAATATGAAATATATAAATACTTATATTATTTTTCAAATATTACGACAATCTTATCTTTTATTAGCTGACATATTTTAAGTTGTTGCCTTCTACGCTGTCAGTATACAACCATTTCAAAAGAGACGCAAGTGGATGGCAATTCAATGTATGTTAAGAGTATTTGGTGGGCCTTACTCTAAATTTCTTAGACCCCATCAATTGGTGGGACCTATCTACTAGTTGGGCCTCACTTATGTCAATCCATATACATATTATATCCATTAATTACATAACGTATAAGTCTGAAGTACAAAAATGCTTGGATTATTTTTCAAATATTAGGCGGCTAACCTAACACAGCTAGCCTTGGAGAGTAATTTTCAAAGCAACACAAAGTCAGCCCACTTCGAGAATACTTTTCAATATCAACGTTCGATGCATGCAACGCGGAGATCGGGCAAAGGCGGCAGCCCTTGAACAGATCAGACGTGTCTTTCAAGAACCCGCCGTCTATAAAAGACGAGAAAGTAAATGAAAAAGTATCCCAACGAAGAGAGACAGAGCGAGAATTATTCATCGTCAGTAATGAACGCGGCGTGCAGAAGCGTGAGAATTAGCCGGCACCGGAAGAGGAAGCTCCTCCTCCTCAAAAGGAAAGCCTGCAGATCGAAGGATTATCTGAGGCAGAAAAGCAGTTCAGCAAGCTTGAGGCATGGCTTCCGCTCACGGAGTCGAGGAACGGCAACATCTACAGCACCATCTTCCACCTCGTCAATTCAGGAATTGGCACGCAGGCACTGGTGCTTCCTGTGGCACTCACCCATCTTGGCTGGTATGCTACTTCCTAAGCACCCAGGCGCTGGCTGGTGCTGCTGCTGCTGCTTGTTTTTTGGTCTCCGATGATCAGTGGACTGACGGATCTCCGGTTGTGTAATCCATGGATCGTTATGCTTCGTTGTAAGCCGGGGATCATGTTGAATTCACACGGTGGAATTCGAATCCCCACCACCGTCCGCCCGGCTTTTCTCCTTAAACACGAGGGATGAAATACGTAATCAGGGTATACAAGTTATAAAGTTAATATTATGCTTGGCCGCGGCACAGCGCCGGTGCCGCACCCCCTTGCCGGTTGGATTGGTGGGGCATTTTTTTTATATATATATTTTTTAATTTTTAAAAAACTAAAAGAAAATAATAATTATAATTTTGAATAATAACCTAAATGTTTATTAATTGCATTCTGAAATTTGAAAGTATAATTTATATTAATTTAATTATTTTTACAAAAATACTAATTAAAAATGAAAAAAATTAAAAATATGGATAAATTTGGTTATAAAATTGTTAAAGTTTTATTATCTATCAAATACACATATTTATATTTTTCAAACTTATAAAATAATAATTTTATAATCTTATGTTCTTAAGTTATTATTTATAAGCAGATTATATTTTAAAAATTATAAATAATAATTTTATGGTAATATATTATCAAAATATTATTATATGTGTAGAATTATATTTTATAAACTCATAAAATATTAATTTTATAATTATATATTATTAAAATATTATTATATGTGTAGAATTATATTTGATAAACTCATAAAATATTAATTTTATAATTATATATTATTGAAATATTATTATATAGGCAAGATGACATTAAAAATAAAAATAAAACTTTGGAAACAAAATAAAAATTGAGAGCCAGTTGTTGGATTTAATCCAATGGCAGGGGAAATGTACTGAACGCATATTCTGATTGCTTCTGCAGGGCATGGGGAATCATATGCTTCTTCTGGCATTTTCATGGCAGCTTTTACACCATGTGGGTTCTCGTTCAGCTTCACGAATCAGCTTCTCCCGGTAAACGCTACAGCAGATACTCCAGCTCGCCATAGCTTCATTTGGTCAGTAAATTAAACCGGCCTTCTATATCTATCTGCGCGTCGTTTGCCCTTATCTTTTCCTCGATACCCAGATCTACGCTCAGAAATTTTTGTTCAATGCCGTACTCATAGGAGAACTCCATTTGTTTTTCAATTTTTTGCAGGGCCCAAACTGGGAAAGCTTCTGGCATTGTTCCCAGTTATGTATCAATCAGGAGGTACATGTGCTAACCTCATTATCAACGCCGGCGGGATTTTGAAGCTCCTATACCGAGTCATCTGCGACGAGGGCGACCGGTGCAATCCCACGGCAGTCTCTGACGTCGAATGGTACTTGGTATTCGCGTTCATTGCCATTGTTATAGCTCAACACCCCAACCTGAACTCCCTCGCCCTGGTGTCCCTTGTCGGCACCGTCACAGCCGCTGCTTACTGCTACGTCATCTGGATCGTGCCGGTAACCAGGAGCAGACCTTCCGGCGTGTTCTACGGCGCCAACAAAGGTATAGATTCCGAAACAACTCGAGCTATGGGCGTCTTGAGTGCCTTTGGGACAATTGCCTTTGCCTTCAGAGGTCACAATCTTGTGCTTGAGATTCAGGTGCGTGAGCCTTCAAACTAGTCATGATATTCACAGCGAACCGATTAATTACCCTTTTTTCCTTTACTTACCGCTGATGATGAAATTCGGTTGCAGGGGACATTACCTACAAGTTTAAGCAATCCATGCCGTAAAACAATGTGGAGGGCAGTGACAAGGTCATACTGTCTGATAGCTTCGTGTCTAATTCCTCTCGCCATTGCTGGATACTGGGCATATGGGAACTTAGTAAGCATCAAAACATCCATCCTTCACCTTAGCAAAATCTTATTGAGCGATCATCTAACAGGGTTTTTCCTTAATTCCAGATTCCAACGGGAGGGATGTTTACCGCGTAATCCCGAGTTCCATGGGCACGGAGCTGCTCTAGCCGTGATGTACTTCTAGTCATAATCGCGTGCCTCTGCTCGTTTCAGCTGTACGCGATGCCGGTGTTCGATAACTTGAGATTGTAGCAATAGGAAAAGGGGGAAGGCCTGGTGAGTGGTGGCTCCGAGCAGGGATGAGGTGCTTTTCGGTGGCTTGGTTTTCTTCGGATCGGTAGCTCTCCCGTTCTTAAGGAAGTTAGCTGCTCTGATCGGAGGAATCGGTCTGCCCTTTGACCTTTGTTTACCCCTGTTTCATGGATTGCCATCAAGAAGCCCAGATCGTTGAGTCCGGATGTGGTGGCTTAACTGGGTGCTGGGTTGTTCCGGCGTTGTTGTGAGTGTTCTGTGGTGATTTCCAGCTATATGGAATCTGGCCAAACATGGCCTCGATGCCAATTTCTTCCATCCCAGATGATGGATTGGTGTAAAGTCTGGCAGCCAGCGGCCCGGTCGGCCGACATGGAGAACCGGCCGCCATGGAAACTTTGGAAAAATGCTGGAGAATTAACCGGCCGCCATGGAAATTTTGGGAAAATTCAGGAGAATTAACCTATTGCTGAAAAACCTGTGTTCTAAGCTATACCAAAATCTCATCAGATATTGCAGGCAATTTATTTATTTATTTATATTTTAAAGCTAACTCTTTATTATGCAATATCTTCCGGAACATGTATAGAGCTGAGTACAAATACTACTAAATTATTTATTAATCAGTTCATGAATAAATTAAGTGTTGATTCTCTTTAAAGCTTTCGTTTTTCTATTTTCACTGTCTTGAGGCGTCTGAGAGCATAGATTAACACCTTCAAATTAATTGGTCGGCTATTTTTTATATTTCGGACCGTTATAAAATATACATGACGGTCATATATCATCATCGATAACGGTAAAACCTAACTCAACAAAATCTCATGAATGGGGCAGTCATCCTATTTTATCATCTGGGCACTGAAATTTGAACATTAATACAGTATAAAAATTGATTATTAAGACATAATGGTCAAGTGATCACGTCCATGCTTGGGGGGCATCCTCATGTACAATTAGAGCAACAATATTTTACCACGTCATTTAAGGCTATTTTTTAATAAAAAATAAAAAACTAAAAGACATAGTCTTTAAATTTTTTTCAATGTTAAAATATGATGGGTACAGATTCCTAAGGTCCACACTGAAGATCCATTTCCCAGAAAATAGGCATAGAAGCCACGAAGGCTTAGGAAACCCAGGCACGTGGACCGACCCACAGAATGCAATGGGCCTAAAAGTCACTATGGGCCCAGGCCCGTGATGGATCTTGGGCGCTGCTCGGCCTACAGGGCCCACATGGGAGGTATTTAACGGCTAACCAGTCAGACTGCAATAGGAATGATGATCTGTGTAACACGCGACCAGCAGAATGGACGTTACAGGAAATAGCCGTACACGCAACCCACTTGATTGGACAAAAGGAACTCGCAGAGTTGGTGGCAGGTCTCCAGAACACGCCAGCACCACGTGGATAGATTTCATGGGAAGTTCAATCGTTATAAATACATTAACTGTTCACCAAAAGAGATGGCTGGACATTTAATCTCCGCATTAACACTTGCTGCCTTGAGTATAGAGAGAGAAAAAAGAAGAAAGTAAGGCAAGAGGACTTGTGTTGTAAGGGTGACTCTTTAAGTTTCCAAACATCAAGTCCATGACTTGTCTCCTACAAGTGCGCACTGTAAAATCTCTGTACTAAATACAAGATAGTGGAAGTAGTTCTCGACCTAAAATTTTTTGGTTTTTCCTTCTCATTCAAGAAAAGGCTTTCTACGTAAAAACTCATGTGTCATAGTCCTCGCCCTCTCTCGTTGTTTTGATCCTCGTCACATCACTAGATCTTCGTCCTCGTACTCTCTCAGTTTCTGCGTACCCAAACCTTCGTTATTGCTATCAGATTCTCATCCTGACCAAAACAAGGATGCAAGAATGCAACATTCCAGTGACAAGCTGCCCATGATCTACCGCTATACAAAAGATCACCAGAGCCTAGAGAGAGGCACACGATGACAGTAGAGTGGCCAAGCTACCCTCACTAGCGTGAGAAATCGCTCATGATAGAGGCATAAGGACAGTCTTCATCGAAAGTTTCAAGTCTTAGTTAGTCTACCCGATTCCTTCACAGATTCCCATTGGAAGCAAAGTGAGGTAAGACCTTTACATCAACCAAGCAATGAGCCACGCCGACGAAGGGGACTGCCTATTTATAGGCAAGTTGACTCCCAATTTGCATTAAACAAGACACGTCTCCAGGTGAGCATCACTCACAGGGAAGGAAAATGCACGGTCCCAACGCAGCACAGTTACTACAGCACCTGAAAAGCCTACCTGGCTGCCTTGGAAGGGTGCGGCTACCTAGGGAAGGCGTGACGGCCTAGGAAAGGTGCGACACATACTAGAACAAAGCCGAACGCATCTCTAGGTGGGCAGCACAGTTGCTTGTTGGGCTAGGATGGACATACCATGCCTCGGCTATAAGTCGGCCCAGGCATGGGGGGCTAGTGATAGATATAAATTTTCAAGGTCCACGCAGAAGATCCATTTCCTAGAAAATGGGCTTAGAAGCCACGAAGGCTTAGGAAGCTAAAGTGCGTGGACCAGCCCTTGGAATGCCGTGGGCCTAAAAGTCACTATGGGCTACAGGCTCATAATGGATCTCGGGCACCGCTCGGCCTACAGGGTCCACGTGAGAGGTATTTAGCGGCTAGCCAGTCAGACTGTAGAAGGATGATGATCTGCGTAACACACGACCAGCAAAACGGATATTATAGGAAGTAGTCGTGGCACGCAATCCACTTAATGGACAAAAGGAACTTGCAAAGTTGGTGGCAGGTCTTGAACACACGCCGGCGTCACGTGGATAGATTTCATAGGAAACTCAATCGTTATAAATACCTTAATTGTTCACCAAAAGAGGAGGCTGGAAATTTAATCTCCGCATTAACTCTTGATACCTTGAGCATAGAGAGAGAAAAAAGAAGAAAGTAAGATGAAAGGGCTTGTATTGTATGGGTGACTCTTTAAGTTTCCAAACACCAGGTCCACAACTTGTCTCCCACAAGTGCATATTGTAAAATCTCTGTACTAAACATAAGATAGTGGAAGCAGTTCTCGAACTAAAGTCTAATTGTTTTCCCTTCTCATTCAAAAAAAGACTTTTCATAAAAAAACTCCTATGTCATAGTCCTTGTCCCATCTCGTCATTTTGGTCCTCGTCACATCATTCGATCTCCATCCTCGTACTCTTCTAGTTTCTGCGTACCCAAACCTTCGGTGTTGCTGTCGGACCTCGTCCTAACCAGAACAATGATCCGATGACGTAACAAAATGAAATTTCAGTTTTTCAAAATATTTTTAAAGAGATGTTTTTCAAGTGCTATCCCTAACATGCCAAAACTTTCTTGTTAGTTATGGTCTAAATACAACCTGTTCGACCTAATTGGAAGACGAAATTCAGATGACAACAACCTCAAAATGAGAACCAAGGGTTAAGCTAATTGACCGAGCGGCAAAGAGTATAAAAGATCGAGATAGCTAATAGCCGGATTTATTAAATCCCAACAAATAGTTATGCATAGCCAAGGAATGACAAGTCGCATGTAATGGCCTATAAATACAAAATATTTATAATTAGACAGTTACTAAATCAACACAAGTTGCGATTACACAAATATTCTAATGGCTAGCAATTAATACAACGCAATGTCTCCAATTATAAGTGCAAGTTTCTCATAGACATACCAATTGGAGCTTAGATTACAAATACAAACCCTCGATTACAAATGGGGGCAAATCTTATACTGATGCACAAGCGCCTATAGTAAATATAATCAAATTAAATATAATCTTCCAAATTCACAAAACTTTACATTCATACTCTTTTCTCTTTTTTTTTTTCATTTTTTAATTTTTTTTTTAAAAAATATTAACTTAAATGTTAAATAATATACCAAAGAGCAAATCCCGTATGCTTCTATCCTCAGGTTAAGATGTTGCAGCTCGTAGGGCCAAAATTTACAACAACGAATGCTAGACTTACAACCTCTTGAATTTACTGACGATTCGGCCGGACTCTCTATTTCATACAGCAATTCGAATAATAGATACACATCACTTTTAAATCTAACTTATATATTAATATAATATATTGATTATTTAAAATTATAAAAATATTATTTAATAAATTTATAAATATAAAAAATTTAATCAACAAATAATAAATTTTACCCGTGGAATAATTAATGCCTTAATAACAAATAAGAATAAACATTAATTTATTAAAATATTAATGCTTATTAGCATAAATAAACAAAACTTTCTTAAAAATATTGCAGAATGAAAAGGAAAAAATAACACCAAAAATAAAGCCAAAACAAAACCAAAAAAATATTTCTCCATCTATACAACACATAAAATTTTTCATACTATTATTTAGTGTGTGTGAATATATACCCACTGAACTTGTATTCTAATAAACAGCCAAACTTACAACACCACAGCCAGGCAATATGGCATCATCATATATTTGGGGAACTTACAATCAGTTCAAATGCAAATTAAACTGTGGTGAGGGTGAGCTGAGAAACCCTTCATAAAACGCCATATCCAGATACAAATCAATGGACATATATACATATTGAGTCAACACATACATAATCCAATATACACGGAAAAATGCAGCCGTTCTTGACAACACCTGTTCAATCCCAAGCGCACCACTCGGCAGTCTGCACAAGAAAAGAAACTGCAACTCAATCTACAAAGATCAAAGAAATCAATCGAAGCATATAATAACATTCCTGTTCTCCTAATGTATATTAATAGATGCTTTAATATAATCACATTGAGCAGGAGGAGATAGCCCATTACAGCACCTTTCCCCTTTGAAGAGTTCAGCTCAAGTCAGCTGAATTTGACTGATGATACTAGTAGCACACAAAATCAAGTTGTTCAGCTCTAATTATAACAACTGATAAATGTATTTGACCCATTTTATAATGCTAGCTGTCAAATTTACTGGAAAGATTTTAACAGCTCCCAAGTTTATTGTAGACACAGCTGATATTGTTGATAGTGGTTGGTCAAGATTAAAGTCAGAACTCAAGTGAGGTGTCACCAGACTCCATTTCACACCATTGCAGATTTGGAGAAGTATTTCTTGACCAAAATGGCGGATTGATGTGGCATATTCATTTAATTTCCACTGTTGCAAGCAATCTTCTCGTGTTTCACCGGAATGGCAGCTCATGTATTTGGTGTTTATCAGGCTGGGGCTAGATGAGGATATATCAGCAACTTCGTGCACCAATGAATCTTATCGTTGTATCGATGAGATTCACTGTGGCAAAAGGAGAATATGTTGACATGGAATATGAGCAGAAAATGATATTTTTTGTTCTGTTTCTTCCCACTAAGTTTTTTCAAGGGAAAATCACTTGGAAATCAAATGTTCCTCTCAAATCCAAACTCTCTGGACAACAAAGCATCTTGGTGAGGAATCTCGTACTCAAAAAGGTTGGCCAGCTCACAAGGCCCCCACGTGGTGGGATCTAAGGAGGACATGATCTCTGCAGTTTTAGTTTTACATTGTAAAAAAGTTATTTTTATAGTTTGAACACCAGAATTTTATGTTACAATAGAGCAACCTCACAATTACGTTAAAACTCACCCTTAGAGCTTGTTGGAGCAAAACGCGCGGAAGACCGAGCGGACACAACGCTCGGACAGGAACAGAGAGCAAAGCTCTCGGACGGTCGGGAGAGGTAGAGAGAAATATGAGAGGGAACACACGAATTTAACGTGGAAAACCCTTCGTTAAACAAGGGAAAAACCACGAAAGAATACACTATAAAGGATTGTTTACAAGTGTTAGCTACACAAGCTCAAACTAAAGAAAAGCAATCTCAAGTGTACAACTTTCTCTTACTAAAGTGTTTCTCTCACAAGTCTCACAAAGTGGTTGCTCACAAAGGCACACACCACAACTCACCAACCTCTCTCACTACTACATAAATGATCTCGCACACCTATATATATACACATGAATAAAAATATATTATTCACTACCCTAGAGTCTACCCGACCACCCTAGCGCCGGGGTGGCGGTGGCATGTTACTGCCCGGGCCGCCGCGACGCACGCCGCAGTGTGCCCGCAGAATCGTCTTGGAAGTTGTGGCGGCCACCAACTTCCAATGCCCGCATTTATTTAAATGGCAGATCATTAATGAGAGAATAAGTCAACGACGCGCGTGGATGGAGTCCTCGCCCAAATCCTCTCGGACATGACGCACCAAGCAAAGTCATCGTCCATTATTCCAATGGAGTCTCGCGGACAAAAGGCCACTCGGAGTGACCCAACAAACTTCCCCTCACGACCGAGTGGGAGTAAGGTTAGTTAGACCAGCAATGTCACAACAAGCTTCCGGCTTTCCCTTAGGCAAAATCTTGGTTAACATGTCCGAGCCATTTTCTTCCGATCGGACCTTTCCAATTGATACGCCATCATCAAAAACATCTCTCACCCAATGATATCGCACGTCAATGTGTTTTGACCGAGAATGGAATGAGGAGTTTTTACATAAGTGAATGGCACTCGACTATCACAAAGGATCTCGTACGCCTCTTGCTTTAGACCCATTCTTGGGCCGAACCTCTTCATCCACAAGATTTCCTTGCAGGCCTCGGTCACGGCAATGAACTCTGCTTCCGTGGTCGAGAGAGCGACGCACTTCTGTAACTTGGACTGCCAGGAGACCGCCCCTCCCGCAAATTTCACCAAGTATCCGGACGTTGATTTCCTAGAATCAACGTCCCCGGCCATATCTGCGTCCGTGTACGCAATCAACTGAGGCTTCTCTTCTCCAAACATCAAACCCACCTTGGAGGTTCCGCGCAAATATCTGAAGATCCACTTCACCGTAGACCAATGTTCCATCCCTGGGTTTGATAGAAATCTGCTCACGAGGCCAACCGCATGTGCAATGTCCGCCGCGTACATACGGCCGCGTCATAAGAGGCGCGGCCGAGGAGTAAGGAACCTTACTCATACGCGCCTTCTCTTTGTCCGAGGACGGACCACCGCCGCTACTCGATGCCGAAATGGTTCGCGTGGGGTGTCTTGACAGGCTTGGACCCTTCCATATTGAATCTTTGAAGCACCTTTTCAATATAACCTCCTGTGATAAAACCAAAGCTTCTTGCCCCCTCGGTCGCGAGAAATCCCGATTCCAGAATCTGTTTCGCGGTCCGAGGTCTTTCACGGCGAAAGATGTCGATTGCTTCTTTGACTCCATGATCCGAGCACTATTTTGTCCGACAACAAGCATGTCGCCCACATAAAGGAGAAGGATGACGAAATCGTTGTCCGAGAACCTGCACAAAGACACACGGGTCCGAGGAAGTCTTATGGTAACCTTGCTTGACCATAACAGACTCGAACTTCCGGTACCACTGTCTCGGAGCTTGTTTCAGCCCATACAAGCTCTTCTTCAAACGACAAACAAGTCCCTCCTTTCCTTTAACTTCAAAGCCATCTGGTTGCTCCATGTAGATCTCTTCCTCTAGATCTCCATGGAGAAAGGCCAATCCAGGACATCTAGTTGCTCAACCTCCGTGTCCAACGCGCCGCCGATCCCGAGCACCACACGGACCGAGGACATCTTCACAACGGGCGCAAAAATTTCATCAAAGTCAACACCCTTTCGTTGACCAAATCCCTTGACCACAAGTCGTGCCTTGTGTCTTGGAGCGCTCGGGTCCTCGGTTGCCTTCAGGCGGAAGACCCATTTGTTCTTCAGAGCCTTCTTCCCCTTAGGCAATTTTGCCAGCTGAAACGTATGGTTCTCATGGAGAGAAGTCATTTCTTCCTCCATGGCTTCAACCCATTTATCCTTCTCAGTACTGCTCATGGCCTCTTCGAAATCCTCTGGTTCTCCTGCATCAGTGAGGAGGACAAACTCACTGGCTGGAAGGCGGACGGACGGACGTCTCACTCTGGACGACCGTCTCACTTGGGCTACCTCACCCTGCTGAGGTACCACATCTTCAACCTGATCCTGAGGCGCTGTATTCGCCTGATCCTGGTCGGCAGTTATTCTAGTTCCGAGGACATCGGACACGAGAGGTACAGACGGACGTTTCAATCTCAATCGTGTCCGTCCGGGAGGTACTTGGAAAGAGACTTGGATCTTTCTCAATGTCCTCTATGGTCTCGTCCTCAACGAAGACCACGCGGAACGAACCAACTTCTTTGCTTTTGGGTCATAAAACCCGTACCCAAATTCTTCCTCACCATAGCCCGTAAAGACACATTGTAGCGTCTTTGGTTCCGATTTGGTCCTCTCATCTCGGAACATGGACGAAAGCCTTGCGGCCGAAAGTCCGCAGATGATCAGTATCGCCGGTTCTTTCCCGTCCAAAGCCGCTCAGAACTTCCCGTGCAGAGGCCATCAAGGCGGCGGTTAATAACATGGGCGGCCGTCCTCAAGGCCTCGGCCCGTAAAGATCCTCGCAGCCTTGCCTCGCACAAAGCATGCACCTTACTCTTTCTAAGAGAGTGCGATTCATCCTCTCGGCCACTCCCCGTCACGGTGTGGCGTCTTTGGTGGAGTCTTCGATGTTTGATGCCATGAGCTCTGCAGTAGGCATCAAACCGCCCAATGTACTCGCCACCATTGTCGCTCCTTATTGCCTTTAGTCTCCTCCCGGTTTCCCGCTCAACAAGGACGTGGAACTGTTGAAAAATTTCCGCGACCTGGTCCTTGGTCTTCGGTGGAAACACCCACAACTTCTCGAGCAATCGTCTCATGAAGGTCACAATCACGTGCACCTCCAAAAGACTTCTCCGGAGAGGGCCACACACGTCCGTGTGTACAAGCTCCAAGATCTCGGACTTCTTGGAAGTTACGTCTCCAGAGAAGGAGACTCTTCTTTGTTTCCCAGCCATGCAGTGAGGACACGTCCTAGGCATGTCTCCATCCACCTCGTGGATGAGACCCTTCCCCGGCCAAGTGACCCATGCCCCGCTCACTCATGTGTCCGAGCCTCTTGTGCAAAGATCCGAGGACTCCGCACTCCTCGTGGCATTCACCTCACCACTTCACCGAGCTTTTAAAACATAAAGCCCGGATGCCTTAGTACCTCGGGCAATGACCATGGAGCCCTTGGTCATTTTGACATGCCCGTCACGTAAGACGCTGCAGTAGCCTTCATCATCGATCGCCTAACCGAGATGATATTCACCGATGTCGTGACGTGTGGGACGTCCTTTAGAGTCACTGGCTCAAGACTCATCACCAACGTGATGTCTCCTTGTCCTATGAACTCGGACGCCTCGCTATTGCCCATTCTCGGTGACTGGGCACAAGGAGCATAAGTGGAGAACAGGTTCTCTCCGGAGGTAACGTGGGATCAAGCGCCGCAGTCCACTACCCAATCCGAGGACTGTTCTGCCACAGCCATCAAGTCCTCAGACTCACAAGTTAAGAGGAGATCCTCTTCTGTCACAACGGAGACCGAGGACTCTTCCTCGCCTCGTCTCTTTTCGCCCTTCTGCTTTCCAGCGTTCTCACGCTTCCATTTGTAGCAGAACCTTTTGATGTGGCCCTTCTTGCCACAATGATGGCACTCCATGTCTTGATACCGAGAACATGACTTACTCCGCCCTTTGTCTTCAGACTTTGGGCCACGTCCTCGGCTTCTTCCCCTCGATTCCGTGACAAGGACCTCGGGCTGCTGAGAGGTAGACGTTCCCTGAGAAAGCCGTCGTACTTCCTCGTTCAAAGACAGCTCCCTTCACCATCTCCGGTGTCACCACCTTTGTTCGAGTCATGTGTTGGCGATCGTGACCTCATGGTTTCCCAAGAGTCCGGGAGGGTTGCTAGGAGCCAAAGTCCTAGCACTTCGTCCTCGAACTTAATGCCCATCTTGTTGAGCCGGTCCACGCATCCCTCAAACTCATTTAGGTGGTCGGCAAATGAAGATCCGTCCCTGTACCTGGGATATGGACCAACCGCATCAAATGGTAAATTTTATTGTTACGATTTGGAGGCAAAAGCTTCTCCGCCTTCTCCCAAAGGGCTTTGGCATTTGTCTCTACGAACATGGTTATACACGTTCTCGTCCACAAATGCGGATGAAGCCGCACACTGTTTGTGCTCCAACGCCTGCACCTCGTCCGTTTTCGCTGACGGTTTTCGGAGGAGAAGACGGATCATGCATAGACTTGACGAAAAGCAAGTCGGACATTTTGCTCGCGGATGTCAAAGTTTGAACCGTTCAAACAAATCATCTTGCTGCCAAACTCCATTTTTGATAACAAGCAAAAGATCACCGCGCAAACAGCCTTGTCTCTGATACCACTTGTTGGAGCAAAACGCGCGGAAGACCGAGCGGACACAACGCTCGGACAGGAACAGAGAGCAAAGCTCTCGGACGGTCGGGAGAGGTAGAGAGAAATATGAGAGGGAACACACGAATTTAACGTGGAAAACCCTTCGTTAAACAAGGGAAAAACCACGAAAGAATACACTATAAAGGATTGTTTACAAGTGTTAGCTACACAAGCTCAAACTAAAGAAAAGCAATCTCAAGTGTACAACTTTCTCTTACTAAAGTGTTTCTCTCACAAGTCTCACAAAGTGGTTGCTCACAAAGGCACACACCACAACTCACCAACCTCTCTCACTACTACATAAATGATCTCTGCACACCTATATATATACACATGAATAAAAATATATTATTCACTACCCTAGGAGTCTACCCAGCCACCCTAGCGCCAGGGTGGCAGGGCATGTTGCCTGCCAGGCCGCCTGCCAGACGCACGCCTGGCAGGCCTGCAACTGTCTTGGAAGTTGTGGCGGCCACCAACTTCCAATGCCCGCATTTATTGCAGCCGCAGATCATTAATGAGAGAATAAGTCAACGCACGCGTGGATGGAGTCCTCGTCCAAATCCTCTCGGACATGACGCACCAAGCAAAGTCATCGTCCATTATTCCAATGGAGTCCGCGGACAAAAGGCCACTCGGGAGTGACCCCAACACAATTGTATTAAGATGATTTGCAGGAAAGGGGTTGTCCCTTGTGTCAACCTATATCAATAATTTTATTTGTCCATCATATGTCACAAACTCAAGTCAAGCTATTGCACTGGGGGAATAATAACTCAGAACGAGTGCCATCTCTATAGTGGCTCACTTGTCTTCAGTTATATCTATTGAAGAAAGGTATAAGAAATTACCAGTATGGATGAAGGCAAAAAGAAGCAGGGGAAGTTGGGGAAAACAGTCACTTGGCTCAGTCAAGATTAACCAAAAAAAAAAAAAAAAAAAATGGAGCTAACAGAGCTAACAATAAATGCAGGATGATGTTGGCAAGAGCTTTGCACAATCTTTGGCAAGAGAGAAACCTGACTTTTTAGTAGTTGCTTATATTTACAGAACTTGTTATGACACTTTCAAAATATTTACTCTCAGAATCACATCTCAACTTCACTTCTTCTCTATCTTGATTATCTCTCAAGAGATTTTTCTTAAAATCCATCCAGGAAAAAGATACCAATATACAAAACATGCTTCTTATTATATCTTCACTTTTTCCATCATGAATGGTGTCAATTTAAAATCAGAAAAGAAAGTTATAATTGATTTAAGCAATGCAAGCAACTTGCTCATTTTCAACAACTTCAGCAAAAATACTTTCCTGCAATATTAAACATGTTAATTTAAGAAATTTACAATAAATTTCAGTAAAGCAATTTGCAAGAATGAAAGGGGTAGTAGGAGTTTCCATTAGAACATAAAATATCAATAGGGTTGATTAGGAAATTCATAAACGGATCAAGAAATAACAGGTGAAATAAATGTATTGAGATAGTAAGAACATGAATTCTAAAATACTTAGTATCCTAGCATAGCAAATGACGTTGTAATTGAATGGGATAGTGTGACGGCCTGAGCCTTAATCATTCAACTCGGCTGGACCGCTCACATGGAACCACAAGCATAATTTTGTTTTATATCCATAATCATCTCAACATTCTTCAACTATAACTCGATAGCCTCTTTATACGTAGAACAATATTCACAAAAAGTAAACTAATAAAAATAATAAGTAGGTTGCAGCCAGAAAGAACATCCAATCCTTGATCAAACTATATCCATTATTGTCACCAATGAAATGATATCTACTGGCCTCCAAAACCACTTTCTCTACCTGAATATCCCACTGCAATGAATGGTCCCCCGCTAAGACAAAGAATATCAACTCAATTTGGAGCAAAAAACACAAAGGTGAGCCAAATGTAAACAAGTGATAATAACTAATAATGCATAATAAATAATCAATATCTCGGATATAAAAATATATATAAGCTACAATAGAAATGTAAAAATCTAATTCTATTTGAGAAGTTACCACCCATCATAACCACAACACAAAAGTAAAAGCAAGATGGGTCACCCTAGACCGTTATATCACAGAGATAATAAGATTTATCAATAACAGATGAAATCCCTCCAAATTCGGAATAAAGGATGAACAAAGATCCCTTGGTCGAAATATCAACGTGTACGATCTGATCATCGAATAACAACATACATCATGGATTTCATCGAATCCGAATCTCACTGAAACTGATACAAGGATTCTACAACGACAAGTCGTGGATTCTACTGAATCCCAAACTCATTAGGTATCATCAATAACAAGATATCATGAAGGCTCTCCAGGATCATATTCTGCCACCGACAACCAAAGGCCGCATATATCCCCCAACAGCTAAATACTTGCACAAGATAACTAATACTTGTAAGTTTGACATGCGACCAAATTTGTGGTCTACTGAGACTCTGCCAGACAAAGTACAGATATCTCACTAGCATATGTAACATCCTCCCAACAAAGTACAGAACTACACATAATGTTCGCCCAACAAAGTACATAACCACCACAAGTCAAACCCAACATCTCCCGCCGTGATATCCCTCGATATTACACCATACGATGGTCACGTAACGATAAGCATCCCTCCACACAATATAAATTACCTCATTACTACCAGAATACAGACATTAGTATTGGATGACTATAACCACATTTCGGTGCCGCAGGTTCCATAATCCTTGACACAATAATGTTTTCATATAGTCTTCTTTATCTTGACCATATGATACCAAATCACACACATACTCATGCCAATTGAGTACAACGCAAAAAAAATATTTTACAATTTCAATGATAGGAATGTCGTTCAATACTGATAAAAACCGTACTCACACAATAAAAAATATGCAACGGAATTTATCACGGAACGAAGAAAGAATAAAAATGAATTGGAAATAATATATTTTGACCAATTTAAACATTTAACAACCGTTCCGACATACAAAACCTATTATTAAGGTCATAATTTAATTATCACTTGTCACTTACGTACAAAGCCTATGATAATCAACTAGTCCCAATATACACACACACACACACACACATATATATATATATATATATATATATATATATATCTTTTTATTTAACAAGCTTCCAAAGAAATTAGATAATAACCTCAACCTCATTCTCAAAAGTTTAGCATGCATGGACACATCACATGGTCCTCCCACATCTGCACATATCCATATAAATATAAACACACACCTACTGCCAACACACATGCACTGACAATTTACACCCACACGCTGCCGATATACACACACTACCGTTCGTATATGAGTATTTATACTTATATACACGCACCGCACACTGTGCACACACAGCCACATATATATGTACTTGCCTAAGGTATACACATACTTCAAACATATCCATATATATATGTACACATAAATATACTTATATATGTACAAGTACACATACAGTATTATAAGGAAAAGTATACTGCAATACATGCATATAAATACTCATGCTGCTAGCTGTACACATGTAATGCTCACAAACTTACATACAATAAGCATACAGTATATATATGCACCCAGCTGACTTACTCTTTTTTTTTTTCTTTTTACGCGGAGATTTCCGAAATTGGGATATTGTTCACTCAGGATTTTCCGTCTCCAAATCACCATCACACCCATGCTCTGTTTGCTTCTCAGTCTCACCTTACACCCAATAACACCAGCTTTCCGCATCCTCAAACATATATTATACATAGACACTAACGACAACATAAAGGAGACCGAGAAATTTCCAGGAGAAGGGACGTATTGCTTGTAAAATATTTGGAATGAGCAGAAAAGGGAAACCGCTGGCAAATGTATGATGCAGGTGAGATAGAGCAATGTAATTAGGAAGAGTCACTAGCAAACAGAGTAATTATGAGAGTCATTTGCAAATAAGTAGGTAAAATGGGGAGAATCAGTTGCCTGATGGAAGCCTCAGCACAAAGCTAAGCAGCGAAGAATTTCGGTCAAGATGGCACTTCGGTGACGGCTTACGAACGCCTAGAAGCAGAGCTTCTCTCTGATTTTTCTCTGCTCGTCTACCTTTTCTGTTCTTTGATTCTCACTGGGGTAGTGCTTAAATAGACCCATGGAGCGGAAATTTTGGAGGAAAACTTGGTTAGAAGATAGAATTAAATGGTTGAAACAGATGTTAATCCGTTAGGATTTGTCGTGTTGGGATATGACCGCTTATTTGAACTGTGAGAAAATTTTTAATAATACATAACGAACAAATAATAATAATTATAAATAATAAAGAATATATAATTTTACGTGAAAAATCCTCTTTAGGATAAGAGAAAAAACCCCAAAACAATACGTCCGAAAATATCTCTATTATGCAATAGTTTGATTACACAAATCCCAATAAAATATAAGAATTTAATACTTTGTATCAACCAAACCGAGTAACAATGAATACAAGATTGAAATAGTAGAATATAACTGGTAAAAAGTTCTTTGTAACTCCAAGAATAGCGTACCCAAGGTCGGTAGAGATTGGAACACGATTTGGGACTCAACCAAATGCTTGAATCTTCATCTTTCTTTATTTTTTCTCTCTCTCTCTTCTTTTTCTCTCAAAAACAACACTCTAGGTCTTAAAGAATGCAAGTGATTTACCATAAAACACGTAAATGCATTTTTATATTGCAAACCGGCGCTCAAGCGTGGGCATCACTAGGTACAACACCTCGAGCGCATCTTGAGCACGCACCCACTGTTTTCAGCGCTCATGCGCTAGTAGCACGCGCTTCGCAAGTGCAAAACTCTACAATCCTCCTTATCAGTACAAATATATGTGTGTCCTCGTCCAAACCACTGAACAGCACGTCACATGGGTGTAAACCTACACGAAAGTAACCCATAATCCAACATGTTGTGGAATGGTTTAGGAAAGATTCAAACAGAGTGGAGCGGCCGAAGGTTTGTTAAAAAGATGTTGAGAGAGAGAAAGAGGGAGGGAAAGATTCTTTTGCTTGCTTTTGGCCTCCCGAAAGCGGTCTCTAATTAGACTAATCTTGCCGGTAGTCTCTTGTACTATGTTAGATCCTATGATCCTCCGATGACCTACATCCTCCCAGCTAATTGGTGATCGGCACTTTCGCCCATAAAGTACTTTGAACGGAGCCATGCCAATGTTAGTCTGATAACTGTTATTATAAGCAAATTCAACTAGTGATAAATGCGCATCCCAACTTCCTCCAAGAACTAATACTGATAGCCGCAGCATATTTTCTAAGGTTTGAATGGTCCTTTTGAACTACCCATCAGTTTGTAGATGAAATGCTATGCTGAACTTTAATCGAGTACCTAGCTCCTGATGCAAACTTCACCAAAATCGAGACACAAATCGATGATCTCTATTGGAAATGATGGTGATTGCTATTTCATGTAGTCTCACGATCTCCTCAATGTAAAGCCTAGCCAATCGGTCTAGCGAGAATGTGGCCCTTATGGCCAAAACGTGAGCTGACTTCGTTAAGCAGTCAATTATTACCCAAACACAATTATGCCATCTAGCAATCTTAAGAAGTCCTGACACAAAATTCATGGCAATATGCTCCCATTTCAAACCTGGGATGGGCATAGATTGAAGTTTTCGAGTTGGATGTTGGTGTTCGGCTTTGACCTGCTCACATATCAGGAATCATGCAACATACTCGACAATGTCCTTCAATCATCTCCACCGAAATAGCCTTCTGAAGTCCTAATATATCTTGGCACTACCAGGGTGGCTAGTATATCTCGATCGGTGCGCTTCTTTGAGGATTTCTTTTCGCAATTCGTCGACATCTAGAACATACAAATGATCATGGAATCTCAAAATACCATAATTACCGAGATGGAATACCGCCCGGTTTTCCTTGACATCGTGCAACATATTCGACTTTGACCTGCTAATGGATGTTGTGTATCCTGATTGCATTACTCAGGTGGAGGATAATTGCCTACCGGTGGATCAAATTCCACTCGGTATGTTAGAATTTGATGCAATCTTCGAAATGGATTGGCTGGCCGCTTGCCATGCTAGCATTGACTGTGCTAGAAAGATTTTATGTTTTAATCCACCCGAGCATCCACCTTTTGAGTTTCGAGGCATTGGTAGTAGAGTTTCCTTCCAATCATGTCAGCGATGCATGCTAAACATTTGTCTGGTCATCATATCTTATCCATTCTCCTCGATCCCGATCTTTTCCAGCACCAATGAACCCTTATCAATAACATTTCGCACCCATTGATACTTCACATCAGTATGCTTTGATTTGGCATGAAAAGACGAGTTCTTGCTAAGATGAATCGCACCTTGACTATCGCAAAACAACACATATTGTTTCTGCTTGAGACCAAATTCCCGAATGAATTTCTTTATCCGTAGCATCTCCTTGTTTGCCTCCGTAATAGTAATGAATTTCGCTTTAGTAGTGGAGAGAGCAACACACCTCTGCAATCTCAATTGCCAAGAAACGGCTTCTCCTGTAAATATGACTAAATATCCCGAGGTAGACTTCCGTGAGTCAACATCACCCGCTATATCTGCATCAATATATCCAATCAGAATGGGCATGTTGCTTCCAAAGCACAAACACTGTTTAGAAGTTCCTCGGAGATACTTCATAATCTATTTTACCGCGGACCAATGCTCCTTACCGGGATTTGACAAGAATCGACTGACAACTCCAACAGTATAAGCTATATCTGGTCTCGTACACACCATGGTATATATGAGGCTACCCACGACTGAAGAATAGGGTATGCCTTTCATATATGCCTTTTCATCTTCGGTAGAAGGACATTGACATTTGCTTAACTTGAAGTGATTGGCCAACAGTGTACTCACTGATTTTGCCTTTTCCATGTTGAAGCGTTGAAGCACTTTCTCCACGTAGCTCTCTTATGACATCCATAGCTTCCTTGATTTGTGGTCGCAAAAAATTCTAATTTCCAGAATTTGCTTCGCCAGTCCCAAATCTTTCATAACAAAGGACTTCCCAAGCTGTCGCTTTAACTCCGTGATCCGAGAAGCATTACACCGAACAATCAGTATATCATCCACATAAAGCAAAAGAACAACAAAATCATCATCTGAAAAAGTTTGAACAAAAACACAATGATCCGAGGTCGTCTTTTGATAGCCCTAATTTACCATGACAGATTTAAACTTCCTGTACCATTGCCTTGGTGCTTTTTTCAAGCCATACAAACTCTTCTTGAGATGACCACTAAGTTCTCCTTCCCCTTGACTAGGAATCCCTCCGGTTGTTCCATGTAGATTTCTTCTTCAAGATCACTATGAAGAAACGCCGTCTGCACATCCATCTATTCTACCTCCAAGTCAAGAACAGTAGCAAACCCGAGTACCACTCAAATAGAAGATATCTTTACCACTGGTGCAAAGATCTCGTCGAAGTAAATACCCTTTCGTTAATTGAAGCCCTTCACAACCAACCTTACTTTGGACCTCGTTTATGAGCTATTTTTATCCGTCTTCAACCTAAAGACCCACTTATTCTTTAATATTTGTCTTCCCTTTAGTAGCCTCGTCAACTCAAACGTGTGATTTTCATGCAACGATGCCATCTCTTCTTGCATAGCTTCCATCAACTTCGCCTTGTGTTCATCCTCCATTGCTTCCTCAAAGCATTCGGGCTCTCCTCCGTTTGTAAGTAACACATACTCCTCGACCGACAGACGAGTAGAGGGTCTTTGATTTCTCGTGGATCATCGGAGTGGAACAGTCTCGATAGGCTCGATAGTATTAGGAGGAATGACCTCATCCTCATCACTATCGGGCACTGCAGTCTCATGATTTTCTTCATCTTCAGCATTGCCTTGACTTTCATTCTACTAACGAACAGGTGTTGGCATAAGATCTGAATCATATGCCCGACTATCATCATTCTTGGAGACAAACTCTGAACCTTTGCCGATATCCTCTATAGTCTCGTTCTCGACAAACATGACATCCCTAGATCGAACCAACTTCTTCTCAATCGGATCATACAGTCGATACCCAAACTCATTTTTCCCGTAACCGAGAAATATACACTGTTTGGTCTTTGACTCCAGCTTGATCCTTTCATCTTCGGGAACTTGAACAAAGACCTTACATCCAAATACACGGAAGTGATCGTAGGATACATCTTTTCTGGTCCATATCTTTTCAAGCACTTCTCCATTCAAGGTACTGTGCAGTGACAAATTGACGACATGAGCCACGGCTCTCAAGGCTTCCTCTAAAAATGAGCCAAGGAGCTTCACCTCTGAAAGCACACATCGGACCCTCTCCATCAAAGTCTCATTCATCCGTTCGGCTACCCCATTCAGTTGCGGTGTTTTCGATGGAGTCTTCTGATGACGAATTCCATGAGATCAGCAATACTCATCAAACGCTCTGATGTACTCCCCACCATTATCATTTCGGATGCATTTTAGTTTCTTCCTCGTTTGCCTTTCAACCAAGGTGTGAAAATTCTTGAAGAGTATAAAAGTTTGATCCTTCGATTTCAGCGGATACACCTATAGTTTTCGAGAACAATTATCAATGAATGTGATGAAATAAAGTGCTCCTCCAAGAGTTTTCACCTTTAATGGGCCACATAAGTCGGTGTGGACCAATTCAAGAAGATCAGTCTTCCTTGTAGATGAATTGCCTTTGAATGAGATTCGTCATTACTTTCCAGCTATACAATGAGAACAAGTCTTCAGTTGAGCTGTTTTTACACCCCGAAGGCAATTTTGCTTGGTTAAACAGTTCAGGCCCTTCTAACCCATATGACTCAACCGACGATGCCACAAATCTGAAAGCTCCTCATCTCTAGCAACATGTACATCTCCCGCTGTAATCAAGGCTTGCATCATATACAAGTTGGAAACTTTTCTGCCTCGAGCCACAACTAGAGACCCTCTAGTCAGCTTCCATGCTCCTGCACAGAACATGCTACAAAAGCCCTCATCATCAAGTTTGCCAGCCGAGATCAGATTCAATCGAATATCCGGGACATATCTAACATCCCTCAACAGCAACTTGGTTTCATTATTTATGTTGAGACACACATCACCATAGCCAGCAAATACAGACATACCTTCATTGTCCATTTTTAACACTCCGAAATCGCTAGGAGTGTATGATGTGAAGAACTCTTTCCGTGACATGACATGAAGTGAAGCACCACTATCCACCACCCAACTTGTCTCAAGATCAGCCAGATTTACCACCTCGTCCTCTTGGCATACCAGCTAAAGATCACTCCTGATAACAACAGCAACTCTTTCTTCATCTCGAGTCTTGTCAGCCTTCTTCTCATTACTCTCAGCATTCTTTCGCTTCCACTTGTAGTAATATTTCTTGATGTGTCCCTTCTTTTCACAATGATAGCACTCGAGGTTCTGATACCTCGATCTGGATTTGCTTCGACCCTTCTCAGCAGGCTTAAGACCACGTCCTTTATTTCTTTCCTGTGACTCGGAGACTAACACTTCAGAGTGTGTAGAGGAAGTACCCTGTGTTCGACGTCTCACCTCTTCATTCAACACCACTTTCTTTACTATCTCAAGAGTTACCATGCCGCTTGGAGCTGTATTGGCGACAGTAATTCTTACCACCTCCCAAGAGTCCGGTAAAGTAGTCAGAAGTCACAAACCTAATAGTTCATCATCGAATTTTATACCCATACCACTCAATTGATCAACACATCCTTGAAACTCATTTAAGTGATCGGCGATAGACGAGCCCTCCTTGTACCTCACTTGCATAAGTTTCATCAAGTGAAACAATTTATTGTTACCGGTCTTTGAGGTATAAAGTGTTTCAAGTTTCTGCCACAAAATTCCTGCATATGTCTCACTCCGGATGTGGTTATATACATTATCATCCACAAATTGTCGAATATAACTACAAACTTGTTCATACTCAAAAGCCTAATCCTCCTCAGACTTTGATTCCAGTTTTTGGGTAGCAAAAACCGGATAGTGCATTGATTTCACAAACAACAAGTCCTTCATCTTGTTGCGCCAAATATCATAGTTCGTACCATTCAAACACATCGTCTTATTTCCAACCTCCATCGATTCAAACAAGTCACAATACCCAACACGAACCAAAATCTCTAATACCACTTGTTAGAATTAAAAGATTATTTAAACTGCGAGAAAATACGTAGTAGATGATAGCAAGCATATAATAAGCAACCACAGACAATAAAGGCACGATTTTTATATGAAAAATTTCCTATAAAACGAGAAAAAAAAATCACGGGACACAGAGTCCAAAATTTTCACTAGCAACAGTTGATCTGTTATACAAATTCAAAATCATAAGAATCAATATCAACTAACTTTGTACAGCCCGTATAAAAAATATAAAGAGAAAGAGTAGAGAAAAAAACCCGACATATGTTCTGCTCAGCAACAAGAACCTCATACGTGTGATTACCGAAAACTGGAACTTGATTGAAAACCCAAACAGAGGCTCAAATCTTCCTCTTCTTCTTCTTCTCTCTCTTTTCTCTCTTTTTCTTTTTTCTGGAACGACGCTCAAACTGATTGGAATAACCTAAAAACGCAAAGTGCACGTTTTATATATTTAGCGCGCGCTCGAGCGCTTGTTGAGCCGCAGCGAGCACAGGCCCTCACTCGAGCGCCATTCGAGCACACAGCGAGCGGGGACACACTGAAATTTGCTGCTTGAGCACTATTCGGGCGCACAGTGAGCGGGGGCACACTGGAATTTATGGCTCGAGCGCCAAACAGGTGTAACTCGATCCTTCTTCATGCAGTGCGGATACTTACCTCCATCCACCACATCAAGCGGATATAGATCCATACGAGAGTGACCCATAACCCAACATAAAGTACATCAATGCTTGGATTATTTTTCAAATATTAGGCGGCTAACCTAACACAGCTAGCCTTGGAGAGTAATTTTCAAAGCAACACAAAGTCAGCCCACTTCGAGAATACTTTTCAATATCAACGTTCGATGCATGCAACGCGGAGATCGGGCAAAGGCGGCAGCCCTTGAACAGATCAGACGTGTCTTTCAAGAACCCGCCGTCTATAAAAGACGAGAAAGTAAATGAAAAAGTATCCCAACGAAGAGAGACAGAGCGAGAATTATTCATCGTCAGTAATGAACGCGGCGTGCAGAAGCGTGAGAATTCAGCCGGCACCGGAAGAGGAAGCTCCTCCTCTTCCTCAAAAGGAAAGCCTGCAGATCGAAGGATTATCTGAGGCAGAAAAGCAGTTCAGCAAGCTTGAGGCATGGCTTCCGCTCACGGAGTCGAGGAACGGCAACATCTACAGCACCATCTTCCACCTCGTCAATTCAGGAATTGGCACGCAGGCACTGGTGCTTCCTGTGGCACTCACCCATCTTGGCTGGTATGCTACTTCCTAAGCATTTGGTGGCGCCGGCTGGTGCTGCTGCTGCTGCTTGTTTTTTTGGTCTCCGATGATCAGTGGGACTGACGGATCTCCGGTTGTGTAATCCATGGATCGTTATGCTTCGTTGTAAGCCGGGGATCATGTTGGAATTCACACGGTGGAATTCGAATCCCCCACCACCGTCCGCCCGGCTTTTCTCCCCTTAAACACGAGGGATGAAATACGTAATCAGGGGTATACAAGTTATAAAGTTAATATTATGCTTGGCCGCGGCACAGCGCCGGTGCCGCACCCCCTTGCCGGTTGGATTGGTGGGGCATTTTTTTATATATATATATTTTTAATTTTTAAAAAACTAAAAGAAAATAATAATTATAATTTTGAATAATAACCTAAATGTTTATTAATTGCATTCTGAAATTTGAAAGTATAATTTATATTAATTTAATTATTTTTACAAAAATACTAATTAAAAATGAAAAAAATTAAAAATATGGATAAATTTGGTTATAAAATTGTTAAAGTTTTATTATCTATCAAATACACATATTTATATTTTTCAAACTTATAAAATAATAATTTTATAATCTTATGTTCTTAAGTTATTATTTATAAGCAGATTATATTTTAAAAAATTATAAATAATAATTTTATGGTAATATATTATCAAAATATTATTATATGTGTAGAATTATATTTTATAAACTCATAAAATATTAATTTTATAATTATATATTATTAAAATATTATTATATGTGTAGAATTATATTTGATAAACTCATAAAATATTAATTTTATAATTATATATTATTGAAATATTATTATATTGGCAAGATGACATTAAAAATAAAAATAAAACTTTAAAAACAAAATAAAAATTGAGAGCCAGTTGTTGGATTTAATCCAATGGCAGGGGAAATGTACTGAACGCATATTCTGATTGCTTCTGCAGGGCATGGGGAATCGTATGCTTCTTCTTGGCATTTTCATGGCAGCTTTACACCATGTGGGTTCTCGTTCAGCTTCACGAATCAGCCTCCGGTAAACGCTACAGCAGATACCTCCAGCTCGCCATAGCTTCATTTGGTCAGTAAATTAAACCGGCCTTCTATATCTATCTGCGCGTCGTTTGCCCTTATCTTTTCCTCGATACCCAGATCTACGCTCAGAAATTTTTGTTCAATGCCGTACTCATAGGAAAACTCCATTTGTTTTTCAACTTTTTGCAGGGCCCAAACTGGGAAAGCTGCTGGCATTGTTCCCAGTTATGTATCAATCAGGAGGTACATGTGCTAACCTCATTATCAACGCCGGCGGGATTTTGAAGCTCCTATACCGAGTCATCTGCGACGAGGGCGACCGGTGCAATCCCACGGCAGTCTCTGACGTCGAATGGTACTTGGTATTCGCGTTCATTGCCATTGTTATAGCTCAACACCCAAACTTGAACTCCCTCGCCCTGGTGTCCCTTGTCGGCACCATCACAGCCGCTGCTTACTGTTTCGTCATCTGGATCGTGCCGGTAACCAGGAGCAGACCTTCCGGCGTGTTCTACGGCGCCAACAAAGGTATAGATTCCGAAACAACTCGAGCTATGGGCGTCTTGAGTGCCTTTGGGACAATTGCCTTTGCCTTCAGAGGTCACAATCTTGTGCTTGAGATTCAGGTGCGTGAGCCTTCAAACTAGTCATGATATTCACAGCAAACCGATTAATTACCCTTTTTTCCTTTACTTACCGCTGATGATGAAATTCGGTTGCAGGGGACATTACCGACAAGTTTAAGCAATCCATGCCGTAAAACAATGTGGAGGGCAGTGACAAGGTCATACTGTCTGATAGCTTCGTGTCTAATTCCTCTCGCCATTGCTGGATACTGGGCATATGGGAACTTAGTAAGCATCAAAACATCCATCCTTCACCTTAGCAAAATCTTATTGAGCGATCATCTAACAGGGTTTTTCCTTAATTCCAGATTCCAACGGGAGGGATGCTTACCGCGTATCCCGAGTTCCATGGGCACGGAGCTGCTCTAGCCGTAATGTACTTCCTAGTCATAATCGCGTGCCTCTGCTCGTTTCAGCTGTACGCGATGCCGGTGTTCGATAACTTGGAGATTGTAGCAATAGGAAAGAGGGGGAAGGCCTGCGAGTGGTGGCTCCGAGCAGGGATGAGGTGCTTTTTCGGTGGCTTGGTTTTCTTCGGATCGGTAGCTCTCCCGTTCTTGCCGAAGCTAGCTGCTCTGATCGGAGGAATCGGTCTGCCCTTGACCTTTGTTTACCCCTGTTTCATGTGGATTGCCATCAAGAAGCCCAGATCGTTGAGTCCGATGTGGTGGCTTAACTGGGTGCTGGGTTGTTCCGGCGTTGTTGTGAGTGTTCTTGTGGTGATTTCAGCTATATGGAATCTGGCCAAACATGGCCTCGATGCCAATTTCTTCCATCCCAGATGATGGATTGGTGTAAAGTCTGGCAGCCAGCGGCCCGGTCGGCCGCCATGGAGAACCGGCCGCCGTGGAAACTTTGGAAAAATGCTGGAGAATTAACCGGCCGCCATGGAAATTTTGGAAAAATTCTGGAGAATTAACCTATTGCTGAAAAACCTGTGTTCTAAGCTATACCAAAATCTCATCAGATATTGCAGGCAATTTATTTATTTATTTATATTTTAAAGCTAACTCTTTATTATGCAATAACTTCCGGAACATGTATAGAGCTGAGTACAAATACTACTAAATTATTTGTTAATCAGTTCATGAATAAATTAAGTGTTGATTTCTCTTTAAAGCTTTCGTTTTTCTATTTTCACTGTCTTGAGACATCTAAGAGCATAGATTAACACCTTCAAATTAATTGGTTGGCTATTTTTTATATTTCGGACCGTTATAAAATATACATGACAGTCGTATATCATCATCCATAACGGCAAAACCTAACTCAACAAAATCTCATGAATGGGGCAGTCATCCTATTTTATCATCTGGGCACTGAAATTTGAGCATTAATACAGTGTAAAAATTGATTATTAAGACATAATGGTCAAGTGATCACGTCCATGCTTGGGGGGCATCCTCATGTACATTTAGTGCAACAATATTTTACCACGTCATTTAAGGCTATTTTTTAATAAAAGATAAAAAACTGAAAGACATTGTCTTTAAATTTTTTCAATGTTAAAATACGATGGGTACAGATTATTAAGGCTCACACTGAAGATCCATTTTTCAGAAAATGGGCATAGAAGCCACGAAAGCTCAGGAAACCCAGGTGCGTGGACCGGCCCGCGGAATGCAGTGGGCCTAAAAGTCACTATGGGCTATAGGCCCATGATGGATCTTGGGCGCTACTCGGCCTACAGGGTCCACGTGGGAGGCATTTAGCAGCTAACCAGTTAGACTGCAATAGGAATGATGATCTGCGCAGCACACGGCCAGCAGAATGGATGTTACAAGAAGTAGTCGTACACGCAACCCACTTGATTGGACAAAAGGAACTCGCAAAGTTGGTGGCAGGTCTCTAGAACACGCCAACACCACGTGGATAGATTTCATGGGAAGCTTAATAATTATAAATACCTTAACTGGTTTACTAAAAGAGAGGATGGACATTTAATCTCCGCATTAACTCTTGCTGCCTTGAGCATAGAGAGAGAAAAAAGAAGAAAGTAAGACAAGAGGACTTGTGTTGTAAGAGTGACCCTTTAAGTTTCCAAACATCAGGTCCACGACTTGTTTCCTACAAGTGCGCACTGTAAAATCTTTGTACTAAACACAAGATAGTGGAAGTAGTTCTCGAACTAAAATTTCATGGTTTTTACTTCTCATTCAAGAGAAGGCTTTCCGCGTAAAAATTTCTGTGTCATAGTCCTCGCCCCCTCGCGTTATTTTGGTCCTTGTCACATCACTCGATCTCCGTCCTCGTACTCTCCTAGTTTCTGTGTACGCAAACCTTTGGTGTTGCTGTCGGATTCTCGTCTTGACCAGAACAAGGATCCGAGGACGCAACATTCCAGTGACGAGCCGCCCATGATCTACCATTGCACAAAAGATCACCACAGCTTGGAAAGAAGCACACGATGACAGCAGAGTGGTCAAGCTACCCTCACTAGTGTGAGAAATCGCTCATGATAGAGGCGTAAGGACAGTCTTCATCGGACGCTTCAAGTCTCCAGTTAATCCACCCAGAATACGGATTCCCATTGGAAGCAGAGTGAGGTAAGACCTTTACATCAAACAAGCAATGAGCCACGCCGACTAAGGGGACCGCCTATTTATAGGCAAGTAGACTCCCAATCTGCATTGAACAAGACACATCTCCAGGTGAGCGTCACTCACAGGGAAGGAAAATGCACAGTCCCAATGCAGCATAGTTACTACAGCACCTGAAAAGCCTACCTGGCTGCCTTGGAAAGGTGCGGCTACCTAGGGAAGGTGCGACGGCCTAGGAAAGGTGCAACACATACTAGAACAGAGCCTGACGCATCTCGAGGTGGGCAGCGCGGCTGGTTGCTGGGCCAGGACGGACATACTAGGCCTCGATTACAAGTCAGCCCAGCCATGAGGGGCTAGTGATGGGTACAGATTTTCAAGAGCCACGCAGAAGATCCATTTCCTAGGAAATGGGCCTAGAAGCCACAAAGGCTTAGGAAGCTTAGGTGCATGAACCAACCTGCGGAATGCAGTGGGCCTAAAAGTCACTATGGGCTATAGGCCCATAATGGATCTCGGGCACCGCTCTGCCTACAAGGTCCATGTGAGAGGCATTTAGCGGCTAGCCAATCAGACTGTAGAAGGAATGATGATCTGCGCAGCACACAACCAGCAGAACCGACGCTATAGGAAGTAGTCGTGCACGCAACCCACTTGATTCGACAAAAGGAACTTGCAGAGTTTGTAGCAGGTCTCCGGAACACGCTAACGCCACGTGGATAAATTTCATAGGAAACTCAATTGTTATAAACACCTTAACTGTTCACCAAAAGAGGGGGCTGGACATTTAATCTCCACATTAACTCTTGCTACCTTGAATATAGAAAGAGAAAAAAAGAAGAAAGTAAGACAAAAGGGCTTGTGTTGTAAGGGTGATTCTTTAAATTTTCAAACACCAAGTCCATGACTTGTCTCCCGCAAGTGCACACTATAAAATCTCTGTACTAAACACAAGATAGTGAAAGCAGTTCTCGAACTAAAGTCTCGCAGTTTTCCCTTTTCATTCAATAGAAGGCTTTTCACGAAAAAACTCCTGTGTCATAGTCCTCGTCCCCTCTCGTCGTTTTGGTCCTCGTTACATCATTCGATCTCCATCGTCATACTCTCCTAGTTTCTGCATGCCCAAACCTTCGGTGTTGCTGTTGGTCATCGTTTTGACTAGAACAAGAATTCGACGACGCAATAGAATGAAATTTCAGTTTGTCAAAATATTTTTGCGATGCTTTTCAAGTGCTATCCCTAACATGCCAAAACTTTCTTGTTAGCCATGGTCTAAATACAACCTGTCCGACCTAATTGGAAGACGAAATTCAGCTGACAACAACCAAAAAATGAGAACCAAGGGCTAAGCTAATCGACCAACGGCAAAGAGTATAAAAGATTGCGACTGTTAATAGCCGGATGTATTAAATCCCAACAAACAGTTATGCATAGCCAAGGAATGACAAGTTGCATGTAATGGCCTATAAATACCAAATATTTATAATTAGACAGTTACTAAATCAATACAAGTTGCAATTACACGAACATTCTAATGGCTAGCAATTAATACAACGTAATGTCTCCAATTATAAGTGCAAGTTTTTCATAGACATACCAATTGGAGCTTCGATTATAAATACAAACCCCCAGTTACAAATGGGGGCAAATCTTACACTGATGCACAAGCACCTATGGTAAATATAATCAAATTAAACATAATCTTCCAAATTCACAAAACTTTACATTCATACTCTTTTCACTTTTTTTTTTATTTTTTAAATTTTTTTTAAAAAATTATTAACTTAAACGTTAAATAATATACCAAAAAGCAAATCCCATATACTTTTATCCTTAGGTAAAGATGTTGCAGCTCGTAGGGCCAAAATTTGCAACAACGAATGCTAGACTTACAACCTCTCGAATTTACTAACGATTCTGTCGGACTCCCTATTTCATACAATAATCTGAATCATAGATACGCATCACTTTTAAATCTAACTTATATATTAATATAATATATTGATTATTTAAAATTATAAAAATATTATTTAATAAATTTATAAATATAAAAAATTTAATCAACAAACAATAAATTTTACCCGTGGAATAATTAATGCCTTAATAACAAATAAGAATAAACATTAATTTATTAAAATATTAATGCGGATGGGTACATGCATAATGGACTGGCCCAAAGAAAGGTCAACGAAGGCCCATAAGGGCCAGTCAACATTTCTGACGGCCCAGTAGGAAGATGGCTCAGAAACTGGAAAACCCGAAGACGGTCAACGCCAACGTTGACCGTATTAGCGGCAAACTTACTCACAAACGGTCAACTCAGCGTTGACCAGTTTTGTTAGGCCTTTAGAGGCTTTGTAACAGTGATGGGCCTATTATATTATGGTCCACAGCCCATCAGTTGATCGCCTGCCGCTCTCCCTTCGTTCTCCACGAAGGCGGCCAACACACTGACGGTCAACTCAGATGTTGACCGTCTGCTCCCTATATGTTGGGCCCAAATAAGGCTCTTCTACAGTAATTGGCATGACTCACTCGAGCCCATAGCCCATCTGGAGGCCAATGACCGACGCCTTTCATAAGGGCGGCCAACAAGCACGCAGACGGTCAACCAAGGTGTTGACCATCCGCGCTTTGCACATTGGGCCACAAGAAACCTTTTAACAGTAACGGGCCTGACCCGTTTAGGCCCACCAGTCATAAAAAGGCCAACCACGATCCTCCAAGGATATTCCACGATCTCAAAAGAAATATCAGTAAGATTGACGCTCTTCAAATAAAGAAGGCGCCAGATCCTCCCAACTCCTTGCCAGCCAAGGAACCTCAATGGTAACATGTTGGGAAGGAAAGAAGCTAACTTGAAAAGTAGTTGGCCGCCTCAGAAGGAAACAATCCTCCACAATTGGGCAACAAGCATCAGCCTCCAAAAGGAAGGCCATCAGCAGATCACAGTGACGATCATTCCTTCCAAAGAAAGAAGATCGCCGTCTTTGCTATAAAAGAGACCCTGGATCGACCATCCAGGGCATGCTTTCTTTCATACTTACCATCGGACACGCTTTCTTTCAAGCTTTCACTCACACAGAAAACCCTAAGTGTTCTGAGAATTGAGTTTTCTCTCTGGGCAGCCAAACTCTCAAACACGATCCAACTCCAAGGCAACGAACGGGTCTTTACACACGTTCTCTGCCTTCCCACCATCCAGATACGAGAAAGGACATGCGCCTCTCTGACATCTGGAACGAGACACTCTCTTCCTCTCTCCCATTTCTCTCTCTATCTTTCAGTTCCTTCCATTGAAGGCTGTTTACTGACTTGAGCGTCGGAGTGTTTCGCGTAGGATTACTTCCCGCCGTTAACACTGACCTCTTGTTCATTTTAGTAGTGTGCAGGATTCGTACTCGGTGAACGGAGCCGGTTCATATCATCCAGAAGAATCCGAATCTGTTTGAAGTCGGATCCAGGTACGCATCAAATGCTTATAACATAAATAAACAAAACTTTCTTAAAAATATTGCAGAATGAAAAGGAAAAAATAACACTAAAAATAAAGCCAAAACAAAACAAAAAAAATATTTCTCCATCTATACAACACATAAAATTTTTCATACTATTATTTAGTGTGTGTGAGTATAGACCCACTGAACTTGTATTCTAATAAACAGCCAAACTTACAACACCACAGCCAGGCAATATGGCATCATCATATATTTGGGGAACTTACAATCAGTTCATATGCAAATTAAACTGTGGTGAGGGTGAGCTGAGAAACCCTTCATAAAACGCCATATCCAGATACAAATCAATGGACATATATACATATTGAGTCAACACATACATAATCCAATATATACAGAAAAATGCAGCCGTTCTTGACAACACCTGTTCAATCCCAAGCGCACCACTCGGCAGTCTGCACAAGGAAAGAAACTGCAACTCAATCTACAAAGATCAAAGAAATCAATCGAAGCATATAATAACATTCCTGTTCTCCTAATGTATATTAATAGATGCTTTAATATAATCACATTGAGCAGGAGGAGATAGCCCATTACAGCACCTTTCCCCTTTGAAGAGTTCAGCTCAAGTGAGCTGAATTTGACTGATGATACTAGTAGCACACAAAATCAAGATGTTCAGCTCGAATTATATATTTTTAAATCTAATAATTACAAGGAAGATAGAAAACTCCATTTGAACACAATAGTTCTCCTAGAACTTTAAACAAGTCGCTAGACACATTGCTGCATGCCATTTTATTAGCATCTATAAATTGTGTGCATTCTTCCTTTTTTTTTTTTTTCCATATTTGTAGCCACTTGCAAAGGGCGTGAGCTAGCATAGATGAGGAGAAAGAAGTAGAAAAACAGATTAGATAGACGATGAACTGACTACTCCTGATACTCTCCCTCTCATGAGAGTACCTTTAATAGATTAGAAATAATTTGGCACACAATAGTGATTGTTGAGTGTCCTTATGATCTCCAATTCACACACTACAAGGAGGGATTAGTAACTCAACCCATGATTTTCCACTTGAAATGACTCAGTAGTAGCATGGAAATTTTGAACCTCATTTCCATATAACTTGGAGAAAGGGAAAATTTTGACTTTATTTTTCCTCATTCGAGAAGAAGATTGTTGCTTGTTTTATCTGGACAACATTGAAATGGGCTTAGAAATAAAAAATTTTTAAATTGAGTTAGACATGATCACGTGTAATAATCTATTTATTGAAGAGGTACAAGGGTTCATATTCAATTTTTGTTCAAGGATATGTATTTGTTGTTTAGAACATATAGAATATCAATTCACAATTTTTATCATCCACTTATCTGCTTATTTTCCTGCAAAATGGTTCATTTGTAATTGATTTATTAACACATTAATTTATTTTATTTGCATTTTAGGATAAAAAAAATTGATGAATTATCAGAGCATTAATAATTGACGAATGCCAAAGTATAAAAAAGGAGCTATTGAGTTTCTTAATTTTGTATTTTTTAAAGTTGGAAATAGGAATGAGATACATTGTCCATAAAATAATTATAGCAATTTTTTTATTATGACAGAAAAATAATTTTTATTTACTTAGTCATATATCAAATATTTAGAGATTACAAATAATAAATTTCTCATGGAGAAAAATGGAAATGGTTCTACTAGTAATAGAGGAGAGGATGATGACTGGGAAGAAAGAGGAGATAATAAATTAGGATATGACGATTCTATTTCTTTAATTCATGATATTGCAAATGTTAGAAATTTAGATTTCAGTGAGAATATTGACCATGTATGCTATTAAACTAATTAAAATGATACAATGCCAAAAAAATTTTATAGATTCATGAAATATGCTAAACAAAAATTATTTTTGGATTATGGTCATTTCACTAAATTAAAGTTTATTTTGCACATTCTCTATTTGAAATACATTAATAATTGGAGTGATAAATCTTTTTCAATACTACTAAATTTATTAAAACTATAATTCTTCCATGATAGCAGTTTTTCAATAAATTCTTATGAAGCAAAGGAGTATACAAGAGATTTAGGATTGGTTTATATTAAGTTTGATGTTAGCAAAAATGATTATAGCCTTTATCCGAATGTATATGAAAAATATCAAAGTTATCTAATTTGTGGACTTTTTAGAAGAAAATTTGATAATCATAAAGGAAAAAAAGTTTCATAAAAAATTCTTCACCATTTTTCATTAATACTTAGATTTTAAAGGTTTTACATATCTTCAAAAATAGCATCTCATATGCGGCAGTATAACAAGAAATGCCCTAATGGTGTTGTTTTGAGGTATCCAGCCGACTTAAAAGCTAGGAAATTTTTTGGTAAAATATATCTAAACTTTGCACTAGATCTCTATAATGTGAGGCTCGGTTTAGCTTCTAATAAATTTAATCCTTTTGGCAACTTAAGTATTTCTTAGAGTATATGGCCAATGATATTAGTTCCATATAATCTCCTACAATAGGTGTATATGAAAAGTGAATACAATATGTTGTCACTGCTAATTCTTGGTCCAAAAGCTTTTGGAAATGATATTAATGTATTCTTGGAACCATTAATAGCTAAACTTATGAAATTATAAAATGCTAGGATTAGAACTTAGGACACTTTCTGTTCACGCAATTTTAAATTGCATACATCATTATTACGAACTATCAATAATGTTTCAACTTATACAAATTTATCAGGCTAGAGTATAAAAGGCAAATTTGCTTATCCTAATTGCAATGCAGAGGCTTCATTTTATAGATTGTCATATGATCATAAATTATGCAATAATAGAAATGCTATATGCTCTCAAGTTATTTACAAGGGATGATATCCTTGACCAACTTAGTGGATTTGATAATGTAATATTTGGCAAGGTTGGTACTAAACAAAAGCAATTTGAACCTACTCTATAAGTATAATTGGAAGAAAAAAAGCATTTTTTTCTCAAATTGTCTTATTGAAATAAAGCTTTAGTTCGTTATAGTTTAGATATTATGTATATTGAAAAGAATAAGAATATTCATGAAAGTACCATAATAATGATGTTAGGCATTGATGGGAAGACAAATGATGATATGAACTCTCGTCTAGACTTGAGAAATATAAAAATTCAATAGGACTTGCATCTTATTAAAATTAGGGACAAATATTTAATTCATAAAGCTGCATATATGTTAACCTTGAAAGAAAGAAGGGTTGTTTGTAATTTTCTAACAAATTTAGAAGTTCTGGATGGCTATTCTTCTAGTTTGGATGTATAAATTGTGTTGATGGTTAGTTTTAGGGATGAAAAGTTATGATTGTCATGTGTTTATGCAAGATCTTATTTCACTGACATTTCATAGTATATTACTTAAAGAAGTATATGAGCCATTAGCTAAATTGGAGGGGTTATTTAAGCAGTTATGTGAGAAAAATATGCGAATGGATGCATTGAAAAAATTAATATTGCTTTGACACTTTGTAAAATGGAACGTATCTTTTTCCCATCTTTTTTGATAATATGTTGCACTTACCTATCTATTCGGCAAGTGAAGTAGAAGTGGGACTAATTTAATATTAGTGATGTATCCTTTTAAAAGTTAAGATATCCCCAAAACTTATAGCATGCATACTTAAATGTAATGATTTTGGCATTTGAACTAATCAAGTCTTGTTTATAGGTACATGCATAAGTTAAACCCATATGAACATAATAAAGTTTACCCATAAGGCTTTATAGCTGAATGTCATATTATAGAAAAGTGTCTTGTATTTTACTCTAAATATTTGGATAGGACAAAAATAAGTATCAATTCTAAAGAAAAAAATTTTGATGGCTGTATGTAAGGTTATTCATGTTTTCTAAATTTGGAAGATAATTAGGTAATGGAAATTATTAAAGAGTTAAACTTTCAATATTAGAGAAAAGCTCAACTATATATCTTAAGAAATCATAAGTATAGCCTTTTATAGAATAAGATACTTTATTATTATGGTATATTATAATATTTTTAATTATTATGGTATATATGTGTTTTAATGCACCACCTATTAATATAATTAATCTCAATATTTGATGATGAATAGATAATATAAAAATATCAATTAAGCTTGGGATGTTATTTTCAGAGTAGTTTGAATATAGAGTTGATGCGTCCTGGATCGAAACTTGAATAGATTCGGGTCGAATAGTCTGTCGGGTTTCGGTCTTCGTTCGCTTAATTTTGGGTCCCGCACACCACAACTTCAAACAAAGGTCCGGGGGACGGCGAGATTTAATCCCACCGAAAATACTTCGACGCTCAAGTTAGTAATTGGCTTTTGAAATGAAAAGGTGGATGCAGTATGAATGCTAATGAGTGTTTGTGTAGGTGGGAACGCACTCATGAGATGAGTGACTTATGTGGTTGCTTGTGAGGAGCAGAACCTCTCAGTATAGAGTTCACTCGGAATTGGTAGTTGAGAGAGAGAGCGCTTGAAGGCTCGAGAGAGTTAGAGAACTTCTAAGAGCTCGAGATTGCTCGAAGGCTTTTTTTCGACGTTTGAGAGAGTATTCGAGAGCCTCCTCCAGAGCGCCCCTTTGAAGAGAGCCTCCATGACTTTTTATAGTTATGGCCCTGGGCTGCTTTCCTTACGCAGAAGAGCTAGATGCCCGTGCTTTGCTAAGGATTGTTACCTTCATTGGCGCAAGCGTGAGCTCCTTTTCGGTTATAACGGTCTAAGAGATTAATCTCATTCCTTCTGTGTTTTGTAACTGCTAGGGTTTCCAGCTAATAGCGCATAGATTCTGGCACCTTCTTCCCGGGATGCGTTCTGATTCTGAAGGTGACCGTTACAGTGGAGTTTGCCTTCTTAGATATTCGAAAAATTAGGACAGATGACCGTTGTGACTTTAAAATGGACACATAGACCAATTAGTACTTGGGTCGCGTGTGTCTTCGGCCCCAGCCTGTCTACTAGCCACCTCTCCGGTCAACGGAAGCGTTAACCGTTCTAGGCTTTAATGGGCCGTCCTACTCTTGGGCCTCCGCCGGCCCACTTGCTTTTCATCCAGTCAATGGCATCGTTGACCATCTAGGTAGAATTGGGCCGTTTTGGATTTGGGTCATTTCCTCCTTCGTGGGCCAGCTCGCTACCGGCGTACCCATCAAGAGTCAGTAAATTCTAATACCTAATTGATTATTTGATATATTTTATTGGTACTTGTTAAATTCTAATACTTACTAATGTTTTTTAATACCTATTGTATTTAATAGGTTACATAATTGACGAACAAAGGGGATGAAAGAGCAAGCAAATATCTTATATATTTGTCACAAGTTCTAATTAGAAGGGTAATTTAGTATTCATCATATGTGATTAATAAATACAGATTCTACACAGAAGTACGAGTAAGAAAAAGTAAAATACAAAATAGTAGAATAGCGGTGAAGGGAGATATACATAGTGAGAAAATGGACTACTTTGGATTATTCAAACAGATTATTGAATGAGAATATAATGGCAAAAATATGATAGTGCCTTTTCATTGTAATTGATATGACTTATATAATAAAGAAAAAGATATAAAGAAGGAACAAAATGAGCTTACAATAATAAATATTACTCGATTTTTATAAACTGACGAGCCATATACTTTAGCATGCCAACTTAAACAGGTTTATTAGGTGATAGATCACACATATTTAAATTAGCGAGTTGTTATTAGGACAATGCTACATAACTTTTATAATATTTCTATTGATAAAGAGATAAATTATCTCTACAAAACATATGTAAATAATAATGATCCAAGTTTAGAGGCAGACTTGGATTATGTGGTAGGGTTTGGTGATATGATGGTTTATTTGGTTAGAGTTGATATTGAAATAGAGATTGTAGATATGAATCATATTGATAGATCTAATGTCACAACAAGTCTAATAGCGCAAAGGATGAGTCATTGGCATGGTGATTATTCAAGATTGTAATTACAAAAGGTATAATTGATTATTCTATTAATGTGGTAATTGTGTACCTATAATTTGAGAACATGTAGATTCTTATTATGACGGAAGAATTCCTGTTCTGTTATTACGAGTGCAGTTTTAGCTATATAATTGGTTACTCAGGCATGTGGCTTGAGTTTTGAGTTGAATAAGAACAGGGTTCTTTTTAGATACGTGCTATCAGTATGCTATGAGACTCTTGAGGTGGAGCTACTGAGAAAAGATTGTTTGGCTAGCTAAAGTAGACAAATTTACTTTAAATGGGGATTACGAATTGATAGTCAAATTGGAAAGATATTTGGATTGCAAATGCTCTGGTTAATTTGGAACTAAAGATCCATTTGGATTGACAGATATATGCGTGGAGCCAAGTTCCCGTGGAGATTGAGTGGGCGAAAAAGGTGGGAGAGTCGCTACGGTCCTTTCAATTGAGAAGCTCTATAACTGCTCAACAGTTAGGATTAAAAGTTAGATAAATGAATAATAAAATTAAATAGTTATTTAAATAATTTTAACCATTTATTTATCTAATTTTTAATCCTTATTATTAGATAGATATGAAAACCTTTCAACCGGAAGGACCATAACAGCACTTAAAAAGGTGGGTGAAAAGGCAATGTGGTACTCCCTTCAATTTGTCGGCCAAAGATGCAGATTAGCAGACTATGATGACAATGGACCTGTTGCTATTCACCGAAAATGCTTCTGGAAGTCTCACCTCAATCCCAGAGTCTTAAATGTTGACATATTTTCAGCACTTCCGTCATAGCTCTGTTTTTTGTGCTTGCAAAAATTGTATTTCTTTGACAAAATGAGTATATGACAACCCTCTGTGACATTAAACCTATCAGCTTAAGGGAAATGGTTGTGAAATCTATATGTGGACGAAGAATCTCTCTTTTTAAGTGAATGCATCTTCTCAAGGCAGTAGATTGCTGACTCCATATAAACGAGAAGCACTGCATTTACTCCATGGAGCTTCTTGTATTTCAATCACCCCTTAAACTTTCAGAAGATCTAGTAGCCTTGAAATTACCCAAGGTGCATCTTGAACCTGGCTCGATTTCTCACCAAGACTGTCCCAAAGGCATTTTCATTCAATTTCCGAATTCGAACCGGGACATAGAAGACCTTTCTATCTGAAACTCTGCTTTATTTTTCCCTGTATGTGTGATAAACTAGTTAGCAACATTGGACAAGGTGATAAAGAGTGAGAGAATACAAAGATGATTAATATAGTAAAAAAATGATTTCAACACCATTCCTACAATCACAGCAAGTTAATCTTTGAATTTGATGAAGTTGTCCCCTTTCATTTCAAGTACTTGACTATATTACATTTGCAGAATCATTTTTTGTACTTCCACAAGGATGCTTTGCTTCCATAATTCTTGAATGAATATGAGGTATGGGATTATTATTGTTGTGTGAACTAATCATGCTTTGTATTTTATTTTTGTGTATCATGCTTGTAATGCTTAATACTAATGGAAAGTTTTTTTTTTTTTTTAATGTCAAAATTTTTTAGTCACATAGTAGGATTCATTTGAACATGTCATTGGATAAATTCAACGGTAATAAGAAAAAAAACTAATTTAAATGATCTTAAGATCTGAAAGAGGTATAAATGCAAATATAAGTTCAGGCTGTGAATATTAAATTCAAGCATATTCTGTTTAATTGTAAAAAAATATACTCAATAATATTATTTTATTAGCCACTAAATATATGTTTTAGTGACGTATTTAATTAATATTAGTGACCATATTTGTGGTCAATATAAATTTATTTTAGTGATAAAATTAATTTTTTATCATTGTAGGGTATAATTTTATCACTAAAAAAATTTTTAACGACAAAACAAATGATTTGTTACTAAAGTATTTAGTGGTGAATTTTTAGTGATGATATAATAATAAATTTATATTTTGTTATTAAATTTTTTATTGACAAATTGATAATTAATAGTAATAAAATATTTTATTATTAAAAAAAATTGTTATATTGTATAGATCAGTTCAAAAGCATTTCTGAATTCTTTTTCATTGGCAACACACGGTTGGCTCATCCACAAACGCCACATTTTATAAAATGGGAAAAGATTTTATTCTTATTATATTTTTACTGAAATTATTATTTTACTATTTAATTATTTTAATAATATAAATAATAATTTTAAATTCAAAAAAAATTGCTATTCTTTTAAAAAAAGAAGTAAAAAACTAACTCCCCCAACTTTTTTTTTATTTTTGATTATCCTAAAATATCTATTTTGACATATATTTTTTATTTTATTTTTACTCTAAATTATATTTGTTGCGTACTATAAATTTGGGTTGTCCTATGAATTCGAGGGTCGCGAATCGGATCTTCATACTAAGTCGATCTAATGCGAATTCAGTTTTCATAACTTTGAATCTAAATCCCGTGCAATACAATTGAAAACAAGAAGTTAGAAGACGGCGAAAATTGCTTTCACTGTAAACCCTTCGATATTCAAGTCAGATGTTTTTTCAAAAATAGAAAGATGTAAGGAGGATGCATAGATGTATGCGTGGTGGATTGAGCATTTGGATGTGTTCAATTGATGGACGGCTTAGAAGTGCACGCATAGAATGGCGGCTTAGATGTGTGCCCGGTAGAGGAGCAGCTTAGAGATACGCTCCACAGGTGGGCATCTTAGATAAGCTGTGGCCAATTACATGAATAGAATGCTCTGGCCAATTACATGAATAGAATATCTCTCGGAGAAAGAGGAGAGATGGCTTCTTAAAGAAATGGTCGACATGGGCTTTTTGGACGAGGGATAGATCCCTTGAATGAGGATAAAATCTCTTGGAATGAAAGAATTAACTCTTGAGATGGAGGGTTCACTTTCCTAATATGAAGACTCGGCCTCCTTTATTTTTCTCCATTTCTTTTCTTTTCTCTGGCCATTTTTTTAGGATTTTTTTTCTTTCACGGTTTTTGGCCGTTTCTCCCCTCTTTCTTCACGAGAATAAAAGAAGTTTTTATAGAAACATGGGGCGGTTGAATAACCATCTATTGAACCACCTATTGAATCGTCACCGTGGTTGAATACGAACAGATAAATTGCGCATGGCACATGGGTTTACTTTCTGGGCCGAAATTATTGAGTCGTTGGGTCCTCTTTGGACTGAATTTCATTGGGCATTTATTTTACTTTATCTGGATCTTCTTATTGGATCAAGTTTATCGAACCCATCAATATTTAATTAAAATCAAATTCAGATAGAATATAGATTGAGTTTATATAAAAAATTTTATAAAATTTAAATTGGGTCAGATTATACATAATTTGATCACCCTATGCCAAAAACTATAATTTTAATTTGTTCATAATCCTAACCAAAGCCATTAGGATTACAACATTAGTATTTTTTATTTTTAAATGTTTTTTTTTAATTTATAACTATATAAAAATATATAAAAATATAAAATATTATAAAATATTATAATATATAGATTAAAATATTATTTAAGTATTTAGTTAAGTGAAAAAATTTTATATAAAAATTATTAATTATATAAAAATATAATATATTAAAATAATTTTAAAAATATAGTATTTATTTAAAATAAAGATATATTTATAAAAAATTTATAGTTCAGATAAAAAAATTCATCTTGAACTCAAAATTGGAGATCCTACATCTTGTTTGGAAAAGTAGGATTCCACTTCTCTTAATGAGACCACTAAATCAAAATTAGACGGTCAAAATTTAAAAATAAAAAATATTAAAAATAATTATATTTTTATATTTTTATAATATTAGTATTTATTAAATATTAAATGTAATATTAAAATTTACAAAACAATTATTTAAAAGGTACCTTTTAATATTTAAATTTTAATTATTAAATTTTTTTAATAAAATGATTCAAATAGATAAAAGAAGTAAGATCTTGTTTCTACTTAAAAAATGGTTAGATATTTATGTTTTTAAAACCTATCGTTTTTTAGATTTGGGAACATATATCTATCAAAAGAAATACACTTAATATATTATAATCTTAATTATTAAATAAAAATTCAATAATAAAAATTATAAAATATTAAAAATATTATTTTTATAAGTTTTAATAATACTAATATTTATTAAATATTTAATTTAATAATAAAAATTACCAAAATAAATACTTGCATATATATTTTTTAAAATTTTAAATTACATTTTTTTATCAAATAAATAAAAACAAAAAAGATGTAATGAGTAAAATCTTCGCACCCCAAATACTTCGTTCTTCCGGCGACACTCCCCCCTTCTCTCCCTCTCTATCTTCCTCTGTTTCTCCCTGTAAATTTTCGGAAAAGCAGTCAAGTAGTAGTTGCTGATGGACGGGAACCAGAGCAGCCGTAGAAAAGCTCCTCCGCCGCCAAAAAAGCTTCCGCGCGAGAAAGTATTTGGAGGAAATGCGGTGCAATTATCAGAAGATGACGCCTCGAAGATAGTAGGAAGCGTAGTTGAAAAGGGCATTTCTGAAAATAAACCAATGCCTCCCTCCGCCGCCCCGCGCCCCACCGTCCTTCCCTTCCCCGTCGCTCGCCACCGTTCGCACGGTCCGGTGCGCTTCTCTTTGTTATACTCTCGTTTTTCGTTTGCTTCTTAATTATATCAAGATAGAGCTGCTTTATATGGAAAATTAGGGTTCCTTTGAATTTCTTTCGTAGGGCTGCTTATCTTGTTATCATCTGTTGGTTAGGCTTTAAGGGAGACTTTTTCAGTACTATTTAACTCGAAGGGATTTCATGCTTTTTTGTTTTGATATGTTTTCTATAACGTCAGTATTTACGTCAGTGTGGCAGCATATGTAAAAGAGGCCTTTTACTTCTTGTAGCGGGATAGGATGTAATGAGTCGGTCCATTGCTTACAAAGCCATTTTGGTCACCTTTTTAGGACAAAACCATACGATTAGGTGAGTATCACCGTTGGTCCTCCGCAGTTCAACGACGCTCGAGCTCATTTTCAGCCTGAACAGATGCTCAGCTTGACAAATACCAAGTACCACAGTTCTTCCAAAGTGGCCAACACATCTGGCCTGACATGACACATTTATTGTTAACATTGATGCCAGATTGAGAGCAGTCCCTGAACGTGTTGCGGCCGCCAATTCACTCGGATCTATGTTGTGGGGATGGGATGCATATTGATTAAGTAGAAGGATGTTGCATGCTTATAAAACGGGAGCCTCTCCCTTGTTGAGATATAAGTCACTTCCGTGTGAGAAGTATTGTTGCGTGCACGGTGATATGATCTGATTACAAACACTTGGCCGGAGTGAAAGAAAAGGCAGGAGTAGAAGAAAGGATGGAGTGGAATTTGCGGAGTGCAAATTTCCTAAGTGGAATTTGCGGTGCGGAAATTTCCTAAGTGGAATTTGCGTAATGGAAATTCTAGAGTGGAAATTTCCGGAGTGAATTTCTGGAGGGAAATTTCATAGTAGAAATTCCGGAGTGGAATTTTCGGAAAAGTTCACAAGACTAGAGAGGTTCATAAGGCCGAAGAGATGAAACTTGCTGGAGTGGTGCCGCCAAGATGAAGTCACAAGGCAAGTCAAATACTAACGGTTGGGGACATTGGCTAACGGCCGAAGACATTGACTGACGACCGAGGAAATTGGTTGATGGTCAAGGACACTGGCTAAAAAAACTGGTCATCTGTAAAGTCTGCGTAGACAGTTTTACAGAAAAGGAAGTTGACTTTCAGAGTTGGTAGCCGACTTTGCAGAGCAGGCTAACTGCTTTTGGCAGGAAGGCGATTTTGCAAAATAGGTGGCAGGCTCTGTAGTGCGCGTAACTGCCTTGCAGAGTAGGTGGTCGCCCGGTGCCTTTATATATATATATATATATATGCATGCAGAGTGCTAAACTCTGAGAGTGCGGAGGTAAAGAAGCAAAGAGAAAAACAAGGAGTTGCCATTTTTGTTCTTACGCTCTTTTCTCTGTTTTCTAAAGGTTTCTATAACCAAGGGGTTTTTATAACCAAATTTATATAGTGAAGTTTTTGTGGATTAAGTATCATGTGGTTTTTTCCCTCTTATTCAAAAGAGGGTTTTCACGTAAAATTGTGTATTTTTAGTTCTTTCTTTTTCTTTGTTGTGTGCGTGTGCGATCATCGTTATTATCCTCTCGTTTTTACTATCTGACTGACACCCTTTCCTAACACCCCTTCCCTTAGAAGTGCCGTTTCAGTATACCACCGGTTGGCTAGGTGAGTGCCACCTGGCTAGGTGAGTGCCACCCATTCTAGTCCATGAAAGTCAAACCAGGCCCAAATTCTTTCCTTTGGGTATAAGATTGATGTTGCCAGTTCAACCAAGATAGAGAAGCAGATAATATGTCGGGCAAGGAATAGTGATACCTCACTACTCAACACATAGTGCTGAACAATAAATGCCAATCACCAGCTAAATATCACTCTATGGCCTTTTGTTGTTAGGACATGCTTTAAATTGTTATTTGGAGTGTCATGTTTGGATTGTTGTATTATTATGTCTGCAATACCATTAACCTATTGTGGTAATAGTTCGTATATTTGACAATTGATGCAATGTTATTTTGCAGCATTGGGCTCCGATAGTTGGTGAATTTCGTGGTGTTAATGATGAAAATAATGAGGAAGAAGAAGAAGAAGAAGATAATGACACCATAAATTATGGTGCAATAGCAAATTTTGCTCAACCTATTGTAAGGAAAAAGAAGAAAGGCTTGGATTTGAGTAAGTGGAGGGATCTTATTCCAAGTAATAAAGTGTCTAATTCACTAAAGAAGGCAGAACAGGAGAGTATGACTTTAGGCATGCTAAAGCTACAGGGGAATGGAGAAGCAATGAAAATTAGTTGTGAGAAAAGTAAATCTAACAAGCCATGTCTAGAAACAAGGATCGAGGAGAAATCAGCACTGGCAATTGATGCCATGGAATTAGATAGGTTTGGGAAACCATCTTCAATAGCAAGCAACAATAATGGTGGGTTTAAGTTGAATAATGATTGGTCAGGCAGTACTGAAGAAGATTCAATGTCTACTTCTCATGATGGTAAGGTGTTACAAATAATGTCTCCTGACATAAGCGTTAGAAAGGGAGAACTTACATTGCACAGGCCAATAATGCAGGAAAGGGATATTTCATCATCGTTTGCATCTAGCAGTCTTGAAAGTCAGATCGATGCTGAGAATCATGCCTTGTTACAAAAGATGTCACCGGATCAGATTGCAGAAGCACAAGCAGAGATAAGGGATAAGATAAATCCTAAACTACTTAAGCTTTTGAAAAAGCGGGGGGAAGAGAAATTAAGGAAGCAAAGTAGCTCTGTTTTAGATTCTTCTGCCAAGAGTGGAGTTGGTACAGATGATATGCAAGTTGATGAGCATTTGAACCAAGATGAGAAAGTTTCCCTGGTCCTTGAGAGTGATACCTCTTCATTGGCAATGATTGATGCCCTGCAAGATAAAGTGAAGAGTTCAGATGGAAATCTTGTTGGGAATTTGTGTCCACCAGTTGGCAGCTTATGGGATGCTTGGAGTAAAAGAGTTGAGGCTGTTCGGGATCTAAGATTTTCATTGGATGGAAATGTTGTTGAGACTGATTTCGTCCATGCTGAAGCTGGTAAGCCTAGGCTGGCTCTTCTATTTTCTTTATGTTTTAATATGTTTCATGCAGTTTCCTATGTAGTTAATTCACAAAAAAATATAGAGATCTTTTCCGGTGGATGTTTTTTCTTGCTTTCTGGGGACATCATCCCATGGATGGTATGTAACTGTCTCCCATCTTATTTTGACAATGATCAGTTTATTCAATGGACTGCTTGGCTCTCTGAGTTTGTCAGAGTTATAGACCTTATTTGCTGGAGGAACTGGTTGTCTTAGGCGGCAGCATTTTGATTATAGTTGTCACTTACATACTGTGATGTTAATTTTTTGACCCATTTTCTCTGGCGGCAGGAAGGACATTGGATCACTGTGGATACACTGCAGATAATGTTGCTGAACGTGACTTATTGAGGACTGAAGGTGATCCTGGTGCTGCTGGATACACAATTAAAGAGGCTCTTGCACTAACAAGGAGTGTTGTAAGTTTGTATCTGGTGGCTAATTGTTTTTCTAATTCTTATTTGCTCGAACAAGAAATAATATTTTTTCTGTCTGTTTTTACTTGTGCCATTTACCTTTTAGATGCCAAGAATGGTAGAATAGGTCATGCTATTTCTGCCTTATGTCCAATATTGTATCTTCCTTTTGACCTGTTTTCAAAATGTGAATTTCAGGTTTCTGGACAACGGGCCCTTGCCCTGCATCTCCTTGCATCTGTGCTCTGTAAGGCATTATACAACATTAACCAAAATGAAGTTGGGCGTACTATGAGATTGGCTAGTAATGAGAAGAGTTGTGTTGACTGGGAGGCTATCTGGGCGTTTGCTCTCGGTCCCGAACCTGATCTTATATTATCACTGAGGTAAAACCTGAATTCTAAAGTTGCTGATATTATTGCCTCTTCTCATTCCAAATTTTTTTTTGCTATTGTTGATTTGTGATAAAACACCATTTAAACTTAAGAACACTTAGAGTGGGATGAATAGATGTTTTTTCACGGGAATACAAATTAGCAATTCATAACTTCAATACACGTAAAGAAATTACTTATTTAGATTTTTAAATTAAATCATCACCATTTTCATGCATATAACATAAAATAAAATGTGAAAAATAGTGAGAACACAATAATTTGGTGACGAATGGATACTCTTGAACAATTTGCTTATAGAGAATAACCCTCTAAGTTGTGAGCTACTAACTGAAGGTTTACTACATGAAAAAGCTACTTAAAGATCCATGAAAAGATGTGCTAGACATTCTAGTTGATTAACCCTTGACATTTGATTATTTAAAGCCCTCATTAAATCTGCAGATCCGCAATTGCCCCTACATCCTCTTGTTATTCTGAGTAGATATATGGTTGATCAATCTCCTTTAGCCAATGCACGCCTCAAATTTATACACAAAACACACGTTGGAACTCCGTAGATTGCAGGGTAAAAAATTTGAAGTTTAGTTTCTAAAGGGTACGCCCATAGTGGACTTGCCCAAGAAGGAGAAGCAGTCCAGATCCACAAAGGCCCATATGTGCCCGAATGGTTAACACCAGCCGTTTACTAGACAAAAGGCCAAGTAGACCAACAAAGCTTGATAACAGGACAGATAACCCGCTTACGAAGACGGTCAACATTTCTGTTGACCGGAAACGCCACAGTAGGCCGGCCTAAGAGCTAGCTTCACGTGGGCCAAGCCCAATTTGGCCCACACTTCTGTCTTCGACCAACAACAGTCTTTTTCCCTGATTTCATGCTCTCTCAAAAGGCAATCTCCATTGTAACGATCACCAGCAGATTCAACGCACGTCCTATGAAAAAAGTGCTAAATTCTCTTCTTGTCTGCAGTAAACCCTAAAGGTTACAAAACGCAGAAGGAAAGTAATCTGCCAAGGAGCCGTTACCACCATTAAAGCTCCAACGCCAAAAAAGGAAGCCATCCCAATAGAGCGCGGGAATCAGGCCTTCCTGCAGCACAGCTATAAAAGCCCATGGAATTCGCACTCCAAGATAGACATCCAATCTCAGACAAAAACGCTCTTAATACTTGCACACAACTGCCTTCATCATCAAGCTTTCTCTCTCTCTCTACTGCAAAGCTCTCACGCTTTTAGTGAACGATTCGCTCTTCGTCACCACGTTCCCAATGAACATGGTGTTAAGAGCCGGTGCTCCTCGCGAGCCCACGAAAGCCTCTCTCAACGAGACCAGCCGATCGTCCCAAACACATTCCCATCATTCTCGTTCCATTCATTTCTTTTACCTTCGAAGGTTATTTATTGACTTGAGCGTTGGAGTATTTTTGGTGAGATAACCTTCCGCTGTCGCCTAACCTTTCGTTTGTTGTAGTAGTGTATAGGATCCAGTCTCAGTGAACAAAACCAGATTCAGACGATCAACTTGACCCAAATCTGTTCGAAATTTGGATCCATGATATATCAGTTTCAAATCAAATGAGAGATCTCAAGATAGCGAAGCTCTCATCTCAAGCAGAGAACAAAGATTTCTCAAGAAATAGATTGTTCTCTCAAATCTCATAATTTCACTCTTGGTTGCTCAAATAAGGCTCACTCCAGTTCCACACTTCACACACTATCTTCCTCACTGTTCTCTCAACGAAAGGATGTTTGGTTATTTAAAAATGTTGTGGAACTGGTCAAAGCAGTTGAGCGGAGCAGGTAGTGGGCAAAAATTATGTTTTTGCTTAAAATAAAATCATGTGAACCTCACGCAAAGTAGGGACCAGGCAAGTTGAATAATGGGGTCATGTTTAGAATCGCTCTTAAGAGCTTGTAGACACGATTAGAATAATCTTAGAACACAAGTTGAATTGCTCTATAGTCTCACTCAAGTATAAAGTTACACAAAGATCACACGAACACCCATTGGCCAACCTTTGCGCTAGCCAATGCTTGTGTGAAAACTCATCTCTTCACTTTAACCAAATATGATTCTAAACTTATATTTAGACACAAGATATAATAATAGTAAAATAATAGACTCAAAATACAACCCAATGTCATGAAATTTGTCAACGTTAAAAACAAACCTAATAATCTTTCCTTTTGGCAATTTTCATGACAAAACATAGTATAATAGATATATAAAAATTGACTCTGATAACGACCTAATAAAAGCACTAGAATGCTTCATCCCTCTACTCATTGTTCAAAACCCTTATCCTATACAACCAATAAATTCTACACAACCATGTGAGGCATAGAGTATTAGAATATATATGATAAAACAAATAAAATAATATATATGATAAACCAAAGATAAGTACAAAATAACATGAAATCCAATATATCTCCTAATACACACATATAATCTCCCCCTAAAAAAAGAACTCTCCCTCACATTCTCTCTCTCTCTCTCTCTCTTGCTTGCTCGCTCACTCTCTTTTTGTCACCAAATGACAAAGGGTCTGCTCCCTGGGCCATCTGAATAAGTTGCAGCATCTAGGGATCACATCTGAGATTGAAGGTTCTAGTTGGGTCTACAGTTGTCGGTACTGGGTCTTTATCATTTGAAAACTCATGGTAACCCGAGAGTCCAGACCCCATATAATCTATGATAACTGGTTCATAAGAACCATAGAAGGGACAAGTTGATAAGGTTCAGAGGAGGAACAAAAAGCTGTTAGTATGAGATGGAAGGGAGGGCAAATAGGTGCAGGAGAGGAAGAGGGAGGACTATCTTCACCCAAGATATTAGATGTGCCAATAGGCTGTTGTGCACGATGAATGTGTGCATGGCTCTGCAGGAGTGTAGAGTGCCTTTTGGGTTTTTTGGATATTTGCACGAGGCTAGGGAGGAAAGATGATGTCTAAGGAAGATACTAGATGTTGAATGAGACAGCCAAAAGGAAGCCTGATTTCTTACGAGAGTCTCTATATGCCTCTGGAAAATATGTAACTGTATGAGTTGGCAAATCAATAGAATCATCTCGGAGTAAGGCAAACATAAACATAGTCTTTGCCAAGGGTAGTGTAGTCATGTGAGAGATTGGCTGAATATCGGTGCACATGATCCTATATGCAGCTAAGCACTTAGTAGAAAGTTCCGAGGTTACAAAACAAGTGTTGATAAACTGTGCAGGACTATCAAGCAAAAATGAAACTACATAACCGCTAGTGGGGGAGGCATCAGAACTGTAACGGTAGACCGGATTGGTCACCCGAGGACTACGAAGATAGTCACTGACCATCTCCTGGGTGATCCTATGACTTGACCCCTAATAAATATTGAAAAGCTAGGAGGGGATAAAGTTCTCATGAAAATTAGTATAAAACTCCCTCACTAACGTGGGAAAGGGAGACTGAACATGACATAAAATGGACTCCTAGTGTTGAGAGGTAAACACCATAGATACAAACAATGAAAGATCTGCTAAAAGAATCTCTTGCTTTAATAGTAGGGGTCAAGAAATAAGATAACCATTGTTTGTTTCCTCGGCCTTGTAATTTATGGAACAATGAGATTTAGATGCTGGAGTCCTATTGCTCCTTTCTAGCTTTTTTGTGCAGAGTGTTTGTAATCAACACATAATAAAATAAGGAAACAATGCATCATGTTTTGCTCAAGTAGTTGAACTTGCTATGCTACTGGAATATTTTACTTGAGTAAAATTTGCGCCAACAATCGCATGAAGTGTTTTGGCAAAAACCCTAGCCCAATTGAATAGCCAGGCTGACTATATCAGTCCCTCAATCAGTGTATGCGACAAATACATATGTAGAAGACGATCTAAATTTAGTCATCTACATGAATATGCTTGAGATTATCAAGATTTACATGTCATACGTAACAAATCATGCCCTAACAAAAAACACTTGTAAAATGCATGAAGTGTATATTAAAGGGGGAAAAACCAGTGATGATTTATCTTGGATCCAAAAGGAGAAGCGAAGGTTTCAATAGATATTCGCTTAAACAAAGGAAAATCACTCAAAATTAGGAAAAAGAACGAAGAGATAAGAGAGAAAAGAGAGAGAGAGAGGGAGAGAGAAGTGCAAGGAACTGAAATGAGAAAGTCAGTTTCACGACATTCTGCATGAGCTCTAGAATGCGGAACTTGAGGTTTCATTCGAATGAAAATTCAAGCAAACTTCTTGGAAAATGTATAGTGAGGAGGCACACTATAGATGCGCCAAAAATCTTGCAAAAATAATTCTAAATGAATACCTACTAACCAGCCTTTACACAAGTCAATGTTCATGTGAAAACTTATCCTTTCACTTTAACCAATACAATTCTAAAACTTATTCCTAGACACAAGATATCACAATAAATAAATGATAAGTCTCAAAATACAACTTAATGTCACGTAATTTACCAACACTAAAGACTAACCTAACAATTTGCATCCTAAATTATAATTCTCCATATTTTTACCGAATTCATATTATTTTTGTTATCCATGAAGACTGCTGACCCATACTTATGTTACAAGCATGGGTGAATCCCTGGCCTTTTTTTTGGAAGAGGTGAATCCTATGCATGGGTGTTCAATTAGTGGTCTTATAATTTTCTCCTAGAATTGTCACATTACAGATAGTCATGTAGGAACAAGCACACAAGACAACCCAAAAAATACAATTGCTACCACAAAAACTGAATAATACAAAGAGTGACTGTATCATTATTGGAATTTAATTAACTAAAAATATGTCTAAACAATGTATCTACCAGGTTTCCCATGACTACCGCACAAATTATGGACATTAAATGGACTGTTGCCCCTGTTTGGTTGGCCTCTTGGACTGAAGTTGTAGATATGCATCTGTGGTACAAAGAAGGGGGTGGTATTGCCTTTTTGGAATAAAAAGGATGAATATATGACCCTAGATGCAGGGTGTAGTAACTTAGAAAAACTAATTTGATGCAAACAAATTCTTACTCACTTGATTTGGGGAAAAAAAATCTTGGATCTATGGTTCTGCTCTGCAAATCATTTTGTGTTCATGGTGTAATCCAATATTTTTTTTATTTTTTTAAAAAGTGATGGATTGACCTAGATGCAGAAATATAGTTCCTACTGGTACAATATATCTCTTTGCTACTAATTTTTTCCTTTCCCATTCCCACCTTATTGTCTCACTCCGTTAGCCCCCCTTTCTATGGTTTCCTGGAAGTATAATGGGCAACACTGATGACTTTTTCATAATGTCTCCATCAGCCTTATTTAGATGGTCAGTTTTCACTATGTTCTCTAAGCTGACATAAATCATTGAACAGTTGGGCAATTTGCAACAGACCTGCCCAAAGCAAGTTTAAGACAGGCACAACGATTCTGGGAAACCACAGTGGGTAATGCATTCAACAAGAAAGTCATCATGTGATGAAGGATGGGCCAAAGCTCCAGAACAATTTTAAGAGTTCTGTTGGCCTTTTATTGATCTTACAAATCAGATTTGTAATTCAAATAATGAATTCATTATGCTTTTTTTTTTAATCATCTCTTTGGCATATGACATAAGCATATGACAAGTAGGAGAGGAGACACACAAATAGTTTACATATTAATCTATTTTTAGCCCTCAGTATTTAAGTATCTCCAGTGTCCAACCAGTTGTGTAAAGATTAAAAAAAGATAGCTACCTGTACCAAAGTTCTGGCATCCATGTAAACCGACCATTAGGGAAAGGCTGAGTGAGGCCTATTGCACCTCTGAAACCTTATTAGATCTGACGCTGGTTAAAATCCGGCAAACTTGGATAAGTTGGGAATGAATTTGAGTTTCTGTGAACTTTTAAAACCTGGTATCAGATCATTTGGTAAGCATGATTTGCTGAGGCAGCTAGATAGGTCATAGGTGTGTCCTGAAGAATTGCTTGGTTCCATAATTGCCATGCTGGAATCATTGATGAACATGATAACTTAAAGGAAATGAGTAGGTGGCCTAGTGTATGAGGTTTGGGCATTGCTAGGTCTCCCCGGTGTCATTTGAATGCGGTCTCTTTCAATACAAATAGAGTGTTTATGTGATAAAAATTTGTGACATTCATGTCAGATGGAGCTAAATTATCATTGAACCAAGGATATGGGTGCTAAATTGATGGATGTGCTGTTGAAGGTCTTATTCATTTTCCTAAGCTAATTGGCTGGATAGAACTTGAAGAGCAAGCTAGTTTGGGAAGGGAGTGACCAAGAAGATGAAGACATTAGTTTTGGAGAAGAGGGAGACAGAAGAAGATGGGTGCATTGGATGGCTGTGCCATGGATGTCACAGTGTGGAAAAAGAGAGAGGGAGTGAGGAGAGAGAGGAAGAACTTGAGGAGAATTTGTATTGATTATGGCATCTTAAAAAAGTGTTTCAACTGTTAAAAACATTTACCAATCTTAATCTTTTAAAGAGTTCTTGATGATTTGGATGCTAATATGGAGGTAGATCAGTTTGTTGCCCTTGTTTCTCCTTTGATTTTCCCTGAACAACTGCATTTTAGAACAGCCAATATAGTTTTGCTTCGATATATATTTCTACTTTGAGTTTTATGTGATCCACCTATCATTTTTTTTAGAATGGTTTCGATACCACTAGTCAATCATCTGGATGTATCATTTTGTAACTTGATAAACACGAGGACAACAGTCAGTGGTGTTCCTTGTGGGACATTAGGCTGAGACTGATCATTTGTTTTGTTTTGTTTTTTCTGTGGGTATTCTGCTACAGCAGAGTATTTTCCTACCATGTTCAGCAGGGTTCTTATTGTTTCGGGGAAAGACAATATGTAGCTGGATAAGAAAACCCTATATGCAAGAAAGAGATTGACTCAATTATTTGGCTGTCTGTTTTCTTTTTCTTAGAAGTCGCATGAGGTCATTATAATGCCCTTACATCTTTATAGTTTTGTAATGCGAATTTGCATCTGACACTTCATCTAATAATCTTGTTTCCTATGCAAAAATAATTATCATGACACATTTTGTCTGATTTATAGCTAGAGTGAGCAATTTCTAATTCTTCATGCGGGATGTTACAATCTTCTACAGTTCTATTAAGCATTGTCAATCTTGGGGTGGATATAAGATGTAATTGCCATTTGATGCATGTGGCTGTATGAGTAATTTAATTATGTCATGGATTTCTTTATAGCTACATTGATAAATTGATGGTGATGGGCCTTGTTAGAATTTTGGGGTGGATATAAGATGTAATTGCCATTTGATGCATGTGGTTGTATGAGTAATTTAAGTATATCATTTATTTCTTTCTGGATGCATTGATAAATTGATGGTGATGGGGCCTTGTGAGTAATAGTGTTGTGTAGACACATACTGAACCCCTTGCATGTTATTTTGCATACATCACCGCCCTTTAGTTGTCTTCACATGTTAGGCAATGACATATTTCAGTTATCTTTGTTCTCCCTTTGTCAATTTCTTATTGATAGGTTGTCCCTTGATGATAATAACAACTCTGTGGTTTTAGCTTGTGCTAAAGTTATTGAATGCATCCTGGCTTGTGAGGCAAATGAGTACCTTTTTCATATCTCTGAGGTATGATGGCATTACTGTCAATACCTTGTCCTTTCTTCTTTATCTTATATATATATTGATTTGGCTGATATAAAGTCTTCTGCTCCCAGAAAATCCCTGCTCATGTGAAGGATCTATATACTGCACCGGTTTTTCGATCGAGACCTGAGATCAATGTTGGCTTCCTTCATGGTGGATTTTGGAAATATAGTACCAAACCCTCCAATATTCTGTTAGTTGGCGAGGATAGTGTGGATGATGTTGGAGGAGAACATACCATTCAGGATGATACTATTGTTGCTGGTCAGGATGTTGTTGCAGGTCTAGTTAGGATGGGAATCCTTTCAAGACTTCGTTATCTTTTAGAGGTGAGAATGATTGGATTGAAGGTTCTTTTAGTTTCAGGATGTAGAAAATGAACTCAGATAGCTTCCTTAAAAGAGGGGGGGAAGTTCCATTTGCCTACATGGTGATTGGTGACAATAGTTGAAAAGTCATGTAATTATTCATGATATGAAACTAGTTGGAATCCTTAGGATGGTCCATTACTTTTGATGCTCGTGTTCATTGGAAGTGTTCCATTCTCACGTATTTTTTAGAACTATGTTTTACTTTTTTTGTATACATTGATCTGACAAAAGGATGGAGGATATATGCTACTATTTTTCTGTTGTTGTGCATGTTGATTTGGCAAAATGATGGAGGATTGTTGCTACTTAAGCTTGCCTTTTTTCTTGAGTTCCTCACACACACACAGGCATTAAGCAAGTATAGCAACAGCAGTTGGACTTTTTAGGTGATTATATCTTTTTTATATTTGCTATTTGAAGGGTCCTTTCTTGTCTCTTGACCACTGCTTCAGAATGAACTCTTGACCACTGCTTATGCTGTTAAATTGGCTCCTTTTATGATCTCTCTCCTCCACCCCCATATTTTTGTTTTTGGGTGCACAACACGTAGAATTTTGGTGTTTTATGTGATTACCTCTGTGGAAGATTGAGTATTTAGAGACTAGAAGAATGAACATCTAGTACTTCAGAAAGTAAAATCTTATATGTTAAACTGCATATCTCCCAGTTCCATCCACGTGCTGTCTTAGAAAAATGAACATGTAGTACTTCCAAAAGTAAATAAACTGCATATCTCCCACTTCCCCAACAAAGGTTGTCTTACTATGTTATTCGAAGTCCATGTGTGCCAATTGCCTATAAGTATTGACAATTGCTCAGGTCTTTCTCTGGGCTCTTAGATGGTGTTGGAGATGCTGAACTTAAGCATACACTAGACTCACTATCTTTCCATGACTCCATGGGCTAATTAGATAGGGTACATCAAGAGAACCATGAAGTGGATAGATATTTTACATGCCATCTGCTGCTTGATACTATTATAAATCTTGTTTCTTATGATACTTAGTTCGGCTGATATTTCATTGCTGTAGTTTTACACTATCTGTATTTGTGAGTTTCAGATGAGCCCAACCATGGCTTTGGAAGAATGTATATTATCTATTCTAATTGCAGTAGCTAGGCACTCCCCTACATGTTCAAATGCTATTTTGAAGTGTCAGAGGCTTGTCCAGATAGTCTTTGAGAGGTTTATGATGAAAGACAAATTGGAGGTTCAGGCTACCCTAACAAAATCTGTTACTCTGATACGGGTAAGCAGCTTCTGTAGATCAGATGGTCTTACTGCATGCATGTTTCTGTCTTTCCTTGTTTTGATTTTATTTATTTTTAATAAATATAAATCGTTGCACAAGTATCCAGTAACATGCTGTCATTAACACCTACTTTTTCCGTGGAAAAGGTCTTGGCTCAGTCAGACCAGAGAAGTTGTTTAGAATTTATCAGGAATGGGATTTTCCAAAATATGACATGGCATCTATATGGTGTCACGTCTTCCATCAATGACTGTGTGAAATCAGGGGAAAAGCACTTTAAACTTGCTGCAGAGTTGATGGTTGAACAATTGCGTTTTTGGAAGGTTTGCATCAAGTACGGGCACTGCATTTCATACTTCACAACTTTCTTCCCTGCATTATGCTTGTGGTTGAACCCACCAACATTTGAAAAACTTATAGAGAAGAATGTCCTCCATGAATTTACTTCCATCAGCGAGGAAGTATTCCTTGTTTTGGAGGCATTGACGGGAAGACTTCCGAACTTATATTCTGAGGAGCATGTGAGCAGTCAGTTTCCGGATAACCTTGGCAATGACACAGGGACTTGGTGCTGGAGTGATGTTGTTCCAATGGTTAATTTGGCTTTGAAATGGATAACATTGGATAATGACTCACCTTTAACAAAATTTTTTGATCTGCAAAATGGAACCCAAAGTGAGTTTGTTTCACACAATTTCCATATAAGCTCCTTGTTATGGGTGATTTCAGCAGTTATGCACATGCTTTCCACTGTACTGATAAAAGGAACCGCATTGCACCCATTTGGCCAAGGTGGGACTGTTGAAATTGGGCAACCATTGCCAGAATTTGTTGTTGTAATCGTATGGCAAATTGTTAAGAATGGTTTTCTGAGCATCGGTGATGTCATTGATAGAGAACATTCAACAGGAAAATATGGAGTTGGCTCTTTCTTTGCATTGCTTTGCCATTTAAGAAATCAATCCGATTATGAAGCAGCACTTGCTTCTGTTTGTTGCCTTCAAGAAGTCATTCAGGTGACAGCTTCTATTGATCACTTGATTCAGCTTGCCAAGAACCAGGATCAGCATCTATCTTCACAAGGATGGGACTCATTAATAGAAGGCAGGATACTTGACAATGGAATACTTAGATGTTCGCTGCTTCAATGGCAGGTGGTGCTTTTTGAATTTGTGAAGTTAGTTGCTTCCGAATGGCGCTTTGTGCAGAGTATTGAGGTATTTGGCCGAGGAGGTCCTGCTCCTGGGGTAGGCCTAGGGTGGGGAGCATCTGGCGGAGGGCTTTGGTCATCTACTGTTGCCTTGGCTCAAGCAGATGCAAGGTTTCTGGTAGCCCTTCTTGAAATTTTGCCATCTTCTTCTGCCAAATATTGGGATGAAGAGGAGACCTTTACCATGCAAATGATCAACTCTGCCCTATCAGTGTGTCTGATTGCGGGGCCGAGGGATGTAGTTATTGTGGACAAGGCATTAAGTATCTTACTTCAAATCCCAGTCCTGGAGTATCTCGATCTGTCTATTCAACATTTTCTTCAACACAGTGAGGGGCAAAAACAGTTCAAATTGGAATATAGCAAGGATGATCTTGTGAAGTTTAGCAAGATTTTGAGCTCTCACTTCAGAAAAAGGTGGTTGAGTGTGAAGAAGAAAAAACCTAAAGCAAAAGGTGATGCTAGTTCACCTAGGTGTAAAACTTCTAAGAAGGGTAGAATTCTAGACACCATTCAAGAAGAGGTTGACATATCGGCTACCACTAGTGAAGATTGCGTGTCTTTTGCTGTAGAGTGGGCACACCAGAGCCTGCCTCTTCCCCAGCATTGGGTACTGAGTCCTATTAGTATGATCGGGGATGGTGATTATGCCCCAAGTGCTTCCAATAGAGCCAAGCCTCTGCAGGATCCAAAGGAATTTTTGGAAGTTGCCAAAGCTGGTCTTTTCTTTCTGTTAGGAATTGAAGCAATGTCCACAAAACTTTCAGATGAGGATCATTCCCCACTTCTGAGCTTACTGCTAGTCTGGAAATTACATTCGCTCTCTGTGGTCCTACTCAGTGGGATGGGTGTGCTTGAAGAGGATAGGAGCAGGAATGCCTATGAAGCATTGCAGATTCTCTATGGGAAATGTCTCAATGAACTAAGTTTCAGTAGAAGCAGTGCAGCTGCTATGCTGAATGGAAAGGTTTCGCAGCCTGAAATTGGGAATTACGGCAAGGATTTGCTGAGGTTTCGATCTGAGATCCACGAGAGTTACCCCTCGTTTGTTGAAACTCTTGTGGAGCAGTTTGCTTCAATATCTTATGGTTGTTTACCATATGGACGACAAATTGCCATTTATTTGCATCGTCAGGTTGAAGTACCTGTGCGACTAGCTGCTTGGAGTGCATTGTCGAATGCTCGTGTTCTTGAACTTTTGCCTCCTTTGGATAAATGTATTGCTGACGCTGGCGGATACCTTGAACCTACTGAGGTAATACTAGTGAATGTTGGCTTTTTTGGTCAATTTTAGTTGTATTGAGTAACCCAGAATAATGTGGAAAGCATCTCTATATTTGATTGCTCTCTGCTGACAGAGTTATAAGCTTTAAAAAAAATCACCAGGAGAGATTCATTTTATTGCCGATTGATACTTTAAACAGATTTGACCGTACCTTGCTGGCTCATTGAAGAGGATGATGAATCTTTTCATCTGGTTTTTTAGTTGTTTAAGTTATTAGACCTCCAATAGAGTGTTTTTAAAATTTTGGTCTTTGTTTTATTTTTCTTTTTAAGGCTGTGGTTTGGTGCCATTATCCACTGCTTAGGATGTTTTTGTTCTATGCAGGACGATGATGGTGTCTTAGAGGCATATGTTAAGTCCTGGGTTTCTGGAGCCCTTGACCGAGCTGCAACTCGCACTTCAATGGCATATACTATTGTTATACACCATCTGTCGTCTTTCATTTTCAGCAGTTGTTCTGGAGAGAAGCTTTTCCTACGGAATAAATTTGTGAAGTCTCTGTTAAGGGATTATTCAAGGAAGCAGCAACAGCAGGTATGCAAATTATACTCAGTTCTGGCATAGGTTAGAAGATCACAAACTAGTATGATTCCTTCATTCCCCATTATTTCCATAACACTTCTCTTTTTCGTTCTCTTTTTTTTTTATAAAAAAATTAAATAAAAAAACTCCGCGTGTTGCTTGTATTTTCATGATCTTTTCTCAGTGTGTTCGTACTGTTAGGGTTGGTTTGGTTATTGGTAATGCAAGGAATGGGAATGAGGTATAAGTAAAAAAAAAAAAAAAAACAGTGGACAAATGTAAATACAGCGATTCATTGTTAAAAATGGTAATATTCCCATTCTTTTATTTTTATATCCAGGGTCTCATTGAGTACAAAAGTGATAGAATATAGGAAATTAGATCCCTAAATTTTATAGTTGACCATTGTAAATTCCACCAATTGAATATGGAAATGAACATGAAGTATTCTCGTATTCCCATTTCTGTATTTCCTATAACCAAATGGCTTCTAAGTGAAGAGGGTCTCATTGAATACAAAAATGATATAATGTAGGAATTTGGGTCCCGAAATTTCATAATTGAGCATTGTAAATTCCCCCAAATGAATATGTAAATGAACATGAAGCATTCTCTTATTCCAATTTCTGTGTTTTCTATAACCAAACGGCCTCTAAATGTAGAGGGTTGTTGTGTGTAGTTGACACCCATCTCGTGAACACTTGCAATATCTAATATGAGAGCCTTGAGGGGAGTTAATCAGTCTGCAAACCTTGACGAAGGATGAAGGTGCCTTAGCGGGCAGTCATTTTACGTAAAACATCTTTTACGTCCGTCATGACATCAATCCTATTTGGATTATCATGTTTGACTGATCCGTTGTATCGACATTTTGACATTGTCATGTTGATTAATGATGTGCTGGAAAGGTAAATTTCAATTAGAATAGGCCAGGAAATAACTAACTACACTATAAGTGTCGGCTAGATGAAGCTCCCATGAAGAATGTGAATTAGATGTGGTTGGAGAGAAGAAAGAAATGGATCTAGGAAAATTTAAGTGAAGTGATGAAAAATAATTTAAAATTGCTTCCGTCCTTGAAGGCTATTGCATTAAATCAAACAAAATTACAAAAACAGATTCGGATAATCAACCATATTTTGTAGGATTTATGGCATTATTGTTGTATTCAATCGTCTATAACTTCATCAATGCCTGCATATTATGTGTGAAGTGAAGCGGAGCCACGGAAATACAATTAATCTTCAGTTCATCAAATGATATGATTGCAGGGAATGATGCTGGATTTAATTCAATATGACGGCTCACCCACTTCCCTCGGGAAGCTTAAACAAAATCAAGATCTTCCATCTCAGACCGGCCTCATAGCTGGAAGGTTTCAAAATCTAACAGAAGCTTGTGAAGGAAATTTCTCTCTCTTGTCTGAAGTGAAGAAACTCGAGTCATCCTATATGAACAAGCCGGTCTCCTGATGCACTGAAAATAATCTCCTGGAGAGAGCATTCTATGCACCATTTTTTTCCCAGAGGCAGGACAACGGAGCACGATTCTTCAACAGTTGAATGTATTTTCCTGCGATGCTGTGTTGCAGTGACACTGATTCGAAGCTGATGCTGGAAATTCGGAACAAAGGGATACATGTCGAGGATGATACGGAGGGTTAGATGTCTACGACGACTGTAGATGGCTGATAGTTGACAACAGTGGCTTGTACAGAATTAAATTGCCTTTTTAACTTATGTAGATCTTTCTTCATCCCTGGGGCTCTATGTTTCCTTTGGAATTTTGAGGAAATGAGGAAGAAATTAAAAAAAAAAAAGAGGAAAAATTAAATTGAAAATGTTCAATTATGTTGTAGCTGCTGCTCTTTAGATGCTTTTCTGACCATTTCTCCTAAGTCTTTTAGTTTTCAAATAGAACTATCTCATTCTATGATGAGATAAACAGTTTCAATTTCTTTCAACATTAGTCATTTGCTTTAAATTCAATCAAAATTAATTATTTCAGAATTTTAGGAATGATGTTTTGTCACTTGTTTTTAAATGAATTGGTAAAATGCTTTATTTCTAAATTTGTTGTTTTTTAAAGTTTATTTGCAATTTTATTTTAATGTAAAGTTTATTTATAACTCTTTTTTTTTATTTACATTTAAGTTTTGTTCTTGGTTTTTTTTTTTTATTTTCGAAGTTATATTATGTGCATAATATTCTCTCAAATATCATTAAAAACTTCAAATTGACCCTTCTTTATTTTTTTTATAATTTAAGAACTTTTTTAACATTACAAGTATATTAATATGACTCAAAATTAATAAAATAAAGTTGAAAAAAAAAAAAAAATTGAGAATAAACTTTTTTTTTTTTTTAAAAAAGTTGAGAATAAAATTTGAAAATATATAAAAAAATGATAATATTAAACTATTGCCATCTGACCAAGTAAAATAAAATCTCAGCAAAAAGAAAAAGAAAACGAAAAAGGAAAAGGCGGAGGACATGGATTTTATCTTTCCTGACCTTCCTCCTTCCCCAAACACTCCCCAACATTGGTGGTTGGCTGGACGACTGCATAGCATAACAATCTCTATGGCGGCTTTGTTCGCTGCGACGCTGTCGCTTCAGCCGCTGTACCTTCCCAGGACTCAGTCAAATCGTCCCCGTAGCTTTATCACCTCATCATCTTCTTCAGCAATGGCCAGTCCGTCAGCTGCCAAATTTGATCTGCGCACCTATTGGACGACCCTGATTAGGGAGATCAATCAGAAACTCGACGAAGCCATCCCGGTTTCCTACCCAGAACAGATCTACAACGCCATGCGATACTCCGTATTAGCCGACGGTGCCAAACGAGCCCCTCCGGTCATGTGCGTCGCTGCCTGTGAACTCTTCGGCGGAAATCGCCTTGCCGCCTTCCCTACTGCCTGTGCCCTTGAAATGGTATGCTGCTGGAAATTCCTTTCTGGCTCTCTTTCTTGTTTGTTAAATTATCTGCCGCCGTGTTGTCTGATCGTTAGTTAGTATTGCTTCCCTCTTTCCTTTGGGTTCCGAATTTGCAAATTTCAATAGTATGCAGTAGGTAGGTGTCTCCTAATTTAGGAAATTGTGATCATGGACGGTCCTCTTTGATATGAACTATTTGTTCCCTGCACTTCAGTAAAAAAAAAAAAAAAAGAAGAAGAAATATAGATAAAAAGAGTGCGTGAGAGGGAGGGGAAACTCAGTTTTTGATGGATGACCAATTCTTGTACGGTTTTGGGTCACTTTCCAGTGAATCCTATACCCGTTGGCGTATCATGCAGAGGCACGCTCAGGCGGAAATGTCAAGCAAGGGTCAGCCGAGGATCAATTGACGGTCGACTGAGTATCAGAGTTCACTGGAGGTCCGTAAGATGTTCATCTGAGGTTAGCTGAGTGTCGTCCGAGTGATAGCCGAATGATTGGAGTCACTGGAGGATTGTATAAGGCTAGTGAAAGGATTGGCCGAGCGAAAGCAATCTGCATGTGGCAAGCGTAGGATAGACGGTTGTGCTCCAATCTATGTAGGAACAGCACATGGAAGGTACATATGCATAAATTGCCCAAAGAGGTCACGCCCAAACCACATGAGGAGCACGTGTATCTGTACTGCTATGAAAGCTCCTGTGTGGTTTGCTATGGTTACAGGAGAGAAAGAAGATGAAGAGAAAAAAAGAAAGAAGAGGAAGATTCACTCATCCGTTTTTTATTCAATTCGTGATATCGTTTTTGCTGATCTTGGATATGTTGTCCTTGGTGTCGTGGAAGAACATTTTATTATCATTTTTTTCGTTTGTTTCTTATATTCTTTTATTATCAAATCTAGTATTATAAGATATTGTCTTTATATTATTAGGTTTTTATAACAGGTATTTACCATCTAGTGGATATTTTCAAATTTATAGTCCCATGATTTTTTTTCTCGTTTTCAAATGATTTTTTCACATAAACTATTGTGCCTCTTTATTTGTAATTATGTTTTTACAATGTGCATTATCATATCATCTCTCACGGCTTCAAACAAAGGGTTCGAAAATAATATTTATAGAGATTATGTCTCAACTTTGTAAATAAAGTTTCGATATCTGAATCCCAACAAGTGGTATCAAAGATAAATTATTATGTTAAGACTTGTTTGAACTAGTGGAGGGTGGTAATACAATAATTTGATTGAATGATACAAACTATAATATTTGGAAGATCAAGATGAAATGTCTACTGTTTATTAAAGTAATGCATCTTTCAATATTTGCTACCTAAAAGTTTGAATCAAAATTTGATGAAGAGTAGGCTTTTGAATATGAGCAAATTTGTAGGTACATTCGATAATTTGTTAATGATAATATTTATAACCAGATCCATAATGAAAACACGCATTCGTGATCACATCAGAGAAGTCAGGCGCTTTACGCCCAAAGGCTGGTAATAATAATCTGTATCACTTGATGAAATTAATGCTAGCGAGATAGAGTGAAGACTATTCTATAAGCAACCATTTAAACAAGTTCCAAGGATATATTGACCGATTGAGTGACATGAGTATCAAATTTGATGACAAGTTATTGAGCTTTTAGTTATTGACAACACTACTATATTCGTGGGAGGTTATCCGAATTATCATTGCCTACACTGTTCCTAATGATATAATGACATTGTACATGGCCAAGGGTGCAGTTTTTAACGATGAGATGAGTAGGAGGTTACAAGGCTCCATGTCCTCGCACTCGTGGCTAATCGGGTTTCGACCACGGAGTCACGAAAGAGGCAAGGGAGAGGCCCCAAGTCGGGGTCTAAGGCAAGAGAGAAGAGTTGAAGCTAATGTAAATAAGGATATCAAAAACTGAATGCCACTATCAGAGGAAAAAGGTCATATTAAGAAGATTGTTATAAGTGAAAGTCGGTGAAAACGAATAACGGTAACAAGAAGGAAGCTGAGACGTCCGCGAGACGAGGAGAGAGTTTCGATTGTTACCAAGTCCGATCTTGTATGCAAAGATAAAGATGTAATCAACTTGGCTGATCATGAGGTAAAGTAATTGATAGTGGTGCATCCTTCCATGTTACGTCTAGAAAGGAATTCTTCACATTTTATACTCCCGGTGATATTGGAGTATTGAAGATGGAAAATTGTCTCGGCTTTTGTCGTGGAATTGCGTAAATGATATGTGTTTAACCATCTGGAGTCTGAGGATGGTACAAAGTTGGTGTTAAGGATATACGACACATTTCGGATATCCAGTTGAGTCTTATTTCAACAGGTAAGCTTGATAACAAAGGGTTTTACAACATTTTTATAAGGGCGCATGGAAGCTTACTAGAGTTCCCTAGTGGTGGCCTGTGGAAAGAAAGTTTTCAATTTGTATGTGTTTTGAAGTCTCGATCTCAGTTGGAGATATACTTGTGGCTAAGAGTGATGAGTCGTCTGACTTATGGCACAAACGTCTAAACAACATGAACGAGAAAGGGCTCAATTGCCTAGCAAAGGATAACCTTCTTCTAGGTGTAAAGGAGGCAAATTTGAAGACATGCCCTCATTTTTTGGTCGGGAAACAATGAAGAGTTTTATTTTATAGAAACCCATCAATTATGTAGACAAGTCTCCTTAAGCTCATACATATCGACATATATAGTCCTCTCAAGGTTGAAACACTCAAATATAGCACTTCATAACATTCATTGAGATGATTATTTCAAGAAATTATGGGTGCATCCCTGAAAGTAGAGGATCAATCTCCAATATCTTTGAATGCCACTTCAGAGATACTTTAGTCAAAGGCAAACGAGAAGAAATCAAGGCATGACCGAATAACAATGATGGAGAATACATTAGAATTTTGGTCATAGTCGCCTAGAAATGCATCAAATACCACATCAAAAGACTTCCTCAAGACACCACAACTAAATGGGTTTGGTAGAGAGGATAAATCGACGTTGATTGATAAAAAGTTTGTTGTGTACTTTGGTGGCTCTCTCTAGCACGTTTGAGGGAAAGCTTTGAATACGAGAAAGGGCTCATGCAATCAATCTCTTCTATCTCTTCTAGCGGTGCTCTAAATGGTGATATGCTAGATTCAATGTGGTTTAGAAAGGAGGTCTAACCCTACAACCACTTGTGATGGTTCAGAAGGTCCAAGTCTTTTGTTACATTTCAAAGGACGAAGAGGTCCAATCTTGGAAATGAAGATGGACAATGCATCTTTTTCAAGCTACTAAATGGTTTGATAGGGGATAATGACTTTGGTTATTGGTTCTATGACTCGATAGAGAAGAAGTTTGTTAGCGGTTTAGAGATGGTATTTCCGATTGAAAATGAGGCCATTGAGAATATCGAAAGTGTGGAAGGTGATCTCTAACAAAGACAATGACCGTCTTTGCGGCATGAATCCTAAGCTTTTGACACTGATGCCAATTCAAATTGAAGATGGTACTCAGGGCATCATGAAGGCAATAGAAACCGCGAGATTTTCACTTTTAGTGAGACAGATGATGCTGATATGGATATTGATGCTCAAAATGATATTCATCATGATGTTCCCGGACCTACACTGACTATCCCACTCTAACGATCCATGAGAAGTTAACGTCCCTCTTTGTGCCTATCGGCTGACAAATATATGTTACTTATCAATAGCGGTGAACCTGAGTACTTTAATAAGGTTGTGGAGGATAAACGAAAGGCAGAGTTGATGGAAGCTATACAAGACAAAATGAAGTCCTTGCATGAAAATCACTTTTGCGAGTGGACTAAATTGCCTGAAAGCAAACAGTTATTAAAAAGCAAGTTTTTCACCTGAAACTTGACAAGAACAATTCTTAACCAAAGTACAAGGCAAAACTTGGTTCATTTTGTTAAGGATTTTAGTTAACGGAAGTGGATTGATTTTGAAGAGATTTTCTCCTGTTGCGGAAGATGTCCCCATCCGAAGTTGTTCTCGGGACTAGCCGCAACCTTCCATCTAGAAATTTAATAACTAGATATATGGATGGCTTTCCTCTATGGTGATCTTAAAGAGAAAATTTACATAAAGTAACCGGATGAGTTGAAGAGTCGGATTGAATTTAAAGAAGAGTCTTTATGGGTTGAATTCCAAACACTCGGAAGAGGACTTTGTCGTCATACGCTCGCTGAGCGGAAACCGGGAGGAAGTCAAGGCCGTGAGGAGCGCATAACGAGGCGAGTACACTGACGCTTTGATGCCTACCGCAGCTCATGGCATCAAACATCGAAGACTTCCACCAAAGACGCCATAAACAACGGGAGGTTTGAGAGGGATGAATCGCACTCGAAAGATAAGGTGCATGCCGCCGTTCCAGGCAAGGTCAAGGAGGATCTTTCTGGGGCCGAGGCCTTGAGAACGGCCGCCATGGGCATAACCGGCCGCCCGCAAGCCTCCGCACTGGGAAGTTCTAGCTGGCTGACGAGGAAAGAACAACAAGATAAATATTCATGACTTCTACTGCAAGGCCTTTGGCTCCATGTTCCGAGAGAGACGAGAGGACTAAACCGAGCCAAAGACGCTACAACCGTGTCTTTCGGGCTATGGTGAGGAGGATTTCGGGGTGGCTGTGCTTTGGTGACCCAAAACAAGGAAGTCTGTTCGATCTCGACGTGGTCTTCGCTAGTATCAGACCAGAGGACATCGAGAAAAAATGAAGTCCCCTTCTAGCATTCCTTCTCTCGACGGATACATGGAGATTGAAACCGGCCCGTCCCAGGGCTCTCTTGTATCCGATGTCCCTGATTGCAGGATCACAACTGTGATCGTGCAAGTGCAAGCGCCGGATTGTACAGATGAGGCACTTTACAGATGAGGCGGCCCCCTGTGGAGATTCGCTGTCCAGACGAGACGCCCGTCTGCTGGCCTTCCCCACCTGTGAGTACGTCCTCCCTACCGAAGGCCGGGAACTCGAGATTTGAACGAGGCCGTTAGGGCACTCAAAAGGATGAATGGTTGGAAGGCCATGATGAAGAAATGGCCTCCTCCATGAAAATCACACCTTGGAGTTGGCTACATTGCCCAAGGGGAAGAAGGCTCAAGAACAAATGGGTCTTCCGCTCAAGGCAACCGAGGACCCGAGCGCGCCCAAGACACAAGGCACGACTTGTAAATAAGGATTGTCAACGAAAGGGCTGGATTATGAGATTAGCTGCTAGAAGATGTTCTCATCTGCTTGGGTGCTCGGATCGGCAAAGCAGCTGGGCTGACCTCGAGGTCGAGCAATCAGATGTCCGACGGCCTTTCTCCACGCGAGATCTGTATAAGAGATCTATACGGAGCAACTTGTGATTTGCTTTGAAGTTAAAGGAAAGGAGGGACTTGTTCGCCGTTTGAAGAAGAGCTTGTAATGGTCAAGCAAAGTCTGAGATGCTGGTACCTAAGTTCGAGCCCACATGTCAAGCAAGGTTATCATATAAGACTCTCTGACCACCGTGTCTTTGTGCGTAAGTTCTCTGACAACGATTTCACATATCCTTCCTCTTGCATGTGGACGACATGTCAGGTCATTCATTTAATAGTGCCTTGACCAGGAGTCAAGAAGCAACCTGGGACAGCTTTTCGCCACGTAAAGACCTCTGACCGCGAAATGCATTCTCGAATCGACTTCTCGCCACCGAGAGGCAAGAAGCTTTGGCCGCCCAGAGGGCGGCATTGAAAGTGGTGTCAAAGATTCAATACCATGTCCAGCTGCCAAAGACACCACCGGCCAACCATTTCAGACCGAGTGAAGGGCAGTTGTCCGTCCTGACACCGAGAAGGCGCGCATGAGTAAGGTTCCTACTCCTCGGCCGCTGCGCCCCATGTACGCGCCGTGTGTACGCGGCCTGACGTTGCACATGCGGCTGGCCTTGTGAGCAGAGCCACAAACCTGTGACGGGAGCATTGGTCCGCGGTGAAGTGGATCTTCGATATTCGCGCTGACCTCCAAGGTGGGTTCGATGTTCGAGAAGAGAAGCCTCGGCCGATTGCGTACACCTGACGCAGAGATATATCGCCGGGACGCTGGATTCTAGAAATCAACGTCCTGACATCATGAAGTTTGCGGGAGGGGCGGTCTCCTGGCGCCCGGGTTACAGTATAAAGGGCCGCTTCTTCGACCACCGGAGGTGACCATCACAGCTGACCGAGGCCCGCAAGGAAATGCTATGGATGAAAAGGTTCGGCCCAAGAATCGCCCAAGCGTGCAAAGAGGCTGCGACGGTATCCTTTTGCGATATCGAGTGCCATTCACTTGTGCAAAACTCCTCATTCCATTCTTCTGGCCAAAGCACATCGGGACGTACATATCATCGGGTGAGGGATGTTTTTTGATGATGGGCAAAATTTATCAATTGGAAAGGTCCGATCGGAAGACAATGGCTCCTGGACATGTTAACCAAGATTTGCCAAAGGGTTTGAAGTTGTTGTGACATCGTTGCTCGAATACCACTCCCACTCCTGGGTCACAGGGGAAGTTTCCGTCGGGTCACTCCCGAGTGGCTATGTCCGCGACCTACTGAATAATGGACGCAGGACTTTGCTCGCGCGTCATGTCCGAGAAGACTCGACGAGGACTCCATCCACGCGCGCTGGATTTTCTCCTCATTAACGACCGCAGTTGTTAGTCAAACGCGCCACAACTCTGGTTGTGGCTGGTGGCTCGCCAGCGTATACCGGGCAAAGGTCTGGTCGCTAAAATTTAGTACAGTGGCCGGGTAGCCTCCTAGCTCAATAGCATATATATATTATTTACTACGTATATATATATGGGGTGGTTTCGAGATCATTTATTATCATTAAGTGTGAGTTGTGGGTCAGGCTTGAGCAACCATTTCAGGAGACTCGAGAGAGTAAACACTTAGAGAGTAGAGTTGTACACTCGAGATCGCTTTTCAATGACCAAGGTAGCTAACACTGTAAACAATCATTTTATAAACAGATTCTTTCGTGCTTTTCCCTACTTATGTATGCCTACCGTTAAACTCGTTGCTCCATCTCACATCACCACGTCCGTCCGAGAGCCTTTGCTCTCCTGCTCCTGCCCGAAGCAGTCCGCCTTCTGGCCCGCCGCTTTTGCTCCAACACACCGACGGTCGACCGAGTGAATGTAGGGTTCACCGAGGTCCGTAAGATGTTCATCTGAGGTTAGCTGAGGTCGTCCGAGTGATAGCCGAATGATTGGAGTCACTGGAGGATTGTATAAGGCTAGTGGAAAGGATTGGCCGAGCGAAAGCAATCTGCATGTGGCCAGTGTAGGATAGACGGTTGTGCTCAATCTGTAGGAACAGCACATGGAAGGTACATATGCATAAATTGCCCAAAGAGTCACCCAAACCATGAGGAGCACGTGTATCTGTACTGCTATGAAAGCTCCTGTGGTTTGCTATGGTTACAGGAGAGAAAGAAGATGAAGAGAAAAAAAGAAAGAAGAGGAAGATTCACTCATCCGTTTTTTATTCAATTCGTATATCGTTTTTTGCTGATCTTGGATATGTTGTCCTTGGTGTCGTGAAGAACATTTTATTATCATTTTTTTCTCGTTTGCTCTTATATTCTTTATTACTCAGGTCTAGTATTATAAGATATTGTATCTTTATATTATTAGGTTTTTATAACCAGTATTTACCATCTAGTGGATATTTTCAAATTTATAGTCCCATGATTTTTTTTCTCATTTTCAAATGATTTTTTTACATAAACTATTGTGCCTCTTTATTTGTAATTGTTTTTTTACAATGTGCATTATCATATCATCTCTCACGGCTTCAAACAAAGGGTTCGAAAATAATATTTATAGAGATTATGTCTCAACTTTGTAAATAAAGTTTCGATATCTGAATCCCAACAAGTGGTATCAAAGATAAATTATTATGTTAAGACTTGTTTGAACTAGTGGAGGGTGGTAATACAATAATTTGATTGAATGATACAAACTATAATATTTGGAAGATCAAGATGAAAATGTCATTGTTTATTAAAGTAATGCATCTTTCAATATTTACTACCCAAAAGTTCGAATCAAAATTTGATGAAGAGTAGGCTTTTGAATATGAGCAAATTTGTAGGTACATTCGATAATTTGTTAATGATAATATTTATAACCAGATCCATAATGAAAAACACGCAATATCACTGTGGGAGAAGCTTGAAGCGCTTTACGCTTCAAAGGCTGGTAATAATAATCTGTATCACTTGATGAAATTAATGCTAGCGAGATAGAGTGAAGACTATTCTATAAGCAACCATTTAAACAAGTTCCAAGGATATATTGACCGATTGAGTGACATGAGTATCAAATTTGATGACAAGTTATTGAGCTTTTAGTTATTGACAACACTACTATATTCGTGGGAGGTTATCCGAATTATCATTGCCTACACTGTTCCTAATGATATAATGACGGTGCATATGGCCAAGGGTGCAGTTTTTAACGATGAGATGAGTAGGAGGTTCTGAGGGCTCCATGTCCTCGCACTCGGAAGCTAACTGGGTTTAGAGTCACGAGAAGAGGCAAGGGAGAGGCCAAGTCCTGGGAGAGAAGAGCGAAGCCGGGCTCGAAATAAGGATATCAAAAACTTGAATGCCACTATTGTAGGAAAAAAAGGTCATATTAAGAAGATTGTTATAAGTGAAAGTGTGAAAACGTAGACGGTAACAAGAAGGAAGCTGAGACGTCGCGAGACGAGGAGAGAGTTTCGATTGTTACCAAGTCCGATCTTGTGTGCGAAGATAAAGATGTAATCAACTTGGCTGATCATGAGATAAAGTAATTGATAATGGTGCATCCTTCCATGTTACGTCTAGAAAGAAATTCTTCACATTTTATACTCCCAGTGATATTGGAGTATTGAAGATGGAAAATTGTCTCAGGTCGTGAATTGCAATGACATGTGTTTAACCATCGGTAATGGTGCAAAGTTGGTGTTAAGGATATACGACACATTTCGGATATCCAGTTGAGTCTTATTTCAATAGGTAAGCTTGATAACAAAGGGTTTTACAACATTTTTTATAAGGGCGCATGGAAGCTTACTAGAGTTCCCTAGTGGTGGCCTGTGGAAAGAAAGTTTTCAATTTGTATGTGTTTTGAAGTCTCTATCTCAGTTGGAGATATATTTGTGGCTAAGAGTGATGAGTTGTCTGACTTATGGCACAAACGTCTGAACAACATGAGCGAGAAAGGGCTCAATTGCCTAGCAAAGAATAACCTTCTTCCAGGTGTAAAGAAGGCAAATTTGAAGACATGCCCTCATTTTTTGGTCGGGAAACAATGAAGAGTTTTATTTTATAGAAACCCATCCACTAGGAAGACAGATCTCCTTAAGCTCATACATATCAACATATATAGTCCTCTCAAGGTTGAAACACTCAGCATAGCACTTCATAACATTCATTGATGATTATTTCAAGAAATTATGGGTGCATCCCTTGAAAGTAGAGGATCAATCTCCGAATATCTTTGTACAGTTTCATACTTTAGTTGAAAGGCAAACGGAGAAGAAATTGAAGCATGTCTGGAATAACAATGATGGAGAATACATTAGAGCATTTGGTCATATAGTCAGTCGCACGAAATACCACATCAAAAGACTTCCTTGAAGACACCACAACTAAATGGTTTGGTAGAGAGGATAAATTGGACGTTGATTGAAAAAGTTTGTTGTGTACTTTTGGTGGCGAAGCTCTCTAGCACGTTTTGAGGGAAAGCTTTGAATACAGTGGCTCATGCAATCAATCTCTCTTCTATCTCTTCTAGCGGTGCTCTAAATGGTGATATGCTAGATTCAATGTGGTTTAGAAAGGAGGTCTCCTACAACCACTTGTGATGGTTCAGGTCCAAGTCTTTTGTTTACATTTCAAAGGACGAGAGGTCCAATCTTGAAATGAAGATGTGACAATGCATCTTTTTTGGCTACGGGGATAATGACTTTGGTTATTGGTTCTATGACTCGATAGAGAAGAAGCTTGTTAGGTTTAGAGATGGTATTTGTTGAAAATGAGGCCATTGAGAATATCAGCAAAGTGTGGAAGGTGATCTCTAACAAAGACAATGACCGTCTTTGCGGCATGAATCCTAAGCTTTTGACACTGGATGCGATTAAAATTGAAGATGGTACTCGTGGCACTCGCTAAGGCAATAGAAATCACAGATTTTCACTTTAGTGAGACAGATGATGCTTGATATGGATATTGATACTCAAAATGATATTCATCATGATGTTAGGGCCTACACTCGACTATCCCATCTAACGATCCATGAGTAGTTAACGTCCTCTTTCAGCCCTATCGGTGACAAATATATGTTACTTTATCAATAGCGGTGAACCCGAGTACTTTAATAAGATTGTGGAGGATAAACGAAGCGAGTTGATGGGGCTTCTCTACAAGACGAAATGAAGTCCTTGCATGAAAATCACTTTTTCGAGTGGACTAAATTGCCTAAAAGCAAACAGGTATTAAAAAGCAAGTTTTTCCTCTGAAACTTGACAAGAACAATTCTTAACCAAAGTACAAGGCAAACTTGGTTGGTTGTTAAGGATTTTAGTTAATGGAAGTGGATTGATTTTGAAGAGATTTTCTCTCCTGTTGTGAAGATGTCCCCCATCCGAGTTGTTCTCGGACTAGCCGCAACCTTCCATCTAGAAATTTAATAACTAGATATATGGATGGCTTTCCTCTATGGTGATCTTAAAGAGAAAATTTACATAAAGTAACCGGATGAGTTGAAGAGTCGGATTGAATTTAAAGAAGAGTCTTTATGGGTTGAATTCAAACACTCGGAAGAGGACTTTGTCATCCTTCTGCTCCATGTAGATGATATGTTCATTGTAAGATAGAATGCCTCTGGATTGCTAAGTTAGAAAAGTAACTTGGGAAGTCTTTTATCGTGAAAAACTTAGGGTCTACAAAGCAAATTCTTAGTATAAAAATCATTGCTCCAACATATCAAAGTTTAAACCGGTAAGTAGTCCATTTGCTAATTACCTCAAATTGAGGATTTGGCAAAGTCGTTTTATGGATGATAAGAAGGCTGGTATGAGGCATACTCTCTACTTTTTGTCCATTGGTAGTTTGATATATGGGATGGTGTGTACGAGATTAGATATAACTTATATGGTTGGAATTGTCATTCAATTCCTTTCCAACCTCAAAAGGGACATTGGTCGATAGTGAAATGTATATTGATGTTTCTTCGGTAAACTTCAAAGATGTGTTTGTGCTTCAAAAATGACAAGCCGCTCTTGGCGAGGTACTCTAATGTTAACATAGTGGGCGACACTGACTCTTATAAGTCTACTTCAGGTTACCTGGTTATGTTTAAGAGAGGAGTTGCGTTTTAACAGTCAATGCTACAAAGATATGTTGCTCTTTGCCACCGAAACTCAATGCATTATGGTGACAGAAGCGAATAAGGAAATATTATGGTTGAAGAAGTTTATTCAAGAATTTGGCTTCAAGTAAGAGCTATATGTGTTATTTTGTGATAACTAAAGTACTATTCACCTTTGCAAGAACTCATTATTTCATTTTAAATCGAAGCAAATTGATATTCAATATCATTCTGTTGCGTTCCAGATTCCGACCTCTGTACAACGACAATGTATGATGACGCCACGCACCTGCCGGAGTTCCCCTGCGAACGGAACCGGTGCAATGTAGATATTTGAGCGTGAAAAGATGAAGAGAGAGAAAAAAACACACCGAGATTTACGTGGGAAGCCTCCCCTTGAATGAGGAGGAAAAACCACGGGGCTCAAGGCCTGGAGAATACTTCACTATGGGTGGAAGGATTACAAGTACAAGTTGTGGGATTATTCTCCCTTTCTCTCACAATATTCATTTAGAATTTTCCGAATCCTTTTCGGTGTCCTCAGTTTGGGTATTTATAGTGTGAGATTTTTCCTTAAGAGAAGCCCGCGTGGTAACGGGGGTGCCTATGTTAGGAGGCTATCCACCTCACCCATTGAATGACGACATCTTGTGTCGGGCACTAAGGCGTGTGCGGGGAGGCATTATTAATCATGGAGACGGGCGTATCGCAGAGAGGTTGCGTGCTCCTTGGTAACAATGAAGTTTCTGGGCTGGCGCTTTTGGCCGTTCCTGAAATGGTCCTCGTCCTTAAGCTGCGTATCTGGCCTTCTTACAAGTCCGCAGACTCACTGAGAGAGATAGTCCTCGAACATCAGCTGCACTCTTGATCAACGAAGGATCTTTGGTTCCTCGTGGAATGTCCTCGGGCTGTTACGTCAAGCATTGACCTCTCGGGGCGATCCAGGCCCATAGGAGCGTCTGATATCCTCGGACTTTTGTGCTAAAATAAGGTCTCGGTCGCCTTAGCCCTCTTGGCCTCTTTGGCTCAGAATCGTCCTTTGGGGGCGTACTTTATGGGCCCCGCAGTATTGGAACCCAACACATTCGATGAGGCATGTAATTGACTGGTGTCAACGGGCGCTTTTCAACAAAGTCAGACCGAAACAATCGGAGGACGTGATGATAAATGTGGTGTAAAGGGCATGCCAATGATAGCGAGGATGGTGATGGCTCCCACAAGGTCATGAAGGGAAATCAGATCGATTTTGTGTCACTTTCTCTTTGAATACTATTCTCGTTGACGTAGCCGTGCGAGAGGCATGTCAAGTGAAGAGACATCAGCAATGATCAGCCAAGCGTCAGAGTTAAGTAGACATTTGTGCAATGTTCGTCTAAGGTTAGCCGAGAGTCCTTTGAGTGATAGTTGAATGTTGGGAGTCATGGGAGGATCATACAAGGTTAGTGCGAGAATCAGCTGAGCGAAAGTTATTTGTGTGTGGTATATGCAGGATAGATAGTTGTGTGCCAATCCCTGTAGGAATAGCACATGGAGGGTACATGTGCGTGAATTGCCCAAAAAGAATTCACTTAATGCATATGAGGAGCACACGTGCACTTGTACTACAATAAAAGCTTCTGTGTGGTTTGCTAGGATTATAGGAGGAATAACAACTAATAGAATTGAATCTTTAAGCACAACACAGAGTGAAAAAGAAGAGGAGAAGAAAGAAAAGGAATAAGAGAAAGATTCACTTATTCATTTGATATTCAAATCGTGTTTCGTTTTTCGCTAACTTTGAATACGTTATTTTTTGTGTTGTGAAAAATATTTTACTGGTCATTTTCTTCTCTCTCATTGTTGTATTATGTATTGTTTGGGCTTTTCATTACAAGACTTTGTATCCTTGTGCTATTGGGTCTTTGTAACCAAAACTCACATTATAGTAGTTATTTTTCGGGCTTACAATCCAGTGATTTTTTTCTTTTAAAGGGGGTTTTTCGTGCAAAATATTGTATCTCTTTATTTGTATTTATTGACTTGCAATGTATATTATCATATCATTTCCTTACTAGTTCAAACAAAGGGTTTGAAAACAGTATTTGTAGATATTAGTTCTCGGCTTTGTGAGTAAAGTTTCGATAACTGAATCCCAACATTCTCCTCCAATTTCACTTGTTCTCTAGGTTGCTCAATGTGCCCTAATTTTTGATTGAATGGCATTTTCCTAGCTGAATTCTTGAATCTTTTCCTGCTTGGCAACTTCATAGATTTGATGCTATTCTAATTCATGTAATATTGGGATTAAGCCAACTTGTTTACCAATTTGTGATTTATGCGACACCTCTTCAACTAGATATGAAGAAGAATTACACCCAAAAGTGTAATACACTCCTAGAACAAGTAATCAAAGAGGAGCAGAAACTTCCATCAATTAAGAATTAGTGCCTGTTTCAAAAGCTCCCCATCATATCTTCTCCCTTTATAAATTATATAAGGGTTGGTAATCTCAAGGAGACTACCCTGTAATTAAGAATTGCCACTGATTACAACCTTGATTTCTTTGGTTAAAGGAGCATTGGCTATTTCTGAAAAATTTACTGAGCTGCTGCTCCTAAAACTGTCTCTGGATGTATTCTAGTTCGAGAATCAAAACTCTGAAGCTGCCTTCAATTTGGTTTTTCAAGGAAATGGTATGGGGTATATTTTTTGATTCACCAAAACTTTGATGAAGGGAGACCGAGGGCCATAAGCTAAATGATTAAATGACCAGTCTGTAGATCAATTTTCATTGCCACCAAAGAGGCTGCATGCAAAACTAAACTTACCTGATTGGTTTCCAAGTTTTTAGGCATATGATTTTCCAAGGTTTGGAATATAGTGTATGTTTGTGATCATTATATTTAGCATTGTGCACTGAAAGCTGAATAGCCTGCAACAACAACAATGAAAGCTTCAAATCTCAATAATGGGATGGATATGTGAATCCACTTATGCTATTCCATTTGATTTGGGGTATTTCTTTTGAGTGCAGAAACAAACTGAATGGCATCTATGTGTGCATTACGAGCATATTAGGAATAGATTGAGCAGAAAATGTATTCTGAATCACTCTGTTTGTGTTCAACAAAATATTTGTCTGTCTTTTGTCAGGTTCATGCGGCTTCGCTTATTCACGATGACTTGCCATGCATGGATGATGATTCATCTCGTCGAGGCCAGCCAGCAAACCACATTGTCTTTGGAGAGGGCATGGCGGTTCTTGCCGGGGATGCGCTTTTTCCTCTGGGTTTCAGTCACATTGTGAGTCACACGCGGTCTGACCTTGTGCCCGAGACCCGCCTCCTTCGAGTCATTGCTGAGATAGCCCGAGCTGTGGGGTCCACTGGCATGGCGGCCGGACAGTTCCTGGACCTAGAGGGAGGGCCAAACGCGGTGGACTCTGTGCAGGAAAAGAAATTTGGAGAGATGGCCGAGTGCTCAGCCGTGTGTGGTGGCCTGTTGGGGGGTGCGGACGATGATGAGATCCAACGGCTGAGGATGTATGGAAAGGCCGTGGGCATTCTGTATCAAGTGGTCAACGATGTCTCCCAAGAGATGAGTGGCGAAAATCGTGTCGGCCGGAAGAATAAGAAGGGGAAGAGCTATGTGAGCGTTTATGGCGTGGAGAAGGCCATGGAAGTAGCTGAGGACTTGCGTGGGCAAGCAAAGAGAGAGTTGGATGGCTTTAAAAAGTATGGGGAAAGGGTAGTTCCTCTTTACAGCTTCGTTGATTTTGCTGCAGATAGAGGCTTCAGTATCAGCAGCGACTCTGCTTGACAACTTCTCCACCATTGATTTTGATTGAGCCTGCGAGCTCATCTTACATGGTCTTCGTCTTAATCTTCCCTTACCTTATACGACTCTGCCTTTTGCTGTGTAAAATGCTGCTGAGTTTAAAGGCAAATGCTTGGTAATGCAAACTATGAAGTCTTTCATTTTCCATTGTTGATTTAGAGAATGTCATATCATTCTATGATATTATCAATTATTAAAAATTTGTGCAGACTGCACACTTCGATAGCCAATTAAATATAACTACTCACCATCATCTTATATAGTGGTCATTTAAAAGTGTGGTTGGATTTATTAGACGACCGAGTTGTGTGATGTGCATGAAATGGTGGCAGTTCATGCTAGAAAAAACTCAGTTAAATCTTTGATAAGGCAAGAATCATTATTCCTTGTGTTATGCTAGATTGTCGCAGGCAGCTTCTATGGTGGCAGGTGGCGGCCGATGTGAGTTCTTGTGGTGAGATTGAAGATTTTGAAGATCTGTGGAGGAAAAAAAAAAAAAACAGAATTCTTATTTAGTATTAGTTATATATATATATATATACTCATTTGTACACTATTTAGGATCAAGGTTATTCGACATGGTAGTTATCTAATATAGAATTTGACTTTAAACATCATTATTTAGTTCCTACGCTCCATAAACAATAAAATAAAAGCCTTGGCATCATCTTTAAAATGGTAGTTATCTAATATAGAATTTGACTTTAAACATAATTATTTAGTTCCTACGCTCCATAAACAATAAAATAAAAGCCTTGGCATCATCTTTAAAAAAATCTTTTGGTATTTAAATTAATTTATACTTAAATTATATTAAAATATTAAAAAGTTATTGACTTATACTTAAATCAATTTATGTATTAGGTGGTAACTAAGGATCAAGTTCATCAAAGGAGTTTGGAGGGATGGAGATGACTTAAGAGAGGAATATCTGCAGTGACCTAAAATTCTGAGATGCTTTTGATCTTATAAGTATGGAGAATGACTTTCTCAAAATACTTGTTAATTGACAATGAGAATATTGAACTCTACTAATGATGGGTACGGCCACGATAGATAGATAAGAGGTTTAAGTGTCAACGACTCAATGAAAGATACCTCTAAACCTATCAAACCAATGACGTAATATATGAATCAAGAAATACGACTTAAACAATTAAGTATTAAAATATCATAATGAACTGCTTAATGAGCAACTTTAGATGGCGGCTGCATCGATCCAATAATTGGTAGTCAAGCGATCTTGCTGTTGAATAAGAACAACTGTTAAATAAATAAGTAATGTCCATCGCCACTGAAAATATACCATACTCACGGATTGATTTAGAAGCTCATTGGCCAAGTGGTGCCGCTTACTATAAATTCTTTAAATCTCTTTAACAAATGATTGGTGATGTATTTATAATTAAATGGTCAAAATAGAGATTGAGCAGATGACAATTCATGAAAGGTTATGTATTCTAGGTCAATAGACAAACATAACTCTCCATGATTTGCATTGTATATCACTATGTTGTTCAATAATTTATTTTTCAGTCAACTAATTAAATTAGCATAATGATAATAAATAACATATATAAATAATATTATACAGCCGCTCTTCGATACCGTCAAACTAATTATGGATAAATAAATATACACTTTTACTAATTATGGACCATTTCACTATGCCATTAAACTATTAAGAAAAACTCTGAAAATTTGGCCTTTTCAAAATAATTTTTTCTATGGGCTACAAATATTATACAAGACTACTATTAGATATTGATGCACCATGAATTTAAATCTTAGACGGATTTGGGTTTAACTACTCCTTGGACTAGTACTAACGTTGGATCCGGTCTTCATCCACGTGAGTGGATCTTACATGTTATAATAAAAAATGAGTGTTTCGGAGAAAAACAAGGACTTTATTCTTTCGTTTTTCTCCTCCGATACCAGTCAGTCAGCTTTCTTTCAGAGATGAAGAAGGTAAAAATAGAATATGTTAGAGTTGATGTTAGGAAGGGGATTTTTGAGTTTAATTTGGAGGTATACTTGACGTGGAGTGGTTTTAGGTCGTAGTGTGTTCGTGGAGAATGGCTTTTTTGACTATTGGGTTCGTTGGGAACGAGCAATAAGAAAGATAATAGTAATGGGTTGCTTGAAAAATGGATTATTTGTGCGAGTTTGATCTCAAAAGAAAGCGTGCCTTTGAAATATGTCTCCGCGGTTTTTATAATTGTGGGACCTCGCCATCTTCCTTAGGTAGCAAGGCGGGCTGTCAACTGTCTAAGATGATCTTTTTCATCTATCGAGGGGATGTGAGCGTCATTTAGAGTTATAACGCTGGGAGGGAGGATTTCTTCCTCCGCGAAAATGTCTCATGTTGTCATTTAAGAGTGTTGACCGTCTTTTGGGCTTGTGGGATGCAATATTTTTGGGTTGATCGCCTATTTGGGACGGCCCACTCCAGCTACCTCCATCAGATATTCTAGACACAATTTAAATATTTATTTTAATATAATATTGTATCATTATATCTATTATTATATAAAATTATTATTATAAATAAATAGATAAAATATTATATTATTTAAAAATATTTGATAAATAGCCATAAGAAGAATGCAATTCATTATTGGGATGGTGCACAAAAAATAAGCAATAATATTTATATATTATTTTACATATATTTAGAGGGGATGTATTTCTTTTTATTTTTTATTTTCTATAAAAATAATTATATAAAAAATATCAATTTTTTTAAAAAGGGGGCGCCCACATAAATTCTATTATATTTTTGTGAAAATTCTGTCCGGACACGCCAATTATGAGCCTTACAAATTCCAAAGGCAGTAACCCTGGAAAAGTCCTTCGCTGGAATCTTCTTCGGCGCCGACCCCGCCGTAAGCGCCGTCTTCAAGATTAGGCGACTGCGGCCCCTGTAATATCCAAATTCGGGAATTAAACCGAAATCCGAGTTGTAATTATCCGACCCAATCGTAGTTAACGGGTCTAGATGCGGATCAAACCATCCCTCCAACGCCACGTCGTTATCCAACTGCGGCGTCCCTTCGGACTGATACCGCGAATGCGACTGCAAGACCACTCTCCTCCGCCGTCTGCGGAGGTTCCATCAGCATTGAATCATCCGGTTGATTATTTCGCTGCTGCTGCTGCTGCTGCTGCTGAGACGGTGCCACCATGTTGGCCCATCGGCCGGCCTCCAGCCGAATCTCCTCCACCGTCATCGACTGCCTGCGCATTATGTCAGGGGGGTTATCAGCGAAGTTAAACGTAGCGGAAGGGCCACGCAAGCAAAATTGAGCTGCGTCGAAGGCACGCGCCGCCTTCTCAGCCGTGTCGTAGGAGCCCAACCAGATGCGTTCCCGGCTGTGTGGCATACGGATTTCGGATACCCATTTGCCCCATCTCCGCTTCCGCACTCCCTTGTACCTTGACTGATTGTCGGCTGTGGCGGCCGCCTGATGATCGGAGCTTGAGCTGCTTGCTGGCATTACCTTATTCTACTATTTAGCTGGAAAGAGATAAGAATTTTCTGCTTCCGCGGACAGAGAGCGCGAGGGGCGCGTCTTATATATATATCTGACGGCGTGGGGTCGAAGAGTGAGAGAGTGGACTGCCGCGGTTAAGTTGCGCGTTGGCCGTCGCGGGAAACGTGGAGTGACACTGAGTGGCTGGCAGACACGGTTCGTTTTCATCATTAAATTTTTTTCAAAAAAACACGTGCGTGATTAGAGAACAAATTAGCCCCTCGTGCAGAAATTAGCAGCATCATGAAAAGCAGCATAGCATAGCTTATGACTTTATGTTTAATCAGATAACTCTTAAAAGTGCATAATCATTAGATATGTGTATGCTAATAACTAAATAATGTTAACACATGTCTTAAAATAACTATCAAAATAAGCACCCCACCTACAGCCGAGCGAGACAAGCATGGCTAACACTCAACACGGACTTGACAAAAGCTCGAGCACGATGTTGGCTTGCAATCTAATGGTTGATGCCCGTTCGAGAACCATTCAAATAGGAGAACACTTTCGATGATGAATTGATCTCATAGAAAAATTTTCGGTCCAAAATTGAATGAGTTAATGCAAATTTGATGGCCTTTAATATAAAAACTCAACATAAGAATGAGGTCGTTCAAGAAACTCGACAACAAGAAGCATAAAAATTTGATTTTGTGTATGGCATATGATTTGATACAATTTAAGCAATTTGTGTGTTAACTACTCTCTCATAGCAAATTTTTAATAAGCTAATAAATATTTATAAAAAATCCCTCTGAAACAATTGGAATACAGCACATTTATTTATTATCTGTTGTTATTTAATTATTCTGCAATTTATTGTTAATTTTGTGATATTATTGAACTCACTAACTTATTGACGGTGTTATTTAGTATTGATGGATAGTACTTATCATTGTGAGGCACAATAAAAAAAATAACCAAAGTCGGGAAAGAATCCCGTGCGTTAGAGCAGTCAGCGTTATCGTTAACAAATCAAGCCGTAAACGGAATGACTGGGGCTCATCTTCCAAGGCGGTCAGCGTTTATTATTTGGAAATCTCGTAATGTATGGCGCCAAAAAGGCGTTAAACTGTCTGGGACGGCTTAGTTTGTACCAGCGTTCCGTCTGCAGCGACAAATACTTGATCCTTTCCCAATTTCATGCTATCGCAAAAGTCGATCTCTAAAAAAAAATATCAGCAGTTAACACCCGTCCCAGCGAGGAAGGCGCCTGCAGTCTCTATAAACAACAATGGAGTCTATGATCAGCCACAAAAATGTAAAAGGAAGACAGATAATTTGGAGATCCATTTGCTGACAAAAAGAAAACGATCTATCGAGATCATGCCCGATCAAGCCTACTCACTCAAAGAAGGCGCTAATCTGGGGGTTAGGGATCACGCCTTCCTAAATGTGAGAAGGTCACACTCCCTACCGTCTATATAAACCTAGAGTCTTCACTCTGAAAAGACACGATTTTTGACACGATCTAAGACACACACACAGACGCAAAATACAATGCAATACTTGAGCATACTTTTTCTCAATCGCTCACCTTCCAATCCTACTCCAAACCTCGAGATTACAGAGACTTCTCCTGCTCCCTGAGAACCGTCTTCCTAAGCTTCCATGTTTTCAGGATATAACTTCCACTTGTTCCTTATAAACATCGAGTTGAAAATCATACTCAACGCAGTCACGGAATGTCTCTCTGGTACATGCTCCAACACGTCTTCCAATCCCATTTCGCTCTCTTTATTTGAGTTTCGTTTTAAAGTTCGAAGGTTTGTTACTAATTTGAACGTCGGAGTGTTTTCAGTAAAATATCCCCCCAACACCTAACCTCTTGTTTTCTGTAGTGGTGTGCGGGAGTTGAGGCTTCGATGAAATGTAGGAATAGTCAGTCCGACAGTCCGAATCTATTAGAAATCGAATTAAGATACGCAACAAATATCAATAATTCTTCAAGCATATCAAGTTATTTTAACTTGTTTTTTAGTTCTCTTGTGCACATGCCTAAATCTTTCTCTAGGTCTAAATGAGTCAACTTTGGATTCCCACGTGATTATTTAGGGAGATATTTATTTGCTATTGAAGTCATTTTCTCAGATAGTGTCACCTAGCAGCTTTTCTTTTCTTTGATCAGCTACGCCAAATTAAAAAAAAAAAAAACACATATGCTAAAAAAAACTATATAGTAAAATATCATATTAATTTATAGCATCAATAAATTATTAAAATCATAGTTAGTATACATCTTAGCATCTAATCTTATATAAAACATTATAAGAACTACCGGATAATTATATTATAAAATAATATAATATTTTATAATACACGATATAATTTGTTCCCTTCAAGCTGGGGACTACGACAATTATCTTGAATAAATAAATAAATAAAATATCTTCAACGACAAATTATTCAGAGCTTGCACCACGTGTGGTCAAAAATCCACTAACGCTGATAATTGACTAGTCAATAAACCGTGTCACCTAGTCATCGAACTCAAATACAAATTATTAAATACAAATTATCGAACATCATATTGCTTGAGAATGGCTTACAAAATAACTATAACGTATCTTAATAAATTCCTCCCAGATGATTGACAGTTACCTGTCCTACGAACACAGAATACAGCTAGTCACAGCCTGCCTTACCAAAATCCAAAGCATCAACTTTCCGTTATTGGGAACTGCCCTTTAAACAGATTATTTTTTATTCTTGACAGCAACAAAGACAATCCAAAGAGCAAACGACAGTAACACCAAATTCCAACTATGATAAGTGAACTAGTCAATATCAGATTGTAGTATGTTTCTGTTGGGATATTCAAAATGCAAAAATTACGACCACAGATGTAGTTCACGCGCAACATCCGATAACATTAATTATATAGTCACAGTACAAAAGGGGAAGTACCACAAGTCAAATAAACCAAGACAGGCAGTATTGTAAGCTCAAACCCAACACACCTCACAGCTGATATACAAGTGAAAACACAAACTACTGGTATGCTAAAACTAGGCACTCAAGGAACAGTAAAATGAAGAAGAGGTCTAACTCACCAATACGCTCATTAGTGGTAATACATGAGCTGCTGGGATGTTGCAGCATTGTGGAAGCTCCCATTGTAAATCGAATGGCTGCCTCCAGCAGAGCCCATTCCCATGGCAGCTGGCTTAAGTGGGTGCTGGCCCTGTGGGTGCATCAATGCCTGTGCGCCGCCCATCTTAGCAAATGCCAGCTGCCGCTCATAGGCAGCAAGGTCGGTGCCAGAAACACCAGGAAACTGGGTGGCAACTGGGGGAGGAAGTGGTGTTGAGCTTGCCCCCGTAGTAGGCTTGTTGCCCCAAGAACACTGCAAAATTAAGAGACAGGCAAAAAATGTCACCAGTAGCCAAAGCTAAGCCATTTGCTTTTTCAAGTTCCAAAATGTTTTACAAGAAACAAAGAATAAAAGACAGTTCAATATTTGGACTATATATACACCTTTATTTTACAGATATTTTACTATTAGGCATTTTTGCATGAGTTTGGTACCAATCTCAACCCCAGCTAACTTTTTTTTTTTCCTTAACCACCACATAACACAAACAATGGGGAAGAAAGGTTTGAGCATGTGGCTATCGTCGTTGGCATCATTTTGGAACCCTGTCTACATTTAATAATCATTAAGAACTAATTCCATCTTACACAACTCTTCATCACTTGGACAATAGTTACTGGTCCAACTGCTGAGTTGAAATGGAGAAATCCAGTGGCACAATGCCTGATGCTTCCCAGATTTTGAGCTTAGGAATGGTCGGACATATACGCACAGTTTCACCCTCCATTGCGGAGTGATTAGGGAAACTGCATCTCTACAATGCAAGAGTAAGGCTGAGTACAAATCTTGAGCCAAATCAGAGAAATCCATGGCTGAATACACCAAGGCTTCCTGAGTTTCAAGTTCGTGGATGATAAAATATATGCTGTAATGTAGCCATGGAAACAAATCTCTCCACAATGCAGCAGTAAGATTACTTATATAATTTTTCTGGCATACATCCAAAGAAATAAACAATTTTACAAAAGAAATACTCTCTCTCTCTTTCTCTCTCATAAACAGTTAAACAGCATCAAATTGATCCCAGGTACAGGGCAGCTCTCCCTCACCAATTTACACCAGGCCATTTGATGATCAGCTAGAAAACTCTAACCACAGACAAATAAAAAAAAATCACAAACTAAATCCTTTCATTTGGTGGGTCTGAGGACATTAGTGGGTTATGAGTGGGGCTATCAATGGCACACCAGCATACAGTGTACCAAAAATATTATTCTCAACGATAATCTCTTCTAAAAAATAATGTCTTCCTGCATACCGCGTATGACACCATGTGTACTTGATTGTGAACCCACATTAAATATGGAGTGGAATATTGCCTTATAAGAGGATGGAAGAACATTCAGAACTTGGAATCTTCATTTCATGTTCAGAACTTATAAGAGGATGGAAGAACATCAGCATTCAGAACTTGGAATCTTCATTTTTTTTTTTTTTTTTTTGGGGGGTGCTGTAGACTTCAAAATTGGCACTCAATCTAGAATCTAGAACCTAGTGAAATCTGGATGCATACATATCACTACCTCCACCTTTTCTGTCGGTGAAGAAGCTATATTGGATTGTGACCTCGTGTGAACCTCCTACAGATAAGCACACACGACATGCACACACACACACACACAGAGGAAGAGATAGAAAATTGAGAAGAGAGAGGAAAGCAATCAGTCAATAATTACTAATATTCATCAATAATTGCTTAAACAGAGTTTATGTATGCTTATATATTCACCCATTTAGAGTCCTAACAGGATATGGGATTCAAGACAGGATCCTAATGCAATAAGGAATCATAATAAAACATACTGGTTTCCTCAGACCCATCTGAAATAAGCTATTAAGATAGCAACAGAAAAAAGAATCAAAATCAGGAGAATATTCTGGTTTCCTCAGAAAATATAAAGCAATAAATACACACTCCAAAATTTTGCCCTTCAACTTGTATTCAGATTTCCAATCCCAAAATTTGTGTAGTCAGCAATAGAGTAATCCTGAAGCAAGTTCATCGAGTGATATGAATTATGTGACTACATAACCAAAAACTATCAAATGAAACTTCACACCGTTAATGCACAAAAAAGATCGCAGAAAATAGATGAGAGAACACAGAAGAGGTTCTTTTGACACCAACTTAGTAATCGAAATATGGTTTTAACCCCTATATATTTAGTATTATATTAGTAGCCCGGTACCTTTTCACTAGCATTTAGTTTTGACAAATTAGACAAAGGACACACCTGAGTGCTGTTGTGAACAATAAACAGGCAATTCTCGGTACACATCAAATAAGATTCAAGATTAAACAAATAGTAAAAGAAAATAACAGCGCAGGCCAAGAATAATTAATTAAAAGCCAGATAACCAGAAAAGAAAAAAATATCTGAAATTGCTGCATCCTAACTGCAACTGGAAGCTTAATCATACATTTTAGTGTGTCCTTTGGCCCCACTTCATCATATAACTATAATAGAAAACCCCTAATTATTTGTCACTTGCATACATAAAGTAACATTCCAGACTTTAAGAAAAATTTTCCCACTTAAAGACATTCTGTTTTATGTCAAGTCGAACAAGTGTTGAATTTAATGCACATCTCAAATTCACGTAGAAAAAATTTTAACCCATTTCCTAAAGGAGATCTGGAAATAAGAACAAAAGGCATAAATGGTATAGACAGGTTCAGTGGTTCGCCCAACATGGTTGAATATTCTCCACCTTGTTCATTCTAATTCTCCTTTATATATTTATATACATACAAAAGTGTGTGTGCACGTGCACACACACACTTATATATATACGTGTGTGTATGTGTGTGTATTTATGTATCTATGTATATATACACACATCTCTGTGGACATGAAAATGAGACAATGACAAGTTTGCTTTTAGAATTTCTAAGGTGATTATATGTGTGTGTGTATTTATGCATCTATGTATATATACACACACCTCCATGGACATGAAAATGAGACAATGACAAAACTTTGCTTTTAGAATTCCAAAGATAATTATAGGATCTCAAACTTATTGGGTTTTGAGTCATTCCCTTATAAGTCCCATACCCATTAAAAGTGTTATTTTTCACTTCCGGAGTTGTCAAAAAGGTCTTCGCGAGGTTTCTGCAATTTTCACTTGAGCAAACTGTTCACTAAAGGTTCATGAATAGGCCGTGAGCTGATAGCTTAAATGCCAAATCTGGGAAGATTCCAGTAGCATACCGCAAGAAGGGAGCAAGCTGCTAGTCTAGGAGCATTTCAAGTGGTACAACAAAAGCTAGCAGCACAAACAGTCAGTTTCAATTTTGAAAGATAGGAGGGCAAATAAGCAAAAATACCAATTGAAAGAATAAGTTCAATTGAAAGTTTTTTATTCAATTCTTCAATCAGTCACACCAGATATAAAAGGTTCTGTTCTGTGTTTAGGGTATATCCGAGATCATTTCAACACAATCATTTCTAATTTAAGTTCCATTCTATGTCATGCTTATGTTGATCTAACCTTAGTTTTAGGACATACTACCGATTAGTTGCTTATTTTTTCATTGTACTTTCCCTAGTGTGGTTGCTAGGTATGCTAGAGGTTATATTTCAACTGGTTATTAAAACGGGCTGTTGTGAAAGGCACTTAGAGGGGGCTATTTATAATCATACACTTTATAGTAGATTTATTTAGAATTTGTGTTCCTCATCCTCACACTGTAGACTGGTGATTGACGATAAATTCAGGGTTTGATCTGCTTTGCCGATTGTGTGCGTGCTTCAAATCCCAGCACAACTATCACACATGAGCACATGAATTTATCTTTCATACGAAATCCCAGTCACTCCTTGAATTTCCCATAACAAATTGTCCGAAGGGGCAATACCAAGCATCCTACGAAATGCATCATCTAGAACACTAAACTCCCCTTTCTGTTTCTCAGTTGATAAGATTAGGAAAACAAAACAACGCATCCACTGGTTTCAACTTCATATAGAATTAGAATAAATATTGTAGAAGATTACCTTTATTGGTTTTCCAAAAAGGATCCTCGCATTCCCAAGTTGAATAGCCTGAGCAGCTTCAACATGTGTGCTGTATCTCACAAAGCCAAAGCCCTTATCACGTTGTACCCGGACATCTTCAATAACACCAGCACCAAGGGCATGAAAAAGCAGGTGGAGATCAACTGATGTAACCTGCAATTTCTAATTCGTTAGCTTAGGGGAATATGGATAAGGATTCACGAAATTCAACAGTACAGATACCAAAGCTGTTGCTAGCACTACACATGTCACAAAGTCACGCTGATTAGAGGGCATTGGTTGATCTGGACAACCAGGAATGCCGTGAGTAATTTGAAAAGAAACAAAAGTGAGAACAAAGAAAGGGGGAGCTGTGAAAGAGCCCACTCACATATATCCCTTCAAAATAATTAGGGCTTTATCACCACAATATTATGGCGACTATTCATGCCACCTGTAAAAACTGAAGGGTCCTTATACACACACCCTTTTTGATTTAGAACGAATGGATAGTGTCAATTTTCTTCTCATTACAATCTTAAGAGGAGGTTAAGTGACCGTCCAAATATACAGCAGCTCACAGTCTCACAACTTCCTAGGAAAAAAAAGGTCAAGGAATCTAAGAATGGCTAAAAAATAAGAGTCTGATGAAAGGACTACACCAGTGTGTCCATAAAAGTTCATGTTTTCAGAACCTCCTGTTTCATGATGCAAAATCTGAAGATTAACAAATCAGGATATTTAGTGGAATCTAGAATGTCTACAGCTGAAAAACTTGAAACCGACACAAATTGTTTGCCCTACACATAGTCACCCATCAATTAAACTGTATAACTCCCAAGCACATTCAGAAGCAAGTTCATCAAAAGTCTGGCATTCATGGGAAGAACAAAAACCACTACCAAATAGAACTGAGTGTAACTTTGGCCGATGGTATTCATATAAGAAAATACCAGTTTTAAAAAGTTCAGTGCAGATATCAATCCAATATGCCACGGCAGAACCATACTAGAAAAATTGACGTGTCTAAACATGTTCATTTGATTCCCAATTTAATATAGGAAACATTATGGAAATTCTGGTTGGGGATACTGGAAAAGGAGCTAGAAAAATGGTTACCCTAGGTTAATATTTGGCTTCCCAGGCAGTTAAGTGCCATGTGGCAATAATTTGAAACAGTTGTTCCAATAATTTGCTATTGGAGAGAACTTGGCCAGATTCAAGTCCGTTGCTTTCGAGATCCACCCCAATCACTCAACCATCCCACTCTTCGCAAGCCTAATCACTGCTGACCATCACAACCACTGCCAGCATGGTCCAACAACTCATTGTATATGACCGCAAAACAACTTTCCATATGGACTGCCATTACCATATGCTTGTTGGTATTTTCTCTTTCACACATTAAGCTTTTATTGTTGGTAGTCTTGTCCTTTTTAGTATAAATATTAAGCTACCATATAAATTTAATGCCACTTTACTTTTAGTGCATAAAAATAGGTTCACATATCTATTTGATCTGTTTTTAAGTTTCTTTAATTTTTGCAACCATTTCGCAAAAAAAATGAGAAATTTGGTGTTGTTAAAAGAGCAAGGCACATCAAGACATAAAGGATCCACAGGGCCCAGCTGTAAGGTTCAGTGCAAGCTAGATGGTAGTGAGATGCCTATTAATCAATATGTGTATATGAAGATCTTAAAATAAACTGCAATTGTTAAAACTTAATAATGAAAATAAAATTACATAAAAAAATTCTGCCAATAATCATAAACTTGCAGTTCACTAACCTAAAAAATGACAATTCATAAGCATAACTCACTAGCAACCTAATGCGGACATCCAAATTATACAAATTAGAAGAAATTTACTTTGCTTTACTTTGATTTCTTTTTATTTGAAATATTACGATTTTATTTACTTTTATTATGTTGCGATTTTATTTGACTTACTTTTATTTAATTGAAATTTTCTTTCATTTTAGGGATTTAAGCCATATTTAGTTAGTAAGTTATATTTCTTTCCAACTTAATCTAAAATTCGGATTCTCTATATAAGAACTCTACTTTTATTGTTTAAAATATGATTGAATGAATGAATTTTTGAGAAATTGAATGCAATTGGGCATTTATGATATTCTTCCCCCTCTCTCCCTTGGCCTCTTCTTTTTCTTATCTCTACCCTCTAATCTCTATTCTTGTCTCTACTCGTCTGATCTCTATTCTTATCTCTACCTTTTTGATCTCTATTCTTATCTCTACCTCTTTGATCTCTATTCTTATCCATACCCCTCTATTGCTCTTCTCTCTATTTTTTCCCTCATCTCTGTATCAAATTGGTATCAGAAATAAAATCATACCCCTTTGTGCCTTCAGCCACACCCCCACCTCACCAGCAACAACATCATCTCCACCAGTAACATCCCCATCCCCACCAGCTACGTTACCACCTCACCACCCCACCATCCACTATCCAACTTGCCACATTCACCAGCAACATCACCGATTTCTGCCGCCCCGCCATCCTACACCATCACATCTAGTTCGAATTTCCTTCTGGCAGGCAACATATTATCAATTTCTGCTTTCTACTTATTTTGTGGAGAAAAAAATAATTTTTTTCTCTCTATCTCAGTAGTAAAAAAAAAAAATCTTGTTGAAAAATAAAGGAGAGAAATCTATCTCTATAAAAAAAAAAAAAGAGAGAGTGAAGAGAAGCACGGAGAGAGGCAAAGACCCGTTTCTCTACCTCCCTGTATCAATCAGAGACATCAAGGAAGCAGCACAATTCAGCGTAGCAACCACCGCTAATGAAGCCATCGCAGCCGGTGCCGCCGGCACAATCGGAGGGAGAACCCACATCCGCGCTAACCACCATGACCTCCAACACTCCAGTACCCATCCAGTCAAGCAAAACCACGCCCAAACCCAACCCAATCCCACCGTACTACGAACCAACCCGAAACCCTAAACAACAACCTTCATCAGACGACTCAAAACCCGGAACCCTAACCTGGACACCTACGCCACAGCTCAACCAAAAACCCTAGCCTCCACCTTCCTTCAAAGAAAGAAAAATCCACAAAGGAGTAGAAAGAGAAGTCCCGAATTGGGTTGTGCCGATTCCTCATCGTCATCCTCTTTGCCATCTACTTCTTTATCTTCACTCCCTTAGCTTTGTTCTCATCGTCATCTCCTTCGTCTTTGCCTTAATCTTCAACGTCACTCTCACTGTCGTCGTAATCACCCTTGTCACCGCCGTCGCAGTCATATGACTGAGCAAGTGCTGCTGTTGCCGCTTGAGCAACTGCACCACTTCACTCTCTCTTTGCATATCTGTAGGCTCTGAGGCCCGACTAAGGTAGGTAAGGAAAACAGAAGGAAAAGAAAAACAAAAAAAACAAAAACAAAATCAAAAACAAAAAACAGTAGCATGAAAACAAAAAGGAAAAAAAAGCGGGAAATAGTAACCATAAAAAAAAGGGGGAAAAAAGAGTGAGAAAAAAAGAGAGAGAAAAAAGAGAGAGAAAAAAAAAAAGAAAAAAAAACACAACAGACAAAATCCAATTAGTATAAAATTCTCATTTACAAACACAGTCTCAAACAAGCTAGTCAGATCACCTCCAGATTATGTTTGCCATGGATGGGGCGATTCAACGCTTTCTTGTCCGTTGGGTTGGCCAATCAGAAACCGAGAATGCCTGGATCTCTTGAGAGGAACTACAGCAGTTCGATCCAAATCTTTTGGAGCTCTATCAGAGTCAGCATGATTGCACTTTTTTAAGCCCAAATCCAGACCCCTCTGAGACATTGGTCACTCCATCCGCTTTCGGTCCCCACTTACGCGAATCTATTACCGTCAACAGAGGTTTTACTCGACGGGATCAAATCCCAACCACTCGGGGAGAATTGATGCGAACATCCAAATTATACAAATTAGAAGAGATTTACTTTAATTTCCTTTGATTTTATTTTTATTTGAAAGATTACGATTTTATTTACTTTTATTATATTGCGATTTTATTTGATTGATATTTTCTTTTATTTTAGGAATTTAAGCCATATTTAGTTAATAGATTATATTTCTTTCCAACTTAGTATAGGATTCGGATTCTCTATATAAGAATTCTACTTTTATTGTTTAAGACATGATTGAATGAATGAATTTTTAAGAAATTGAATGCAATTTGGCATTTGTGATTTCCTTCCCCCTCTCTCCCTTGGTCTCTTCTCTTTATTATCTCTACCCCTCTAATCTTTAGTCTGATCTCTACCTCTCTGATTTCTATTATTGTCTCTACCCCTCTAATCTCTATTCTTATCCCTACCCCCTATTGCTCTTCTCTCTACTTTTCCCCTCCTCTCTACATCACAACCACAGTTACACAAGAATAATAAAATTCATTAACAAATTTGAAATATTATTCTCAGAATGCTCATAGTAAAGAATAATATTTATTATCATCATCAAACAAATGACCTTATTCTCTTCCTTAACTTATATGCTTAAATGATTTCTTTTATCTTTATGCTTTAATAAGTCAAAATCCTCATTATTTATAAATTATAATGGAATAGCCTCAATGTTTGTACTTTTGTCAATCTAGTCTAATGATAGTCTTATTTACTCTAGCAACTTTAGCTGAAGAAAAATTCATCAAAGAATTATTAAATGCAAATTCGGATATATTCATCATAGTTTACCAACCATTCTTCTAATCAACCATTCATTACTTTTATCAATTTTAATTTCATCAAGTATTAAAAGTAACAACTAAGTATAATAACTATTTTATAAAGAAACAACAATTCTTTTTTTAGAAAAAAAAACCTATGAAGTGCTCAAGAACACTTTGAGCCTTAAAAAGACGTGCACCTTAGAGCCTAGGCATATGCATTTTAGAATGGGCCTCACTTAGCTATGATAAGATGCCATGGTTTGAGCCTTGAGCATGAGCATGCTTAAGCAAGCCTGAGGCTCAGGAACGTCTTTATAACATAGTGAGAAACAAATTAATATATCATATGAAATAAGAGATTTCCTTATCATTCATTCAACATTCAATAGCAAAATCTAACGCCACCCTAATCTAACCATTTTTGTATTTAGCATCAACAACAATAGCTCAACTACGTACATTCAACATCAATAGCAAATTTTAACAACTTACACAAGTGGGGTGACAGCTATGCAGAGAAGACATTAAGAAAGGACCAACAAGAATGAAAAGGGAAAAAATGACACTTGCCTCTGGAGCGAGATTGCCAACATAAACAGTGGTAAACTGTGGATTGCTATCCGGAGCATCAGCATTGGTCTTCTCTTGAACCTCGTCTGCACAATGATATATATACTTAAAAAAAGTTCAAGCACAAACAATCTCTTATTCATCTGTTCTGTGACATAAAAGCAGTGTGGCCACAAGAAAGGACCAACTCTAGAGAACAAAAAGCTGCAAATATCTGACATGCAAAGAAACATTATCAATAGATCAACATCAAAGATTAATCATATAGTAGTACACATCGTTACATTCCAAATGTGTAAATATGTAGCTGCTGAAAAGAATATTTTGCAATCCTCAGATATACTTGACCAAATAACATCATTATCAATTACTTCCATGACATTTCAATAGCTTTTACTATTGAAACACGTTATCTGCCAAAGGGGAGTACACAAATTTTATGGACTTTTGTTCGTTTGGTACAAGGGGAGATAAAGGAGGTCTCACCCATTGTGACAATGAATAATATACCCATTGTGACAATGAATAATATATCACAAATTGACACTGCAGTTTGCATAAACCACTTGAATACTGAACTAAACTATCCGTTTTTGTCTAAATCTTGGTATGTATAAATTTCATAGGCCAAGTTAAGTTCCCCCTAATATATTCTATATCGGACAGTTTGATCGCAATAGTACAGGTACTAAGGTAAACTAAAATATCTTAAAGCCAATAGTAATCACTTCATTTACAAATTCAAAGGGGATCAACAGATAATATGATGCAACCGCCACAAATGATGCAGCCGTTACCTGCAGTACCAACCAACGCACAGAGTTCCAAAGCAGACTCAATAAATAGGGTAGTCCCCATGAATGTACTCTTAAAATGAAGAATGAAGCGGCTCCCAAATTCTGCTATTACTTACCCTGTTTTATCCCGGCCATACGACTCTTGTAAGGCCTCGTAAAAGGCAGATTTGAAGTTTCTTCTCTCCGGTTTAGCTTCAGCTTCTCTCAGTGTATGTTAGTTCACTAGATGGTGAATGATTCCCAACCATTAGACGAGTATTTTCCTAAGTAGAGTGATGATCTCTATTGGTGATTAGTCGTAACCCTTAGGTGAGTGATTCCCTAAGTATACCATCTAGGGTTGAGTAATTCCAATGTAGAATGAGTGGTTCTACTTATTTTATTATTTCTTCTTGTTCTTAAATTTCAAGTATTTGGATCTGAATTTTGTACTGCGTCATAATACAAAGAATCCAATGTTAAACAAGACCAAAATTTTGTACAGAATCATAACACAATGAATCCAATGTCAAACAAGACTATCTTGCCTAAAACTAAGTTTATCATATCTATATCATCTATGTAGCAAACTATCCAGAGGAAAGCCAAGTTCAGCAATAACAGTTCTATACTGGAATCACAAACTGCCCAAGCTGAAAAGCACCATCCTTTCACATTTGTCAAGAAAACAAAAACTTAAATAATAATTGAACATCAGAAACACAAAGAAAATATGAAATAGCAAACACATATTTAATTTGTCAACCAGTGTTCCTCTTCTATTCCTTGAAACCATTCACACCTACAACAGGAGATCCAAACAGTTCACATATCAGTGTATTTGTTTTCAACATAAAAGTTCTACAACATTTAGTATGTTCAACGTGTGTAAGAATACCCAACTCTCCAGTTCCAGAAAGGCAAAATACTCATCCACTCCACAACATCTCTATAGCAGTTGTCCCAGGGATTAAAGACTTGATACACCCAGTTGTCATCCAAGGCAGTAGGCACCATGACTACATCACAAGCAGGCAGAACTTTTGAATTTCAAGGAAAATTTTTCAAAACAGACCAACCTGATGCCCCATTTGTCAGTTCCACAACGTTCTTTGAATCGGAATTCTGCTTATCATCACCAAGACCAGCACCCTTGGTGGCCCAATTACAGCGAATCTGCCTGCTTCCAAGCCACTTACCTGTTAAAAAAAGAAAAAATAAATAAATAAATGCAGAACTCAAAATGAATCAATGAGTCTATCACAACAGTACATGCCCCCATAAAAAATAAGAGAAATCCTCAAAGAAAATCGTTGGAACTTTAGTTAAAGTAGAAAGAGCTGCTTCCCAACTAATCATCAAGCAATGAGGAAACGCTACAGCATGACATAGATAATGAAGAGACTATCTTTTTTATTTTTCTTTTGGCGGGAAGTGGAGGATTAACACTGATTTCAAAATTCAAAATATACATAAGAACAACAAAACCCTAGTGCTATGAAATCACAGAAATAGTAGTAAATTTCACTATTTTCACGTTTTGAGAAAATGCCTTTATTCCAGTTGTGTGAAACAGTGGCTTTTTTATCTGATAAGAATGATATACCACCAGGCTACTAGGATTTCTATCAGCTAAAATGCCTTGTTTCCCTATTTGAGCTGCGCAAAATACTGCCAGATCACTGAGACTTCCACCAGTTACAACATGTCCAACAAAGGAAAAAAGACCAGCTTGTAATACCAGGATATTGAATATGATTTAAGACGTCAGCAATTAATTTGATAAAGTAAAACTTTTAAGCAAAAGTTTTGATTCGGTTGAAAAAAGACTATGGAGTGCATCGAGAGAAAGCTCGATGGCTACAAGAGACACGCATGAGTATATTTGAGACGAGACTAAGTATGGAGTGCATCGAGAGAAAGCTTGATGGCTGCAAGAGACACGCATGAGTATATTTGAGACGAAATTGCTACCCCTGATGTGCACATAAAAGTGTTTGTGTGTATTTGTTCTAGGATTGCGGCACTTGATGGGCACTCATGTGCAAGCTAAAATTAGCCTTTGTACATGACCCATGCATGCTATTTAAGGATTTTTTGCCAATTTTCTACTATTTCTCATAAAATTTAGAAAGAAGAGAGAGGGGACAAGAAGGGGGAAGTAAATTTAAAGTGTTTTTAAGCACATCTTTGGTAAATCTAAGTGAAGGCAATTGTATTTAAACCCATTTCTTCATTTGTTGCTAAGCTTTTCGTCCATTGATGTGGCATTTGCTTACTTCTTTTGAAATTATATTACAAGCATGTTAGTTTGGCTTCCATTCCATTAGATTTTGAAGGTTTGTGTCTTAATTTAAGTATGATATCTTAAAATCCTAAATTTTTGAAAAATTCTCCTTACATGTCTCTTCTATGCAAGCATTTTGGTGAAAACTTTATTTTGATTTTTGAAAAAAATGATTTGTTTTCCAAATATGGGAAAAAATTTGTATATCCTTTTTTTCGATGTAAAGTTTTCCATTTTGATTAAATGAAAATCATCGTAGAGAACTGACAAAATATATTCAGACATATCTTAATATACCATTTACAAATTTAACATCAAACCTAACATTCACAGGTCAAAAAAGTGACGTTTGATATTGAGTATAGGAAATAATTGTAATTCATCCACCCATAAATCATATATAGTTGCACGTAGCTTTTGGCTATGTAAAAGCAATCATAACATGATGTTCAATATTGGATCTTTGTTAGTGAGGTCATTTCGATCCTTAATTTTTACATGTCTATATGATTTTTATATATTTTACCTATTTTTTGACATTTTCGGCATTTCATCATTTGATCTTTATTATTGTCCATTTTCATTTTTATTTATGATTATCTGCAGATATAAATTAGACATGCTTTACTGAACGTTAGCATCACTTATAGCATGTTTTGCTAACCTTTTAGCTTAGCGAGCTCGGATGTCACTTACAAGGGGGGTTTTTAACTTTGAGATAGTATTTTTGAATGATTAGTTTGAGGATGTTGTGATTGTATTTTAGATGTTTTGGTGTTAGCTATAGTTTTAGGTTTTGTTTCAGCTGTTAAAAGGATTTAATTTCACAATTGATCAGCTTTTTCCTGGGTCACGAGTAATTGTTGGCTAAGGGCTTTGAATTATGATTATTTTTGTATTATTGGTATTTCAATTAAGAATGATTTTCCTTACTTTTGGATTTTCATTGACGGCTATTGGTTTATCTTGAAGCTATTTCGGATGTGCTTTTAGATCTTGGGCTTTGTTAATATTGGAATTGTCTAACCATATTACTTGTAAAATCATGTCCTGGTTTTGGATTAAGCTTTGATTATTAATTATTTAATTGTGTTTGAGACAGCGGACGTGACACAACTTGCATAATATTGTTGACTCGAACAGAATTAGACACCCATAATAGTAGTAAATTTCAACCAAGAAAAACAAAAGAACCAAATGATAACAAAGATGGTCCATACCATTTAGGTCATTGATCGCACTTTGGGCATCCTGGCAGAAAAAAGCATAGAAATACATAACTATAGTGTGCAAGTTTAAAAGCAATTCCCTAGTAAATGCAACTATAAAATTATAGGAAACTTTAGATAAAGATTACCTGTTGGCTGCGAAAGGAAACAAACCCAAAACCCCTAGATCTCCCAGTCTTCTGGTCCCACATAACTCTGGCATCTCTGCAACCAAAAATGATTGTTTACTTTAGTAACTCAGTTGTGAAACTTCTGCAGCAAGTATAGTTGGAATTTTTTTTTTTTTTTGGAGGGGGGATTTAGATAAGCAAGAGTAATTGACAAGTAAAAATTTAGACAGTTGGAAATCAATTTCTTACGAGCAGCTAGGATATACAGAGAAGCATGCAAACAATGTAGCATCCGTAACCTCTGGGCTAAGGTCACCAACAAATATGTTGTGATGATCTGCAAGGAAGGGTCAACAGCAAAAACATTTAGGAACTATATATAACAGTACAAAAGCATAAATATTACAGTACAATCTGAAAACAGCACATATATCTTCATACTTGATGTGTCCTCCCTTTGACTGCTGGCATATGCCCAATTGACTTTTATAGGCTGTCCAAACCTGCCGATACACATTAAATTAAAAGCTTGAACTTTAAAATAATGGATTATACCACTATTGGATTGTATACATACAGATGCCTCCCATTCAGGGTCACAATAGCAAGACTAGCTGATCTGCGGTCATAGTAGTCCACAAAGCCATAAGATGACTGCAAGTAATGCAGCAGAAATGCTCATGTTAGGTATCTGATGCAAAGTATAGCAGATACTAAAATAAGATAATCTGACAATTATCACATTTACCCCCCTGAAACTACAAGTACAACTGTTGCCAGCTTATTAAATGAACAAGGGGAAAAAAAAAAAAATGGAGCTCAAACATGGAGGACCCCTCAACTCCTGATTTTCAACCAAAATCTCTAGATTTCAAGGCACAGATGTTCATCCTAATCTTTAAGATTTCTCACTTTAAATTGTACCAAAGTTATCTTCCAGATTTTTTGCTTGCTGTCTGATTTCATTGTATTTTTTTACCTTCTTAGGTTTGTTATTGATTTGTTTAAGACTCAGAAAATTTTTCAATGTGTTCAAAAAGTTGCACCAGTTTTGGACATTACAGATAAATCTAAATAAAGCACTCAAGGAACGTACTACAAAACAAATCAAGTTCAGAGTGAAATCAAGAATTAAAGTGTTCCCAATTACCTTGTTCACCATTGTCTGATTTCTCTACTCCCTCTGTTACTCTTTTCTCTCCCTAATACCCCTCATGTTTCCCTTTTCCTTTTCCTGACCTACATCATTTCTCATTTAATTACATCTACCTCTAATCCCAAATTCTATTTTCTCACCCTTTTACACATCTCATCTCCCTTTGTCTACTTCTCAATTTTGTACTCCTTGCCCAAATCACCAAATAAGAAGGATGGACAAATCCAGCATTGTAGATTAACTGACCTTCTCCTTGCGAATCAGCTTGCATCCTTCGATTGGACCAGTACCAGAGAAAACCTCCTGAAGAAGAGGATCAGTGACCTGAGGATGAATATTTCCCACATACCTGCATTTGCACAAATGGTGAAGGAAAATTCAGCAGCAGAAACATTCAACGTGAAAACCTACAAGCATGTTAATCCATCAACAATTTCTTTGACATGATCATGACTGGGATTTCCACAATATAGCACAACAGGATAATATCATGTTTCAATACATCTAGACAGTTCTAAGAATTATGGTAGAAGGCGCACGCTCCTTGTCATGACAACAAAGGAAAAGATACATTGACAGAAAATGTAAAAGAAACTAGACTGCCACACCAACATGTCCAAATATCATGTGCATGAAAAAAAAAATAGCATAGAGCCATAACCAAATTTAAAGAGGAAAAAGGAAAAGAAAATTCTATTAGACACTCACACACTGCGGCATGTACTTGAATCAAACCCAGGTGGCAGATTTCCACTCAGGATAGGCTCTATCTGCAAAATGAAAAAGTAAAAAACAAAGAAAAAAAAAAAAGACAAAAGGCCCTACATATTTTACTGCCCTACATATTTGCACTGACCTTAAACCTTCCACACAAAAAGACAGCACTATGGCAAAAAAATTCTGACAGTGCTTAAAATGATAAGCGTATATTAGGCCAATAAACAGTGAGCTTTAATTACTCAATCCCCTGGCTTATTAGCTACAGCATCCAGTTCGTATATATTCTGCAGCTAATGAGCAAGTGAAAATAGAAGACCAAATAGCATAAATAAAATGGAGGTTACTAGTGGAAATCTAAGAGATTCGAAGTTAGAAGGGTGAAAATAAAGTCAAATCCCAAACTTGCATGAATACCAATAGGATGAAAAGGAAAGCATGACAACAACATCCGCACACTTGCTATTGAATTGCAATCAGCCTACAATTTGGTGCAATGCATGAGAGTCAAACTACAAAACCTCCACGGGGATGTTGAAGTTTCTTGAACCCATCCTAGCTCATAAAAAAGGGATGTGGAATAACTTTATTAGTAATTGATTTTCATTCACTCTCTCCTTGAAATAAAACTTGCAGGAGAATGACAAGGAGGAGTAACTTTCTATTGCAGCCCTGCCATCCCCATTCCCCAGCTTCAGAGCAAGAAAGCTTCCATTTTCTAATTGCACTGAGAAAAATCAGAGAATTCCATTTTGACGGGTCATCTTCCGTAGATTTTCTCAGGATTCCACAATGAAGCTTGAGGAAAGTTTCTCGTATACTTCAAATCCATTGCGCTCTTCCACAAAGATTCTGCTAATACTACGCGGTAAAAACAAATGAAATGCATATTTACAAATTATTCAGTACTCAGAGTTCTCAACCTTTTTCCTCATTTACGAGAAGACGATTTCGCACCAAATAAAACTACCCAAGGACGAGGATGGGGGAGGGGCGAAGCTCAACCCTATGAATTTGAATTTTCGTTAAATCAAAATACTAGCCTCATGTCATGATTCCAAGAATCTCAAGAACGAAATTAGGTCACAACATCTCAAACGGGACTACCACATCATTTACTTTACATCACAAAAATACCAATGTGTAGAAGAGAACAAAAAGAAGTTATTACGAAGAAAGAACCTGAGGCGCGGTGAGAAGACCGGGGTGGTAGAGAGACTGCTGCTGCTGAAGGATCGATTGCTGCATCAGGGCTTGCTGCTGCTTCAGCCTCTGTTGTTGCATCATTTTTTTTCCCACTTTTTCTGCTCTCTAAACAAAATGTTCTTTTACAACGAAAAAGTATTTTAGGGTTCGAGTAAAAGGGGGCAAATTTTGCTCTGAAGAAAATGATTGAGAAAGTAAAAATGGAAAACAACAAAAAAAAAAAAGCAAAACCGAAAAAAAAATACCCTCGAAAGCGAGGGAGGAAAAGGGCAAAAGGAATCGGGAAGAACGGGATACGCGAGTCGAGAGACTCGATGTAGACGATGATGAGAGACGCAGCGGGCCAGGCAATAATTATAGCCCCCTCGTTGTTTATTACGTGCAACCCTACGCAGAGAAAACCCTCCTTGTCTGACCGGGATTCGCCACCTTTAGATGTTGATCCGACGGCTGTAAAAAAAGGTTAGGTATCGAAAATATTCATCATTATTTATAATCTTACAATGTCTGATTTTCATTCAGCATGTACTTATAACTTAATTATAGGATAACAGGTTTAACTTTAATCCATAAATTATATAAAAACTTCTTGCCAATATATAAATATATATAACAATTTTAATATTAAAATATTTAATAATATATTATAATATATTATCAGTATAATAATATATTATAATTTTATTATGATATTAAATAATTATTACTGATATATATTAGACGATATATTAAATATCAGTCGATATACGTATCTATATAAAATGAATTTATTTAAATCATAACATGTTATAGATTTTGTCTAATAATTTTTAGTTAAAAAATATTTTATTTTTTATAATAATTTATTTATTATTATACTTTAGAATAGTTACATTTATAATTTAAATCTACAATTCAATATTATAATTAATTAATCTTATCATTGTTCTCCCAAGATGTCTACAAAACTGGACATCCATTTAACATGTTAAAATTGGTCACTAAGTGGGTCCAAGGGTTCCATCTCTTAAAAAATAAATTATATTTTTATTTAAATTTAAATTATTTATTTTAAAATAAATATCTTAAAGAAATAACTTAGATGATAAAACTCTCCTGAGAGGCAATCCATCTGTCCCGCTGCCTCCTTCGAAGCCAACCCTCCCTCTCCCTCTCCCATTCTCTCTTCTATTTTTGGCATATTGACGTAGTGGCAGGCCAGCAGGCACACAGACAAACACAGCAAATCAAGGAGGACACAGTTTCAAACCCATTGAAGTCCCACAAATCAAACAAAATCGTCTTTGCAATCATAATTCCTCTGAACAGCGGCAGCTCGGTGGAGGGGCTGTCACCATTTCATGCCAAAGCAATGTCCGCTGTTCGTTTTCTCCTCCTCCTCTGCCTCTGTCTGAATTCTCCTTTCTCCCTTTCCGTCAGCGATTCCGAATCCCTTCTTGCCGTCAAGAAAGCCTTCTCCAACACCAAGTCCTTAGATTCCTGGAAGCCTGATTCCGAGCCCTGTAAAGATCACTGGACTGGCGTCTTCTGCCTTGACGGCAAGAACATCATCATCCGCCTCCACCTCCCCGCTGCGGGTCTCTCAGGCGACATTGATGTCAATGCTCTTAGCCAAATACGCAGCCTGAGGACCATTAGCCTCATTAACAACTCATTCGCGGGGCCGCTTCCTCCTTTCAATAAAATCAACGGCTTAAGAGCCCTCTATCTATCCGGGAACAAGTTCTCCGGTGAAATACAGCCGGACTTATTTTCCGGTTTGGGCTCCTTGAGGAGGCTTTGGCTTTCCTATAACAACTTCTCTGGGAAAATTCCTGATTCTCTCAGCAAACTTCCAAAACTCCAACAGCTGCACATGGAGAGCAACAGATTTTCGGGGCTCATTCCCGATATCTCTCAAAAATCTATAACAGAATTGGACTTCTCAAACAACAAATTGGAAGGAGAAATTCCCGCTGGTATGTCAAGGTTTGGCACCAATGCATTCAAGGGAAATGCTGGGGTTTGCGGGAAATTGATAGGTACAGACTGCCACACTTCGAAGGAGATAGAAAAAACATCAGATAAAGGAGCACAATCAGCACCGGCAGATCAGACATCTGATAGTAGTGCCAAAACCGGAGGCAATACCAAGACGACCGTTGGGGTAATGGTGGGCATTGTCGTCGTCATGGTGGTTATACTTTTGCTAACAACCGCTCTCAAATCCAAGCACAAGGACGATGATTTTGGTATGCTGCAAAAAGAACCCATGAATGACATGGTCGAGGTCCATGTTCACGGTGGCGGCATCACTGCGGCTGGCAACGGTGGTGGCGGTGGCTCGAGGAAGTCAGTTGGGTCTTCTTATAGGAAGAAGGAAGAAAGTAGCAGCAGGAAACGGTCACAGAGTGGAAAGGGTGGGTTGGGTGACCTGGTGGTGATTAACAACGATTTGGGCGTGTTTGGTTTGGCTGATCTAATGAAGGCGGCCGCGGAGGTACTGGGCAACGGAGGGCTGGGATCGGCCTACAAGGCCATGATGGCAAATGGGGTGTCGGTGGTGGTGAAGAGGATTAGGGATATGAATAGGTTGGGGAAGGAAGACTTTGATGCTGAGATTAGGAGGATTGGCAGCCTACGCCACCCAAATATCTTGACGCCTTTGGCTTATTACTATCGCAAGGAGGAAAAGCTTGTGGTATCTGAATACATCCCTAAAGGCAGCTTATTGTATGTATTGCATGGTAAGAACCTTCATTTTTCATGATTCTTGCTTTCTAATCTAGTCCTGTTCAGTTGGGATTGGTGCCAAGATAACACAGAAATCTAATCTTGAAATGAGGTCAAATGGATCATTATCAAGTTGTGCAAATTTGTTTCTAATCCTATTTAGATATCGTTCAATTGTTTTTTTTTTTATGTATTGTTATTAGGGACATGTCAAACTTTTGCCAACCCATATGTAAATTTTTGCCTAAATTATGTTCAGCGTGCAGCATTTATCAGAATCTTACAGCTCCACTTCCATGCCCATATAGTAAATGTCCCTAAGTTCAACCTTGAAGTTGTTGGGTTCTTTGTCACTCATTTTGTGGGTAGCTCAACAAACCAAAAATCATCAAAAGTTCACATGAGACTCGTACGAGTATTGGAGTATTAATGCACCGGGGAAGGCCTAGGAGGTAAGATTAAATCGGCCGTTTGAGCGCCGATTCCAGAGTGATAGAGGATTGTTGACGTTCACCTCACACTCGACTAGTGCAGAGACGCAAATTCCTGTTTGGGAAGAAGGCGTCGAACTTTCCCGCTTGAATGACACAGTAAGGAATGAGAAAGAAGAAGAAAATCGAACACCAACAATTTTACGTGGAAAACTTTTATCAACGAAGGAAAAAACTACGGACGATTTGTCCACAAACTAATTTCACTATATGTGAGATTTGGGAGCAGTTTCCCTCGTTACACAGGCAAAAGAGAATAGAAAACGAAGAACAAAGCACAAGCAAAACACACCACGATTACTCACAAGAATTTCGCTCTCCTCTCTTCACAGTTTTCTTCTCTCTTTTTCTTTGCCTCACAAATTTTCTCACACACCGCTCAGCTCAAGCAAATCACAATACTTGCTTTTAATATATTGAGATCTTCATACTAGAAAACGGGGACAATATTCCATATACGAGGACAGGATCTGTCCTTTTTAACAATGTGAATATGCCCTGTCCAAAAACTAGCTCCTACATAACCGTATGAGATCACATATCTCTAGAGGATTTTCTGAGCTGGCGCCATTCTGGATTTCCTGGCGGGCGGCCAATGATTCTTTGTCCACGTTTTCCATAAAACCGGTCAACACCCTTGTTGGCTGTCCATAAATAATCCGGTCAAAAGTTGACCGGAATGTTGACCGGAATTTCTTCCACTTATTCCGTACAAATAACACATCTTTGCTCCACGCAAGTCCTCCGTCCAACAATACTTCCACACGGGCGTGATTTCCAATTATTCCAGACTTGGTGTGCTCATTACGGCTCACTCAAGCGCGGAATCCAAGACCGATGTGCTCAATCCGCACTCATCGGGCGCTGAGTACCGATATGGGGTATAAAACGTGGCTCATGCATTTTAGGGTTATGATTTTGAAATCTTTCTCCACAAGGGGCACCGCATATAGAGAGAGGGGAGAATAAGAGAGAAGAGGAAGAGGTTTGACATCCGATTAAGATCCGATTTGAGTTTCGTTCTTCACCAATGTAGGGTACGTCGTTCAGGAAGGTGATTTTAAAAACGCATTTTCGTTTGGTTACTCTTTTTTTCATTGCATTTCTTTTATAGGTTATCGGGTATACTTGAGAGGAGTTGTATTCAACCATTCTTTACTCGGGATCAGGGTGAAGGGATTTTGGAGAGGGTTTTTATAACTGTACTATTTATAGTGGATTTATTCGAAATTTGTCATGTAGTTTTTCTCTTAAAAATGTTTTCTAAATTAAAAATCGTTGTAGATTGTTTGTTTTTTATACTCACAAATTTAATAACCAACAGTTAACGGAAGAGTTCAAGTTTATTTCGCCACGCCGGGTCAGGTTTATTGGGTATCAAAATTCCAACAAAAGTGTGCATTATATATTGGGTTTCTTGCATACATCGAGTTTATGGAAGGATTTTGTTAGAAGTCTTTCATGCATTGCCCAGACTTTATACCGGATGCTGTGAAATATTTTGATTAGCTGCTCTCTACATGTCTTAGCTTATACTTTGGCCTCATTTGGTTCGAGTTTCCTCACCTCTGGAGAAAGTTCTACTTCCAAAGAATTACTTCCCCTGAAGTGAAACTCGTTTTGGTTCACAAATATTTTTCTTAGAATTATTATTCTATTTTGTTGATTCACATCTGTACTTCCTAAACATATGATATAATCATCACACTTTTGTAATGGGGTGATGCCATTGATTTGGATTTTTCTCAATTTAGTTGGCTTAGGGAATGTTAAGTGAGGTTAATATATGTTTTTTTTTTCATTTGTATTTGTCTATTTTACATTAGCTACCCATTTGGCTTTTTCTCTGATGCAAACTAAATTGAAGAGAATTTTCACTTGCGAAATAAGACTTCCTCGGCTATCTTACCCACAAACAAACAAGACCCTGATTTCCTTTAAAGCTCTACTATATTTGCTAAAAAACTTAAATAAATTTTCCAGGAAGAGTTTGTCTTCATCACAGGAAAAATAGAGTTACCTTATTGCATTGATGCTAATGTAGTTTTGTTCATATCCGTAACTGGTTCTCTTCATTGCAATTTCTCTTATACTAGAAGGCACTTGGTAAACGAAAATAAGTAAAACCTATTGTTTGTGTGCGCTCCCGTGCAAACTCGGGTTTAAAATCTTTTAGGTTGACTGATATTCTTATTAGATTCGGACCATTTAAATACAAAATCCTTCTCCACCATTCGGTCGAGTGTTCTATCCGTGGAGTATAGATATAAATGATATGTATTTGTATTGGGGGTCTGGTATTGGTATTTTGTGATACTACAATAATACCGAGATTTATTGCCATATCAGATGATACTGCGATATATTGGCCGATACAATTCTGTTAACTTATTATTTTCTAATTTTTTTTTAAAATATCTGATAATGATACGTATTATTTAATATGTTTGATACTGATATTTTTATCTATGCTGTGGACTTGATGGCAACTTTTGCCACTGAATTAGAGATTTAATCTCTGGCTGAAACTAGTAGAGAATGTGAATCTTCTACTTTTTCAGGTGACCGTGGAATATGCTATGCTGAGCTCAATTGGCCAACTCGTCTAAAGATCATCAAAGGCATTGCAAGTGGAACGCATCACCTGCACTCAGAGTTTTCATTCTCTAAACTGCCTCATGGGAACATCAAGTCCAGCAATATTCTCCTCAACGATGAGTACGAGCCTCTACTCACAGATTACGGGTTTTTCTCATTTGTCAACGGCAACCAAGCAGCACAGGGAATGTTTGCCTTCAAAGCACCAGAAGCTGCAGCTTCTGAAAACCAGCGACAAGTCTCTCACAAGAGCGATGTCTACTGCCTTGGGATCGTCATCCTAGAAATCCTTATGGGCAGATTCCCTTCCCAATATCTAAGCGCTGGCAAGGGTGGCACAGACGTTGTGCATTGTGTTAGAATGGGAATTGAGGAGAAAAATGAAGCAGAATATCTCGACCCGGAGATTGCATCGGGTACAGAATCAATCAGAGAGATGGTGCAACTCCTCCATGTCGGGGCTGGTTGCACCAACAGTGATCCTGACCAGCGGCCTAGCATGGAGGAAGTCGTCAAGAAAATAGAGGAAATAAGGGCTTAAGGCATGCCAAATTAAATGCAGGCTTTTACCCTTGGTAGGTAAAGCATTCATGGGCATGAAGAAGATCACCATCTCGACCATATTCCAATTGCAGATTTTTGTTGCGAAGGAGGAAGCTGCTATAGAACCATTCAAGCAATCGGATTGGAGAGATTTTTCGCCTTGCTTGCTTGTTGCTTATCGTATGAACCAATTCAATGCTAATGCTTGGAATTTTTATGACAAAAGATCTCGATTATTTGAAGGGTTCAACTTAGAAAATGCAAACGATTTGTCATGAAGACTTACGTTTATTCCTTGTCTATGTATTTGTAGGAGAGCATTATGTCAATACTAGGACTCTTTGAAGATGAAAATTTTAGAGCAGTCTTTAATGACTATAATTTTAACTGTTATGTTGGGAAAGATTAAGTTCCGTAAATATTTAATATATAAAAAATTTTTACCTCTAGATACTAAGAGTATAAAATATTAATTCTACTCATGTAACATCACTAATATATATATATATAATAAATAAAATATGAAAATAAATAAATACACAATGCGGTAGTAAAGAAAAATATTAAGAATCAAATAATTTTTGAGTAAAATCTTTCAAATTTTTTGAGCCAATCATAGTAAATTTGCTATTAAAAAAAAAAGCAAATTTACAAGTCATGTGCTACAAACACGTTAATTTTAAACCAACTTACTACTAACATATAATTTCTATTGAAAAACTCATTGAATGTACTTTCTAACAACGGAATTAGATGCCTTCTAATTTTTTCTTAGATTTTATTTCATTGTTTAGGAACAACCAACACCTTTGAAACTCCTCGATTTAATTCACCGACGAAACTCTGAAAGCTCACAGGTTTGGAATAATTATTTGATTATAATTGAGTAATTTAAGAATAACAAAACATTATCATTTGGATCCTAACTCACAAAAGAGGTTTTTTTCTTTTCTTCTCACTTCTCTAACTCTGCTTTTCTTATCTTTTCACATGGATGGTGGCTAAATTAAGGGAAAAAATTTCCATTTATAAGTATGGTTGAGAATTAGAATAGAAAAATATAAGTTTGCGATTCCGTATTCTAATGTTCAAATGTTAGCTTGAACGTCAACTCGAATATTGGCATGTGCATGTGTGTAGTATAAGGATGCACATGTGTGACCTGTTCTATTAATTTGTGGATGTGTGCAATCTAAAGATACACCTGCATGACCTATTTTATTATTGGCACATGTATGTGATCCAATGGCGTGTGTATGCAACCCATTCTATTAATTTGCTGAGATTGTATGAGCACGCATATTGACATTTGAATGTTGTGTCGAATATGAACACACCTTTATGCTTTCTAAATATTTTTAACACCTAATTTTTACAATTTTGATAAGCATATTTTGAGTCATAATATATTCTAATTAATAAATAAAAAAGCTTAAATATAAATTAATTGGGATCAAATTTTATCATATAAATAAACCAATAAATTAAACCTAGTAGAAGAATTTCTAGCATGCAATGATGCTTTGAAGAGAAGTATCCATAGTAAAATTCTCAAAATAAGCAAAAAATGTTATCTATTATTCACAATTTTGGATTACCATATATTTGAATTACCTCTAATAACATGTCATATTCATTGATAAAAATAGCAATATTAATATGATACTGATTAAAACCATATTACTGTCAAACACATCAGATTATACGTATTAATATAATATATATCAATAAAAATTATAAAAATCGTAACCTGATAGTATTGGATATATTGACCAAATATAAATTATATTGTCAATATATTGATAAAATGATAATATATCATCATATTATCTTAATATCAAACAATATTACTATCTAAAAAGTTTGATTATTATAAATATTAGCCAATATTTATATCTATTGTAATACCCTTGCCAAGTCTAGTTTGCCTTCTCTCTACATGTGTTAGTTCAATTTGAAACTTTTACAAAAGTTTTATCCATTGGTATACACCATAAAGTGGATATTCACCAATTTGGTTCCATATAAAATATACCTTATTTATAAAGAAGCTAAAGAAGCTACTGAACTTGATGAATAAGTTTTCAAAAAAGTTATTCTTTTTACTTTATGAACAAATTATATTCTGTATTCTATTTTTTTGCTCTTATTTGATTATTTATAACCTTAGCTTCAAAAAAGCTTATCAAAAGGAGATAAAAAGCTCTACTAATTGAATTTTATCCACAATTGTTTGAGGTTTGAAAAGGTAAGATTGTTTAATACTAAAATTAGGATGAATTTCTAATGTAACTTCTATGACTATTATCATTGTTATTGCTATTAGGAATAACTTCTCTATCCAATTAAAATGATATGATCATTCATTGGTAAAGGAGATATGTAGTTTGGGGCATATTTTGATCAATGTTTGTTGAATTAGGTTGCTTTGAAATAGAGAAGCAAAATAACAACCATTTGAACTCTAAATATATGCTATTGTCTTAACCAAAACAACTTTTTGCCCAATTTATAATTTTTGTATTTATTTTGTTGCTTTTACTTCTCAGGTTCATCCCTCTCTCCCCCCTTAATGATTATTTGCCTACTCCCTTTTGTTCTTTTGTTGGAAAAGAATACCATCATTACATTAAACCATTTTCATAAGATGTGAGTTTTGTGCAATGATAACTTAACTCTATTATAATTTGATAGGTATGGTTTAAGATGACATCAACTTAATCCATAATATATGAGACCCTTGAATAATAAACCCGCTGAAAAATCTAAACCAATCGAGTTGTTAGACTCAAAATAAAAGAGAATCCAACTGATCTATAGAATTTTCAAATGACTAGATTACTTATAACATAAAAGATCAAAGTGTCAAATAACAGATCAATTAATAAATTTGAATGGTTAATATTGACATATATTTACATGAATCTAGAGATGAACAATCGAATTAAATGAATTGTTAATGCACCTAACGGATAAATATTAAATTCAGAGTTAACATAGTGATTGGGTCATTTAATTCCTAATATAACTCCTTAATTAATGCGTAATTATATTTTTTTTAGAAATGATACGTCCGATAATAAGATTATAAAAATGTTTTTTTTTTTTTAAACAAAGGGAGGAAAATCACTTAAAAAATAGTAAGTACAAAATATTAACCCTCTATATGCTTACAAATGCCAACAATTATGGAACCAAATATTCTATTTTCCACTCTCTTATCCTCAACTTTTCATTATCTTTTATTTTTTTAAGAATAATTTTTCACTTGTGTATTGAGGAATATTCTAGAGAGTGGGTCTCATATCTTTTGACCTCCTGTTAAATATTATGGCATACAAGATTCGTATTAAAATATTCCAATGTCTATCTCGACTCTATTTAGGCAACTATCTAAATCGAAAGTATATATTATTGGTTTCATTTGTAAAAATGTGGTTAAACTATTTGTTCATATACAATTAAAATCTTACCTATTTAGAAATAACTTTTATTTATTTCTATATAAAATAAATACGTGAGCACAGAAATAGTCGAACTAACCACCAAAGGATGTCCCATCCTATGACTTTGTCTAGCACAAAGACATTTTCAAAAATCCCCACACATTAGCCAATCCCAATATTAGGGCCCTCGTCGCCTAGATTCAATATATATCAAAGATATTAAAATACTTATAGGACAAGGTTGAGAACCCAACTCATAAGACTAAGGTTCTCTAAGCACAGGTATCAACCTCCCAAAGAGAGTCAAAAGAAAAAATAAAATTATTTTAAAACCATAATCAGTTAATGATTCTAAAAGCTCCCAAGGCACTCATTCTTATTACACCTTCTTGAATCGAAGGGCACTTAAAATGTAAAGTTATGGAAAATAGTTTTGAGTGATGAATTGTCGATATGCCCAAGATTTCGAGCACCCATCTTACCTTGAGGAGGGGTCATGCAACAATAAGCCCAAAATTCTCCTAACTAAGCAAATATGGGATACATCTCCTAATCTTTCAAAGTTGAGAATATCCCTCAGTGCTAAAAGAATCACTTCCATAATTAAGGTGGATGAGAGAATAAAAGAAATTGAATAATAAGTTTTCAGAAAAATATTATTTGATAGATGATCAAATCCGGTCATACACCTTTTGCTCAAGAGATAAAAAGGTATTAGATCCTTCAAAATTTTAAAAATCCAATACTAGAGTTCTATGACAGAAGTATTGATCCAATTGATCATTTTGACTACTTTTAAACGTTGCTAAGCTTAAAAAACCTAAAGGATGTCACACTATACTTCAATCTCCTTTAACTTTAAAGGGAGATATAAAATTTTCATTCTATAGGCTAAAATCAAATTCCATTTGATCATTTTAAGAACTGACAAACCAATTTCTATTATAATTTGCCTTCAGGCTGAGGAAAGAAAAGTTGCCCTAGCATATCGACAGGATCTAATAGACTCCAAATAAGAGTATAAAGCATTTTCTAGTCAGATTCAATACTGAAGCTAGAGGCATATCAATGCTTACTAATGAAATAAAACTAAATATATTCATGGTTACAATACAGCTAAGTGACTATTTAAAATATTTAGTTCAACAAGGCTTTAAGATATTTTTGGTGGTAGAAGCTAGCACTCGAACTTACATTAACACAAAAGAGGCTAACAAAGCAAAACCCCAATAATGTTCAAATCATATAAACCATCTAAGATCAAAAGTGGAGGAAAAAAAAAGAAATAACGGTAACACTTCTGCTTGGAATCATAGAAAATAATAGAAAACCGACTCGAACATTTGTAGAGAGAACGAGCCATTGAACCTCATATCACTGGATAACATTTGGACGAACGTTTTAATATAAATAAATAACAAAAAATTTTTAAAGTGGCCCAAACTAATCAAAATTTCCAAAAGAGGTAATAAACTATCAAAAAACCAAAAAAAAGGTAATAAACTAACATTTTATTAACATTAAAAAAATAATATGAAGCTAAACCTTAAAAATTTTCTTTCTTCATTTGCTTTCTTAAATTTGATGGGCCTGGTAATCTATGGGTTGGCCAGCCCAGAGCAAACCGCCCTGAAAGTAATAGTAGTCCAACTAGGTTGTACGACCTAAAATCTGCCCAATAGGATATAGGCGATGGAGGTTGCGATTCGAATTGGCTCACTAGTACAGCCCAATAATGTCCACTTGACAATTCCTGTTCAACAAGTAAGCCAACGTGACTATCAATCTGCCACGCCGCGACCGCCAATTCACACCCTGATCACTTAAAAAGGTGTAACTTACCAGAAAAGTAAGGGGTAACTTTCCTAGGATACCAGGGAATTGCGACACTATCAACGCCCTATCGACAGCTAATTAGTGCGCACTCTATAAATGCCTTCCTTCTCGAAGGAAGAAAATGGGGCCTCTTTTAAAAAAAGGAGAAAGTAGAGGGAGAAGGCTTTCCCGGCCTCGACTCCAAGTTAGCGCTCATCGGAACTTAGTCCTACATTTCAAAATCACTCTCCAACTAAGCGCACTTATCGAAACTAAATTCTCTACCTTAAAGCCACTCACTAGTCGAACGCATTTATTGGAGCTTAGTTTTCCGCCTCAAAACCGCTACCCAACCAAACGCATACACTAGAGCTTAGTTCTTCGCCTCAAAGTCACTCTCCAATTGAGCTAGTCACCAGAGCTCAATCATCCGCCTCAAAGCCGCTCCTTAATTGAATGCATTCATCGAAACTCAATCATCCGCCAACATTTAATCTCTTACCACATCATTTATGCATTAGTATTTTCTATTATTTTTCTATTTACTTGAAAAAGATTTATAATTTAAACGTTGAAGAATATACCGAAAAATAAGTATCACTATCATTTGACATCTTATTTGTTAATTATATTGCATAAAATCTAGATTTAAAGTAACGAGGATTGGACCTATCATCAACCAAATTATATATATATATATATATATTATATTATATATGTAAATTTTAGTGTCCATCGCCAACCAAATTCAATAATTTTGAAATAATATTTACAAATGATGTAGTAAAATAAATATAATAATAATTGTTAAATTTTAAATTTAACTTGAAATTGAGATGTAAATATTTTTTTATATTCTATCTTTTATAAATGTTGTCCTAAAGTATATTAGATAAATGTAAATTTTATTTCAGAAAAATAAATTTAAATAAATATTAAATATTTTGTTTGGATAAAAATATTTTTCTTAATTTAAATATAATTAATCTTTTTATTTTTAAAATTTAGATAAATATTTTATTTATTATTTTACTAATTTTAAAAATGAAATTTGATTGTATTGTGAATGATATGTTACAATATATGTGATGTTAAAAATTTTAAAAGCATAAAAAATATAAAATAAACATTGATTTTTATAATTTTTAATAATGATTGAGGGAAAATTATATATATATATACTGAGATTTATACTAGAATAAAATTGATAATTAAAATTTTGAAAAAATAGAAATTAAAAATATAATTAGAGAGAAATAAAATTAATAATTATTTCATTTTCATTGGTGGAGACGGTGATATTTTTTATTCGGAAATTCTCTCTTTGGTGAGGATAGTAAAGGTGGACGTGTGTCACGTGCGATGACGTTGAGTCACGGCCCTTGGAGATCAGAAGACGAAACGACGAACAGCTCTAATCGTTGGTTCATTTCCTGGCTGTGTTCGTCCAGCAAGGAAAAACCCCTAAAACCCTAGCCCCGATTCAAGTTTGATTTTTTTGCGACATTACTAAGAGGAAACTGAGTTGATTTGGTTGGTATTTCCGACGGCTGAATAGTGTTCTAGCAGGCTCTTTTGCTGCTTTGAACAATGGAAGGTGTTCAGAAGGCGTTCCGGAAGATATCCAAAGATGTTAATTTTGGGGCTTCATCTTCAGTCGACGCACCGCCGCCTCCATCGGCGACTTTGAACTCTGCTCCATCCGGAGTTTTGTTCACCAGGCCTCCCAGGTAACTTACTAATCACTCATTTTTTTCTTTTTTAATCGGCAATTGTAGTATTATATGATTTGTAATATACTCTGTACGTCATCATGTAATCAGGTCATGCATAGCCAAGAGCCACGGTTCGCCTAAGGCAGAACACCGTTGACAAAAATACTGTCCAGCCACTTCTTTTTTTGAGTATCCTATTAAAGGGATGCTTGGATTTGAATTTGAAAAGTGACCTTCGGAGATAGAAGAATTATAGTTCCTTTTTTTTTTTTTTTTTGAATTTTAGTATTTTAGAGAATTCTCTAAACTGACACTAGATAAACAAATCCAGAGCAATTTATTGAAATTCTCAATTTGTCTTTTCAGATATTATTTTTAAAAATGTCTTATTTATAGTTTTCATTCTCAAAATTGTTGTTTCAAAGCAATTGCAAATAAGCCCCAGGTCTGATCTGCAGTGTGTGAAATCAATAGCACAGCTGTCCCTTAGGCTTCAGATGCACTCTTCCTTACCCTTTCTGTTAGAGGTAATAGACTCTAGCAGCCAGATATGCCCTTCTGATGAAGGCCTGCTCCTTCCCGTTAACTGATCTCTCATAGTGATTAAACACATAATTCTCGGATACACATGTCAGTTAATTGTAGCACTTCTCTAAACTTCTTGCCACACAACCTTCAAGAAGACACAAGAAAAGAACAAATGGTTTTTAGATTCTGATATGTCACTGCGCATGAGGCACATTTCTTAGTCTGCAGCCCCTTATTGAACTAGCCTGTCTCTAGTAAGAAGCATGTTGATATGAGCTGCCAATAATACAAAGGTGGTTTGGGGAATTTCAAATCTGCTCCACACCATCACTAGTCAATTAACATTGTTGCTTGTTGACTTGTAAAGCCATATGCAGAAGATATGAAAAATATGTCTTCTGCAGTAAGGTTCCAATAACCTGCTCTCCATGGATATTGAAGGCATTCTGTTGTAAGTCTCTAATTTCAATCAGTTTGTTCCACCACATGAATTTCCCGTCTTCTTTTGTATTGCCAAGATTCTACAACCCAGTATCAGGTTTTACAAACCCAGAATCAAATATGTTAACTATTGCAATGTATGCGGAACTATTACATGTACTAAATGAAAAAGGTGAGAGAAAAGACATGCTAACTCTTTAAGGAAGAAAAGCATATTTTTATATTAGACAGTGTTAAGTGATGGCTGACTCTCCTGTCTCCAACTCTTGCTAATTTATTGAAGCCTGGACAGCTCCTTGAGCATGTACTAAAGATTTGACAGGTATGAGGCCTTGGGAATCACTAAATTTATCATTGACATTTTTAGGGAGGTTACTCATGTGACAGAAGGACGATTAAACCGTTATGACTCTGAAATAGGATAATGTAGGTGAACATGCCAGGGTGGTCTTGCCATAGGATTTCTAACTAAAATTATGAAAAATTGATATTTATTGATGGAATTTTTGTAAGGTGGCTCATCAACCCACGACCCACTGATAGTGACATTCAACATTGGGCTTAATTCAGAGCCTCACCATTATCTATGCTATTGCAAAGAATTTTTCATTGTGTCCCAAATTAAGCATACATTTCGTAATATGGAAATGGATATTATTTAGGTTGGTGTACATGAGGGGAAAATACCAGAGTAGGTAGGAGGATCTTTCTAATTTCAAGTGCGATGCTCCTGCACCTTGTTTAGCAATAGATGACTTGTCAAAATCAGAAAGAAGTTAAAACAATATATTCTGTTGATTTGTGTGTATCTACACCTGTTTTGGCAGTAGATGACATGCCGAAATCGCAAAGGGAATATTATTGATTTGTTTGCAATACTTTCTCAGTGTGGCCAAAGAGCAGTAGTTTTTGTGGTGTTGTTGGCCAATAACAGTTTCTTGAATTGCATGCATGGATAATAGAGATGGGGTGAGGAAGCTGAATCTCTTATGGTTGAGACATGTAAGGAGTGACATGATATTCTCATGTTAGATACAAGGCTTGTAAATTGGATATAATGCTTGTGGTTTCCTTGACAGACTACATGAACCATATAAAACAGTTGAGGTCACTTGGACCTTGAAGGCTGTCAGGCTATTTTCTTGACTGTTTACATATATATGGTCCTGGGTTTGTGGACTGGTGCACAAAGTCCTAAAATGGGCATAATTGTACAACCACCATAATAGAGCTGATCCATACATAAAGTATCCATATTGCCATTTACAATTTTATTTAGCTTTTAGCCTTTGTGTGCTATAAATATCAAACAAGAGGTAAGTTAAAAATGTAGCTGTCCAACCACCCAGGTATTGGATCAATAGGGTTGAATACTGAGATTAGGCAGTGTAGGAAGAACTGGGATTCATAGGCATTTTTCTTCTGAGCCGATGAGTTGGTTGATGGAACTTTTTTTGCTAGGTGAATTTGTTGATGATTCCTGAAGAGAAGAGATGAAGGCTAGAGATAGTCATGTCCAAAACCTGTTATTACAAAGTTCATGTCTAGACAATTCTAACAGGAGATGATAGAAAGATTTAGGCTTTGAGAAATGGCTAAAATCTCTCTGTAAGCAAGCTTTTATAAGAGCTGAAATCCCTGAATTCTAATTTCTGAAGAAGATTTCATTTTGTGGCAGTCAGTGCTTGATTCTCGACAAATTAGAGGATCATCCACTTTGATTTTGCGAAAGATCTTTGCCAATTGAATTCTGGGGTGAACACGAATTGTTTCTTGATAGGCAATTTAGAGATTTGGGTGGAATAGATGCCCAAGTACGATACACATGTATTGAGAGGCAACTTCTGAAATTGCATGCGGACTCTCAGCCCTAAAATTCTTTGCTCTGAAATCTCTCTGTGATTTTATTCTAGATTTTCTAATCTTTGCTTGTAGCAGATATGCTGTCTCCATGAAAAGAATTCTTATGCTTTGAGGCTTAATACACCTTTTTCCTAATTACCTGAAAAGATCTTTATAACAAATTTGAGAGGCAAATTACAGCCTTTAGAAACTTGAATCAACCCTCATTAGATCGCTGCCATCTCTCCTTTAGTTCTTTCTATGCAGCACAGAGGAATGACAATGCCCATAATTTCTATCCCTTTTCTCTCAGTGCAAATTTGAGACTAAAAAATCCAACATCTAGTAACGTCAATCACACCTTTCTGAGTCTCTGAGTCACTGTCATATTGTTTTTTTTTTAATCTTTGCAGACAAATGGTATCAGTGTGGACGTGCTCGAAGCTATGTGCAATTTTTTTCACTGCCGGAGTGGTAGTTGGCTACACGCTGAAGCGACGGGTCCGACAATGGGCTGCCAAGCTTCTTAGGAGATTGAAGGATGACTGAGAATTCTCACTCTTTTGTAAACAAGGGAGGCTCATCACAGACATGACAGGCTTGTTTAACTGGAAATCGATGAAGGGTAGCATGCGGGCTCGTAGAATGCTTCTTGCTTCTGTGCCGATTCTTCATCAATTCGCCATTTTGCCTTTTGCCCTTCGTAAAATCTGCTATTATGAGGCCGTGATTAATGAGTTTACTAGTGTTCTTACCATTTCCAGGGTGATGAAGATTTAAAAACATATAGAGCAAAAGTTTTTTAATTATTTTTTGAACTGTTAAAAATTTTTAATGTATTTAAAAAAAAATTTATTATTAAATTATATCAGCTGAATTTTAATCCATTTTGTTAATCCAGCAATTAAAGCATGCTTAGTAGAATTACTTTTATTTATCAATGTATAATCTAAATTTAATTTTAGAAAAAAAAATAAAATTTTATTGTTTTTTCTTATTTTTTTCTCACTTCCCTAACTTATTGCAGTATCAAAGTTAAAAAAATTATATAATTTTATTTTCTTGAAATTTTATTTCTCTTTTTTAAATTATTAGATGGAAAGAAATAAATTTTTAAATATGAAATATGAAATAATATCATCTATTTTTATTAAACTTTTTAATATTAATATTAATATTTAATAGATATTAATATTATAAAAAATAAAAATATAATTTTACTTACTATTTTTTATTTTTGAATCTTTTAATGTCATCTTTCAAAGAAGAAAGATCCTAATTTTAAAAGAATCCTCATTTCACAAATAAGGATGCCAAAAAAAAAAAAAAAAATTACCAAAGAAAAGTATCAAAATTATAAAAAATATTAACCAATATATCTAAAAAATAATAATAAAAAGTATTAAGTGAGCCCAAAAGAAAAGATATTTTAAAATCTAAAAATATTTCTTGTATAAGTACTAAAAGACATGACCAAAATAAAAATAAGATTACACGCATATTCTTTGATAAGGTTAGCACATTTTCTAAATTTAGTGTTATTCATAATTAAATATGGTATTATTTTTAGCTTACCAGATAAAATAAATTTAGACATAATGGGTATAGTTAGGAACGAACCAGCCCAATACATAAATAGATAAAATGTTTAAATGCTAATAATCTATTAAAAAAATTATAATGGTGGATAAAATATTTAGATATAGACTAAACTTATAATAACTAAACTATGATGCTTTTTCCTTCATTTGTGGCCAGCCTAAAAAATATAATGGTGATACGTTTTTTTCATTTGAGTATCGGAGTTATTCCTATCCTATTTAAAATAGTTAGATTATTAATCAAAGGTTTAAATTTTAATATTTAAATAAATTTTATTTATTTTTTAAATAATTTTAATGTTTAATATTTTATAATCATGTGAATAAAAAATTTATTTACATATACTTATTTTTTCTTATATTAAAATATGGGTAGTAGATCTACACAATCCGACGGTCCTAGGAGCGTCCCTCAATCCCTCTAAATACCTAACGTGGAACATGTGCTTCATATATATATATTTTTTTTTTGAAAAAAAAAAAAAGTGGTTGGCATTGCTGGACTTCGGTGCTCCTCTAAATACCCGTGAGGAGAGAGAGAGAGAGAGAGAGAGAGAGAGAGAGAGAGAGCAGCTTAACAGCAGCGCGTGACAATTCGTCGTCCTCACGCGTCGTTCTCCCGTCCGTTTTGTTAGAGAACACGAAAACCACCCGTCAGCCCTTCTGCTTCGTTTGGATTGAGGGGCGTCGTTCTCTCAGTGAAAAAAAGGACAGTTCGACTCTTAACCTGAGTCGTCGGATTTAAAATTTGACGATTATGTGTTTTAAATGATTAAATTTAAAATTAAACTGTCCATGTTATATTATCCATTTAAAATATGTGGGCCGTCAGATTTTACATCTGATAATTTAGATGAAAAGAATGACGGTCCTTCCCCACGAGGGAGAAGATATTAAATTGTCGAGCGTTCGTGATCGCCGGCGAAAATTCCTCCGATATTGATTCAGATTTCAACCTATAAAAAGCCGTTTCGATTCCCGACCTCAAATCGTAGCATGTACATTTACTCCAGCTAATTTGGCCTTTTGCGTTATTTATCTTGTATTTATATAACACAGCTAAGCTTCTTCCAATTCCTAATCCTCTTCTGTTCTCTGTCGATCTCTCTCTGCTTGGAGATCCCGCTGGCTCTGCGATCATTTACACGAGGCACCTTCGCATTGCTTTTCTTTCTTCTGTTCGCAGTTGATCTCTCCTCCCATCGCCAGGTTTTTCACCCTTAAATTTCTCTCTCTTCTTCATTTCGTCTTTCTGTAGTATTTCCGTGAAAATTTTACTATTATTCTGATCAGTTTTATCCTCGTATCAATTTTATACCAAATTCGTATTTCGGACACAGTTTTTTTCTTCTCATGGAAGATGTATACTGCGTAAAATTCCTAATCCTCTATAGGATGGATCCAAATAAAAGGCGAGATTAAATTTGTAATTTACCCCAAAGATCAGAATAAAGTTGATGTTTTCCATTTAGTTTCCGTGTCCGTCAATCCGGTGTTCATCGACAGGCGTTTTCTTTCTGTTCTTGACGTCTTGTTTAATTCCTGGGATTCTACTTTAGGTTGATATTCTCTTGTTATATTCTGCAATTCCGTAAAGATTTGATAAAATGGCCAAATTTGATTGTTGCAATGATTGGCGGTCTTCGATTTAAGTCAAATTTAGAACATTAAAAATGTGAAGGACTGATGTATTGGATCTGCAGTGTTTCATCATCAATGAATGTTGCATTTTCCCTAGGAATTTCAACTGTAAAACACAACGTGATTGTTTCTCTTATGTCGGAAAAACCTATAGAAGAGGCGTTACCTTCATGTAATAGAGTTTCTGGAAATTGAGATCTGGGCATCTTCTCCGTTGAGATGTGCCATACTTTGGTTGGAAAATATAAAATAATGGAGTATTTTCTCAATTATTCCTTTGCATACATTAGCATTAACTTCAACGGTAAGTAAAATAAATTCGGCAATTATCTGAAAAGAGAAAATGCTGACATGAAACACAAATCAGTTGCATGGGGATCATTTCTGCTAATTTGTATACATAGATGGAACAAACTAAAAATTGGATGCTTGTGCATAAAATCCGGATGCTGCTGGCTCCATTGATGTCTTCCTAGAAACAAGGTGGAAACATTTTATGTAATTGGTTTTGATCAAATCATTAATTCTGTATTTGCTAATGAATTACGAGATTGGCGACAGGTAGAACATGAAACGTTTACATTGTGATATAACTTGAGATTATAATTTTCCCGAGAAAATCATGGATTTATTGTCCAGTCTCACAACTCTCTTATGCTTTTAGGTCTGTTCTTGTCCTACGGATATCTGGCATTGCTATGTTGTTTTGATTTCGTTATTCCATTGCTTATTATATTAGCACTTTCTTTGAAGCGATTAAAAAGTGTAAATGTGCCATGCTTTGTCATCGAGAGAGCTGCAAATCATTGTTGCCTTTTACTACCCTCTTTCCCTTAACTAATAGAGGCTGTTCAAATAGTATAATATCAATTGCTTCGTTTATTTTTGCACCTATTGTCTAACATGATACTTTGTGACAAGTCTTGAGCCTCTTGTATATTGCAATTTAAACGTAATTAAATTAAATTGTATGCGCTAATGTAATTTTATTATATTACCTGTGATCAGAATTTAAATTTTATTTCAGTTTTGAGTCACTGGATTGAAATCTAATTTAATTGTAATACCAAACACACCATCAACATTCCATAATCTGAAATCCAAAGACCAGTTTAATAAATAAATTCAAGATTTTGGTTGTTTTGTCTTGGCGTGTGACATCATGGGCTGTGCCAGTTGGCCATGCACCATAAGAGAGGATTAAGAAGACACTATGAAAACAAAAAAAAAAAAAAAAGCATTGAACAAATAAATTAAAGAGTGATGTTTATTCTGCCCATTGATGTTGTGTTATTTAAACGCAGTGGAAAAACATCCAGTGAAACTTCTCATTTGTAACTGAACCCTCTGAATTCAACCAAGGGAGTATCAGAATCATCAAGTTTGTAGCCATGGATGGTCGCGAGGAAAGCAAGGTGACTGGAATTTGTCAAATTGGTATGCTGAAGGAACTCTTACAAAAATGGCAAGCCGTCACCCTTAATTCACGGGCTCATGACGATAGCGCTCATCAAACCAGTCCTCCCGGGGGGATTTCTCCTGATTTTAGCTGGAGGTCGAAGAACTCACTTGTTCCGTGTGATTCCGATGAGGAAGACTGCCAGACCCCTGAACCACCCCCTGATGTGCCCAAAGGATACTTGGCAGTTTATGTCGGGGAGGAGCTACGAAGGTTCATCATTCCCACTAGCTACCTGAGTCACCATCTGTTCACGCTCCTGCTAGCAAAGGCTGAGGAAGAGTACGGGTTCGATCACAACGGCGCACTTACAATTCCATGTGAGACCGAGACCTTCAAGTACCTTCTCAAGTGCATTGAGATTCAGCAGAATGCTGACTCTCACAATGGCACTCATGATAATTCAGGTACAACAATTCCTTTGTTTGCAATGTTTTGTGGTTTTATTCATCTCTCTCCTTTTTTGGTAAGTGCTTTTATCCGTAACTTATGTGGGTGTTCGCACATGGGTGTCACAATTACCTTTTAATTTGCACACTAGAAGGGGAGCTTTAGTGCAAGGTTAGAATAATAGTTGTATAATATAGTGATTATCAAGTCGTGAAAATGGCATCTTGAATAATGTAATAGAAAACCGCAATCAATAAGTCAAAAGTAGTTGGATCATTCCCAAGACAGTACACTTTAATGGACTTTCGTATATAGGGAGCTAAGTAGAACTATTGTTAAACTTGGTTGGCCCAATAATAGAGATGTTATCGTATAATCTGGTGATCATGGATTTTAATCATGAAAATTGCCTATTGTATAATGAAACAAAAGACCACGTGCTCCATAGTGCTGCCATCATTTCTTGGACCCCAAGTTTATTGAGGGTTTTGTGCACCAAAATGTCTTTTTTAATTTCAAATTTTCAGTATCAAGCCATGTTGGTACAATAGTAGATTTGTTGTCATGTAATCCAGTGATTACGAGTTTTAGTTGTGAAAACGATTTCTTACATAAAGTGAGGTAATATCCTGCACAATACTCCAAAGTAGTCCGACTTTTTTTCATATTTCTTACACGATAGGAACTTTGTATAATAGGCCCCCACTTTTTAGTTCCAAATGCACCCTAGAACTTTTCTTAAGTTGTGTAATGATAAAGTTATTGCTGATCTATCCGGTGGCCATGTGTTCAAATTGTAAGAATAATCTCTTAAATAATATAAGGTAAAATAATGCACTATATTCTAAAGTAGTCTGACTTTTTTTTGTGAGTTTTGTATAGCAGAAACTTAGTACACCGGCTCTCCTTTTTAGTTCCAAGTGCATGCTAGAACCATTGTCAAGCTTGGTTGGCTTTCGGCGGTGTGCTAAAGTTGCTTGGTTGTTCTGCAGCTGAAGAATCATCAAGCACCGAAGACTAGAGCACTCATCACCTGGGTTTTGGACAGGCTGAAGTCTTATGCCGATTTTATTGTCGAAATGAAGAATTGCCTTTAACCAAAATTCTCTCTCTCTGCCTCTCTCTAATTGCTTTGTGTGTTTATCACTTAAAAAAAAGATAAGATAAGTTCATGACGGTGGATGTTTTTGAAGAGTTTGAAGTAGTATGCTGATTTTATACTGCATAAGGAAGAGTTACCTTGTAACCCAAATTTTTTCCTTTCTTTAATTTCTTGGTAGGCTTATACTGTAAAATAATAATAATAATAATAATAACAATAATAATGTTGATAATGTTACATATTTGCAGATGTAGTTTTTGGTCCGACAATGAAGCGATGGGCGCTTTATGTAAATAGGCTTGGATGAAATTCAATTATTAACTGTGGATTTTGATGTAACGATAATACTTGTTAATTGTGACCTGAAAACAAATTTAAATTATAAAAATAAAAGGATTTCTTTATAATGTAATAGTATAATTGTATACGGAAGTTTATAAAATTTTCATCTCTAGTCCATCCTCGTTCTTCAATTAAAAAATAAATAAATAATATAAATTAAATAATCAGTTATTTAATATAACTTTTGTTGTGTCCCGGGTCCGCAATTGTTGTACGGATTAGAGAGCCTTCGGATTTTCGATCACGTGGTAGCGTCAGGTTGAGGGTCCGGTCTTCGTATTTCATAACCTGGACCTGCACAACACAAATAACAAACGAGAGGTCAGAGGCCCGGCGGGATTTCTCCCACCACGATCACGCCGACGCTCAAGTCAACAATTTTTCGCAATAAACGGAAACGGCGCACGCTCTTGGCAGTACGCAGATGAATACTGATGAAACGTGAGTGATGCGTATGCTTCAGTGAGGGAGATGTAATAAGCAGTTTGCGGAAGGCCTGACTTCCTTAATGCATCGCAGTGGGGGGCTAACTTCTCGTTGCCTGAACGGACTTGGGGATTGTGATCGTGAGAGAAGTTGGCTCGTTTGTGGCCACAAGGCTCAAGTCTTGTCTTAGTTTGATTGCTTGCTCTCTCGTTCTCTGGGGAATTGAAGAAGGGTCAGGATTCGGATCCTCTTCTCTGTGGGAAAAGGGAGCTCTTATAGGCTCCTCCCCAGTGGACTCTGGGCGCGAGGAAGCTCGTTGCTAGGGTTCCTTGGCCTCTGGTCACTGTTGCTGATCGCTGGTCATGTCGTCTGTTGTTTTGCGGTGGCGGGCAGGCTTCTGAGCGCTGCCAGCCACTCCTAATTTCTCTTTGAGTTGGGATTAGCTGGCTGCCTGCGAGCAGCCGCCTGAGCCGTTGTCATAGCACTGGCCGTTTTTCCATTGGTTGGTTTTCCCTCTCTCCTGTTTGTTTTCCGGCAGCTCATTAATGCGCTGCAGGGTGTCCGTTGTTTTCCGCCAGCTGGGCGCCACGTAGGTTCCCTGTGCAGTTAGGCTGAGCTGGGCTTGATATTGCTCGTGGACCTCAGCACGAGACCCAACAATTTTTATTATATACTTACATAATTTTTGATTTTAATTATTAAATAAATAAAAAAGTTTTTTAACTGAAAATATAACAACAGCACTCCTCGATTGGACGCATCTCACACGTTTCTTCTCCTTCGGCAATGCTCAACCGTCCATTTTCCCGTGGAAGTTCTTCCTCCCCCACCTCCGCTCGCGCGCCCGCCGCTCTTCTCCCTCTTGTCTGGGCTAACAAAACGAAAGCCCAACGACTGAAATCTATCGCAAGTTTCAAACTCATCCATGGCATTCACTTCTCACACCAGTGTAAGCTCTCCATTTCTACCTCCAAAAATTCTTCTCTCTCCCTACACACCATTTACAGACCACCAATTCCGCGTCTGGAGGCGTCGCAGGCTAAAATCAAAGCTAAAACTTGCTGTCAGAAACAACTTCGACAATATCTTCCAAGATTTTCTCTCTCATCTTCCTCACCCCCTGAATTCCCTCAGTTTACTCCCGCCGATAGCCGCAGGAATCGCCTCCGGCCTCGCGCTATCTATATCCAAACTGAATTCCAGTAGAGTGAATTCAAAACCCCGAGCTTCAGACGTGGGAGAGTGGGTTTTGTATACTTCTCCCACCCCCTTCAATCGATTCGTGCTGTTGAGATGCCCTTCGATATCGTTCGAGGGAAGTGAGTTTCTGGAAAATGTTAATGAGAAGTTGATAAAAGAAGATCGGCATTATGTGAGGTTGGATAGTGGTAGGATTCAAGTGAGGGATTTTGATGAGAGAGAGTCTGAGAGGCCAAAGCTCGAGTATCAGCGAGTGTGCGTGGGGACTGAGGATGGAGGAGTGATATCGTTGGACTGGCCGGCGAATCTGGATTTGAGCGAGGAGCATGGATTGGATACTACTTTGTTGATTATTCCCGGAACGGCTGATGGGAGTATGGATGAGGGGGTTCGGGCTTTAGTGTGCGAGTGTTTGAAAAGAGGGCTCTTTCCTGTTGTTATGAATCCTAGAGGCTGTGCTGGTTCGCCATTGACCACGGCACGGTAAGTTATGATTGCATTTGATGTAATATACTACAGTGGCATAATTATATGTGAAAGATACTGTGGAATGGCAAACTTTTTTGCTTAAAAGGTTTGACATTGATGCTGGGAGCATTTACTGAGTATTAATGCTGTGTGTAGTGTGGCATGATCACAAGCACAAAGCATAATTTAATATTATGCAAGCGAAGGTAACCTTTGCTTGCTTGGTTGGCTAATCGAGCAGTGCAGAGGTTACTTCCATCTGAATATGAATTATATCCCAGCATAAAACTTAATGTAGAGCGTATGTGATGAACAGCTAGGGTTAGATAAGGTACTGTTACACAGTTTCATAGCATGTCGGACTTCGGCTTTGAATTGTTTGGAGTAGATGCTGTAGGTCCTTAATTTGCACACGTGTTTGTCTAAATCAGGTGCTGTAGTGGATGATAATTTAGAGGCACTAACTTACACACAAAATAGTACTGAAGTTTCTGATTTTAAAGGGGGAAAAAAAAAAACTAGTTGTACATATACTTCTTGTTGGCTTATAGAAGCTTTCGATAAGGAGTATTGGATGTAACAAGGTGACCTGGGATATGAACTTCTCCATTCTCATATTGCATAGATTAGCATAAACAGAATGCAATAGGGAGTAGGCTTCTTTCATTATAAAAGCTCAAAATTTTTAAAATAATTTAGTCTTAAGTTATCATGTATTATGCTTGGTTCTTTTTTAATTAAATGCACTTCCTTCTATTCAATGATATATTTTAAGCTTCTATAATTTGACTGTCTGCAATTTTCCTTCGTGGTTGATCGGAATGCTGAGCTGTGCTTTGAATTACCGCTCTTTCATATTTCGGACTGAATGATTCAATCCATGATTTGTGTGGGCTATTGCAATCAATCATCTATCCACGATTTATAATGGTAGTTTATAGAGGAGGGAGCATGTGGTAAGTATATAGTTCTAACTGAGGATATGATGAATGTGACTATGATTGGAAATGGCATTGTTGAGAGAAACTAGAGAAATTTCATTAAAATTTTGCTTAGAGGATTAGCATTGAGTCATTACCATTTTACAACATCACGGATGAAGTTATTGGTTGTATTAAAAGATGGCTTCCCACAATGTTTGTCTTTTTGTAAAATATGTTGTAGTAAAACTAAAGGGGCAGCAATGTCAAATGTTTTGGAGGATTTAAAGATAAGTAAAGTAGATGAGCTTAAGTAAATTAAGACTAAACTGAATTGCTATTTCTTAGTTTTTCTATTTGATGATGCATGTGAGGTGGTTTGGTCACCTGAAACAAAACTATCAGGTGCATCAATAAGGAGATGGGATATAAGGGTAAAAGACTTTTAATAAAATGGGTAGAGGACTTGAGGTGGATCAAAGAAAAGTGCATTGGGAAAAAAAATGCAATTTGTAGATTCTACTGAATTTACATTTTAGTTAAAAACCTATGCAACTTCTAGAGAACCTCAACTAGCTTTTCAGGAACATTTTTGTTAGAGATTCAAACCAGCTTTTTCTGAGAGCTAATTTGAAAGCCATGCCAAATAGGTCCTTAATGGGAAAAAGGCTTATTTTGGTTTGATTTGGCCTTCCTAGTTCAGATTTTCAGGGAAAAAAGATGGAATTTATGGTGAAGAAGTTATAATAATCACTATTTTTGTTAACTCTGTTTGATGATTTAAATATAAATTTGAGATACTATTTGAATACTTGAAAGCAGATTACCAAAATTTAACATAGTGATTCCCCCCCACCCATTTGGTAGGGTTGAGTTATTGTCAAATGACTTTAAACTCGGGAAAACTTTATGGGAGAGTAATAATAAACTAATAAGAACCCAAATATGGAAACAAATTGATTCAATATCAAGCCCCTTTTCATGCTGTATTTACTCTACTAGCACTTCAGATTTAATAAAATATGTGCAAACAAATTGAATTCAACAAATACACCACAAATGCATAATGAGAACATATGGATCAAAAAGGAAAATAACAAAATACCAGAAGAGAAATCATGGAAATCTCCCAATCAGCCCAACCGATTCCCATAACAAATTATAAGAATGCCAAAGATAATACTCTCTTGAGTTCCAAGTTTCAGAAATTGCCAAAAGTGTTCTTTGCAATTCTCTCTCCCAAAAGATATTTCTTGAAAGCCTATGTGTTGGCTTATATAGCTTATGAAACCCTAATGACGCTTAATTACCAAATTATCTTTAATGAAAATTAATTGAAGAGCATACCCTTACATAATTAATCCAAATAAAACTATCTGACAAATATGAAGTCGGCCCTCATCACAAAAAGGGATCGTGATTCAATAAGGTTATTTCTTTTGTTTGACTGAAATTTGGTTGCTGCTCCGAAGGGCCCGGTCGGTATCATAAACACTTTTATAGTCAGAAGATTGGGAAGTTAAAGAGCATATTTGGTAAGTTTAGTTGAAATGTGAATATCAAGGTGGACAGATGGTATAACTAGGATTCAAGAAGGTAGAAAAATGAGTGTTTTATGGTGGAAGGGATAACTGTGTGTGAGCTGATTAGAGGTGCATGCCATACTTACTGGGAATGTGGATTCATAAAGAGGGAATGGGTGCAGCAACGTTAGGGTCTATGGGCTATGGAACAACTCTTGCAAGGGTCAGAAAAATTTTATTGGCTATGAATGTTCTAGGTAATAAGCATCTTGAAGTAGTGCAAGGTTGGGTGTCTTGAATCCCATTTTCCATTAGAGATCCTAATTTGGAGTGTATTGGGTTTGTAATTGCCTTGAAATTTATGGCGTAAAGGGAAAGAAGAAGAGCTGGATGGCTTTTGTTCTGCGGTAGAGTTTCCAGTTATTTTGGGAGTTGATTTAGGAAAATGTAGTAGTTGCGCTTGCACTTACTTTCATTGCTTATGTGGTGTTGTGGACTCGTGTCTTAGCATTTGATAATCGACAAAGCAGCGGAGAGATGCTGATGAACCCATATTCTTTATGCTGCTGTGATGGATAATCTGTTTGCTAACTTGGGATTTAGTTCTCTTTTGCTCAGGGGATTTGGATTTGTTTGTGCTATAGCTTAGGTATACTTTGAAACATTTGGACATGAGCTTGGAGCTTGGCCAGATTTTCCCAGGAGGAAATCTGAAGAGGGTGCAGAGCTTGGAGCTTGGACAAGCCTATAATGGTTCTATGGTTAGAGTCTAAGAAGTATGGTTACTAACATGGTATACAGATACGATATGATAATGGCATGCCAACATGTAATTCTTCTATAATATGGGCACGATAAGTTAAGAATAAGTTAACTAAAATTTACAAATTCTGTAATATAATTGATTAATAATATTTCTTTATACTAAATTGCCAATAAAGAAACACATTTCTTGTTTCCTCATCCAACAAAAATTCACAAGAAGTAATGTGCAAGTGGGTCGATATAAAAGAGTAGTATTATATCATAATTCACAAATAAAAAAAAAAAAAAGAAGAGAAAGCAGGGAATTAGCTTTCTAATTGATTTTACATTACAAAATTTATCCAATTTTCTCTAGTTTATATTTAAAACCCATTTTCTGAAAATTATAAAATGTCACATTGTGTCCAAAATGTGTCGACACGTGTTGGGTCAAAGATAAAAATAACAAGATATTTGGACATGTGTTGGAAACACCATCCCAATTGAAGTGTCTGTACTTAGTTATTGGACTAGATCATTTGCTGTGAGTGTTACTAGTCCTCCAAATGTCGGAATGAAGTGCTTCATTTTAAAAGTAGGCAGCTTTATTGTTCAGGCTGTATACATATGGTAGTTTGCAATTGTTAATATCCTTGGTCTTTCTGATTTCCCTTCCGGATGACTCCTGGTATTTTTGTTGGCTCCACTTTGGCTTGTTTTGAATTATTAGATTCTTTTCATATCAGATGAAGAAAAGCAAAGAAACGGACACATTTCTAAAACTACTAGCAGTACCTATGTGCTATGGAAGATAGGATGCAGCTAAGTGAATTTAAAGACGGGTCACAAACTTGCTAGTTGCAGCCTAAGTAGATAATGTATTGATGACAAAGAGTTATTTGATTATCTGGGCAATATCTGAGTGAAACTGACACCTAAAAGATTAGGAGCAAAAAGTGCTCCAGCAAAATGGTAGTTTGAAGGGATTTGACAGCTCACCAACTTTTGAGGATTTCCTGCCCAGTGGGTGGGCGTAGCTCAAGGCGTACAGTGCCTCCTTTTTCATTACCAATAAAGGGATACTGGTTTATTTTTTCTAAGTTCTGGTACCAATCAAAAGAAGTGCAAAGACAATAAAAGCACTTCCATGATTTCCTTGGACCCATCTTAGGTCTCTTCGGTTGGTCTTTTGTGGGACTCATAGCTTTGTTGATGCTTTGCTTCCTTATTTCCCTCGTTATTTTTACTACTTTGAGTGGGGAAGCTGAACATTTATGTTCTGGCTTTCATCTCCAGATATTTGCTTCTATTGAAATTGTCATTTTGAGGACCCTGGATAATAAATATTAACTGATAGTGTGTCATTAAGACTATTTCATTGTCTTAGGTTGTTTACAGCTGCTGACAGTGATGATATTTGCTCAGCTATTCGGTTCCTCACTAGAGCAAGGCAGTGTTCGACACTAATGGGTGTTGGCTGGGGATATGGGGCGAATATGCTGACAAAGTACCTTGCTGAAGTAGGAGAGAAGACACCTCTTACTGCTGCTACATGCATTGACAATCCTTTTGACTTGGAGGAGGCCTCAAGGACATCTTCTTATCATGCTTCTGTTAGTCAGAAGCTCACTAGAGGGCTGATAGATATCTTGAAATCAAACAAGGTTGTGATTTGTTCAAGTTATTTATCTGTATAAAGCTAATCTTCAATTCATTTTAGGGTATTTAATGATTTCCTTGTTTGCTTAATTGACAAAATCATTGATTTTAATTAAGAGATTCCTATCTTAGTACTTAGGGCCTATTTAATTAAGTACTATGCTTTCGGGATCTAAGGGCCTATTTAATTAAGTACTATGCTTTCAGGGGCTATTTCAAGGCAGGAATAAAGGTTTTGATGTGGGAAAAGCTCTATCAGCTGAATCTCTTCGAGATTTTGAAAAGGCAATATCCATGGTTTCATATAGATTCAACACAATAGAAGAATTTTACTCTACGTCAAGCACAAGATCTATGGTGGGGAATGTGAAAATTCCTGTTCTGTTCATTCAGGTTAGATTCTTAACTTATGCAGTAATGAATTATTGAGTTCGACTTTTTCCATCATCGAGGCAGTTCTCTGTTCTTCATTGTAATTTATCAGATAGTGAGAAGTTGCTTTAGCCCAGATTTTTTGTGTGAGTCATACATTCAATGATGGAAGTGAATTCTAATCACGATTTGGTGCATCTGTTAGGGAGGGGTACTTTGTGTTTTTTGCTTCATTGTAAACATACAAAGTACAATAATAAGGCTGGGGGGTACTAATCCCTACATTTTTTTTTTTTCATCTTCTCCTTTTACTTCTCTCTCTTTGTCCCCATCACCTCTCTTCTGTTTTCCTGCATGAGTAGCACTCTCACCGTACTGCATCATATTGCTTTTCTTTGTTTCTGGTCAAGATACAGAGTCGTACTTATTGTTGTTTCACAATTTGCTAGAATAATGATGGGACTGTGCCACTGTTTTCTATTCCACGCGGGTTGATAGCTGAGAATCCATTTACAAACCTACTTCTGTGCACTTCGTCACCATCTAATGTTAATGCAAGTGGCAGGTCATTGATATCATGGTGCCAGCTACTTACAATCGAGGTATGACTATGAATTATCTCCTTGGTTTAGTGATCTTACTGCAATCATAGTTGGATCCGCAGCATATTTATTTACCTTAACATGTAATCCCTTTATATTGACTGATGTGAGGCCTTCTATTCACTCTTATGTATATTTCTTGCTGAAAGTGCTTGAGGTGGTTGTCAAGGTGTTTGAGTTGGACAAGGCCATCATAGCATCATTAAGACTTCAACTAACAGAACTCTTGGGATGAGGCACTGTCTTGGTCACACCTCAAGTGAATTCCTGATGTTCCAGCTGTCTTATAAAAGGGTAATTCCATTTGGAGAATTGATCTTAAGTCATATGTAATAATTATTTAAAATAGAGAGGTAATCCATTTTGAACAATGATAATTTATGGTAAAAGGAAATTACTACTGATTGGAATTCATGTTGTCATGGCATTTAATTTCTAGCTCAGAAACAAAAAGGGTACATAAATAAGATACAATATACAGCAAAGCAAACAGGTTAGAATTAACAAATTAAATTTAGTGATAAATAATTTAATTGCGGGCTCCAAGCAGGGGCAATTAACATTTGTGGTGTTTGAAGTGCAGCCTGTTGATTCCCGTTTGGTATACTTCCTATTTAGCCAAAGAGTTGATCATGCTAGAACTAGAGGATGAGACTTAAAAGGGCATATACTGGACCTTCAGACATTAATTGCAATATGATTTGAGATATTTGGCAAATTTATTTTTGTATCATTTGAATTCTGAGTAATGTTAGGTTATTTGCTATGCAGTATTATGTTATCTGTAGTTTGGTGCTTTACAAACTCGGGGATTATTAAGAGCTACACGTGATCCTTGGTCACCAACCAGCCAATCAAATCACTCCTAAATTTTAGGAGCACTATCCCAAATAAATCCCATCACCTCCAAAAAATCAGCTGCACTCTCCTAGTTGGTTTAAAAAATCCTTTGATGGTGGCCTTTGTCAGCCATTATCTTAATTAGTTGTTACATTCCTTTTTCTGCAATTGTCTTAATTAGTTGCCTTACTTTGTAATGCCTAGTTGGCTATTTAATTGCTTTGAACTTATGTTATAGAGGCATCTAGCAAGTATTTTCTTCAGCATAGTGTTGATTTGGGAGTTGTGGCTTTTCTTAAATTAAACCAACAAGGATGCTTGGGATCCCTTGAAGTATCCTACATATTTCTATTATTCCAAAATAGGTAGAATTTGCAAGCTCAATCCGTGCGCTTTACCTATACACAAACCCACTACATGTTCAGTTTCTAAACAACACAACGGGGATGGATCCATGTTATAATGAAAACACATTTTCTGTATCTCACTTGTGTTTTTGTTCATCAACTGTCCTAATAAGTTTTTATCATATTAAACTTCTCTCCTAATGAGTAGTCCTCCTTAGTTTTCCCACTGATTCAGGATGTGAAAAAAGAGAAGAAAATCTGTGTCCTCACTGTGTTTGATGGGGCATGGAATAGGATTTGGTGGTGCACTTCTGTCAGGTCATTTTCTGACAAGCATGCATCTTGCAGTGGCTTACAGCAGTGGAGCTTGGTCTTCTTAAAGGTCGTCACCCTCTTCTAAAAGATGTTGATGTTACCATCAATCCTGCTGAAGGTTTTGCACTCATGGATGGTAGACCATCTGATATGAATGACAGACGTGACAGTGCTTGGAGTACTAATCGATCAGATAGTTCAAGTGGCTATTTTTCGGATCCAGTGAATGAGATTCCTGAAGAAAGTGATACTATTGTTGATATCCATTTAGGGTCTGAGCATGGTTTGCATAAGAAATGGGAACTTGATGAAAAAGATTCAAGAGAAATGAATCGCTTTGTACAGCAAACTAATCCTATTGATGCAGTACAGGTTGATGCCAAGCCAGTGGAGAGCGACAAGGGACAAGTGCTGCAGACAGCCGAAGTGGTTATGAATATGCTTGACGTAACTATGCCTGGCACCCTAAAGGACGAAGAGAAGAAGAAGGTTAGAGATTAAATTAAGCTTAATACATTAGATTAATTAACGGTGAAAATATCATATGATATTAATAGTAGTATTATATTGCTGCTACCATAATTCTAGCACTTTGCCATCAGATATCTTTTTCAATGTATATGCTGCATGACCTGCATATTAGTTCAGTTTGAGCAATATTGAAATTCCATCCAACATGTTTTAAGTTCTGTGAATATCTCTGTTATGAACTTCAGAAGACTAATGCCACTGAGCTCTTCTTTGAGCCATATATAATTGCATTAGTAGACGTAGTTGCCAAGTTTTAGACACTCCTCTTGCACCCAAAATGTTCTTGTCTGATTAGTATAACTCAAAATGTTCCCACTTGGCAGAACAACTTTTTATTGACCAGAATTAAATAACATTTTCCTAATTAAGTCAACTAAAAAAATGCTGCTTTTGTAGTCCACTTCACATCCTGAAAATTTCCTGCTTAGGTTGTGGACAACAAGCCAATAATGTTTTGGTAGGTGGAGCATTTTTTATGCTCCAGAATACCAAGTGAAGTGACTATTACACCAGAAAAAGCAACATGATAGCATTTTGAGATGGATGATTGATTTGCATGATTAGTGAAATCATTTTTCACTACTAGCTAGATGCTAAAAGAACAGATTTATCTTAATCTTTCTTATGATGATTCTTTGTGTCTATTTTCAGGTTCTAACTGCTGTTAGTCAAGGAGAGACACTTGCTAAAGCTTTACAAGATGCAGTGCCTGAAGATGTCCGAGGAAAACTTACACAATCTGTAACTGAAATTTTGCAAGCTCAGGGGAAGAATGTGAATTTTGATGGACTATTGAGTATTGGTCAAATAGCTAATGTGTCGTCAGGATTGAAGTTGAAGATTGAAGAACAGATCCGGAAGAAATCTGACACTGGAAACAGAGACAAATATCAGCATCCTTCAGATCAGAAGAGACCAGTAAATGATGCAGGAGATGGCCCTGGATACAATGAAGCTGGTGGAAATAAGTCAGCTGGAGAAAATGATGCTGCGGTTTGGCCTCAAGAAAAGACACTGAAATCTTTGGACTTGAGTGATTCCCAACCTGTGATCAGTTTTGAAGACGATATTTCTGCAGCAAAGAAGGGTTTGAACAAATCACAGATGGAGCATGAGAATTTTGAGTCTGACAAAGCCCGACTTTCTGAATTTAATGAAAATGATTTTGAAACAAGTGCGATGACGAACTCTTCTGGCCCATATGAAAAGCCATCTGGGTCTGAGGAAGTGAGCATTAAACCAGACAATAGGTATCAGGATGGTGAAAAAGGTGAGCTGGACATTAAAGAGGAAAATAATTTATCAGAAAGAGATGGAAACCACCAGGATTCATCCAAAAATCCAAGTAAGACCGACTCACCCGCTGATGTGGATGAAGCAGTCTCACACCTGAGTTCTGGTGATCGGTTGTCAGAAAAAGAAGCAGCTAAGACAAAAGAGGATGAGGAATCTATGCAATCTGTTCCGGTGCAGAATAAGCCCACTTCTCATTCTAATGTCTCTACCTTCAGTGTATCTCAAGCATTAGATGCTTTGACGGGCTTGGATGATTCTACACAGATGGCTGTCAATAGCGTTTTCAGTGTTATTGAAGATATGATTGCTCAGTTAGAAGAGGGGAAAGAAGATGAAAGTGTGACCAAGAAAGAGAATGAGATCAAGGATGATATTAATGGTTCTGATTCTGAAACACAGCTGACTAATAACGAGCAGCAGTTAGAAAAGCCAGTAGATGGTAAGGGCTGACAGGTCCATACATTCTGAGATATCATATGATCATCTTAAAATATAAATGCCATAGTTATCTTATCAATTCACAGCTTGATGCAGGATATAATCTGGAAGAGGTAGATTCTCTGAACATTATATCATCCAGAGGGAATGATAGCAAGAGTTCTTTTGGAAGTGATGCAAATGGAGTTGCAGGTACAGGGAAGAATCAGATGGCTGACAACCTAGTTACTGGCAAATTGAGGGCAGCAAATGCTGCTAGACATGCTACTTTGAATAATCTTCAGTTCTACATAACTACAAATGCTTCGGCGGAGGCTTTCTACAATGAATGTCTTCGGAAATATATTCTTTCCAAGATGCAAAAAGCTAAGCCTTTAGACTTGGATGCGACTACTACTCTGTTTCTTGATTATATCCCAGAGGAGGGACAATGGAAGATGCTGGAACAACCGGAAAGCAGGGTAGGATCTAGTGATGGTGCTGCAACATATAAGGGTATACACCGGAAAGATCTGGCCACTTCACGTGCCAAAGCAAAGGATTTGGATAATGTCATTGAGCCATCATATGTCATCTTAGACTCAGAAAAACAGCAAGAACCTGTCAAAGAGTTTGAGCCAATGGAGAAATTGAATGAGAAAGTTGCTGGAAGTGGCAAGACAGTGGATGAGTTGAGGCTATTGGTTAAGAAAATTGTATTAGATTTGCTGAAAGTTGAAGTTAGTCGGAGGCTTGGTGCAGCAGACATGGAGTCAGTTCTCATGAGAGACATGGAAGAAGTGGCAAGTGCTGTCTCTTTGGCTGTCAGCTCTTATAAAGAGCGCACTGGACATTTGATAAACTCTGGTATTGACCCTAATTTACACCATCCTGGTAGATCACTTGGAAACATCATCACAGAGGCAGTATACTTTGCTGTTAAACAAACCAGCTACTTGAGAAGGGTGCTACCTGTGGGTGTTATTGTTGGTTCTTGCCTAGCTTCTTTGAGAAAATTCTTCAATGTGGATGTCTTAGACGAGAGTGACATAACTGGAGTAGTGGACTTTGATCAAGATTACATCGACAGGGTGAAGCCTATGGGTCAACTGTTTGAGGAGAAGGCTACCCAGGTTCTTTCTGATAAAAGTGAACAGAGTTCCACACCTAGAAAACAATCAAGCCGATACAGTGGGAGCATAGAGTTGAAGACTGTGAATGGGGATGACAAAGAAGTTGCTAGATTGAGAATTCTGAACAGGGACACTGTTATGGTTGGTGCTGTTACAGCTGCACTCGGGGCATCTGCTTTACTGACACACCAGCAGGTAAGGCAATGTGGAATGCATTTGAAATTCCAGTATCACATTTACTAGCTCTCTCGAGTTACCATGAAAAAGTAAAGTGGTTGAACTAAACTTTTCACTGATGTAAGTCCTAGATTGAAGGGCTGCTAAGATTTGAATTGGTCGTTTTATGGGCAATTGGGGTCAGTTTTCAATCGTGCAACCTATAATATGCCTTACAAATCCGTCACGCATCATACATATTTTCTTTTTTATATAAATTTATTATTGTGAAGTGTGCTAATGTAGTGAGTTGAGATGGTGTGAGCGAGAAAGGAAAAATGCCTTCCTTTTATGCAATAAATATGCATTGTGCTGTACCTGGAATTGTTATGAAATGTTCTGAAATTATGTTGTTTTCTTTTTTATTGTCGCTGAAGAAACTCTCACACAATCCAAAGAGAGTTGAATAGTGTTCTTTCTTAAGAAAAACCAGGCACTCTGCCAGGGCATTGCTTTTGTATTTAATTATGTCTCATGCTTGGTCTTGTTGGTGCATGGTGCTTTTGCTGTCTGATTATATGCTCAAAAGGATGCAAGCAAAGGGAGATATATCAGTGAAAGTTCTTCCAAGTCCTTGGAAAAGAAAGAATATCTTAAGAAGGATTCTGCTAAGTTGGAGGAGGTGCTGACTGATAAGCATCAGAACATAGTGACAAGCCTTGCAGAGAAAGCTATGTCAGTTGCTGGTCCAGTGGTGCCAATGACAGAAGATGGGGAAGTGGATCAAGAAAGGTGTATTTATATCTCACTTAAAGTTCTTCTGGCCACTCATGCTTTATTATCATCTTAAATCATACCTACTGTTTCCTTGCACAAATAGGCTTGTTGCTATGTTGGCCGAATTAGGACAGAAAGGCGGCATGTTGAAGCTAGTTGGGAAAATCGCATTACTTTGGGGTGGCATACGTGGTGCCATGAGTTTGACAGACCGACTTATCTCTTTCCTACGTATTGCCGACCGTCCTTTGCCTCAAAGGTAACCTAACAAATAGAGCAAACACATGTCAATTGGATATTGCAATTTTGAACCTGAAGCTGCATCTCCTATTTTTCTCCCCCTATTGATTCTGCTATTAAGAAACAAAAGATGGAAGGGAAGTTGATACGGAAAATTCGGATAAATTTGCTTGTGTAATGCCAAGCTTACAAAAAGTTCTTTAGAAAAGGGTAAAGATAATGGCTAAGTAGGCAGGATTTCTTATTTGAAATTCACCTGAAAATGAGAGAGGAAGATCGAGATATTCTCTACAATATTTGAGAGAATTCTTTGTTAATCTTTCTACCTTACATTTACTATTTCTTGCTATATTATCATGATAGTTGGAGGAGACATGAATGATATATGTATTGACTTTGTACTGTTCAATCAAGAGTGAATATCTTGTAGTTTAGGTGATATATCTTTGTGAGCTGAATTACCCGTAAATTCATTTATCCTTGGTATTACTTGTTGCAAGTCCCAATATTCTGTGACGTAATAAATAAACCCATCACAACTCTGGGATTCATTTAAGTTTCTGTCATGATCATTTACTTAATTATACTTCTCTCTTCATATGGGCTATGCTTGTTGATAACTACATAGTGCTGCATGCCATTTTCTTCAGGCAAAAGCAAGCTAAAAGATAGATGTCTTGTTATAGGATTTTATTTGGTGAAGCATGTGATTTATTTTAAAGTACAAGATCCTCATTGTGAATACGTGATTTTTGTTGGGATTCGAAACACGTATACTACCGGCATAGCAGAACAAACCCTTTGAATTCTCCGTCAATCATCAACCACCAATCTTTTATGTGAGCACAAGGAACAATAATACACAACCAATCACACATAAGTTGTACAATAATATTTAATGGAAAAAAATCTTTTTAACCAAGGAAAAAATCACGGAAAAACCTTCAAACAATATCCACGTGTGAATAACTAATTGAATACAATATCATCACACCTAACAACCCACAAGAGTAGAATATAACGAGAAAATGAGCTACCAATCGGTAATACGTCCCACAACCAAGGCTAGAACAATATATCCAAGCTTGGTGAATAATGGAGCTTGAATCGGACCTTAACTTGTTGCCGAAAATCTCTTTTATCTTTTTTCTCTTCTTTCTCTCTTTTCATGCGGCACTCTTTTTATTGAAATGCTCCAGATTTGCCTTAAAAATGCATTAGAAATTTTTATACTTGTTCTAGTGCGCCCCCATCGTGCGCACATTACATGCGACCTCTATTGGCAAGCCATCCATGTGTGGCTATCAGGCACAAAGGCCACTAAAATCCATGCAAACACGCCCTTTAGTGTGCATTATGCATTGAAATATTGACCATATACCCATCATACACCCCCTAAAAAATGCCTTTGCTCAAGTGAATTCTTACACTATATCAAGTGTATCACTAAATGATATGTCAATGAGTGTGGAATTTATAAAGAAGTGATCCAAAATTTGACAATTTCATGTCACTTTTCTGTAGGTAAAAGCAAACTGAAAGCCAGATGTCTTGTTATACAGATTTATTGGTGAAGCATGTGATTTGTTTCAAAATATCAGATCCTCATTCCACAATATGTGATGTGATTAAATCTTGATTTGAATGTGCATCCCATGTTTTATTCTGTTTATTTATATTTCCTTGTTATATTCATTGGTAATTAATCTTTTCAAGTTCATTTACTAAAACTGAGTGTTTGGTTTATTGAACTTGAGATATTGTTTCATTCTGTTCTTTAGGATCCTTGGGTTTGTCTGCATGGTGCTTGTTCTATGGTCCCCTGTGGTTGTCCCATTGTTGCCATCCCTTGTGCAGAGTTGGGCAAGCCATAGCTCGTCCAGGATTGCTGATCTAGCATGCATTATTGGCCTTTATAGTTCCATAACAATACTCATCATACTGTGGGGAAAAAGGATACGAGGATATGAAAATCCACTTCAGCAATATGGACTGGATTTGGCATCATCACTCAAGGTATCAATTGTAGGTTTTATTTATCAAATGCTAAATCTAGCTTTGAGTAAGGATTAATGGATAAATTCCTTTTGTATTAGTACGGATTAATATTGAAAATGTGTAATATTTCTTCTGATGCTGGACTAATTGATAAATTCCTTTATAGAGCAATGAGCTTTTAAGCATTAATGAGGTTATTCCATTTTGATATGGAGGCTGCTAAATCTAGTTTTGGAAACAGCTTCTATTTAAAATGGGGCAAGGTTATTAGATGTACTTCTCGCTAACTGAGAAATGTGGAGCCACTGGATGCCCTTAAACAATGGCTTTGATATATTTTTAAGATGTCAGAATCTGCCTTTCCATCGTGCATTGAATAGACCAGGAACAGTATTGTTGTAAAGATAGTGGAGCTTAGGATAGGTTGAGGATACAGATTGCTTTCATACCCCAAGAATTGAGTGAATTTTGTTTATTCTAATATTCATTTTTGTTGAAGGGGGGGAGTTGTATTGGTGAGATTGCTCCATTGTGACTTAAAGTTCACATGTTTGAACGACAAAAACATCAATGCAATGTAGGTATAAGGTTCACATATTCACATTTTCAATGTCATTATTTGTTCAGTTGCCTGAATGGAATAGAATAAACTGGCATTTGTTGCTTTTCTTCAGGTCCAAGAGTTCCTCACGGGTTTGGTTGGGGGAATCATGCTTGTTTTATCAATACATACTATAAATGCAACCCTTGGTTTTGTCAGCTTTTCTTGGCCAGAAAACCTGTGTTCTTCTTTAGATGTTATGGCAAAGCTCAAAGCATATGGTCAGATATTTATTCTGGCTGGTCAAGGAATCATGAATGCAACTTGTGTAGCATTTGTGGAAGAACTGCTTTTCAGGTCATGGCTGTCTGAAGAAATTGCTATTGATCTTGGGTATCATCCTGGAATTATCTTATCGGGACTTGCATTTTCTTTATCTCAGAGGTATGCTTTCCCAGTTACCATTGTAAGAATTGGACAGTAAATGCCTTCTGAAATCAAAATATGTGGGCATCCTCGTTCACCTCACAAATTTCATTTCGTGTACTTTTCATTCCATTGTTGTCTCATTTTTGTTGTGTATATCTCTTTATTGGTTTCCTCCGATGTTTCATTTAGGCAACCCCTTTCGAAATAAAATGAGAATAAGTATTTTATGTTGTAATTGGGTTAACTTTGGTTGAGTTATTTGTGGGACACGTCTATCCCATGAGACAGACCTTTTCCTCTAATGAGAAATTTACTTCACCCCAACATATTTTTACTTGATTGATACTAATATTTTTCACGGGGGCACAAATTTGCTTTTAATCTGAACAGCTTTGAAAGAATATTGTTTCTGTAGTAGTTGGTTTTGAGACACTGAGACCTTGACTAGTTTCCAAGCAGTCCTGTAAGTTTCTGTAATTAAGGCTTAAGCTCCTACATATTGACACCAAAATATTTGGGATACTTTGTTAAAGGAGAAAGTGCTCATTTTATGGGAAGATGGAATAATGTTAATTATATAGATTCACCAAGTTAACCTTCGTAGTTTTCACATTGACATTGATTTCAATGTCACTGAGTAGTTGATGCAGGCATCTTAATTCTTTTCTTCAACATTATTTCAGGTCCTTGCTGGCTATACCAGGGCTAGGGCTGTTATCCTTGTTTCTAGCTGGGGTTCGGAATAGAAAGCAAGGCAGCCTTTTCATGCCTGTCGGTCTGCGATCGGGGATCATAGCATCCAGTTTTGTGTTACAGATGGGCGGCTTCTTAGTCTACCAGCTCAACTTTCCTCGTTGGGTTACTGGTACTCATCCCTATCAACCGTTTAGTGGGGTTTTTGGTCTTCTCATCTCTCTATTGTTGGCAATAGCCTTCTATCCGAGACGACATAGCCTCAGGCAGAAAATTTCCAGGATAATTTGCAAGTAGCCAGATGTTGTGCTTGATATTAATCCAGAGGTGATCATCATGAAGTTCCTTTTGCCATCTGATCATCAATTCATCTTGAGAATTTTAGGATTATCTGGAACACATGGGGGTTCTTCATGAACTTTACAAATTCTGATTTGCTTCGAGGACACAAAGAGGGCATTGTACAGCCAATGATTTTCAAAGTACAGGGAAATTTTGTAGAATAAACATGCATACAGATATATGTATATATATTTATATTTACATGTATATATATAGTATCGAAATATTATTTAGTACCATGGTGCTTATTCCTTCTATTCTAGTTATTACTCGTTCTGAGTGGGGTGGGCAAACTCTTTATACTTTGCAATGCTTTTGTGGTGTTTCCTTTGAAAGAATTCAATATGACAGGAAAAGTGCAACGGTAATTCCTGACACTTACAGTAATTTCTCCCTTCGTGGAGAATCTCGGCATCCTGCATGGAGCATTAAAGAGCACAAAACCGTGTTGTCTAACCAATCTCCAGAACCAGAAAAGAATGCTCTCTCACTGAGTTGCTTCGTTTTTGGCTTCACCGCATTTCTTCTTATATTCATTCTCCCCATTTAACTCCGGCATTGTTTTATGTCGATGTGGATCATGCTATATAATAGTTGGCCTAAAATTTGATGTGTAAATAGTATATGGACCAATAAAAGATAAACTAATGGCACACAAACTTCATGAATTTCTGCCCCTAATGATTCTTTCCTCGTTTAGTTTCTAGCTATGCTAGTTGTAAACGTTTTTCACAAACAACCGTATCGGAGGGGGTTTATCATCTATAGTAAATTGGCCACATCTAATGAAAGAAATTTGAATGCTCTATACTTCTTTGCATATATAAATAGACACATATTGACTTTCTTTTCATGTATGATTTGCCAATTAAATGTTTCTGGGTTGTCTTGTGCCCGGACCAGGGCCAATGTTCCTGTGCTACACTCATCCCACTCGAACCAGCCCCAGGTGAGTGGATCCGATTTCCATAGCTGCTCATCACAGCAATGGTCCTTGAGTGGTTTCTCCATGGCCGGCCGAGGTAGGTCAAGAAGAATCTCCTATCTTCGGTATCTTTGGCACTATAATCTGATGCAGCCTTATAGTGTAATTCTGCATTGAATTGCCGGCATTCTGATTTGGATCTTCCCTTCTCTAAGCAGTGATCACAGGGTTAAATCAGATTGGAGCTGAAGATGGGAATGGTAGAAGGCGAACGAGAAGGCACTCTCATTCACAATGGTGGTAAAGTAAGAAGGCACTTCAGAGATTTGGTTGCTTGGTTATAATTTTGTTAGCCTACTTGTAGGATTTTGTCGTGGCCTTTTAAAATGAGAGTTTTTTCAACCTATTAATAGTTATGATCATTTTAAAAGTAATAAATAATAGAAATTAATATAATATTTGAAAATATTGTTTTAATTTTTGTCATTTATATTGTTAGGATAAATATAAATTGTTAGAAAGATGAAAAAGTCTCATATTTAGAAGGGCTATAATATTCAAATTAAATTTATAAAATTATTATAAATTTTTGTTATTTTTTTATTTTTATTCTAGTAAATTTAAAATATTTATAGTAGTTTTTGATCAAAAAAATAATAACAATTATACAATCATGTATTTACTTTTTTATCCTAGTTATAATATAAATAATACTGTAAATAAGAATGACAAACCAGATGAATGATGCAATCTATTTTAATCAGTTTCTTTTGTATCCACATGTCCAAATAATGTTCTATCTGTTGCTATTTACCTTAATTTTACTTTATTTTTATTTCATCTATCATATACCTTTATTTTGTCAAACAAATTATAGGGTTAGACTATTGTTCTGAGCGAACTAGATTGACCAAATACGAATGCAACCTCAAAAATCGGATGGCCTAACTGACCAAATATGAATGCACCAACGAGCCAAAGTCACTCGTCGTCAAACTTAACCTAAGCAACGTGTCAATATTTGTCTGTGGATAAAAACTATTGGTTGCTTATCTGGTCAGTGTACGATATTTTTGTTACACTTTTCAATAATACTTAATAATTGAAAAAAAATATGCTACCACGGCCGAAAAATAGAGTTGATAAAATAAAATTTAACTTTAGACAATTTTATGATACTTAACACAAATCACAGAGAATGTAGACTTATCTTTTAAATTTGAATATTCGGTCGATCGAAAATGATCCACGTACCCAATGGCTTCTTTTCATAGCCTAAAATAGGAGTCCCACAAATCCGATTAAAATCATTTTTAGTAATAATTTTTTGTCAAAAATTTATAAATCAGATATTTTAAAAAACCAATAAAAATTATCAAAAGATTTTGTTCTAATTTTTATTTTAACTTTTGATCCAGAAATTTTTTTTTTATAAATATTTTTAAAATAAAAGTTACAATTTTATTTGGTCGAAAAGTACTTTCTAGTAGGAAACACCTTACCTTGATATCTGGATCACTTCGGCCCATTGGCCCAACAAGGAGTCCAGCTTCGATGAAACCTGAAATGTTCTCAAAAACATATAAAAGGGAATTTGTTAATATATTAAAATTATATAAAAATATATATATATTAATGTTATCTTATTTTAAATTTAATTTTTTTTATTTTTTATAATAAAAATAATAATTTTAATATAATTAAATGCATAACCGATATTGCTAATTATTTATAATTTTGTCTTTATGTTATTTTATTATTATTTTTTTCATGTGAAAGCCTAGTAATATTTCCTCTCAGTCCGTACACCAGAGGTTCGTCTTTCTTCGAAAACCAGGGTTTCGATTCGGAGAGGAGCAATGGGGAGAGAAGTTCAAAAGCAGCCACAGCAGCAACGAGAATCATATACTGCGGAGCAGCTCGTTGCGCTCAACCCTTACAATCCTGACATCCTTCCAGATCTTGAAAATTACGTTAATGAACAGGTTTCCCTCTCTATGTCCCTCTCTCTCTATCGCCCTCTTGTTTCTCCAATTATGCTTGGCTTTTCGTTTCGTGTGGTATTTTTGGTTCAATTATGAGTTTATTGCGTCTCCGAGCTTTAACGAATCGAGTTCGTTTGTGGAAGATTGTTTTGCTAATAATACAATCGCGGGAAACGAAAGAGTTTCAGTAGTTGGTGTAGAGAAACATAAAGGACAATTGATGCTAAAAAAAAGCGCATGCTTGAAAAGCAATAAAGAAAATAGGAATACTTGAAGGGATGGAAACTGAACGACTATTAAATGATGGATAAAACAACCTAGAAACCTTGCATATTCTTGTTCACTTGTGACTGATTCTAGGACTTCACTCGACCGTTTAGAACCATAGATGATTGAAAGGTGAGACGTGGTTCTCTTATATACTTTCATAAACAAAGCGGATTTTAACTATTCATTTTAAAGAAAGTCTATTAATTTAAAATTCATATAATGGTGAAAAATTGTCTCTAAATTTTTTCAAATATAATTTTAGAAGATTTGAATGAATAAAGTCTGAAATTTAATTTTCAAAGTCGGTTTTATTTGACATAAAAAAGTCGTGGGGGATACTTGATATGAAATTAAGGAGTAGTTACTAGAGGATTGTATGCTTCAGGAAAGGATAAAGGGATAAAGGAACAAAGGGACAAAGTCAGAGGGGACATGCCTTTTATGAGTGAAAATTAGTTTTGTTAGAGTGTAAAAACCTATTATTGGAATCTCGCCAAATAGTTTAATATTTTGGGACGAGTGGTTATTGCTTCCTTCTCAAAATATCAGCATGGGCAAGTGCTCTTGAGTTTCAAGTATTGCAAAACTATTCTTGGACTTTTACCTAAATGCTTAAGTTTTTAAGGTGAGTGGTTCCAACATTTTCATCTGCAATTATTCGAAATAGGAAAAATGGAGCTCATTTGCTGCTTAATTATGATTGTATATGCCCTTTTCAACATACCACATTCAAGAGGGTATTGATAACTCCTTGCTTCATGCATTATAGCAGTTTTACATCTATTGACTAAATGATGTGCACATATATAATTGTGCTCTTACATTTATTTTGGATATTTGATCAGGTTATGTTGCAGACGTACAGCCTTGATGCCAATCTTTGTGTTCTTCGGCTATACCAGGTAATCAAAGGAAATAGGTGCAATCATGCAAAAAGAATATCAGAAATATGTATTGGAAAGTTTCTATGCTAGATAATTATCTCGATGTCTTTATATCGGCGACCTGTCTCAGCTGATATATATTTGACATTCTTTCTTAGCTTTTTGGAATTCTAAATTCGTGTGTTTTAACTTTATTCAGGTATTCTAAGAAGCCTAAATCTACATATTTTTAGATGTATAAAACATGTATAGGTTAAATGTTTGGCGATTTTTTTCAATGATCTAGGTGATAGCAAACACAATTTTGGTCAAAATAACTAAAACTCTTTTGAAATAAAATATATGATAATAAATGGTTAAATTTTATTATATAATTCATTTTGATGTTGTCACAAGAATTTTTTCGTTTGCAGCATCTAGTATTAATACGTATAACTCAATATAACATATATTAATAGGGTATGCCAATAGTGATATTTTAATCCATGGTTGCAATGCTTTAAAAGAGAGGGACAATATTTTTCAAAGCATTTTTGGTGATCAAAGCATTATCTGATGCTTTTTTTTCTCCTTTTGTCACTGATGTTCTTATGATTCCTTGCAGTTTGAGCCAGAGCGGATGAGTACTCAAATTGTTGCCCGCATTTTGATTAAGGTTGAACCTTCTCTATGCTTGAACCTGTTTGAAATTTAAGTTTTCGAAAAAAAAAAGAGGTTAAAATATCTCTCTCTTTCTCTCTCTCTTCAGGCCCTCATGGCAATGCCAGCTCCAGACTTTAGCCTTTGTCTCTTCTTGATTCCAGAACGAGTGGTATAATTTCTTTCAATTTCTTCCCTCTTTTTTCTAATTGAATTTTTTTTGAATTGTTATTCATTCTTATTTGTCCAAGTAAGAATAATGTTGACTGTTATGAGTCATAGTGCTTATATTTAATTAAGCAAGACAATTTGTCTGGTTTGGGATGTTCAATCTTCTTTTGAGTTGGTTCTTATTTTCTATTGTTTGATTTTCCTGAAGACTTGAGCTAGATGGTCTTCTCTTTCTCAATTTGACTTATTATTTCTTTAATCAGTGCTTCCTGCATTGAGTGACCCATATACCATGTTGAAGTACTGATTTCAAAAATCAATGTCAGAACATTCTATCTTATTATTGATGTCCGGTTGTAATGGAAGTTATTCCTTAGCTTCCCTCGCCAAAATCGATTCCATTGCTATTGAAGTATGACAAGATTGTGAACTGAACTAAAAGGAAACAATAAGTCCAACTTTGTTTCATACTTATGGAAACCTAACAAATAAAGAAATCCCAATTCTTGCAGTCCATTCTGATTCTTGTTCTTATTCCCCTAATGTTCATGTGAAAGATATAATAGATGGTATTTATGAATCTTGAACTCAACTTTCCAATTTTGCATATCTATTGGAGCTTAGCTGTTATAGCTCTGTTATAGGAATAAGATGATTGGTTTTACTGGGGGGAGATTGGTATTCCTTCTGGAATCATTAGAGTTTTTTTTCTTTCCCAATATTACTGTGTTTTTCCTTTTAAATATGGACTGAACTTGATCTTGTGTTCCCACCCCTTGGAAAATGGTAAGCAAATGGAGGAGCAGTTCAAGACACTGATTGTTCTCTCACACTATTTGGAGGTATGTAACTTCTGTATCATTTCATGCATAGACGAAAAATAATGGAGCTATGCTCGGTAATTGTTTTTTTTTTTTTTTTTTGACCTGCAGACAGCAAGATTCGGCCAGTTTTGGGATGAAGCAGCAAAGTGCCGTCACATACTTGAAGTTGTTCCAGGTAAATCATTAGTTGAGATGCTTCTCGATTCTTGTTCTCCTGCATTGTGGGATGTTAGAAAGCCAGCTAGTTGAAAAGCTAGCTTGTGTTGTATTATATTACTACTAAAATAAGATCTGGCCATTCAAATTTTAATTCTTGTGGAACATATATTGAACTTGATTTTTTCTCTTGTTTTTTTGGGTGTGGGGGGCTGAAAGTGCTTATTGTTGGTTATTGTTGGAAACTCTAAAAAGGATACATGGAGTGTCACTAACCCCCCGCATTGTTTATATACTTCTACCTGGTTTTTCACTAATGATCTTATGGTACACTTTCTGAATACCTTGATGCATCGTTCTTGTGTGTGTAATAATTTGGATGATTTGGCAGATGGCATTATCTCTGCTGACAATCACATATATTAGCCACTAAACTGCCTCTTTGTTTTATGCATTATGAGAAAGCAGACCTTTAGTACAAGCAATTGGCTGGACAGACATTTGTAGCTGCTCAGGTCTTGGCCGAGTCTGCCTTATAAATGGTTGCCATACAAGTAGCTCATTGTCCTACCTTTGTTGCCAGTTGAGATGATTGAAATATTGCATGGCGTTTCATGTTTTGAGAGCTGTTATGGTCCTCCTAATGGGGACTCTCATATTTACTCTATAGTTAGAATTAGAAATTAGATGGATAAATGGTGGATATTGTACAGTCATTAAAAATCACTTGATGAAATATCAACCATTTATATACCCAAACTTGTCATCCTTGCAATTAGGTGGATGCTGGAGCATTCATATTGGGAGAATTATAACAGCACTCTTCTTGTTTCTTGCGTGCCTTTGATTATGTGTGTGCTCTTTCTTTCTCTTTTATTGCCTCTCTCAGTGTATGGCACTTACCCAATGATTAATGCAGGTTTCGAACAAGCAATCCAATCATATGCAATTCATGTTCTCTCCCTTACTTATCAAAAGGTTCCCAGGGCTGTACTTGCCGAGGTACGTAACCAAGATTTATATGTTGAAATGATCAGTGCTGGTGTCTTGACATAACTCTGTTCCGGAATGGCCTTGCATGGTTCAGTAAAACTTGATATTCTTCGTATCAAGCAAAGCTTTGATTGACTGATCATTTTGTCCGGCTAAGTGAAGGCATTAAAAGAATATATTTAGAATCAATCATATGCGGAGCCTTTACATGATGGTAGAGCTGTTGATATGGTGGAGTTGGGAAATGGCGGGCGCTGTTAAGGTGGTCCTTCCTTATTTTAGGGGCTTCCTGGTAACCCCAATGGTCAAGATTAGAAATTTGATAAATAAATTATGAAGATTGTATCAAGTGATTTTAAGGGCTATTCAATCATCATAATTTATTCATCTAAGTTTTAATCTCACCCGTTGGATTCACAGGGAGTCTAAAATGTGGGAATATTTTAACAATTATCGGAAATGGCCTCTTGTATGATATCTTACAATGGATCCGAAATTAGTCTGACCATTCCTTGGACCCCTTGCACAGCAGGAGATTTGCGCACTGGGCTACAAACCGGAAACATTACACAACTGCAAATCATATTTTCCTTTTTTTTTTTAACTCTTTAAACTGCGGGGCTTCTAGTCTACTCTTCTTGCGTACAAATTAATTTTAAGTGCTTGTGAATAATAATTCACAGGCCATCAACATTGAAGGTTTGTCCCTGGACAAGTTCCTAGACCACCAGGTAGCAAACTCTGGATGGATTCTGGAGAAGGGCCATGGCAGGGGTCAGCTCATTACTCTGCCTAAGAATGAGTTCAACCATCCCGAGCTGAAGAAAAACTCGGCCGACAATATTCCATTGGAGCACATCACCCGAATATTCCCTATTCTCGGTTGATCTCGTCTATTTTTTTTATTACTTTGTATTTTTCTGTTCCAAACCTCCTGCAGTCTAATTGCAGTTTGTGGAGGAGCCATCAATGCCTAATTTTGTGGGGTGTGTTTGGAGATTCAATTCTGTCTTCAATTCGGGCAAATCATGTTAGAATATTCATACCTTTGTTAGTATTATGAAATTTATCGTTTTAGAATGACTAATCATGCTCGACATGGAAGGGTTAGACACCATTTGTTAGCTTAAAATTATTTTAATTATTTTTATGATAATGAACATATTTGTAGATGATTATAGTTTTAATAGACTAGATGTGTTCGGATTAAGAGCTTATGAATTTCTATGTAAAAATCATTCTTTGCTATTAATGCATACTAAGGTTATGAAATTGAAATTTGTAAATATTATGAAATTAATTTAATTTTAGTTTTTATAATAATTTTTGTTGTATTTCGGAATTTATGTTATTGTACGGATTAGGGAGTTACTTAATCTTTCACGATGTGTTGAATTAAAGCGGGTCTAGTTTTCATCATTTCAAACTTGGAACCTGTGTAATATAGTGAACAAATAAAAGGTTAGAGAATTGGCTATATTTACTTTTCGATATATCCGTCAATATCTAAATTAGAAATCTTTTTTAATGGACAGAAAGATGTGAGAATCTGATAAAAATGTGAGATGCATGTCATAGGAAATTGAGTGTCGGTGGAAAATTAGGTTTCGATGGACGTGCTCAACCAAATGGCAACTTAAAAAGGTGGAGGATTGATCTTTACTAGGGTCTGCTCACGTAGATAGTGGCGGCTTTAAGACAGTGGCTCCTGTGAGGGAGTAGCCGGTAAGAAGAGAGGAGTGACGCACTCGCTAAGATGTGGCTGTTGTTGAGTGCACCCGCGAAGGGGTGGCTAACCGAAAGAGGAAGAGATTCCTGGGCATTGACGGTGAAAAAAAAGGCCACTTGTCAATTCTTTCCTGATTGCAAATGGTGTTGGCTTTCTGCACCCTACTCTATGAGTTATCTTCGCTGGCCACGCAACATGAGAGCTTGGAGTTGGTGCAAGGCATGCACGATTGCCGGTTGGGAGTGGTAATTGACAAGGAAGAATGATTCGCCTCTGGCGAGAAGTGGCTTTGAGATTGATCGCCGTATGCTTACGAGTCATCTCCCTCGTTCTCTATTTTTGCGAGTTTAGAGAGAGCTTTCTTTTGTGATTCTCCTCTTTTCTTTTTTTTTCTCTTCCTTTCTTGCGGAAGAAAGGAGGTATTTGTAAAATGAATCATGGGATGTGGGCCAGTTGGCTTTTCCTTCTTGAGGAGCACAATGATTAGTGCATTTCTTTCTGGAAAGTCCGACATGACAGGTTGTAATCAAGTAGGCGTGTTTGCTGAATTGAAGCCTATGAGCTGGCGATGTTAGGCCGTGCGCTTATGGGTAGCATTCAGTGGGAAGTTCTATTGGCTTATGTCTCTATGTGTGGTCCTGAGTTGCATGGTCTTAGACCTTGAGTCGCAGGGGTCCTCTTCCACTGAGCTTGGACCCCGAGTTGGCCCATAAGTGATAGACCTATCAAATTTAAAATTTGAAGTATATTTTTATGGAAATTAAATATTATAAGCTTTTTGTAGGCATATTGTATGAGATGCTTGAATTGGTATTTCAATGTATAACTGACATTGTTATTATATTTTGTATGTATTTTAATGTATACAATTAAATTAATTTAATTTTTAAATAAAAATTAGATTTGACAGATTTTTTTAAAAAATATATATTTTTTATTTTTTAAAATTGTCAAATATTTGATATTAATATTTTTCAAAACAACAAATAGACTTTGTAAGATTAATAAATATTGGACTGATATATGTCTACTATTTGAATTTAATATCTCAAAAGATAATTTACTCGAATCTAATTTTTTGTGGGGTAAAATTAAACATAATAATTTCTTAGGATTTTTTTTTTTTTTTTTTTTTGAGAAAGCTTGAGAACATCAACTTTAAAATTTTTAATATGATAATTTAATGCTGAAATATCAATTTGTACCAACAAATGCCTTGCTCTTTTTTTTTAATAACATCTATTTTTTTAATTGAGAAAAATTAAAGTATATATTGAGAAATAAGTCTTTCTTAAGTACAAAAATTTTATATTTTTATTAAATAAAATTTAAAATTCACCTATTTATATTTTTTTTGATAGAAATTGTTGTAATTAAATTCTAGTAAAAATAAAAATTAAATTTATCACTTTTGAAAAAAATTTCTAAAATTAAAGTATTAATTAATACAAAATTCAATCTATTTAAATTTTTAAGTATATTTTCAAGTTTGAATGTAAATGCTGCTAAATTAGTATAATTACAGTGTCAAAATTTTTTTCTTCTATTTATTTAGATATGTTTAATTTTATATGCCTAATATTTCAATAAACTGAAATTATTAAAATTAATTACAATTTGATTCATCCCCCTCTTTGGTCAATTATTGGGAAAATACTGTTTAGTTGGGAAAAAATATTATTTTTTTAGGTTTTCATTTGCACAATTTTTTAAAACTTTTATTTATTTTTATTTGAAATATAAAAATTCTGACAATCAATATGTGATAAAACTATAAATAAATAAATTTAATTAATATATTTATTTATAATAAACTATCTAGTTAAACTCCATCTATAATAGTTTGATTATAATTATCAAAAATTGTAGGAAATCTTACGTATTGTATTACAGTAAATTATATATTGAATATAATTTTTAATTATAATTTAATTATATAAAATAATGTTTATCTGTATATTTTATAATATATTATACATACTCGATATTGAGCCATTAACTCTCTCTATCTAAAAAATAAATTTAGTTCATTTTAGTTAAATTTATTAAACTAATAAATTGAGTTCAAATTTAACATTATCTCAAATGTAAGTCTATTAATATTTAATATTATATGGTCTTACATATGTAATTAATTATCAATAAGTTAATAATATATATTAATAAAATATCATTTTTAGTAATGATCTTTTAAATTGTTATAATATAGTGAGTTTACTATTTTTAGATTAGTAATGCATAATTTTTTTTTATAAAAAATGTCATATAATAATCTGCATATCATCATTATTAAAAGATTTAAATAGTAATTAAAAGATCATAATTTTAATTTTTTAACTAATAAATATAATTATATTTTTAAATATGAAAACTATAGTTCATACTAATTCAATAATTTATACAAAAATATTAGATACCTTAAATGAAAAAATATAATAAATTAACTATCAAATTTTTATTATTTACTAAGCACATATATTTATATTTATAAACTTTATAAAATAACATTTTAATGTTATAAACTCTTTAAATATTATTATATAAATAGAATTTAAAAATTATAACAATTTAATTTTATAGTCAATAAAAATTTTTTATAAGTCTTTTATATATATATATTTTTTATAATTATTTAAACAAATTTAAAACTTTAAAAATTGCATTTTTAATTTTTAAAAGAAAAACAGATACATACAAAATTTTTATTTTTTCAAAAAAAAAAAAAAGAAAAAAGAAAAAAGATGCATAGGCCAAGTTCTCCTATAGAAAGCCCAACTCTCAACACTAGAAAATAATGACTAGCTGTTTTACAAAAAGCAAGTGATTTACAAAACAACCCCTTGAAAATAAATAAAAATAAAAATAAAAATAAAAATAAAAAGTTGTGTTCTTATGAGGCTGTGTTTTTGTTTTTCTTTTCTTTTTTTCCCTAACAGAATTTATGATGAAATTGATTGAATTTGCAGACACAGTTGTGCATCAAAGAGATGTAAAGAATCAATACCTACAACTGATACAGGAGCTCCAAGAATGCATATTTACATGAAACAGTAAAATGAAAATTTGTTCAATGAAGTAAGGAAAAATAAGAGCTCCACAATGAATCTGCGGCTGTCGGCTATTTACTATCGGCTTATCTCCGGCGGTTTGTAGCGGTCTGATCAAATCGGCAAGTAATGCTTGACTAAAATATCAGAGCAGGCTGTCAATCCCTTCCCTTTCTAGCTTTGATAGCTCTCTGTTGTGTTCATGTTCGTTTCTTCTCCACAAGAAGTAAAATCCACCACCACAAACAACTTCACTAGCAAAGAGTCTCTCCAGATGTTACCCAACGTACAAAACTATCTGAAAACTCCTCCAACACTGAGTTATTTGCAGCATCATACGATGACTCGGTTCCCGTCTGCTCCCTCACCTATAATAAGATAATATCGAGACCAATCGGCCAGTGTGTTCTCTGATTATCATATAAGATAAAGCAAAATGAAACTAATAACAGCCGAAAGTCCCTTTTAGTCCCTTTGAAGGCAAAAGAAAGGGACTGGAAATATTGACATCAAAAGGGTTGTTCTAAAAAACTTTGTTAGGTTCTTGGGGTTCAGCAACGTCAACTTCTTCTTTTTCTTTTCTTCTTTTATTTTTTTGTTTAAAAAAAGGTTTTGCCGGAGTTGACATTTGACGTTTCGGAGAGCCCACAGACCATACACTCTCGCATATCATGTAATGTCGTATGTATGATAGGCATCTCAAGTTGTTTTGATAGACGGAGACGGAATTATTAGAGCTGATGTTCTTTTTCAACGAGCAGAATCGCCACTATTTTTTAAGATAATATCAAGTCGGGGGTTAAACTGTGGATGTTGGTGAATTATGTGGGTTATGTTATTGTCATTTCAATTACAAATCTCCCTTGCCTTATCAATGGTTGAGATCTTTCTAAAAATTGGAGCACAGATATTCAGAAAATATTTTCATATGTCATTTTTATCCATATCATAAGAATAGATCTCTACCATTAGGATTATACAAGAGCCTAGGATTTTAATCATCATAAAACCATTTTTTTCTTTTTTGTGTGGGAATGGAGAGAAAGATAAAATTCACATTTCTCTCTCCTTTCTTAGAAGAAAAAACAAGAGAGATTACAAAGTTTAGCTTAGAAATTAATATAACAGTTCAACTAGGCCAGCCCAAGAGGCTGCACTCAAAATCTATCAAATTTGACTACCATTTGAAATTGACTCCTATGGATCGCCAATATTTACGTCTAAATAATGACTGTTAGCCAAATATCCGAGTGACCGTCAGGAATTCATGACGCTCAGAAAATCTAACTAATTGAGTTCATTGATAAATATTTGTGCTAATGAAGACCTGATGGCACAGTTTTGAATCAAATTGGCATGGTGTCAGTGCAAAGAAAATGGGAAATAAAAGGGGAAATAATCGATAGCATCCTTATGAAGAAACTGACCTTCATGCCCGACCCATATCCGCTCGTCGATGGAGTGGTTTCTCCCATTACTCCATTCATGACATTCTCTGAAGAAAGGCCAGTTATTGGAGAATTTGTAAGCATTGACCTGCAATAATTGAAAGCATATCAGAAAGAGTTTAGTATCCTTGACATAAATACCACATATTCAGTTTTGGATTAATAAATGCTCTTCATGCTAAAGTCAAAAAAATAAAGACAAGAAACGGTTATTCATCTTTTAAGGAACCAATATCTAGAGAGAGAATAAGATTGTCAATAGCATTCAGCTGAGTATTTTTTTAGTACTCTTTCCATTCCATACTAACAAAATTTCTTTCTCGTGATTCCAAGAAATATGTTCCATTTTTATAAGATAAGCAAATGAGTTTCAATGCAAAGCATAAACCTTAATTCTATCCCACGAAGAATGCCCCCTTCAACCCTAGGATGTCTCAAATTTTTTGTCAACTGAATTGAATTGGGTAAATTTCGAAAGGACAACCTTGTTGAGCTAGAGAAAGTAATCGGGACATGTTTCAACTCAAACTGTGGATAAAAAGGCAGGCACAATTGGAATGGCAGCATTGAATAGACGTGTGTTTTAACATTTTCCTGTAACATTTTGCTTTCTGTAACATTTTCCTGTAACAATTTGGATTTGGAAAACTATGATGTACAAGATTCGATAGCATCATCCAAAAATGATATCCTGAGTTGAGATAAAGAAAATTGATATAATACTTTGAAGAAAACAAAAATGTATACATAATAATTTGTAAAGGAAAAAGGGGAATGTGCCCTATAATCAGAAGGAACTTAACAGGAAGAACTTCCCATCCAATAGTACATCAGTCCTTCAACCAAGGATGCTCCAGTTATTCTATGGCCTAATTTACTCCAGTTCTATGATCAAAGATCCTTTGGTTATACCTACAGATTCTATTGATATCATAATTACACAATGCACTTGATATCATTAAACAGAAAGCATGGAAAAATTATTTTGAGAAGTGACTTTGCAGCGGTATCATATTCCCCTGCAACCAAATTATGCATTCTAGTAGAAACAGGAGAAAATATCGACTGAAACTGAAGAAGTAGCCTATACATGGTGTATATACTTCAGGCATAGGCATTTCCTCTTCATGCCAAACACCAATAGCTAAAGCAAAAGATCTCAAAACAATTGTGCTACAGTTAGTAAGCAGCGAATTACTGCAGGAGGGCATGAATTACAGCGAGAATCACTGATTTAACCTCCAGACCATATAACGTTAGCACACTTGTATTTCAGGCACACACCTAAGGTCACATATGCTGGGAGCTTATTAGCTTATGCATCTATTTACATGTAAAAAACATCCTTTTAATTTCAAAAAAAAAAAAAAAATAGTATTTACCTGTCCAGCAAATCCTCACATGAATTCCCAGAAGAAGAAAGCCAATCCAAATCAACAAAATTTGAGCAGTCATCATATGAATCCCCACATTCATGGATGTTGTTGATATGATTGTTCTCAAGGTATTGATCTTTTTGCGCATCTCCAAAAAGCTGTTTGCGAGGCATTGAGGGAGTGTACCTATTGAAAGAACCAGTCATGTAACAACAAGAACCAAATACAACTTGAAATTGACAACAGAAGATCATAGATTCACAAGTCATAACACATCAATATCAAAGATCCAAAATAAATTTGATGATGTAGTGGAGTGGACTGTACAGATTCAGACACTTTAGCTCAGCTTATCATCCAATGCTCATTTATTTCATGAAGAAAGGAGGCCACCTAGCCTATCATACAATGTAAAGGATCTTTTCACCTCATTTCCTCTGTTTCTCCTATTTGCCTATAATCTCACCTCTTGATGGCTGCAAATCCAGCACTAGCATTAGCCACTTCTCCTAATGCTATGCATCACTTAGCATTTGAAAACTGATCGCAGAACTAATAAAACAATTATTTTCAGAAAATTACCTAGATCTTGGGGTGCTTTTCATAAAATACCACTTAGATGTTAAATTTTTTTTTCAAAGTCAGCCACCTATATTTACTACTTCTGTTAACAAAACAAAGGTGTGCGCCTCCCAGATATTCCATTACTTTGCTGTTGTAATTTTAATTAAAGAAGATAAGCTCTTTGTATAACACTAAAAGCATTTTGAACAATATCATTAGATTGGAATAGATGGATGGGATTACGTCCCAGGCAGCCTAATACGAGAATTGATTAATTTTCTCTCTGCAACTCAGGATAAAGGAAGAATCTAATGCCACTGCCACCACATCCATCAAGTCACACATCATTTTTCTGCTATTGACCACCTCCCAGGGCAACGAATCAGACACTAACATCCATTCACAACCCTGTCCACAGTAGCCAACCACCATCCCTGCTCACCGCTACCCTATTCAAATACTACCACCATCATGGCACTTTCTTCAGAATGCAGGCAACATACCAAACAATTTGCTGGTCATATTTCTCCATACTGGATAATAAGAAAAATATAAACCATTACTGTGTGAATATTTTGAAAGAAATGTCACCAGAAACTGATAAAGCATTTCTAGAAAAATAGATTTGAGCAGATGTTCTCTCTCTCTTTTTTTTTTTTTTTTCAAATAATGGAAGATGGCAACATTAATTAGCATGAAAATGGAATAAACCTGAAATTTTGAGGATTCAAAAGCCTTGCAGATGTCTCAGGGAGAAGAAGTGATGGCACAGAGGCAGCAAGGAGTTGGAATTATCTTTTAGGCAGAAGATTAGAAAACAAAGAAGAACGGTCATGTACAGCTAAGATCCTAAAAACACTCGATCTCACAACAGTCATCAATGGAAGATTCAAGTCAAAAAGAAAAAGAGAGATCTAGTTGACTGGTGGTGGTGATGGAAGTGAAAGTGGCAGTGGTAAGTGAGGAAACATGGTGAGAGACCACTTAGGTGTGGATTTTTGGTCGTTTTCCACAAAAAAAAGAAAAGAAAAGTAAAAAAAGAGAAAGGGATCCTGTAATGCAAGAAGCTTGTGGACCCATTTATGCATATTAATTTGTCAACTGAATATAAAATCAAGGTGGCTAACTGGAAAAACAAAAGCCAATGGTGATCTTATGGAAAAAAATAAAAAAACCTAAAAGCTAAGTGGGGATGATCTAGATGCAAACACACACCAACTTGCAAACCTGAACAGGTAAACTCTGGCAAAAAAGAATATAAACTAAACAGGGAGGCAATGAAACCCAAACAACTACCGTACCGTGGTGTGCAATGCCTGAAACAAATTATGAGATCCCCCTTGCCACAGAAGACCATCCGTGCAAAAAGCAACGAGATGCATAACCTAAGAAGGTGGTTGTTATCCAGATTAAGCAAATCAAAACCTACCATAACTGGTTCCTAACTTCTGGAATAAGTTTCATCAGCTCTTATACTAGCAACATGTAATAGATTGATCAGTGTAATCTTTAAAAATAGACAATTCTTAGCTGAATGATTGTCCAAGAATGACTGAATTCTTGCCCCCAACTTCAAATACACAAAACAAGAAAATGAAGCTTTAACTCATAGCATTCTCAACTCTAAATGGGCAGTGAACATATCAATGCAATCAAATGCATAAAAAGGCAGAGAGGCAACACTTGACCATACCTCGAATACACTATATCACTTTCAGAAGTTGCAATGTCTGGAGAGGACTCTGAAAGGACCCTGTTACCACCTTCAGATTGATCATCAAAGACCAAGTCAGTTAAATTTTCCTCTCTGGCATTTGCATCTGATATAGGCAAACTACTGTCCTGAAGAATATTTCCATCTGACCAGCATCTTTTGAATGAAAACCTACATTAATTGCAGAAATGACAAACGAATTCAGCATAAGTTCCATTCTCTCTATACAGAATGAACAATCTCCAAGGAAACTTGAGAGTATCACAAAAGGTCTTAATTTAAATTATGGCATACTATTGTAGTACTGTATTCAGATTAACCTTGGAAAAAATATTTACCATGAACATGGACAAAGTAACAAAACAAAGTAGCATATTACCCAAGCTTGTACATTGATTTTCCCAAAGTGGACCCAGTGACCCATAAATCATTTGAACCCAAAACTTCTACAAGGCATATTAAATGACTTTGACATATGCCATACTCTATGAAGAAGTCAAAACCCATAGAGCCAAACAACAACAATAAACTTTTCTTCTGTGGAAAATGCAAATCACCTTCCATTTTCATCAATATTGATGTGTCCATTTCTTTCTGCACCATAATGTTGGTCAGAACTCAGCTCCCATAATGCAGGCTTACCCTCTTGTGGCAGGAAATTCCCCAGGAATCTGCCAAAATTTTTTCCATGATTAGTGCATAAATAATTCACATTGGTTAAATATTAAAGATTTTCCATTAACTCTTTTTTGTTATGCATGAGTATTACATACATAAATTTAAAGTTAACTTACAAATTGATAGCATTTTGCTTATCTGCATCTATGTAGGCATTGCTGTAATATCGTTGGAGAGTTCTGAAGAATTCCTGGGACTGGGTTGCTGCCTTCCATTGGCCCCTTCTCTCAGAGAATATCTATGTCACAAGAAAAGAGAAATATATAGCATCGTTAGGTTTGCTTTCACATTTTCATCTCTTTATTGGCTTTTTTTAATGGGGGAGAGTATGAGACACACCGATGCCGGTGATTGAAGAATGTGAAAGAGCAAAGTTTGTTTAACTGTACATATGCACATCCCAGAGGTGCATTTGCATAAAGATTACAATTTCTCTCTCTGATGGTCTACAAGTTCTCTACACTAGGTAATAAATAAAGTCAATTTGCCCACAATTTACTATATCTGTGGGGTGTAGAATTTTGTAAGCAATTTGAGAGAGCTCATAAGGTCAAATTCTTCTCTGTCAATGACAAAACATGCTTGCACACATGCAAAGACAGGAGAGGGATGAAGGGGGGAGAGAGAGAGAAAGAGAGAGATTGTACAAAGAATAGATGAGATAAACAGTGACCATAGAGAAAACATTCAGTGACCTTAGAACCAACCAGCTGAAAATGCCAGGGACAGAACTAACAGCATGTGATTTCAATAAAACTGAAAGGTTCATACCAGATAAGCTCAAGATAGCCAGGTACACAAGACTTCCCACATTACAAGCTATAAGAAAGGTCAAATATATGTAGCCATATATCCATAATATTGCCTTCCTTGGTTTGACCTCATGACCTCCAAATCATGATGCAGTAACCTTACCATTATACCAAAATTCATCCTTGCAAAAGGAGCTCAAGAAGTTCTAGGAAAATCATAAGGAGTTGTGTTTATAGGGATATGTAATCAAGTTAAAGAGGCCCCAAGTATGTACGTAATGGAGGCAGAGTGACATTGTCAGTAAGAAAATTCATTTGGCATAGTTATTCAATCACTTGAAACTCAATACCTCAGTGATAGTGTAGAAAAAACTAAATTTTTTACAGGTTTAGCCGTTGGGAATAAACTGAAGCCCTATTCAAGATGATTTATGTTGTAACAGAAAAGAGAAGAGACAATACCGTAGTGCAAGATGTAACAAGCATAAGAAAAAAAAGAAAAGAATGGCCAATAGACTTGAGCCACTAAGAAAAAAGAAATAAGTAAAGGTGAAGAATGATGTCCTTATCTAGCATCGAGGAAGAAATTAGTAAGTGAACCACACCGACTAGAGAATTATGATATTCCAGGTGTTATGGGAATCATGATTTGACAGGGGAACTTTAAGAAGAACAAATAAAAAATAAATTTACTCAGCAACAGAAAAGAAGATAAATATAAGTGCATTTGGCTTGTATCATAATATCTTAAAAATACCTTGTTGTGAGCAGCAGAACCACCATATTGGCGTGCAAGAGTATCTCCCATGTTTTCGTAGAATCTCATTAAATCATCAGCCAAAGAAGCATCAAGGTCTACCTTAGGCACATCCATCACTCCTAGTGCATGAAGCTGGTGTCCTAAGGCAGCTAACCCATAAGCATACTGTGCAACATTTGTTCGATCTAGGCAATCTATGCAATTGGTTCTCAGAACTCCTTTTTGGAAAATAGGCTCCTTTGTAGAAAAATTGCCATAATCTATATTGTTACCAACTCCTATCTCTGTGTTATCAGCATCTCTGTTGCCAATTTCAGAATCACTCCACAAAGAATGGTTAATTGCATCAAGATTCCTGCATTGTAACTTCCATCATTGACAGTAACTGGAGGAGGCAAGCCTCAAGAAATTAGAAATTAAAACTATTCAGTAGGACACCGCTTTTAGAGCACACAGGTCATATCTATCACATATTCACAGCCAACATAAGAAGAAAAAAATAGCCAAAAAAGTTTTAGGTTGAAAAGAAGTGCCTAAAATACAAACAAAAAAATCAATCCAATGGTTACTTTGCATCACTCAAGGAAATATAATTAAGTCATTCTATTGTCCCTGAACAATAGCAACAATTGAATTCTAGCACTAAGATATGATTTCCTTATTTTCAATTTTCAAACAAGATTACAACCATGCATAGGAAGATTTCTTTCTACAAAATCCATGAGATATACAGACATGTCCTGGTCAAAAATTTTAATCATTTACTTCTCCCACATACAGAATGCTGCTTTTAGCTTAAGTCAAGTCAATATCTAGACTTGACAACCACTAGGAGTTCAATAACACAACTAAAAACTTGGAAATATAAAAATTCCACAAGAGGGTCAGTAGATATGAATATGAGGCATACTTGTGGTGCTACAATGCATAATCAGAAGCAGCATATTTTGTTTTCTGTGAACCTACAATTGGAGTTCCACAACAAGACAAACAGATAGAAAATAAATGTATATAGATTGTCTCTTCTTCACCCTTCCAGTGCCTTCATATTCAAAAAGTAAAAATAATGAAGTAACACAAGAAGATGCAGCAACGAAAGAGCAGTGTTATGCTGAATTGTACTTCAGAATATGTATTCAAATTCACAAAATGTGACTGAAACAACTCAAACGGGAAAATTTAACTTACCCAGTAGATGGCCATCTTAAAGAACCAGGTCCTACTGCTGACGGAAGTTGACAATAAAAGAAACCTGTTAGTGTCAACGCATAAGCTGCCAATTTTCCTAGAAGGAGCAGCACATTTGTAGCTTTGCTGAAGAAAGACAAAAAAGAATAAAAGAAGCACATAAATCAGGCATTCTTGTAATGATCTATTGAAACCCCTTTTCATTGTAATGGAGCATACAAGAAAGTACCTTCGAGAATGTTTATGTAGATCCCAATGAAGGAACTTGAGGCAGTTTTCTTCTGACAATTCTTTGTTCATAAATTCTATTGCATTTGCAAACTCCACACGAAGAATGGACTCCCGCGGTTTCTTTTCATGTGACTGTTGGTAAATTTTTTTTATGTTAAGAAATGATAAAAAAATACAGGTAATTTGAAATATGACATCAAGTTTCTTTTAATTCTCAAAGCTTGTCACACTTCCCTCATTTTTTCTCATTAATAGTATCTGTTTCCCATCTCTAAATAGCATCAGATTATTTACGAAGCAAATTAGGAAGGCATAGAAATAGTACAACCAGTGACCACCATAAAAAGATACCTTGATCAAATTCAAAATGATTATGGGGTTTCCATATCTCTTGACAAGGTTCTCAAAATGTAGTTTGGTGGCTTCATAATTCTGGTCTTTCTTTGACACTGGAACCCAAAAAGAAGCGGAGATAAACAATATGCTCAACAGGTCACACTTTTCATACTAAGGGGACACAATGATAATATCAATTAACACAGATAACATACGTATGATGTCAGGCTTAAGATTCAAGCGTGATGTTTCCTGTGACCAGAAAAGGGGGATTGAGCCACGGTTCTGGACAATGGAACTGACTTGCACAGGAGATCCTTCAGGAACAACCTCAAACACAATTTGCTCAGTTTCAACATCATTAGCTACTTTTCCCTTCTCATTCACACCTCGTTTTAGATACCTAGATCAGAAAGAAATAAGACATTGGATGTCAACATCAATGAATGGAAAAGAAAACACTGAGTTTGACAACTGGAAGAAATGAACTGCATAATCTTGGACAAAACAGTAAGTTGAACTGAATCGATTGGATAATTTATGGCATTTAATCTTCATTCAAAATCTATCAAGTACAATAACCACAAATTTTTAATGCAACCTGTAGCAAAAAAGGAACAATAAGATAGTATGATGTTCCACCAATGAATATATCTGACATCAAGAACCTATACTACATACTGGATACACAAATCTTGCAACAATAACTTTTTTTTTCTTGTTTTTCTTCTATTTTTTTACTTGGCTAAGTTAAAACCTTGCTACATTTGATGTAGAAAGGAAGGGAAAAGTAGAGAAGAGATATTAGAGGGATGGAGACAAGAAGGAGAAACAACCAAGGGAGAGAGGGGGAAGGAAATCACAATTGCTCAATTGCAATCAATTCTTCAAACATTTATTCATCAATTATTCATTAAAGTCCTCTAAACAATAGCTATAGGGATTCTTATATAAAGAATCCGATGCGAAAGAAAATTGAAAACAAAAGCATAATCAAATAATTGTAAAAGTGGAAAGGAAATTAAATGGAAAATAATATCAAATATTTGCCAAATAAAAATCAAATCAATGAAAATAATATCAAAACTAATTTGGAAGGTAAATAAAAGTGAATCTTCGTCTCGAATATTCGCATCAATTCTCCTCGAGTGATTGGAACTCGACTCTGTCAAGTTAAAACTTTAGTAGTGAACTTTCCATCCGCAAGCCAAGCAACGGTGCAAGCGGCCACTAACGTTGATAGATACGTGGGAGAGGAGCCGAAATTGGACTGAGCTGTCAATGTCATCTGAAGATGTGCAATAATAAATGTCATCTGAAGCTGCATAAGAGAGGATTTTTTTTTTTCTTGTCCTTTTTTTTTCTCTCCCTTTTTTTTTTCTCTCTTTTTTTTCTCATTTTTTTTTCTTTTTTTTTCGCATTTTTTTTTTTTTTTGCCTTTTTAAATTTTTTTTCCACATGCCCTTCTTCCTTTTTTTTTTTTCCTTTGCTTCTATTTTTGCCTGCTGCCTTTTACCTCACTTGAGCTTCACAGCTCACTTCATGCCTCGCACAAGAGGGCAGGGTGCGAATGCTCTACTCGCGGTGGCGATGGCGGATTTCACTTGGTCAGGTGAAGGCGACAGCGGCAGCGATACGAGCGACTTCAACGGCATTGAAAGTGACGTTGAAGATGATGACGAAGAAGATGGTGAGGAGGTGAAGACAACGAAGATGTAGACGAAAAATCGGCTCAACCCCATTCCGATTCAGGCCTTCTCTCTTGACTACTTCTCTCACTCTTTTTTTTTTTTTACTTGGTGGGGTGGTGCCGATACTGGTGGGGATGCGGATGTTACTGGTGGGGATGATGTAGTTGCTGGTGGGGTGATGATGGTGCTGAAGGCAAAAGAATAGGATTTTATCTCTGATACCAATTTGATGTAGGAAAGAAGGGAAAAGTAGAGAACAGATATTAGATGGGTAGAGACAATAGTAAAGACTAGAGGGGTAGAGATAAGAAGGAGCAACAACCAAGAGAGAGAGGGGGAAGGAAATCACAATTGCTTAATTGCAATCAATTCTTCAAATATTCAGTCATCAATTATTCATTAATGTTCTCAAAACAATAGCCATATGGATTCTTATATAGAGAATCCGGTGTGAAAGAAAATTAAAAACAAAAGCATAATCAAATAATTGTAAAAGTGGAACGAAAATCAAATGGAAAATAATATCAAATATCTACTAAATAAAAATCAAATCAATGGAAATAAAATCAAAACTAATTTGGAAGGCAAATAAAAGTGAATCTTCGTCTCGGATGTCCGCATCAACATTAATTCAATGCAATGCTACTATCTGATTTGAAAGAAGAGTGACCCTAGGCACGACAATTCCATATTTGAACCTATAGTATTTTCTGTTTTTCACCTCTTAGCAATTTAATTGCATGAGCAACACTGCGTACATTCAATTTTCCTTATAGCTCTGGAGAACAGGGCCAATATCAAGACTGGAAAGGAAACAGACAAACAACAATTCCAGTTTTAAACAACACCGATCAATATAACTAGATTGATAGCTACACAAACTGTTCAGGCAAATTCTGCACTAGGAAGGAAACAACAGCTGTTGTTGAAGAACATAAACAAAAAAATTACTAACAGAGGAAGTCAATACAATCTCTGCCACTGACCTGGTACCAGCATAATGACGTGAACGTCTAGCAATAAGTGTCAGTTTGTAGTCCCGCCCAGCTACAGAAAGCGTGGCCTAGATTTAAAGCATAAAACATCAAGCAGAGGAAAGAACCTTTAAGGTCAGCAAAGCCCACGCCAATAATTTGAATAGAAATTTTCGAAAATGGCCACATGATTTAAGTGTCATAAAGCATACATCACCACCCATCTGCTTAAAGGTCATCACCTTTAGACAAAATATCAAATCATCAATCTATGGCAAAATTTCACCGTTTGAAGAATTGCATTGAGCAATCAGCCAGGCCAAAAAATATATATAAGATAAATGCCAAATAGCATGAATGTGCACGTGCATGTGCATGTGCATGTGCGCACAAAGATTTTTCTATGAAGCAAGAGCAGACTATTTTGACCAGTTACGAAATCTAAAAAGTTCAAGGAAAAAATAGTAATATAATGATTTGCTAGAAGAGCTCAGAATCACTTCTTGCCTGCTTGAAAAAACCATAAACCAATGCAACAGTCCACAATGTGTTCTGAAGTTGACTTCGAATTCCTCGGGTTAGGAATTCATTCCAAACGAACAAAGTTTCATAAAGAAACTGGCCTGTCTTGTGATCACACAAGTTCTTTTGTAAGGTGCGCATTATATGGTAGGAGTAGCTGAAAAAGAAGTCCTTTGTAAGATCAACCATGCACAAGAGCTTCTTGTATCTGTACAAAGATTTAATAGAACTCAATTATAAGTCAAAACTAATCCTAGAACAATCAAATAAGACTTCCAATAAAACGAAATCAACTACTTCATGGAAACCCTAGCACCAGCAGGCCTAGCCACAAATGTAACAGTAACAAAATGGGAAAGCATATTTATCCTAATGGAGGCTAATAGTTACGAGAAAAAGGTAAAGCTTTAGATTTGGGGGAAAATAGCCTATACTGAAATTTTAGGGTTAGGGTTAAGCTCTCAACAAAAAACACTAATCTTACAGAAACACGAAAGTAGTTTTTTGCTCCCTCTGTTTTTGGAAGAAATTGGCAAAGTACTATTCAAAAACATGAAGAATATTTCACATGCATAACCGTTCTTGAAGCAACATAAGGATATCTTTTTCAACCATCAAGACCAAGAGATCCATCATTTTGCTAGGTAAAGCCAAAAGCTCCTTTCAAGCTTCTATCGCTAGGCAATATTTGTCAACCTATGATTGAAGTTGACTATAATTTTTAGATCACAAACAGATAGGTATAATAGTATGTCAAAAGTAGTATCCAATGGCATAATCAGGAGATGATTATACCACAAAAAACTCCATCTATTTGCACAATCAAGAGTATTATAATCTTCAAAACAACTCATGAGGTCCTCTTCAATTATTTTCTGAATCTCTTGGCTCAAGAAAGTGAAAAATCCTCCAATAAACGTTGTTCTGATGAACCCATTGTTTAAAAATTACAAATAGGAAAAAGAAGATCAAAAGAAACTACAACTTCCTAACAACAGACAGAAAGTAAGGGGTAATGACTTAGTGGAACTATGAAAAGGAGCAGCCACTGCTATTTCCCACGAGAGAAAAATCAAGCATCTTAAAAAGTATTTAAAATCAGAAGAGATTTGCAAATAATATCATTAACTAAAATACATCCAACTCTGTTTAAAAAACTAAGAGGACCACTACATTAATTTTGGTGAATCATGCCACAAAGGCAGACATAATCAAGAATATTCTGATATTCATCCTTCACATCAATTGCATTACTGAAATGAGTTATCGACGAAATACTCAATATCAGGTCAACCACGTGTCCAACAAAATAAAAAAGAATAAGAAAAAAATTAGAAAGTAACAATATTGTAACAGTTCATCAGTAGTTATAGAAGCAACAGAGAAATATTATCCAATTACTTCATAGAATCCACCAAAAAAGTCCTGAGACAGTATTTATTTACTTTTCTTAATCATATGAAATATGACTGACGATGACTGATCTGAACATGCTATGAATATGATTAGGAAACACAATGAACAAAATAAATCAAGAAAACCAATGTAAAAATGTACCTGCTCTCACTTTGTGAATTAGACATATTGGGCTGAACTGCAAAATTATAAACTGGAACAATCTCACACTTGGAAATAGCATATACCATGTGGCCACAGATTGTACCAATCTGCCTTCTTTTGGTGATCAACAGCATATAGTAAGGTCCAAGAAATTTAATGAACCCTAATCGCAATGAACAATATTCATTATCTAACAAACAAAAAATAACATCCATTTACATAAAAAAGGACATAAATCTTCATACCAACGATTCCATAACAACTAGTGACGAGCTTAAGTCCACCAGTTGACGTGTTTCCTTCGTGTATTCGTCTGCGCAACTCAGAGCATTCGCTTTCTGTGTATGTAGTAGAATCTTCCCGAATATTCAGCTCAAATGGCTCTGATCTATCAATTTTCAGTACTCTCCAGTATGTTCTACTCTTATCCCTTCCTATCATGTAAAATTTCTGTGATATGCAAAACAAATCAAAGAGTAGTGAGTTTGACATGACTTACCAGAAAAGAGTTTGACATGCATGATGCATCTTAAACCTCCAAATAAGCAACCAACGAACAGGGAGCCAAAAAATAAAACACAGCAATTTGTCCAAAACTTAGAATCACAACTTGACTAGATAGCTAAAGATTAGTGGAAAATTTTACACATGAAATTTCACCAAAATTTTCCATCTTACTATTACAAGGAAAGGGCATAAAACCTTAAAAAGTTAATGCTACCACTGAGCACAAATGCCCTGAAATAGTAGCCACTTTCACGACATAAACTACCCCAGTTTAATATTAGAAACACAAATTTTAGTAGGTTATCAAAGCGTTCCCAAGCTATGTGCACAAGAATAAAATAGAAGGGAAACATCAAAATAAGAAGGAAATTATTGAATATAAAGGACACATCCTCCTGAATATTTAATTATTAACGGAAGAACCAAGTATTATGGAACTGTCAATACATTAAAAAGATATGGAAAGTAGTCATTGAGGAACTAGAGCTTCTTCCTTTTTGTTGTGTCTCAGAATGTCATACCCAAATTGTGTAGCTACGTTGCAAGATACATTTTAATTAATCCATTTCATATTATCATGTGGCAGCACTATGCCAGTCTGTAGCATGAGGGCCAAGTCACTTTTTGTATCATTGGTAAAGTCTAATTACACATATTTGTTGAAAAACAAAAAAGGCTTGGCTTTCCTATAAATTAAGGTAGAAAATAGACAAACTTGGACAAAACTGGTTCATACATATTTTTGCATTCTTGTCAAACAGCTAATTCTCAGTTACCATGGCATGATATATAAAACAGAAGACCTAATAGACAAGCGATTACCAAGCATATGAGTTCATCTTTGGAAGACTTGTTCTAAAATCTGCATACTAAACAGAATCTCTGCAAGATAAAGGTATTGTTGTACAATGCTCTCTGTGCTACGAAATTGAATCTTAAGATCATGTATTGATATACAGTTGATTTGCCCAATATCTATGGCTAATACCTCAGGAGCTGCTGAAACTGTTTTAGTAAAATTTGATAGTCTCTACTCCCGTATGGTAACACCAAGAGTTCAAGCTCCTACTGAATTCCTTCTCTATCCCACTTGGCATCTGATGAATAGCTGACCAAGTGGACTTTGCTTCACGGTTGCTTCCAATCATGAAGCATTTGAATGAAAAAGAATAGGCTATGCCTTGCATAATGCCATTTGAAAGAACAGGAATTACAGGTTGTCAAAAGTTTGTAGGACGAATTCTGCTAGAGTATGAGACAGGCAGTTGATTGTCAGAATGACATCTGGAAAGTTATGGAAGAGAAGGTTCTTATGCACAGTTATTAACACTTACAGGCTTGTAGTTGGAAAAAAACTAGAATTTTGTTTGTGCAACATAATTACTAACAGTAACGTTCACAGTGACAAGCATTTTGTAGGACTAAGAAGCAGACACTCACTTGGAGCTAAAGTGCTGATGTGGACACATGTCGTATACTGACAAATTCCCGACCCGCTTTGACATATGTCAAAACTTTATATTTTATTTCATTCAACTCCAACACACCCTGATACATATTGGACACATTTACAACACACACATTGAACACATTGAGTAATTTTTATATTTTAACAAAAATTGTGTTCACAATATAAATTAGACAATTTAGGTTGTTTTTTAATATGCTATAGTACAACACATTTATATAAGCTCACCATAACTTGTATACAGTTTCTTCTTCTGAAATTTTTTTTGGGGCAAGAAAACTAAAAATATGTATTTCTATTAACTATTTACTAAAATAGTGTCATTCATGAATTATGTTCTCATATTGCAAATTTTATTCAACGTATCCCCAACGTGACATGGACTTGTTTTTAGAAAAATAACATGGTGGCACGTCAGCGTCCATGCTTCTTAGGTGTAGACCAGATGCTGTCATACTTGTTTTTTCATGTTGCCATTTCTGCCAAATCAGTTTCTGATTCAGAAACACACTCAGTGGATAGCCATGCTATGAAGAGTGAATTAAATTGGACCTGAGACTAGGGAATAAGAAAGATACACGTGGAGACTGACCACTGAAAAGTTATTCAGGCACTCAACCACAGTGTGGAGTCCTACTCTGGATTTGGATTAAAACTTAAAAACTGCAATTGGATACATTTGGAGTCTGACAATTTATGAGAAGGATACACGTGGAAATTGCGGGCCAAACAGGTCTTCAAGCACTAAAACATAGTATGATGGATTTTCCAAATTTAGAATAATCCTTACAGACTGCAATCAGTTATGAGTTAAGTATGGATCTTTCCAATTTGTTCACAGTAAATTGGACACAGCAAAACAGTATGTATTATTTGCACCGCTAATATGGACAACATGAAATGATCCAAGGACCAAGGATGAAGATATTTGATGAAAACTTCTTACAATTTCCATCGATATGTTTTCCACATAATTTCTAACACCCATAAATATTCTATAATAATACTGAAAAGGATCTAAGGGTGGCATAATGCATGAGGCATCCACATTGCAAGCTTTAGAAAGGGTCAAATGTAGTTTCCCAAATTGAGAGCTCAGAGGGTTAGAGATGCACAGTCTTATCTTTGCATAACAAAGAGGCTCTTTTGTGGGTTAACAAAACCAACGCCAATCCAAATTGATCTTATAAGAGATCCAATACAGAACAAATAGGAAAATCAATCAAAAACCGCTAGTAGCTATGACCTCTATATCATAACGAAACAATTGTAACATTAGGCAAAGGCGTAAACCTCAAGAGAGGAGAATGATTATTTCACTCATTATAGTTAATCAAACCATAGAAGAAACGGAACAGAAATAAGAACATGGTGCTTTATCATAGCAGTTTTTGCATCCCATATAAGTTTTTCCCATTAGTGTAACCAAAATATTTATACTAGGTACAAAACAACCATGAAAATTATCCCATCCCAACCGGATTTTGACATGGAGGCCAAACGCTGAAAGATACATTACTTTAAGTACATAAAGGAAACAACCAGAAATGTCATAAGCACAAAGCACTGACTAGCTGACTGGTGGTTTTGGAATTTGGCAACTCTTAATTAAGCTCAGAATATAGTTGAAAAGCCATCATGTGCAAAAATTAGAATTCACAAGAGGACACTTTATCATCAAATCTCAAGCAAGGAGGCAATGATGTAGAGGAAAAGTAGGATTTTTCTCAATAAGTGAATAAAAGGGATGTTGAAGGTACTGTATCAGACCCAGAAAAGGATTTGACAAAAAAATGCAATTTAGGAAACATTGAGATCAGTGCTGTGTCTATGACTATTTTCAATAGTGAAGATGCTACGAATTCTACCTTGAAATTGTCAATCTTTGTCACGGTGTCAATTAATTGCTTCAACAGATATTTCTGAGCTGGACAGGAATGTGCTGGTGCGGGGGATGGGTATGGTGGATCAGCAGAATTTAGGGGATCATGACTCGGATCAAAAGGGAATTCAACTTCATCTTGAACAATGATCAGGAAAGGTCTGATTTCATTTCTATGGATCTTACAATATGAGTATCCCATAATGTTTTTCATGATAAGGAAGATGGTTTGCAATTTTTTAGTTTTCTTTTCAGGTCATGAGGACAAGGCATCGAAATTGTTTGAGGACATTGAACTCATGAGAAAGAAGGAACTAGACAAATTAATTGCAGGAGCAAGGTCCAGAAAATCCGGAAGAAAGATAGAGCACCAAAGAGGTTTGAATGAAAGGCGCATCATGACAAGGAAATGATTTTTTTTTTTTTGGCCTAATTTTTTTGGGTCTTTGTGTTTTGGTATTTGGATTTCTTTTGGTAGCTTTATCCATGCTGATGGTGAAGTTGGGTGAAGTTGTATTCAATGTACATTGATGGTGTCTTTGTGCTTATAATGTCCTTATCTTACCATCCAAGAGAATAACTGAGACATTCAAGTTGAGTAAGAAAATTATCCTCACTTCTTTCTACGGAGAAATATAGAGGCAAAAAAGGATATACCTATAATTTTTATAAATCTAGAGAAGGATTATGAAAGAGTGTCTAGACAAGTCCTATGGTGAGTGTTAGAGAAGAAAAATATTGGTAAAAAATATATAAATGTAATCAAAGATATTTATACAGCAGTAATGACTAGTATTAGAACTATAATAACTAACATTAAGGATTTTTCTATTAGCATTGGAGTGCATCAACGTTTCAAAGGACTTCTCTTTTTTTTTTTTTTCCTGTTAGGAATCATTATGGGTCCCAAATTATTCAACAAGTGAATAAGTGGAGTTATCCTCTTATTACTCTAGAATTTATCTCTTTAACCTAGGTATCCTTTCAACAGTGGTATGGACTAATGAGGCATGGGGATCATATTGGAATTGGGACCCAAAGGAAATGTGGGCATTTATTACTTGGACCATATTCGCGATTTATTTACTCTACTCTAGATCCTTACTTGTTTACCTAGGTCGTGGATAAATTTATGAGAGATATTTAAAATGAGGTTCCTTATTGTATGTTATTTGCAAATGATATTGTAGTCAAGAAGGTTTAGAAATAAAATTAGCACATTAGACTGGGGCATTCGAATCTAGAGGGCTGAAGATATTATAAGTAAATCCAAATATGTGAAATGTAATTTTAGTAATTCCAATGGACAAATTAAAATAACTGATCAACATATCTTAAAAATAATGGGTTTCATTATTTGGGATCTATAATTCAAGAAACTGGAGATATAAATAATGGCATAACACATAGGATTAATAAAGGATGGTTAAAATGAGAAACTGCATCGGCTATCCTTTGTGATAGAAATATACCTTTAAAGATAAGGAAGATTTTATAAGACGGCTATTAAACCAGCAATACTTTATGGATCAAAAAGTTATAGAATCAAACATGTATAAAAGTTACGTGTGTTACAGAAAAGAAAATTTAAAGATGAATGAGCAGTGTCACATGAAAAGATAAAAAATGATTACATCTGTAAAAGTTTTAAAAGTGAGGAAAAATTGTTTACGATGGCTTAAGCATTTAAAGCGTAGGCCAAAGAAAGTATCTGAGAGAAAACTTGAACTAGTTGTAGTTAAAGGTAAGGAATGAAAAACTAGACTTGAATTGTTTACGATGAGATAAAAATGATTTAAAATTAATAGCACTCTTAGAAGATATTGTTCTTAATTGAGTGAAATAAAGAAAATGATTTCATATAACCAGTTCCAATTAGTACGGCATAAGTCTTTGCTGTTGTTGTATCCTCACTTCTTTCTCCAAATCATCCACTTTTGGAAAAGAGATGGCATTATGGATTGTAAGACTGTTATGACTCCGCCACCTCTTCCACCTCCTACTTAACTATCCAAACAAGAGAAGTGCCTTCAATTCTACCAAATCAACCTATCCAGTCAAGTTATATGCCTAGTACTCAGAACAACAGGGTCGAACTGCTTTCTTACAAGAAATTCACACAATAGACATTTAGTTTGTGTGTGTGTGCGCGCGTGTGCAGGGATACCTGCGCTTTTCTTTCACGTGAGATGTCTAATTAAAACTTGAGGGCACCAAAGTGAGCTTTCATAATCAATATTGATAAGGGCCATCTACGAAATTGAGGGGGGTGGGGGAAAGCAAGGTCATCAACATCAGTGCTAGCAAATGAAAAGTTGGCCATATCATTTGTACAATACAAAGTTGAGGAGTACCCTAAGTCAATGAAGCTCTGGGCCTAATTGCTTAGAGTGAGGCCCCAAGACCTATTAATCTGATTTTCAATTCCCCTCCCTCAGTTCCCAACGTTACCACGACAGGAACCACAAAAAGTATATTAAGTCCCCCGAGCATAATTATCATTTAACCACATTACTTGGAACTCATCAACAAGCGAGAAATAAATGTAGCTCACAGAAAAGCATACGTTAAATTTGCACCCAAATGAGATTATCTAACGAAACCCAAAAATCAATCCCCATGATTCTCTTCAGCGGTCAGCATAAAAAGCTCATTAACAACTGAAATTCAGCAAATAGACAGATTTCAAGCATATAACGTAGAGACAGTGAGGTGGTGGTACCGATCGAGTCTCATAAAGTCTGAACTTTTGCATATAAGGCTGGTGAGAGGAGAGAGAAGGCTGAAGTTTAGGCTCTTCCTCTGGAGCCAATTTCTCCATTTTGCTTCAGATCCCGAGCCTTTGGGCTCGGGAATCAATCAGACTCGCATCCAAAGCTGTGCACTTCAATTTATCCAATTACATTAGCTGCCTTCTTCCCCATTTCTTGAACATTTGGTTGCTTTAGGTACAGCATCTTCCACCCCAGCTGAAATTCAACACCGCTCCATTCGCAATCTTCAATCAAATCTTAAATTCACCACAGATTTTTCCCTCGTCGTGATCTTCGAACAGTTGAGCATAGGAATGAATAAGAATAATTAAGTAGATGGATCGAACGAATGAGAGATTGAGAAAAAAAAGACGGGCGGCGTCAACTGTGAGAATCCAAAGAGAAGAAACAAAGAACGTGATCAACAATACAATTATTTTGAATAGGCGAACGCAAATACAACAACAATTTGCTAAATCTTTGAAAAAAAAAAATATTGGCAGAATTCAAGGAAATTTGGAGATGATAAACGAGGAGGAAGACGAGAGGAGATCGGTAAGAGGCAAGGACGACCACAACTTTGGCGACCGTACCAAGGCCAACCACATGCCCCACTTGAAATTATTGACACTTTCGTTTTCCCTTTTTCTGAATCTCCTCAATTTAAATATGGGAATTTTTTACTTAATTTAATTGGTAAAAATTATTATCTATTATATAATTATTAATTTAACTCCCATTAACACGCACTTAAAATTATCTATTTATATTCATAAAGTTTATTTTAAATTAAAATACTAACTGACATAAATTAAAAAAGAAAAGAAAAGAAACTTTCATTATAAAATATGTATTACGGGTTGCCTTTGACAAAATGATTACGTTAATAGTAAAATATTATTATTTTTTATTATTTTCCGTGGCACTTTGAACAAGTAATTGTCTATGGCCTTTGACCGATTGATTTAGGTTCACATTTTTGTCGAAGTTGTTGACAAAACAAATAAGTACAAAATCATTAAGAACAAATACATAGTTTATTATGCCTATATATAATCTATCTCTAATTTTTCTGTCTGACTCATAAGATATTTAACAATACTATAAATGTAACTTCCTATGATTTCTCTAATAAAATAATATAATATATATATAGTAATAATTCATGCTATCAGGCCTATAAAATAGAGTTGTAGGGCACCCTTTGAGTAACATGTGACAAAACTTTTTTAAAGAATGAAGTTTAAGGACAAACCTCATCTTAGGGTAGGGATTCTATAGCTAGAAATAATTGAATAAGAACATATAGGTTCAAAAAATATAAATAATTCATTTATAATTATATTAGATAATAACAAAGAGCTAGTGTTCTAACCTGATAATAGGAGATAAATTTTTTTCATATTATCGAGTTTTATTATCTTCCAGATAATATCATATGCTTTGTTTAATGTACAATTAAACGTCCAGATTATCCTCGTTAACTAGTCCAACTGCTTCAATGTATCATGCTGCTGCTGATTATATAATTATTCAAGTTATAGGTTTTTTAATTTTATTTTTCAATTCTAATGGAATCTTCATAACTATAATTCTAAATATCATTCTCAACTACTGCATTTTCTTTCTAACTTACTGTTGCGTCCTGCTGTTTTGACTGCCGTACGATGAGAGTCCGAGTTCGTTTTTTGGTTCCTTTCAGTACGCTCAGACGGACGGAATCGTACAACACACTAGTGATCTGGTGATTTTGCGTTAAGTTCAATGAGAACGACGTGACAGGAAGAAAAAAAAGGAGGAGAGTACAATGCACGAGGATTTTACGTGAAAAATTCCTCCTTTAATGAAAGGGAAAAACCACAGTGATGGGATGCTGGGTCCAAAACGGTTCCACTACACTTAGAATGGGTTACAACACATGGCAATTTTGATAGTCACACAGGATTGCAACACGTGAAAATATTATCCCCTATTCTCTTTTCTGGCTTTCTCTCTTGCACATCTTTTCCTTTCCTTTTTCTTTCTTTTTCTTAGACGTTGCTCGCAGTGTACATGCTGAATACCAGCAGTTCAATCCTTTTCTCAGTCGTTTAGATGAGGTATTTATAAGGGGGAACATGCCTTTGAAATGGGGACACGTGGCGTTGGCGTATACTGGGAAGCCAACCACCAACTCCGCTGATTTGGCATGTACTGGGAGGCCAGCCATCCACTCTGCTGATTTGGCGTGCTAGGTGACATCAGTCCCGTAATGATTGAGCGTGTTCTGAGCGTCATGATTTCCTGTGAAGGTAGTGTGTTGCAGGGAATGAGTGCTCCTTGATAATAGCGAGACGTCTGAGATGAGTGCTCAATCGCCTTAGCCCCTTTTTTCCCTGATTTGATGATTCAGAAATGAAGAGATAATCTTCGTACCTAAAAAGCTTTCTGGGTTTTTGTCAAATCCTCGGGCTCATAGAGTTAGGTGTTCTCGAACGTTAATTGGGAGTTTGACCTGCTAGAGGTCATCGGGATTTCAGTGTCGTGTTCTTAGCCTCATGTCCTCGGGATTTTATTAGAGACATAGGTCTCTTATAGTGTCCTCGGACCTCCTGAATTAAATTAATTTCTCAAACCATTTTAGTCATTTGGGCTTCTTAGAACGCTGGCCCATGTCCTCAGGTTTCTAAGAACAACTTAACCTCTTAGATTAAGTTAGACTTCTTAGGCTCTTGGAACGTGGAAGGACTGTCTTTGGGCCTCTTGGAACGTGAAAGAATGTCTTTGGGCCTCTTGGATCAAATCATCCTCGTAAGCCTCTTGGTTCGTAGACTTAACTTTTTGAGCATTTCTTTCTCGGCCTCGGGTGCCTAGACCCATCACTTACAATATCTAAATATACCAAATCTATTTCCAGCAATGTCATTTCAAAATATTGTAATTTTATTATGTATTATCAGCCTTTTCTTTAACGTTTGTTCATGTTCATCCATTTGAGACGGGATCGGCTCACATATATTAAGAGAAGAAGAGAGAGGGTGGTCTAAGATCAATTTCTCACTAAAAAAACCGATAGTTAAATAAAGTCACAAGTTGAAATGGCTAATAATTTGTTCGTTCAGTTAACTCCTTGCTAACATACCGGCAAAAATAGGATTTTGGGTCAGTTTTACCTGCTATTAGATATGAACCAATGTCAATGATTTTATGAAAGCGAAACTCTAACCGTCAATTCAAGCAGGACAAGTTGAGTGGGGTCAGATAAATCTCTCTCTTAATCATGGTGCATACAACAATCATAAGCTCATTTTAATCATGTTATGAATAACAATCATAAGCTGTTAGTCAAAAAATCAATATTATAAGTGACGTGATGGCAAAGTTATCATTTTTTTATCCCAAAAGGCAAAGAATGTTCTGAAGCACAAATCAATCATAATTCTCCACGAAGATAATAATTGTTGGAAACATGATTCTTTGACAAAGATTTCCAGTCAGAAAGATGGCTCTCTCTCTCTCTCTCTCTCTCTCTCTCTCTCTCTCTCCAGTCAACCAGAAGATAATCAAATTCTTTTTACCTAGTCCCCAAGGATCAATCGCGCTCACTGATAGCAGTCAAATGCTCATCAATCTCCTCGGTTGAGAGCACCCTGAAGACTGGATTGTCTTTCCTAACAACTCCAACCTGAAAAAAGCAGAATACAACCCCTCATCTCAAGGAACGGTTCTCAACGACATGACATATAAAATTTCTTAAACTCTAAACTAGGAAGACAAATGGTGTAAAATGATATATAGGACTTCAACATTGTGCTACTCTTGGGAATATGCTATGCAAGAGGCGGGCTGCTGCAGCCCTCTCAATACTTGTAATTGGTGATGATTTCATGTAGATAACTTAAACGATTAAGATAATCAGATAGGTCCAACAAACTTAATACCTTATGCCTTACCTTAATCAAAGACATTCAAATTGCTAAAGATAAAATACCCACGATTGGGAGTTGGATGGAATGGAATAAAAGGACTCACAAAGTCGATCCGGTATGATGGGACTCGTGTTGTCATGATATCTCACTCAAACTAGGTTGAATGTGATGGAAATGACATTTAGACAGACGTAATTAGACAAATGTATAAGAAAAATCAAAGTTAAGAAAAAATTATTAACACACATTCAATGCTGGATATGATCTATTTGTGGACTACCCATAAATAAAAGACGAAAAAAAAAAAAAGGAAACTAGTATATGTCTGTCTGAACTCATCAACAAAAAACGATTATGAACTTATCAAGAGTAGAGAGTAGAGACTATGAGTACCTCAATTTCAGTAGCTTTGAAATCCTCTTGTAGAACAGATTGTAGAGCAGAAATTGCAGTCTACAGGAGGCAGTACAACTGACCATCAAATGAATTGTTTCGGGTGACACTAAAACCAACATATACATCTTTTTCCACACAACATTCACGTGTATGCACCAAACCATGATCAGCAGACCAAGTTGTCAAATTGATCTGCTTCAAGCTAATATTTATCTCTGAGCAGTCAAATAGCATATGGTTGTTTACCCCATAATTTTTTTTTTTTCTCAATGATAAGCTGCATTCTATATCAACAAGTTTATCACGGTAAAAAGCAGGTCAACCATCATAATAGAGTCCAATATCTGTCTTCAAGTATATGTTCTATTTTTCATGTTGTCATAGGGTCCAAATTTTCCTTTCAAAGATCACTAGCCTTTCCATCATATAAATCCAGCTGGAGAATTTAAGGCTTTTCAAGTTTGGCTCCTTAATATGATACATTGAGCATGTTAAGCTTCCTCATTAAGCTTGAACAAACTCCACTAACATGTCAACCCCAAGTAGCTTCACTCATTTAACATCTAGTCATAACATATAGGATACTAACACCGTTATGAGACCAGTCCAACCATCAGTCATATAATAGATTCGTAAATGTTTTGCAGCTGCAATTGTGTAACAGAATAACAGTCTGCAATTGTTGTTCTAGGCTGAAGTTAAAAGGTGGTGGTATACTTTTAAGAGGCCTCCATGCTTTCAGTAGATGCTTTGCTGAAGCCAATTCTCAGGATGTAATATACGCAAGCATTTTGACCAAAAGAACTTAATGCAGAAGCACCAAAGAAATACAACACAGGCCCATAAGTGCAAGGCCCCTTTCTGCACAAATTTACTGTGCGATACATACCTGTACGGTTTCTTCATAAGTGAAAGCAGGATCATTTTTCATTTTCTTCTCCAAAAAGTTGATAGCTTCTTGTTCTTTTGCTCCAGCGCTAGTAGCCTGTAACAAAGATGGGCACTCAATTAAAATGAAGTCTGAAACATATAGATCGCACTGAAACTGCTTACAAGGAATATATTGGAAGAGGTACAGACAGTCTACTCTGACATGCAATAAACATGAAATAACAGATCTGTTGTTGACTGCTTATGATTTGTATGAACTAAATGAATGACTCGAAAAAACAACCAACAACAAAAAGATCATTTAAAGACGAACAACGTGGACAGATGATTTGTGTTTAAGCATCCCAACACTTCCTTTTTCCTTCCCCTTCCCCTTTAACTCAGTAGAAGCCAAACCAGAATGAAAGGAAAAACAGGTGACCTAGATTATTAGGTGTGACCTAGCCGAAAAAGTTTCAACAGACTGTTCAACTTTTAAACTTACAGCAGTTATTTCTCTCTCTCTTTCTTTTTTTTTTCAAATTGGCAAAGCTTCAACAATTAGTAGCCCTCAACGAGCAGGAAAGGCGGCAAGTAGAACTGAACCAAGGTTCCTGCTAATGCCCAAAATGAACTCCCATTTTAATCAACCAATGCATAAAATGAGCACCCATTTTAATCAACCAACGCCAAAAACATAATCCCATTTTAGTTCCCACAAAATCCTTAGATGTTCTCAAGAAATGCATATTGCTTTGGCCACAGGTTGCCCACCAGTTCATCAAATTAGTTTTCATTTTAAAGATATCCTAACAGAACTAAACAAGAAATGCCATTAAGCAAAAAAGAAAAGGGTAGACCCAACCATAGATAAAAATATCGGATTTTTTATCCATTGATATGGTACATGTTAGCTGAAATATATCGGTATCGAAGCCCCTAATACTGATATTTTCAACACCGTCATAATAATATGATATATTTTCATATTGGCCAATGTTTAAAATATCAGCCAATAAGGCCCTGCCAGCTTATGATTTTTTTAAAAAATTACGTCCGATATATCCAATAGCGATATATATTGTCTAATACCAATGCGACCGTCATTGTTACCGATACCGATATTTTTAACCATGTATCCTACTCAAAAGTGACACCTGTGCTGTGACTCATTGCCTCTTGCCACAGAAATCTTCCACAATATTCATTAATATCACACAAACACTATCCACTGAAACTAAAGAATATACATTCTTTTTAATAATATAAAAGATAATAATAACGAGATAATATGGAGTTGAGTAGGACATAAATAGAGCAAATATTGACAAATAACAAAATGAAGAGTCTAATTTGTTTTATTTTCAAGGATTGTGAAAGTATAAACATTATGTAGTCTCCTAGAAAGATGATGTTGTGAACGGCACTATAGAATCACAGTTCTAGCAGAGTAAATGGCCCAGGACAAAGCTATATGGGGGTGAAGAAATCATGTAACCAACTTTGCATGGTTAAAAAAAGGCTTAGTTTGGTTTGGTTCTCAAAAATTTCATTGGACAAATCGGATCATATCCCATACAAAGGTCTATCTGAAATTTTCTACTTTTCTTGTGGATGCTCAGAAGTTGTGACTTACAACTTCTAAGTAGATTCAAAGCTTAAATGCTTGGATTAGAATTTCACGAAATCTTGCTGTCTATCTACACACTTGGAATTTCAAGAAATTAGCCAATACACAGGAGTCAGAAAAGGTTAATAGCAAATAATCTGAGGAGTTTTTAGACACTATAATTATTTTTTGTATAAAGGACAAGAAAAAGGCTGGAGAGGATATTGTTTGCAAACTTAAGGATGAAGATTTATCTCCTTTGCTGGGAAAATAGACACTGACAAGTTATCTAAGAAAATACAATACTACTAGTGTAGAACTGCAGCAGCACTTTTCATGTGGCTGTCGAAAAGTTTCTTAGTTTTATTTGCTCCATGGGTTCTTCTCTAAGTGCATTCCCAGTGTTGTTGATCTTCAGCATTTAGATGGGAAGGGATTCAATCTTATTATATCCCTAGGAGATTGGCTTAACCATTGCAATAAACCCTTTTGATTAGACTGATTTGCCTTTGACCCTTTGTTCATTCAGACAACTCCACAATTTGCTTCAAGGAGCACCTCCTAAGAGTTCTTTATCTTTGTTTCTTTTAGGAAAATTAGACTTAAAGGGAAATAAAAGGGTGACTATGTGACCACAATTCCAACTATGAAACGGTGGCATCTCTAAGTGCATTCCAAGTGAAGTTGATCTTCAGCATTTAGATGGAAAGGATTCAATCTTATTATATCCCTACGATATTGACTTTACCATTGTAATAAACCCTTTTGATTAGACCGATTTGCCTTTAGCTTTTCATTCAGACAACTCTACAGTTTGCTTCAAGGAGCACCTCTAAGAGTTCTTTATCTTTGTTTCCTTTTGGAAAATTAGGCTTCAAGGGAAATAAAAGGGGTAAGGGACCACAATACCAACTATAAAAGGGTGCCATAATGGGCTATACTTTCAACATTGCATGTTTTGTCAGATGTACATAACATAGTCCCTACAATATACAGAAACCATTTTTGAAGTTTGAACCCAAGACTTCGAAGATATAATAGAGTAACCTTTCCATCCACAAATGCGCATACTCTCAACCACAATTCCAAGTACATCACAAAAACGTGGAATGACTTTTCCACACATCGTTTGAAGACAGGATTTATACATGAGGCAATATTTATTCATCCAAAAATTTGACAAATCGTTTAGGAAAAAAAATGCAACATCCAAGCACGTAATTTCTCAAACCAATATTTTCTTTCAAATATACCTTGTGGCCATAAAAGTGTCCAGCTGGATCACACTTGAAGAGTTGGGGCCCACTTTCATCATCGATCCCCAAGATCATAGCAACTGCACATTGAAAATGTTGGAGAGAAGCAAAAGTGATTAGAACTGTTGATTATAAGAAAACAAAGAACAACTATTTTAGAAGTCAATCAAAAACTTCAACTAACCTACTCCAAGGGGTCTCATATAGGCGTGTTGAGTATACACTTGGGATTTATCAGCAATCCTTAACATCAAAGGGAAAGATCATAAGCTGGCTGCACGGTATATGTATAAGTAGAAAGACATATATAGGTACAACAATTTCTAACAAGACGTGGGAAAGGTAACTGCAGAAAATTAAAATCTCGTAATCCATGATTAGAAATGAAAGGTATAGAACAACATCCATAAAAAGGTACAGGTTTCTCTGGTGAATTATAATTTACATCTAGACTAATCAACATTCTCATTGTTTTCTGAAATTTGGGAGAGTTCAAAATTTTCATGACTTTCCAAAATGCACAATAGAGAAAAAGTGAGGCAATCTTGCAAGCGATTTTCAGTCCAAGCCCTATGATCTGAACACTGAAGTAGTGATTTATCCAACAAATATCCTTTCTTTCATAAAGCAGTAAATAATTTAAAATCTATAATTGGCTGTAAAAGTAAGCACACCATCTAGACAATACATCCACCGGCATTTCGTATCCATATCTGTGACGAAACTCAGCTGCTTCATTCCTTGCTTGTTGGACCAAAGTCCTAGCATCAGCTGACAAGGGCAGCAAGACATCATAAATAAACATCTTGCCAAGTTCTTGACAAAATATTTAAAAACAAAGAAAAATAATAGGTGTGGACAATAATTCAAACAACTCAACTATGAGACAAGAATTTCACCTCGATGCAGCTCAAATATTATTCATCAGAGAATGTCAACTTATAAAATTAATAATGAAAACGTATTTCATCACTTGATTGAATTTTTGTCATAACAGACTCCCAAACTGCACATGAATCCTTCAAGTTCACTTCATCTCAAATCTTATTCACAACCCCACACCCTGAACTCCCCAGCTTTGCTCCATCAGATGTAACAGGAAAATAATTGTTATTTAGGGAAGCTCCTCCAATCAGATGGATTTGCTTGAAGTTCAAGGGAGCCACAATTCAGTCTTCTTTCAGCATAAAATTAAACAGCAAGGTGCAAAGTTCATTCTCATGTGATTTGTTTTCCATTCATTTCGTTACAAGGCTCACAACTTGAGTATGGTTAACATAAAAGCCAAAGCTTTAAACACTTTTCGTGAATAACAAATACAAGGCGATTTTTCACAAATCAGATAAGACATACCGGTCATGCCAGTGGCCAATAGTCCAAGGTACTTGGTAATTGCAAAAAGATGCGTAACGCTAGTTTGATCCAAAAGCTTATCCTGCCAAACCAGAAATTTATTAGAGCACTAAGCTCTCAACCCCTAAATCATCGACTGTCTAGCTATCATCAACGATGATGCGGAGAGCACAAAAACAAGGTAAAAAGGATACTAACAGGGACTTTCTTCTGAGTAACAACGCAGACTGAATCTTTTCCTCGAACACCAATCGAGGTAATCCCAGCAGCCTTCACTGCTTTAAATGCATATTCTGTTCCAAAAAGAAGAAGATGACAAAATCAAAAGACACGAATCCGAAAAGGGCCTAACTTCAAGTTAGGGATCTGAGAAATCAAAAGGAGTGAGTGGTTTAGACTTACCGACTTGGAAGAGACGACCTTCGGGAGAGAAGATCGTAATGTGTCGATCGTAACCACCTCCGCTTCCTCGACTCATCTTTCAAAAAATGAAGGTCGTTTTCCTCCAAAAATCAAGTGATGATTGAAAGGGTTTGAAGTCCGTGGCTTTCTGCGATATACGAAGGCTCAAAAGAAAAATGTCTTGCGGCGCAAGACGGAGAGCGACAGATGTTCCTTCCGCCGGAGGAGAAGGCAACGATCAGAGGAAATTACTAGAATACCCTAACAGTGTAAGAAGACGTAAGACTCTACGAAAAATTACATAATAGGTGATAAAATTACCTACTGATTTGTAATATCATAAGTTATTAATAAATTATTTGAATAATATTACCAAATGTAATTGGTCATTAGAATACCTAATAATCCCTATCCTACTCACATATTCAAGAATCCCTTTAAAAAAAAAGTTAATTTAATCACTTTTAATTATATATGTTTAATATTAGTCAAATAATTATGTTATTTTTTATTAAAAATTATTTTAATTTATTTAGAAATTTTAATTATTTAATATTAATTAAAATATATTAATTTAATTTAAAAATAGATTAAATTAATTCTTCCAAATAAAGTGCAGCGACCCTGAATTTTTATTCCCAGGAAGACGGAAACATCCAGAGCACAAGGAGCAAAGACAGGAGGGTATGTGGTGAAATAACAACATATGTAGGGGCAAATTGGAAATTCAACATCCTGTATTCTAATATCACCATATGGGTAGTTTCGACAATCCGTCGTAGCCGATTTAGATATAAAAGCCCTCCCTCTCCGATAACTAGGGTTTGTGTAGAGTTTCCATTGTAGCGGCTATTACTGGTGCATCGCCTCCATACGGAGTGAGAATTTGGTTCGATAAGAGCTTAGTGGAAGATGGGTCACACGAACATCTGGAACGCGCATCCCAAGAGCTACGGCCCTGGCTCTCGTGCCTGGTGAGCCACCTGTTTTATTCAACCCTCATTTTTTCATTGCTGTTCATTTTACTAAAACGTTTGATCTAATGTAACCAGAAGCTTTGAAAGCATGCCTTCTTCTACGAATGCCAATTTTTTACTAATTCGACAATAGGGTTGTCCTTTTTTTTGCGTTGTCGAAAGAATGGATGTATGTTGGCTTCTGCGGGTGAGGTTTGTCCAATTTTAAACTAAGAAGAGGTTCACAATACATTTTGCTGATTGATGGGGCAGATTTCTTCGCTGTTACTATCTTATTGTCTAAATGTTCGGGAAGGAGATGTATGAATTTAAATTATTAATTTATGACATCAAAAAGGGCAGTGATTTTGTCGAACAAAGATTATTTACAAGAAGCGCTGGAACGTATGAGGTGTACTCGGGAGCTTTTTGGTGATTATGGGCATAAACATTTGAGTAGGGTGTTTCGTTCTGATTCAAATGAATAAAACAACAAGCTGGGAGGATAAAGTAATCTTGTTTAGTTTTAATGCCTTTCAATATATTTTTGGAGGACTCATTTAATTTAGACTCAACGATCTTTTGTTAGCTCGATATGTGCAGAAGAACTGTCATTTTTTAGTCTTCTCCTCATGTTTTCTGTAGCGTAATAAATGGCTGTAAAAAGGGGTCACCCCACGTTAATCGATGAGGCTTTGTCCTGCAGACTAATGATTCATGTAATCTCTGGGACCAGGGAAAAGAACATACTCTGATATTGTTTTTTGCTATTAATTTTACTTTCACTGCCAAAAAAAGTGAAAAATCGAATGCAATGTTGATGTACCCAACAGAATGAGCTTGTTATGTATGCTTGATGTTTAATTCAGAAGTATAGTCCATTATTCTTGTATAAGTGAACTAACAACAGATGTTTATCCCACTTTATCGTGTATAAGAGAGGGTTTGATCTTATGCAACTATTCAGTTTTGGAATAGGATAGATGCAATTAGTTCAGTTGATATTCCATTTGGAAGGTGCATATTAGGCATGGTTATACACATCCTGTTTGTTTGAGGATGTATCATGCCCATGGGATAGGGATGAGCTCATGGAAACACCTCCATCCTGCCATTATGCTCTGGTCACAAAATTGCACTTGAAAGTGAAGTTGAACAATCGGCATGTTTTTTGACTCATGATCACTCATTACTAAAGTGGCTATGCTGTTGAAAATGAAATGAACCAGAGAATCCCATTGAAAGGAATTTTAAGCGGGGATTCTGGTGGTCTCATCTCCTTATCTGATGCCTCTAGGAACCGGAGGCCAGTTTAAGTGTTTCCTCTGATACTCTATAAGCGCTGTTCTCCATCAATAGTGCCATCTAACTTTGACTTTGTGGTGTTTAGGGCATTCTAAGACGCTTGATGATACGTGCTAGTAAGCTGTTTTATGTGTTTTTTTACCATATGATCCTTAATTTCGTACATGTATTACCCAAATGTGAGGTAGCTTGTTTTGCAAATAAGACTGGGTTATGCTAATTTGAGGATATTCTAGGCACAGGTGCAGAAAAGAGGCTTTGGGGATACCTTTTGGACATTTTTAGGCATTGTGGCATCTTATCTATCTATTCATTATAATAGATCTACAGAAAAATAGATAAGTAGATAAGATATCAAGTGATAGTTAGTGTTTGGGTGGTGTTCAAATTGTGACCATGTAATACTACTCTTTTTAGTGACCTTAGGGTTTTCTATTGTATAACAATGTCTGATTTTGTGCACTCGCCTATTTCCCCGTGTTTTGCAGCCGTGTTTGCGGGAACCCTCATGGGTTGATCAGGAAATATGGTCTTATGTGCTGCAGGCAATGTTTCCGCAGCAATGCCAAAGAAATTGGCTTCATCAAGGTTTGTCATAGACATCTTAACAAGCCACCAGGCACATTCATATCTATACTTTTTTTTTTTCACTTGTTAAAGTGCATACTGACCTTTTTTCCATTTTTCTTCCGAATTTTCAGTACCGCTAAAATGCTGTTGGCAATAAGGGCTGGATGGAGATGAATTGGAGACCCTTTTTCACTTGGAATTGGTTGCTCGGAACACTAGTATTTTTGCATTTTAAGCATCCATTGTTGTAGAATCTATTATGTTTAGCTTTTGTTATTGCTATGCAAAAACTCTTTGGTTTTGATTATCAACCACTCACTGCTCATTGTGTTAATTATGAGATGATACTTTTACTCTTTTTTGTTCTACACTTTTGCTACCATCCTACACTTTTGAGTCAGATAGAAGTTAAGGCCGGGCCTGTCCGCCTCTTTGACAACCGTTAAGTGAACTTTGATATATAATTATTCTACTTAACACACATAAGATTTGGTCTATTTAGTAAGAAAACCCATACAGTGATCGCTTTGGGTTTTAATAAGGATTCTTCAGTGCCCTTCATTCAAATTAGTCTTAGGTAGATGAAGCATATCTCGGTCACATTCGACATTAGAAAATTAGATCAACTCAATTTCAACGAGGAAAAAGTTCCTTACCCAAAGCAGTTCAATGCTCACTCAAATCAAAATGGCCGGAGAGGAATCAATTGTGCTTAGATATTTATAAAACATCTTTCTCAAATGCCACTGCATGGATTATTTTTCTCTTGTTCTTTTGAACGTTTGAAAGAGTGAGTTATTTGCAATAATTGATAAAAATTATTCACTGGCTAGATTGTTCGGATATTATTATTAAATTAATATTTATATATATATATAATATAATTATATATGTATGTATGTGTGCCTATATTTTGACTCGGGCTTATGTGGATAGTAATAAAACCAAACCCGGTTATAAATTTCGTAATTTAGCCAAATTCAAACCCAAACATTTAGGTACTTTATGTATAAATCTACAGAAAAAAAAATTACAATTGGACATAGATATATTTAGGTATTTTATTTGCCTCTGACTATTAAATTACTATAATTAATTGTTGCACCTCTACTAAATAAGTTTAATTTCTAATGAATAAAATATTAACAGCATAAGGTAACATTGTTATTCTAATCTTCTGGACTAATTGCCGTCTGTCTGTCACTGTTTTCTAGAAAGACAAGAAAAAAACAAATTATTTTATTTTATAGTATTATTTTTGATGTGTTTCTAGTTTTCAAATTATAGTAAAAATTAAAAAATTACTCAATCTTTCATTGTAGGTCTGGTCTTTGTCGCTGTTAACCCAAAACCTATACATCACAAACCACAATCAAAATGTCAGAAGATTTGCGAAATTTACTACATGATTTATATTTCGACATTCAAATTAGAAATTTTTCCAACAAAATAAAAAGATATAAGAAGGATGAGAAAAAATATAGTAATGCATGTTTGCAGGGACTAAGAAAGGAGGCCTGAGCTCCTATAAAGCACTCGATGGGGAGCAGCTTAAAGAGACAGAGTTCTGGACTATGATGTTATACACTCGACGAGGCGGTTTAGAGAGGCAAAGGTTTGGACTTTGATGTTATGCACTCGGTGAGTGGCTTACTAGATAACATTCGATAGAGAGTAACTTTCTACTGAGGAGAAAGAGTAGTGTTAGGAAATAGAGTTTGGTTCTTTCTTAACTCATGAGTCTCTCTCAATTGTGGCTTTTTCATTAAAAATTGCTCGATCGTTTATCTAGTGAAAGGTAAATGAGTTTATAGTGTTTCGCAGAAAAAATTTTGATGCCAAGGCAGACGATAAGTATTCCCCTAGGATTCGTCAGGTATTGGGACGTTGATGGTAGCTATCATATCAGATGTCATCTTATGGTGAGAACATAGTTGGAAGTGGCCAACAACGGCCAAGTCTCTTCTCGCATTAGTTAGTTGGACTGCTGTTGGTCGGCGGGTACAACGATTTTTCATGGTTGATCATCATCACTATTGGTTAAAACCTGTAATGCTAGCATTTTCTGCACTACCAGACTGTTATCGTTGATATGAATGATGGATTTTGTCATGATTGGCTGACCCACAAATGTTACCACTTGAGGTTGGGCCATTGATTTTTCCTGAATTTGCACATAGCAAATGGACTAGTTTGATGGTTTACAAGCCTTGTTTTGCATTGGACTTCGTTAGCTAATGAGCTGATTGTCGAGTTGTCCATTGTCGTGACTAGATCAACTATGTCATTGTTGGATTCATCAATTTTTAATAAAAATATGCACTCAATTTTAAATTTTATTTTAAATAGTTAATTTAAAGATTATACAATTTGTATTTCTTAGTAGTTAATCAGTATTATTTAATAATATTATATATTAATATATTATACAATTTTTTCCGGCATAAGTGAAAACTTGATTACTTTAACATTCTCTGTCAAATCAATAGCCCAACCAAAATTCTGTCGTTTCCCACGGTTTGGCCTCGTCTTTCACCCTCGATTCAATATTAAAAGAAATGCGAGTAAACCCGTTCCGTAACTAACGCCCTCGTCTCCGTCTGTCAGCATCATCTCTGTTTCGGCCTTCATCCGTCACGTAGACGGTGCCAGGCATCGTAGGTTGCGTAGGGTTGGCGGTGTAAGGACTCGTATCGGAAGTAGTTTAGCGAAACTTTCTGCCTACGAACAAAATTATGATGTCCCTCAACAGTAGTTCAGAGATCTGAGCTTCATGAGAGGTTTCTGAATTCTGGTCTGTCTCTCTCCTTTTAGACTCATCTAAAACAAAGTATTCTACATTCTTAAAGTTGTACTCAATGATGATGGTAATGATGTTAGTAATAAATTTTAGATCGAATATTTCTGTTGAATCAGCATAAAGACTGCCGTATTTGTCCAATAATGCTGTTCCTGCTTTCTGGTTGAGGATTTTGAACTCCGCTGTTCTTTATTTATTTTTTATTCCTGTTTTTTATTTATTTGGTTTTCTTTTATCAATTTGATTTTTGCAATTCCTACATTATCATCAATTATCCCTACGTAAATTTGAATGCGTGTATAAATATTTTGCTTTAATCCAAGCACTGGAAGTACTTACTGTTGATTACAGATTTAGAAAAAGGTTTCGGCGATGAGCCATGTGTAATGAGACTCATGGAAACTAGATTGTGAGTTTTTTTATTTTTTTTTATTTTTGGTGTGTGTGTGTGGGGGGGTCTCTTTAGAAAATTGCAGCATCTTTCAAATATTACAATTGTATACATTTTTCCTGGATCTGATACACTCACAGCCTTCCCCGCCCCCCAAAGAAGCACGTCCCATGCGCTAATGACCGTCAGGTGAATTTTTTGTCATAATAAAATATTCTATTATTTAGCATTTAAAATTTTAAAAAATTTATTTTTATTTTTTTAAATAAAAACAATGAGGGTGATCCAATGGCCATAGGTGCGTGGAAGGGGTCCTATGCAAATTTACATAGAAGCCCCCAATTTGCTGCAAGTCAGCATTATTTTCTCTTTTTTATTTGAATTCCTTATAACTAGTTTTAAACCCACGAAATTGTTTCCAACATGATCAGACTCATCGCCTTATTGATCTTGTTTCAATCACATGAATCTCATAGGCTTAACTTTTTGAACTAATGCAATGAAACTTCCCTGAAAATAAAATCAAATGTGATGATTAGGAAACATGATCTCTTTCCTGTTCCCTTCATGTTATCATTGCAAAGTTCTGAATGTCTAGTGTCCTCCATGTATTGGCCATGCCTTGTCTTCGGAGAAGCATATATATTTATGTGTATATACATCCAAAGGATGAAATAATGAAGCTTGTATATTGAAGCTTGATATAATTAAGCAACCAAGAACTAATTGTTTATTGGGTCAGCACATATGAAGTTTATCCTTTTCTTTTCCGTTAGCTTCAGCTGGTTAGGTTTATGGTGGTTTCAGATTATTAAAATGAACTCCCGACATGACATATTAATTAATAATTATCACAGCTGAAAATGGGATGACTGCTTTGCATTTGTCTTCAATAAACATTCCTTTTGGCCTTCATTATATATCACTCTAATCACCTTTGTTAATTCTACTGCTATTTTAGCTACTTCCCCCTTCTATTTTAGCTACTTCCCCCTTTGCCCTTCTTGGGTCGCAAGTAATAGACTGCTACATGGTAGTGACATATATTCCATGCCATGTCTAGGGTGGATGCTCAAGGCATTGGTTGAATATCTAAGTTCTGGGATCTGGTTTTGTTTATATTTCATGGTCCAGCTTTCTGGGGTTGGTATTTGAAGTTTTTCCCATATGTGATATTCAGAAGTAACCGTGTTTTCTTAATAAATCCTAATTACGGCTTATGTAACTTCTTTATTTACTTTTTCTTCTTTGTTTTTGTTTTCTTTTTTTTTGTATTTACAGCCTGTATGCTGAGGGACCTAATGCATTGGCCTTGATCTGCAGAGTGGGAGTGAACTAAGAATGATAGGGTGTGCTTATGTTCCAAGGGGAACAAGACTTCCTTTCATCTTCATTACTCTTGTTTGCACAACCATTCTCTTGTGGGTATGGGAGAAAACACCCTTCCTTAGCACCTATGGCAGAGTTTTGCAATTGTCTCCAGGTTTGCGATGTTATACCGACTCTTTAGTAAGATGTCTTCCTGTTTATCAAATATACTTATATTGAGAAGAAAACATTTTCACATGGCAGCTGTCTGAAAACTTTAGCTACAAATTCCCTTGCTTTGCTCTTACAATAGCAAAAGGATCTATTGACCATTTATTTCAATAACTAATGTGGAGGGGGTGGGGAGATACTGAAAATAATATTTTTTATCTTCATCCCAAGTCTATTATGAGCTCTCTTTTTTTTTTTTTTTTTTTTTATTTTCAACTTTTTCTGCACTTCCATCCTAAACATTTAATACCAATTTTACACCATGCAAAATTACCATCAAATTCATCATATTGTGATGTCACGTAATACACAAATAAAAAGTTAAAAAAATAAATACATAATTTACTAATTTTTTTTATTATTATTTTCAGCATCATGTAAATACTTTCACATGACGCAGAATGGGTCCAAAATTCTACCTAGTATAACTTGGCACTAAAATAAAATTGATGATAGTATTGGGAAAAAGAAAATTTGAAAATAGAATTTGATACTTTTTCCCATTGCTATAACTTTAACATCCCTGAACTTCTGTGTAGTTGCAGCATTTTACAGAAAAGCTGAAGTAGCTTGTGCTACAGGACAGGACATGATTACTTTAAACACTTGAAGAGAAATTAAGAGTTTGAGAAGGCTGAAAGACTTAAAATTCATTCAAAAAAGCGTAAGTACTTGGAATTTGAAGATGAAAAGACTTGCTTAGAAATTTTGGAGTGGAGAATTCACAAATGTGTGATGAATCCCAAAATCGAAACGAATTTTATGCTAAAGATTCTCCTGTCCAATTGGGAATGCCTTGACTTTTGAAAGTATAAAAATATTGGGTTTCATGCTTGCATCCCTATGATATATCATTAGGAATTTGTCATTGCTGAAAATTTTGATTAACTTTTAATAAAACACAGTATATTATAAGTACCTTCTAACAATTTCCCAAAAAAATTATTCACCAACTGCAGTTTCCATAGGATCATATCATTAGAAAATCCACTGCAGTGTCATTCTTTTCCAGCTTGCTTGGTTTCACCATGGCACTTTTCTTTTCCTTATTTTAGCATGCTTAGAACTTTGTATTCCTTTGGATTTGCTTTTCAATCAGTATACAAATTTGTCTAAACTTAAGAGGGGCATTACATGTTGTGATCGCTTTACGAGGGTTGGTAAGAGATGACGTGAATTGGTGAAGGGAGCTTGCATGGCTGTGTAATTGGACATTTTTTATCCAGCATTTTGTGTAAACAAGTTGAGGTTCCTCGTGATGCCTCAGCCATCATATGTTCCACTCTTGCAATCATTGTAACTAAAGCCAGCTATAACTTTGTATACCTTCAGGCATTTTCTAAGTTGGGAGTCGGAACTTAAACAGAATGTAGAGAAAGAAATTATATTCTATGTGATACATAACCACTATCAAATCAGGGATTATTTAGAGGTACTGAAACTATATAAATTTCAACAGAAATTACTAACATCAATAAAATATGAGTCTTATTGTAACTTCTGTTAAGTAGTGAGAGGAGCTGAAATTGACCCACCATATTGCCTTAATGGAAACCTAAACTTTAGTATCTCCAGATACCAAAACCTGTAAAGTAGTAAAATAGGAGTTTGATATTTGAATTCTCTAATAGAAAGCCTGAAGGCTAAGAAAGAAAAAAACTGGCTAAAGAAACTGCCGGCTATTAAGTTTTTTTGATACTTATATATTACTAGTACTAGCTTAGTTATAATCAAACAGGAATAGGTTTCGATTCCTAAATGATGAATCTGAATGAAATGATTCAAAGAAGATGGTTCTTGCTTTGGGGATTAAGAACATTTTATGATTCCTTTCATTTCATGTTCTTTCTGTGGCAACGTGCAAGGGGTTTCAGCTGATATGAACAGATAGTATAAGATAACTTTGGAGCTCATCAGTGAGTAATTATTTTCTGCTACAGAGATCGTATTAGATTGCTGTTGTAACCTGTGAGAATACTTAATGATTCCTCTAATCCTTGAAAAAAAGATTAGTTTTAAAACATATTTTCTGATGTTTGTTTTTTCTCTATCGTGTTTAGCAGACATTTTAGCTGGCTTGCATGTGATCTCTGTACCTTCACAACAGCAGATGCATGTAGATAATAATCGGTCCACTTACGTAAGAAATGGGACATTTGACGAACATACAGGACAGACAGTTGTTATGGAAATGCAAGTTGATTCTGCAAAAGCCCCAAGGAAGGCAAACAGTGAGGGTAAATGCTTTACATTATTTCATGTTTGATCCACTGGCAAGCACAGCTAAAACTTACGACTGCTAGCTGGTTAAATGCACACCATACAATGAGTCACCGTAAAAATGAACATAATTTTACAATGAATTGTGCTGTTTGCATAACAAAATGGAACCTGCAATTGGACTCTGGCTGTAATCAGCATTTTAGTTTTGTAATACCAATGATATGGGCATCCATAAAATTTCCATTAGTCTTCGCTTCTTGTTTACCTGATCATTCAGTTGTTAGTCTGGCACAACTATTGCTTTCGAAAGCAAGATTATTTATTTTTACCAAATGAAGCACTGTTCTTATTTTTTTTAATTGTTATATTATTGATGCACCTTACCGTAATTAATCTGATTTTCTTGTGATGTTTTATAAATAAAAAGCTTATATTTTTTGGTTGTGCAGGAATTTTTCCATTAAGGGATAGGAGTTCAGAATCATCAGAAGTAAGAATAGGTGCACCAATGCCTGTAAGTTCTGCAAATGCAAGCACTTTGGGGAGCAAAGCAGACGAAGAGAATTTGATAAATGGAGAAAATAACCAAAGTGAGTCATTGATCCTTTTTTTTTTTTAACCCTACTGCAATTTTTCTAGTGGGTTGGTGAGCATTAATTGATTACAAAGAAGGGAAGATATTACTACCAAAGATCACCAAGCGGAAAAGCTGCTTCTTTGCAAAATAGTTCTGCACTATGACATTTTTGTTTGCAACTTGTGGCACTTTGGTTATGAATAACTACTAATGCTTGAACTGACTATAAATTTTGTTCATTGCAGAATCATTTTCCTTTAGAATCTTTTATAAATGGGTGAATTTTGTTTCTTTCTTCTTGTGACGGGGGAGGGTTCGAGTTTCCTATGCCTATACAATTATTTACACTACCAATAATGTTCTCCTTACATTTACCTTTTCCATAGTGCAACTATACCAAATGAGCCCGCTAGGACATCACCAAGAAATGTTCTCAGACACTGTTATACAATTTAATTGTGGTACTGGGTTTGTGAATTTCATCTGTGCTCATATGTCTTCGTGGTGTTTTCTTGCTGTCAAATGATTGGGATTTCTTGTATTCTTTGCCACTTTCCAGCCTGCAATTATGCCAGAGGAAAATGGGTTGAAGATGACAGGCGGCCTTTTTATTCTGGATCTGGTTGCAAAAAATGGCTGTCAGAGATGTGGGCTTGCCGATTGACACAACGCACTGATTTTGCTTATGAGAAGTTCCGCTGGCAGCCGCAAGATTGTGAGATGGAAGAATTTGAAAGATCTAAATTTTTCAATAGGTAATTTTCACATTCAACTATGAATTTCACAGAAACGGATGAGGCTTGTTACAATCGTCTCTTGAAAGTTTCAACTGACCAGGCTTTATGCCACCTCATAAAAATTACAATCGTCCCATAAAAGTTACAACTTACAACAGTCTCATAAAAGATCTGTAAAATGTGTTATTTTAGCGGCTACATGTTCTTCACAAGCAAATATAGTTCCTCATCTCACGATCCGGCGCTTGTAGCTGCATGATCTTTTGTCTACATTTCACTGATGGACATTTATCATTCTGTCCTTATCTTAGGAATTTATCCCTTGAATCATCCCCTCCGACGCAGCACTCTGCGTTTTTCTTGTTGGTACAGGCTACAACACCAAAGCCTTAAATTTTAAGGGGTAAAGTCAACTATTTGAATTTATTCTTATTATTTTATTCAGTTTAATGTAATATACTTTAATATAAAAGTAATTTTAAACCATTTTTTATAATATCACTGCACATTTTTTTATATTTTTCTCTTCCTTTCTTACATTTAACTTTAAGTAACTCATATTTCATTATAAATACTTCATTTAACATACATTTAAAGTGTTTAAATCTTTTTAGATGCCATTTTTTTGGCTTATCTTTTGTATATCTTCTAAATATTTAGAAATATTACCATTTTTAATTGTATTTTTTAATGCGATTTATTTTATTTATTTTAATATTCTCATGTACGTGGTAGTTGCTTTTTTTATATTTGGTATGACTGCACCATATTCTTATTTATGAAGTATACAGTGCCTAATAGTCATTTTATGAAAATTTTCATTAAATTGTTGCTACTAGATCACTGTTTAATTTTCTAAAATGTTAACCTTTAAACTCCGTGCCAGAATGCAGAGTAAAACCCTTGCTTTTATCGGGGATTCTTTAGGCAGACAGCAGTTCCAGTCTTTAATGTGCATGATCACCGGCGGCGAAGAACAGCCCGACGTCATGAACGTCGGTTGGGAATACGGTCTTGTCAAAGCTCGCGGTGCCGTACGTCCCGACGGGTGGGCTTATCGTTTCCCCGGCTCCAATACAACCATCCTCTTTTACTGGTCGGCATGCCTTTGTGACCTCGAGCCGCTCAACCGATCAGACCCGCTAACTCAGTACGCTATGCACCTCGATCGGTCACCAGCTTTCCTCCGCCGCTTCCTTGACAAATTCGACGTCCTCGTTCTCAACACGGGACACCATTGGAACAGAGGGAAGCTCAACGCTAATCGGTGGGTCATGCACGTGAAAGGCTTACCCAACACGGATAGCAAAATTGCAGCTATCAAAGGGGCAAAGAGTTTCACGATCCGCAGTATAATCAAGTGGGTGGACTCTCAGCTCTCCGATCATCCGAGATTGAAAGCCTTCTACCGTTCGATCTCGCCTAGGCACTTCTTTAATGGAGATTGGAACACCGGCGGGACTTGTGACAACACCAATCCTCTATCGAAAGGAAAGGAGGTTGTGCAAGACGGGTCCGGTGATTGGGTTCCGGCAAGGGCTGTTGAGGGAACAAAGGTGAAGCTCTTGGACATAACCGCCCTATCGCAGCTCAGAGACGAGGGCCATATATCCCGCTACGGGATCAGAGCCGCCCCGGGAGCGCAAGATTGCTTGCATTGGTGTTTGCCTGGTATTCCGGATGCATGGAACGAAATCCTCTTCGCGCAGCTCTAGCCGGCATTTACACATTCTCGAACTCCGATCTAACAATCCATCACGCTGGCCTTGAGAAATCCCGGCCCAAGGCGATGGAACACGTATATCGAAGAATAAATTAATACAGATAAAGGGGCTCCTTTAGTTTAGGATATAGAGTCATATGCTTCAATTTTTCGTCGTCCATGGCCGCGAAGTTTCTGAAATTACATCTCTCTGTTAGGGTTTCGTCCAGAGAAACTGAGAGAGATGGAGGGATAAGGGAAAAGCTTTCGTCAAGAATCGATTAAAATCGGGCGGTCCGTCATTTTGACCTAAAATTTTATTTGATATAATTATAATACATAAGTATTATTAACTAATCCATTTAAAAGGTTAATCTAAATTAATTTTTTAGGCACGAATGGCCACCACCAAAAAATACATTTATTGATCATGTAATATTTAATAATAATATCTAATATCACTCCAATCAAATATTTTATTATTAAAAATTTATTAATGAATAATGAATAATAGTAAATGTTTTAGCAGCTTGCCAAATAACATACCGTCGCGGGAACCGGCAGCTTCCAGAAGAGCAGAGCAAAACCAACACGAAATTGCATTTGCCGTATGCGGATTACCCAAAATAAATAAATAAATAGCAACTTGTTCAGGGACTGGTGATGAACAGCTCTCTGACAGTTCCACATTACTTGCTCTGCACGATCAACCTAAATAAATATTTATTTTAGATAGTCAGATTATATATATATATATATATATATATATATATATATATATATATCACTTCTGTTTGGTACAGCTGATAAATGATTAATTTGATTCTGCAAGAATACAAGACCCACCGGTTATAAACCTGAAGATGGTTGTCAGGATAGTCAAGTCACTCAAGTTTGGTACAAAATTTGTTTAAAAATTGGCCGATATAAATGTTCTACTAACTGGCTAATTAAATGACTGAATAACAAGAAATATTAAAGATTGAGGTGACTAATGATCTAATAAAATAATAAATTTGATTTTAAATTTTAATAAACAGTTATATAATACTCGACGACTTAAATGTAGATAATAACGGCTGAATAAATATTGAGTATTAATTATTAAATGGTTATAAAAATAATAACTGTTAGAGCCCAAATGCTTCAAATAACAACCACACCAATTCCGAAGAGAAGAACTAATTGATGTCCAAGTTATAAATATAAAGGTCCTATTCAATGCCATGGAGGAGGAGAAAAGAAAAGGAAGTGCGGCCTTATATTATGAAAGTGAGAAACACATTCGGTACTTTGGCCACCCATTGCCTCTTTTTATGTATTTTTAAATCTGTAGAATTAAATCCTTGAAATCAAATTAATTTCACACTCATTATCTTTCTTCTTTTAATCTTTTAATTTTACTAAAAAATATTATTAACTTAAATGTCGAATAATATATTAGGGAGTAAGTCTCGTATACCTCTTACATTTTGTTAAATTATTATTGTGTATAGGATTCAAATTTATAATTATAAAGACCAACCCAGATTCTTTCAAGCCATCCAATGGTATTATTTTACTATTTAATTTATATGACAATTCAGATCCCTAGTATGTATCATTAACTCCTTTAATGAAAACAAGCTACCTGTTCACATCACAACTTAAATATTCAAAGAAATTATTTCCATTTTGTTGACAAAAGCAAAAATGGTAAATATTAGAGCACAATGACAATCAAGTCTCCCACCAAAGAATGTTATGTCTCATAGCCATGACCTCATAAAGAGTAGTTATGAAGATGTTCATTTAACAACAAATTTAAACGTTTAATCCATTACGGTTTAAATTAATAGCATGTCAAGGATTTTAAAATCCTTATAGGACAAAGTTGAGAGCCAAACACATGGGCTCTCAGCTCCCAACTCTCAAGCATACACTTTTAAGAGAAAGTCTAAAGGAAAAAAAACCTACATGAAGAGAGACGTAGCATCAAGTAAAGATCCCACAATAACAATAAGCCTCTCCTAGATAAAATTCTTCTCGACTTAAAGGATGACTAAATTTCAAAGTCAGGGAGGAAACTCCCGAACGACTTAATCCTCAATATACTTGAGACTCGAGACATGCTTCAATGCAAGAGGAAGGATTGTGCAACAGCATGCCAAAAGCTCCCCCAATTAAGCAAGCACATCATGAATTGGCTAACCACTTGAAATTAAGGGCATTCCTTAATACTAAAAGGATTGCCTCTACAACCGAGGTGGATGAGAGAATAAAAAGAATCGAGCAGCAACTCTTCCACAGTAGTACAACTAGACAATCAATTGAATTGGGCCGAACACCATTCACACGGGAAATCAAGGCACACTGGCTCCCTTATAAATTCAAAATGCCTGCATTAGAACCTTATGACCGGAGCCTCGATTCAATGGACCACTTAACCATTTTCAAACATTGTTAGACTTCCAAAATCTTGAGGATTCTACATGATGTCTCTACTTTCCTTTAACTCTTAAAGGTGATGCTAGGACTTGATACTACAGGCTAGCATAAAATCGATTCACAACCTGGACTTTGAGTAGAGACACCATAATGAGGTGAAGGAGAGAAGAAAAATAGTAAGATAAGAGAGAAAGAGAATTTTCTTACTCTGGTGAGATTTTTCTTATTCTCAATTCTCAGGGAGCTTGTGTAAATATGGTGGGTTGCTGTATTTTATCTTGGATTTTTTGTAACCATATTTTACATAGTAAAATTATTGATTAACTTTGTATCCCATAATTTTTTTTTTAATTAAGAAGAGGTTTTCACGTAAAAAATATTGTATATCTCTTCGTCCTTGTTCTTATTAAATGGTAGCTGACGATAATTGGGTTCGTATATTTCGCTATTATCGGATCAGGTGAATCCGGATGCCGAACCCTAACAAACTCAACAATGGTAGGAGCATTAAGTGGCTCCTTGCACTCAAAGGTTAAGGTTCTTAGTCATATACCTCTAGTGGGGAAATGATGGGGGCCTCGTCTCCAAAGTCAAATGTTTGTACTTTTTCAAAAAAAATGAAGCACCAGAGAGGACAAAAATTAGAATAGACCTCCAAGAAGAGCAATTAACATCCTTCTCAACAATCTCCTTGTAAGCTTCATCAACCATCTTATTTTGCTCATCATCATCCAAACACGAATCAGAGGCATATGTGTAAACCTGATATCAGTTCCCCTGGAAGCAGCCTATCGTGGAGACTCAATAAAAAGTTCTCCAGCCTTTCTCTTTACGGTGCAAGGCAACATGTCTACAACAGCCTTGCCACTCAAAACTACATGGCACCCAACGCCTTCTAATGCCTTTTGGATTAAGAAATTTTAAATTTTGCACAGCTTGACAGCGTTATCCTCAGTGAGTTTGATTCGAAACTTTGACAGGTGGTGCTCATTATCCAAATTCGGACCTGAAAATGACGAGTTACCATCTTTCCAATTGTTGGAAAGACCTCAGTCGAAGGGAACCATCATGAAAAAGAATATATCCTTCTAGCTTTATACGAAATCAGGGTTTTCTTCACTTAATTTAAATCCCTTCCGAAAAGTCAAGAAAAATTTAATTGCTCTCTTAACTAAACCTAAATACTACTTTGGCCATTCGAATATTCAACCAAGGGTTACAACAACGGAAAAAGATACACAAAGATACGATATATCTGATAGTTTTAAAATGAAAACGAGCGATTGAGATTTCCAGTGCTTCCATAATCTCAACGAATTTCCTAAGCGAAGGAATTCGAAGGCAATCCTTTAGATAACCCTCATAAACAATGATGAAACTATGCTTAGGAGAATCAGCCCTCTCCACTAGTGAAGAAATTTAGAAAGTAATGATAGTTGGGATATTATACCTTTCATACATATCCTATCAAGATCCACAATAAGACGAGGTAATGTCTGTAACTCCTTTCATTGTGTTACGTGGAGCCATCAAATTCAGAGACCAAAAAATTTTAGGATTTAGAAGGCAAATAAAGTGCAAAAAGCCGTTTAGGACTTACAGCAAAGGAAGGGAGACACAAAATTTTAAAAGATAAATCAAAGCAAAAGACAAAGAAGTTATAATGTCAAACTTAACTAAAATGACGCATTCCTCTACACTCAGTTGAACCTAAACATTACGTTTCAAAAGCAAGAGCCACTTGACAAAGCCCTGTGGCACCACAAAATGTCTTTTCCACTGTCGAGATAATGATGAAGCTTAGGTCAATATTTTCAAATTAATAAAGTGTTTAACGGTCTGCTTCATCTTATTTCAAAAAAGATATTTTTAAGTTAATTCTGAGTTGTTAAACTAAGGGTCTACATTTTCTTAAAATGAATCTTGCTGGAGAACTGGGTTGTCAAAGAATCCGAGCTATCAGATAATTATATCGGCAAAAAGTCATGCATTGAAAGGCAAATCGGTTTTTAGGGGCAGACAGACTATCTTTTTTGAGCCATAATCCAGAGAGCACTAAAGTTCTAAAAACCATCAATAGAAGAAGATTTTTCATTCGAGTAATTTTATTAATCTAAATTTTTGACAACTTATAACCCTTAAAGGAAAAAAATACAAGTTCGAAGAAAGAAATATATTAAAAAATTATGACCTAAATATAAAAAATAAAAAAATTTCTTCTCATTGATACATTCGTGTAAATGATCCGATGAGAATGAAAGTAAAGAAAATCAACCTTACAGAGCCAAAACAGAGCCCCCCGTCCAACATCCAATGTTTAGCAAGCATAGGCTTTGTTTCAAAAAACATTACACGCGACCCATCTCTTCTACCACGAAGTATTACAAGAGGCCGAGGAGGTAGGAGCGAAGGGGTCGAATCGGGCACATCTCGGCTTTGGATGTGACGTAAAAGAAAAAAATTATGATAATTTCCTTAATAAAATAGGGTAATTAAGATGGATTTTGCAAATGTAACCAAAAGGTAGTCATGACATTCAAAAAGCCTTTTCTCCCGATCTTAGTGAGTATGTTCTTCATTGGGTGATGGAAAAACAAGCCTAAAAAGGACTAGACAATTCACCCCTAGGTGTGGAGGAAAGTGTTCTTATGGTTGAAGATGTGAAGAAGAACTATCAACTCATAACCGAAGCAGAGTAATGTTATAAAAAGTTAATGTCAGTCAAAGCAAATGAATCTCACTAAAAAATGGTGATAAATTAAATATTGATTGACAGGATCAACCACTTGTAGAAAATTTCTCAAAACAGGAAAGCAAAGTTAGCTTAGCATGCATAACAAGTAGCTTTCCATTTCAACATACTCCAATCTTGAATTCAACTTCCAAGTGTAGGGTGCTAGTATTAGATATAATCCAAATAAGGATGTTCCAACTCGACACAAATATAAACTAATCAACTAGACATGAAACCGATTCAAAAACAACCTTGCCAAAAGTTGAGCCAACTAGCCGGGTAAACGGGTGGTTGATCAAGGCATTTAATGGCCCAATAAAATAATAAATAAGGTATTTAATTTTGATAAATAGTTACAAATAACCGATTGAGGAACAACCACATTAAAATAAGTTGTCACGGCGAAATAAAGACCAATAATTAACTGCTGAATGATTACAAAATAAATATAAACGACGGTTACACGATCAACGTAACAGTTGAAACTCAATAAAACGTAACATTTCAAATAACAGCCACATTCATTCTGGATAGACAGACTCACTAGCAATCTGACTATAAATATAAACCCCCAATTAATGATAGGGGTATCGTATATTTTGGCAAATAACTGCCTATTGTAAATATCGTCAAAGCACAGTCCCCCTCCCCTAACTTATGTTTCCTCTTTCCTATTTTATTTTGTATTTTTTAAATTTTTTTAGAAAGATTAGTAATTTGAGTATGAAAAAATATATCAATGCGTGAGTTTCATATATCTCTTATCTATCATTAAATTGTTGAGATGTATAAGATTCGGATTTATAGTTATGAAAAATATGACCCATATTCTTTTGGACTATCCGAAAATATTATTTAACTTTTTAATTCATACAATAATTCGGATCTCATATGCGCGTCAATATTTTTTTAAAAATAATTGTTCTTCTAAATTTTGTGTTTATAATAAATATTTTTTTACAAAAAATAAGTTATATGTAGAAAAAATTATATAATAATTATAACAATAGTCTTTTATCCTTAGTAACTTGCCAATCAATTCAAAATTCAAAAAAGCTTTTACAACACTATTTTTCAGACGTCATTTTGCGTCTTTCCGTACTACTTATAGACCAAAGTAGTATATCAATTAATTTTTATGAAATGTGGAAACTAAAATTAGAATTTATCATTATGTCATCCTATTTCTCCTGAGGAGAATCAATCGATAAATTTAAATATTAAATAATATATTATATATAGTTATTTTTATTAATTTTATGAATATTGGAATTAAAATTAAATAGAAGTTTATATTATGAAAAAATAAAAATATAATTATTTTTAATATTTTTTATTTTTAAATTTTAATTATTGAACTTTAATTCAACAGTTTCATTAAGAGAAGTAGGATCCTACTTTTTTCAAAGAGATATAAGATCTGTATTTTTATATCAGCCATCAACTTCTGTCTATTTTCAAATATTTATTTTCAAATTTTACCCAAAAATAAAAAAATGTAATTTGTTTTTTTTTTCCTTAAATCTTAGATTTTTAACTTATAATATTTAATGTGATGATCTGAAATAAAATTAAATGTGTGGCCTCATCTATAATAATTATATAGGCCATGTACTGATAGAAATTGAACTTTTAACCAAGAAATTGACCACTCTTTCGCCAATTATCTTTACCAATTAAAAAATAATTATTAAATATTTTTATAATATTTTTTAAATAATTGTTATTTTATTTATATGTTTATCTATATTATTAAACTTATATAATAATAAATCTACATGCAAACGTTTTATTGCCTAAAAAAGGGATATGTTGTAATTTTTCTAATTTCTGGCTTTTTTATTATTTTAAAGGTTAAAATTATGGATTTTTTTATTATTTTAACGGTTGAAATTATACAATATAAATCAAGCATTTTAATTTTCCTTCTATTTTAGTGACTTATTTAAATTTTTAATGTTTATTTTTGTTCTATAATTTGAGCAGTTAAAAGAAAAAAATCAGCTCAAAATATGAAATAATAATCACAAATTAAGAAAAAAAATATTTCAAAATATCAATTAGATGTATTTAAAATATTTTTATAATTAAAAATATTAAATATTCCTCATTTTACTATTATTATATAATTAATTTTTATATATAAGTATGGTTATAGATTTTTTTAAATTTTTTTCAATTAAAACAGAAATTCTCTACCAATAAAAAATTAATTATAAAAAAATTTATAAATAATTTTAACATTTAGTAATAATACTCTTTTTAATTTAAATAAATCCTCATTTACTCCTTTCGATCGATCGGAGATGAGGAGGCTTCGATCTTTTAAAAAAGTAAAAAATATATATATATATTTTTTAAATTTATATTATTTAATTTTAAATAAATAATTATAATTTAATAATTTATTTTTTAATATTTTAAAAATAATTAAATTATATTTATTTATATAAAATTAAATAATTTAATTTAGTTGACCATTTCTCACGCCTCATCTCGTAGACAGCTTGCCACCTTCTCCTTCATACGCAGCCACGACCTTTCACGTGCGTTTCTGAGGTACGGCGTCGAGCGTTTCTCGTCTTCCATCTTTCCCTGCCACGCCTCAGTCCCCTGCGTCTGCTGCCAGCTCTGCCACTCCACAATCCCAATCACATGCACAGATCAATAAATAATTTAAGCAAATAGACAAACACACAACCACTGTTTCAATTTCTCCGAACACTCTAATAATCACAATTCAAAATAAAATTAAATGCCCCAGATGCTGAATGATGATGAAATTCGTCCCTCCCCCAAACCTATCAACTCCATCATCGTCTTCAGGCTTCTGTTTTTTTTCACATCTCTCTCTCTCTCTCTATCCCTCTTTCCATATCTAGCGCCTTTGGCATTTGGAGAAGAGAAGCAGTCCATCTGTCTTTGGCTCTTCCAATTTGAATCTGCCCTTTAAAGGCCACATTCAATTTCCCTTTTCCCTCCCCTGTTTTGTTGTTTCCTCTATCTCGTAATTTCATTTCGTCAGAGACCCACATTACTCTGACAGTATAACACTTGCCCATTTATTTTACCTTCCGATGGTACATTTTGATCGTAAATACTCGTGCCCACTACTGGTATTTATTAGTTGGCCTTTTCTTTCTGCTTTTCCTTTTTTTAAATCCCTCCTGCAGTAGACTGTATGTGGATTCTAGACAATTTTCGGGGTTATCTTTTCTCTGGTTGTTTTTGGCAAAGTGGGCGTCGGTATGGGTGATAGTGAATCCGGTAGGAGTAGAACGACTTCAACGCCGTCGTTGTCGCCGCCATGTCCAAGGTCGCCGCCTTCGTATCCGGATTTGTATGGGAAGCGCAGGGAACTGGCCAAGCTTCAAATGAGAGAGAGAGAGGGGAGCTTTCTTTTGGTTAGCTGCTGCTTTGCTCCCACTTTTTTCTCTCCTCTCTCTTTCATATATAGTATGTCTGAACAGAGTGCATTTCTTGCTTCATTTTTCGGCATTTTTCCTATTTGTTTATGTCCTTCCATGTGTTTCATTGCATTTGTATGAAAGATCGTGGAAAAATCAAAGGAGAAAAAAAGAAATGGAATGCAGCAAACTGTGATGCTCAGTGTTCTTGGAGAGGGAATATGTCAGAAAATTCAACTGGGACTCTCAACAGACAATGGTGAAATTTAGTGCCCCTCCCCCGCGCCCCCCCCCCCCCAAAAAAAAAGTTGAAATGTCATAATTCCTAGTTGCAGCATTTTTCAGATGATTAGCACTCAAAAAATTTCAAAATCTTTTATTGCATACGTGTGTAGTAAATGGTCCATGAATTAGAGTTGAGGTGTCAAGAATTTTACGCCCACAATAGATAAAATCCATTGATTCTTTCCCAGTTGTTTATGTCGAACAAGTAATGAATCGTTCAGGAATTTAGACTCGTTATGATACCATATCAGTAAATTATGCAAAATGGTGTAAGTCATTGTCTCCTCCCCTCCTCTGTTTCATGATCCAATTCGTCGGAATAAGGGTTTCAAATGGCACAGAAGTAAGCAAAGTATGCATTTCTTTGTCTCAAATCATTTCACTATTCACTGCATTTTTCGATGGTAATCGGTACTCCTTTTATGTCCCCATGTTTATTGTGGTCGACACAGAGAATTCCATCTTGCCAAAGATTCTCCATACTTTTTTTCGTTCGTAGTGAAAAATGTGTATTTTGTTCGTTCCAGTTGCTAATTTAGGAATTGAATTTGCAAAAAACAAAGGTAAACATAGCTTGAAGCGTCGTACTATACTAGTTTAGCAGTGGCTGAGATTGTTCTATGGGCCGCATTTCTTACTGATATTTGCTGTGAACAGGAGGAATTGAAGCTTGTTGAGGGCATCCCACCTGCTTCTAAATGCTGCAAAGAGTATGCTTAAGCATCCATTTTTGCCTAATGCTGTGGCTGTTTCATTATTCTTTGAATTTTTTGTTTAAAATCACATCACCCTGACATGAAAATCATGCAGAGTTGCTGATTTTGTATCATCAAAGTCGGATCCGTTAATTCCAGTGTAAGACTATCTGGCATCAACTTCTTTCTTCAACTCCTAAAGGGCTTCTAATTTTAGTTGTTTTTCACTTCTTGAAGCAGAAATCAGAAGATTAATAGGTCTTGTGGCCTCCGGAGGTGGCTCTGGTACCTTCGTCCTCTTTTTATCCCCCCTATTTTCTATCTGCATGACACATCTACGCATTGAATATGGGTATTGCTTGGCTTATGAAACTACACAATGGAAATAAAATGAAATTAGGCGAAATATGAGTTTTTGTCATACTCAACTTTTGACTTCTCAGCAGATTGAATTAAGCTTTTGAAGGGCTTTTATTTTCTCCACAAATTGAAAATCAGCTTTTGAAGGGCTTTTGACTGAAATCAAACTTCTTTTTCATTCAAGAAAACGTGCCAACACCTTCGGAGAAACAAAACTTGCCCAGACTTGACATCTCCTCCTTGTTTCCGTTATGCAGTGGATCACATTGCTTTGGGTTTTCAAAGTCTTGCTGCTGCTCTCCATGCTCATTTAATCTAAAGCTTTTCGATTGCTGCTGCTGCCACTGCCGCTGCTGCCGCTGCCGCTGCCACTTATGTGACTGCAGTTGCTCGCGGCCCAAGTGGCGATTCTCGTTTCCTCGCATCCACTGCTGCTGTCCGGAGATATCATGCCCCAAAAGTTGTTGCAGATTCAAGTTTCCTCCGTGCCCGAGCTGCGATTGCTATGCAAGTAGATGCTCTTGTCCTAAATCTCAAGAGGTATGCCTTTGTTTTGGGTGTAGAAAGCATTGCTGTCATCGCACATGCTGTATATGCTACTAACTCTCGAACTCCCAAGTGAGTTAAGCTTACTGTGTTAACGATTCTATGGTTCTGAAAGCTATGGATGGTATATGGCTCGTAGGTCATGGTTGGTTGGTAGCATATCTACTAAAACCCCAACACTTCTACTGGACTAATATATCAGTATCCCACACATTTTTATTTTTTATTTTTCATTTTGATTCCGACGCGTTTTGGCACTTTAGAGGATATAATTTTCAGATGAAACGGATTGTTAATAAAAACTAAAGAAATTTGATGTCATTTTTGTGATTTAAAAACAATCAAACATCAAAGTCATGTTGTCTTTTTTCTTCATTTTGTGAAGCATGATATAACATAACTTATTTATATTAGTACACTTATATATTATTTTTTTTCATATTTTTTAGATTTTTTATTGTTATACAATATAAAATAGTGATATTGATTTATTATATTATAATCTCTATAAATAAACGGTGAATTTTAATTGATGTAACCCTAATGTGTTATATCTTTGTTGCTTAGAAAAGATAATGTTTTGTCATGTTGTTTTGTTTGTGTCATGTCGGTGTCTATTTTTAGACTTACAGGGTATGTATGATTTGGAAAATAATGGTAAATAACTTTCATTTTGGTGGAGGACTTATTGCAAATAGACATTTCTACCATTTTTGGTTATATTTTGTATTTTTTTTTATAAATAAATAATTATTTATATATCATTAAGAATTAAAATGCAAATACAATTTAAAAATTTTATAAAAAAATTTGTAAATAGAAAATGTTGGGTCTCAATGTAAGGACCCATAAAATACGATCCAAATGAAAGGTCCAAGTAAAAAGCCCAGAAATATGTCTACGGACTAAGAGAGCTGGACGACCCAATAGGCTCAAAACCCAGACTAACTCCTTACGTCAGACTGGCCCAAGAGGCCTAAAACACTGGCTAATGTCCTAAAAGCCAAAGCTACGACAAAGGTCCGAGAGGTCCCTTTAACCAGAAGGAGCTTGAGGACATCGCGAATAGCAGACGGCATCCAGGTACGAGGACCAGAAGAAGCCTGAGAACCCCAGAAGTTCCGTCAGGCCTCAGATCAGTTCGAGAAGTCAAGAATAGACCTGAGGACCGACCACAAAGGACCAAAGATCCTCCAAAAGACAGTTAGTATCCGAGAGCTGCCTTCTCCAGCGAGTCCGCGAACTCACAAAGAAACAAGGCACGCCCCGCAAGGACGAGGATTATCTCATACACGGCCGAGAGCGCCAACTAAGCAACTTCACCGATTTTCACGGAACGTACAACTACTATCAGATGCAGCTTCTACAGAGCACGTCTAGTCAAACCAAGACTGACGCCTAGAGTCTATATGCTTGACATGCTCAGGCCCTACCAGCGATGCCAGCAGCGTGATAACCTGCACACGCTAGCAGCATTGGACTTGACCAATGGGACAATGGACAGCCTCTCAGCTACCCACCGGCTGCCATGTGCCTTTTTTCCAACGGCACAATTTCTCCTATAAATACTCAGCAGAGACTCATGCCTCAGGGGACACTGACTCTCTCTTGGCTCCTTCTTCCTCTCCTCCTAACAAGAAGGAACAAAAGGGTGACAAAGTTTCCCAACGAAAGAACTTTCTAAGGAGAGAAATATAAAACAATAGACAATGAAGGAATCCACCAAAAAGCTTGTACTTTGTAAAGACTTTTACCCATAGTGAAGCATTTCTCAAGGCCCAGAGCCTCGTGATTTTTTTTTCCCATTCAAGAGGAGGTTTTTCACGTAAAACTCGGTTTTAATCTCTCATTCTCCACATCCTACACATCCAAACACTTGTGTTGCACGTTGTCCCTGAGATCCGAAACGCAACAGAAAATTTTAGGTGATACGAATGGTATTGTCACTATTGAAGGATTTTACTTGAAACCCAACTAAGCTCCTATTCTCTTTAATCGCATCCCACTCAATCATTCTATCCCAATTCTCACATGGCTACACCCATTGGATTTTGCCACGAATCACCTTATAAATGTGATTAGCAATGCCATATTTCCCATCCAACAAAACATGCATTGCAAGGAATATGAATGAAATTCAGTTTGTCAATAGTGACAAGCCTATCTTTAATAACTAGTCAAGTAATGAATACATGAGAATGATCAAAAGAAGAGCCCCAAATCAATGAACCCCAACTCATTTTAGCCCTCACAGCCCCAAAATCCTTTAGGCTAACCTAATGATGATCATGCCATGAAGCTCTAAATCACAATAAATATGGTTCGAGGCATAATAGGGCATAGGGCCATAGGGCTATATATACTTTCTAAACATCACTTGTGAGGAAATTTTGTTTATAAGCATTTGACTTTCAGCTACTAACAACCAAGCAAAGTTAAGGAAAACACCAGAATCGTCTCGTGAATGCACTAATATTAAATTCTATAATATTTTGAATATCCTCTATTATACAACGATCGTTATAGGATATAAAACATTTGCTCTTAAGAGTCAAGTCCGAAAGAGAAGAAAAATTATAGTTTTACTAAGACAAGATAACCATAGAATTACTATCAGCAGTACAAAATGATAAAACTGTCATTATAATACTTTATCTTACATTATATAAGATGATATTTACACGAATCAAACTCGTGTCTACTAGATCACACCGCATCAATTTCATTGTTGCACAATGGCTCCCCTTCTTACGCAATAAACAAGTTGAAAAATATGGTAATTATGGTTTACGGGCTTTGTTCAATAAATATTGTTCTGAATACATTCTTTAAATGATATGACATTTTATCTATTTATACATTACAAACACCCTCATATCAAAATAGATTGATTGACATACATTAATTAAGGAGTATTTTGAAAATAGAAAAACAATTTAACCAGCCAAAATAAAAGAGAGAGAAAAAGTTTGAAGTGTAAATGACGCGTACATTGTAATTTACAGTAAGAGTAGCTCGTCCAAAAGCATAAAGATCTGACTTTTGTTCTGGTTTGTGACAGCCAGAACAGATACCCCCTTAAATTGTATGCACTTTTTCTCTCCTTCATTTATGGCCGTGATACCCCCTTCAATTGTGCCACAGATAGGGAGGACAATTGGACCAATGAGCTGTCAGACCAGAGAAATATCAACATTTTATATATATAAAAATTCAAAAATTTTAATTTAATTTATGTATCAAATCCAAAAAATTGAAGCCGAATCTCCATAGTTAAATGTCCCTTTTCAGTAATAAGGTACCACTTGCCCCACTGCTTTGGCCACCATTATAATTCTCACAGGGTTAAAGTTCGTTCGATTAAATGTAATTAAATGAAACAGACTTATATATCTACTTTGGCTTGGGGCAGGAACAGCGTCGCTTTGGCCGAGTGGTTAAGGCGTGTGCCTGCTAAGTACATGGGGTTTCCCCGCGAGAGTTCGAATCTCTCAGGCGACGTAATGTTCAATATTTTCTTTTTGACCCTTTTGCCCTTCATGGTTGACAAGTGCTTCAGCGCTAACTTGACGGACCCGCTTTCGTCAACCAATCAAGGTGGCCGTCAGCCCAACGGTCCCAGCCCAACAAAAATGCTTTACTCAACTCTTTAAAAAAAATCACTTACTAATTTATAAGTTTAAATATATATTTCTATAAGACCGATAGAAGGCTTAGGCCCCACTAAAATCAAAAATTAAATAGACTTATACACGGTAAAACCTTAGAATAAATACAGTAAAAATTATCGATACCAAAGAGAACGGCATATAACACATTCTCAAATGATACGATACTCAAAAAGCAATAGATGTATTAGTATGTTAACAGTGTTTGATAGGTAAACAGGGTTATACACAAAAATCTTATAACTCGTAGCTTACTTCCCTAGACTAAAGTCTCAAATGCACAGCCCAGAGTAAATTAATTAGATAAGATATTCAAATACCAAAATAGTAAAATTTTCATTTTAACAGCTTAAACTTATAAGATTTTAAATACAACACAATATATTAATCCCATCTTATGGGCATGGACAAATCTGCCATTGTCAAAAGTAAAAGAGAATTCTATCAGCTCTATGAATTTGATACAAGGAATCGGCCGACTAGAGCCTTCCTATCTCAAGTCCGACCGGCTTACTCTTGTGACTACAGATTTCTTAAAGACTAGGAAGGAAACTCTGCCATGTTACAGCAGGCAAATCGCAATGACAGGTATTACTCACGGTCCAGCTGCTAGCTAGCGCCTGTGGGAAGTATAACGTAAAGTCTGACCACTCGGCTTCAAAGCTCACTGTTTCCATTGAACATGCGAATGCGGTCACAGTATAAGCTAAAAACCGCAACTTAGTAGACAAAACTCCAATTAAAGGTCAATTCACTTTCTAGTTTATTATACACGATCTTACTTTATATTATGTAAGAATTCAAACCCATGACTATCATGTCACACAACAATAAATTTACCGTTCCTACTACCATACATCGGTATAGTATGGGTCCAGCAGGCAAACGTAGGTGAATCAGCAATTCATAATGGAATAGCAGCTAACTACTGATCTGCACTTTGGAATTCCAGCATATATGAACTAGCATTCCTAGTACATACTTGGCACATCTTTTCAAACTCCTATGCTCTAAAAGCAGTAGGTAAACCAAACTGTTTCTTCGGCGAACAACTTTTGGCTTATCAAGGGGAAATTAACTTTGAGCAGGATTTTACGGTAGAAATCACAGACTGAAACTACTTTTAGCTACTACTATAAATAGTTGAACCCTAGATATCAGATAAAATTACACCTACAATTTACTATTCAGACAGTTCAAGGAAAATTCCATCAAACAGAAAAACACCGCATGCATGGGAATTCACTTGGAATAAATATACAGAGCAATCCAATCAACTAACCGCAGGTAGGTCAAGCAAAAAAAATTCCCATATGCAACTGCGATATAAGTTGGTTGACTCAATCAAGCAACAGAAGTTGAAGGAAAGAAATGGAACATGCAGAGGGACTAATCGCCTAAAATAACCAACCACTGGGAGACCAGGAAACAAAATGGAATGCAAGGGGCTTATAAAAAGGCCTGCTATCAAGCACATAAATATGTTGAATTAGGGCATGAAATCACTAAAAGCCAGCCAACAAGCCTAACCCATGTGCTAATACCTTCCATTGCAGAAGGCTTCTTTCTTGGGGATGCCAAATTCCATATCAAGGACATTCGCTGGTAGTGGATACAGAGGCACAGCGGGAGGCGAGGCAATAAGCACCTATGAATTGAGAAATTTAACCAGCCACTAGCAGATCAAGCAGATAGATGGAATGCGCAGAGGGACTAGTTGCAAATGATAACTAGCAGACGGTGATTTAATGTTGTAGAGGAGATGGTGATAAAGTTGCAAATAATAACTAGCACGCATATAAGACTTAAGTTGCCATTGGAGGCTTAAGAATTCTCACCCCCTAATTGAAAAAGCTTAGTAGCTGTTGCAATCCTATGCAGAGATACAGCATTAACATGACACGAAAATGCAAGATAGAATGACCAAACAGAAAATTTTCCACTCCATGCATCATAATTGGAAATCCAGCACCCACTCCTCAACAGCAAGCTGCTCTAATGGCCATACTTCTGGAACTCCCACTCACTGTTGTCTGTCAAAGCAATCACAAACAAGAATTGAGGAGATATTACTTTTATATAACCAAAATTAAATAGCATAAGGTGTAGACTAACCTAATGGACACACTTGACGGGTCTTGAGCCATCGGCTGATGCAATGGAAATGAAAAGCATGATTGCAAACCCCTTTAAAAATAAAATTAGTAGGTTCAGAAAAGTAATCACTGTAAAGAGCCAATAATGATCGCAAAGACAGAAAAAAGGAAGGGGTGTTCAAGGCCAGAAACAGGCAAACCTGGATAGCTACAATTGAAAAGGATATACACTTATAAGTAACATATAGCTGGGAGAATTCAACTATGGTAAAAAATGTTTCTAGACAAGCTATTGCCCAAGCAAGAAGGTTATATAATATAAACACTTCTATTCATTACCACCAGTAGAAAGGCCCTAGACAAGCTAGATGTCTTGAAGGGAGAAGTGGCACTGAAAAGCTCCATGCAAGCAACTCATTGCAAAGAACATGGAAGCTTCATAAAAAGTTTACCAGGGTGTTGCTGTGGTCATGGGTGCATAAACGAAAAGTAGCTAAACCACATAATTTAAGCCTGATGTCTGCACCAACATTACCAGATTTGCAGCTCTCATTTTAGACTGCAGTCTGACTCATTATCCTAATTGCAGTTCATTTGTGCCCCTAAAGTCACAACTCAGATGGTCACTTTGAGTCACAAAAATAAGGACCAATATTGTCTTTACTATGAGCAATTTAGTAGCACCTCGTCATCTTTGAGATGATGTATGCTTTCCTCTGTTATCCTATAGCAATGCATGTAAAGTAAATGGATGGGCCACTATTGAGTTTCTCTTATTGTAATTATTCAAAGAGAAATGTAATATGTGAGGAATTACAGATTTTCTTCTTCACAGAAGTGAAGATGGAAATTATCATTTTTATGTGCTAGGAATTTGAGATGGCTTGTCCACCACAAAATAGGAGAAAGTGCTGCCATTACATAAAAGTTATTTTTGAAATATGAGCTGTTATGGCAGTCATGATTCAAAGACACTCAAGTCTCAACACTGTGACTACAATATCCTAGGATCATCCACCGTTTGTTTACTGAATCTAAGAGTTTAGCTGTAAGTTGAGTAATGTAAACAATGCCATAACGGAAAGTGATCCACGATAAATATATTGTGGATAAGAGAAACTTCTGGAAGTGAAAGAATATAGGGGATGTCAACAAGGTGCAAGGGTCAAGGCAGTGTTGGTAACAGTTGAAGGCACATTAAAACGGAAAAGACCCCCTGGGGTATTGGTGCAAGTCGCAGGTCTAATGGAAGAATTTCATAATTCAACTAGTAATATAAAAAATGACAATTACTAAGAACAACTCTCCACAAATATATAAGAATATAAAATTTATTAACAAATTTGAAATACTAATCTAGAAATACTCACAGTAAATAGTAATATTTATCATTGTCATCAAACAAAAGTTCATATATTCTTCTTCATTATCTTATAGGCTTGAATTACTTCATATTTACATGTCACTCAAAGTTAGAATCTTTACCATTTATAAATTCTAATAGAACAACCCCAAAGGCACTTAATACTCAAGGTTCGCACTATTTCTAAATTTAATGTAACTTATAGCCTTATTTACTCAAAAAATTTTAGTTACAAAACCATTTATCAAAAAATATCCTCAAATTCATTATCCTCTTCATGGTCATTGTCCATTATCCTAATTGGCTACTCATAACTTTCATTAATCCTAATTTTACAAATATCAAGTTAGCATTATAAGTAATAAATAAATCTAGTAGCTAATTTAAAAATAAAACACTAATTTTTTTTAGAAAAACTATAAGGCAATCAAGAGGCACACCTTGAGCCTTTGAAAAGGCATATACCATGAAACTCAAAAAGGCGCACCCTTAGAGTTTAGGAGCATAACTCTTGGAATGAGCCACATCTAGGTATATTGAGGTAACAGGGTTTCGGCCCCGAGCCTAGTCAAGCCTAGGCACACATTAGGCCAGCCTTTAACAATATTGGGTCAAAGAACATACACCTTGAGGAGACGGTAGCAATATTTCTCTGTAACTGACCCACTGTGGGAAGAATAGACAGGTCCAATAATTATTTTGAACATTGGAAAGACTGTTAGTAGGCACTTTAAAGCTATTTTATGCTCTATCACTCGGGTTCACACTTATTGTAGAGAAAACCCAGATCTATTCCTCAAAAACTCCACAAATCAAAGGTGGAAGTACATCAGGGAGGATTCCTACATTTGTTTTTTGTTAGTTTCACTTATTATAATCTTATCATTTGCTTTCTAACAGTAGTAACTTCATCTGTCACGTCGAAATGCCAGGAGTATTCGATGGAACTTACATTGAAGTACAAGCTTTGAAGTAAGACAAAGCTGGACATCGCGAGAGGAAAGATGTTACGAGCATTTTATTTTTTTCTATTTTTTACCCCATGTGCTGTTTGTTTCCCTTCTGTTACTATTTCCTTTCCTTTCTGTTAGGATATATATTTTGTTAGGATATATTTTTCTATTGTAATTGGTTGAACTTTTCCTATATATTACTGTGCATATCAATGGAATGGAGGAAGAAAGAAAACATTTACTCTCTTATTCTTTCTCTCACTCTCTATCACCCCCTGCCCCCTTTCTCGGCTTTCCCCTCTCCCTCCCTCTCTCTCTCTCTCCCAGTCTTTCCCTGCTTTCCTGCTTCTCATTTTTCTCCTTTTCCTTCGTTTCTCTGTTTCTCCTGCTACCCACCTCTGCCAGAACTCCCCTCTTCTCATCACTCTCACCTTTTCGCCGTCGATTGCCACAATTAAGCCATGGAGCACGTATCAAATGGTGCTCTCATTGAAACAACGGCAGAGGCGATGGCGACCGATGCACAAGCATTGCAGGCTTTCGAAGCTGTCGTTGCACTGCTATCGAAGGAGATGAAGTGCGCTATCGAGGCCGTCCACAGGCAAACGACGATCATTCGACAACACGCAGACCAAATCGCCGCTACTACCTCCACTACAACACAAATCCATCACTCCCTTACTAAAATCAGTCGATCGCTCGGACGAATCGAGCAAAACTAGTCAGTAAGTCCTCCCTCACTTGTGGCTTCTCCATTCGTTACTGTTCATCCTCCAACACTGTGTCCGCAATCGCAACCATAAGCCCCAACCCACGCCTCACCCAACAAGCTACCATCACTACCAGGCGCCACAATCAATCTTCAGCTTCACCTTCACCAACCCGAAATTCCTTCCTTTGCAGGTTCCATACCACCATATGTAACTCCACTCGCCATTTCAGCTCCCTCCACAGAACAAATTCGACACTCTCGCACCCACCTCATCAACCAACTACCCTTGTCGACCGCAAATTCCTCTTTGCTCCCAACTTTCTCACCGCCAATTATTCAGAACCAACCCTTACTATCCCAGGCAACACCTGATTGTCACATCGTTACTCCCGTTCAATGTCCCACCAACAGCACTGAAGATTCGGGATGTTCAAATTTCTACTGCCTGCCGCCCTCCAAACAATTGTTACACACCATGGAGGTACCACTGCCCTCTACTTCTTCCTCCATTTTACTTCTACCATTTTTTGCTGAAATGGCAACCCGGGCTGAGCTCCAATTATGGGCGCCTCTATCGTTACCGAAAGCCACCAGAGTGGAAAAATCAGGTGAGTCAACACTGGATGTGGGTCGGACCTATACGCAACACTTCCCACTTACCCAACCATCCACTAACTACACATTAGCTCTGCTCAGCAAACAATCTCTTCCAAACCTGCTATTCCAAATCTCATGCTTGATAACCGAAGCAGACAACTCTGTCTAGTTGATGGCACAAATTGCCAATTCCACTGAACCAAACTCTCTATTGAGCCTTCTCAACCTCATTCCTCCCCAGCTCCCAGAAAGGCAGTCAATCCCTACGTTGCGCAACAAAATGGATTGGTGTACTAATTGTTCACCTCAATTTAGAGGTGTGTGGTCTGGAGCATTAGGGTTGCCAAGTGATGCATTGTAGCGCCAACTCTCTTCTCCAAGTGGACCACCGTTCAGAGCTACCGTTCTACTTCTACTTCAGAGCTACAGTTGCACACCACTGATTTTTCGGATCCTTATAAGGATACGATTCATTGTGCAGTTAGGGCCCGAGTTGGCCTCTACCCTTGTAATTGCAATTTCAAAGAGTGGTGGCACTCTAGAGACACAAAACGGTTCCCTAGAGGTGCTAAAGGCCTTTCGTGAAGCTAGCTTGGGATTTTCACAACAGGCTGTTGCTGATAGGCAAGAGAATTCGTTATTGGACAACACTATAAGAATTGAGGGGTGGTTGGCTAGATTTCCTATGTTTGATTGGGTGGAAGGTAGAACCTATGAAATGTCTGCAGTCGGTTTACTTCCTGCAGCACTTCAGGGTATTGATATTAAGGAGATGCTTGTGGGTGCATCATTTATGAACGAGGCAACTAGGAACAGTATGTTGAGAAGTAATCCTGCCGTATTGCTGTTTCTATGCTGGTATTGGGCTTCTGATGGGGTCGAATCAAAGGACATGGCTGTCCTCCCTTACAAGGATAGCCTATTACTCTTCAGTAGGTATTCTGCAACATATTTGCAGCAGTTGGTTAGGGAATCTCTTGGGAAAGAATTTGACCTGAATGAAAAAAAGGTCTCTATATTAAACTTTTCTCGTGATTATAAAATGATGAGTGTATTGTACACCAGGAAGCAATTTGCAGTTATGTTTTCGAAACGTTCTCCGGAGAGTATAATGTCTAGATGCACAGGCATTTTGTGCAATGAAGATGGTTCAATAATTTCATTAACTTTCAAAATTCGAGCTGAATGGGAGGCTAGATTTAACAGTTTTGCAGGAAAGGAAACTTTGAGATGTATCACTTGGGCCCTCAAACGGATACCTATGGGTCAACAGTTGCTTGCGTTTGAAGATAAGAAAGATGTTACACTTATTGAGTTGGTCGGGATACTTGATCCACCAAGAGAAGAAGTGCAAGATGCTATCCTACCATGCATGAATGCTGGTATATGCGTTAAAATTGTAACAGGGGACAACAAGACGACGGCAGAATCATTGTGCCGCAAGATAGGAGCGTTTGATCACTTGGAGGAATTTGTTGGATACTCTTACACCGCTTCTGACTTTGAAGAACCTCCAGCATTACAAAAGACAGTTGCATTGCAACGCTTGGCTCTCTTTACGAGGGTCGAACCCTCTCTTCCAGTTTTTGCCTCAACAAAGCAACTCATGAGATACAACTTGGGCTCTGTTTCTCTCGGTTCTCTTGTTCTGTCTTTCGTTGAGTCCATCCGCTTTATATTTGAGTCAATTGGTCGCACATGCGAGGTTTCCTATACAGTCCCGGATGGCTAGGTAGGGAAGGCAGCTTATTATTCTTCTCACTTTTCCCTAAAATGTAATCAGAGATTCCTTGGTCCAGGCCCTATTCAGACAGCCGCGAAGTTGGGCCCTGGTGATCCGCATTCTCAAGATGCTGCTACTTTGGTTGAGTACTTTGAATCCAAGGCTTTTGAACAGCAAGAAGTTGCCAATGAGGGATCTTGGAAGCCTGATGCGTCGACAGCTAGCAACAGCCACCTAAGTGTTTCGAACTTACTTGATTACATAAACCCGAGTTCTGCTGATCACGGGAGAAATGCAGCAACTTCAAGTGAAGAAGACGACATTGATGACTATGTACATGCCATTCATGTTTCAGAAAAGTACTGGCTTTGCTAGTCTGTTGAGAGCCCCTCAAGATTTGCAATTAATTAATTGTTCTATATTGAGAAATCTCAGCGATTCTGCTCGAGTTTGGTCTAAACCAAAGCTTATCTCTCATTCAACTTTGAGGACAAGGTTATTTTGATGGAGAGAAAAATGTTACGAGCATTTTATTTTTTTCTATTTTTCCCCCATGTGCTGTTTGTTTCCCTTCTGTTACCATTTCCTTTCCTTTCTGTTAGGATATATATTTTGTTAGGATATATTTTTCTGTTGTAATTGGTTGAAGTTTCCCTATATATTGCTGTGCATATCAGTGGAATGGAGGAAGAAAGAAAACATTTACTCTCTTATTCTCTCTCTCACTCTCTGTCACCCCCTGCCCCCTTTCTCGGCTTTCCCCTCTCCCTCCCTCTCTCTCTCTCTCCCTGTCTTTCCCTGCTTTCCTGCTTCTCATTTTTCTGCTTTTCCTTCGTTTCTCTGTTTCCCCTGCTGCCCGCCTCTGCCAGAACTCCCCTCTCCTCATCACTCTCACCTTTTCGCTGTCGATTGCCACGATTAAGCCATGGAGCACGCATCAAAAGATCACATAGCCATGAATGCCATAAAAGTACTCACAGGAAACACAATTTATATATCATCTATCAGGAGTCAATTACACGGAAAGAAAGAAACAGAGAAAAATAGGTTATAGAAAGTGCACACCCCAAGCAACAGTGCATTCCTCGCTCGTAGCGCTAGCCTGGTTAGCTTGGCACTCGATGCCTGCTCAAAACTCAAAATTTACGTCACCATCATAATGAAACACAACCGTATCGCAATTTTTCCAACAAATCAGAAGAATCGGTAGCAAGTGCGTAAATGAACTCACAGAGATCCATGATGTGGTTCCTACATATTGCACAATTATCGACGACAATATCTGCGAAAGAAACCAATCAATAAAATAAATTAACTGTAGCCCTAGCAGAAAACACATAGAAACCATTAGTTGTAGGAAATCTAAATACAAATCCAAAACAATAGCTTATTGAGGCAGATAGGGCTTAATTGGGAAGGGTACCCCAGGCCCAGAGAGCAACGGCGTTCCACTTCTTGATTTCGAAGCGCTTAGCCTTCTTAGAACCCGAGGCGGACGTAGAAGAAGACGGTCCGGCTGCGCCGCTCGATCCCTCGCCGGCCGGAAACATAGGGACGTCAGTATCCAACGAAGCCATTTTTTGGCTCGCTCGGTCGCGCTCTCTCTCTCTCTCTCTCTCTCTGATCTCCGAGTTTCCACAAAACAAGTCGCCTAACCTATTTAGCGGTCAGAAAAATATTATCATTATTTGTTTTTAATTGAAATCTTCCATAAAAATAATATAAAAATACATTAAAATAAGCAAAATAATATGTGTTACTAATTTGGGCACAACAATGAAAAATTTAAATTTTGCAGTTAGGTAGTTATCAAACCATAATGCCTTCACTTACCAACAAAAACCATCATCTTCGTGCAGCAGTCTCCCCCTCCCTGGGATCCTTTTCTGTTACGGGCCTTATCGCTGCCGCTGACATAGCTACGCCATCGGATCAACCGGGACTAAGAAAAAGCACCAAAATAATTCACCTGCCTTGAAAATTTCATGATTACATACAATATAATTTTTCTATTTTTTCAATGTACTATTAACTAGACCCCATTCCCTTTATTTTCTTTAATTGATTCTGTTATTAGTTATATGTTCCGGTATTATTCTGTAGTTGGAACGTAGCTACTGAGCCGTTGACTCAATGGATTCCTATTGATTAACCCCACTTGCTACGATAAATGAAGGCATTAGATATTCCTTCGGCACTCTCTTTCTCTTTCTTTTTCTCACTCTCACTCTCTCTTTCCTAAAGCCTCTTCTCTGACTTGTCCGCTATTTTACTTTCTGTTTTCTTTCTCGTATGTTTCCCCTCTCCTCTACCTGAATTCCCCTTCCATTTTCTTCTAATTTGTGGCTTACTCTGGTGGCCGTGTGAAGTAATCACACAAAGTAGGCGTGGATTTGCAGGAGGATTGCAATACTTTAGTACTTTCATTGAGAAAATGGCAGAGGATATGACGACAAGGTATAAAGCGCTCAAGGAATCCATCGTCGGCATGGCAAAGAAGTTGAAGGACGTTGTCATTACTATTCACCAACATGCAGACCACATCCCCACCATTTCATCCACCACTGAGTAATTCCAACAGTCCTTTATTGAAACCTAACAATCCCTCACTGAAATCAGGCAACCTCTCATTCAATTCAAACGACACTCTCTGTCGTCTTCAAATCCTCCTTTTTTACCCACACCTACAACATTTGCTGCTTCACCTTTAATCATTTCTTACTCCTCAACTCAAACCTTACCTGTCGTCCTTGCATCACAACTCGATGCACATATCCCATTCCAAATTCACTTACCTAAACTCGAAATTTCCTCTTTCACTAGAAACAATGTTATCGGTTGGTTGTTTCAAATTGAGCATTTATTCCTGTACCATAACACCCCACCATATTAGAAACTGACCGTAGCTGCCATTTATATGTCTAGTACGGTATAACGCCTCAGGCCGTCCTCTTATTTGAATCACGAAGTCACCCTCTATAAGCTTCATCAGACTACAACAATCGCTGCTTACATGACCAAGTTTGAGTCCATCTCTACTCAGACGCCAGGTTTGTCAACAACCAATCTCTTAAACTGCTTTATTTTAGGGCTCAGAGATGACATCCAACGGGAGCTATTATTATTAAAACCCATGTCATTTCCGGAAGCTATAGGCATGGCAAAACTAGTGGAGAAAAAAATGGATGCTAGCCGAGTGAGTTTACATAGACTGCCGCCTCCAAAGCCCTCTGGAAACACTAGGTCAATTATGTTTTCTGGACTAACTCTGTTACGGGATATTTAATTAATTTTGTTTTTTGTTTTCATTATTTTTATTGATATGCTATGTTTTCTGTTATGGAATATATTTTCCTTATTTTCTATTGCTTTTGGTTATTCTATTTGGCGATCAGTTGGGTTTCAATCGAATTGATGTTGCTTCAGCTGACTGATTGGCCCTTTATTATATATGTACGTGCATGGTTAATGGAAAGGTAAGCAAAAGATATTTTCTCTCTTCTATTTTCTCGATTCTTCCCCCTCTCAGTTCTCTCTGTCTTTCTCTCTCTTAGTCACTATCTTCTTCTTCTGTCTCTCTCGACTCTTTCTCCTTTTTTCCCTCTATTTGTCCTTGCTGAACTCCCCCTCTCTTGTCGTCTTCTCTGTTTTTGTCGTTGTCCTTCGCTCGGCGGTGCCATCGCCGACTGTGCATGCATCAAACTCTATCGTCCATTGATCATGTTGACTATTGAAGGAAGCACGCAATATAGATGAGACAATTTGTGTATTTTGCCTTATGTATTTACTGTCATTATCATTTCGAACGGTCTTCATTTTCTTCCCCATCTGACGCTCAATAAGAGTATAAAATTGCTCAAATATACTGAGAACTTGGTCATTGGTTTTTAATGGGTAGACCCACAACTTTCTGAAAAAACAATCGTCAAAAGAAACGAAGTATTGGACTCCACCAAACGACTTCTCTTTAAATGGTCCACACACATCTGTGTGGATGAGATCAAACATCTCTATCTTTGTGGAGGATGAGTCTCCGTGGAATGAGACTCTTCTTTACTTGCCAGCCAAGCAATGATGACACGTATTCAGTCCATCCTTCTTTACTCCGGAGATAAAAACTTTCCTGGCTAGATGACACAGCCCACGTTCACTTATGTGGCCCAACCTCGTGTGCGACAAGTTCTCAGACTCCCTATCACTTACGGCATTCAAATCCCCGGCCATTGCATAGGCCTTTATTATATAAAGGTCGGAACACTTTTCCCTCTTGCCACAACAAGAAATCCTCTTGTCAGTTTCCACTCGCTTTCACATAAAGTATTATAGTAGCCCTCATTATCCAATCGACTGGCTGAAATATTGTTCAACCAGATATAAGGGACATGGCGTACATCCTTCAACAGCAGTTTCGCCTCATTATTAGTGACCAGAACAACATTACCTCTGCCTACAATCGGGGATATTCCTTTATTTTTCATTCTTATCACTTCAAAGTTTCATGGAGTGAAGGATATCAATAGTCCTCTTCTGGATGTGGCATGTAGGGAAGCGACAGAGTCGACCACCCAACTAGCCTCATGCTCCGTCAAGCTTGCAACATTTTCTTCACATGTCACCAGAAGGTTGCCTCCTGAGACTATTGAGACCGAGGACGTTTCCTTTCCTCATCCCTTATCTCCATTATCTTTCTCCACCTTTTCACGCTTCCACTTGAAGTAATACTTCTTGATGTAGTCCCTTTTATCACAGTAATAACACTTAAGGTTTTGATACCTTGACCGTGACTTGCTATGGCCTTTCTCTCCTTGTTTCTAACTGCAACCTCTACTCCTTCCCCTAGATTCTGTCACAAGTACCTCAGAGTGAGAGGACGACGAGGTCCCTTGTGACCACCTTAACTCATTCATGAGTAAGGAAGTAATAACCTCATCCAACCTTAGTGTATCCTTTTTAAACAACAAAGTTGTGACGATGTGATCATAGGAGGCCGGCAAAGAGACCAGTAGAACCAATGCCTTGTCCTCCTCCTTGATTTCCTCATCAAGGGCGAACATCTGTGTCAATATTCTGTTAAACTCGTCCAAATACTTCTCGAAACTCCCACATTCTGACAACCGTAAACCATAAAATTACTTCTTTACATATAGTCTGGTTGTCAAGGATTTGGACTTATATTGGCTCTCCAACTTCTCCCAAACCTCTGCCGGATCAGTCAGGCCAAGAACCTTATAGAGAGTGTTGTCCGCCAGGCATAGTTTAACGGTACAGTTGACAGGGTCTCTTTTATCTTGCCATTCATCATCAGTCAGGTTTGCTGGCTTTTCATCCTTCTCCTTCAGTGCATTCACTATTCCTTCTCTGATTAAAATATTCTTTACCCTTTTTTGCCAGAGGATGAAATTGTCCTACCCGTTGAACTGCTCCACGCTGAACGACAGATTCTTTGATAACGATGACGCCATTTAGAAAGAGTTCTCAACCTCTCTTTAATAGCACTTGATGGGGTTAGAAGGCGTCCGACTATCCCACAAATAGTTACAATAAAGGAATGAGGAAGAAGAGAATGAACACCCAACTTTTTACGTGAAAAACTCATATCAAATTGGGAAAAAATCACAGGATAATCTGTCCACGAAATCAATTTTACTATGTGAGGTTGGAAATAATTTCCACTGTTACACAAATGTAAGAGAAAAGAGAAACAAAGAATAGAGTATAAGCAATGCACTATGTGTTGCTCACAATTCTCTCCTACCTTCACCGTTTTTACTCTCTTTTATTTTTTACACTTAGCCTTACACGCTTGTTTCTCTAAACAGCAAGTCCGACTACTTGCTTTTAATATCGATGCTCATATACAACAAATCTGAGGAATATTTCATATCCACCGACAAGATCTATCCTTACCAACAATATGAATATGTGCTATACAAAAACGGCTCCTGCATAACCGTCTGAGATCACGTATCCTCAGAAAATTTTCTGACCTGGCACCATTCTAAATTTCCTGGTGGATGGCCCACATTCTACCGTCCATGTTCTCCACAAGGTCGGTCAATGCCCATTGACCGTCCTCTCCACTTGACCGGTCAATGCCCCTATTGACCAGTCGGTGTTGTCCGTCTGGGGTCCCTCAGCAATGCAGGGTAGCTCATACCATCAACTAGTCAACTTGTTGACCGATATTGTTGCCTATTCAAAAAGTTTTGGTCAACTATATTGATCAGAATTTTATTTGCATATTCTGAGTATAGTAGCATATAAAGTTCACGTGCTCCGTCCAATTCCTCTGGTCACAAAGACTTTCATACAGGATTGACCCCCAACTAAGCTCTAGGTGATCAAGCTTAGCTCTGCAAGACTAAACGCGTGGAGATTTGATCCGAGAAGAGAATTTGACAGGTCTTCTGATAGCGTTCCTGAATTGGGGTTACACAAATCAGCTAAGGCAAGCCTCTGGAAAGAATTTTGCCTCGTCGGTTTGGGCACTGTTGGTTCTTCCAAAATCCCACAGCATGGCACGAACACTCGCCAGTTGAATCTTTGAGCCACCGTATCTGAGAAGAAAGCTTTCTCAGGTATTTCCCTGCTCCCCCGCCGCCACCCGCGCTGATCGGAAACTAAGCCTCCAAGCATATTGCAGCCATTGCTGTAAAACAAGCAGCGTGGAAACTGTTCGATGAAATGCCTGTGAAAAAGCACCTAGAGAAGTTGAGGGGTTGTGGAAGAGAGAAGTTGCAAGGTAAAACTTAAGTGGGAGACGCTGTTGAGGACTACCATCCAAATCAAATCAATAACTACCTTACACAACCAAACACAGAGAGGTCTGCAGCTCCTTTTGAACTATTCTATTCTTTATAATACTTCATCTTCCTTTATTCTTTTTCCTATAACTACGGACGTTTTCTTCATAGGTTGGATGAATCCCGTGGAGATAGCTACAAATGATCTTATTTCATAAACAAACGTATTTGATTATAGAGATTAGGTATGCCTACCCTCCCTTGACTTTTGGCTCTTGCCATCACCATCAACAAAATGACAGCACTTATTTAGGATGTTATTCAATTTTGGAAATTACAGTATAAGAACTCCTATGTTAAAAAAGAAAAAAGCTTGAGTATCAAATAATTTAATTGTTAAAAGTTATCACTATATGATCTAGTGGCCATAAGTATTAGATTGTGGTTCATTTTTTTTTGTAAATTACACACCTATTAAATATGTCATCTGAAGGTCCACTCGATATGTACGATAATTTGCTTGAGCGAAGACATTTCTAATGGCGCAAGTGTGGCACATGATGGGTGTATTTGTCAATTTGGACAAAATATTAGCTCCCAATATGCGCCTAAATGATGCATATTTGTGAAAAATAGCAATATTTACGGCTTATGTGTATTTAAAAGATGCACGTGCATGGATTGTCACGAGAAGTTATGCCTGATCCGCGCACCACAATCTCTCATGTGTCAGTATTGTTATAAAAGGCTGCACTTGGATTTTAGGGTTAATTTTGATAGTTATTTTAACACAATAATGCCAACTTGAAGAGAGAGAACCAAAAAAAGAGAAAAAAAAAAAAGATTTGAACATCTGTTTAATGTTCAAATGAAGTTTTATCATTTGCCAAATTTAAATATATTGTTTAATATTGTTTGTAGAACATATAATCAATTGGTTATTTGTTTTCTCTTTATATTTGCTCTTATTTAATTACTAATGGATTGAAGTTAGTATAAACTAGTTCCTTACGCATGCTGTCATTATAAAAGGGATTTGGTCAAAGAGCATTATATTTTGTCCAGTTTCATTATTTTTAATTATACCGTTTTTCCTTAGTTGGAAAGATTTTTCACCTAGAATTGTTTTACAACACATGTGATTGGTTATATAACTTATTTGTTGCTCCTCAGCATTCAATCAAAAGAAAAGCGTGACTAAACAATGAGTTGTAATAGTAAAAATATTTTCCTATATAATACAATATAAGACCAGTCATAATAACATTTAGCTTAAGCCAATGGTTTCGATTATTGGCTACCCATCATTAAATGATACTTGATTTTTTGTAGTTATTTCTCACCAAAAGGCTAAATTTATACTTAGTTTGACTGGTATGTTTAGATTAGGGAGTGACATGTATCACCATCTTTGCAACTAAAAATTAATACTTTATTCATTAGAACCCCTGTTTTTATATTATGCCATAAAGCTTTATAGAGTTCTTAGTTTGAGTGTAGATAATTTGCATCTTTATAAATATATCTAGGTAAAAGAAATGAAAGAAAAAAAATTGAAATGAAAAGCGTCTATTGTCTTATGGATATAATAAAGGTCATGAATCAGATTTTTATAAGAATGTATCAAAAGAGAATTAGATTTGATTAAATAATATGTGATTAGTAAACAATGATATCAATGCATTTTGGGGGGAATCAATTAGCTTTGGATTCGAGTGGCATTTCACTCCTAACTATAACTCATTCGCTAATTCTTCGACTTAAGAGATTTAATTATACTTATGAATCTGGTAATATTATGTGCCGGTCCAACCCCAAGCCCAATTATGATTACAACAAAGGTCCAGCAGATAACGGACGAAGTCTCAAGAAAAATATCAATCCGACCCAACCCAGATGTCATTGTGGCAACCGAGATATGGCCCAAGAGGCAATGGGCCAAAAAGACACACGTCAATAGCCCAAATGGCAATATAGACAGATGGATCAATCTGGAAGGTTCTCGACCAAATAGTCAGTAGAGCAATCAGAGTATATACCTGTGACAGTTAGAGTATGCACATATTTTGCACTACCTGAAACCTTCTGACGACAGGATCGGGGGGACCACGCACGGCCCCCGCACCAAAGCAAGGTGACACCTGATGAAGGCGGCTCCCATCAACACCTTAATAGCTAGCAAACTCAAAAGCGATACTTATTGCAAACCTTAGCACCAATTCTTCTCCATAAAACATTACAAATACCCCTCACCATTATGAGGTGCCAAATCATTTACTAATCGTCAAACTATTATTTTACATTACAAATAATAATGCCAAAGCACTTTTAATTTACTATTTTTATGAAGAACAAAAAATCATTTTCTTTTTTTTTTCTTTCTCTTTTTCATTGGGAGTTGTAGACAATAGGCATAAATTGTTAGACGACAATTGTTTAGGGTAATCATCTACTGTCAACTCCTCCTTTTGAATTTAGAAAAATTAATCATTGTACATATTTAAGTGATGAGATAAATCTCTAATTGATAGGATAGAAAAATGATAGGTTTTTCTATTACTTTCATATATTTCTTCCTATTAAATGTTAAACATAATTATTACTTTTATTTATTTTGATAAATTTTTAAATAAATATTAATTTATGTGAAATAATTTCAATATATGTAATATCTTATTGATAATAAACAGCGATATTTAGTTTAATGTAAGTATGTCAAAAGGTATACATTCCTTGTTAAAGGACATACTTTAGAATCCAAAATTATTATTTTAAAAACTTTAGCTAAACAGAGTGGTCTTCTTGAAATACAATAATATTCTGCAGTTCATATTAATAGTAAACTTTGATACATCCATTTGAATTTGAATTTGGCCTAAGGAGATTAGGTTAAAATTTTTAAATTATTTAATCAAAATTCTATATACTGCAACAAGAACAACAGCTTTAAAGGAGGTCGACCTTATTTTCTGGGACATCTTTAGATATTTAAATCTATCTTGTAGGCACAACAATTAAAAATATAAACGGTAAAAGTAAAAGAGAACGTGAAAGACTGAGAGAGTTTGAGAATGAGAAAGAGTGTATTGGAGAATCATGCTCTAAAGTTTTTTTTTTTCTCCTTCTTTCGATCCTTCTTTTTAAGAATAGGGATCGCTATTACATCAGTCCTTTGGAGATAATTCCTCAAATGTAGCTTCTCGGAGATGGTTTCCCATCTGGGCATTTCTCTCATATGACCTGAGTGACATGTTAGTTACCGACCGTTTATATCAGTTACAAATTTACTCTTTTTTTGATCTTCTTAATAGAATTGTAGTTAACTATGCCAGTTGTGAGTGATACATCGCTTGTTATTTGGAGGACAAACCACTGGTTGCGCTATACATGACAATCATTCATTTTGGTCCGTTATCTTTAGTTTTATGACGTTTTAAACTCTATTTTTATGGCCCGTGAGGCATTAAGCCTTTCTCATAATCGAGTCTATATCTATTTTATTAGTATTTGTGACTTCTTTATCCTTTTTGATTTACTGGTTAGGCATACTTTTATGTTAACTTTGGACCGGACTTAACAAATTTATATTCATAATTAGAATTATTACTGTACAATATGAGGGCTTGAATGCAATTTTAAAAAGAGATCACACCCAATTCATCGGTGAACTACGTCATTCAAACTTCTGCTCGCCAATCCAGATTTTTAACGGACGAGTTGGAGAAGCTAATTTGTAAATAAATTTTTTTAAAAAAAACCCGGTCCGGTCCACGTGGATAATGGTATACTCACAATAAAATTAGAATTAAAGGACGGTTTTGTCAGAAAAAGACGGATGGAGGGTAAAATGGGAAAGTCAAAACAGAAGATGATAGGTTTTGATAAGTGGTTATTGAAAATCAAAGAAAAACTAAAAATTTAAAAAATTTTAAATGATAATGTATTACATCTAATTTACTTATTTTTGCTGTGAAAGATAAATTTTATACTTTATATATATTTTTATAAATGATACTCTAATATAATTTTTTTAACAATATATAATTATAAATGGAATATGAACATATTGTTAATATAAAAAAAAAACCCTAGAAATAATGACAAGTAATTAATTTTTATACCCATCAATGAATGACCTAATAATTCATTGGGATTTGGGATTTTTTTTTAAAAAAAATATTAATTTAACTTATTTTAATTATAATCGTTTAATTAATATTTAATGATAAAAATTTATTTAATTTAAAAAATAATATAGTCATTTAATAAATATTGAATAAGTGTAATTATAAAAAATTAAATTTTTATTTAAGGGACTGGATCCGCCAAGGAACATTGATTGTACGTGGGTCAATCTGCGAAAAACATGCCAAGAACAAAATTATATGATTTATTAACAAATATTATATCGTTATGTAGCTTAGTTGATAAAAACAATACAAATTTATTATATATTTTAGAAACTAATTAATTTTAGATATATTTCAATAATTAGTGATTAGATTCTAATAAAGTATTAGAAATAATGTGCATATTAACTTTATATTTATTCATTATCCTAACTTTATAAAGTATTAGAATTTTTATATTAAATTTTAAAATTCTCACGCATTTAACTAAGACTATCTTTGATGAAGTAAATCACACCCATATTAGTTTCAATAATATATATATATATATAGTTAGGGGTTTTTATTAACTTTGCTAATATTCATATTAGTGTTTGGACGAGACATTGACAAAATAATGGCACGTGATACTACCCGATTAAAGATAGAATATTAGTTAAAACTGTTGATACTTAATGCGCTCAAAGAAGCTCAAGAGCGAAATAGACAGTCGTTTAGCACTTGACATATGCTTAAGCAAAAGATCCTGTTAAGGATCGAAAAAAGCAATCACCATATGAGTAGCATAAAAATCATAAGAGCTAATTGCCAAAATTAGGTCAAAGTGTTACAAAAAGGTTCCTTTTGAGAGTGGCAAAGAAACGAAAGAGAAGAAGAAAAAAGATAAAAAATTTTACTTATTTGGACAAAGATTTGTGTTTCATTCTCCGTCGAATTGTTGTTAAAATGGGTCACTCTATTATAAATATCATTCTGTGGATACCTATTCAATTATTGGTTGGGCACATAGAGTTATGTGAGCGACTCAATTGTTCCATACTTGAAAGAAATATGACCTTATAACCACACCTGACGTGCACTTGTTATTGTACATGTGCACCATTAGCGGAATTGGCATACCTCATGTGTGCATGTGAGGAGTACCGCTTGTGCATATCTAACACAATGTCCATGCACAAATGTTTAATATAGACGTGCCTAATGCCCACCTATGGAGCACATATACACAGCAACCTCTTTATAAGCGTGAATTATTTTTTAGGTTAAATATACGAGATTTTAAAAATTAGTTGAGCGTTAAAATAGAAAGAGAGAAGGAAAATGGAAAAATGAAGAAAATATAGATTTAGTCATCCGTTTTAGATGTATATGTTTAATTTTTCATCAACTTTAGATATATTCTTATTTTTAAAAAAAATGCTTACCTTATATTTTCTTCTTATTTACTCTCATACTCTTTATTGCTCGAACACTCATGATAAGATGTCGTATCATTATGATGTTAGAGATTTTATAACCGAACACGCTATACAGTCAATATTTTATAGATTCATAATCCCATAATTTTTTCCTTATTCTTAAATAAATTTTCATATAAAATTTTATATTTCATTATTATAATTACCATTATTTTATATGTTATCAAATCATCTCCTAGCACTTCAAACAAAGAGTTCAATATAAATCCTTATAAAGACTAATTTTCGACTTCATGAGTAATACTTCAGTAGCCGAAACCCAACAACTAGTGTATATTGTTTTAGGCTTGATAGAAAGTATTTTTACTGATAGTTTTTTTACTTGTTCTTTGTACCAATCTCATGTTTCTCACTAAGTGATATAGTGATTTTGTGAAATGTTGCTCTTGTTTAGGATTGTGTGAAAGATGCTCTGATTTGCCACTATTGATGCCATTATGATTTGTATAATCACGTCCAAAAAAAAAACACACAAATTAAAAGCATTTGCAATTTTTAAGTTTTATAATTATTTGAAAATCATATTATTAATTATTATATTATATAACTATTGGTGTTTATATTTTGATTATGTTTGGAAACAAATATGGATAAAATGTGACTTCAATTTTACCCAAATCAGCAAAATTTTCGCTCCATTCAATCTATTTTAAGCACATATAAAATGACAGCAGACTAGTTCATGTCAAAATTCAACTTACCAGAGCCAAGTCCAGCCATCTTCCACCCTCTCCGCGGCTTTGACTAGACAATTACATGGCTCTTTCAAACGGGTCTTGGGGCCAGCTGCTTCTGTTTTGGTGTAACAGCTATATTTCGATGCATCCTCTTTGCCAGAGTTGAGATATCGAGCTGACAGAAGTTGCTGGACAACTTACAGGTCCTCATGTCCAGCATGGGCATCCCAAATATTGCGTCCGATGTCTGGGAACTAGGATGATGATGGGGACACTACAGAATAAAGCAAAGGTCCCTGTTGAAAGTCAGGCTCCTTGAGGTGCTCTAAAATTGGAGTCAGCTTCATCCCGGTAACTTGCAAACATGGGTTCGAGTGCCCATCCAAAAATTTCCTTGTAACCTGAAGAAAAGGTGCACCGAAACGTTTATGCATAGGTCGGACGGGGAATAATCGTGGCCGAAGAAATAAACACAGGCAAAGTGAATGTGCACAAATCTGACCTCCCTTTCATTTTTCTTTTCTTTGTTTACTATAACAATAACAACATATCATTAAGTCTAATCAGTAGGGGTGACTATAAGAATTCATTTTTGTCATTACACTTAATTCAATACAATTGCCTCCTTGAGTAAAAGTAGTTTTAAATTATTTCGTACCATCTCACCATATGGGTTTCTAAAAGAATCTCTTCATTTCTTTCATCTATCATAACTAGCTCACATTTCCTCACATATAATTCAATTCACATGTGCTTTAAGTATCCAAAATCATCTTAAACGACATCCCCTTATCTTATCTTCCATAAGTGCAACTTCTAAATATTTACAAATATCATCATTTCTTATCTTATTTTTTAACATAATTCTACTCATCCGTTATCAACAGACACGTCTATAGATTACAGTCTACTTTCACAACTTTGAGAATAGTGAAAAGTAGTAATTTTAAGGGAATATCTTATAGTTAGCTCCACAGTTGTCACCGTGGCAATCATAAATTTGAGTTATGAAAATTGTCTCTTACATAATATAACGTAAGGTCGTGTATAATAAATCTAAAGCAGTTCAATCTTTTCCCAAGTATAGCAGGATCTTCATCTACCAGGCTGCCCTTTAATAATTAAGTTATTTTCAGTCAAAGCTTAATAAATCACTACCAATTGTCAATGGGGATTTAACACGAGATACATATACCTGTGTGCAGCCAAAGATTTTAAGCACCCTCAAAGACAAGCAGCTATCAGCAATCAATCCCAGGGCATCATCTGTCATATTGCGGCACCATGACACATCCAAACTATGCAGATTTCTGCAACATCTAGCAAGTGAGATAACTGTATGATGGCCCACCTGTAAGAGACACGGCACAACCTGAGATATTATTATCTGATATCATGCTTTGACATGGAAAGAATCGAAATTGAGAGGAAAAAAAACACCACGGGCTCATCAATGCAGAGACAGAAGGCAGATATTCTCATCATCGAAACTGCAAGTTAGATACTTGCCTTGCTGACATTATTCAAAGACAGTTCTCTTAAAGATTCTCCGTGAGTTTCAAGGAACGCAGCAATAGCCTCATCACTGTCATGCAGAAAAATTCAAGGCATTAGTTTTGTTGACCGATTGAAGAACCTGACAGAAAAAGTGTAAATGGTCAGTTTTCCCTCTCAATTGACAGATTGAAAAGATAGATTTCACTAAAGAGTATGATTTCATTATTAGTATGCTTTTACACAGCCCCAGTGGAGGTTCAACTCTCCTGGAATTGTCTGTGAGTTCTCTTACAGATATAGAAAGTTTGATTCAACAATGTTTAGCAAACTAGCAAGCAAAATGATATTGCCACAACCCAGAAGACAGACATTACAGAAAACGAAATAACAACTAAAACCGTTATTAAAATGAACCTGAATGTATTTCGGCACAGTTTTAAAGTTCGAATTGCTTGACAACCATTGGCGAGATGTCCTATACCAACATCTGTCAATTTATACATATTGACAAGATCAAGAGCACATATTTCAGAGCAGGTTTCCGCAATCACCTTCAAGGAAAAATCAGTCAATTTTCTGCAAGAAGTTAAGCAAACAGTGAGCTGAATCCCTCATAGCTCATAATGAGAATTCAGGAAAACCAAACCCTAAAAGGGGGGAAGAGACTCACACACAGTTAGTTAAAACAAGCTGCTTCATATTGTGACCGTTTGAACAAATGAATTCTCTCATAAATTTATCAGAGACACTTTGAATGCCCGCGAGTGACAATACTTCGAGTTGTTTAAGCTTCTTCAATGCAGGGAGAATACACATAGCATCTAAAGTTTGGCAATCGTCAAGATACAGTTCCCTCAAGATGGATCCCAATGATTCAGCTATAGCACTAATTCCAACTGCTGTGAGAAGGGAACACTGGCTAAGATTTATCGATCTCAGTGCAGGGGCAGAGGAAATCAGTGCACTCAGTCCATCATCTGAAAGACGACAAGCACCCTTCAAGGAAATACTAGTTACTACAGGCAAGCTTTTGCGCACTAACGTAGCAAGTAATGTGTAGTCTGGCATGCAGCGCCCGCATTGGTCAAGTTGTAGAACCTGGTTAATGAGAAGAACATATAATTGCTTTCTCAGAAAGTTGAATGCGCGACAAGATCAGAAAAAAATATTTTTCTATTAAAGTGGAGGGAGGGTAGGATGGCACAATGTTTATGACTGCAAACAGATGAGAAGCTACAGATTGCACTAAATAAAGAAAATCAAAATAATTATTTCTTAAAAAAGGAATGTCATTTTATAAGGGGCTTAGGGAGAGAAATGGCCAACTCTTTCTCCAATACATCATATGTAACTTGAGGCCTCCTTTGAAAGAATAAGAAAGTAATCAATGTCAGCCACTAAACTAATAACATATTTACTAAATTCACAACAACAGCAACAAAAATTGGGGAAGGGGGTTACAAACCCAAATTTGAATGGCCATTTTGCTTTTTGCCTTACCTTTATGTATCTTCCCTGTTTTTTCCTCCTATTTTTTACTTTATTTTTCTCTATATTAGCCTTTGTTTTCCCCTTCCTATTCTTCTATTAATGTTTTGCACAGGTCACCAAACAAATTTCCCAGGTATTATATACCATAAATTACATATCCATACTGAATCCAAAAGCTGGACAACGAAGACACAAAATCTAGCATTCCTAAAAGCACAAGGTACGAATGGAAATCTTGATTGTTATATTTGAGGGCAGGATTGAGATAATAGATAAATGGCGGCCCAATGCACTAGACTCCTACATAGAGACTTGATAAAGGGGGTTGGAAGCAGGTCACAGCAGCAATTTCCCTGGTATAATACAGTAAACTATGAATCCATACTGAACCCAAAAGCGGGCCAATGAAGACACACAGACTAGGATTTGTAAAAGTTCAAAGTCCAAAAAGAACTCTTGATTATTTTAGATGAGGATGGGACTTGAATAATAGATTAAGGGCAGTCAAATGTACTAGGTTCCCACATAGAGACTTAGATAATAAATATTATCCAAAAATTTGACCTAGTGATATTTATGGGTTATAAATTGTTGATGCCTCCCCATTGACATCAAGAAAAAAACACCGGCCAGAAGAGACTTTAAATGATGACAGCAAGATATCCACAGTACTTAAACTTAGCCTGTTTCCCCAAGTGTTGCACATGCATGAACTAAAACCATTTCACTTACGCACCCTTTCCAGTTTCCAATGTGCACAAAAAGTTTAAGAACTCCACAAATTGTTTCCTTGACATTTTTATCAAAATCCCCAATAATATCACATAATAAACTACAAATCTTTGTTCTCTTCTTAGTAAGGAAAAAGACAGCATAACAACGGTTAATCATTGGGGCATATAACATCATGATCACATGTAAATGCAATGAAATGAAACAAATCCAAATCTTTGCTCTCGTCTTAGGGAGGAAAAAGACAGCATAACAACGGTTAATCATTGGGGCATATAACATCATGACCACATGTAAATGCAATGAAATGCAACAACAGCAGACAAGTGAATTAGACTCTAGAAAAATAGTACAAGCGCCATCACATCTAATGCGGACATAAAAAATGTAGAAATTTGATTTGATTTTATTTTCAAATTAAATTTGATTTGATTTCCAATTTAAAAAGATTTCCAATTTGATTTTATTGCCAATTTGACTAGAAGTTATTTTATTTAATTTTCTTTTCAAATTAGCTTCGATTTCATTTTTAATTAGAAAAGATTTGATTTTATTTTCAAATTAGAAGTTATTAGGTTTGATTTTCTTTCCAAATTATACTAGATATAGGATTTTCTATATAATGACCCTAACTATATTATTTGAGGCAGTGTTGATGAATTGAATTAACAATTGAGTATTGTGATTTCGTTCTCCCTTTCCTGATCTCTACTTCTCTTCTCTCTAATCCTTTTTCTGTTTCTCTCCCTTCCTCTTAATTTCTTCTCCTCCCTTCCCCTACTTTCTCCCTTACATCAAATTTGGTATCAGAGACTAATCCTCTATTTTTCTATGCTGTCTTCCCATGCAACCAACACCATTAGTGTCATCGCCAACTCCTCCAATCCACAGCCTTCAACCTCATAGCCACCTCCAGTAACAGTCTCATCAGCATGACAGCCCACCACCACACCGCATCAAATATTTTAACCCCTCTTTCAGTAAGCAAAATCTCAGACAGTTCTGTCTCATCTTTATATTGCAAAAAAACGAAAAAAGTATTTTTCGGTAAAGAATACCGTCTTTGTCAACAATAAAAAAATTGTGAAAAAAAGGAAAAAAAAAAAGTAAAGTAAACCAAAGAGGCAGAGAGATACGACGATGCAGCCGCAATCGCAACCGACAGCGCAACAACAGCTGGAGGTAGGAGAGCGATACCGGTGGCCACACTCACCGCAAGCACTGTAAGTTGTCTTCCACTACTCCACTCACTAGGTCAGCCCTCCACATCATTGCCGACTGCCACCACCACAATAATTCCCATCGCCACCAAGTCAAATCAACCGAAACCCACTATACTACGAACCAACTCGAAACCCTAAACGACCACCTCCATCGACCATGCTCTACCACCATCAAATAGACCCAACCTCTCGAGTCGTCACCCTGACCGGACACTATCCGCCACATCGCTGCTTCTTCAGAGAGGCACAAAAAAAAAATAGAGAGAGAAGTCACGAATCGGATCGTGTCAATTCTTCGCTTGCATCTTCTTTGTCTTCGTCTTTGCCCTCGTATTCGTCTTCTTTGTCTTCATCTTCTCTGCCTTCATCTTTTTCATCTTTGTCGATGTCTTCTTTGTCAACATTTTGATCTTCATCATCGCCTTTAACGCCGTCGTCAGCGCCGCCATTACTGTTGCTATCACTAGCACCTGATCGAGCGAATACCCTTCGTCGACGTCACCGCCTGAAAGAGAGAGCTCTTCTCTGCGTGTGTACTCTTCTATGTGTGGTGGGGCATTAAGGCCCAAATCAAGTGGAAAAAAATAAAGATTTGTTACTAGTTAGCAAGTGTGCGTGTTGTTAAAAGGGGAGAAAAAAGAGGCAAAAAAACATAGTGAAAAAAAAAAAAGGAGCCAAAAAAAAAAAACCGCAACAAAATCAGGACAACAAGCAGAAGACCCTCTTACAAGCGGTTCAAATTATCTTGATATTTAGGTGTGTTCGTTCCATATTATTTTGGATAGCATATTTTACTTTTCTTTAATAATATTTGGTTTCATCTACGTGTGCCACTTAAAAAAAAAAAAAAACATTCATCCCTTTCACATCCTATACCTACCTTTATAGTAGATATAATCGTATTACAATTGATTCCTACTTTATTACTTTAATAGATAAGTAATACTTGTTTGCATGTTCTAAACCATATAAAATCTTACCAAAAAAAAAAGTTTGGATTGTCTTAATTGTTTATTAATCTCAACCCCGTTGGTCATATTGGTATTGCATGCACTTATGCAATGCTCGCATTATTTTTCATTACACCTCAGACCTAATCATGGACTCTAACCAGATTAAAACTCCAAATTAATAGTTAGCCCAATTAATTTCCAATCAACAACAATTGTAAGACCACGTGATTGCCATTCAAACTGATCTGACTATTACTCGACAAACAAATTTGAATCTCGTAAATTAAGTTGCCACTTTAGAAATAGAGCCTCCCACATCAGATGCTAACAATTTTTATGTATCCCGTAATAGGACTCATCGATGAAGACAAAACAGTCGAGCACTCGTAGACGCGATTTCAGCCCCCAATACTATGAGTAAGATCGGAATCCAGACGAACACCTCTTTAAAAATATCAAATTAGATTCCCCTATTTTTTTATGGTTGCTTGGACCCTCGAGTTTTTACTCAATGAGTCTGAGATATGTATCGTTTCTTTAAATAGTATGGCATGTCAGAAGATAAGAGAGTTCAATTTGCTAACCTCAAGTTGACCGAAAATGCTTAATTATTTTGAAAAAATGTTAATGACCTCATTGTTAGGCGTCAGACAGCCATTTTCAGGAGAACGACGCTTTCAAGAGAAAAATTTACCCTACTTATACAATAGCAACTTATTAGACTAATGAAATGCCCTTTGACAGGGTAATCGATCTGTAACTGAGTATGTGACTCAATTCGATAATTTTAAGATAAGATGTCACATCATTAAGAATAGGGTCATGACATTACGTAGATTCCGACAATTGCTATATAAAGACCTTAGGAAAGAACTTGTCCTTCGTGGAATTACCATTTTGGACCATATGTATAACTTGGTCCGAGACTTTAAATTAGTTATCAGAATACCGTATCGTCAATCAACATATCATACTCCTTCAGCAAATTCTAACTCTATCTTAGGACCCTCTTCATCAACCATTTTCCCTGCAAGGGAAGTTCGAGAAAAGGGTGTTGAAACCTCGAACAGAAATTCTCAGTTACAGTGCTTCAATTGTAAAAGTTTTAGACATATTTCTTCTAAATGTTCAAGTAAGCCTTATTAATTGACGGGCAAGATAGGGTAAATGAGAAACCCCTTGAAGAACAAATATATTAATCCAAGTTAGAGCAATTTGATGACTTAGATGGTAATGACATTGATACATTTGTGTACTGCATCAAGACTAACTTCTCTATCCTAGACTTAGACTCCCGTTCGTTCGTCCCTAATAAGCCATTTTTGGGCGTTATACGATACATATTGACACAATCCAAAGAGGTTGATGATTGACGTCATTACGCTATCCTTCACACTTATATCAAAGTAAATAAGAAGATTTGCAATATTCTTGTGAATAGCGGTAGTTGCATCAACGCAGTCTAGGCTAACACTCTTTCTCATTTGGGGTTAAAAGTTGTCCTATACCCTAATCCATACAGCGTCTCGTGGGTTGACACATCCTTTATAACCGTAAAAGAACGTTGTCTTATACCCATTCAATTTTTAGAACACAAAGATCATATTTGGTATAACATTATACCAATGGATGTGGATCATGTTATTCTCAAGCGCCCTTGGCTATACGACTTGGATGTCACAATCAAAGGTCATTTTAATTCCTGTTCTTTTGTTCACAAGGAAAAGAAAATTCACATCGATCATTTACCCTCAAAATCGATGACTCTTAATAAAAAAAGAACTATAATAGAGACAAAAGAATTACATATCATTGATCCCACAACATTTGAACGTATAGCTATCAGCAAACCTATTGTGTTTAATGTTATCATTCCCAAAGCCTTTCCGAATTCTTTCTTATTGATTCCTAATAAGACCCGTTAACTCTTCTAAAACTTTCAAGATGTCTTTCCATTCTTAGTTATGTATGGTTACAACCCTTGACAACCATTAGACCTTATCCCAATATCCCCACATGTTAGTGTGTCCACAACGGCCAAAACTTATGCACAACACATTCATGACTTACACATCGAGATCAATAAACAATTAAAAATAATTAATACCTTATATAAATTTCAAACTGATATGCATAAAAGACATCTTGCATTTCATGTTAGAAATTCTATTATAATTTGGATCACGCTACAACAACACTTATATATATCCGTTTCTAAATTGCAAACCCGTAATACCGGTCCATTTAAAATTTTATAATGGTTTGAATCAAATGCATATGTTACCGATATTCCATCTCCTTTTGGTTTTCATAAAAGTAGTTTTAAATTACCGGTTGACTCCTTTGATGTGCTGCGCCACATGATGCATGTCCACCCATTCCTACACAACTCTCCACTCTCCTAGCACACAACAATAAAATTAATACTATTTTAGATGAACAGATTTTATTTTCCAGGAATGGAGTGGTTCAACACTTCCTTATTCGTTGGATTGGCCGGTCAAAGTCCGAGATTGCTTGAATTTCTTGGGGAACACACCAACAGTTTGACATAGGCATTCTATTCAAGTCAGCAGGACAGCTCATCTTTAGGCGTAAGTCTTTTTCCTTCCAGAGGCATTGGTGGCTCAATCCGATTTTAACCCCACTCACACGTGTCTACTACGTGTGGCCACTCAGCTTGTGATGGGGAATTAACTATAGAAGTTTCACTTGATGGGGTCGAAAACCAGCCACCCGATGAGAATTAATGCGAACATCATGGATGTAGATATTGGATTTTATTTTATTTCTAAATTAAATTTGATTGATTTCCGATTAGAAGAAATTTTCAATTTGATTTTATTTCTAATTTAATTAGAAATTATTAGATTTGATTTTCTTTCCAAATTACCTTTGATTTTATTTCCAATTAGAAGAGATTTAATTTTATTTTTCATTTGATTTTATTTTCAAATTAGAAGTTATTAAGTTTGATTTTTATTTCTAAATTATATTAAAAAAGGATTTTCTATATAAGAACCCTAATTCTATTATTTGAGGCAGTATTGGTGTATTGAATGAACTATTGAGTATTATGATTTCGTTCTCCCTTTTCTGATCTCTACTTCTCTTCTCTCTGATCCACTTTCTGTTTCTCCTCCCTCCTCTCAGTTTCTTCTCTTCCCCTCATTTACTTTCTCCCCCTTCCCAGCCTCAACATCATAACTCTCCCTTCCCATTCCACATTGTTTACATGTACTGTGTATGTATTGTCAACCCTTGACAAGATGATAAGCAAGCTGAAGCAAACTTCTTTCCAGGAAACCAATGATATTGTGTCAATTAGTAGAAAGTATTGCCAAGTTGTAGCATATGCATTCAACTGCAGAGTACCCATGACCTCGAATGGATTACACTCCTACATATTAAGTACAAAGAATGAGACAATTATTAATCATCAAGCATAAACTATAATATATTTACCGTCAAGCTATTAGTATTGCAGCCCTCAAATGACCTTAGGAACTGTTCCTCTGTAAGCCACGAACAATCTCTAAGACGTATCTCTGAAGGAGATCCTTGGACAAGAAGATCAAAAAAGTGGCCATTCATCTTCCTAGAATCACAAAGCATCTGACTAAGCTTGTGTCTAATCACATCAGGAACACATTCTAGGGATTTGATTGCATCAGCATTCTTGGCAAGAATGGCCATACACAGATCCTGCAGTGAGGGTACTGGCTTTTGCCATTCAAGGACCTTTTCCTTCCTCGGACTCCATGAGACCGATGCAACACCATTTTGGTTCACAGACAAGTTCTGTAAAGGGTCATACACCTTCTTCGCCCTGTCTTTTATAATCTTCATAGCAGTAGAAAAAGGACCAGGCCAATCTTCAATTTCCAGAACAGCTTCTTCCGATGGCTGATCCCCTTCAGCATCAGAATTCACATGATTTGCCTCTTCTTCCTGTGCATTAAAATGGGCTAACCTAGCAGCATTTTTTCTTGCAATATCTTTAAAATCATCCCTAATAGAGCTCTTATGATCTGCAATGTATGGATAACTCCACTTATCATCCCTGATAACCTGGTCCACCTCCAAATGAACACTGTTCATAGCTGCATTCTCTATTGACTTTCCATGATCCATGTCTGAATCAGTTTCCACAGGAACATTCAGATCTATATGAATCCCCAGTCTTAGTTCCAAGTCATCCAAGCCATCATCTTTTAAAGATGGCTCATCACGGACCAATTTACCCTTTCCCTTTTCTTCTCTAGTAAGCTTTCGTCTTCCCTTCACAGCATTCAATGCATTTACGATAGAATCATTATCCATTTTGCTCCCACCGCCCTCATCACTCTCACCAATCTGTACTCCCTTTCGCTTTTTATCCTCTGCCATCACTTCCTTCTCGTGAACTGAATCACCACCACTACCACCCAGTTCATCACAGTTCAGATCTTTTCTTCCCTCCCAAATCCTCTTTGCAATTCTTGCCCCTGATCGCAGACTCAGGTATCCATTTTCTCTCCTGTCATGTTCTTTTTTACCGGGGGTCAAATCCAACATATCACCAGACTTTCTCTTTCCTTTAGTCACGATATCTCTTGCATTCGCCTCAAACTCCATTCTCTCCAACACCTCTGCTTCTCTATCCCCCGCCGATCCTATACCTTCCATAGGCATTGGAATCGCACAATCCTCGACCATCGCTTCAATAGAATCAGAAACCGTAACCCTATTCCTCATTGAGCTGCTCACTAAATCATCAAATCGATTAACAATCTCAATTCCAACAGCATCACGATCAAATGCACACTTACCTTGAATGCCCCCCGCAGTGGGAGATCCCTCGTCAATGACGGTGCCTCGCCGAAATGTCCGACGGGAAACGGACGAATCGACAGCAGTTTCAGTGGAATTGGACTTGGAAGCGAGTCTGAGACTTCGTCGACGGGTGGAACTGGAATTGGACGCTAGCCGTAAAATATCCGGGCTCGAATTGGTCGTCGGAGGGGATTGTTTGGACGAGGGGACATCTGATTTGTTCGGGGTCGATGGTTCGAAAATCCCTTTCTTTAGGGTTTTCAGAGAGGAGGTTGATGCTAATGCCGGGGGTATCTCTCGAGACCTTAGAACCGGCATTGATATGGAAAGAAACGATTAATGTGTGACTTTTGATTCGAGTAAAAAACAAAACGAATCGAAAAAGGGAAAGAGAGAAAAAGAGGCGGGCAGAAGATGGGAAAGGTCTCAGGGAAGGCGGCGGCGAGTGGCGAGTGGCGACTGCGACGTCTGGGGAGTGCGCCTTGTTTAGTTTTGGTTGGTCAATGTTAAGAAGCTTCCGCGTTAACCCTTTTCTCTATTTTCCCGCCAACTGTATCATCGGAAAACAAATATCCTTATTTTTTTCCGTCTTCATTTTCTCTATTTTCTTTTTCTTCTTCTGGCCTTGCCACGTAGCCGTTAGCAACGGTGTTCTACACGGATTAGGGACCCGAATTCGGGAGAGCTTCTGTTATAAAGATAGATATCACTTACCCAAAAAAAAATTATAAAAATAGATATACTTATTTTTTTTAATTTTAATTATATATTTTAAAATAATTAATTATAATTTAATTTTTTTAAAAATAAAAGTTAGTTAAAAATAGTTTGATAAGCATATTGGATCTGGATAGTCATTCGAATAAAATCAAGTCAGATATTTGACCATTTAAATCTAGATTTTGGATACCATAGTATTTAACAAGATGTTAAAAAATATAAGACTCACATTTTAAATTATCTTCTGACATTTAAGTTAAAAAATTTTATTTAAAAATTAAAGATAAGTAGAAACAGACAAGAAAAGATGGTGAGAAATATAGACTCCTGCTATGTAATTTGAGTATGGGGCAAGCAATTAGAGGACCCGAGTTCTGTATCTGTCTTTTTTAAAAATTATTCAAAAAAATTCAAAAAAAATATGCATATTTATAACATTATTGTTAATTAAGTTAAAAAAAATATGATTGTAAATTAATGCAAACGTTACACTGATTAAAAATTAAATAGTCCTATCATTTTATAACATTTGAGTTAATGGCTATCATTTTGATGTGTTAACTACTTGTCATGTCTATTTATCCCTCAATTTATACAATCTTTTATCATGATTAACTGTTTGATTTTATTAACCACTTGACCATTTGGTATGTTAATTTTTTATAATAACAGCAGTCTGATCATTCGGCTATTTGATAACTCAGTTAAAGCTTCATATTTGTGACCCGTATATAACAACTTAGCTTATTCATTATATTTTATGGGTTTATTGTCTACTGGCTCCACATATTAAAAGGTCAATTTAGTTTTATTTTATACCGTATTTAATATGATTATTTTAAAATAATTAAATTATAATTACTTATTTAAAAATAAATAATTAGAATAAAAATAAATAAATATCTATAGAAGAAGTAAAATTATGCTTTTCGTATTTGAATTATTAGATTAAAAAATTAACCGTACTAATTTAAATATTAACTAATATTTTTAAATAGTTGTTTTATTATTTTTTATGTATTAAAATTTAATATTTAATATATAATAATATTTTTAAAAAATTAAAATATAATTATAGTTTATATATTTTTATTTTTAAATCGTAATAATTAAATTTGATCTAATTGCTAAATTTAAAAACGTATGGTGTGGCTCTTGCTGAATCCCCAATCTCAATCAATGCTATCACTATCGTTGTTTGGGGGACGTCACCTCCTACAATTGTAATCTATATATTTTCTTATTTTTATTTATAGATTAAAATCTAACTGTAAAAATTTAAGAGAAAAAATATATTTATATATAATTATTAATGCATCTCTAAAATTTAAATTATTAAATAAACTAAGAAACTGCCTTATATGAGTATCCGTTCATGAACGGGTACGATTTTTATTACTTATAATTTGAATTTTATATATCATAACAAAACAAATATGAGATAAAAAGAATATAAAATTCACTCATTGGTATATCCTCCGATACTCATATTAGCAATCCTTCCACTCGGATTAACAAGATGAGATACAGTGGGACTGAGTGTAGTTGTTTGAAGGCTATACTCCTTAGAATGCATTATGATGAAAGAGCAACTTTTATAGTGATACATTTTTGTGTGAGAGTGTCTAACTTTATAATTTGTCTGATATTATCCTTTTGTTGTCTTCTTTTTTCTCCGTTTATTCAATGGGAGAGAGGTTGTATTTATAGTGAGGAGTACCATTTCGTCAGCGGATTCCTGAATCAGTGCATGGGTGTCACACCTCTTCAATTAGGAGGGGCGTTACTTGTATATATAATTATCGTATTTATTTAATAGTTAGACTGTATGATTTCTGACCGTTAAAATAATGTATAACCCCTGAAATTATTCATTGATTATCCATTATTATTCTTTCAATGTTAGTGTAATATCTCGAATTTTTTTAATTTATTTTACGTGCATTGGATTATAACAAAAAAATAAAAATATAGTATAATAATAATAATAATAACAATTATTATTATTATTATTATTATTATTATTATTATTATTATTATTATTATTGTTGTTGTTGTTGTTGTTATTGTTGTTGGTATTATAAATAAGAGTGAGGTTCCATACAGTGCAAAAAAAGAAAGAAAAAAAGAAAAAAATAAAAAAGGAGAGAAAAAAAGAAAGAGTGGGAAGGCAACGTGGGAAGCTGTCGACCACCGTCGTTGGAGGAATCAGCACCGGAGATGGAAGCCGATGAACCCCTCTTAACTAGTTTCCCTTTGATTCACACAGCAAGTGAAGGAAACGAAAATGCGTGCAAGCTGAACAGAGCGTCGTCGCCGAAAGAAATGTAAGAAATTGAGGTGAAAAAATCCTTTCTTTCTCTTTGTTGATATTAAATCCTTATTAGCATGTACCGATTTTGAGAAGAATCAACCTGATTTGGTTGAGATATAATAAAGTCAAAACAAGACTTTAGCTGTGGGTCACGAGAGGAGAAGAATGAGATGGAGAAGAAAGGAGAGGAGAAGAATGAGATGGAGAAGAAAGGAGAAGAGGCGGAGGCAATGCGAAGAGGGAGAAAAGGGTTGAAGCTAGGTGAAGGTGGGGCGATACTTGCATGTATCATCAATTCATTGCCATCACTGAAGTCACCACTATCGGAAACCACTTCGAGGTTGCTGCTATGGTGGTCGCCGCCACCATGCCGAGATGGATCACCATCGGTCGAAGAAGAACTTAGTGCTCGGCAGAAAGGAGAAAGGGAAGAGAGAGATGGGCACGCACGGTTAAGGAGAGAGAAGTGCGCGGTTTGGGTACCTCAGAATATTCTTTTGAGAAATCTTATTAGAATAAAGTCGATATAAGTATCCACTCGTTCTATTTCTGATTTATTTTAGTATCTGATATGTTCTACACACATATTTTATATTAGTATGTTGTATGAATAATGGGTAGAGTTTGAGATCCGGTGGGTCGGTGTATGTGTGAATCCATGGTGGTTCGGGCCCTAGTAAGTCATTGTATGATAGTCAAAAGTTATAGGCCTAAAATACAACCAATTTTGGAGATAGAATGGCTAAGAGTTGCAAGCCTAAAATATAACTGATATTGAAGATAGGATGATCGAGAATTATAGGCCTAAAATGTAATCAGGTTAATTGAGCCAATTATATGAAATGACCGAGAGTTGCAAATCTAAAATATAGTTGGGCTAAAATGTAGTCAGACTAATAGTAAATGATATGAGATGGAAAAAAATTACAGGTTTAAAATAGAATCGGATTAATAGTTAATGATATGAGATAATTTAAAGTTGTAGGCCTAAAATGTAACGGGGCTAATAGCCAATAATACAAAATGGTTAAGAGTTACAGGCTTAGAATATAGTCGGGCTGATAGCTAATAATATAAAATAATCGAGAGTTGTAGATCTAAAATATAGTCGGGTTGATACCCAAAGATATGAAATGGTCGAGAGTTATAGACCCAAAATGTATCAGGTTGATAGCCAATGATGTGATATAGTCGAAAGTTGTAAACTTAAAATGTAATCGTGCAATAAGCCAATAATATGATTTCGTCCAGAGTTACACCCCTAAAATATAGTTGGACTGATAGCTAATATTATAAGATGGCTTAGAGTTGTCGGCCTAAAACATAGCCGTTATGATATATAGCTTCGGACTTTATTCTCTGTTACATGGGTGTGTGGTGGCTTTTGTCATGTGGGTGTGATGAGGCTTCTAATAGGAGTTTCTACTTTGGGTATGATAAAGTATTCTGATATATGTTTCTGTTTCGGGTATAATGAGGCATTTTGATATGTGTTTCAACTTCGGGTGTGATATTTTGAACTCTCCCTCTGATTTTGTATATACTGTTTTGCACATGTTATGTTGGTACTTGCTGAGCCTCCAACCACGTTTTCACGTTTTCATCTCTTCAAATTCATAGAGTTAGAATTCTTTGCAGAAGTTTGACGATATTAGATGCGTCACATGATCCAATAAGTTTAACATTTGTATGATTCAATTAGCATTGGTTGTATTTTCTTACTATTTGGATGAGTTTATTATGGGTTTTGTTTCGAATATTAATAATTGGCAAAGAGTAAGCCTTTAGATTGTATAATAATGACAGTTAGATTTATATATGTTATGCACATAAGTTGATTTTTATTTGGATGCCTCTCTTACAATATGTTTGAATAAGTCATATATATATATATATTGTCTAGACCATTATCGATGAGGTCTTCTACGGGTTCTATTTTTTTGGATCCAATTTTATTTTTGGTTTGTTATACCTGGATATGTTTAAAATTGATAGGTATACCAGAAATGGGTTGGACCCAAAAAAGTCAACAAAGGCCCAAGACGACGGTCAACACTCTAACGGCCCAATTGAAAAACAGGCCCAAAAGTTGAAAAGCCCAGGACGGTCAATGCCAGGCGGCCAATTCTTTAGCAGACGGTCAACGTCCTCGTTACGCGCATTGGGTCCAAAAAGGCTTTTCTACAGTAATGAGTCTGGCTCACTTAGGCCCATGGCCCGTCCGGCAGTTGATAACGGACATCCTCCACAAGGGCAGCCAACACGCACTCAGACGGTCAACTCTAACGTTGACCATCCGCGTTTTACACATTGGGCCCAAAGAAGCCTTTCAACAATAATGTGCCTAGTCCGTTTAGGCCCACGAACCAACAAAAGGCCAACAACGACTTTCCAGGAATTTTTCATGATCTCAACTGGCACCAAAAAGGACATTGGCAATATTGGCGCCTCCCATATAAAGAAGGCGCCAGGTTTTTTCCAAATATTTGCCAGCCTGGGCTTTCCAACGGTAACATGCACAGAAGAAAAGTGTCCGATTTGAAAAGTTGTTGGCCGCCTCAGAAGGAAGCGATCTTGCATGATTTGACAACTGGCTCTGACTCCCAAAGAAAAGCCAGCCAGCAGATCACGGAGGCAATCCTTCCTTCCAAAGAAGGAGGATCGCCCTCTCCACCATAAAAGAAACCCTGGATTCACCATCCAGGGCACGCCTTCTTCTACGCTTCCAATCGCACACGCTTCCTTCAGCACTTTCAACTGCATACGCTCTCTGCAATACAAACGAGTGCACTCAAAGATCTGCCTTCTCTGCCACCAGCGTTCTCCAAAAAACTCTAAGGCAACAAGCGAGCCCTCACGGCCGTTTTCTGTCTTCCCACCTTCCAAATTCAAGAAGACCTCACGTCTCTTTTACATCTTGATCAAACACTTTATCTCTCTCTTTCTCAATTCCAGTTTCTTTCTTTCGAAAACTGTTTTGCTGATTTGAGCGTCGGAGTGTTTTCGGTGGGACAACTTTCCACTGAACACGTTGACCTCCTGTTCTGTTTAGTGGTATGGAGGATCCAATTCAGGGAACGGAGTCGGAGCCACGACAAGAGGATCATCCGAATCTGTTTGAAGTTCGGATCCAGAGACGCATCAAAAAATTTTTTATTTCATGTATAATAATTTATTAGTCTTCCAAGTTCTAGGATGTGATAGTTAAACGGTACAGGTTGCACCTCTTGGACCAATCACTACACTCTTTGCATAATGAGCTCAGAAGGTTTTTTGTTGGGCTATTGTCATTTGTGCCATTCTTTCTTTCGTGCACTAGATTTGAGTCAGCTCATGCTATCACATTTTGCTTTTTTATATCCGTTATTAATACTATTCATATGAATTATCCTTTTTTTTCTCAATAATATAGCTTGTTACAATCGAAAGGACTTAAACTTATATTATAGACATCTGTATATCACAACAAATTATAATACATATGATTCAAAATAATACCACATCATTAATAACTCTGACATCCGTTCCACTATAACATAATGTCAACTTCATGATAATAAAGACGTCAACTACAATTCCAAACTCATCTTATAAAATTTACCGGAACTTACAAAATAATCATACAAAATTAGCGAACACATTTCTAAATTAAAATAATTACATTCCTGAAATGCTTATAAAATTACAAGTCTATATATCATCACTTAAACTAAATTAGTAATATTATTACTATTTACAACACAACTAATCTTTCTTCTTTACTTTTGGTACATCAAGCATAAACTCATGTAGAATGTCTAAAAGGTAAAAAAATAATAAGAGAGAGCCATATATTTGGCAAGAACATAATAATGAAGGATTTGTATATTTTTACCAAAAATATATTATAGAGAGAAATATGAGTTATGATATATATAAAATACATATATATTTTTAGAATAATTTTTATAATACAATTAACTTTCTTTTTTTATATATATTTCTTTTTTTATTTGCTAATACATTCTTATCTTACATAATTTGAGGAACCTAGATTAGTAGGCCTTACCAGTTAAAAAAGCAGTCGATCGAAACCTAAATTGTGAAATTTCACACAATCAATGGCCTAACCTCAACTTACACTCTGAGGTGGGTAGATTGTGTTATCTCACATAATCAAATGTCTAACCTCCTTTTGTATCCCGAGGTGGGTGATATTATCTGTAATCCTGATAGATGGGGTCAAAATCTATAACGATACTGAATCAGACAGTAATTGTTTACTATAACATATTAAAGCATACCAAAATATATTATATGTTGAAATAAATTATTTGTTCAGTTTTCTTACTTCTTAAAATTTCTTAATGAAAACTCTTATACTTATTCTTACTTCTTCTTAATTTTCTCATCTTAGAGAAAATTCATAATTCAATGATATCATATTAGCTTTCACACATACATAACGTATCATATACATTTATAATAAAATCACGATAAAATGTATCATAAAAATAAATTTATATAAATTTTTATGTGTTGGCTAAATTTTTAGACAACATATTATTCGACTTTCAGTCTATAAATTTTATAATTTTACTGGTTTACTAACCGGTTCGATTCCATTTAATTTTTCTTAACCGATTTAATCATAAAACCGGTTCATGGATCGATTCAGCCTTTAATAATATTTTATCGATTCTATTACATGAGCCGATTTACAATTATTCATATATTAAGTGGCTGGTTCAACATTTTAAAATGGTATATATGAACCGGTTCATTTATCTAAATTACAAGCTGAAATTGAGCCGGTTCACTTAAATTGATTCAGTTCCCACTTTCAGTAGCCGATTCACATAATGATCAGCCGGTTCACTTGATATTTAATTAATCTACTATCTTAACATGTCATATATGACCGGTTCATCAATTATTTTATGGTTGGTTCACCCAAATTTAACAAAATTGTCAAATTGGTGCAGTGATTGATTTAGTGGCAGTGTTTGATTTTGGGGCTGGTTTAGTGGTTAAATCGCTATGAAAAATTATTTTACTTATATTTTCAGAACCAACACATAATTTTGGACCAGTTTATATAAATTTTTTAATTTTATACTTGTCCGGTTTAAAGTTATATACTAATTTTGCTGTCAAAATCTGTATCCCGAGATATTATGGCCGGCTCAATAACACGTACCTTTCCTTGGACTAAACCGGTTATATTTTTAAAATAGATTTTAACACCAATTTTATGACATATTTTTGATTCATTAAAATGTCATAATTAATTTTTATAGAGTTTAAACCGGTCAAGAATTTGATGAAAACAACAACTAAATATCAGTATTAGTAGTTACTTTGTTTCCAGTCGATTCAATTTGCCAATTAAATTTTCATCGAACCGGCTCGTTTTATAAGAAATAATTTTACTATAAAAACTTAATAATTTAGCCAACATCTTAAAGTATTTACATTATAAATTTTATAATATGAATTGATCCAATATGATATACATAAATCAAATATCATCAAGGTTCAACAACTGATTTTGCATATAACATGAATTTGATCTTTACCTAATCTAACATGGTTACGGCATAAATTTTGAATATTTGGACGATAATACTCGAAGATAAAAATAAAAATTTAACAATAAATTAAATATGTAGCAGTGTTCTTACCTAATTTAAGGAGAATTAAATTTGACCTCCTAAGTTCCTCAGCTGATACTCGCTCTCTCGGTTTAATTTTTTTCACCCTCCGTTCTCTCTTATTTTTTCTTCCGTCTCCCCCGATTTTTTTCCTCCTTTCTCTTATTTATTCTTTTACTAAGCATATTTAGTTATCCCCAAATTAATTTAGAGTTACCACATGTCCCATTTTATTGGCAATCACTCAACTATTCCTAAAACTGAATCAGCAACTCCTTGCTGATTTATGGCTTCCTAGTTTTGCGACTTGATTTTATTTTATTATAGTTAATTTTTAATATGTGTTTGGTCCCTTGTTATGCCACGTGTCTCTTCTCTTTTAATGCCAAATTTTATCTTTTAATTAATTAATTTAGTTGATAAATAAAATTAAAAAAGTTTGATGGAGTCAGGTCACCCTTCTCCTCGTTAGAGCCGTGCCTTACTTTTCTTCCTCTTTTCTTTCTGTATTTAATTTTTACTTATTTATTGGTGAAGTATGCATGAAATCAGCACTTTGCTGATTTTTCATTGGCAACCATGTGTGTGAGCGTGTTCCCACCGATTTCCTTATTTCTTTTGATTAAGCAAGGTGTTGTTGTATGGGAACCAGGGGGGCTGCGTACGGTGCGCATGCAGCCGTCGGATGAAATAAACCGACGGCTGCTACATGTATATATATTTTTAAAAATAATTTAATATTATTTTTTTTATTTTATTAATTTTTTTAGTATTTAATTTAAAAAAAATGATTATTATTATTTTTTTTAAGTTTTTTTTAAATATTGGCCGTTGGATTTCCCATCCGACGGCCAAATAGAAGTCGTATGGGCTGCGACGTCCTTCCCACGACGCAGCCCCCCCGGATCCCATTGTATGTGTGTGGGACCTTAGGCCATGTATGGATTGAGTACTTAATGAAAATTTTTATGAAATTTAGGCTGCAGAGCAGCTGCTGTCATGGCGGGTCCTCTTTGCTGAATTTCGTAAAATTTCAGCCATGTGTGTGTGTTTGAGTATTGTAATATATATAATTTTATTTAATTGATTTAATTTATACTATATTTGATCAATCAGTTCAAATTTGGTCGTTAATCGCGTATTAATTTGATGACCGGATCATCTTATTGTTAACTGAAATTAAATTAATTACTAATCGATTGAGAATTTATTAATTGAATCAGTTTCTTATCATTTATTCTACCTTTTATTAATCAAAATTGAAATTAATTTCATCAATTACATTTTTATTACATTTCAAAGTGATTTCTTGACTTTTAATATTTTTATTATTTATTGATCTTAATTTTTATATTTATTAGTTTAGATTATTAAATTATGAATTATAAAATCTTGATCCTTACACATACACTACCGTACCCATCAATTATTATATTTTTTAATACTAATATATTTTTTAACATTTAATTAAATATTTAAAAACATGCAAAAATAGCTATCTATAATGGATAACTATTATTAAAATTTAAATATTAAATATAATAATAACTCAGTTAATGTTGTACCCGTTAAAATTTTTTACTGATCTTTTTAAATTTATTATTAGTTAATATGATCCATTTGTTTTTTAAAAAAATTATAAAATTTTAATTATGTTTTAGTAAAATAATGATATAATTATTTTACCAATAGTTTTGTCTGTTGACTACTTATGGCAGCTCTGCGGAAGCTTGAAGAAACTTTTGTTACAAGTATTTTATATAATTAGGCTTATATTTTATAATGTATCTAAATAATTAAATATTATAAATTTATTATATTTGATTAAAATATTATTTTAAAGGATTTAATATCTAATAAAGATAATAATATTTAATTAATTAAGAATAGATTTTTTATTACTTTATATATAATAGAAATATCTATTATGCATATGATTAAAGGGCTTTTTTGGATAGATATAAAAAAATGTTTTTCAGATTTGATTGTTAACTTTTTGGTAACCTCCCTCATTTTGTGATGCAATATTCAAAAAATTACCAACATACCCTTTTTCACAAAAAAAAAAGGGGTCACTCTCGTTAATAAATATAAATATAATGGTGGTATAAAGACATATTTTGATTCCAATTTATTCAAGAAAATAACCCAAGCATTGATTTAGTTATATCATTCACATTTAATTTTATTAGGTATGATTTAAAGTAAAATTGATCTGACCTAATGAAATATTGGACCATTAAAGAATATGAAAGAACCCAGTTTTTAGACATGGAATGGACAATGACAAAAAATTTGTCCGGATATCTGACTCACTTAATATACGAATGGTCAGACTATTAAAAGTTATTAAAGGTAGATACACCAAATGGCTCGATAGAAAATTAAATTGAGTATTAAATTTCGGTAAATAATTATATGAATTGATAGATAAGTAATTACACTAAATAAGTAATTATAGCCATTAAATAACTAATATTAAACCTCGAATGGTTGCATATTTATATAACGATTGGCTCGTTCAATTTTCAACTAGCGTAATATTTCAATTAATATACAGTCATATTAATTCTAAAAAAATATACTAATTCGTAGCATTATTATAAATGTGCCGCATTTCCTCATCAAGGAGATCCTGAATTTGAAAGATAAAGCACGACTACAGAATACTACCTTAATGTACTTATATTTTTAAATAATTATGGAGTAAAGCCTCCTAAGCCTGACGATGTGTTGTGGATCTAAGTTGCTGACAGAATAGAGTATCATTTGGTCTTCGAGTCGAATTAAAATAGATCCGATCTCCGCATTTCGTATCCTAGATGTTGCACACCATAACTCAAAACATAAAAGGTTAAGGGATTGGTGAAACTCGTTTCTTAATTTATACTCAAACACTTAAGTTAATAATCTTCATCACAAAATGAAAGGTGTAGAGATAAAGAAATATGAGTGATGATGCAAAAGAATAGTTTTTTAAGTTTGACTCGGAGATTGTACTCAACATAGAACAGTTTATCATGATACACTCGGGGAGAATAGCTTTGATGTCGAAGAGGCGAGAATTATGAATGAATTCTTAGGAGGCTTTACGGGTAGAGTGCGATCTCTTGAAAGCTTTTAGAAACACCATTAGTGGGCTTGTGTTGAGCAAGAATGTAAGCGTAATTGTAGGCGTGCCCGTGGAGTTTGCCTTAAAGGTCTTTAATAGGTTTTAGGCCAGCTTAAACTTGATTGGGTGTCAATGCTGGCCACCAACTTGCCTGTATAGATTTGGTGGATTGGCAAGGGGATCGTGGGTACTGATTAAGGCAACTATGATCAATTATGGAGATTTTTTTCCTCTTTGAAGAGATACGGTACACGGCGGATATCCGGGTTACCATTATGAAAAATTTACTGAGTTGGGAGTTATTATTTATGGAGGGATTGCGATTTAGGGCAATATTCGGAATACTTGTTTGTTAAGGCAAATGATCTTTAGCGTATAGGGAGAGCACTGGTAAGCCACCAGATTGGGCTGTGGTCGGCTTGGGCTGTCCGACTAGATGTGGCACTATTTAGGTCAATGGGAGTGTTGATCGGCCTTTGAGCTTATAGGTCAAATGCTTTCTGGGTTTTCTGTTGAATCCGTGAATTTTTATATTAGGTCGGCTCATTTATACAGTCCCCATCACCTAATATTTTATTACATTCTCTCATTCAAAATTTATGGTCATCTTCATTCTCATAGAAAAGATTTTCAACTTGAATGTTAAAAATTATATCGGGAGCGAGTTTTACGTTCTTTAATATCTTATTAATTATTACAGTATGTAAGATCCGAATTAAAAGGTTCAAAGATCTAACTTGATACACTCAAATGATTTTTCAAATCTCTAGTACACCAAATTTTATATTGTTAATATGTAAAATAACTCAAAAAATTGGTGATTTATGAAATAATTTTAAATCTTATAAATTTGTACAAAAGTCAGAAAGCAAGCATATCATAAAATCTTCAAAACACTTGATTGTTCATATAACACTTTCCCAAGTCCTCCATCTTTATTTCTTATATTCTTACAATCTCTCTCACATTTTAATTTTTTTAAAAAATTTATTAATTTAAATATTAAAAAATATTATAAAAAATAAGTCAAATTCTGTTTAACTCTTACTTATTATTATAATGTGTAGATTTCAGATTAAATATTACATAGTTTAATTTAAAATTATTTGAATCTTAATCAAAAAATTAAATACAATAGTTTATTCATCTTAGACTTATTAAGTTAATGAAATTGAAGTCAACTTAGTAAGTTTTCCACCAAAAATTGAAGGGTGTGAAAGCAAATTTTGGACGGTTTGATTTGTCTACGAGACACATCCAATCACGCGTTAGGCTGGGCACTTTGTGGGCCCGAATTTGGAACCACGTCCCTGTATGGACAGGTACGAACAAGTCCAAAAGGTTTGAAGAGTAACGTTTCAAAATAATATTAAATATTATTTATTTATTTATTTTTTATAAGTCTATTAATATTAATTAATAAATAATATTAAAATATATTTCATCTAATATTTTTTTAAAAATGTCAAATTAGTGTTCTCCAATTATTAAATATTGATGTTGATTTTAGGCTGAGAGTGTTAGAAAATAATGATTAATATCTACCTCAATATACGTATTCATAATATTTTTTTTAATAAAATAAAATAATAATATCTCATACTCTTTATTTATAAATTATTTTTTTAAAAAAGTTTTTAATATAAAAAAATATATTTTTTCATAAAAAATTATATATTTTATAAATAGATTTATCCACAAATAATTATACATTTTTATTATATTAAATATATATATTTTTATAAATAGTCATAAACTTTTATTTCTTCAATCAATGAATAAATTATACACTCTTTATTACTTAAGTCATTTAAATTAAATCATAAATTAGAAATAATTAATAGAAATTCAAATTATAGATATTATTGTCAGTATAATCCACTTATAATGTTTAATTTAAAATTATTTTAAATTTGATTTTTTAGCATGTAAGATCAACAGATGATAAATTTGATAATTCTTTCTACTTTTTAATTGAATTGGTATTTTAAAATTTTTTAAAATAAAATTTTAAATATAAATTTTGATAATGGAAAAGAGGATAATTGATTATTTTTTTATATTTTATCCTAAATTAAATAAAAAATATTAAACTTTGCTGATTCTTGCTGTATTCTTAGGAATTAAAATATTACTTTAAATTAAATTATATCAGCACCAAAAAGATTACTTTAAATCTCAAAGACACCTGAACTAACACATTTATCAGTTATTTTTACAATATTATGAGAACTTTAAAGAAATAAATTTAAAAAATTACTCTTAAAAAAGTTTACTACTTTTACGAGGACCCGGGGGGCGTCCTTCTACCTCTATCAGCCGTCGGATTTAAAAATCCGACGGCTCCCATTTTTTTTATCATAAAAGGCATAAATTTTTTATTTTTTTATTTTTTTTAATATTTTTCTTTGCTTTTGATTATAAAAATATACATTTTAATATTTTTTATTTTTAAATTTGACAATTTTTTTAAAAAAAATGGGAGCTGTCGGATTTAAATCCGACGGCTGATGGAGGGAGAAGGAAGGTCCTTCTCCACATGGGAGAAGGACCCTCCTGAATCCCTTTTATGATGCCATATTATTTTAAAATTTAAAATGATTAAATGGAGTTGAGGAGTAATTATATCATTTTTTATATAAAATATAATTTATTAATAATTTATTATATATATATATATGATTTATTTTTGTTTTTTTTATAATTTTAAATTATTGGTACATGAATAAGAAATAATAAGTAATAAATTAATGGAATATCAACCAAAGCTTTTATTTTTTATTTTTTATGTGATTAAATAGCAGTGATTCTAAATTTAAATGGGCAAAAGGATTATATGCCGGCTACGACTGCACGTTTGCTATAGCTCGTCGTGGTAAGTTCGTTAATGGCGATCTCATCCGTGAAGAAGTAACTGCTGCCCTATACAATATCAGTGACTCCCTCTCTCTTCTCTCTTCCCATCCGATCTTTAAAGAGATGGGTTACCACCGCCACGATTCAGGTGATGGCGTTCCTCAGAGAGTCAACAGCCCGCGGTTTTCCGGCGCCATGACTCGCAGAGCTCACTCGTTCAAAAGAAGCGCCACCACCTCTAACACCGCCGACAATAACAGCAATAGCATCAATCACTATATCAGCAGCGGCAGCAATAATGGCGGCGGGAATACTATCGGTCTCAGCACCCATCACGAGATCGATCTCATGCTGAGCTCACCCAGATCTGATTCTGCTTCTACTGCCGTTTCTGCTGATGGAATTGAATCTTTACAAGAAAGGAAGCAGACCCATCACCACGGAACTTTGAATTTGAGGGTCCCACATGGCGGTGGTGTCGTGCGGAGTCTGTTGAACAGGCCGGTCGGATCTACTGCTGTGAGTGTTGTTAAGCTTGGGCTTAGAGAGAGAAAGAGATTGGGGCAGTGGATGTTCTTCCTGTTTTGTGGTGTTTCTTTGTTTCTGGGTATTTTCAAGATTTGTGCCAATGGGTTGTTTGGCAGAAGCTCAGACGATCTGGTTTGTTTAATCTGTTGCTTCTTCATTTAGTTCTGTCTGCTCTTTGTCGTAATTTGTTTTGTATGATTTCGAACTTTCATGTATTCATCCACATCGCATGAATTTATTTAAGTTTAGGTCTCACTATTACGATATGGTGCTTGGAATCTTTATCTATGGATGCTTCTAGTGGACCTTATTGTTGCGTTGAGAGCCCAAAGTCGTTCGACTTGGACCAGGCATCGCTTGTGGCAAACTTAATATCGTGAGCACACAAATAAAAAGACAAAGGTTAGGGAGATGTTCTATTTGTCCGCTCCAATGCCTAATCAGTTTTTCTCAATGCAAAGTGGAAGCATTAAAATATTGTTTGTGGTCCTTTAATAATGAGGGAGATTATCAAAGGTGCAAGGAAGAATTATTGCATAAGAATGCTTCTGGAATTGACTTTCTAAATCCATAATCAAGAGTCTTCTCCCGTGATGATTTGCCTCCAGTTTATATAGTCATTGAGGGCTAACAGCTCCGCTTAGCTCTTCCCTACTCGGTAAGTGTTCGAGTGTGTCCTTCTGATATGATTAGTCTTGCAGCCATAGGATAGTATCCCCTGGACCTACTGAGATAGAATAATCATGAGTGGCCGTGTTATCTTTGTCGTTGAAAGATTCTTTAGACGCCATGGGCTTGATGCAACGTGCCTCTGCCCAACTTAGGAAAGCTTGTAATTCAGCATAGATCTCACCTGTGTTCTGATTGGTTTGGCTTCAGTTTAAGATGCCAGGAGTGATTCAGATGGACCTGCCTTGGGCCTTGCATGAATGGACTAGCATGAGTTCAGTGACATGTGAACTGAGGTTGGGATATGTACTCCAAACGAGAATATGCCCTTGAGTCCTAGTCGTATTTGGGCTGTCAAGCCTTGCCCTTTCCTAAACGAACTCGTAGGTTTAGGAACTTCATCCAAGTCAATCCGATAAATTGTGGACCTATTTTAGGTTTTTATCTGTTACCATCACTTTTTATCCTCCCTATCTTTCAATCTTTTTTGTGGCAATTTAGACAATCAATATACTTGTCTGATTCGTTATCTAGTCACCTTTATATCTTTCTAAAGGTAGGGGAACTGTCAAGCTTCGCCCTTTCTTATTTGAATTCATATGTTTAGGAACTCCATTTGAATCGATCCAACAAAATGTGGGCCTAAAATAGGTTTTGGTGAGATTAACTTTTTCCCCCTGTCTTTTTCTCATTTTTTTGGCACTCTAGACAATCATTAGACTTTTATGGCTCTTTCATCAACTCAGATCAAGTCATGCTGTTTAGACAATCATTTTTTTGTTGATGACTGGTGGAATTTGTGTTCCCAATGTGGTTTCTGCTGATGTGATGATGAACTGAATCATGCAGTAACTAAGAATCAGGACTTTTCTTTCCTGAGGTTGCTTCAGTTATTGTTCTGTGATTGGAGCCACTTGTGGGGTGGTTGAAAATTTTCTGTTGTTACCATAGACATCATTTTCAAATAAAGTTTATTCACTTTGAAGCTATTTTGTGTAATAATTGTGATTCAAAATGATGGATTTGCTAGCACAATTTGAATGCCAACACGGAAGGATCCTCAAACTTGCTTAGCTTGGTGCACTTTGAAGTAATCATATGCATCGAATTTGTTAAGGTTATTAAAAGTTGTTGATTACCTGCCGATAATATTCCATGTTGCTGTATTGAAGACTTAATTTTTCTGCCCATTCTATTATGCAGGAGACTTTAGGGGGTGTAGGCTATGGGCATGACTGTCCTTTTATGAGTTTTTAGGGTGCATACTGATTTGGAAATTAGGAAGGAGTAAGAAGACAAAGGCACTGGAAATTTGAAGGGCATTTACTTTGTGGAGGTGGTTATGGAGCACATCAAGTACTGTCACCCTTTGTGGAATTTGGAGTCTATTTTCTTGAATTTTATTGAAAGTGAGCTTTGGTGCAACGCTAAGGTTGCTTCATATTGACTTTGGTCATCACAATTCAAACTCCAAAAATCTCTTTGCTAGTATGGGATAAGATTTTCATATATTTTCATCCTTCCCCAAATCTACAATGCAGGAGTCTAATGTATCAACCGACTTTTTTTTTATATTGTCGTACAGGACCTGATAGCATCTCAGAGTACTATGGATTATTGAACTTGAAGAGAGTGGGTATTGATAATAGGCAATTTGAGTTGACAATTACTCGGCTTACCCCCCAAAGTTGGCAATTACTTCTTCTGAGTTGGCTTATTGAATTATAATGGGGATGTTACAAAGCTGTTCATTGTTCTTTTTTACTTGGGGGCTTTGCTGTTCCTTTGGTGCATAAGGGGCTTGCGGTTCCTATACAATTTGATTATAACTTGATTGTTTCATTGGCTGATGAAAATGTTTTTTTATGCTTTCTTCAGTTTTAGCTCTCGGTTATTAATTGAATGTGTCTGCTTCAATGCAGTATCCTACATGTTCTTAGAGGGGGCTACCCCCTTTTTTACGTAAAGTGCTTGATCATGGGTTTGTTTCAATGTCATATCCTACTTTCCTTGGGCCTAAGTATTCTACCTTTTCCAAATTAGGATCTTTCTGATTCCAGCATCAATCACCAACTTCTGACGGATCCTCATGACTATGGATATAGAGATGAAGAAACAGACCGAGAAGGAGGCAATGCTGTTGAGCAAACTTTAATGATCGTGGCCGCTGGTGTGGTTGGTAATCAGTACGGCATGAGTGAAGTAAGTCATTTATTGAGACTGCAAATACCTTCGATGTGTTATATTGGTTTCATTGCTTACCCTTTATAATCCAGTATTCAGATATATGGTCCAAACCCGACAGCGAAAACTTCACTCAATGCATAGAGCTGCCAAAGAAACACAAAAGTAAGAAATCTTCACATGACAGTTTCCATGCATGCTCATGTTTCTTAATGCTAATCGCTTTAAATTTGTTTGCTTTTGCAGAGGTGGATGCACAGACAAATGGTTACATTCTCGTTAATTCTAATGGTGGTCTGAACCAGATGAGATTTGGGGTCTGGTTGCTTGTTTTGATGATAAGATGTTATTGATGTACTAACTTCATCAACTATAGTCTGATGATGAAAAAATTTTCAGTGCAGATCTGCGACATGGTTGCTGTTGCTAAGATCATGGAGGCAACTCTCGTCCTTCCTTCTCTTGATCACACCTCATACTGGGCTGATGAAAGGTACCCTTTTAATTCCAGTGTAAATGTCCAGAAAACATGGCAGTTTAGGCCTTAGATAAGCTTCCATAATTAGTTTCGCTGATCAATCACCAGAATACATTTGTGATGATAAATCACCAGAATCATAGGCTTCTCATTTTCCCCCCAGTAAGGTTGCAATAGAGCCGGTAATAAAAGGGAGACTGTCCTAGGATCTCTGCTCCAATATGCGGAAGGACCAACTTTTAGTAGGGAAGCTTGTGATCTTTACAGCACATGATAAACTTAAATTTTAAGTGATCTATTCTGATATCACTAGCTCCAAACTATCCTATGCTTTGTGCAATAAATTAATTCTGGATATATATGGTTGGTATTTGATACATATTGGCTGTACAAATCTCCCTCACTTAGTGAGGCTTAAGGTGGTGATGTTGTATTAGCAGTGCAATCTCCTAGAGATGTGTCTTAAGATTTATCTTCTAGCCTGCCTTACTAGTCTATTGGAAGAGAGCATCTTTGCATCCTGAATATAGGTTGTTTTTACCCAGCCAGTTTGGTGGGTATTTCTCTATTTCATTTTATCACTGAGTCATTCCTTTTCAAATTGCCAGGCTGTCAATGTGTCACATGTTAAATTGCTCTTCTCAATTGTATGCTTTCTTACATATCCGAATAATGTAATTAATGTGACTTTTTTTTTTTGGGTGCATTTGCAGTGGATTTAAAGATTTATTTGATTGGCAAAACTTCATGGAGATATTGAAAGATGACATCAACATAGTTGAATCCCTGCCTTCTTCGCATGCCAACATTGAGCCTTTCATGAAGACACCAATATCTTGGTCTAAGGTCTGATGTGGTTATAATGATCTTTCAATTTGTCACTTCCAATCATCTATCGCACTCTTTTATCAGGGACTGGGCCTGAGGCCATGTCCTGCATTGCTGAATTTGAATGAACTACTGAAGTTGGATAAGCCATGTTTACTATTGCTCAAATATGTCATGCAAGCAACATAAATAGCTGTGCTGAAACAAATGATTTTTTATATGACTGAAATGTGCCAAAAGAATTGAAAACGTGCAGAAGTTCAATTAACTCTTAAATTAATCATAATTTATCTACAAAATTTGGAGTAACATGATTCTTGATTCGCTGTGAAGACTATCAAAATATGCTTTTAAACAAGACAGATTGGGTTAATTAATCTGAATAAAATCAGTTGAGACGTATGCATATAGGAAATGTGTTACAATGACACTCCTAGATGAGACGTGATGCAGAGGAGAGAGTAAGTGATGAAATGAAAGAAGTGGAGAGAAAGAAAGTGATGAAATGGGAAGACATTGAGGTAGAAAACTGATGAATTGGGAGAAAGAAAGAGAGAGAATGAGTACTGAAAAGTAAGTTGCACTAAACATGACTTACTGTTGATAGCATATAAGCTATATAGGCTATTAGAGTACTAGCGGGGACTTAGTTATCATAAGACTGAAAATTGTGAACCAAACCAACCCTCAGAATCAAGCTTTTGTATCCGATTGGCATGAGGTTGTTGAGGAATCTCAATCGTACCCTACATGAAGCTGTTTAACCAAAAAAATCGATTTGACCAAAAGTTCAGTGTAGAAAATGGCCCGATTGCTACCTACTTCATTAGTCCAGCTCTATCTAAGCTTTATGAATTCATCACAAGTCATTTACTGGGGATCTATTTTATCAGGTTAGTTACTATAAATCGGAGGTCCTCCCTCTCCTGAAGCAACACAAAGTGATGTATTTCACTCATACTGATTCCCGACTTGCTAACAATGGTCTCCCGAATTCTGTACAAAAGCTGAGGTGCCTTGTAAATTACCGTGCACTAAAATATTCTACCCCCATAGAAGAACTTGGGAAGACTTTGGTTTCAAGAATGCGGCAAAATGGTGGTCCTTATCTTGCTCTTCATCTTAGGTCAGTTGTTGGGACTTCAAATTTCCTTATGCAAGTGGGCTATTTTTGGGTTCAATGATGATGACAGTCCAATTTTTCATATTACTTCTTCTCTTTATAGGTACGAGAAGGATATGCTTGCATTTACTGGCTGCAGTCACAATTTGACTGCAGAAGAAGATGAAGAGCTCCGCACGATGCGGTATGAGGTCAGCCATTGGAAAGAGAAGGAAATTGACAGTTCAGAGAGAAGGAAACTCGGTGGCTGCCCGTTGACACCAAGAGAAACTTCACTTCTGCTTAAAGGGTTAGGTTTCCCTTCTAGCACGAGGATTTACTTGGTAGCTGGTGAGGCTTATGGAGATGGAAGTATGCAGTATCTTACAGAAGACTTCCCCAATATTTTCTCACATTGGACACTCTCCAAAGAAGGAGAACTAGAGCCTTTCAAGAATCATCAGAACATGTTGGCTGGTCTTGACTATGTTGTTGCCTTACAGAGTGATGTCTTCGTCTACACTTATGATGGGAATATGGCCAAAGCAGTTCAAGGTCATAGGCGTTTTGATGGCTTCAAGAAGACTATCAGCCCAGACAGGTACTAGTGATGTAGTTCAGGGTCTTCAATCTGTTTTATTCATGGAATGAAATATTTCATCGGTACTGGGCCTCCCTTGATGCCACCAAAATATCATGATAGGTCATTTTATTGGTAATATATCGGCTAATATACTAGACATTTTCTAATATATACTAATATGTATTATTCGATACTGTTGATAGTCACTGTTATAGGCATTCCTTTCTTTTGTAGAGTACGAAGTATTTCTATTTTGCCACAAAAAAATTGGTTATATATTGGTGAATATATTAGATATTTTTAGACATATACCATACATATCATCCGATATGACCTATATCAATATTTTCATTTATGATTTTATTGTTTAGCAGGTGTCTTCTTTTGATGGTTAACGCTATCAACATGCCTTTCTCTTGTTGAGTACTCAGTAGCTCTATTTTATCGTAAAAAATTGGTGATATATCGGCTAATAGACTTGATATTTTCCGAAATATACCAATACTTATCATCTATTACGGCTGATGATAATATTTTCGTCTATGATTTTATTGCATAGGTGGTGCCTTCTTTTGGTGGTCATTGTTGTTGGCATGCCTTTCTCTTGTTAAATACTCAGTATCTATATTTTACTACAAAAAAAAGGCAACACATTAGCCAATATATCATATATTTTCTAATATATAACAATATGTATTATTCAATACAACCGATGCCAATCCTTTCATCTATGGCTTTATTGCTTAGCGGGTCCTTTTTGACTGTCAATGCTATCAGCATGCCCTACTCTTGTTCAGTACTCGGTGCCTGTATTTTACGGAAAAAAATATTGCTTTTGAACAGTTCTATCATCGTGCAGGACTAATATAGTGAAGCTTGTTGATGAATTTGATCAAGGAAAAATCACTTGGAAGAAGTTCAGCTCCAAAGTGAAGAAGCTTCATAAAGATCGAATGGGGGGCCCGTATTATAGGGAATCAGGAGATATTCCGAAGCTGGAAGAGAGTTTCTATGCAAACCCTCTTCCAGGATGTATTTGTGAAATGGCAAAGAAATAACAGAAAGCTGAGAAACACTATGGGTGTTTTCTTATTAGCTTGCAATGACGGATGGCTTCATTTTTCTCCCGTACTGTCTTTCCTTCCTCAAGCTGCAGCCATGGAAATTTCTGACATGTCTGAACTGTAACGTTTCTTCTACTCAAAGAGGCAGAGAAGACATTAAGGAAAAGGCCAACGAGGGAGCGTGAAAGATCACGACTTTTTAGCAGAAGCTGGCTCACGATAAGGCCACGATCATTGCTGCAAAGGATAACGGAAAGAGTTGCCAATTGATCAGAAATTGCTGTCATTTTTCTTCCTTTTAGTCCACACGAAATAACAATCAATGTAGGGGATTCCCCTATTAAATTATGTGCATTGGCTTTTCTTAAGTTGAGATTGAATGACCAAGAACATGTCCTAATTGACATTAAAAGTGACTTTGTCACCCCAATATTTTAATGATCAAAGCTATATCTAAAGGGAATTCAAGTTCATGAAGCTACATTTCTATTTTATGGCTTCTTTGTGCGTAGCCTGTATGGAAGGATGTCTTGTTATCTGATTGTCTGGGTAACTTTCATCTGTAACCGCGATTGAATGGAAAAGAGGAGAGCTATTATCGCCCCTTTCTCAAATATCTATTCAACTGTCAAGATTAGAAGTTAAATAGATAAATTATAAAAATTAAATATCTATTTAAATTACTTGATGTAATATATACTACTGATTCACTTAATTTTGTATCTTTATTGTTGGATGAATGTAAAGCAATCATAATAAAAGGGCCTTAATAGTACTTGAAGTAGATGGGCCCCTTGAGATAATTTAATCAAAAAATAAGCAATTATTACTTGTGACGTCTCACTAAAAGATTTAAAATTTTATCATTCAAGCCAATATGTGACAGATAGATTGGAAATGGTTATATCATATTGTTTTAGGGCATGTTGTATTTACTAGAATTGTGCTATTTTATTTTTATTATAAAAGTGTTCTTTTTTTAAATTTGTTATTTAATGACAATTATTAATAACACATTGATCAACATAAAAGATCAGTTTAAAATTTAGATCTTATTATTTGTGGTAAGTTGGTTTGAAACTTAAACTCTAATAATATGAAATATTGTACTTAAAATTTTGAGAAATTATTATTGGAAATAATCTATGATAGTTTGATTATCAAGTTTAAAGTTCTTTATTATTCAAACTTAATTCATAAAGCTAATGAATGGAGTTCAAGTCAAAATTTTAAAATTGTAAAATTAATAAATTAAGCTTATATATATATATATATATATATATATATATTAGTTTAAGGAATTCTTATTGAAAGGGGAAATTTTCGTTGATAATTTAAATCAAATTGCATTAGCATAAAGTACAAATATTAATTTTCCTTAATATATTAATATCTATGAGTTTATAAAATAGTATTAGAAAATCACTCTTTCTAACCAATTAATTTTTTTTAATGAAATTGTGATATTTTTTAATTTTCTAAAATTTACAAAAAAAAAAATTAAAAAAATTTGAAGATCTAAATATTTTCAAGAAAAATAATGTTACTTGATGAGTCGTAGAGACCCAAATTAGCGCACGAATTAGGAGACCGAATTGATCACTCGGTGAATCCAAATAATAGTAGGTTTGGTTTTTATAGCTACAAATCTTAATTTTATACACCATAATAAAATAAATAAAAGATAAAATGTATATAATATTTATTTTTTGATATATCCTTCGATATTTGAATCAGTAATCTTTCTTAAAGAGACCAAAAGATATGAAAAAAAAGAAAAATTTGAATGATGATGGAATTAGTGTGAATTAAAAAGACGTAGTTATGTTAGAACACAATTTTTATTTGAGTACCTTTTTTAAATTTTTTTAAACACCCCTTTTAATTTGGGAGGAGTTAAATTTATAATCGAGTTCCTAATCAACCGGTTAAACCCTAAAACATTGCCTATCTTAGAAAATGTTTTATGATAACTAGTGTAGGACATTATTTTTATAGTGTAATCGCTATTTGAATTAATGAAAAAATCATCTAACTGTTAATGTATGAATTGTTTCAATCGTTTTTAGATTTGGTTATTTACCGGTACATTATTATATATTTAACAATGTGTTGCATTAACAATGTCTATTAATGTTTAATTTTTTATTACTTTACCTATATATTTAATTATTAATAAGTTATAAATAGACAATAATGATATATTATTTTTTTTAAAAAATGACCCTTTAAATTATTATATTGTCACTAGTTTAATTTTGTACTAAATTAGTAATCCACACTGTTTGATAAAATGTTAAACAAAAACCTTAAAATTATCATCAATAAATAACCTAAATACTAATTAGAAGATACCACTTTTAATTTTTTGATTCAATAAATATAAACGTATTTTTAAATGTATAAAATATAAGCTATATTAATTTCATAATTTATATAAAAATATTAAATAAGTCACATAATAAATTTTTTAAAAAATAAATAATTTTGATTATCAATTAGGCAAAAAAAGTTATTATTTATGATAGGTACACCAATAATAGGCTGGCCCAAAGAAAGGTCAACAAAAGTCCAGAAAGGCCAGTCAATGTTTCTAACGGCCCAGTAGGAAGATGGGCCCAGAGACAGGAAGGCCCAAAGACGGTCAACGTTTGAGTTGACCGTCCTGGCGGCCAACCTACTCACAAACGGTCAACCCAGCGTTGACGAGTTTGTTGGGCCTTTAGAGGCTTTGCAAGAGTGATTGACCTATTCCATTCTGGCTCACAGCCCATCAGTTGATTGCCCGCCGCTCTTCCTTCGTTCTCCACGAAGGCGGCCAGCAAGTTGACGGTCAACTCAGACGTTGACCGTCTGCTATCTACTGCTGGGCCCAAACAAGGCCCTTCTACAGTAATGGGCCTGACTCACTCAGGCCCGACTCACTCAGGCCCATAGCCCAAATGGAGGCCAACGACGGACGCCTTTCATAAGGCCGGCCAACATGCACGCAGACGGTCAACCCAGGCGTTGACCGTCCGCGCTTTGTACATTGGGCCCCAAAAAACCTTCCAACAGTAACGGGCCTGACCCGTTTAGGCCCATCAGTCATAACAAGGCCAGCCACGATCCTCCAAGAATCTTCCACGACCTCAAAAGGAATATCTGCAAGATTGGCGCCCTTTAAATAAGGAAGGCGCCAGATCCTCCCAACTCCTTGCCAGCAAAGGAACCTCAACGGTAACATGTTGGGAAGGAAAGAAGCCAATTGGGAAAGTGGTTGACCGCCTCAGAAGGAAACAATCCTCCACAGTTGGGCAACAGGCATCAGCTTCCAAAAGGAAGGCCAACAGTAGATCATAGGGACGATCACTCTTTCCAAAGAAGGAGGATCGCCATCTTTGCCATAAAAGAGGCCCTGGATCCACCATCCAGGGCACGCTTTCTTGAATGCTCTGACTCATGCTTTGATAGACGCTTTTCTTTCAAGCTTAGATTGAGACAGAAAACCCTAAGTGCTCTGAGAAACAAGCTCTGGTTCCCAGCAGCCAAATTCTCAAACACGGTCAAACTCCAAGGCAACGAACGGGTCTTCACACACGTTCTCTGCCTTCCCACCATCCAGATACGAGAAAGGACTTGCGTCTTTCTGACATCTGGAGCAAGACACTCCTTTACCCTCTCCCATTGCTTTCTCTTTCTTTCAGTTTCTTCCATTGAAGGCTGGTTTACTAACTTGAGCGTCGGAGTGTTTTCGGTGGGATTACATCCCGCCATTAACGCTGACCTCTTGTTCGTTTTAGTGGTGTGCAGGATTCGTACTCGGTGAACGGAGCCGGTTCAAACCATCCAAAAGAATCCGAATCTGTTCGAAGTCGGATCCAGGTACGCATCAATTTATTATATATATATATATATATATATATATTTCTGTAGGCTTATAAAATAATAATTTGTAATTTTTAAAATATTGTTGTATAAATATAATTAAAAATATTTTTATTTTAATTTTTAAAATTACCTTTTTAATATTTATTGAAGTTTTCAAAAGCATACATATTCAAAAATATTTATTAATCTTTTTATTTTATAAAAAAATATAATAAGATAGTTTAGATTTTTTGCTTATTGAACAGGTCATAGCGTTACTCAAATTTAAAGCATTGCAATAATATCATTATTTTTTACTGCTAATCTTTTTTTTTATTTTTTGATTTCTTTATTTTTAATGATGCGTACCTGGATCCGATTTTGAACAGATTCGGATTCTCTTGGATGGATTGAATCAGCTCCGTTCACTGAGTACGAATCCTGCATACCATTAAAATGAACAAGAGGTCAGCGTTAACGGCGGGATGTAATCCCACCGAAAACACTCTGACGCTCAAGTCAGTAAAACAGTCTTCAAGGGAAGAAACTGAAGATGTGTGAGAGCAATGGGAGATGGGAAGAGAGTGTTTTGTTCCAGATGTCAGAGAGGCGCAGGGCCTTTCTCGTATCTGGATGGTGGGAAGGCAGAGAACGGCTGTAGAGACTGGTTCGTTGCCTTGGAGTTTGATCGTGTCTGAGAGTTTTGCTGCCGGGAGAGAGAGAGCTTGTTTCTTAGAGCACTTAGGGCTTTCTGTGAGTGAATGCCGACGTCCCTAGAATAAGGATTCTAGGGTTTATTTTATGGCTGGGAGAGTGATCATCCTTCTTTGGAAGGCGTGATCCTTCCTGTCTCAACCTTGGCTGGCTTGCCTTCTGGAGCAGATGCCAGTTGCCAAGGTGGGCGTGATCCTTTCCTTCTGAGGAGGCCAACCGCTTTCCAAACTAACGTCCTTCCTTCTTAGTACATGGCCGTTGGGTTACCTTGGCGGGCAAGAAATTGGGAAGATCTGGCGCCATCCTTATTTGAAGGGCGCCAATCTTATCAATATCCTTTCTGGTGTAAATTGAGATCGTGGAATATCTTTGGAGGATCGTGGTTGGCATTTTAATGACCGGTGGGCCTAAATGGGTCAGGCCCGTTACCGTTGAAAGGCTTCTTGGGGCCCAACGTGCGAAGTGCGGACGGTTAACGCTCGAGTTAACCGTCTGCGTGCGTATTAGCCGCCCTTATGAAGGGTATCCGTTGTCAGCCTCCAGATGGGCTATGGGCAGGTGGCGAGGACCATTCTTGTAGAAGAGCCCTTTTGGGCCCAAATACGAGGGCAGACGGTCAACGTCAACGAGTTGGCCGTCGGCGTGTTGGCCGCCTCGTGGAGAAAAGAAGGGAGAGTGGTGGCGATCAAGTGATAGGGCATGTGTAGGAATGGAATAGGCTTCCCATCATTCTTAAAGCCTCTAAAAGCGTCAATCGGTCGGCGTTAAGTTGGCCGACTGTGTCAGGCAAGTTGGCCGCCAAGACGGTCAACGCCGGAGTTGGCCGCCAAGGCAGTCGGCCGCCGGAGTTGGCCGTCTTTGGGCTTCCGATTCTGGGCCGTCTCTCTCTGGGCCGCCAAAAATGTTGAGCGCTTTTGGGTTTAGATTGGCCTTTCTTTCGGCCACCAAATTTATTAGTGTCTTCATCGCTTAATATTTATTTTTTTCCAAATTCTATTATGAACTTCTAATAAATAATTTCTCAAGCGTCAAAATCTTTGAAATGGATGCCAGTTTTAGAATTTTTAGACAATTAATTCCATAAATTTTTTCATAAAGAATAAATTTTAAAATAAATTAAAGATTAATATCGAATTAGAAAACATAAAAATTAATAACAGAACAAGAAATAAATAAAAAATTACAAAAAAAATATTTATTATAATCTTTATCAAATGACATTCTTCTGATCCACGTTGGAGACGAAGAAACCATACATGGAGAAGGGAATTGATTGCCATAACAAAAAAGCTGAGAAATGCTAAGTATTTCTTCATCTATATTTTTATAATTAATTTTTTAAATATATTTATAGAGATTTTTCATACAACTTACTGCATCAACTACGCCGGACAAACTCCATAATCAAAGCACAACAATGCAACAGATTCTGTCATAAGTATTCAGCAATTCATATTATTTCAGAACTTGAACTAGCGTCCATGACTCAGAAAATAGCAGGATTCATGCACTCAATGTAATCAAAGATGAGTGGGAAGAATGGATGGGCTGAAAGGTGCCATGCCATGGAGCAGAAAATATCTCAGAGTTTTATGTAAGACAACTAACACAGGAAATTATTGTTTCGAAGAATAGTAGTAGATAATCTCAACATTTGGATCATGATCTACGCAGTGCTTTCACGAACCTCTTCCAGAAAAGGGTAATCGGTGTATCCGACGACCGGATCATGAGTATAGAAAGTGGACCGGTCGTACTGGTTCAGGGGCGCATCGAGCTTAAATCGGTTGACTAAGTCAGGATTAGCGAGGAAGAGCCGGCCATAGGATACCAGATCGGTATCTCCATCAGCCACTGCTTCCATCCCCAGCTGCTTGGTGTAGCCGCCACTGCTCATGAAAGTGCCCTGATATGCGTGCCTGATCTTCTTCAACAGCTGAGCGCCTTCATCTTCGCTGACTGGCTTCGGTTCGGGGGTCATGAATCTGGGTTGAGTGCTGTGGACGTGAATGAGCTTGCCCCCGACATTTTCTTGGAACTTGTTCAGCCTCTCAACGATCGCCAGGCCAAGACCAAGAGGGTCGGTGTCGTGGGCATCGAGAAAATCAATTGCCGGTGAAATTCTCAGTGCAGTTCTCTCAACACCTATTGCCGAAACTATTGCCTGGACTATCTCCATTAAGAACCTGCATCTGTTTTCAAGGGATCCACCGTACTCGTCCGTTCGATCGTTGATCGTGTCCTTCAAGAATTGATCGATTATATAGCCCTGGGCTCCATGAATCTCAATACCATCAAAACCTGCACAAGAATTTTTTTTATTATTTTTTTCAGTCTACCAGTATGTTATGTTAGAAGTTCTAAGAGTTGAACTGGGCAAGAAAATCTGTATCTTGATTTTTCTTCTCCATAAGAAAACTCAGCTGACAGTTTTGAGACAACTCAAAACACTAATATGAAACATGAAGACTCAAATTGATCTCAAGGCCTAATAATTTCATAACTTTACAAATTAGATTGCAAATGCCAATCAAAAACTAGCAACGAACAGAAACCTATCAATTAAACCATCATTTGGTAATATTTCCAAGTTTTTTCATAAAAAAAGCTCATCTTTGTAAAATCACACTTGAGTATTTAACTTAGATTATCATAAACAATGCTGATACCTGCTCGAATGGCATTTACTGCTCCTCGGCGAAATTCCTCAACCACCTCAGGTATTTCAGACGTCTCCAGGGCTCGAGGAGGCGGGTATTCAGACATGGTATAATCTGGTAACACCAATTGCCACTGGCTTGAGATTGGCTTATTTGTTGATGAAACTGGCGATTTTCCTTCAGGCTGATACGCTACGCGAGGCAAATTCGTGGAAAGTTTCAAAACAGTCAGGCAAACCAAAATGAGACAATCAAATTCTACAAATGTACGATGTAGTTTGGCAAGAACTTGGTTGAAGGAACCATTCCTTCATCGGTTCTCACAAAATGAACGAAATAAATAGAGTTAATCGGAATCGACCTGGATGTGAAGCTCGACCAACGTGCCACAGTTGACAGAGGATAGTACCACCTTTGGCATGAACAGCTTCCGTTACCTTTTTCCATGCTTCAACTTGTTCGTCTGTGAAAATTCCAGGAACATGTGGATACCTGTCCCAGATGATAACTAATCAGATCATGGTTGATGCAAAACTTTGTGAACTTGGAACGGAAGGACGATGATAGAAACATTTTGCAGGAAGCGGAATCTACTTGTTGAGTAATTACACAAAATTATGCAAACCAACTTGATGCAAAGAACATAAGCAAATTACACAAATAAGATCTGACGTGATTTCTACCAAAAGTACTTCTAAAATCAAATGCAAACACCCAATAAATCTCCTTCACAATTCTAGCAATTTAAGTCGTCATCTCTTCCATGCCTTGATGTATCCGTAAATGTACTACAAAAGATGTTAGTCTGTCGTCTCCTTTGTGCTCAATTGACAATGTTAGTCATAGGAAAGTATACCCCAAAAATGTAAAAGAAATGATGCCTTTCCCAATCCTATTGTAATAAGAAAGGTGCTCCTAAAGCTTGGACATTCCCATCCTGTATAGCCCCTCCCTCTTGATCGGTCATATAGGCTCCAAGAAAACACCAACCGCTTCGAATCAAATGATCCGGAGTTAAAGATAGAAATTGCTATTATTAGATGCCTTCGGTCTATTTTGTTTTGCCATCCATGCCATCAATGGCTCTTTTAAACGTTATGTTTGAATCACATTCGCATCAGGTACGAGAGAGACAATGAAAAGCCCCAGGCACCACTTTGGAAACAATCCAACCACAAGGGTCTGACCCAAGTGGAGCCACCTGCCCATTTTGTACGTTTGTTCTTCTTAAATCGACCCTGCTGTCAGATGCATGACATAGCCAGGGGCCTCAGGCGTGAATTTATGACAGCTGGAGTGACAAATCAACATTAGCTGGTAGGCAAAGGATCATAAAATACCCATTTATTGGTAGACATTCATGCCTACCATGCCAGAAGATGCTGCCTATAGCGTTGAAAAGATAAACCTTGGAAGAGCGCTGATTGAACATGGTAGCGGTGCCTAATGTGGATAATGGAGCAAACTAACCACTAGATACTCGACCAACCAACCCCGATTTGTGTGGCCCAACAACACTCTTGCGCTGTTTATGAATACAACCCTTTATTTTATTAGGGGATCCCCGAATTAGACTCCGGAGAATAAAGAGGTCATTACTCTTTTGAATCTCACACTCACACAACATGGAGACAATTTATCACATAAGCTAGGAACAGAGAAGCAACCTGGAGAAGTGTAAGAGCATTGTTATCCCTTGCAACATCATTTCCCGAACATCTCTATTAACCAGCTTGACCCCTATGCCAATGCTAGAAACAGCAGTCTCCTAAATTGGTTCAAAGGGGCAGGTAATTTTCTATTTGTGTTTTATTGGCTTGTGTTAATACTAATTTATGTGTCAAATGAATTTTTCAGGAAACACATCCGAAGTCCTTTTACAGTTATTATTTATGGTGCACATGACCTGGAACCAAATTATCCAAATTGAGCCTCCTCCCCGAGTCACCTCTATTCTGGGCTATACCCTCGATACATGGACATACATGAAGTTTCATTCTTAGGAAGAGTGAACCATGTTAACGTTCTGGTGTCTTTTGTCTTGCCTATACTTGAGTGAGTGTTTTAGTTTTCCATAAAGCAGGCTTAAATGACGGCCAAATGAAAGCATGAAAATCAACAAAAAAATGTTAAAAAAAAAAAAAAGGAAAAAGGAAGTAACCCGTTGCCGGTCTTGGAGACGATGGTGCCTTCAGTGATCAGTAATCCACCCTCTGTAGTCCTCTGCTCATAGTATTTGGCCAGTGCTTCATTTGGCAAGTTATCAATCGCTCTACATCTGGTCATCGGCGACAGTACAATCCTGCCCACATTACACACCCACTTCAGTATAAAATGTGAGAAATTTTCACAGTATAAAATACAAAATAATATTTGCTATTCAATGTTATCCCACGATCAAGACAATTGGCTAATACCATTTTGAACTTTATTTTTCTCAATTCCTTTCATAGCTATTTTAATAGGAAATGTATTCTAAAAGAAATTAAGCTAAATTGATCACAATAATTGTATAGTGTTGCAAGCACTAGTCCAAAAGGAGAGCCCTATCAGGGCAAGGGAATGCCGGTAGGTCAAAACCGAACAGACAAAATGACAACCATGTGGTGGAAAATCCGAACTCTCCGTCGACCGTCAGCCACTAATTTAATAGGCACAAGGAACAAAGAATGCACAATATTTTTAACATAGAAACATTTTTCAACCAAGAGAAAAACCACAAGATAAACTTCAAACAAACTTCCACTATGTAAAATTGATTACAAGAACCCCGAGATAGAATACTCGCAACCACCCGAGACAGAATAAAGAAAAACAATCTTCAGAGTAAGGAAACTCTCATTCCTTCTTATCTCTCAGTTTTTTTCTCTCTTTTCTCTCACTGATGGTACTCTCTACTCTGATTTTATAAGTGTGGCGGCAAATAGCGAACGGTAAGAGCTCCATTACGCACTTTGCTCCGTTCCACTATCGCTATCCTGCCGCTCTCACTATACTCGCGGTCGCTACTGCTTTCACTTGCAACTTTGCCACTTCTTCTGAAGCGCCTGGTGCGCTCTTATAAAGACCTTAACTCCAAATTTCATTTGCTCACCTGGCTTGATCTTACAAATAATTTGTTACACCAACTTTATTTTTTTCTACGACTTCACCAGTTTTCGCGCTTCCCCAAACATGCATGCTTTGCAGGTTAACCTGCTCTGCTCAGATGGCCATACCCTACAGGTCAGCTACCTGCTTTGCAAAGCCTACAAATTCTGGAAAGTCAGCTGCTCTACAAAATCAGCTGCCAACTTTCTAGTTAAGCTGTCCTCGGCCATCACCTAGTATCATCGATCGTCACTAGTCTCTTTGGCCATCAGAACTTGCTGTCCGTCCAAGTGAAAACCACTCCAACAAATGCCACTCTGGATTTTCACTCTAACAAATGCCACTCAAGCATTTACACTCCAAAAATCTACTCTAGATTGCCACTCCGGCATTTGTCACTCTAGAAATCCACTCTGGATTTCCACTTCGAGATTTTCCTATTCTGGCAAACGGTCACTCCGAGATTTGCCACTCTGGCAAACAGTCACTCCAAGATTTGCCACTCCGACAAATGGTCTCTCCGGTCTTTACTGTAACAACTTTGCAGCACTCTGAATATCACACAAATCTTGTGTGATCCTCCAATGACGTACCCGTTTGTTGAGTGACACACAAGAGAGTGACTAAAACCAACAAACTTTCCCCATGACCTTGTGGGGAACTTTCGCATTTTCCCAGCGACCATCATCGCCTACCTTTCTGCAGCTTCCCCTCAACTGGAATTTCGACGTCGGCCTCCACAAGCCTGAATAATACCTTCTTCCATTCTACTGAATCTAGAGTAGTCCCACTCCCCTTCTACTCCTTCTCTAAGGTCGAATCATTTTCCCTTATACTCCACTTTGGCCACCTCCTTCTGTCACCTTAATCAATACCCCCGTTGGTCATCTTGGCATCATCCTTGGCAACCCAAGCCTTCATCAGGTACCGACTTGATTTCTTACTTTCCATTGCCACAAACGAGGTGCCTTTGGTAAGTCTCCGCCGACCATTTCCAAACGCTGTCCTAAATCTTACTCTATCAAACTTTTCGGTTGAAATCACATTCAACCTTAAGTCCGAGGCATGTTGCACGCCTTTTAGCACGGGCTTCTTCCCGTTATTTGTCCGCAAGCAAATATCCCAGACGCTAACGACCCTCGACGAGCCACTGTTACACATCTTCAATACCCCGTGGTCTGCGAGCGTATAACTCATGAAGTGGGACTTCCTCAATGTCACATGGTATGAAGCATCACTGTCCATCACCCAATTTATTTCCTGGCTCAATAGGGTCTGTGCTTCCCCTGCGTGGACAACCAGGAGGTCTCCGTAGAGAGCAATAATGTTCCAATCATCATCATGATCCCGTCTTTCCTGACGATCGCCTCCGCTCTCCGCTTCTTCTGCGGACAGTCCTACTTTAAGAAGTGATAACCTCATCCAAACTGAGTGTGTCAATCCCAAATAGCAGTGCCGTGACAATATGATCGTACGAGGTCAGTAAGGACACCAACAACACCAACGCTTTGTATTCCTTATTGATCTTCTCATCAAGGACTGATATCTGCGTTATAATCCGATTGAACTCGTCCAAGTGCTTTTTAAGGTTTTCCCTTTAGACAGACGCAGGCTATAAAACTGCTTCATTATCAAGGACTTAAACTTATACCGACTCTCAAATTTCTCCCAGACCTCCGCTGGGTTGGACAAGCCAATGACCTCCTGAAGAGTGTTATTCGCAATGTACAACTTGATCGTGCAATCAGTAAGATCCCTCTTATCTTGCTATTCCTCCTCCGTTATATTTTCCAGCTTGTCTTCCTTCCTTCGAATAGCTTTTACCATTCCTTCGCGGGTCAAAATATTCCTCACCTTTTCCTGCCAAAGGATGAAATTATTTTGCTCGTTAAATTGTTCCACATTAAATGGCAAACTCCTCGATGACGATGTCATCAAGTTAAAGGTTTACAACTTCGCTCTGATACCATTTGTGGGTATCAGAAGAAGGTTTGATACAACCAATCTCTGATACTATTTGTTGGGGCAAGGGAATGCCGGTCAGTCAAAACCGAGCGGATAAAATGACAGCCACGCAGCAAAAAATCGGAACTCTCCTGTCGACCATCAGCCACCAATTTAGTAGGTACAAGGAATAAAGAATGCACAATAATTTTAACGTGGAAACTCTTTTCAACCAAGAGAAAAAACTACGGGATAAACTTTGAACAAGCTTCCACTATGTAAAATCGGTTATAAGAACCCTCGAGACAGAATACCTGCAACCACCCGAGACAGAATAAAGAAAAATAATCCCCAGAGTAAGAAAACTCTCATTCCCTCTTATCTCTCAATTTTTTTTTCTCTCATTCTTCTCACTGGTAGTACTCTTTACTCTGATTTTACAAGTTTAGCGGCAAATAGCGAACGGCAAGAGCTCCCTTCCGCACTTTGCTCCGTTTCACTCTTCGTTCCACTGTCACTATCCTGCCGCTCTCACCGCACTCATGATCGCTATAACTTTCACATGCAGCTTTGCCACTTCTTCTAAACTGCCTGGTGCATTCTTATAAAGACCTTGACTCCAAATCTCATCTACTCACCTAGTCTGATCTTACAAATGATTTATCATATCAACCTTGTCTTTTTCTATAACTTCACCAGTTTCCGTGCTTTTTCAAACATGCATGCTTTGTAGGTAAACCTGCTCTGCTCAGATTGCCATACCCTGCAGGTCAGTTACCTGCCCTGCAAAGCCTACCAAATCTGAAAAGTTAGCTGCTAACTTTTCAGTCAAGCTGTCCTCGGCCATCACCTAGTATCCTCGGTTGTCACTAGTCTCTCTGGCCATTAGAACTTGCTGTTTATCCAAGTGAAAACCACTCCAAATTTTCATTCCGAAAATCCACTCCGGCATTTGCACTCCGGAAATCCACTTCAAATTTTCACTATGACAAATGCCACTCCGGCATTTACACTCCAGAAATCCACTCTGAATTTTCACTCCAAAAATCCACTCCAAATTTTCACTCCGGCAAATGCCACTCCGGCATTTGCTACTTCGAAAATTCACTCCGAGATTTGCCCACTTCGGCAAATGGTCTCTCCGATATTTGCTGCAACCAGTTTGTAGCATTCCGAATATCACACAAATTTTGTGCGATCCTCTGATGACGTGTCCGTTTGTTGAACCACCCATAAGGAAGTAACCAAACCCAACAAGTGTAATTCCAAAAGACCAATCTAATAGGAGAGAGAGCCCCTCAAGCTTATAAACCAAACCTTGTGGAGTTTGCTCCCTGATCTGGGACTCGCAACATTCCTCCCCATTTTGATAGCCGCAGACCTCAACGGTTACACTCTACGTTACTTTACTCGGCAGCTCTCACTCTGCGGCACTTTACTTAGTTTTTTTGGTCAGCCCCTCCTCGAGTCTCACATCGGAGAGCCAGCTACACAAGGGCTAGCTTATAAGCTCAAGGGGTTCTCTGTCCTATTAGACCTGTATTTTGAGATTGAACTCTCCTTTTGGGCTTGTACTCGCAAAAAGGCTATCTGTAAAGGGTTTTGACTAAAGAAGGCTACCTACATGAGGGGCTAACAAAAAAAAAAACCAAGTGAAGCACCGTAGGATGAGAGCCGTCGAGTGCAACTATTGAATGAACTGCCGCAGAGTATAGCTATCGAAAGGAAGAGGAATGTTGCGAGTCCTACATCAGAGAGTCAACTCCACAAGGGCTAGTTTATAAGCTTGAGGGGCTCTCCCTCCTATTAAACCGGTCTTTTAAAATTGGACTCTCATCTTGAGCTTATACTTGCAACATATGGTCACACACAATTGCAGATATGATACCAAAAAAAAAATTAAGCATAAAAAGTTTAAAATGATTGGTAACAGGAGAAAGTGAAAAAAAAAAAAAGGTAAAAAGAAGATAAATAGAAATAGGTGAAAATACAGTATATTATTATTATTATTAGAGCAAAAATAATTATTTTATTTTATTTTATTTCATCCAGTGCTCTTAATTCCTCCGAAACAAAGCCTACACTTTCGGCAAACCTTAGATCTATTCGTTTCCACGATTAATTTTTTCCCCGTGAGGTATTCATTATTCCCCCTTTGGTTTGCGTTATTATCCCTCGTTAGCGGAGAAGAGGTCTTTTGGACCGAGTAAATCAGCTTCATTTCACTGTGAGTGAATCGATTTCCCAACACCCTCTTCAAGGAGGTCGACACCAAAATCACTCCTACCAGCTAATGCTTCGACGTTTACCACCTCCTAACAGCCCAAAACATCAATGTCTACGACTTCCGTTCATTGGAGTCACGGCATCAAGGCTTGGGCTATCCAAGAGGTACCTCTCTTGATTTCAGATGACGAAAGACAAACGACAAAAAAAAAGTTGCATAAATTAAAAGAACGTGATCTAGATCGAAGAATGAATGCACATCATTTGATTGTGGTTTTTTCACTGCTGATTCTTTCTTGCGTGGTGAGAACTAATCAATTACCTGTGTGAGAGATTAAACTTGCCGAGCTTATAAGGACTGAAGAGATCCGCGGATTCCTTATTCGCCATCTGAGAAGTGAAGGTTCTGATTCCCTGAGACGACGTCAAAGCCGAAGGAATTGAATTTGATAGAACCCTGAGACGAAAGAGTGACGATGCGCGCGAGCCGTACATAACTCCGGGAGAGAAACCGGGAAGGCAGGAATCCTCGTATAAGCTGGTTCCACCATTTATACTGCTTGGTTCTTTTCTTGGGGGGTAGGTTTGGAATTTTGTCGTATTTGTAGTAGTATTATTTTATTTATAATTTTATTTTTAATACAGAGTTTTTAAAAAAAAACAAAATAAATTCTTTATATATAAATAATAAATTATAAATAATTGAAAGTGACTGAAATATTTAATATTGTTTTTTACAAGTCCTGCATGACTCAACCTTAAAGTTGACTAATAATATATATAATATTAAAAAATATTGTCTATTTTCTTAAAATTTTCTTCTTAATTTTTATATTTTTGAAATTTTATATTATATTTCCAGTTGCACTTTTAAAATTTATTTTTCGTTTTAGTGTTACTGTCATAACATATTAAAAAATTATCTAATTTATTTTATTATTTGATTTTTTTAATCTTTCATGTGTACTACTGTATATCATATGATTTAATTAATATATATATATATTTATTTATATAAATATACAATAAATTCCACTTGAAAAATCAGAACATAATGGCCCCACTCTCCCAATATATAAAAAGGGAAGAGTAGGTCTGACCTTTTAAGTATTTTTTATTCATTAAATCTCAATTTAATAAATAAAATTAATTTTAAAATAGTATTAAAATATGAAATATTATATTGTTGGGGTCGGAAGACCCGGATCCACCAGATCCTGCAGCAGCGAAACATTCAAACCCCCCGTCATCGACAGCCACCATTTAGTAGGAACAAGGAATAAGAGATGCACAATATTTTTTTACGTGAAAACCCCTTCCAAAACCGAAGAGGAAAAACCATGGGACACAAAGTCTACCGATAAATTCACTATGTAAAATAGTTAAACAAACCCAGAGACAGAGTACAAGCAACCACCCTGGCTACACAAACCATAAAGGCGAAAACGAAGAACAGAATACGAGAATACAAAGCTTCACACTTTGTATTTCACTCACTACTCTCTCTTTCTTCCTCTCTTTCTCTCCTCACTGTGGTGTTCTCTGCTCTCTCATTTTACAAGTGTTGGTGAAACGGCAGCCCTCCATTTCACCCCTGCACACACTGACCGGCTACACAAGCCCCTGGCTACACAAGCTCCGGCGAACGCTCGCCCATGGTGATTTCTCTATCACCCAATGGTCACTCTCATGACGCCTTGCGCGCTCTCCACACAACATGCCCAACATGCTTATATATATCGTGGTCTGCCCGGAGACCTTCAATCAATAGGCAGGTTGAGTGTGGTCAAACACCTGTCACCCACAACTTTGTCCACTAACTCTGCAACTTGCCTACAACTCTGCCCACTAACTCGCCAGAATTACGCCACCCGCACAGACGGCCACACACATCGCAGTCCGCTACATGCTTGGCGAGAGCCAATCGTCCACAACTTGCCGCCATTTGTCCCACAACTTGTCGCCGGTGTCCCACGACGTCTTGGCCGTTCTTTGCCGGCAAGTTCCAGGACCATCTGTGCCATTTGGCCATCACAAGAGTCCTTCGGTGTTCCATGGTCTCTAGGCAGTGACAACGACCTCGGACATCCCATGTCCTCGGTCGTCACTGTGCACAGCCCATATCTCCGGACGCTACTGTGCACTCAGCCATGTCCGTGGGCGATTTCATACCAGTAATACCAACTGGTAAGTTTCGGCATTATCAACCGATCAACATCTCATTGACCGTCTTCAACATTTATCCGGTCAACTTTTCGTTGACCGTCTTCGGTGCCATCCGGTCAACTTCTCAGTTGACCGTCTCCAGTTGCCCGTCCGCCGTCCAGTAGTGCTCCTGCAGCTCTCAGACGGTCAACCTCTTGTTGACCGGATTCCGTTGGCTGTCCGTCGGTCAATCTTCATTTACCGTCTACTATTCTTCTCCGGTCAACGTCCCGTTAATCGGAAACAGTTCTCCGGATTTGTTCTCCACAAATTCTTCGATGACGAACCAGTTTGTTGGGTTACCCACAAGGGAGTGACCAGACCCAACAAACTTCCCCTCACGACCTTATGGGGAACACCTTCGCCCTTTACTCGACGCATCATCATCGTCTTCGCCTTCCGGCAGCTTTCCTCAATCGGGAATCCACGCGTCACCCGCCGTTGACCGTCTTTGGCTCTGTCGTTGGCCCCGCCGGTTCCACCGTTGGTCCCGCTCGCCTCCGCCCTTGGCTCTCCGCCGTTGTGGCTGCTCCACCTTTCGCCCTACCGGCTGCCTCCCCCCTCGGCTCTGCACAACTCCGTCCTTGGCCATGCTAACTCCGCTATGCTTTTTACCGTTCCATTCAGTTCCACACTAAATGGCAAACTCTTCCATGATAACTCCAGATGCACTTCGACCGTCACAGACTTCGGCTGCTCCACTTCTGCGACACTTCACTCGGCGGCTTCCCCTTGTGACGCTTCACTCCACTCCGACAGTAGGTCAGCACCTCCGCAGGTAGCCCTTTCCGATCAGCACCATCCGCAAGCAACCCTTTCCGGGCCTGGGTCGATCTCAGCCATCTCTGATACCACTTGTTGGTATCAGAAGAGACTTGACCGTCTCTGATACCACTTGTTGGGCTCGGAAGACCCGGATCTACCAGATCCGGCAGCAGCGAAAAACCCGAACCCCCCGTCATTGACAGCCACTATTTAGTAAGAATAAGGAACAAGAGATGCATAATATTTTTTACGTGGAAACCCATTCCCAAACCGAAGAAGAAAAATCACGGGACACAAAGTTCACCGATAAATCCACTATGTAAATTGGTTACACAAAATCAGAGATAGAGTACAAGCAACCACCCTGGATACACAAGCCCTAGAGGCGAAAACGAAGAACAGAACACGATAATACAAAGCCTCACACTTTGTATTTCACTCACTACTCTCTCTTTCTTCCTCTCTTTCTCTCCTCACTGTGGTGCTCTCTGCTCTCTCATTTTACAAGTGTTGGTGAAACGGCAGGCTGCCGTTTCACCCCTGCACACAGCGACCGGCTACACAAGCCCCGGTGAACGCTCGCCCATGGTGATTTCTCTATCACCCAATGGTCACTCTCATGGCGCCTTGCGCGCTCTCCACACAGCATGCCCAGCATGCTTATATATATCATGGTCTACCCGGAAACCTTCAATCAATAGGCAGGTTGAGTGTGGTCAAACACCTGTCACCCACAACTTTGTCCACTAACTCTACAACATGCCCACTAACTCTGCAACCTGCCAACAACTCTGCCCACTAACTCTACAATCCTGCCACCTGCACAGACGGCCTACACAGATTGCAGGTCTGCTACCTGCTCTGCAGAGCCAACTGTCCATAACTTGCTGCCAGCTGTCTACAACTTGTTGCCAGCTGTCCACGACGTCTTCGGTCGTTGCTGCAGCCAAGTTCCAGGACCATTTGTACCCTTTCGCCATCATAAAAGTCCTCCGGTGTTCTATGATCTCCAGGCAGTGACAACGACCTCGGACATCTCATATCCTCGGTCGTCACTGTGCGCAGCCCATATCTCCGAACGCTACTGTGCACTCAGCCATGTTCGTGGGCGATTTCATACCAGTAATACCAATTGGTAAGTTTCGACATTCTACATCTCATTGACCGTCTTCAACATTCATCCAGTCGACTTCCCGTTGACCGTCTTCAGTGCCATCTGATCAACTTCCCCGTTGACCGTCTCTAGTTGCCCGTCCGCCGTCCAGCAGTGCTCCTGCAGCTCTGAGACGGTCAACCTCCTGTTGATTGGATTCCGTTGGCTATCCGCCGGTCAATCTCCATCGACCGTCTACTGTTCTCTTTCGGTCAACATCCCGTTAACCGAAAACAGTTCTCCGAATTTATTCTCCACAAATCTTCCGATGGCGAACCAATTTGTTGGGTTACCCACAAGGGAGTAATCAGACCTAACATATATTTTCTATTATTTTTTATAATATTAGTATTTAGATATTTAATATTTTATAAAACTGAATAAAAATATCTTAATCCAGCAGCTAGCTATGTTGTTACATAGTCTGTTACACCTTGCACGTCGGATCCATAGTTCCCAATCTAAAGGAGTACAGAGAGAGCCATGTCTGTATTGAATTCTTTACAAAATAAATAGTAAATATTTCTCTGAAAATAGGTTTAAATGGTAATTTTTTAGGTTTTATTAACTTATAGGGTTAGATAATATATAAAAATATATTATATTATTTAAAAATGGTATTTAATTATTGAGATATATACTTATAATATATCTTACTAATATATTAGATCAAATATATATCACGAATAATTTTAACAATTAAAAGTACTAAAGTAATATAAACATTTTAATGTATATATATATTTAATAACTTATCTTCCTAATATTTTTTTTAAATATTATTTATTTTATATTTATAACTCATTTATAATTACTGTCTCTATATATAGCCCACTATGATTCAAAAATAAATAAAATAGACCTCACATAAAGAGACGATAATTATAGATAAGTTGTATGAGGTGAAGTATATAGTAATAATCAATATCTTTAATTGTTTTTGTACACACCCGAAAGTTAAGTAATCACACAAATCGATCAATACTGGTTAATATTTCTAATCATTGACATTAATAAAAATATTTTCAGTATTATTATTATTTTTATCATATTCAGACTTTACTGATTAATTATTTATTTAGACGTGGTGATATTTTGATGGTAGTATTGCGGTATTCATCGATCAGGAGCTTAAGGGCACTGCGCCATACTAATAGCAGCACAAGGCCTGTACCATAAATCTCGGCCGTTTGAGTAAAATTAGACGGCTAACCTTTTTTCTTTTTCTATTTTAATATACAAATGAAAAAAAAAGTTACACGTCTTTAACCGTTAGATTTCATCTGGATGGTTAAACCCGTGCAGCATAGGGCCACTTGAAGGGTTGGTAAGTGACACACAGCGGTAATTTTATGCATAGTTGATGGGGTTATTGGGTTGAGGCATTAACAACAATGATTATATCAGTTTTAGTTAAAAGCTTTATTTAATTAACATTAATGGTTAGGATTTTTAAAAAATATATATATATAAAATATACTATTTAGCAATTTTTAGGATATCATCAAATAACGTATATTATTTATTAATTTATTTTTATATAATCTAAATATAAATAAATAAATTATATATTATATCATTAAAAATATCTAAAATTAATTAAATAATTTAAATATCAATTTTCTATTTGAAAATATGGAAAAGTCTGAGCACGTGGAATGAAAGGCATTCCATCCGTCGGTCCACATAAATACACGTAGGTAATATTATATAATTTTTTAAAACTATTTTACTTATTTTTATGTGAATATTACAATATAAATAAATAAATTAATTAATTAAGTATTAAATTTAAAAAAATATTTTAAAAACAATTACGTGTTACTTCTTCCTATGAATATTTTATAGAGAAGAAGGGCCGCCTCCTCACAGTCATAGTCAATTACGAAAATGTTTATTTTTTATTTGCGTTATTGTTGCCTGCCGCTGTTGACCGTTTACCATCTTAGGCATTAAAAAAATAATAATTTAATTTAATTTAATTAAAAATATATGAGAAATTAATTAAATATTTTATAAGTTATTATGAAATTAATAAGTTTTTATTCAAAAAATAATTTTAACAAAATTACAAGTAATCCTTTTTAATTAAAAAACAAATTCCCTGTTAATAATGTAATAAATAATATTATCAAAATATATATCTAAAAAATATTATTATATTAATAATATATTTGTGCACTTTCTTTGACAAGAAGAGTGACTCTTCTACGCAGCCTTCATATTTGACATCTAGCGAATAAGAATAAATTTTAAATGTGAAAATAATAATAATAATAATAATAATAATAATAATAATAATAATAATAATAATAATAATAATAATAATAAATGTACACCTTAATGAGAATTTTTGTACAATATTTTAAAAATAAATTTCTACCCTTTTAATGATATAAATTAAAAATAACATTTTAAAAGGGCTCTTCTACCTCAATTTTATTATACAATTTTACTAAAAATAATATATTTACTCATGTAAATTCTGCACATCATAATTAAAAATAAATTTTTTTTAAAAAAAATTAAGACTTACTTTTTAAAATAATTTTTAATATTTAAATTAGTATATTTTTTTAAAAAAACTAAAATATGAGAGAAATTGAGAAAATGTGAGAGTAAACATGTAAAACTTGGCTTTGTATGATCTCAAAAGAAAAAAGAAAAAAGAAAAAAGTAAGTTAAAGAGATATATTCTATTTTTATTATTTTTGGATTATATATTTTTTTTTCAAAAAAAAGGTGCATATCTATAACACAGTATTAATTATCAACAGTTTTATGAAGATGAATAATCAGTTATGATCATTGTGGTTACGTATATTAGAAACCAATTAATTCAACTGTCATTATTCACCTTCCGATCGTAAAGTTGACTAGATACGGTTGATATATAATGATTGAATTTGTAACAGGCAGTTAATATTTATCAACTCCAAAATACCCACCTAAGATAATTATACTATTAACAAATCACTCGTCTGGACAGCTAAATGTGCTAGAGTCGACGGGCTACTCTGTTGGGTATCTGGATAACTTGTCATTCAAGTATCTAACTCAAATCACATTATATCTGATCATAACTGTTCAATCACTTGCTGAATCTTTACATATCCTGATTAAACTTGAGTTGTAATTAGACACTTGATTATCTAAGTTTAGATCTAATGGATTAAACACGTTCGCTTATGTTTTATTATCTTGGGCGTAGCAACTACGGACTCATTAGGTTGTTGGATATGGCCAATCCGATTGATACAGTATCCAAAAATATGAATTTTTTAACTCATATTTTATAAAATATTATATAAAATTACTTTATAAACAATAAAAATACATTAATTAAATAATAACTGTAGGAAAATCAAACTCTTTACTCCTCCAACATGCCAAGCATCGAATTTTTTTAACTGATATTGGTTTTTTTTTTTTTTTTGTAATTGGTTTATAAATAGACAGTATAAGTACTGGAATTCATAAAAGAACTTGAACCAAAAAGATGATTTGGTATACAATACATAATTCTGTCCATATTCGGAGGAAGGATTTGATGCTGTGCTAAAATACACTCTGGATTTCGCCCCCTAAATATTATATATTTTCAAAGTAAAAGGAATAGATATTTTAATAGGTATGACTATTTGAATAAATATAATAATTTAGATAGATTTATCTCCTTAAAAATATTAAAAATTATTATATCTGTAATAATATAAAAACTGATATTTTTGTGCACAAATACAAATAGAGAGATAAAGAAAGATTTTTATATTTTTCTGTATATAGGATGAGGAGATAGTCTAACTTAGGAATGATAATAATAAAAATTATATAAATAAAATAAATTAGAATATATTAATTATTTAATTTAGAAAAAAAAATTATATATATAATATAAAAAATATTCTAAATAAAACGATATCAGTCTTCTAACTCTGGAATGATATTTTATAATATTCTTAATAAAAATAATTTAAAATGACTAGAAAATTTGGTTTTAGATTAAGGTTTCGAATTTAATTTTTTAGTTAAAAAATAATCAAATAAGAAAACGATTTGCACATGTAATGAGCAAATAATATAATAAGAAAATTAACATTTCAATCGCTTTATAGCCTTTGTTGAGTCTTAGTAAAGTAGATCTGATCAAGTGAGAAAAAATAAAAGACCCAGTTAAAATAAAATTAACTTAAATAGGAAAAAAAAAGAGCCTAGATAGATAAATATACTATTAAAGTTAGGCCTAGGATAAATAAGCCAATTAGGAATAACCCCGCCTTATCATCTGACCAATTATAATATTCAGTATAAGTAAATCAATCAAAAGTTGCTAGTCAGGTTATCTGATCAATCATAAGGCTTTGTGCAAACTAAGTAATTAGAGGGCTCCAAATAGGTCGCCTGCCCAATAGCAAGAGATGACTTTACTATTGATATTCATTTCTTACTTTATTATTATGATTTCTGCAACCCTCACTTACTTAAAGAAAAGCCAGAGATAGGAGAGAGACCAAACCCAAGGAAGCTTGACAAGCTAAGTTTGGTAGGCCAAGGCTCGGAGGGGAAGAGAGGCAAGGCCCTACCGCCACCACCCCCCATCGGTAGGTAGCATCGCCGTTTGTATTGTGCATCGCCATTTGTATTGTGCCCACACTGCTGCCTATTAAGTCCCTTGGCCTCGGACTGCTCCTGTGCCTGCTGTCACCCTGCTTTGCCTAGTAGTCAATGGCATGTGGCGGCATTGAGCCAGCACTTAGCTCCTTGCATTCTCCACTTGCCCACACAATCGACCTGGGTCCCTACTGAATCACACTATTGCTACCAACTATTCATCGTTCGCCGACTATCAGCTCAATCGCTACCTCACCATTATTGGCTTGGCAAGTTGATCAAACCACATTATCGACACATTTGAGAAGGTACAGCCCGAATCTAATGCTTGTATAAGCTCAAAGAGACAAATAAAATCAAAGGAAAAACCCTAAAATATCTAAAAGGATCACACGATTGCATAGGCCTTAGACTTTCACACTCGACTTATTTTTATTTGTAATGGATAGGATGTTTCGAGTGAATCCTTTTAAAATTCTTTTCACTTTATATTTTTATTTATAATGTATGCAAAACTGATTTAAAATTTTAAATCACCATCAAATACAAATTATGAAATAATTCGAGTTAAATTAAATTTTCAGATACATCGGTTTTAACTTTAAATGTTATTCTCGTATGCCCGTTGATTCTCCAAAATCCAGATTTATTCCAATACAACTATGCGCCTCTGCATAATTCCGGCACCGAGCATTGAGAAAAGTAGGTGCAAGTGCGTTGTGAAACTGGTTAGACGGCGACGGAGAATGGTGCACACTCCCTCGATCAACGGAGTGATCAATGTAGGAGTTCAGCACTGTGAAAGAAGAGATAGCCATGATATTCGACGGTGTAATGGCTAGAATAGTAGATCCGACGGTGTGGAAGACTATTTTTATTATATATAATAAATAAATAAATAGATTAAATATATATAATGGTAGATATACGGTAACTATTTTTTATTGTTTATAAGACTGTTTGGTAAAAATTAAAATTATTTTTTTTTTTTCAAAAACTATGTAAATTGATAATACCAATCAAATTATATGGTATTCAAAGTCCAAGTATGACAGCGGTTAGGTGTGCCTAATCCGTACTTTATTCCACCCATTTGACGTCCATTACTCACTTTTGATTCCTTGCATATTTATTTGGGTAAAATGACTCGCTTTTATACTAATTTTATATGATTATCAAGAAATTTTGTCATCCAAATTTTATTTTAATTTTTTTAGTAAGTAAAATTATATTAAAATAAATAAAATTATAAAAATTATATTCTACATTCAAATATTTTACCGACTTAGAGATAGAACATATACGCTATACATATTCCAAGTGTTTTTCTAACTTGAAATTAGAACAAAGATATTGAGATATACCCCGATACTCATGAACAAATCATAAAAATATAGAAACTTTACACTCTATAAATCATGAACACGCCTTAATACAATTCAAACATTGCAAAAAATAGCAGCAACAGCACTATAGTTGCAAAATAGGAGGGCGTTTCTTCTTGCGCCTTTTAGATTTTTGGAGGCTAGAGTTGGAGCTTCCTCTGTCATAAAGAGGTGATACATCATCAGTAGGGAAGGGCAAAGGAATACCAAACGAACTCGAGGAACATCAAATTGCTTTCGCAGGTCTATAATGTTCATTCTCAGTTTGCCAATACTGATGCATGGCCTTGGTTCCTCACCAGGTGGGTCCGCTAGGACAATATGGTGAGAAGGGCCAAGAGTAGGAGAGCCTATAATCTCATCATGATAAGATAATCTGCCTAGAGCAGCCAATCAATCTTCATTTGTAATGGGTTGTATGGAACTGGGGGCTGCACATTTGCCAGGCTCGACAACCCAAGCATCCAAATTTTATTCTTGATTTTTTATTTTACACTTTTGCCAACAAATTTCGACACGCTTGTTAATATATATATATATACATATAAATTGATGATCTATGATTAAATTAATAGTTTCAGGATCTATGATAATGTAGATAGTAAATTGATGATGATTCTAAACATGGATCCCTTCTGTTAATTATGTCTCAACTTTACAAAATAATCTGCTATGTTAATTCAAAATTAATGTAGAAATGTCTGCCTTTTTAGCCATAATTTTTTGGCAATCGACTAAAATCTGTCGATTTTTGATCTGTTCGGATAAGGTTTGTAAAAAGAACCAAAGATGCAATTTTAAAATTTGTTTCAATCAAGACTTTATTGAAGGTTTGGTCTCAGGGTAATCGGCAAGCCGTGATATGCAACTTGAAAATTTATTATATGATACTTGATATCCCTAAAGGTTTGTTAAAAAAAACCCATGATGCAATTTCAAAAATTTTCGTTTTTATGTTAACATTGGTATTAAGTTTTAATGGGTCCGACAATTTTGTTGGCCATTCTAAGAAAGAGGCTAGCAGTTGGTGAAAAAAATTGAAACCTAAAAAGCTTTACGATAGGTCTAATAACAGCCAACATATAATAGCCGGTAGAAATAGGGAACAGTTAGGTTGCCAAGAAACATCTACGGCTCGGCCAATCATGGCACAGAGACCTTCCAACTAAACAGCGATAGCCTGACCAATACAAAAGGCATCAACACAGTAGACGTCAACCCTTGGTAGCCATGATTAACGCTTAGAGATGACAGTCACGCTCGTCTACCTGCAACAGAAAGGACACTGCCACTGCCAAATTGCTACAACTGCTAGGTGGCTCAACAAATCACCCGCTAGAATTGCATAACAAGTGTCGGCAAGGATCATTCATGGTCACACTGCCATCGCAATGTAACAACTGACACGTTAGCCACAATATCGTCGGGACAGATCGACGAATCCTGGCAAAACACAGGTCACGAACTTTGGTGCCAATGCTATCTATATGAAATATTATAAATACCATTCGTCATCACAGGAGAAGAAGGTCCTAAATTGACACACAAGAGCTCAAAAAAAACTGAACTCTCTTTCAATCTTATAGCTTTCTCTCTCTCTAATTCTCAAAGCTGTTTCCTATCGAGCACACCGCCGGAGCCTAACCCTCTGTCAGCTCTTGAAGTTGCTCTCTACCGAGGGCACTATCAAAGCCTAACCCTCTACCACTTCTCAGATCCGCTCCCCGTTAAGCGCATTATTAGAGCACAATTCTCTATAAACCTCACATTTTCCTACACAAGTATATTAACGCATTTTCTCATATATTTCTTGTATTTTTTATTTGTTGTGAAAGATTTCTCACTCAAATATAGGAGGATAAATTGAGGAGTAAATCCCGTCAGTTTTTAACCTTTTGCTTATTATTTGTAGTGCGTAGGATTCAGGATAATGGAAGAGAAGATCGGACCAGCTTGAGTTTAACCTGATGTGGAATGTTCAATGATTTTTTAGTCTGTATAATAATTTAAATGTAGGGACGTCTCAATTTTAATCCATTCATTCAAGAGAACGATTCATCTGTTGGGGGGTCTATGGTGATGACTAGTCCATCTAATGGAGTGAGGGGTGACTTCCATCAAGTTTCTCGGCTAGTTTGATAATATTTCTCCTCTAATAAGGATATTTGTGTGCATCTGTCTCAATTTCTATGTATTTCTTTCAATCTAATAAATCATGTTTATTTTTCTAATTTTCTGTCAAAAATGCTTGGTATTGGGGGCGTTTATGGAAAAGACTATATGCCAATTTTACATTAATTTTTTTACCGAATTAATATTTTTTAAATTTTGTTATTTATAATCAAAATAAATTAAAATATCTATATTATTACTTTTGAATAAAAATAGTTAACATTTCACTAATTAAGTAAGTCACATTAATTAATAAATAGATTTTACAGAGTTAATCAACAATATTTAGTCAGACCAATGGCAATTAATTGATTTCAAATCTTATGATAATATATAAATATTTTAAAAAATAAAAAATTAAATGAAAAATAATTTTTTTATATCAACTTTTGATTAAAAAAATTTATATATAATGACATTAAATATTTACATTAATTGAAAAAAAAGCATATATATTATTTTATCCCAACAATATCAACAATTTAAAAATATAGCTGTTATTAAATAAATAAATATATCTACTGTTGCTAATAATGTAAGTTATATCTAAAAAATGATATTTTTAATAATATGTCAATTTTAATAAAGATGATATTTTAAATTATTGTATCACCATTAGTTTAATTTTTCATTAAATTAGTAATCAATACTATTTGATAAAATATTGAACGATAATCTTAATATTATCATCAATAAATAATCTAAATAATGGTTAAAAGATAATATTTTTAATTTTTTATATTAATAAATATAACTATTTTTGAAATGTATAAAATATAACTCATATCAGTATGATGATTCATATAAAAATATTAGATAAATTAAATTTAAAAATATAAATAAATTTGACTATAAATTAGATCAAAAAATTATTATTTGATAAATAAGTAAATATTTATATATTTTTTTTGTAGGATAATAAAATAATAATTTATAATTATATATTTTTAAAATATTATTGTGAAAATATAATTTAAAAGCTATAAAAATTTTATTTTAATTTTTATAATTACCTTTTTAATATTTATTGAATTTTAAAAAATACACATACTTAAACATATTTATTAGTTTTTTATTTTATGAAAAAAATATCATAAAACAGTTTTTTTTTTTTTTTTTGCTTACTGAACATGACTTAGCATTACTCTTAAATAAAAACATTACAATAATATTATTATTTTTTACTTTTAATCATATTTTTCATTTCTTTATTCTTAATGTTTATTTTTCTAAATTCTATTATAATCTTCTAAAAAATAAAATTTTCTTATTCGTAAAAATCTTTAAATGGATGCCAGTTTTGGAATTTTTAAATAATTAATTCCACACAACTTTTCATAAATAATAAGATTTAAAATAAATTAAAGATTAATATCGAATTAGAAAAGAAATAAAAACTAATAACAAAACAAGATATAAATAAAGAAATTATTATAATTTTTATCAAATTACATTCTTCTGATCCACTTTGGCAATGAAGAAACTTTATGTGGAGAAGGGAATTGATTGCCATAATATAAAAGTTGAGAAATATTAAGTATTTCATCATCTATGTTCTTATTGTTGCGGCTACTAGTCTAAATTTAACTGAAGATGACTGGTCACTCCGTTTCTTTAACCCAAAACCTGCACAATATCAAAGAAAACAAGATAGTCAAAGGGCCAATGGAGTTAGATCCCTACAAGCTTTCCGACGCTCAAGTCAAACATGATCTTTTTTGAATAAAAAGGAAAGATTTTATTATTTTTCTTTCAAGTGAAATATTTCAGAAAGTGAGAGTAAGAGCCCCCAAAAGAAGTCCCCTTCCTTGGAGGATTACCTTCCCTTTATAAAAGGTCGCTTTCCGATTCATAACTGCTCCGATTTCATAGCTACTTCGGTTAAGCAAGTTTATCCGTTTTAACTTCTAGTTCGTTATTATACGTTTCATTCAAAATAAAACGTGAAAGTTATTGGGAGTTTTTCTAATCTCCCTTATGACGGTTATCTAAGTCATTCGGGTTAGGCTTTAATTAAATGGGCCCATATATTGAATCGCTCAGGTGATTATACCTATCACTTATAATTAATTTTTTTTAATGCATTTATAGAGATAATTTTTTTAATAGGTGATTATACCTATCACTTATAATTAATTTTTTTTAATGCATTTATAGAGATAATTTTTTTAAAAAAATTAGTTTATCTGTACACCCAATTCAAATATGATCAATGATAATCCAAATCGAATATTTAAACAAATACATATTAAAGTATGTTGCACAACAATGCAACAAATTCTGTCATAACTGTTCAGCAATTTATAAGATTTCAGAACTTTAACTAGCATCCATAGTTCAGAAAATTGCAGAATTCATGCACTGCTGTTCTGAAAAGTGTGATGGTAGATATAATCTCAACATTTTGATCATGATCTAGGCAGTGCTTTCACAAACCTATTCCAGAAAAGGATAATCAGTGTATCCGACAACCGGATCATGGGTATAGAACGTGGACCGGTCATACTGGTTCAGGGGCGCATCGAGCTTAAATCGTTTGACTAAGTCAGGATTAGCGAGGAAGATCCGGCCATAGGATACCAGATCGGTATCTCCATCAGCCACTGCTTCCATCCCCAGCTGCTTGGTGTAGCCGCCACTGCTCATGAAAGTGCCCTGATATGCGTGCCTGATCTTCTTCAACAGCTGAGCGCCTTCATCTTCACTGACTGGCTTCGGTTCGGGGGTCATGAATCTGGGTTGAATGCTGTGGATGTGAATGAGCTTGCCCCCGACATTTTCTTGGAACTTGTTCAGCCTCTCGACGATTGCCAGGCCAAGACCAAGAGGGTCGGTGTCGCGGGCATCGAGAAAATCAATTGCCGGTGAAATTCTCAGTGCAGTTCTCTCAACACCTATTGCCGAAACTATTGCCTGGACTATCTCCATTAAGAACCTGCATCTGTTTTCAAGGGATCCACCGTACTCGTCCGTTCGATCGTTGATCGTGTCCTTCAAGAATTGATCGATTATATAGCCCTGGGCTCCATGAATCTCAATACCATCAAAACCTGCAGAATATATTTTTTTCCCCAGTCTACCAGTATGTTATATTAGAAGTTCTAAGAGTTGAACTGGGCAAGAAAATCTGTATCTTGATTTTTCTTCTCCATAAGAAAACTCAGCTGACAGTTTTGAGACAACTCAAAACACTAATATGAAACATGAAGACTCAAATTGATCTCAAGACCTAATAATTTCATAACTTCACCATTATGTGTTGGCATATTATGAAACTGAGTTTGGTTGGTAGTCGGTATATTCTCTAATGTCATGAAGATCTGCATTAGATTTATGTCTGATGTTCGCTAATGCGCAACTCTCAATATTCACGGCTGCCTTGCGCCTGACCCATGTGCGAGTGCTTTTTCCAATATGTTCACGTTCGAGGTGTGCCCGAACCACGCACGAGCGTCATTTCCAGAATGCCCGTGCTCAAAGTGTACCCAATGTGCGCACAAGCGCTATTTCCAAATTAACCGTGCTCAACGTGCGCCCAAGGCACGCACAAGTGCCCTTTCCGGATTGCACGTGCTCAAAGTATGCTCAAGGCATGCACAAGCGCCGGAGCGAAGATCCATGCGGTTCTTACACGTGCCTGCTGAGCACCTGAGCAATGCGGACCAAATGCGGGCCTGACGCACGCCTAAGCGGCACTCGAGCGCTAGGGCACACATTTCCTAATTGCTGCATTTTTTGGCCTAATTTTGGACCCCCTCTATATATATCTACCTTCCACTTCTTATGAGGGAACTATTAGTGATTATATTGCTCACGATGGCTCCTCTAAAAGCTCTCTTTAAAGCTTGTATAAGTCTCGCTCTTGAGAAAACTCATCCTCGATCATTAAATTTCATTCCTAAAATTTTCTCACTACATCTACTTTATCCTACACACATTTTCTTGCCTGTTAACCTTCGTAAGACACGTGAGTAGCGTGAAAACTGGAATCCAGTGGTGTGTGAAAATCGTACGGCTCGTGAAGCAAGATTAATAAGAAGACCGGAAAGTGTTCAGGTTCAATTGCCGAAGGCAAATTCAAAGAGTTTCTTCATATGAGTCACAAGTTGAGAGTAAGTAGATTAGGTTAGTACATCTGTAGCACCCGATCTATAAGTTAACTTTTTTAGTGCATTATTTTTACTTATCGTAAAAATTCGAAGGGTTTTACTCGATAATTGTGATTATCGAAATTTCCCTTAATTACCAAAAATCCTGTCTTTGCTATTATGTTTATTATGTTTACTGTTTATATCCATTTAGATCTGAATATATTTTACGTGTATTATATATTCGTGTATAATTTTATTTCATGATTTGAAAAAGGATCGAAGTGAGTTGAGATTAGGGACTTCCTAGTTTATTTCAAAAAAATTAGATTGCAAGTGCCAATCAAAGACCGGCAACGAACAAAAACCTACCAATTAAACCATCATTTGGTAACATTTCTTAGTTTTTTTTATTAAAAATAAAAAAAACTCATCTTTGTAAAATCACACTTTGAGTATTTAACTTCAATTATCATAAACAATGCTGATACCTGCTCGAATGGCGTTTACTGCTCCTCTGCGAAATTCCTCAACCACCCCAGGTATTTCAGAGGTCTCCAGGGCTCGAGGTGGTGGGTATTCCGACATGGTATAATCTGGTAACACCAATTTCCACTGGCTTGAGATCGGCTTATTTGTTGATGAAACTGGCGATTTTCCGTCAGGCTGATACGCTATGCAAGGCAAATTCACAGAAAGTTTGAAAACAGTCAGGCAAACCAAAATGAGACAATCAAATTCTACAAATGTACGATGTAGTTTGGCTAGAACTCAGTTGAAGGAACCATTTCTTCATTGGTTCTCACAAAACAAATGAAATAATGGAGTTTATCAGAATCGACCTGGATGAGAAGCTCGACCAACGTGCCACAGTTGACAGAGGATAATACCACCTTTGGCATGAACAGCTTCTGTTACTTGTTTCCATGCTTCAACTTGTTCATCTGTGAAAATTCCAGGAACATGTGGATACCTGGCTCAGATGATAACTAATCAGATCATGGTTGATGCAAAACTTTGTGAAGTTGGAACGGAAGGATGATGATAGAAACATTTTGCAGGAAGCGGAATCTACTTGTTGAATAATTACACAAAATTATGCAAACCAACTTGATGTAAAGAACATAAGCAAATTACACAAATAAGATCTGATGATAACATTATTTAGTCATCTTTTCTTTCCTTGTTAACTCGGATTATTAGTTTCTTCTTTTGAGTAGACCTAGGATTCTGAGTTTCCGGATGAAGCAAAAGCAGGACTTCAAGTCACCTAATTTAAATAAATTTAGGGGTTTATATATAAAGAATTATACACGTATGTGGTTTTGAAAGACCAAGGATAGGGGCAAATACCAGTTGCTGGGGTAAGATCAAAATCGAATCAAGCATGAGAGTTTTGAGTAAGGGTTTATTTGGCATTGCCATTGAAATAGCATTCAAAAAAGCTAAAAACTAAACCTTTTCAGTATAAACTGATTGAGACTTTCTATAGATTGCCATGAGTTGTTCTAAAATTCAAATCCTCGTGGTAACGCTCCAAGAATATTGGCATAAGCAACAGATTATAATTTTTACCAAAAACCCAGTTAAGTCTCCATCACAATTCAGTGTGGATCTTAGTGGTCATCTCTCTCATCCCTTGATGCAACTCCGTAAATGTATTATAAAAGATGTTAATGAAATTAAGCATAAGAATTTTGACTAAGGGTCTATTGTGCATTACTGTTGAAACAGCTTTTAGAAAAAGTAAAAAATTAGAATTTTCTGATAAAAATGATTGAGGATTTATATAGATTGCCCCTTGTTTTCTTGCAAAATTCAAAACCTTTCCAAAAATAGTTAAAGAAGACTTTTGATGTAAGTCACAGAATATAATTTCTACCAAAAGTACTTTTAAAAATCAAATTCAAACACCCAATAAATCTCTTTCACAATTCTATGAATGTAAGCTCGTTCGAAAATGTTAGTGATAGGAAACTATACCCCACAAATGTAATAGAAATGATGCCTTTCCCGATCCTCTTGTAACAGGAAAGGTGCTTCTAAAGCCTGGACATTCCCATCCTGTATAGCCCCTCCCTCTAGATCGGTCATAGGCTCCAAGAAAACACCAACCGCTTCAAATCAAATGATCTGGAGTTAAAGATGCGAATTGCTATAACTAGGAGCCTTTGGTCATGTTTGTTTTGCCATCCCATGCCATTGGCGGCTCTTTTAAAGGGCGTGTTCGAATCATATTAGCATCAGGTCTGAGGGAGACAGTGACAAGCCCTGGGTACCACTTCAGAAAAAACCTAACCACAAGGGTCTGACCCAAGAGGAGCCATCTGCCCATTTTGTACAATTGTTTTTCTTAAACCAACCCCGCTGTCAGATGCATGAGAAAGCCAGGGGCCTCGGGCATGAGTCCCTGACAGCTGGAGTGACAAATCAACATTTTCTAGTAGGCAAGGATCACAAAATACCCATTTATTGGTAGGCAATCATGCCCACCGTGCCAGAAGATGCTGCCTGTAGCGTTGAAAAGATAAACCTTGGATGAGTGCGGATTGGACACAGTAGCAGCACCTAAGATGGATAATGGAGCAAACTAACCTCTGGATACTCAATCCATCAACCCCAAGTTGCATGGCCCAACAACTCTCTTACTCTGTTTATAAATGCAACCCCTCATTTTATTTGGGGTTCCCTGAATCAGACTCCGGAGAATAAAGAGGTCATTACTCTTTTGAATTTCACACTCACACTACTGGGGTTCGATCTGAATATACAACCCAATGCAACGAAACAAAACCCAAAGCTTCCCGTCAATTGTGAGCTATCAAACTCATGAGTATAAGAAACACAATAATGTATAACGATTTTTAATGTGAAAAACCCTCTTAAAAATGAGAGAGAAAAACTATGAAACGTTATGTCAGAACAAATCTATTATAGAAGTGCTGGTTACACAAATCGTATAAATATAAGGATTAAACGCCTTATAATAAATAAACCAAGCAATAATAAGTATAATAATAGAAATATGACCAGTAAAGATTTTTTTTGCAACTCCAAGAACAACTTACCCAAAATCAGCGGAGATTGCAACACGATTTGACACTTTATCGGATGCTCAAATCTTCATCTTCTTCCTTTTCTCTCTCTTTCTCTCCTTTTTCATTCAACTCATGAATGATTACTTGAATGCTTGATTGTTTGTCTCCAACATAAGAGTTAGACCTCTCTTTATATAGAATTTTCACCCTATGTTAATTAGAAAGAAAATATAATTTCCTAATTAATAATATCTTTAAATTAGAAAATAATCTCTTAAAATATTTCTTAATTAATGATATCTCAAAATTAGAAAATACTCTTATCAAAATCTTTCTTAATCAAAGAGAATCAAATCTCTTCTAATTTAAAAAGCCCATGATATCAGTACAATATCCATGTGATCTCGTTCGAACCATCAAATGACATATCAAATAGATATAGGTCAACATCGGAGTGACCCATAACCCAACACACACAACACGTAGACAATTTAACATATAAGCTAGGAACTTAGCACCAACCTGGAGAAGTGTAAGAGGATTATTATCCCCCAAGACATCATTTCCTGACCATCTGTATTAACCAGCTCAACCCCTTTACCAATGCTAGAAACAGTAGTCTCAAATCGGTTCAAAGGGGCAGGTACTTTTCTATCTGTCTTTTATTGGCTTTAGCTAATACCAACTTATATGCCGGATGAGTTTTTCAGAAAACACATCCCAAATCCTTTCACTGTTATTGTTTGTGGTGTACACGACTAGGAACTAAATTATCCAAATCGAGCTTCTTCCCGAGTAGCCTCTATTCCAGGTTATACCCTCGGTACATGTGTACACATCAAGTTCCATTCTTAGGAAGAGTGTTGCATGCCCAATTGATCCAGCCCAATGACCTCTCAAATTTGCACGGATAATGAGCTACTTGTGCTTTATATTATTTTTCGGGTTATTTGGTTTTGTAATCCAGCCACCGCCGAAGTTCTGCGATTACATCTAACTTTACTATACATGTCACTTAGGCAATATTCTTCACACGTGCACGTGCACTGCTGTTATTTTTATTTTTGTTTCCCTGCTATTGAGTTTGTTAGTATTCCTTTTATTTCTGTTTCCTCGTTCCCCTGCTGCTTTAGTTGTTCATACCCCTTCCCCTGTTTACCTGAAGGCTGTTATAAGCCCTGTTGGACCACGCATACCCATTACTATATAAAGTCCATCCTTGTGCTGGGCAGAAGGAATAGGAAATCATACTGTCTTCTTCTCCTTCTCGTCTCTACTCTCTATCTCCCTTGTTTTCTCCCTCGTCCTGTCCTCTCTATCTCTCTCCTCTTTTCCCTCTAATTTTCTCTTCTGCTAAACTCCCCCTTCCCCTACTCCTTCTCCAAATTCGCTTGTTGTTGCCGTTTGCAAGTGACAAAGCCGACGGTGCATGCATCATTAGTGCTCTCACTGAGACAAAGCAAAGAACATAGAGCTAACGACTGAAAAACAAGCACTCGACGCCCTCGAAGCTTCCATCGCCGAGCTTGCCAATGCGATGAAGGACTTTCGATGGGCTATCGACAGACTCTTCGCAAACACTTCCTCCATGGCTTACACCACGACACAAATCCAGTTTTCCCTGACTAAAATCAGGCAATCGCTCACAAGAATCGAGCGCAGATCTCTCTTGCTAGCGACCTCATCACCGTGTGTGACTGCTCCATCTAGTACCTTCCATCCGCCACCCATTATTTCCTCTGTGATTCAACAACCACAGTCCCACACCCCTCCCTTACTACCACATGAATCACTCGATTTCCAACTCACTACTAGAAGTCATGGCAGGGACACTAGCCCGTTTCCACCACAGAACAGATTTAGCACTCCCTCTTCGACATCCTTCTTCCCCTGAACTGCATCGACTGACAACCCCCTATTTTTTCTTCGCTTACAACTCCCTCACTGCTTCGCAGTCCCATCTTTGATACTTTATCTCAACCTCCGTCACAAATCCTACCATTCGCAAACTTCTCTTTCCCTCCAACTCCTTCATAGATCATGACTTTAACCCTTGCCAAAATTTCCACTCTTATTGTGGAGCCAACGACACTACGCGATGAAGAAATTGTGGACTCCTGGGACTTGTCCAACAATTTCGTACTTACAGGTAAGGACCAAGACAAAACTCCTACACTTGTTTCTGTGCAAATGTTGCAAGAGTTGAACAACTCGGTGAGTATTTCAACTCTAACAACTGATTTCTCTTATAAGCTTGATGAAGATACTATCAGTGATAGTACATATGAGAGGGATGGTACTATCATGCACATGAAGCAGTCTAAGGTGCTGCAATTCAAGCTTATTTTGAATGACTTCGTTTTGTTATTCAAGTATTGACGAAGAAAAGGTGACTCTCTTTTGCGTGATTTCTCTACGTTTGGTCAACCGGCTCTCCTAAAATTGGTATTTCAAATTTTGGATAAGTTTCTACCGACGTTGGGTTGCTATCCTGTTGTTGGGTCAAAGAAAGATAACCGCAACTTGATCTTATTTGTCCCTTACATAAATGTTTCTTCCAGTGACATGAGGTTTGGAAAGATTGACCATAAAGTTCTTCGATACTTCACCTTTGGTGCAGGGATTGTTTTGAATCCCATGATTGCCGTGTTTGGTGAGATGGTTGAACAGGACAAGGTTGTGGCCTGTGTTGGTAAATTCCTCTCCACTCCTCTGCAAGATTCCATTCTCCTGGAGGATTATCAATTGGTAGAGGAGCTAGCCAATTTTAGCAGGAAGAGGATTCCTGAACGAGTTGAACATGCCAGAGGAGCCAGTGCTACATATGTTTTTGAGGTTATGCATGATGATTCCTCCATCACCTGCTTCGATTTCTTACGGGCTCCTAGTTTCTCAGCTCCTATGATTATCCGATTCTCTATTGCAGTTGCTAAAGATTCACCTTCTGGCAGGGGTCTATTTAATTGGCTAACTGGAGAGAAGTCTAATTCACTTCCTCCACTAGAATTCCCAATCGAAGGCGTCAACCTCCCACATCCATTACGTGATTACATTGTTCTGAGCAAGACAAAGATAACCACTCTTCCTAATGGTGTTAAAATAGCTTCTGCAATGTCACCTAATCTTGCCACCTCAATAGGGTTATTTGCTAATTGTGGTTCTATTTACGGGACACCTATCAATTGTGGGGCAACATACTTATTGGAACGGATGACTTTCAAGAGCACCTCTAACTGAAGCCACTTGCGCATAGTTAGAGAAGTGGAGGCAATTGGTGGAAGCGTGAATGCCTCAGCATTTAGGGAGCAAATGTGTTATTCGTTTGATGCTTTGAAGACATATGTTCCACAAATGGTCGAGTTGCTTGTTGATTTTGTAAGAAACCCTGTGTTTTTGGACTGGGTAGTGAATGAACAGCAGCAAAAAGAGAGAGCAGAGCTTGGGGAGATTTCCAACAATCCCCAAGGTTTACCCCTCGAGGCACTTCACTCGACTGGTTATTTGGGTGCATTAGCCAATCCTCTATTGGCTTCTGAAGCAGCTTTGAGCAGATTAACTGACATCATTTTGGAGGAGTTTGTCATGAAAATTACGCTGCCCCTAGGATGGTCCTTGCCGCATCTGGGGTTGAACATGAAGAGCTTTTATCAATTGCGAAGACACTTCTTTTTGACCTTTTAAATGCTCCCCGGCCCGAGGAGCCAAAATCTGTATATGTTGGGGGAGGTTACCACTGCCACGCTGATGCAGATAATACTCATGTTGCTCTGGCTTTTAAGATTTCCAGTGGTTGGAGAAATTAGAAAGAATCTATCCTTGCATCTGGTCTTCAGATGCTAATGGGTAGTGGAGGCTCCTCCTCTGCTAGGGTCCTGGAAAAGGCATGCATTCAAGGCTATATCGTCGCATCCTCAAAGAGCATTAGCAAATTCAGTCATTTTCAGCATTCAATAGCATATATAACCCTACTGGGATCGTTGGTATACATGCTTCCACGAGCACTGATTATGTGGGAAAGACTATCTTTTTAGCTATAGGAGAACTCATTTCTGTAGCAACTCCTGGACAAGTTCATCAGGTAGAGCTCAACCGTGCCAAAGAGGCCACCAAATCTACCATTTTGATGAACTTGGAGCCGAGGGTGGTTGCCTTTGAGGATATAGGGAGGCAGATTTTGACATATGGAGAAAGGAAGCATTTGGATGACTTACTGAAGGCTGAGGACGCTATCCTCATTTCAGTTGAAGAAAGTAGCGGCTAGGTTAAGTGGGAAGAGCTTTTGGTGGAAGTGACATGGTTGGTAGCATTTCCAAGAGAGCTACAAGACGCCTTATGCCAAATTTATTCTCCACCTACTTGCCTAATGGCCATCTCAACCGGACGCCTTAGCTAGATGGAAGGCGGCAACAATGCTTCATTATGATTTTTCCTTATTCAATCTTGAGGACAAGGTTCTCATGATGGAGAGGGTAATGTTACATGCCCAATTGATACAACCCAACGACCTCTCAAATTCTGCACGGATAATGAGCTACTTGTACTTTATATTATTTTTTGGGTTATTCGGTTCTGCTATCCAGCCACTGCCGAAATTCTGCGATTACATCTAACTTTGCTATACACTTCACTTACGCAATACTCTCCACACGTGCACGTGCACTGCTGTTATTTCTGTTTCCCTGCTGTTGAGTTTGTTAATATTCATTTTATTTCTGTTTCCTCGTTCCCCTGATGCTTCGGTTGTTAATACCCCTACCCCTGTTTTCTTGAAGGCTGTTACGAGCCCCGTTGGGCCACACATACCCATTACTATATAAAGCCCATCCTTGTGCTGGGCAGAAGGAATAGGAAAGCATACTGTCTTCTTCTCCTTCTCATCTCTACTCTCTGTCACCCTCGTTTTCTCCCTCGTCTTGTCCTCTCTATCTCTCTCTCCTCTTTTCCCTCTAATTTTCTCCTCTGCTAAACTCCCTCTTCCCCTTCTTCTCTGAATTAACCTGTTGTTGCCATTATGCAGGTGACAAAGACGATGATGCATGCATCAAAGAGTGGACCATGTTAAAGTTCTGCTGTCTTTTGTCTTGCCTATACTTGGGTGAGTGTTTTAGTTTTCCATAGAGCATGCTCAAATAATTGGCCAAATGAAAGCATGGAAATCAGCAAGAAAAAAAAGAGTAAAATAGAAAAAGGAAGTAACCCATCGCCGGTCTTGGAGACGATTGTGCCTTCAGTAATCAGTAATCCACCCTCTGTAGTTCTCTGCTCATAGTATTTGGCCAGTGCTTCATTTGGCAAGTTATCAATCGCTCTACATCTGGTCATCGGCGCCAGTACAATCCTGCCCACATTACACACCCACTTCAGTGTAAAATGTGAAAAATTTTCACAGTATAAAATTCAAAATAATATTTTCTATTTTTAAAAATTTTTTAATACTATTCTCAACTTTATTTTTCTCAATTCGTTTCACAGCTACTTTAATAGGATATTCATTCTGAAAAAAAATTAAGCTAAATTGATCACGATAATTGTATGGTCATACACAATTGCAGATATGATACCAAAAAAAAATTAAGTGTAAAATTTTTAAAATAATTGGTAATTGGAGAAAAAGGAAAAAAAGTAAAAAGAAGATAAATAGAAATAGGTGAAAATGCAGCATATTATTATTATTATTATTAGAAAAAAAATAATTATTTTATTTTATTTCATTTCATCTAGTTCCCTTAATTTCCTTCTAAACAAAGCCTAAATTTTCAGTAAACCTTAGATATATTTGTTTCGACGAATAATTTTTTTCCCCGTGAGGTATTCATTATTCCCCCTTTTGGTTTGTGTTATTTATTGAGTTTGGTCACTCCCTTGTGGATGCGTAACAAACGGAGACGTCAACGGAGATCGCACAAGGTTTATACGGAGTGCTGCAAATAGGTTGTGGCAGAAGAGTCGAGGACTTTTGCAGAAATAAGGCCCGAGGACTTTATGCAACAGAAGGCCCGAGGACTTGAGGAGGAATTCAGGAGTAGATTTCCGGTGTGGCCAATTTGTTGGAAAGAAAACAAATTGGCCGGTTGGCAAAATAGACTGTCAACCCATTGACCGGCTGGGAAGGCAAAGTGGCCGGTCAACACAGGTTGACTGGCTGAAGGTGCGCAGAATTTGCCAGTTGCGCGGGATTTACTGGTATGAACGAATTTACCGGTATGGCAAATTAACCGGTATGGAAAAATGAGTGGTATGTCAGGATTTACCGGTATGCAACAGTGCCAGGTTTGGGGCAAAATAGCGGTTGTGCTATTTTGCCCGGTTGGGCCATTTTGCCTGGTTGGAGCATTTTGGTCAGTTGCAATTTGACCAGTTGTGAAAAGGACTGTTTGTATAGGAATGACAGCAGGAGGACAACCAGCCAGTCACTAGGAGGTTAACCGGCTGAGTCTGTGTAGTAGAGTTGGTGGCAGGCTTCCAGAGCTAGTAGTTGACTTTTAGGGCACGCGTCTGTGCAGTGCAGTGCAGAGCATACGCTATTTTGCAGGGCATGTGTCTACAGAAAGCTCGGGAATTGGTGAAAACGTGGCACAAATCATCTGCAAGATCTGCCAGGCAAGCAGATAGAGATTTGGAGCCAGGATCGTTCTAAAAGGTGCCAGGAGCTTCAAGCAAGGTGTCTGAAATCACCAGGGTGTGTCAAGCCATGTTGTGAGAAATCACCAGAGACGTTGTGAAACGAAAGTTACCGTTTTACCACACTCGTAAAATATCTGTGAGTAGAAGCACCACTGTGAGAAGGAGAGAAGAAAAACAGAGAGGTAAGAGGAAAGGAGAGTTTCTTTATTCTGGATGATTGTTTTTCTTGTTCTCAATTCTCAGGGGGCTTGTGTAGCCAAGGTGAGTAGCTGTTATTATGTCTTGGGGTTTTTGTAACCGATTTTACATAGTGATAGTTTTTCGGAGTTTGTCCCATGATTTTTCTTCTTAATTGAGAAAGATTTTCATATTAAAAATGTTGTGCTTCTCCTTTGTGTTGCCTGTGTGCTTACATTAATAGTGACTGACAGTCAACGGAGGGGTTCGAGTTTTCGCTGCACCGAATTGAGTGGATCCAGGTTATTCGAACCCCTACATTATTATCCCTTGTTAGCGGAGAAGAGGTCTTTTGTACCGAGTAAATCAGGTTCATTTCACTGTGAGTGAGTCCGTCGCCACCAAAATCACTCCTATCAACTATTGCTCCGACGTTTACCACCTCCTAACAGCCCAAAACATCAATGTCTACGACTTCCACTCATCGGAGTCACGGCATCAAGGCTTGGGCTATCCAAGAGGTACCCCTCCCCGCCTGGAAAAAATATAAATCGCGATCCAAACAAACGGAGCCAAAGTTTCAGATGAGGAAAGACAGACGACAAAAGGAAATTTCATAAACTAAAAGAACGTCATCTAGATCGAAGAACGAATGCACATCATTTGATTCTGATTTTTTGTCTGCCTTGCGTGCAGAAATTAAAACGGTGAGAACTAAAATCAATTACCTGTGGGAGAGATTGAACTTGCCGAGCTTATAAGGACTGAAGAGATCTGCGGATTCCTCATTCGCTATCTGAGAAGTGAAGGCTCTGATTCTCTGAGACGACGTCAAAGCCGAAGGAATTGAATTTGATAGAACCCTGAGACGAAAGAGCGAAGATGCGCGAGGGCCGTACATAGCTCCGGCAGAGAAACGGGGAAAGCAGGAGTCCTCGTATTGGCTGGTTCAACCATTTATATTCCTTGGTTCTTTTCTTCGGATCCGGGGGGCATCCTTCTCCCCTATGGAGAAGGACGCTCCTTCTCCCTCTATCAGCCGTCGGATTAAAAAATTCGACGGCTCCTATTTTCTTATCATAAAAAACATAAGTTTTTTATTTTTTATTTTTTTTAAATATTTTTTTTTACTTTTGATTATAAAAACATACATTTTAATATTTTTTATTTTTAAATTTAACAATATTTTTTTAAAAAAATGGGAGCCGTCGGATTTTAATCCGACGGCTAATGGAAGGAGAAGGACCCCCCTGAATTCCTTTTCTTCGGGGGTAGGTTTGGAATTTCGTCGTATTTGTTGTGATATTATTTTATTTTTAATTTTATTTTTATAGAGAGTTTTTTTAAATAAAATAAAATAAATTTTTATATACAAATAATAAGTTATAAATAATTGTAAGTGACTGAAATATTTAATATTATTTTTTACAAGTCCTGCATGTGTAATATCATATAAATATAGATAATATTTAAAAATTATCAATTTTATTTTCTTTTTTTTATTTTTTTAATCGTTCATGTGTAAATGACCATATGGTGCTCCCACTCTCCCAATACTAAAGGAAAAGAGAGGGTCTGTCCGTGGGTATTTTTTTATTTATTTAATAAATAAAAATTAATTTTAAAAAATAATTAAAAATATAAAATAGTATGTCTTTTTAACTTTTTCTTTATAATATTACTATTTACATATTTAATAACCCAAGTTTGTAATGATTTCTTCACAAAATAAATAGCAAGTATTTCTCTGAAAATAGGTTTAAATGGGAATATTTCAGGTTTTATTAATTTATGATGTTAGATAATATATAAATGATTTTTAATTAATAAGATATATTCTCATAATATATCTCACCAATATATTAGATCAAACATATATCTTAAATAATTTTAACAATTAAAAGTGCTAAATAATATAAATATTTTGATGTATATATATATATTTTTTAAAAATAATATTTATTTTATACTTATAACATATCTATAATTATTCTCTTTATATATGGCCTATTATAATTCAAAAATAAATAAAACAGATCTCACATATAGAGATAATAATTACAGCCAAATTATAAAAATAAAAATAAAATAATTAACAACAATCAATATCTTTAATTATTTTGGTGCACATCAAAAAAAATAAATCAGCACACAAATAGACCTACGTTGGTTAATATTTGTAACCGTCGATGCTAATGAAAATATATTTAACAATATTTTTGATATTGTTATTTTTTGATATTTTTAAATATTATCGATTCATTATTTATTTAGAGGTGGTGATACTTTTGAGGACAAAGTTGGGGCATTCATCGGCGAATGACAAACGGCGGTGGTTTCCGGCGTTGTCGATAGGGTTACTCGGTTGGCGCATTAACGACGATAATTTTATTATTTATGGTTAAAAACTTTATTTAATTAATATTAATGATCAACAATGCGCAATTGATTAGTTTATGAAAAAGATAAATATTTAGAATATATTTTAGCTATTTTTATGACATTAATGAACAGTATAATATTATCTATTTATCCATTTTTATATAATTTAAATATAGTTAAATAAATTAAATATCTCATTATTAAAAATGTTTAAAAATTAGTTAAATAATTTGAAGATTAACTTTCTGCTTAAAATTATAAAAAATAATATCTAATATGTCATAAAATATCACAAAATATTAAAAAAATATTTTTTAATAAGTATTGTTTATCATTTAAACATAACCTTAAAAAAAAAAAAAATCAACACAATTGTAAAGTGGTTGAGAAGTGTGAGCACGTGGAATGAAAGCATTCCACCCGTCGGTCCATACAAATAAACAAAAGTAATATTATATAATTATTTTTAAACCATATTTAATAATTAAATTTGATGTGATATTTATATTGTTACTTATTTTATGTAAATATTAGAATATAAATAACTGTTGGGTGATATTTCATTCAGATGTCTAATTTAGATCGGGTAATATTTTATTTAATAATTGTTAAATTATTTATTAAATCTTAACTTATTTTAACTAAAATTGGGTAATAAATTGACATTTTATTACTTATGCTCTGTCCTAATTGACCGGACGTACTTATTCATTTTTTATTATCTTGAGACTATTAATCATAGCTCATTGGGATGATAAATTTGATCAGCTCAATTGATATTTGATTAGTCTAGTATGAATATGGGACGGCTTGGAATAAGATCCAACCTGCCTAGGGGTCCAATTGGGTGGCGAGACTCAAAGAGTGTCATGCGAAGCCCAATACCGCAAAGTGGATCTTGGGCCAGACAGGTGGCACCCAAGCCCATCCGATAGCTTTTGACATGCATCCAATCACAGTCTACATGCGCTTCCCCCATCTACAGCAGCAAACTTCCAACACAAAGACGCAGGCCCAAAAAATGCTAGCCATTGGACAACGCGCTCAACTTTAGCAGGTCGCCGTGAGCATCGACTGGCAGCGGCTCAACAAATCCTAACAAAAAGTAGCCAATCTCGTGTCGGTCATGTCCGATAACGGTCTCCTCGCCACTACAATATGACACCTGACACTGATGGTTACTGTCAGTATTCAGCAGGTAGCAAACCTAAGTAAGACATCTATTATTGGCTCCAATGCCCAAAGCTTCCACCACGGAACTCTATAAATACTCTTCTCCTTCGCTGGAGAAATGAGAGGTTATTCAAGCTAAATTTTGAATACAAAACTCGAGCCAAAACTCACAAAAAGTGAAGAGAGAATCCAACTATCTTTTCTCCAAAAACGGTCGCTCCCATCAAGCAACTGTAATAAGCCACTCACTGAAGTGTACAATGGGAACCCAAGCTTCCTCTAATGCATACTAGCACCCCTTGCATACGAATATCATTGTAATCTATATTTCGTTTAACTTCTCACCCTTTCATTTTTCTATTATCTTAGAAAGATTATTAATTTGAACATCGGAGGATAAATCGAAGAGTAAGTTTCGTCAATTCTCTGACCTCTTGTCAAATGTTTGTGGTGCACAGGGCCCAAATTGAGAGACTCAGAGACCAGACCAGTTCGAGTTCAACCTGACATAAGGAATCTGAAGATTTTTTAATCCGTATATTAACTTGGACCTGAAGACGTATCAATACTATACCCAATATATGAATTTTTTGACTCATAATTTATAAAATATTATTGTAAATTTATAAATTAGGTAAATATAAAATTAATTTATAAACAATAAAATTACATTAATTAAATAATAATTCTAGGGAAATCAAACTCTGTACTCCTACTCCAACACCTCATGTATCTTATTTTTTTTAACTGATATTGGTATATTTATTTTATAATCGGTTTATAAATAGAAAGTATAAGAATTCATAATAATAAAGATAGAAATAGTGATAAACTAATTCCCATTCAAAATAATTCAATTATGGAGGATACTATAAGTTTTTAAACTCAGCATTAGAACTTGGAAGAGTTATGCTCAAAAACACTTTGGAATCCGTCTCTGAATATTAGATATTTTTAGAGTAAAAGTAATAAATATTTTAATATGTATGACTTTCTGAATAAATATGATAGTTTAGATAGATATATCTCTTTAAAAATATTAAGAATTATTATATCATTAATAATATGAAAAAATATATAATTATTTAAGATAGATATACCATTTCGTTCTATTCTGTATGAAAGTTGTATTAGCAGTTGATTTTTAAAGAGAATGAAAGCACAATAAAATTTACGAGAGAAAGATAATCTTAATATCGGACCATCTTAATAATTTTTACTATAGGATTTGTGTTACCGATTCAAATCTTATCACTGTTTATCATTATTGTGGTTCGACATTATTACAATTTGTGTTTATCACTCACCCTTCTTTTGGTTCAATCGCATAAATTAGAAAATGTAATAATAATGATAATATCTGTTTATAGTTTAAGGAGGTAACCTAAATTAGAAAAGATAATAATAATAATTATATAAATAATCTAAATTAAAATATGTTAACCCGCTAATTTAAAAAATATATTATATAATATTTTTAATATTTCCTATCAAACTCAAGACAATATCAAAGATACAAATTTAGGTTTGGAAGCCAAATCAAAATGGCGATCGGGAGGATGAGATAATGAGACATAAAATATTAATTAATTTTGATATGTTTTGTGTGCGTTCATGAAAAATATCATTATAAGTAATTTGGATAGTATTATAATCATTATAATAAATAGGAATGCCGCTTGATTGAAAAACACTGATATCATGTAAAAATCAATGAAATAAGAAGAAGCTTAGATATAGTATTAATAAAAGTATGATATTCAATTTCAGTGTTAGATCACAGCAAGTAACAGATAAGGCAAAGTAATTTCTAGAATTAAAAACTTGGGATGATGGACTTGCAATGATGCGGCATTGGAAGAATGGTGAACAATAAACGATGATTTGCAATAATGTTGAATTGCAAGAACGATAAAACATTGGTTGATAATAGTATTTGTCAATAGGAACCACTAGAAGATAAACAACCAAGGACAAAAATTAAAAACTCTACATGTGTAATATAGGTTTGAGTATTTTTAATGAACCTATTTCTGATTTGAGTATTTTTAATGAACCTATTTCTGATACCAAGTAACAATATGAAGAGAGAGAAAAAAAATTTTATTTTTGTATTTATATATATAACTGTATAATTAATTATCCTTTCATATGGTAAGAAGATAGTCTAACTTAGAAATTGTAATTAGAATATATTAATTATCTAATTTAAAAATAATATTATATATATCTTAATACAAATAAGTAATCTAAATTAAAAGAATAATAATTTTCTAATTTAAACATAATATTTCATAATATTCTTAGTAAAAATAATTTAAAATGATTAGATAATTTGGTTTTGGTCTGAGATTTTGGATTTAATTTTTTTACATAAAAAACAATCAAACAAGTATTTATTATACTATCGAAATAATTCAAATGAACACATTTATACTTATAAGGAGTAAATAATATATTTAAAAAATTAATATTTTAACATGCCTCAAAGCCGTTGTTGGGTTCCATTAAAGTGGACCTGACCAGGATAAGAAGGCATGAAGACTCGGATAAAAATAAATAAATAACTTGGATATGAAAAAAAAATTAAAGGCCTGAATAGATAAATAGACGACTAAAAGTGAGCCTAAAATAAATGGGTTAATTAGATTATTCTTGTCTATATCATCATCAAGCTAATCACAAAACTCCGTACAGGCAAATCAATCAAGAGTTGCCACTTGGGTTACCTAACCAATTGCGAGCCTCTATGCAGACTAACTGATCAGGAGGTTACAATTGCATTGCCCATTCAATAGTAGGAGATGACTTCACCATTAAAATTTTTTCGTTATTACACTACTAGGATTTCTCCAACCTCATTTTATTTAAAGAAAGATCGGAAACCGAAGAAAGACCAAATATAACGAAACTTGACAAGCTAAGTTTGGTAGGCCAAGCCCAAGGGGAGAGAGTGGAGGTGGTTGCTCGAGCAAGACCCCAGCATCGCCGCCCGTCTGTTGGTAGCACCACCGCTTGCATTGTGCCCACATTGCTGCCTATTACGTCCCTTCACTTGGGACAGCTTTCGTGCCTATTGCCACCCCACTTTGTCTACTAGTCAATGGCACAAGGTGGCATCGAGCTAGCACTTAGCTCCTTGCGTCTTTCACTCTCCCATGCAGCCCACCTAGGTTCCTACCGAATTATACTATTATTGTCAACTCTTCGACATTTCTCAAACCATGAGCTCGGTAGCTGCCTTGTTAGCGGCCTGGCAATATATTCAAGCCACTTTTATTCTCCCACTTGGATAGGCACAACCCAGATCTAATACTTATATAGACTCAGAGAGACATATGAAATTGGTGGTAAAACCATAACATCTTCCAAAGGATTATATAATTTGGGTAAGTCTTAACATTTACACTTGACTTATTTTTATTTCTAATGGATAAGGTTTCTTGAGAGAATCCTTTTAGGGTTCCTTTCACTTTATGTTTTTATTTGTAATGTATAAAAAATCGATATAAAACTTTAGCGCACTCGAATATGAATTATTAAATAATTCAAGTTAAATTAATTTTTAAGATACCTATCAGTTTTAACTTCAAACATTTGATACTCACATATCCGTTGATTCTCCAAAGTCCGGATTTATTCCAACACAACTTTACCATCCAGTGTTGAGAAAAGTTGCTCCAAGTGCATTGTGAAAGGGAATAGACCGTGATGGAGATTGTCGAGAGAGGTGCGCAGTCCCTCGATCAACAGAGTGATCGATGTGGGGGTTCGGTGCATGTGAAAGAAGAGATAGCCATGACATTCGATGGTCTCATGGCTGAAAGAGCAAATTTGACCGTGTGGAAGACTCAAAAAGCATAAGAAGATATGTGCCCATACAATTATATTCCAAAAAGCCAAGAGTTTCTAGGTTAATTTGGGGGGAAAGGCTATCAGGTTGACCCAAATATTAAAATTAAAAAATTAGATATTATAAATGACAATATTATATCAAAAAATTTAAATAAATATTTAATTTTTATTATTTGTCTATCTAATTTTTAATTTTAATAATTAAATGAACATGAGAATGTTTTCATTAAAATGTCATATATATATATATATATATATATATATATATATATATATATAAAATGAGTAACCTAACATTTTACTTATCATTGCTATTAAATAAATAAATATAAATATATATATATATATATATTAAATATATTATGATAGGTATACAATAAGCATTCTTTATTGTTTAGAAGACTGTCTAGTAAAAATTAAATTTATCATTTTTTTAAAAACTATATAAATTTGATATGTCCCTAAATTCGAATTATTGTGTAGGTTATAGAGCTATTTGATCTTCCGCGTTGGGTCAAAGTGGAGCCGATCCAGTCCCCATCACTTTGAACTTGAACCCTACATAATACAACTAAAAAAAAGATGTTAAATGATTGTTGAAATTCACTTTCCAATATATCCTTCGACGTTTAAATCAGATAATTTTTTACAAAAATAGAAATATACAAAGATATAAGAAGATGTATGGATATATGTAACGAAAAATTGAGTACATGTGTACGCCCGATTGGGGGCAGCTTAAAGGTGTGTCCAATTGAGAGGCGACTTATGAGATAGAGGACAGGAGTAAGGCTCCTACATGGAAGGCAGGTCACCTGAATAGATAGCCTTCTGGATAGAGGATAGGCATCCTGAATGGAGAGTGGCTCTTGGGCGGAGGACGACTCCTGGACGGAGGGTGGCTCCGGGATGAATGACCTCCTAAATAGAGGGTAGGACAACCTGAATGGAGGGTTGGCCTCCTAGATGGAATTTGTAATGTCTTTTTTTCTCCTCCCTTTCACTTGTAAGAGTAAACGGATATTTATAGCATTTAGGCCGTTCGACGCCAAGGCTGGCGGACAATTGTCCATGCGTGTTTGACAAGTTACCACAGGGATCGTGGGGATCGATTATGGAAACCATCTTGAGTTAAGAGGATTCTTTCCTTATTTGACGTGATTATAGGGGGTGTATGTTATGACAATTGTCACTTTAGGAGAGATTGTACAAATCATAGGAGAATATTTTCGGAATATCTGTTAGGCTAGTACTGACTAATTATAACAAATTTTCTTAACGAGTGGAAAAATGATTATAGATCATCCTGATGGGACCATTCATAGCAGGCTGTTGGGCTACCCAATGTCTCGTCAAGTGATCCTAAACTGTGCGATCTCGGACCTTGAGTTACGGGGGCCTTCTCTTAGGTTGTAACTTTTGGACGACTTTTTCACCGTTCGTCACTTCATTTGAGTAAGTTCATGGGTGATGAACCCATCAAAATTGATATTACCAATCAAATTATAAATATTCAAAGTCCAAAGTGTGATAGCCATTATGTGTGCCTAATTCGTAAACCCTGCCCCCCATTTAATATCCATTACTCACTTTTGACTACTTGTATATACATTTGGGTAAAAGGACTCACTTTTATTTTAATTTTATATGATTATAATTGAATTTTGTCGTCAAAATTCTATTCTTAATTTTTTATTTTACACTTCAACCCAAAAATTTTGACACGTTTTTTATTATATATAAATATAAAGATAAATATAAATATTTAAAAAAAAACTAATAAATAAAAGAACAATTATAGCAATGAGCCCAGTAATACATTCAGCCGGTTTAGTGATAGGCCCAACCATCAGCATCCCCTAGAGGGAGGAGCCTTCTTGAAGCACCTCATCGATGAGGGCCAGCGGACGTTCAAGGAAGTCGAGGCCATAACAAGAGCTTATATAGTAGCCCAAAAAGCTAACAATACAAAGAAATCTGACCGAGGGGAGAATTTTCACCCGACGATGGTGGAATGAAAGAGAAATAATGGGGACCATCAAGTTTTCCAAGGGTCGAGAAAAACATCAACTTGGTTAAGGAGGCCTGAAACGCAGCAAGACTGCGCGCAGCGGTGCACCAACATGGAGTCGCCCAATACCGCAATAAGGAGGTGAAGGCGCGTCAATTTGAAGTGGGGGGACTAGTGATAAAGGCCCGAGGGCTTGGAGCCGGATCCCAAGAGGCCCATGAGGTTGATTTGACCCAATGGATTAAATTAGCTCTAGAGGCCTAAGGATTTAGACCAACGTCCTAAGAGACCAGCGTGACTGATTTGACTTGAGAGGCTAAATTGGCTCAAGAGGTCCGAGGACTAAGATCCACATCTCAAGAGGCCCAAGGAACCGATTTGGCCTGAGAGGATAAATTAGCATTGGAGGTCCGATAACTTAGGCCCTCGTCCAAAGAAGGCAGACTTATCTCTCAAACATGGAACGCCTCTCGCCTCAGAAAATACTGTCAATAAATGCATCATTTGGTAAAGAAGGCCAAGTAATGTTAAACGCATTATTCGGAGTGCCTGTAGCACGTTTTATTAATACAGTAAAATCCTTTTTACACAATTACTGTTTTGCATTCATTCCGAGTGTTTGTATGTCATTTCATAAATATACAAGACCTAAGCTGCCTTTAAATCAAATAAATAGGATTCCTCTCACTTGCTTTTAAAACTCAATTGTGACCGAGTGGTCCAAGAGGTCGAACTCAAAACTCGATTGTCCCTATGAGAATCTTAACTGTTCAAAGCACCGATGGCAAGCGTGCAATATTGGTCACTGATGATTGTAGAACCGTGGAGTCCAAGGCAAGCCGAACCACGTTCTCATTTTCTATATGCATCTCGTCCTTCATAGAGGGGTTAGACTTTTTCTTTCAAATTCTCTCCGGAGTCCACTCTTCAAATTCTAGCGGTGATCCACCTTTGAAGCACAGAAGTCTCAAGAGTCGATTGATCGATAGATCAGGATCCCTCGTTTGGATCCTCCTTGGAGCATTTGGTGATTCAATCTCTAATAAACTACCGATCCCAACTATAGAGAATTAGATGCCTTAATGGCTAGCTTTCGCAGTATTATCCTCCATTTATAAGCTGCTCCCAATCGAACACACTTCATCCTTTAAACCACTTTCAATCGAGTGCACATTACTCCCAAAGCTACTCCCAATTAAGCACAAATCACTCTCTAAATCGCCCGCAATCGAGTGCATTTCATTCTCAAAGTCGCTTACTTACTAAGCGTACTACTGAAGAATGCCATCCATTGCTCAAAATCACTCACCTACTGAGCGCAATACCAGAGTATAGTCATCCATCTCTCAAAGCCACTTCTCAGTCGAGCGCATTTTATTTTCAAAGTCGCTCCTTAATCAAGCTTACCCTCTAGAGCACAGCTTACTATCTCTCAAAACCACTACCCCAATCGAGTGCATTTCACTCTCCAAGTAGCCCCCAAACGAGCGCACCTCTCTCTCATTTGCTCCCAATCAAGTATACTTTATTCTTAAAGTCGCTCACCTGCTGAGCGCACTACCAGAGTGCAGTTATCTAACCAACACTCAATCTCTTTATACATGCATATACGCACTATCTTCTCATCCTCCCATCTTTCTATCCAACTATAAAAATTTCTAACTTAACCTTCGAGGGATATATTGGGGAATGAATCTCGTCAATTCTCCGACCTCTTATTTATTTATTGTGGTGTATAAGATTTAGGCTCGAAAAAATAAAAATCGGACCCACTTCAATTCAACCAATTGGATGAGATCAAGCGGCTCCCTAATTCGTCCAATAATCTAGATCAAAAGACGCATGTAATATCTGAATTCCTATTTGAATTATTTTAAATTTATTTCATATTTTAGGTTTATTGGATGTGTCGGATTAATGGTATTTTGTAAAAATTTGAAAGGTTTTGGTTCAGTATTCTGCGCTCGAGGCGCACTGGTTGGTGCTAAAGAAACGTGATTTTCAGAATGGGTGCACCCAATGAGCGCTCAACACTTGCTCTAGCGTGAGTGCCAGAATGGTCCCACTCAAGCACGAGGCGGGTATAAAAGTGCGCTCGGGTTAGGGTTTCTATCATTTTGCATGCAGCCGAGCAGAACGAGAGAAAAAGAGTAGGGAGAGGAAGATAGAGAAGGTGACAATCGGGCATCTCAGAGTATCCTTTCGTTAGATTTGCGGAGTATAATGTTGAAACAAGTATCATTAAATCAAATCATTGGTCTATTTTCATATCCGACGATGCTTGTGCATATTTTAGAAATTTTTTTTAAATGCATGTTATTTTTACACACCACATCTCTTTATTGTGTATATACATGAATGATTTGCCGATTATTCAGTGGTTTTACACAAATATTTACAATTTTGGTGGGCTTTGTTATTTATAAAAACCCAACATAATATATATATATATATATATATATATATATATGTTTGTGTATCAGTATGTTACAAAACCATGAATCAGTATCAATCTAATCAGTATCAGTCTACATGCATGCTGTCGGGGGCGGGTCACTATTTGGACCATGGCAGTTTGAGACCCACGGGGTCGATATATGTGATTTGAGAAATGTGACATTTATTACCGCTCCTGACGGGAAGGCATAATTCTAACAAGAATGTATGTGATATGTTGTCTTTCTTCCACCGGTAGGAAGGTTGAAGTGTATTGTAGTTGATCTACCCTATTGTATTGTTTAAATTAGAACCATTATAAGAAATTAATGAAAATTAATGTATTCGGGTATCCTAATATATATAACTAAACTTGAGGTTATACCCAAAATTACGGGTAATAAGATAGAGTAAATTTTGAGTCAATAGGAGACAAGGTACATAAATTTCCTTAAGCTGCCAACTAAAACACAGTCAGGCCTTGAGTTGCCAATCTAAAACTTAGCCGATATAGCCAAAGCTACCAGATAGGTGTAATTTTTTATCAAGTTAGTCTAATAATTTTTTATTCTCTGATTTTGTATATATTTTGTATTTCTGTATGGATTTACATTGGACTACGATTTGAGATACACGGATTGACTCTTGGATTGGGCGATAGGAATGTCTCTTATGTATAGATATGTGTTAAACTCGGAATACTTTTTTATTATATATTTTGATTTTAGTTTCATTTGATTTCTACATATAAGATTATAAGATTTTGATTCGGACAATAATATGTATTCCACATGGATATAGTGACGATTATGACTTATGTAATGTGACCTTGTATCATCATATGCTATGAGATAATATGATATCGTTTATGAGATTTGACGGAATCGTGATTTATTATAATTATGTCCCGGAGGAACAATTTAATGTGGACAATGATTTAGTACAAGACTATTTCTCTATTTTTAAGGATTTTATAGACATTGTGGTTTTGTTTTACACGATTGTTATGTGAAATCCCTTTTCTCTAATTTATAGGTATTATTTTACATATATGATGATACTTGTTGAGTTTTAAACTCGCGTTTTCATATTTTATCCCATTTAGACTAGTGGCTTGGGTACATTACAGGAGTTTGGACTCGATCTGACATAGCATTGTTTCCCTAGTGAGTATGGTTGCTTATGCCTATTAGGGGTTTGATCTTGGGAGTGTATTTGGTTATTGTGGATGGTCGGTTATAGGTTGTGGACTTTGTATTGAGAATTTTAAAATTTTTATATTTTATAGATGAATTGTTATTTTATTGAATATTCTATTTCTGACTTATGGATATTAGGTCATATATTTTATTATCTGGATTATATCCAATGAGATCTTATATTAGTTGTTTTATGTTGGGTCCTATTTATATATGGATTGTCACGCCTATATTGGGTTTTATCGTTATTGATACATTTATTAAATTTTTATTTATTGACCTATATGTTATATCTCAAAAGCATGGCAACGCATCACTTTTGGTCGTAAATTTTCCAAAAAATAAATATAATTACTAATAAAAATCATATTTTTTTAGTTTATACAATAATTATTTTAACAAGTATGAAAATTATAATTTTGGGTGCCTTACTTGGTGGTCTCAATGATGGTAGAAGGTATCTATGGTAGAGGTTTTTTAATCCATTAGCGGCAAGCTGATGACACCGAAGAGGGACCGCCAATGGCAGCAAGATGGGTGGTAGACAACATGAAGGGTTATTGGTGACAACAAATGACAAACAGGGGGATTCGAGAGCTCCATGGATTAATGGGAAAACCCTATAGGGCTCGTATCCCGTGTGTTAATAGACTTAAGGTTACTCACTTTTAGTTACAAAAACAAATAGGCCTGTCATTTGGAGGACATGTATATTAGCACATAGTATGCTTGGGTAGAGAAACCAAATAAGGGGTGCTTGATATTTGACCGAGGGTTCATTGTGGGTCTTTTGAGCAACAAAAGACCCTAAAAGGTTATACAACATTCATGCGAAAGTTGACCAAATGTTGATCAAAGTTTAGCAAAACAGTATTGGTCGTTGAAGATCATGTGTCATTCATGTGAGGTCCGATGAAGTATTAGTTGAGCGACGGAGTTCACTGGAAATTCATGTATGTCTCATTCCAGATCTCAAAATTAAATTTATTAATTCATTAATCAATAATTAACTCAAATTAAAATTTTATTATTAAAAATTAAAAATTTAATTATTTATTCTACTAACTAAAATTTCAAAATGAACATTGAGATGCAAACTTACAAATCAAATTTTATTAAATAATGCAAAAAAATATAACAATCGAACCGTAAGATTTAAATGCTATACCTGAAAATAATTCTAAATATTAATAATTATTTGACATTGAATCATAATATGTAAAAGTATGTTAATTAATAGTAGAGTATTGAAACCATAATAATATCCAAAATTATTATTTTACTATTACAATTTCACCCTTATATTATTGACTCGATTTAATATAAATTGAAATACCAAAATAACTAGAAATATAAAAACAAAGTAATACCCTGAAATATTAACCTATAATAAACTATTGAATCAAATTGTAGCACCCTAAACTAATATTTAAATGACCTGCTCCTGATCCAATACTTATACAAGTAAATTTGAGTTTGTTAGTCTAAATGGTTAATAAAAATAAAGGTAACAATACGTCTAATATTTAATAAGACATATATATTTTTTATATATAGATATATACTGATAAAATATGTTAAAATAATGTCATAATCAAAGGTCCAAAATGTTAATAATATTATTTTTTGATAAAGTATATAAAAATCAAATATTAATGATCAATTATGTCAAAATTTGTGTAATAAAATAAATCATGGCAAAATTTGTATATTCATAGCCAAGTATGTCAAACTGTATAAATACATTAAACATGCTAAAGAATGTATATTTATGATTAAATATGTCAACCTGTATAAATACATAAAAAAATGCTAAAGTGCTGTTGCGTCCCGGGCCCAAGGTTGTCGTACGGATTATGGAGCCTTCGGATTCCTAAGCGCGTGGTCGCTCCGGAAGAAGGGTCCGGTCTCTGTCTCTATGAACCTGGACCTGCACAACACAAACAACAAACAAGAGGTGAATGGTCTGGTAGGATTTCTCCCACCGAGGCCGCTCCGACGCTCAAGTCAGCAAATTCCCGCAATAAACGGAAATGGCGCACGCTAAGGTGGTGCGCGGAGAAATGCTGTAAAAGCGTAGAAGTGCTTATGCGATGATGTGGAGAAATGTAATGAGCAGGTGTTGGAAGGCCTGGCTTCCGTAATACACCGCAGCAGGTGGCTAACTTTCCCTTGATCTCAGAGGGTGCTGGGATGGTGAGCGAGTCAGCTAGACGTGGCAGTGCTCTGCTTTGACTCGTCACTCTCGTGTTTTGGAGAAGAGGAAGGAAGATGATCAAGGATGCTCCGTTTGAATGCTTGATTCAAAGGGTCGTAAAGAGTGTGTAAGATTGATCGAAAGAAGAAGTCCCTTTCTCTGTGGGGTGTGAGGGTTTTAATACGCCTCACCTCGTTGGACTCTTGGGCGCCAAAACGCCTGTCGCTTGGGCTATTCTTGTGGCATTGTCGCCGCCATCATGGACGGTCACGCGGCCGCCCTGCCATTGCCTTGCTGCACGCCGCCGAGCGCGCCGACCACGCCCGATTTTCCCGAGCAGGATTGGTTGGCCATTTGCAGACGGGCATGGGGTGGCGCTTGGCGCCGCGCCACCACGCCTATTGGCTAGCCTTTCCGCCTTTTGTCTGTTCCCGGCGACGCATTTAATGCGCCGCAGGTTACCGTTGCCTCCTTTCGTTGTGGGCTTGCGCCATTCGCCCCTTGGGTTGGGCTGATATCTTCTCGTGGGCCTCTGATCTCCGTGTGGGCCGCGTCCTGCTTCGTGGGCCTGGGCCTGTCTCATGGGCCAGGACATGGGTCCCAACAAGTGCGTATCTTTATAATCAAGCATGCCAAATTATGTAAATATATAAGACATGATAAAGTCTATATATTCATGATCAGATAAGCCAAACCATATAAATATATAAAATATACTAAAATTATACTAATATACAAAAAAACTAAAAATTACTGATGACCTCATCAATAAATGATGAATATTAGCATTTGGGTTATAATTATTTTTACATAACAAAAAACTATAACACTATTTATAACCTTTAATAGGCCAACTAGATATAATCCCTATAGTTGGGGCCTTGTAGATGATAAGTTTAACTTTAATTTACTAATAATATATTTAAATATATTTTATTTATTCTATATAATAGTTTACGCTTGATCAAATTAAAAATTTTATTCAAATATAAATATTTTTTATTTTTTTATATAATAGAAAATAACTTTTTACTTAAATTTTATAAAGAATTTTTCATTACTTTTTCTTTAAATATATGACCTATTGTAAAAACTATGAATATATAAAACTTTAATGTGTATTTTAGAGACATGCTAAAATTTTAATGTGTAATTTGACTATATTGCTGCAATTGTAGGAACATAATATAGTTATATAATTTTTAAATACTTTTTTATAATAGAAAACATGCAAAAATATTAAATCCAAAAATTTATAAATTAAATATAGTTTATATGATTTTTTTCAATTATAAATGTGTATGAATAATTATATCATAATTCAAGACACATAGAAATATATATTTAAAATTTAAAGATATGTAAAAATATTATATCAAAAATTTAACATTTAAATAATATTTATATCGATTTATGACATGTATTTTATAAAAATTTATAAAATAAAAGTTAAATCTTGTGCATGTAAAGTATAATTACTTTAATGGTACATTTGGTTATTAAAATTGAATAAAATGAGAATAAAATAATTATTTCAGGGAATAAAAAAGGTTGAGAATGGAGTTAAAATTGTTATTCTCATGTTTGGTTATTGAAATAAAATAAGATAAGAATTAGTATTTCATTATTTGATTTGTAGAATTATATGAAAAATAATGTGAGAACAATGATAATAATAATAATAATAATAATTGTAATAATAATAATTAAATATAATAATAATAATATATAATAATAATAACAACAAAATAAAATAATAATAATACCAAATAATAATAATAATAATAATTATTATTATTATTAAATATAATAATAATTAAACATAATAATAATAACAATAATAATAATAATAATAACTACAATAATAATAATAAAATAAAATAGTAATATTATTATTATTATTATTATTATTATTATTATTATTATTATGTGATAATTATTATTTTCACATGTGTTTGAATAATAATTCTAAAAAAATATTTATTTTTAATTAAATTTATAATCAAATAAAAAAATTTTTATTCTCAAAAAATAAAAATTCTATTCCCATCTTATTCCCTCCAACCAAACATATCATAAGTACAAAAATAATATATATATATATATAATTAAAATAATAAATATTTAAAAATATAAAAAATAAACAATAATAAGTAAAAAAAAGTCTAAATACACTTATATGAACTTTGTTTTACCCAAAAAGCTTTTGATTTTTCTTTCATTTCTCATCTTCTATCTTTTTTTCTCTTCTTCTCCTTTTTTTTTTTCCTCTTATTTTTCTCAAAAAACATATGAAAATAACCTAAAATTTTTAAGAAGTTTATTTATAAAAACATTTACACAGGGGAGTCCGTCAAGCACGTATCAAGCATTGAGACAAAATATTCTATACACAAACGCCTCTCAACTATATATCAAATGTCAATATTCTATTCTAAATATGAACATGTACCACTCAAACGCACATCAAATACAAATATTTTATCTAAAACGTGCTCATATGTGGGTTAATTGTAAGTCAGATGCTATGCGACCTAATTTATTCCAATTCAAAACTTTATTTATTAACGAAAATATCAATTAATCTTAAAAATTTATTAATTAAATTAAATTAATAATTATTAAAATATATACTTTTTGAATCCATACCTCAGTACAATTAGTGGTCGATTAAAGTTGTACATGAAGAGTTCACGCTTGTTGCACATGAGAAGCTCACGTGTACCAATATTATTATAAAGTTGTGTTTAATGTGACTTTAAGGTTAAAGTGTGGGCACAAGGGATGGTGGCGCAAAAAGGCTTTGAATGGAATTTCAACACAATGAGTGCCATCGGGTCAAAATCAAACTCTAAATTTTATTTTTTACTAATGTCAAATATATTGTTTTAGTATATTTTTAGGATGGATTACTATTTAATGATTATTTTATAGTTATATATATATATTTTTATGGGTTATATTTTTTACTCTGACTGTAGCAAAGGGTTCTCAAATAGATTATTTTATAACTGTTACTATATTATAATAGATTTATTTTAAATTTATTTTATAATTTTTTATTTTATTTAAAATAATTTTTTACATTAAAAATCATCACACAACGTTGTATTACTTTTATTCAAGTATTTATTAGCTAACATATTCTTAGCCGTTAGATTATTAACATCTTAAAACCTTTTTATAATATAGTTAGAATATTTATAATATATATATATATATATATATATATATTTTAAAAGAGCAACTACAAAATTTATCACTTACATATTATATATATATATATATTATAAGAATAAAAAAATTATTATATTATATTTTTATTTTATTTTTTATATTATTTTATAAATTAAATAATAAAATATTAATTTTTATCTTATTTTATTTTAATAATTAAATATATAAATAATAATTTTTAATTTTATTTTTATTATATTTTATTTTTTAATAATAATTATTTTATTTTTATTTTATTTTAATAATTAAATATATCATAAGAGAATACGAGAATCTACAACGAGAACTATGTGCTCTATATTTTGAAAAAAAAAATAATAAATTTATATTAATTTTTTTTTTAAAAAAAATATAAGGCAGCTGCATAGCCAGCCAAGGTTCATAATACTTGAAAATTATGGAATATTTGGTGAATGCCGTCGTACATTTTAATTAAATAATTCATCTTAAAAAAATATGATCCTACGCGGCATGACAACTCGTATCAGACAAAAAAGTACGTCTGACGTGTCAGTCTGATTGGACAAAATGTGCCCCTCGCAGCCGGCATTAATTGCCATTTTGGCTTTTGTGGACTTGTCGTTTTCTGCTTAATTATAGAATCCCTAATTACTGCTAAATTAAATTTATTATATACTCAGGTTCGGGTCCATCCGGCTGAACAGTGATTTGTGAAGAATATTAGATATTGGTAACTCACATTTATTATTTAAATGTATAAAATCTATCAATATTATATGTATTTAAATTATATATTAAATTATAATTTTTAAAATTTGTTTAATTTATAATTTTAATATAAAATTTGTATTACAAATTGACCGAAAATTAATAACTATGTCGAGCATATTGAAAATATATCAAAATAGTACAAGTTAACATTGATGCATCCATAGATTTGAGTTATTATACAGATTAAATAACTACTTAATATTTCATCGTGGGTTGATTTGAATCAGACCCAATTTTTATAATTTTGAATCTGAATCATATACAATACAACGAACAAATAAGATATTAAAAGATTGACGAGACTCACTTCCTCATATATTCTTTAACGTTTAAATAATTAATCTTTCTTAACTTGATAGAAATATATAAGGAGAATAAATATGCGTGAATGCACATTGTAAGGGGTCGAGTGTTTTGATACGTTTGGTTAGAGAGCGACTTATAAATAGAAGATTGGGCTTTGATAAGTGCACCTAACCAAAGGGCAGCACGATGCTCAGTGGGAAGCAGCTTAGAGATAGAGAATAAGGCTCCGACGAGTGCGCCCACTAGCGGGTGATTATAGATGGAGGACAAGGCTCTTACTGAGTGTGCTTGACTAGGAGACGGCGTTGAGAGATAAATGATTGGGCTCCAACATGTAACGATCTAAACTCGGATCCCCGAACCTGACCTGGACCGTCACAGTAAAATCTCAAATCATTCAAAATTATCAATTACACATCATCAAGCAATTTAAATGAACTCAATTCTGTCATTAATACCATCAATAATCAATCATAAATATATCATTAAATAAATACCCATAACACCAGTAATAAATTTCTTGAAAGAAAAAAAATAAGAATATCCATAATGTCAATTCCTCATAATTAAAACTCTAATAAATATTCAACCGCAATAAAATTTCAGATCTTTATAATGGAAGCCTCAATATCTGATATCACCTCTGCCTGGTGCTACCCAATAGTCATAAGATCTCTTTCCTCTCCTAATGTCAACCTGTCTAATTTGAAGCCAATAAAATACAAAGGTGAGTCGAATGCCCAACAAGTAAAAATAAATAATAATAGATGATTATAATAAAGTATATCGAACGATAAAACAATGAATAAAATCAATCATAGCAGGTAATATGTCCATTACTATCCAAGACTTAATAACATGTCGTGTCTACGACCCGAAGGCCACGTGAATGGCTAAGTATCAAGGAAGTAACATGATTTCCGTCGAATCTGATCATCAGTTCCATACGAGGTCGCAACTAGGTGAATGACAGGAGTCTCCATGGATCTTAATCTACCACAGTGAACCAAAGGCTGCGTATTTACGCCCCCAACAGTTGGGTAATGCGACGAGGTTATCAATGGTATTCAACTACCCCTATAGTCCTCATAGAGGCTGTACCCGTAGTATGCCGATACCACATCCGATACCCCTCACCAATGATATCCCATATATCATCCTTTACAATGGTCACCAGGTTATAAGTATCCCTCTCGACTCATTATACGATATAACAAGAATCTAATTATCAGCTTAATTTGATGTCACAACCGTACGAGATAAGAAGAATCTCCTTAAACCTTATTTTACCATAGTGAACCAAAGGCCGCGTATTTATGCCCCCAACGGTTGGGTAATGCAACAAGATTATCCATGGTATCCAACTACTCCTACAGTCCTCTCAGAGGTTATACCCGTAGCATGTCGATACTACCTCCGATACCCCTCGCCAATGATATCCCAGATATCATCCTCTATGATGGTCACGAGGTTGTAAGCATCTCTCTCGACTCACTGTACGATATAACAAGAATATAATTATCAGCTTAATTTGAAGTTACCACTGTACGAGATAATAAGAATCTCCTTGGACCTTATTCTACCATAGTGAATCAAAGGCCGCGTATTTACGTTCCCAACGGTCGGGTAATGCAATGAGGTTATCCATGGTATTCAACTACCCCTACAGTCCTTTCAGAAGCTGTACCCGTAGCATAACGATACCACCTCCGATACCCATCGCCAATGATATTCCAGATATCATCATCTATGATGGTTACTAGGTTATAAGTATCCCTCCTCAATAACAATGATCTCAATCATCCGGAATGGAATCAGTATTGAAAAAGTATAGACTACTTTACGGTCCCATGGACTCCTATTCGTCCAATTACCGTAGAGTTTTTGCACACTCTCCTTTATTTATCCATAGAGTGCTAATAAAATATACGCATACCACTAAAATTAACGCGAAGAATCATTTATCGGGTTTCATCAATGAGATGCAGGAATCATGAAGTAACCGATTAATATCATTTCAAGCGTGCCAACATACTTGCATAATTCCATATAAATATTTTCTACCATCAATATATCAATATGCTTATAAATATACATATAAATGTTCCAATCAATATATATATATATATATATATATACACCCACACATATATGCCATCACACCCATGCATATATATACATATTTATTTATTTATATATATACACGTGTACACCCATACATATATGCCATCACATACACATATATTTATTTATTCATTTATTTGCACACGTATACGTATACACCTCCAACACTCTATTCACTGCGCACCCACACACACAGCAACTCACGCTGCTTCCCTCACGCAAGCACACAGCGCACACTCAGTGTCGGCCACGGCCACACAGCCCAGTCGCACGCCCACTGCCACCAAGCCCATGCACAACACTACCCACGGCTGCACAGCATAGCCATACACACCCAAGAATATGCCGTAAATATACGCACAGCTCCTCACCGAGCCACAGCCGAACGTATCTGCTGTCGAGCACATACCCACACACTACGCACGGTACGTGCATCCACATCTACGTATACACATATACTGATCCCAAATCTCTCACTCCCACCACCAATGGCCAGGAATCAAACGAAGCCCTGTTTTCCTGACTTTTTTCCAATTCCAACTTACCGCCAAAATTTGGCTCAATTGGCACAAAATCACTTGATGCAAGTAAACAATTAACATCAAGGGATGAGAAGGGAAGGTTTACTTGCAAAGTGAAGAGTTGAAATCCTCTCATTACCCCTAGGTCATTGAAGCCGGCTGGAAAACGGGAAACAGAGCACGATACTCTATTTCCACGACGGCACCAAAATTCCCAAAAAAATCGGGGCACAACAAGCAAAATCGATATTTCATGATTCTATTAATTAATTTACAAAGCCTTAATCCATCATTGATTCAAAGGTCGGTCGAATTTTCACTGAGCTGAAGCTCTGCATTTGGGTTCCCCAAATTGTAACCCTACGTGTCGACTTCCTCCCATCAATTGAAGCATGAAATCAGAGATACCACATTAACAAGAATGAAGGAAGAGTTTGTATTGTGAGGAAGGAAGTTTACTTGCAGAAGTTAGAATTGTTACTTGCCTCAATTTAGTGATCGACAGCAACGGCTCCACTTCGTTCTTCTCCTTTCGGTTCCTCCTCTCTTCCCCAACCCTAATGCTGTCTTAAATAATGAGAACGCTGGTTAGAATTTTCTCTGAAACCTTTCTCCTTCGCCACAGCCACACGCGCACCGTTCCTCTCTTCTTCTTTCCCTCTTCTTCCTCCCTCATTTCCTTTTCTCTTCTCTCTTTCATTTCCTTTCTTCTCTTTTCCTTTTCTTTTCTTCTTTTCTTTCCCTTTTCTTTTCCCTTTTCTTTTCTTTCCTCTCCTCACCCTTTTCTTTTCCTTTCCTTTATTGTTGTTATTATTATCATTATTATTTACTTATTATTATTATTATTATTATTGTTACATTTTAATATTTGTTAATAATAATAATAATAATTATTATATATAATAATTATTATATCATAAATATTATTATATGTATAGTTATTTTATATATGTTTATATATTTATTTATCTCTAATTAAAATCTAAATTAATTATTTATCTAATAATAACACTTAAAATTTTAATTTAAATTTCTAATATTTTGATCTATCTTCAATTTTAATTTCATAATTATATACTAAAATTCATATAAATTAAATATATAATGATTTTCTTGTTTAATTAGACTTACAATTAAACTAACTCAATTAATCATATTAATTACTCTAAACTAAATTAAATAATCAAAATACCCAAACTCAAACTATTAATTCAATTTAATGGTTTAAGTATCTAAACATAATTCAATTGTTGGAATACTTTAGACTTATATTTCAAGCCCAATTACAAGATTCTAAATCTAAAATAAGTACTAAAATAATTATTAAATTTAATTAGATAATTTATAAAAAAATATTTGAGATATTACACAACAAGTACGCCTGATTGAGGGACGGCTTAGAGTGATGGAGGATTGAGCTCCTATTGAGTGTGCCCAGCTAAGAGACGACTTTGAGAAATGGTGAATTGGGTTTCGATAAGTGCACTTGATTGATGGACGGTTTAAAGAAATGGAGGATTGAGCTCTTATTGAGTGCGCTCAGTTAGGGGTGATCTTAATCGATGGAGGATTAAATTATGACAAGTACACTTGACTGAGAGGCAGTTTAGAGAGATGAAGAATTGAACTCCAATAAGTGTGGCCGACTGAGAGGCAGTTTGTAGAGATGGAGGACTGAGCTCCTATTAAGTACACCTGACTAAGGGGCAACTTTAAAAGATGGAAGATTGGGCTCCGATGCGTGCGTTCGATCAATGGACGGTTTTGAGGTTGAGGATTAGACTCCCATGAGTACACCTGGCCAAGGGCGGCTTTTAGAAATGAAAGACTGGGCTCTGATGTATGCGCCCGACCAATGAGCGATTTTGAGTCGCAGGATTAGGCTTTCATGAGTGCGCTTGACCAAGAGACGGCTTAGGCGAAGCTTGTTAAACTCCTCTCTGATTGCTAGTGGAGGGGCTTCCCTTGCCTTACTACACGAATCGACCTCACTGGCCAGGCGATGTGAGGGTTTGGAGCCGGCATAGCACCTACACAACCATGAGCCTAGATCGGAGTGTTGCTCTAAAAGTCGGGGACATATCTATCTCGAAATAGCCCTTGAGGAGAGTATGCTTTGGATGCTTGGGCATGATTTTCATCGCTTTTGTGGAATTTGCTTCTACTTGGTTGGAAGGAGAGAAGCCTCCGAATTTCTCATAGAGGGAAGGTGATATATGTAGAACGAAAGTTGCCAAGCCTACTTTGGGGCACATGACCGGCAACGGTTGCTCAAACGGATTTGCTAAGTTGTCTCGATAATTTTGGGAATCGAATGTGGTGGTCCTTGCTATATGGGAATACTCTTTCCTTTTTTGGAGCGATTGTGAGGTGCGTCGTATGGCAACTATCTTCTAGGGAGGTCTACGATCCTGCACGATTTCCTAAGAATATTTTTTGAATTGTAATTGCCACCATGGGGCAATGTGTGATGAGGGAGATATCCTGGAATATTTGCTGAGCTGGAGCTTTCGAGCCTTGCGCTTCTAGGCTGCACTCGTGGGCCTATCCAGTGGTAATTCCAATGGCCCGCGATTTGCACTTCCCATATGATATGTCGTTGTAATTATCGGATGAAAATTTAACACTTCTCGTTAATCCTTATATTATAAAAAAATATTTTTTTTAAATTTTTAATAATAAAAAAATAGTGAACGTTAAATATTCATTCAACGATTATGATACGATTTTATACTGGGCCACATCATAGCGTCCCCACTTCCGTACATTGCTACATCCTCTCGTCGGCTCACAACTTCGATTATTGGATTTAAGATGACACCTATTATATGTAAGGCCTGCGAGTATACATTGGTACACGTGTTCCTAGGAGATAGTGCCGGCGAATCAGTGCTATTGCCGTATTACGAGATTTAACATATAAATTTTAGTATTTGTAAAAATTTTAAAAAATATAAAAATAGCATTTTTTATCATTTATAGAATGAGTATTTCAATGTTTTTAATATTTTATTTAAAAAAAAACAACCTTTATACCATGTTTTTATATAGTATTCAAATGTTGGATCTTTATAAATTCAACAATTGTATAGAGAGGAAGCTGTTGTGCCTCGTCCAAGCAGAGGGGCCGCTGTGACCGGTTGAGTATTGCAGCGTGTCCATGCCATTCTCCCCCAGGATATAAATCCCAGTATGGATATTTGTCGTGATTATTTTTAAAATTTTCAAAATATTAATATTAATTTAATGTAAAATCTAAATATAAAAAAAAATTATAAATCGAGAGGACTATTTTTATTACTTAAATGTCGTCCATTGGATCTACCTGATCAAATAGATCAAGGTCGTACCGGAGGTGTTCCGATGCATTGGGCATTGCAACACCACTTGATCCGTGGGCTCCTTGGCAGGGCATCTGGTGAGGATATTGGGGAAATTGGCTGTGCCGCTATTACTTAAAAATAGGCAAACTTCAGGACTAAATTCAAGATTCAAAAGGGCAAAGGCATCTGGTGATCTAGCAACGTGCTTTTCCCTATGCAAATAGGCTATATATATTGACTGCTACCTGCTAATGGCTGATCAAAAGTTGCAGCAACTTTTTCTAACTGCTGATGTTGCTAATGAATAACACATTGACTGTAACCCTTCAAAAAACCCACCAAAAAAAGAGGAGTTAGTATCCCTTTAAAGAGGCATTTACCTGCTCAAATGACATTGGCATTTAAGTGCTGCTGCTTCTGCAGCTGCTGACTGATGATAATCCTCATGCCACCACCCTCTTGTATTTCACAGGGTGGCAGGCACTCCGTCCCCATCTGCCATAAGATAGTCGCCATGGTTTTAAAGCCCTGCATGTCAGTGGATGAAATTACGGCAGCTGCTCCTCCAGGCTGATACCCTATGCAAAGCAAATTCATGCAAGGCTTTTAGGCAGACGATCATTAAAACTTGGACCTGCAAAAAGCGTATACTGTCAAAATTGTAAAACAAGGGAATTGAAGTGAAGCTAATCAGAATGGGAAACTCGGCCTATGTGTCATTGCTGGCAGAAGATAAATGGGCCCTTCTGCATTAACAGCTTCATCAACCTTTTCCCCATGCTTTCCCTCTCTCTTGTCAGATTGTAAAATCATTTTGCCGTCTCTACGTCATAAATTAGGCTTCTGGGTCTTTGGGTTCTTTTGGAATTTTTCATATCGTATCTGAAATTTGTAGATCGAGTGAGATTGAATACGATTTCTAAAACCACTGTCCTCTTCTGATTAATTCGGCTACAGAAAAGTGAATAAGAAAAGCATCATTATATCTGTAATGAAGTTGGGTGTTACCATGAATATTTGTGAACAAAAGAAGATGGAAGGATTAACTCATTCTAGAAAGAATTAACTCATTCTACAGCTTACATTATGCCTTGAGGCACGGATTGGTATACCCCACTTTTTTTAAACAAAAGGGTGTGTCAATGAACCAACTTGTACAAAAAACTTACTACATTGCTTTTGGATTAAAGTTCCAATCCTCAATAAATATGGGTAAGCCTCTGACAGTTAAGCTAACATTAGATTGAGAAAAAAGCAGCAGGAACATTGAAAAAAAATCACCTTGGTCTAAAGGTAAAAGCTTCCACATTAATACTGCAATTTTACTTCACTGTGGGAGAGGTACCGCCATTACTTCTAATGGCAAACTGAAAGATTAGCAAGGCACTCGTAGCCGATGAAGGGAAGAGAAAATCTGCAACTAGTGCTACGTAGGAAAGACTGTGTAGAAGTTGAGTGGCTTGTGGGACTATTGGATTTGAAATTTAATGGTCTAAGTTTTTTCTATAATAAAAAATAATAAATAAATTTTTTTTAAAAATTTTTAATAATATAAAATATAAACCGTTAAATTTAAAATTTAACAACTTTACAAACACTACGACACCTATATATTATTATAACATCCACGTTTCTGTGGGTAGGCAGCAATCGCCCGAGGCCTTGCAATCTGTACTCATGGTCGACACAACAGCTGCTATGTCCAACATTTTAGTACTGAGCAAGTGCTGTTAACAGGTCATCCTTAGCACTATTGCTTTATGGGGAATCTATGGGGAATGAAAGTAAAAGAGTAATACAGTGTGATTGACTTGTAAGTAGGTCTTGTCTTTTCTTTGAAGGTTCGTTTCGTGATAAGACCATGCTAGTAGTGGGGGAGTCCCACTTAGAGGCATTAGCCCTGCGATAGTGGACAATACCTCTATCATCAACACATCAAACTCAGCAGTGGTATCACTGATAGCTATCTTGTGGGCATCTCGGACAGCACCTGCAATCTCTGCGAAGTGGTCTCGGAGGTGCCATCTGGATGAATGACATGGTCTCGGTGACATTGTCCTGACGACATAGTCCCATGAATCAGTCCCTCACATCTTCACTCCAAGAACTATCTTCAAGATGAAAAAAACAAAAGCAATTACTATGAATTTTATATACCAAAATAAATATCTTAAGAGTACGGCGATACGTCAAAACTCAATGTAAATCATTCATAGTTTCATGTTGGCATTTTCCTAACAATCAGGTTGGGACTCAAAGTTTCAAAATAATGGCCAGTGAGGCAGGGACAAAGATGAGAGCCGGGGATAACATGAGGAATGGATCTCCTAAAACGAGCAAAATTTCGTTCGCTACCCTTTAATCCTCGTTGACGGACGGCAGAAGAAGGATCATTGATACAATTATAATATAGCCTCTCAGGACCTCCACTTCCCCAGGAAGCTGGAAGTACGACGGAAGAGAAGCACTAGGGAAGAAGCTAGTAGAAGGGACTTCAGGTAATTAGGATCCGATTAGTCGAAAAAGGTAAACGTTCTGAGGACTGTTGTACCTGAAGAAAGGGAAAATTGACAGAGACTTCAGACTCGCTGAAATAGCAAAGGTCACCAGCAACCGATTATCAAGTTCGCTGGCCTGAACAGTTTTGAAACAAATGGTCAGAGCAGCTTGCCGTCTGCACGCCATGGCCGTTCCAATCGATAAAGACACCCATCGTAAAAGAAAATAGACAGAGAGAGATCCAAAAAAACTTCACAGAAGGATTTCTGTTGCGGTCATAGACGGAGATATGGTCTTCAATTCGTAACACTGCCGTCACGTTCCAATCACCGTGCTCCTCTCTCTCCTACGCTGTGCTCCCTCTTCCTTTCGCGTTTATCTTTCGTCTAATCGTATCTATGTCGTCCTTCGCCAGCGGTGGTTAGATCGACCACCATGGTTGAGGACGAGAGATAAATAAAAAGCAGAAAACGACGTTTTCCAAGGCAAGGCAATGCTCAACAGACGACACCATCCCAGTGACTCGACGCGGGAAATACGCTCAGAAGAAGTCTTCCGTGTCGTTTCTGCATCGATTTCTATATCTTCATTTCTCCTCCACGAGAGCAGAGATCAGCTGCCTAGCAAGAACAACGAGATATGTGTTGGGGTCACTCCTTTCATTGTGTAATGTCCGCAGATTGGTGGAAGAAAATGGACGCGTATTTTTGGAGAGTTCCGAGAACATTAGTCCAAGAAGTCGGTCAAAATAAACGATGACCAGTTGGAGGAGTCATGTCCGAGAGGTAGCCGAGGACTATGGACAAAGACTCTAAAAGCCTAGACGTTGACTCTCTCTCTCCATAGGTCTGCTATAGCTGCATCTGCAGGTGGACAGTTGGCCTACCCTGATTGAAAATTTGAGGCAGTTACAACTTTCAACGATGACAAGCCTGCCACTTTGTATGCCTAGGAGACGTGATCCTGCCACCCTACTGCAAAGGTGGCTGCCTGCCTACTAGCTTCCTTGTGTATATATATATACTTGTGCTCTTTCTTTGGGATGTATCACTTAAGCATGCATAGAGAGAGCTGTGGGCAAGTTTTTGTTATAAAGATAGAGAGAGAGACACTTTTCTAGAAAAATTAAGAGATATACACTTGTGATTGTTTTCTTTATTTAGGCTTATATAGCTAACATTCTTGTAAACAATCAATTGTTTATAGTGCATTTTTTTGTGATTTTTTTCTTAGTTGAGAAGAGTCTTTTCACGTTAAAATCTCGTGTGTGTTTTCTCACTTATTCTATCTCTCCTGTTGCCCGTCTGTCCGAGTGCTCATCTCTATTGGCGTTCGAGTGGTCTATCCGAATGATCACCGTATCTTTCATTTTGTGCCAACAATATGGAGATTGAAAGGACAGATTGGAAGAGGAGGAAGCACCGGCCGAACGGGACAAGGACCGACGGAGCGGTGGAACGGCGACGTATGTTTCAGACGTGCCTGGCAGTAGAATGGACAAGAAAAAAAGTATTAGTAATAGGGGTATTTCAGTCACTGGGTGTTTGTTTCTGATTTTTTTTTTAAAGTATTCTAATATTTAATAAAGTTATTCTAGATTTATTTTATCCGCAAATAATTAAATTCAATTTAAAAAAAAATTGAATGATTTAGAATTTAGAAACTTTCCATCGATTTTTAGAAAATCTTCACAAAATTTAACCTATAATATTTTCTATAAAGTGTTACAAAATTAATTCAAATGGTCCCCTAGACATGCTTATCATTTATTTTAAAAGTGATTTTTTTTATTAAATTTGATGGATACGACTAAGCATAGATCGGTGCAAATCCAATGCACGAACGAATAAGATACTCAAACGTCAATGATCTAACAGAAAACACTACAGAATCCATCAGATGAATAGCACAATGTATAAATCAAGAAATACGACCCGAACAACTAAGTATTAAATGATTATTATTGTCTATTTAATAAATTAATTCAGACAATAGTTGTGCCGATTTAATGATTGAAAGCCAATCAATCATTCTATTAAACTGAGACATCCATTATTCATACAAATAGCGTTATTCACTATCAAAGAGGCACCATATTGACATATTAATTCAGGAGTCTGCCAACTAAACGATACCTACCATTATAATAAGCCCTTGCCCCAAAGAAAAAGGGGATGAAAAAGCGAAGTCAGATTAAAACAACAAAACGAAGAGAAATCACATACTCTATTAAACGAGTGCACTACTATTAAAAAAACCTCTCCTCCAGTCGAATATATAAAAAAGAATACTGTCATCCATACAAACATAATTTCCAATCCTTTTTAAATTCTCGCATATGTTACCTTACATCTTTCTCATCAAATTAGAAAAATATTTAATTTGACTGTCGGAGGATATATTAGGGATGGAGTTTCGTATATCTCTTACCTCTTATTTATCTTGTTGTGATACGTATGATCCAAATTCAAATTACAAAAATCGGACCCATTGTTATTCGAGCATTCAGGTACAATAAAACGACTATTTAATTCATATAATAATTTAAATCCTCGATCCGTATTAAAATTAAACTCTACAAATATCCTTCTATATTATGATTTATTTATATTTCATAAAATATCATCAGATCATATAAATTTTTTTATTTAATATATATCATTAATAAAATTTAAAAATAATTAGATAATATATTATAATATGGTTAATATTAGCGAAAACAATGCCATTTTTTTTTTTTTTTTTTTTAAATTATATTGACAGTATATTCAAATGACTAATGCAAATGCAAAAGAAGAGAGAAGGCGGTGCGTTTGCTGAGAGGGTCAGGGCTTATCAGAAGAACTCCTGACTTTCATCCCTCCATCTCTCAACCCGTCCAAGCTGATAATTTAAAAGTCAAAATTAAATTTTTTAAGTGGATCTGAATTATTATCATTATTATTTTTTAATTATTATTTTTACTTTTTTCGGGGGGTGAGGTTTCTTTGAAGTGTAGGGCAACAGAAAAGCTCGAAAGAAAATTTTGCAGTAAAAGCTCCAGCCCCTACTATAATAATAGCACCCTTGTCCTTTGCATTTTCCCTTCATGTAAGGAGCCAGCTTTAATGGAGGATCTCTGTGCCCTAAATTAACTACTGTTGTTAACTAAATGAATACCAGTACTGATACAGCTTAACCCGTTTAATTAGACTGTTAAAAATGCTAAAAAATTGAATGATATTGCATTTGAACGGGTTTAATAAGCATATTTTTACCCTTTGACGTATAATGACAACAAAAATACAGAAAAAGATCCCATATTTATATATATATATATATATTTAAAAATGTTGCTACTGTTTGCACTTCTTCTTTTTAAGAAGATTTTGCCTCGATAGTTAAACACTCTTTGATGTAAATCGAAATGCTAATTAATTAATCATGCCTGTTAATCGACAATTACTTGTTGGGATTTCGTAGGGATGGCAGAGACAACAGCTGCACCAGGCTGCAAGCGATAGCAGCAAAAGCAACACAGGGGTTGCAGTCACAATATTTGAGCAGACTCAGAGGAGAGAGAGAGAAGAGAGAGAAAGGAGAGAGAGAGATGGAGAGAGAAGAGGTACCAATGTGATTAGAACCATTAGTTTTATCCATGTACAGAAGATTCTGCAGACTCAGTGGTCCTTTAAAAATAAAAATACCTACTTCAGGAGTCTCTGAACAACCTCTCCTCCATCATCATCCCTCCATTTTCCCCCATTTTCTTCCTCTTTCTCTTTCTGTTCCTTTCTGGGGGTAAAAAAAAAAAAATAGGCCCTCTTCACACTGCTCTCTGTTGCTCTGTTTCTCCAAGTGTTGTGTTGTTCTCTACAAACAAAAACACACACACACTTTTTAGAGTGATGAGTGGGAGAAGCAAGTTCCCTTTCACTGCATCTCAGTGGCAAGAGCTCGAACACCAAGCTCTCATCTACAAGTATATGGCTGCAGGCATGCCCATACCTCCGGATCTCCTCTTCACTGTCAAGAGAAGCCTTGACTCTTCGCTGTCCTCAAAGTTCTTCCCTTATCAAACATCACACAGTGAGCAAACTAAACTTGTCTTCTCTCTCTAGTACATAATTTTTTTTTTGTAGTTAATTGCTTTTTCTTTATTTTGGTTTTTTGGTTGTTGTTGTAGTTGGATGGAACCCTTACCAGATGGGTTATGGGAAAAAGCTGGACCCGGAGCCAGGGAGGTGCAGAAGAACTGATGGGAAGAAGTGGAGATGCTCAAAAGAGGCATACCCAGATTCTAAATACTGTGAAAGACACATGCACAGAGGCAAAAACCGTTCAAGAAAGCCTGTGGAAGTTTTGACAACAGCGGCGGTGGCGGCAGCTGTAGACAGCCCGTCGTCAGCCATACCATCGATCACCAAAAACCTCCCACCATCTGCTGCCAACCCCAGCCTTCACTCTCTCTCTTCACTTCCACCACTGGCTTCTTCTGACACCTCTTATGATACCCACCACCTCCTTTATCCCCATTCATCCTCTTCAAGACCTCCTGGCATTGCTTTGTCAACTCAAGACAACAGTTCCCACCTGCTTTTGGAATCTGGTTCGTTCAGGTATTTCTACCAACAGGTCGTAGGGCGTCCTCCTCATTATATATGCCTCGTGCTTTTCTTGTCATCGTAGATGTAAAGGATGTTTTGATTGCTTTCAGGGATGGGTATCTTCATGGGATGAAAGACGAGGTAGGTGAGCATGCTTTCTTTGGTGAAGCTTCTGGGACTAGTATGAGAGGCTTCTGTGGTTCTTCCATGGATGAAGCTTGGCAGCTGAACCATTTTAAAATGGGCGGTGGTTCTTCTCTGAATCAACAAAAACAGATCATATCCTCTGATTTACATACTGGGTACCCTTATTTAGACCTTAAGAACGATTCCTCGAAAGAAGGGAAGCAAAACCAGGAAAGCTATGTTTGGGGGAGAGATTTCAACTGTGATTTGTCGATGAAATTAGAGAGAGAAAGCGAACCCCAGAAGACAATTCATCACTTTTTTGACGAATGGCCTCTCAAAAGCAGGGACTCCTGGCACGATTCATCAACCACTCAACTATCAATCTCCATGCCAACATCTTCCCACGACTTCTTCAAGAACCCATGATGGTAACTACACTTGCTACCTTTTAATTAACACAAACATTCGACCACTTCCTTTTCCCTCTCTTTCAAAAACCTGTTCATGCCGTTGGCTTTTCTCGCTACAATCATAACCTGTCATGTGTTTTGATGGTGCCTTTGCAGATGGGTCGACCATTTCAATGGCTGGTCTCTGAATCAAATGCCAAAATAGTACTGAAACTGGTGGGGAGGGGGTCAGTGCTTTCTCTCCTTTGCCCTTTTTGGTACACCTCTGTGTGTGTTGGGTCTCTTCTATCTTGTGTTCTTGCAAGCTGTGGTTGAATTGAATAAATGTGTTCTGTTCTCTTCTCACTAAGAGGACCCCATGGATGTTTTTTTCCTCGAGGTGGGGATCATTTTCTTGATTGTTGATTCTGTTCCCTTTCTCCTCTTTCTCTGATGCTGTTAATTATACTGATCTGAATCACTCAGTAGTGTCCGCACTAGGGTTTTTATCTTTGTTTTGGCCTCATCTCTGTTTCACATACAGAAGACAGCTTCATCTCTTTTGGCTTCTCCTCTGGTTGCTTTCATTACTTCTTTGTTTTTTTCCCCTGAGTATTTAAATCGAGGGGCCCAAATCCCTCTTTTGGCTTTTTCTTTTGGGCATGCCAAGGATTCATAAGCCAAAAATATTGATTGTTGCCACCATTAATTACTGATATAAACAACATATTAGATCATCACATCACTCTACAGTAACACCATCACCCATAATAAAAACTGATTCTTTAAGATAAACGAAATTCGATTCATTTGTGTCTTTTAATAAAGTAATACTGTATAGTTTTTTGAAACCTCAGATGCCCAATCCAAACAGGTGTGTTGTGATTTATTTTGTTAATTGCACAAGCGGAATCCTAGGCGCAGGCATGCAGATCATGGTAATTTTTGTTATCCCTGTGAAATTAACAGCAGGGAGAAGGTTTTATCAATAATTGATATTGGGTTTACAAGAATAAAACTAAAATTTTACTGCATTTTCACCAATACCCTTGTGCCTGGTGGAGTATTACTACAAATTCTAAGTCAAAATATTTCTATGCCATAGACTATGGTAATTTCGATGAATTTTCGAATACTCTTGCGTTATCTTGGTCGCTTTTGGGTTATACTTTTGGGTTATACTTTTTCCCTGGAGTTAAATAATTTCCTGCTTGATTCGCCTATGTTACTCCCTTGTTCATTATTTTGGCCCTTAGTAAGTCTTTAGATGTGAAAAATTAACAAATCCATAGTGTTAGGGCATGCTCTTGTAAATTATTAGAACATATGTGGTTATTTTTAAAATATATAATAAATTTGATTGATTGGTTATTGAGACGAGAAGATTTGGTTTTTTTTTTTTTTGTTTATGATTGATTGATATTAATGAAAAATGATTAATGTATAGATTTTAAACTCTTATTGCTAAAGAACTGGGGCCTGTTGATGGAATTTTAAGAATATAAAATCATTGGCGTGTACTCTTGGAGACAATCCCTTCTAGGGTTTAGCATTTAGCAGCTTATAAATAATAATAATAATAAAACCCTAACATTTAGTAAATTGTTATGCCATTATTGATTATAAGTAATTTTCGATGGGTTTTTAAAATTTTACCAGCTTTAATTTTTCTCAATTTTTTTGAGACTTGGGTAGATTTTAATGTGGATATAATGTGCTTATAAGTACTTATATTGTCAGATGAAAGATCTTAACGTTACCAAAATATATACATGAGTTGAATAGAAAGATCTCAATGTTATATATTGAAAATGGACCTGATTAAAATAATATTATTCAATCAATTTTATTCATTTATCTTTAAATTTTATAGTATATGATCAAATATTATAAAAAGGGGTGACTAAAAATCAAAACCCAATTAAATTCTTAGATCAATTAAATTGCTGGGTGAAAATGGCAGCCCAGCCTGCCCTGTCAACTATGATTTGTTTAAAATATAATTTTTGACTTTAGGTAAATACTTAGCTTTAAAAAATTTGGTCTCAATGGACCATGTTCTCATATCATTAATAACTTTTTAACTTGATAATTTTTATTTAAAATACTTTTATGTAATATTTTATTTGAATATATATATATATATATACATTAAAAAAAATACTTACAAATTAAAAAATCTCTGTTAGGGGCTTTAACCGACTTAATTTGAATTAAAGGCACAACAATGAATTTTAACCAAGTTAGTAGTGCCAAACCCAATCTATTTATTTTTATCACCTATGAGTGAATTTCATCTCCCCTCTCAGGCCAAGTTCAGTTAAAGTCTTTTATTTTTTATTATTTGTTGCATTTTTAATGGTAATAATTTTATCATGACAATTTAAATGATTACAATTATATTGCTACATTATAATGTACCAGACCGTGTCTTAATAGCCATTCAAACTATCAGAATATGAAATAATTCTAAAATAGAAAGACCCAAACAACCCCCTTATAGAGGTGCCGGCCTCGGCCGCCACCCCCACAGTCAGACGCTAGGCTGTGATGTCCAAGCATCACAAGCACACTATATACATCAAGAGTGGAAGAGCTGTCCAAGCCACCACCGGTATATGGCATTTTGGCCGGTGAAATCCACAGCGGATGAAGCTGGAGAGTTCGAGCAATGTTACTAAAACAGGAGCAGCAGAGAGCATGTTCAGATCAATCAATAAATCAATCGTCATCATCGGCCTCTCCGTTTGGCTTGTCGATGTACTCTCCGGCACCGCCACTGCTTTCCTGTGGCTCGGAAGAACTCTCTCTGAAAGGGCTGGGCTCTGACTTCTCTAATGGCAGCTCATCATCGTCAGACTCGGACCATCCCCGCCTCCCGCGACCAGCAGTTGTTGCAGGTGCGCCCTTGACGAAAGAAAAAGACAAGGCACATATCACTAGCTACTTCAACAACGAGAAATGTACCACGCTTAACCATCTATCTATTTTCGTTTGATCTTATTAGCGTAACGAGATGAATGAGGCCATACATCAAACAAAGGTATTCTCTACACAACTTTTCAATAAAATAGAATCAAGTTCTAAGAAAACAAACTCACCAAATCATCATCAGCATCTGAATCTTCAAGCCCAGCTGCTGCAAGAAGATCTTGAGCGCTATCACCTCCATTCACATGATTAGAGCGCTCCCCGTAGTCATTGACATCGGCTTCTTCGTCTTCCATTTCATCCCGGTCTTCTATTCTGTCAGCTTCTTCTTCCACAGTCTCATAATTCATCCTCGCGCTCTTGTCCTTCTTTCTCCTTTTTCCTCCTTTCCTCCTCTTCTTTTCACCGTGATCACCCTCCTCATCTTCACTTTGAATCCTATCCTTTCTCTTGGAGGCACCACTGCTGGTCCTCCATTGCTCCTGGAGGCACCACTCAGTTTAATACCACTTGAATATATGCCAATGAATGGGTACTTCACCCCAAAAAATGAAAAAGATATTCTTAAAAGAAGAATGGCATGCATCAAATTCAAATTATCAACCAACTGTTTTCAAACCACCATGTTCGATGTGATCATTGTAAATTTGTTTTTAATTTGTGCCGGGACAACCAGTTCCTCAAATCTAGTCCATCAGGTTTAATAGCAGTCTATTTTCTGCACTTCTCACTACATTATTTAATATGAAACCAGAAGAAAAAAAAAAAAAGCAATAAACATAACCGAATTTCCAATTTGATACTTTAGTCACAATCTGCAAAATGTACATTTTTTAATGACAAAGGAACCTCCATCCCGGCAGCTGTCATCCAGTATGGTTGGAGTAAACTGCGGATAAAAAGCCTCACTGACCAAGAACAAGCATCGGACAAGTTCTCGAGTAGTGCAGGAGGCTAGAACCAAACTCAATACCACGGTTGCACCACACCAAACTAAGTCATGCAATCTAGACGAGCCAAAGATTCAAGCAAGTAAAAATTGACTCTGTTCGTGGGTTTCACCACCACAGACCTCTGCAAACCCACAATACATACAATTCTTTTTTTTTAAAATTTGTCCATTAGGAGACTATCTAGGTCTTATGGGGCTATAAACTATAGGGTAGCCCTCTCAATCACAGAAGCCATTCAAGTTTAAATATGACAGTCAAGCCACTGAACTATTTAGGAATAGAATAAGCATTTTACCATTTCTAAGTACTCTAATACGGAAATTGAGGGTTTGCTACTTCCTTCCTAAGGAATATGTATGTTCATATTGATAGAGAGTATGATATATATCCACATTATTGATGGGAATGTATGCTTCTTGAAACAGCAGAAAACACTTGCCTTGACACGTTGAAAATTCTCCTCCAGTTGCCTCACTCGCTTCAACTCTTCTTCTTGTTTTCTCTTCTCCAGCTGTTTTCCCAAGATTATTCAGTGAAGAATAAGAAGACTCTCATAATCACAGATGAGCAATTAAAAAATGGATTGGGACAAGAAACAATCAGACAGAAAACCTGAAGCTTCCTCTGTTCTTCAGCCTTACGACGGGCTTCCTCAGCTAATGTAACCTGGCGGGCAAGCTCTTGTCTTTGTTTGTTTTGCTGCTCCTCACGCTCAGCTGCCTCGCAATGAATCTTCGCAGTCTCAAGTATGTGCTTGCAATACCCGACATGTGTGTCAATTTTCTTCTCATCGAACCCATGAAAGTGAAGATGTGAAGCAGCAGACAACTGACTAAACACACGGACAGCATTCTTCAGCTCCGAAACTGTCAAACGTACCTACAAAATTCAACAAGAAAACCCAATGTAAAACATGGATACACAGCAAATGATCAAAGGAATTGATTTCAGCACAAAATTTTGCAAAGATATCATAATGATATTGCTAAATCTACCTTGTAACCTCAAGCATATCAAAGCAGGAAGCATCCCAGCCACATGTAAATAATATTGAGGAAAAGGATCATAGCTTCAAATGATTATTAGCAACAACAGTTCCTTCTAAAATAGTTGCACGCATATTGGTACTAAGGGGAATAACCTCAAACTAGGGCATAGATGATGCCACTGGTGAAGATCTAGAAATAATTTTAGAATGATAGATAATTAGAACTAAAACAGTGTCAGCACAAAACTATTCTTGAACTCACCAGTTTAAGCTTTTTCCAATTAGTTCAGCCAATTTATAGGTCATCACTTAAACTTCATATTAAGGAGTTCCTTCTAACAAACTGAAATTTCAAGGTGACAGGTGCAAAGTATATAGCTCTCATGAATCACCTCATCTACAGTCCTCTTCGTCTTGTTCAGAGTAAATGCAGAAAACTTTTGCATCACAACTCCGACATTAAATCTTAGTGTGTAATTTGAGGGTGCCAAGTGAATGGCCTTCAGTAGTGTCTTTTTGCAATCTTGCCACTGTTCAGCTTCGTAATGAGTTCGAGCCAGATACAAAAGAACATGACAATCCGTACCATAATAAAACTTCCGCAAGCAGTTTTGATACTGCCAAGTCACAAGCACCAAAGACAAAGCATCAATTTGTTAGAAAAGAGGTAACAGCCAGAAGAATATCGAACACAAAGAGAAAGGTGTGCACCATCTTCGCAGCCAGCGTGAAGTTGCCTTGAGCAAAGTACACATGCGCCAAATTTATCCAAACATCTGGCATCTGTACAAACACTGTTCCGCTGGCAGCTTCTAGAACCTATACAGTGAAATTTTGATGAACTTAAGAAATATGATATTTTCATTTTACCGGGACACAATATATTATCTTCTTCTCACTTGAGTAAATATATCTTTTGCACCATCAAATAGACCTTTTTCAGCAAGGTACAATCCAACACCGTTGGCAGCATATTGATTGGCAGTTCGTTGCTTCAAAACCTGAGGATCAACATAAATGTCTAAAATCAGTAACCTAAAAGGAGCCAAGTTCAAACAGAGAATTGTTGCAGTGTGGTTGGCACAGAGCTGATGGAGACTAGCAAGCATAAAATTTGAAAGTATCAATAATAGCAGTGACCACTTACTATTACTACTGCCAGATAGGATACGGATACCACCAGCAAATTAGGTCATATAATTTACAGCAATACTTAGCACACAATTGAATGGAACCTTATGCAAAACAACTCCTTACATTTGTGTAAAGATCCTTAGCTTTCTCCAGATGGGTAGCCTCCAATTTTGGAGCTCTTTTCTCATTGCGAAGCGCAGCAAAGTAGTTCCAGTTCCCCTAACAAGGGTGAAAAAGCATATGAGACCCTTTAATATACAGTTACAATGACTATAATCACTGCTACAGGAATGACTGTAGGTGCTTCAATAACAATTGTTCTATTTACTATTTGGTAAGTAATATGAATTCTCACTATTCTGCTGAATGTACCTACAAATCTACATCTACAACCACCCTTGCAAGATATTATGAACAAGCACAGCATGATGTGATACCCAGAAACTACAAAGGGAAGAATTAGGCCAAATATGCATAAAGAAAAGAAAATACGCACAAGACATAAAGTAGCATAAGAATCATTTCCATTAGCTGCCTCATTAGCAGCTCGAAAAGTTTCCTTTGCCTTAACCCATTCATCATTCTTAAGCTCCAAGACACCTAGCATTGACAGTGCGTTTGGGCACTTCTCCTTCACCCTTAATGCTTCGCTAACCTGTGACAATAAACAATTTGCATAAGAAGATATTATGCAATAACAAGCAACAAAAATAAAAAATTTTCTATTCTGTGACTAGACCAACCAATTCAATGCTTAATTGAATACTATTTCGAGATTTTGCTATAGCAGCCAGTCTCAGAAACGCATCCACATAATCTGGATACTGCAACATAGTGAACAAATAAGTTAGAGCAAGCAGAACAGAGAAGCAGTAATATTGGCAGCTTCAGCCTACATCACTCGGATAAGTACTGGAAGTTATATAATTGGCAGGCCAGACAAACAAAGAGGCATCTTCAGATGCAAACTGCAGCTTGTGTGAGCCATGGGCAAATCACCAAACACCCCCAAAGGAGTAATTTGCTACGTTTAGATCAAGAAAATGAAAACACAGAACACTGGATAATGAAAGGAAAGCCAAACGAGCCTTTCCCCGCAACTTTGTAATGCAAGCTACAGAAATCAAAATTCAAATTGACAAACAGAAAACTAGCAAAACAAATGGAACAGTATTGAGCTTGAGGGAGAGGGGGTGATTTCTAGACATTATCAAACTGAAACTGATTTACTCCTTCATGTAATTACATATCTTTTTAAGAAGCAAGATTGGTATTAGCTTAATTTGCTTGTTCTTTACCAGTCCGGTTAGAAAGTCCTCAAGATACATTCATTTAAAGAGCTAAGAAAATGGGGTTTCCAAAGTAAAAAAGAAAAACGAAATGAAATTATACAAAATTTACAAGAATAAACAACCTATTCTTAATGAGAGATTTTAATGGGCTCGGAAAAAGTAGCTAAGGTGATTGACTCCAAATTAGTTGTTCCTTTACTTATTAACAAATCAAGATAAACAAGTATCTTTTATTAATGTTGAACCAAATGCCTTGGCCACCATATCATCTCACTGAAGTTGATATCAACACATCAACATATTCCAAATACAGAAGTAAGTGTGAGTCCCCTTCACTATTCCTAGACATAAATTACTTTTTTCTTCAGCTATTCCTAGTCAAATATATCTCAGTCAGTGAAAATAAGAATTTTATTTATTCTAATGTTGTGTTCATAGTAAAAGTGGCCATGTACCTTAAATAATATTAGACGATAAACCATAGTAGCACTTTGAGTTCTATGCAACTCCTCAAGTAATCTGGCCAGATTAAAAAGTATTGAAACTTTATTCCACGGAACTTCTACAGAAAAGCCTTCTTCCTCAAGATGGCGAAATATCTGGACATCCTTATATTGATGCACATCAGCAGATGCGCTAAAAGAGTTGTTGCTTTCTTTGCTGTCAATGAAAGCAAGCCACACGCCAGTACCTAGAGCATCCTTGAATGTTTGTTCTGCAAGCTGGAAACAAAAGAAGACATGAGATTTCAAATTTTACAAAAGCTTCTTCATACCTCTTATGCAACAATAGATCTTTTTCCAATTTTTCCACTCAGTAAATCTTACTTGGTAGCAATCTCATTAAGTTACTGCAATTGTGGAATTCTAAAAGGAGTACTTGAGGCATCATTACATGGGCCACACAGCCATGTTGAATGATGACACTTCCCCTAGGAAGTTCTCTTCAGCAGGAAAAGGTAGACAATATATGGATCATAGTGCCTTCAGTTATTTTGGGTTTTTTTTTTTTTTTTTTTTTTGGAATAAATAACTGATAATGTCTTTATCAATAACACCTTGAATCATGTAAATTCCAATTTAGCTACAGGAAAATCGTTGCTTCCCTTCTTCCCATTCTGTGTTTTGAACCTTGGTGACTGTGTTTTATAGAAAATTTGCATATGGGAGTATGCAAGGGAGTGGTGCCACCCTAGCATTCCCAAGTACAACAACTATACGTTCTTACTAATCCAATACAAAATAAAGAACCATGACCAGGAAAAATTAGAGACTGGTAGAATATGTTCTACAAGTTACTAGTGCAATTAATTAAATTATGGCAAATTAGGAAATATTCAAACCTCAAATTCCCCCCTTTCAAAATGGAGAACCCCAATATTGTTGAGCAGCTCAATTGGTACATCTTCACCCCCTTTCCTAAAAAGAGCATGTGCCTGCAATAGATTATCATGTTACAAACAGGAGATTGGAGGATATTAGAAGATAATAAACAAATCAGACCAAAACTGTAGTATGCGTTGCTGGTTTGAAGCTCCATATTGCATCACATTATTCTTAGGCTGTTGGGGTTGTTTTTAGTTAGAGGTACAAGGATTTAGCAAACAAGATGGTTAGAGTAGGCTGTTTTATATACACCCAAAGGCTACAGAAGGAAGAAGAGAGATTATATTCCTAAAGCCACACCAAGAGTCCTTCGGTCACTAGTACAAATTGCATCACACTATCTTAGCATCTCTTCTTGCAGAAAATTGTCAATTTATTTATTATTCATGGGCATACAGCTTCCTGATTCTCCTTGGATTTGATAATAAAATCCTTGCTTGCAATTAACCTTTGATAAAACATTGATGGTGCCTCAGCACCTCATTAATAAAATCCAACTTTCTTACTGATCACCAAAGAAAAGAAACATTTACAAACTTAAGAAATCAAACTCGCAAGCCAACCCCGCATTTTGCAGAATAAAAAATCATGGCCTCATGGGCCATACAACAACCTACTAACAGCACATTTAACCTTGTAAATGATCCCTTCTAACTATAAAAGTAACCAAATAACCACTATGCAGGCACAACAACAATACCATAGCACTACTAAGAGTAACTGAGCATTTTGCAACAGCTATGACCCCGTGCTTATGGGCCCAGACTACATTGCATCATCCAGCATTCTGTCAGCATTTGGATATCTAAAGCAGCCCATGGACGCATTTAGCAACTCTTGAAAGGTTGCCACCGCCATTCTTCATCTATTTAGTTTACTCTTGAAACGATGATGCCTCCATTCTTTGTCTATTAGGTTTACATTTTAAGCATCGAATAGATTTATAATAGCCATTCCTTGGCCTCTCAGCGACAGCATACTCATTTTCATGGAATAAAAAGGAAAGAAATTCAAGTAGATGCAAAGCCCTTACCATTCTGTAGGCATCTAAAGCAGCTCCAGTATCAGATGAAATTAACAATTCCCCAAGATCCAAAAATGCCTGTATAACACTCCCCAAATAAAACAAAAACACTTAAATCTCAAACCTGAAGATAGCAACTCCAGATGCCCTCAAAAAAACCTGAATCTATGAGAATCACATAACCAGAGTCTCATTGATTAATAAAGCAAAAAAATTTTCACAATCTTCGGTACCAACTCAGCCAATGAAAGCACTACATCTAAACAGGTACAGAAAATAATTCACATCAAAATTATGTCAAGCAAATGGCATAGCATACATTATCAGACACACACTATAAGATCAGTCATCTTTCACAAGAGAACCCTAAACTAAAAAGTTGACTAGAGGTAAATCATAAACTATGCAAAAAGGTGACCTAATGCATAAGGCTGCCACATCCTGATGTTTAGGGAGAAGATGCACACAACCTTATTCCTAACATTGTAGAGAGGCGGATGCAAATCAGATAAATTGATGCATGAAATCTCTGTATTGAATATAAACCACATAGAGCAGATGGATTCACTAAGTCACAAGTCCCCATATGGTTACTTTAATTACTATACCAACAGAAGAATTGGCAATAAAGATATTAAGCAAATGAACTGGAACAAGGCACTAATATGGGGTCAAGAATCAGCTTTTGGTAGAAAATTATACATTTTAGTGATGTATTCTATCTTGAACACCAGAAGATTGACAGATCATATAGGTAATGCTGGTGAGCTCTCTAGACCCCGGGTTCAGACACACATTGAGAAGTCAATAAGTTCAGCATGTGAAGGCAGATAAAGTTCTCAAGCTACAGTACCTGAAAAGCACCAATGGGAACATCTAAACCCCATTTTTCAAAGAAGAAAATGAGTTGAACACAAAACGCACAGAGACTTTGAGCACCAGACGAACCAAATATCAAATCTCAAAATTAACATTTTCTAAAGCCATAAGTGAGAGTGTGCATCAACGCCACAATCAATCTATCTCAAAACTGCAACCATGGAACAAATAAGCTGAAGGATTGATCACCTCTGCATCACGTGGATCAATTTTAGTAACTTTCCTCAAGACCTCCATAGCTTTGTCAATTTGCTGAAGCTGAACATAAATATGTCCAAGAGCCTACATCAACAGAAATCAAGACCAAAAAATTCACTTGATGGATGATTAACTTGATGGGTAACAAGAACTCCATTAATAGCTTTCTCTCTCTCCCCATGCATAATATATAATTTTACCAACAACTACATCAAGGAGAAAAAAAGTAATAGTCCTTTACGTGCAATAATAGGATAAGCTTTTTTATTTTGCCTTCTAGGGAGGCAATAGTAATCATGTCAAAAAGGTAACTTTCAACATCCTCAACTTCCACTCACCTTTAGCGTCTCACAATTTTCAGGGTAGACTTCCAACACCTTTTCCAAGTTAGAGAGAGCACTTCTAAAATCTCCCAGTTTCAGTTGCACTTGCCCCAACCCTGTAGTCAAACAGATGAATAAGAAAGGTTATCAACGGGAGTGTAAAACAGGTCACTTCAAAGTGAACATTAATTCCTGTTAATACAGATGACTTAATGAAATAAACTAGGCAAATGAGACAAGAACAAGTAATCATAGCTTGAATGCTGGCACTGGAGCAAAGACATGAACGCTTTATTGCATGATATATGAAATGAACTAGGCAGATGAGAGAACATGTAATTATAGTTTAAATGCTGGCACTAGTGCAAAAACATTAACACTTATTGCATGATAATGGTAGCTTGCATATCAATCTAACTCATTAATATGATGTACTAAGATGTGTGCATATATGTTTATAAATACATACATGGATAAATATGCACACAACTGTGCATAGATATCCATGTGTAGATGCTCACACATCTATAAAAGCTTCAGTATCAACCAGAGGTATAATTGAGGTCATCCGTGGAGACATAAAGAGTTATAGGGTGGATAAGGAGTTTTGGAATTTGATTTTTGTAAGGCTGGGCTATGTCCAGAGTTGGTTTGTTAGATTTCAAGTTACCTGCAGCAACTCAAGCACTTTGTAAGAGCCTTCTAACATGGGAAGTTTTCAGTAAATGTCCGTCTTCAACTATGCCTTCTCAGTCAAATCAATGCAACAAGGGAAATTTGAAACAAGTCACACATATAACATGTGTCTGATACCAAATGCCAAACAACTAAAAAAGGGAAGGCAAACTAAACCTAGCAATGTTTATCCAGTATCCCTGGAAAAAATTGCAGGTGCAGAAGCACAAATAAAGCATTATCACCCAATGATATGTCATGGCAATGTTGAAAACAATGGGCATCCTTTACCACATTATCTTATCAGGTGAAGTTGGAATTCAACCTTGACTTCAACAAATCATGTTTTTGTTCACAAAACAGCAAAAAGAATGTTTCTCATTTTGTTTTAGAGGCAACAGGCAGGCCACAGAAGGGTAAAGCTTTGTGGAGATCTGTTACCATGCATGGTTTTGTGGTTAAAAGTATTCTGTTGGAGCTGAACACAACTATAATTAGGAGCAATTCCTATTATTAATATGTGATAAGGTTCTATTCTTGGGTTCATGAAGGATGGTTAATCGTACATTCTTTTACATAGTTGGACATCCCATCTGTAATCCAGTGTAGGCCAATCTATATTCTTTTACTAATAGATGATGGATTACATAACTCACAGTTATTTCTCTACCTGTGCTATAATTCTATATGAAATCATTGTAAAACCAATGAACTTCAAAGATATTATATATTAGGAAGAAGAACAATCATTTATACATTTCATAACACTCTGCAAAGCTCAAAAGGAAGAATAACAAGAATAGACTTACACAGACTGTGACAGTGATCCCTTTTAGCATTCATCTGTTTTCACTGTTCTAATCATTTGTCATACTCCTATGGAGGATGGATGGTTAACCAATACTTCATCTTTCTTCAATACCCTTCTTTTACGAGAAAAAAACAACAATGAATTACATGATCTCAAACAGTATTCCTTCACCAATGGTACAAATCTATGGGAGGTCATTGGCAGTAAGTGTGCTTCAAAGAACAATTAAGGTATAAGTGTAATCATAATCTGACTGGACAGACAACAATCATGAAGACATTTCATAATGTGATAAAGCACATGAGGAAGAATAAAATGGTAAAAAATACACAGCTTAATGCACTCCAGCCTAAGAAAGGGCGCTAACACATCAAAGAAATAATAGCAGTAAAGACACACAGACCCACATTGCAATGATTGGTCAAAAGACTGCAAAACAATAAAAAAAATACAGAGACAGGCTAAACAAAGATGTGACAGCACAAGAACAAACATTAGTTTCAGTCTAATACTGCTTACCATAGTAAGGTAGCACAAATTCCTGAGGCTTATTGCTTTCCTTGACAGAGGCCATATAATATCGTCCAGCTTTTTCATAATCTCCCTAAAGAAATGAATATGAGAACCAATGAAAATGAGCACATAAAATTAATGAAGCACTGAAAGGTGGATAATATCTATTTTTTTTAACATCAAGAAGACAATTAGATCAAAAAAATAAAGAAATGCAGTCTATCATTTAAAGAGGGAAAGAGGTCAAACAATTGGCATGATTCAGGCTGCAAGAAACTGGCACAGATGCAAATTCCAAGAACAAAATAATGATGGCCTCATTAGACAATTTCAACCTAATGAGTACAGAAAATAGGGATTTCCCCATCTGAATATAAAGGTCTACTTCCATTGACGCACTACAATACCAGGTGTATCATCAGCCATAAAAGAAAAGACAAAACTTTACTACATATATACAGAGGAAAGAAAACTGATAAATGTAGCTGAAATGATAATATGTAAAGCTCAAAATAATTAACTAAAAGATGAACATATCCGTATTAAATTTAGAGGTAATTCCTCCAAAAGATAAGGAAGCAATCATTTAAGATGCTCACGCTCTTGTAACAGAATGAGGAAATATCCTGGTTATAAGAAGTGACTGGTATGTACAGGCAAACACACACCCAGGATAACTTTTGTAGATGCAAGGACTTGATACACTCCAACTCTAAGAGATTGTCGCCTTAATCAATTGGAATGGAAGATAATGACTAGATAGCTGGCCCCACAGGTGAGAAATCTATCCTTTGTTAATGTTGATTTATTAGCACTGACCAAAATCACTAGCACACACGAAAGTATGGAAAGGAATCAGCTTGCTTCATTTCTAGCTTTCTCCTTAGCCAACTAGCTCATTCTAATAATAAATATTGGAAGGAACTAAATATGAACTAAATACTAAAGGAAGAGACATCAAATACAGCACTATGAGAGCCAAACAAAAATAAGATGCACACACTCAATTATGACAAGGTCATTAATATTCTTCTTCAGGAATCAACTTTAAGATTTCAGAGAACATTTTCAGCTGTTTGATTTTACATTCTGCAGGGTCACCAGAAACAATGAAACTGGAAACACCTTCAAACCTTGCTATGGTAAGATCGAGCCAAATTGTAATAAGAATGAGCCTTCGTTGGTCCATGATTTGTGACAGCCAAGGCAGTTTCAGTCAACTGCTCAACTAGAAAATGTTGCCCTGTGAAAAAAAAGTGATTTGCCAGATAGTTCAATGACATCGGACAGTAGGGATATATCTCAAAAGCAAGTTGCATCCTTTCCATCCCTCTCCTAATGCCAGCAGCTGTTCATACATAAAATCCATATCAGGATGAGAATAATTGAAGTTATTATACTCGAGCAAATGCACAATCAATAACAACTGAAATGTATAGAACAATAACCATCAGCTATATCACAGGTACCAACCATCATTTGTCTGCAAATCCATGATTCCGAGTGCCACTATGGCTTCAACATTTTCTGGATCTAACTGTAATCCCAAAAATCATTAATACATACAATCAGGACAAAAATGAACACCAAGAATTAAACCAAAATAAAATACGAACCACTAATCACTAAGGAAAAAATCACTAGCCTGCAGAACACGCTCAAAAGCTTGGCGAGCCTTTTCAAATTGGCCCAACTTATAGCGACAGAGACCTATGCCAAGTCTTACAGCTCCAGGACAATTAGGATACACTCGCAATGCTCTCTGAAAGATGTTGAGAAACAAAAAAAGGTTAAAAGGGCCATCAACCACATCCAAATGATGCCCCAGAAACCGATAATGCATCACCTAGAGTAAATAAGAATATCTAACGGACAGATTAGTCATAGATAAGCAGATAACAGACCTTGTACAATTCCAATGACTCCGAGTGGCGTCCGCGACTAAACTGAACACATGCCTGCATTTACCGAGTCTCATTAATTAGAAGACATGCAAAGGTAGGGGATGAGAGAGAGAGAGGAAGAGAGCCAAGAACGCATATGCATGCACAAGTGCACACACAATGGTGGAACTGAAGAAACAACAACACAAGAAAGAAATATGCCAACAAAAACCAAACCCGACAACAATAGGACAGATATATGCCAACAAGAACCAAACAGTAGCCATCTTTCAGCTAATGATGGATTTGAAAAAAGACTTCCACTAAAAATTAAATTATCAAAAGGTTATCATGATCAACTTATCACATGACTTTCATTACAGCAAAATAAAGGAAGGCAGGGAATAAACAGAATGGTAGCCCAATGCATGAAGCTTACCTAATGCCAAAACGGGTATGAACAGATTAAGTCAAATACCTGACCAAGAAGAGCAGGGACATTGTCATGATCACCGTCCAACACAATCTTAAATGCTGCAAATGCCTGTTCTATGTCACCCTTGGCAAGTAAAAGTTGACCTGTAAGCACCAGGCAAATCGAGAAATGGAGTATTGTAAGTTTTTCTCTAATATAAAGACCAAAATCTCAAATCTAACAATACAGCATTCACCTAAGGGTTTCATAATTCATTTCACAGAGCAAAACACCACATAAGTATAACTGAAAATTTTGAACATGTCAAATGGTGAAGCTTAATTAAGCAAAGAAAAGGATCTACAGGTATAACACAGACCATCAAGTAAACAAGTTTGAGATTGGAAAGCTGCAAAAGACCCATCTTGAGCTGATCTTGACTTTCAAATTGACTTCATTAGATATTTATCAACAATAGTTTGAGTCTGTAAACATTCCACCTTAAGGGTGTTGTCTGGATAAAGCTGCTTTAACAAGTTGCTTTTTTATTGAACTGAATGTCAGAAAGGCAAAAAGCAGAAGAGAAGGTAGAGAAGAGAACAAGAGAAAGATTCTCTCAATTTAAAATCTGTGATCATACATGTATGCATGTACCCATACACACTGACATAAACGTACTACATAAAGCTTTTGGTAACAAAACAATGCACCTTCAACAATGTTTGTGGTATTCAATGGGGGAAAAAAAGCTTTAGATAGAGTAAGGTGCAAAAAACCTTGTCCTGCATTTCTACCTATCTTTTATCCTTTTCTTCCTACAGAGACCAATTTGTTCTAAGTCAGAAAAATTAGTAATTTTTATTGGGAGGGAGCAAAGGACAAACTGGTTAGATTTCTTTTTTCAATCATTTCCTTTTCTCTCCTTTCATTCTTCCCAATCATTTGACAAATGTTGTTAAAACCACTGAGGAATGATTGGTGGTTGATCATTCTTCCTTTTTCAATCATTTCTTTTCTCTCCTTTGTCAAAGCCAAAGGCATATGCCTAGACAACACCCACAAAAAGAATAAAACTTCACACTATTCTAACAGAAGGTTGATCACTTATTTTTTTGAATTGGATTGTTGATTCTAGATGACATAGGATGTAACCAAGAAAAAATGTTTTCACCTAACATGTCAACAGAGAGCAGAAACGAGAAGCCATAAGATATAGCTATCATCCACAAGGAAAAGGAAATGTACTTCCTGCTTTCTCTTAGCATAATCACATTGATTTTGAAAGCAACAAAGGCAGAACTATGCAACTGTGAGAACAAAATATAATGCCTAGGTAGCAGATAGCACAAACAATAAGCCACAAACAATCATTCCATGTCCATCAAAACCAATATGGATCAAAACCCCAAATGTGCTAAAATTTGCAATTGTTGACTTCCTGTAACCCTTTGCTATTATCATACAATTTTACTGTTCCCGTTCACTCACCGTCACTCAGTACAACTAAACCCTTAATGGACCAAATTGCTCCTTCAAAAACACTGCATGCACAAGATAAACATGAAACAAGCAGTCTATCAGCTATGTATGAAAAAAATAGATTTCAATATTTCCTTCCCAGCCACCTCAATATTTCTTCCCCAAGTCCAAAAGGACCAAATAACATAAAAAAAAAATTTAAGGTGCATGATGATACTCCCCCAAAAAAAAAAAAAAAAAAAAACAGTCTAGACGATAAGTATGAAGAAAATGGATCTCCAATTTTCCTAGCCCACCCAGCACAATACTTTCTACCGAGCTTCCAGTGCACATTGACCACCCTCCCTTCCTCCTCAATACATTCTTCCGAGCCTCTAGTGTGCATTAACAACCTCCCTTGCCCCCCTCTGTCCATGAAAGATCCTATTCACAACATTCTGAAATTGTCTATGTAGATTCACATTCATAAAAAGATTGATAACTAATAACACATGAAGCCAAATAACATGAAGAAGGCTACTTCTAGACCCATGGAAATATTTAAAAAAATATGAAAAATGCAATTACTAAAGCTGACCACCGATGAAGTACAGTCCACCAAACAGGGAAAAACCATTAATTGTGCATAGAACAGAATAAGAAGAAATCAAATTTTCTTTGGCATGTCCAAATTGGAAGTTTACATTTCTAAGACAACTGCACTATTTAACTGTAGTAACTGATTTCAAAACTTCCCTGGCCCCCAGGAAGCATATAGCTTTGATGAGAGAGAGAGAAACCCAATTTCGTTTTGATGAGCAATTTATCAAGAATTGGCAATATACAATTAAATAAGTCAATAACTTATAAAAGATAAGGCTCACAAGGAACTTAAGTCGTTATACAAACTATTACTACTCCCATCAAGCATGATGTAATTTCCTTCAAATCATTCATTATTGTAAAGACCAAAGAGAACTACAACAAAATCCTCTCTGTGTCTCTGTCTCTGTGTGTGTGTGTGGAAGGGAATACTAGTTAAAAGCCACCAAGATGGGGCTTCTTTCTTTCCTTTAGATACATTTATAACATAGATATTATAAAGGCCTCATCTATTGCACAGGCCAAGAGTATTTACGAAGAGGTTGTAAAGGTGGTATATCCCAATTCAATTCAATGAAATGTCTTCTCATTAAATCATTACTCATCAATGAATAAAGAGGTATCATCTCATGAGAAGTTAGTTGATAAAATCCCAAACAGAACATCAAGATAGTCCCACTTCTGAAATTATTCACTTTTTATTATATTAACAACGTTGTATCTAAAACTGCCAATTCCGCAGCCAATGTGTCCAATATTACTTCACTGAGACTACAGCAAATCAACAACCATACTTATGCTAAAACTGTGACAGAATATGAAAGTAGGTGATAATGTAACCAAAAAGATTTAAGTTGTATTGCATTTTTCCAGCATTAAAAGATTTCTAGGATCAACAACAAAAAGCAGGTGATGAGAAAAAGGCATAAACAAACACACCTTGCATTTACCCATTCCACCACCCCCCAACCCCTGGTTGTCCACAGTCCAATCAATATGGAGAGATCCCATCAAGAGAAAACACAATCAAGCCCCACAAATTATGGCTTGATAATATTCACAAGTGCATTTCTAGCAGGACTACTAGCATTATGCAAAACACCACACGCAAAGCTGTTTACTTCCAAGATAATTAATTTGTGAGTCTTCAAAATGCAACAACGCCATATTCTAGTTCCTTGATTGCTGCCAACATTCTACGAATGATCAGTCTACTAAGCTGCTCCCTAGCTTTTCTTTTATTTAATCCATTTTGTATTCTACTTCTAAAAAAGTCATAAGCAAGGCATATCTAGTAGTTCCCCTTCTATGAAGATGACAGCACTATTTTAATTATTTTTATATCTTTGTTAGGTTTAAAAGTATTTTCAATTCATTTAATTACATTGTATGTCAAAATGCTAATCTGCTGGAATTGCTTGTTCTTTTGGTCGCAAGCAGACCCGATGAAAAGAGACAAAAGACGAGAATTTCTCCTCCTTTATCATCCCGTAATGAGCATATCATCAAACTTGGGGAAGGGAAATTAGATAACTATTTTTAATTTCCATAAAAAGTTAAGCATAAGATGAAACTATGAGTTGCTTACCTTTGCCAACCCAAGTGGACGGCTCATGCATGTCAATTCTTGAGGCTCTGTTATAGAAATGTGTCGCTTGGATAAAATGTTCTTCCTTCTCTCGTTGTTTCATCTCAATCTTTCCAAGATAACTATAGTAAGCCCCTAACGCATTTAGAATGGCAACTCTTTCGTACCTCACGTCAGCATAATAATCATCAATCTCTGGAATTAAATCTCATGTTACGACCCTATTTAATATCGTAAAAAATAAAAAGAAACTACGAAAACAAATGGGTATAGTTGCAAAGAGAACCGAAAACGCAGCATAAGTTCAGTATCAAATATACCTGGACTAGACCCTTCTTCCAAAATTTGACGAAATTGCTCGATTTTCCCCTGCTTGAAATACTCCCTCTGCACCAGTACCCAAATTTAACATAATTTAGTGAGTATAAAATTAGAAAGATAAGGCGCACACTCCAAACTACATTGACCCATTAAACTCCAAATAAAAGTTTTCCTTTTCTTCTCAATTAGATCGTAACTAGTATTCAAATTAATGGCCACCAAAACCAATTTAATCTCAGAACTTATTTGTAACAACAACCATTTCCCTTCAGCCCGGCAGGGATGATTCAAGCATAAAATCAACGGTGAGCGTTGGAGAAAAAAAAAACTGAAATTTGAGAAAAGAAAGGGAACGAGACCGAACCGCGATAATGAGCCAGAGATCGAGCGGAGCTTGTTCAGCCTTAAGGATGTCAAGAATATCAGAGGCGTCTCGAGGTAATTGGTCGAGGGAAACTCTTACCTCCTCTTCGGAATTCTGCACCGGGATGTACACGCAACCCATTGAAACCCGGCTACCAGGTTTCTTCGCTCTCCGATTGATCCCCAGCAAAACCCCTCTCCCCGTCTCCTTCCCTCTCTTCGCAGTTAACTGTATCAAAGAGAGCACTCACCAAAAAGATGAGTGAGAGAGGTTGTGTTTGCTTTGTGCATTTGGAGAAATCATTGCTAGCATAGTTGGTATAGCAAATCACAAAATATTCTCATGTCACCGATTTAAACCAAATTACTAACATATAAATAACAGAAAACTAGTCTATTTAGTAATAATTATTATCATCATTATCATAATTAAGTTTATAATAAACAACAATGGTCTAATTAATTATAAGATAATTTATAGATTTATTTATTCAAAATTTATTTATTTACTATAATATTTTCTAGAAAAATAATACTCTACCAAAAGCTACAACTCAAAAAAATCAGAAGATAAAAAGAAAATAAAAACCAGGTATTTTTTTTTTATTATGAATAAAGAAAGGGTATTTACAAATAAAAGAGAAAAAAATTTTATGCTTGAAAATAATTTTAAAAAAGAAAAAAAAATTATTAAATTTTAGAATGAATTTATAAAATAGTAGTTGTCATGTCTTCAATTATAAACACATAATTAAAACAAATAATAAGTTGATTTTGATTAATACATCAACTTAACCAAACTCAAAATCGGGACGCAACCCTATACTGAATATCATTAAATAATTTAAAGATTATATATATACCAAAGTGTATAATATAAATATCATGTCTAAAAGTGATTTTGATAATCGTCTGATTAATTAATAATTATAATTAAGAAAAAATATCTCAAATTCGAAATTAGAATATCCAATAATCAAAACTGAAATGTAAATTTAAAGCCCATGACCAAACACAACTATCAAAAAATTAGCATAACAAACTTTAAATTTAGCAATTCAAAATATAATAAAACATCTTAAAACTATTTCTTTTGAATGATTTCTCCAATGTCTAAATTTTTACAAATAAAATTCAAGCTCGTTAATTTGAAAGATTAGTAAAAGATGACAAAAGTGAGCATAATATTCAATAAAATATGTGTAATCTATATATGTAGATAATAGTGAACAAAACACACAAAGGACTATAAATATGATTAAAAATCAAAATAGCGATAAAATATAATAAAATCGTATAAAAATATAATAATTAAGAATTGGTAATAACTTTACTAATAAAGATTGAATATCAAAAATCAAATTATAATTATTTTTACATAATCAAAGATAATATTGATTTCTAGATTCATGGATAGGCTGGCTACATATTATATTTTATAATTTGAATTAAACGTCACTTTTTTGATCAATACATATTAGGTTTAATATTCAATTTATAAATAATATAATATGATATATCTAAATATATTTTATTAATTTTTTATAATAATTGTTTATCGAAATTAAAAATTTTGCACCAAAAAATCAAATATACAAAATTTTCTTCAAATCTAAAAAATAAATCATTTTTATAAAAAATAAAGTTGAAATTTTCACCAAAATATTTTCAAATAAGAGAAATACAAAGACAAACATTCAAAATTTTAGAATTTCAAAATAACATGTATAATTTAAGGAAAAAGCTTTCAAATTCTTATAGAATGAAAGCAAAGCTAGAATGCATGCAATATAATATAAAAAAGCAGGCAAATATCATATTGGATTTACTTCAAATGCTCCTTCTCTTTCTCCTTCTCTCTTCTTCTCTTTCTTTTCTATTTCTCATTCTTTCTTCTCTAAAATATCACAAGTAAATATTTAGAAATCAGTCAAAAAGTCATTATATTGCAAACTGATGTACAAACACTAATCATGTGTGTATTAAATATAAAGGCTTTTTTAAGCTTGTGTATGAGTATACCATCAGATGTTCTTCAGGCACTATTATTATGAAAGAAATATGCACAAACGCCCTTCATGCATACATTTAGTCGGCACACATCAAATGCTACTCAGGCCTACACCAATACAGTCAAACACTTAATTTTTTAATTCAAACTTGTAACTAACGTCAATAACTTATAAATTTAGCATCATTATATAAATCTTAAGATTCAAATCTCATAATAGCATTCATATTCATCCCTCTTTTGCGAGCGATATGCGGCATCTCTATTTATTGCCGTTATTTCTAGCAAGTTCTTATCATTGTTTCCATTATCCGTTAATACTTGGTTTCAATGCTTTGATATTTGTTCAATGGTTGTCTTCAATTTGGTAATTTATTCAAAGTGTGTCGATTTCCTTTGTCTTGTGGCATCACATTGTTCAATTTGATTCAGTGTTTAGGATTCTTGGACTCAATTGGCCGCCCATCACTCATAATTAATACAAAATGGTCAATTTGATATAGATTATTGATATTTTTAATTTCAGTTTAATATCTACATATTCTACATAATAACTTCTGATCAATTTCATTTTACCAATGAAGCAGAGTCTTTAATTGTTCTACAAATAAAAAATATTAATTTCAGGAATAATTTTTTTAAAAGATTTGTTACAGCTTAAAAGGATTTTATTATTGCCTTGATTTTTTATTTTAGCTTTGTCCAATTTATTGTTGTTAAGTATTGGAGTATTTGTTGTTGAATGATCATTTAAATAGTTTCATGATTAATTAATTTAATATCTTCTTAAAAAGGGTAAGTGAAAAGGCATAAAGTATACTCTGTTTAGAATTGAAGCTAACCAAACAACAGCCCACAGACTGCATGAGGGACCCACCTCTTAATAGCTTCCTGCATAAATACTATCACCTTCCACTTAGAAGTTGTACTAACTACACTAAAGTAGGGATCTCCAATTTATTTTTTAAAATAATAATTAATTAAGTTAAATTAATAAAATTATCAATGTTAAATAAGGTTTGGGTCAATGTTAATATCCTGATCAAGTCATACAAGACTGAATGATGCCCAACTGACACTTGATGCACACGCATGCGTATTTTTGATAGTAAGAATGTGTCTAAAGGATGTCTCTAAGACGTGCGTACATATTTTAGGGAGATTGATTATAACCGATTAGCATGAATGAGGTGAATTATGCAGGGAAAGGAAAATTCTAATCCAATTGTCAATGACTAGTGAACTAACAAGGTCATCTACCCTAAGAGAGGAGGCTAGCATAGGAGAAATAGCTCTCAAATGCATGGGACTTCTCATCCAAAAACCATCTGCTGAAATTGGTAGCTAACCCAGCAAGAACCTGAACTTTCACATACATAAAGGGTATTTTAATACATCAGAAACACCAAACTTCCATTAAAATGGAATTATAGACAAATGAGATTGCAACAGCACAATTAGATGATTGTATGATATACATTTCAAACTTTGTTCTCAGCCACAAGTTTACTAAGATCTTAATAGTACAATTAACTACATCTTCTGCACCTGTATTACTGCATCTGTCTGGAATTAGCATGCGGTTGAGCCTACTGTATCGCTGATTGTCTGGATTTACTGCAGTATTGCTGATTCTGTAGTTGAGCCACGGACCTTGGGAAATGCTGGCCATATTATGCGTTCACCCATGGCTTAGAGTCGAATTCAGCATCACTCAGATCCAGCCTGTGAGCCAGTTTGTTGAAAATCAATTTCGGGTTTGTTGGAAATCATGGTTGACCGGATAGATGGTCAACATGGTTGACCGGATAGATGGTCAACATCGTTGACCGGTTGGACAGTAAATGGACGGTCAATATAATTGACCGTTTGAATAATCAAGTTGACCGATTTGACTGAGGATTCTCAGGACATCTATGAAAACGGTCAACAGGACGTTGATCAATCTAAATGGGAAGACGGTCAACAAAGTTGATCGGGCTCGTTTATGCAATCTGAGAAAACTCGCTTATGTCCGAAATGGGGTAGGTTGACCTTTTTATTTGGTGAATATTGGAAACTCAAGATAGCAGATTGTCTTTCTTCTTTGCATGCGCCACTTCTTCCTTTGAGCTAATGCATGCTTCTTGGGAGCCGTGCACCAACCATGAAGGACGACGTAGTGGTCCAGCTGCTGCCAAATCTTTTGTATATTCTTATATATACATATATGTGTAAGTAGGCTGGTTATGGTGTGTAGAGAAGTGTGTGGCTGTAGAGAGCGAAGTAAAGTATGAGTGTGTGAGAGTAAGAAAGAAAAACAGAGGAGAGGAAAAAGGCCCAACTGTGTGTGTATTTCCGCATCTTATTTTGTAATCTCTATCGCATACATAGAGCAACTTTACGGAGCTGAAAGTCCCGTGATTTTTCCCTTGATTTATAAGGGTTTTCCACATAAATATCGGTTGTCAATATTCTTGCTTACATTCTTTCTCTTCGATTCCTTTGTGCCTTTGTTGGTAGGCCGCTCCATTTCCGGCCAACATGGTTGATGAAATTTGGCTTGTTTGTAAATCGATCTGTGTAAACAATAACATTATTATATTTAGTAGTGTGAAATGTACGTAGTATTGGCATTAAGTCAATAGTCTACTGGGATCCAAAATTGTCAATTGAATGCTCCATCTTAGATGACACTCCCTACCTGCTTCAAATATTGTAAGCCTGCTCAACAGATTGTACAAACAATACTCCAAATATTTTCTATACAAGGAAGAATTGATTTGAAAAATAACAAACCCTAACTCTGGAAAGAGAGGGGAACAATTCACAACAAGAACAAAATCGATTGTGGAGACGGTGGGGATTTCTAGTGAACGATATTTGTTAACAAGATTTGCTAACGTGGAAGAACAATTATTTGAAGTCGATTGCATAAAGTACACCTTGTTTTTCTGGTAAGACAATCAAAATACTTACGGGGAAGAGGATGACGAAGGACCAAGCTTACAGTCGAATGCAAGAGAGCTTACAAGAGCATTGCACACCGACAAATTTAAAAAATCTTATAAAAAATAAGTAAAAATTTTAAAAGATTAAAACATATCAAAATTTAAAAATTTAAATATGTTAAAATATAAGAAAATATAAAAATTTAAATATGTCAAAATATAAGAATCAAATACTTATGATATGCACATTAACTAATTAAAATAATAATTTTAAAAAATGGGTTATTCATATTTTTATAATTTTAGATCAATACGTTATTATTTAAAACTCATAAGTAGACCATTTATATTATTTTTTAGATAGGATAAAATGTTACTTTCTTTTTTTTTTTTTACCCTTGAATAATAGTTGCATTCTTTCAATGCGCAAATATATTAGGTTATATCTAAATATAAGCCGTTAATTTATTTATAATGATTCTTATTTATTAAACAAATGACTTTTTAATAAATATTTAAAATTTTTTTACCCTCTTAAAAAATATAAACTTTTATTATATTATAAAATAGAGTTCTCATCAAATAATTATATAAAAATAGCATGTAATGTAAAATACTCAAATACTTTATGATTATCTTTATAATATTTCAATATCATAACATAATCCTTCAAAATAACCAAGCGTTTAATGAAAATAATATTTGGTAAAATATATATGCATATAATAATATTTCAAAATGAGGTAAAAAAAAATATGTACATATATTTAAATAAATATTAAAAAAATCAAAAGATTTTAAAAATAGATAAAGGAATGGGTTTAAATACATGTCTTAATTCAAAAATTTATCAGGGTTACCATAAAATAGCTCCAAAACCTATTCTTTTTACTTCTGTTGTTCTCTCTTTTCTTCCTTTTTCCTACTCAAATGACCAAAATTAGATAAATGGGGACTTAAATACTCAAATTAGCATATAAATATCAGTCAAACGCACATTAGGCACCATGCACTACTACATACATATACAAATGCTACATCATATGCATCTTAGATGTAATATATTATGCTAAAACCATAAATAAGTGTCACATATGTAACCCTCGAATACAAAACTTATACTAAAAACATATATGAGTATGAGATAAGCACCTATCAAACATTGAATCTGATTTTCTAATATTTTTTTTTAATTTTTGTTGTGTAATTATTTTTTTTATTAACTCAATAAATAATAATTATAATATCATAAATATTAATTAAGAAATCAAGTGTTACACAATCAAAATGGGCATTAATTCCTTATCAAGTGAATGGCCGATAATTTATCCTAAGGAGAACTACTGATAACTTCTTATAAAATATGTATGAATTGTTTAAAATAATAGATACTATACCTTTATAAGTACAAAACTCATTACCACAATAAGAGTATTTTCTTATCTTCATTAGATCATCCTAGGATTTGGACATCTTATGATGTTTATATCTTCAAGAACTCTATCATAACCTAATTCTCACACTTTTTAAATATAAATCTCATAACACTTTTAAGACAATATTAAAGAAATTACAAATTAGTAATATAGGATACTTACTTTCCAAAAATCTTCTCATGGCTTAATCTTACAAACACTCTACTCTTATGTTCTCTTAGAACTTTTCAGTTAGATTATTTTACTAATTTGAGTATTAAATAATAAATCGATAAATTAATCTCTAACATTTGAACCTTAGTTTTGAAGTTGTAATTGATAGGTTTAGTATCCTTGGGCTAACCCAGAATTAGGCTTGTAGAAAAAGAGTGTCTCAAAAGCCTCAACCCAAAAAAGGCTTCCCACAATCTAAGACCCAAAGAGCGCCATGAAAGACCTAGACGATGTGTCCAAATCTACCCATCAACATCTAAGCCCAAAGAGATGTTCACTAAATGCAGCCCAAAAGCACGCACCTCAACAGCTTTAGCCCAAGTGCCTGCTGTAGATATGTGGTCCCTTATAACCGCGGGGGGAGAGTTGAAGGGGGCTCATGTCAACCTGTTGCTCTCAAGAAATTGGGAACGGCATAGCTTGCCAAGGAAACACAAAATTGATGCTCTCAAAAGGCCAAAAATCACGGCATATTCAGTGCTCCAATAGCAACTAGTCAGTATACTTTCTCTACAAATACCTTATTTTTTTCACAAGAAAAGGGAGGTTTTGAGAGGAAAAAATTTGAAAAAGGAAGAAATAATAGAAGAGCGCAATCCTCCATCTCAAAGGGACCCCACGAACAAGGCATTAATTCCGCTAAGCCACCATTCTTTCAGGGTATACCTTGAAGCCGCTCTTCCACCGAGTACACTATCGGGACCCAATCCTCCATCTTTAAGCCACTCCTCGGTCGAGTGCATTGTTAGAGCTTAATCCTCGGCCTCTAAACCGCTCCTCAATCGAGCGCACCGTTGAAGTCTCGTCCTTCGTCGCAAAGCCGCTCCTCAATTAAGCACATAGTTGGAACTCAATCTTCTGCTAACATTCGATCTCCTATTATATGCATTCACGTATTATTATTTTTTCCTATCTTTTCATTTGTTTAAGAAATATTTTTGACTTAAATATCGGAGGACATATCGAGAGTAAGTCTTGCTATCCTCTAATCTTTTATTCATCGGTTATGCTGCGCAGAATTCAAATTTGGAGTGATGAGGACTGAACCCACTTCATCTCGACCTCCAAGAAAGATCAAGTAATACCCTAACTTGTTTGATAATTCAAATCCAATGACATATAAGTAGTATATAAAATTCAAATTTAAAAATTAATATTCATTCTAAACCTTTCAACTTCCAATCTAAATCTTAAATATACATAAAAATTGATAATTTTATTATATAAAAATGATTTTAATTTGGTCCACATGGATTTTTGTTTTTTTCACATCAGAAAATATAAAAATGGTTGTATGGTGTATTAAAACAACATTATTGTTTTTATAGAAAAATATCTGGTGAATTATATGATAAAAATCTCTAATAATAAGTGAAAAACAAGACTAACGAAGAGAGATTTTTATTATAGTCTTTCCAATTAAAAGTCATCCTTTTTTTTTGATATTTTAATTATTTTAAAAATAATAAAAAATAAAAAATAAAATAATTTTTCAAAATAATTTTAATTTTAAGTTTAATTTTTTATATCATAAAGATAAATTTTCAACAAAATATATTATAGAGAGGTATTTGTATAATAGACAACAGGCACGGAGCGTCTGTCAAATCTCCATATTCTTTCTTCCTCATTTTCTCTCCCTAGAAAACAGAATTCAGGGCTTCTTGAATTTCCTCCTGGTGGATTCGATTCAATCGCAGATCTTTCTTACGCTTCCTCGGGAATCCCTCGTTTCTCTCTCTCTATCTTTCAATCTGTTGTATTCTCCTTCAGATAATGTCCCAGATTTAAGGTACGGAATATTATGCCAAAAAATACTGGCAGTGACGCAAACTATTATTAAAATATCTCCATAATCTATCCTTTTCTTTTCGTCCTTTTGGTTGTTCGTCTTCTCCCAGTCTTTTCAACTTTTATCTCACTTTAAAAACTTCGATCTTACCATGCTTACCCTTCTGTACTCTCAATTTTGTTTCTGTGGTAGCTTTGATAGCTCTCTCTCTCTCTCTCTTGATTATCAAATTGTTTTCATGCTTCCTCTGATTATATTAGATTGGCATTATCGTTTTGCTTTCAATTTTGTTTTTCTTTGGAATATTTAGTTATGTAATTGGGAGTATTCAATTTACTGTCTGTGCCTTTTTTTTTTTTTTTTTTTTTGTGTTCTGAATTCATAGTTCATCATTCCCTTCTGCTATTGCAGTTTTAAAACTAGAAGAATATTCTCTGAAAATACAATCAAGGGATATTTTTCTCTCTTTGTTTTTTTTAAAGGAAAATGAATTTTGTTCTGAAATAGAAATATGACAAAGTTTTATTTTGTGAGTACTTGCAATAAATTTCATTTGAAAGATATTCTGGTGTCTGTCGTAGTACAATTATGGGCATATCTTGTGGTGCATCATTGACTGGTGTTTTGGGGATCATAGAGATTCTTCTTTGAAACTTGAACTTTAGGTGGGCATTTCTGGGTACATTAGAAAAAGGTTCCTGTTATGGAAAATGGGATCTGCTTTTTTCCACATCCATCATGCCGAGTTTTTCTTTAAATAATTTCAACAGCAATTAAATTCCAATAATCCATATTTATTACCCTGGGTTTAAGCAAAACAGGAAAGAAAATGTTGCTTGATTAACATCATGATTATGGGGGGCAACAGTTTGAGGCCATGATTTCTTCTATAATTCACTTTCAGTAGTGGTTACTTAATCTTTTTGTGTTTTGTCATTGGCTTTTCCAGATACAAGCATTTAGCGATCGGCTGATATGATTAAGTGCACTTGTTGTCTTTTAACACAGATACTCTTTTCTTTTGGTTTCTTTTGTTTGTTTTTATTAAAAAACTCTCACGTACTTCGATTTTTGGTCTTGCTGCAGGGCTGATGGTTTTGATTTGATTAGAAGTTTATTCCCTCCACCTCTTTCTTTTTTCAAAAAAAGGAAAAAGAAGTAATGGAAGAAGACACATTTTCAGTGCTTGGTAATGGTACCCAGATAGATAGTAAAGTGTTGCAGACATTTCAGCTGAGTTTTGTTCAAGTTCAGAACATATTAGACCAAAATAGGTTGCTCATCAATGAGATTAACCAAAACCATGAGTCTAGAATCCCTGACAATCTTAGCAGAAATGTGGGTCTAATTAGAGAGCTTAACAACAATATAAGAAGAGTTGTTGATCTCTATGCTGATGTTTCTCACTCCTTCACCAAACACATGGGAGCTTCATCAGAAGGTGATTCTAGTGGTGCTGTAAGATCAGACGGCAAAGCTGGCCACAAACGCAATAGAGCCGCTTAGCAGCCTAATTCCGAGCGTTAATGGTGGCATTTGACAGATGCATGGATGTCTCGAGGTACACGAACTTCTGCAACTCTTCTGTATCAGAGAAACCCTTTTTCTTCTTTAGTAGTTACCCATGTTTCCCCAATCTCTTATAAAAATTGAACTGTTCACAATCATCTCCATGGCCCTGTAAAACCTATGTAATTCTAAGATCTATAAAGTTTTCTTTTTCTTTATAAAGTTTTGTTTCTGCCTTCCTGGTGTTGTTCATGTGGGTGCTTGTACTTTGCGTTGATCCTTGAAATTATCTGTACAAATCCAGGTCTTTCTAATTTGATAAAGTCTTCTTTATTGGGGATGAAAGAAGGTTTGGTTTCATTATGAACTAAGATTATGAACCAGTTATTAGTATGAAGGTTAAAATCTGGTATGGGTCTCTACAGATTTTTCTCTATCAATCTTTTTTGATGAGATTTGTTCATCATCTACTTTTGATGGCACTCCTTAAAAACCCTCTTTTACTCATCTTTCAACCTCTCAGTCTTTCAGCCTTATGCTGAGAACTGAAGCTGTTAGAATGCCAGACAGATAATGTTAACATTACTCTCCTATGAATTTCTTCTTTTTAAATTTTTTTTTTCTCTTTTCCTTCACTTTGCTTAAAAATCACTGCTCATGATCATTTGATCTTTGCATACCTCTGCAAAGATGTCTCTGAAACAATTGGTTGGCAAAAAAAGCAGCTTTTTTGATAATCTTTTTTGACCCAATCACACACCACCACAAGAACAGAATCTGAGGTAAGAGATGATTAGCTTTTGTCATATTATTTATTATGTTTTGTTTATTTGCCTCTCCTCAATGACAGACTTTTTGGCTTGTAGTGATTGGGAAAAATAATATAAAAAAAATCAATTTGAGAATTATATAAATAAATAAATAAATATATATATATATAAGTGAACTTAGGTAGTTCAAAACAGTGCATTTTAGTTCCAATAAATGCATCAATAGTGACTTAGCGAGCCTCAACAGGACACCAAAGAGGGCCCCAAGGGTTCATTTTTTTTTTTCAATGTCTCCTCTTTTGATCGGTTTGTGCAGTAAAAGTCCACAGACTTAGGCTTCAGCTTCATGATTCTCTCAGCAATTGTCTCTCTCTTCATTGATGGAGTCTGAATATATTAAATTTAAACATCATTTATTTATTTATATTAACAATTATATAAAAATAAATAAATAAATAAATATTATATTATTTTCACATATTTTTAAAATTTTCTATGATCAACCTTATTACTGTTAGTTTTTAGTACACATCAACTTTATATAATGATCTCTGATAATTGGCCCACTTTTCTAGCCCTGGACTTGTATAGATTATTTTCTTGACCTGGGGTGGGCTGGAAGTTCATGGGAAATATATAAAAAATATATATTTATATTTTTTTAGTTTTTATTATATTATCAATTCATTGTTAGGTAAAATTTTAGGTTAAGTCATATAGTCATATGATAATAAATACTTAATTTTAAAAGATTAAAATATTAAAAATAAAGGCACATTTATACACAGACAGTTTTTATATTATGTAGATCTCTCAAAAATTAACAATTATGTTAAAATTATAAATCTGATAATTTTGATAAAAAAGTATAGAATTGGTGATAAATAAAGAAAATAAAAAAAATAAAAAAAATATATATATATAATTTTGATATTTTCTAATTTGATTTATCAGCCTTTTTCCTTATCCTGGGATTTGATTGGCTGGCTGGCCTAAAATTTGTCTAGGTGTATCGTGGTACCTACAGTCTGGATGATGTGATGCAATAGATTCAAGAATAGAAAAGCTATTAAAATTGCCTGGAAAATATATCAAATATATATATTAATAGGAAAAAATATATATTGATAAAATATATAAATTTTATTTAATTTATCGTACTTAAATAACACATGAGGTAAAAAAATGTAAAAAATAACCATTCATTAATTTTTTTTTTTTACTTTTAAAATTGTCCACATCACATGAGTATTACATGGGTCAAAATTTTGATAATTTGGCATGAAATTCTTCCTAATATAAACTCAGAATGAAAATATTAGATTACTCTTCCCCCCCCCCCCAAAAAAGGAGAAAATTAAGTTTAAAATAGAATGTAAAAGAAAAATTAAAAAAAAAACTTAAAATATATAAAAATTTGAGAGTTAATGGGTTTGGTGACATCATGGGTCGACACAATTTTAAGCCCAACCTGTAGCGTGACAAGGAGACTAGCAAGCAACAAGTTAAGTCTCAACAAAAAGTTTAGTCTAGCCAAAACCAAAGCGACGATCAAGAATGAAACCCAGTGAGTGAAATGTCAAAGAGGACAAGTATCAATAGCCCAACTGCCAGTACAGGCAAACGAATTAATCTGAAAGGCCCTTAGGTAGGCAGTTAGCAAAATGGTTAGAGTGCGGGCATGCAAAATGTCACCTAAAATCACCTGACGGCTGAATCAAGGGACCACTCTCGGCCTTCTCGTTACAACAAGATGACGTCTTGCATAGTGTCTCACGTCAGCGTCCCAACGGTCGGCAAGTCCTAGTGGGACACTTGTCGTCCGCCTTGGTGCCAAAGCCTTTTCCGCAAAACACTATAAACTCCTTCGCCTTTCACAGGAGGATAAAAAACAGAGGAGGGGGAGAAAGGAGAAAGAAAAGAGAGAGACTCCAACCGCCTTTAGTTGAGGAGAGAAAAGGGAGAGATTTTAGACCGCTCTCACTCGAGGAAGAGAAGAGACAATAGGTTCCTCATTGGCCTCAAGAAAAGAAAACTCTTAGTAGAAAGTAACTCTAAGGGGAGAGAAAAAATAACGTCCTTCTAAGAGAAACTTGGAAAAAGACTCTCAACAGAGAGCAGCTCTTAATTGAAAAACTGCTCATGGATAAGACTCAAGAGCTAAGAAAGAATTAGACTCTCTCTCACTTTTAGCACAGTTCATTCTCCTCTATAGTGAGTCACTCATCACCGAGTGCATCTATAGTGAGCCACTCCCTACCAAGTATATCCATAGTGAGCCACTCCTTATCAAGTACATTCATAGTGAGCGACTCACTAAGTGTAATTCTAGTGAACCCCTCACTAAATATAATTATAATGAGCCACTTTCTATCGAGTGCATCCATAATGAGTTATTTCCTATCCAGTGCATCCATAGTGAGCCACTTACCAAGTATGATCCTAGTAAGCTACTAACCACATGCAATAAGAAAGGAACCCAGGCCTTCTTCTTCTCCAAGCCGCCCCAGGCGCACCAACAGGAGCCAATCCTCCTCCCACATCCTCTATTTACATACAATTTTGCATTGTTTACCATCCTCCTTACATATTTCTATTTCTCTATAAAGATTTTTGACTTAAGTATTTGTTGCATCTCAGGTTTCCGATTGTTATATGAATCAGGGAGCCTTCCAATCTTCCACTACGGGTCTATCTAGATCGGGTTCGGTCTCTATCGTTGATAACCTAGAACATGCGTATTACAAACTACAAATAAGAGGTTAAAGGGTGGCGGGAGGTTATTCCACCGTCACCACTCCGACGCTCAAGTTAGATATCTTTCGCAATAAACTAAAAGATACACGTTTAGAGATAAACGTGGCAAGAGTGCAAAGATGCAATTATGAGGAGAGTGTGAGTGGGATGTATTTGGAAGTTTGAGCTCCGTAAGTGCGCCCGATTAAAGGGTAGCTCACTAGGCGGAGAACCGAGTTTCGAGAATGCGCCCAGTTGAGAGGCGGCTCACTAAACAAATGATTGAGCTCCGAAGGTGCGCCCAACTGAGGAACGACTTATTAGGCGGAGGATTGAGTTTCGATGGTACGCCCGGCTAAGGGGCGCCTTACTAGGCGGAAGATTGAACTCTGAGGATGCGCTCGCTAAGGGGCGGCTTATTAGGCGGAGGACCAAGCTTCGAGGGTGAATCTGGCTGAGGGGCGACTCACTAGGTGGAGGACCAAACTTTGAGGGTGTGCCCGACTGAGGGGCGGAACGGTACACCCAAGATTCGGGATGAAATGCTGGATGCTGGACATGGCCTGCGAGGGAAAGGACCTCAGGTAACCTCACCAGAGAGTTTGGATGAGATGGTAGGACCTTGGGCCTTAAACAAAACTAAGGCCGCGGGTCTTTAGGCATGATTTAGGGATCGCGGACCTCCAGGCGAAGGTTAAGGGCCGCAGCCCTTTGTGTGAGAGAAAGGTGCTGGACGCCTGCTCTGTTTTCTACTAAACGACTGTGCGCCGTTTTGGGGGAGATCCATGCTCCATTTCTGCTTCGATTTGGGAAGAATGGCTGAGTGCCATTCTTGGAGGACTCCGAGGCCTATCTCTGCTCTGGTTCGGGGTGAATAGCTGAACGCCATGGGAGAAGGTCCATGGGACTCCATTATGGGGGAAGCTTTGTTTTGCTCCAACTTGAAGGAGGAATCGCTGGATTCGGTCGTCGGGAGTGACGAATGCTTTGTTTGGCTCGAGAGCAGCAGAAATGAGCCAATCGTCATTAACGGAGAGCGTCATGCTCTGTCTGATGTGGGCGCCAAAGTGCCATCACAGTAGAACTTCGAGTCTAGTTCTACCGGAGACGGGAATAGAGGGCTAGGCGCCATTAACGAGGCTTCGTGGTGCTCTGTTTCGCAGGCGGGCTGAGAGCCAGAGCGGAAGAGCTAGGCACCGCCTTCAGGAACTTTGGGCTCTGTTTCATGAGGACAGAGGATTGGGCGTCATCCTGGAAGGCTCTGTGCCCCGCCTAGCCTGTGAGTAACAGAGAGAGGTTGGAGAGCTGGCCACCATTTGTGGAGAACTGCTGGCTTTGTTTCGCGAGAGCCCTTTGGGCGCCATTGATGAAGGGCTTTGCGCCCCTATTTCATCGAGGACAGGAGCTGGGAGCCTTTGAAGGGAGATCTTCGTGCTCTATTTCGTCTTGGCATGGAAGAGAGCTGCTGGACGCCGTTGCTGGTTAGGGGCTCGAACCTTGTTTGATCATCGACAAGGACAGAGGCACAAGGTGCCCTCGGGAGGGCTTCGTAATGCTCCGGGCGGTCAACTGGAGCAAGGGAACAAAAGGGCTGCTTTTTGAGGGTTTGTTGTCCCTACTTTTTGATGCCTCCTCCCTGCTGCTCCCTTTTTCCCCCTTTTGTCGAGGGAGAAGGGATGAATTTTTTCCTGCCAAAGAGTTCCAATTTTTTTGCCGAATGAAACTTCTCCTGCCAAAACGAAATTTTTCCCACCGTGACGAAGCTTCTTTGCCACGCTTTAGGTTTTTGGGTCACCGCTATCCGGGATTAATCAAGATCGGAGAATAAATTGGGAGTAAGTCCTTTCAATCTTCCGACCTCTATTTGTAATTTGTTATACGCAGGGTTTCGGGTTAATGGTGATGGAGATCGACCCTCCTGGTGGACCCACAACGAAAGATCGGGTGGGCTCAGAATTCATATCATAACTAGATAACCAAGGACGATCATTGGTGCGTATGTAAAAACGATTAAAAAGTCTGACCACCACTCACCAACTAAACAAACACGGTCAATACTCAGGCTCCAACCACCACGTTGGCCGACGACATCATCCCCCATGCGACAACCTCTTGTCGAGTAGCCATGCGGACAGATGATCGATCTCGAGCATGCAAGCACTTGCCGTCCAGCCGGGTGCTCTAAACCTATTGTTCTCAGACTGTCTACACCCGTCTTATGATGCAACGTTGGGCTTTTGCCATTCGGCTTCCAGGCAATCGGAGAAAATTAGTATCCTCAGAGGACCAGTTGGCCTAACGGCCTTGGGACCCAGATGATCCCGAGTGCTAGGATTCAGTAGCAACTAGAGGGTCGACCTAGCAATGAGATATGGAGTGAAAGCAAAAGGCGGCAACGCATCTCATTGGTCCATTGCATAGCGGGAAATCCCACAGGAGCTATCGTGGTTCTCGTAATGGAGGCTCAATATTTTCGGCCCACTATCTATTGCATTGCAGCAGGTATTGTTTGGTCGAGAACCATACTAGTCTGAGGTAGTTGAGATCGTATTAGCCAACAATGAAACTTGAGTCACTGGCTATCAGACCACCCAGCACAGCAGCAAGGCGCTGCCTGCCAAGACCATAGTGAATGACCATGTCCTACGGAACATAGAGGCCATTGGACAAAGCGTCTCGACGACCTCTAAAGTGGTGCATGTCAGCCATGCACTTGAGACGGTGAATCGGTCCCAAGGGCATAGCACGCCATTCACTGCCAAGCACCTATGATGATTCCATACCTACTCATGCGAATACCTACATATTATCTCATTGTATTAAATAATCTAAATTGCCCTAAGTCAAGTGGATTCACATTCGCCTGTTATAAAACTTCGACATTGAACAGAGCGGCTCATAGGCGATCGAATTTAAACCTTTGTCCCATCACCAAACAGCCCATTTACGGTCGAACACCAAGGCCCAGGGGCTCTTGGAGCTCCCAACCGAGCGGTCACTAAAATCTTAGGGGGCTTCTACAGCAGGCGTGCAACAACCTCTATTTGATGGAGAAAGCACCATCAGTCGACGATGGTCGATGAATTAGGCTTAGATGCATGCGAGTAATGATGTCTTCATGACAGGAAAGAGCACAAAAATGGCAGCATGTGGGTGACGACCCACAACTCCGCTAGAGCCTAATGGTTGTGGCTTAAAAATTCGTTGCCCTGAGCGAGGATCACCCATTGCCGTGCCACGACACTTTCTAGGGAGAATGAGCACAAGAGGGCCGAGGCACTTAGAGAAAAAAAAAGAGAAAAAGAGGCAAGAATCGCTCCAAGAAGCACCAGAGCTACCTGCCTCCCTTAGACATATAAGGACAACTGCCCAACTGAGGCGGAGGAGTTGCAGGCTGGTCCAAAGAAAGACCAATAACCGGCCCGGGGCTCCCCTCAGGATGAGGCAAGAGTCAGGCAGCCTTCTTGATAAAGCTCTTTGACTCCGGCACCAATCGACACCAACACCGGTCAGAGGGGAGGTAGCAGTTGGAAGGTCTAGCATGCCTAGCTAGATTGCAACCGAGGGAAACGGAATCTGACGTGACGTCGGGACCTTCTCTCAAAGCAGGCATCGAAGAAGGCGCCGCACTAGTCCCTACGAGGCTAACAATCCCTTCAGCCCCAAAAGGCCCTCCGGCGCCTGAGGTTCGGAGTGGGATCCCATGACGGTCCTAGTAGTGACATCCGGCTCTCTATCCAGGCCACGACAGCCCGCACAGCTTGAATGACGGAAGTTGAACAACAAAAAGACAATGCCATGACTGACCACGCATGGCATACAACGGTGATTGAACCAAAGTTGGGCAAAAGAACTCGACACATGGAGAAAGCATAATAACAACAATCAGTATTGCTATATCATTTTATTAAGAGTTACACCTGTACAATGGCGATATCCGGCGGACTCAGAACAAAATGAGTGAACAATATACTTCTACAGGCTATTCGAAACCATCGCTCCCCCGTAGGTTGTGGTCCCTCTGAAAAAATGATGAGATCCTCTTGGCATCTGGCCTCGGCATTCCTCACATCAAGGAAATCAACAGGGAAGTATGGAGCAGCGAGGGAGACTATGTGTGATATTCCGGATCTCAATTGGATAATTTTAATATTAATTGTGATTCTTGGGTATTTCGGATGTGGTGAAAATAAATTAAAATATTATGAAATTTTTGGAAATGATCGGAGGTGCGGAGGGGTGCTCGGGATGTGCCCGTAATGTTGTTCGGAGGCCGAGTTGGAAATTTAAAATAAAGAAAAGTTATATATATATAATAATAATAATAATAATAATAATAATAATAAATAAATAAATAAATAAATATATATATATATATATATATATATATATATATAAGGTAAATGGAGAGAGGAAAAAAAAAGGAAAATGGGAAAAAGATAAGGGAGAAAGGAATCGGGAGGGAGAAGGGGGAAATTAGGGTTTTACTTGCTAAGAAGATGGAGGAGAAGGGAAGAATCGGCAGCACAAGCGCAGAAATTGACTCGCGACGGTGGTCGCCGGTGGTGCAGTGTAGGTCATGGCGGCGCCGGCAGAGGCGATTGTGGGCGTGGTGTGGTTTGGACGAGGAGAGCAGCGGCGAGGTTACTGGAGGTGCGGTGGTGGCCGTGTGATGGCGTCGGATTGGTGGTCGGGTGAGGCGGAGGAGGCGCGGGCCTCGCCTCGTGAGGTGGTGAGGTGGTCGATCGGCTAGCTGGGAACGAAAGCGGCAAAGGCCGTGAATGGTGGAGAGAGAGGAAGGGGCGCAAGGAGAGAGAGGGTTGCCGTGGGAGAGAAAGGGGAACGTCGGGGACAAGAACGGTGACGGGGTCGCCGGAAGGTGCCGCGGCGGCCGTCAAATGGGCGGCAGCCGCAGCCGGGCGCGCTGGAGGAGTCGCGCGCACGGGAGAGCGAGGAGGAGAGAGGAACGCACGCGGTGGGTGGAGAGAGAAATGCCGATTGGAGTGCTTTGGGACATCCTTTCTTCGGGATCTGCAGAGTATGATGTTAAGGCAAGTATCCTCTAGCCCTATTCTTAGTCCTGATTTAATTTCCAGTGCATTTTGACCATGGGATTTTACTTGACATGCATGTATTTTTAAATACCCTCAATTTATCAATCAGATACATGCATGTATGTTTTATTGGTTGTGCGGTAGTTTTGTACTTGTATTTATGATTTGGAGGGATTTTGGACACCCTGGACGATATATATGTATGTTTGGTATCCGATATATTGAGAACCATGAACCGTGCCTTGCACTAACCATGCATGTCACAGGGTGGGATCACTATGTGATCCGAGGCATCGGGCTACTTCCGCCTGTAAGGAAGATGAGGTATTGGCTACTTCCGCCGTAAGGAAGATGAGGTATTATTTCTTTCGAAGTAAGGAAGATGAGGATTGGGCTACTTCCGCCATAAGGGCATAGCACGCCATCCACTTGTGCATTTAATGATGATTCCATACCTACTCATGCGAATACCTACATATTATCTCATTGCATTAAATAATCTAAATTGCCCTAAGTCAAGTGGATTCACAAGCCGGGTTATAAAACTTTGGCCCAGAAAGAGCTTATCTCATGGGAGATCGACTCAACCTTTGTCCCATCACCAAGCGGCCCATTTACGGCCGAACACCAAGGCCATGGGGGCTCTGGAGAGGTAACCGAGTGGTCACTAAAATCTTAGGGGGCTTTGGCATGGGCGGTTCCGACAACCTCCATCGATGGAGAAAGCACCATCACCGATGATGATTTTGGTGAATTGGCTTAGATGGATGGGAGTAATGATGTCTTCCCGACAGAAAGAGCACAAAAATGGCAAACGATGTGGGTTTTGATTTATGTTTTAGAGCCGGTGGTTTTGGCTTAAAATTTGTCACCCCGAGCGAGATCACCCACGACGTGCCATGTGACACTTTCTAGGGAGAATGTGGAGAGGGCCGAGGCACTATGAGAAAAAGAAAGAGAAAAAGAGGCAAGAATCGCTCCAAGAAGCAAGCAGTTTTACCGCCTCCCTTAGGTTTATAAGGACAACCGCCTAACCGAGGGGAGGAGTTGCAAGGCGGTGCAAAGAAAGACCAATAAGACATTTCCTCGAGATGAGGCAAGAGTCAGCAGACCTTCTTGATGATGTTTTTGACTACGTGACCTTTGTGATACCAACCTATTCCCGAGGGAAGTAGCATTGGAAGGTCTAGCATGCCTAGCTAGATCGCCAACCGAGGGAAACGGAATCGACGTGACGTCGGGACGTTTTATCGGCTGGCATCGAAGAAGGCGCCGCACTAGTCCCCGAGAGGCTAACAATCCCTTGACCCAAAAAAAAAGGATATTCCTCGAGGTTCGAGGTGGGATCCCATGATTTGGTAGCGGTGACATCCGGCTCTCTATGAGGATATGGTATGCCTTGAATTATTCAACAACAAAAAGACAACGCCTTGATCACCACGCATGGCATACAACGGTGATTGAACCAAAGTTGGGCAAAAGAACTTGACACATGGAGAAAGCAGGATAACAACAATGGATTGCTATATCATTTTATTAAGAGTTACACCGATAAGCGATATCAGGGGTTTTAACAAAATGGGAGAACAATATACTTCTACAAGCTATTGAAACATCCCGGTAGGTGTGGTCCCTCCTGATGAAAAAATGATGAGATCCTCTTGGCATTTGGCCTCGGCATTCCTCACATCAAGGTAATCAATAGGGAAGTATGGACAGGGAGACTGCAGCCCAAAGCGGACGCCATCCTAGAATCACCCCTCAGCAATGAGGCCACCTCCTTTGGATGGAACCTAGACACCAACTCTATCTCCTACTTGGCACACACACCCATTAGGTCAATGAGTCATAGCTGCCTCATCTGGGATTCATTCTCAAGTATTGCGATCCGGCCAGGGCCTGGGAGTGGGCATCCGAGATCTTTTCTGCTCTAATCTCAAACTCGAATAAAGCCTAATCAAGGTAGTTAACTCGTTCCTAACTTTGAAGCATCTCGCCAACAACAATATTGATCCTCTACTCCATTTCTCCCTTGTTGACACGGTCATGCGAAAGGTAGGTAACCTCCTACTCCAAAGATTGGACGTTCTCCTCTAGCCTATGGTGCACCCACCTGTGACAATCAAAGAGAAGAACTAGTCAGTCAAAAAAAAGAGCCACCGAGAAGCACAATTGCAGAAAGCGAGAAACTTACCTTGCCGTCAAAAGGGCGAAAGGATCCAATGGACTCAATGCTAGGGAGCCCCTCCAGAGCCTCTTGGCACTTCAGAGCCTGAGCAACTGGGCAAAACTTCACACCACCAGCAATTGTGCTCTCTGATAAAGCGGCTCCCATCTCTTTTGATAATTCGATCATTGTCGTTGTTCCCCTTTGTCAAAGGCATAGGGGCAAAAGAGGGTGGCACCTTCGACAAGGAAGTAATGAGAATGGGGACACCAACAGTATCATGGTGAGCCATCTACAAAAACGCCAAGAGGATGGCAAGGTAATGCTGAATGGAACATACTCAGAGAAAGAAACAAAGGCACACACCAAGCAAAAGGAACAATGATGAGAAGGGATTGACATAATACTTATATAGCCAGTCCCTAGGGAGTTAAAGGGCTTTGTCGCCATAATGGTTGCAACACTTGCTGTCACCTCATCATGCCGCAACATGTTCTTTCCCATGCCTCATTATGAGCCACAATGGCAGTTGTCACATCGCCTTTGCAATCGAAGCGCTTAAATGCTTCGACTGACGTGATAGCTATGCGACCCCCAAAGACGGCTCCCAGATGCACCAATCTCGATTTTTGACCAACAGTTGATGGCTCTTAAAGGCATCATCGAGAGAGCCATGAAACGGATGACCTTAAATGTGGGCACTCCGGTGCCTCCCTAGCTAGGTGTTGAGGTGAGGGGCCGAGGGCCAGATAAGGATCAGGGCGTCCAAAACTCCTCTCATCATGATAATTTAGACCAGAGTCACAAAAGGTGGAAGAACGAAATACTCCCATCATTCGGCAAAGGCGCACGAGCCGACCGACAGGGGCGATCCCGAACCTCACCGGCACGATGACTAGGGGCCTCCGAGAAGGTTACTCCTAGTAGAGGCCGAAGCGAAGAGCCGCAGCTTGATCAGGGCCATGCCCTTGATTTTTCCTGGTCTAGGGCATGTAGTTGACAAGTTAGCTAGTTGCGACCGGCTACTCAGGGCTTGTCTAAGAACAACACGGTCTAATTCAAAGCCTCTGGGAGCTCTTGGGACCTCGATTTGTTCCTGGACAGCCCACAGCCAACGAAGCCAAACCATGACAGACCTCAAGTCACCTCAGCTGCGATAGAGCCCAACCGGCCATCCATTGTCCCGAAGGCGACACTCACTCAAAAGACGCAAGTTGTTTTGTCATCCCAACTAGTGCGGCGCCCCCTGGCACACCACACCTTGAATGCCATCGGTCGATCGTTCCCAACGTGGCAACCCTGTGGCCAATCCAACCGATTGGCCCTCGACCATGTGTCAAGGCGGATCGCCTCCCGTTGAATCCCCGCGGATTGAATCACCAAGTCGGTGGATGATCGGCAGGTCACAACATATAAAAGACATGCAATGAAGTCAAGAGTTAGGAAGAAGAAGGCAAGAGAAATAGCAAAATTCCATTCATTAATATCTTTTACAAAGTACAAAGTTTGTATTAGCGAACATACATAAAAAGAAAAAGGGAGCATATGGGACAAATACTGGTGGCGCCGGCCCAGAAAATCAATTCTGGGAGGACAGTAACGATTAGAGTGTCCAACAACTATTCATTACTTATCAACCCCCAAACCATGGGTCGAGCGCCATTGCGGTTGAATGGGATATCATTCCTGAGCAAGGGGAGGGGCGAGATGCCGCCACCCTCATAGGAAAGGCCTCCTGACAGGAGATCCTTTGCCGAAGCCGATCGTAGCCTATGAGGGAAAAACCCAACCCATAACGGTGACGATGGTTCGACCACTGCTAAACTTCGAAAGCACTCCCTCCAACAAGTTCTGAAAGCGACCCTTTGACAGAAGGAACCGGAGGCCAAGCTTTTTCCATCAAGCCAAGGTGGCGGAGTAGAACGCTTGCGCCTCGAAGTTCTTCCAAAGGCTTCGACGTCAGACACTTGTATGGAAGAGGAATATAGAAGTGGCTAGAAAACCGGAGCCACCCCAGTCATGATAGAGGAACAATCCTAGAGGGACATAACGGCGAGCTCCAACCGTAGCTTTCAACATCACAAGACTTTCACCAACCTCAATCAAAAGCAACGGGGACTCAAGGCAAGCTATAAGCATAGTTTTCAACTCTGGATGATGCCCACAAGTCCTCCACCATGGTGGCCCAGGACTCTCTCATTGCTCGATCGCTCGAATCGCTTGATCAAGGGAGAGGTGGTTCATGGCATGGAGCATGGAGAGTCCCCCAATTAATAGTCAGAGTAGAGATCAACAAGGCCACTAATTCAAAGGGTCACGTCCACAATGCCATTAGCAGGCGGTTAGCTCCATTCCTCGGGGCTACCCCAAAATCTTTCACAAAAAGGTTTAGCTCAGTTGACGCCACGTATGAGAAGGCACGAGAGACACCGAAGCAAAAAGCCTTGAAAAGAGACATCTTGGAAAAGAGCATGCAAGTTGGCCTGCACTAAGACGTCCCATTACCGTATATATTGGGAATCGGTGAAATACAATTTCCTGACATGGGGCCTAATGATAGGTCAGGTAACATCATGGGCAAGCACAGATTCTAGGTCCAACCTACAACGCGACAATGGGACCAGCAAGCAACGGGCTAAGCCTCAGCAAGAAGTTCAATTCGGCCAAGACCAAAGCGGTGATCAAGAATTGAGGCCTAGAGAGTGAAGTGTCAAAGAGGACAAGCGTTAGCGGCCCAACCAACGGTGTAGCTAGATGGACAAATCTAGAAGGCTTTCAAGCAAGCAGCCAGTAGAGTGGTTAGAGTACGCGCATGCAAAATACCGCTTACCTAACGACTGGACTAGGGAACCACTCTCGACCTCCTTGCCATAATAAAACGACATCTAGCACAGCTACTCTCGTCAGCGTCCCAACAGTTGGTGAATCCTAGTGGGACACCTATCGTCCACCTTGGCGCCAAAGCCTTCTCCGCGAAGTATTATAAACTCCTTCACCCTTTATAGGAGGAAAAAGAGAGAGGAGGGGGAGAAAGAAAAGAGAGAGACTTTCGACCACTCTCGATCGAGAGGAGAGAACTAGACCGCCCTCAAGCAAGGAAGAGAAGAGAGAGGTTCCCTCACTCAAGAAAAAAGAAGAGAACCCTAAGAGAAGAGAGGTTCCTAGATAAGATGGCCATTCCAGGTGAATCAAAAAGAATTCTTATTTGGTTTTAATAGAATAAGTGTAATTCCCCTTGTTTGTAGAATAGGGAGAGTAAATAATAAAACAATAATAATAATAATAATAATAATAATAGTAATAATAATAATAATAATAATAATAGAAATAATAATAATAATAATAATAATACCTAATAATTAATAATAACAATAATAAATACAATAATAATAATAATACCTAATAAATAATAATAATAATAATAATAATAATAATAATAATAATAAAATAAAAAAGTATATGTGGAAATAATAATTCTCATATAAGTGGTGGGAATTGTTATTCCCACATTTGTGGAAATAATAATTTTTATCCTACTATTAACCATTCTTTTCCATGGTGATTCTATTCTCCCCCAATTCCCATAACCAAACATGACATAAGGGGAGAGAAAACAATTTCCGAGAGCAACTCTAGAGACTTTTAGTTTTTGCTCAACCGAAAACCAGTGGATGAGACTCAAGATCAAGAAAGAACCACTCTCTCACTCGCAAAGATACTTCATTCTTCTCATAGTGAGCTACTCCCTATCCATTTAGTGAGTCACATCCATATCGAGTGTATTCATAGCATCCATAGAGATTTCTTTATCGAGTGCATTCATAATGAGTAATTGAGCATTCATTCCTTATCAAATGCATCCATAGTAAGTCTCTCCTTGTTGAATGCGTCCATTGTGAGCCATTCACCAAGTGCAATCATAGTAAGCCACCGACCATGTGTAATGAGAAAGGAGCCCAAGCCTCCTTCCTCTCCAACCCGCCCCCTGTCGGGTGCACCGACGGGAGCCAATCCTCCTCTCATATCCCCTATTTACATGCAAATCTATATTGTTCATCGTCATCCTTACATATTTTTATTTTTTAAGAAAGATTTTTGATTTGAGTATTAGAGGATAAATTTGAGAGTGAGTCACGCAAATTCTCTTACCTCCTGTTTGTAATTTGTAGTGCGCAAGTTCCTGGTTAACAACAATAGAGACCAAACTTGCTCCAATTCGACTCACAGTAGAAGATTGGGTGGCTCCCTAATCCATACTACAATCCAATAACTAGGGACGCATTAGGAGTAATGCCCATATTTGTATTTGCACTTTCAAAAAATGGTCAATTTCCTTATAAATAAGTCATTAGAGAAATTTATTTAGTGATGTGATAAAAAATAATTAAAAAATAATTATATTTTTAGAAAATATTACACTATATCGAATAAAAATGATGAATTTTTAAATGTACCACTTTATATAGTGGAACATAAGATTTTATTGTTATTGCTAAAAAAAATCTGTGCTTTTATTTGCTATTATAATCAAATGATTTTCATCATATACGAAAGACAAGTTTAATAATAAGAAATATTAGAATGTATTTTCATAACTATTACTTTAACTCATATTTTTTTGAGTATACAATTTTTTTTATTAATGGTTCTCATTTAACAAACAAATGAATGCAATAAGGTTCTTTGAACTTCATTAAATATAAAAATATAACAAGATATAGTTGGTGATATGCCTTCATCTAGAGAGGTAACAGAGAGTGAAATTATAATCTATAGTTCTAATTTTCCATTCTCGATAGAGAGATAAGAGAAGATGGCTCCACCGTTACATCTGTTGTATTGATGATAATTTGCTTGATTTTTTCCCTTATTCTTGAACCCTATTAACTTAAAACCGAGATCTATTCACCACCCATTTATTTAAATTCATAAAGAAGCAACAATAGTACAAAATTATACAACAAAATGAATCAGCAAATTTTATGTGATAACCTTTCACAATTAAAGAAAAAACTATAGGAGACAACCCTTCACTATAATATGAGTTTAATCATTGCAAAACTTTGAAAAGCAACATTCAAATTAATCATGAGTTAAGACAAGTAATAAACAATAAGAAAACATTGGAGGCAAACCAAGGTAAAAATGTACTATACAACTACTACAATAACATACCCAAGAATGACTATGATCGGGATACAATAGAAGCTCAACAACTGGCTAATTCTCCTCTTTCTTCATTTTTCTTTCAATTTGGCATTTAAATTGTGTTTGAAAATAACTCACGTTTTTGTCTTCTCTTAACTCACCAAAACAGAGCAAAAGCACTTAAAAATTTATCTGACCTTCAAACAATGGCAGTTGGCATTCGAACACCAAGAAAAAAACTTCTAGAGACTAACTTGGCACATACATGCATTAGGCATGACCATTTGGTCCAACCTATGCATATGCGTATATGAGACGTGTATTAAGCGTGGATATTCTGTTTGTGCTATTAAAAACAACCTTCGCCCGAGCAAATCCTTACGTGAACATCGAGCAAATTTTATTGCTTGCATTAGAGTCGAAAATGAATGTGGATGTGGATTCACAGTGAAGTAACTCGAAACCCAACAATATATATATTATTCATGTGAATATTTGAAAAAATATACAATTGGAAGAAGATGTCATCCCATAGTCTTTGAGATGTCAAGTTATTGAAAGAACACTCAGAGGAACAAAGTTGAACAAACAGAAAGATTCAATCCAAATTGGTAATCAATTACTCAAAACTGTTTGATAAGGAAACAGTAATTCATCTGGCTCAATTGTAGCTAATTTACCAGGACGTTTCCCACAGAAAATGCTCAAGCACAAAGAACTCTGTAGCTCTTACAATGCACACCGAAATTGGCAGTTACTGCTGCTCAGCCATGCCTTCCCTGAAACAAATGGAAAGGGGATAAAAAAATCAACCTTTGGGGAGAAGGATGACCAAATTTCACTCTAACAAATTTCAATTCGAAGGGTCGAATTGAGATGTTTGACATACTTCTAGTGTTGAAGTTCACAAAGCCCATGTTTTTCGGGTGTAAGGGCCCTGTGACGAGGCCTCTAGAACATTAGCAGTTCTCAACTTGAAGAGCAAGAAGTATTGGTGTAATTATAGAATTATTGTCGCGTAATCTGCTGATTACGAGTTTGATTCGTGAAAATAGTACTTTACATAATGTAAGGTAAGACATCACATAACAAAGCACAAAGTAACTCGACATTTTTTCTAAACTCAATGCATAATATGAGGTAAGACATTACAGAACAAAGTACAAAGTAATTCGACCTTTTTTCCAGACTCAATGCATAACAGGAGCCTTATGCATTGGACAGGCATGAGTAATGGTTGGAAGAAAGCATACAGGGCAAGAAAAGGGCAAATCAAGCTCCAGGGCTTACATTCAGCAGCAAGGAAACAGTTGTTCAGGCAGGTGAGCCCGCATAAGTAACATGGACTTCTTGAGTTAGTGGATGATATTTAATTCCAAGATCCTCAAATATCTTCTTTAGTTCCATGACTAAATCAGCTCTTCGGGCACTCCTCTCTCCCGAATTCTGGAAGTTGATTGTGTGAGTGACATAGAGACCCATCTTCATTTTGTTCATGTCCTCAAGATCTTTGACTTGCAGGCTATGGCCTGGTCGCCAGTGTTGCGGTTTGCTATCAATGTACCTTGAACAGTAAAAGAAAACAGAAACATACAAATTTTTTGTATTTTAGCAGGGAAATTTCATTCTAAATTGAGGAAAGATGAAGTCACAAGGGACATACTCTTTAATTCTAGCCTTAAGAGCAGCAATAGTCTCGGCCGAAGTGGAAAAGTTAAGAGCAAACTCCACAGAGTCACTCATTTCTGGGCTTCGATAGAAATTGCTGATAGGCTTGGTGGCCAGAACTGAATTTGGATATATAATCTTCTCATTATCATATCTCAAGAAAATTGTTGTCAAAATTTTCATCTCCTCAACAACCATCTGTACAGCTTATTTAGATTAATGCAGAAAAGTAGCAAGATACAACAAAATATGAATGCTCTGAGCCTTTTTCATGTTACCTGGACTCCGTCAATGGCACAACGATCACCAACATCAAATGGGTGCATTATGAATACGAATATAATGGCCTCGAACACCGTCTTTGCTGTGTTACCAAACATAAACACCACCAGTAACAGCTGAGATGAAATGAAGACAAGTACTTTTGTAGTAAAAAATCCCATCATAAGATTCCAGATGATGATGATAACAATAAGAACAATCCCAGAAGCTATCTTGTTCAACTCCTCCACAGCTGTTTTGGTGTCATTTAGAGAATGAGCAAGCGATCTTCGTTCATGATAAGCATTAACCTGCATTATAGAAGTTGCCTGTGACAAACGTGCTATATGCAACTTCTACAGTTAACATTGAAAGGATGGATAAGAGAGTTTTTTAATTTCTGATGCAACGTTTATTGGAAGTAAATACAACATATTTACTCTCTGATGCATATAAAACTAATGGAATCGGAATTACCAAGTAGGAGAATGTCAAACCACAAATGGATAATCATCAAACACTAATATTCCCGTTTGATGCAAATTTTTCTTCTATTTCTTTAATTTCCCCCGACCAAAGTTGTTAATGTAATCACTTCAAGGCATATAATTCTTTATAAATTACTCGTATCGCAAGGACACCTCCCAACAGGATTTAAACACGAGATCTCCCAATTGAGATTGAGCAAGCTTCAATCTGTTGGGGAGTCCCGAAGGGCCAGCCAAGAAATAATGCCACTTTTAAAAACGTTGCATGATTTACACTAAATTTACCAGAAAGCTTAGAAAAGAATCCCAAGTCCTAATCTATAGAGAAGTGCATAATGAAATTTATAGTTCCATATTTGATGAAATTTCAGGTAACATGAAAATCAGAATGAGTATTAGGGTATGAACCCTACGGTAGATTGACTGTGGGATACAATTCAGAGGATGGCTTACCACCCACTTCATCAAAGCTGACTTCTTGACCTTTCCAGTTTCAGCTGCTCCCTCAAACAAAGGGAACACATGATCTGCATCTTCCTTTTTCATGAATCGCATGAGGTCGTCCTCCTCAATATACCTATTCCAAGAAGTAGATGAAGTGTAGGCAGATTTATCAACAATCTGCTAACCAAAAATCGAATCTAAAATAGAAAAGAATTCACAGAGCACCTATCGTCTTACTTGTAACCAGGCTTAGCAACATTCTTGAAGATCTGATATGCTGCAGACTTTGCTTCCCATTCACTCGTGATCTCTTTACTACTCTGCTCACCTCCTTCATCATCTGTCCCTTCATCAACAGTATTGGATACGGTAGATAGCCCAGTTCTTCTTATCACCTGAATCAATCCTCTTACAGTCCAGGCAGAAACCTTATCTTGCTTCATCTTGTTTAGCTTCTCTATATCAATCACCTCTTCTTTTTTGCCTCGTTTTCCTTTTAACAGACGTCCGAGACTCAACTGGCTTCTTTTAGTAGGACTCCCAACACCTTCAGCCATCTCCATTAATGGAGGTCCTGAGAGTGTCTGGAGGATATATTGATGAAACAGTGATTCCTGAATCCTGTCAAAAAATCTTCTGACATGGAAAGAAACAGCTAATGTTTTGATCAACAGAGTCTTCAGTAACCATATTGCTGCCCCAACAACACAGCCAGCAAGGGCCGTTGTGATTTTATGGAAAATTTTGGTGGTTTTCTTTGACCTCCTGACCCCATGACTGAACAATAAACCCCATGCTAGTAGAATGAAGCCCAACCAAAGGAAAATCCGAACACTCCTCTTCAAACCAAAGACAAAATAGAGAACTTTTCTCTTAAGAAAGAAGTTTCTTTCTATTAAGAAAACCAGAACATTTATAAACCATTCGGTAACTATTTGACTACAAAATATAACCATGGCTAGCACATACCATTTCCAAAGGTCTATACTCCAGATCTGGACATGAATCAATCGGTGAATAGTCAAGCTAGAAATCAACAATCCCGCTAGGATAACAAATACTAACCACTCCAATAAGATAGAAAATTTCAATTTCTTAGCCCCTTTTTCATTCTCGGTAACAGTGGCTTTATAGATCTCATCGTCACCATCGTCATCCTCTCCTCCTTGGACTGCCATCAATGGGGTTTTTGGAGTAATGACAGAAGCTTTTGGAGTACCAACACTAATTCTAACAGGTGACGCCTTCTTTGGTGAATTTCTATAAGGTGAGCTAGAAGTCACCACTATAGTATTCTCTTCAACCAAATTCAGATCATTACTAGGATATGGTGGCTCAATTAATCTTGATTTGGGCTTGGAGAAAGCAGACCTTGTCAACGATGGCCGCCTTGATGCATATTTCATCGGGATTTTGGGAGGCTTGTTTGGGTTTGGACTTGGGATTAACGTAGAAACTTCGGGAGACATTTGGACACTGACGGTAAGACTCTTTAGCTTCGATAACTCCACATCATAATCTTTTGGCACCTTTTTTGAGGGCTCGATCCCAAAACCCGCATGAGAAATCGAAGAATTCTGCAGCGTTTCGGCTTCCCGATTCCCACCAACTGCCACTTCAGCAACTGCAATGGACAGTATAACATCACTGGTCGTGATTTCCCCTAAAGAATTTGCCGCTATATCCATTGGAATCCAGCAATTGAGCCCACTAATTAAGCATAAACTTGATCAACCAAATAAAAATACACATATTTTCATTCAAACATTTCGACAAACATAAAAAGTCCTTTCAAATAAGCACGTTTGCATTTCCAAGATTCACTGTACTTTACCAGTTAACGCAGTTCATTTCACTTGGGAATTTACAGAATTTGGATAAAATCTATACTTCTTTATAACAGCTACGAGGACAGAGATCTAATTGTTAAATTTTCTTGAAAGCAATAAGAAACAGAGGGACTTCAAACATTCCGTTTCAAAACAATACGGAAGGAAGGAAATTTTTTTGGGTGGGCAGGAAAAGTATATTGCAGAAGATCTTCAATTTTAGCAAGAAAATCTGCAGAAAAGAGAATCACAGTTTGCCGCTGCGACTGGCTTACGAGAGAGAGAGAGAGAGAGAGAGAGAGAGATGCCCACAAGTGAAACGGTAAAGAAAATGGCGGGTTAATATATGAAGGCGGTTGGAGAAGATGGGAAATCCACTTATTTTTATTTTTTATTTTAAAAATCCTCTCAAATAATGCAATCCCACTTTTTTAAAAGGAAAATAAAATAAAAAATATTTTTTATTTTTTATCAATTTTTTTTCATTTTAAATACTCATTCCATACATCAAATTTTTTAAAAAATGATCTAATATTATTTCAAATAATATATTATAACTGATATTTATAATTCTAACGGTATAAAAATAGAAATAAATTTTTATTTTAAAAATTTTAAATTGAAATGCATATCACGTTGCATCAGTCCGTACAAAAATATTTGAATTAAATGTTATTAAAAATTTTAAATATGCATCGTTGAATCTAAGTGCAATTAGCTGTCTCCAATCAGACCATGCAGATTATTAATTTTAAATTTTTTTAAAAAAATAATTATAATATATATATATATAATTTAAATATTTCTATGGTATTATAATTCAATATGTAATTATGAGTTTAATTTTTGATATTATTTGTACATATCTAATCTATAATCTTTACCAATGAGATTAAAATAATTGTAGAAAATTTTAATTTTAATTTTTTACAACTATATATTTAAATTCTATCCCGTTCATATCTCTATTTTGGAGATTATAGAGTTGAAGGTGATTTTAAATTCTCATGTGTGATTTTTTTATTTAAAAAATTCACTAATTTTTTTTTATAAAAAAATGGCAATGATTATTGGTGACTGATTAGCCCAGGTAATAATAATCTGTATAATTTATAAAATAATTGAAAATAAAGAAAATAGAAATTTTCTATCTTCCAGAATAATTGGGTGGCCCCATACGTCGTCGTTTTGTTTAGATATGGTCCAAGCAAGCTTTTTTAATTGCACATGTAATGCATGCTAATAAGTATTTATCATAAAAATACCTCGTAGTGATTTCTCACTCATTTCTTCAAATGATTATTATCTATTTATTGTATAAAATTTGTAATTTATTAGCACACAAAAATTAATTATCATAATATGAGAGGAAATTGATAATTCCATTGTCAATGAAAGTCATATTGACAACATTGAGCGAGGGAGGGAAGATATTTTTGAATAGGAAAAGAGTATTATTATTTTGTAGCCCACAAAAATAAACACCATTATCATAAAAAATAAATAAATAAATAATCCGATGCACGAATATTTTGATATATGTGAGATTAGAAAAAAATCGGATTATATTAAACTGATTGTATGTAATTTTAACTTATATCACATAGACTGCTTTTATGAATCAAACTCGTAATCACTAGGCTACATGTAATAATATCGTTATTTGTGAAATCTAAAAAGGAGCCAGACTATTTTGGATCATTGTATACGAGCTTAACATACATCATACGTAAGGAGTTAAATTCAACAACTCTATCACTATGTCCAAGGTTTGAGAAAGGTCGTACGGCCTTAGGTTTATTATATGAGATTTAACCTTACATCATATGCAAAAAGCCATTTTCACGATTCGAATCAATAATTACTAAGTCGTATGCAATTACCTTATTGATGCATCAACACACCCCTTCATTGTAGAATGTTATATGGTAAATAAAAAGCAAGACTTCCTCAATGACTCTTATCAAACCCATTGAACAACATATGATCAATAATCCGTAATCATTCCCCAAAAGAAAAGAGTGCTCACATACGCATGTATAAACTACACTTAATAAATACAACAACGTAAAGAAGAATCTGACTCTCAAATGTTGAAAGAGGACATCACAAAATAAACATCATCACCAAAGTCTAAATCTTCATCACAAGTGTATCATACTACATTTTTCTCAAGTTATCCAACCTTGCCTGCAAATCTTCATCAATGCCACTATCTTCATTGCCCGTCCCTTCAGCTTGTGGCACCTTGGTCTTTGTAGCTGGTGCGGATACAGCAGCTGAGGGTGCATTTACAAGCTGCATATAGAAATAAAGAGTTGGAACAATAAAAACAATAAAACCTCAAATGTACTAAATAAGATCTACTATATGAATACACTTTCATCATTATATTTGATTTAGAACAATATTATTCGATAATGGAACAAAATTATAATCATTTTTATCACATCATTTCGATTTTTTCTAGTTCTTACCTCTTTTGTTCTTTCTACTAACCACAATTAACTTACCTTCTTTCAGAGGTGCTTCTTTTGGCCTATTTTTAAGTGTTTGAATCATCTTAGATATAATTTTCTCATTTCATCTTCTATATGTGTCATTGCTAAATATTTACAAAAAATATTATTCCTTATCTTGTGTTTTAGTATAACTCTACTCATCAACCTTAATGTTCTCATCTTTACAACACTACTTCATATACTTATTTGATTGTCCAACATTAGAATCCACAGAGTACAGCGGGTCTAATAACTAATTAAAAACTCTTCATTCAATTTTAGAGGTGCATTAAGATCATCACAAAGCACACATAATATATTTTTATATTTTAACCAACCTACATTAATTTTATATGTCACACCATCATTAATCGTTCCATTTTCTTGAATTATAAATCTAAGGTAAAAAAATCTATTATGCGTGAATTTCAACCATAAAGTAGATCCTCCAATGAAATTTTTGAGACTAAAATCGAGGAAAAAGATGATGGAAGTACCTCCTGATTGATGTCAATTCCAATCTCATCGAGAACCTGGTTCACTAGCTCTTCTGTTTCTTCTTCCTCCTCCTCTCCTTCCATAGCATCATCAATGGCATCACCCATTACTTCACTTGTGAGTTCCATCCTTTCATTCTGCCTCTCAAACTCTTGCATTATCCTTTGCAGGGATGGCAGGTTCATCTGCCTATTCATTTGACCCATCGCCTTTGTGACTCCTTTCATCGCCTCTCCCATGGCTTGTGTGGATTTTAATGTCTGTTTATATACCATAAATGAAGTCACCAATTATAATGTCACAATCAGCAAAAATCTGGGAACATCATAAAATAAGTAAATGAATCATCAAATAAGTTTTGAGACTTCAATGAGAGAACACAAATATCCTATTATATAATTGACTTGATGTTTCTTAAGTCAGTTCACTAATGGAAATTTTTTCATGTAGTGAGTAATAAGCTTTGACTGTATGCTATTCAAGAATTCTTATGTAGACAATTCATAGTATCTATGTAGTGTTCTGATTTAAGAATTCAATTTTCACATATTTCAAGAGTAGCATATGAAATAACAAGACAAGTCTTCAGAATAAAGGCTGCAGAACTTTGTCATTCTAGTTTCCTAGTGTCACATATTTCCATAGTTTCCTAGATTCCTAGTTCATAGTACCTTGCAAGAACTTCAAAAAATAGACTAATACCAAAATTCCTTATAATTAGGTATTTAATAGCATCCACAGAACCGTTACATTGTGGAAGGGAAACAGGAGCATGCTAAATGACAGAAAACCATTAAGCATCAGACAAAATAGACATTACATGAATAGATTAGGGCATTCAAGGAAAGCAGCACGTCTATTAAATCTTACTTCTGGTTTGAATTACAGTTATGAAATACAGAATGGGTTAAAGATCAGTTAAGTACAATAAATTGTATTCACAGGTGATATGAAAAAGACCAACCCCATAAGACGCAAAAAAATGGGAAAAATTATCAAACATCAACTCCAGAAAAAAAAAAAAAAACAATGCTTGATAGTATGTGTTACCATAGAAATACAGGATAGTAAAAAATTACTCCTGGGCCAACGTTCGAGCTCCATTCTCATTGGCACATAATGTTGGCATACTCATTTTTTCTTTTCTCCTACTTTAATAAGTTACTTCTCTGACCATAAACAGGAAAGATATAAACACATTACGTAAACAGTATACTGCTCATATAAATGCGTTGGCAAGCCATGTCAACAAGTTCTTAGACATATGAGGTTAGCAGGCCATGATTAATTATAACTGGTCAATTGTAAGTATCAATAACTTATGCCCTCCTATGTACAATAAGCATATAAATGCCACTGAAGCATCTGTATCAGCCACATGTCACAGCAAGAAGATGATAGAATACAAAACAATAAACAATTGAGGGAAAAGAACTAGAAATCTACTACACCTGAATTCTTAAAGCAACACCCTGAAGTTGTGATTTGAGCTTGTAGAACTTTTCAATCTGATGCCTTGTTCTGATAAGATCTTTTGCCATCACTCTCACTGCTCCCTGGCAGTAACAGAGTTACCTAAATCAAGCATCTTGTATGAAAGGAGGCAGATAGACCTGCTCATCCGTATTAGGCAAGTGCATACAAAAGAAAATTAACATGCCAAGGGATCCCCTCCTTAAAGGTGTTGTGTGAGGCAATCCAAGACGATGTAGTGAGGAAATAATTAAAACCAAAATCATGATTGACCACAAATTTTCTACTTTGTAGAAATGGAAAGTGATTCCAGGAAAATGACAAACCATCTGCCCTTGCTTGGCACTTTTCTTGATTTCAACAATTAGCTTCTTTTCTTGAGCTTGTAAACCCTGCCTCTCCCTTTCAATTTCTCTTATTGATTTATCCAGCATCCTCTTATTCTCTCTCAGAAGCTCTGCAATGAATAAGCATACATCAATTCACATCTCCGGCAAAAATAGTAATGCAACAGCAAGTACAATAGCTCTAATAGCAATCATCAACTACCCAGCATCCAATATGATCTGGACAAGCGAATACCAATATGCCGCAAAGAATTACATATAGTACTTCAAGGAACAATATCCACGCAATTAGAAGGTATACAATTTGTGTGCATAAGCAATACAGATGATTTCCACAAGTTTCAGATTGATATGTGAATACTCATAAAATGCTTCGTTTTTAGAACATTTCCCATATCATGAACTTGAAAATTATGGATGATTCACCATAAAGATACTACAGATTGATCACTTTTATATCCATATGACGGAATACTTGCAACACCAAGGACGTCCACCTTAGTTAATCGTTTTCTCCATCATAATCACTACCTACGCAAACATTAACCAGAACACTTTTTCCGCAGAAATTTTAAGGCAATCAAAACAATAAGAGGAAGAAAAACGAAAACCACTAGAGGGTAAAAGACTAGCAATTAAGTCCCGCCCACAAACATCTAATCAAATAAACAAATAACAACTACGATTATTGCAAGTGGGCTTTCACATTAACATTCCGTGAATTTGGTGAAATTGGAACCTCTAGATGAAAAAGCCTAAACCCTAGAAGGAAAGTGCACAATAGAGCGTTTTCTCTGACCCATCATCATCGTCTCCACATTATAAATTACTAGTCTTTTTAAACACGACTTCCAATAATTAAAACAGGTTAGATCAACATACAACAAAATCATAAATTTCAGTTAAATCAGAGAGAAATAGGCATCAAAAAGAAATTGGAACCTGCGGGCGTTTTTCTCTTTCCGAAGAGGAAACTCATCTTTCTTTTTCACGGGGTTGATCTCTCTCTGGGTTCGAAACGATTCGTTGCTTTTACTATCAAATACCAGCAATTCGGAAAATTCAATCTCTCTGTCAAAGAAAAAACATAACTGATCTGATCGAGTCGCTCTCTCTATCTCCCTCGCAGTCGCAGAAGATGCTTGGAATCGTGTTGTAGATCGTCAATATCCCCAGCTTGCTTTAATCTGATAAATAATATTTTATATTGTTTTAATTTCTTATTTTTATATTTAAAGCTAAAATTTTAATTATTAAAACAATTAATACATTTTAATATTTTACCATGAAAAAATACTGATCACTGTGGTGCTACATTTTTAAAGATATGTTTGGAGTAACATCTTTTTTTTCATAGAAATATTTTTTAGATATTATTAAATAATATTATATAATGAATAAATATTATTAAATAATATTTTTTTATACATCCCATTTCGTAACATGTTCTAATATATTTATTTTTAGAAATTTATATCATAATAATAAATATTATACTAAAATTAGTATTCAAAAATAAAATATCACATTATAATAAATATTTAAAATATATTTTGATAGTGACTATAATAATATTTTACTCATAATCCAATCAGTGATGGCAGATGTTTGGTGCTTTAAGGCCATTTACTAAAGTTTTTTTAGCATATAAATTTAAAATAAATATTAATTTTAGATTTTTTTTACCTATTAAATTATATATCATTTTTTTTGTTTAAATCAAAAGATAGCACTAAAATTAAATTAAAAAATAGATTTAGCAAAATTTATAAGACATTAGATAAAAAAAGGAAAATTACATTTTTTTTTTTTTTACAATTTTATTATATTCTTCAATTTTTTCTCTTTATTTTGATTTTATGGATGTCATAAGAAATTATAGAATATATATTACTATGTGATTTTACTATTCACTAAAAGATATATGATTCCTTTTCAAATATGTTTTAAATTTAATATGATAGAATTAATTAGATATCCTTTAGCCTTATAAAATAACGAAATTTGGCCACATTCTGTCTTTGCCAAATCCTTTTTAGCTTACCAGTAAGACGATTTGGCCAAAAAAAAAAAGACATAATTTGCAAACGAATATGAAGTATTATTGTCAGTATTATCACGTCTCATATAAAATTCTCGTGTACAACTGATCCAGATTACATTGTTTCTCTGGTTTAACTTCCTTGAGTTCGACATTTTTCTCCATTTTTGAACCTCGAGTCCGCCAATGTTCTAGGTTGGAAGATACCCACCAATGATCTTTGATCTAGCAGTAGCCACTGAAAGCAACAAGAACTATTAAAGAGAAAGTATAGCCTTGTATACCATATCCCCAGCCAGCGTTTCTATTTGCGCGTGTCCGACATAATATTAAGAACTATTAAGAAAGTATAGCTTTGTATTGGTCAAGTTCACGAGTTATAAGAAAAATAACTCTAAGCAGAACTCACTTGGCTGGCCGAGGATGGCAACACTTGCAGGCTAAGTTCTTTCGATCACAAGTATTTTTTGTGAATACGAGCTCGATTCTCTTCCCACCATTGTTTAGCACGCACCTCTCCAAACTTTTCTCGGCTGCAATGAGACAAGCACGAGTAAGAGAAAAGCCAAGTCTTCACGTTTCATTTGCAGACAATAAATATTAACACTTTGACAAGAATTTTGATTTTCAATGTTTTATATCCTAAATTTTTTGGAAGCCAAGAGATGGCTGCATGTGAATCAGTGCAGTAAGGCATAGAGGGTGAGATCATAAGCATCCTTACCTTAAAATGATTTTTTTATGGAAAAAGACATCACAAACAATTTGATTTAAATGTGGGCAACATGGGCATCTATATCATCAAAAAATACCAGAGAGAAAATTGGGTTGCCATCACCAACATCATCTTATCACAGTGACAGTAGAAGCATTAGAAATATATGTAGAGGCAAAATGGTTATCCTATCAAATAAGGGCAATTTAATCTAGCTCACAGGCATGTGAACAGGACTGTTTTTGGTAATCAAAAGTTGTGCAAAACAACCTTCTTAAATACTGGTTGCTGATTGACTGCATTAGTCTTTTTGGGTGTAAAATAAGCTGTCTTTTGTTCTCTCCCACACTAAGTTTCGAATCTAGCAACACAAATGCTCTGAGAGGTTCAGTTACCTGAATCTGACACGCCTGAGCTCCCTGTGTCCACCTGGCAAAGCTCTGATACTGATGTAAACCCCCGGTTCATCCTCTTCAACCCATTCAGTTTCTAAATCACTGGCATTGCCGACAGATAGCTCTCCAGAGCGATCTGCATCCCTTGAAGATGTAGACAGAACCGATTCATCAATTGATGATGACTCGGTCTTGGTGCCGCTGATATTGGAGTGTTTTGGGGTGGAGGCTAGACCACTTGACTCATTGTGTTGATGAGATTGCTTTGAATGTTGGTCAAATGAATCCGAGGAAGAGTAGCCCATTCCGAGTCCGGTGCCTCGGTTGAGGTTATGCGGTAGGCTTTCCCTGTTTAGTGGTGGTGTTACTGGGCTGCCTCCCATGGATTCCAATTTTGATATCTGTTAAGAGGAGTAGAATGTCTTATTGCCATTATAACAAATACAAAAATATGGTATGAATTAATTCACAGTTTGCAATCTACTGGTGCTTCTTCTCTTGGTGAAGTAAACAACTCTAATGTAATTAGGTTCATCCCATACACTCTAGAACCAAAATTCTGAAAGGAGCTCATACACTTGTTGTCTACTCTTGAAGTCATAAGAAAGCTAGAACACTAAGTAGAGAAACAATTCGATTCTTGATGGGTTAGTTTAGGAAAGCTGAAAAGAAAAGAATGGCATTTAAAACTCAAAAGCTAGGTGCGGAATCAGATTCTTTTTTATTTGAGTTCAGACCCAGCTCGGGATTAAAGAAAAGAAAAGATATTCCTGATTTTTTGATAGTGCATACATTCGTAATGAAATGGCTTAGCTTTGCTTCTTCCTCTTTCTCTAGTTTGGCTTGATTTCTATCTATGTTATCCCTTTTCTGTCTATTACAGGCTGTAATGGATCGGTTGCCCCGTCATACCTCTGCCATTCCGTTTTTCTATCCTTAAAGAAGCCTCACAATTCTCAACATTTTCTCTCAATCATCCATTTCTCGTACAAAAACCAAGTGGGCTAACCACACCATAATAAATTTGAGTTCTCCAAAAAAGACAAAAACAACTGGTGGAGGAAGGCCTCCTAGGGAAATAACTCTAATGTTATCTAATCAGCCAATAATTTTTGCAACTAAAATAGAGATATAAGAACATTTTTACATGGTAATTGCTGGAAAATGGATTACTAAGAAGTGTCAAGGATCAGAAATTTTGTGGGAGTATCAGAAATCAGTTAAGGACTGCCAATTGGAATTGAATGATTGCAAATTGTATAAGCTGGGAAGGAAAGCCAAACGAGAAACCCAACAAGAAAATACTCAATTTTGTGGGCCAAAAGTTTTTGGATTGCAATTATTACTCTTCAAATATCTGTGGATAAATCAATTATGTTTGTGTCAGCATAGACAGGTCAATGAAGTCCCCCAAGAGTTGAACTGAGAGTTACTTCTCAACCACATCGCTCTATAGGGAAAAAAAATAACAATAAAAATGGGATTTGGTGGATCACCTTGCAGAACTACCAAGTACGCTAGTAGTAAGCGCACTCACTTAAAGCAACTCTGCCTCTTTTTACCTCCGTATTCCCACCCTATATATGGTAAACTCCAACCATCCCCAGCACTTCAAGAATTTGATAAACACAAGGCATTTCAGTATTAAGGCACTTGAAGCATCAACACTCGTGTTAAGAAGTAATCTTTTTCGTCAAAATAATGTCTTGCTGCAAAAACTTAAGTGGATTCTTACTAGATATTTGGGCTTAATCAGTTATTCATGAACTTCCATATTTAATTTACATCTCTTAAACTTCAAAAACTTCTCTTTGTAAAACCTCATAAGATTAAAGTATTTCACATATTGTTGAATTATCATTTATTTTGCAATTTAAAATGCAAAATTAAACATTTTTAACATATCTAAATCAATATTTGACATTCTTTTCTAGAAAAACTTAGAATCGATTTTTCTTCATTTACCCTTAACTCTCTTTCTCAATAAGAGTTGTAGAAATTTTTGCAAATAAATTGAATTTACAGTTTTTCTAGAGGGTTTTTTTTAATTCAAATCAGCAAAAACACCCAACATTATTTTAAAAAGTACATCTTTTAACCATATATTTATGATAGGTAGTTCTGTTATAATGAGTCTAGCACAGAATTGGGCTAGAATCGACAAGGCCCAAGAAGGTGGATCCAATCAGCAGAGAAGCCTAGCCTAGCGACAGTGTCCAAGGTGACTCAGGAGCCAGGCCCACTTGGCACCCCAGACGAGTAGCCAATCAACGCACACGAGCCCCTACAGAGATGATTGCAGGTGGCCAGCACAAAAAGGCCTCTGCTTAGAAGATACCAGTCAATGGGAGATGAGGTCAACGCTGACAAGTCACAGCACACGTTGTCCCAGTAACCACTAAGCCAATCCGAGCAAAGTTAGTAGATCTGTGTTGGTCACGCCCGACAATGGTCTCCTTACCTCCACAAAGAGACAACTGACACCGTTGGCCACCGTCAGCGAACGGCAGCCAGCGAATCCTGGCAAGCCACTTGTTGAGGGTTTCGGCTCCCAAAAGTCTCCCAGAAAGAGCCTACAAATACTCTCTCCTGCAATGAAGAGAGGAATCCTGAAATCTAATTCCAACTTCCTTGAGAGAGCCCAAGCAGTGACCAGAGATTAAGCATTTAATTTTTCACCCAGCGGCTCAAGGCTTCAAGAGAAAGAACCAACTCTCTTCCCTCGAGCTACCGCCTCCCTACGGCGACGATAGTGAGCCACGGAGCCCAAGCCTCCTTAAAACATCCCACACACTCCCCTCGCTCCGACATCTCTGCATTCTCATTACGTTTACATCTATGCGTGCATCTTTCCGTTCATTGGGAAAGACTTCTTACTTGAGCGTCGAAACGTTTATGGTGGGACAACTTTCCGCCATCCTTTAACCTCTTATTTATAATTTGTGATGCGAAGTGCTCAGGTTAAGAGACGCGGAGATCAGACCCGTTCGCGATCCGATCCAATTGAGGAATCCGAAGGCTCTCTAATTCGCACGAGAACCTCAACCCAAAGACACATCATTGGCACTGTCTGTGGGAATAACGAAAAAACTCTAGCCACCTGTCCCAACATTCACTCTCTCATTCTAAAGATGGTCAATACTAGAGCGCAAGCAAGCGCATCGGTGAGGAACCTTCAAAGCCGACTCTGACCGAAGGCTCTTAGCGTGAAAAACCACCGGCCTGCGGCCGCGGCGACCCACTTCATGGCTGAACTTCAAACTCCGACTCTGTGTCGGATGGCTCTTAGCAGCCACAGAGCCTTGGCTCCGTGCCAAGCGGCACGAATGCAGTCGAAATAGCAGGCCAGGGGGCTCCAGAAGCTCCTATCGAAACGACCATCAAAACCCTAGGGGCTTAAACGGCAAGCGTGCGGGGACCTTCTTAGAAGAAGAGAGCACCCTCAATCAACAACAATCGGTGAGTTAGCGCCATGTGCACGAAAACGATGACGCTCTAAGTAGGGCTGAGCGCCGAGACGATGTCGTGCGCGCAACGGCCTAAGACCCGGAGTCCGACTGCTGTGGCCTCAAAACCCAACTGGCCCTCAAGAGACTCCATCGGGCGTGCGATGAAGTCCGATTAATTGGACAGAGCATCCCACTACGCACGAGATGCGACGACATCCTCAACCGAAGGATGAGTATAGTGCAAGAGGCTCCTCAAGCGAGCCTTGGCGATGATAGCAAGACAGCTTAGACAACGCAATGATAAAATCGACATCATATAAAAAAAAAAAAAGAGAGAGAAGGAGAAAGGAAGAAGGTAAAGTGAAAAAGAAAGTATTTTTCATCCAAGCCGAAGATTACTAAGTACCTCTCAGAAGGCTATGTACAAAAAAAAAAAAAAACGAACAAAATGCAACTGCCCTACGAGCTTGAAGGTCCTGTCTCCTCTGGGAAGTCGATCAAGCGTGAACAATCGTCGATCCCATCATTAGGATGGTCAAGGATCCCCGTGGAGACACCCGAAGCTGCGACGGAGACTATGCAACGACATAGGCATATGCTGTCCGAGAACCTCGCGTCCAGAATTCGAGTCACCTCCTCCAAAGACAGATGGACTCGCAAGCCTACCTCGGCTCGGGTGCACCAGTCCTGCAAGCTGACGATATGGTCTCCAGCCGCCCGTAGATCACCTCTCAGCGGTTCATTCTCCTGCTTCAAGACGACTACCTCGCTCTTCCATCGCTGCTCGGCTGCCCGTTTGCCCTCTTCTTGAGCTCGGCGGGTGCGCTTGTCTCGTTGAGCAAGGGAAGTGCGAATAATGTGAATCGCCTCGGGATTTGCAAAAGAGAAAAAGAACGAAATGCCCTTGAAACCTGGCTATGCAAAAAGCATTAAGGGAATTGGCAGACAAATCCCTAACTTGATGGGCAAAGGCGTCATGCCTCAATAAGGGCACCTCCGTAGCGCCAGGGAGCTCCGGCACAGCTTTTGGACGGAAGTGCCTGGGGGCTCTGGTTGCTCGACAATGACCTCCGCACCGCTTGCCAGGGCCTCGTTGACCACAACTTCATCAGTGTCTCCTCAAGCGTAGCGGCCTCAATAGCAACCTTAGGACCAGAGATAAGCGGCTCAGGCGACACTCTGGCTAGTGCGACAACTGCCTCCGGAGCATTCGAGGGCGCAGCAGCAGGCTCCAAATCAACCATCTCAACAAGCTCTATCGAGCCGATCACTACCTCATTGCTAGTCACGGCCACCCCTCCAAAGAACTTGACTCGCCACTTACCGATGGAGAGTCCCGCCTCGATATCAAACAGGGAGCCCGGCCGGACCCCTCACCTAGAGGAAGCTCAACCACAGGAATGCCATACTCCACTAAAGCAACAGTCAGAATTGGGGAGTGCTCGATGTCTCCCTAAAGAAGCTGCGGCTCTAGCTCCTGCGCAGCAACGGTGGCCACAGTGGGCATCGTTAGGGTAGGCCCAGCGGACTAACCCGACATGACCAGCAATATTAGGGCCCTCCTATTAGAAGTGTCACCGGCTCCCCTCAACCTCTTCAGAGCTGCCATGTCTTCATCGAAAGAGGAGTCTAGCGACAGCGATGAGTCACCCCACTTGGGCGACTCTCGATGGCTCTCTGATGGCCAGGGCCCCGGCTTTCCTCTTCTGGGAGACAACCGCTGCCCCGCTACTTGCGCACTCCCACCTAACAGCCGCGAACATCTTAGACGTCAAGTAATATCCCTGAGTGGCAAACATCTCTGTCTCAACCAAGATGCGACTGTTTAGATCTTTCTCCTGCCTCACTTCTTCTTCGCTAACGCTTCTACAGAAGAAATCACTCACGGGACCCCACACAGACAGAATCTCCCACTCTGGATGGTGCGCCAGGAAGAAAAAATGATTCTTCCAATTCTTTACTGAATTGGGGTTCGTGCCCCGGAAACTAAAGCCTGTACAATGAGAAATCGAAAGCTAATCCTCCGATTGGACAAAGCGAAAAATCACCTTCACCGAGCGTGGACCAAACCCACTACCGTGAAGTCTGATGAAGACGTACATGGGCACCAGATAGCGGATGGCATTTGGGTGAAGCTGAGCTACGGGATATTGAGCGCCTTGAAGATCCCACACAAGTCTAGTTCCATGGAAAAACGAAGTCCATCCCGCAGGTGGTGCTCATACTTTGTAATGAAACCCTCGGGGGTGCATATACCCTCCCCCCTCACTAGGAAAGAGGCCTAGTCACTCGGGATGTGGTACTCAACCCTCAGAGTGGTGGCAGCGCTCGCCGAAAGGGCCGACTTAATGTCGCACACTTTCTGATGAATGGAGGAAGAAGGAGAGTTTTTCTTCTTCATCATGGATACTCGAAGCAAACAAACGCCAAAGTGTGAAGAACGGGAGGAAGCGTCCTTTAAATAGGCAGCGCTTGGGAAGGCCAAGTGGTACCACATGGGAAAATGCAAAATTCGCCTCGAATGATGGCCATGACACGCGTCCCCTTAGCAGGGCGCGGTGGGTCTATCCAAGGCAACCAATCATGGCACAAGACAGACTGTCACCCCCACACACGCCGTGGCCAGCTACCAAATCCCAACTGTTACACCACGCAGTTAATGCGAAGATGCTAGCCATCAGAAGCGACGGCGGTAACCATTCCGAAATTCAGGTTGGAAGGACAAACAAGTCATCCGAACGCAACAAATTGCAATAGATAAATTGTTTTGTCAATAAAGAAATTTTATTAAGAAATTTCACTAATAAAGCTTCTTTACAGGAAAAGTCAATCAGTGGTCGTGGAATACAACTATTTGCAACATTCGGGCTCGGCAGGATTGGGAGTCACTTGATTGATGCGCCCTCCATCAGTATCGATCAGCCAGCTAAAGTAAGGTACGGATGGCAAAAGCTTGCAAGCGATTCCCGCCAGACCATCCCGCTGATGGTCCAAGCACAGACTCGAGGGATGGGCACTGGCAAGGACTGCCAATAGCCACTAGACACTCATAATAAGCAAGCAATCAAGCATGTATTGCAGCGAAAGGGCCCCACTGCCCTTAAGTCATACCGTGCCAAGCAGCAAAAGAAAATTCAATGACACAAGAAATAAAAAGCAAAAACTAACGCTTTTATTCATTGAAGTGTTCTTCACAGAGTACAAGGCTTATATTAGTAAAAGTATAAAAGAACAAGAAATAAAGCAAAATACAAGAGGCCGCAAATTAGCGGTGCCCCCTGGGAAGGATCGGCTAGAGCATAGCTACGCACAACCCCAAAGCCAATTCCACTCCCAGACGGGCGGAGTGGATGCTGATCCCACAACTCTGGAGAGACAGGGTCTGCCACAGGCAAAGGAAAGGCATCCATCAGGAGTTCCACCGAGGTCACGACTCACTCGCATATGGCCCAATGGAACGCTGGGACTCACCTCTTCTTGAGGTAGCATATATGAACGGTCAACCGCGGTAAGAGATGACGAAGGCGTGCTTTCAAGGGAACGGAATCCCCTGAATCGGCACGTTGGCCTCGCTACACTCCCCCCTTGGCTGAGAGTCTTGGCCAGCCAGAGAGGAGGCACATGACAACTGCAGAGTGGTCGAGCCACCATTGTTACAACGAGGAAACATCTGCAGGAAAAGCATGACAATAGGCTTCACCAGCAACTGCAAATCTCCTGCAAATCCATTCTGATTCCTTTGCGGAACTACACAGTGTACAGGATGAGCCAAGGACTACGCATTGCTTCACCAACGAAGGGTTGAATGTGGGTCACCCAAGTGGGAACCCCTCAATTTATAGCCATGCAGAGGCTCGATGAGCTCTCAGAGAGGCGCGCCACCTGATGACCGCCAATCGGAAAATAGGAAAGCCATCAATACAGAGTCGGTTTCCAAGTGACGAATCTTTCCCAACAAAACATCGAATCCCTGCGATGCCCTTGAAAGGCTACATATTCGCATGGGAAAGGAACAACGTCCCTGAGAGATGAAGACCAGCGTATCTCAAGGAAACCTGCGCGGATAGATGGCGAGACCCGCCTTTGACATGCTAGGCCCCGTCAATGGACCGTCCCTAGGCATGGGGAGCTAGTAATCGGTCCAACACAGAATTGGGCTAGAATCAATGAGGCCCAAGAAGGCGGATCTAATCAGCAGAGAAGCCCAACCCAGTGACAATGTTCAAGGTGACTCAGGAGCCAAGCCCACTTGGCGCCCCAGACGAGCAGCCAATCAGCGTGTGTGCGCCCCTACAAAGACGATCGCAGGGGGCCAACGCAGAAGGCGTCGACTCAGAAGATACTAGTCAATAGGAGATGAGGTCAGCGCTGACAAGCCGCAGCACATGCCGTCCCAGTAGCCACTCAACCTAACAAAGTCAGCAGACTCGTGTTAATCACGCCCAACAACAGTCTCCTCGCCTCCACAATGCGACAATTGACACCACTGGCTACCGCTAACGAGCAGCGGCCGACAAATCCCTACAAGACACTTGTTGGAGGTTCTGGCTCCCAAAAACCTCTCAGAAGAAGCCTACAAATACTCTCTCCTGCAACGGAGAGAGGGATCCTAAAATCCGATTCCAACTTCCTTGAGAGAGCCCAAGCGGTGACCAAAGATCAAGTATTCGATCCTTCACCCAGCGCTCAAGTATTTGAGGAGAAAGAACCAGTTCTCTTCCCTCGAGCCACTGCCTCCTTACGGCGGTGATAGTGAGCCACTCATAGTAGTATAATCTACGAAGCCCAAGCCTCCTTAAAACATTCCACACACTCCCCTCGCTCCTATATCTCTGTATTCTCATCACGTTTACATCCACGCGTACATCTTTTTGTTCATTAGGAAAGATTTCTAATCTAAGCGTCGAAGTGTTTACGGTGGGATAACCTCCCATCGTCCTCTGACTTCTAATTTATAATTTGTAGTGCGCAGGATCCAGATTGACATATGCGAAAACCGGACCCATTTGTGATCTAATCTAGCTGAGAAATCCGAATACTCCCTAATCCGCATGAGAACCCGGACCTAGGGACGTATCATGTTATTTATAGGGTAAAACAAGAATTGATTCTTTAATTATATAAATACATTTCTTTCTCATTAAAAAATATTTTTTTAATAAAATATAATAAAATATTACGAAATAATAATATCTAATTTTAATTAATTACTAAATAAACTGGACTTTATATAAGACAATTCTAACATTTTTCCCTCAAAAAGTTTATCAGCTTGATTGATTTCTTCAATTAATAGTTGTTAATTCAGTAAGGAGGGGTAAGGATTGCAGCTAACCTCATCTTCAGATCGCGGGGGAGTTGGAAGCGGGAACGCTTGGCGATTTAGCCTCTGGACGTTGTATAGCTCCATGATCTTTTCATAGTTTTCTGTCCACCATCTTTGCGCTTTCCCTTTGTTGAAGATATCTTGGCTAATCAAAGCATATAACAAATTCAACTCGTTGTTCACATACTTGCAGCTCTTCACATAAGAAACCCAAAAAAACCCAACGTAAAACACACACAGTGAACATGAAAGAACAATGCAAGTAGGAAATAAGGCCTGGCAATTGCGGGAAAATGAAGTGATTTTCTGCGTGCATCAAGGGCATTAGCCACTGTTCATGTTGAGCAGTAATTTTTTGAAGAACAAGGACTAGGTTCATAAAGTGAAAGGTTCTTTACTGGTCATGTCGGTGGAAAAATTAATCATGTAATTTTCTCCTTCCAACTTTTTTCAGTCTAAAATGCCGAAGCTATCATAACTAAAGTTGGGGGGACAAATTCCATAGATATTACTAAAGTTTCTTGAAAATCTAGTTCAACTTCAATATAATTGCTATGTTTGTTAATATATGTTAATTTAGAACCTTTTCAAAAAAAAAATGTAAGATCAATTTTAAAACCCATAAATTATTATTTTCCCCTAAAAAAAAGACAAAAAATACTCATGCCATCCCTTTTATCAAATGAAAACAGTTGATCTGACCATTCAAAATTACACTTTTTGCTTGAGGAATCTCCAAAAGAATAGCTTTTCAACAGTAGCAACTTTTTTGACAAAGGCGTAGTCTCATCGCTTAAAGGGCAGAAAGATTTCAATAATGCATATCACATGGACCAAATTTTAGCTTTCCGAAATTAGTTTTTAGTGGCCAATCTGTCATACCATACATTAATTTCTTAGACTATAATAGATAACGCATGCTTGTGGAATAAAAGAATTACCTGAAATGTCACATACGTGTAGTATTCTCGTTTATTAGCCAAGCAAGAATCTGAGGTCCTTTCTGAGAAGTAGACAAGAAAGTTTAATTTCCTTCTGACTCCCCAGGCAGCCTCTGCTTGGTTCAGAGGTCTGATCTGAGGGCTCCAGTTTCCCATGTTGGGAAACTTCATTTTACTTAGAAAATATCCGCAACAGGACAAACCCACTAAGCATTGGCGTGATGCATAATTTTCTCTTTTTAACAAAGAGATAATGCATTAAGCTCCACCTTTTTATAATCTTTTCTGAGATTTCTTTTTTCAAGATAAAAAACAAGAGCCTAAAATAAAAGCTTCTAAACACAGTGGGAATAGGCCCACAAACAAGCAGCAAAGCGGGAAACAAACAGGTAGGTGATCAAACTAGTCGCCATTGAGGTCTCCTTTTTGGACATTTCGTGGGTCACTTTTGATAGGCAAAGAGTAGATTATACTGTAAGTTGTTGGCCTTTCATCATTTTCATGGGCAAGGTTGCCCCCTTAGGCCGTGTATTAATATTACAACCCCAAAGCAGGGCTTTGAATTTTCATCTGAAATAGTGCAGCAGACAATTTCAGTACTAAAAACAGTCTGCCATCTTTTCTTGCATACAAATTATCCGGCACAATCACGGTCAAGTGTCTTTCACCATCTCATCCAATTTTTTAAATATTTAGCACAGAATAAAATTACTAATTATCAAATTATTAAGTGATTTAGGACATACCCAAATAAATAAAAAAGGACCCTTACTATTGTGAGATAACTAGGAGTGGCAATGTGACAAGTATATATATATATATATATATATATATATATATATATATATAAAGATGCATCAGATGGGACAGGATTTTCTATAGACAAATACCTATTAAATTAAATTTAATGACTATCAATATTTTAAAATTTATATTAAAAATAATACAATCTCAATTTTAAAGATATAAATTATACATATAGACATATATAATTCATAACTTGTTTAAAATCGAGCTGTCTAACCAACCTGATTCAATTAATATAAAATTTTATAAAATTTGACTAATATATAAAAACATTATGGATGAATATAATTATAAAATTATATCTAATTAATTTTTTGGGTTAGGCATGATTACAGATAAAAGTGTCCAATTTGGCCCAACCCAATCCAGATAATAATTTTTATAAATATATTCTTTCATTTTAAATAAATATCAAATTTAAAAAATTATTTTAATAAATTATATTTTTATATAATTAATAATTTTTTACACAAATATTTTTTTATTAAAATATAGAATTACCTAATATTTTATTTTAAATATTATAATTTTAAAGATATTATATATTTCTAAGCTATTATTTATATAAATATAAATTTTTAAATAAATATATAAAAAAGTCCATCAATTTGACTCATATAGGAGCATGGTTAAGACTTTTGACTCGATTGACCAAACATTCTTCGACTCAGTCCGTTTTATTGGTTATAAATTTTTATTTAAACTCAATTCGATCCGTGTATACTCTAAGCTCGATTTTGATCATATCTAACACATATATAATACAAATTATTTTAGTTAGTCACTCGTGATTATCCATGTTTTAATATTATACAGACCTATAAAATGCGTGTATGTGATTTCTCAACAGTAATTGACACTAACATTTCAAGCATATGGAAGTATACAATCGTAGCACCAATTTATGCAACCAAACACGGCCTAATAATTTAGGGCTCCGGCCATTTGACTAGTGTGGGCCATCGTAAACAAGACGCATTAAAGGTAATCGATTAGGCATTTCACAAACAAAATTATTGCGTTGATTATTTAATAATTTTCATTTAATTTGCCCAAAAAAAAATTTAAATTTACTTCACATTTACCCTTTTTAATAAGAACATAAATATTTTATGACCGCCTTTATCTAATTTCTAAGGCATGTACTTTAAAATAATATAAAATCTATTTATTTAAATATTTTTATATTATTTATTAATATATATAAATTGATAAAATATTATACAGTAAAATTTTTTAAAATAAATAAAAAAATATTTATCAATAATATTTTGTATTTTATAAAAATAATTCAAGTTGGCTAACCTGAACCTGATGCGCTTAAGATGATTTCCGCCACGTGGGAACGAAACGAACGTGATAAGCACTCCCGGCTCTACTTGAGCGACCCATTCTTTCGGTTCCGACTCCTCCAGTAGAACCACCGGCTCAACGGTCCTCCGGCCACTCGCCGACGTCAACGCCGAGATCGATCCAGATGACGGGTTCCCCTCGCCACTTGAAAGCCCCTTCAGCCTCGCTTCCATCTCTTTCCCCCACCTCGACGCTGAATTCGAGCTCAGCGTCCTCCTGTACGACCACTTAAACCTCTCCGATCCTGACCCCTTGTCTGGTTCCGGAAACTTCCTGACCTTGTCCGGCACTGGCGGACGGGAACACGGGCTGCATTTATACGCTCCCGACGACTTCAAGGCCATTTCCTTGATCTGAAAAATTCTCAAAATAAGCATTAGCCCTAAATAAATTGGAGAGAACAAATTCTAAAAGAGGATCAGACTCGTTAGAGATATAAAAGCACTCTAAACCTGAGAAGTGAGGATTTTAATGGCTTGATTAGTGTTAGGAGCGTTGGATGAGTCGGCTTCATCCTGTAGATTAACCGACTCATTTCCGTGTTGCTTTGGGCGAGCTATGCAGGTCAACATTTTCTGCAACTCTGCATCATAAAATCGGAGATTAACGATGAAACAACAACCAAGGTTGTTAAAATCTTAAGCCAGAAAAGGAAAATTAGTAAAATCAAACCTCTTCTTGACCCAATCGATGATTCTATAGTGCTAAAAAAGTCCTTGATCGGCAGGGTCAGAGAGCGGGACTAAGAGAAAAACAATTAGAATAAATGCTTAACAAATGTAAGAACGAAGATGAAGAAAAAGGTAGCATAACAGCATGATCACGCTGTAGCGAGGTATGCCGTCGGGGAATAAACGGAGAGAGCAGATCTCTGAAATAGAAGTACCGGAGCAGCGATACGAAGAACGAAAATAAGCAACGAGTAAGCACTTCAAAATTGTGCCCACTCCTTAATTTACGCAATCACAGATTCCCCTGCTTTTACGGGCATATCAGTGGAGAGCAGCGGGAGACTAGAGCGGAAACCTAGTGGAAATTTTCGGTGAGAGAAGTTTGAATCGACGAGGAAGACGACGACAAAGTAATGATGGAGGTTTTGTGGAGATGCTGACGGAATTGGGAATAGCAAGGTGGGGAGAAGACGAGTGCAGTGCACACCACTCTGTTCATCGAGTCTCACTTTCCTTTTCCCCTGTCGACGAGAAGGAGAGTTAGTCGTACATGATTTGTTTACTTTCTCTGTCACCTGTCGTTCGGTGGAGGGATTAAAAAAAAAAATTATTATAATAATATTTTTATTTTTATTATACATATTTTATAAATGTGTAAAAAATTAGTTATTGTTACAGTGGTTTTTTATTGAAATAGTTTGAGTGCATTGCTCAAGATTAGAAAACAATAGTTAAGGTATGATCATCTTAGTCGTAATGCTTGTGATTTTTATTAATGGCTTTTTTGAGCTAAGCGTGGCATGTATATATAAAAGCATCGACCCGGCTCTTGAAGGTGATTATATGAATATTTTCTATCATTAATGACTTAATTATGATTATTGAGTAGTCATTATATGATTGCTATTTATGGCCTCTCTATACTAAGTGTGGCACATATACATAAATATGTGTCAACCATGCTCTTAAGGATGATTCCGTGACCGTTTCCATATTTAATAATTTAAATATGGTTATTGAGAAGTTATTGTCTCATAATTATTCAATTAATTCAGTATCTTATAATTTAATTAGCCTTTTTGTCTATCTTGAGAAAATAAAGTTTTTATAGGCTACTGTTATAACCCGATCATGACGTGTCAAGTTTTATAGCTGATGATTTTAAACAATGTATTTCATAGGTTAATGACAAGGCATGATAGGTGATACTAGTATAGCATGAATTGTTAGAACTAACAATCAACTCCTTCATAAGCTTCCTTTGGTGACGATTGGTTCAATTGATTGATCTTTTTCCTCCTACCATTAGGTAATCTACCTACCTTGGTGGTACAATTTTCTTAATTTATCATCTAACCATCCCCGTGTTTCCTACTAGAAGGTTACAAGTAGAGACATATTATTTTAGTCTAATAGATCTTTTACTACCTATCATCCGAAAACCCGCCAATTTTGTGGGGTGGTTTTCCAAGGCGTTGGCTTGACAACCCTGTTTGTTCGAATAAAATTGTCTAATGTTGACTCTTACATTTGTAACCATCAATCATTTGTTCAATTATAACATCTCGATCATGGTAGTTGTATCTGAACATATCCACTATTCCAATGGACCTACATTTAAGTGGGAAGTTTAATTTGAAGATGATCAAACTCTTTTCTTAAGGTAAATAATGTCTAGTCACTTTTATTAATTATTTAATGAGTTTCATGTGACGGCCCTACAAGCATGACATTTAAGAGAATCCATAAGTCTTGTATAATTAGTCAACAATGTCGTTGAAAAAGGAATTTTGGCACTTATTGGTGTTGTGAAAAATACATCAAATATAGTATTTGATCTGCATGCGATTATTACCTTGGGATCAAAAAGAAAACAAGCATTGTCCTCGAGCATGCACTACCCCTGTGCATGTTCCTGCTACGAATTTGGCACCTACCTTCTTTTGCTATGAAATGGCAAAACCTTTTTTTTTCGAAGCTTTCACATGCAGTAGCACTAGTATATATCGATATATAACTTGAAAGTTCGAATACAAACAAGTTTATCATTTATACATAAAGAGAAAATGGTTAAAATCAAAACTAAGAAGCTGAGAGTTGCATGTCAAGGAGAATAGCAAAAAATGTATATAATCGTGCCTTTATTTTGACTCTTGCTTATGACATTTCAAATCTATCTTCCACTCACTGCTAAGATATAAGTAGACATAAAATGAAATATCCATCTATATTTCTTATTTCAGTTCTCTTTTTCAATGATGAGGCTTCTCTATTGCTATGAAGACAACATTTTATTTACATGTAACTGATGACATCCTCTCAATTCATCTCTTCATCTAGAACACTTGTAATACTTAAATATCTCTACAAATTTGAATATCTCTCAGCTAATGTGAGGTCCCAATTTTCAAGCGCAGTAATTAGGAAGTAATTAATGTTATAATGATCAATATTAGACTTAATGTATGCGAAAGAATATGTATCGAAAGTAAAAATCGAATGAAAGCAAGCTGCTACTTGCTGGTGTGCTGCCAACAGTATGGCGCCTATCGTGCGCTCAAACGTGGCAGGCGGAGCCAAAAGCAGATTGTCTTGGGCTCATCGGGCGCTCAAGCGCTCGACAGGCATACACCGTAATATTAATATCGCGCGAGGATTCCAGCGTGTTATTTTTCGGCTGTTTTGGGTCTACATAGAGAGAAAGCACGAGGAGTTAGAGAGAGAAGGAGAAGATGGAGGCCCACAAGTCCGAATCCATCCAATAGCTAGTTAAAAAGGTGATAGATTGAGACGAGACAAGTGCACTCATACTCTCCTCTTTTGTTTTCTTACATTTTTATTTTATTTTTTTGGATATCCTTATTCCAATACCCAAATAAGTTTATATTTTGGAATACCCATGACCCTATTATGAAAATATTTTGATTTCATGTTCGAAATTGTGAAAATTGATTTTTGAATTTTTACATAAATTGAGATTAAAATACCATTGGTCATATCCTAGGTAAGTTAATTTATTGATTAGATATCAGATTTGGTAGATTTATATGGATTTTCGTTTGTGAAACTCTAGACCCGCGCCCAGAAATATTTCCCACGAAAGTTTGGGACTTTTGCTTAATTTGAGGTTAGAATATGATTATCCACAATTTGGACATATTAATTTATTGATTGGGTATTCAAAATTGTGGTTATATGTGAAATTTGGCTCGAGGGCTCCCGATTTCCAAACGCGGTAATTAGAAAGTAATTAATGTTATAATGATCAAGATTGTACTTAATGTATGCAAAAGAATAAATATCGAAAGTAAAATCGAATGAAAGCCAGGGCTGCTACTTACTAGTACGCTACCAGCAGTATGGTGCCTACCGTGCGCTGGAGCGCGACAGGCGGAGCCAAAAGTAGATTGTCTTGGTCCCACTGGGCACTTGAGAAATAAAGAGGACATGGAGGCCCACGAGTTTGAATTCGTTCGAGAACTAATTAAAAAGGTGATAGATCGGAATGATGCAAGTACATTCATACTCTTTTTTTTTTGTTTTCTTACACTTTCATTCTATTTTCTTCGAGTATTATCATCTCGATACCTAAATAAATTTATATTTTTAAATACCCATGACCCTAGCATTAAAATATTTCGATTTTATATCTGAAATTGTGGATTTCGATCGATTTTCGCACCTAAAACACTAACCCACGCCCGGTGGTTTCGGCCACCAAATTTTGAGACTTTTCCATAAATTGAGACTAGAATACCATTGCCTATATCCTAGGTATGTTAATTTATTAATTAAATATCCGATTTGGTAGATTTATGTGGGTTTTCGTTCGTGAAACCCTAGACCCGCGTCCAAACATATTTCCCACAAACTTTTGGGACTTTTGCTTAATTTGGGGTTAGAATATGATTATCCATAATTTGGACATGTTAATTTATTAATTGGGTATCCAAAATTGTGGTTATATATGGAATTTAGCTTGAGGAGACCCTAACCCACACCTAGACTCCGTTTAATGGGTTAAATTGGCTTTGATTCATAAATTGACTTAGAATTATGTTCACCCATACCTTAAATTTGATAATGTACCTATTGGATGCCCGAAATTTTGAGGATTAACCGATATGTGTATCTTAACAATGTTTACGCACTGTTCACGCGGGGATACTGTTCACCCGAAACTAATGAACAATATCTTGCATAATTTTTCTATGTTTAATCATTGATTGAGTAATATATATATTTGTATAAGTTCAATTGTATAGTCTAGAAATTTTGACATGTGCATTTGTAAATAAAATTCGTATCCGAAAGCCCTTCAAGTCATTCTACTTTTCGATGGTAAGCGTTCCTTATTTATTTCAAGCGATATGAATCATTTTTTTATGAATTATTGATCCAAAAGCTTTAAAAATTCTGTTTGGCATAAAATTAAGAAGAAATCCTAAATTTTCTAAACTTCAAAGTAAATTATATATGAAATTATGAATATGCGAGGACTTAAACTCACAAATAAATATAAAAATCTGTATCGAAATGTTAAGTTTCAAAGAAGAATTATGCATGAACTATGATCACGTGAGGATCCAAGCTCACGAAAATACAAAAAAATTGCATTGGAATAAGTCTATGAAAAAAGAAAGAAAATTCGATGATGGAGAAAATTCTGTAATCAATAGATGGACTTTTAGACTGATTAAATTTTAAAACATTCTCCAACAAAGTAGAAACGAAGGATTTTGTGCTCGAGAACAGAATTCTATATTGAACAAATATTCGGACCAAGGGTTATGGATAACAAATTTAGACATGCTAAAATGTCACAGTGAAAACTCAATGATTATTCTGATCATATATCCTGACCGTGTTATATCGTGAGTGGTATTCTTGGCATGCCTTAGTATGTTATAGTGGGATGTCGTGATCTGTTTTGGATCTGTTGGACAGCTGATAGCCCCGTCTAGAGGGATTGTATGTAAATAGCCTGCCTCTGGGTCAATAATAGAAAGAGATTAGACTTTTAATTGTGTAGGTGCACACAATTTGGGCCACGACTAACCGCTTCTTTGTCAGTGAGGCCTACTGATACTTGACCCCTAAACGAAATAAGTTTTTGACATAAAATTGATAACTAAGATAAGGCATAAGAAAGAACTAAAGGAATATAGAACGAATTATAAAGCTTTCTTTTTGAATCATGATAGTTACATATGCAACTCTTTCATGTTCATATATCTTCTTCTGCTTAGCTTTGTTTATGTTGTTTATCCCCTTTGTTTCATGATGTACTTACTGAGCTGTTAAGCTCACCCTTACATCTTCTTCTTTCTAGATGAGAGTTACGAGATGACACCCGATTAAAAAAAGTAAAGAGAGAGGATTTTAGTTAGAGAAGATTTGCTGGATTTCTAAGACTTAGAGTATTGGAATATGTTTAATGTATTGAAATGTAAAGAGTCAAGTTAGAGTAGTGTTGTGTATTAATTGTGTTATAATATGTTGTCTATTATTATGATTTATTGTTATGCTTGCGTAAGTTGTTTACGGATCTAGTTCTACTTCTACATTTATTTAAATTTTGGATTTGTTTAGACATAGATGATATCTCTATTTTGATCATATATAGTAGTTGAGTTATTGTGTTAGAACCATGGATAATATGGCAATTGTGGATCCTGTGTATATGTTATAGTGGTTAAAAATTTTAAAGTCTGATCATTATATGTCTTGTTCAAGTTTATTTATATAAGTTATATGTATGATTTTTGGCCCATTTTTAGAGGAAACTCTACCTGATTTTATATAAAAATTTTATATTATTTAAATTATGAGTATTAATTTTATGTAATTATCGACGGAGGTTAGTAGAAAAAAAATAACCCGTTTCATCACAACTAATTTCTTTGATTGAATCTTAATGAGTAATTCGGAAATTAGAAAGGCTCTAAAGTGGTTTGGGCATCTATCAACCGTTGGCCCACTTCCACAAGTTATTTTAGTAGTGGTCCTTTTTTAAATTTTTTATTTTTTATGAAGAAAGATATTTAAAAAAAACTACATTACTTATCTTATTTACCTGTAATTTTTTTATAACATATTCTTTATATGTGAAATTTATTAAAATGGCTAGCCACATTTAAGTGGGAAAGTTTAATGTGAAGATGATCAAACTCTTTTCTTAAGGTAAATAATGGCTAGTCACTTTTATTAGTCGTTTGATGAGCCCCACAGAATGGCCCCACAAACATGGCATTTAAGAGAATTCTTAAATCTTATACAATTAGTCAACAATGTCGTTGAAAAAGGTCCTCGACACTTATCAGTATTATAAAAAATACGTCAAATATGATATCTGATCTCCATGCAGTTCAACATCTTCACCTTGGGCTCAAAAAGAAAACAAGTATTACCCCTGAGCATGCATTACCTCTGTGCATGTTCTTGCTACAAATTTGGCACTTACCTTCTGTTGCTATGAAATGGCAAAACCCTTTTTCCAAAGCTTTCACATGCAATAGATCTAAATAGACATTCCAAATCTATCTTCCACTCACTGTTAAGATCTAAATAGACATAAAATAAAATATCCATCTATATTTCTTATTTCAGTTATCTTTTTCAATGATGAGGCTTCTCTATTGAACCACCTTCTACTGCTATGAAGACAATATTTTATTTAGATGTGATTGATGACACTATTACGAACTCGAACTAAGTAGATCAAATTAATAAATAATTAGATTTTAAATAATAGATAATTAAATTTAAACCAAATGTGATATAACAGATATATCATAAAATCTTTATCATTACCCAAAAAATTATCACAGAATGTCATCGGATAACTATTCGAACAACTTAAACGTGACTGCTTTTAAACAGTTGTAAGAAAAATAATCAAATAATGACAGCAACTTATCTACATAATATAATAAATTCAGTAATTTTTAATACACCGCTCTAAGGCCTAAACCCGACTGATCCAGCAACTATAATACAATCCATAATAAACCCAATCCAAAGGAACAAAATGCAGCCAACGCCATCTATCTAAATAGACATGATACTCACCAAACAAAATATGGTGCCATGTCAAACATTGTCTAACTCCTACAATATATCGAAATCCTCTACTATGAAAGAATGAAATAGAAAGAATATGAACCTAAAATTCAACAATGTGTGCGTGTGTGAAATAAATCAGGAGTGTCCAATGAACAAATGTTAAATCAAATAATAGAAATAAATATAAATTGCCAATATTTAAATCTAATAATATAATCCGAAACAGAAGCTAATATTAAAATCTAATGATAGTCTCGTACTTAAATGGAATATCAAATCAAAATAAATATCCAATTAAAAAATAATCTCCTCATTGTGTGTATGTATATATATATACACACATACACGTACTAAGGGGACTGCTTTCTAATTATAAAATTAAAGTGATTCGGATGTTAAATCAAATATCCAATCCAATGTCTGATCAAATCATGATCCGGGATAAAACTAATAGTTAAATGATCTAATCGCGAGTGCGTGTAATAAAAGTCGGATCAGCATCATAAATAGATAAACTAAAATTCAGATCAAAATATATAATTAAAATCAAATATACGAAACATATCGAAACCTATATGTAGACAAAATCAGTGAATCCAAAATCAAAGTCCAAATATATATTTCATTCAGAAATACAAAAATGCACTAAATTCGAGTTTTAATTATTTCAAAACTAATTTTAAAAAAGATTACACCTGAACCAATAATTTTAAGCCAAATCAAATATAGTTTAGACCAATATATTAGGCTACCTATATAATCTATCTTCTATAGGTAAGGTTATTCACCGTATTTTATCACCCGCGATTTTGAATGCAATCCTCAAATTTGTCAATTATATTAAGACGTTTAAATATATTACAAATTTCAATCAAATATCAGACAGATGGACAGGTTACAATAAACAAAGTCTTTTCTATCAATAAAAAGAAATTTCTAATAATAAATATTTTTTCGTCAAGAGTTGGCCAAAATATCCAAAAATAAATTTAAAGGTAATGATCACAACTTTGATACATGCATGTGAAAATACATAGCTCATGAAAAATTTTATATTCAATTTTATACAGATATACTGATATATAAGATATATAGATATCAAATAATTACCTATTTATCCATAAAATCACAAAATCCTCAAATATTTATAAATCTAATAAAAAGCTTCCAAACAATTGATAATAATCATGCATGCAAATAGAGAAATAAATTGGTTAAGTAAAAACTTATATGCTTGAACTTTAAACCTTCAAATTAGAACCAAAATATATTAGATATTAAAATAGATAAATGATAGAGTTAGACGATACTTACGCTAACCTCATACCAAGTAGATTAGACAAAAGAATACCTAAAGGTATTCAAACTTTTCTTCTCTCTCCTCTTTTTCTCTCCTGCCGCGTGCCTCTCCTCCGTGATACTCTTCCTTCACCCACGTGCGTCTTCTCTTTTCCTTCTTCTCTTTCCTCACACACGCCTTTCTCTCTCTCTCCCTTTTTTTTCTCTCTTCTTCTCCCCCTTCCTTCTTAGACATCCTCTCTCGCGCTGCTCTCCCTTTCCTCTTTTCTCTTATCTTCTTCTCTCCACTTCTCTACCGCACCGCCTCCTCTCTCACCATTTATTTCTTTTCCCTTTCTTTTCTCCTTTGTTGCTCTACTGTACACTGCCCCCTTTTATTTCTTCTTCTTCCTCTACTTATTCTTTATTTTTCTTTTATTATTTATTTCTTTTTCCTTCTGCTTTAATATCTAATTAGAGCTCAGGCGCCAACACTAGTATGTCATCGGGTGGCAGCCGATGGATCCAATTTTCTTTAAAATTTTACAATATTTAACTAATTTTTATCATATTTAAATTACCTAAAATAATAAATATATCCAAAATAAATTAATAAAATTCGGGATATTACAGACATCTTCTCAATTCATCTCTTCAACTGGAATACTTCTTTTGCGTGAATATCTCTAAATATTTGAATATTTCTCGACTAACTTTTCCCATTGGATCTTAATGAGTAATTCGAAAATTAGAAAGGCTCCAAGGTGGTTTGGGCATCCATCAACGGTTGGCCCACTTCCGCAAGTTATTTTAGTAGTACTCCTATTTTGAATTTTTTAGTTTTTATAAAAAAATGTATTTTAAAAAAAAAAAAACTACACTACTTATCTTATTTATCTATTATTTATTTATAACATATTCTTTATATGTAAAATTTATTAAAATTTAAAATAGTGATAGATTTTAATGAACCATACATATAAAGAGTGAATTATAAATAAGTTATAAGTAAATAAGATAAATATTATTTTTCTTTTGTAGATAATTTTTTCATCAATTTTTAGACTTTTATTTTATAAATTAATATTTTATTAAATAAAAATATATTTGATACGTTCTTAAGATTTGAATTATTATACGAATTAAAGAGTTAGGTGAAACATTTGGCTAATACAAGAGATTACGAATCTACTATTCGTAATTAAAAAGTATGATCCTACGTACCGCAACAATTTCATTAGAGGTTAAAGACATATAAAATTTGCTTTTTAATATATTATGCGACGCTTAAATTAATAATTTTTTTAGAGAAATAGAAATATACTAAAAGGAAAAAAAATGAGATGAGTATTGAGTTTTTGTGAATATGGATGGTTGCGCTCCATTTAAACTTTACATGTTATAGTTCTGTATGCTAGAATATGTGTGCCAGAATATGATCCCTCATTTTTGGTTGAGAATCTATATTTATAACCCAGACTTTAGTCGATTTATCTATCTGAAACTGCCACTTGTAGTGGGAGGTATTATATTATATTGAATGCTAACCGTTACCATTATTTTGTAGCCGCTACTTGTGTAGGTTAGTAATCATTTCATAATTAATATTTGACATTTATTAGGTTGCCATGGTATCAAACCACTACAGATCATTCATATATATATCATTATCTCTTGATTAATTATAACTATTTATTAAAATTTAATACTTTATTTATTATTTTGTTGAGCTACTAATTATCTCGATCTTACATGTTCTTTGTCACTCAATCGTTCGGTTGATCGGTTTAATCCTTTGCGCCCGTGTTCGGGTTGCTGATGTGTCACGAATTCGAACCAAATATGTCAATTAAATAAATAATTAAAAATTATAAAATTTAAAATCCCAATTAAATCAAACAAATAATATTAAGTCCCAAAATTTCGAGTGTAATAAACCAAATGCATAAGACCCGACAAATCAAAACCCTCACAGAATTTTATCGGACGATCTTCCGGATGATATAAATTTGACCTACTCTACAATCATTGTAAGAGATGTAATAAAGTCAATCCAAAAATCGTAACATAATATACGAACTATTCCCGAACTACACTATAGGTATATACCCGGCCAATTCCATAAAACAATTATAGCAATTACCAAATTAAACCATATGAGACTAGAACTCATCAAATTGGACGAATGGCTGACAAATCATGATCATACTCCTATAATGCAACTGAATCTTCTACTCTGAAGGAATAAAATAGGAAAGTGAGTCTAATACTCAACAAATATCATATTTAAATAAAAGGAGTCTAATAAATCAGATAGAAGATTTAATGAATAAAATCCGCTCAAATGACAGAATAAATTCAAATCATCGGTATAACAAATTTAATAAAATCTAAAATCCAGAATTTAAAATCCAATGGTAGTCTCATATATAAATTAAATATTTAAATCTAAAATAAATGTCCAAATCATAAAACAGTCTTCATCGGAACATGTATATATATAATAAAAGTGATACGGACCAATTCTAATTGGCAAATATCAAATTTCATAGTCCAATCCAAGTTCGAGTCTAAGTCCAATCCAAGGCCCGATCAGTTTGTGAGTTGCAATAAAATTCGATAGTCGAATGATCCAATAACGTGCGTAGAAATCAAAATGGCGTCGCAACAGATAGTTTAAAGGTCTGGATCAAAATATATAGTCTAAAATCATTGTACGAGACATACCAAAGCCCAATAGAGGGCAAAATTGGCGAATTTTAAATTCAAATATAAAATCTAAATCCATATCAAAATCCAATACAAATAAATGTAGAGATACAAATTATGTATCAAATTTAAATTTCAATTATTTAAAGATTAGTTTGAGAAAATGTTACACATAATTTTAATAATCTTAGGTAAAATTAAATGTAAATTAGACCAACATGTATGGCCATTCATATACTTTGTACCAATGGGTAAAATTGCTCACTATTATTTACCACCTGTGATTTTGAGTACAATTTTTAAGTCTGTCAGATATATTAAAATATTCGAATATATTATAAGGTCAAATCAAAATATCCAAATGAAAATGGTCACTACTCCAAACCTTTCCTATCGGCAGAAAGAAATTTTCAAATAAATCTCATCGTCGGAAGCTGGCCAGAATATATATTATCCAAATCCAAATATAGTGACCGCAACCCGACACATGCATACAACTACACGGCCTATACAAAATTTCTGTATACATTTTCGAATACAGGTATAAATATAAATATATATAGTGTCCGATAAATTATTCGAGCGTTTTAAAAAATATTAAATCTTCTAAAATTATAAAACTCAATCTAAAAACATCCAAATCAATTAATAAACTACATATGTATGTCAAGAATAAACAGATCAGGTGTATAACAATACATATATGTTAATAAAAATTTTAAATAATATTTAAAATATATCAGATATTAAATCAGACTAAAAAAAAAATTTACAGATACTTGCATGGATTTTATACTTTACAAATTGAAGAAAAGATGTCATGAAGTCCCGAATCGGCACTTTCCCTCTCTACTGTCTGCGGCCGCTCTCTCTCCTCCCTTTCTCTCTCTTCGCGCTCGCCTCTACCGCTCACACTGTGTGCAGCCTTTATCCCTTCACCGACAACGACTCGGGCTATGGGTAACGATGGCGGTAGTAACGGCAGCACTCGGTGGCAGCAACAGTGACGGACGACAGGATCACCCACGGCGACTCCTCTCTCTCTTTTGACTGCAACCCTACCGGTGCCCCTTTTCACCCAAATCTACCAAAATATTAGCCAATTTTTACAAAATCATCACATGCAACCCTAAAATCAACATTCATAAAGATAATGGAAGAATGTATTTGCCTTAATTTTACTAATTTCTTCCGAAAACAATGGCAAACGGACGACGATCGTTTGGTTTTAGCTCCCAATTCTGTCTTATACAAACATCAATAGACAAAACAGTGGGTAGCACTACGAAGAGGGTTTCGCTGTCTTTCATTTCCGGTGTCAAGAGCTCCGACAACAGCGATGGCGGCCGCGCCAGCCTCCCTCTCTCCTCTCTTCTCCCTTCCGTTTTCTCTCCCTTGAAACCCCATCCCATTACTGTTCCCATTCTTATCCTTATATTTTTCTTTTTTTTGCTTTTTAAATATATTATTATTATTATTATTATATAAATTTTTTTATTTAAAAATTCAAATCGATATTTGGTCATCAGGACGAGTGCACATTAGGTGGCAGCCCAACTGATCCAAATATCCTTCTAAATTTTGTAATGTCAAATTAATTTTTTGCCATGTCCAAATTACTTAAAATTATAATTAAATATTAAATTAATTTAAACAAAAATACGGAATATTACATGATGTTCGAATCCCATTTTTCAGTTGAGTCAGGCCAGTCATACCGAGACCATATCTAACAATATTATGTAATTATATGGTTATTGGTAGATGTACACTCCTGTTATAATATTTTTATAATTTCTATTCAAGTAAAAAATATAAATATAAATTAAAATAAATCTAATAATTAATTAAAAAAATTGAATTAAAATGAAATATATATGTTCAGAATTAAATACCAATTACATTAATTATATATTATTGTTGCCATATGATCATCAAGAAAAACTAAATGAAAATTGTAAAAAATCTGGGAAATTTTTTGCTCTATATAGATTAACAATTAAAATCTAAAAAATAATTTTAAAAAATAATAACTATATAAAAGCTTATAGGGAAATATTCTTACATTATTTTTTTATTATTTTTAAATTTTTAAGTAATTTGACAGTAACTTATCTATTTAATTTTATATAAATTTAAAATTATAAATAATTCAATGATATATTATTTTAGTAAGAATATTTTAAAATAATTAAATATATTTAAACTTAGACTATATTAATTAATGTCAATCCGCCTTGACCCCAAATGATCCGTTTCCCCTTTTACCTCATTAGTTTTCCCCCTTCTTTTAATTTGTCCTGTGTTATGTCTTTCTTCTCCCTCCCTGGTGGTTGTTGCTCGAGGGGAGGCGGCGCCGGTGACGGTGGCTGCAGCTCCTGTTTCTGTTAGAAGATAAAGCATCTTCATTGTGGCTTCCTATCAGCCCTTGTTTGAGACAAGATTTTTAATCTTATTCTGTCTTAACTTATCACCTTTTCCGTACGGGTTTTGTTGAACTTCGTTGAAAGCAAATTTTGGTCCGGAATGGACGGCGGGGCACAGTACAATCCACGAACTGTGGAGGAGGTTTTCAGAGATTTCAAGGGCCGCAGAGCTGGCATGATCAAAGCTCTCACCACCGGTCCGATTTTCTCTCTCTCTCTCTCTCTCTCTCTCTCTTTTTCTTTTTCCTTGATAAATCTTCACGTTTTCTCCTATTTTCTGTAATGTTGGAGGTTTTCTGGTTTCAGTTCTGATAACATATATTGACTATTTCCTTTTGCTGGGTCTTGTGCCAGATGTTGAAGAATTCTATCAGCAGTGCGATCCTGGTTAGGGTTTACTTCCTCCCTCTTCTTGTTATCCCTGTGTAATGTCTTTTTGTTAAAAAAAAAAAAATCATTTCATTTTTTTTAAAAAAGAGAATAAACCTTCTACTTGTGGCCATACCGTTGTAATGTATGAGTCGTTGAGTGCTGGCTTACAAGATGGCAGCGATGGGGAAAAAAAAAACTCATTTCGATGAGAGAGTCCAAAATTTATGGTTAATTTTTTTTTCAACTGTTTGATCTCATTTATATTGTACATATTGACGAATTTGTTCATTGTTATCTGTCATTCGCCTCTAATTGTCACCTTGTCTTGTGAGTTGGATTTGGTAATAATATCTCTACTCTACATAGCAAAAAAATAGGATGGTTCTTCGCATTAGTTGAAGTAGATCCCTCTTTTCAATATGATAGTTGACAAAGAAAAGATGTGATAATTGATGGTGAATATGCTATTGGTTGGTTTGCAAGGGCTAAAATAAAGGAAAAAGGTGTTAATGTCACATTGAAATTTTTTTGGTCACCCGATTTAGCTAACTCAAAATTTGCTTTTGTATAGTGGAAGATGAATGATATCCTGTCCTCTGTTATTAGTATTCTGCAGTTGTGATGACTCTCATAAGAGTAAGAAAAATTATTTATAGAAATGTAACATTTATGTGTTCTTGTTGTCTTGGAAGTTTATGCAATGGGATTGTCATTGAGTTTCTGAAGAGAGCTAATATGTTTCTTACTTCCATTTAGTGAGAGAGTTTGGAGGTCTGGGTTTTGTCGTAATGAACTGGAAGTTTTATGCTCTTGTATCTACACTATAATAAGTAACTAGCAAATTGCATACATGGAAGACGTGATGACAGAAAAATGTTTCCTTGAGAAAGGCTGCTGCCACATCATGCTTTTTATTTGTTTATTAATTTCTTTCACAGTACTAAGTTGCGGGGTAATCTTAGTTTCCTGATAAATTTGTATTTTATCTGGACTACCATGTGGCTGAACTGCTGAAGCATCTGCCTTAAATTATTGCCCATGAATTTAATCTGCTCTGGTGCTTGGTAATGCTACTGTTGTTTAGGTTCAACTATAGACCTCGTGTTCATAACTGCATGTGAAGAGGGAAGAAAACAGATATCCTTAGCCAGTTCGGCCTTATCAATTATTCCCTTGAGTCGGTGTACTTGCAACCTGCAAGTGATCCTTAGTAGTCTCTTGAATCGGTTGTGTTTGTGTTTTTTCTTTTTTGTTTAATAAATATCTGTTTGTGTATCTTGGTTATTAATAATCCTTTTTTCCTATTGAGTGAAAATTGTTAACCTTATTGTAGTTCTATTCTAATTTTATTTCTATGAGTCGGCACTTGGCACATTTAACCATCAATATCCATTGCTTCATTCTTTTGCTAAACTAGTGGGTAGTTTGTGAAGACAGTCAAATTTGTTGCGGCAGCAAACTTTCTATCCTTAAATTGTTATGCTTTTTCAATGATTTTGAAAATGCTGCTGTTAAAATTTTTATTATTCATAATATCCATCAACATAGAGGGCAAGATGCTCTTGGGTGATTTTGCTTGCAACTGAGTGCTATCTTTCATGGGGATCGTGTTGCTTTTTCTTATTTGAATTATGCTTGCTTCTCTTTTTGTGGATTAAGAGATAGTGTACATACTAACATAACTACTAATTCTTCTGTCCCCCTAATTTTATCTCCCTTGAATTTGGTTGCTCAACCAAGCGACTATGTCGGTTAAGTTTTATGCTTGTTTTGTCTTTTTTAACTGGTTCAATTTGCAGAGAAAGAGAACCTTTGCCTGTACGGATTCCCTAATGAGCAGTGGGAAGTGAATTTACCTGCTGAAGAGGTTCCTCCGGAGCTTCCTGAGCCTGCTCTGGGTATCAACTTTGCCAGAGATGGAATGCAAGCAAAGGACTGGCTCACTCTTGTTGCTGTTCACAGTGATGCTTGGTTGATGGCTGTCGCCTTTTACTTTGGAGCAAGATTTGGATTTGATAAAGCTGATAGGTATTCCTTTTTCTATACCTTCCCATCTAAAGTGGGTTCGAAAGATTTTGACTGTAGCCTTATACTTCAAGAAGCCTTTAATTATAAAGCTTTTATTAGAAGGTTTGACATTTAGGCATGCTGTCTGCTCTCATCTGACAGTAGAAATTTATGTTGAACGGCATTTATGTTGGATCTGACAATCATTCACGCATCATTATTCAAGCCACTTCGTCAATCTTCTTTTGAGGGATCATGTTTGCCTTTTTTGGTACCTTCAGTTCTTTTGGTTTAAATGCCAGCATATATTTGGAGTCTAATATGAATTCCTATTTTCTTGCAAGACCCGTTTTGATAAGGAAAAACTCCAAAGATTGCTTTAAAGTAAAATTCCAGCATTTACCCTTTCCCAAACCAAAACTGGGGGGTTCGAAGAAAAGGGGAGCAAAATGTCCCATCAATTGGGGGCTTTCCAAACCTTCCCCACCCCATTGCCATTTTTCCTTTTTTTCCTCACTCTCCTTTTTTCAGTAAAGATGCTCCACTTATTAGCCCCCCCCCCACCCTAATAAGGAAAGAAACAAAAAGAATCTCAATTTTATGACAATTCTGGTTCAATGGTTGTTCTTCACTATCCACAAGGTTATAGAGTCTCTATATTGATTGAATAGGGAAGTATAGGAATTTCTAAGTTGCTTCTGGAACACGTAGAGACAGAGGTAGTGGATGTAATTCTAGTAATTTACAGAAGCAAAACAGTAGCAATCGTGGATCATCCTTTTTTTCTGTTAGGAATTTCTGTAAGCTTTGTTTGGCATTAACCATGGTTTCTCTAAATTGTTCTGATCCATATGAAAATTCAAATCTTGTCATGAGCTTTTGTTGCCTCATTATTACTACCATTTTATCCTTTTTGATGTAGGAAGCGCCTCTTCGATATAATTAATGAGCTGCCTACAATATTTGAGGTTGTAACTGGAACTGCAAAGAAACAATCCAGGGAGAAGTCATCAATTTCAAACAACAGCAGCAGCAAATCCAAATCAAACTCTAAAGGGGTAAGTCTTGTAATGTTTGATCTTTTTGTTGTTGTGTGACCAAAAGTTGTGTTGTTGGGACGCTATATTGACCTTCATAACGAAACTCAATATCGAAAGAATCAAGAATGGCTATGGATGTTTGCAATCATGGCTGGCGTCCTTTTTCTATTATCATGATATTAGGATGCCTTGCCTCATGTAGATTAACTTTTATTACCTGATTACAAATTTGCATCATATTGTCGCACGGCTTCTTGTCATTTCATTTTAATCATAAATGAAAATATTGGCTAATATTTAAAATATCAGCCAACATGCATTAATATTGGTTCTCCTGATATTTTTCAATGCCACGTCAATTTTGCGATGTGTTATATCAGTGATGTATCATAATATACTAGTTGATATTTCAATGTCAGCTTACATTTTAAGAAATTTTTTTTTTGATATATCAAATACAAGTATGTATTACCTAATGTATTCAATGTCAATATGACAACGACTTATATAATATTAATATTGATATTTTCATTCATGATTGTAATGGTCCTGTTCAATGATGGCTCACTGGAGAAAAAACTGGTTTTTGTGTGAAAATTAAGTTATGCTTTCTGCAACTGCACTGGCACTATTTTTCTTACGACTCTATGCAACTAAGGCTACTTAGGTCCTTCCGGATTGAACCCACATTTTAATATCTTTGATGTCAGACAAGGGTATTAAACATCTAGTTAATGCTAAGGGGAAGAGAGAGAGAGAGAGAGACTTGCTGCCAATTAAAATTAAAAAAACTTACAAAATAAAGGAGTAGAATTCCCATAAATATATTGCAAGTCCGAGACTACAATTCAATGCATGGGCTAAGGATTGAAATGCATGGCCTTAATGGCAACACACACTCTTGTTGGCCCAGTTATTAATTTTCTTTGTATCCATTTGTCTCACAATTTATTTATGCTAAGATACCTCCACAAAAGTAGATGAATAGATAAGACATCACTTCAGAATGAATGTATAAAGGGTAGCCCTGTAGCGTTAGTGTAAAAATCAGTGTTGCATTGTTATAAATTAAATTGGGCTCTGAATCTCAGGGGAAGTACACAAAAGGGACACGCATGAAGGATGAAGGTGATGGACAGGAGATGGAAGACGATGAGCACGGAGATACTTTATGTGGCGCATGTGGAGAGAATTATGCTTCCGATGAGTTTTGGATTTGCTGCGATGTATGTGAGAGATGGTTCCACGGCAAGTGTGTTAAGATCACCCCAGCTCGGGCTGAGCACATCAAGCAGTACAAGTGCCCCTCGTGCAGCAATAAAAGAGCTCGGCCTTGACACCAGGTTTCATGCCATCCACCCCCGTTTTAGTTGTCGGTCTCTTTAGAGATTCTGCCGGTAGGAAAGTATGTGCATTCTGATTATGAAAGCCATCTAACTTAACTTGATCTGTGGGATTATGTTCTTCTTCTAATTAGTAGAAAAAAGGTCTCTCTTCCATGGGATGATGATGACGTTAGCTTATTAATACTTTGTTTTACATTGATCATTGAATTGATATCCCAATGATGCAAAATGTATGCCTTCTAATGAGGATTTGTGTTAATGGGTATGCGTCGCTGGCTGTTTATGACACCGACTAATTATGTGGGCTTATTAATTCAAAAATGACACGATTAATACACCTCTTAGGTTAGTATTATTGATGGATATGGTATAAGATGATATTTAGGCTTAATTAATTTATTTAAATTTTGTTAAATTTTGAGTTTTGACTAATCTTTTATAAAAATAATGTGTTAAATGTGTCTTATTATATTATATATAAGTATGATCTCTTTATTAGATGGGTTGTCCAATGTGTATCATTCCTCTATTTAATGGACTGTTTTCGTGTGTTTTATGATATAATAATTAATAATATTGTAGTTTTATTGGTATGTTAATTTGCTTTGACAAAAATTATAATATTCTGTTTACACATCATATGTGATAATAAAGGAATTTTTTTAAAAAAATTTAAACTTTTTTTTGAATAAATTGTAAATTATAAACCTAAAAAAATAATTTCAAAAATTAAAAACCTATCAACTGAATATGCGGATGTTAAATAGAAAATAAAGCCTTTTATTTTTGTTTGTCGGTTGGATCGGCCAAGCAATAGGCATTTTAGAACAAATTTCTAGAACCTTCTTCAACGTTCTGGGTATGGCGTAAGGGGGAAAAAAAAAAGTCACATTCTAGAAGCTTCCATACTGGAACAACCACCGCCTTCTCCATTCTTCTAGAACCTCCTAGCTCACCGTCATCCTCGACCTATATAATCCTATCGGTTCTCTCCAGTACAGCAGAAAGCACACACATAACGGAGCCATACAACAGCAATTCAAATAAATTCTCAAAGAAATCTCTGCATAAAGCAATGGATCTAAGATTCATCGGCGTTGATTCTCCCTTCCTCTCAGCACTACACCACCTCCTCGATTCCACCACCGAATTGGAGAAATCGCAGAGCGCTCCTACGAGAGCCTACTTCCAAGACTACAAGGCGATGGCCACGACGCCAGCCGATATCAAAGAGTACCCGAACTCGTACGTGTTCACGGTCGATATGCCGGGAATGAAGTCCGGAGACATCAATGTTCAGGTGGAGGACAATAATGTGCTGATCATAAGCGGAGAGAGAAAGCGAGAGGAGGAAGAGAAAGAAGGAATCAAGTACTTGAAGGTGGAGAGGAGTATGGGGAAACTCATGAGGAAATTTCTGCTGCCTGATAATGCCAATACCGATTCGATTTCGGCCGTTTCTAAGGATGGTGTGCTTACTGTGACCGTACAGAAGCTGCCTCCACCGGCGCCCAAGAAGCCTAGAACGATTGACGTTAAGATTGTTTAGATCGGAATCGCGCTTGTGAGCGGACGTGCTGATCATAGCTGTTGTGTTCTTGTTTGACATCTCCTTAGATTTCGAGTTTCTTAAAGCTGTTTGTGAATCTGTGCAACGAAAATTACAAGATATGATAAAAACAGAAGTTATCAAAGTTGATGGATTAAATTGACATCTCTTTTCTCTTTTTCTTGGAGAGATTTGAAGTTCAAGCCGCTGCAAGCTTTTGAACTGAATTTGTATCAAATTTGTTGAAAAATTTTGGGTTCGCCTTTCGTTTCAGGGCAAAAATCTTGTGGCACTCTGGCAAAAAATGTTTTGTACTTTAAAAACAGGCAATTATAAATTGTGTTACTGAATAAAATTGATGCGAGTTGTAGAAAAAATAGTTTTGTTGTTGATTATTCGAATGAATTTGAAGAATTAATTTGATAATATATTATTGTAATTGTGGTGGTTATTTAAATCTCGTTCTTAATGGTATAGCTTCTGTAAAGATAGTTAATGATGCTTTTCAAAATGAAGAGATGAAGAGAGGGTCATAAAGTTTTAATTTCGGAAAAGTGTATCACGGGAAAGAGACAGGGGTAGGAAGAGTCAAAGTAATTCAAAATCGATATGTCAAATTCTTTCGTGTCATTATTATGAAAACATGGATATATTAAAAAGTAGTATTATAACTATGAGGGTGTTTTTACAGATAAGGAGATAGCCAACAGGGTATAGTGATTTTAGAAATAATTAAGGGTGCTTTTTTAGATGAGGAGAAAGTTGTAAGGTTTTAATGTTTTTATGTTCAGAAATGTCGCTATTAGAATCACAAAGAAGAAATAAGAAAAAAGTTTAGAAATCAAGAAAAAAGAATTACAAAAATGTTATTATTATAAAAAAAAAAAGTAGTTATATTAAGAAATATCATTATAAATAAAAATATAATAATACAGATAGCATTGAAAAGAAGGTCAAGGAGTTTTAAAATGAGGAGAGAGCCTCGATTACTACCAAGTTTAATTTTTTTTCATATATAAAGAATAAAATGTAATCAATTTGACTGATCATGATACAAGTTCAATGATTAATAGTAGTGCATCACTTCGTATTATGTCTAAAAGAGAATTATTCACATTTAATATTTTAGATAATTTTAAAATATTGAAAATAAAAATGGTGGATTATCTCTAATTGTGGGTTGTAGTGATATGTATTTGACCATCGATAATGGCACAAAATTGGTGTTGGGAATGTATGACATGTCCCAAATACCCAACCAAATTTTATTTTATCTGACAAGCTTAATGATGAGAGGTTTTATGGTATTTTTTTATAAGGATATATGAAAGTTCATTACAAAATCTGATGTAATGGCATGTGAAAAAAAAATTTCTAACTTGCACATGTAACAAGTCTCAATCTTAGTTGGAGACATACTCGTGGCCAAGAACAACAAGTAGTTTAACTTATGATATAAGCGTCGGAGTTTTATGAGCAAGGAGGACTTTAATTATCTAACAAAAAAGAACGTTATTCAAAGTATGAAGGAGGCAAAGTTAAAAACATGTCCTCATTATTTAGCCGAAAAATAATAGAGTTTTATTTTATAGAAACTCATCCACCAAGAAGGCGGACCTCCTAAAACTCATGCATATCGACATATGTGGTCTTTTTAAAGTTAAAATACTCGATAAAACACTTTACTTCATAGCAATGATTTATAATTATTTTAAAAAATTATAGGTGCATCCCTTAAAAATTATGAGAGGATTACACAATGTTAGTGTGAATGCTAGTTGAGTGAAAATTACCTAAGTGTGACAGGAAATGGATAGATGATTGTGCACTAATCTTTGTAAGAATAACACATATAAGGCATCCATGTATTAGCTGCCTAAATAGGGTAACCCCTAGTACATTGAGTGTACATGCATTACACTGATATAAAAGTTCTTGTGTGGCCTGTTAGAATATTAATTGCAATCCTTTTAAGTTTTAAAGTGCTGTCACTATAAGAAAAGAAAGAGAAAGAGGAAAAACAGAAAAAAGAGATTTAATAATCCGTTTAAATTTTATTATTTGTTGTCATTAGATAATTTATTCTTATTATTGTAAAGAATATTTTATTGATTATTTTTATTCTCATTTATCATATATTTTCTATTATTTAAATTTATCATTATAAAATATTATATCCTTATATTTGTTAAAAATTTTTATAAATAAAACGCATCACATGGTGAATATTTTCAAGCTCATTGTCAAATATTATTTTCCTCATTTAAAAATATATATATATAAATTTTATATTGTGTATTATTACATCATTTTCTCACAGGTTCAAATAAAAGACTTAGAAAATGATCCTCAAAAAATTTTACTTTTGATTTTGTGAGCCAAACTTTAATGTCTGGAACCCAAGGGGAACCCTCAAAGTGGAAGTCATCGTCTCAATCTAGAAATTTAAGTTAATGGTTTATATGGACAGATACATACAAATTATATACATATATATTTTTATTATCTCACACACATTATCAATCCAAACAAACTCAACGATATCATGTGGATTTTCCAAAGTATGGGTAAAACAAATGACCATTATGGAAAATATATCATAAGCTCAGTAATATTTTTATCATATGGTTCCACTCTTAACCTTTCCTCCGTGCAAAATTTTCCACCATTTGCACAGAAAGAATAAACCATATAGACTGGAGGAGTATCAATCCTGCTCAATTGTTCCAACCCAGTTTCCACAGCAAAATGTTTTATTTCCTCATCACGATCATTAACCAAACTGTTATGCAGAAATTCTAAATTACTTGTAAACTCGCTGACATTCCACATCAACACTGGCAATCATATGCACAGACCAATCTCCAAGCAGAGATCTTCATTCTTGCCAAAGTAATTCCTTTAGTGTATCACCACCATCATCATCACCACCAACTCAGAACAGTCTGATAGTTTCATTAGGAAGAATAATATCAGGGTTTCTAATATGTGGATTAAGAGCTGCCAATTCCTTCCATTTAGCACCTGTGCCATGAACCCTAGCAGAGATGCTCCACAGTGTATCTCCAGGCAATGCTGCCATTGTAGCTTGCACTGGAGCTTTGGTAACAGCCCTAGACTTCATGAATGGGTGCTTGTTGCTCTTCCCCATCCCATTTGCGAGCAACCAACGGGACCCAGATTGCTGCTGGGCATTACTTACCCCACAGTTTCTTCTTACCGGATTCAGTTTTCAGACCAGCAACATGCACTTCTGTAATTTTATATTGAGGAACTACCACTACTTCCTCAATTTTCTGCTCCTTAATCTCCACCTTCGCAATCAATTCAGGCTCATCGTCTTCTTCATCAATGGTTCTCACCTGTGCAACTGTGCTGTATATCTTTGGCTTCGGTGGGACAAACACCCTTTCCACTTGAATTAGAGCAAGCATTGGCATGCCGACGGGTTCATAGTCCCTTAAAGGGTCACGCAGCTGAACCATCAGTGCAACAGTGAAGTTATTCCCCAACAAACCACACCATTTACCAGAGTTTCTACCCTTTTTCTTCTCCCCCTTCTTACCCACAAAAGTTAAATCTGTGTATGAAGCGTGATGGGCAGCGAGAATTTTAGAAGTCCTCTCACTCATCTGCTCTTCTTCATCAATTTCACCGGAGTCTAGCCTCATCCATTCATCAAGTGTTATAGATAGGCCCATTAAGCCATCGACGTCGGCACTGCCACCCTTAAGGTCTAAAAGTTGCAGTCCAACAGCTCCCTCCAAACCCATGGATCCAGCGTGATTGCTTCGTTTTCCCCCTTTGAGTGCAGAGAATTCCCCAACAGAATGAGCACTAATGTTTGAAGGTGACTCCTCTTGTGACATGCCAGATTGAATCCTCAATCCCTCAAGTGATAGTGCTTCAATTTTGTCCATAGCCAAAGGAGCCAAGTCTTCTAAAGACACATACTCTGAGTCAGTGTTATCAGTTGCAGACCTTGGACTTAATTTATTAGGTCTATGTTTAGAACATTTTCCTTTGACTCCATTCAGCCTGGCAGATGTAAGTTGGTCGGTCTCTGATTCATGATGCAGTAAATCTTGCCTGCAAGAAAGAAGTGTGAACAAGGAAAAGTGAGCAGTTAAGCCATTACTCTGAAGTTTTGTCACAAAATTCGGCTTGCTGATATGTTTTATTACCTCTTCTACTGCATCTATGTCTATTAAAGAGGATCTTTTTGTTTGCCTATGCTTGCAAAGAAAGAGAAAACCTCCACCTAAACCTAAAGCGAACAACTCTTCCTCTAGCACCAAATACAATAGATAGCACAGTGAGTGGACACAGAATAAGGAAAGCAGGCAAACCTCATAGAACCTTCAAGTTCAGGTGCAGCTTGCCATGCGATTTGTTGCATTGTTGTCCCGGTAATGTCCTCTAGAGGCATTAGCTTGTTTGCTTGCATAGACAACTTTTCAAGTCCAAGTGAACCCAAATGCTGCAATATCTCCATGAACCCGGAACCCATGGCTGCAGGAACCACAACCGGGCTAGAAACCTGCATGATCAAGCTCCCACCACTCTTAGCATTCCTAAAAAGAGCAGGATTCATAGAGCGTAAGAAACCCCCATTCTTCGTCTGAATAAACGGTCCTAAACTGTCTCCCAAAGGAGGCAACTGAAGAGGCTCTTCAGCAGGAATATAAACCGGACTGCCAAAACCAGCAGTGCTGTTTGGTGGAGAACTCTGAAAAGCTTCCTCATTCAGTCCCCATTCTCGCATTAATGCCTCTGTCTCTAAATCTTCCAACACCTTGGCCCTAGGCCTCAACATACCTCCCTGACTTTCAAACTGATGAATTTCATCAGCCCAACCAATTGACGGATCAAATTCAGCTCCAACCCACCCAGATACAAAGGGAGCATCATAACCATATTCTGACTCATCCCCTGCACCAGTTTCAAAGTCAAATAATGAACCACCAGTAGCCATTGTTTCCTTCTCAAATTCTCTAAGGAGACGTTCTCTGGGGGACTCTGGCTCCCCTTCAGAGCTCAAGCCAAACGGTGAATCCTCTAACCCCAGCATGCTTAGAAATTCACTTGCCACAGATTCTGCAAGGTCATCCAAATTAAGCGGCCTTCCCATCCTGTTTGAATTAGCCTCCGAGTAATTTTCCTGATCAGCCAATTCACTTGTAGCCTCTGGGCTATCAAACCCTGAGTTCTCTAGATTAGCAGCATAATTCAAAGCAGACTCTAGCTCTTCAAAAAGTGATTCCTTAGTGTAAATGGCATTTGCTTCAAGATTACAATCATGTATTACAACCATGTCTCTCACATTATTAGATTCCCCACATGCTGCACGAGCATTACTTTCCTCTTCTGCAGCCTCTCCAACTTCAGTATGATCTACAGCAACGTCATGACTTTCTACAGCAGGCCCATCAACAACATTAGCGGAATCCTCATCCAATTGTACCTTTTCCTCTGGATGCAATGGTACCCCCAACTGAGAAACAAAATACTTGCTATCTTTGCTGTCATTTTCGAGGTTTTCTTTAGAAGAATCTGACTGAAAGTGAACAGACAGGGAGGGTTTCACAGGCTCGATTTGATCATTGGAAACAGCAGGTTCAGCCTTATTAGCAACTGAAGGATCCAAGGATTCTTGATCAAGCTTCTCATCCAGTACTTTCAGATAATCAGAGAGTTCAGACTTGGTCACTGGCAAAACTTCGTGAAGAACTTTTATATCTTTTGTGGATTGGGATGTGACAAGAGACTTCTGACCTTGAAAGGGGAGACTACTGGCACAGGGCAGCATGCCCTTCCCATCAGCACGACTTACTTTCATCAAAGTTCTTGCATTTGTCTCATTGTTTTGCTTTGAACTCAAAAGCTCGAGAACATTCTTGTTATTAGGAGCTGGACCAGGATTATCCCGTAGCACAAGATACCCAAAACTAACATTCATAATAGCACCTTTAGCCTTGCCCAACAACTTAAAAGTTGTTGTCCACTTTCCTGAGCTCTTCTCTTCCTCCAATTCCTCCAATGTAAGTGGCAGCAACCTCGTGAGGTCAACGCGGTGCTTTCCTAAATCAAGCTGAGGATTTCCATGCACTGCAGCATAAAGTAAGAAATGTTTTGCCTCATACTTCGCGGAGTGGTGGGGGCCACTCCTACTTCCATAAACTGAACAGGTATGGTTCAGTCCCTCTTCGAATTCAGCAACTCCTTCAATAACCTGCACTGGATTTGTCACCCCTTCTCCATCCCTCCTCTTCCAATGAACACAAAGACTAAGATCATCAAAATCAGGCGGCAAGCTCTCTATCTTATGGACTTGGAGCGTGAAACAACAATTAAACCTACGATTTCGGACATGCGAGAGAGCCTTCAAGGGTTTCCAATTCCAAAATGACTTCTTATCCTTGTTCGGTGGCTCATCACTACCATGTCTAGATTTTAAGTTGGGTTCCAAGACATGGACCTTGTTGATGGATTTTGATCGACTAGTGCTGGTAGAAACTGAATTCTTTGAAGCATTTCTGTCCAAATAGAGACCTTTGCTTATAGCTTCAATTTCACGCAACAACTTTCCATCATTTGAGTCATCGCCACTTCTCTTTCCAGCCGAAGCTTTTGGCATCATCTTTTCACAAGATAAAACTTCACTCAAACCAGAACCACCAAAAACGTAAAATGACAATTTAAGTTCCGCAAGTAAATAATATCAATGTTGGTATCCACTTCAAGTTTCTAAAGAACACCTACCAAATTAAAGGGGCACAAAATTATGCTAACAAAATAGAATCTCCAAAGAAGAGCTTCGGAAATAACTAATAACCAAGACACGAACAAAAACAAAGAATTACTCGGAAATGCTTGCACTTACTAGGGTTCTGAATATTTGCTGAGACAAACAGGATAACGCCCTAAATCAATCTACGCGGATATGGTGCCTCTTTTGAGACTCGCAACTCTGGAAGATGAAAGGAGAAATTAGAAAGGAGGGAACGCAGACGGACAGAGAAGAGAATATGGGGTTTTGTCTGAGACGCGTTGGTATCACCGATCAAAATGAAGTGCTCTCTCTCTCTCTCTCTCTCTCCCCTTCCTCTTTGTCCTCCCTTTACTTGCCGTGGATGCTGTTCAAACAGAATTTAAAATTAAGAAACGTTTTCCTCGATGACTTGAGAAACGTTTCATTTTATAATTTTTTTTTATATGAGAGACTAATTAAAATTTTAAAAAATTAATAATAAATATACAATAAACCGTACATATAAAAAGGAATTTAAATATAATTTATTGGTGATAAAATATATGGTAATATTTTTTTTAAATTCAATTGGCTTTGTATTTATCTTATTTTATATTGGCTCCGATAAACCTATCAATCAAACAAAGAGGATTTTTTCTTTTAGAAAAATAAAAATAATAACTAAATTAGTTTAATATGTTTTTATTAAAAAAATATTTTTTTATTTTTAAATTAATTCTACAATGATATATTTTCATTTCTGAATTAATTGTTCTCGGTAGCTAAATTCTTGGTCATTTAATGGGTTAACTATGATTTTAATAGGCGAATATATTATTGATAGGTACTAATACCCAAGACCCATTAGAAAATCACTTCTCGTGGAATTGGGCCCTGATACCATAGAGACCTAATAGGCCCAAGAGGTCTAAGCAGTCTAGTCAACCCGTGCGAGATAATGGACTCAAAGTCCACTCTGGCCCATGAGCCCAGGATAAGCCTCGGACGTCATCAAGTCTGCAAAACTTGCGTGCCAGAGATTTGGTGGCTGATCCTGTCAGGTTGCAAAATGAATGATAGCCTGCAGGACACGCCCGATCACTGCGAATATGATGTTACGAAAAGTCAGCCAGTATGCATGCAACCTCCTTGACACAGTAAACTGGATTGGTGGAACTGGTAGCAGGCTCCTCTACACACGCCGGCGCAACATGGACACTTCACAAAGAAAAATTCAACTGCTATAAATACGTAAACTGTTTACCAAACAAGGGATCCAACGCTTACTCTTGTGTAGCATCTATAGAGAGAGAAGGAAATGAGAAAAGGTCTAAGATTAGTGTGTGACTCCCTGAAATCTCCCCCTCTCTTATAACTAGGCACAATAGTGAAGCAAGTTCTCGGACAAAAGTCTCATGATTTTTTCTTCCAATTTAAGGGAAGGTTTTTCATGTAAAATCTTGGATATTATCGTCCTCTTCTTTCTCCCTACCTTTCATACCATATTCATTAACCTAATAAATCTCTCAACGTACTTTGTGTTGTACAGGTTCCATCCGAGTGTGCCTGTAAGATCCACAGACTCATCTGAATCTTCATTTGTATGGTGGATGAAATTCGAGAACGCAATATTGACGCCGTCTGTAAAAATTGACTAAAAATCAGGTTAATACATTTTCTATAAGTTTTCAGATGTACTTTAGAAGTCAGAGAATGGCGGACACATAGCCCTGGCCAGTGCGTCCGCCCAAGATACGACATCCTGCGGCAACTGCCTCCCAACAAGCACCAAGATGGGTGACCATTCAGGCCCTTGTGTACAGGCACTGGCAGTAAAAATGGACGATCTTTCAAGCGCCGTCCAAACCCTCGGCTCAAAATTGGATTGGAAGTCAACGGGAGCGCCATTCAAAGCCTCCTAGACTGCAATGTCTCAGAAAAGGGAAAATAAAAAGAAGCATTCCAAGGAGCAAGCTAGCCAGCGCAAAGAACTAGGGACACAGGTTGCCCGGAGCAGTGAAGTCCCACTACGACTTGAAAGTCATTCGGGTCCTCAGATCCAAGAGGGTAGCCCAAAAATGCTAGATCTTCGTCACTCTCGCTACAATCGAGAGGCCACCTTTAAGGGGAGATCCTCCTACAGAGGGATCGTTGCAAAAGAAAAGAGCCGCAATGAGTAAAAGGCTACGCAAGCTTCTTGTGAGCTGAGGGATTACCTCAATGAAAAGAATGCCGTGACTAAACCTCAAACAAAGAATAAGTTTAAGAAGATCTGGAAATGGGTCTTTGAAGGAGGGGCCAATGAAGCCAAGAGGCCAAAAGGTGAAGAAGATTTTCACCCGAGGATGGTGGAAGGAAAAAGAAAGAGTAGGAACCATAAGGATTCCCGAGGATCGCCAAAGTAGCACAGATTTGAGCAGGTTGTTCAAAGGAAGTCCAAGCCTTCGAATCTGACTCCCTTGAACGATTCATGTACCTACATCCTGAGGCAAATCCAGAATGAAGAATTTCTAAAGTGGCCCAAGGTGCTAAAGAACTCAAATGGGGGTGATCAGACAAAGTACTGTCACTATCATCATCGTCGAGGTCACGATCTTGGAGAGTGCCGGGCACTGTAGATGGAGATCAAAAGGTCGATCAAATAAAGCTACTTCAACTATTTCTTGTAAAGACCCGGACAAATTACCAAAACAGCGGGAGATGGTGAAGCAGGCCAGCCAAGAGATGGAATGTCATAAGCATGATATCCTCTCGACCAACCCAGACAACAGCATGCAAAGGCTTCGAAGAAAGCCTAGACATGCTTAAGGAATCTTAAAGCATGGCAAGGTTGTAGAGAGCCGCGTACAGGCGGGTAACAACCAAACATGCTGACAATCAAGTAAATGGACTGAGGACTTAAGCCCACGAGATTCACGAGGCTAATCTGACCGAATTGACAAAATTGGCACCAGAGGCTCGAGGATTTGGACCCACGTCCTAAGAGGTCCGGGAGGTTGATTTGGCCAAGATCCTAAATCAACCCAAGAGGCTCGAGGACTGAAGTCATATTCCAAGAGGCCCAAAGAACTGATTTGACCAAAGAGGTTAAACTGGTCTCAGAGGCCCGCGGATTCAGGCACTCGTCCCAAAAAACGTCAATAAATGAATGTGTAAATAGCCAGGTAAGTCGAAATACATCATTCAATGTGCTGTAACACGTTTTATGGATATAATAAAATTCCTTTAACTTATTTATTGTCTTGTATTTCATTGAATATTTACATGTCATCTCATTGATATACAAGACCTAGGCTGCTGCCAAGTCAAGTAAAAACAATCCTTTCATTTATTTTAAAACTCGACAATGTCCAAGCGGTTTAAGAAGTCGTACTTAAAACTCGGCAGTGCCCGAGCAGCCCAGGAGGTCGGACTTAAAACTTCACATGGTGCCAAGCAACCCTAAAGATTGAACTTAAAACTTAGGGATTTAAAACAACAAACATGCGACGACTCTAAAGGTAACATCTTTAACCTAAGATGGTCAAAATGTTTAGACATTAAACTAATGAAAGACCAAGTTTTTTTAACAATATGTCATGAAAAAATCACGCACATATAAGACAATCTGGAGAAATGATTGCAAAAGAAAAGTGAATTTTATTAACACTTTGAGTTTACAGTACACACAATGTATATATAAAAAAAATTATATAACTCAAATTTACAAGCAGCCCTCAGAAGGTTCTGGCTGAGGAGAAGAAGTTTCCTACTGTTGCTGCTGCTGTCCACTTGGACTAGAATGCCCTACTTGCTCCGAGGATCCCGGCTGCCCAAAAGATCGAGGTCCACTTGATGGCCTAGGCCGAGAAGGGTTGGGAAACGCCCTTTTTGAGAGACCATACAAGTCCCCCGAGCAAGTGGCATTAACATTTCGAGGATCAAACACGACTGTGGGAAATTATGGGCGCAACAACCTCATCACTCAGCGGCACAAGTTAATGTCGTCCCAGTACTTGCCCTCCAGTGCCAGTATTATGTCCATGACCCTAACTGAAGTCCTTAACACCTCATCCAACTGGAGGTTCCTATCCTGCAGCAGCCTGTACTGAACTTGCTGAAAACCTAATGTATTCTCAATGGAGGTAATTTTTCCCTTGACCTCAGCAAGCTCAGCCTCCAAGCGTTTGTAGGCCTCTCCGATGACTTTAAAGAATTTCAGCTCAGAACAAGTGTGGGCGATACCATCGATGAGCCGCCCAAAGTTCCCAAGTAGCTCTTGAAACTATAGAGAAAAGTAAAGCCGTTAAAGTATGAATAGAAGGAAACAAAAAGTTAAAAGACTAAAGAAGGACAAAAGGATACCTAAGAGACGAGAGAGCCACTAGATGAACTCTCCTCTCTAGGGGTCTCAGACTCCTGTGGCTCAACAGCAGGTACTACAAAAACCTCAACCTTAGTCTCGGACATAAGGGCATCTAGCTCAGGATCAAGGACTGAAGGCTCTGCAGTCCCAGTCTCAGCCTCATCAGCACTTGAAGCCCCAGCAACGTCCTCGGCCATGGCCTCCTCTCAGACCTCAGGTGGAATCATCATTGGGCTGTAAATTTAGATTTCAAGGTATAGGGGCTCTGCGATCGCGCAGGGTCCTTGGCCTCGACAGTAGACATCATCACCACTACTTTCTCGGCCTGGGTCGCCTCAATCTCCCCAAGTGCAAGTCCCTTAGCAGTGTCCTCGGACAGATTATCAATCCAATATGAGACTTCACCAATAAAGACAGAGGGGTAATCAGGCACTGGACTTAAAGGGAGAGGGGCGACCAAGAAGCTCCGCGGACCTAGAAAGTGCCTCAGAAGAACCTCCGGGAAGCCGTCAGCGCTTCCTAGAAAAGCACTCGACCACAGTCTCATCATCACACCGGACGAGGAACTCTCCGCAAGAACAGCGGGACGCTTGGATGAGGGATCGGTCCGCTGACTCTTCTTTGGGCGCTCTGACGGTTCCTCTATTCCAGACTCTTCTACGCGGTCTTCTTCTTCTTGGCCGAGTGGTCAACAGGAGTGCCAAAGTCCCCGGACTGAGGTCCCCACCTGACCTTAGTTAAGCTCTCAAGCCTTAGCCACTTATTCTCTCTGTTCTCGTGAAAACTGAGAAGATTGGACTATACGAGAGCTATAATATCCTTCACCAATGCCCTCTCCTCAGGCGTGGCGTCTTGGTAGAGCTTGGGATCAACGTTCTCCCAATCGTTGGAGATATCCCAAATATGGCAAACTGTTAAAAAAAAAGAACTTATCTTTCCACATTTTAGTGGAATCGGGGTTGCCACCACTCAACGCTGTGAACTCAGGACGCGAAGTAATGATTACCCAATCCTAGCCATGAGTAAACCTCAAAATCACCTTCACAGCCAAGGTTTCAAAGGTTTTGTGATGGCATCGAGAGAATGCACAAAAAGAAACGAGATACCTTACCGCGTTTGGCTGAAAACGAGCAACAGGGACCTTGAGGTCCCTCAAGATGCGGTATAAATCCAGTGGCATGTCGAAGCGAAGCCCACTCTTGAGGTGGACTGTATAAACGGTGATGAAACCGTCTGGTGGGTTGCAAACCCTCTCATGGGGCTCTAGCACTACCATCCCCATCTCGGAAGAAATACAATACCTCGCACGGATGGCAGCGAGGTTAGAAACCGTAAACGAAGAAGTAATGTCTGCAACGCCAGGAACCATCGAAATATGAAGAGAAGAGGAAGATGAACAGTGCAAAGTAGAAGGGTCACAAAGAGCATTCTCGAAGACTCAGAAAATTTTTTGAGGGCAAAATAAGAGCGGACGAATGGCAAAGAGGCATGCGTCAAAGACTTCGAAATTCAAAAGGGGCGCGCCGCATTTAATACCAAGCCACGTGTTGCTTCCCCACTGATCTAAGAGTAATGATGACTTTTTCCTTTCCTAGGCTGCATTTAATGTGCGTCTAGTGCACATTTAATGCGCCAACTGACAGACAAGACAGCACTCGAGCACAAAGAGAGTCCATAGGCTTTGAATGTGCCCTCGGACAAAATCAGACAAAGCAACTCAGAAATATATTCAAGGACTCTTGCAGAGCTTGTAGACGGAAGTAAGTACCCTAAAGGATCATGCCAAGGCCAAAATGCCCGAGGAACTTCAGCCGTTAAACATGCCAAAGGCTAAGATTCTTAGACTATTTGACATCGGGGGTTAGTGATAGATATTGATACCCAAGGCCCATTAAAAGATCAATCCTCGTGGAATTGGGACCTGATGTCATAAAGACCCAATAGGTCCAAGAGGTCTAGACAATCAAGTCAGCCCATACGAGATAGTGGACTCAAAGTCTACTCGAGACCATGAGCCAAGGATGGGCCTTAGAAGTCATCAAATCTACAAAATCGGTGCACCAAAGATTTGGTGGTTGATCTTGTCAGGCTGCAGAATGAATGATAGCCTATATGATACGCCCGATCACTGCGGATGTGATGCTACAAAAAGTTAGCCAGTATCCACGCAACATCTTTGACATAGTAAACTAGATTGGTGAAACTGGTGGCAAGCTCCTCTGCACACGCCAGTGCTACGTGGACACCTCACAAAGAAAAACTCAACCACTATAAATACGTAAACTGTCTACTAAGTAAGGGATCCAACACTTACTCTTGTGTAACTTCTATAGAGAGAGAATGAAAGGAGAAAAGGCCTAAGAGCCACCTGTGATTTCTTAAAATCCCCCCTCTTGTAACTAAGCACAACAGTGAAGCAAGTTTTCGGACAAAAGTTTCGTAATTTTTCCTTCCCATTTAAGTAAAGGTTTTCCACGTAAAATCTCATGAGTTATCGTCATCTTCTTTCTCCCTACCTTCCATACCATATTCATCAGCCTAATAAATCTCTCCACGTATTTTGTGTTACACGGATTCCATTTGAATACGCTTGGAAGATCAACATACTCATATAAATCTTTGTCCGTACGGCAGTCGGAATTCAAAAACACAACAATTATTAAGGTACAAATGATTGCAACCGTTGATCACGATTGAACTTAGAAAGTTTGGAAAGTTTTTTTTACCAAAAAAAAATTATTGAATTATAACCATCTAGTTTTAATAAAATAATTATAATTATTTTTTTAATATTCTTAAAACTTAAACGAGGGGCGTTTGTATAATTTCATACAGCAACTATTAGATAATCCAACAGTTATCATTAACTTTTTTATTAAAAAATATTATTTTTTTTTTTTGTATTTACCGTTGTATTTTTGAGAGGCGGGTTGAGGAATGCAGATGTGAGTGTGTCGACGGCGTCAATGCTAACATGCTGTTGACGGCGTCAATGCTAAGGAGCCAATGGTGGCTGCTGCGGCGGTGACTAGATTTATATTTTTATTTTTTATTTTATTTTTTAAAATTAATTTAGGTTTTTTAGAGTTCTGGCAATGGCGATAAGACTAAAGTACTATCAACGGCGTCGATATGGAGGGGTTGACGGTTTAGAGAAGGTATTTTTTTAATGAAATGAAAAAATGACGATTGTTGGATTAAATCCAACAGTTTGCCGTTCAAATTCGTAAGCGCAGTGATACAACCCCCCTTAGCCCCTTAAAACTTATTAAATTATAAATTATAATTATTAAATACTTTTTATTTTTAAATAAATAAATATTATTCACAAGAAAAGGTTTAAATTCTCTCTCAACGAACCGGGGCACTTATTTCATTTCTTTATCGTGTCAGCTTAAAATTTATTTTTTTTAAAATTATAATTCATATTTATTTATGTTAAAAGTAAATTAATTTTTTTTAATAAAAATGTAAATCGTCAAAAAAAAACAAAAAACCCTAAGAAATGTAGAGATAAGAAAAGTTAGAAATATTTATTAATTTATTAAAATAATTAAATATAATTTTATATTTTATCAAAAAATTGTTTTTTTAAAAGACCCAACCTTTGATTAAAAGATAATATTTATATGACTAAAAAATCAATATTCTCTATAAGATATATGTGTGTATAATGGGATTTTTACACAAAATTATGCAACTTTTGTTAAGAAAGAGATAAAAGAATAAATAGAAATAAATTGATTCGAAGTCATTCGAAAAAATCTCTATATATGGATTCAGGTATATCATTAGCATCTAATTTTATATTATTATATTATATAATAACATGATAATTTAACAATCTATAAAAATGATTATAAATTTTATAAAATTCTACACAAAAAGCTACTAACTAGAAGACTATTACAATGAAGGAACAATTTGAAGCAATGCAATAGGCAATTTGTCTTAGAAAAAAAGCCAACCTTGGATACATATATTGCATGTGTGTTATCAAAAAATATATCAATTGCCTAGCAATTGACACTACCCCGGACACAAAAAACATCGGATTTGGGGGATCTTTTTTGCTTAGGGATCCACCACTTAAAAAAATATACTATACAAAACTACACTCAACAAATCACGATAAGACTGAAAGATCAACCAAAAACCAAACCAATCGGACAGAGACCGATCCCGCCCCACCATTTTCGTGGGTGCGACTTTTTTGGTAAGCAATTGTGGATGCAATTTACAAACCAAAATTTGCACACCGTCGTCCATAGAACGATGTGGACTTTATACAAACAAACACCCATCGTGTTTGAGGAGACGATGGGAAAAAGAATGAAGAGACCCGCGTACAGGGCAGTCCCATGGATGCCCTTGTGTTTCAACAAGAATGATGAAACTGAATGCATAACAAGTGAACCAGTCACGATGAATAATTTCGACAATATAAATGACGTACGGAGTTTGTCATGCAGGAGGGGCATGAGGATGGCTTCTGAGTTATAGAAGTGATCACGGCAGCCATATCAGTCCAAGCGTTGTACCAGGAATGAAAACCCGGAGTTTTGACGTATCAGTTCAGGGGGATCAACATTGCCTTCATCCAGCTGCTTCATTGAACTAGAGATTTCATCCACTGTGAAAGGAATGCTGCAAAAATGGGGACAAAAAAAAGCTTATTGTTGTATTTCGGTTAACCTTTGATAACAAAAACCATGGATAGAAAGCCAAAGAAAACTATGAAATGCATTTTATTTGCTTTGTACATAAAAAATTGTAGAAATCTAATTTTCATATCACAATGTTTAGGACTTTTGCAGTGCTTCCTTGGATTTTGGATGGAAAACTATAAAATCCTATTTAAACAAAACATAACTAGAGATCTCCATACAGTTTTCATAGTGTTTCACAGTTTTGATTTCCGTAGTATTTCTCTCTACTAACCAGAGACAGCTACTTCTAAAACTACTCGGTCTTACAAAACGAAAGGAGAATACCAAACACGCTGCAACAGGCAAGACAAAAATATTGGTACAGGCAAATGGAGAAGAGGGACATGGAACAAGAAGAGTGGATGTGTTACCTCGAGTCATCATCTAGTAAGAAAGAACTGCTAACAGCATTGTTGGCTTCCTCAGTCATCTGAATCCTCATGCTGGAAATAACCTGTATTTAAGTCTATGCCATTCAGAAGAAGGATCCTAAAGTAGATAATTGAATAAGAGATGCAGCCACAAAAATAAAGCATTTTGGCTCATTTAAAAGGGCTAAATTTGGATTGCAACTTAGGGAAAAGTGAATTTAGATTAAGCTTACATCAGAAGAGACGGTGTGCGTTCCATATTTGTCATCCCAGTACATTGTGCTAATCCTATATAACTGTTGTATGCTGAGCGCCTGGAGAAGTAGCCACAAAATCATCAGACAGAGGACAACGTGACAGAATGTGGGGCCATGAGAGTGAAAAGGAGATAATCTTTTGTGTGCGTGTGTTTTAGTTGGGGATTGGGGGATATCAAATATAATTCTGGGCATTTATAAACTCTATCCTCAGACTTTTGCTTGTTTTTCATTTCTATGCTCAATGTTTGTTTTATGGTACCAATTAATTCTTCATAAACAGATAAGTTAAATTGACCACATTTACGGCCGTTCTATTTTAGAAATAAGTTTTTAGCCATTCCCTCAGACAAATGGAAGAAAATAAGTTCACATTTCAAGGTATATGGTAATAGACGTGATGTCAAAAACTTTATGAGTGTAGAAAATTGAGAATGAATGACCAGATAGCAACACCACAGCTGATCGCCTTGCAAAACTGGCGCTTAATCAAATGGAAGAGATCCACATCAGGAATTCTCCTCCCTTTGCTTTTTCTAGTATCATAAATGCTGAAGCTATCGATGGTGGAAATTTCTATTGTACCCGCCAGTTGGGCACTAGATAAGATTAGAACCTTTTTCTTTTGTTTTGTCAGTTTTTCTAAACTAAAAAAATAATGAATGTCAATTTTAGAGTTTCTTTACCATATCGTCTTTGGCAAAAAAATTGTGAATAGAACAAAATTAGTACTAAAATAAAAAAGAAAGGAAATTGCAGTTCAAAATAGTAAGTGAAAAAGGGTGGCGTGGAGACTATACTCACAGGGCAAAGGTCCCTTTTTATTTCATTTAGTGTCTTTTTGGGCTTTTGATGTATGACCTGAATTATGAAGAGGCAAGAAAAAAAAAAGCTAAATCACAATAGATTCACGACCAACTGTTCATGGGAATTTAGGTCTTTAAAACAAAACTTACAAGGAATCCAACAGCTTGTCTAATATGCTTCAAGTCATCCCATGCTGAGCCAGCATACTGGAGAAGTTATCAAGCCTATTAAACATTGAAATCACTGTAAAAGACAAAGATTGCTGAGTTGTTAGCTGCTTACCTCCTCAGTTGTATCATAGCACCACTGTTCTAATTCTGCCAGTCCTGCTTTTACATACTCTCCATAGCTAAATGAGCAGCATTCACGCCGCAATAGGAGGCTGGAGGTAAAACAGACAATAATAAAGCACCATTAATCACAAGCTTATGAAGAACTTTGGAAGTGATGAGAAACACAACTGAGAATGGAGATAATGAAAGGGACCCCTGAACCTGTTGAATAGCTGAACGTTGATAAATGAGAATATCTGAGAGAAAACTTTCCGAACTAAAAACGGAGGAACCTATGGAGGCTCAGAACATTAAGAAGTTACTTAACTCTGAAGAAAGAGATGAGTGGCTACTTGATGTATAAATTTTAACTCACTGTGTTAGCTTTCATCGTATTCAAGTAACTGTTCAGGCTTTTCACAATGCATTGCCAATGAGCAATTAAAGCTTGTTGAGCTGCAGCATTAGCGTGGGAACGGCCTTTTATTAAACTAGCTCTTGAAGTTCGTGGGGCCTGCATGTTGTTAAAGAGACGATCATATATATGGCAATTTCTGCATGTTACTGAAGTCTGAAGAAGGGACCAACACAGGAGATATAAGGCTGTCAACTTCTTCGGAGTCCTTCCGGTCTAGTTTTCGGTTTTTTTTTCTGGGGCGGTGGACTGGTGGTGGTTTAGTAATGTCTATATTTCAGGTTATAATTAGTTCTGTTACTGGCTTATGCTTTGGGGAGAAGCCCATTTATTTCTTTCAATCTATACCATATAACACATTATTAGTGTTCTATTAAGGCTCTTATCCTTGTCCATTAATGCAGCGCAAGTTCAGATCCTTTTTGTTAACTTCGTATTTGTCTGTCCTGTGAATCTAACATAAAGTAATCTTGTGGTTACTTTAGCAGCTTGGTTTGTAAGAAGGAAAGAAACTAATAGATTTCGCGCATGAATGCGGAGTAGATTCTCAAACAAGACCAGGAGATTTTTTAATCTGAAAACCATAAAGTTACTTTGCACTTTAATTTTCTGTTCTCATCTTATCAATATTAAATAAAAAGCTACCCACCGATTGGATTGAACTGAGACGGGCACAAGTTGATTAAAAGGAGTCTATGTGATATTAATGATTAGTCCCAGAGTTAGAGTTATTCTACTCTCAATTTCAATTTTACATTTTCTCTTTTTGTGGTTGGAAATTTTATAAATCTCAATATCACAGTATGCATCATATTGGGGAAAATTACCTGAATACATAATCCAAGCAATGGAGAAATCTCTTTCTTTAGATTATCCCTTATCATGCCATATATCTTCTCAAGAAAAGCAGTTAGCTGCTGCTTAAATAACAGGGCTGGATATTTGGCCTCAACTTGGCGAACGTCATCTGGTCTGCTAAGCATTCGACCATTGATAAACGACAGGCCAGCACTTTGGGGAGATGCTCTTAGCTACAAAAGCGAATATAAAGAGAGGAAATAAGAAACAACAGACAAACTGTTGATGGCTAAAATTATGCAAAAAGAATTTATCGTTTCATACCGAAGACATCCTTCCAAAAAGTGAAGTTGACATCGTCCTCCGCCGTTGTGGAGTCAAGCTGGCTGCTCCAGTGGCTTTGAGTGTTTGTTGGAGCAGCAACAACAGAGTAGATATATTAGACAACCAGTATGCTAGGACGTTATTGTCATGGACCTTCAATAAGATATAATCAAATATCAGTGTTACTTGTCAAAATTGTCTCACATAATGTGGTATATATTTAATAATTTATTAAAATAATCAAATGTTATATTTCTATATGATTTTATTATATTTTATTAGAGAAGTTAAGATCTGGCTTTTGATAAAAAAAAAAAAGATCAATTTTATAAATAATGAATTAATCTTTTTATCCTATAAATGACAGAATTATCTATTATTTGTTGTGAATAAAATAAAAATAATTTTTTGGATAAAGAAAATGATAGTTTCTCTTTTTGTTTTGTGAAGGTTATTAACTTCCCTTTCATGCTCTTTTATAAAGTCTTCTAGAAAATTGAAAAAAATAGCCCTCAACTCATAATATTCTATAAAATCTCATGAATGAAGGATGTAAGGGTGAAGAGAGAGAAATCAATTCTAGGTTCTTCCAAAAAAGAATTTTAAGTATGAATTTAAATATGTTATGAAGATTTAATTTTGCATTATAAAAATATGAAATAATATACTAATTTTGATGATCTACAAATACTTTCTTCTCGTAAAGTTCTTACATTATGTGCCAAGGCATTTGTGTTGCTTGAAAGTCTAGCAATCGGAGACAAGAGTATTTCAAAGCAGAGGCGGACTTGGCAACAGCGTAATTGGTCATATATACAGAATACTTTTAACTGTAAAAATTACAAAACCATAGGCAACAAGCTGCATACCTCTATGGCTGAGCCTATGGTCTGAATGATATGGTCAAAAATACTGGTTCTCTCGACTTCAAAGGACCTCCAGTGAAGAAGACATTTGTAAATGAGACAAGCAGCAGTTGGTTTTCCCCGAGAAAATCCCAAGTTCTGTGCTATACACTTGATCAGCAGGTCCTGGTACTCCTGAATGAAAGCCAAAATGAGTGTGAGATTGAGAGAAGTTTCACAATGGCACACTAAGATTATTCAACTGGATGAATAAGCCATGGGCAGAAATGGCTGAGCTTTTCTCTCTGCATATCAGAGACCACAAACCTGCTGTTTCTCATTAAGAGATTTCTGTGGTGTATCCTCAGATTGAGATTGCTGTGAATAAACAGGAGTTATGTCCTAAGATATGTAGCACACAGTCAGAAACCTCATACACCTCAAGATCAAAAATGTCGAAAATACTAAAACAACAATGGTGGTTGAAAGCATCACCGCCTGATAATTGGCAATAGGGTCAGGATGTTGACAACAATTGATAGTGGAGGCTTGAGGCATCACATGCCAATCAGGGACCAACGGTTGCTGGTGTGCCATCTGGTGACTGTTGGTGGCAACCAGAGGCATCACCAGCTAGAACCCGACAATGGGTTGGGGCATCATAGGCCGCAATGGTATCTTCGGGCAAAACTTTCATTAATGGGTATCAATGGTCATCACTGAATAGTGGATGAGCTTCGAAAAATAATGTCCCATTTTAAAAAACAAAAAAGTGGTTTTTCAAAATTTAAGCATTATTTTCCCTTTAATCAGAAAAATATTTTCCATTAACCTATTTTCCCATACATGCCAAACGTCAAAACATTTAAAAAATATTTTCCCTTACATCCCAAATACTGAAAAATGAGAAAAATATTTTCCAATAAGCTATTTTCTGACAAACAAATGGAACCCTAGTTACCGGTGAAAGTTTGGTTTCCCCATTTGCGACATTCCCGTTCTCTGGAGACCTCTGTACAAAGCAAACAATTGCATGATAAAAGGAGCTATCTCATATTTTTTAAAAAATAACTTTTTTTTTCATTAAGTAATATTTTGCCACCTGAGCAATCATCGTCTTTGAACGTGCAGATACAAGTTTCCCAGTTGGAGTCATTGCCAATGCTTGCTGACGAAGTACTTGGTTTTCAGATTCTGCATTAGAAAGCTTCTCTTCTAGCCTGACACAGGAAATAAGCCAATTTAATGATCAGAAAACAGTTGAGGAACAAGCAACTGGACAAAAAATGACAGAGATGCATTAATTGAACCATAGACAGCTAAATAAAGGTAACATATCAGACAGGGTGATAAATATTAGCAATAATGAAACTTCATAATATGAAGGATGCAGTCAATTCTGAGTTGATTGGGGAAAGTTTGAATGCACCAATAAAGAGGCTAATGACTACCGTTATTTACTAACCGCTGCACAGAATATTGAAGCTCGTTCATTTTCTGCTCTGTGTCTTCCAATTTTCTAACCATTTCAAAATTTCTAGCCTCAGATTCTGAGCAAGCCTTTCTGGCATCTTCTGCTACCTGCTTTTCTGCTAGTAGTAAGGCCTGCAAGATTCAAAACCCAGTCAGTTCCAACTTACATAAGATTTATTTTTTACATCATTAATAGCGGCATGCCCATGATTGGTCAATCGTGTCATTTAACAAATCAAAACATGTTGTAACAACCCAATTTCTAGAATATAGTAAATCCTAGTCTTTAAATTAATATAATTAAGTTTGGGATAAGTAAATTTTAAAAAATTGAAAAAATTATCATAGTGCAGGTTGATGCAGGGTTGGGCTCACTACAGGCTCGAGTCCAACAGAGGGCGCCAAAAACAGATTGCTCCGAAAAAGCCCGCGCACACCGCTTGCTTGAACGCCCAAGGAAGCGCTGAAAACAGAAAGTATTGCGCTCGCTGCTTGCTCGAGCGCAAAGGAGGCGCTGAAAATAGAATAGTTCAGGCTCGCTGTTCGCTTGAGCCACCTGGGCGGCACCAATTGTTCCAGACTTGCGCTCGTCGCGCGCTTGATAGGCGCTCAAGCGCCAGTCACGTTTTCAGCCACCAACTCTCAATTTCATTTATAAAAAGAGAGGAAGAGGAGAGAGAGGAGGGCACGAAAGCAGAGCAGCGAAGGGAGAAAGATGAGAAAAGGGAAAGATAAGGAGATTTCGACCGTTTTTAATACGATCAGAGTAAGAAAACGGTAGATCGGGTTACGGCAAGTATTACGTACTCGGCGATACACCCTCCGAAGCCGATATATAGTTCACCCTTCACACACATATTATACATCACCTTATACATATTAGTTTTTATTTGTTTCAGTTCCTAGTACACATGCTGTATGTGGTGCACGTACCGTGCATTAACATCTATTTTTCCACATATATTGGCTGTCAATGAGAAGGAGAGCAAGAAGTTATTTCCGAAATCCTTTTCCCTCTCTCACTCTCTCTCTCGCTCTCTGGTTTCCCTCTTTCCCTAGCGCGCGCCCTCTTCTCTCTGTTTCCTTCCCCTTCTCCTCTGCCAGAACTCCCCTTCCCCTGCAATATTGTCGTCGACTCTCAACGAGCAACTATGGAGCACGCATCAAATGGTGCTCTCATTGAGACCAAAGCAGAGGAGATCGAAGAACGAGCTCTCGAAGCGCTCGAAGGGGCCATCACAGAACTGGCCAACACGATGAAGGCCCTCCAACGTGCTAACGACAGATTGAGCGACACCATGGCCACCGCGGTTTCCACAACAGCACAACTCCTGTCGTCCTTCACTGAAATCAGCTCGTCCGTCACCGCAATCAGCCAATCGCTCCACCAAATCGAGCACAACACTAACCGGTCAGTGGCTTTCTCACCTTCTGTGTTTTCTTCTGCCATTACTTCCCATCTTCCAGTTCCAATTGCGCCATATCTTCACTTTCCCCAACCTGCAAATCCCCAACCTACAATCCCTTCCTTCACTAGCTCCATACCACCTCAACTCACTATTTCTGCTTCCACTGCCATAGAACAAATTCGGCACTCCCGCACTACCTACGTCGACCGACTACCCTCATCGACTGTACATCCCTCTAGGTCTTCGACCTCATCATCGATTACGGCTTCCACCCCTGACAATTCTCTCTAGACCGCCATTACCAGTTCTGCCTCCATCAGGGCAACATTCTAGCGAACCTTCACTGAAATTTTTCCCTCCTTGTCTCGCATCGAGAAACAATCTGTTGCACCACCGTGGCTTCCATACCTTACTTCATTCTTTTCACCTTCGACTGAAACCCCTGATTCCCAAATCGCTAAGCCACATACTGCCACAACTTTGCCAAATTCCCTTACTCCACACAGCTTTATGCCCGAACGGCTGGTTGAGAACTTAAATCCAATAGATCTGGACTCGGAGAGTGAATGTGGTCAGATACTCGTTCCACTTATGGAGGCTGACTCCAATGAGGATGAATCCCCAACAGAACCATTTCCAGAAACAGTTTTTCAGCCACTTCCTGTGTTCGAGGATGAGCACTTGCTACCATCAGCAGTGGGTATTTCCAGCACTTAACGTTTGAGAGAAATTGCAAATTCCATGGGTTTTCAGTCCAACCAGGAGGTCCTTCTTGATGTTATGATCCTGATGCCCCTGAGGGTGATTACGGAAAAGGATGAACAGGAAATAGAGATTGAATACACTGACCGACAGATCTCTCCATCTTCAACTCCCTCCTTGCTCACGACTCTCACCTTCGCACCTTTCCCCCATATTGTTCAGATGCAAGCATTACTACCATAGGCCTTAACCAATGTCTAAAGAATTACCCCCGTTCCGTCTCCAATTAGCACAACCGCAGGTGATGGTTGTCCAATTTTCCTCTGCCGGCCGCTAACCAAGCAGCCAGAACAACCCTTGGCGAAACCACCGAGCCGTGAGTTCCTATTGTTGAAACTGGTGACGATGCTGGACGCTTCCGGAATGGTAGACTAGGAGGAAGAAAAAGTGGATACCGGTCAAGTATATACGGTTGGCCTTGAATATGCTCACGCCGAGGCAAGGAAACCTCCTGTTGTTGATGGCATTGTAATGAGCAACCCTGACGGAAAAGAAGTGAGGTATCCTGTACTTTTGACACCTGCTGAGAAGCAAATGGCAAGAGAAGTCTGCATGGCCTTTCAGCAGATGGTTTGTGGATTTGATTTGCTGCGTTGTGGTGGCCGCTTATATGTTTGTGATGTGAATGGATGGAGTTTTGTGAAAAATTCACACAAATATTATGATGATGCTGCTTGTGTATTGAGGAAGATGTTTTTAGATGCAAAAGCACCTCATCTTTCTTCAACCATTCCTCCTACTTTACCATGGAAGGTCAATGAGCCTGTGCAGGCTTTAGAAGGACTGACACGTCAGGGGAGCGGAATCATTGGGACATTTGGCCAATCATAGGAATTACGCTGCTTAATAGCAGTGATTCGCCATGGTGATAGAACTCCCAAACAGAAAGTGAAATTGAAGGTTACTGAGGAGAAGCTCCTGAATTTGATGTTGAAGTATAATGGGGGAAGGCCCAGATCAGAGACAAAGCTGAGAAGTGCTGTACAGTTGCAAGATCTGCTAGATGCCACAAGATTGCTTGTTCCACGTGTCAGACCTGATAGAGAGAGTGATAGTGAATCCGAGGACGTTGAACATGCAGAAAAACTTCGCCAAGTCAAGGCTGTGCTTGAGGAGGGGGGACATTTTTTCTGGCACATATAGTAAGGTTCAACTGAAGCCCTTGAAGTGGGTTAAAGTACTGAAAAATAATGGTGAAGGTGAAAAAGAACAGCCTGTTGAAGCACTAACGGTGCTAAAATATGGGGGTGTACTGACACATGCAGGGAGAAAACAGGCAGAAAAACTCGGTCGATATTTCCGGAACAATATGTATCCAGGTGAAGGCACTGGTCTGCTTCGTCTCCATAGAATATATCGTCATGATCTTAAGATATACAGTTCAGATGAAAGCCATGTGCAGATGTCTACTGCTGCATTTGCCAAATGTCTCCTTGACTTGGAAGGGCAATTAACACCAATCCTAGTTTCTCTTGTCAGCAATGACTCTTCTATGTTGGATGGACTTGAAAATGCTAGTACTGAGATTGAAGCAGCAAAGGCAAGGTTGAATGAGATTATAACCTCTAGAGCACAGACCTTCCACAGCAATGGATCATTTGAATATCCTTAGATGGTTGATGGGGCTGGACTTCTTCCTCATGGTTCTGAACTTCTACCTAAATTGGCAGAGTTGACCAAGAAGATTACTGAACAAGTGAGACTACTTGCAAAAGATAGGGATGAAAAACTTGCAGAGACCAGCTCATGCAATGTGGTACCTCCATATGACATAACTCAAATTCCAGATGTTTATGACTCATGCGAATATGACCTCTTGCACAATGCCCATCTTAATCTGGAAGGAGTGGACGAGCTTTTTAAGGCCGTTCAGGTACTTGCAGATGGTGTGATCCCCAATGAGTATGGAATTAATCCCAAACAAAAACTGAAAGTAGGCTCAAAGATTGCTCGTCGTTTATCGGGTAAAATTTTGATTAATCTTAGGAATACTCGTGAGGAAGCAATTAATGTTGCTGAGTTGAAGAGTAACCATAACCAAAGTTCTACATCAAGTAAGAAAGATAAAGAGTATTGGACAAAGCCTCAACCGAGGAATGAAGATGTGAGGAGAACTAGTATGGCAAGTGATAAATCAGTTGATCAGGAGGAGGATGATGATAAAGAGACTGAATATCGCTTGGATCCAAAGTATGCTAATGTGAAGTCGCCGGAGCGTCATGTGCGGACACGGCTATATTTTACATCAGAATCTCATATCCATTCCTTGATGAATGTTCTCCGTTATTGCAACTTGGATGAATCTCTACAAGGAGAGCATAGCCTTGTTTGTCATAGTGCTTTGGAGCGATTGTTCAACACAAAGGAGCTTGATTACATGAGTTACATAGTGTTGAGGATGTTTGAGAACACAGAGGTTCCTTTAGAAGATCCAAAACGATTTCATATTGAATTGACTTTCAGCCGGGAAGCAGATCACTCACCCCTAGAGGAGGAACCCAAGGCCAACCGCTTGCATCAAGAGCATACATTGCCTATCGTGGGTCCAGAGAGATTGCAGGAAGTGGGATCGTTTTTGTCTCCTCCCTCCAGATAAGGTAATAGAGCTGCTACCGGATGAGTAAGAGTAAAAAGGGGATCTAATTAAAGAAGCTTTGAGGAGTCCTAAAGTTTCTTGAAAAACTTTTGGAGTTTGATAAATTGTGAATGCAAATACCTAATTTTGTGGATGGAAATTGTGTATTTATAGTCATGGCATGTTATGTTTTATGTTGGGATACTGCTTTTTGCTTCCGTAAGATTATCTTATGGATTTAATTTTGCTTCCGCGTTTTGATTTTGGAATTGTACAAGTTCCTAGATGGCATTTCTCTTAGATCTAATACGGTAATTAGGAGTATTGTGTTGAAGCCATGGATGATATGGCATTTATTGATCCTGTGAATGTGTCTGTGGAAGTGTAGTGGATTAAATTTTGAGGACTGTCTATGTATATGTCTTGTGTAGGCTGTTTAATACAGGTTGTTTGTATAAGTTTTGTCTATTTTTAGAGAAAATTCTACCCAATTTTTTTGCAGATATTTGTGTTATTTTCTTATGGGCTTTAGTTATCTGTTTTAATGACGGAAGTTATTTGAGGAAAATAATCCGTTCCATTACAGCTGGTATCAGATAAAAGATATGCTTTAGGTTTGATTTGAATTGTATGCGGAAGCTTAGAATCGATTAAAATTGATCGAATAAGTAGATGAAGACGTAGGATGATTTAGTTGGATTGGATAGTCTTAGGTATCCTAGTTTGCATAAGTTAGATTGTTTAAGTTGATTGATATTGATTTTAGGCCTAGGCTAATTGATTTGGGTTTAAGGTTTAGGTTGATCTATTCTAAGTTGAGGTAAGATGAAATAGTTAGGATTAGATGAAATGTTTAGGTTTTGGCCCCAGGATTTTTATTATGAATGCATTGAGTAATTCTAATCCCTCCCTCTAATCTGATTATGTGAGGATAATTAATGTTGTGATATTTATGGTTATAGGAAATAATATGACTAGTAAGAGAGGAAGAAGGACTACTCATGGAGATGCTAGTACTCCCTAGGGTTGAGAGGCTAAATATTTAAATTTGCTGGGAAGGATGACTAACATTCTAGAATCGATGGAGCAACGTCACATGGCTCCGGTTCCCGTACCAGAACCAGCCCTAGTAAATCCCGCCCTAACGGCATATGAGAAGTTTACGGTGGAAAAGGTGCCTGAATTTTTAGGAGAGCCTGATCCATTGAAGGTGAAAATTTAGATTCAAAGACTGAAAAAAATATTTCCAGTCATTCAATGTTTTGATCAGGAAAAGGTTTCTTTTGCGGCTTATCATACTTTCCTTCCAGCTTCCAAGATTGGAAGGAAAAGACGTTTATGCGGCTTAAGCAGGGAAATCGCATTGTGGCAGAATATGATGCGATGTTTGTTGAATTGTCACGGTATGCGCCATATATTATGGAATATGAATTAAGAAAAGCCAAGAAGTTCCAACAAGGATGAATGGATGAGATTAGGAGTCAGTTGGTGACCCAAAAGCTTCAAACTTACACTGAGGTTTTAGATAGGACTCTAATAGTTGAAAGAGAACTTGAGACTTAGAAAACTTTTGTTAAGAGAGCAGCTAGTCGAATGAGTTTTAGTGTAGGATCCGGTTCGGGATCCCAGGGATCTGCTAAAAAGATAAAGGTGTCTGATAAAGGGAAAGGTGGCATCGAAATTCAAGTAGTGTCGGGTTCTCAGGCATCTGTGGTAAATTGTGATCATTGTGGGAAGAAAATTCGGGAGAAACTTGCTTTCAATTGACGGGGGCCTATTTTAATTGTGATCAGTAAGGCCATTGAATCAAGGATTGTCCTCTACCCAAGAAATTGAAAATAAAGAAGCCCGCTGCTTCAACTAAAGCACTTACGGCGACAGTTCAGGACTCTGAGGCACCCTCAAATGTGGATGAAGGTATTCTTTTATTTATGGAGATTTGATTTCTATTTTATTTAATTTGGGATTTATGTATTTTCTTATTTTCCCATGATTTATATGTTATATCATATCCGCCCTGAAAATTTTAGGTTGTCCCATGGCTATATCTATGTGTTCTTTAGTAGATCTTATAAATTGTGAAAGGCAATCAGTCGAGTGTTCATTGGAGGAAATGAAGGCTAGTTTAGTTGAGGAAATGCTCTATGGAGCATGTGGCATCTTCAGTAGTATGATTTTAAATCCATGGAATTAAAGCGATGGCTATTGGGAAAAATGATTAATATTGTGAAAGTATATGGTCTTCTTGGGTTTAACTGAATCTAATAAGTAATCCGACAAGTATTTCCCAAGGATTGTAGAGCCGTGAGGCATTGGGCTTAGGAATAATCAGTATTCATAAGGATGAGATATGTGGAGATAGCCTTTAAGGAATTAAGGGTAAATTGTTGGCTGTTTTGTTTGGGTTACGGTAGAATGTAATGTTTTTGAGGAAGAATAGAATTATGTTCATCTCATATCGTAATAAGTGGCTACCCTCGAACCAAGTGGAAGAGGAGTTTATTATTTAAAATTGTTTCGCCCATAGATGAGAATAGCCGATGAGGTCTTTACATTGAGGAATTATAGGTGTTGGTTATGGGGATAGCGATTGTCCCATGATTTTGGAGGTTTGAGGAGATGTATTATAAAGGAGAAAGGAGATATGTAATGAAACGTTTTTGAGAAAAATCTATGACTATGTTTCCTGTATCATATGTGAATGGTTATTCTTGGATTAAGTGAAAGAGGAGTCCATAGTTAGAGTTACTCCACCGTAGGTCGAAATTAGTAATTGAAGTCTCCATTTTGAGAACTTGTGGGTATTGCCTTTGGAGATAGTTTTTGTCTAATAATTTTAAGGGCCAAAATAGTTACGACACAAAAGAAAGACGATCCTATGATATTGTACATGGCTAGACCTATCTGAGGATTGCGAAGATGAACCTCGATGTCTTTAAGGAGAATGGGCCCTAGTACTAGCAAATGATGTTGGGAGTTTTTAGGATTGATACGTCTTCGATGCTTCATAGGAGATATCAAATGTGCATCGTGAGTAGGCCCAATATTGGGGTAATAGGATGTTGTATTCTTAAATTAGGAGACAGAATCGTATTCGAAGTATTAGAGTTATGAAATTTTGAAATGATAGGTCCTTATGATTTTGTTTCAAGACAATTAGAATGACCCACTCATTGTGAATTATAGAAGACATGTTCAAATTTAATCAGTAGGCTCATCGGTATGCTTGCGAGATCTTGAGGATTGCTAGTATTTGGGTTTTGAGATTTGAGATTTGGGATTTGAGGATTTGTGGGAATTGTCTTCATGGGATGGCTATCTCAGGATTGCTTGAATTCTGGTCGCCGTATAATCTAGATGTCCTATATGAGCCAATGGATATAAGTTGTAAGAAGACCGGGGATCCGCAATATAAATGATTAGATAGAATAGCGGAAAGTGTGATTGAAGGGGATAGGAGTGAATGGCCATGTATTTCAAGGATATGTAGGTATGGTTAGTTTGCTGATAATCGCCCATTATTATCAATATGGATTTTGTATTTTAGGGAGATGTTGGTTTGCGGACATACCATCGAAATAATGAGAATATAAGGTGTTCTGCCTTTGAGGTTTAATTGTGATTTGAGGTTTATGTCGAAATCTTGGTCAAACGCGATCAGAGAATTTTGGGTGTTAGGTTAAATCAGATATGGTGGTGAATTGTAACTGGATGATTCATAGTTAGATGATTAATCAGAGTTGCGCAGCGAAAACGTGGTAAATCTATGTCTTTTAAGGTTAAATTTGATGATCGGAAGGACTAATCATTTTCGAGGCTTAACGTAAATTGAAGTAAGAAATTTTTGCCCGTTTAAAGTTTTGAACTAGGTTGGAAAAATAGTTAATAAATTTGGGTTTGCTTTCGGACTTGATGAATTTAGATATTTATAAAACGACTCAAGTACTAAAGATCAAGGCGATTTGAATACTTAAGGTTTCCTCGGTTAATCATTTAATTGAGGAAATGACTTGGGAACGTTAGAAAGGTTTCCTCCAATTAAGAAAATTTAAGGTTCGTTAAATTTCGATGACGAAATATTTTTAAGTGGGGGAGATTGTAACGACCCAGTTAATCATTTTCGAGGTTCATTTTCAGCCACCAGCCCTCAATTTCGTTTATAAAAATGGGGAAAGAGGAGAGAGAGGAGGGCACAAAAGCAGAGCAGCGAAGAGAGAAAGAGGAGGAAAGGGAAGGAGAAGAAGATTTCGGCCGCTTTTGATCCGATCACAGTAAGAAAAAGGGTAGATCGGGTTAAGGCAAGTATACCCCGAACTTCGTTTTCCATTTTTCTCGCTTTTTATTATCTCCACTTTGACATTTATACTTTAAAACCCTCTTCCCCTAACTTTTGTTACAAATAATGCATGTTTTTTATGATTTTACGGCTAGATTTTGTGTTTATGCATGATTATTATGAATTGTGGCTTCAATTTCGTTGTTTGGCTCATGTTTTGTGTTCGATTTATGTCCGAACAGTTTGCCTCAAACCCTAGCTCAAAAATTTGGGTATGCTTGGTTCTAAAATTTTGAGAAATGTGATGGAAATGTTATTTGACCTATTGTTAAGCTTGCTGGATGATTTTTATTTAAAATTTGAAAAAGGCTGTACTGTTAAAATCTCTGAGAGTATTCAGAACCACCTGAAGGATTATTTGAAAGAGTTTGAATTTGTCGTTGAGGCATGATGAGTTAAGAATAAAGGACTAAGAACAAACATACCTTCAGTTAAGTAAATCGGTAAAAAATCGGACCTAGGACTATCATTCAGTCAGGTAAGGTTCTCCGACATGCCTTAGAACATTACGGCGGTAATCAAGGATAACTCTGTCCATGGAGTGATACGTGGTCCGCCCCTCCTCGGGACGTTAATTTTAGAGGACAGAGACTTTTGAACATTGAACATTGGACAATGAAAACTATTGAACATCGACCTTGGATTGTGTGGAGTGAATACAATTTATCCTCGATTATTTGCTCTCTTGACTAGTAGGGTCTACTAGTTCAGATCCTTTCGGATAATAAAGTTGAAATTGAGGAAAAAGTGAAGCTTGAAACTAACTTATGATTTCCGGCATGTTTTCATATCGATTCATACTTTTCTCACGTTTCCATGAGCTTTCTCGTTCTTTGATAATTTCATGACTTTTTCCTTTATTGTATTTATGATTTGCATGAAATTTTACACTTCCCTACTTTTATGGTACCTTATTGGGCTTCGGCTCACCTTTGTAGTTTTTGTCTCCCCCCTTCAGATGAGACAGTAGAGTTAATGCTAGATGAGCAAGAGTGAAAAGGGGATCTAGTTAAAAAAGTTTTGAGGAGTTCTGAAGTTTCTTAAAGAACTTTTGGAGTTTGATAAATTGTGAATGCAAATATCTAATTTTGTGGATGGAAATTGTGTATTTATAGTTATGGCATATTATGTTTTATGTTGGGATACTGCTTTTTGCTTTCGCACGATTATCTTATGAATTTAGTTTTGCTTCCACGTTTTGATTTTGGAATTGTACAAGTTCCTAGATGGCATCTCTCTTAGATCTAATACGGTAGTTAGGAGTACTGTGTTGGAGTCATGGATGATATGGCATTTGTTGATTCTATGAATGTGTTTGTGGATGTGTAGTGGATTAAATTTTGAAGACTGTCTATGTATATATCTGGGGCAGGTTGTTTAATATAGGTTATTTGTATGGGTTTTGTCTATTTTTAGAGAAAATTTTACCTAATTTTCTGCAGATTTTTGTATTATTTTCTTATGGGCTTTAGTTATCTGTTTTACTAACGGAGGTTATTTGAGGAAAAATAATTCATTCCGTTACACATGTATTGCAACATCTGCAAACTCTAATCAAACGAAATCAAGGCAATTAATACATATCTTGTCAAACATGAATGTACCATTCTAAATAAGTCGAACATACTCTTAGCAAAAGTGCATCTAAACTGCATACGGGTCCTTTCCGATATTAACCAGTTAAAATAATAACCTGAGTGCTGTTTTTTTTTTTTTTTTCTGATCTATGGGAGTGTGCTGCTATACATATACACCCCAAAAGAGTAAACTGTCACTAAATTACTAGCATAATTTTATAGCCTAGTGTGATATGGTGTGATATGACATTTTTCCATTGATGTGTGGCTCCTAGGACAAGACACTCCCACAAAAGAAGAAAGAAGAAAAAGGGATCAGGAACTGATTGAATGCTGGAAGGCCTTTAACCTTGTCTATTACAGGTTTATAAAAGTTAAAGACTGATCCACTCCTGCAGATAGCTCACCCACTTGCTGTAGTCAATAACTGATGAATCTTTATACATCTGTTACCAGATATAGAATAGGGATTTATGACTACGTTACAATTTTTTTACTGGTTGGGGCAGTGTCATCCTATCATGTCATTTGATTTAAGTCTAAGCAGGTTGTGTCACTGACCAGATAGCTCACCAGGATGTAAACAATTGCATGTACCTTAAGATTCTCCAGGTCAGTCATCAATGAATCAATCTTTTCATTATCTTGAACCATAACAGGGACCTCTTTGATGACGGGAGGTGCTTCTTCAACAGCCCTCCGAGCTGCATCTCGTTCTTTGGTAATACAAGAGTTGGCTTCTTCCACCTGCATTTGCATTGCTTGCAAAGCTTCCTGCAACTTGGCAATTTCTTGGGCTTTCTCCTCTTCCAAATTGGCCTGCTCACAAATTGTATTAAGGATTTACGATTCATACCAACCCCACTAGCAATTAACCACTCCTTGAAAGTGTGATGCAATAATCTTATGATAAAAAGTTAATGAGGCAAACCGGAGTAAATGTACCCTTAATTGCTTCTCAAACTGCAGACGCCATGTAAGTTCCTCCACACGTTTCTCCAACTTATCCTTTGCTTCTTTGAGAGCCCCTGTTTCTCTGGCAGCCTGAAAGAAATACCAAACAATGACCGTTGAAATAGTGATCAACAAACTAAATCACATCACTAGTTGACTCTAATTTCACAAAATAAGCCAAGTGAACAGTTGATAACCATTTTAAGCTTTCTGAGTTCTTTTCGAGCAACTCTTCGCCTCCATCCACATTGAGTTACAAGAGAAGCCTTCTGAAGACGCTTGTAATATGAACGTGTTACATAGCAACGCAGATGAGACTGCAACCCAGTAAAAAAATCAGATATTCTATGCTTGACTCTAAGAACGAGAAGTCATTGAATATTTTTTTAGCAGTGCTGCAAAATGGAAGAGATTAACTAGGGCAGGGGAAAGATCACCTGGATGATAATTGCAGCTTTAGTTTGCTTTTTGTGTCTGAATTCATTGCGAGCAGCCATTGCCCTTGATCCAGCTTGCAATGTGATTGCAGATAACCTGACTTTCAGGTAGGACTTTCTGGCAACATAACGACGGAAGTACATTTGAATTTTCACAGCAGCTGCTTCTTGTCGTAGCTTCTCATAAAGCTTCAAGGCTATTCTACCTGATCAAATTCAACAGGGCAGTGACCAGGCTTAGTAGGGCACTATAAATTCAATTAGTAGGCTCAATATGCTTTGACATTTGATCATCTAAATGAAGCTGAGTATAGCATTAAATTGGAAAGCAGGCATTGCATAAGTACAAACATATGAAGGTTTCTGCATTCAAAAATTCCCGCTTCCAAATTATATAAAATAATGAAGCCAATGATGAACTAAGAATAAACTAGACACATACTTTCTAATCCTACTAACAAATAATTTCCCTTCTTTTATCCAGAGATTAGATAGCTCTATAGAACTCCATGTCATTTTGTGATTATATCTCACTGTTGAATTTCACAACTAAGATGAAGATGAAGATGTAGATGTTGAGCAGTTAAATATCAGCGTGTAAAAAATGTTAACTATGCCGATAAAAAATGTTGAGATGGATGTGTTTAATGTAAAAGATAGGATATGCACTGAGAAAGTACAGAAGAAAGGATGCCAATCATCGAAGAAAAAACACGAGACACATTTGGCTTGGTTTAGTCATGTGAAGCAAAGATGGACTAATGCTTTTGTCAAGAGATGTAAGAACAGACCAAAGAAATATTTGAAGGAATCTATCAGCTATAATATTCCATAATTGAAGTCAGTAGAGGACACAACCTACAATAAAATTGATTGGAGGTAAAGAATCCATGTAACTTATCCTGCTTAGTGGGAAAAGGCTTAGTTTGGTTATCCTGCAACCAAATTTCAAAAGCAAGAATACAAGGGCCTCCTAAGGAAACTCAAAGATTTTGAAAAAATGGAAGTGCACTTAGGCTCTTGACTTAAATGCCTATAGAACTTACTGGCACCAACAGATTTCTATGATCACTTAAATTTCATGGGCAGCCAAACCAAGCAGCTCGACAATAAGGATTTGAGGTTATCAATGTGTCATATGTCACTTTACTGATGCAAATAGGGGGAAAAAAAGCATTGATAATAAGGAGCTGAAGATGGAATAGGAAATGATACCTCGACACCAAGACTGTAACCGAATGGCTGCATTCCGTAATGAGATGAACTCCCTGAAAGCAATATAAGTACGAGCTCGTCTTTGAATTGTTCTAGCTGCATTTCCAAGAACTTCTGCCCTTCTTGTATCCAACTCCGCCATCTGACCAGCTCTTAGGAAGATTTTTGTTTTGCCTATCTGCCAAGTCAACCAGACTAAATTATGTTCGAAGGAAAGTTCAACTCCATTACCAAATTGTACCACATACAAATGAAAGCATGATATTCATGCATTTGTGTCTATGAATGCTAGAGAGAAATGAAGCTAATTTTCTAATGGAGATTATGAGGGTTGGTAGAAGTAGTTATGCACATGCTGCAAGTGTATTGTAGTCATAATTATCCATATAAAAGCATGTACATCACCTGATATCCTTTCAATCCCATTTTATCAAGTATCATCTGGCAACCAACCTTGTCATCTAAACTGCAGACAAAGATGTGGCTCGTTAAGAAGTCAAAAGAACAGATTAGCTGCACCAAACACCAAAAAAGAAGCCTATGCTACTTTAAACATGCCAAACTTAAGCTGCAAATGCAGCCATCATCAAAACAGACATTTCTACAACGTGGTATAAGGCCGAATGAATCCTATCCATACCATTTGCTATTTTTAAATTGGTAAACAACCTCCAAAAAGTTGGATGGTTACCAATCCTTCTTCACTACCTCCATCAAAGTCTTTTCATGTCTTCTCTTTCCTTAAATGCTGCCTTTAGTTCAATCTTAATCATAGTCTTCCTTCATGGTTCACTATGCAGTCTCTCTGCAATTATAACAAACTTCCCTTAATCTCATTTCTACACAACCTAGTTAGATCTTACTGTAGATGGGTTTATCTTTCCAAATTATGATCAATCTCAAATTCTCACTTCAACTATACATAAAAGGGTAGCTATGCACAAGGCTTCCCATATTATTGGCTCTTTGAAGGGTTAGATGTACACAGTCTTACCCCTACAATGCAGTTTGAATACATTCTATGGTTTTTAATGGTTCCAATATTCTCATCTATATAGCGTAACTGGTCCTTAGAGTTTTAAAAGTATAAAACTTTTTTAGCGGAGAATTTAGAAGTATTTAGAGATCATACAACATACACGCTGCACTTCACCATTCTAACCAACCTTTGCAAACCTTAAGGACGAAGACCTCTTCAATTTTCCCTTCAGCTGGAATGATGGGTGCCTCTCTCTTTGTCGATAGAAGCTAAATGACTGATCTAACGTGACGAAATCTGCTTCAAGGAATTGGTCATCTATTTGAACTTTTTATTTATTATAGTTCCTAGATTTACTAAGAATGCACATGGATTTTATCTTACCTCTATCTCTCCTTGCTTATATGCTGTTGTTTCTCTCTTCATGTATCAAGAAAACAAAATCTACTTACAACATGAACTAAGGAACCTTACTTTGGTTACATCTAGATTGTAATGAGTTGATATGAAACTAAAGAAAAAAGATGGACTCAAGGAATCACAAATAAACAAAATTGTTTGCTATATAAAAAGCAGTTACAAGAAATTAGACAAATTTCTGAGAGCATAAATATTTGAAACAACTTACTTTCCATCGAGAACTTCAGGAGCAAGAACACCAAAACGAAGAAGAAAATCATAAAATGTCCGTCTTGTGGGATATCCAGCGCAGCTAATTCTGATTGCCTCAAGAACACCCTGAGCCAAAAAAATTGAAGTTAATCCGATTATTTTATCTTCTAGAAGTAATTAATGTAGCGCTGGTATATTGGTATGTAATGCATAAGCATAATGTATTGCATAAGCATGATGTATTGCCATAATATTTGTATACTTACACCACATCTTAATTGGTTAAGTATGTTAATGTTCTCGAAAATAGCAGGCTTCAAAACATTATTTGGCTTCACACATCTAATGTAATGAGGCTCTGTTGAATTCAGCGTCTCCATCAAGGATTGTAGTTGCAGCTGCATTATAATACATATTTTTGTGGTCAGAACAATCCCAGAACAGCATTCAGAATCTGATATCTATACACTCAGAAGTTAAGAAAACAGCTAGCCAAAATTCCATCATTCCAAATTGTCTAAAACCTACACTAAGAGGTTATCTGCACTAAAAGTGATGCATTCATCAGTGTCCATATATTCAACAACAAAAAAGAAACAATCTAGCTCAAATTAATAAAAGAATTCTCCCGAGAAATCAAATTCAACCTCACAAGCTGTGAACTGTGAACCGCTGAGAGGTAAAAAAATTATTTTGTCTTATAGGAGCTAAAAAGAATTACTTATAGGCATATATATGATCACCCATATATGTATGGGTATGAAAATTATAACTTTTTGTACAATGGCATCTGTTTTACAAAGTAATTTTACCAAAACCTGCTTCTACAGAGTATAATACCAACAAGCAACATCGATACCTGGCCAAAGCTTCTAAACGAGAGAGAGGTTTGCCAACGAAAACCATGCATGATATTCCTTTCTATAAAATCACTTCGTGACTTTTCTACTGAAAATGAAGGTAGGGTTTTGATCAAAACACAAAAGAAATGAAGGTTGGGTCAAGTGATATAAAGAGCCAATGACTGCCCAATTTACTCAAGAGAAAGTAGCTGTCAATTTTCCAGTGATAAAGATGAGCACATGGCATCAAGAATATACATTTGACCACCTTCCATGCCAAATAGGTAGTGTCCTTATGTCATGGATAAAACTTCTTGTATCTCCATTGACAACCCAAGAAGCTAAAAGCAGCAGAAGGAAATAGTTCTCTGGAATCTGAAGTGGAGTAAATAGATTTTTCGTTCCAGGTAACCCCCTTTCCAAAAATATACAGTTCTATTTCCAGTGTATCAAAGCTGCTCACAGTTCCAGTAACTTTTTGATACCTGAGCAGCTTTGATTTATGAAACAAGCAGGAGTATCAAGAACTACAGTGCCAATATGGCAAACCACTTAAATCCAGGTGTGAGGATACACATCTTTATATGTCTGCCATTGTAGAGAATGTACTGCAGGTGCTTAACTCTCTGTTGGATCCACTTAAGATTCAACACCACAAGAAAAATATGGGTAATAGGAATATCCAATGGAAAGGATATAGGCACTTATGCCACATCCTTGGTAAAGACATCAACACACCACCAAGCATCAAAACATATGTTGGATGCAGGTGGACTCAAATCTCATTTTAACAAGATTGGAGAAATATCCATGAATTCATTAGAAAGGAGAATTTCCCAAAAGGCTCTTTGCCAATTTCTGTAAAAATAGTTACAAATGTTTTCATAGCAGGATCTTCTCTGAAGTATCATGTAGGATATACAAACTTGCCAATATGGAAGCACTCATGACTTTGCCCCAGGGGCAGATTAATTGCATATGAGGAATCAGATCCTTCATGAAAAATAATTCATTATAATATGAATTTATTTACAAAGTTCTGTAGTCGTAAATCACCTAAATATCACAAAAGTAAGTGCCTAAACTAGAAAGCTATCTAAGTCATAACAAGGGGAAGCCATCAAGAAAATCTAAACCTACATTATACCTTAAAGCGTGAACCTATGGAAGAAAATTTAGAGGACTTTGATGATTCTTCTGGAAGTGGAGGAAACAGACCAGCAATGAAGAGGCATTTCGAGGCAGTCAAGAGATCCTGATGCTCTGCCACCACATAATCTTTATTTTTGTCAAGAAATTGATCAGCTTGATAAGTCACCTGGAACACAGGCATTTATTAGATTACAGGTGTGATAAAGAATAAAGAACTCTGGAAATAATTCAGTTACCTCCCCTGCATAGTGAACTATGGAAAAACTTGTGCGAGAAAGCTTGGGTTTCATAAAGCGCTTGTTATTTTTGAACGTTTGGTACAACTTCTGAGCGAATGTTTCGTGCGTAGACTTGGGAAACATGCTGCGTGATGAAACATGATCTCCATCAAAAAGGGAACATTAAAAATCAAGCAAACTCCCTCAAAAGGCTCAACCACTTGTGACAAATGCAAGACAGAGATTCAGAAAATCCAAATGGGGCACATACCAGGCTTCATCTAGAAGGGCAATGATACCTCCAGGTTTCTGCTGAAAATGAACCAAGCAGTAATTACAAAAACCACCTAGTTGAGGTATGATACAATTTTTTTTAATACATCTGGTCGTATGCATGAAGAGTACTTTGATAAAGAAGATAAACCCCCAACCCATAATGTGCATGTTCTAACAAAATTACACTTCGAAGAACAAGTGCATCTAGCAGCTCTATGATACCTTCTCAATTAGATCCAGAACATCCTGGTTATCAACAAATTCTATGTAGCTCCAATTGATTTCTTCTCTTGTATACTCCTCCTGTTCCATCTTGAAGACATGCTGCAATAGACATAGTAATATAGACTTACTTATACAAGCCAAATTTATTGTATTAAAACAGTGACAAGAAGTCAAATAAAGTAAGAAAACCTGGTTGAAATGTTGTTGCAGCTTTTCATTAGTAAAGTTGATGCAAAACTGCTCAAAACTAAATAACCAAAATTTTAGGAAGTCAGCAACAACTTGCACACTTATTGCAAATAACTAAACTAAATGGCTTACCTGTTGAACTTAAAACTTTCAAAACCATATATATCAAGAACTCCAATGATTGATTTTGAATGAGGATCCTGCCCAATGGATATGTTGATTTTATCCACCAGCCTGTAAACCATTATGAACTTAATAGGACTGGACATGAAGTGTAATCTTGCAGAACATCAACCATGGGTGAATAAGAATGCATGACAATAGAACAGCTTTTATGTGCCTCAAGTACAAAATCAGAAGTATAAGAAAAGTGTCCTGATTTTATGATTCCCGCAATGCGACCTCTCACTTTATTGGAAGGTACAAAACCATTTAGAATTTTAAGCCCAAATCGCATGAGTTAGATCACATTATCAATTTGTCTCCGAATATTTTCAGCAGCACCAACAGCTTAGTAATCAAAACTGCATTGCTAAATACTGGAAAGCATAGGTAATGACTAGTGAGCTCATTTATAAAATAGGGTTCATTGATCATAAGTCAATCCATTGTGTGAATAATGGATCTCTCATAAGAACTCACAAATAGTGCCTCCTCTTCTCTCTTTATCAATTAGTTATCAGGAATGTAATGATCTGAACTCAATATTAACAATCCATTCTACTTTGAGCAATCATCAAGATGTGGTGATGAGACAATATATGATAATGCAATTCATTATTCATTAAGCAATTAGCAAGATATGATGATAAGACAATATGATAGTGCCTAAAATTTTTTAACATACACGAAAAACCATGATTTAAGTTTAACCATATGCATACCCTTGTTAGTAAATTTCATACAGAGGTGGGTTAGACATGGCATACAACGTTTCATACCAATCAAACAAGCGAGAGTATATAGTTTTAGCTAGGGCATCTCTGCTAGCTGCTGCACTAACAGGATCAAGAGCTCTTGTGATTACTTCTTCTGGAGTTACCATAACACGTTTAATTAGTGCATCTTCCAGGCTTTTAGCATCACACCTGCATATAACTTTGTCAGTAGACAAGAATTCGAAAAGAATATAAAAAAAAATTTCCTTGAAACACAGAATTGGTTGAAGAGGCCTACATAAGAAGTTCCACCGCTGTGTTAAGGTGAAATCTGGACTTCTCATCTTTGATGACAGAAGAGTCAATCTCCTGTCCTTTAGCAAACTCAATATTACCCAGATGAAGAACTGCAGCTACAACTCTAAAAATTGCTTCCTGAAAAGTATTCTCAACCTTAAAGAGCCATAATAGGCAAAGCAAATGTACACTAAAGCAGAAGGAACACTGACCTGATCTTCCTCACTAACGCCAACAACATCCATGGCCCTTCTAGTCGCAAGATATTCCTCACCATCATCAACTCCATCCAACCTGTAGCACTTGGATTGATTTAAATAATGGAACAATTCTGGGCTTCCCAACTTATACTTCTCTCTAACCTGCACATCTGGGGAATATTAGAAATCTTTCATACTTACTGAAGCATTCAAGTAAATAATTGGCCAGAACGGCACAATCATTACACAATTCGAATTAAAATACCTCAGGAGGTGCAGCACAGAGGAGGTAAAAACAGTGATAATTTCTTTCAGGGTCCGAAACCTGGCAAACACGAGATCTTTCAAGTAGGTAAGTTCGAATAGCAGCTCCAGATATCTTGCCAAACCTGTCAAATTGGATCTCCACAAATTTTCCAAAGCGACTGAAATACATGGCAGATTCAAAACAAAAATAACATCAGATACTTGAGGATGTTCAACACACCCAATAAAATATAAATTTCATAACTAAAACCAAGTATTACCAACAAGAATTATTCAATGATGCATTGATACTGTTAGATGATTCCAATTTATAGCAAAAAAAGCTGTAGATGGGGATCATACTAACTAAAAGGTGTGGATTACACAGATTCTCACCTTGAATTGTTGTTTCTCACAGTTTTGGCATTACCAAATGCTTCTAGTACTGGGTTGGACTGTCAGATAATCAGCCAAAGGCACACATCAGGAAGCTATTCCACTCAATACATTATTGTGAGAAAAAATAAAGTTAAGTTCAGGTTCAATGAGCAAAGAAATCTGCTATAAAAAAGGATTCAGATCTTCACCCAAATGCAGCCAAATAAGTATGTCAAATCAACAAACCAAATAGATCCAAATATATTTTTCTTGCACTACGTCACCCCATGGGAGATAGATCCATTTTTTTGTCATCAATCTCATAATCTTATTGAAAGTTGACAAATATATGTGGTGATTCTTACCTCCAGAACTTGTTGTTCAACTGTACGCCCTTCTACACCAGATCGACCCCCAAGGTGAGCAAGATATCTCATGAGCATCTTTGTTGTCTCAGTCTTACCAGCGCCACTTTCTCCACTAACCAGAATCGAGTTGCTTTTGCCTTCATTTGTCATCGCCCTATTTTAAGAGGTATTAATATCCATCAATCTGTTTTGGCCAGCAAATGATAATCATAAAATACATATGTAGTGGAATATACCTATATGCAGCATCTGCCACTGCAAATATATGAGGACTGAGCTCGCCCAATGCTGCTCCTTTATATTGTTCCATCATGTGAGTGTCATACAGATGAGGTAATCTTTGAAATGGGTTCACAGCAATCAGAATATTTCCTGTATATGTCTGGCAAGGATATTTAATGATTTGCATAATGGATACTAGAGCATCTTATACTGAAATCTATTTGACGGTAAATGGTAGTGACAGAGGAAAATCTCACATAGATTTCATTAAGTTCGTATCTGGCAGCTAGGTTGTGAAGTACACCTGGTTCATGCAAATATGCAAGCTTTGTCATGTCATCTACACCTCCAGGAGGAGCCTCAGTATCCTTTGGATATGCTTTTGAAATATCTGTGACAACCTGAATATAACACATCTTAAAAAATCAGAAACATTTGCAGAATCTGCAAGGTCAGTTCCATCCTTTCACTTTTCCTTTCATTCTGCTTCTTCTTCCTTTTCTCTTGCTAGCAGAGTAGGGAACAAGAAGAAGAGAAAGTTTCAAATAATCATCCTTATATTATTTGTATCAGCAACAGAATCACTCTAGCCCCTAGATTTATCCAATAACCAAGGAGACACACTAATAGGAAAAGGGAAAAAAATAGAAATAATTGCCTTTTGACAGGTTCTTGAGAACTTGAGGCAATATTTATCCAGAACCTGACTTTAATCCTATTACAGACAATCTCTAATATCAAAAAAGAGAAGAAGACAGCAATATATGCTCAAGCTTCTATCAGCACATGCAGCCTTAAGTTGGTAAATCTGGCAAACTCAGAATTGAAATCTCAATTGTGCAGAAGAAACAGATCGATTTCTTGCCTTCCCAAATCTATTCTAGAAACTTCAAGTGGCTTTAAAGCAATTAAATACTCGATGAAGCCTATCGTAATGCCTAATTAACATCAGAAAGGGTTGCAGATTTGCAGGAGAATACAATGCACTAAGACTTACCTTCCGAGAAGCCTTAATAGTATTCTTTCACAGAAGAGTACTAAACAATGACAAAAAGACAGTACTTGGGGCGGCAGGTTGGAAACTGGTGACAATCAACAGGCATGGTCATTTATTTCAGTAAGCATGAGCACTAGTTGACAAATGAAGACACTAGAGGCACAAAAAAGAGCACATAATGTCATGGGCCCATGACAGTAAGCCCTGCTTAAGTTTCCAATCAAGAGAAGAAGACTATTTGAACAAAAATAAGTGGGATGCCATTAATACCTCATCACCATGCACCAATGGATACAAGGAAGAAGATAGTTGTGATGGCAGAAAGTTATTATATAGAGCAATATTTTGATGGATATTTTCAAAATGAAAGGAGAATGCTTTAAGGCATGTGATTGCTCAAACAAATATAAGTGTTCGAATGAGTATGATTGTTCAAACGAAGTTTGTTTAAACAAATGTGTCTTTTTAGGAATACCGGGAATAGACATAACCATTCAGTAGGAAAGCAAATGGACAGCACTGTCTAAAACACATGTACATCTTTATCTTATACTTTATAGAAGCCACATTCATTGATAATTTCAAAGAGAACAGAAGGAACGTATGAGAAAGAGAGATTTTCAAATATCATATCATTCTCAGTTGTTGTTTACTGCAGAAAACAATTACCACAAGCAAGAAAATTTTATTTTTATTGAACATTTTGGGTTTAATTTCGCTAGTACAAAATGTAGTCAAATAAAGCTTCATAGTATACTGGAGACGAGTCGCATAGACCAATTTATATTTATAATGGTAAATATTCTCATAGAAAAGTGATATTGTAACACACTTTGAGGTATTTCCTAAATAAGTTCTTTCATTCACAGGGCATGTTTCTTGAAGTGCCTTTTTTTCCCTAACATATTTTGGGATCTCACAAACAATAGCACTTTACCATGAGGAAAATGACTACGAAGAGAAGAAGAAATCTAATGGCTATCAAAAGCAGGCAATTTTACGCCTATAAGAGACAATTCAAGACTAATGAAAGTCAATAATAATCCCAGCAATCCTTACCAATTTTCCATTGGTTGTTTGGACATGAATTTCATGACCATTTACTCGTGTCACTTCTCCATCAATCCATGCCAATTCTGGATCGTCCACCCATACATGTGAGCCAACTATGATGTTTTCTGGTGTTGCCTGGATAGACAGCAGCACATTTCAGCAAGATGCATGGTAAAGTTTCAGTTCTAGAAACAATCATTCACAAATAACTTTATTCCACGTTCATATAATCATCAAACTTTAGCAGGATCATGCAAAACTCTTATTGCCATCATGTCATCATGAATGGATGAAAATTTCAAAACAAAAAGATCTGCATTATTCAAAGTCTTTTAAGCCCATCTGCACACATGTACATTTCAGTAAGATGCATGGTAAAGTTCAGGTCTACACACACTCATTCACAAGTAATTTTCTTCCCAGCTCATGTAAAGATCAAACTTCATCAGAATCATGCAGAAATCTTATTGCCATCATGCCATCTTGGATGGTTGAAATTTTCAATCTTACACAAAGAACTGCAATAGTCAAATCTTTTTTAAGCCCATCTATGCAAATTCATGCAGGCACACACACTCATGTGCAAATGCGCATACAAATATACCATTGAAACGCATGGGATCCAAATCATTGAAAAAGAAGGACCACCTAATATAAATGACTGCAAATTCTATAATGCAATGTAAACATTACAATTAATTGTTATAATTTTGAATGGAGTGGAATGACATTTGAGTTGCACATTTACAACCTATCTGTTGAGTTTAGAGCCACTTCCTTGTGGGTGTCATAATAAATGGATGGGTCATCGGGAGGGCGTGTGATGTTCACATGTGGCACACTTGAGCAAAGATGTCAAGTAAGGATTACGTGATATTTGTGCGAAGGTCGGTCGAGAGTCATCTCAGCGATAAAGAACATTGAAGGGTCACAAAATACTTGTGCAAGGGTCAACTAATGGTCGGTCGAGAGTTGTATGAACTACAAAAGACGCTGAAGTGTCCCGCAATATTTGTACAAGGATCAGCAAATGGTCAGTCAAATGTCAGCCAAGTGGCACATGATAAGCATCTGAGAGACACACATACGTGGTTTATCCAAAAAAGTCGTGCCTGATACACGCTTGAGGGGTGCTCGAGCGCCTTTTGTCCAGGGAGATTAAGCCCAATTGACACTCGTGTGCCGATACTAATATAAAGTCCCGTATGACGCTATTTTAAAGTATCCGAAATTATTTTCTCACACAATGAGCGCTGCACAGAGAGATAGAGAAGAAAAAGAGAAAAAAGGAATAGATTTGGTATCCAGTTAAGATCTAATTTGAGTTTCGTTCTTCACCAATGTCAGGTATGTTGTTTTAATATCATTTTCTAGGATATAATACAATCTGGTTACACTTGTTTCTCTATATAATTTCTCGTGTGGGTCGTTAGGTGTATTTAGAGGATTGGTTCTCAACCATTCTTTGCTGGGGTTGTCGTAAATGGATGCCAGAGTGGGTTATTTTTATAACCGGTACTATTTTATAATATATTTGTTTAAAATTTGTCTCGTAATTTTTTCATTGGTTAAAACAAATTTTTCTACGTTAAAAATTATTGCACATTATTGTGTTACTTGTACTCGTGAATTTGGTGGTTGACTTTTGACTAAGGGTTCAGGTTTATTCCCTGGGTTGGATGTGCATGTTTTGGTTGAATCGCAACACTATCTTGGTTCACTTGGGGTTCATCCCTACATATTAGGAGGGCAGTCTATTTTCCAAAAGTTGAACCTCTAGTGTTGTGGCATTAGGTTGCGCCATCCTTGTAAGAAGGTGATCAACAATCTACAAGACAGCAAATCACTCTGAACTATAAAATAACCAATTGTGCTCAATCTAGTGGGAATTCCACTTCCACAAAGGTCCAAGGAAACAATTGAATCGTTCATATATGGTCCATATAGATGCATATCTCCTGTTCAATGTGTAAAGTCAACCAAACATCACAATCAGCAAAAAACACTGCACCTAACAACCCCTGATCACAGAATTCACCAACAAAGGTCATAAATTGGCACCTCCTTTAATTTTCTTCAAAAGCATAATCAACTTCTCAAATGAGTAATCTTTGAGAGATACAAAGGGAAGAACTAAATTCCACAGAAACAATGTTGGGTATTCTTAACAAAACCTACCTCTCAGTTTACAGGTTGATGGTCACTCATTCTGTGACAAGCACGAGACCTCTTATGCGTTTCCTGCACTCAAGCACCCAAAAATTCATCCACCAGACACATCCAGGGAAAAACTCATTTGCGAACGCCATATGCATTCACTTCATACCTAGAGGAAAATTTCCCCGCAACCTCTGGTACAGCCAAAAATACTAAGTTTGTACACATTCTGTCATCATCCTATTGAAGCCCGGTCTCGTGTGGATTTCAATCAAGCCATAAAACAAAAACACGGGTACAAATCCAAGTCGCTGCCACGTTGATCTAACAAATTCAGTACAAGACCTCATCCACTTCAAATCTAGACCACACTCTTTGAACTCTCCATCAACGAAAATCGATTGTTCTTCAAGGCTCGCGTAGTATAAGTTTTGATCATTTGATATTTAAAAATCAGCAATTCAAATCAGTACTACCCTTTACTATGAATCCACTACACATTAATCTGATGATTATTTTATTAGCTTAAGCATAGAATTATGATTAAACTTTTCAAAATATATTCGGTTAAAAGATTCTATAAGACGATAAAGTAGAATTACAAGTGAGAAATCAACATAAGAAGTTATGATTCAGCAGATTGAAAACCACTTTCATACGCCAATCACACAGAAGATGAAAATGAACAATTCGCCCTGTAACCAACTTACCATTTAATGATATGAATGTCCACTTTGTCCTTGACACAAAGCAGTCCAAATGATCAAACAAGGAAAGCAGAGACTTGTTGAGCCAGATCGGATAGAGTTGATCGAACTCAGAGCTTTGGAATCGTTGATCGTGAGAAGAAGCAAGAAAAGTTCCTTGACGATTATTTTTTTTTTATTTCGGCCTCTGTTGAAGGAATGATTGACAGAATGAATCTTCTCTCTCTCTTTGAGCGAATGAGAAATGAAGTTTAGTACTATATACAAAAGCAAAAGGCTTCCAGCTTTGACGGTGTAGTGTTTTCGAGTCTTCTCTCTGTGTCTTTGATCTGCTTTTCTTATGCAAAAGAATATGGCGAGCTCTCTCTTTCCCCTCCTCTCTTCCAAAGCAAAGGCTGGCAGCTGCGTGACTCTCTCTCTCTCCCTCTCTCTCTAAAGCTTAGTGGTTGGGTGGGTCCGAGGTAGGAGAAGGACATTGGTGGTCTCCCACATTCTCTCTTCTTAACAGTGGGAACCGACCTTTTGGTGGGCGTTTCCTGAGCAATTAACTTCCAAACAAATTAAAAATTCTCTAGCTATTTAGCCATCCTATTACACTTTAATTACACTTCGACCCTCCATTCCGCAAAATCAAGGATAAAAATGCTAAAAAAAAAAAATTTTAACAAATCAGAGAAATTTCGTCTCCCCATCTTATTTAAAAACTAACTAGATTTAATCTAAAAATATATAAATAATTTACCTATTTAGATAAATAAATTATTGGATGACTAATCAAAAAAACAGTCCTAGTTAAAACGACAGATTCATATAATAGATAGAATAATATCAGTTAAATAGATTATTGTATTATACTAAATAGAACAGTTAAAATTATTCTTAAACCCACGTTAACAAATTAGAGAATTAAATAAAAAAGACATTATCAGCTCAAAATGAGAATTTATCATAAAGATAATATTGATAATTCTTTCAAAAAATAATAGGCAGTTATTTTCTTAAAAATTATTCAATTAAACGTAATGTAAGATTAATATCTCTATAAATATAAACTTTACTGACATAAAATGGACATTTTTAATTTGAGATATTAATAATATTTAAATTTTAGTATTATAAATCTATACTTTAAATAATATTTTTTATTAAGGATCTCAAGTTAATAATTATTATTTTGTATGAATTTTTTATCATTATTTAACTTTTTAATTTGACTGAAACTTATAATTTAAATATTTATATATTTGAATTTTATTTAATTTGTGATATATAAAATTTAAAATTATAAGATTTAAGAACATGCATTGAAATATCTTTATATTAGACCATATTTTATGATATTAGAAAATATTAAATTAAAGTTTTCAGCTTATGAGAAGATAGGTATTTTATAAGACTGTGAAGGGCAAAACTGTAAAATGACAGATTTAAATTAATTTCTGTTTGTGGAATATACGTTTCGTTACGACACACCAAATGATGGAAGAAATTTCCTGCACGGAACACTCACACCGAACAAACACACATCGACGGTCCAAACTGCACCATCAGAACTCCGGATCACAGGTGAACGACGATGGCAGTGGGACCCGCTGGCGAACCCACCGTCTAAATCGCGAGACGGCTCCGACTTTTTGAAAAGCAGACGCTGATATGTTTAAAGCAAAAAAAAAAAACTGATTTATTTTAATTTTTTAATAAAAAAATTGGCATATTAAAATGACCAACTTGCCCCTGTGTTCCCGAACCGACCAATTGATTGGCTTCTTGCGTTTTGGCTCCTGCCAACTACTAACCGTGCAATTTACCTGTCAGTACGTGGCGACGTTTTATTGATTGAAATATCATTTTTTTAATATTTTGTCGTTTTTTCGTTACATATTAAAATAATAATATTATTTATTATAAATAATATTAAAATAATAATATATAATATTTAAGAAATTAAAAATTATCTAATATAATTTTTTAAGCCCTTTACTATGGTCAAAAGTTTTTCTAATGTCATCAAATTTACTGGACATGTGGCTAATTATAATAATTTGTTATATGTGCATATATATATACCTATATCTGCATGCGTTATGTATTACGTGTGTGTATGATTTAATTTAGTTTAAATTTTTAAACCACAACCAAATTATAATTAGGTTTGAATAAAAAATTAAATTATAATCAAATTGGGTATATGTTATTTTTTTTTATTTTGCAAATATTTTTAATTGTGACTGTAAGTTAAAAATCCTTGTAAACCGATACCAAAGTAATTATATTATATGATTTATAGTGAGTTAGAATAAATCATATACTAATGTTAGAGATTAAATTATGTTAATAGACCTTCTACTGTCAATTAACGAAACATTTGCAGTTATTAAACAAAAATAGAGATAGCACCAAATGTTATCTATTGTTCCTTTATCTGATTCTATGGCTTTGACAGTTAAAAGAGGTTTTAGCAATTTGAAAAACGATATAAAGTTAGCTAATTATCAAAGTCGTACAGTGTTAGGTGCACTCCTAATAAACAAAATAAAAATATATATATATATATAATATTATTATATAAAATATTATAAAAAATATATTATATTTTTTTCTTTCGTCAGATATTTTTAATGCTATAATTTATAAAAATAAAAAAATAATTAATAACAACTTATTTATTTTTAAATTTTACTTATATTTTTATTACTTTCACGGTTGGAGTTATCTACTTAAATGAAATTCAAAATAGTCAAAATTCTGATGTGATTATTTGTACTTAATTAATCCTTAAAAATGATACATATTTATACGATTTTTTGTATATCCTGCTTATTTTTTTATCAATTATTTGACCCCAAATACTAAAGGCTGATTCTGATCACATTATACTTATTAGTAGTGCTAAGAGATATGCAAGTATGAAAAATGTGTGCTCTTTAATTTTTTTATCAATTTAAAATTTTAAACTCTGATCTACTAGTTAAATTAAAAATATGATTGGACAATAAGTAGTAAAAAAGTTTAAATTGTATTATATTTTACTAATCGACTGTATTTTATATCGAAGCAAAGCAAAAATAGAAAATATTGTTGACTACCTCTATTGTTTCTTGCTTCTATTATTAAATTAGACAATTTAGTATTAATTATGATATGTAGAAATTATATATTATATACAACTTGTGATGGATATGGGCCTTTATTTTTCTATGTTGTCGGTGATTTCTATGTTGACATGGAATTTTTCATGATAGATATATATTTCACGTAAATTTTGGTGGGGTCTATAGTTATGATGAGATAAATTAACGTTGGAGGATTTCACTAATGTTTAATTTTAAAAATAAATAATATATATATGTATGTATATATGAAGTTAAATATAATATTAGTTAATATAGTATTTTTAAATATTTTTAATATTTACTTATAATTATTTTTTAATTTTATATTTACTTCAATTACCTATAATATATAATAAAAATTATAATTACCCCGATAGAGTGTAAATTTATTAATCAATGATAATAATTGGCTCGACAATGAATTTTTACTTGTGGAATGGGTACCTACAAATTTGTTAATAGCAAAAAATAAAATAATTTTAAAAAAATATTTAATTATTTTAATTATTTTCTAACCAATATCTACAATTGGTTCGATAGTTTGGATATTTTCATTGTAAAAGATAACTAAAATAGAAAAAAATGGAAATATTGTCTCTAATATTTTGTAAGTTGAGTTCCATCATATTAGATAGTTGATATTCATATTCTTATAATTAAGTTTGTTCTATTGGTATAACATTTTAAATTTTAAAAAGTATTCAAATAAATAAAATAATATTTTTTTTAAATAAAGAAAAATAAATTATAAAATATTATTGACACCAAAGTTAATAATATACCATACATAATTTATATAGAATAATTTACCATATATATTTAAAAAATATAATTTAAATAAAAAATAAAAAATTATTTTTTAAAATATTGTCAAAAGTAATATGAAAAATTTTATTAAATTTTTTATATTTATTAATAATAGTATTAATTATTTTAAAAATTATAAAAATAGTATGTGAGGCTCAAAATTCTAAAATAAATAATTCTTTTTTGTAATGTTTTAATTCTTAAAAATCTAACATGCGGTAATATAAATATAAGGTAAATCGTTACATATAACTATATATCACTAGTTAAAAGAATATTAGATTTTGCATATATTAATTCTAAAATAAATTCTTGTTTTAATTATTAAAAAAATAAGATGAATAATTTTTTAACAGTACATCAGAATATTTTTATATACATAAATTTTAAATACTTTTGAATATACATTTTAAACTTGTATTCTTCTAACATGAGAAAAAAAACTCTCAATATGAACTATATACCTTGTCAATCTTTTTCGATTTAATATTTGATCATATTGAAAAATTCTTAACCTATATTAACTAAAAATATTGATTTAATTTGAATTAAGGATAATAAATGTTTTAAATATTTATTTCATTTGTCACTTGAGGTGTTGGTATTTTCAGAACATTCACAATTATATTCTTTTTTAAATTTTTTATGAATGATTCATTCATATTAATTTAATTTTAAAAATATATATCATATATTATTAGAATATTTTTAGAGTCAATTAGAATTAGGAGTAACAATAGTGGTGTTTGATATAAGTTATGATTCTAGTATTTTAGAATCATTGTCAGTATATATATCTGATATAATCGATATAAAAATATTAAAATAATTTTCTCATATCTATTTTACTACCAAATTAGAAAAATCATATATCATAATTAACAATTAAATTATAAAATAATAACATATTAATTATAAATAAAAATTAATAAAAATAATATAAATATATTAATAATTATCATAAAAGAGTAAGAGTGCAAATAGTGTAGAAAGAATAGAAAGAATTAGAGGTGAGATATTTGTAAAAGAATAAGGAGATGATTCGGTTAATTTTTCTCTTAAAAAATGGGTCAAGCAGCTATTGCCTTACCCCCTCAACACTTGCAACAGTTATATGATCATTTAAATATAAAAAAAGGTCATGTTAAACATGACACGATTCATGTTACAAGTCGACACGACACATGAGTTTATTAACCACGACATGACACAAACTGAATTGTTCATTATAAGCCGTGTTGTGTCATAGGTGACATGGTATAATTGAAGCTTTGGGTAACAAAGTTCACAATAAAATAGAAAGAACTAACTTCCTTATTAATCAATCTGGCTTCTTTGCTAATTTTGAGTAAGAGGTAAGTGGAGATGACAAAGTTACATTGAGTGGTGCATAATTTCAATAACTTATAAACCAGCTCCAACCTATAGATTCTTTGACTCATTCAAGTACAACAAAACAAACTCAATCTATTTTTATCCCATTGTTGAGCAACCCAAAGTTACTAAAATGACTAGTAACATCTCTTGCCACTTTTGCTACACACACAAATGTACAAATATCTCTAATTTTGAATTCTTAATATTGGTGCCATAGACCTTGTGGTCTAGAACCTATCTCTCTACACTAATATAGGTGTCGAGATATCTTACTTTGTTACACTTTTATATGGAAATAAAGCCCAAGTGACTCACACTGAAACAATTGGGGTCATAGACAACATCATCATAAGAGATGTTTTATGTGTCCATTCTTTTAATTCTAACTTAATTTTTGTTAAAAAATTTATTGACACACTTAATTATTATCTACGTTTCTTTTCTAACATTTGATTTAGGATATTACATCTTGAATAATGATTGAGATGAGTAAAGTGAGACATGACTTATATCACTTATTGAGAAATGAAATACCTCTTAGTACTCCTTCACATCCAAGCTTTTTAAGCAAATTGTCAACAAAAAAAGGTTTGTTCATTTTGTTTTATCACCTTTAGAAACTTGGCACTATTGCTTGGGTCACATATCACACTCAAGATTGAAATTAATTGGTGATTTTATTGTAAAAAAGGTTTCAAATTTCACCAATAATAATCCATATTCTATTTGTCACATTGCTAAACAACATCATCTCCCATTCCCATCTAGTGACCACAGATTACATATCTTATTTGATATAGTTTATTGTGACCGTAATAGCCCTTTTTAAAAATATATGATGATGGTTCCAAATACTCTTGACTATTATAAATAATTTTTCTAGAAGTATTTGGATATATCTTTTTAAACAAAAATTCAACACCAAATATTGTTTGAAAGTTTTTTATGGCCTACTTGGAACAAAATTTCAAGTTAAAATTAAGGTATTAAAAAGTGATAACGGATCTAAATTTCATATAGGAGACTTTCTCAATAAAAGAGCTATCATTGTTACGTTTATGGTTTCGAATTGATTGATGGGTTATGAAACTACTAGACTTTTTAGGTGGGTTGAATCAAAGTGGGTTCAATCTCCGTACCTTTTAACTTAAAACCTGCACAATACAATAGAAAATAATAGGTCAAAGGAAAATGGCGGGATTCGCTTCTAATTTATCTTTCGACGTTCAAATCAATAATCATTCTTTATAGAGAAAAAGATAGAGTATGTTTTGAATAAAATGTGCGTGGATGATTGTGTATTTGGGTATGCCAGTGTGGGTGGCATCTTAGGTGGACAATGTCATTGAGGGATGACTTTTTCTTGGTTGGAGGAGTTCATGAGGGACCTTTTGGAGGGAGAATCATCTCTACCAAAGGCTAACCCTTTTTTCCTTATCCTCCTCCCGTTTTATTTCGGAGCCCCCCACTCTTCGCTAGGATAAATGAAAATTTATAGAATAAGTGGGTGATTCTAACCGCCTATTAAACTGCATCCATGGATAAGGACGCACTGGTTTAGCAATTCCTTTTTCTGGATTGAGTATATTGAACCTATCACTAGCTCCCCATGTCGGGTGGTTTAAAATTTTTTAACCCCCGAAATACTTCTAATGGGACCTTGTTTGTAAATTTGGATTTATCGGCTTGCTATCTTTGAAAAATCTAATTTTTTAAAATCCGACATCTTTGGGCTATTTGGTGATGTAATTGAGTTTTAAAATCTAACATTTTGGGCCACTCGGTGATGTACTCGAGTTTTAAATTCGACCTCTTCTGGGCCGCTCGGTAATGTAACCAAGTTTTAAAATTCAATCTCTTCTAGGTTGCTCAGTGATACAACCGAGTTTTAAAATCGACTTTTTCTATGTTGCTCAGTAATGTAACCGAGTTTTGATAACGGGTGAATGAAAATTCACCCAACTTAGGGACAATTTAGGTCGCTCAAAAATATGCGAGCACTTGTATAAACAGATAAAATGATTATGCTATTAATTAAATATGATTCAAGCAAGTAGTGTGATGCATGCAAAACTCACCTGGATTCGTCTTGAAATCGTTGTTGGTGTTCGGGGCCTCGGGAGCATTAGTTCTACGGTCAATGCTTTATTCATCAGATTTATGCCGACTTGGGCCCTTATTTGTTATCAACATCATCTAGGGGGTATTTGAGGACCCATTTCAGTCCTAAAAGGACTGGCTCCATGCCCCATATGTGAAGCCTCTATCGTACAATTAGCAGTGGCAGTTGGCACTAAGTGCATGCTTGGCGGTTCTGGTGCTTCTCAATGAATTCTGCATCCAAGGCCATTGAACCTAAAGATAGAGAAGAGTTAGAGGCTGAGTGGACCATGGAGGAGACCAATGTGCATGCTGAGACCAAGTTTCCTGTGTCTGAGGACTAGAAGAAGGTTCTGATTGAAAGGCTTGTGGAAGTGACCGACGTACTAGTTGGATCAGGTTGAGAAAAATGACACTGATGGTCCTCGAACAAGAACTTCAACAGCAATGACAACAGGAGGAGGAGTAGGATGGAGTGACAATAAGATTTACCGTCGATTCGAATGCGATCCGGAATGACCGTTGGGTCCTCCATAGTGATGGGGCGCCATTTTTCTTTCTGCTTTTATCATTGGACTAGAGCATTAATAGCATAGGCAACAAGAGGAACATTGTAGTTGGGCGATGTTTTCTCTCTATTTTCGTCCTCGGACAGATTCTGAACATTGGACTGAACCTGAAAGCCGAACTAAGTTGCAACCAAATTGGCCAATCCAATGTTGTGTCCTTGGATCCGAGGATAGAGGAGTCTTAAAGGCTAATGGAGTTCTAGATGCTGAGAGTATTCCATCCGGGGACATTGAGCCCGAGGATATGAATCCGATTCTGATCAAAACTCCTATGGAAGTGACCAAGGTGCCAATGATGTTGAGTCCACAGTGTCCGAGGATAGAGAATAGGTTTTGTCTAAGGACTATGTGGAAATGACTGGATGGAGTGGACTGCTTTCAAAGTGTTCTGTGACCGGAGTAGTCTTGGGTGCCGGAATGGACGCGGCCGAGTTGGTTTTGGGTGCCCGAATGGACACGGTTGAGTTGATTCTGAGTGCCGAAAGGGACCCGACTGAGTGGATTTGAGGAGCCGGAGAAAGAGGTGATGATAATGAATACCAATGGAGGGTGGTCTTAGCATGGGCGACATCGCTAGTCACGGCGATAGCCACCCGGTATGGGGATGGCAGCGACGGCAGCTCACGCAAGCCTCGTTGGTGTCTTCTTCCTCTCTCCACCACTCCACATTACACAATCCACCAAAATCTCGCCGGATCACCTTAAAATTGCCACATGCAAGCACAATAATGGCATCCTCAAAGAGGAAGGAAGGATTTACTTGCCTCGATTTGTTAATTCTCCTCCGGTGATGGCTGCGGCAGTGGCGGTAGCTCCTTGTGGCTCACGATCTCTTTCCTTCACATCGCAACACAAATCGAAGGGGAAAACATAGAGAAGGCTTTGCCAGTGTCAGATCTGAGCGACGTCTCATCCGTCGACAGCAGTTGCTGCCATTGTTCACTGCGCTGCACTTTCTCTTCTTCCTCCCTCTCTCTTTTTCTTTCCTTCTTTTCTTGTCATCCTGCTCATCGCCTTTTTCTATTTTTTTTTTAGGCTACCAAGCTCATTATAAATATAAATATATATATATAACACCGCCAATAGGGCATTTCGCCAACTTTCTCTTTTTTTCTTTTTTTAGTAATATAATTATTAGGCAGTTGTTTTGACACCATTTTTCTAACTTCTTCCCCTTGGGTACTGGAGTTTGGAAGTTAGAGGGAAAGCCCCCAGCCGTTTAAGCATGTCAAGGGTAGGCAGGGTATCACCATGGCTATTCAAAGGGAGTCATTGCCATGGAGGTGATTCCTCCGGCCGAGGTACTAGTTGGAGTATCAATATTGAGTGTGTTTATTTTGTTTCTGTACAGTGGTTAGACATTTCAGTCGATTCCCATAGACGACACCAATATTGTGTCCATGGTTCTGGATTGACTGACGAGTTAGGAACTACTCGATCTTCCAAGTGGGCGAATCAGAGTGGGTTCGATCCCCGTATTTTTAACTTAGAACCTACACAACACAATAGAAAATAATAGGTCAAAAAAAATAACGTGACTCACTTTCCGATTTATCTTTCGATACTCAAGTCAATAATCCTTCTTCGTCGAGAGAAAGATAGAATATGCTTTCAATAAAATATGCGTGAAGGATTGTGTATTTGGATATGCTCGTGTGGGTGGAATTTTAGGTGGACAATATATTGGCGGGATGACTTTTTCTTGGTTGGAGTAGTTCATGAGAGACTTTCTGAAGAGAGAATCTTTCCTGCCAAAGGCTAACCCTTTTTTCCTTATCCTCCTCCCTTTTTACCCGAGGCCTCCTCACTCTTCGCTAGGATAAAGGAAAATTTATAGAATAAGCGGGTAATTTTAACCGCCTGTTGAACTACCTCTATGGATAATGATACACCGGTTGAGCGGTTCCTTTTTTTGAGTTGGGTATACCGAACCCATCACTCATCTACCAACAAAGTTATATGGAAACGCTGCAATATAATGGAATTATGGAACAAAAATATCAACACATGTTGAATTTTTGTAGGACCATAATATTTCAACCTAGGCTTCTTCTGAGATTTTGGAATGATTATACTCTTATGACTACTCGTATTATGAAGGGAACTCCTACCCCCTTTCCCAAAAATAGAACTCTGTATGAAATTCATTTTAGGGTCAAACCCAAATATGAAAACTTAAGAATTTTTAGTTATTTGTATATTTTGCCACTATTATTTTCCATGGACTAAAAAAATTTGATCCCAAAAGTAGAAAATATATATTTTTTATTATCCTTTTAGAATTAAAGAACACAAACTTCATAAATTTAATACTAATACTATTTTTCATTTTAGGGATGTCTTCTTTTGTGAGAATTTTTTTTACTTTTTAGAAACACATCACTAATCCTTCCCCACATGTACAGGCTTCAAACCCTGCCTTAGTTGTGGCAACTAATGATACTACGGACTCTTCCTTTTAACCTTAATTGCTACTTATTGCTTCTCATGAAGAAAAATAGAATCTGATGGGTATACCACAATATGGGCTGACCCACGGTCAAAGAAGGCCCAAATGGCCTGCAGGACGGTCAACTCAAAAGCGGCCCAACAGGAGGCGTAGGCCCAAATCCTGAAAGGCCCAAGACGGTCAACACCAACGTTGACCGTCCAAGCTTTCAAGAGTAGCCAACTCGCGTTTACGGATGGTCAACTCGAGTGTTTGTGAGGATGTCTTAGCGGCAGCCCAAAGGCTTCAAACTGCTATGGCCTGTGCCCAAAGGCGCGGGCGAATACGTGATTTAAAAGTAATTGTCCTTTCATGATCACATGTCTTTTCAAAAAGCTGATCTTCTCCAAAAAAGGGCGGCAATGACTTCAGCGCCAACAAACGGTCACAAAGGCATGAGACAATCTGAAGATCCGTTGCGCTGTGAAGCAAAAAGAGAATCTATCAAATCACAACTGTCAAGCCCACCAACTCTGAGAAAGCCGCCATTGCCAGTCCATGAGGTGCCTTGCCCGGAGAGGGAGACTCTTCTGCTATCCATAAAAGCTTAGAGTCTTCGTTCTGGAAGAGGGACGCTTTACATGCTTTTACAAGCTCATACAAACTCACATACATACAGGCATTCTCAAACACACAAGCTCACGAATAAACAACAAAAGCTTAGTCGGAAATAGGAGCTCACTTGCTCACTCTCTAACTGGTCTTTCTGAGAACACTGAGAATTAGCTTCCTGAAAGACTTCTTACAGTCTCACCCACACAAACGCTTACAGAGCTCGAACAGAAGCTCACCTTCTCCTTCTCTCTGCACAAGAATTCGTCCTCCAATCCAACCAGAGGCCTCTGAATTCCTGGAGACCTTTCCAACTTTCTGAAAATCGTTCCCTAAAATTTTCACGCTTTCAAGACGTCGCTTCTTTACGCTCTTTGTGAGCAGGAAGCGAGAGCTCGCGTTCTCAACGAGCCGACACTCCCGACCGTCCTAATCTCCCTCTCTCTTTTACTTTCCAGTTTACTTTCCCTACTTAGAAGGCTTTTACTGACTTGAGCATCAGAGTATTTTCGGTCGGACAACATCCCGCCGACACACTGACATCCCGTTCTCTTTAGTAGTGTGTAGGATTCAGACTCAATAAACGGAGCCGGGTCGAGCTATCCAGACAAATCCGAATCTATTCGAAGTCAGATCCAGGTACGCATCAGAATCTACCAATAGGACACACACAACCTATTCCTCATGAAAGAAATTGAAAGATGTCAATAGAATATCCACCCTGCCACCAAACTATACAAACAGAACACCAAACTGAGAGTAAACAATCAATCCAATTAGAATCACCCCAACTCATGAAACTACTAGAACTAGTGGGCTCCTCAATACTTACAAGATTTTTGCTCATATCAGATGGCTCACACTTCACCAAACCACTAATTGGACATGATCTCATCTCCTTCTTCAGGTAAACCATATCCTCCCATAGCCTTCGTATTGTATAAAATATTGTCACCTAATTTTCAAGCTTTTTCATCTGCCATCACTTTTTATAACGAACTGTGCACAAATTATCAAGTCATTCGTGAACCTAATTGGTGTAAGGCTATAGAAACTGAATTGAAAGCTTTGGAATACAATAAAATTTGGGTTATTACTTATTCATCTCTTGAAAAAAGAAGCAGTTGGATGTTGATATCTTTATGAATTAAAATACAAGAGTGATGGAAATATTAAAAGACACAAGACTAGATTGGTGGCTAAGAGATATATCCAACAAAAAGGCATAGATTATCATGAGACTTTTTTCTCTTGTTACTAGGCTTGTGATTGTATAATGTCTTCTAAATATTTTAGCCATTAAATGATGGCATATATATCAATTTAATGTTAACAATGTTTTTTTACATGGAGACCTAGATGAGGAGATTTATATGAAAAAAACTACATGTTGAGATTTAATGTTAACACTAGAGAAAAGCCTCATCAAGTGTAATGTCTATTTTTTTATTTATAAAATATAATATTATTAATATAATTTTGAGTCATTATATGGAATAATTGCATAATGTAAATTTGATGTAAAATCAAATTTGAAGAAATAGGCTTAGTGCCTGTCTCGCGCTCATGCGTATTTGAGACAAAAGAAGTACGCTTGATGCGCACCTATAAAGCGTTTATATGTAGTTTAGATAGAATTTTAGCACATAAACTACATATGATGCATCATTCATGTATGAATAAGATAGATTGAGAGCATTTGATGTGCGTTTAATGCGACGCTCATACACTAATTGGGTTTATAAGCCGCCTAGTGCGACTATTTGATCATTTTCATGGGAGAAAAGGTGAGAAGATAGCGAAAGGGAAGGGAGAGGAACAACAAGAGGAAAGAGAGAATAGAAATGAGATTTTAAAGCTTTTAGAAATCAGATTTGTTAAATTAGATATTTAAGACAAAATTTCTAATGCTATATTTTAGTTTATTTTAAATTCTTTAATTTTACTTATATATTTGGTTTTACTGTACACGTATAACATCTTTAATATCCATATTTTAAATATTGTTACATATATATGATTTTCATAGGTCAAATGAATATCTAAGATAATATGACATGTATGGAAATATTTGTGAAAGAAAAATTATAAAAATTATACATATAGCCATACATATGGTATTCAATGTAAATATTTTAAACTGAACTCCATTTTATCTCTATGAGAGTTTGTATTTTCTTATATTATGAAAAGTTTTATTTTATATTTTTCTTACAGAAAGAAACAATTTATAATTATTATAGAACCCGCTATTTGATATTTATTAAGAATCATTATAAGAATTAAAAAGAAATAATATATTCAAATATTCTAATATATCATGCATATTTGATGAGTGTATATATCATCCATGGGTGGTAAAATAAAGTAACGTCTAGCCACATCTATAAAAAAGAATTTAGAAACAGCTTACCTACATATCTAAATAGTAATATTTTAGTTTAAGGTTACTGAAAATATGTATAATCATTTCTCAAGATTAGTCTCTTGGCCCTCAGTTTTCAAATTGGCATATTTCAGATTTTTTAGATTTTTACCTATAATGTATCTGATATTTGAAACATTTTAACTTTTGAAAACTGTAGGTTTTAATACATTCACCGGAATAATCCAATATTGAATTTTGAACCTTTGGAATCAGTTGGCAATTGATATTATATAATTTCATATAATTTGATATTATTTAGTAATTGTGTACATATTATAAATTTTACGTATGAAATCAGACTTAGGCATTCATTATTGGACATTTGACATAGTAGAGTATTTGACAAATTAGGATTAACATTTTTAGATTAGAAAGTATTGAATATTTGTAGGATCTTAGACAAAGAAAATTGAAAGCTTTTAATATTATTATTTTGCTTTTGGGTACATATTTGTGATTTGTATTTGAGATTTATATTTAAAAATTGATATATAATTTGATTATTATAATCCGTTATATTTAAAATTATTATATCAATTAGATTTACACAAGTTTTATATTGTAATGGTTTGAAATTATATTGACACTTTTTATTGGTTTTAAAATACGAGTAGGTTAATATATTTTATTTTAAAAATCGGATAGAATTAATTTAGCGAGATCCTATATTCTTTGTGGCTTGTGGTTATTTCACTTTTTGGCCTTTACGCTTGTTATGTTTGGCCCGATTTTAGAAATATATGAAATTTTAACTATTTATGGATTATTATTTAAATTATTTATTTATTTAATCATTATCTACTTAGGTTGGGGATAAGACATCAAGTGTGCAAACTTTTAAAAAGCATTTATGGCCTCAAATAAACCTCTAGACAATAATATTCAAAATTCTCCACCTCCCTTGTTGCTTTTGGCTTTTCCACTCTAAGACAAATTATAACCTTTTTATTAAATAAGATGACGAGTTTTTATAACTTTTATTATATATATATCGATGATATTATTATGGCAAATAATTGTTTAGAATTGATTGCTTCCATTAAGATGTTTATCAATCACAAGTTAAAGATCAAAGATTTTGACATTTTAAATTTTTTATTAAAATAACAAAATCTTCCAAATGAATACATATCTATGAAAGGAAATATATAACCTTGACATTTTAGCTAACTCTTGTACAATAGGCTTCAAACCTCTTAAGCTTCCAATAAACCAAAACTTAAGACTAAGCAAAAAAATAAGATCCATTCTATAAGATCTAAGTATAAGTAACAGGCTAATTAGAACACTCTCTACTTAACTATCGCGATATTAGATAAAAGCTAAAGTATATAAAATTTAAACTAATTTATGAATCAACCGACTTTTTCCCATATGGCTATGGCTCATCAAGTTTTGCGGTATCTCAAAGTAAATTAAAGACAGAACATATTATTCTACTAAGATTCTAAGTTATAATTTAAAACTTTTTATGATTCTGATCAAACCTCGTATCTAGATACCTCAAGATCCATTGTGGGATATTGCATTTGGGAGTCTCTTTTATTTTCTAGCCATCCAAAAAATAACTGGTGGCATGTTCTTCAATAGGAGCAGAATACATATCAATAGCTATAAATATGTGTATTTATGTAAGTAGTTTTAAATAAAGAAGCAACAGCCCAATCCAAGAAGCCCAATTGAGCGACGCTTTCGCCCGCTCGGAGGATCCGATCATCATCTTCGTCTTGTTTCCGTCAACCCGCCATGGCAAAGCCCTAAACTCTACAGAGATCAAACGCTCCCTCTCTTTCGTTTCCTCTTTCAATTAATTAAGACACTGTAAAATCTCTGTTTCATTCTCCGGTTCTCTCGCTCTGAAGTAGTGAAATCAGAGAATGGTTTGGTTTCAGTGCGAGGATTGTGGTGAGAACCTCAAAAAGCCCAAGCTTCCCAACCACTTTCGCATGTGCTCTGCCACCAAGGTCCTCTCTCTCTCTCTCTCTCTCTCTCTCCATCCTCCTCTCCCGAGCAAAGAATGAAAACAAAATTCGGTTTCGATTACTTTTTTTCGTTTAGATTTGGAAGCATTTTGATGAGTTTCGTTTTATGAAGCAGCTTTCTTGCATAGACTGTGGAGAAATATTTGGGCAGCAAAGTGTTCAGGGTCACACACAATGCATTACTGAAGAGGTTCGTTTTGACACTGCTTAATCTTTGTTTATCATACGTATATTTGTGGCTGATTACTTGAAATAGATATATACATGCAGAGCAGTTAGCTTTAGCTTTGCTTCAATTTCTTTGAAAAGGAAAACAAATTTATTCGGAAGTAATCATTTCCCTTCTGTTTTCAAGCGGCAGGACCTGGAAGTATTATTGATTTTGACCCTCGAGTAAATAATTGTTGAGTTTGGAAATTTTATCAGCTCTCTGATATTGGGATTTTCTCATACGAATTACTTTTGGTAATAATGTTAATGTTAAATGCCTTTTATCTTCTCTTATAAGCAATGAGAAAGTTCTCTTTATAATTTGTTTTCAGGAAAAGTATGGACCAAAGGGCCAAGGGAATTTTTCAAGTGACAAACCTGCAAAATCCACAAATGATAAGCGGAAACTAGATTTTGATGTAAATGTTGGATTATCTGAACGTCCACCCTGGTTTTGTAGGTATGTATCATAGTACTTTCTGATGCCTTATTACATTGCATGATCTTCTGAATCTCTAGAGTTTACTTTTATCTCAAATAGCCCAACAACCAACAGAGAGTAGCCCAAGGATTTATATATTGATCCCATTAACCCATTTGGGAAGAAACTAACCGGTGAGAAAATTTCTCAGTGAATTTTGTTCGATGGAGAAATATGTCAGTTTTGAATAAGCCATGTGGGCTGATATGATTTTGTCATACTCGGGCCATATGGCAAAAATGCTGCACCAATGTTGTAAAGGCTGCCCTGTTGCCTCCGACATGGACCCATTTGCCTTGAGTAGGATGCCCACAAACAGCCCGAATATCTGCCTTCATGGCTGCAACCTGGCTAGTTCAATAGCAATGTGATGTGCATAGTGAATTGATCATTCACATAGTAGTTTATACGTATTTACTTCATGGTGGGCATTCATGGTCTATTTCTTGTGTTCCTGGATTCTGTCCTCCACACCTCGTGTATTTAGTTCTGGTGCTTGCTTTCTCATTTTTGAATTATCCATTGGAGAGTTTGATTTAATGCTTTCTTAGTTATGCCGGAGTAGATGGAATTTTCTTTCTTTTTTTTGCTTACTGCATGAATACTATGGTTCATCTAACATTTAATTTTCATGATTGGATTATTCAATGAGACCCCATACTGATGGTTATCTGAGAATTTTTTGAATTCTATGCTTTTGTGAAATGTGATGCATTAATGTGACTTCTTTGGATACTTTTGCTAACTGGTTGTGCTAAAGATTGGAAATGAGCTGTTGTTTATTTGTCAATCTGTGTATATGCAGTCTTTGCAACACCCAAGCTACTAGCAAGCAGACCCTGCTTCTCCATGCTGAAGGGAAGAAGCACAGGGCAAAATCCCGAGCTTTCCATGCTTCAAACCAACAATCTAAACCAACAGAAAAACCCACTCGAGCTAATATGGACTCAACAGAAAATACTTACAAAAATGAATTGCTAGATAATGTAGATTCTGAGGCTAATAAGAACAATGGTCAGCCCATAGTCAAATCAAAAAATGACCACTCATTGGCACAAAATGGAAATCTGTCATCAAAGAAAAGGAAAAAGATTGATGCATCTGAAGATGATGGTGTTAAGAAAAAGATTGCCTCTGATATTCTGTCCGAGTTTGGAAATGGGGATGATATTCATGCTCAGGGAGCGGAAAGCAATAAAACAGCCAACAGGGAAAAGAAGGCCAAACAGGATGCACTGAAGGAAAAGGAGGGCATGATAGCTGCCAAACATGATGTACTAAAGGAAGATACGAGGAGTGAATCCGAACTCATCAAAGGAGGTTCCAGACAGAAAATAAAGTTGAAGAAGCTGATCACATCAACCTTGAAATCTGTAAGTACGTGGAATTATGTCATACCTTACCAAGTGCATCATGTGTGTTTTGTGATTGAAGTATACCTTTAAAGTTGAGAGGAAAATGTTATAAAACAACTAGTAAACCCACTATACTTTGCGGATAGAATGTTAGACAGTCAAATAAGTAAATAAAGCAGGCATTTCAGATTTGAAATTGCTAAGATGAATGAATAATATCACAATAAATGATAAGATAAGAAGTCACGATATTCTAAATATTTGGAAGCTACGCATATAGAAGATAAGATGAGAGAAAAATGTCTAAGGTAGTTCGGACACTTGAAACGAGGCAGAATGAAGCTCTTATGAAAATTGGGTTGGTTGCTGTTGGAAGGAAAAATGGAAGAGGTAGAACTAAGAAAAGAATGGATGATGTGATAAAAATTGATTTAAAATGACATTTGCTATTGAAAGATAGTATACTAAATTGAGTTGGCAAAAGAGGAATCATATGAATAACCCGATTTATAAGACTTGAGGCCCTTTTCTTTTTGGGCTGCTCCTTTTCCAACCACCATAGAGTTGTTGCTCTCATAAATCAGAATTATTGGCATCACGGCAGGGGATTTTGACTTGCTTTCTCTCCTGAGATCCATGGGAATGGAGAAATCCATTTTCCTGTATACTTAATGTTTGTAATGATGCTAAGAGTAATGTAGTATTTTTCTGCATGCTTGTGACAGACATCAGATGGTATTCTGAAGATGAGGAAGCTGCAGAAACTTGTTTTGAAGGCTCTCATGGAATCTGGCATCCAGATAGATGATCCCGAGTTCAATAACACTGTTAAGCAGAAGGTAAAGTTCATGATTTGACCTGTTTATGTTGGGATTTCACAGGTACAAAATCACACATATAACCGGCACAGTAAAAACAAACTTCCGAATCCCTCATCAATCATCAATTACCAAACATTGAATGCACAATGAACAAAATCACAATCAAGTACACAAGTTGTAATAATAATATTTAATATAAAAAATCTTTCTTAACTGAAGAAAAACTGCAAGGCAAACTACGAAGAAATCAACCATAAAGGTGTCTTATTACAAATATAACCTCCTCCAAAATTTCTCCATTACAACCCGAGGGAATGACTGGTTGAAAACAATCCTAACACACTTAGCAACCTAATAGAGAAGAATACACTGTGAAAACGAGCAACCAAATGATAATTTATCTTAGAAATAAAACTAGAGCAACGCATCTAAACTTGGTGAAGAATATAACTAAAATTGAATCTCAACCGGATGTTAAACATCTTCCTTTTCTCTCCGTTCATGCAGCGCTTTTTATGTCAAAATAATTTCAAATGTTTCCCTGAAAATTGTGCAAGATTTTTATACTCAATGTTGGTGCACGTATGCTTTTGAGTACGCATCAAGCGCAAATAGCTACACCTGCCATGCATGAGCGGCACCCATTCAATTATTCGTGCTCAAGCGCTCATTGGTTGTGCATGAGCCGTGTCCATTTTGCTATCTGTGCACATATGCCCATCGGGCACTTATATGGTCCATAAGCTATCTCCGACACTGCTTTAATTCTTCACTTGCTTGTTTAGTCACAAGAAAGTGATCTAAAATCGACAATTTATTAGGATAGGATATAGTGATATTACTTGACACCTTTGATCTATTCCACCATTGCAGATCAACTCTAGCTCCAAATTCATTGTCGATGGCAAGTATGTTCACTTGGCAGCTGATCACAAAGATGTAGTTTTGTAGAAATACTTCCTACTGAGTCATGTGAGAAAGCTTCTAGCATGATAGAAGAATACCTGATTTTTGGTTCTATTAGTCCATCTTTGGAGATTTGTAAGATCATTCATTTTGCAATGAGGAATGATGAGATTTTGCGGTGTATTAGTTGATCAAAAACCCCCATTTTTATGATTGTTGTGAAAGAATAATTCAGTGTTTGAAACTTCAAATGCAGTCTATTCTGCTGCATCTTTCAATTGTAGCAAGTAGTTGCTTGTTCAGCCATCTTTTTTGCCTTTCTCTCTGAGATGCAATCTTGCCCGGTTGCATGAATTGACAGCTATGTTTGGTTACCACAAAATTTAAATGAAATAAAATAATTAAAAACAAAAACCAAAGAAAATGCCAAATTTTATTTGCTCTTTGATTATATTCTTTGCTGAACTTCTTAATTATGTTAAACATGCCCCAAACTCAGGATTATTTCTTTCTTGTATTAGAGGGTGAAGCTTGACGTGCCGTTAAAATTACTTCACTATGAACTATCGATTCTGAGTTCAAACATGAAATATTTATAAAAAGGAAACTTATCAACTCATTGAAATTCTCTGGGAAATGGGGCTTCCTTAAGCACCACATTACCAATTTCAAAGATGCTTAGAATAATCAGCTGCTGGATCAACGCCTTTGCATCTGTCTTTGAAAAAGCTACATCTGCCTCCATTCTTTTTATGCCATAGCAGTGTTGAAAAAAATTAGAGCCTTACAGAATTATTTGGTAAACGTCATCAGTTGTCATTCTCATTGAAGACCTTGGGACCAGAGCATAAGAACCCTGCCGATTTCTGCAGTATTCCAGGTTGATAAATCAAGCTTTTTCCCATTGCTGCCAAAACCGAAGGATGAAAGCTGATTCCTCCACGCTACATCAAGAGGAAGGACAACATGTACGATACTGTTAATGAGCCTGCCCGGGTTGGTGAAGCAGGAATGCAATGAATCAGTTTGAGGAGGTTAGTTTATACTAGTAAAGGTGTTTTATGTGATTCAGAAATTTTAAATGCATGATAAATGAGGTATTTGTAAGAAAAATTGAGTTAATTATGATTGGAGAAAAATTGAATAAATAGACTATAATTAATTATATCATTAGAAAATATTATATTAAATTGGGTAAAATGGTAATCGCTAATCATCTATTATAAAAAAACTGAGTGAAATGGGGGAGGCGATCAACCGAGAGAATTGCGGCTGAAATGGGCGCCTTGAGTTGGCCGGAGATGACAAGGAGGCGACCCTTTCCCAACGCATTTAAGGTCATCTACCCTAATTGGTCACGATGTAGAGATCCCCTCATATGCAACCTCGGCCTGAATCGCGCACATCAAAGGGCGGTCAAGCGTGCCCTGATGGAAACTCTAGCATTTGACATCTCGGAGATGACTTTACGGCCCTAGATAATGATGGTAAGGGATGCGGACGACCTGACTCCGCCGCCAAAGAAGGGCGAGTCATGACAAACTTAAACATTTCATTTTTCAAAATAATCAAGTGTCATTCGCTTTTCCACTACTCGCTTCCTGTGAACCTAGTAGTTTGAGAAGTCATCTACCTATAACTAATTGGTCACGAGTTGGTAGAGGATCCCATTTCCAACAAGTTTCAATTTCGCATTTTTTATTTCGAAAAAAAGATCGTGATTTTGAATATTGGAGGAACCTCAGTCGTTGAGATGTAGAAGCCCCGAATCATCGGGTCCCATGCACATCTAGGACTAGTTAACAAGGTGAGGCATCAAAACCTATTTAATCAAAATTAAAGAGCAAAGAACACATCAGCAAAGCTACACACTGATAAATATTATAAAAATAAAAAAATAAAAAAATTATATAATCATTTCTGCTGAGTATGATTTAAAGTTTGATTGTTGTTATTGTATATTTTCATAAGGTAGAAATTGAGATAATGGATGATGAACTTTGAGTTGCATGTTGAAGGCGAATAGAATATAAAGCAGATTAAAATACACACGATTAACTATTAAAGTACTATTTTTACTTATATTTAATACATTTAAATAAAATAATACATTTTTTATTTGGGAAATTAATTTTTATTAATTAAATCTCAATTTAATAAATAAGGATGAGTTCTGCGGCGCTCAAACGCATCGCAGCCCCTTTACCCTCTTTTCTCATCCTGGCCCGTTCAAACTCTGTCTTGGCGATCTCCCTCCATCCGGTCTCTTTCGCCCACCATAATGATCCGACTGATGGCTGCCGACCTGTTGTCGCCTTCATTCTAGTAGAAAACCTCTGTGCTAACCGCGAACCCGTTGTATGTCGCCGACTATGCTCTCCATGAAAAATAACGCTAATTTCACCTACGAAACGAACCACCAAGATAGATGTTTTGGTTCTAATCAACAATTTTTATTTTTTCTCTGACATTGCTTGACTTAAAAAGTAATTGATGATTCATCTGATTGGCAGATTGATTTACAACCAATTGGGATGAAAAATGAGAATGGAAAAACATTCGCTGATAATACAGCGTGAGAAAAGGAGCCAACGAGTCAAAAGTTTTTTTTTTTTAATTCAGCCACGTCCTCTTCACCTGCAATTTTCCATTTTTTTATTTGGGGGGTTGACAGATTATTTCAATAAGTGGAGGTGTAGGAATGGGAGAACAAAATTTCACTTTTTCTAATTTAACTTTCGTTGACATTGGATTTTGATTTTTCCAGTAATTCCATTGCCAAGTCAAAATAATTACAATTTGTAATTTTATTTTCTGTCCATATTACATAATTTGCCTAATATTCATAATTTTATTTTCGGTGATCATCTTTCCCCATTTGCCCCATTTCTTTTCTTTCGTTTTCTTTTCTTTCCGTATTTCTGTATTTGTGAACCTAGTAGTTTGAGCACTGTTTGAAATCTTCTTCATCATTGCGCCCTGACCGCATCTCCCGCCGTTCTTTGTCCGTGTTTGCTAAGCAAAACTAAAAGCCGTTAGAATACACATCAACGATGCTAATCAAACTTACTTCACAAGACCACATGCGTACAAAGTTGGACTCGGTGACAAATTTTCATCCTTGCATCATTTCAAACTCGGTTCAGGGCGGTTCCCAAACAAGTTTCAATTTCGCGATTTTTTATTTGGGCCTCGAATTTTCAATTAAAAAAAAATGGCAGTAAACTCAAAATCCTATGGGATGAACTCTTAGTCTATGACCCTCTCCCGAGTTGAATATTGGAGGATAAGACCGATATCAGCGTGATTGTGTAATCCACCCTAAGTTATTGTGGACCCTCTCCCCGGTTTTAACCGAGTGTTTTTCGTTGTTCGGCCAACAAGAGCGACAATACAAGATGTTGTACGTTCTGGAGCGATGCCTTTTTCATAGTGTGTAAGAACTCGGCGTGAAAAACATGCACTTTTGTGAAGAAAGACCGTCCCCTTTGTGTTCATTGTTGGATCACTTTGGGCACCTGTCTCCCATGATGTTTTAAGTCAATACTGAGTTCCCCATTTAAAAGGACACACTCAAGTTAAATACCAATTGCATAGATACCCACCTAATCACAAATTATATGGGAAAGTTCAGCGAGATGGATAACCTTTCGAGCTTGAGTGACACATCAAAACCTATTTAATCAAAATTAAAGAGCAAAGAACACATCAGACAAAGCTACACACTGATAAATATTATAAAATAAAAAAATAAAAAAATTTCTAAAGTCCAACTTTCATGTTTTGTTAATTTTCGGATATAATCATTTCATTGGAAATGTTAAACTGAGATAAAATGATGATTTAAAGTTTGATTGTTGTTATTGTATATTTTCATAAGGTAGAAATTGAGATAATGGATGATGAACTTTGTCATTTGAATTGCATGTTGAAGGCGAATAGAATATAAAGCAGATAATTAAAATACACACGATTAACTATTAAAGTACTATTTTTACTTATATTTAATACATTTAAATAAAATAATACATTTTTTTATTTGATTTTTTAAAAATATTGAAATATCTAATATTAATATATTAATATGATAAAAATATACTATTTTTACATTTTTAATATTTTAAGTATTAATTTTTATTAATTAAATCTCAATTTAATAAATAAGGATGAGTTGGAGGGGCTGCGGCGCTCAAACGCATCGCAGCCCCCTTTACCCTCTTTTCTCATCCTGCCTCGCTTGCGGCAACCCCTCTCTCTCCGTTCAATCTCCACTCTGTCTTGGCGATCTCCCTCCCTCCCAACGGTCTCTTTCGCCCACCATCGTCCAAGCATCTATCCGACTGATGGCTGCCGACCTGTTGTCGCCTTCATTCTAGCCTTGCAGTTTGCAGGATCGGTTGCGAAAACCTCTGTGCTAACCGCGAACCCGTTGTATGTCGCCGACTATGCTCTCCATGAAAAATCACGCTAATTTCATTTCACCTACGAAACGAACCACCAAGATAGATGTTTTGAGTTCTAATCAACAATTTTTATTTTTTCTCTGACATTGCTTGACTTAAAAAGTAATTGATGATTCATCTGATTGGCAGATTGATTTACAACCAATTGGGATGAAAAAGTGAGAATGGATTATTTTAGCCACATTCGCTGATAATACAGCGTGAGAAAAGGAGCCAACGAGTGAGAAAGATTTTTTTTTTTTTTTTAATTCAGCCACGTCCTCTTCACCTGCAATTTTCCATTTTTTTATTGGTGGGGGTTGACAGATTATTTCAATAAGTGGAGGTGTAGGAATGGGAGAACAAAAATTTCACTTTTTTCTAATTTTATTCTCGACTTTCGTTGACATTAGATTTTGATTTTTCCAGTAATTCCATTGCCAAGTGTTTCCAAACTCCCATCAACTAATGAACATGTTCCAAGATATACATAATTTCACTTATCCAAGATGGGCATTTTATTATCTCCACCTTTCCGGGGTATTAGAAAATATCCCATAATATTGCCTAATATTACATAATTTGTAAGGTGAATTCTTTCCCGTTTGCCCCTTGTATTTCTTTTCTTTCCCGTTTTCTTTTCTTTCCGACGTCTGTATTTTGCTGTATAAATAGGTTGCCTTGGGTTGTATAAAGAATTAACCCAGGCAATTCAATGCCATTTTCCCTCCTTCTTCTTCGTTCTTTGTCCTGCGTTTTTTGTTTGTGAACTTTGAAAATTTGTCAAATTCAATACTTGTTTGTGTTGTAAGGAACTATAAAGTTGGAATTTGGACCTAGAATTTGTCTTTATTCATGTACTATCACACTAATATCATACAAAAATTCAACGTGTCTACATTAATCAACAAATATCCCTCACCCGAATGCAGAACTACTCTGAGTAATCTCTAACAACCACATAATCAAATATCATGTACTATACTGACAATAAAAACAATGACAAAAAGAAACAACCAAAAGATCTCAATCACCATGGTCAAAGAAAAGGTCCTGAGAGGCCATGATGCAACAGATTGTGAGCTATGTGATCTCTGGCCTGAACCGAGCTAGCCGATCGCAAGCTGTTTGCGGGCACCATCTCATCATCGAACAGCTCAAACACAAGCTGAGGGTCCATCTCCTCATTCATCATCTCACAAATGTTATGCAAAACACAGCATGCCCCAAGAACAATAGGCAAATCCTGCAGCTTGACTTCAGTCCTCTTCTGCAAACATGACCACCGCCCTTTCAACCTTGAGAAAGCCTGCTTCACGACCCTCTGTGCTTCCCCAATCTTCTCATTGAAAGCATGCTGAGACCAAGTCAAATTCCGATGGGCGTAGGGCACCAAGACCCAATCCATCAAGGGATACCCTGAATTGCCCACAATCCAAACATCCTTCAATAGCCCCCTGCTCGCCCTCTGATAAAGGGCCGACTTCTCCAATACCTGATCATCAGGCATCGATCCCGGCCATCCAATGCAAATATCAGTGAAAACACCCTTATCATCAACAACACCTTGAACTGTTATGGAGTAGCTGGTCTTGTGGTTCCTCTCCGTGTGGCGCTTATTGAGATAAGCCACCATGCTGATCTTCGGAGCTATGATCGCCACATGAGTGGTGTACATTGATCCGCCAACATTCGGTATTCCACAAAGGGATTCGAATTCTTCCTTCACCCTCCTCATCCTCCCCTCGTTTGGCCACTGGAGGTACTTTGGCATTAGCACGGTCTTGATCGCCGAGCAAACCTCCAGGACCAATTTATGGCAGGTGGATATGCCCAACCCAAATCTCTTTGAAACAAGCCTAAGAGGCTCTCCAGTCGCCAATCTCCATATACATACGGCAACTCTCTGCCTAACGGGAATCGCGGCGCGGAGCATTGTGTCCTTCTTGGTAATTATCGAATCCAATTCATTGCAGATCATATCAAACGTGGCTCTGCTCATTCGAAAATCGCGTTTGAACTCTTCTTCCGGGTAATCCGGATGGCTGCACCTCTCCCACCAGTCTTTCGATCTATCCTTCACCCACAGCCTTCGATGATGCACGGTCCGGCCCCCGCCGCTCCTACTACCGGCATCCTTCTGTACGGACTTGTCGGAATTCCGATTGCCGTCCGAATAGACGCTGACGGAAGCTGTGGTCGGAGCGGAGGAGCGGGCGAGTCGGGGGCGTTTGTTGCTGGGCATGTCAGATTCTTGGGTTTGGGAGTAATTTTGCTGGAGCTGCTCGTTGTAATGCTTCGTTGTTCCTGCTGCTTGCTTCAAATTGGGCTCCAGCAGCCAAGAGGACCACCAATCTCCTAGCTCCTGCTTCTCCTCCTCATCCATCAGCAGTAACGACGCCAAGATCTCGTTAACCGTCGCTGTCGGTTCCTTCAAATCTTCGCTTCCCTCACGTACATTGCCACCGTTGCCGTTGCCGTCCGTTCGCCGCCGCTTATTGGATTTGTTGACTGGATCGGGGGAGTCCAATTCAGGGTACAGGCTGTTAAAATGGGAGTAGTCTTCTGGTGTAAGAAACGGAAAAGATGATATTTCCATGAAAGAGAAAAGTGTTCGACGAAATGCCTGAGGGAGGTGTGAACGTCAAAGCCAGAGTTGAAATGGGGAGTAATGAAGCCGAGATTTATATACGGTTCAAGGAAGCGTGTCGAGCAGTGTGGACGCGGCGCTCATTAATTTATTTCTTTTTTTTTTATTTATTTTTTTATCAAATTTGACAATAGAAAAGGAAGATTCGGGGCTTCGATTGTGACGGTGACTTGAGAATTTGAATTTTCTTTTTTCAAATATTTTGCTGTTTTTTTAAAATTATAATAATTTACAAATTTTCTCAACGGTCACGCGTTTTTTTTTTTTAATTCGATTTTAAAATAATACTACAATAAAACATAATATTATTAAAATATAAATTATAAATAAAATATTTAAAAATAAAAAATAGATATTATTTTATATTTTTAAAAAAAATTTTAAGGCCTAAAATAATTTTTGGGATTTAATATTTAAAAAAATTTCTTTTTCTTTTTTTTCTTTTTCTCAAACTACCGATATCAGCTAGGCAATGACTTCTAAGATATAAAATATTTGATAAATTAAGAAAAAAATCAAAATAAATAACAATGGAAATTATAATAAAGAAAACGACTTGTCTTAATCGCGTCGTTTTGACCGATGGATAATGATCGGCGCATGCAAGGCACGTGAATTTCATGGTGTGTACAGTTGACATTTATTTTTTTATTAATTGTATAATATATATTATATTTTTGAAGACTTTTTTTAAATTTTAATTGATATTTTTTTATAAAATTGCTTTGGGGTTTTAAAGGAATTAACCGACCAGAAATTAAAAATAAAAATAATAATAATATAAACGCCGCGGTGCTTGCTGCCGTCCAATCTACAGTGGCGTCTCTCCTGACCGCATCGGCGACTTTCCTGGATGGTGTTGGTCGCAGAAGATTATCCCCAGAAGATGGTTAATTTGGACCAGTGGAATTCCTACCTACAATCGTGTATATATTTTTATTTATTTATTTATTTATTTTTACACATTTTTTCCCCTTTTCAATGACTAAAAAAATCATGTTTATGCATTTTGATTTTCTCAATTATATTCACAAGCTATTTATTTTACTACATGCAAAAAAAGGTAAACTAAATGACCACCGTATAATAAAATAACACTCATTCTTTTGTATAATATTAAGTAGACCGGCTAAATTAATTAGTACAATAAAACCATGGATAAGTCCAAATGGTAAAACTATTAATCAGTCTGTTAAACCCAAACTCAAAGAATTAAGAGTTTGGTCTTGATCCAATTTTAATTATAATGAATTTGATACATTTCTAGATCCAGATCGTCATATGAATTAGGAAATCATTTGATCTCACTTGATAAGTCAAATTGAAGTGAGTCCAATCTTTGTCTCTGAAAAATCAAAATCATGCACACTATAAATAATAAATAAAAGAATAGATGATAGCGGGATACTCAAATCAGAAATTTTTCTTTTCCTGAGAAAAACATGGAGGAATGTATAACGTGTAAATGCAAGCGTAAAAACAGGGAGGTGGTGGAGGACAGGGCTCTGAGAGGTGCGCTTGACGGGGAGCGACGTTTTGAGAAAGTGGTATACTCATAGAGGAGTGGCTTTTAGTGAGAGGTGTACTCGTCAGATAACGGCTTAGCAAGCTCTTAGTGTGTACAAATATTTGAAAGTCAAGAATATACTTCTGAATATAAGGATTACTTGATTGCTTGATTAGGAGATCAATCCTTTCTTCGTGGTGGAGAAGGGGTATTTATAGAATGAAGGTCGGTTTAGCCATCTTTAGACTTCATGGCCTGTGACAACTGCCTGCATGGTTTGTTAAACTGTTTCGACAATCACATGGGATGGTTATAGTAACTGTTGCTGTTGGGGAATATTCGCCCCACTGTTAGAGCGATCATAGAGAGCATTATATGGCAATTGTCTTATAATAAGATTTGTTGAATTACAATTACCAACCTAAAAGTGATGCGCAATCATGGGGGCGCAATCATTCGGCCATATTATGGTAAGTGTTGCTTGTCGTTATGCACTGAATTGTAAAAATTGTCGGCTATTAAATTAGAGTGACAACCGCTGGGGCAGCACATCCCGTAACCTAACTGTTTATTTTCTACTAGCAATGCTTGATCGACCCAATTGACCAACCATGTTGCCCTCTGGATCTTGGGCTTAAAGGGTCACAGAGTGAGCTATTGTCATTTGGGCCTTTTTTCTTCAAGTGGGTTGAGTTCTTGTGCCGGCCAATGAGTTATCGTAACCATCAAAATCAATATCCGATGGCGTGGTCAAATGATTGAATGGTTGTTGAACATATTGGGTCATGGTTTAGAATAATAGATGAATATCTAAATGTCAAATTAAGTAATTAATTTAATCAAACGATTAACTCGACTAAAATGTTAACTCAAGTGAGCAATTTATATATTTTACAATAAGCTTAGCGATAATATCTTAACTGACCAACATTAACTACTCAACACCATCAATTTTATCACCTCTAAAAAAATATTATGATTAAAACGTATATAATGATAATTAAATTAATCAATCTTAAACTAGTATAACCAATTAAATCATAACTAATTATTCATTTTTAGAAAATTTTTATCAGCTGACGATGCAATAAGTTGGCTATGCTATAAATGGTATAATAAATATACATGTGTTATAAAAATATCCCATATATAGTTTATTAATTTATTAAAGTGTAATTAAATAATATAAATTTATATAATTGATTTAAATATTATTGCGTGTCGGATCCGTGGTTTTGAGCAACACGAATGTTTGAGATTTAGGGTCATAGAGAGAGAGAGATTAAGACCGAATTTTTACATGGAAAGCCTTCTTCTTGAATGGGGAGGAAAAATCACGAGGCTCAGGGCCTTTAGAAATCTTCACTATTTAGATGGAAGTCTTTACAAAGTACAAATCTTGAAATCCATTCCTTCATTGTCTATTATTTCGTACTTCTTTCCTGAGGGGTTTTGCTCGCTAGGAGGCTTTATCACTCTCGTTGGAAAGCTTTATCACTCTTTTTTGTTCGTCCTCGCTGGGTAGAGAGGGATTAAGTGGCCGAGAGAGAGTGGAGCTCTTTCCTTCTTCTGGAATAAGTTTTGGGAGAGAAAATCCGATCCCTTGGAAAGGGACTTTATCGGGTATTTATAGGAAAGATCATGTTGTTGGGACGAAGACATGTGGCAGCTATCAGATGGCCGAGAAACTGTGCAGTGTCCCTCTGGACTCATTTAATGCTGCTGACGTGAGCGACAGGGCACGCGGTTGGCGCCGCTGGTAGGCCTAGACGTGTCAGGCATGCGGGGTCTAGGCGTCAGTCTTAATTTTCCCAGGCGTATCCTGTTGAGATGGCGACTGGCAGCGGTTGCAGGTTTCCTTGGGAATCGACGAAGTTGCTCAGCTGGCATTCTCGGCCACGAGTGGGCAGCCCTCGTCCTTTCATGAAGCTTCTTATGGCTTCGTGAGTTCGAGGACTTATAAGAGGAGGCAGCTCTCGGAGGATCCTTTGGGGAAAGCCCATGACTTCTTGGACGGTTCTGAGACTCGGCAGGACTTCTAGGGTTCTCGGTCTTTTTTCTGTCCGTGTATCTAGATGTCGTTAGCGATGTCCTCAAGTTTCCTTGTGAGCGGACGGGACCTCTTCGACTTCTGCCGTGATCTTTGTCATTAGGCCATTGGCCTCTGCTTTGGGTTTCTCTGGCTGTCCAGCCTTCTTGGATCGTGGGCGCGTTTCTGGGCCTTTCATTTGGGTCGTGCTTTTATGGGCCCTTAATTGGGGCCCAACATAGCCCCCCATGTCAAAGGGCCCGAGGCTCTCGGCCGTTTGGTATGAAGTCACTGGTCTTCTAGAGGAGCCGGCAGCTCCTCACTTGAATTTGGCTCACGCGTGCTCATAACTCGGCAGGGACGATCCTGAGCAGGCCAGAGTACAACAGTCCGTGTTCCGGATTAGGCCTTTTACGGTGGTAGTCCGGGCACGTATGTGTCTTTGAATGCGTTGTTAAGCTTGGTGGGAGATGGTACCAGGGGCTTCTTTTGGGCCCGAGATCTTTCAGCGCCGCCGCATTTGGGCTTCTGAGATGCATTAAATGCTGAAGTGACGTGCTGACAGGCGCCTTGGGAAGGAAAGGCCATCATCCTTCTGAGACGAATGGTCGGGCGACGCGTGTCAGGGGTAATGAGTGTGCTTTTTTTAATTCTAGGAATATTTAAACGCCTCCTTGTCCCGATTTTCCAACTTCACGTCTGCTTTTCGTTTTCTCCTCTAAGTGTTGAGGCTTTCCGTTCTTCCTTCGCTTGAGTTTCGTCTCCACTTTCTCTTTTATTTTTCGACGTCCATGGCGCCTGGAGTGAGACAGATTGCCTCCACGGTGACGCTCGACAAGCTTGCGGAGATTCGGGTTTGATATCGAATCCCTGAGTCCACAGCCATGATGATCCCGGAGTCGCAGAGGTAGGCTTGGTGTCCTCAGGAAGGCTTCATCACCGTTTATGAAGTTCACCTCAAAGGTAAGCTACGGTTTCCTGTGGCAGAGGAGCTTTACGATATCATGAGGGCACTTGGCGTGCCCTTCACCCTACTTCAGCCAAATGCAGTCAAGTACCTGGTGTCCTTGTACGTTTTCTGCCGGTGCCATAAGAGGCTTTTGAATACTCTTACGGTCAATGTGATATTTCGCTTTACACAGAACCTTGACTGGATTATAATGACTCCCCGCCCGGACTTTTCCTTGATGTGCGGAGGTAACCCAGACTCCATGAAGTGGTGGAAGGATAAGTTTTTTTTCCTTGGCGTTCACGAGCATTGGGCCATTCCCTTTAAGTGGGGGAAGGTGGCTAGCCAATATAGCTCTGACCCTTCGAAGGAGGACAGGGAGAGTGTGAAGGAGTTCACGGACTTGGTGCTGGCCAATCTGGGGAGCTTTCACCTGAACAAGCGCAACATCTGGCTGTCCCCTGAGAAGTTTGAGGAGGGCAAGTGGGGACCACGGGTCGAGGCTTCTGCCGCAACTTCTCCCAGGAAGTCCAAGAAGAGATTGAGGAGGAGAGCTGGGACACTGAGGATCGGGGGTTCCGCTGATCGCCTGGGAGAAAACCTCCTTGCCGAGAGCTCGGGGCTCCCGGTGGCCTTCATTGAGCCTTCCTCCAGTGATGATGATGATGATGATTTCAACATCGATGATTTGAGCGACGATGACGTGGCTGCTCCTCTACTTAAGAGGTCAAGGACTGGCTCTTTTCCTGAGTCCTCGGGGTCTGAAGGTCTCGCCTTCACTTCCCCTGCTAATCTTCCTGTTGAGTCCTCAGGGGCCATTGTTCAGATTGCGGAGCTTCCGGACGTCCAGCCCCCCTGTGATGATTTTGTCCTCGAAGTTCCCGTTGATTTTCCTGATGACTTCTCGGACATGATTGATCATCCTTCCGAGGACATAGGAAGCGGGAACTCCATGGTGGATGCTGGGAAGGGAATGACGGCTGAGATGGTCCGCGTGGTGGTAGAGATCGAGGAGTCTGGTGTCCACGACCCTTGATCATTCTGAGCGCCCGATTGCGGTCCAAGTCGAGCGATCGTCTGAGCTTCTTGGGGATGTTGATTTTGAGGCAGGCTCTTCAGTGCCTTTTATAGCTGCTGAGCCCGAGTCCGAGGGGGCGTCTGGGAGTACTCTGCTGGAGTCCAAGGCCCCAGAGGGGCACGACGCAGGGAAGGATCCCCTCGTTTCTAAGGTAACCCACTGTTTCTTTTCTTGCCTTGCCCCCAGCTATTCGCATTTTGATGAGCCTTTTTGCTGCAGCTCCAAGATTTGATTGGAGGCCTCAGTGAACTGGTGGGAGAGGTCGCCCAGTCCCGCTTGGAAATGGGGTCTTCGAGGGCCGCCCGGGAAGCTGTGCAACGGGCGAAAACAGAGCTAGCTGAAGCTAAGGTGAAGATTGCCTCTCCGGAGGATACTGTTAAGCTCCTGCGGTTTCGGCAGGGCCTCCTTCAGGATCAGATCCTTCGTCAGGAGGAGAGGTAGAGGACGTCTGTACAAATTGCCGAGATGGCACCAATGTTGGCCAGCAAGTACTGGGACGGCATTCACATGTGCAGTCGAGTGGCGCGACTGATCCGTCCGCGATTTCCTGTGACCGTCCTCGATCCCAAGAACGCCAGTACCTTGAGCGTAGAAGACTTATACGGCATTGCTGGGAGGCCTTTTCCTGGGCCTTCTCAGGCAGGGCCTGAAGGTGAACCTCTTACGCCCGAGGAGCCAGTTCTGGCAGACCAGACGAAATCTCCAGGAGCTCAAGAGGCTCAAGGAGAAGGGAGTCGAGAGGCGCTCCCGTGATATTTTGTTTCTTTTTCTTATTTTGTTACACTTGTCCTTTTTGCATCAAAACTTTGGACGTTTCTTCTGTCTTGTTTGTACAAGTGTCTCTCTTTTTTTTTTTTTTGCGACGCGATGTACGGCACTTTACTCTTAGCTTTGTTTATTGAGCGTGTAATCTTTTTAAGGTCTTTGGCCTTCAAAATTTTTCGGGTTTGAGCATGTGATCCTTCTAGGATCTCCTAACTTTTAACCCTTTGACCTTTCGGGTTTTTCGGCGTTGGTGTTTGACCTCTGGGGTCCGACCTCTGGGGCTGCTCGGTCACAGCCGATTTTTGGAGTTTTGACCTCTGGGGTCCGACCTCTGGGGCCGCTCGGTCACAGCCGAGTTTTTGGAGTTTTGACCTCTGGGGCCGTTCTGTCACAGCCGAATTTTTGGAGTTTTAACCTCTGGGACCGCTTGGGCACAGCCGAGTTTTTAGAGTTTTGACCTCTAGGGTCCGACCTCTGGAACCGCTCGGTCACAGCCGAGTTTTTAGAGTTTTGACCTCTGGGGCCGCTCGGTCACAGCCGAGTTTTTTCCTTGCGCTGCAAGTTGTTTAATTGTTCATGAGGGTGCACAAGAACGCTTCACAATAGACATAGTGAAGGGACGTTTTTATTGATGTACACGTTTTACATTGAGTGGCCTCCAGGACCATTTTAGGTTACATCAGTCCGCGCGCTTGGGCTTTCATGCTCCTCCTTTACCGCTCCCCTGGTTCTTCCGATAGCTACGCTTGGGGTAGGCCTTGCCGGTATTGGCGGCCCCAGCGGGTGGTCAGGCGTGCTCGCACCCAAATGGCCTTGCCCTTTGAGCGGCGCGACCGGGTGCATCCTGCTATTCCGGGGCCATGTCCAGGTCGTGGCAGGAAGCGGTTGAGGTAGCCTTCCATTACCAGTCGCTCGATTTCCTCTTGGAGCTTCCTGCAGTCCTCGGTGTCATGGCCGTGGCCGCAGTGGTAATGGCAGTACTCCCACTAGTCGCCTCCTTCGGCTTCAACGCCTTGGGCTATCTTAGAAACTTCTTGTCTCTGATCTGCCTCAGGATGTTGGTGAGGGACTCAGTGAGAGCCGGCAGGCCTGATGGCCTCTCTCCTCCAAGGACCAACCGCTTGGGATCATTCTGCCCGGACGGTCCTTGGGTTTCATTTGGGCATTCGCCCTCCTCTTTCCTTCCCCTGTCCTCGAGGACAATAGGTCTTCTCATCCTTTCGGCTAGCTTGTTTCACCAATTTTGGGTCCGAAGACCGTCTTCCAGAGCCTTTTGAGCCCTTTCTTTGTCGAGGCTTGGCTCATGGACTTCTTTCTGTTAAGGTAGTCCCTCAGCTCGCCAGGAGCCCACGTCGCTTGTCGCCTCTGGGGCGCTGTTGGACGCGAGCTTTTGGGGCGCGTGCCCATGGACTGCTCATTCACCTTCTCGCGGAGGGTACGGACGGCTCTTGAAAGGCTGTCAACCTTCTGTACTAGCTTGTGCACGCTAGTAACGGGGCCGCCACTCATCCTGCCACCTGATGAGAGGCACCTGTCGTAGCGCTCCTCCTCCCGGGTGAACGTACTGTCTTGTCTGCTCATCATCTTCAGGGCGTTGGTTGTTCTGTGAGGGGGGAAGCTTGCGAGTCTTTTATCAGGTTCCCACAGACGGCGCTAATATTGCGTGTTGAATCCGTGGTTTCCGAGCAACACGAATGTTTGAGATTTAGGGTCATAGAGTGAGAGAGATTAAGACCGAATTTTTATGTGGAAAGCCTCCTTCTGGAATTGGGAGGAAAAACCACGAGGCTCAGGGCCTTTAGAAATGCTTCACTATTTAGATTGAAGTCTTTACAAAGTACAGGTCATGGAATCCATTCCTTCCTTGTCTATTATTTCGTACTTCTTTCCTAAGGGGTTTTGCTCGCTAGGAGGCTTTATCACTCTCGTTGGGAAGCTTTGTCACTCTTTTTTGTTCTGTCTCGCTGGGTAGAGAGGGATTAAGTGGCCGAGAGAGAGTGGAGCTCTTTCCTTCTTCTGGAATAAGTTTTGGGAGAGAAAATCTGGTCCCTTGGAAAGGGACTTTATCGGGTATTTATAGGAAAGATCATACTATTGGGGAGGAGACACGTGGCAGCCATCGGATGGCCGAGAAACTGTGCAGTGTCCCGTTAGACTCATTTAATGCTGCTGACGTGAGCGGCAGGGCACTCGGCTGGCGCCGCTGGTAGGCCTAGACGTGTCAGGCATGCGGGGTCTAGGCATCAGTCTTGATTTGACCAGGCGTATCCTGTTGAGACGACAACTGGCAGAGGTTGCAGGTTTCCTTGGGAATCGACGAAGTTGCTCAGCTGGCATTCTCGACCACGAGTGGGCAGTCCTCGTCCTTTCATGGAGCATCTTATGGCTTTGTGAGATCGTGGACTCATGAGAGGAGGCAGCTCTCGGAGGATCCTCTGGGAAAAGCCCTTGACTTCTCGGACGGTTCTGAGACTCGGCAGAATTTCTAGGGTTCTCGATCTTTTTCCGGTCTGTATATTTGAATGTCGTTAGCGATGTCCTCAAGCTTCCTTGTGAGCGGACGGGACCTCTTGAACTTCTGTTGTGGTCTTTGTCTTTGGGCCATTGGCCTCTGCTTTGGCTTTTTCTGACTGTCCAGCCTTCTTGGATCGTGGGCGCGTTTCTGGGCTTTTCACTTGGGCATTTCCTTTAGGCCGTATTTTTATGGGCCCTTATATTGGGGCCCAACAAATATATTAATTATTTATAATTAATTAAATAAAAATAAGTGCATCAGTTTAGAAAAAAATCAAAAAAATTTTATTTTTAACTTCTTATTATTTCTATTTGAGTTCTTTGTTACTTTTTATCATATTTTGAACATTTTTATTTTGGTTTTATTATAGATAAAATTTTAAATTGAGTTGACCATGCCATAAATGGTCTGATAATATACTATGTGAAAGAAAAATATCCCACATAATAAAATATATAATTTATCAGTTTATTAAATTGTAATTAAATAATATAATTTTATATAATTAATTTAGATATATTGATTATTTATAATTAATTTAAAAAAATTAAAGACATATCTATTCAAAATATATTTTTTAATAAAAAAAATTTAATAGTTTAAAAATGATCATCTCTTACTTTATAAAGGACATTCAGTACCACCATTTTAAAATATATAAGATTTATAAAAATCTCTAAATTTTGAAAATGAAAAAGAGAGATAAGCCAACTCCCAATTTTTTGAGATAAGAATAATTTTGACACAATTTTAATTTTACATATTATTATTAGCAAAGAAGATCCACTATTTTCAAATAATTATTTTGATTTATTTAGAAGAATTTAAATTTGATATAAGAATATATATGATAATCTGATTTTTTTAATAAGTCACAGAAAAAAAAATTAAATTGATTGATACCATTAAAATAAGTTAAAATCAATAGCAAATAATAAAATCTAGGATATCATCAAATTATTTAAAAGCTACATAATTGTTGATAGTAAATAGTATTTAAGATCAAATATGATTTAAATTATAATATCAAATAATATAATGTTAGACTTGTGGCCAAATTATTAATTATAAAGAGACATTATCTCTGATTTTAAAGAGCGACTCTTTGAGAATCATAACGGTATTTGTAACATATTTTGATTTGGAGTTATATTAATTGATGCGTCATGGATCCGAGTTCTATTCTTTGAGTCCAGTCACCACCGTGTACACCTGAGATCCTATATACCATAACAAATGATGAGGAATCAGAGAAAAACGACAGGACTCGTTCTCCGATTTATTCTCCGATATTCTAGTAATTTACCTTCCAAGAACAATAAGGTTAAAAACATATGAGGCTAAAATAAATGCAGGGAGAGAGATTTGGGAGTTAGAATCGGATGTGCACTCGTAGAGAGTGGCTTTGGTCATGGAGTGCTCATAGAAAGCAGCCTCTTTAAGTATTGAGTTCATTGGGAACTAGTAGCAGAAGAGAGGGTAGAGAGATTATATGTTTAAGAGTTGGAGAGTTTTTGCTAATTTAAGTATGTAAAAGAATTTACCTATGGAGTGAGTCTTCATGGCCTTTTATAGCCGTGGACCTTTGCCGCTTTCCTTAGGTGGTGAGGACGAAATACCGCCTTCGAAGAAAATTGTTTCCTTTCCTTGTGTGGATGCGGGTGCCATTTTGTGCTACAACGGTCAAGAAAGAGGATTCTCTTTCTTCTGCGAAAATGTCGTGCTCAATGATCGTTGAGGTTGCCGTTGTGAGTTGTGCGCTGACTTGAGTACTTTCCTTCTGGGATATGCTCTAATTCTGGGGGGATATACGTTATAGAGGGAATTGTCATCCTTAGAACTACGGAGAATTAGGATAAACAATTGTTAAGTATAAGCAAGTGAGCGTGAGCCGATTTTGTTTTGGGCCGCGTTTGTTTTGGGTCATATTCGGCTTGCTTGGGATGCTACTCCGGTCAACGGCAGCATTGACCATCCCATGGATAAATGTGTCACTTACCCTTTTGGGCCGGCTTACTACAGCCGTTCCCATTATTAATGAATATAAAAACTATTTTTCTAAATGATAACTTAGATAATAAAATTTATATGAAATAATTTAAAAGATTCATAGTTAAAGAACAAGAGAACTTAATTTGTAAATAAAGAAAACCAGTATTTGTATTTAAATAAGTTTTATGATAATGATATCTTAAATTTTATAATACTATTTTATCATTTGATTTTACAGAAAATATTATTAATCAATGCATATATTTAAAGGTAAGTATGAGTGAGTTTATATTTTTGATTTTATATATTGATAATATATAGCTTATAAGCTAAGATTTTCAATTATTATATGAAATTAAGAGCGATTCTTTAAAAATTTTGATATAAAAGTTATGGGTAACGTAACTTATATAATATAAATAAAACTATTCTGAAATTGATTATATGGATTATTAGGATTGTTTTAGAAAAAATATATCAAGAAAGTTTTAAAAAAAATTGAGATGAGAAATTATATAAGTAATATTATACCAATCCATAAATGTCATAAATTTAGTTTGATACAATATTTAGAAAATAAATAGAAATGAAATCAAATAAAGAACATTTTTTATGCGTTTTGCTATAAGAGGTTTGATATTTGACATATCTGCACCAAATTGAATATAAGTTTTTTAATTGGTATGTTTGAAAGTTACACAAATAACATTGGTATAGATCATTGAAATGTTGTAAAAAAAATAATAAGATACTTGTAATGGACTAAAAATTACATACATGAAATTAAATTATTTAGAGGTGGTAAGGTGTTTAGATTCAAACTATTTTGAATATATAGTCACTAAAAAATTCACATTTGGATAAATTTTTTTCTGAATGGAGGAATAATTATATGAAAAAAGTGTGAAACAATATGTGATTATTATATTTATGATAGCAGCAGAGTTTGTAATATACTTTGAAGCAATTGTACATATACTATAGTTATAAAATTTTATTTTTAAAATTAAAATTGTCAATAGTATAGTTAGGTTGCTGAAATTTTATTGTGATAATTTGACAATAATTTTCTTTTAAAAGAATGATAATTATTTAATGGATGTTAATTATATAAAAATTAAATATCTTATCGTTAAAAGTAAAATTTATAAATAAAAAGGTGTCAATAAAATATATTAATACGATGCATCATCGAATCTGAATTATAGTATGGATTAGGAAGCTAAAAAACTATTCGTTGGGTCTAAAGTTTGTTCGATCTTCGTATGCTCTTAATTTGAATATTATGCAACACAATATAGTACGATCAAAAAATTTGTGGGATTTACTCCTCGATTTATCATATGACGCTCATGTCAATATCTTCATTTGAGGAAAATAATGAGAGTATGCAAGTATAAACGCTTGTAAAAATAGTTATTGTTTGGCGTTTGGGTTTTTCTGAAAGATTCATAGTGAGAGAGTGTGTATACTTTTAACGTTTTAGAATTTACCTATAGTTTTGTTAATCTTTTCTTTTCTGAGCATTGTCCATTTTTTTTGTTGGAAAGGAGAAATTTTTATAAAAGTTAGAGGGTGGTTGATTTTTTCTGTCAAACGTTTAAAAAATTGTCCGATGAATAAAATACCATTTAACTGGTGGTTCCAACTGACGCCCGAGATTGTTTAATCCATATAAGAGAGGAAAACCATTTCGACTGTTGTCGTTGATTCCGTCCTTCTTTAAGAAGCAAACTGAATAGATAGGGCCGACGAGCATGTCCACTGATTTGGGTCGACTGGGCCAACTAAGCCTTCATATTTTATTAGCTGAATCCTTGGACAGACTCTTCCCCTTGGGCCATAGTAACAATACCCATCAATACTAAACTTATAATTATAAATTTATTAACTGATGATTTACCAATAAAGATATTTATGGATCATGTTGATAATATACATCTTTATTATTACCTATAATATAACTATGAATTATATTATTATTATTGACATTCAAAATATTGCTAATATATTTCAGGTACCTTTTATTTTTTTCACATTGTTTGAATTTAATATTTTAAAATAATAATGACAGGAATAGTTTCTTATTAAGATATTATTGTTGGACCGTATAGGTATTACTCATATAAGACTCTAGCCATGTAATTCTCAAGTGTGGTGGGACATTAAAGAAATTACGTCACATAATAATATGGAACCACCATAACTCACATTTGTCAGTTACTTGATTATAGTATTATTTTATAAAACTATTAAATGATTGTAATATTGTGTAATTAAATTTTATTTTAATCATATTAATAAATTTATTATCATATATGTTAAATGAAATAATATTAGAAAAATATCTCACATGATAGTATGCATATAATTTATTAATTTATTAAATTTTGATTAGGTGATATAATTTTATATTGATTATTTATAATTAATTAAAGAAAAACTTTTTAAGTGACATATCTGTTTAAAATACATCTTTTGATAGAACTAATAAATATTTTAATAATTTGAGATTGGTCATCTCTTACTTTATAAAATGATATCCATAACCATTATTTTGATATGTAAAAAATTTATAAAATTCTATACAAATCCAAATAAAAGAGAAAAAAAAGAGAAATTATCTATGATTTATCGTACAAATAATTTCAGTGTGATTTGATTTTATATATTATTATCAATAAATTAAAGTTTAACATTTATTGATCCAAGTATGTAAATTTATTTTTATATATAATTAATTAAATAATAATACAATAATAAAGATTATAAGAATTAATGTTTTTATCTTATTAAAAAATTTTATAAAATGTACTGCTAAGAGAACTTAAAATTGTGTAAAAAATATAAAGAATATTGATTTGTAAATTATCAAAATATAAAAAAAGTAGACAAATATAATTAGTGAAAAGTATAAAGTTGATAAAAATTCTAAGATCTCTTTGACACAAAAATTCAAAAAATTAATCTAAAAAATGATATAAAAGTCAATTATATATATATATTTTTAGAGATTATTATTATTATTATTATTATTATTATTTATTATAAAAAGAAGCACATAAGATCACTCCAATACTTTCTTGGTCAAAGGCCATTCAGGCACAGAACTTATAATCTACAATACTCGACCCAGTGCCCCTCTTATGATTATTTTATTCATAGAATAGAATATGTATTTATTCATTATTTATATAATCTCATTTATTTAAAATATTTTTGATTCGATCGTTAGATGGTATCCCATAAATATCATATTTGACGCATTATCAGATTCAAGTTATTATACGAATTATAGAGCTAAAAAGGGACAACGCTCAACAAAAAAAAAGCTAACAATAGACAGTCTTAATATACTTCAAGCACGTAGACTCTCTCTCATTAAGATATTTTCTAATAAGGGTAAATTATAAAAATAATTTTTATAAGCATTTACACTTAAATTATCTCATTTATTTTATCAAAGAAAAATTACTAACTTGAGTATCAGAATACGTATTGAAAAGTGAGTCTCACAAATTATTTGACCATATATTTCTTATGTTGTACATGATCCAGATTAGAAATGTATGAATATTGGACCCGTGTCAGACCATTGAACAATTCTTGATTTTCTAATTCTATAATAATTCAGATCCGAGAACGTATTAATATTTATATGACATTTGTGATCCGTAGAGTTTGTTAATTTGGTGATTGCTTCTTAGTTTTTCGGTCCGAATTTATTTTTAAAATATGCATTATATTTTAATTATTGAAATTTTATTTATCCATTTAGAAATAAGAGAATTAAAATTTTATTATTCATTTAAAAATTGTCTATTTCTACGTACCCCACGCACGCCCACTGTAACCCATTGCAGCTCGCTCCTTATATTTGAAGCCCATTTTATTTATTTAAATCTCAATAGAAAGTTGCACACAGTGGTCTGAATAAATGACCTTTTACCCAAAATTTTGACAGAGCTAGGTTAACTGATTTGGCGAGAAGACGCAAATTTTCGAAGACGAGGAAGGGGCAACAGGTTCACCGAGCTGTTCGCGATTCGTACAGGAAGCTAGATAGAAGCGAAGGAGAAAGCGAGAGGGATGGGAAATCCGAAACAGAAGTGGACGTCGGAGGAAGAAGAAGCGCTACGTGCCGGCATCGCTAAATATGGCCCTGGCAAGTGGAAATTCATCCAGAGAGATCCCGAATTTAATCAATTCCTCCATTCTCGATCTAACATCGATCTCAAGGTGTTCTACAATCTTATTCCTACTCTCTCTCTTTTTTTCTCTCTGTCTCAAGATTCACCACCAATTTCTGTCGTTGTTTCCTTCGTGAATGTTTCTTTTTTCTCATCCCAATAAGGTATCGTTTTGGAATTTATTGTTAACATGCCATATATACAGTGGTTAATGGAGTTTTGTTTGTGGTTATTAGCCGTACCACTCTCTATGGAATAGAAAATTTGCTTGTAGTCATGAACTATGCGAGTGTTCACTATAATTGGCACTTTCAACGAGTGTTATGTTGTTGGCGCAAGTGTAGCCTTAGCAGCCTCTTTCCCTCTCTTATTGCCCGGGGAGGGTGACGGTGTTCCTATCTCGTGGATTACTTACTTCTCCAAAAACAAATACTACAGAAGAGAACCAGAGTATAACAAGAGGGTAACAAGGAAGATAATAATCTTTCCTCAATTTCACACCTGTGGCAAATAAACTCTAGCACTCACAGGGTCTCATTTTTGGGCTGCAAATAATAACTCATCAATGAAGCTGACGCCTGACTTTGGAATTCCCTTCAGCATACAGTCATGGAAAGTTGCTGCGAGTAGCACAAAAGGAAACCCTGGTGTAACGGGAGAGTAATAAGGAAATAAACTGATCCTTTAGCCTCACATACTTCTCGTAATGCAATCTCAATCATTGAGGGGTTAGCACCATTTCAAGGCTTCATCATTTTTGCCACTGACGAGGCCACACAATTTTGAAATATGGACATTTTCCATCTATAATATCATCGGGTGCAAATACAAGCTTGCATATATGACTGACAACTTATCCATAAATAAAACTCTCATCCTAGCTGCATTTCTATCTTACATTTTAGCTTGCCAATTACAGTTGGATATATCCAAATTAGTCTTTGCAGGGGATGATGCTGAACCAAGGCTCCATGCTTTGATTTTTTTCCCTTATTCTTATTCATTTTTCTTAATACTGGCTAAGGATAATTTCCCAACAATCTCCATTGTGATAGCAAAAATTAAGGACTTCTATGTGGAATGGGTCGCTTTGGCTGTGAGTCACTGTGCAACATCTACACCAAGCCGATACCACGTGCCTGGCATCATGCTAAATCAAAATAATGATTCATTGGTCTGCCACCATTAGATCACATGTACATTATTGAACTCTCATGTTCCTCACTATCACTCTTTTTTCAGGCACTCGAGGGTTTGACCATCTCCAAGTTTTCCTTACCATACCCACTGCCAGATTTCCATGAAATGACATTGAGAACAGATATGAGAACCAGTGCCATTCCTATCATAAATTCTTTGAGTTAGTCTTCTCCATCACAAAACTTCTATGCCCCTGTGCTTTCCATGCCTCAATTACCCTGGCATGTGAATAGAGCTTCCCTATCACACAAACACATCAAGCGAACCAGCCACTTAGCACAAGGTGATTGAATATGCATGATGAATTGTGTGCAAGCACCATAAGAATTATCTCATACCTACTTATGAACCGCACTGTTCATCACCAGGTTTCTTTTCCTTAAGCCCAAGATCCATAATTTCTTCACCAACATTTCCTTGAACACTCTTAAACATTTTGATCACAAACCATTAGCTAATTTTTGGATATTTGCGTTGACAAATTTCCATTCATGACAACTACTTATGAACAAGAAGTTTTAGATGGCAAGGAATCAGAATTAAGAAAAATAATGAAAAAGGAGAACTAGAAGAAATATGTCCCAGAAATTTGTATCAACATTCATGCCCCACAAAATGTCCAATTTGGCTGCATCTATGTCTACTTGTAGAGTCGAAATTAAGAATGTGTTTTGGACAAAGGCCGAGGTTGGAGACTTTACTAAGAAAGCATGAGGCTTGTATAAGTTGTAGCTTTTCTCATTAGTTATAGTGGCTGTTGATAAATAAGGCCAGATGTGTAAATAAGTCAATCTTGTCTCCATTTGTCCAACTTACTAGTGCAAAAGGTCCATTCAGTGCCAGGCTTTGTAAGAAGAAAATTTTGCAACTTGAGGAGTAAGTCTTATTTAAAGGAGCTGTATGCAGGGGAGAAATTTCGTGGCTCCGGAAGATTATAGCTTTGTTGTTAATAGAGGAGAGATGGATATGAAATATCTTAATAGAATTTCTAATGCTCATTTATGTTATCCATCAAATGCCGATGGGTTGTTTATGGCGATGGAGTGATTATGGAATGATTTGTTCGTGATTCTTACAGAAAGATGTTTACTGCATGGGGGTCATGGAGGCTGAAGATTGAAAATTTTGCTGTTCTTTTGCTTGGATTAAGGTGATTGGGAATTTCAGGGAAAAACCATTTCGTTAGAGGATACACTAGCAGGACAGAATTCTGGAATCAGGAGCAGCACTAGTTCTGGGGGGTTTTTAATTCACTTTCAAAGTATTTGCCAAGTTCTGGGAAAAAAAGATGGTGTTAATTTTTTTGGCTGATTTTACAGTTGAGATTAGTGTGTCATCTTTTAAAATATTGCTTTTACTGCTTTCATTCCAAACTTAATGAAAATGATACTTGGGAGTTAGTATGGTTGGGGTGCGGTGCAGTCTTGTCCAAAGGTCTTGCAAGAAGATTGAGGAAGGTGATGAGGGAGATCTTTTCAGATATCAAAATTCTTTAATTAAGCTGTAGTGGATTTTAGATGCGACATTCATTGCAAATGGTTTTATATGCACGAGTTAATGTTGGAAAACTTGGTTAGTTTGCAAAGATGACATCCAGAGACACATAACCATTTGGATTTGTATTTTCTGATTTAGCTGATGATGAAACTGTGCTTTTTTTTGCAGAGGAATGGATCATATGGATAAAATTGTCAGCTAATTTTTTGGTGATTTTCAATGGTGAGCTTGATCTTTTTCTATCTTCTGGTGGGCTTTGCCAAGAGGTTCTTCTGTCTCTGCTCCTATTCATTTTGGTCATTGAAATGCTGCTGAAGAATTTTTTTTTTTGAAAGCCATTCAAGGAAGCTACATAAGGGGTTTTGTGGTGGAATTTGTTAGTGATTTTGCATATCTAAACTTTTGTTTGTGGATGATGCCATTGTTTTTTTAAATTAAATGTGAGAGACTTGATTTATTTGAGACATAAGTTTAATAGCATTTGGTTCAAGATGGGTTTAAAAGAAAATTAAAGTTTGAGTTTTCAGTTGTGGGTGAAAGGTGTGATGATGATGCTAATAAGGATTTTTTAAAGAGCTTGTATATGGATCTACCTTTGGGGGCAAAGTGAAAAGACAAATGGATGGTCTTCTGTGACAGGGAACATGGATAGAGGGTTGCATTATGGAAAAAAATCCATGCCTTTCAAAGGGAAGTATGATTAGTCTATAAAGAGTACTTTATCTCTTCCTACCTAATTTTTTTCTCTATTTCATTTACAAAAGAAACTGTGGCAGCAACATGAGTGTAGTGTAAGGAGCTTTCTTATGTGATGGAATGTGGTGGTTCTTTCAAATTGTATTTAATTTGGTGGTATATTTGCACATGGAAAAACGTGTTTTATTGATCTAAAGTTTTATGTAGTTTGAAATGGCTTTCAGGATGAAATGTTTATGGAACTTATAATTTGAAAAGGACATGTTATTGGGCAGGGTTATAGAGGGGATTTGCGGTGTGCTAGCATTTCTTGTGCTAAAAAGGCAAAATTATCAGTTTCATTCTTACATTTTTTGAGTGGAGTCAACTTTATTCTCACATTTAATTTGAGTCAATTTTTGCAATTAAATTTTTTCTTATCAAATTAGCAATTTCTGAAAAATGATGATTTGGTATGCCAATTCCTAAGAATAAGTTATATCAACTAAATTTGACATCAATTTTGACTAATTTGATGCCAGATTATATCCAATTTGATGAGGAAAATGTTGATTAGTAAAATTGACTGCTACAGCATAAAATTTTATCAGAGTAAAGTGAGAAGAAAATTGGCACAGTTCTGAAAGTTGGGAATGTTTTTAACCAATTTTCTCGTCAGAGAAGGCTCATGGGGTCTCTGGGAATCCATCAGAGTGTTGGTCTTTTTTCAGCCCGTATGGGTTATAGAATTGATGATAAATGATGGAAGCTGCTGCTTCCTAGGATTTTTATGTGTGGCAGATGAGCTAGGTGCTGGTTTGTTCAATTATGTTTGCAGTCAATGGGAATGAAGTTATTTTGTGTTTTGTGCCTTGAGCATGGCAAAACTAAGGAATGGGTTAGTTATTTCAATTTTTGAACTCGTTATTGAAGCTTTAGAATGCAAGTCTGGACCTGCAGATAGAGGATGGTGAGGGAAAGAGATCATGCCAGGCAGGGAATTTTTCTGTGTCTATATTGCTCTATTGAAAAAGTTGTTTAAAAATTTTTCTTGGAAGTTGATTTGAGTATCAAATGATCAACCTAGAGTTTTCATTTTTGATATTATGACAACTGTAGAAAGAAATTGGGTTCTGATAATTTATAAGAGGTTTCATGTGCCTAATTACTGCTCTGTGTAAATCAGGTGCTGATTCAGTGAACTGTCTTTTCCTACAATATTCTATTGCTGCAATTCCTTGGGTTCCAATCAGCATGTTGGGCATTTATTGAGTTCAGGGGGACCACATTTTGGAGGGGAGCCTTTGGCTTGGGATGAATCAGGCCATGGATAAATTAGACAAATTTATGGATCACGGTCCTTTGGCTGTTCCATAGTATATTTGGATGAATTGATAAGATATTTTCTTTTATGAACTGTTTTCATTTCTTTTTTCTTCTTAAATTTGGGTGGTTCCATATCTTACATTAAGGGGAGAATCAATATTTCCTTCTTCCCAGTTTGTTTTGGTAAGTTTTAGTAAATTGATTATATTATCATGCATAGAATCTTCTCATAGATAGATTGGATATGGGTGGTGTGCCCTATGTCTCACGATGATATTTTTGGCCAGTTACCTGTGCAGCACTTGCTTAGCGCTTCTCGTGTGATGTAGACAAGTTAGCTTTTCCCAATATTCTCAGCCCAATATATGCAGAGGCATGTGACTTTTGGAGGAAATACTCTTTCCATAGAAGCTGAATACAATAGCTTGGAATACCTCTTTGACACTCACTCCCACAAGCGCCCCCAGAAGCTACCCCTCAAGCTTTTTAAGACTATCCACTCCATTGGTTATACACTACTCATTAACTTCATCTCACTTGACTTTGCTTGAATTGCCTGCCCTTTATTGAGCTTATTCAGCTTCTTTAGCTTGTTCCAAGCGAGAAGATCTCATCCCTTTATATAGGAATGCCACCTCCTCGACTAACGGCTAGGATCATCTTTTCATCCTATATTATGGATGGCTAAGATTTACCTTCTAGAGTATTATTCTTCATAAATATTCCCCTTTAAAATACTCGAGAATCTTTCACATCTTTCATACTCAAGAATCTTCTAAGAGTAGGTATATATCTCCCCATTTTTTATAATTTTCTAGGTTACTCTATTCTTTTTAATGATTTTCTAGATAATTATCTGCCCTACATCTGCATTTTTGTACATATAAGTTGTGGATGTGAGCGTCTTCTGTTTGTGTGTCACGCCTATGTGGTGTATAACCTCTATATATCTTGGCCATCCGTGACACCTATCATAAAATAATAAATTCCCTTCTTTCTTACTAATAAAAAATAAATATTCAAGTGAGCAGGATAACGAGGTGTGAGTCTCATGGTAGTTTGCATCCACAGGACAAATGGCGTAACATGAGTGCTGCTGCTGGCCAAGGCTCAAGAGACAAGTTGAGACCACCTAAAGCAAAAACTAACCAGGATGCTCTCGGTGCACCGATGTTCAATGCACAGACTTCTGCTTGTGCTCTTCCAATTGCTCATGATTTACCCGCAGATCAACTTAAAGATAATCCTTCAAAGGAGTTACCTGATGCTAAAAATGGTCCAAGGTATCTGATTTCTGTCTCTATTTGACTTCATTATTTATTTTTATTTTTATTTTTTTGTTATGGGTTTTTTGGAAAATTTTGGTTAATGATTCAATTTGTACGTGATACTTCTGTGAAGTGATTGAAAGTTGTCAGAATGCTTAAAGTTCATGAACAGTTGGTTAGATAGGAATTCTCTTTTTGAAATGAAACCTGTGTTAAGCATATGAAAAAAACACTGGAGAAATTTTGCTTAGCTGATAATTGTAAGGTGATCTTGCTAACTTTTGCAACGTGGAACCCTATATTAACCCTGCTACTTTTGATTCCATGGTAATTGATGAGATGGAAAAGTAATTACTTGAAGCTTTAGAGGTTTTGGTGAGGAAAAGGAAAGAATTGTCATTTGTCGTCAAACCCAAATATGGGGTAGAGGATGGGGACTGTTGCACTGAATTGGTGAATTCGGGTTATGATGCAGTGTGAAAGTCAATGATGGTATTTCACTGTTTTTTCGTGTTTGAATTTAAGATGGTAATTGTAGTGTTATTTGCATGGCAATTGGAGTGGCTTGATTCCTTTAACTTAATGGCTTCAAGACCCGAGACATTGGGAGATTTTGCGGCAAACCAATGTGGATCAACTGACATGGATCAAACTGACCACAAGGAAATCTCAAGAATAAATATCTGTCATAAATAAAATATAAATGTTCTAATGTTATCATAAAATCCATCATCTTAATCACTAGATAAATGAAATAATAATGTCAGATACATTAAAACTATAAGGTATGTTGTTCCAAATTAAGTATCCTACTACTTTCTCGAAAATAAAACCTTGCCATGCTCAATATAAAATAACAGTTAGACTTTGTGATCTTTTATCTATATGCCCTGCAACAAATGCTTGATTTTGGCTATCTCTACTGTTTTGTACTAATTTGAAATCAAGAAAATGTAAGGGTGAGTTGAAAGCTCAGTAAGTGGCATAATCAAGAATGCAGTAAACAATAACCACCTCGGATGACAATATCAATGGAAAGCAAAGCGATACAAATACATGATAACTAACTACCACTATTTAAGACTTCACGCTACATTGTAATCACAATCCAAGGACAATACAAGTACTAGCTCTCAAGGGTTACCACCGAACCCATAAGGTTATGAGTACAATTTGGATTTCATTGAATTCAAATATCAATAAGAGGTTAGGTTCCACCGAACCTATCGCAATGGTGGTCACTACTACTAGAGATATCTCAAGAATTTCTTCGAATCTTATTTGGTCATTGTGAACCAAAGATTACTCGCTCACTACCAATGACTGTATAACAATCCCAAGGTAGACGATACTCTAAAGTTTGACTGCGACCAATGGTGGTCACTACTTGTCACATGTAGGTGAGACTATAACATCACATGATTATATTCTCAATATGATCATGTTTGTATCCTTGAGGTCTTGTTGGGTCCTCGTTTTATAACTACCACTATTTAAGACTTCACGCTACATTGTAATCACAATCCAAGGGCAATACAAGTACTACCTCTCAAGGGTTACCACCGAACCCGTAAGGTTATGAGTACAATTTGGATTTCACTGAATTCAAATATCAATAAGAGGTTAGGTTCCATCGAACCTATCGCAATGGTGGTCACTACTACTAGAGATATCTCAAGAATTTCTTCGAATCTTATTACTCGCTCACTACCAATGACTGTATAACAATCCCAAGGTAGATGATACTCTAAAGTTTGACTGCGACCAACTCATAGTCCACTGGTACTTGTCACATGTAGGTGTGTACTATGACATCACATGATTATATTCTCAATATGATCATGTTTGTATCCTTGAGGTCTTGTTGGGTCCTCGTTTTATACAAATAGGATAACTATATTCAATCTACACAATCATTTTCTTGATATGTTCATGTTCATATCCCCGATGTCCCGACGGATATTCGTTCTACACAAATAGGGTAACTATGCTTAGCATATCAATTCCAACTTACCTTGTTATGACGTCCCTTGACATCTTAACCCGTTTTGTTTACAAGACTAAAAATATCCTTCCAAGACTTACCTCAATCCACCAGGATATGGATTAGATGTTAGAAAACTGTAGGCTCCATTACAGGTCTATAGGTTTCATACTCTTGGATACCATAATATTTTCGTACAATTTTCTCTATCTAATCATAGAGTAAACAATGAAGTAGAACAGCGAAGAATATAAACATTCAATAAATTGAAGGGAAAGCTAACCATGGATGTCCATACTAGATTACCTCATCACTTCCATATACAACCAATTTCTACTCTATCAAAACCGACTTAAGGTGATCTAACCCTGATTATTCTTAAACACCTCTAAAATGCATTTACATTAAATAAAATGTATAATTCTCCTACACTTGGCCTACCACTCGGCCGACTTAGGGAAAATGCCCCTACTCATACGATCTCTTATATTATAAACCTAGATCATCAAAATCTCTAGGATAACCTGTCTCATCATCCTATAACAATACGAGCTAAACCTCTTAATAATGGTTCATAAGGCCCACGGTCAATCCTCTAGAATTCTATTACAAGGGGAATGTCATTCCTCTACACCTAGTCTACCAATTAGTAGGTAGATTGTAGCTTTACCAAACTCTATCAAACAAATTATGTACAAGTGTGTAGAGGTCATACTTAGTCCCCATTCCAATCAGCTGATTCACGCATCTATGAAAGATCTAACCAATTTGATGTATAAAATTCACAATTGGTCTTTGCTTCATATTCTAGATGTTCACAGTCATCTAGATTAACCATGCTCCAAAAGTATCTATTTAAATATATTGTTAAATTACCATTTTATCTCTACATGTCCCTAAGGTCCTGGCCACAAGGAAATTTTTGGTCCATTCTCCAGTATCTACCAACATAAGGTGCTCAAATCATTAGAGTGCATATAAATCTTTAACATACTACATTATTAGCATGCAAACTATCATATTAACTCATCAAATTTCATGTCCATGCGACGGCCAACAAGGAAATTCCACACTTTAGAGAGCTACTCAAATATTATATTTCAGATATTAGTAGACATGGAGCTCTATAACATATTAAAACATAAGCGTGTAAAGTACTCTTAAACATTTTGAATGGTTATTTTAAGTGATATTTTTGTTCCTCTTTCTTTGTCCATTTATATTTATTAGTCTACACATCATAAGACTTATGGATTTATAACCTATGAATAGATTGGCATGCGAAGTACACATATGACACAGAAAGGCATCCAAAGCCACGGGCCAGAAGGAGAGTTACCAAACTCTTTAACATGATTACATATAACATTTTGTGTCTCACTTTTCATACCTTAAATATATATATCAATCCACTTGAGTTTAGTTACATTCAGTTAACAAGAAGCCAGCCAAATCATGACATAAATATCAACATGAAGAAAAGTTCTCAAATCGTACTAGAAGGTATAAAAATTAAAACTTTAACATTGTATGAGAATTGAGTCACAAAAATATTATTTTGTTCAATCGGATGACTTTTCTCAAGAGGTTTGAATTAAGGGTTTTAAAATGGATGCAAGACATCTCATTTAACATATTAGAGCTGACTTTAATCGGTGGAAACATATCCAATTAGAAGAAATAAAAACTTGCCTCAATTGCCTTGATTTTTCTTTTTCAAATGATCAAAGCAAGTATGAACAGCCTTCAAGATCTTCATGAGCATGACCTCTCCTTCACTTTTTACATATGGATTTGGACTTCTTGTTCTCCAAGAGTGGCACAGCACAAAGGAAAGTTGGATGACCAAAGGTTTCAAGGTTCAAACCCTAAGTTCAAATTCCTCTAACCGCTCAAGGGAAAGGGGCAGCCAAAACTCTCTTCTTTTCCTCTCAGATTTTTTTGCAAGAGTAAGGGGAAATAGGGTTTTGAAACAAGAAGGCCGGTCAAGACTCAAGCCGAAAAGGGAGGCAATTAGGGTTCTAATTCTTTTTCAAAGGAGGGGCCAGCTAAGAGGGGAATTGCAACCAATTTTGATTCTTTCTTTAGTTAAAGTAAAACAAGAAAGAGGTAGCGAGTTGACTGAATGAAGAGAGGAAGGGGGTGTGCCTCAACATTAGGGTTTATGAGGGCATTTTGGGCTTATCATTGAACAATGGTGGGGCTGACCAATCAAGCAATTTTATCTAATTTAGGATCATTAAGTTAAAATGCAGATATAATATGGAAGAAAGGCGGCTGAAAAGTCTCTTCAAGGCTGTGCCTCATGCTAAGTAGTATAAGGGCTAAGCTAGGGTTTTGGCTCCTAGGATTTTCCTAGAGTTTTTACCTTTGGTTTTTGCATTTTGGCATATTAATATAATAAATTTTTAACTTATAATCACACTAAAATATATTTAACACATTCACAATGAATTCTAATTAATAAAATCATGCATTGAAAATAACATCTATTACTATTGGAGAAATTACCAAAATATCTACTGGGCAACTCCTTGAATCTAACTAGTCCATGGTTTTCATAAAGTTAGTCTAGGCCTCCATGCAAATTTTAGCTTCAAAAAATATCACTTGTACCATTATTTTCATTATTAATTATTTCTACTGATTGGGAGTCTAGTCATTAAAAAAGAGGAACACTAGGGTTTTATAGATTTTGCTTGGGAAGGGTAAGAATATTTAGGAATAAGATCATGCCTTAGGGTCTCAGGATTTTTTTGGAGGGGGACTTTTCTTGTGTAAGTAAAATAGGCATGTTCTATAATAAAATTGGCTGACAAAGTTCTTGAATAGAGAGGCCATTGTCTCACAAATTTTGAAGCGAATAATGCCTTTGAAAATGAGTTTTTAAGGCTGCTGTTCTTGTTAGGATGAGGATCCAGCAATTGACTGTTTCTGAAGTAGAGGTTTCAAATGTATAAGAGGCTAAGAGCTATCAGTTTAAAAATGAAGAAAAGACAACAGATCATGTTCTAGGCCATTGCCCTTTGATCCTTGGTGGCTCTCCCTTTTGAAATTTTCTAGATTTACTTGGATGTCTCCTCTCTTGAACAATGATATGTTGTTGATTCGGAAAGGAAGATGAACTTCTCTCCTGTTCATAGATACATTAGGGACTTCGAAAGAAGGATGAATAATGAGTTTTTGGTGAGTTATGATTCCTTTATGTGGTCATCCATTTAGAAGAAGTACCTTTGAAATTTTGAAGCAAATGGAGTTGCCACAATCATTGAAGCATCGACATTTAAGACCTTGTATATTCTAATCTTTTCCTATTTACCTTTGTTACGGATAAGTTATATGAGATGTTCAAGATGAGGCTTTTTGGTGTATGTCATTGTTGATCATTATTGTTTTAGTAGATGAAAATCAAGAAGGTATAGAAATAAAATTAGCATGTTGAATTGAGACACTAGAATCTTAAGGGCTTAAGATTAGTAGAAGCAAAAAAATAAAATAAAATTAAATTAAAGTATAATTTTAGTAATTCTAGACTGAATAATGAATAAATCAAAATAAATGATCATGATAATTCTAAAAATAATAGATTTTGTTATCTGGGATCTATAATTCAAGAAATTAGAGATATAAATAATGACGTAGCACTTATGTTGATATAGGGTAATTAAAATGGAGAATTTCATTGAGTATGTTTTGTGATAGAAATATACCTCTAAAAATAAAAGGAAAATTTTATGATTGATATTCAAATATTTCATCTTAGAAGATATTGATTTGACCCACAAGCAGTACAATCACCCAATAGCATGCTGCTGCTAGAAGCAGAACCTCATATTTCTTCTAGGCAATCTCTAGTTTAGCTTTGTGAGGGTAATGTCAATCTTACAATGAGTATTGAGTTTTTCAGTGTTTGTGAAAAATTGTTTGATCCTGTTTTAAGTTTCTCAAATTTTTGGACTTACTCTTATGTTTTCTGTTGCATCTGTTTGGAGTGGCTTTGGGAAAGTTGACTGTTTGTTGTTGTTTACGGTTGGATGTAATAGGAAAATGTGGGCCTCACCACCTCAAAAAATTTTCCAAACATCAATTTATTTTGTTTTGCTTACAAACTGCCAGCCACAACTAGGTGGCATTCGGGGTGATCATTTGTTTGTCCCCCCTCTCATTCTGTATCGGATTCCATTTCAATATCATAAGCAAACAATAAACTATCCTACTTGGACAAGGATGGGATAAAAGGACTTTGAGAAAATACATCAAATGAGAAGTGTAATAGACTCATTGCATAAAGAAAAGCTCTAAAGACATAGGGGCAGTACCAAAAGATAAGATAAAGCTGATCAGCACTGCAACAGAAAACGAAACTATTTGAAATGGTTATTCCTCTTTTTCTGAATTAAAAAATGAGTTACTCTTTTCCTTTTTCTTTCTCTGTGAGCTAAGTTTTGCTGAAACTATTGCCAATTAGAAGCGGAGCCTAACTATGATTTGGGTGGAAGGGGTGCAATGGTCAGCAACCTAAGGATATGGACCAATTAATTTTGCAGACCATCTGTTCCAGAACCATAAATGCCATAAGCATATGAGACCCAAAAGGAACAGGAGAAGGACATTCTCGCTATCTTATGGACACTGTTTTTTCAATTATCTTACTTTCTTGCCTCTTAACTAGGTACAATGCAATGATTTTTGAAGCGCTTTTGATGAAGGAACCTAATGGATTGGACATCAGCTCAATTGTGAGCTTTATTGAGGTCTGATACTGGTGCATCAACACGTTCCCCCACTTTCCTTTTTTGGCATTTTTCACTAATCAGCGCACTTTCAGGTAATCTGGTCCTTTAATCATAGGAGACAGGTAAGCATGCCTGCTTATCTGGGGCAAAAATCCCATAATAATATTGTATTAATGAATCTTGGCCTTCTTATGGACAAGTATGCATATTACTGCTTGTATACCCCTGAACTTGTACATGCCTTTTACTTGCTTATAGCATAGCTAGTTCTATGGTGCTCTAATGCAATTATTGCTTGTAAGCTTGTAGCCGTGGCTGCGTGTGATTGCAAAACATGTTACCCTATGCTCACATCTTCAACATTCCTTTTCCCTTTCATTTAAGATGCCTTTGCTTTGAAGTATTTCTTGACAGTCAGTTTTGACCTCCTTTGTTTGCTATCCCTCCTATAATTACTGAAATGATATTTCATATTTTGTGTATTGCTTATCTTTATCCTCTGAATCTGGGCATTTTTTCCTGCTAGAGCTTGGCAAGATAACTAGGGCCTTTATCCTAACTCGTATCCTGTTCCTTTCATTTGCATCCAAAAGGGAAAATAAAGTGTGAAAAATCATCTTTAATCTGTTTTCAAGTCACATGTGACATCCCATTTTTTTGTGTTATTCAAATTATGTTATATGTGAAAGACATTGTGCATTAATTTGGGTTCCTGCCTCATTTTCTGGACATTTTATGGTTAACCTGTCCTGGTCGTGCCATCACATCCCTAGCTAGGGATGTAGTGTATATAGTTATATGTCCATGATACTTATCCCTGGCAGCACTTGCTCTTCTCCTTTCTAATGCCTACCAGAGTACTTCCCTGGGTAGCCAGCATAGGCTTTTTAAGTTTTTAAAATCTTATTTAAATTCTCTCCTTCCTAAACTTGCATGTTTGTCGCCTTTACAAGCATGGCCTCTTTCTTCTTGATATTAAAACTGAGCTGATTTTTATCATGGTTCCTGGTCTCCATATTTGTTTTATTACACTTTCTTAGGGCTTGATTATATGACTTCTAATCTTAAAGTTGAGATAGATTGAACAGAATGTTGGAGTAGTAATATTTTTAATTGTAATGGAAGGATTATCTTTTAAGAGTAGCTTTCGGTAATTTTTTGGCTTCATTTTTCTAGCAGTTTTTGGTTCTTCAGATCTTGATCAGAAGGTTTTGTGCAATATATGTGACTTCCATTTGAAACATCAATACCCTATAACTATACAAGTAAGATGGTATTACTCCGATTCATGGAATAAAATATTGGCAGATATTTATCTATATCGGGAGGCATCAAAATTGATATTTTCCAATACTGAAAAAAATATGGTAACATGTTTGCCTTTGGAAGCTTTAACCTATACGTTGTAAATATACCTAAATCTCTTAAAATGTCTAAATTCACAAGTTTTATAATATTTATAAACATGCACCAGTCAAAAGTTTTGGAATCCAATGACCTATATGGATATCAAGATTAATTATGATAAAATGGAATAAAACTATTCAAATAGATAAATAGATTCCCAACCTCAAAAAAAGCAAATAATATTGGCATATTGCTTGCCTATAGGAAAAACGAACATATATGTAACAAAATGATAGTTCTTGTATCTCCAGCACTTGTGTCAAGAGATTTTTTCTTTATCTTTTCTGTTTATAGGTCAGGCCCGTGGGTATTGCCTTAGAATCTGAAAACAGAGAAAATATTATCAAATTTAGAGTTTAGAAGATTGTATCTGATTGCTCCATTTCTCGTGCATGCCCCCTTCCCCCACCAAAAAAAAGGGTAATGTTGATTTTTTTTTTTCTCTTGCTCCATGCAGCAAAGAATTGAGGTACCCCAAAATTTTAGGAAGATGTTGGGTTCAAGGTTGAGAAGGCTTGTTGCACAAGAAAAGCTTGATAAGGTAATAATTCTTTGCAATATTTGGAATATATACTTTGATTTCAGTAACACGACTGAACATTGCTTTTCTATTGTTATCAATACAGTTGTTGCATATATGTTTTGATAATCTGACTTGATATTCTTTTACAGTGTAATTTTGAAACCATCTAGCCCATGCTAGATCGATCAATTATGATATTTAATTTGAAATGACTACAGGGTTACAGTGGTAAAATTTGCTTATGTGGATCAATCATATTGTTCCAGATAATTTGCAAAAGTCATTAATATATCCATCTCTATGTTTTTATCAACACCAGATGTTTCTTGTCACAATTATGAAGTATTTATGCCTTGCTGAATTGCTGATAGCTGTAGGCCTAATGGCCAAGACACTTACATGGTGAGGTTTGGGAAAGCTAGATGAAAGCAGCCTCTTCATCACATTGTGGAGAGGTGGAGAGTCCTGTCCTATGACTTGATATTGTGCCATCCATGTTGTAATGGAGCAACTTTATTGTTGTTCTTATAATGATCCATATTTTAATGGAACCATAGCCGTTGTTTTGAAAGAATTGGTGCCATAGAATAACTGTAAAATTGTCACTTTGTGACCTAGTGATCACGGGTTTAAATAGTGAAAATAGCCTCTTGAGTAATACAAGGTAAAACAACGTACAATTAACCCAAAAGTAGTCCGATCCTTCCCCCAGCCTAACGCATAGTGAATTTTCTTGCACTGGGCTTCCCTTATAGCCATTGTTTTCAATTTTGTGGGTTTTGCATCAAGTGTTTTAGATTTGCCTAAGGCTACATTACTTGTGCCAATTTCTTAACGTGAATGTAATTATATTTGCTCCTGTTAAAAGTTCTGCAAATTGCTACTTGTCATCATGAATCACTGTGGCACACAAAATAAAGATTTTTATGAAAGATGGAAGATTGTGTTCATTGATATTCTTTTGGGCCTCAAATCATTTGTGCCTTGTTGACAATCACACTAATCAATAAGAAAAAATGATAGTTTTACATGGTAAGTGAGACTGCTTTGGTCAGACATCACTATGATAACAGGAGAATTACAAGGATTCTTATTCCGAAATGCTGAGATACATCTTAGTGTCTCTCTCTAGGATAATCATCTTATCCTAATATAAGTGACATGTATATTTGCATACATATCTACGTGTACATGAGTATGTATGTATGTGTGTGTGGTTCCGAATGCATTATGTAATGCACTTGTAACCCAGAACCTGTTTCCAAAACATTGAGGCCTTGCAGGCATCTGTTTCTGCCTATTTTCTATGCACCTTTCATTTCCTTGTTTTCCCTTTTGCCAGACCTTAACCCGCAGCTTGATTTTTATCAGTAAGTAAAGATAGCTTGATTTTTACTTAGTTCATATTAAGTTGAGTAGCTCTGTGTCTGATGCTGAAGTTGTATTAAAAAATGTTTTCTTCAAAATAATAATTTGATAAACTGTACCTATAAAAGATAAGACAAGTAAATAATGACTTCGAATACTAAAAATTAGGCCAAATGAAGTATCCGTGTGGAAAGATAAAATGTTTGTAATTGGAGGATAAAAGGAAGAGGTCAACCTAGGAAAATTTAAAATAAGATGATAAAAGTGATTTGAAGTTACTTATACACTTTGAGAGTTGAAAATTTTGCACTAAAATGAGTAATGGCAAAACTGAATTCGTACAGAATTTAGAGTTTTGTTGTTATTGTAATAATCATCACGAATGCCTTTGCCTGGAATTCCAGGTAGACAATCGCTACAGGATTAAGAATGACCTCCAGCCTGAGAAGAACACGACTAGTGTGAAAGATGTCCGGCCAAGACAGTCGCAGAGTGGTGCAAATCACCTGGCAACCTGTGAGACAGTTGAGGAAGCAGCGACAACTGCAGCCTATAAAATTGCTGAAGCTGAGAACAAGTCTTTCGTGGCAGCTGAAGCTGTCAAGGAAGCAGAAAGGATTGCAAGGATGGCTGAAGAATCAGATTCAGTTCTCCAGTTTGCAAAGGAGATTTTTGACAGATGTAATCCTGCAAGAACTCCCTTCATATTCTCTATTCTTTTCCCTCCTCTTTCTTTGCTATAACATATTTGGTTGGAGGAAATCAGGTAAAAATAAAGATTGCCTGGTACTCTTCTTCTCACTGGATTCTGATCATTTGGTTGTAAATGATGACCAGGGATGGAAATTACCTTAAAAGTCAGAGTAACTAACTCTGTAGAAATTGAGCCTATTATTTATAGCTAGAAAAATGAAAATACTGATTACAAGTCCCACCTTTCCCTACACAGCCCCTAACCCTTTGCCACACCCTCGGAAGTGCCAGCCCGCCTCCTGTGACCCATGACCAGCTGGTCCTGTGGTCCATGAACAGGTCCTATGCTGTCATCCTCGCATAGCACCTGTTCCTTTGTGGTAGTTTTATCTTATTCTAAGAGATAATGTTTATTCTGCCAGTGAGCAAGACAATATAAATTTCTTTTTATCTTAATCTTGGTAATATTGTTTCTTTGTAATACTTATTTCATTCTCATTTTATTGCCTTAGAGCAACCAATCAGCCAGTAAGGATAGATTTTCTTTCCTTTTCCTTCTAATAAATCGTTGTATTATCTTCTTTGACAGGTACCCGCGGAGAAGTGGTGCTTCTTGCATGAGCTGGTGGTTTGCTCTTAAGGCCTGCCGTCATATTGGTGGGCAAATGAAAACTCCATGGCGGTGGTAGATCTTCTCAAGTTCATACACTGCAAATCGCCCAGATAATTGTGCATAAAGATCATCTGGCATAGCGGCGTGATGGGAGCCAGTAAGAACTGAATTTCCCTACTTTTATCTTGTTCTAGAAGTGATAGGAGCTGTCTGCAGTTGATACAGTTTTCAAGGCTGAAATCTTAGGGTATTTACGTTTCATTGCACTCGCTCTAATTTAGTTTGGCTGGGAAAAAGGGCTATAATGATCTTATTATAATATTAGGAGATACATTTAAGACACCCTCAAATAATATGCATTCAATTTATCCATTCACCTATTTTAGCAGGCTTATGCTAGAACAAATAGATTAATGAGATACCACATCATAGGTGTCCCATAAAGGTTCATTGGGTGTTTAAAATAATCTATTTACTGATCTGAGGAGTTTAGTCAATTTCATCAAAGTTAGTTTTGATATGTTTTATGAGGTTAGAAAAAATATTTAGATATTTTTTTATTTATATATGTTTTATATCGCTGTAAATTATGTGGAGTTTTGTTTTTTAGAAGATTTGGATGAATTTAAGTCTTCCATTTAAGTGAAGTGAAGAAAAAATATATTAGTAAATATATCAGTCGTATTGGTTGTATCTGTTGATATATTAAAATATTTTCTCAGTATTCAAAAATACTAATATTACGGGCTTTTGATTTTGATATATATCCGCTGATATATTTGTTTCTTTTAAGGTTTATAGCAGGTATATATAAGAATGGATGAATTTATAGATACAACATGCACAATGATGTAAAAATAGGTGAAGAGATATTTCAAAGCACTAACCATTTTTTCATATGTAAGCCACACATTGATTCAGTCTTCTCCTATCTTTTGGGATAAAATTTCAGTTTAACTAGTGAGGAAACTTTAATATTTTATTTTTCTATACTTAATATGATGTTATTTTATATTAAACATTAACATTTTTTTTTTGTTATGATATAATGTTGTGATATTTTATAACTTATATATCTTACTCTTAGCATTTTTTATTATGAAATCAAATTTTTATTTTTTTTAAATTGCAAGTTAAAACAATTGGAAGGATTTGACCTTTTTTGAATGAGCAATTTTTTAAAATTGTGGTTAAAATGGTGAAAAGTTAAAATATGAGAAATAGTTGATAAAATATAACACACAACTAAAGGTCATAACCTGTGAATCATTTCTCTAATAATTTTTTAAACTAAGGCTTCAATTTTTTTATTTTAAATAATGAGAGGGCCATTTTATATCAGACTTTCCAAATAGGTATGGATTTCAATACAAAGTTAATGGCAATTCAATTTTCATATTTAAAGGTAAATTGGGCAATTTTTTCATAAACATATTTGAAAATTTTTAACCACTCTGTGGAAAGGTTATAATTTATAACAACGGCAATACAAGTAAGACATGTTTGATACTAATATCGTATCAAATAATATGCATGCAGAGCGAAAAGTAAATATGCAAGCTCATTTGTGTCACTTTCTTGGAACTCAAAGAGCTTGTAACTCTAAATGCAAAATTGAATCTTCTTATTGAAATAATCGATAATGTGTGATAGTATATTAATTAATTTATACTCAAAATGACATTAAACTCCTGCATCTCTAATAAAATCAAGTCATAGACAATTAAAATTCACTTGAGCATCCTTAATTATCATAACAAAAGTCATCACTGGAACAGTAGGCTTTTGATTCATGTATTTTGACAGAAATAAATGCTCTTTCACTAAGTGACCAACATGGCCACAATTGAAGCGACTTTTGAACTACTTGTAGCATGGTTTCCGTCTATGGTATTTCGCACAATGGTAGCATATCAGTTTTGAATGTTGTAGCCTTAACGGCGATAATCAAACTCTTATACATTTTCCCCTATCCTACGACTTCAACTTCAAGTGAAACCCTCTTAATTCCAAGCTTTGGCCTACACGGGTCATATTCTTCTTCTCTAAAAAAATTTGCTCCCTCTTACTTCTATTCAATAAGCAAGAGTCAATCAAATATTTCTCTACATGTACTCAAACGTAAGGGCACTAGTTTCCATTGAATGGAGTCTATAAGCCTTGAAAAAATTTCTTCATCCTCCTAGCTTCATCTACAACCATATGTCGGCCAAAATGAGCCAGTTTAATAAATTTGATGTCGTACTCTGCCATCTAACGATTTTCTATCTCAATAAGCAAATTCGTTATTCTTTCACCCACAAAATTTTCTCATTCTTCAATTTCAAAACTCTTTTTCTCATAACCTATAAATAGTCGACCTTACCATCTAACTTATAAATAATAAATTTTACTTTCTCCTCCGTCGGGCAATTAATCATCTCAAACACTTTTTTTACTTGGTGAATTCATTTCTTCATTTTGATTGGAATTTTGATCATGCAGGAATTTAGGGACTTAGTCATTGGTAAAACAATCAAAAGTCATCATACCATGTCTCAAATTCCCATGTCCTTGACTTGTCGCACACTCCTTATGTTACTGTTGGACCATACAATCTATAATGTTTATTATATTGGCCATTATAACCAAATAGTCTTCCTCACAACTAGAATTAGCATCTCGATATCCTAACATCTTAATATCTATTATGCAAAAAATATTACCATTTAGTTCATTAAATCACTTAAAAAGTTATTCTTACAATTTTCCCTAATATTATTCTCTGATATTATCTCGACATACAGTGGGTAATAAAAATAATGTTAAAAATAATACTTATCCACAATAATGACAGTCCAATGACTAAATTCAGATCAGATGCTATATATTACACCATAAATAATATAGTTAAATATAATTATAATGGTCACAAAAAGAACCAAACTATTCCTATCTAGCTTGAAACTATATTATACCTTCTCACTTTATAATTCACTATATTGAGATATATCTAACTAAAAATCCCAATATACAAATAGCAGAAAAATTATATAGGACTTATAATGGCACATTGATCCTAAGTCTAAATTGTAAAATTTAAAAATAAATCATGTTTAATACATTAGACCTAAAGCAACCAATAATACTATAAATATAAGCTTAATGAAAAGCCTTTAATAATTTTTTATCCAAATCTTATAAGAATTTATTACTTGATAATTTGGAAAGATTTTAAAAACATTTACAAATATAATTTTGATAATCAATAATATATATACATATATATATGTGCGACAAAAGAATATGTAAGTAAAATAGAAAAAAATGATAAAAAAATATCATAAATTACATGCTAATGTTCAAGTGTTTAACTTTTAATAAACTTGTTTCAAACTATGACTTTATATAAACTGTTTAATATATATGAATATTCAAAACATACTGAACGTACAAAAATATAAGAAGACTAAAAATATATAAATGTGCATATAAAAATATAAAAAACTAAATGATATATAAAATATATGCGAAAATGTATAATTATATAAAAATATGTAAGAATTTAAGAACAAAAGACCAGTGACTTGTACATTAGTTAAAATGAAATGTTAAATTTGAAGAATGAGTTGCACATATTTTTAACAGTTTCGAGCCTATACAATGCTATTTAATACTTAAATGCGGGACAATAAGAGTATTCTGTAGATGGAGTCAAATATTTATTTATTTATTACTCGTAAATGATAAATACGTTCTTCAAATATGTATAACATATTAGAACATATCCTAATATAATTTATTTACAATATAGTGATTCTTAATTTATTAAATAGAAAACTTTATATCATATATTATATATTCAAAACGTTTTCAAATTAAGAAAAAAAGTGAGATTTTTATTTTATTTTGTAAAATGGAGTTCTTATTAAATATTTATATAAAAATAATATGTAAGGTTGAATACTTAAAAATTTTATATTTTTATTTATAATATCTTAGATATAAATGTAAATCTTTAAAATATTTAAATATTCAATAAAAATAAGTAAAATTTCTAAATATAATAAAAATTAATAAATTTTAAAATATTTAATAAAACAAACATATATGTAATAATATTTAAAAATATTAAAAATAATAATATACATATATCTTAAAATGACAAATTTGCCCTTAAATTTCATTTTTTAAAAAAATTTTATCTTATAATTATTTTTATATTTACTTAATTCATAAAAATTATAACTTTATAAAAATAAATTAAATAATCAGAGATGATAATTTTGGCCTAAGAGAGCCAAGATGATGGCCAACCTTGGGCATTAATTTTCTTAGTCCTGATCTATTGGACTCTTCTTCAATGTTGTTGTCCTAACTTTAATGTTGATGTCGAGCCTATTTAAAATTTTGCCCACCTCATCAATTTCAGTACAATTGATGCAGGTAAGTTTATAAATAATATTTTTCATAAGTTAGTGAAATATTATTCATACATAAACATAAACTTATACTAAAATTAATAATTTTAATACAAAGAAATATAAAAGAGAGAAAATTAAAATACCGTAGATCTCATACCTATTTTTAACAGTTTTAATATAAATAGGTTGGTAGATAGAGAGCTGTTAAGGTCGTCTCAAAATTAAATCGATAAATAATAAACGTTAAATAATTATTAAAATTATTTGATATAATTTTTATTTATTTATTTATTTTTAATATTGACTGTTAGGTTAATATAAAATTTAAAAATTTGAAAAGATTTTAAATAATATTTATATAAGTGGATATATGAATAATATATTTTTTTTGATAATTTTTTCAATAAGATTTGCTGAGTTTTAGTATTTTTAATATTATATTATATTGTTTAAAATTTATCAAAGTAAACTTTTAAAATATCTAATAAAATTAGAAATCATACTAAATTAAACTTTTTATTAATAAATATTAATAATAAATAATTAGTAAATAATGTGTTTAAATATAAATTTATTGTTGATTTAAAATTCTATAAAATATAAAATAATACACGAAATACCATCATTTCTAAAAACAAAAAGAAAAATAATATATATATATTTTTTTTCGAGTTTGAGTTTATCGAGCTTCCGTACAAGGAACCGGCCTTGGGAAAGCCATGTGATGTGGAGCCACGTGACAGCTGCACTTTGTTACGCCACGCGGAGAGCACACGCGTCGAGTAAATGCAGAAATAAAAACTGATAATACTTTATTTATTTATTAATATTAATATATAAAACATAATATTAGAAAATAAATTTATTATTATCATAAATATATAAAATTTTAAATTTATTTATTTATATTAATAAATTTATATAAAAAATAATAAACTGATAAATATTATATAAATAAAATAGTCTCTAATTAAAAATATATAATTATCGGTAAAAGAGGAAAAACTGAAAAACTGACGGCAATTTCCGCTTTCCGTCATTCGATTCCGTCATCCTCTCTCTCTCTCTCCCCCCCCCTCCCCAAAACCTTCGGTAATGAAACCCTAAACTGATCCTTGTTAACAAAATCAACCAACCAATAACGAAGATCCACCCACAACACCAGCTAGATTCTCTCCGTCTCTCTCTCAGCTTCGAATTTTCTCACTTGATATTTCCCTCAAATCCATGGCGGTCATTCGGGGTTCCAATCTTAGGGGTTATGAAGTTCTCAATTCTCCTTATGTTTGAATCTATTCCCTGTTTGTTTTCAACACTTGTCTCATTCTCAACGGGTTTTTAAAATGATTTCATAGCTAGCGTTTAGAATTGCGTATTTGAACTACTGTTGCATTGGTTCTTTATATTTTGATGATGGAGCCTCGTGTTGCGAACAAGTATCGACTTGGTCGGAAGATCGGTAGCGGTTCGTTCGGAGAGATCTATCTTGGTCTGTTTAGTCGAACTGTGTCTCATTGTTTATGACGCCTCTAGTTTTTTTCCCCCCTTCTTTGGTTAATTTAAGTGGTTTTTTGTTCACATTTTCTTAGGTACTCATATTCAGACTGATGAAGAGGTTGCGATTAAACTGGTAATTACTCGTTTTGAACAATTATGCTTTGATTTCTTATTGTTGTTTGTTTCATGGCTTCTGGTTACATCTTTTTATTGGTAGTATTATTCTCTCCAATTGACTACGTTGAAGCTGCTTGATTCTGCTTCTGTTTGGACATCATGATGATGAAATTCATGTTTATACGTTTCATTTATTCGGAATTTATCGGAAATAGTAATTTTTAATCGGGAAGATGTAGGAGCTTTAGGGAATATAATATGGGATGGTGAAACTGGTAGTAAATCCGGGTAATACTATTGTCACGGGAAAATTTGGGAACTAGTTATATTTAGAAAATGTGATTTTGTATGGTAGACTTCTGTGTTGGGTTTGGTCACTCACTTGTGGGTTGCTTTACAAATGGAGATGTCATCGGAGGATCGCACAAGACTTGTGTGATGTTCAGAGTGTTGCAAACTGGTTGCAACAAAGATTAGGAATACCATTTGCCAGAGAAGGCAAATCTTGGAGGTGACCATTTGTTGGACTAGGAAAATCTCAGAGTGACCATTTGTTGGAGTGACAAATCTTGAAGTGACCATTTTCCAGAGAAGCCAAATCTCGGAGGTGACCATTTGCCGAAGAAGGCAAATCTTGGAAAAGACCATTTGTCAGAGTAGGCAAATGTCAGAGTGACCATTTATCGAAGTAAGCAAATCTCGGAGAAGACCATTTGTCAGAGCAGGCAAATCTCAAAGGGACCATTTGTCGGAGTGGCAAATCTCGGAGTGGATTTCCAGAGTGGCATTTGCCAAAGTGGCAAATGCAGGAATGAAATTTACTGGAAAGGCCTGAATGAGAAGCCGGAATGAAAAATGCTTGTTTGCATTTTCCGAAATGGAATGACAGATTTACCGGTATGGTTTTACTGGTATGGTTAGCTGGTATGGAAATTCCGGAATGGTTAGCCGGTATGAAAATTTCGGAATGGTTGGCCGGTTTGTAATGCCGGTATGAATTGGCCGATTTGGAACTTCGGTATGGAATTCTGATATGGATTTACTGGTTTGAAATTCCAGAAGAAGAGGCGGGAATAGCTATTCCGGAATGACTTGGCCGGATTGGAATTCTAGGAGAGGAATTCGGAATGGACAAAAGTTCTGACGGTCAACAAGTTGTGTTAGGCAAAGAGACTAGTAAAGTTCGAGAACTAGGTGATGGCCAAAGAGACTAGTGACAATCGAGGTCACTAGGTGATGGCCAGAGAGACTAGTGAAGACCGAGGACATTAGGTGATGGCCAAGGACAGCTTGTTTGGAATGATGGTAGCTGACTGTACAGAGCAGTTAACTTTCCAGAGTTGGTAAGTTTTGCAGAGCAAGTAACTGTTATGCAGAACATGCGCCGTTTGTGCAGAAAGCAGGTTGACCTGTAAAGCATGCCTGTCTGGGAAAGCGCGGGAACTGGTAAAGTCATAGGAAAAGATAGAGCTGGTTTGACAAATCATCTGTAAGAATCGGACCAGGTAAGCAGGTGGGATTTGGAGCCAAAGTCTTTATAAAGAGCACACCAGTGCTTCAGGATGACAGACAACCAGCGAAGGGGCAAGACAAGAGGTGAGTGGCCACACTAGCCGCCGCGGGAGCGGTTGATGGAAGTAGTAGTGACAATAGATGCGGTGGAATGTGGATGGAGAGTGGAATGGAGCAGGAGTGCGGAAGGGAGCTCTCTTCGTTTGCCGTCTATTGCCACACTTGTAAAATCAAAGAGTGGAATGCACCACCAGTGAGAAGAAGGAGAGAAGAAAAACAGAGAGATAAGAGTGAAAGAGAGTTTCCTTACTCTGAAGTGGTTTTTCTTATTCTGTCTCGGGTGTGTAGTGGATACTTTGTCTCGGAATTCCGGAATTGCAGGAGAGGAATTCCGGAATAGACAAAGGTCGAATAGTCAATAAGTTGTGTTGGGTAAAGAGACCAGTGAAGATTGAGGACTAGGTGATGGCCAAAGAGATTAGTGACAACTGAGGACACTAAGTGATGGCCAGAGAGACTAGTGAACACCGAGGACACTAGGTGATGGCCAAGGACAACTTTATGCGGAATCTTGGTGGTGATGATGCGAAAGCAGATTGACTTTGACTTGAGAGTTGGTAAGTTTTGCAGAATAAGTCGCTATCATGCAAAGTATGTGCCGTCTGTGCAGAGTACAAGTTGACCTACAGAGCATGCGTGTCTGGGGAAGCGCTAAAACTGGTAAAGTCGTAGGAAAAGACAGGGCTAGTGTGATAAATCATCTGCAAGAATTGGGTCTAGTGAGCAGGTGGGATTTGGAGTCAAAGTCTTTATAAAGAGCACACCAAGTGCTTCAGGATGATAGACAAGCGGTGGCAAGACAAGTGGCGAGCGGCCGTGGGATCGGTAGATGGAAGTAGTAGCAGCGGCAATAGTAATGGTGGAACGTGGATAGAGAGTGGAACGGAGTAGGATTTTAGAAGGGAGCTTTCATCGTTCGCCATCTACTGCCATACTTGTAAAATCAGAGAGCGGAGTGCACCACTAGTGAGAAGAAGAAAAGAAGAAAATAGAGAGATAAGAGTGAATGAGAGTTTCCTTAATCTGGAATGATTTTTCTTTTTCTGTCTCGGGTGTGTAGCGGATACCCTGTCTCGGGGGTTTGTATAACCGATTTTACGTAGTGAAACTTATTCGGAGTTTATCTTGTGATTTTTCCCTTCAACTTGAAAAGGGTTTACACGTTAAAAATATTATGCAATTTTTTTATTCCTTATGCCTACTAAATTGGTGATTGTCGACTACGGGGGGTTCTAGTTTTCCGCTGTGCTGGGTTGTGTATGAATCCTGGTATCAAACCCCAACAAGTTGTATCAGAGACAGGTTGTGTCAAGCCTTTTCTGATACCAACATTCTGATCTTGATAGTGTGGTGAAGTTACAAAAATTGTCTTTTTACCAGTTTTGCATCGAATTATGAGATGACAAACTCTGTAACTTTATACCACTTACACTTGATGAATTATCTCCTTGATGTTTTATATATGCAATTCCTTGAATTTTCGGGTCTCATGCTTTCGCAGATGTGACTCAAACCCAGAGACATGAGAACTGCTTTTTGTTTCTGAGTTATGGAGTCCTACAAATGTAGGCCACCCCATAACTCTGCTCTGTCCTGTTTAGGTCTCATTAGGCAATGACATTAACATTCTCAGATCACAGTCGTAGATCATTTGGACAAGTTGATATAACTTCTTATTCTCCTTTATTTCTCAATACAAAAATTTCATAGGAAGTATGATCTTAAACCTATTATTATCTAGTTAGCGTTTGATCAAAGAATATGAAATCAGGAGACCTGGTATTTTATCAGATGCTTTTGCTGTTAGTTGATTATGGCAGACATATATTTTATAAGCTTGCTGTATTTCTTTTATTGTCAATTTTTAGATAAAAAATAAGTCTATTTCTCCAATTTAGATCTAGATTTGGATGTATGATTTCTTGCTTCTTGTGATTACATGCATTTACGTATATCTGAGCACTAGACAAGATTCCGATAAAAACAGTAAAAAAAGTTGGTGAGGCTTGACATAGGATTTTAGGGTACTTTGTTACATGGTTACAGGGGCTAACCATTACTTCAGCCCTTTTAGATATTTTTGGCGCACTGGGGACCTCTTTCCTTGGGTTAACCTTAACCCTCTAAAGTTCCACCTTCCTTTATTCTTTAGGGAGGGGTGTGGGACATGTAGCTGAGAGGCAATAAAGTTTTGAGGGTGAAGGAATCAACTTCAGACCATCTGTTTTCCTGTCTTTGTAAGTGTTTGCCCCTTAGAACTCACAGTTGTGCATTTTCAGCTGCTGCTGATGATGACTCACACTTCTGTGTTACAGTGACGAAATATTGCAGCAGTCTTCTGTGCAAATCAGCAAACAACAGAATAGCAGCAACAGCAGAAAAAATACAGCATCAAGAATAGCAGCAGAAGCTGCAAATACAGGGAAACAGAATTACAGATTCATCAAACAAACCTAGACAATAAAGGAGTTGCAGCAGTTGGAGTTTATTTAAAATAAGATTAGCATATTTCTTTTTTTCATTTTTTTTTTGGTGTGTGCTAGGTAATAGATTGGGAAGGGGGAGTTGGTGGTGCAGAACCTAGTCATTGGCTTAGGTAAGTGACTAGCTGGAGTGCCCAAAATATTGATGGGGAACATGTGCTTTTGCCACCTGAGATCAATTGAGATTTTACTGGAAACCCCACATATATGCTGAAATAAATGTTGCTAGTATAGATGAGCATGTAAATTATAAAAATTCTGAATATTTATACCTGAATTGCAACAGTTAAATGTCCAATTAGCAGAACATTTTGGAACAGTTAAAATCTTTAGTTAGTTGAATAGTCATTTTCAAACATTATCATAGAGTACATGTAAAACAATTTGTTCTTGGAAACATGTAAGATTGCAATGAAATCCTGACACTACGAACGTTATGCAGCTTGCTTTACCCCTATCTTCTTGCTCTTCTTCTGCTCCATGTTGCATCTTCTGCAATTATGTGGTTTTGATACATATTTTTTCTCTCAGGAAAGTGTGAGGACAAGGCACCCACAATTGCTCTATGAATCAAAGCTGTACAGGATCCTACAGGGAGGAAGTAATGAGATTTATGCCTTGATCTTACAATTTCTTATGATGCTTTTTGAACATTTTCTAGCCCTTGCTTATAAATTATCTTTTGTTCACTTTCTCTTCTGATAGTGACTGTTCTCATATTTTGCAGCGGGAATCCCAAATGTAAGATGGTTTGGTGTAGAGGGAGACTATAATGTTCTAGTAATGGATTTACTTGGGCCTAGTCTTGAAGATTTATTCAACTTCTGCAACCGAAAGCTTTCTTTGAAGACGGTACTTATGCTTGCGGACCAAATGGTAAGTTTTTGTTTCAGTTGTCTGTCTATTTATCCTATTTATTTGTTTGGTATTCTCAAGTTATGCATGTCCTTCTTGTTAGATAAACCGTATTGAGTATGTCCACTCCAAATCTTTCCTCCATCGAGATATTAAGCCTGATAATTTTCTTATGGGATTGGGAAGGCGTGCAAATCAGGTCTCATGTTGAACTTGGATTTTGTTGGAGTAATATTTTCTGTACGTCAGCATGTGCTAAATTTATAACTTTTTTATTTTTATTCAGGTATATATCATTGACTTTGGCTTAGCCAAAAAATACAGAGATACTTCAACCCATCAGCATATCCCATACAGGTAACATGTGCTTCAACCACTCAGTAATTATCAGGAGGATCAAATAGATAGGTCCATGCAAGTATTGGACAAAGCTTTTGCCATATTTGAGTTCTGTTATTGATAATTAGATGAAGGCTGTTTTCTCTGCTTATCGAAGGCCTGTTTGATGATTTAGTTTTATGATTGTTCACTAGCTTCTGCTTGGTGTGCATTTGACATATTACATAAAAAAATTTAACCTAAATCATGAGCCTTTCTTCTCTTAAACTTTGTCCTTAACTTATACCATGGCAATGTGCTGCTAAGCTAAATGGAAGGATCTTATTAACATCCATCCCTGTCAGAGACCTTGTAAAGCAGAACTGCTCCTTTATTGATCTTCATTTGAAGATTACAATTCCTGGTGTTAAAATGGATAACGTTGCCATGCTATGTCTGTAACTGATCCCTTGCCCGTAATAAAACCGCATTGTATATGCTGCTTAAAATGGTTAATAACGTGTCTTACACTTTCAGCATTCTTTTCGTAATTCAAGCATAAATTCAACACTCTCCTCTGATGATTGATGAACTACAAACTGTCTTTCACTCTCAAATGATGAAGTAACATGACTGGAAGGCGGTCATCCAATCACCCAACTGCTTTAAACAGTGAGCTGCTTAGTATACAACAGCTCCAACTACTGTTGTTTGTTCCTCAAACTTATCACTGGAAAAGTAGACTATTGTTTGGTTCTGTATTTCTTGTGTTGATGTGCATTCTTGATTGTTCACCATTAGGAATATCTTGTATTTACATGTTTCATAACTAGTTAAACAGGTAGTTTGAAGAATTCTCAAGTGTAAATGAAGCTGAGCTCTAGATACATATCTATTCTTCGTAAATGCACATTCTCCCAGTTTTCATACCTGATCTATGCTAGAGCCACGTATGAGTGTCCAGTACACCCACATCCAATGTGCCCGATATGCGCATGAGCGCATCTTACCTAGAATACCTAAGCTCGATGTGTGCTTGATTCATACATAAGGGCATTTTATTGAGATTGCCAATACTTGATGTGCACTTAATCCGTATATGAGCACATTTTATCCAAAATACCCGCACCTGATATGTACTTGAGTGGCGCATGTGCGCTCGGGCATGGCCTTCCTGCTGATGTCTTTGTGCCTAATGCATGCCCATGCAGCGCACGTGTGTTGGGGCATTGTTTTTTAAACAGTTGCATGTTTTTTACCTAATTTTTAATTCTCTCTATATATACATTAATTTTCAATCCTCTATATGTATACTTGCTGCTGAAGCCTTGCTGTTGACATCTTTCCTTTATTAATGGGACACACACACACAATAAAAATGGCTGCAACCCTAAAAGCTCTCATTATTTAATGTAAAAAGTCATTCATTACTTGAGAAAACCAAAATATTCTCTTAAGATTTCTGACCCAACCTTTTTCTTCATTATTTACTCACTTGATCTAACCTATAAGCCTTCATTGGTGTGTTGGGGCATAGACACTAAGATCTAGTAGTATAAGTGAAGTAAGCTCGGAAAAAAGATCAAAATGTGTCCGATTTTGTTGCTGCGAGTAAATTCATGGAGTTCCTTGGTATAGGTCACAAGTCAAAAGTAAGTCAGTGAAAATTTAGTACGTATATACCATTTGGGTTATAAGTTGGCTTTCATATTATATGCATTCACTAGTTAGAGAAGTTCAAAAGATTTTACTTGACAACTATTACTTATTGAGATTTTTCTTCGTCAACAAAATCTGTCTTATTTTTTTTTTTTTTACCTTAGATTGATTTTGGTGATATATTTTTATTTGGAAATTATTTTTTTATTTATGTCTATTAAAGAACATACATTATGTATATTATATATTTGTACATACTTATGTTATTTTTATAGGGTCCAAATGAATAGTGATTTGGGATCTCCTAATCATTTCAATTGGTGTGAGAGACCTACCTCGATCCTTGACACTAATAGCTAGATGCATTCAAGTCAGTGCAAGAAAAATAAATCTATTGTTCTAAAATCCGCCAAAGAAGAAATAAAATATGGATTTGATGAAGAATTACTAGGGGATGAAGACTTTACCCTATTTGTAAAAAAAGTCAAAAAGTTTTTGAAGAAGAACAATAAAACTTCTGATAAACAAAAAGGAAACTCAAACACTCAAAGAAGTGACAAGAAAGATGAAAGAGAAGTTAAAGACTTAAGAAACAAAAAATCTCAAGGAATATAATGTCATAAATATTCAAATTGAATGCCCCAATTTTAAATGATAAAAAGGAAAAATTATGAATGATATTCTGAGTAATGACGAAGAAATATTTACAGAAAGAGGTGAGGTCAATTTCATGACATTTATGACTTTTGTTAGTAGAGGTGAAGAAGATTTGGGAGAAAAACTAGAACAATCTGATGACTTTAAAGATGAGTTAGAAAATAATTTTGGAGACCTTTAGAAGGCCTACGATAAATTATTTGGGAAATGCTTAAAGGTCGAAAGAACTAAATAGTTACTAAATCAAAAATTATTTAAATCTGATAAAAAAAGAAATGGCTCTTCAAACCAAATTAGACATTGATAACAACAAATATCAAGATCATAAAAATTTAAACATATCATTAAATGAACAAATCAATGTCTATGAAACAGATCTCAAAAAAGCAAAATATGATCTTAAAATTGTCTAGTGGAATGAAAAAATTTGATTATATGTTGGGTCTAGAAAAGACAGTTGGAAATAAAAAGGGCCTTGGCTTTCACTGAAGACATGTCTAAAGCCAATATTAACTCAAAAATTATTTTCATTCCAGCTACCTCGGTTCCTAAAAAGAGTACTATTTAAAAGTTGTGGGCAACAATTATCAAATGGGATAACTAGGAAGAATACTCTCGAGAACCAACCAATGGGTCAATCTAGTGTATCTCATTTTGTCTCTAGATTTATTCCTTCATGTCATGGATACAGGAAAATTGGTCATATATGCCCACACTGTTATACACTTCATATTTGAAATGATCACAAGCAAAGTAAAAGGTTAATTATCTTGTCAATCAAATTACGTATTTGAATGAACAAATTACCAAATTGACTAAGAAAGTTAACTTCGAGAAAAGAGCCTTGATAAAAAAGAGTGACCTTATAGACTAAAAAGTAATATTGCCTATAAGATGATTTAATATCCTGTATGAAAACAAATTTTAAATAAATAAAATTCAAAATAAAAATAAAACATTTCAGTTTTGTCTGACACCATGTGCCACTCATATGCTACTTCTCATTTGCTTCTAGTACATCCCATATGCCTGATGCGCTTCTCACTGTGCATTGCACCTAATTTGCGCCTATCCTACGCTTGAGCATATTCCGTTTAGAAACATCCGTGCCTGAAGTGTACCTCTCTCCTATTCATGCGCAGAAACTCTATAAATATCAGTGCCTGTAGTGCGTCTCTCTCGTGCTCATGCATCATTTCTCCTGTCCGCAATGCCTAAAGTGCATGCAGACTTTTTTCTTTCTAGTGCTGTTTGTGCGCTGCACATCTCTCTCTCTCCTCCTTTTTTCTCTCAAATCTCCACAGCTCTCTCTCTCTCTCTCTACTCTTATTCTTGCCAAATCCACTCATTTCTTCCAAATCCTAGGCGAACCTAAGGTACATTCTTTCCATCTCTCCTCTCCCTCAAGATCTTTGGTTTTTCATCCATGGTGATAGTTAAGCTCCACCATAGTAGTGGTTTTTCATCTCCTTTTGTGGGATTTGTGCTAGCGACCAAGTCTTGTTGGTTTTTGTTGGAGTTTGAAAGATTTGGTTATAGATATGTTTTTTCAGGGTGTATGGTTTTAGGTGGTCTGTTTTGGAACCACACACATCATGACCACCTCCATTTCATGATCAGGGTATCATTTAACTATGATTTGTAGGAGTTATTCTCGTGCAACCTTGCCCTGGTTGGCTTAGGTCTTGATCTTTGTTCTTCTTTTGTATTGTGCCAGATCTGTGATTTTTACAACTAAATCTTCTTATTTTGATTTCAAATGACCACTTCCAAAAAAGATGCAGGCAAGCGTTCTTGAAGTGGTCCCTCCACTAAGTCTGCTCACTTTGTTAATTCCATTGCGAAAGATCTCCTTCGAAAACGGATGAGCCACCTCCAACTCACTTTAGAACGAGAGTTCAATTTTGTTTTTCTCAATCGTTGCATTTCTTCTATTTTTGTTGACTAGTATTGGGAACCAGTCTTCACAAACTTAATCCCTCCGTTGATCCTCTTTGTCCAAGAGTTTTATGCAAATATGCAGAATATAACAAGGAATGAAATTCTTTTTCTACCTACTTGAGGGGGAACTCTCTTCGGATCACTCCAAAGGTGATTGCAAGCACCTTGCATCTCCCTTCAGTATCCTTTCCAAACTAGCCCTATTATTTCCTTGAAATGCCCCTTTTTAACAATATTGCATCCTTCTTGGATGGCATTCCCATGATTTGGCATTTAACATCTTTCAAAACGAAGCATTTAACTCTCTGCCGGCTTGTTGTCGAATCATGTTTACTAATATATTTCCAGTGACACACTATGGCGCATTACCTTTCGACCAAACTTTATTCCTCTATGCTTTCCTCCTCGGAAAACTAATTGACGTTTCATCATACCTTTGCTCACACATGATTTTCGTGTTTGTTAGCAAGAAGGATGACAACCTCCCATATGGTTGTCTCATTCAATTACTGGTTATGGGTTTTGGGGTTTCATTTCCAGATATGCCCTATATCTCTTTAGGCAAGCCCGTCAATTGTGTGACCTTTGAGCAGAGATAAGCTCTTACCCACCAACACTCCATGATCCTATGGATTAGCCTTTTCTGAGTGCTGACCTGTCCCAGTCTGTTCCTTGCCCCTTTGAGTCGCCCTTGTCCTCATCTGGCTCTTCAATTATCACGGGTCAACTATTTAAGATGTTTGATCAGCTCACCACTACGAATGCAAATATATTTTGGCTTGCTGCAATTCAAAATCACTTAGAGTCTTATGTCCTAAGGGATTTTGGTGTATTGATGCCTGTATTGACCAGCTCAACGATCAGGATACCTATGTGAGAGGGAACTTGGACTGTTTTTGATGTGCTGCACTCCATGAGGGGTAGTGACCACTTTAGTGCTGAATGATATACTGGTTTTGAAATTCGTGATAAAAGGGGGGAGTAGAGTATTTTCTTGAGTGGCATTGATGTATTGCTAGTTTTTGTACTTAAACTTATTATTCTCCACTATGGCTGTATAATAATGCTCCCTGATTAGCTGCAATAATTATGCTATTTATTTCTTCATATATTTTTTGTATTTGCATTGTGTCTGATCAAGATCAACAAGTGCTCGTCTTTAAAAGTTTAATGTTTAAGGGTCGTGTTTAGGAGTAGATTTTTATATACATAGGTTCTATATTAGTGATGTTTTAGCTTGTGATTCATGTGTTTGTAGCTTTTCTTATAAGGAGTTTTGTCATGGAATTACCAAAATAAGATATTGTTAGGAATATTTTGTATTGATATATTCTGTAACTAGATAAACACCTACAGGACTATCAAGCGTCAATGAAGACAAGCGCCAGATACACGTCTACTCTTCCCAAATGTGCATTCTCATAGTTTCCATGCATGTTCTACGTCCGAACTATGTATGAGTGTGTTTTGTCTAGTATGCCCATGTCCAATGTGTGCATCATACACACATGAACGTATCTTACCAAGAATACACACTCTTGATGTACGTTTGATTTGCGCATGAATGTGTTCTACCCAAAATATCTACACTTGGTGTGTGTTTGATCTATGCATAAGCACATTGTACCCAAAATACCTGCACTTGATGTGTGCCCATACAGCGCAAGTGTGCTGAGGCAAGGCCTTCCTACTGATGCCATTGTGCTTGATGTATGCCTATGCAATGCCAGTGTTTCGAGAAGCTATTTTTTAAACATTCGTGTATTTTTTTACCTAATTTTCAACTCTCTCTATATATACCTCACTCTTTTTTCTATTAATGAGACGCACGGAGATAAAAACAGCTGCAACCCTAAATCTCTTATTACTTTATGTAAAAAGCCATTCATTGCTTGAGAAAACCAAAATATTCTCTTGAGATAAAGTGTCAAGGCCTTCTTACCCAACATTTTTCTTCATTGTTTACACACTTATTTCAGTTTGTAAACTTTTTTTGATTTGTTGGTGGCGTGGATGTTGGGATCCACTAGCATTTGGAGATTCATTGGCAAGTTCAGTAAGTTTGAAAAGAAAATCGGAAGGTGTCCGGTTTCGCTATTACAAGTAAATCCAAAGAGTTCCTTAGTAGGTGCCACAAGTTAGGAGTAATTCAGCTAAAGTTTAGTATGTTATACTACTCAGTCTAGAAGATGACTTGCATTGCTTTCAATGGTTGGTGAAGCGCGAAGGGTTTTATTTGTTAACTATTGCTTATCAAGGCTTCCATTCATCGCAAAAATCTGTGCATTATTTTTTTTTATTTTCTTTGATTTATTTTGGTGATATATTTTTCTGTGTAAATTAATTTTTATTTACATGTAGTAAAGAACATTCATTATGTGTATTGTACATTTGTGCATACTTTGCTTCTACTATTTTTACGGGGTCTAAACGAATCACGATTAGAGGCTCCCTAGTCCTTTCACTCACGATGTTTGTATAGATGCCCATCATATGCTTAATGTATACATGTGAAGATATGATGAATATGTGACAGATGACCACAATGTCAATGCTCAAATTGCTACTTGGTGTATTTGGTATATGCTAGCATTATTATGAATTTTGGAGAGGATATTATGATTAAATAAAAAAAAGGTCTTGTGTGTTATGTTAGGGATTGATCTTGAATAGATGATATATATTTGTTTGTGTCTTACTATCTTCCAGTTGTTAAAATCTTCAATGGGCTTAGACTTGGGATTGGCTTTTCTTGGTAGTCACAAATATGCTTCTTTTTTGGGAGAGATAGGTTTAGGTTTAGGAGAGAGAGGTTTAGGTTTAGGTGGAAACACAGTTCCCTTTCATCCAGTGGTCATAGTACCTTTGGCTAAATGTCATTGCTATTACCAGGATTTCACAATAATTTAGCAATTTGGATTAAAAGTTCGGAAGTGCTTGACTGGTCCATGAAGTAACGTGTTCGGTATATATTGTTAATGATGCAGAGAGAACAAAAATCTGACTGGAACTGCAAGATATGCTAGTATGAATACTCACCTTGGCATAGGTATGTTCCATCCTTTCCTTTTTTTTTTATTGCCATCAGCTGCATTCCTTTTTTGTGTGTTTGTAACTTGATTTAGCATTGACCAGAACAAAGCAGGAGGGACGATTTGGAATCTCTTGGTTATATACTGATGTACTTTCTGAGAGGGAGGTAATTGATGCTGCTCTCTTGCAATAATTTTCAGCAACTCATTTCAGTAAGCTTCACCTATAGTCTCTATAGTCTCCCTTGGCAGGGTTTGAAAGCTGGAACTAAAAAACAGAAGTATGAGAAAATTAGTGAGAAAAAGGTCTCCACGTCAATTGAGGTATATTCATGTGGGCTGGTGGAGAGAGATTTACTCCTTAGTGTTTTATATTGCATGCTTGTCACTGAATTATATATTACTTCTGGTCAGGCTTTATGCCGCAGTTATCCAACAGAATTTGCGTCATATTTCCATTACTGCCGTTCGCTACGATTTGATGATAAACCAGACTATGCTTATCTGAAAAGAATATTTCGCGATCTTTTCATTCGTGAAGGTTTGACCATATTTATTTTGTTACAGCAGTTATTGTAAGTTCTGATATTATTTTGTTTGACAATCTCTCTCCTCTTAGAGTGACCTCCTATGTGCAAAATACTTGTATTGAAATTGATCAATTATTATGCAATGATCTTACTGCAGGTTTCCAATTTGATTACGTTTTTGACTGGACCATCTTGAAATATCAGCGTTCGCAGTTAGCCACACCTCCTGGCCGTGCTATTGTAAGTGGCAGTGTAGCTGTAAATGGGGTTCTTCGGCTAGGAACTGATTCTTTTTCTCTTTTCTTTTCTATTTCCCCTTTTTATAGGGTGCTGGTGCCGGAACTAGTGCAGGAATCACCCCTCCTATTGCTAATGGGGACAGGAATTTAGGTAAATTGTGGATTAGGTTACCTGTTTATGAAGTTTTTTGGGCGATTGCTTTGACCCTCCTTGCGTATTGTTGGAATAGTGCCACTAGGGGGATTAACCCACTAACTGCTTCCCTCACCACCTAGAGTCCTGTTAAAGTGAGTCCAAAATGAGGCCCCAAAGTGAACTCTACAACCTAAATTAGACCATAAAAATTGAAGGGCCTAGATTAAATGGCCATTTAGTTGTAGAGATGTAAGTTAGACCCTTCAATTTTCATAGTTCAATATGGAACATAGGGCTCATTTTGGAGTCTAATTTTTAGGTTCATCTTAACAGCTCCCCACCGCCTAACACACACTGGGGTGGGGGCGTGTTACCAGAGCAGGGTATCAAAGAACCTCAGGTTTCACCCTGTGTAAATCGAGTTGGTTCTTGAAGCCATCACGTGTTAGCTGAGGAATATTGATTTCCTTGATTTTTCTCAGAAGAGGAAGAGGGAAGACCAGCTGGTTTAACTTCAATGAATAATTCACGTCGAAGAATCTCAGGAGCTGTTATAAATTCTGGAGGCTTGTTGAGGCAGAGGAATCCAGTTGCAAATGATTTGGCTGAAAGCAAAGATGCTACGGTATGTGGGGTTCTACACTAGATAAATTCGAATGGAGCTTTAATATTTCTGGTAATCATGCTGTCTGTAGTGATTTAAGCCAACCAACTGAAAATTTGTAAAAAATTACTCTATTTGCTAGAGGGATAAAAGTTGTAGACTTATTAGTTATCTTTGAAGGTAAGCACAAAATTGCTATAGGGATGGAGAGTCATAGCTTATCCTTGAACCTTTTTTCTGTGAGCTTCTCCTACCTTCCAATGCGTACTGTTCCTACCGACCCAGCTTGAGCCCACTGAATACCTAACAATGTCTAAGCAGCAGCCCATGCAGTCTGCCAGATTCAACAGTGCAGAAGAAGATGATTGATAGTCTCGAGGATACTGTTTTGCCAAAAGCTTAGTGGCACCACAAAGCTTTTCAAGCCAAAAGATCCTTGAGGGTACATCTAATGAGCTTCTAGAGAACTTTCATTCACGAATGCTCCTCAAAGTAAGAAAGAAGCAACAAAAGGGCACCCATTTTTTCAAAGACCACTTTGCATAATCAGCCTCCAGGTTTTATTCAATTCTCAGTAGCACCTGACTAGCTGGTCATCAAATCTAGAAGAACTACTTTCTGTGTCCTCACTAATGAGTTTCAGCCTTAATTGCTGAGGCATAGGGATGGTTCTTATTTTTAAATCAAAATGAAACTAATGCCTAAATAGAGAGACTAAGAACTCATTAGTCTAGAGGAATACCAGGACCAGGAAAGAAAAAACAGAGAGTAAAGATTTCAACTAAACATGAATAGTCATGTTATTGATAAATTTCGAATGCTTGCCTAATGTGCAACTAATGATTAGATTAAGTTTGGAAATTAGTATAGGAACTACTTTGGAGCTGCTTAATTAGTAGACTATTTCAGCTGGTTTTGATTATTACTTTTATAAATCTCAGTCATTCATTTATATGGATTGCACAAAGTACACATGCCCATATTTGATTGCACATTTAAGAGTCTTGAGTGTTTAGGAATAGATTCAGGGGGCAGTAAAATCTCTAAAACCACTATGATGACTCTTACAAAATCTTATAGTTTAACCGAGGTTAGTTGAATGGTCCTTTTCCTTTGTAATGGGACTATTTTAACGGTGGATAACTTGTTTTATCGTCCATACTGTCCAGTGATGTGCCCATTACTGGAATTTAATAAAAATGATTAATAAGAGGTAAACAGATTGAAGTAATGCTCCACGTCCTTTAAGTTAGTATATTCTCTGATAGCATCTTAGCGTCATATTGTCTTTGCACTTTTGAGGTCAGTTCACATGCAGTTGAATTCTGTTGTATCTGGGAATCTCATTCAACTGCAGTCGGTCTGATTAACTTGGCCAGAAATAAAACCCATGAATTATATCTGTATTTTGTGCTCCTGTTACTCCATGTTTCACTTTCATGGTGATATGATAGACTTTGAGATTCCCACAACATGAATATGACTGATAGAATATTTTTGGAGTTCCGGAAGACCATAGTGCTTAGTTTGGCTGTTTAATGTCCTGCTCTATCTTGTAACGGGTGCCTTCTTTTCTGTATTAATAGCAGATTGTGTGTATATAATTCACTATGATGTTGTTTTCCACAAACATCTCCGCCAAAATCCTGATTTCCTGTTTGTGTGGTGAATATGCAGCTACCGAGCACAAATATTTTTGGGCAGGCTAGTGGTTTATCAAGGCAGGCTGCTATATCCAGCAGCGGTGATGCATTCGTTGGAGGAAATGATTCCAATCCCTCCCGCTCTCGTACAGCTGAGGTGAGCCCAGGAGCACTACAGGCCGCGAGTGGGCAAAGAAGTTCCCCTAATGTAAAGAACTTCGAGTCCACGCTCAAGGGCATTAATGATCTCAAATTTGACAATGAGAAGAATCGCGAGCGGGATCATTAGATGCTCATGCTCATGATTCCGGTAATAACATCTGGGTGTGCAACTACAACGGCAAAAGTCCTTGGTTTCTGTGGATCATAAATAACAAGTCAGTGACCGAGAAACTTTTGCAGAGATTCTGCAGCTACCCAGATTGGCTAAAAACAGGAAGCTATGACACGCTCGAAGTGTCAAGGTAATGTTCACACTGGCGAAAGTCTAATAGACTTGCTGTGTTCTTGATTCTACGAACCTTAAACCCTCCCCCTCCAAGCCATTGAATGAAAGCCAGTAATACTGCTATTTGTCATCTTGGAATTTATTGTGCTACGGTTGTCTATTATACAGGTTTGAGAAATTTGCCTTCTTGCATCCTTCTTCTGCCATACGTTCTGGAAAAAAAAAAAAAGAAAAACAAAAAAAAAAGAGAGAAAACATGCTGGATTCTTCTGTCTTGTTTCTCTTGTATCATTTGGCTTGCCGCTGCTGTTTGATGGTAGTTTCCCGTCTGCATCGTCTTCTTTGATTCTGAAATTTGGTGCTTATCTTATTTTGCTTTAGATGGAGCTCTGTAGTGGATGTCTGTGACTGTATACTGCCAAGGAATTTGTAAGCATGTGAATAGTATGGATTATAAGGTTAATAAATGAGCGTTTCATCAGCAGCTTTTGCCTAAGAATTCTTGTGTCAAATTATTGCTTCTCCTCCTCCTCCTACTTCTAGTTATCGATTTATAATTATTTGGTTATTGACCATTATATATATTTCAATATTTTTTATCCATTTAATGTTTTATATACTACCAGGATGTTTTGAAATTATGTAGATTTTTTTTATTGTTATATTTTTATAAATTGAAATGGAAAGGGTAACAAAATACTAATACAACACACCACGTCTAGTGATGGGGAGGGGTAGGGAAACCAAAATTCAATCCAATAATTTGAATTTGAATATAAATCATAATGCTTCTTATTTGGTTTTACTGAAATTCAACTCGAAATTATTTCATTTAAAGAAAAAATAGTAATGTTTAACAACACCGATGCAGGTTGTAGTTGGTTAACATATTGCCCTCATAATATCTAAATTTATAATTAATTAATTATAATTTAACTTATGAGAAAAAAGGTTTAAAATGACAAGCTATTGGCTAGGGGTTTTCAAGAATTGCGTAATTTTCTAATTAAAATTTGCATTATGCTGAGTTTATATAAAAAATTTGTTATTTTTAACGTAAGATTGCACCTGTATTATTATTATTATTATTATTATTACACCCACAATGCAAAAAATCTCATATATTGTCCGACCTATCTGCAGAAAGCTATTATTAAGAGACGTCAAATTATTAATTGGAAGTGGGGTTCTTATTTTAATGTCTTGTAACTCTTTCCATGAACAGATCTCCAGCAAAGCCAGTGCAAAGATGATTAGTTATTCTATAACCCATTACAGAAAAAGGGCTCACCGTCAACTTCAATAATATCAACAAAATCATCTGTCGTAGTCTTCAGAGCAATAATAAGCAAGCTGTCAATGTGGAACAAATTGATTTTTCTTTTTTTTTTCTTTTTTAATTACTGATGTAAGAATGTCTACTATTACCAGCATTTTGCATACAGGAAAGAATCAGATTACATTGAATGACGCTTGGCTGAAAGGAGCCGATTTCAGGAATAAAAAATGGCCGAGTTAGCCAGTGTGGTAAAAAATGATATTCAGGAGATCAAGAAAAATAATGAATTAGGCCCCCTTCATATTCAACCCCATCATTTGACTTCAACTGGCTTGAAGATGAAAGAAATATATACTAATAGGAAAAAAATAATAAAAATACTATGGTCTACAAATCAGATTGCCATTCATGATAGTGAGGGTTTTATTCTTATAAATTAAAATAATAAGATTATGACAACACATTAAAATGTATTAAATTTATCTAATAATTCTATTTGTCCAAATTATTAGAATAAAATCCTTACCATTAGGAGTATGCATGGGAGAACTGTAACAATTTTCCACTTCCTGGACCAGGCATAAAAATTCAGTTAGCCACAAAAATCTGGCATCCCGGCCTGGGAAGGCCCATGTACACCAGCCTGGGAGAGAGTCTGATTTTCGGACTGGGCCAAGAAGATGGGATGGGGCTGCGCCTGGGGAATGCCCAGGTGTGACCAGGGGCGATAGGTTGACTTATTCGAGCACCCGAGATTGCAGACCCACCAGGTAGTCCCTGACACAGCCAATCCTAGCTCCAGCTCCTGTGGTCCACTTGCAAGACAAACGCTTGGCCATCTCAAAAACTGGTGCCTCAGCATTCTGTTTTTGATTATTGGTAGCCTTGTTGTCTCAGTCAGACGACACCGAATCCACTTGATGGATAACAGCAGCAAGATCCACCATTGGATTTGTTTCATCACCAGCAATTTAGGAAGGAGTGAAATCATCATATGAATACATCTGTAGAAATAGGCGTCCAAAATTAGCCATCAATCGAGCTATATACCATATTTAGAGAATGGTTATATTGTATGGTTTTATCAATGGTCATGCTCCTATAATTCACCTGACTTGTGCCCATACGAATATCAAATTCACATACAAATACAACAGCGTGAAAGCTTGGACAGAGCTGATAAAAATTGATATAACCAACCCCACCTAATGGGAGTTCTTGTTGTTGTTAGGACAAAATGCAAAGTATAATCTACACATACATTATAAGAAATTAGGAAATAGAATTTTAATGTTTTGCATACCTTGATATTGGTGAGGTCTACATGATTTTCCCCCAAGAAGCTAAGAAATTCCCTGAAGTTCTCCTCTGTTGGGTGACAGTGACGGCTATATGGCCATATTGCTTGAAATATAAGATTACCTTGGTTATTATATACGCCAATGGGACAGATAATTTTGCATAGCTAAATAAAATTTTGCATATTCAACAGATTTGAAACTGTCGTATTCAAGCCAGAGTTTTGTGTGTTTAGACTAAGTTGGTTTAGGGTAGAGCAAATAATTGGAAGCACCAGAAAGAAATATCAGTCAATGGGACCCCCTAATACAAATATTTCTTAAAGTCATAATAATATCGTGATGCAATAATATATTGCCCAATGACATCTGCCCCCGGTTCTGATTTGCAAAGTTTGCTTCTGATATATTGATTGGCATTGGATTGGTTGTGGCTGTCTCATGAATCGGTATTGGGCTCCTCAATACTTATATTTTTAAATACCACGATAATATGGGATATATTACCGTATTTACGATATATCATGATATATTGACTGATTTTCTAAACATCTAATGATATACTTGATATTTGACCGATACCGTTGCCGGCCATATCGAGACGGACATTGCGATATCACCAGCTAACCAGAGGCCAAGGACTAGCACCCGTAAGATCCAACAACCCCTGAAATTGTGCGATTACATACGGGCTTAAAATACCCGGGTTTATATTCTTCCAAATTATATTTTCCAGATTATAATTGGTTACTTCATGTCTGTTACCATTCAGTTTTCCCTCCCGTGCATTAGTTACATTATGGTTATATGATTCTGTTACATTTCCATGGGTCTACTGTTCAGTTACGTTATGGTTAATTAAAGGCTAATGTGTAAGGATACGCAGGAATAGAAATGATCTCCTTCTGACACCCCTTTCTCATCTCTGCCTCACTCTCTCTTTCTCCGTTCTGTCTCCCTCTCGAAGCTTCCCCTCGTCAAAACTCCTCCTCCCCAATTTTTCCCTTTGATTTGCTGTGTTGTTCCTTCAGATTTGCAGGAATCAGGCGGCATCGCAAGCATGCAACATTCTGGTGCTCTCATTGAAACAATGGCTGAGGGGATGACAACGCGTTATAAGGCGCTCAAAGGCTCCACTGCCAGCCTTGCTAGGGAGCTAAAGGAGGTTGTTGCGACCGTCCAGCAGCAGGCGACCACCTCCCAGCAGCATGCAGAAGGAATCGCAGCGAATGCTGCCACTACTGAACAGCTCCAGCACTCTCTCACAGCAATCCTTCAATTGCTCCACAGATTTGAACGACAACCTAATCCGATCACAAACCCTCCATTACTGCCGAACCCTTCTTCATATGTGGTTACTCCCTCCGTTTTGTCCCATTCCCCTGCACAAACCCTACCTATACTGTTACCAACACCCTCAGATCACCAAATGGCCCCTCATCTTTGTTTACCCAAACTCGAGATCTCTTTTTTCACTGGCGACAATGTGACCAGATGGTTATTTCAGATCAACCGCTTTTTGTTTGCTATGGTACCCCACCAAACCAAAAACTGACCATAGCGACCTTCTGCATGACCGGAGCTACCCAGCTCCCTCCAATGATATCAATGAATGCATGTAACCGGACAACTCTCAACATGGGAGATTTTCTCCAAAGACTTGGAGCTACGCTTCAGCCCATCTTCCTATCTCAACCATGAAGCTACATTGTACAAGCTTCGTCAGACCTCTACGGTGACAACCTACATGGCCAAATTTGAGTCCCTCTCTACTTGCACTCCGGGTTTGACCAGTATTAATCTCTTAAATTGTTTCATCTCTGGGTTACAGGATGACAACCGAGGGGAGTTACTATTACTGAGACCCCTATCGTTGCTGGAAGCCATCGGAATAGCTAAACTAGCGGAGGAAAAGATGGACAATGGGCAACCCAACTCGCACCGTCCACTGCTAACTAAATCTCCGCTCACACCCATCCACATCTGCCCAAAACTTCTCCTCCTCCGGTTCCTCCATTGAGACTACCAATAAAAAAACTAACCCCTGCAGAGATGGTCTCGCGCAGAGAAAGAGGACTTTGCTTTAATTGTGACGAATGATTCACACCAAGCCATCGGAGTAAACCCCCGAGGAACAAAACTCTGCTCAGACAATAGCTTCCATTTCGGAGGCTGAATCCACAGACACTGACTCACCCATGGAACTCTCTCAAAAAGCAGATTCCCTTCCGCCTTCATCTGAACATACTCTCACTATATCTCTCCATGCTTGAAGGGCCACTTTGTTCCCTCCACATTCAGGTTGCAAGGACTCATTATGGGTCATCCAGTGATTATACTGGTGGACAGTGGTTCCACCCACAATTTCCTGGAAACGCATGTGGCTAAATATTTGGGACTGCCGATAGAGCCCTCCCACCACCGTAACACCCACCACCTTAATCTTACGGTGGGGAATGGAGACTCCATACATTGTGAAGGGCGGTGTACTAATATTCCTGCCACATTCGAAAAGTTGCAATTCTGGGTGGACCTATACTTGCTACCGATATATGGCGCTGAAATAGTCTTCGAAGTCCAATGGCTGGCGTCGATCGGTCCGGTGCTGTTTGACTACAAAAGCTCTATGGATAAGCTTCGATTACAAGGGCAATCAACTCATTCTGCATGGTTTGCCAAAGGCCACAATGTCCACCATGACATTAGGCCAACTAAGAGGGGGGAACTAACAAAGTCTGCTGCCACCTATTACCAGTTAACAATCGTTCCAATTCCAAAGGCCACTCTGGAAAACCTCTCTGATGCAGCTTGAGGCCAATTTTCCTTACCGGCCCATGTTCCCCCAGATATTGCCACTACTCTTTCCAGACTTCTCACCTCCTTTGTCGAAGTGTTTTCCATTCCACATGGCTTACCTCCTAATCGCTCCGCCGACCATCTTATCCCCTTAAAACCCAACTCCTCCTCGGTAAACGTCAAACCTTATCAGTACCCTCACTTCTAGAAGGCGAAAATGGAGAGACTCATACAAGAAATGCTTGCTGATGGAATCATTCAGCCCAATACAAGCCCCTTCTCCTTACCAGTCCTACTAGTTTAAAAGAAGGATAGCAGTTTGCGTTTTTGCATTGATTACAAGGCGCCGAATGCGATTACAATCAAAGACAGGTTCCCTATACCCACGGTGGACAAGCTGCTGGATGAACTTCAAGGTGCCAAAGTCTTTTCGAAGCTTGATTTGTGAGCAGGTTATCATCATATGTGAGTCGACCCAGATGATGCACATAAAACAGCCTTTAGAACCCATAAAGGCCAATACGAGTTCCTAGTGATGTCCTTTGGTCTTTCCAACCCTCCTTTTACCTTTCAGTCCGAGATGAATGCTATCTTCCGATTTATCATTCGGAAGTTTGTCTTGGTATTTTTCGATGACGTTTTGGTGTACAGCTCTTCCTGGGAGCAACACCTCCAGCACCTTTAAAGGGTCCTTCAAATTCTGAAGGATAACTCCTTCTATGCCAAGCAATTCAAATGTAAGTTTGGCTGTCCTTTCATGGCTTATTTGGGCCACATCATGTCTAAATAAGGGGTAGCAGTGGATCCAACTAAAATTGAGGCTGTGCAACAATGGCCTACACCTGTAAATGTCTAACAGTTGTGAGGATTTTTTGGGCTGACTGGGTATTACCACCAGTTTGTGGCCTGTTACACCCAGATTATAGTGCCACTCACTCAACTTCTAAGGAAGAATGCTTTTATCTGGACACCTGAAGCCGAGTCAGCTTTTACTTCCCTCAAGGCTACCCTTGTTACCACTCTTGTCCTGGCCTTGCCAGATTTCTCTAAACCCTTTGTGATACAAACCGATGCTTCAGATTCTGATATGGGTGCTATGCTCTTACGAGCAGGGCATCCAATTGCATATTTTAGTAAACAGCTTGGCCCCAAGCTTCAGAACTCCTCGACTTACATATGAGAGCTCTGTGCCATTTTGGAAGCAATAAAAAAAGGCGCCAGTATCTTTTGGGGACCAAATTTACCATCCACACCAACCATCAGCCACTCAAGGCCTCGTTACACCAAGCCATCCACACCCCTGTTCAATAACGATGGATTACTAAACTAATGGGTTATGACTTTGATATTGTGTATCGGCCAGGGTGAGAAAACAGCCCAGCAGATGCTCTCTCTCGGCTGCCAAAGGGATCCTATCATGTACTACGGGTAGTGTCCCAGCCAGTGTTGGCCCTATTGACTGCTCTACGGAATTTTTATACCCGTCACTCAGCTTCAGCCAACTTGATGTCCTCAATTAAGGAACAGTCGGAAAACTTTGAGCATTATACCGTGCACGATAGCTTGATTTTCTATAAGAACTGAATTTTGGTGCCAACCGATTCTGCCTTATAGGACTTGATCCTACAAGAATATCACAACTCTCCACTTGGAGGCTATGCTGGATTCCAGAGAACCTTAACACAAATAGCCAGCTCCTTCTATTGGCCTCAAATGCGGAAAGATATCCGTGAATTTGTCAGCAGTTGTGTTGTTTGTCAGCAGGTGAAGCCACTCACGTCTCCCCCCCTCCCAGATTTGTTGCAACCTTTGCCTATTCCAGGTAAAATTTGGAAATCAGTATCCAAGGATTTCATAACCCATCTCCCTGCTTCGAATGGGAAGACAGTAATATTTGTGGTGGTTGACCGATTATCCAAATATGCCCATTTCTCCCCTTTAAATACCCATTTTTCGGCCACAGACCTCGCTAAGGTCTTTGTTAGGGAGGTGTGGCGGTTACATAGTTTTCCAGAAAAAATTGTCTCAAACCGAGATCTTATTTTTATGAGTCATTTTTGGCAAAACTTTTTAAATTACCAGGGTACCAAACTGTCCACCGGCAGCACTTACCATTCGCAAACAGATGATCAAACGGAAGTCGTTAACCGTTGTTTAGAAGATTATTTGCGCTGTTTTGTGGCTAATAATCCTTCCACTTGGTCACGATTCATTCCCTAGGCCGAATGGAATTACAATACTGTGTGGTACTCCGCTATAAAAATGAGTCCATTCAAGGCCGTGCATCGGAGGCCACCTCCATCTCTGGCAGATTACACCCAAGGATCCACCCCTATTGCTACTGTGGATGAACTGCTGACACATCATTCCAGCCTTCTGGCTACTCTCGAAAATAACCTCCAACGGGCTCAGCTACGCATGAAAAATCAGGTTGATGCCCATTGAACCAACAAGAAATTTCAGGTGGGCGACTGGGTTCTAGTCAAACTACAACCCCATCAGCAAACCACTGCAGCACACCAACAGTCCAACAAATTGGCCAAATGTTAATTCGGTCCCTTTTCCATCTTAGAACGAATTGGCCAGGTAGCCTACTGACTAAATTTGCTGGTATATTCAAAAATTCATAAGGTGTTCCATGTCTCTCTGCTTAAAAAATTTCAGGGAGATGCTACAGCCAACCCAGTGGATTTTCCCATGGATGCATGCGGTTCCCAGCCTCTCCTAGTGCCTGCTCAACTTCTTGGTGTTAGGAAAATTCTACAGCAAGGAAAATTTGTTCCCCAGTTTCTCGTTTGCTGGTAATCCCAATCAGCTGCTGAAGCAACGTGGGAAACCACTATGGAGTTTATGCAAAATTTTCCTCCGTTCAATCTTGAGGACAAGGTACTTTTTGATGAGAACGGCAATGCAACCGGCCTTATCGAGACGGATATTGCATCAGACATTGTGATACTACCAACTAACCCAAGGCCGAGGACTAGCACCTGGAAGACTCAACAACCCCTGAAATTGCGCGATTACAGACGGGCTGAAAATACCCGGGTTTATATTTTTCCAGATTATATTTTCCGGATTATAATTGCATCAGAGGTCATTAGCTTATGATACTACCAACTAACCCAAGGCGAGGACTCCATCCACGCGTCCGTTGACTTACTAGCACAGCACTGGAAGACTCAACAACCCCGAGGCGCTAGGGTGGCTGGGTAGCCTCTGGTGGTGAATATATATATATTTATTTACATGTATATATATGTGTAGAGATCATTTAAAATAAGAAGGTTGATTTATATTTTTGAGCAACCACTTTGTGAGACTTTAGAAATATTTTCTGAGAGAAAGGATTATAATTGTATTCTTTCGTGGTTTTTTCCTGCTTATAGAGGGTTTTCCACGTTAACATTCAGTTCCTGTCTCTGTTCGTTACCATTCAGTTTTCTCCAACTCCCAGTTTTCCCTCCCGTGCATTAGTTACGTTATGGTTGTATGATTCTGTTACATCTCTGCCTCACTCTCTTTCTCTATTCTGCCTCCCTCTCGAAGCTTCCCCTCGTCTAAACTCCTCCTCCCCAATTTTTCCCTTTGATTTGCTGTGTTGTTCCTTCAGTTTTGCAGGAATCGGGCGGCATCGTGAGTAAGCACGCAACAAATACAATCCTGTTAGCCCACGACCTTTATATATTATTTTCGTTTCAATATATTTAATACTAATACATATTGTCTAATACACTCAATATATATATGGTCATAATTAATACAAACTACAATACCAATATTTTCATCCATGATTGAAAGTAATAGAATCCAGGATGCTTGTACCTTGAGAAGCCCTTTGTAGGCAACTAATTGTCCTGTGGTAATGGTGGCACTGCAGATAGAAAACTAGAGTGCTGAAACTCTACCTTCTTCTTCTGTCCCACAAACAAAGCCCTTGATGTGCTGAGAACAAATATCCACTTGGAATCCTCAACGGTTTCCACTAGCTTTCCACTTTTCCTGTTTGTTAGCTTCCCATTTTCAACTACCACTTTATAACAAAAAAGGGAGAAACAAACTTAGGACAACTTGAATTGATCACCCCCAACCACATAAAAAATTTGAGTTGCTGGATAAGAATTTTACCAGCCTGAGATACTTGATGCATTGGTGCTGCAGTTTGATCCTCGGACACTTCATGTTTACTTCTTTTCCGACTTGGATATCCAACCTTCATTATCACAAATATCCATTATACATTTTGGAGGAACAAAAAAATAATAGCAAGAGTGATGCTAGATAACAATTGTGTAGAAAAATTTTTAATGCTATGTTTAGTTTAATCTTTAATAGGGAAAACCATTAAAAAAACTATGGAGAAGAAAAACTATGTAAAACTGAAGATAGGACAGCTATAGAAATCTGTCAAAGCTATTTTGTTTGGCTTGAATGATGCAAAGCTGTAAAAATCTAATTTTCTTACCAATGTGCCCAACATGATTGATTAGAGGCTTTCCTATATTTTGGATGAAAAACTCATGAACACTACAGGGACGGAATATAATTAGAGAACACCATGGTACTCTATAGTTTTAATTTCCAAAATTTTCCTCTTTACTAACTGGCATACTTTTAAAATCACTCAATTTGACACAAATTAAATCAGATTTACACATCAGTACAGGTGCATCTTATGCCCATATTGGCAGCGTGGATAAATCTGAAACCAATTGGAAAATAGTCAGCCAGCCTTGTCAAAAATACTCGAAAAAAGAAGCAACTCATACATTGATAGGAAAGGGAAGACTAACAACTCAGAGTAATAGAAAATCTTGAAGCAACTTTATCCCAGAAAGACTTTCATTGCAACTTTTATGGCCATAAAATCCAAATCGTTTCTTGTTCAGTCAAGGAAGTTTTACCCAAAGTGAACTGAATAATAAAATCACAATACTAATAATCCAAGTCAGAGGACGCTTTATCACAGTTTTGGAATGTCAAAGTCAAAAGTGTTATCCTATCAAACTAATATTACTCATAAGTTGGAAATATGAAATGAAACATCGACTAATATATATTAGTATCTATGGACCAATACCATAATACATCATCGAATCGGTTGATATACACCCGATAGTTGCTCCCAAGTTTCGATTACCATGCAACATTGGAGTCTGATATGTCTTATACCGATTTGGCCATGACGGATAACGACACTGGTATTTTTATCCATGGTTGGAAAGCCCAACCACCAGAATCCCCACTGTCCCATGAAAAGAATGGGCACTAACTCTGAGAGAATGTTGCCTTCGGGAACAACTCATGACCAGAAGTGAGATCCCCTAGTACTCTAGGTTGGCTTGGTACAACTATTCTTCCATCAAATAGTAGAAATGAGTTAATATACATATTATATTTCATATTTTATTCAGTGACATGAATTTTAGGTTTTGTAGGGGACTGCGTAAGAACCCTTGATACTAAAGCCAAAAAAACTTATCGCACAGGACATAAATCTTGCTACTCGAATTGTTGAACCGGCCCATCTTGACAAAAAGAAACTAATATCAAAATGATAGTTTTTTGCATATAAGCCAAGTAGTGGGCAAATTTTGGCTAAAATATTATGCTCGGTCTAGGAGGCGATCATAAACCACACTTTAGACGTTAGCTATGATATGCTTTTCAAGGGGAGGAGGAGGACCCATGGCTTCAAGACAATGTTGTAAGGCTAAGCTTTCTCATCTTTGGACAAACCTTTTCCTACCTGCAATGATACAGTACTTTTCACGTTACTCTCCAGCATTGTTACACTTTATTGACAAGCCAAATTCATTATTCTACTTGGATTATTGACCTAGTACCTTAGCTACTCTAGTCCTAGTCCTCGTCCTCACCCACGCCCACTAGGAAATTGCATTCGTACTTCCCACCATCAAAGAATGACATGAAGCTCCTCTTGAGAGCTGCAAAAGTCTAATGCCTTCCACCTGCAACATTTCCATATAATCGATGAACCAATTGCAATCATAATATAAGGGCATCTCAGTCTTATCCCTACTTTGCAAAAATGCCCATTCTGTGGTTTACACCCAGTGATCTTTAGGTCACCTTGGAGCAACATCAGCGTTGCTCGATGGCTCACCCTCAATTTTCACCATAGCATATTAACAGATACCTCGGCACATTTAAAGATTGAAGCTGATACTAACCAAAGCTCTTCAATAACAACTGCACAATCAGCAAGATTTCTTCTCGTACGATAGCTCTTGTAAACTTTTGGAAGCTTTACTGCAGCAGCATCAAGTTCACTAACCGGCCTCTGAGAAGAGAAGAAAAAGTAGCTGCCAATGGTTGGTGTCTCAATCCATTTTGACATTTCTCTTGTCCTGCTAGACTCTTGAATGGAAGAGATTTATCCAATAATAATGTCCATGGCTTGGAATCCTTCAAGATAATTGAATCCTTTGGGCTCACCTGACCATGCCCAGTTGACTTCATAGCAGGACGTAGTATTTCTGCTTTCTGAATCCGTCATTTCTAAGATTCAGTTCCTTTGATTTAGAAGTGAGGCTACAGAAGTAATCTCAACTGAAAATTTTCCGCTTCAGACTTTCATGCCAAGATGAAATGAGAATATAAATCCCAAAGAATTCCCAACCACAAACGGAGTTCACTTTTGCAACACTGAAGATCCTACCTGCATACATGACCAAAAGGCATGAATTCAAAGGTATTTTACAAAATGAATCATGATAAGAAAAGGAAATTCGTTTGAAATAGTTAGAATGGAGAAACTGTTGTTCCTGGGATGGGCAACCAAATAATTCAAGCATTCAGCTTTGAGATGGAAAATCATGAAACAAAGCCAAACTCCTCTTTTTTTGGTATTTGAGATAAAGTCAACCTCACTTTTGTGTTTTCTATGTTTCTCAGTTTAATTCAGTTGTTAGGGAAACGATACCCAGTAACTAATAAATTCCCAATATTAGTTTGACCTGATATCCAAAATGCTCAACTGGGTATTGATTTTTTTTCTTTTTTCTTTTTTCTATTTTGCAGAAGTTTCAGTACCCAATTCATGAACTACCCTGAAGTGAGAAATCTCTAAATCAAAACCAGCAAGACAGTAACACTAGTAAACCAACATCAAATGGAAACCCAAAATAGAAATGGAGATAACAAGGCCGGAGGAGCAAACATTTGAAGCCCAAAATCTGAAAACCTAGAGTTCATTAAAATTACGAGTAAGAGAATATATTTTCTCAAATTTGGTGAGTATAATATTCAGAATCGAACATAACATATATTAGGGAATCGGCATTTTGAGAAGTTCTATTCTCCTGCGAGTTGTAATCAGTAAATCAAGACGTTCTTCTTCTCCCTCCCCTCAAGCCCTAGCCAAACAAATTTGCCAGTGTAAAGTGTCAGAAACAGAAAGCCAAAGTCAAGAATCGTACAAGTTGCCTCGCAGTGCGACAGCCCTGTTTGCTTATACACAACTCAGATTCAACCCAGGATTTGGGTTAGAATTGACAATTCAAAAACCCGGGAACAAAGAGGCCAAAACATCAGGTCAAAGAAGTCTGATAAACCTTCAAGTACGATTGAAAAAAAAGGGTAGAGATAAAGACTTGAATTTCACGTTACCGAAAATAGAATTCGTGGATTTACTTTATCCATGTTCAAAACTCGGAGGTTTTCTTGGTTTGATACCGCCTGTGTGCTTTCAGCGATGCAGAGCATGGGATACGGGGAGCATCGTATTTTATAAAAATAAACCATTCTAATTTTAATTATATATTTTAAAATAAATAATTATAATTTAATTTATTTAAAAACATACAAATTAACTAAAATTATTTATTTTATAATTAAATTATAATTATTTATTTTAAAATATATTTATATAGTCTATTCGAAACTTTTATTGTCCCGATTATTGTATTATTTATGATTTTATTTTATTATCAAAATTATATAGTTATTTTGAAAATATTTATTAAATTTTATTTATCACTAAAATGTGTGACACTTACAATTTTATAACTATTTGATGCAAAAAAGGCATCGCTTTCATCTTCCTCAATGATTTCTCCTTCCCCCGTGTCTTTGATTATTATCTTTTAACCTAGTTCATCGAAAAGGCTAAATCATTGGAAACTTTTAAAGAATAAGATTTAAAATTCTTTAGCTATATAGACATTTTATAGCTCATGAAGACACTCAAAACCAATCACCTTTATAATAGAATTAGATTTAATTAGGCTTTTAACATACCATTAAACTATATACTTAACATATATTATTGAAAGTAAAGTTAGAGTCGAGAAGAGCACACCAAATCCCGTCTTGCTCCTATTTGTTTTTTGCAAGTAGTAAAGGTGTCTCAAAGTAGATCCGCATTAGTCTAAGATGTTTGCTCATTTGAGTTTGATCTAAAGAAGAGAAATGTTAGCATTTCCTTATAAAGGCTTTTTTAAATATTTATTAAGGACTCTAACTCTATCTATATCTATAAAACCTTTATAGTAAAATTTTTAGTTTTTATTTTATTAGCGGTCAGAAGAGTAAACATGGAAAGGATCGCTAAAGTTTTTTTCTTATGGCGAAATGTGACTTTTTTTTTAATTTAAATATAAGTAATCATTATGCCAAAAAACTCGATTTGTAAGGCAAAATAAAATCAAAGTCGAAGATGAAATCATTTCCTTTAGCGGGATCCATTATTGGTGTTAGAGTTTGGGCAATTGTTTTTGGTAGACTTGTTGATGCCCTCCATTTCATTTTAGGTTGGCAATAGTAGGAGATAGAGTGCCAATAAGAAATGCTTTGTATTCAGGGAAGTTGATTGGATGAAATTAGAAATAACTAGAGTATCTTGTTATTGTTAAGAAATATTTCATTACTATTTTATAAGAAAATATTGTCAACAAGCCGCCCTAATAATACTTATATAATACTGATGTGCTTATTTGGATTGAACTCTGCGCTAAATATTTTTGACTGAACCGATCTTTAACAAAAGAAAGATACTGTTCCATAAATCCACTTTTTTCAAGAAAATGTAGTTTAGCTAGTGTTACAAAAATAAAAGGGCTTTGGCACAAAAAAAAAAAAAAAAACAGCTCTTCTCTACCAATATAAAGCACGGTGTTAGGGTAAAAAAAGTATTAACTAATTTTCTTTTTATTATCGTTTCAAACCAACCACAAAGAAGAGAAAATAGAGCTACTGTTGACTGATTGGATTGGATGGAAACAGATATTCTTAATAATGAATCTTTTTAAGTAGTCATACTTAACTCGACCCAAACAATACCCAAAGACTTCCATGCCTTTCTCGGTTGGGCTAATTCAATTGATAATTTTTGATAAGTTTTCTTCATTTTTCAAGTAAGAATAAGAACTATTGAGATAAAATGAAAAGTGTTTCTTATGATTATACCCAATAACCCACTTTAGTAATTTGTCATTCCCCCATTGATTTCTATAAAAATAGGAAATATGTATTTTTCATTCACAAATTCATATTTGTTTATACTATTAACTCTAAGTTTAGTCTTATTTTTGGTACATTGGTGGCGGAGCGGCGGCAATTTTTGTTTTCAATTTTTTAGGAGTTGGGAGGTGCAAATTTTTTGAAGAACATCTTTAATTAGAGGGATTTTGGTAAGTTGATTTTTATCGATCAGGTTAATTGCAAGTTATTCTTAATCAAGCCATTGTTAAACTAATTGTAAGATTCTTTCAAATAGTGTCCTTCAATAAGCTTCAGAAAAATAATTTCAATTTATTAATTTCAAATGGGTTGCAGAATTTTCAGTACCCAATTCATAAACTACCCTCAAGCGCCAAGGGCGGAACAAACATTTGAAGCCCCAAATTGGAGACCTAATTTTCATCTAGAATCAGAATAACAGAAGATAACTCCTTAAAATTGGACAGTATAATCCGTACAACCTCACCCCGCTTGGAATATAGAATTCGGAGGTTAACAACCCGAAAATGGAAACTAAGGACTAAGCCCAAATGAACGAGTAGCAAGAAATAAGAAAGATTGAGATAATTAATGGCTCATTAAAGTAGTTAATAAAATATTAAAATCTAATAAATGGTTACATTCTAGCCACATTTAAATAAGTAGTATTGACCTAATAAATGTCAAATATTTATGACTAGAATTTATTTAACTAACACCAGTTATGATTATATGACTATTGTAATGGCTAAAAATCAATGTAAAGTAATACTCCAATAATAGGCATCAATTTCGACTAGATACATCAACGGGAGTTTAAACTATAAATGCAGACCCATAATTAGGAATGGGGTTAAGACATCTTTTGGCATACAAACACTTACCGTAAATATAGCCAAACGAAATACAGTCTCATCCTTTTTTTTTTCTTTATTTTGATAATTTTTAATTTTTTTTTTAAGATTATTGATTTGAGTGTTGGAGATTATACTAAAAAGCAAATATTATATATATTTAACCTTTTATTAAGTTGTGATAGTGCATAGGATCAGGATTGACAGTTATGAAATTCAAACCAACTCTCTAATTCATGTGATGGAACAGGGGGGCTGCAACCGCAGCCCCTACAATGCCAACAGAAGTCATTGGATTGAAATCCGACATGTCTCATTTTTTTTAAAAAATAATTATAAATTTTAAAAAAATATATATTATATTAAAATTTTTATTTATTTAATCAAAAAAAAAAATATATATATATATAAATAAAAAAATAACTAAAAATAATTTTTTTTTATATATAAAACGGAAGCCGTCAGATTTTTTAATTAAACGGCTCTCGTTTGCGCCGTAAATGGCTACAATGTTTCACGTGTTGCAGCCACCCCGAATCCTCGTACAATAATTCGATTTTGCTCCGCCCACGCTTTGGGTTTGATTTTGATAATTGAAAACTCGTAAACAAAAAAAGGTGAAAACGACGACCCCAAATAAGATTGTAAATCACACGGTACCGAAAACGGAATTAGTGCTGCAATACGAAAATTGAAGGCGATTTGAGTTGATTTGACGACATTGGAGTAGTTATTTCTTCGCTTGAATAATACAAAACGCTTTTGGAACCTTCTGTGTTTGTCCTCTCAGCTATGCGCAGAGAGAGACAGAAAGAGATGGTCAAGGGAACGAAACCTCCACGCGGTAGGGGACTCATAATTTCAAGATAGAAAGAAGCGCGACGACGGTCGACATGGATTTTCAGAAGAATCAGACTGTTTCCGGTCATCTGCACACCGGCTCTCGATGGCGAGCAGCCGTCTTCTTTCTGCCATAGTGACCGGCGACTGAACCTATATGATATAATTATATGAGAAATGATAAACGAACTGAAAGAGTCTTATTATTTATGATTAAAAACCGTAATAAATTATATGATAATAATTTAATCGATGTAAAAATATATATATATGCAAAGTAAATTACATAAAATGTTAAAATATCATATTATTTTATTTAATTAAAAATAATAAAAAAGTATAGATAATTATTAAGTATTTTAATAATTAATTAAATTATATATTTATATATTTAAACAACTCAGTGATTATTTACTAATTAATGATGACTTGTCCATATTTACGCGTCGAGTTGAATGGCCTAAAAAAGTCTATATATTTTTTGGATATATTATACTTAATCTATGAACTGTTAGAAAGGAAATCATTTGACTAAAAATTCATATATACGAATAACAAAATCAAATACACAAATTCATAATAGTGTGCCGGCTTAATTCCAAATTGTGAAAATTAAATTTTAATCTTATCCACTATAATAAAATTGAAAACAAATCCAAATTATAAATAAAATTTTTAATTATATTCCTTTAACAGTCTTCCACCCTGTAACATCCTGGATTTTTATTTGTATTATTTTAAATATCAATTATAATTTTTGATAATTTAAATATGATAAAAATTAATTAAATATTATAAAAATTTTAAAACATATTTAGATCAATTAGATGGGCGCCCAATGAAAAGCCCATACTGGCGCTTGAGCACCAACCTACCATCGCCATGCCAATCTCTTCTCTCCTCCCTTCCTCCCGCGCGATTTCTTCGAGCAGTTTTAAAACATCCAATCCTACAAGAATTAAATGCTTACTAATTTATAAGGTTTTAAAGCATTTTAAACGTGAGCCTAATATTCTATGAACTATATATAAAATATATGAATATAGATGAGTAAAGTAAATGTAAATAACAGTAAATTATAATTAAATGTAAAAATTTAAAACATCCAAGTCTTGATAAATATATTTTAAAATATAATTATATATAAAATGCCCAATATATACAAATATATGAAATATAATAAGGTCCATAAAACATATATAAAAAGATAGAGAGAATATGAAAATTTTGATAATTATATCGAAAGAATGTGAAAACTTCATAACCAAAAACAAGTGGCTCATTTTTCAACTAATTAAATGACAAACTTTAAAGATCAAGTTATACATATTTTTAATAGATAAGACTCATACATTATTATTCAAGATTCATAAATAAGTAATCAATATTAATCTATAAACATGTCAAACGCTACTTTCTTAAACCACTCATGATGATAGGTGTGATATTTAAGTTATGTATAATATATTGGGATATATACAAATGTCAATTCTCTTACAATGAACCTTGTTTATTCAAAACTCAAAATTCCATATCACATATTAAGTATCTGAAATGTTCTGAAATTAGGAAAAAAGAAGCTCCCTATTTCATTCCACAATGAAGAATTTCATCAAATATTTATATAAAAATAGTTGTTGCGTCCCGGGCCCAAGGTTGTCGTACAGATTAGGGAGCCTTCGGATTCCTAAGCGTGCGGTCGCTCCGGAAGAAGGGTCCGGTCTCCGTCTCTATGAACCTGGACCTGCACAACACAAACAACAAATAAGAGGTGAAGGGTCTGGCAGGATTTCTCCCACCGAGGCCGCTCCGATGCTCAAGTCAGCAATATTCCCGCAATGAACGGAAATGGCGCACGCTAAGGTGGTGCGCGGAGAAATGCTGTGAAAGCGTAGAAGTGCTTATGCGATGATGTGGGGAAATGTAGTGAGCAGGTGTTGGAAGGCCTGGCTTCCGAAATGCACCGCAGCGGGTGGCTAACTCTCCCGTGATCTCAAAGGATGCTGGGGTGGTGAGCGAGTCAGCTAGATGAGGCAAAGCTCTGCTTTGACTCGTCACTCCTGTGTTTTTAGAGAAAGGGAAGTAAGATGATTAATGACGCTTGAAGTGATATCCCCTCAGGATCGTAGTTTGATCGAGGAGTTCAAGGTCTCAAGGTTGGTCGTAAAGTCGTAGAAGATTGAAAGCGTCGAAAAGTCGAGAAGAAGTCCCTTTCTCTATGGGGTGTGAGGGTTTTTATACGCCACCCCGTTGGTCTCTTGGCGCCAAAACGCCAAGCTACTTTGGGCTATTGCGCCGCTCGTCGTCACATGGACCGCCGGTCACGCGCCGCCTGCCGTGCTGCCGGGCCACGTCGTCAGCCAGCTGCGACTGTGCCCGATTTTTCCCGAAAGGATGGGTTGGGCCGCCCGGCAGACGGCAGCTGGTGGTGGCGTTGGGCGCCGCGCCACCACGCCTATCGGGCTAGCCTTTTCCGCCTTTTTGTCATGTTTCCGCGACGCATTTAATGCGCCGCAGTCACGCTGCCTCCTTCCGTTGTGGGCTTGCGCCATTCGCCCAGGTTGGGCAATGACATCTTCTCGTGGGCCTCTCGATCTCCGTGTGGGCCGCGCCTCGCCAGTGGCCTCGGGCCTGCCTCATGGGCCGTGACATGGGACCCAACAATAGTATATAAAGTTAAATATCTAAATGTTTTAAGATTTTTTTAATAATATCTCAAATGTAAATATAAATATTTAAAAAATCCATATCAAGGTAAAAAAAAAAGATATGCATGCAATGAATATTCAAAAGTGATAAAAAATAATGACATGCACATATATATATATATATATATATATATAAGCAAAAATCAAAATAACAATAAAAAGATTTCAATAATAGATAAGAAAATGAATTTAGATATACTTATCTTAATCAAATATTTACCCAATTTAATACAAAGTATTCTTGAGATCATTTTTCTTCATATTCTTTTCTCTTCTCTTTCTTCTTTATCTCTCATCTCTCCTTTTATTGAACATGTAATGGGTCTTAATGCACTATTTTTACATCTCTCTAATCAAATCCCCTCACATTAGAATTATTTATTAATAGTTGATCAAATTTGATAGATTCACCATTTGAAAGGTTTTGTTTGTTCTTTCTTCCATAGCGAAGTTAGTTTAATTAAATAAGAATAAAAAGATGTTTAGTCCTTATCTTGATAATAGAAAATATAAAAAAGAGCAATAGTATGATGAATCAAAAAGTCTCTAAATCCTATTATTAAGAATAGTAAATTACTATTCACATTAAAAGTATTTAATCAGCTAGACAACCGTATGTTTTGACCCGCATTGATTGTTGAGCCATTCGTTAAAGTAAAAGCGATTAATTACCATTATGGTAAATAATACTTGCATTTTATCTTGTTTACATTTTCTTAATAATAAGAAATAATTTGAAAATGACGATTCGGCCGTAAGAACTTTCGGTTATTGAACAAAGAAAAAGAATATGGCGAAAGAACTATATTGGCCTGATACTGACATTAAGAGACGAAAGTTAGGGATTGAACGGGATTAGATAATGCAGCAATTCTCAACAATATTGAGATAGAACAACTTATTCTTCTTAAATACCCCAATTTAAGCCAAAGAATTTCCCACTGCTACTATATAATATTCAAATTTAATTTGGATAAAAAGCTTAATAATTAGGCAAAAAACTTCTTTATGTACCCAATGAAACAAACAAATGCTAGTTAAGCGTATATTAAGCGCAAGGCCTAATTTCATGCATACACAAGTGCGATCAATTTTGTTCAATTCACGCACTAGTTCTACTTTTACTGTCCAAACTTTGTGTGAGTGTTTTTCATGCCTACCTTAGACGCGAAGATTTTGCCTCAAACGCGCACAAAAATGGCTTATACGCCTGTCGGGAGCTGGACCTCAATCCTCCTAATTTGATTTTTTTTACAATTTTTATTATATAATTACGTATAATGTTTTACATTATAAAAATTATAATGTCATAAATATAAAATTAAAAATTTGGGTGTTAAAACTCTTCATTATTATAAAATTTCATCATCAAGATTACATACCTTATTGAACAAACAAATGTGGATATCTTTTTTGAATCTCATACTTGCATTTGCAAGTTGCTTTTTCGAAAGAATGATTTCTTCAAAATACCTTAACCAACAGAATTACCTTGGCATATAAAATTTGATCTTGAATTCTAAATATTTGAACCGATATTTTCATATATGTCAAATTCTCATTAATTTGTAAATGTTCATATTCTATAATATGTGAAGTATAAAAGCATACTTTTGAAGTATTGAAATATAGAATACATCATGAAACTCAGCCAAATTAAAAGGCGAGTCTAATCTAAAAGTCATATCTCTAACTTACTATAAAATCTCTAATGGCTTAAAAATTCTTGACCTCAGCTTCTCTTACAATCCAGATAATGCAATACATTTTTTAGGAGAAGCTTTCAAAAATATGTAATTGCTCGACTTAAAACTCAAATCAGACTTATTGTGATCCACGTGCCTTTTTAATTGACTTTGAACAACTACCAAATGATCTTGAATCATTTTAATCTTGTTTGATGTATCATGAATTATTTTAGGATCCAAAAGCTTGTGGTCACCATTCTCCTAATTAATCGAGAAACGATTTCTCCTTCCATATAGTGCCCCAAATAGAGCTACCCTAATATGGGATCGATAATTGTTATTGCATGCAAACTCAATTAACAATAAATAATTATATCAAAACCCTTCATCTACATGACAGAGACTTTGAACATATCTTTTAATATATGTATTATATTTTTTGATTTTTTATCTGCTTGTAAATGAAAAGTTATACTGAATTTTAACTTTGTATCCAATTCTCTATATAAGCTTTTCCAAATTTTGTATATCAATGATACGCAATTAGATCTGAAATCTCATTTAATCTCACAATCTCATTAATGTAAAGCCTTGCCAAATGATTTTTTAAAAATGTAGTCCTCACTAGAAGAAAATGTGGCGGTTTCATCAATTGATTCATATCATCCTAATAGAATTATGATTTTTTACAATCTTAGGCAATCTAGTTATAAAATCTAACATAATACGTTTTCATTTTCAATTAGGAATATGCAAATATTGCAAAAATTATGTTGACTTTTGATATTCAGTTTTGATCTATTGGCAAATTATATATTTACCCACAAAGATCGTTATCTTTTGCTTCATATTCTTTCACCAAAAGAGATTTTTTATGCCTTGTTTACTGATTTCAAAATAGATAGAATACTTAACTCTATAAGTTTTATTCAAAATTTCTTTCTTCAATTTTGTAATATTGGTATACAAATACAATCTCTGAATTGAAGAACTCCATCTATTTAAATGTTAAAATTTACTTATATCTCACTACTCGAATCCCTAGCGACTTTCATAAAAAACAAATCGTCATCTAAGTATCCTTAATTTTCTCCATGATCATTAATTATACTTACAAATATGACAATACTATTCTTAAAACTTGAGAGTACAAATAAATATTGTGACTCTTCATTCTATCAAATATCTCTTATTTCCTAATCATTATATGGATGACTTTCAGCTTAATGTATCAATAATAATATTTGCTTTTTTTGATTGGTATTACATCATGCAATCATAATCATTAAGCACGTACATCCAATGCTACTATCTCATATTCTACTATTTTTGCAAAAATAAATGTTCAAACTCTTGAAGATCGATTACACTATAATAACACTATAAATTTTTCACAGTGAGAGTAATACAATTATATCTTCAAAACAATAACAATTGATGCAAACTATAAATTACAGGCAAAATAATTCTGCCCATAAACTTTGGGCTACCTTGATACATAAGCGACTATTCTACCATGTTGCATAAAAATGTTGCCCAAATCTTATTTGAAATATCATAATAATCCATAAAACTTTTAATTTCCTATGGAATCACTAAAATCGATACAGAAATCAATCAACTTTTAAATTTTTGAAAGCTTCTTTTACAATCCCTCTACCAATAAAGCATCACATTATTTTAAGTCAAATGAGTCAAAGTCACAATAATCTCAAAAAAATTTTAATAAAACCTCCATAATATCTAGCTAAACTAATGAAACTATAACCCTCGATGACATTCGTTGGCCGCTTCTAAGTAGTAGCCGCTTCTACCTTTTTTTGAAAATAATGTGTTTGAGAAAGGATATTTTCTTAAATCAAAACTCATACTTCTTTAATTTAGCAAATAACAATCTATCTTTTACAGTCTATAATATGGTTCGCAACTTTACTTTATAATCTTTAAAACTCCTTACATAAATTAAAATATCATTAATAAAAAATATCACAAATTGATTTAAGTATTGCTAAAAAATCAAATTCATTAAGTTTATAAATGTTGTAGGTATAGTAGTTAAATCAAAAGGTATTACAAAAAAAACATTATAATGATTATATCTCATTTGAAATGCTCTTTTTGGTATATCTTTTTTCTTAATTCTTAATTGATGATACTGTAAGCATATATCATTCTTAGAGAAAATTTGAGTACCTTGCATTTAGTTGAACAAGATGTCAACCATTGGTGAACAATATTTATCATTAATTGTATTCAACTTTCGATAAACAATACACAATATCATCGATTTATCCTTGTCTTTACAGATAGCACTGGACTTCCCTCTGGCGATACACTTAGCCCGATAGATCCTTTTTATAACAATTCTTATATTTGTTGCTTGAATCTTATTAACTTTGATGGGAGTATTCTATAAAGAACTTTCAAATAAGTGCAAATCCTGATACCAAATCAATAGTGAAATTGACTTCTCAGCACGGAGGCAAACAAGGCAAATATTTTAGAAAAATAATTTCAAATTCGTATACTATTGAAATCTTCTCAATTGACATAATATGTCTCCTAGTAACAATAATATATGTAAGATGGGCTTGATGCCCATCTTGCCATACCATGTTTTCTAAAGCAAGTTTTACTATGAACGTAAAAGTGCTCGTTATGATTTAAAATTTGCATAAACAAATTATGAAAACAGCCTCACTAAATATAAGAGGTAATATTAATACAAATTTTATACCCCACTATACATATACAATGACATATTCAGGATCATTTTTCATTGTTAGTATTATTTTATCATCTTTTTATTTATGATTAGATAATAGGGTCATTAAAATTTTGAACTCTTTAATAATTGATGTATTTTTTGCCTACTAAATATTTATATATTGTTTCTTTGTGTTGTGTGGTATTAGCTAACTCTATTATCTAACCAATAGAATTACTTTTGTTTTGTTGTTTGGAAAAAACAAAAATAAAAATAAAAAAATTGATTAGATCTGATAAAATCCGATAAAAAATAGTAACCGGATCATTTGGTTTTATTACTATTTTTTTAATTTTTTTTAGGCTCAATTAGGACTCATCTTTTGAAGAAATGAAATTAATCGTCTATTTTTAAATAGATAATTTTAATTTAATTATTTTAAAATAAATAATTTTAACTAATTTTTTATTTTTAAATAATTAAATTATAATTAATTATTTAAAAATAAATAATAAATAAATAAATAATATATAAAAAAATGAGCAATTTGCAATTTACACCTTTGACTGATTTTTTTGGTCCAATGGAAATTCACTTGAGCCAGATCATCATTTACTTGGACCTAAATTTTTTATTATATCTGAATAAGTCAAACGAGTTCGATAAAATTGAAAATTGTAAATAAATTAATTTGACTAGTTAAATGACTAGTTTATTTTTAAATATTATGACACATCTATTAAAATTACAAAAATATAACATATAAAATTCATACTAAAAAAACTATATTGTAATTTATGTATAAATTGCAACTTTAAATAATGATTCAGCAATAAAATGTAAACAATAAAAATTTCATAAAAATTCAAACATTGATTTTTTTTATAAAAGTAAAAACATCAAATGTTTAAATTTTTTATAAGTAATAATAATATATTAAATAAAGACAGCTACATAAAAAATATAAATGCTCCAAAAAAATATATAAGACCATAAAATCACAAAAAAAGATTGCCATCTAATAATGATAATTAAAAGAATAACAAATTATAAAAAAATAAAATAATAAAATTACAAGATAGACATCGGAGCTGGGACGTCCAACAACAAAAATGGACATAAAAACTGGATACCCCGAATATTAAACATGAACAGTAAAAGTGTCACCCGGCAATAAAAGACCCTGCGTTTTTTAGATCGAACGTAAAAGTAAAGTCTAACTGTATAAAATTAATTTTATTTCATATATTACAATTAATTAATTTAGCTATATGAGACAGTTCTAATGTGAGAATATTGCTGAAAATAAATTTATTTATAGTTTTTCATATAAAGTAGATCGAAACTGTTAACATTACTATCTATTTTAGTTGTACTTATTAAATTTTTTGTAATAAATTTATAAATAGTTAAATTTATCTACCTGATCTGTATAAGATAGCTAAACTCGAATAACATATGAGCATAAAAAAATTATGGTTATAGATTTGTTATTTTAATAATAAAAATATAAATTTAATTATAATTTATAAAAATATGAGCCTACTCTACGGTACTTAATTTCTCGAGAATTGCTAACCACAGAATAAATGATTGCTGTGCATTGGTGATATTAATTATAGGAGCATAGATAGCCTCAAAAATGGAAAATGAAAAATCCCACCATGGAGGTGACGTCATGAGCTTCGTCATTACCTGTTTCGTTAGATGGCGTCATTGAAACAGGTGTGGGATTCCCGTAGAGCCAGGAGTGATCTACTTTAATCATTAATTAAATAAATATTTAATAATGATGATTTTAAAATAAGAAAAGTAATTTTTTTATTTTTAAAAATATATTGTTTATAATTTTTTTTTTCCAAAATTTTAGTGTCCGCCGTTAGATTTTAATCGATTAAAAAAAAAAAGAAGAAGAAGAATTGTACTTCTGTCATATATTTCTAATTTTTTATATTAATAATTTTTAAAATAAATTAATTAAATATTTTAAAAAATAATAAAAATAACTACTTAAAATAATATTATTCAATATTTTAATTTTAATTTTTAATTTTTTATTTTACAATTTAGATAAAAAATAAAATTTTAAAATCTCAAAAGAATATGATTTTTATTACTAACAATTAAATTTCTTCCCTACAATTATTTACTTATTTTTATTAACAATATTTTATCTGTTATCGATTAGAAATTATATTAGTTAAAAATTAATAAAAAATTATCTAAAAATAAATATTAATTGGCGTATATATTCTTATAAAAGATTAAGGAAGATCAGTGAGACTGATTATAATAATAAATATATATTTAGGGGGATATATATTTTAATAAATAAATATATACAATAATTATTATAAATATTAAAAATAATAAAAAAGTATGCTCTAGCCACATTTTTTTAAGTTAGAATAAAGTCCAGATATTACATCCATTGAAATTCGGTTCCTGCTTCTGATAAAAAAATTAAATTAAATTTACTTTTTTTTAATTACGATGATTGAATCAAAAATTGATAGTTTAAATTTAAAAAATATTAAAAATAAATTATTTTAAAGTATTTTTCTAATATTAATATTTTAATATATAAAATTCCTTTTAACTAGCTGTTGCAGAGAGCGTACCCGAGTAATAAATGCGGGTTATCAGAAAGACGACCCACCTGAACTGCAACCAGCAACGCTTGCTATTTTTCTCATATTTTTTAAATTAATATTTAATATATAAAAACGGGCCGAGACACGGCTGGTCGTCATAATCTATCCGACTCCATTTTACCCATTAAATTAAAATTAAATAAATAAAAATAAAAAATACTAAAAAATAAAATATTTTTTTAAAAAATTAAATAAAAATATGTATATATTATATTATATTAAATATTCGTTGCTTTAAAAGCAATGCGCGTCCGATCCTCTTGCTACCCATCCCTTAGATTCCGTGGAGCTTCGTAACGAAAAGATTTATTCTTTTAGTTTTAATTATATATTTTTATGATATATAATTATGATTTAATAATATTTAAAATATTAATAATTAATTAAAATTAATTATTTTAAAATAAATAAACTATAATTATTTATTTTTAAAAAATTAAAATAATAAAAATAAATATTTCTTTCTTTCTAATGGAGAGCCTTCCTCTACCCTGTCATCAAAATGAGGGAGCTTTTATCTTTTAAAAAAATAAAGCAGATTATTCTGTAAATTAAAATTGTATATTTTAAATAAATAATTTTAATTTATTTTTTTAAATAATTAAGTTATAATTAACTATTTAAAGATAAATAATTTAAATATAAATAATAATTCCCCTTATTTATTTAAGTGATGGCACCTTATCCTCGATCTCCTCCCTCTTCCTGGATAGTCAGCCGCCAGTCCCCTCCCTATTATCTCTCTTCCCGATCTTTGGCTTTCGTTAGTATTGTCAGTATCGTGACAAATTTCCTTGTTGACCATCTTGCAAGTTAAATCGAGTGACTTCCCCCCTTCAATTCCCGTATATTTTCAGTGATTACCCCAAATCAGTGGCGCTGCGCTTTGCCTCCATAGCTCTCGTCTCTCTCTCTCTCCCCTTACTGCTTGTTTTCTGTAATTGTCATTCAACCACGCGATTCAATTGTTCCTCTTCAAATTTTTATTCAAGAATGATGAAATGGAACGAATGATGCAGTAGATAATATTATAGTATTCCATGGATTATCGAACTGCGTTCTCCGATTCGAACGACATAAGCAACGGGAGCAGCACATGCTGCGTCACCAACAACTCGGAGATGAGTCTCTCGACTGAGGTTTCGGATCCAGACATCGCCGCCTTAACGCGCCTTTCCGATAACTTGTACTCGATCTTCGAGTCTAGCGACTTCAATTTCTACGCTGACGCCAAGATTGTCGCAGCGGATGATGGCGGCCGGGAGATTGCCGTCCACCGGTGCATTCTGTCGGCGCGAAGTCCGTACTTTAAGGCCTTGTTTGCCTCGTGCAAGGAGAAGGAGAGGGAGAGGGAGAGGGAGAGGAGAGGAGACTTGGTGAAGCTCGAGCTCAAGGAGTTGGCGAAGGATTTTAAGGTTAGTTTCGATTCGCTCGTGGTGGTCTTGGGGTATTTGTATAGAGGAAAAGTCAGGCCATTGCCAAGAGATGCTTGTGTTTGTGTTGATGATCAGTGCACGCACGTGGCGTGTCGGCCGGCGGTGGAGTTTATGGCGGAAGTTTTGTATTTGTCTTCTACGTTTCAGATCTCAGAATTGGTAGCTCTTTATCAGGTAAATTACCTGTCTTTTAGTTCACCTTGATGCAATTTAAATTGCTGGTACTTTGAAATTTATGGCTGTGATCTCTGTGATTTGATCGGCGGCTAGCTGTTTGTCGTCTACAATTGCGGAATTGTCGAACTTGATATGATATTTGTGTTCTCTGTTAAGTAATTCATGAGCTTATATTGTGCCAAATTACAAAGTGAACGACGCCACGGAACTATTGTTTTTGCTGTCCAATGGGATTACTTTCATGAATTTGGAATTTTGCTCACGGCAGGATAACTAATTGATTCAAATCTGTCATATGTTACAATCTATTTTAATTAGGAACAGTTGCGATACAACGGTAATACAGTGATGATGTTTTGGTCGCATAAGCAAGACTTTCCCATGTCAAAGTAGGTAAAACAACTTGGGAAGATACATATGCAAAAGGCAAAATTATTTAGGTTTGCAATACACACATTGAGACAGAAAAGAAGATGATCATCATGCAAGCATAACAAGTAGAATATCTCGATTGAGAGATGCTACAGATAATTAGAAAACATTGAAATTTTGTTTGCTTTCTGAATGATCCTACTGGTACTACCAACAAGTTGAACTTGTAGTTTCATGTATCAAAATTTCAGCTATCTAGTTAACAAGTTTATTTGCCCGCAGAGACACCTATTAGAGATACTTGACAAGGTTTCAGCAGATGACGTTCTGATAGTTGTATCTGTGGCAAACATATGTGGTATTGAATGTAAAAGATTGCTGGATAGGTGCAATGATATTATTGTCAAGTCAGATATTGATATTATTACTCTTGATAAGTCCCTGCTCCAAGATGCTGTGAAACAAATCATGGATAAACGCAAGGAACTTGGGCTGATTGAGCGTGAGAGCGATTGGTATCCTGATAAACATGTGAAGAGAATACATAGGGCTCTTGATTCAGATGACGTTGAATTGGTTACAATGCTTCTAAGAGAAGGCCATACTACTCTTGATGATGCATATGCTCTGCATTATGCTGTGGCATACTGTGATCCCAAGACCACTATTGAGCTTCTTGATCTTGGACTTTCAGAGGTTAATTGGAGAAACCCAAGGGGCTACACGGTACTTCATGTTTCAGCAATGCGGAGAGAACCTAAGATAATCATATCTCTACTGACAAAAGGAGCTCGACCAAATGATGTCACTTTGGATGGTAAAAAAGCTATAAATATATCGAAGAGTCTGACTAAAGCTGCGGATTGGCATAAGTGTCCAGAGCAAGGAAAAGCCTCTTCCAAGGATCGGCTGTGCATAGAAATATTGGAACAAGCTGAAAGAAGAGATCCATTGCTTGGAGAGGCTGCTGTTTCTCTTGCTATGGCTGGGGATGATCTGCGTATGAAATTGCTCTATCTCGAAAATAGAGGTAAGAGATCTAACTGAATGCAAATTCATGTTATACTAGTAAGTTTTAGCTGGGGCCATTGATTTCAGCACCTCCTCCCCCTCCCAAAGAGGCCTCACGGTAGCGTGTTGCCTGCAACCTAAAAGAAAAGAAATTCTAGCAATGAATAGCATGGTCCAGTCTATTTCCTCTTTTCTATTTTGACCGTTTGGAAGACAAGAGGCTACATATCAATCAACGATTCATGAATTGAAGTGGTTATGCAGTGAAGTTTTAGGGTAATTCAGTCATGTAAGCTCCATTGTACTGCCCATCATCCCCAGTTGATATGCTTAAAGGAGTTACTTTTATCCCCCTAATTCCTCTGGTCAAGATTTTTCGTGAAACTGTTAGGAAGTCTGAGCTATTTTGAATCTATATTTCATCTTGAGTGTCCATTTTAGTATACTGCTAAAAGCATGTTCCCTTGCTAGAAGGATCTTTTATCTTGGGCTATGATCTCTTGGTTACGCACCAGACTAAGATAAATTTGTCATGTCAGAATATTAGGTCCACTCTCAATCTTAAATTTTCATACGAGATGATTTCTACTTTGATTTCCAAATCTTTTTCTACTTTACCAATTCCTATTGTGCAGTCTTCTTCTTCCTATTTTTATCTTTGTTTTTATCCTATATTAGCATCCTTGTGTCTTATGACGATGTGATAGTAAATTTACTTCTTCCCCTCTTCATAGAGCTTTGTATAGTTAAGTAGTTCTAACATACATTGCATCTTCTGTTCATCTCATGTCATGCATGAAAATCTTTTAATAATCAATCCTTCTTATTCATGTTATGTACACCATTTTTGAATTATCATTTGCTTTGGTCTTGATTCTGAGTCATATTTGCGAGAATGCCGAATACTAATGACAATAACTACTATTCACAACAAATGACAATAAAAATACTTGAATGGATTTTGTCAGTTGGGTTGGCAAAACTTCTTTTCCCAATGGAAGCAAGAGTTGCAATGGACATTGCTGAAGTGGATGGCACATCTGAGTTCTTAGGTATACCTAATAATATCTCCAATCCCAGGAGGACTGTCGACTTAAATGAGGTTCCATTTAAGATCCGAGAGGAGCATCTACAAAGGATGAGAGCACTCTCCAAGACTGGTAATTATACTATTGTATTTTGCTAACTTTTACAAAGTATTTTTTGTTGAATTTCTCTGCAATCTGACTTTAAGGGTATGGTTGGTTCTAGAAAAAAATTAAAGGAAACCAATAAGGAAAAAAAATGACAATGAAGGAAAATGAAAAAAGAAGTATTTTCTTTCTATTTTTTGATGTTAATGGAAAATTACGTGGAAAAGAAAATAAGTTTATAATAAAAATATTTTCTTTATTTGGTTATTGAAGAAAATAAGAGAAATATTAGGCTCTTATTTTCTAATATTAGGCTCTTAGAGAAATATTTTCTAATATTTGAATATTTTTTGGTACATTTTTTATTATTTTTTTTTATCAACTAAATATAAGAAAATACTTTATATATACGTGTATGCATGTGTGTGTGTGTGTGTGTGATGGGTACGACTAGGACTGGGCTGGCCTAATGCACGGACGAATAGGCTCGGATGGTGACGGCCCAACAGAATGTACCACAAAGCCCATCAGGCGAACGACAAAATGTATGAGCCAAGAGATGCGGCCTAAACAACTACGCATTTAAGGATCATAACGGCTTGATTAATGAGTTGTTTCAAACGGCTGCTGCGTCGATCCATTGCTTTGAAGTTTGGTAGTTTAGCCATTGAATGAAGGCAGCTATTACATATACAAATAAGGCCCCTTACCACCGAAAATGCACCACACCTACATATTTATTCAAGAGGCCGCTAGCCAAGAGGTGCCCCTCTTTGTAAATAAACCCTCTCTCCTCGAGGGAGGGGGAGGTCGAAAAACAGAGGACGACGAACGACAAAAGTTAGACATTCCATCAGCCCAGTGCACAAACTAAAAAGACACTCTCCTCATCGAGTGCATCATCAAAAGCCACTCCGACGAATGCACCAAATGGTGTATTGCCCTCCAAACACATACTCATCCCCATCCACTTTGCATCATTATTTCCTTGCACCTTTCTAATCGAAGTATAAATATTTCTGATTTGAGTATTGGAGGATATATCGGAGAATGAGTCCCATATACCTCTTACGTCTTGATTGTCTTATTGTGGTGTGTAAAGTCTAGATTCGAGTTAGGAAGACCGGATCCATTTTTGTTTGAAGATTCATTTATGATAAAGCGGCTCCTAATTCATACAATAATTTGGATCACCGAGACATATCAATACATACATACATATACATACATACATATACATACATACATATATATATATCTCCTTCATGTTTTGTGAGAACCAAACAAGCCATATGTAAAAATTTAAAAAAAAAAGTAGTGTATCTGGTTTGCGAAAGATTTGTGGCTTGAACCTGATTCATAGCATTAGTTATGATGATTCCTGAATCATCTTATGATATCTTCCTGTTAATAATACCCATGATCAAGAGGCACACCAACTATAGAATGTTGATGACATTTTCTTTCATGCTGAGCAGTGGAACTGGGGAAACAATTCTTCCCTCGGTGCTCAGATGTACTCAACAAGATTATGGACGATGACCATCTATCCGAGATAGCTTACACGAGAAATGATACTGCAGAGCAACAAATTTTGAAGAGAAAAAAGTACATGGAACTTGAAGAGATTGTATGCAAGGCATTCAACCAGGATAAAGAAGAGCTTGATCGGTCTAACTTATCGACGTCATCTTCATCAACATCCATGGTGAAGCCTTATGGTAAGCTTACCTTAAGGGATAATTCAATGAGGAAGGTTTGAAACTGCACTTTTGCCTTTAGTTGTCTATTATATGCTACCCCCCCTTCTCTCTCATCTTTTCACGTAGTGTTGTTCTTGTGGCTCTGTACCATATTTGTTTTTTTTTTTGGGGGTTTCGTCTACTTAATTATAGCAGGAAAAGATATATTGTGTCTACTTACAAAAAAGGGAAAAGAAATAGAGTCTCTTGGTTGTAATTCTCATTCTTTGTGAATCAGAATCCATCGGACTTGTATTGAGGACACTTAGGTCACATGTGAAAAGTATTATTCGTTGTCAACCCTTTTCCATCACATAAAAGGAAATAACTTGACATCATATTATTATGAAATGATATCATAAATGAACCCGCATAAAAATAAATTAATAAATAAAAATAACTAAAAGATAGTCACGTAACACTGCTATTATATAAATTATCATTCTTGACATAAAGATTAGTTAGTTCTATTGTGAGTGAAAAATTGTGGGTTCTAATCTTAAATTATTCTTTTATAATACATGGATAAAGTTACATCTACCTATCCTTTCATAAATCGTTTACTTTTGATAGTTTAGTTATCATGATGACCAAATTCAGGTCCTTAGAAAAGATGATGCATGAAGTGTGTGGATCGATATTGCCAGATAAATGAAAACGTTGCCTTGTGACTTGATTTGATAGATGTTTCTCTATTATCTGATCGCGTAAGCCACTGAGCTGGTTAGATAAACAACTTTAATCTATAAAAAACCTCTCTATAACTGTCTACTTCATTCAAACTAACCCCCCCTTTTTTTTTATAGTAGTATTGGGTTGTAGGCCACTTCATTGTGAGTCTTATATCCATTTAGCATATCATCCAGTAGCACGCACGATGACTCATGAATTTTGGCCTAATCGGGAAAAATTATTAAATAGCGCATGATAAGTGCCCGATCTATACACGTGTGTCGTTTGTTCAAAACAGAGGCGCACGTTCCTGTTTTGTTCAAAGTGTTAAATGCTTGAAGAGTATTCATGTGCTGTCTGATAGTGGGCTCATGCTAGATAGGTCGTACACTATTGCTAATATAAAGTTATTCAGACGCGATTTTAGGATTATTCTTTTTAGTCAATTTATCTCCTAAAAACTTCAAATGTTGCTTTTATAGCAATTTCAAATCAAAACATAAATATTATAAAATTTAAATTTGTAAGACAACTCTCCAATCATTAAATAACTTGTCAAAGATTTGTCACTACAAAACCAAAATTTATATTATATAAAACAAATTAAAAATATAAAATTGAAATTTATATTAACATTATGTTAGTATTTATATATTATTTTATAATGTATGTATAGGTATATATTTGGATTGGGATTCGGCAGCAACGTAGTAAACCAAAACACAATTGTAAATTTGGGGTTTTGCCTAAATGCAAACCGGATTAAAGCAGATAAAATTGGATTGATTCGTGTTGGATCCTTTTTGGTTGTATCAAGTCTGAGTTTTTTTGTTTTTTAATTTTTGGCCATTACAATGCAAATAGCTCAGCAATTCACAACTGTGCAAGCAGGAAAGACCAAAACTGCAAGATGTGCATTCACAACTGCTCATTAATTTGATGGGCATTCAAGCTCATTGCAGTTTTCAGCTGAGTCCAATAGATCTTAAGACTTCTTTTACAACTCTATCCACGGTGACAGTCATTACGTACAAGAAGAACGATCACCACCATTCATAGCTCTTCACCACAAGTTTCTACTTGGTTTAGCAAGTCAACCAAACCATTTGAACTCATCAACTTAAGGGGTAAAACCCTACGGCCTCAGTCTATCTTATGTCACCACTAATCTCCATTCAAAACTTGGATCAAGTCGCACCACGAACTTTTCGAATCAAATCTTCAAACGGGCTGGTCATATAAAATGAGTTCAAATCACACATTAAATAAGCTTATAAAGCTAGTCCAATTTCTTCTTCTTGTTCAAATCATTAATGATTTAGAAGGTACAAGAGCCAGTTACCTATCAAATGATCAAGCCTCTGAAGCGGGGCAGCCAACTTCTCTCAGTAGCTCTGTTGCATAGCCAACCGAACCAAATGGCTTTGCAATCAAATCCTTCAGTCCATGAACATTCTTTTCTGCCTCTTCATTCTCTCTTATCATGCCTTTGTTATCGTCTTCTTTTTCCAATAGCTCCCTGCAGATTATGTTGTTTCGAGGAGACAGTTTGATGGTACTTGTATCGGTTGTTGAACGGATAAGAGTAGGAGAGCCAACATTCATGTTAGAAGAGAAGAGAGATTTCATCTCTGATTGCATTGTGCTGTGCTCTTTTATTGCATGACTAGCACTTTCTTGGGTTGTGCCCATCAATGGAGACAAGCTTTCCGTGCTCTCGTTTGAAACGGATTTTTTTCCAGGGCCCCAAGACTTGCCTCTGCTTATGGTTTTGGATTAGTTGCCGAACAAAGGAAGCCCTTTTCTCGGCCTTAGCAATCAGCATTACCATTTGCCATTGCTTCCTTGCTACGCATCTTACACGCTCTTCCATGGCGGCCGTTTGCTTGTCGATGCTCTCTCAGTGCTTCTTGAGGCCCAGAGTTTCCATCTTTAACATGATCTGCTCTTTGTTAAGCCTATCAACTTCACATTCACTTTCGATTTGGTGTTTGCTAGTATTATTGTTGTTGGAACCATGATTTCTCCTCTTGATGATCTTCATCAAACCAAAAAGAATGCCATTGTATAGCTACCGGTTCGAATGCCCATCAGTCATATAAAAATGCAAATGAGATAACAAGAAAGTAAAATTATCGGGAAAATAGTAGTTCATCACAGAACGCTAATTGTATTTGCTATACGATAACCACAGATTTGACGAAGAAACATTGCAAAGAAACAAGTAATATAGCTAATGGATTAATTTATCGGCAAACCCTAATTTATGTTGACAAAAAAGATGAACATACAACAAAAAGTTAACAATCATCAAAATTGCTACGTAAATAAAACCATCAGCATAGGTCAAATTGTAAGACAGGCGTTCGAGAATGCAAGAACAAATGAGCTTGAGATAGAAATTAATATGCAGAGAGGAACTGTGCTTGAAACATTTTGGAAGCAGATCAAGCGAGAATTTATGAGGATCCCAAACAATGAAACTGTCACTGGTCACACTCCATGAAACAGTCGGATCAGTTCATGGTCTTCCACCATCTCGAAAGTCTTATCAAGGAAGGGCGGCGGACAAGTCTCGTGTAAGCCCTCCATGGGCTTTGGCGTGTCTGCGGTAGGCGGCGACAAGTAGCCACCGATGCCAGCACCGATAGCAGCGTAGCCACCGTCATCAAGCTCAACCAATAGTTCTTGCTGCTCCTCTTTGATTGCCAAATCATCATCAAGGTGCTTGTCTCTGTTTCAAACTACAACAAGGGCCTCTTCTCCTCCCAGGTTCCCACCGCGTCCATCGCCACCTTCTGAGCAACAGTCTTCATCACCACAGCTACCAACTCGGTTGTCAAATTCTTCGATTGTTAGTGCTATCTCAACCTTGATTATTACAGTCTCCGTGGTTGAAAGTGATATCGGAGACAGAGATATAGACTTGACGTTGGATTTTAGATCACTTACTTATAAAACTCACACCAATTGACATCGTCATCCAGTGGTATGTGCAACGTTGCGTGAAAATTCATTTGAGCAGAGGAAATTTCTAAGTAACGTCTAATGGGCCCTTGAAGAGAATGTGCGAGTTTACCTAGAAGAGTAATGCCTCACTTGTATTTGAGGGACGCATGTATGTGGTTTATTCCAAAAGGTCGTGCTTGATGTATGTTTGAGTGGTGTTTGTATGTTGTTTGTCCAGTTGGTCTGCGCCTAATAGACGCTTGTGTGTCAATACCGCTATAAATTGTTTTGATGTGATTTTAAGGCATTCAATGCGGAAAACTTGAGTCTTTGAGCTTGTATATATTGACATATGTGGATCTCCTTGAAGTTGTATATATCGACAAATGTGGTCCCTTTAATGTAAAAATGCTCGGGGAGCGTTTTATTTTATAAGCTATCTTCGAGATACTTTTAAGATATGTTTGTACTTTGGCAATGGTAAGTTGTTTTTGGTCGAGTACTCTGATATCGACATGTCAGACGATATTGACTCTCTAAAGTCTTCTTTGGGTTACTTGGTTATGTTTGTGGATAGAGCTATATATTTGCAGTCAAGGCAACAAAAATGTATTGGTCTCTCTACTATTAAAGCTAAATTTATTGCGTTACCGAAAGCAAGTAGGGAAATATTGTGGATGAGAAAGTTCATTTGGAAACTCGACCTTAAGTAAAAACAGTATATGTTTCTTTATAATAATTAAAATACTATTCATCTTTGTAAAAATTTATCGTTTCATTCTAAATCGAAGTACATTAATGACTGGTATTATTCGGTGAGAAATATAATTGATTCAGAATTGTTAACGCTCAATAAAGTCAAGATTAAAAATAATGGATCAGATATGATGAGAAATATGATGTAAAGAGAAAAACTTAAAATATACCGAATGATTGCTAGATGGTGATGGCCTCACAAGTCATGAGGAAAATTTTATTGAGTTTTGGGTTACTCCATTATTAATCTCATACCTATTGACATTGTCATTCAGTATTACACTCGACGTTGCGTGAAAATTTGTTCGACTGCAGGAAATTTTTAAGTGGTGCACGATGGACGTCTAAAAAGAGCACGTTTGTAATTTGTTCAAAAAAGTAACATTTGATGTGCACATGAGGGACACATACACGTGATTTATCTAGAAAAGTTGTGCTTGATGCGTGCCGGAGAGATGCTCCTTCTTTGTTCGTCTAGTGAGCCTATGCTTGAGAGATGTTTGTCTACCAACATTATTATAAATTGTTCTAATGCGATTTTAGAGCATTCAATGTGAAAAAAATGAGTTTTTGAGCGCCGACAAAATGCGAAAAGGAAGAGTGAGAGAGAGAGAAGAAAGAAAATGATGATTTATTCATTTGTTTGGAATTTGAAACGTATTCTATTCACTATCGATATTAAATATGTTATTTTTATTGTTATAAAAAATATTATATTGATTTTTTTTTAGTTCGCTCTGATATTCTTTATTGTTCGATTTCTATTACATTTTTATATTTGTTGGATATTTTTATAATTGAGACTCGTCACATATTAGATATCTTTTACATTTATAGTCTTGTGGCTTTCCCTCTTATTTTAAAAATATTTTTCATTTAAAATATTATACATTATTATTTATGATTGTTGTTTTATATTATGTATTGTTGTATAATCTTCTCACGAGATTATTATATTTTTTATTACTCAAGTTTATTATTATAATGTATTGTATTCTTATTTTTATTACAGGTTTTGCAATTGTTACTTAGGGTATAGTGGATAGTTTATGTTTTTATAGTCTTGTGATTTTTTTTATATATTTTTTTAAAAAATTTTATATAAAATATTATATATTATTATTTATAATTATTATTTTATATAATATATTATCATATTATTTTCTCTCACATTTAAATAAAAAGATTTAAGTATACTTGTTATGGAGATTAATTTTTAACTTTGTGAGGAAGGCTTTGGAATATGGAGCCCAACAGGTGAAAGAGTGAAATTAAATAGTTAAAATTTAAAATATCAAACATAACTATATTTTAAATTTTTTAATAATATTAAAATCTATTAAATATTAATTTTTTAATAAAAATAAATATTTAGAAAATATTATTTAATATTTAAATTTTAATCATTAAAATTTTTTCAATCAAATAGTTAATTTAATAGAAACAAAATCCTACTTTTATTAAAAAGAAATAATGTCTTCAAATCCCACCTAAATATCAAATTTATTTGATTATCTAATGAATCAGATAAAAATTCAACCCAAATTCATTATAAAAATAAAAAGCGATCAACTAGAATACGAAAAACATGAGATATCCGCACACCACAAGGAAGCTGAGGACGCCAAAGTCCCAAACATATCTTTACAGTATGCCTCTGATATTCAAATTAATATAACTTCAAACAAATAAAGAGATGACAACAATAGTTTAATTGAAAAAAAACCTGTTAATGGATAAAATATTTATCTAGATGTGGTCGGAGTAAGAGCCGATTGAGGGGTAAGTCTTAGGGGGTGGCCCAACTTTTTGGCTAGCGGATTGTAGCCGTGTGAATTTTTGATGGCTTGCAAGGCCCTTAGTCAAATAACCATACTTTTTTACTCATACCGTTGCAATGGTTTTCAGGGGTTTAGTGTTCGACTATTGGGTTCAAAAAATCCTTCATTTTTGTAGCATATTTTCGGCTACGACTCTCTCCCTTACCTTATTTCCCAAAATAATGGGAATAAATGTTTCTTGATTTGTGTAGTAAATTGTTCTTTTCTTATATGTTTATTTGTTATGTAAATTTGGTAAAATAGTTGGCTGGTATAGTAAGTAATTAATTTATATTAAGAGGAAGAAATGTATAAAACAAATAACCAAAAACTATCTAAAACAAACCTCAGATAGGTCTAGCAAACATTAAACGCAGCAATCCAAGTCCAAAGAGGACAATATTGTTGAAGAAAGAGAATTATTAAAAAAAAATCAGCATCAATGAATTTTAATTATTAAAGGATAAGTAAAACTGTTTACCCTTATATAAGTGAAAATAATCACAGCCACTAGACTTGGTGGCAGCATACCACCAACACCACCGACCACCGTTTTTGGTTTTAATAGGATTGTTATCGTAACAAGTTAATAATCACTAGAAGTTGGTGACTGTCGTCGATAGCAAATGTCATACAACTAATCCACATAAACAAAAGCCAACTGGCAGGTCATGACACCATTGTTAATGGCTTGGTCGTTGATCGTTGCCACTAGCCAATGGTAGTCGTAATTAGCTAATGGGTCCACATAACTATAGTTGGAGGTTTATAGGATGAATTATTGAAAATAATATGAATTATAATTTTTAAAATTTTTAAGATGTTATAATATTAAACTATTTATTTTATATAAATAATTAAAAATAATGTTATTATTATTATTTTTTTCTTTTAAAAAATATAAAATGAAAAATGATTTAAACGATTAATGTAACGTCCGCATGTCGTTCTTCCCCGTTTCACCATTTCTTCCTCTCGAAGCCCTAATTTCCACCCTTCTACTTGCAGAGAGAGAGAGAGATCAATTTCAATCGTTTCTCAAAGCCCAAATTTCAATATTCTCGAACAGATTGAGAGAAACCAAGTAACTGCTACAGCCAGAAGCTTCGATGGTTTCGGCAGGTACGCGGATATAAGCGATATTGAAACTAATGCTTTCGCAGTTTTCTCTCTCTTCTCTTTTAATTTTTCTTTCACTAATTTCAGCAATCACTTTATCGCACTCATCAAAGGCAATGCCGACGGCAGAGAAGGATGACGGATTGAAGAAATTGGACTACCTTTCGCTGGTCTCCAAGGTCTGCGCTGAGCTCGAAACTCACGTAGGTTTCGGCGATAAAGTTCTAGCCGAATTTATCACTGAAATGGGTCGGAATTGCCAGACTGTCGATGAGTTTGACGCCAAGTTGAAGGAAAATGGCGCTGAGATGCCCGATTATTTTGTGAGAACATTGCTTACTATTATTCATGCTATTTTGCCCCCGGAACCTAAGTCCGAGGTTAAGGAGTTGAGGAAAGAGTCTGCAGACGGTAAGAAATCGAAATTCCCGGGGTTGTCTATTGCTGATAGTAAAGACAGGGCGATGCAGTTACAGAGAGAGATTGAGATGGAGGCCGATGTTCGGAGGAGAGATAGAAAAGAGGAAGAAGATGATAAGAGTCGGCGTGATAGGGAGAGGGATAGGGATAGAGACAGAGAGAGGGGAAGGGATAAAGACCGAGACCGAGACAGAGATAGGAGAGAAAGACATGGGGATAAGTATGACAGAGGTGAGAAGCGTAGAGGGAGGGATGATGATAGGGATGCTTTGCGGAGTAGAGAGAGGCATGGTGACGAGCGAGGGGATAGATATAAGAGGCACAGGTATGTAGAAGACGAAGAAGATGATGTAGACGATGAAGGTAGGAGAGATGATAGCGCTCGGCGAACTGGGAGGTACAATTCCTTTGAACCTGAGTTGTACATCGTTTATAAGGGTAGAGTGTCGAGGGTGATGGACACGGGATGTTTTGTCCAACTGCTTGATTTTAGGGGGAAGGAAGGTCTGGTTCATGTCTCCCAGATGGCGAATAGGAGAATAGCGAATGCCAAAGATGTTGTGAAGCGGGACCAAGAGGTTTATGTGAAGGTGATATCGATTTCAGGCCAGAAGTTGAGTCTTTCGATGCGGGATGTTGATCAGAATACTGGTAAGGATTTACTGCCATTAAAGAAGAGCTCGGAGGATGATGCTTTCAGGGCCAATCCATCGGTGTCCAGTGGCCCTACCACCAGGATAGGCATTTCTGGGATTCGGATTATGGAGGATGATGAATCTGGCTCTTCCCGTGGTCGGCCGTTGAAACGGATGAGTTCACCTGAGAAGTGGGAGGCCAAGCAGCTGATTGCTTCTGGTGTTCTGAGTCTGAAGGAGAATCCAATGTTTGATGAGGAAGGTGATGGGTTGCTTTACCAAGAGGAGGGCGCTGAGGAGGAGCTCGAGATTGAGTTGAATGAAGAAGAGCCACCATTCTTACAAGGTCAGACTCGATACTCAGTTGACATGTCACCTGTTAAGATCTTCAAGAATCCAGAGGGGTCTTTGAGTCGTGCAGCAGCTCTTCAGTCTGCCCTGATAAAGGAAAGGAGAGAAGTACGTGAGCAGCAACAGCGGACAATGCTTGATTCTATTCCTAAGGATCTCAATCGTCCGTGGGAAGACCCAATGCCAGAGTCGGGTGAAAGGCATCTTGCACAAGAGCTTAGAGGTGTTGGCTTATCAGCCTATGACATGCCGGAATGGAAGAAAGAGGCCTATGGTAAAGCCCTAACTTTTGGGCAGAAGTCAAAGCTTTCAATTCAGGAGCAGAGACAGAGTTTGCCAATCTACAAATTGAAGAAGGAACTGATTCAGGCTGTTCATGATAACCAGGTTCTGGTGGTCATTGGTGAAACTGGATCAGGCAAAACAACACAGGTGACTCAGTATCTTGCTGAAGCTGGTTACACTACTAGAGGTAAAATTGGGTGTACTCAGCCACGTAGAGTCGCTGCAATGTCTGTAGCAAAGAGGGTTGCTGAAGAGTTTGGATGTCGTCTGGGAGAAGAAGTTGGATATGCTATTCGGTTTGAGGATTGTACTGGTCCAGATACTGTGATCAAGTATATGACGGATGGTATGCTTCTTAGGGAAATCCTAATTGATGAGAGTCTTTCTCAGTACTCTGTTGTAATGCTTGATGAAGCTCATGAGAGAACAATTCACACTGATGTTCTTTTTGGGCTACTAAAGCAGCTAGTAAAACGGAGACCTGACCTTCGTTTGATTGTCACCTCTGCTACATTGGACGCAGAAAAGTTTTCTGGGTATTTCTTTAACTGCAATATCTTCACCATTCCGGGAAGAACTTATCCTGTAGAGATTCTGTATACCAAACAGCCAGAAACTGATTATTTGGATGCTGCTTTGATCACGGTTCTGCAGATACATTTGACTGAACCTGAAGGTGACGTTCTCCTTTTCTTGACCGGTCAGGAGGAGATTGATTTTGCATGTCAGTGCCTATATGAGAGAATGAAAGCACTAGGTAAAAATGTCCCTGAATTGATAATTTTACCTGTTTATAGTGCCCTTCCTAGTGAAATGCAATCCAGGATTTTTGAGCCAGCACCTCCAGGAAAGAGAAAAGTGGTTGTGGCTACCAATATTGCTGAAGCTTCTTTGACCATTGATGGGATATTTTATGTTGTTGACCCCGGATTTGCCAAGCAAAATGTCTATAATCCAAAGCAAGGGCTCGATTCATTGGTTATAACTCCAATTTCTCAAGCATCGGCCAAGCAACGTGCTGGCCGTGCTGGGCGTACTGGTCCTGGAAAATGTTATCGGCTTTATACAGAGAGCGCTTACCGTAATGAGATGTCCCCCACCTCAATTCCAGAAATCCAAAGGATCAATCTTGGATTTACTACCCTCACCATGAAAGCTATGGGAATAAATGATCTCCTGTCTTTTGATTTTATGGATCCGCCTCCTCCACAGGCCCTTATTTCTGCCATGGAACAGCTGTACAGCCTGGGAGCTTTGGATGAGGAGGGGCTTCTGACCAAACTGGGAAGGAAAATGGCAGAATTTCCCCTAGAACCCCCATTGTCAAAGATGTTGCTGGCTAGCGTGGATCTTGGATGCAGTGATGAGATTTTGACCGTGATCGCGATGATTCAAACTGGGAACATCTTCTACAGGCCTAGAGAAAAACAAGCCCAAGCAGACCAGAAGAGGGCCAAATTTTTCCAGCCTGAAGGTGATCATCTAACGCTTCTTGCTGTTTATGAGGCTTGGAAAGCAAAGAATTTTTCTGGGCCATGGTGTTTTGAGAATTTTGTCCAGTCTCGGTCTTTGCGAAGGGCACAGGATGTCCGGAAACAGCTCCTCAGTATTATGGACAAGTATGCTTATCTAAACTGTTGTTGATTTTCCTGCATCTCTAAACTGCATACTTATTTTTGTAATCTTATGCCTTTTCCACCAAAAGTGGATAGAAAAGAACCATATAAACCTCAAACAGTTGAGAATGAAATTGAGTTAGATGACTTGGACTATAAGGCTATTATACAGGCAGATGCTGGCAATCGATCCATTGTGACTGCTGGCCTCCATTGAGTCCGATGATTACAAATTTATCAATTCTGGTTTGTTGTAGACTAGGAATGAAACTTGCTGATTGCCAGCAGAAGCAAAGGGAACAATATACTGGGAAAAAAAAAATTGTTTTATGTTCTCTCCCTTTGCCATTTTACTGTGCAAGCTAGCAAGAGCTAATTTAGTCTTTGTTTAACAGATTTGCTTCTGTTTCTCTTATTTATGAGGATATATCAAGTGCCCGCCACAGCTTCTGTCTTCTTATCTGATATTTTATTCTTTGTTGAAACATTATTGATATATGTTCTTCATGACTTGGTGTTTGTTTCCATTATTTTCCCTCCAAAACTGCTCTTTTACAATGGATTGCTTTTTCCCCCGTCCTCTTGCTGAGTTAAATGAGGAACCTCTCTGAACTCTGAAATTTCCCTTTTAAATTAGTGTTTCTGTGGAATTAGGGATGATGTGAAAATCTGTCATTTAATCCCTTCTGCCTGCATTTTGCATGTCCACAATGGCAACTGATGACCTTTTGAAATGCCTAATGACCGTATACTAGTATAAATAATGGGTTGTACGCATAGGTTGAACAAGAAGGTATAAATTTTAACACCAATGGATAGTATATATTTTCTTTTGTCTGCTTTGTTATCCTAACCACTTCCTGATTCTGTTTCAGGTATAAACTGGATGTTGTGAGTTGTGGCAAGGATTTTACGAAAATAAGGAAGGCAATTACTGCAGGTTTTTTCTTCCATGCAGCCAGGAAAGATCCACAAGAGGGTTACAGAACACTAGTTGAGAACCAGCCAGTTTACATACATCCAAGTAGTGCTCTTTTCCAGAGACAGCCTGACTGGGTAATATACCATGAATTGGTTATGACGACAAAGGAATATATGCGTGAGGTTACCGTTATTGATCCAAAATGGTTAGTGGAGTTGGCACCAAGATTCTTCAAAGTGTCAGATCCCACAAAAATGAGCAAACGTAAGCGTCAAGAACGCATTGAGCCACTTTATGATAGATATCATGAGCCCAACTCTTGGAGATTGAGCAAACGGAGAGCTTGATTTTCATTTGTATGGTCTGAAAATAATTCAGGTTTGTATGCTTCTTTTTAATTTAGAACTAGAAAATCATCTCATTCACTTCTTGCTGTAAATGTCTATAATACTGGTTGTACAATCAATGAATTGTTTCCATAGTTGCTTATGGAAACTGTCAAGTTTTTCATACTATCAATTTTAGTTGCCTTTTGTAGCTTGTGATGTCAATTTCAGTTGCTCATTTAATAAATAGTTTGTGTTTGAGGTTGTGCAAGTGTGCATTTACTTCTCTGAATCTAGAGATGGAGAATGTGCAGTCACACTTTGTTCCCTGCTCTTCTCCCTTATTTTTTTTGGTTGGGTGGGCATAGAAAACAAGCAATGTGCAGTCACACTTTGTTCCCTGCTCTTCTCCCTTATTTTTTTTGGTTAGGTGGGCATAGAAAACAAAGCAGTATGTCTTTCCATATTTTACTACATTACACATCAGACTTGACATTGAAGGCGTCACAATGTGAATGGACTTCTTTTTAGTGAGAGTTGTGGTGAATGAATATTTGGGGTTGGCATTGGAGTGAATATTTCTATGCTAACGTAATGAGTTTCTGATGCAGAACCAAATTGGGGCTTTGTGGGAAATTTTTGTTCTTGGGTGCCCAGCGGGGTTTATTGAAAGATTTTTCTGTTGTAGTTGCAAAGCCGTTAACTTTATGGTTATGACTATTTTGAAAATATGATATTGGTAAGAATCAATGTATCATAAGGGCTTTTATTTTATTTTCATCAGGGTGACAAAGCTCCAATCACTTGCAGAGAAAGGGCTTGAAAGTTGATTGAATCCTTCTCTATGTGTGCATAAATGGGCTGATATGGGGCCTAGGTGAGGCCATAATGATACCTGCATCATGATACAGGCTGGTCCTACGAAAGAGTTGTGCCCATAGAGATTTAGGGGTGAAATTTGTTTGTAGTCAGTTGTAATTACAAACTAAAACGAGGATAATGAGTAGATAAGATGCGAAGCTGACTTCCTTTCTCTCTCATTCTGAAACTTTGCCCTTCTGTTTCTCTTTTTCTTCATATTCTTTAATCCCCACCCACACCCTGCCCCCAAAAAGGAAATTTAATCATGTCAATGCTCTGTCATTCTCTGTGTGGTGGTGGCAAAATGAGCCATGTTAGAAGCATTCATTGCGTCTTTTCTGTCACAGATGCAATGTGGTGGCAAAAAAAAGTATGTTTTGCCCTTCAGTGATGGGTATCAATGAGATTATGACTGACATTGCAGTGCTTTCCGAGGTTCAACATTGAAGCATAGTAATTACCTGCTCAAGAATTGTTTTCATTTGTAGGCAATGCATCTATTGTGCTGAATATTGGTGTTCATTCCGGAATAACATTAGAAGTTCATGCTTGTCAATGTAAGAACTGGTATAACCTTTTTTTCTTTTTCTTAGTTGTGTTACCCTTTCTGTTTAATGCATTCTCTTTTCCCGTCTCTATTTGTGCCCTCTGCTTTTTCTTGTTTATCATACAGTGCCTCCTGCTGCACTAGTTAATCACCATTCTTCATCTCTCCTGTTTATTCTTAGATGTCTTCGTCTTTCATGCTTCCAAAACATTTGGATGTCAGGTGGACAAAGCTGTTACGGCCCCAACACGTGCAAGTGATAATAATGACATCAAATATGAAAACTTACTCATAATAATACAATCCAATAACCAAAACAAGGTCGGATATTAAATACTATCACCATGAGTGACAAAATCAAACATAAATTGCAACTGTCATAGAACTGGCCAAATTATCTTTGTTCAGCCTTGAAACAATATTGTACCTACTCAATCCATAAATCACAATAAAAAATAATATCTAATTAAAATGCCCAATATACAATAATAGAAAACCATACATAGCTTCATTTGGCTCACCGGCCCCTAAGTCCAAATTGTGGAACTTAAAAATATATATTCAATATAAACAACTCACAATATTACAAATATGAGCTAACAAAAGTCTTCACAATCTTTCATTCATATCCTGTAAGAATCTACTGCCTACTAATCTGAAAAGGGTTTTGAAAACATTTACAAACGTGAATGGAATGCTCAGCAAAGTATATGTATATTTAACATAAAATTTATGTGGATAAAACAGGAGGAAAAACAAAAGGTTCATAAATTACATTCAAACGTTCAAAATGTCCAATTTTCATTAAATAATTTCATTTCGAACCATGATTTTATACAAACAATTTAACATATATATATATCTCCAAACTTGTGAATTATACGAAAAGCATTAGAATACCAAAAGTAATGCATCTATAAAATACAAAATCCAAAGAACTGTATCAAAAACATACAAAATCTTCAGAAGACCAAAATGTGCCAAAATATAAGAATCAAGGACTGATGACTCATATACCGATCAATCAAAAGGCAGCTTTGAAGAACTAGTTAATATTCAAAACCTGTAAACATGCCATCTATATTATTTTATAAATAGGGTCAAACGTTACTTTCTTTTTTTACCCTTAGAGAAGAATTACGTTCTTCAAGTGTGTTTAATATATTAAAATATATTCGAATATAAATTGTAACAAATATACAAACCTTTTTCACCTTTTGGAAAAGTACGAACCCTATCCATATCACAAAATAAAGTCTTTTTCAAATACTTATATGAAAATAATATACAATGTCAAATATTCAAATATTTCATAGTTTTCTTTACAATATCTTAATATAATAACATAGTCCTATGTTTGGTTAAAACAAACAAAATCTTCAAAGATTTAGTAAAACCCAACAAAATCTCAAAATATTTGGTGAAATATACATACTGATGGGTACACCAATAATGGGCTGGCCCAAAGAAAGGTCAACAGAAGCCCAGGAAGGCCGGTCAACGTTTTTAACGACCCAGTAAGAAGTTGGGCCCAGGAACTGAAAGGCCCAAAAAACGGCCAACATCGGGCGTTGGACCGCCCCGAGGCCAACGACGGACGCCTTTCATAAGGGCGGCCAACATGCACACAGACGGTCAACCCAGGCGTTGACCGTCCGCGCTTTGCATGTTGGGCCCCAAGAAGCCTTTCAACAGTAACGGGTCTGACCCGTTTAGGCCCACAAATCATGAAAAGGCCAACCACGATCCTCCAAGGATATTCCACGATCTTAAAAGGAATATCTGCAAGATTGGCGCCCTTCAAATAAGGAAGGCGCCAGATCCTCCCAACTCCTTGCCAGCCAAGGAACCTCAACGGTAACATGCTGGGAAGGAAAGAAGCTAACTTCGAAAGTGGTTGATCGCCTCAGAAGGAAACAATCCTCCACAATTGGGCACCAAGTATTAGCCTCCAGAAGGGAGGCCAACAGCAGATCATAGGGATGATCACTCCTTCCAAAGAAGGAGGATCGCCATCTTTACCATAAAAGAGGCCTTGAATCCACCATCCAGGGCACGCTATCTTAGATGCCTTCATTGATGCTTGCTTGGGCACTCTGAGACATTGAAATTCCCAGAATTGCACAAGCTCTCTGCTACTTCAAACACGTTTATCTTCAACCCTAAGGGCTCTGAGAAATAAGCTCTGGTTCCCAGCAGCCAAACTCTCAAACACAATCAAACTCCAAGGCAACAAACGGGTCTTCACACTCGTTCTCTGCCTTCCCACCATCCAGATACGAGAAAGGATCTGCGCCTTTCTGACATCTGGAATAACACACTCTTTTCCCCTCTCCCATTGCTCTCTTTATCTTTCAGTTCCTTCCAAATTTCGACTTGAAGCGTCTGAAGTGTTTCGGGGATTACTTCCGCCTGCTAACGCGACCTCTTGTTCGTTTTTAATGGTGTGCAAGATTCGTGACTGAAACGGAGAACGGTTCAAACCATCCGTAAGAATCCGAACTGCTCAAGTCGGATCCAGACGCATCACATACATACAACAATATTTGAAAAATGGGTTAAAATGGTAGCATGTATGTTAATTTAAATAAAAATCAAAAGTAAAATCGAAAGATTTGAATAATAGATCAAAGAATGGGCATAGATATATTTGTTTTAAACTTCAAATTTATTAAATTTGATGCAAAATGGGTATGAAATCCCTTTCCTTCTCCATCTCTCTCTTCTTCTTACTCTTCTTCCTTTGTCGCTCTTTTCTCTCCCTTTTTCCTGCGCGAATGGCAAAAATCAGACTAAGAGTGACTTATATACTCAAAATTGTTGCACGAATCTCAATCAGGTGCACAACAGCACCATGCTTAGGCACATGCACGCACGAGCGCTATACTAGGGCCACTTCAAATGCAATTTATTTTGTTTAAATTATATAGACAAGCGTCTAATATGGTCTTTCAAGCACAAGTATTCTACCTAAAATACGTATGAGTGCACCACATGCGCCTATCAGGCTTTGAACCTAATTTTTCAAAAATGTAATTTTTCTCAAAATTTTTCATTATATAATTATTTTTCATGTTAACACAATGCATTATAAATATGATATCATAAATATAAATTTAAAAATCGGATGTTACAAAAGCAATTGATTCTGAATCTGGATTATCACCTAGCTGTGCCAAGATGGTTGTATTTCGAAATTGTTCTGCCCCTCCACTGTATTTTTCTTATTTGTTATTTACAGCTTCTGCCATTCAACTGATTTGGAACCTTGAGTTTATTCTTTTTGGATAGGTGAGCAAGATTTCAATAGTTGGTGGAGAATCGGTTGAGATAATTAACTAGAGATCTGAATTTTGCTATGTTGTCTTTATCATTGTTTTTGGATCCTCTGGCCAAAGGCAGAATGTTTTGAAGAATTTTTTGTTTGTGGACAAGTTTAGATTGATATTAGTGTGACAGAGACTGTGATCTCTTGGAATGTCTAGACGCCCAGCAAAGATATATTTTGTCCAGACATCTTGTTTTGAATTGAAATATCTGTGGTGGACTGATTTTGAGATCGAAGCTCAGAGCGACCTGGACTTATGATTTATTGTGCTCGATCTACTTTCACATAGAAGATTTACTTATAGCAATTGTGAGCCTGTCCCAACCCAAGTGCCCCAGCAAAGTGGGCATTCCAGTGCCAGCTGGTCCGCTCAAACCGATGTTCTGTTCGTGCAACAGGCCGAGGCAGTCATGGGATTTGCACTCAAGTGACATTTATTGTTTGGATATCCCAAAGCTGATGTGTGCTAGTCGCAAGAGCTTAGCTCAAATGTCATTTGTGAAGACTAAGCGGTGCAAGGCAGCATGGGAATGGCGCATGAATGACTTTGCTCAAAAAGTAAACTTGGCGTCAACCAAACGCAAACACGGAAAAGCAATTTTATCTAATGCCTCGGCACAATTTATGACTGTGTGTCTGCTCATCTTTGCTTATAAATAACCCTCATTTCATAGAATAATCAAGGAGAAATGATCTCTGAGAGAGAGAGAGAGAGAGCATTGAGAGCTTTTTTTGCTTTCTCTTCTGTGCTTCTGGAGAGATAACCTAATTTAAGTACAAGGCTGCTAAGGTTAAGGTTTATCTAGTCAATATCCTCTGAGAATTTTAGTATCATAAGATTCAAAGGTCCAGTTAATGATAAGGAGCACTAGAGGTTCTCTGTTCAGGGATAGCGAGAGCCAAGCTGGAGAATGCCTTGGTAGGAGTCATTAACTAGGAGTTAATCAGCTAAAAAGGCTTGCACGTTGTAACCAGTGTTGCAAATTAACTTTTTTCTTACCATGGAAATTCCTTGTAGGTGTCTCCAAAATCGCCAATCTAGTGTCAATTATTTATTTCACTTTATTTTGATTTTGGTGCATTGAATATTGACTGTTTTGTTAACGATTGATTGGTGTTGCTAAACTGTCTAGAACCATATTTAATTATTTGCACTTTCATGCCTGTTTTTGGGTCTGAGCCTGGAGCCTTCTGTGTTCCTCATCACATGGGTCACATTACTCCCGTGGGTGCCCTGTTTTAAGGTTGATGCTTGATGGGGTGTTTCGGGCTTTATTTTTCACCTTTCATGTCTTTGGAAACTTCTGAGTTAATTGGATCAAGAATATGGATATAGTTATGCAGAAAAAACAAATTCATTCAGTGTTTTTTGGCTGTGTAATTTACCCCCCAGAATCTAATGCCCAATCAATCTCCTGCCCATTTAGGACTTGTGAAGCTGCAAGATTTGTTTAAGGCAAGATGAAAGATCTTGTTTTTGTTTCTTCTCTCTATACTTTGATTGGCAATATGTGATGGGCTGTAGAGCATGTAGTCTGATTGTCTCTTCTTCATGTAGATTCTGGTTACCTTTATTTTATTGTCCCTTTTTTGGGATTGGCTTCCTTTTTATCTTATAAATATATTGTTAAGGTGAGGATGTTGACTGGAAAAAGGGTAAAGCTAAAGCTGTGTTATAATCCAAATTGAACTGACTAAATTTTGCAATTTTTTTTCTAGCATGATTGTATTTTTTTTAGGAATTTAGTTCAAATTTTTACATTGTAGAAAAAATGTGTTATCCTATTGTGAAAGATGAAACATTTCAAAGTATAATAGCATTAAAGGTTATAAGGTTGCAAACCTTCAATATGAGGTAATAGATTCAAGCTCTTTTCTTTTATACCCGATTGTTGGTTTGTTGCTCTTAGTTTTGAATTTGATATTTTTACTTGCGAATGACTTGAATCCTAATGTCAACTCTTGCACTGATGTGTCCTCAGGGATCTGCTTAGCTCGTGGCAGGTCACTGATGTGTCGAGCAATTTCCTACTGTGTGTTTGGCTCTGCCCAGAGATTACATTGTCTCTTATATTCTTGGGAGGCTCCCATGCTGTGCTCTTCAACAGCACACTGGTATTTCTTGGTTTTTCATGGGACAGTTGAATTTATCCTCAACCCTTACATTGGCTCTCCTTCTCATGTTTATGTTTCATAGAAGCTGCTGCTATAGCAAAATTGTTAGGGGTAAAATCATCATTCAACCCGAAAAGTTTGGTCCATGAGAATCTAGAATAAGTAAATTAATAAAGGTATACAAGAGATTATCATTTTCATGATAATAAGTAAAAGTTGAGAATAAGTAAAAGTTGAGAATTTGCCTCTCTTTCTCATATTTATGTTAAATAGTAGCCGTTGCTAGTGAAATTGTTAGGGGCAAAATCGTCATTCAGCCTGAAAATTTTGCTCCATGGGAATCTAGATAAGTAAATCAACAAAGGAATACAAGAGATTATCGTTTTCATGATAATAAGTAAAATCTAAAATGAATAAAAATTGAGAATTCTCGTCTCTTTCTCATGTTTGTGTTAAATAGGAGCTGTTGCTATAGCAAAATTGTTAGGGCCGAAATCCTCATTCAGTTTGAAATTTTGCTCCATGGGAATTTAGAATAAGTAAATCAATGGAGGTATACAAAAAAATTAATGTTTTCATGATAAGAAGTAAAATCTAGAATGAGTCAAAGTTGAGAATTTTCCTCTCTTTCTCACGTTTATGTTACATAGGAGCTGTTATTGTGGCGAAATTATTACGGGCGAAGTCAACATTCAGCCCAAAAATTTCGTTCCACGGGAGTCTAGAATAAGTAAATCGACAGGGGTGTACAAGAGATTATCATTTTCATCTAATGAAAACCGAGAACAAGACTATAATAAAATTTTCTTAAGTCGGATCTATAAACAAATTTAGCTCGAGATTTTGAACAACTTGAAAATTTTGTTTCACGGGAGTTTAGAATAAGTAAATTGACAGAGGTATACAAGAGATTATCGTTTTCATCTAATTAAAATCGAGAACAAGACTTTAATGAAATTTTCTTAGGTCGGATCTATAAACAAATCTTGCTCGAGATTTTCGGGTTATATTGATGTCAATTTTAGGGCTCTTTTTACTTAGAAATTGTAGCATGTTTTCTTGTCAACACTTACCCAAATGAAATCATCATCCATTGTCTTGATATTGGGTGAGTATATTGCTTGGAGATTTCATATTTTAGGCTCGTTTTCTTAATGTCAAATGTGTTTTATTTTATCTGTCAGTCTTTTTCTGAAGCTTCCTGGCCTGTTTCCATTCAGTAGATTTTTGGCATCTTGATGATCCCTCGTGCTTCTTTTATGGTGGCCGTTGAAACGATTCTCAGCCGTTGATGTATTTTTCCCTGTGCTTTGTTGACCTTGATGCAGACGTTGATGGAAGAAAAACAGAGGAATCTCCGGAAGTGGAATCCCACCGTTTGAAGTTTATGCAGTGCAGGCTTCCCGGAAATCGGGATGGCCCCCATCCCCACCACCGGGGGTGGGGTCGCAGCCCCGTCGACTCCATTTTTGTCGTCGGATAAAAATCCTATGGCCGATATTAAAAATAAAAAATAAAAAAATAATAATTATTTTTTTAAATCAAATACAAAAAAAAATTATCAAAATAAAAAAATAATATTAAACTTTTTAATATATATATATATATATATATATATATATATATGTAGCCGTCAGATTTTTTTATTCAACGGTTGTATGGACGTCGAAGGGGCTGCAACGCCCCCCTGTCAAAGACATGGAAAATGTTATTCTTTGAATTTTAGTGGTTATTTTTTAAATAAATATTTATAATTTAATAATTAATTTTTTATTTTTTTAAAAAATATTATTAAAATTATAAATATTTATTTAAAAATAAACTGTTCAAATTTAAGGATTAATCCTTTCTTTTTCTTTAAGAGACAGTAACCCCTGGACCCATGGGAAATTAGGTTTAGTCACCAAATAATAATATTACATGTTGATTTTTTAAATATTAATTTTAATTTGATATTTTATCTATTAATTTATTATTATAAATACTTGTTAATATAAAGAATTTTTATGATCCTTTTATTATTTATGTTTATATACTGACTCAATGATTATAATTAGAAGTTATTAAATGGACGGTGGGAATTTAATCAAATATTATGAAATTAAACATAATCTCTACCTTTTTTTTTTTTTTTTTTTTTTTGGGGTTTAGGCACATTAGAAAGCTGAAATGATGGGAATATCTTTGACAGCTATAGTTAGTCGAAGAATAATAATATCATGAGCCTAATTTTTATATACTTATTTTAATATAATGTATTATTTATTGAATTTATTATTATGTAAATATATTAATATAAATTAATAAATTGATGGAATTATATATTATTAAATAGTCTATGAGCCGTTTGAATGCCATTTGTGCCGATGATTAGTGTAAAAGACAAAAGTGGCGATAAACAATTTTGCAAAGAATATAAAATGATATTAAAATAGATGAGAAAAATAAATATTATATTATTTAAATATATTATATAAAATGATTAAAATATTTTTAAAATAATTAAAATGTTATTATTATTTGAAAGTTTATTATTATTATTTATAGTTATTTAGTACACATATGTATTATTGTCAGTTATTTATTAAATACATTTGACTCTTATCGTAATATATAACAAACAAAATTTTGTCAATTGTTGCTTTTTTTTAATTACTTTTTAAAACTATGGAAATAACATTGTTCGTAGCCACTATATATATATATATATATATAAAATGTAATTTTTAAATAAATTAAAATTTTATCCATCTAATTAAATTTGGGTCAAAAATAATTTTCTACTTTATTATTATTCTAAAAATTTTTACTTGGATGAAAAAAAAATTAATTTTTAAAAAAATTATGGATGGTAGTATAGTGATTGTAGATCTAACATTGCTCTTCATTTAATAAGCACACCCATTTAAACACATTCATTTAATTAAAAGATGATTATAAATTAATCATCTTAAAATAATCAATTTTAACTAATTTTTAATTAAAAATAATCAAATCACAGCCATTTAATTTACATAAACGATTCTGTTGCGTCCTCGGATCCTGACTTTGAGACGGACGAGGAACCGAAAGCAGTGCAACACAAATATAGATTTTAAGTAGGGAGAAGGGTGAGAGAGTGTGTGACACGTGGTGTTTTTACGTAAAAAATTCTTTTCTAAATAAGAAGAAAAACTTACGAAACTTTGAGTTTGAGAATATTTTACTATTTGGATGTGTAAGTACAAAAGCTTAAAAACAAAGTATATGATAATCTTTAGGGGTCACTCTTACAAACACAATTGTTCTCTTAGTAGACAACGTAAATGACTTGCTTTTATCTCTCTCTATGAATATAAATGCCAGAGCAGAAAGTTCAAATCCTTTGCTAGGTACACAATGAATACTTATGTAGTGGCTAATCTTCCTACATAGAGCAGTCACGTGGAGGTGGTGTATGCAGTGTATCCTGCCATCAACTTTGCAAATCCATCTTGTCGTGTCAGAAAGATTGCGTGCATGCAGGCTGGCTCTGTGAGACGTCACTTTTGCAGTGATCATGCTTACTCTACAGGTCATCATTCCCTATGGAGATTGCATATTATAAAGAGTGCGCGTGCCTTTGCAAACGTCATCCTTCTGAGTTGGTGTCCACGATCATCCTGTGCTTCCTTTTGCGCTTGTGCGGTTCGAGATTTCTTAGAATTCGCGACAATGATGAAAGCTTCAGCCTTTATTACGTTTGCGGATATTTGGGGTCATACATTCAGCGCCATGTCCTCGAGGCTTTATTGGAGACTTTAGTCTCTCATGGAACCTTCGAGCCTCTCAAGTTAAGTCAATCTCTCGGACCATTGCAGCTCTTTAGGCCTCTTAGGACGAGGGCCTAAGTCATCGAGCCTCCAAGGCTAATTTAGCCTCTCGGATCAAATCGACTTCTTGAGCCTCTCGAGACATGAATTTAAGTCATCGGGCCTCTTGGACTAATTTAGTCTTTTGGGCCAAATCAACTTCGTGGGGTCTCCGGGATGTGGGTCCAAGTCCTCGGGCTTCCATAATCAATTTAGTTCTTTGGGTCAAATCAGCCTCATGAGCCTCTTGGGACATGGATTCAATTTTTAAACATTTTATCTAGGCCCTGGATATTACTACTCATCACTAGCCTCCATGCCAAGAGGTTCACGAATCTTAACATTTGGCATGAGCGATGGCAAAAATACCTCGAGCGACTCTGGCATTGATCTGATCTTTCAGAATGTTTCTTTTTATCCGTGGCTTAACGCTTCAATTTGCAAAAGCTAGCTTTCCAAGTGTCCACGGAATTTTCCCGAATGGCTCAGCTAGAATTCATCTAATGAAGTGATCATAGTCCGATAACTAAGGAAAGCGCCTGAGGGCATTGCTGGAATTAACGGCCTGAAAAGACGCTATCCGTGACTTTCTTCCCAGTCCGAGGTACTGTTTTTGCGCTACCAACTAACGCATTAAATGCACACTAATCTGACGCATTAATTACAATATTGGAAAGGGACAGGTCATCATTGTCAACGACCTGTGGGGAGCCGACACATGGATTGGGCATTTAATGGGCGTGCTTTTTTGAACCCTAAGGTTGTTTCAAAAGCCTTTCCTTGCCTTTGCCATTTCATTCGAGCCCTCAAAATTTCTAAGTGTTCAAAATTCTCTGCGACTTCCACGCTTTCTTTGGCAATTTCTTTCTTCTTCTTCTTTGTGCTTCCAGACTTTTCCATGACTCCTGAAGTAAAAGACATTGCTTCTTCACTAACTTTGGCAGACCTCAAGGCCATTTGAGCGCGGTATAGGATCCCAAGCTCGATGAGCGTGATGATTCCTGACGCCCACGAGAGGGCTTGCAGCCCACTTAACGGTTTTATCACTATTTACGAAATCCATCTTAAAGACGGTCTTCGATATCCCATGGCCTTGGAGTTTTTTGAGATGATGAGGGACCTCAAAGTCTCTGTGGCTAGACTCCAGTCCAATGTTGTTAGGGGTCTGGTCTCCCTTTGCGTTTTTGCTCGCTGCCACAAGAAGATATTCGATGCTGTGGCATTGAAAGTCATCTTGAGGTTTGGCCATGGGCAGGATTGGATTGTGATTACTCCTCGCCCCAAGTTTCTTGCCATTAGTGGTGGAAACCCTGATTTTACCAAACAGTGGAAGGACAAGTTCTTCTTCTTTGGTATTCGCAAGAATTTTGCCATCCTCAACGAGTGGGGTAATGTGGAGCCCAAACTGTACAAGGACACCACGCCCGAGGAAAGGCCTACGGCGAAAGATTTCATGGACCTGCTGCTAGCCAATCTTGGTTCATTCGGTGAGAACAAGAGGAATATCTAGTTGAGGCCTGAGTTCCCGGGAAGGACAAGTGGGAACTTCAGCCCGAGGACTCCGGTGCCCCTTCTGCTCCTCCGGGAAAGAAGAAGAGGTGAAAAGCTCTGAGGATTGAGGAGCCATCCAAGCAGCCAACGAAAAGTCATTAGACGGATACGTTGGAACATCCGACGGTAATTATTGAGTACCCCTCCTTGTCCGATGACTACTCAGCCTTGATTGAGCGGGTGATAAGAAAGAAGGTGTTGGACCATCAGTCCTTGTGGAGCCTATCGAGCAGCCTTCTAAGGTCGTGAGTGTGTCCGCGGAGCTGCCCGTTGCTCCTCCTGCTCTTTATAAGCCCATGCCTGACATCCCTTCAGTTTTTACTAGACAGGCCTCAGATTGGATAGATAATTCACCCGAGGATTTCACCGAGGGATAGGTAGTGGGAGAGACTAAGGCGACTCAGGCCAAGAAAATAGTGATAATGAGCATGACGACAGTTTCTGAGTCTGCTGAGGCCAAGTAAAATTGGGCCGCGAAGTTGCCCACTGTTGAGACTACAGAGCTCCCTTGCCTTACAAGCCAAATCTTTAGTCCAATTGAGCTCCTGTTTGAGGTCCATGAGGAGGTCATGGTCGAAGACGTTGCTGGGACTTCATGCGCTGCTGAAGCGGAGACTGGGGCTGCAGATCACTCTGAAGCGGCTGAGCCCCAATCCTTGATTTTGTTAAAGTTGCATGTGCGATCAAGGCCAGGGATGAAGTTTCTATGGTGCAGGAGGCAGCTGCAATGTTGCCGGCCGAGTCCAAGGCTCCCAGAGAGGAGAGTCCAGCTAAGAGCTCTCTCATCTCTATGGTACTTCTCTACTCTTCCTCTGACTCTCTATTCACTTCCATCCGTGCCTTAATTAAGGTTTTTTTCTTTATAGCTTCACGAGCTGGCTGGCCATCTTAGTGTTATCATTGGCGACGCTGCCGAGACTTGCTCTGAGTTGGAGACCCTTAGGGCCTTAGGGGAACGTGCCAAAAGTTTTGAACTTGAGCTTGTTGAAACCAAGAGCAGAATTTATTTTCTTGGGGATTCTCTGAGGTTCAGAGAGTAGCAGCACGCCTCTGCTAAGAAGTCTTTGAGGGCTCAGGAGCAACTGAATGTCTCCCTTCGAGGCAGGAATCTCCAACTGAAGGAAGAGCTTAGGACCTCGATGAAGCCCGAGGATATCGGATCGGCTCTGGAGCGCAAGTATTGGGATGCTATCAAGATGTGTTGTCGCGTCATGAAGATTTTGGTCCCGAGGTTTCCTATTGGTGTGTTCAATCCAAAGAATGCCAGTTCTCAATGCAAGGCTGATCTTATTGGTCTCCCAGAACGAAGTGGGACCCTTGACCCTTCTCAGCCAGGACCTTCCAATCATCATCGAACCAGCCAGGGGCTTTGGGATAGTTTGTACATTTTTCCTTGCTGTACATTCTTGTTGTATATAATATATACATATGAATGAAAGTTATTCTTTCCTCATACACCTTCTCTTCTTTATTTATGCTTATGGTTCTTTCTTAAACTTAGATCGTTAGGATGTTTTATCCTTCATGAGCAAAATGTCAGAACCTTTTGACCGTTTTTTGGATAAAGATACTACCTCTAGGGTCTTTGCATACTTGCCATTTTTCAAACTCTATAAGTTTTTAAATTCAACCTCTTGCGGGCTGCTTGGCATCGTAGCCAAGTTTTTTGGTATGACCTTTTAATTGGCCGCTCGAACTTTGTCAAATTTTTTAGTACGATTTCTTAATGGGCTGCTCGGACTTAGCCGAATTTTATAGTATGACCTCTTAATGGGCCGCTTCGGATTAACCGAGCTTTAGAATATGACCTCTTAATAGGCTGCTCGGACTTAGCCGAGTTTTAGAACGAGCGGAAAGGGTTCTTTCACTTGATTTGGGGGCAACCTAGATCTTGATTATTTATGAGATGACATGCAGACACGTCAATGTGCAAAACAGCAAATAAATAAACATGATTTTATTGCTTTAATAAGATGCAGTACAAGCACATCAAATGATGCAAGTTACTTTACCAGACTGTTGACATATTTGGTTGCTCTCCGCTGGTATGCAGCTTTTGACAACCTTGTCATGTTTCGAGCTTTCTCGAGCATGTCTAGACTTTCACGAAGCCTTTACGTGCTGTCATCCGAGTTGGTTGTGTGGCTACCATGCTTACGACCTCCGCAGCCATTCTGTTTCTCGGCTGGTCCGCCTCACCATCTCCTGTTGTTCCGAAAACTTGCCCAGGTCTTTGCAGTAAAAGGTTAAGGTGTCCTCATCTGATCAACTTTTCAATCTCCATTTGCAGCATCCAGCAGCTTTCAGTGCCGTGACCTTCGCGGCGATGGTAATGGCAATACTCTAACAGATTGCCTCCATTTGGGTTCCTTGACACTTTGGGCCACTTTAAAAATTTTTCATCCCGAATTTGTATCAGAAAGTTGGTAAGTGAATCGTTCAAGGGACTCAGGTCCAAAGGATCAAACTTCCCTTGATTAACCTGCTCGGTCATGTGCTGCTTCGTTGATCCTCAAAAATTATGATGGTCCGCGTTCTTTCTTTTTCCCTCCACCATCCTTGGGGGGAGGCTCTCCTACTGGATGGGCTTATTCACATCGTTGGCTTCTTCGGCCAGCTTTATAGGTTAGCGCCACAGCCTCGGTCTCTATGAAGGTCCAAGGTCCTTTGTGCACGAGGTGTTTGAATAAACTACCTCCCTCCAACGCGGATAGGAATGCGGTGAGCTTGACCCCATCGGTCAGCTTGGAGATCTGCCTGATCTCGGTAATGAAGCGGGACAGAAAACTCTTCAGGTTCTTCTTGTCCCCTTATTTCATACGAGTAAGGTGCCATGATTACTTCTCGATTCTCTAGTTGGAAGCGAATCGGGAGCGGAAGGTCTTTGCCAACTCGCTGAATGAACAAATGTAGTCCGCAAGAAGCCCGTAGAACCAAATCCTCGTATCACCTTTGAGTGTCAAGGGGAAGCATTGAGACATTATCACCTCGTCTAATCCCTAGAGGCTCAGATACTCTTAGAGGTGATTCACGTGATCCATAAGATCAGAACTTCCATCGTAAACATCAAGAGTTGGCATGTTAAACTTGGGAGACAGTGGCCTCATCCTGATCTCCATTATAAATGGTAATCGGCGTAGGTTAGTAGCTCATCCTCTTGCTTCTTCTTCAAAGACTCGTTTCCAGATCTTCTTGAGTTTCTTCTTCATTTGAGGTGGAGCTGTTGTCTTCTTCTCGTTGAGGTAATCTCTCAACTCATAAGAAGTTTGCGCAACTTTTTACTCCACACGGCTCTTTTCTCTTAGAGGGAATCTATTACGAGAGGGTCCCCCTTGAAAGGCGGGTTCTTGATCATTGCGAGAATTACGAGGACTTTGCCTCTCTGGGCTATCCTCTTGGATCCGAGGATCCAAACAACCTTCAAGTCACGACTGGACTTTACTGCTCGAGACAACTTGCGCCTCGGGTCCTCATGTTAGGTGGTTTGCTTTGTGGGGTGCTTCTTCTCTTTATTCTTCTTTAGGGACGTCGTGGTCTGAGAGACCTTTGATGGTGCCTCCTTTAGCCGCGTGTCCATTTTTGTGTAAAGGGTCTGAATAGTCCTAAAAATGTTCATCCATTCTCAAAGCCAATGCTCGGACATATGGATCAGGATGTTCTCCTATCTTGATACCTGCGGTGTGACCATTGCCACATGAAGTAGCTTCTCTAGATAGGGTACTGGTCTGTGCCTTGGTGTTCACCATTTTTAAGTTTTTTTTTTTGAAAAAATATGTTAACCTGACTTTTAATCGGTTTTCACAAACGGCACCAATATTACATCCTCGAATCTTGACTTTGGTACGGACGAGGATCCAAAAGCAGTGTAACACAAATATAGATTTTAAGTATGGAGAAGGGTAAGAGAGTGAGTGACACGTGATGTTTTTACATGAAAAATTCTCTTCTAAATGAGAGAAAAAAATCACGGGACTTTAAATTTGAGAACGTTTTACTATTTGAATGTGTAAGTACAAAAGCAGGAGAACAGAGTGTATGGTGATCCTCTTGGGTCACTTTTATAAATACAAGTGTTCTCTCAATAGGTAGTATAAATGACTTGCTTTTCTCTCTCTCTATGAACGTAAATACCAGAACAAAAAGTTCAGATCCTTTGTTAGGTATACAGTGAATACTTATATAGTAATTAAGTCTTCCTTTGTAGAGCAGCCATGTGAAGGTCGCGTACGCAGTAGATCCTACCACCAACTCTGTAAATCTATCTTGTCGTATCAAAAGGATTACGTGCATACGGGCTAACTCTGTGAGACGTCACTTTTGCAGTGATCACGCCTGCCATCTTTCCTTGTGAAGATTACGTTTTGTAGAGAGTGCACGTGCCTTTGCAAACGTCATCCTTCTGAGCTAACATTCTCGCTTGTCCTGAGTTTCCTTTCAGCGCTCGTGTCGTTAGAGACTTTTCAAAGTCCGCGTTCTTAATGAAGGCTTTGGCTTTTATCACGTCCACGAACGTTTGTGGTCATACTCTCAGCGCCATGTCCTCGAGGCTTTATTAAAGACTTTGATCTCTCACGGAATATTCAAGCCTCCCAAGCTAAGTCAATCTCTCGAACCAATGAAACTCTTTGAGCCTATTGGGATGAGGGTCTAAGTCCTCTGGCCTTCAAGACCAATTTAGCCTCTCAGACCAAATCGGCTTTTTAGGCCTCTCGAGACATAGACTTAAATCTTCGTGCCTCTTGGACTAATTTAGCCTATGTGATCAAATCAGCCTCGTGGGCCTTTTGGAACATGGGTCCAAGTTCTCAAGCTTTTAGAGCCAATTTAGTTTCTTGAGTCAAATTAGTCTCATGGGTCTATTTGGACGTGAGTTCACTTTTTAAACCCTTTTATCTGAACCTTTGGTATTACTACCCATTAGATTCATATTCAAAGATAAAGAGGAATCTCCATGGCACCCCTTAATCACGTATTTCAATGGACATTTAGTCATTGAAAAATGATAACATTACTATTAAACTATTTAAAAAAAAACAATAATATTTTTAGAAAATGATCTAATTTTATCTATCATATCAACTATATATTTCAGTAATCAAAAATTTAATATTTAGAAATCTAAATGTCAAAATTATAAAAATATATAAAATAATACATATGGATCGCATCTAGGGTTTAAGGTTGTCGCCCGTGAGGTTTTGGCAGGTGATGAGCAGCCACCCTCTTGACTGCTTCTTTGAAGGAAGATTCGTCCCATTCACTCCCCTGCAACACGACAAGCTAATTACCAATTAACCATTCCATATAATAAGTAAAAGAAATAATTTAATAACATCATTTGCATATATTTAAATAATATAATACCCATTTATTTATTATTTTTATATAAATATATAAATATAATAAATAAATAAGACTTTAAATTATTTAATAATGTTGAAAAGGTATTATCCTCGCACCACTCAATGAATAAATTCCTTTTTTTTGGACACTTTTCTAGATTTTGATAGTATGTTTACCAAACTTTAAGAAAAGTAAATTTTTTTTCAATTTTTTATGTCTTTTCTGTCTCTCTCTCTCTCTGTCTCTCTCTGGACAACCCATCAATGGCCACAATCTATTATTAACCCAAACACAAAAAAAAAAAAAAAAATCAGTGTATGTGAGTTTTAAGATTTACCATCATTTTTAAACTTGAATAAAAGCAAGATGTATTACAAAATTTGATATATAAGAGTCAGATACATATTATTTTTTTATTATATAAGATGTTTCTTATAATTTAAACATATAATCTTTAAATCATAAAAAAAATAATGTCACAATTATATTAAGATTATGCCATCTATAAAAATCATTCTTGATAATGACCATCATTTCCTTCAAACTCTTTGATCTACATAGCTAGTAGCATGAGACCCATGTAATGTTGTGAAAAAGAAAGATAAAAATAAGAACAAATAGGGTTTTTTTTTTTTAATTTATAATTAACTTTAAACTTTTGAATTGGTTTAATTAATTATTTGTTATAATAATAGAGTTTTTTTTTTTTTTTGGAGCAAGTTTTCTAAAGTTTAAATATTAAGAGTCCTCATTTGTTGAGCAGGAGTTTTTTGTTTAGTTAGACTTTCATTTTATTTCAAATAACATCATATAAATCAACGTATTAGATCAAAAACTAATTTTAAATTTAAGGATTGAATTTGATAATCTACAAATTGTATATGTCAAAAAAAAAAAAAACTATAATTAATCTTCATTTTTCCCTTTTAAATTTTAGATTTATGGTGTTACAGTGTATGTTATTTTTGCAGTTTAAAACATAATCAATTTTCACATTATTTTTTACATAAATCAAAAGAAAATATATGAATAAAATTTTGGAAAATATTATTTAAAATTTTTTTGTCAATTTTGTCCTTACGTATTGTTATACATATATCATGTTAGAAGAAAATATTATTCCGATTTAGAGCAAGTGTTCCATTTGATTTTCTTTTTTTGAAGTCAAATTTAATACTTCATTTTCCCTAAATTATATTGATTAGAAATCTTCTGAATTCAAACTTACGAACATTAAAGATAATTTTTTAAGTTTTAAATCAATATGGCTATTAAAAAAAGATTAAAAACTGATTTTTGATCCAAAAATAAAATGAAACTCTCATAAATAAGTAAAGTGCATGTTCATACCTCAATTGCTAGTCTCAGTATCAGATGATGACTTTGTCCTCCGCCATGAGCTGTATGAGCTTCCACGGACATCAACTCCACGTCGTTAACTCGCTTCAAAAACTCCAATATTTCGATAACCAAATCTAACATGCAAATGTTTCCCGTTAAATTCACTTGCAATTCAACAATTCGCGCTTCTGACGTTGATTCAGAGATGGGTAGAATCTGAAGATTTAATCTTCCATCTGAAGAAGAACCGCCATTGTTAACCTCTCTGTCATTTCTACTCCTATCCTGCTCTTTCATGGACAAAAGCTGTGCCTCCAGCTGCTGATTTCTCTCGCTGAGCTCTGAAATTTGAGCTTTCAAAGAACCCAAATACTCACTCGTAGTTGTCAGCACCGATGCTTTGTCTTTCTGCAAAAGATTGAGCCACAAAGCAAAATCAGGGAGATCCGAGTGAGAAGAACATTTGTTAACTATTATTAATAGATAATTGAAGAGAAAGCTATATTTCTCAGGTATATACGTATATTCAAGATATATTTTTTAGTAAAAATGATGAGCATTATAGTAATTTTAAAATGGCTATTTTTTTTTATAAAAGATAATGCATTCTCATTATTATGACAAGATATCAACTCACAATTTGAGAAAAGAAATAAGAAGAGAGAAAAATTATCTTTTCCTTTTTTGAGACAAGAAGAAATTGAGGAATTAATTCTATAAGTTTGTTTTGTAAATTAAATATTTCATACTAATAGATCTAAGTATGCTAATTATGTTTTTATATAACAGTTTAGTAAATAACATGATAATAAAAATTACAAAAAAAAAAATTTAAATCTCATTAAAAAAATTATATGACAAGCTCATATAACAAACACTGAATGATTTCAATTATGGCCTTTGTGAATCAAATCATTCATAGGTCAATTGGTCACAAACTTGTCTATGAACTTTCTCATGCTTTTTAGGTTCATGAGAGCCTATCAGTAGTCTGAATTTCACCAAAATCCTTACATGGATCCCTATAGACATGCTTGAGATGATAATACTCAAATCCACTAATCAGTATCTCAGGTAAATACATTCGCAATTTCATTATTTGGAGAATAATGCTACACATTTTTTAAAAATTTCTTAAACATCCATTCAATATAACTCTAACCTATTTTTGGGGTGAAACCTTAAAGCTAGACCCATGGATACTTAACTGTCAATCATGAGTTACTATGGTAAGTTATTTTATACAAATCATATAGTCTCATAAATGATGTGTATATATATTAAAATTATAACGTTGTTCTCTACAATACTTCTTAAAATAAGATTTCACAACTCTATCATTTCTATGAGAGTTTCTATTCTTATTTAAAAATTAAATAAATGATATTTTTATCATCTATTTATATTAATAAAATTACATAAGATTAAATAAATAAATAAAATGTTTTGTCAAAATAAACTTCTAAAACACATATGGAAGATAGCTATGTAACCCTACTCTATGGACTATAAGCTCATTGTTGAAGACTACATTGATTAAATTTCGCCATACCTTTGATCCTGGAGGAAGCAATGATCTCAGTGCCTGAAAGCTTTCATTGATTTTCTCTCTTCTCCTTCTCTCCAATATCATATGCTGCAACTGAGTCGCGGGGCGGCTTTCTTGAATGTATTCTTGCCGCCTTCTAAAATTCAAGCCTCTGAGAAACGCAATCCCGCGTTTCCTCATATTTTGCTTGACCAATTCGCCTGGTTTGATTTGCTCCTTAGGTTCCAAAGCTGCCTTTTCTTTGTAACTCGTAAACGCACTTGCTTTTCTGCCTGCTAATTGGGATTCATAGGGAAAGTTTTGTTTGGTTTGCTGTGAAGATGAAGAGGAAGCAGAAGAAGAAAGAATGGTTAAGATAGCTCTTGCTATGGCTGAGTCAGTGCTCTCTGCCGTCGGGAATGGAATGTCTCGCAAGTAGCCGCTGAAGTCTTCAAAGGCTGGCTGCTGTGGCGGCGGCTGCGGCGATAAACTAGCTGTAGAAAAATATATTGCCATTGGCTCGGTTGATTGCTTAATTATCGGAGCATCTTTGAGCTGTTCTTCGAGGTAAGAAGAGCTTGGAATGTTGAAAAGAAGAGACGAATACTCAGGGCTGTCCATGGAAAACGAAGAAGAAGATGAAGGACGATTTTGTTCACGAGCATTACGCTGTGATAAGGCCTGTTGTGAGAAATCTTGGGGAAATAATATCTTCATCTCCATCTCCAAGTTAACCTAACAAAAAAAAAATTAACCAGGATATACTATATGAAGCTTTTATTAATTCCATTTTACTAAGGGAAGTTTGAGAGAGAAGAAAGAAAGCTTGCATTAATTAAGGGAAGCTGGTTCAATGAAAATTTACTTGCGAAAGATTTGACATGCCGAGCTCTATCTCTCCGCTGCGGCACGCCATGAACACTGCAGTCTGTAACAAACACGGAAGGAAGAGAAAAAGAAATCTTACTTTCCATGGTTTTCCAGGTTATGAACTTACATAAAAGCTCGCAATTCACCACCCCATAACGTTTTTTTTTTTTTCTGCAACGAACCTTAATCCTTGCTTCCTGTAAAAAACACATTTATTTGAACGTGAGAGTAAACAAACTGACTAACAGATTCATTGAAAAATAGTATCATTCATATGTTATGGTTTCAGATTTGATTTAATGTGCTCAAAACGAGCATCTGCTGCCATGTTTTTGTTCATTATGTTGGATCAAGCTTTAACAGGAACAGTATTGACACGAGCTTTGAATTCAAACCATGCATCGAAATGCCTTTGCAATATGAGTAAGACTGCATATATATCTCTTCCGATTCTACGGAAAGTCATAATTAGCTAACCTTCATAGTAAATATCCACCTACCAGGTAGAATAGCCTCTGTGAATCAGTAGAAGCTAGCCTTTGAAGATCCACATCACGGAGCTCCATGAACGGACTTTGGCGCTTGAAGGCGAGCCCTGGAACGAGGCTGCAAACATGAATACGTATATGCATGTATGATGAGAGAAGGATCACTTAATTATATCGATTAACTAATACTACTAGTAGTGAATTATTGATCATACTCATTTTCGACATTAATGAATGTGGTCTGCTGCCTATACTCTTCGAAAAGACGATAAGCGAGGGATCCAGCCGATGAAGAACTGGCCTGGTTGTTCTCTAATTGATGATAATATCCGTCTTTAAAATACAAGCAGCTGATTCCAAAAGCGGTAGTTTAATTAAACTGTGTTGATTCTCGTCACCGGTGGTGAATCGAAAGTAATTAACAGGAAGTAAGGAAGAAAAATACTTATGAGTAGATGAATAGGACCAAAGGAAAGCGTAAGTGCATCCGTAAGAGTGCATGAGGTAAAGGAGGAAGCTGGTGCTGTCTGCATCGTTGAGATTGAACACCGAGTCCATTAATTATAATGAGTTTTCAGTACTTGACTGATTAGCCCGTGCAAGAGATTCTCATTTTTGAACTTCACTTCTGTTTTCTGGATCGTAGGTGTTAAAAGAGAGTAAATGGAAATCTAATCTGGGGAAAATTAGGGAAGTTCATGTGATATATAGAGATGAAACTTAAGCTGGAAAAGGGTGTAGATATCAAGCTGAAGTATTTAAGGGAACCCTAATAATGGAGGTGGGGGGAGAGAGAGAGAGAGAGAGAGAGAGAAAGAGAACCAGAAAAGAAAGAGGGAAAACGGAGCCCACAAACACAAACCAAAATGAGAGAGAAGAGCCCACCAGAGAAGAAGAGGGACGTGTCTGCGGAATGGGAACCAGGGAGGTCTGAAGACAAAGCAAAAATGTAAAATGACGACGGGATCCGAGAAGCTTCTTCTCTTATTCTTAGTCATCTAATTTTTAAATAAATAATTATAATTTAATTATTTAAAAAAATTATAAATTAAATTAAAAATAATTACTTTAAAATAATAAATTATAATAATCTATTTAACAATAAACAATTAAAATAAAAAATAAATTCTTCTATCTTTATAAAAGATGGAGCCTTATCAATGGAATAACACTAATATAAGGGCAAAAAAATTAAAAATATATTTTATATTTTTTAAATTCTAATTTTATTCCATATAATAAAAAATAAATTAAGTTAATCACAATCAAAGTTGTACACTAATAGTATATGGTGATGAAAACTTTGTATTTTAGACTTCTTATGCAAAGATTTAGGCAAAATTTTTACATATAATATAATAGGTATAAAAGTAATAAAATATAGAGACTTTTTTGAAAAATCTATTTAAATTTGAAGAAAATTTGGAAAAATAATTATGTTGGAAGAATTGAAAATAATTTAAAATGTGAAGATGAAAGGTAGTTGGTGGGAAAAGGTGGTGGACACAATAGAATAGATGAGTGGCTGCTGGGGAAAGACAGTGCATGAGAAGGATGGATAGTTAGAAATGTAGAATTTAGAAAATTCAATTCAAAGTCTATGCTTTCCAAGGTGAACCACAAAGGTCACCTCCTAATTTCCTCCAAGCCTACTACTTCATTATTAAGGTGTTAATTTAAATTCCTATGGGCACATATCTTAGTGGTATTTTTTGCTTTTTACTATAAATTATTTCATATATAAAAATGGGTAGCTTTAATTTGATGATAAAATTGTATTAATTTTTCTTTTTTGTCAAATAAAATGTAGTTATTTCTTATTATACATATTTCTCAAATTATGCATTTCATTGTGACAACTTTAATTGGCTAGTGGTTAACTAGTGCTAAGTATCTACTTTTCTAATAATGTTTTGATCAAGTTTTTTATTTATCAAACCCCATGTGTTCATTGTATGGCCCAAAATGTCAACTCTCATGGAGGGTATTATCTTTTGAAAAGTTATTATCTATTTAGAGATATTTTAATATTTTTATGAAAAATACGTTTTCAAACTTACAAAAATCTCGTCAATTACTTGGCCGACAATCATACGAAGATTTTGTTATTATTTTTCATATTTTTATTTGATTTTTTGAAGGAATGAGTGTAAATTTTGATTTTTTAATTTATCATTGTATCAACAGATTATCGTAAATTCTAATAATAAAAATAACATTTTATATATTCTCCCTTATTCGACATCACTAAAAGATGTTAAGATAAATCTAAAATATAGATTATAAGGTAAATTTAATGGCTAAAATTGAGCTATAAAATACTAAATGGCCTAGATTAAAATTTTAAATATTAATTTAAACTCTTTAATTTGTATGATTCAATTTTAATTGTTAGATTCAACTGAAAACCTTATTATAGGTTCACCTTAATAGGACTTAGGCATCACACATGTAATCCCCCCCCCCTTCTTTCTCTCTCTCTTAGTTTTCCACTCTTAATGGAGAAATGTTATGGTCCTCTTACTATTTTGACTTCCTTATATTTCCAATGTCCAAGAATAAAAATTTTAAAAAAAATAAGAAAATAAAGATTGCATAAGCTATTATATAAAATTAATATAATCTCCACTATTTAATTTTTAACTTTAAATCTTACTTTTTTTGAGTGTATATAAGGGAGTCAATATGTTATAAGAAATATAACAATTTTACGCTTAATGCTTTGCGATGCAAATCTAAAATATGAATCAAATAAAGTCAAATCAAATTATCAAACATTTTATATATATTATGTACACTATAATAGCAATATAATAAACTTTAAAAGAATTATAACTTATTAATAAAATATTTTCTAACACTCAAATTAATAAATTTTAAAAAAGTTTAAAATGTAAAAAATATTAAAAAGATAAGAGAGAAAATAGGTTACTTGAGTCTATATTTTGTCAAAGAATAAGTGAGTTAAATGGTTATATTATATTCCTCATTTTTAGAATTTGTCAACTTTTTTAGGAAAAAAAGTATATATTTATAGTCATGCTACTAATTGTTGATGATTTTTTGAATATAAATAATTGGCTATGATCTAAATGATGAGACTCATAAAAAATTAATTAGCTTAATTGTTATTATAAATATTCTGATTGTGAGGATGATTGGATACAATTGACTTCTAATAATTAAATTAATGATAGACAGTTGATATTTGTTCATTCGAAAACTCTTGCCTAAATTAACTACTAAGTTGATAAACCGTTCAGTCAAACAAACCATTTGATTAGACTAACCATTCAATTGAATACTTGAAGATGTGGCCGTTCAAGCTTATAACTCAGTTCAGTTATATTACTTTTAATAACTTGTTAGCCACCTATTAAATCTTAAATTATTTCAACTAGAGTTAGATAAAGATCAACTGTTATATTCTATATGCTTAAGTCTAATGGTTAGACAACATTTTTTTTTAATTTTTTATTATCCCAGACCTATTAACTATTGACTCATTAGACTAATAAATTAGATTGATCCGATTAATGTTATATCCAACACTTTGTATGCCAATGAGGAAGCTAGGTCTACATTTATAAATATTTTTGATAATATTTATAAAGAATAAATACCAACCGAATTAAACTGAATTAAATATTAGTTTGATAAAAAAAAACCTTTTGTAATATATTTTTTAAAATAATTGTGTAAAAAAAATGCAGTTTTACATAGTAAATATAATTCTTTCCTTTCCATATAATTTATTTACTGATGCAATTAAAATTCAACTTAATTGTAAAATATATTTTTTGTTTTTAAAAAAATATATTTACATAAATATATATATATTTTTTATTTTGGACAATATTTCTATGTGGATATTAGTTTAATATGAGTTTAATATTTTTATATAAATATGAGTTTTTCTCCAAATAATGCGTTCAGTCTAAAAAATATTAAAATATAGGTAATATTTTTTTATACATATTATTTTAAATTATCTTAGGTAATATTTTTTATTTAAAAACTTTTAAATATTTAAAAAATAATTTAAACTATTTTTTTATAAAAATAAAAAAATAAATATATGGCCACATTTTTATCAGAAAAAAATAATTACAATATTTTATTTATTTAATCTCGTCTAATTTTATTAATTTTTTGCTCTTTATTTGAAAATATGGGGAGTTTTGTCATGCTATTATTCAATTCATATTGATGGGTATTATATTCAACGGTTCAAAAAAATTAGCCAAATGTAATTTTGAGTCAAAAGACAAAGCTCAACTGCCCAAAATGTCCGTGCGGCTCATTTCAACAAATATAACCAAGACCAATTTAACGGTCAAGATTGTCCCCTAACTAATGAAATCAAACATTAGTTAAAATCGCTATCGGGATAAAATTTAAACGTTCATTAGTTTTTCTAACGGTCCAAAAAAGTTAGCCTAAGATAATATTAGGTTAAAAGATAAAACTCGACAGTCCAAAATATCCGTGTGGCCCATTTCAATAAATATGATCGAGACCAATTTAACGGTCAAGAGTTCCCTAACTAATGATATTAGACGTTAGTTAAAATTGCTATAGGAATAAAACTTGAACGTTTGTCAGTTTTTCTAACTATTAACCGTCATCCACCTTCTATAAAGTTCATATTCTCCAACCAAATGGAATAACTTCGATACTTTTTAGACAAAGAACATAAATAATAAAAAGATGCCAATAGCGCACTCTTCTCTTTCAATTTAAAACACTATTATAAGAGCGCAAATCCTTGGACAAAAACATACATTTTCTATTATCCATCTTTTTTTTATTTAATAAATACACTGACTTGAGTGTCTAAAGATATACCACAGAGTGAATCCTACTAATCCTTTGACATTTATTTTATGATTGTATAAGATTTGATTAAATATATACTGTCACCGAAGACAGATTAACACCCGACGAGATAATTCTCTTTATCCGTATAATAATCAAAATCTTTGAATGTAACACAAATAAATTAAAATTTAAAATATAAAATATAAAAAAATATTATTATAATTACTTTTGAAGTTGGAATTTCATCCCGTGTAAACCAATCAAAAAATTATTAAATACAATAGTAATTAATTAAAATTTGTATAATTTTTTTTAAAACAGTTGTAATTTTTCTGACAATTGATTATACAACAATTAGTTTGACGTGTCAATTGCAACGTCAAATAATTTGGGGCTCCACCTTATTAAAAAAGGAATTAATTTAATTTTTTAATTATAATTATTTAATTAATATTAAATAATTAAAATTTTAAAATTTTTATTTTTTTATAAAAAATAACATAATTGATGAGCATATCCCTCTAAAGAATAGGTATATTAAATTTTTTTAATAATAATTATTTGATATTAATTAAATAAATATATTATTTTTTTAAAAATTAATTTTTAAAAAATTTAATTGTTTAATATAATTAAATAACTATAATTAAAAAAATTAAATTAATTCATAGAATAGAAATCCAAAATACTTACCAAAAAAAAAAAATAGAAATCCAAAATCTTTAATGCTTTGCGCCATTTCGTTGAGGCCCATTAAACAGTTATTTGTGTTGGCCATTGGCCAAAAAAAAAAGAAAAATTCATCGAATAGAAATCCAAAATCTTTAATGCTTGCGGGCCCATTAAGCACAGTGGCCATTGGCCTCGGGCAAGAAAATCCTGTAAATCGTATAAACAGATATAATTATATAAGTTAGAAAATGGAAAAAAAAAAAAAATGCAGGCGTCAATTCCCAATACCTGTCATCCAGAGCTCTCAAATCCCTGTACGATTTCAAGAAACCATCGTTCAGCAACGTTTCCAGCTGACAAGCAGGAGGGTCTGTCTTTCCCACTCACTCGCAGCTACATACGAGCCCTCGCGATGGCACAAAATCCGGGTTAGAATCACTTTTTTTTCTCTCCCCTCCCTTTTCCCAAATTATTGGGGTAGTTTTTTCCCCACAGTTGTATTATCTTTGAATGTCGTGCAGTCTGAAGTAATGGAGTCAAGGCGGAGCAGTGAAACAATAGGCTTAATTTGCATGTATATTGGATAATTGGATGCATTATTTGTTTTTCCGTTGACAGAGTTGGAACCCTTACGACCTGCGGCAAATTTGTGCAAGTGTAATGGGATTACTATATTGCGTGCGAATGCATGAATACTGTGAAATTTTGTTTTATTCAACGAGAATTTCTTATTGTTTTTAGTCTGCTTAAGTTATTGTTGGGATTAGGGTGGCGTGGCCGTATTACCGTAGTTGTCTAGTTCAAATCAGTAAGTCCATCTTCCTTATTAGAGTATTCTTATGCGTACCACAAGGCTATTAACGTTAGACAATGTTATGAATTTCAAGTTATGTTTCCCCTTTGGAGTTGTTTAACTTTGGCCAATTGCAACTTACAGTGATTCAGCCACAGAAAGTCATTATTCCAAACGACCGCGGCGAGAGACTCGTTGGCCTGTTGCATGATGCACGATCTAAGGAGGTTGTAATCTTGTGCCATGGTTTCAGCGCAACCAAGGTAAATTCTTGTAAAAATAACGTGATAATTTCATAGCTTTTTGTGATGCATGAAACTTAGCTGAAGTTACTTATTCTACCTGTTAACATGTTCTTCAATGGGGACAAAGTGTACTATCTACTAACCGGTTAGAAATTATATTGAAGGAGAACTTCTTAGTATTTGAAGAGGATAGAAGGTGGAAGCATAGGCCTTTTATGTGAAGTTAAAGAACAAAATGTCAATTCCTTAAAGAGGTGTTGTTGTTACTATAAATACAATAATGTGAAAAAAATGGTAGTAGTTTATTTAGTGCTAGATCTGGAACATAGTGTTATACGACATTGGGGAAAGAGAGTAAATGAGAAGTGCAATGTAGCCATCTACTTTCATACAAATTCGGGAATAGTTTTCTTGAGTCATAATAATAAAAAACATTAGTCAGCATGTTAAAGGGTGGCCTAATGAACCAGACTGTAGTATTCCTATTCCATAAAAAAAAAATTCTCCCAAATGCTAGCCATATGAAATAGAAAAGCATGCAAACATGCATTTTGATGATTGGGCTATTTAAAGTGATTATGTGAAATGAAGGACTGGTAATAGCTAGTCTTTTCAATTGCATGCACACAGATTAACAAAATCTTAGAATAAAGAAATAGGAATATTGAGTCATGGTTTTCTAACTGATACATGAAAGAAGTAAGAGCTTTTGTTACTAGTAGGAATCCTACTCAAGACCTTTCGCATCTCCAATGTTGGATGAGGGATTAAATCTGTTGCTTTTGAACAGTGTTTCTCTCCTGTCTTTACCTCAAACTCTGTTTATCTTCTTTCTTATTTTTGTTTGATAGTTTTGATGTTAAATTGGTTTCATGTCTCAGTTATCTTACTGTGCAGGGTCACAAAATAATGGTGAACCTTGCATCTGCTTTGGAAAAAGAGGGGATTAGTGCCTTCCGCTTTGATTTTTCTGGCAATGGGTAAATGGTTAAATTAGTGATGTGGATGTATTTTATCTTGAACTGGTAACCATACTTGTGCATATACATGTAATGAATATGATGATGAGGTGTGCGCTATACATAAATACAGATGTGTGTCTGTGCTGGCAATAGAGTTTTGGGTTTCATGTCTAGGCACTCTAGTGGTTTCATGTCTAAGCTTGCTTTCTGTGCCATAGTACCCAATGGTCATTAACATAACAGTCCAACTAATTTTTTTCACTCTTTTTTCTTTTTCTTTCCTACGTTACAATGATTGAGTGGCCAGTGTATGAGACTTCCACATCGTGGGGTTTGCAAAGAGTTAGATGTATGTAGGTTTGTTTTTGTAGTTTGAATTGGCAACACAGACCAAACTGCTTTTAAGTCTTCTTTGTTTTGTCCTTTCAAGATTTTTGTTTGATGATTTTTGGTCTTTTAGGTGTTCTAAAAGATCTCAAAGGCTTAAACTAAACCAAAACATGTTACCCTAGTTAATGTCTATTTTAGGGAAAGGTATTTTGTCATGCTTGTAGAGTGTTATTTTACCTAATGGTCTGGCCTAGGTATAAGAGCTGACACATCCTGTCCTGACTACACCTGGGTGCCCAACTGGGGGGAAGATCCTATGTTGATGTAGCGAGTAGCTATTTGCTGAACCTAAAAGGTAATAAAGGAGGTGTGTTTGTTCCTTTTTTTTGCTAATAAGGAAGCGTAATGACTGAAGAGGAGGTGCTAAGCTTGTTTAGCAAATTCAAAATTTATTTTCTGTGCCCTGCTGGACTGTTTAAGTGCAAAAGTAGGATTTTAAATGTCCTATATTTCAAATGAACTACCTAAATTATATACATTGGGGAAAAGTCCTTACAAGCCCCCAAAAGCTGTCAGATTAATGGCAAATTTGCAGTTCAAGTTTCCCATTTCAGCTTCTGAGAAAAGAATCTTGGCCCTGTTGGGACGTTGCAAAAGTCTTCTGCTCATATAGAGAAATTGGACTAAAAATTTAGTTAGTGGCAGAGTTAGGTTGTCATCAAGACTTGTTTAGGCTATCTTCATTAATACTATGCAGGCAAGCTCCTTAAACAACCTGCATAAATTGACACCAGAATGCACTTGCAAGAGTTCTGAATAATCAACTCTCTCTATTCCTTTGCACTGGCAAAATTCAGTCTGATACTCTGATGAAAGTTTATGCTAGGTCATGGTTAAGAGCTGGGTCTCATTAAAATGTATGAGCAACACCTCGCAATCGTGATGGTTTAAGGATTTATTCTTAGCATGTACTATTCCTGCCCTGTAACAGTACCATTTTTGCCAGATTTACTGGCCTTCCATGTACTTGCTGCCATATCCTGGATTCAATTTGCAATGAGAATCCTGTACAAGTAATGAAACTTCCTTTTAGACTGCATCCTAGTTCACATGTGCCTTACTATAAATTTATTTACTTTAACGACAATAGGCTAATAGAAACACAATATACTAATAAAACTATATATTTTTTTTCAGAATGTTTGTTGTGTTCTCTTCTTCAGCTGAATTTTGAGTTAGCTGATTTTTTAGTGATATGAAGATTATCCATATGCCATTTTTAGGAGCTCCACAGTTTTGTAGTTCATATTGATTTAGTTATGTCGTGATTGTTATGCTCTCCAGAGAAAGTGATGGTTCCTTTGCATATGCTAACTATATGGGTGAGGCGGAAGATTTACATGCTGTTGTCAAATACTTTACTGGGGCAGACCGTGTAGTGAGTGCAGTTGTTGGGCACAGTAAAGGTATGTTTTAGATGTTCTAATATTTATGTTAGCCTACTTAATAGTTATTGGAATGAGTAAAGATTTGATGTTGTATGGTATCTACTGTATATGAAAGCCATGAGCTCTATGCCGCTACCTGGTTGTAAATAGTTTAATTTTGGCTAATGTTTGCTAATCAAAATGGCCAGTAAATAGTTAACTAATTAATATTTTCATGTATCATTCCAAATGAGTGTATAGCATTTAACTGTATCATCGTGAGATGAAGGTTATGTGTTCAGACCATGTGAATACCCCCTGCAATTCTACGGTTTATTTACATACATCTAACTTCCTAGATTCCATGATGTGGGAGTCTCATAGAATGAGGTGCAATTTTTTTTTTTTTCAAATGAGTATAGACTTGATGATGAGTTGTATGCTATGCTCTGCAGATGATTTTGAAGTTCAAAAAATTGAGGTGGTGATTAGAGTAAATAAGAAAACTAAACTCAAATGGGACATGATTAAGTGGAAAAGGTGAGAATTATCTGATCCATTTATCTAAAAATCAACTGTTCATATTAAAAATGCTTAATAACTGTTAAACGAGATTCTTCACGCCCAAACTATTCCTCCCCTTTCTTCCCTTTGCCTTTGTTGTACCGTCTATGCAACCTGTTCACACCCTTCGCCCATTATCCAGCCAGCAACAAAGATGGCCACCAGCAGTGAAAATGAATTAGTAAAGAAGATTGAACCAAAGAAAGGATGGGACAGACATAGTCATATAGCTCTAATTTCTTATTCAGAATCAGATCTGGCAACAGATTTACTAGAGCAACTTCTTACTCTTTACTTTTAATTGTGACATGCTTTGTATGAAATCAGTATTTTTTTCATATCCTAGATGAGTGACTCTGGAGGTTAGTATTAAATTGAAGGCCTAAGAACGGTTGCTTTCATGCTTCATTGGATAGAACCACACCTAGCCACAGACAAGGTCCCTACTAACCTTGCCACTGTCATGTCAAGGGTAAGATTTGATTCCAACTTGCGGCGGTTATCACTCGCCTGACAGTTGCACTCCCTCCCCCGATGATTTATGCTACCCAACTCTCAATCTATGTGATGCTGACCATGGTGTATGCACTGATGATTTTCTGCCACTCAATCACACAGAAAATCAAGTATTGTGTTGACAAAATCAATCTTGTGAGATGGGTTTACTGGATTCAGTAATTTTGACTACGTTAACTCAAATGTGTAGTGAACCTGAGTCAGCTTGGTAGATACATACACATGTTAAAAACTAATTTTGTGGAGCAAGGACATGATTAACCAGCTGTGTGAAGATGTATAGATTTGATAAATAGGTGCTACCATATTTTAGGCTGTGGGTGTGGGGAATAGTTAGTTTGTAGTGGTACATCTGGTTTCTTAGTGCTTATCGTTTCAAGGTTTATTAAGGCCTTTTAGGGTTAGATAAAAACAGCATTTTGTGATTAGGACTAGTTTTATTTTGAGGTTGACACTTCACACTCTATAAGGAGAAGTACAGGATACCTAGAAGGTGAAGCACGAGGAGAAAACATTTTTTTTTTTTTAGTTTTGCGGTTCCTTGCAGTCTTAATAGATGAACTTGCGTGTATAACTTGCGCCTGATATTGTCCAAGTAGCCATAACCTATGGTCTAGGTCTCGTTTAGCACAATCAAGGGTACAGTGTTGCTACTTGCTCTAGTCACTTGGCATGCAGCTTTTGCCGAAGCCCCACTCCCATCTTTCTATTTTAGAAGGAGAAAGTTTTTTAAGTGATAAAATTTTCATAATACTTCTGAAGTTCGCTGTTCAATTTGATATGTTGGAAACAAAGTGGGAGGAATTAGTGCTGAAAACCACCAGCTTAACATTTTTATTATCTAATGCAAAATATTGTTTGAAACTGATGTTTCTCAAAATAATTTCTTGCAGGTGGCACTGTTGTCCTGCTATATGCTTCAAAATATCATGACATCCACACAGTTGTCAATCTTTCTGGCCGCTGTCAGTTGGACAGAGGCATAGAAAAGAACTTAGGTGAAAACTTCGTGGAAAGAATCAAGAACGATGGATTTATTGATGTTAAGAATAAAGCAGGTCACATATTAAGCAGTTATTTATTTATTTATTAGTTTCTGCTGGTTCTCTTCTTCTGTTTTTCATCTTTTTGTTGTTGTTATTAATGTCTTTACTGGGTATTATTAGCCTTCAATATCAGATACACAGTTACATTTGTATATTTTGTTATGTGCAAAGTAAGTTCGCCAAACAGCACGTAGGGGGCGCTTTAGCCTTAGAATCTCCAGCGGCATTTTTTTCTTTTTCTTTCGTTCCTTCTTTTTTCCTACTCCTTTTTTGCTGGGATAGGTGTTATGGTGATTTCCAGAAATTTGATTCTAAAGATTTTTGGAGAAACTGAATCGGCATACTCTGTCAGCATTCTTGTCTTTTTCCAGTTATGAATTTTCCTTCACAACATGCATCCATCAATTCCCTGTTCTGCTGAGTATTTGATCTGGAACTTCTATTTCTTATATTTGTTTAGACTTGGAATGGTAACAGTGCATATGGCTTATTTCTTTCTCTTCAGATCTATTTGCACTGTATTCAGATTGTATATAAGTAGTATTTATATTCTCGTCCACAAACCTTTCTGTTCTATATTAGCATATTTCAAGTTATTTGTCATCTATGTGACCACCTGGTGACCTGGTCATGTTCTCCAGCAGTATGATCAGACATCTACTTCACTGGAGAGGCTAGAGCAATAAGCTTAGAGCCTTAGACCATTTGCTCATAGCCCCTTCGCTTTTGGAACTAGTTTTGTGGAAGATGGGGGCTTGTCTCCTTGTTTGCTTTTATCTATGCTATGATGCTTATTGGCAGCTTTTCTCCAATTGGATTTCCTTTTCTAACTGGATTATATTCTGGAGTTAGTTTTTTTCTTTTCTTTTTTTGCCGATTTTGGCTCCTAGTCATCTGCCCTCTTCTTGGGAATGAACAATATCTTTCCATAACGTCTCCCCCCCAAAAATAGCATTTTACAACTTCTATTACTTCCTACTGTTACATCTTGCTAAATTTTTTTTTTGTTCGTAAACAATGTACTACATATTTAACTACTTCTGTTTTCATGATTTTTCCTGCAGCTTCTTGTTAGTTCATAATAGGTGTAAGTCTTTAGGTATCTTGAGGTGGTAATTACTCTTGAACGAGTTAATATGTGAGATAGAAGAGTGGTGTTGGAAATGTAGTTTATGGATTAAGAAGAACTAATAAAAAAAATGTCTTCTCACTTTATATTTCTTCATTTGCCATAGGAAATCTTTTTTTCTGTACTTCTTTTGGGATGCAAGGTGGGGTTAGTGAATTGTTCTTGATAGGTGTTATTAAAATCTGCAGGAGAAGTTATTTTCCGTGTGACCGAGAAAGATTTGGTGGAACGCTTAAATACAAATATGCATGACGCCTGCCTCAAGATCAATAAAGAATGCAGGTTAGAAGATTTTTTTTACTATCTTGAGATCATATTATAAATACCCCAACATGGCCATATCCACGGCAGCATGTATCCATGCCTGTGTGTTCTGAAGTCATTGACTTGATGATTTAGTGTTGCTGAGTATTGGTACTTGAGGAACTAGTCTTGCACAAATGTTAGTCTGAATTGCCTCTAGCTTGTGCTTAATTGTCTCATTAAGAATATCAATCTAGGAACTTGATCATTATTTCTGGATTATCTTGAGGATAAGCAGGGCTGTGGGGTGATCTTTAGACATAGGATTAGGATCCTTTTGCCCTGCACCAAAATTATATGCTCCAGACATACACAACCTTAATTTGGTACAATCCCGAACTTCAACAAAAGAAAATACAAACTCACAACCCTTTAATTGTTGTATTATGAGTTATCCAATCATTCGTCAATATCTCAGCTGATATGTGTCAGATCGGGAGGTCTCAATGCCTATATTTCCTGACACCATTAAATTAAAATGTCTCCGCATTGGCAGTATATTGCAATATGTTGGCCAATTTTTTTTCCTTCTTAGTTGTGACCTTTTGGGTAGTTTTTCACAAACGAGGATATCAAACCCTATTTTTTAAAAATATGCTGTAACTGATTTTTGCATCCATGGTGTGATAGCTATTGGGCCGTGACCTATACTGACGTTTTAATCCATGTACAGAATTCAATGTACTCTGTAAAGCAGTCATGATTAAACTTACTCTCTTAGAAGCAGCTTTTTCTATTGGGCTCTCAAAGCTGTTCACCCAATAAATGGATAAACGGATTTGTTTTATCAAACAGACACTAAAGTCGAGTTCTGCCTGAATTTTGGGATTTTTCCTACTTTCTTTTCCATTTCAGTGGTCTAATGATAGCTAAGGCAAGTGCAGCATAGTTTTCCTACTATCGTAGTGCTTCTACACGGCCAATGCAGAAATCGTTATAGTTTTGGCTGCATAAAGTGTTAAAGAGGGTACGTGGCCCTGTTCAATGGGGGGTGTCAAATCCTTGTGTTAGAGTACGGCAGATAGCTGCATCATTGAAGATTTCTTTTTCTGGGAAGTCATTTATTATTTCCATGCCGAAAATATAATTTTATCCTAGTTCTGCAAACTCATTTTCAGTTCTTTTCTTTTCTCCTTCAATAAGCTGAACACTCTCATGTTGGATTTATTTTTTGAAGCATTTTGTACCTTGCTTGTTATGATATGTTTCTTCAAATTTGATATAGTTTCTGTGCAGAATAAGCTTATGAAGTGTCATGAATCCAAAACTTAGCAGTTCTAATTAATTATTATTCATAAAACTAAAATCCCAATAAATTCAATAATAAATATTAAGTCCCAAAAATCTGGATGTGACAAACCAAATATACAGGACTCGACAAATTAAAACTCGTACAGGACCTCATCGAACAACCATCTGGACAATATAAATATGACCTACTTTACAAATAGTCATAAGGAAATAACTAAATAATACTAGCAACTCATCCACATAAAAAAATCAATCCAATAAATCTCAATATGAAGTCCAAAGGCTCACATTTGGCCGACTCCAACATCCAAGGACAGCCTAAACAAAATCTATCGAAATCGATATACAACCAATGCTATCTATCTAAATAAATATGATACTCGCCGGAGAATGCAATGCCGCACCGAATCTCGATCCTGCTATTTCAATATGGCCTTATCCTCTACTCTGAAAGGACAAAATATAAAACATGAGTTTGGAGCTCAACAAGTATCATATTTATAAAGAATGAGTCCAAATCAGAGATAGGGTCCAAAATAAATGTCAAATCAAATGACAAAATTCAATCCAAATCGTCAATAATCAAAAATCCAGCATCAAAATTGATGGTAGTCTTGTATTCAAATCATATATCAAATTAAAACAAATATCAGATTAGAAAACAGTCCTATGGGGACTCACATGTACATATATATATAAAAGAAGTGATTCCGAGGGCAATTCAGATAATTAGATGTCCAATCCAGAGGTCCTATCAAATCGTGATCCGGGATAGAATTCGATTGCCAAGTGTTCCAATTGCGTATGCAGATAACAAAAACTAGAACAGAGCCAGAAACAAATAGCCCAAAATCTGGATCAAACATATAATTAAATTAGATGTACGAGATATTCTAAAACCTATCTGTGGGCAAAATCGATGAATCTCAAAATCAAAATCCGAATACAAATCCATGCAGAAATGTAAAGCATGCACTAAATTTGAGTTCTAATTTTTTAAAGACTAATTTGAGGAAAGAATTATTTCTAACCCTAGTAACCTTAGGCCAGATCAAATGCAGGCAAGACCAGCATGCTAGGCTACCTATGTACTCTATATCCCATAGGTAATGTTACTCACTATGTTTTACTACTCATGGTTTTAGGTGCAATTTCTCATATATTAGAACGTCCGAATATATTAAATTCTATTTTTAAATACTAGACAAATGGAGTGAGTCACTGCAACAGAACATTTTTTATTGGTGGAAAGGGATTTCAGATAATAGATACTCCTCGTCGTAAGCTGGCCAGTTAACAGATAATAGTGACCACAATCCCCAGACATATGCATGTGAACATGTACGGCCCAATGCAAGTTTCATGGTCGTTTCCATATAAATATACTGATATAAAAATATACAGTATTGGACATTTTTCAGGCTTCCATAAAATAGTAAACCGTCCAAAAATCACAAAACCCAAACAAAAACCCCCAAATCGATCGGTAAATCATACATGCATGTGTAGGATAAATAGATCGGGTGTATAAAAATAACATTCATGTTAATAAAATTTTCAAACAGTAGTTAAAATACATCAGATGCTAAATCAGACTAAAGATAGGGATTATTCATACTTGCTTCGACCTTATGCCAAGCAAATTAGGAAAAATGATACTCCGAGGTACTAGAATCACACGCTTCTCTCTCCTCTTCATACGCGCCCTTCACTCTCTCTCCTCTTTCACTCTCCGCCGTGAGCCTCCTCCCTATGCGCTTCTCTTCTTCACTCATGCACAACCTCCTTCTCCTCTCCTCTTCTCCTTTTTCTTCCTTCTTTCCCTGCCTCACTCAAACTCTCTCTTCTCTTCTCGCTCTCTTTCCTTTCCTTCTCTTTCTGCTCTACCGTGCACCAACTCCCCTTCCTCCTTTTCTTCTTTCTTTTTCCCCCTTTTGTATACATACATATATATACATATACATGCATATATATATATATATAATATCCAGCTGGCGCTCGGGAGCCTCTTGGGTGCACTTAGCGCCATGCCACAAATCCGATTTTCTTCAATTTTTTACAATATAATAATTATTTCAAAACACATTCAATTAACCCACAATCACAATTAATATTGAAATAATTCAAATGAAAATCCGGCATGTTGAGCACCTCTTGGGTGCGCTTCAGGCGCCACGCCGCAAATCCAATTTTCTTCAAATTTTCACAATATAATAATTGTTTTAAAACCCATTAAATTAATCCAAAATCACAAATAATATTAAAATAATCCAAATGGAAATCCAGATGTTATATGAAGATTATCGCAAATTCCATTGGCATAGTCTTAAGTTGATGGTGTTCAATGGTCAATACAAAAGGGCACAAAGGACAAGTAGACCAAAAAAAACCGTTCAACTACGTCTTGGTTTTCTTTTCATGTCCAAAAGTTTGGATTCAACTGTTTTTGCTGTCGGTTCTCAGTGTTAAGGGTTATAACTGCATTCCCAAACCAACCTGAATATATTATGTGTGTTTATGCCCGCCTGAGTCAGTTTGTGGGCATGCAAGTTATTTGTTTATTCCTTCATTCTACCTTTTCTAGATTAGTTTACACCTTTCCCCTCAAAATTTAAAAAAGACAAAATTTTAAGGTACTTTTGACGCACCAACTAGACATACAACTTGTTTATCAAAGGGTGAGGGGCTTTCTTAATCTTGAAATGTAAAATTGGAGGCGTTCATGACTTTTCCATGGCTTTCTTGAGGAACTGTCATTTGCTCATAAACTCAGATCTCAACATCAACAAATCTAGTTTATAACTGTGAATCTAAGGTGCATGAGTAATTTCTGCAATTTCTTGATGTAAAGTGTTCTATTTGCTGGATAATGAGAGGATTCATCGAAAATACTCTTTGGGTGACAATTGAGGGATCTGAGAAGCCAACCAAAATTGGCCCTCCTTGCCGAATCAGCCAATTTCATGGGCTGCAAATTACATTGTCTCTTAAAGAAGTAACCCCCCCCCTCCCCCAAAAAAAAAAAAAAAAAAAAACAAAAAATAATAATGTTTAGTCCAAATGCAGGGTTTTGACTATCCATGGATCTGCCGATGAAACTATCCCGGTCCAAGATGCTCATGAATTCTCCAAGATCATACCAAATCACAAGCTGCACATCATAGAAGGAGCCGATCATTGCTATTCTTCACATCAAGCTGAGTTAGCCTCAGCTGTCTCGGAGTTCATAAAGGAATGCCTAAAGCAAGACAAAGAGGCCTCTGTGTAGGTAATTCTTGGATTAATTTACACTTGTGAAAGGACTATTAATTAGAGCCTGCATTGCACACAACCTCCTTCTCTTGTTTCAGCTGCCTGTTCTGACACTGTCAGTGGTAACATTTAGCTGTATGAATGAGAAACTCACCTTATTATCATGTTGGGGCTTTTTAATTTTGTGGGGGAATTTCATTCTGACCTACAGTGGACGAACATCAATTTGTTACTGATCTTCTGGCTTTTGTTTGAATCATGCTGAGAATTTTATATCTCTTTTGGAACCTGAATCAGCTCAGACTTGTATACATAATGGAAGAAAATATCACTAGATTGGTATCGTTCACAACCATATTAGTATAGAATAATACTTATCGGTATTAGATTTACTGGAAGAAAAAAAATCCTGAAAATCATAAGCTGACAGTAAAATATCGACCGATACATCACGATATTGTCATAGCATTAGGAAATACCGGTATGGGGGGGCAAATACTGAAATATGTCGGCTGATATTTTCATCTAACATCTCTCATCTTTTTTTTTTCTTGTTTTTTTCTGTTTTTGCATCTTATTGGAGGGTACTTTGGCACAATGATAGGCTTTTACTCCACTGTTTCGTAAAGGTCACAGATTCAAATCATATAGACAACCCTTCTGCCGTGTATAATGTAAAGTTAGCAATACCTCATAACGTGGGAGATTCCCTGCACTGGGCCTCCTCTTTGTTGTACTATTTCATAGTTTACCCCAAACAGCCTGTAGATATTTTATGGCAAACTCTCTCACCATGGATACGGGTTCTGTCTGTATTCAATCAAGTCCTGCTATTTTTATCTTTTCTAATCCATATGGCTGCCAGTGAGAGGATGCCTTTAGTAATCTTGCAATAATCTAAATAAATGGGCCATCATCTTCCTTAGAAAGATCTGTAAAGCTAATCTCGAAAGTGTCTTTGCTTCCAATTAGAAAGAATAGCATCATCTCCATCAAGAGAGGCTTGCTTCTCATTAGTTACCTTGGCATGGCAAAAGCTTACCAAAGCGGTGGTCAATAATTGACCCTTCTTCATCGTTCATCGATGGAAATTGTTTTATATGGTGAGTAATATGCTTTGGTCGTAAGTTTTTTGTTTCTTGCGTTATGTATATAATGAGACGGTAGTCGAGATCTGAAGATCTTGTATTTAATTGGATTTAATTATCATCATTCTGTCGCCTTATTGTCTAATATATTTCCCTTAAATTATTAGGTGGCTTAATGTACGAGGTTTTTCACAATTTAAGATTTATGGAGAGTAGGCTGTATTGAAAGGACCTCTTGATCGTAAGTTTGATAACTTGTCTTGCTACTCGTTCATTGTCCATGTGTTTTCTCGTGACAACAAGGCTTGAAGTGAGTGTTCAAAACGAAGCTAAATATATAGAACTTGCTTTTTACATATCTCTTCGTTATTTGGGATCCTATTCATCTCTTTAGGCTTCTACTGAATTGAGAAATAGGTTTGATTGTCTGCCTTTTTGATATATAAATACAAGGCATCCTCTAAATAATTCAAATTGAAGCAATTGGATGTCTGACTTGGACCTATATGACCGATCAATAAAAATATTCTAACACTTCACCTTTGTCATATATTCCATACATCACACCAGATAGATATTATCTTTATGGAATACAAATCACTTTCAAGATGTCTTGGTGATGAAATGGTAGACGTGCGAGACTTAAATTTTCGTGTTGAAGAGCGTAGAGGTTTGAGTCCTCTTTATGGCGTAATATTGAGAATGCTCATTGAATGGACAATTTAATAAGAGATCTTGGATCAAATTGATATTGATATATTGATTCGATCCGAGAAATTGGAATAAATTATCTATTATTTCACTAATTAGTTTCTTTATTTTATTATATTTATAAACTAATTGGCTTTTTTTTATTTTTTTTAATTGAGCATAAAACACAAATAGGTGTTCATCAAATATTTTCATTCTGCAGGGTTATGGGGATGACTGGAATCATTTTAATGGATGAGTTTTACCTTTAAGACACATTTGCTTATAGAAATAAAATAAAATATTTGAAATTTTGAATAAGGTGAGAATAAAACTGAGAAGTAATATTTTAATACTTAATTGATCACTTAGAATACGTGAAATTTTAAATTATGAATTAATCTTAGCTTTGCCCTAACAAAACCTAGTGTTACATTGGTGAGGACTAATCCAGCTTAGTCTTCACTAATTATTAGTTAAATATTCTTTGTCCTGGTGATAATATCCTTCTTGGATCGAACATGGCTTTCCTCTCACAAAATCTCTCCCATTGTGCCCCGAAGTGATCTTTCCATCCATCCATGTTGACATAATGTGGAAGGTATTGCTTTATTTTCATGCCCTTATCTTCACCAAATTGCAGAATCTTTTCGTTCTGATCTTCGAATTCTTCCCAATCATCGAATCGACTCGAATGCAATAATCCTATGGTGTAGAAAACATCTTCATCAGGGATGACTGCAGACATCCGATCATCCCACCTAAAATCACGGGGTTGAACTGATTTAGTTTTCTTGGGGTGGGGGTTGATGGACAATGACTTGAAATCTCAAGGTACCTACTTGTTTCGGAGCATCGGATAGAGAAGGAACGGGCCTGTGGCCTTTGTTTGTGGGGCAAGAATGCTGGCGAAAGCCTCGGAATTGAAGTCCAAGATGCGAGACCCTGGTACGAAGAGGTTGAGCCATGGGTGCGGAACATCCCATAGCCCTTTGGCTTCGAGCTCTAGCTCCCCCTTACGGACTCTGTTCAAAAAATCTACGAACGTTTCATCTCTCGTGAAAATAAATCCGGGCAGAAAGCTTAAACCTTGGAGCAACCCTTCAAGCTCCTAAACACACAGGTAAACCAAAAGCTTGAATTACTACATACCAAGATGTGATTAATGGAAATATGGGTGATTTGATATGAATGATTTTGCCAAAGAAGTACCTTGTCGATGGTGTAACTGTTGGAATCATCATAGTATTTGGCAACTTCTAAGCAATAGATGATGCCATTTGGGGTGGCAAGTGAGGCAATCTTTGATTGATGGGATGGTGAGAAGAAGGAGGACCTCCAGTTGTTTGGAGGGCTCTGGTGCATGATAATTGAACCTTCCAAATAATTTAACCCTTCAAGCATTCCATCCTTGTCTCCATGGATGGAGATCAGCTGCTCTTGATCTCTTGTGAATGAGGAAAAATCATCATAAAGCATTCTTACCAATTTCACCTGCCATCAATCCAATTCATATTTCACCACATATCTTAAAAATCTTGATTAAAAACAACACTGCTACTAACTGAACGTGGCGTTCATTCATCTATCTATTTTCATGCAAACCCATTAATATAGATGAATAGTCACCTAAATTATTAAAAGTATATCTGAGATATTTACTATCCTTTTTATCTATAATATATAATAGGTTGATAATTTTGTTATTTATAAAGTAAAATAAGTATCGGGTTCTTAATTATAAAATATATTATATGAGAAAATTCAAAGTAAAAAACTCATCCAAAGGAAGAAGAGGTGTAGGGTACCCTTTTTGGAGCTGGCTGCAGGGCGATTCTTGCTCTGGTTATGATCCCAAACTGACCAAGACCTCCTAGAACTGAATAGAACAGCTCAGAGCTCACCTGCCTTGAGCATGTCACCAGCTCCCCTCTCCCTGAATGTGTCAGAAATCACATGCCCCAATTATATATGCATATACACGAAAGCGACATGAGAGCAAAATAGCTCTTTAACTAATGTAATATTCTGATATTTTAGTTTGGATATATTAAATTATCGATCCTAAATAATTATAAATAAAATTATTTTATTAATAATAATAGTATTAATAAAATAATTTTATTTATAACTATCTTAAATTGATAATTCAATAAATCCTGATCAAAATATCGAGATATTACGGCTAATCTTATAAGAACGTAAGCCACGGCAAGAGACTAACTCTTTGATATTCATCAGAACGGTGCCTAACTACAAAGAGTAAATCCATGCAATTATTGGAGGAGTAGAGTAGCTTCCAAGGACAAGCAACAAATATATAAAAAGAAAACGTTTTATTTATGTAAGGATAAATAATAAAAATAATTATGATAATAAAATATGATATTTTTATTTAGTATGAATTTCATTATAAAATAATTTTAAAAATAACAAAAATAAAAAAAGATGATATTTATAATTTTTATACTCTAATCTACGTATTAAAATACGGTTTATGTATTTGTCAAAATTTAAAACGTAAAGGTCTATTTAAGCCTGAAAAGGTCCAATAATGGCCATGTCTATTTGATTTAGAAAATTATGGACAACAACGTATGCACAGTGAGGCACAATTACGTGACAACGCTATATTACATATTTGACTTATTGGCGTACTCTAAATAGTCCATGTATAATTAATTAACATAGACTTGAGAGCCATTAAGGTCAAGCCATTAATGCTTTTATGTTCAAATAAAAATAATATAAATTAAAATTAAGGAAATAAATAATAATAATTAAATATGTGATTTAATCTTTTAATGGAAATTTTGTCATTCTTCCATTTCAATTTTGATAAAAGTCATTGAGTGGGAGTTGAGAGTTCTTACAATGGAACGGGGGATCGAAGGCGTCATTCTACCATTTAGATAAATCAGACGTAAATTTGGTTTGCTCACATGCGTTCTAAATAGATAATATAACGTGGACCGTTCGATTTTAAATTTAATCATCCAAAACACATAACCGTCGGATTTTACATCCGACGGCCCAGATTAAGAGAAGGACGGTCCTTCTTCATTAGGGAGTAGGACGCCCCCTCAATCCACCCGGTTGGAAATTTTATTTAGATGGCTCAAAATTTTTATAATTTTATCAAAAATATATATATATATTTTTTTTTTTTTTTTGAAAAAAAAATAATTATTATCAATCGTTTAATTAAGATTAAATGGCTAATAAAAATTTTTCGTCGAGTGGGGCCGGACCCCCGAATTCCTCGGGAGATTTGTGAAGAGGGGTTACCGGTGACGACGTCCAGCTCGTAGACATTACTAATCTGAGGGCCATAACGGAAGGTCTGGCCACTGATTCCGGCGTTAGAAAGCGTGCCACCTACGCTCAGATACAAGTAATCCGTCCACGACACAGGCGCAAGCCCTTGCTCAACGGTGGCGCCGAGCACATCGATCCACAGCTGCTCCCCACCCACATCAGCAAACCACCCCATTAAGCCATCGTTAATACCAAAATCAACCCTAATTCTACTCCCATTAGTACCACAATCCGTATTTTTGTTATTACGATCATCCAAGGCTCTCATTTCAATCACCACGCCATTTTCCGCCATAGCCTGGCCCCTAACGGAATGCCCCCGGCCCCGTGCGGCGATCCCAAAAGACGCCGGGAGGCCGTACGAGAACTTGACCAACGACGCGATGTCCTCGACGGACGACGGATAGAACACGCCGGCCGGAGTGGCGCGGACGAGCTTGCCGAAGTCGCTGGAGGCCGAGATGGTGGCGTCGGAGTCGAGGCGGAGGCGGGTGGAGATGTCCGGGGAGAGGAACTCGTAAGTGGGGAAATTACTCCAGGGAGTTAGCTTCCCGATGATATACACTAAACGGCTAATGACGAATATCACGACGAAACAAGAAAGAAATGGGTAGGCGATTTTCGCCATTTTTGATAGAAAAGGAGATGGGAGAGAAGACGATGGCTGAACTACTCGGCCGGTGTGGGGGCATATATAGAGGGAGGGAAGTTTCCATGCATGAAAATGATGGAGAAAACTCGTGCCAGTTAATGCATTTAATAAGATAATTTCTGGTCCAATTTCATTGTTCACACATCTGTAAAATCTTTAAGATGAATATTTTATGGATAAAGCCATGAAATCGAATTTCAGTTGATTATCTGGAAATAAGGACGAATATCCTTCGCTGTCGGGCTAAAAAGAAAAGAAGAAAGTGATGGAGAAATCTTTGGTGGGAAGGGCAGAAGATCTTGGGGAAGTAGAGAGAGTGGTCCCGATGCAAAACGACGTCACTTCCGTTCATGTTTTAATATTTAGCTGGGCTGACTAGAGCCGTTGGATTGGCCATAAATTTAACTTGTATAAAGAACTTTAATATACGTATAATTATATAGTTTTTCTTTTTTTTTTTTTAAATGATATGAGTATTTAATATTTTAATATTTATTTATCGTCAAAGATATGAAAGGACGAAACTGGAGATACTCGCTGCTTTTTGGTGTTCTTTTTCCTTCACGTCATGGGCTTCTCAAGAACATCTCCTTGAAATTTCAAATTTTTTTACGTGTTTCCTTGAAATTATTTATTTAATATTTTTAAAATATTACTAAGTAACAGAACATCTTACTTATCAATGTATTTTTCATAATTATGCTGATATTAATAAATTAATATCAATTTAAATTATTCAAAAATATTCCAAATATATTGAATTAATGTAAAATCAGCCCACGGATTTCTCCTTCCTTGTGGGCGGTTAATTTATTACTTTTTTGAATTATTTTAAGTTATATAATTATATATATCAATTGGAGTTTGGTTTGGTTTATTACCGATTTGGGAAGGAGGTTCACTTCATCACGCTCATAATACTTTATCATGTGTTGAATAACTTTACACAGATTTACATTTTACATTAAATTTATAATATTTACCTAATTTCTAAAATTGTTATATGGGATGAGTTAGTTCTTTAGAAGATTATATGAATTAGTGAATTACAAATATACCCCTTATCCCGAACAACAGAAAAGGGATTCAAGGGATCCTGATTCTACGGGAATTAGGGAGCCACTCATGTCTTCTTTGCTGATTCGAACAAAGCGGATGATGATATATCGGGAAGTGAGTCTCATATCGAAAAGATTGGATCTGCTTTGTTTGAATCGACAAAAAAGATTTGAGTAACTTCCTAATCCGTGCAAAGCCTAGATTCTAGGACATATCAAACGGATTTTATAATTTCTCTATATTTTAAGTCTAAAATAATCGGCTTTTGGACCATTAGCTAATATTTTAGTTTTTATAGGACATAATATTGGTTCACACATAGTTCATAGTTGATTCTGTAATATACTACAGTGGTCTGCATATATAGGACATAAAAGTCGTCCATCCGAGTTGAGTGTTATGGAGACAAATCTTTGAGAGAATCAAATATTTGGTACAATGGAAATATTTAAAAGATATTTTTTAAAAATAGATTATTTTTAGACGGCTTATTTATTTATTATTTATAAATTTAATAAAATAGATAAATAATTAAAAAATTATTGATGAGGAAGGCAAAAATAGACCAGCTCAAAAGGGCAGTCAATCCAGAAGAAGCACGGCCCACTGGCCTAGAAGACAATTAACATCTCGGCTAATCGGAGGTGATCTTTAGTCAGCCAGATGAGGCCCAAACCGGATATCACCCGAGCCGGACGGCCAATGACCCCATTCCTGTACAAGAGATATTACCTGCCTTAACCGATCAAGATCGCGAGTATTTTTTTCAAATCACGATCTCCCATGGAAAGGAAGTCTCTAACTCGGCGCATCTCCTATGATGGAAACCCCAACATTTACCGTGTATAGTTTCTTTACGGGGAAGGAAAGAATTACTCCGATTGATCATAGTTGCCATAAATGGCACCAACAACTCCTCGTTGGCTGGAAAGAATCTTCTTCGGGCAAATGGCAATCAACCTTGCCTCCCAAGTGAGGTTGGGGGGTTTCAAGGCTATAAAAGGCCCTTAGGACAAACTTTAGAGGCATACTCTCTTCAGTGTTTAAATTGATACTAGCGATCCCACTCAGACAAGACCATGAGTGTAGCTCTCCATCACCATCGCTCAATCTCTGCCGATCCAGCATCCTAAAAACCCCTTAACAAATCTCCACAATGTGAAAGCCACTTTCAACAAACGCACCATCATAAAAAGTTACTCCACGTCAAACGCCACCTTTAAGTCAAACTCACAAATCCCCTTTCCCTGAATTGATTCCTATAAATTCTATTTTCGCATTCTTCATCTCGAAAGAATGATTACTGATTTAAATGTTAAAGGATAAATCAGAGAATGACTCCTGCCATCTTCCTCTAATGTCTTATCTTCTGCTATGGTGCACAAGATTTAAATCAACAAGCACAGAAATCAGGATCTACTTTTGCTCGAATTAAAGACCCAACGTACCTGAATTTGTCGACGACTTGAATCTATGACGTATCAATTATAAAATTAAATACATTCTAAGTATAACTAATGTTATTTTTCTAATCTTATTTATTTTTAAAATATGGAGTTATAAATGGTCTGATTGTATCAGTAAACCATGAAAATTATAAGTAAAAAATAAAATAAAATAAAAAGATAATAAATGTTGACCAAATCTGTCTGATCATCGAGAGATTTTTGTATGCGGTCAGGCCTACATGCACATCTGTAAAGTGTTAACCTTAAACGACCATTCACTGACCCCACACTGTCGCATCAGAATCACCAGTTCTCTCTTCTCTTGTGTCCTTTTCCCTTCCAAACAGTAATCAAATCCAGCCCCTCCGCACAGCGTACGAAGTCTTAAGTCTTCCAATAGGGCTAAAATAGTCAATCTCCTCCTAACTTTTACATAATTTTTATTAATTTTTTTTCACCATTAATCTCAATTTAACTCAATATTAAACCACCCATCTCTTCAAATTATCTAAATTTTGTTAATTCACCTAAAAATAAACAAATTGCCTTCGTGACATTCCAATTTTGGCCTAAAATATTCATCCTTAGTTTAGCTATGCCTGAAATATTTAATTTTATTTGGAGATTACAAATGGACCACACTAGTCCCTATGGATGACCTTAGAACTAAGATCTTAGGGTTAGGCAAAATGTACAGTGTTCATTGGATATCATTGACTATGAATAGGATATTGTGGACCAGGGCATAGTCAGATTTTCTGCATTATGAAATTTAAAATGTACTTATATACGTATTATTGTTTATATAATAATACATATCTGATTTTGTAAATCATAGGTTCCGAAATAATCTCATATATACATCCTTATTTTATAATAATAATACGTATAAGTTGATTTTATGATGTTAATTTGATAAAAATTTCATCTCAAAATTTATTAAAAATGTTAGGAACTTTTGGGATTTTCTTCTAACAAATTTGTGTTTGAAGTTTAATTTTAAGTGTCTCGGTATTCACTTCGAGTTGCATTGAGTACGAAATTTCTAGTTGATGGCTTTGCTTGAGGCGTGCATGAAATTTAGTTTTAGTAAAAAAAATAGTTATTTGTAACTATGTATGCCTGTATAATTATATTAACTGACTAATAATTAGCTATTTTCACTATCGAATATTCATTTTTCACTGTATATATTTCTACAACCATTCTGATAAACAAATAGTTTACTATCGATTGTCATTTACTTTTCTAATAATACTTTGACCGAATTATTTAGATATCAATTATCACTTAAATTCTTTTAGGTATAACCTCCACCTCTAAAGCTCGTAGAAAGCACTATCTTTTTTAGAGTAATTAAAACTTCAAGAGATTTTTATATATATATATATATATTTTTGTTTTTCGATAAAGTTCTCTTAGAATATTTTGAAAATCTCTTACCTATAACCATTGAAACACACTACTTGGCATGTGTTTATGTGAATTTTTCATTGTGTAGTTACAATAAATGCTTTATCGGTAATTGTAAAAATTTATGAATGAAAATCCTAAAAGTCTTAAAAAGAGTTTGAATCCGTGACTTAGGAGATTAATTTCAGGGAATAACTATTCAATAAAGGCCACGTATCAGGATGAGTTAGCTAGGGATCTAGATTGTCTTTACCTATTTTATTATCAATTAATCTTTTTAATAGATTCATCTTTACTGACTCGAGGAATCTGAATATTTTTTTTGATCTAATTTTTTTTAAATTTTTTTCGTAAATAAAAATGTATGTTAAAAAAGATGAGTATAAATCCTAATTTCTTAAGAAAAAATCCATCTTTTACAGAACCCAATAACATTGAAATCAATCTAAGTTGAATTTTTCCTCTCTTTATCGACCTTTCTCCATCAAGGAAGGAAAGAATGCCTTTGCAACTTCCAAAAGTTGTTTTGATTTGCACCTTCCATTTGTAATGTTCTATTTGCTTTATTTGTGTAGTTATTTTATGTGCCTATTAACAGTGACATCTTGGTTATCTTTTACCTAAAAACAGAAGCAAGAAAGATCATTTAATAAAGGATATGGATCTTAGGGTTTGGCAGAATGATCTTTCGAAAGAGATCCTTAATGTTATTTAGAAAATCATGCCTAGAAAAAATGTCAAAAATATTAAATAAATTGCTACATTTAATTATTAGACAACTAATCTACAATCTTATTTTTATTTTATTTTTTACTTTCTAAACATTAGATTTATAACATCAAATTTAATAAAATTAGAACAAGAGTTACAAAAGGGAAAAAAAAAACACAGTAAATTTCAAACCCAACTCACTTTAGACTTTAATAAATGTAATTTTAAAGCATTTAAGATTACGAAAGTCCTAATTATCTTAATAAATGTGACATACTGGCAAATTTTGATCGTTTGTGTTAATCAGTGGAATCTTCGGGGGGAACGAGGGTTCTTGCTCCGCAAAAACGCGGAGCAGAAATAGTGCCGTAAATTCCAGCCGTTGGTGCAAAATCTAACGCCCGTGAAATTTTCAAAATTTTTAAATGTAAAAAAAATAAATTAAAACAAAAGAAAATTAGATGCGTTGGATTTTACACCACCGGTCGCGATTTTGCGGCACCATTTCTGCTCCTCGTTTCTGCAGAGTAGGACCCCTGTTCCCATCTTGGGGGCTTGTTCTTCCAATTTCAACCTTTTATTTTTTTTAAAAAAATAAAAAATTAATTTAGACTAAATTCTAACCTTAATTACCAATTTTTATTTATAATTTTTAAATAGACGGATGAAATTAATAATACGAAACAAATCATATGAATCCTAATCTAGTCACAATTTTTTTCTTTCTTTTTCTCTTTGGTTTGGCCTGAATAATGTTGAAAGATTGGGAAGTGTGTTCTCGTTTAATTACTTGCCTGTAAATTTTACAATATTTCATTTTCCAACAAGGAAAATTTGAATGTAAAAATATAAAATTAAATGTAAATAAAATTGGTGCATGGAAATTATATGATAGGGACTTCAATTAAAAATTAATAGAATTTCCTTGCATTTATTGATATACAATGACATATTGACTATTTGCTTAAATGAGGGTACTCAATAAATTCTTATCTTCCAATTTCTCAATCTCTGATCATGTGTGACCGACCAAAATTAATTTCCACAGAAATTTCAACCCTCTATAGTCAAGAAAAATAAAAATATACAAAAAGACTTTGTAACAATAAAACGAATTCAAATTGAACATTTGCCTCCTTTAATCGTCTACATTATGATTCTCAATTTTTAATTCTACTTGAAAAATAATGTTATTAATCACGTTATAAATAATATTAATAAATATTTAGAGTCTGAATTGTCATTTGAATATATTTGTATTGAACTATTGAGCATTTTATCTGAACCCTACACATCATAATGGCAAATAATAGTTCAAAGAATATATGACTCATTTCTCAATATATTTTTCGATACTCAAATCAGTAACTTTATTTAAAGAAAATAAAAAGTGGGAGAGATTATGAGAATATGTAAGAGAAAGAGATGGTGAATCTTGCTCTATAATATAGAAAAGAAATAGTGTTTGGAAGACTTTTACTCTATTATTGCTTTCTGACTTCTATTATTTTTTTAAAGTGAACGTATTCATATTCATATTGTCAGTTTATTATAATTTTCTGAATAGGTATAAGATGCTATAATCTAAGTGGTTATATTAGTTAGGAACTAAATAATTCAATTGACTTTAAACATACTTTAATCGTGAGGTTTTATGAAGGTAATTCAGTTGATAATGATGATTAGTGATTCATATTAGTTAGGAGACTCTTATCTGTGTTAATTACAAGGTATATTAACCACCTGTTTGAATTAATCGCTTGACTAAGTTAATTGTTCAGTTTGATTAATCATTCGGTCACGTTAACTGCTTGGTCAAGTTAATCGTTCGATTTATCATTTGAATATCCAACAATCAAACCTACAATCCAATGTTTTATATGTCATTTTAGCCACACGACCATTTGTTTGATTTTATATGTCATTTGTTTGATTTTAATTCCTTCTTATTAAGGCGGGATTATATTTTTTGGGCTTAAACTTAATGAGTCAGTTAATACTTTTTTCTTTCTATATCTATTATTCACAGGCTTGTTATATCAATTAGCAGGTTTAGCTCTGTTCATATTGTTCCTAAGATTAATTCCCCATATTTAGAGATTGAATTCAAACTTTGAATATGCCTAAATGAAGGATCATGTCAATCTACCCTTTGTATTGCTCGAGTGCTTTTTTCTAGTGGAATCAAAATCAGTGGGTATTTTTTATAAATTAGAAAGGTCAATTAAAACCTATTTTCTTGTGATTGCGATTGAAATTTCTTGATTGTTGATTACATACTTTTACTTCAAAAGCTTTGTTTCCCATCTTATTTTTGGTTATGAAAAGAGCTATTTTCTCATTCTATCTTCATTTAATTTTCAGACCTTAATATCTAATGAAGTCAACCAGATCTTTCAAACCTTCCATTGCTTGATGGATTCTTAACCAAGGTAGAAGAGAGACTATCCTGTTTATCATCGTGTTCTTTCATATGTCATAAACAAAGTCTACCTTAGTTTTTTTTTTTTTTAAGAGAAATTGTTTTAATTTTTATCTTTTACACAATATCGTAAGCCCGATTGTTTTTTTGCCTAGGTAGTTGCTTTTAAGACTTTATGTCACTAGGTGCATCTTGGCTCATATGCTTCTCTTTTGTAAGACTATCATTTGCGTTAGGATGTGTCTATTATGGACGCTCTAGTTGCTTACTATTAGTCGGGGGAAAGTTGTCTAACAAAGTGGTACTTTCTCTCTTTTTATTTGCATGAGTTGTTATTAGAGAGCGGCATGTTAAATCTTCTGTTGTTACTGATAAGATTTATCTCCTAATGTGTTTTATTTTTTTTCAAGCCAATTGGTTTAATATTTTCATATTAAAATATATATATTATGCATGAATATTCCAAGAATGAATATAGAGATGTGTTTTTTTAATTCAAAATTCAAATTATATTTATTAATATGCTATTTTTGTATTTGAACATGTATATATCCACATAGAATTGTAAGTCACCGAATACTTAAATTAATGAAGGGGACGCCAGTAACGGGCTGACCCATGAAGGAGAAAACAGCCCAAATCCAACAATGCCGAATTCTGCCTTGATGGTCAACGTTGCCATTAACCGGATGAAGAGTAAATGAACCGACAGAAACCCAAAAGTAGACGGCCCACTAAAGCCTAAAACAGTCAATGCTGTCATTAATCGGATGAAGAACAAGTGGGCCGGAAGAAGCCCAAAAGCAGACGGCCCACTAAAGCCTAGAACAGTCAGCGCTTTCGTTTACCGGGGAGTTGGCCAGTAGATCGGTTGGGACCCAAGACGCACGCGGCCCAAGCGCTAATTGGTTAACGTGTCTATCTCAGAGCCACAACGGTCATTCGTCCTAATTTTTTGCGTCTTTAAGAAAGCAACAATGGCTACAATGGTCACCTCCAAGACTAGTGCGTATTCCGAAAGTAAGGCGCTAGAATCTGTGTGTTGTCTGCTGAAAACCCTAGAAATTGCAAAATATAGAAGGAAGGAGATCAACTTCAGGGACTGTTACAACTATGAGCAACGATCACGCCTGCACCAGAAAGAAATGATTTCAATAAAGCGCGCGCATCAGAAACCTTGGCTATAAAAAGCCATGGAAACTCCCTTCAAAGACATGCTCAGAAACCTGCAAAAAAGCGCTCTCAGCCACGTTTACAAATGCCCTCTCACGCCCTCAAAAGCTCTCGAGCTCTCTTGTACTCGAGCTTCCTAACGCTCTCGCTCTTTATGTGCTATTAGTTCTCAACGAACTCAGTACTTAGATAATCAACTCTTCACGAGCAACGGCAAAGCAGCTCTTCCCAGGAACGCCCTCCCACTAACAAACACTCTCCAACATTCATAGTGTATTCACCATATTCCCTTAATATCTTTCTATTCTACGAGAAGGATTTACGATTTGGCGTCGTAATATTTTCGATGGGATCAAATTTCCCATTGTCATCTAACCTCTTATTTGAAATTGTGGTGTCGAGACCCAAAGCTAAAGCGAATGGAGACTGAAATTTGATAGACAAAGCTCGGCGCGATTTGTTCACGTTTGGATCAAGACGCATAATTGGCACCGTCTATGGGAAGTTAACAAAAAGCTTACCACTTTTATCTCTGTAAACACTTACCTTTCTGAGTCCATACTATCTCGGCGAGAATGGTGAACATCGAGCCCAAGCTAGCATTCATGTAGAGATGTTGCTTCTCCCGTCAGAACCACTCTGCTAGTAACCTAGTCGGAGGGACACCACGCCATTCTACAAAACGTGGTAGAGAATATTAGCTTGATATGAACAAAATACTCTTGATACTCTGCGCGCTTGGGGCAAAAGAAATAAGGGGCTCCGCCCTTCATAGTCCCCGCCTAAGCCTCTAGGAGAGGAGGCCGGAGGAAGAAGAAGTCAACCAAGAAAGCCGTGAGGCCGGCCCAACTCTACACTTCCCGGAGACCTCAGCGCACAAAGTCGTCCCAGGCTTGTGGGGCGCTTGAACCACAGTACTCCGGATAAGAGTCCAGAAAGAAGGAACCCCTGATATACTCAAGAAAAGCCAAGACCTCAAGCTCAGAAGGGAGTCTCCCAAAACGAGCGATCCGTTAGCAGCAGTAGCCGGTTGGCTACACACTGCACTACTGAAAGAACGGAGTTGAGAACTTATCTCAACTCCAAGAGATTCGGGAATGCCTCCCAAGTGGAGGTAAAAACTAAGGAGATCCAAAATCGCATATTCAAGGATGACAACGAACACGCCACAAATCTGGAAAGATCTCCCTTCACTGCTGAGATTTTGAACGCCTCCTTGCTGGCTGAATTCAAGATGTCGACATTGGATTCTTACGATAGGAGCAACGATACTATGGACCACCTAGATCACTTCCGCACCCATATGAGTCTCCAAGGCTTGGAGGACTCTGCAATGTACCGATGCTTCCCGCTAACCTTGAAGGGAAATGTTTGGATCTGGTTCCATTGGCTCCCATCAAATTTGATCTGGAACTTCTGGGAGCTCACCGATCTCTTCCTGACCCAATACGCTTCTAACCGTTGGGAAGTGAAGTAGTCTTGGCATCTCTCGCTCTTTATGTGCTATTAGTTCTCAACGAACTCAGTACTTAGATAATCAACTCTTCACGAGCAACGGCAAAGCAGCTCTTCCCAGGAACGCCCTCCCACTAACAAACACTCTCCAACATTCATAGTGTATTCACCATATTCCCTTAATATCTTTCTATTCTCTGAGAAGGATTTCTGATTTGAGCGTCGTAATATTTTCGGTGGGATCAAATTCCGCTGTCATCTAACCTCTTATTTGAAATTGTGGTGTCCAAGACCCAAAGCTAAGCGAATGGAGACTGAAATTTGATAGACAGCTCGACCTGAATTTGTTCACGTTTGGATCCAAGACGCATAATTGGCACCGTCTATGGGAAGTTAACAAAAAGCTTACCACTTTTATCTCTGTAAACACTTACCTTTACAGAGTCCATACTATCAGGCAGAATGGTGAACATCAGAGCCCAAGCTAGCATTCATGTAGAGATGTTGCTTCTCCCGATCAGAACCACTCTGCTAGTAACCTAGTCGGAGGGACACCCACGCCATTCCTACAAAACGTGGTAGAGAATATTAGCAATATGAACAAAATACTCTTGATACTCTGCGCCCGCCAGGGCCAAAAGAAATAAGGGGCTCCGCCCTTCATAGTCCCTGCCTAAGCCTCTAGGAGAGGAGGCCAGAGGAAGAAGAAGTCAACCAAGAAAGCTGTGAGGCCGGCCAACTCTTACACTTCGGAGATCTCCAACGCACAAAGTCGTCCCAGGCTTGTGGGGCGCTTGAACCACAAGTACTCGGATAAGAGTCCAGAAAGAAGGAACCCCTGATATACTCAAGAAAAGCCAAGACCTCAAGCTCAGAAGGGAGTCTCCTAAAACGAGCGATCCGTTAGCAGCAGTAGCCGGTTGGCTACACACTGCACTACTGAAAGAACGGAGTTGAGAACTTATCTCAACTCCAAGAGATTCGGGAATGCCTCCCAAGTGGAGGTAAAAACTAAGGAGATCCAAAATCGCATATTCAAGGATGACAACGAACACGCCACAAATCTGGAAAGATCTCCCTTCACTGCTGAGATTTTGAACGCCTCCTTGCTGGCTGAATTCAAGATGTCGACATTGGATTCTTACGATAGGAGCACTGATACTATGGACCACCTAGATCACTTCCGCACCCATATGAGTCTCCAAGGCTTGGAGGACTCTGCAATGTACCGATGCTTCCCGCTAACCTTGAAGGGAAATGTTTGGATCTGGTTCCATTGGCTCCCATCAAATTTGATCTGGAACTTCTGGGAGCTCACCGATCTCTTCCTGACCCAATACGCTTCTAACCGTTGGGAAGTGAAGTAGTCTTGGCATCTCTCGCTCTTTATGTGCTATTAGTTCTCAAACGAACTCAAAGATTTAGATAATCAACTCTTCACGAGCAACGGCAAGCGGCTCTTCCCAGGAACGCCCTCCCACTAACAAACACTCTCCAACATTCATAGTGTATTCACCATATTCCCTTAATATCTTTCTATTCTCTGAGAAGGATTTCTGATTTGAGCGTCGTAATATTTTCGATGGGATCAAATCCCGCTGTCATCTAACCTCTTATTTGAAATTGTGGTGTCCAAGACCCAAAGCTAAGCGAATGGAGACTGAAATTTGATGATACGGCTCGACCGAATTTGTTCACGTTTGGATCCAAGACGCATAATTGGCACCGTCTATGGGAAGTTAACAAAAAGCTTACCACTTTTATCTCTGTAAACACTTACCTTTACAGAGTCCATACTATCAGGCAGAATGGTGAACATCAGAGCCCAAGCTAGCATTCATGTAGAGATGTTGCTTCTCCCGATCAGAACCACTCTGCTAGTAACCTAGTCGGAGGGACACCCACGCCATTCCTACAAAACGTGGTAGAGAATATTAGCAATATGAACAAAATACTCTTGATACTCTGCGCCCGCCAGGGCAAAAAGAAATAAGGGGCTCCGCCCTTCATAGTCCCTGCCTAAGCCTCTAGGAGAGGAGGCCAGAGGAAGAAGAAGTCAACCAAGAAAGCTGTGAGGCCGGCCAACTCTTACACTTCGGAGACCTCCAACGCACAAAGTCGTCCCAGGCTTGTGGGGCGCTTGAACCACAGTACTCCGGATAAGAGTCCAGAAAGAAGGAACCCCTGATATACTCAAGAAAAGCCAAGACCTCAAGCTCAGAAGGGAGTCTCCCAAAACGAGCGATCCGTTAGCAGCAGTAGCCGGTTGGCTACACACTGCACTACTGAAAGAACGGAGTTGAGAACTTATCTCAACTCCAATAGATTTGGGAATGCCTCCCAAGTGGAGGTAAAAACTAAGGAGATCCAAAATCGCGTATTCAAGGATGACAACGAACACGCCACAAATCTGGAAAGATCTCCCTTCACTGTTGAGATTTTGAACGGCTCCTTGCTGGCTAAATTCAAGATGTCGACATTGGATTCTTACGATAGGAGCACTAATACTATTGACTATTTAGATCACTTCCGCACCCATATGAGTCTCCAAGGCTTGGAGGACTCTGCAATGTACCAATGCTTCCCGCTAACCTTGAAGGGAGACGTTTGGATTTGGTTCCATTGGCTTCCATCAAATTTGATCCGAAACTTCTGGGAGCTCACCGATCTCTTCCTGACCCAATGCGCTTCTAACCGTTGGGAAGTGAAGTAGTCTTGGCATCTCTACCACATCAAGTAGAGACAAGGAGAGAATCCAAGAAAGTTCCTGGAGCGCTTCACAGTAGAAGTTAGGAGGATCCCTAGGATGACAAAGGAGATAAAATTTGGCAGTTTCTTCTCAACATTGACGTATGGAGACTTTTTCAAGCACCTGGCCCATAAGAACCCGCAGACCTTCCGGGAAGTGGAGTTTATCACCAGGGCCTACGCAACCGCCAAGGACACTAACGAGGTGAAGCATCACGAGAGGACTGACCAGCCTCGCTTTTTTGGCCAATAGAAAGAGGACGAATGGTGGTGGCGACAATCCCTGCCTACCGGAAGTGGCATAGGACTGGAGTAGTGGACTGTAAGGAGTACAGGCCGATCAACCTGACTCCTCTCAACGACACACAGGCCAATGTCCTCATGCATATCTGTAGTGAAAAGTTTCTCAGATGGCCAAAACCTCTGAAGAATGCGGAAGGAGGAAATCCAGATAAACACTGTGATTTTCATCAATCTCCGGGACATACCACGGAGGATTGTAAGACGCACCTGCGGTAGATTGAGGAGCTCCTTTGGAAGGGCCACATCACCAGGTTTGTCAAGAAGTCGGGGCATAACTCCGGTGCCTCGGGTGGGGAGGGATTAGATCCTTCATTGCCACAAAATTGGGTTACAGTTGGCATTGTCAATATGATCACAACCCGACCAATCAAGATCGAAGCGGATCACAAGAAGCAACAAGTTGGGTGGAAGAAGCAAAAAATGGAAGAAAATGTCATCAACTTTAGTAATAGTGACACGAGCCATGTAACTTCCCACACGCTGATTCCTTTATTGTATCTACGCTCATTTCAGATGGTAACTTTGACTACCAACAAAAACGAGTTTTCGTTGATAATAGAAGCTCCAAGGATTTACTTTATTACGATACTTTCTTTAAACTTGGACTTAAGAAGAATCAACTAAAACCTGCCGAAGGGCCACTGTACGGCCTAGACAATGAGCCTATGGCCATCCAATGAATGATACACTTGAGGTCACCTTAGGTATGTACCCTAGAATGACGAGTCATACACTCACCTTTTGGTCATCGACTTACCCTCCATATATAACACTATCCTAAGTAGGCCATGCCTAGCATCGTTCGGAGTCATCACTTCGATACTGCACTTAAAAATAAAGTTTCCAACAGTGTGCGGTATCGGTGAATTGTTGGGTGACTAAATAATTGGGCGGATATGTTATATGTCCCAAATCGCATCGAGTAGCAGCAGACGGCCAACAGGGGAGCTGGACCATCGAGATGAGGGAACCTTGCAGTAGGCGCAGCCTAGCGAGGTAACTGACCTAGTTCGAATGAATCCAAAAGACCCGAAGAGATGTGTACCGATTGGGTGCTTACTCGCTGGACGGCTACGTGATAAGCTAATAGCGTTCTTGAGAAAGAACGTCGATGTCTTCGCGTGAACTCCCACTAATATGCCTTGGATCCCAGTTGAGTAATGGTCTATAAGTTGGGCCTCGATCCCAACCATAAGCCCATCAGGAATAATTGGAGGAAGCATTCCATGGAGAAGCTCATCGGTATCCGGAAAGAATTGAGAAAACTATTGGATACCGACTTCATCCGAGAAGCCTAGTACCCGAATTGGCTCTCCAACGTCATCTTAGTAAAGAAGAGCAATGAAAAATGGCGGACATGCATCAACTTCACAGACGTCAACAAGGCCTGCCTAAAAGATAGCTTCCATTTACCTAGGATTGACCTGTTTGTAGACTCGACTACTGGATACGAGTTACTGAATTTCATGGACGCATACTCGGGCTACAATTAGATTTGGATGAGCTCAGAGGATGAGGATTGTACCTCGTTTATGACCGACTAAGGCACCTACTGCAATATGGTCATGCCTTTCGATCAGAATAACGTAGGCGCCATTTATCACAAGCTCGTGAACAAGATGTTCGAAAAGCAGATCAGCCGCAATATGGAGGTGTACGTCGATGGTATGCTCATCAAGAGCAAGTCCATCAGAGCAACCATATTCGCGATCTGGTTGAGTCTTTCGAGGTACTCCGCGCGCACCAGATAAACTTAAATCCTTCAAATTGCATCTTCGGAGTATCCTTAGGGAAAATCATGGGTTTCATCATCTCTCAACAAGGGATTGAAGCAAACCTAGAGAAGATCAAAGCCCTCATAGATATTTTCGCTGCGAAGTGTCAAGAAAGTCTAGAGGCTAACGAGACGACTGGCAGCACTGTTTTGCTTCTTAGTAAAATCGGGGGACAAGTATCAACCTTTTTTTAAGGCTCTAAGGGGGACTAAATCGAACGATTTTTGGTGGGTTATAGAGTGCCAGTAAACCTTTGATGAGTTAAAGCAATACTTGGTCAGTCCACCGTTGCCGACATCACCCAGAAGCGGAGAAGCGTTGTACCTCTACTTGGTAGTATCAAAGATGGCTCTTAACTGAGTTCCCCTATGCCAGAAATCTGACACTCAGTGGCCGGTCTACTATGTGAGAAAAACGTTGACCAGCCCAAAGACACGCTATCCGCGTGCTGAGAAGCTAGCTTTGGCACTTGTCTTTTTAGCCCACAAACTAAGACTGTATTTTTAGGCTCATCGTGTGGTAGTCCTAACTAACCAGTCACTGAAAAGTATCCTTTAGAAACCTGACGTTTTTGATTGGATGGTTAAGTGGGCCATCTAATTGGGAGAGTTTGATATTGAATTGCGGCCAAGGCTAGCCATCAAGGTGCAAGTCCAGGCAGATTTCATCGTCAGACCACGAGCCCAATTATCGATGAGCACCGCACTGAGGACATGAATCACTATGCAGAAGAGCTGCTATGGGTTCTTAATGTAGACGATTTGTTTACGAACTCATGTAGCAGTGTTGAGTGGTCCTATGGACCCCAAACGGGTTTGAGATGAAGTGCTCCCTTAAACTCGACTTTTTGGCCACTAACAGCGTTGTCGAGTACGAAGCTCTGTTGGCCAGATTACGGCTTACCAAAGAATGCTTAATCAAACGGCTGACCGTCCATAGCGACTTAGAGCTAGTCGTTAACCAAATTAACGAGAGTTTTAAGGCGTGCAACCTTCTCTTAGCCAAATACTTGGTCAAGGCAAAGGATGCGATTTGGAGATTTGACAAACTGAGCTTGGTCCACATTCCAGAACTGAGAATTGAAAGGACGACCAACTTGCCAAGGTAATGGTGGCCAACGATCTAGAATAGTATTTGAGGGACATGAGGGAGGTTTGAACACACTCAGTGTAGAGGAACAGGAAGCGATGCAAGTCGCCGATGTCGAAACTTGATGACACCTTACTGGAGATATCTGAGCGGACGGAGCACTACAAGAGAACGTGGACTAAGCCAAGCAGATCAAAAAGACGGCCGGCTGGTACACCATAGTCGATGGACGGCTCTATCACCATGGCTACTCGACTCCGTACTTGCAGTGCCTTACTCCTGAGGAGGCCCGCTACATTTTGAGCAAAATTTACCTTGGAATATGCGGATCATACATAGGCGGCAAGAACCAAGCGTTTAAGCTTATGCGCCAGCAGTATTACTGGCCATCGAGGAAGAATGACGCCCTAAAATTCGTGAAGAAGTGTGAGAATTGCCAACTCCATGGCAATCTTCACCACCATCCACCTACAGAGTTAAGATCCCTCCAAGCTGCTTGACCTTTCGCATAATGGGGGCTCGATATTCTCGGCCTATTTTCCATCGCGATTGGGCAAAGAAAGTTCATCGTCGTAGGTATTGATTACTTCACCAAAGTGGGTTGAGGCCGCTCCGCTGGACAAGATCATCAAGCACAATGCCTTAGAATTCGTCCACCAGAGCATAGTATACAAGTTTGGCATTTTCGAGGTCACCATGATCGACATCAGAACGCGATTCTCGAAAAATGCATCACCAAGTATTGCACCAATTTTGACGTCAAATTAGTGTATACTTCGGTGGTATATCCCCAAGCAAACGGACAGATAAAAGTCACCAACCGTATACTACTCCACGGTATGAAGACCAAGCTGAAGGATGCAGTGGGCTCCTTGGTCAACGAGCTGTCATCCGTCCTATGGTCATATCAAACAACTCCAAAGGAACCAACTTGCGAGGCACTATTTAGTCTCTACTATGGAACTAAGCGGTAATTCTAGTTGAGATCGGGCTCCCAAATCTAAGGGTCAAAGCTTTCGATCCATGTGATAATTTTCAGAAACTCAAGAAACATCTAGACTTGTTAGAGGATTCCGTGACGTTGCTAGGATGAGGATTGCAGCCTACTAACAATGAGTCACCCGCTATTATAATAAGAATGTGAAAGCGCGGCAATTCGAAGTTTGGGATTTGGTCTTGCGAAGCATAGAGGCTATGGGTAAGACCACCAACCAGAACAAGTTTTTCATAATTGGAAAAGCCCTTTTCTAGTCTCAATCATCCTGCGAAACGGAACATACAAACTCCAAATCCAGAACGGCAAGTTGGTCAATGGACATAGAACGCGATTCACCTAAAGCGCTACTTCCTGGTGAAAACCCAGATAGGTCAATTGTGTAGCATAAGCATGCATGTAACATTACATTATCCTTAGTAAAAGAAAAGTGCTTTTCCACTTGCATTGTGTTGTATGTCTTTTCTTTTTTTTTCTTTTCTATATGAATGCTTGCTTTCAAATTGTACGAAATAAACAACCTAGGCTACCCCTAAGTCTGGACGAGTTTTCACCCGTACGCAATTAAACTCTAGTTATTTAGGTGGCCCATGAGCGGTCGAATTAAACCCTAGTCATTTAGGCGGCCCATGAGCAGTTGAATTAAATCCAATCATCCAAGCGGTTTATGAGCGGTCAAATTAAATATTGTCATCCAAGTAGCTCGTTCGCGGTCTAAATCTAAACCTTAGGGGGTTTAAACGGCACGTGTGGCGACCTCCTCTAACAGGAGTTAACGCTGTCAGTTTACGATGGTCAATATCCCAAAAGCATGTGCTTCGTCCAATACCGCCCGCCCGAGATCGAACATGAGCATCGGCACTCAAGCCTCAATGCACAAACGGCTTGTTACGACTTCAGGAGCAACCCTAATGTCTCCTTGCGGACATAAGTTCATCTAAAAGTACAACAAATGTCTCCAATATGTAAAACGGATGGCCAACTTGCACGAGGTGCACTAAGTAGGCCGGCTGAGAGTTGGAGCAAAAAATTAACTGAACGGCTAATGAAAGCTAAGTCATGGAACGCATCAGTTTGTAAAATAGCAATTTTATTAATGATAAAATGATGTGTACAATGACAACAAGAGGCAAAAAGTAAGGGAACACAAAATCTAAGAGGCAGAGCTCCTTGGGAGGGGTAAGGGGAGTCCTCGCACACTCTAAGGCTAGACCACGAGGCTCTCACGTGACTGAGCAATACGGTTTATAGGGTCAATGACACTAACGGGAAAATTGGGGTCCATCAAGTAGATAATACGACGACTAATGTTGATGCCTTCGCATAATCATGCCCACAGCGCCTGAGAAACCTTATGAGGATGAATGTAAGTAGATAGCTCATTCTCCAACGATGCTATCTTTCCTAGAAGCTCATCAATACGCCCAGTAGCCCTGGCGGCCTCCTCTTCAGTATGACATTTCTTGCTCTAAGTTTAGACAACTCAGATTGGAGAGCGGCCTTCTCCTCCTAATTCTGGGCCCTCAACAGGTCTACCTCCTCCTCAAACAAGGCAATCTCCTCCCCACAATCTTGGACCATCAAGTCCCACTGATGCAGTCCTGACTCACTGTGCCCGGAACCTTGGCCTCCAACCAGAAGATAAAGAAGCTAAACCATAACGGCAAAGAAAGAAGAGAAAGGAAACTTCAAAAAATTACAAGCCTGACTTTTCGCTGCCTTCTCACTGGCCTGCTTCACGATCTTGGAGTTGAAGGCGGGGGACTAGAAACGGTAGCCTCCTCAGTAGCAATCCCCTCCACCAACTTAGCACTGAGGCCAGCCGCTTCCAAGAGCTCTCCAGCAGCTAGCTCCTCGGGCACAACTTGTGGCTCATCAGCCAGCTTCATTCTGGCGGCTAGCTCTTCCAGCTCAGCTCATAGCTCATTAGTCGACTCCATCCTAGTGGCTCCAAGTGGCTATTCACGGGCAAGCCTTGCCAAGCACATCGATTGGGTAGCATAATAACAACGCCACTTGGCGGCAGGCAGCAAAGATGGTTTCAGACTCCTCCAAAACCGCTCCACTCTAGAGTGCTTCGATCCAAAGCCGCCTACCATCATGTAATCCGGCTCTGTGGAGGAGGAGGAAGGCACTACCATCACAGCCCTTTTTTTGCCTTGGACTGCTGGGAGTATCGCCAGTAAAAAGTGCCCCTGCTGCATCAATGAAAATGGCGCCAGCCTTCCTCTTGCACTGTGACGGTGACTTGATTTTCTGGACCAAAGAAAGAGGTCTCCAATGAGCTTTTTTGGCTTCCTCCCTGGAAACCAAATAATCCCTCCTAAACTCATTAGGGTACTTCCTCACCAGTGCCGGCAGTGACTCCACAGCCTCCATCTCAGCCACCTTGGGTGACCCGGTGAAAAAACTGGGGACCCTGCCCCAATCCCGAGACAATGGCCATGAGTATCCAACACGCACGTAGAAGTAACGGTCCTTTGCTTCAATGATTCATAAATGGCTTTGCTGACAGGAAAGTCTCTGGGGGATAAAGAGATCCAGTCCCCACCCTAGGTCAATCGAAACATCACCTTGAGTGCCTCATTCGTCAGCAACCATGAATGATGGCGAAGGAAGATGCACAACGTGCAGAGGTATCGCACGACATTAGTATGGAGCCGTGCGATGGGAACCCTAAGCATGGCGAAGATGTCCAGCAACTCCTCTGAAATACTGATGTAAGGCCCACTCCTCAGATGAGCCTCATACACAGTGATACATCCCCTGGGAGGGAAGCAGTCCCTGTCGTACTCGTTGGGCATCACCGGGACGATCTCACGTAGAATATTGAACTCCGTATATAATTTTTTTCACCTCACCAGAGTGATCACAAAAACAATCTCAGCAATAGAAGGAGCCATGGAAACAATGGTAAGAAGAGTATAGAGACTTAGAAAATTTTCAAGTGTGGGAAACTTGAACGAACGAACTCGTTTTTACTAGCACGCAACCGTTGGCAAGGCAACGCCTCGATAAAGGATTCCATTATGGCCGACATGTGTCATGCCCGAAAATGACACAGTCGAATGAGATCTCCTGCAAAATTAATTATCAAGATTGTAAATTCACACGTGTTAACACGTGGAAGACTTTTCGTCTGACAGTCTGGCATTATGATGGCATGTCATTTCAATTGCTACAAGTTTTCTAAATTTTGGCTAAAACGGTCAACAAATCCGGTTAACGTTCTTCTCTCTCAGTTCTCCAAATTTTGGCTTGAACGGTCTACGAATCCGATCAACGCTCTTCTCTCTCTGTTTACCAGATTCTGGCTTGAACGGTCAACAAATTTGGTTAACGTTTCCGTCATTTTAGTTCTCCAGATCTTGGTGTTACGATCGATAGCCGCAAGTTACGCGATCAAAAGACCAAGTACCATTGCTAGTTCCAAGATGTCTTGAGCAAGTTGCCCAACCAGAGACGTCCCATTATGAACATGTTGAAGGCCTAAATCCCATCACCAGTATAGGGGCATAGTGATGGGGACGCCACTAACGGGTTGGCCCACGAAGGAGAAAACGGCCCAAATCCATCAAGGCCCAATTCTACCTGGACGGTTAACGATGCCATTAACCGGATAAATAGCAAGTGGTATGATGGAAGCCCAAAAGTAGACGTCCCACTAAAGCCCAGAATGGTCAACGCTTCTGTTGACTAGGGAGTTGGCCAGTAGACCGGCTGGAACTCAAGACGCACGTGGCCCAAGTACTAATTGGTTCATGTGTCCATCTCAAAACCACAGCGGTCATCCACCCTAATTTTTTTCATCTCCAAGAAGGCAACAATGGCTATAACGGTCACCTCCAGGATCAATACGCATCCTGGAAGGAAGGCGCCAGAATCTATATGCTACTTGCTGGAAACCCTAATAGTTAGAAAATGCAGAAGAAAGGAGATCGGCTTCTAGGACTGTTACAGCCATGGTCAACGATCACGCCTGTGTCAGAAAAAGCAACGATCTCAACAAAGTGCGCATCAAACCTCTCTGTATAAGGAACACAGCCTATGGCCTTGGCTATAAAAGACCATGGAAGTTCCCTTCAAAGGCATGCTCAAAAGTCTATAAAAAACCGCTCTCAGACACGTTTACAAATGCCCTCTCATGCCCTCAAAAACTCTCAAGCTCTCTTGTACTCGAGCTTCCTAACGCTCTTGCTCTCCCTCTGCTACTAGTTCTCGGCAAACTCAGTACTTAGAAAATCAGCTCCTCACGAGCAACGGCGAAGCCACTGTTCCCACGAATGCCCTTCCACTAACAAACACTCTCCAGCATTCGTAGTGCATTCCTTCAACATCTTTCTATTCTTTGAGGAGGATTCCTAATGTGAGTATCGAATTATTTTCAATGGGATCAAAGTCTACCGTTACCTGACCTCTTGTTTGAAATTGTGGTGTACAGGACCCAAAATTAAATGAACGGATACCGAAATTTAACGGACAGCTCAACCCAAATATGTTCAAATTAGGATCCAACACGCATAAATTAATGAATAAATTAGGAATGCCTTTTGTTCCCTTTTTTTGGAAAAAAAATGATATATTTATAATCATATTATTAGTTAATAGTAGTTTTCCAATGAGAAATAATAATCCTCGATATGAATTGTTATACCGGTTAGGAACTTATTAGTTCAATCGTCTTTTATGCATGCACTAATTGAGATTTTTTGGAGACAATTTAGCCAGTGATAATAATGAGTGATTAACATTAGTTAGAAGACTCTCTTCAAAGTTAACTGTTGGGTATACTAATCGTCCACTCAATTGAACCACTCGATTGAGTTAATTGTTCAGTTTGATTAACCCTCGATCAGATTATTTACTTAGATTAATTGTTGGATTAATCATTCGGACATTTAGCCATTTAAACCTACAATTCAATATTTACGACATTCTTTTAGTCACTTGGCTACTAAGTCATCGGTTTGATTTTGATTCCTTCTAATTAAAGATGGAGTCAATGTTTCAGATTTGGGCTCAATAAGTTTGTGAATATTTTTTTTTTCTAGGCTTATTATTTATAGGTAATTGGGTTAGCCCTATTCAGACTGTACCCATATATATATACACACACACGACCATCCTTAATATACTATTTAACCATCCAATTTTATAAAATAATTGATCTATCAATTAATTTTTTAAATTTTATAATATAAATTAATAGATAATATGACATATTAAATCAAATAGTTAAATGGTACACTAATAAGACTTATATAGCATTATTTGAACCGTTTAATGCAACAAAGTCGGTATTAAATTTAAAAAAATGATTATATAATTTAGAAAAAAAAGTAAAAATGAAAAATATAATTAAAAACTAATGATTTTGATGGATATTTTTATTTTTAAATAGAAAAATATAAAAATTTCTTAATTTTTTATAATTTCAAAAAGGGGCCTCATTTCCCACCCTTGTGTAGAAAGTCGTGCCTTGATCACAAAGGCTCTGCCCTTGATACTGTCGGCAAAGTAGGGTGCTGATAGCTTTGGACAAAAGTACCCTAAATAAGGGCATTTTTTCAGAGACAAGTTCTCTGTCTATATTTAGACCTGTCCATGCATGCCATTTTTTTTCCCCATTATCTAAGTAGTATTTAATTAAAAATAATATTATATAAACACTTTTCAGATAATTTTTAATATATTTTTACAGTGGCCCTACGTTTTATTGACATTAATAATTTATATGAGAATAAATTAATATATTTATTATTATATTATATAATACTATCCGAAATATATTCATTAAATGTTTCTCAAATATATTCATTTTGAAGCACTAGTTAATGGTTAAAGACTTTGACATTAAATATTTTATTAGTCAATCAAATACATAACATATTTAAAAGTAACACTATGTATTATTAATAGTAAGTTGTTACCATAAAAGAAATGAGAAATTGTACAATAATAGTGTATGTCAGTTATTTTATAATACATTTTAATACATATCTGAAATATAAATTACGATTTAATTAAATTCAGATTGAATTATTAAATATTTTATTCAAATTTTATACACAATAATAGTAAATAATAATTCAAAATATATGAAATTACTTTTTATTATATCTTACAACGCTTAAATTAATAAATTTTTTAAAAAAATATTAAATGTAAATGAGATTATGAGATGAAAGATATAACATATTTACTTTTGTTATTTTTTATAACGCTTAAACTAATAAACTTTTTTCAAAATTTTCAAATGTAAAAGAGATTATAAGATGAAAGATAGAGATTGAAGACTTAACTCCATTTTATATATAAAAATAGGTGTTTGGAAGGTTTTGTTCTGTGCTTTTTTTTTGTGGTTTCTAACTCCATTTTTTAAAAAATAGCTGTATTTATAGTTACGTTTTCAATTGATGGTAATTCTAAAGAAGAATAATGGATCGTGATTCAAATACTTATATCAATTGAAAACTTATTAGTTTAACCTCCCATTGTACACGTTTTGATCGTGAGATTTTCTAAAAATAATTCTGCAGATGATAATGAACAATTGGCATTTGTCAAGAGACATTCATTTGGGTTAACTATTGAATTTATAAACTACTCAGCTAATTAATTGTTGGATTTGGTTAATCACGTTATTAGATTAACTGCTCAATTTATCATTCATATATTTAACTATTTGAGCCTATAACCAAATCTTTCATTGAACTTTTCTGCTATTAGACCACTTGATTATTCATCTGATTTTGATTTATATTGATTAAAATTGGGTCAAAATAAGATTTCTATTATTTAAACTTGGTTTAATGGACAATTAATAAAGTTGGGTCAAAATAGAATTTTTGGCCTTTAAACTTGGTTTAGTGGACAATTAATACTTTTTTCAAGCTTATTACTTATGAGCTCGTTACACTAATCAATCAGGTTAGCCATATCAATAGTTATCCCAACACTTGTGAATTTTTTATTTTTTTTTAAAAAAATTGTAGTTGTTAGACATCTTATTAGCTAAATAAATTAAAATACTATATTTTAAAAAAATCCATATAGATTGTAATGAATAATAATTATTTTTACTATAAATCATTATACTTAAATTTTTTTATTATGCCATGTTGCATTATGAAGGTTATATGGAACATAATCTTTTTTTTTCTTTTTTACTTTTAACATCTAAAAATAACTATACACAAAGAAATATTTAATTATTTTTTATTATAGTACAAAAGATAAATAAATTTTGATTATTATAGTACTCAAGATAAAAAAAAAAATTAAAAAAAAAAAATAATAATAAATTTGCCCAGTTGTATCCATTCAAGTTTCCAAGTTTCTTATGCAAGTTAAACTACGTCGTAACAAGTAATCCTTAAAAGGTTTGGTTTGTGTATTAAACTTTACTTAATTTTATTAATTTTATATATTTTAATTTTTTAAAAATTAAATTAGAAATATACTTCCTCCCCTAAATAATTAATTCTCTATAACATAAAATTTATATCATATAAATAAAAAATATATTTTTTACATTATTATTTTTCGTAAATATTACTTTTAAGAGTATATTTAATGAATATATTTTTTAAAATAAATAAATATATATATATATGGGCAAGTCAAGTGGAGCTGAGATTCTTCTGCGTGGGGATTACGTTCTGAGCATAGGAGAATCAGATCTTCGCTAAATCAATCAATCAACCAATCAAATTCATGCAACGGCTGAGATCATTGCCAGCACACACGAACGTAGGATCGATCTCAGCAAAAATCGCATCACGCGTAGGATCGATCTCAGCAAACATCGCATCACGAACTTGTACTGTATTTGTGAAATTGAAGAACGACATACGGTACGTAATGAAAATAAAATTAATTATAAATAAAAAAAATTATATGTTTTGATGGTACGAAATACGAAAATCAACGAAGCACCAAAACTATCTAAAAAATTAATTATAAATCGCGAAAAGCGCCCAAGACGGCCAACGTGTTCAGACTTAAAAAATTGCCAGCCAAAATGGATATCGGTAGAATTCAAGAACCAAAAAGACTTCACACTGCTACGGCCTGTGCCGAACCGGCAAGTGTAACACGCACGAAAAGCAACCTGGCCTCTTACGATCACACGCCTTTCCTAAAAGTTCGATCTTCTCCAAAAGAAAGCCAAATGACTTCCTGGGCCAACAAAACGGTCATAAAAGTATGAGATAATCTGAATATCCATTGCACCGTGCAGCAGAAAGAGGATTCGTGAAATCACGACTGTTAGGCCCATCAACTCTGAGAGGGTCGCCATTGCTAGTCCAGAAGGAGCACGCCACCTTGCCAGAGAATGAGGCTTTTCTGCTACTCATAAAAGCTTAAGGTCTTCATCTTGGAATACACATGCTCTTACAGTCGCTTTTACACGCTTTTACACAAGCTCACGAACAAACAACGAAAGCTGACTAAGAAACAAAAGCTCTCCTGCTTACTTTGTAACTTGTCTACCTAAGAACATTGAAAAACGAACTTCCTGAAAGGCTTTCTACAGTTTCACCCACACGAACGCTTACAGAGCATCGGTCAATGGCTCATCTTCTCCTCTTCTCTTCACAAGCGTTCGTCCTTCAAACCCACCCCACCAGAGGCCTCCAGATTTGTGGAGACCTCCAGATTTGTGGAGACCTATTCGGCTTCCTGAGAATCGTTCCTTAGAGTATCCACGCTTTCGGGACGTCCCTTCCTTACGCTCTTTGCGAGTAAGAAGCGAGAGCTCACATTCTCAACAAGCCAACACTCTCGACCCTCCTCTCTCTCTCTTACTTTCCAGTTTACCTTTCCTGCTTAAAAGGCTTTTATTGACTTGATTATCGATGTATTTTTGGTGGGACAACCTTCCGCCGACACGCTGACCTCTTGTTCATTTTAGTGGTCTGCTGATTCGAAAAGTCAAGAAATCAAACGTTTCTGATTAGTCTGACGCATCATATTTAATGTTTAAAAAATTATCAATAAAAAATATGTGAAAACGTAGATACAAAAATTTTGTAATAATTTATCTGTAGTAATTTTTATTTGAAAAAAGAACTAATATTTATTAGATGAATACAATTTAGAATAATATAGTGAGAAATATAATTTTCTCCTTTTAAAATGAATAAATTAAAGTTACATCTTATTTACTATTTTAAGGTGTAAAAAGTTTTATTGTCTTTTTCTTGGTAAATTTTGTTCTAAAATTTATTTTTATAATTTATCTATAATGGTTTCTTTTTAAAAAAAGAATTAATATTTATCAAAAGCATAAAATATCATTTACTATTTTAAAATATCAAGAATATACTTTATTATTATTATTTTGGGTCAAATTTTTTTAACAACATAAAAAAAGTTTCTAAAAAATTAAAATTTTATAAAAAGGATAATTTTAATTGAATTTTTTCATATAATTTTTTCTACACAATTAGTATATTTTTATAAATATTGTTTCAAAATTTATAGTTTAAATTAAAAAAATTTATGCATTTTTCTTATAAATATGATTATATAAGAGTTATAACTATGGTTAAACCCCTTTTCCAAAAGTTCGCCTTTTACATGGATGCCAACACTTAGAACGAAAATGAACGGTTGTGGGTAAAGGTTTTGCTATGGACCGTCGGATCATGAGATATTATATCCTTTAAATGATTTGATTATTTCCAAAATATTAAATGTTTTCATTTGGTCGTGATAGGCACCGATAGCCCCCATAGCCTCAGAACAACCACTCAACTAACTTCAATGTGGCCGATCACTTTCTCGGACTAGCTATTTGTCTAACCCGCTAGCTTGGAGTTGAGCGTTATTCTTGTACTGTATTAAATAAAGTCAGTGTTAATGTTATATTGCTCTAACCGTATGTACTGGAATAGTAATTTATTTTTCTTGTCACTTTTGAAATAATCTAAATATTGAATAAATTAAAAAACTTAATATTTAAGATGATTATAATCAATTTAAAGTTCTCATAAAATCTGGCCTTAGTAAACACTCCCAGACACCAGATGGCCCAAGTGAGAAGCCCAAGGCCGAGAGCCCCAAGAGCCCAAGCGCACCGCGCGAGCGGCCAGTGAACACTCGACTTTTCCACAAGATCCCACAAGAGCAACTCTCTCTCACAAGTCCGCGAGCCGACAAGGATTCATAACCGACGAGAACCGCCCGCTCATGGCCAGAATGCCTGGGCCTATTTCGCTTTGCCAAGAAAGTAAACCGCAGACGCCAGATCAACAAGACGCTACAACCAAGCGCAGCGGTAAGAACACAGGCTGGCAAAACGCCACTCTCCACACGTCAATCGCACAGCGAAGTGGACCAGCTCCTCAACCACGGATGGACGCCACGTGTCCACTCCCAAACGGCTCGGCTTCCACTATAAATACACAACAAGACTCCTTTCCAAGGGGAGAGCTTTCCAGACTCACAACTCGAGCCCCAAAGCTTCAATCAATCTCCTCTCCACGCCAACTTCTCAAAGAGGGGTAAAAAGGCTCAGAAGATAACTTCCTTAGGAGATAAACACAAAACGTGAGATGGGGTTACATTAACCTCACAATCACTCAGAAATTTCCAACCCATATAAATGTTTTCCAGGCCCCCGAGCCTCGTGGTTTTTCTCCCCATTCAAGAGGAGGTTTTCTACGTAAAACATCCGGCCTCAATCCTCATCTCGTGTCCAACATATCATTCAAGGTTGCTTCGACCCCACGGCCGACACGTCCCCGCATCTCTCGCCATAGCAACACCCCGATCGGCTTTCCCGAGAGATCCGCCGACGCCCCAACCTTCGGTGTCTCGGAGTGGAACCAGAACGCAACATTGGCGCCGTCTCGGGAAAAGAAGAACAAAAACTAAGCGCTCCCACCCCCAACAACAAGCAAACACCCCAAGGATGTTCAGCAGACAAGGAAGCACATACACTCTGAGAGCAGACTACCACGACGAGTGTCTCCGTCACAGGTAATTCACCCGGCGTCGCAGATTGGCGCAGAAGGTATTGGAACCAACACTTAAGACCTCCAGCAGAGGCAAGCGCGAACACTCTAGAGCCCACGCTCCGAAAGCCCACGCCGTACGACGCTCGAAGAGCAGCTTAGGTTCCTGGCGAGCCGAGGGATTACCTCAACAAAAGAAGTCCATGAGTCCACCCCATCAAGAAGGAGCTCAAAAGGCTTTGGAAGACTATCTTTGGACCCAAAGCCGGCGAAGCAACTCACTTTTAAGACCCTTGTCCCCGAGGACAGGGGAAGGAAGAAGAAGGGCGAGCGCCCACCAAAAGACCCAACGACCGCCCGGGCACGATGTACCCATGGTCCTTGGGGAAGAAAAACACTTAGGCCCATTGGCCTTCACTGACTCCTTCACCAACATCCCGAGGCGGATCAGGGATGAAAGGTTCCTAAGATGGCCCAAGGCGTTGAAGAACTCAGAGGGAGGTGACCAATGGGAGTCAAGACATGCAAAGCCACGCCACAACACCGAGGACGCAAAAAGCTCAAAGTTTTTAACTCGATCATAAGGATATCTCGACCACTTCCTACGAAGACCTAGGCGCGGCCCCGGAGCAGTAGGAAGCAGCCAGTCACGCCGCTCGAGGGGCAAGGCCATAATGGGCACGAACTAAAAAAAAAGAAGAAAAAGAAGAGAGAAAAAGAACAAAAAGCCCCGGAGGCCACTCAATGTAAGAAAAATATGCATTAATAAAACGTGCATTTTTTACCCTTACAACAAGTGTTTCCATACTCTCCTCGACCGTCTCGCGAAGACCGGGCCCGGCCCAAATGGGGCCGGAAGCAAACAAAGAACTCACTAAGATTCAACAAACAAAACGCGGACGAGCGGTCCCTGCAGGCCGGGCCTCCGAGGTCATTACAAAATCCTGCCGCGACCGAGCGGTCCTGCAGGCCTCGGCCTCGAGGTCATTCCAAAAATCGAGCGGTCCCGAGGCCGGGCCCTTAAGGTCATAACAAAACTCAAAACTCATCCGTGATCGAACGGTCCCAGAGATCGGACGACAAGAATAAAACCCAGAGGCTAAGAGCTACGAATCCCTGAAAAGGCTGCACGCCCAAGTCCAAAAGGGCAAAGGGTCGACGTCAAGGGAGTTTGGAACAAAAGTTAGACGGGCAACGCCGCGAAAAAACACACGTACAAACAAGATACAAAAAGAACGTACAAGCTTTAAAGCGAAAAGGACAAAGTCTTATTCACAAAAAGTGTTTTTCTGTACAAGTATGACAAAACAAGAAACAAGATGAAGAAAAAAGAGGCAACATGTCAAGGGAGTGCCGCTCGGTCTCTTCCTCTCTGAGCCTCATGAGCTCCCGAGATGAACCGCCTCTCAGCATAAGATTCGGTGCCCCGCCCGAGGAGGGTCGTGGAAAGGCCTACCGCCAACACTGCATAAGTCTTCCATGCTTAAGGCACCAAGCATTCCCGGGATCAAGGACGCTATTTTCGGCGGCACATGCGAAACAGGTGTAGAGCTATCTCAACAAGCACGGACGTCCCTCAACCTCTCCTCCCGGCAAAGAATCCCGCTCCTATCCTTTTTTGGCCTCAAGAGAAGCAATCTTCTCCTTAGTTCTACCTCTCCGCTTCCGCCTCGCTCTGCAGCCTTCACGAGCGGCATTTGAGGACCTCACTTCCTGGCGGGATTGAGCAATCACTCATACGGCTATCAAGCTTGAGCTAAAATAAAAGTTCGCCAAAGCACAACGGAGGAAAGCAAAAAAAAAAAAAAAGGGAAGCGAGCTACCTTAGAAACGAGAGGGTCATCCGGGCCACATTCCACGTGGGATCCGGACTCCCTGCGCGGCCGCTCCAAAAGACACATGCACATCGCCTAACAAGGCCACTCAAGATCCGCCAGTCGGCGCCCCCCTAAGACGGGCAACCGGCCACGGCAAGAATGAAAAGGGTCAAGGCGCGATCAACACTCAAATCTACGACCTCCACCATCTCCTGATCATTTCACCGACATCCCCTCTCGAATCCCCTCACGGCACTTCCGCTTCTCCTATGTCCCTGGGAGGATGATCAATCCCGCCCGAGACGTCACCAGCAATGTAACGGAGCGGAACAATGTCATATCGAGGGTGAATGTCCGAGGACCGCGCATGACTATGAGGAAGAATCTAAGGGAGATTAGCGGTGGAAGTGAAGGCGAGACCGCAATCCCGAGGGCCCCTAAGAGAGGCCCCGGCCCTCATCCTTTTAATTTCATCATCATCACAAGAGGTCTCGGGGTCTGAAACTTCTATTCCGCGCAATAGCTCTCGAGGGCTCGGCCGAGGTATTTTTGCCTCGAGACTCGTAAAAAGAGCCAACCTCGTAGGCATAGAAGCAGCCACGCCATCGTCGCCACGTCCCCGATATCAAAATCCTCATCATCACTCGAGAAAGTGGGTCCTCCGGCCCCTGCCTCTCCTCGGCCGTTACAAGAGGAACTGGATGAGGAGCCTCGTCCCGCGATTCCCACTTGGCTTCCCTGAATTTGTCAGCGGCCAGCCAGATGTTGCGCTTGTTTAAATGGAAGGTCCACAAATTGGCTAGCACCAAGTCCGTGTACGCCTTCACTTCCTTTCGCTCCTCCCTGGAGGGGTCAGAATAGTACTGGCTAGCCACCTTCCCCACACGAGTGGGAATAGCTGATCCGTGAACGCCAAGGAAGAAGAACTTGTCCTTCCAACCCCTCGTGGAATCTGGGTCGCCACTACATAGCGAAGAAAATTTCGGGCGGGAGTCACGATCCGTCCAAGGTTTCGCAGAGCGGAACAACAACACCATAAGAGCATTCAAGAGCCTCTCATGACATCGGAAGAAGACGCACACAAGGACATTGATACCTCATCGCATTCGGGCCGAAGCTTTGGCGAGGCACGCCAAGCACCTCATAATGTCATAGAATTCCACGAGTGGAAACCGTAGCCCGCCTTCTGTGTGGGCCTCATAAACGGTGATAAAGCCATCCGTAGGGTATGGCGCCTATCATGCGGCTCCGAATCATCATAGCCATAGACTCAGTGGATTTTCTCGAGCTCGGATCTCCGTGAGCTTATCAAGCGTCACCGTGGAAGCAATGTCTCTGTGTAATAAAAACCAAAGAAAGGAAGAGAAAACGAAGTTCGAACGAAGAAGGAAACGGAAAATAGGCGCGAAGATGAAAAAACCAAAGGCAATGGGAGGTTTAAATAAACCCTAGAGTACAAAAAAATGTACTCATTACCCTCGCACGCGTCGTGCCATTCGCCTCGGAATCTGGGCGATTTGATCGCACGTCACATTAGCAGGATACGGCATTTAATGCTCCAGCAGGAAAGTGAAATGGCGGCCCAGAAGAGGTCCGAGGACAACCACTTGTCAAGGTCAACACAGAGATTGTCGCCAGGACACACGCTCTCGGATGACTGACGCCTCCAGCAGATCGGCGACTTCATGCCAAACGACCGAGGACTTTGGGTCCTTTGGCATGTGGCTGGCCCCGCATGAAGGCCCATAAAAGACACTACCAATTAAAGAGGCCCAAACACTCCTTTGGCCCAAGTGAGAAGCCCAAGGGGCCGAGAGCCCAAGAGGCACGCCCGAGCGGCCAGAAGAATCTCTCGACTTTTCCCAGAGGATCCCACAAGAGCCACTCTCTCCTCACAAGTCCGCGAGCTTACAAGGGGATTCATTGCACGAGAACCGCTCGTTTAGAATGCCACCGGCCTATTTCGCTTTGCCAAGAAAGCTCGCGACACGCGACGCCGTATCAACAGGGCACGCCTAGTCAAATCAAGGCAGATATCCAGATCCTGTACGCCTGACACACTCTGACCGCATGCCACTCTCCACACGTCACCGCATTAAAGGAAATGGACCAGCTCCTACGGATGGAGGCCACGTGTCCACTTTTCTGGCTTCCACTATAAATATACACAAAGAAGACCCCTTTCCAAGGGGGTGAGCTTTCCAGACCACAATAGCGCTCTCCTCTCCACGCTCAACTTCTCAAAGAAGGGTAAAAAGGCTCCCAAAGGAGCATAACTTCCTTAGGAGATAAACACAAAACGTGAGATAGGGAAGGATTAACCCTTACAACCGTTCAGAAAAATCTTCAACCCATAATATTTAGGCACAGGGTTTTTCCTCCCCATTCAAGAGGAGGTTTTACGTAAAACATCCTGGCCTCAATCCTCATCTCGTGTCCAACACATCATTCACTTGTGTTGCCTGACCCCACGAGCCGACACGTCCCTGCATCTCTCGGCCATAGCAACACCCCTGATCAGCGACCCTTCTTGAGAGATCCGGCTGGGACGTCCCCAACCTTCGCGCGGTAATACAACCGTAACGCAATGTAATCTAGAATGGTAGAATATCGTAATAATAATAATAATAATAATAATAATAATAATAATATTATTATTATTATTATTATTATTATTTTGGGCATGAATAGGAAATGTGGGGCAAGAGAATCAGAAGGAAAGATTTCAAACCCATTTTACTCTGAGATTTGCTATGATACGCTTTTGGAATCCAACTAATAACCATGACTTTTAAGCCCATAGCATTTATTATGGCCTCAGAATTTTGGGGTGTGCATCCCTAACTGGTCCAGTGTTTATAATATGACATTGATAGATTTTTTTTTTAAATAAATATTTTTATAATATTTTAATAAATCTAATATGTTTTATTATTTCTTTATATTTTATTTATATCATTTTAAAAAATTTAATCTAGAGATTTAAGGTTAGTTCGACAAGAATATGCCCTCGATTGGAGGGTGTTATGAAAGAAATTAGCCATTGAGTTACGTGAAACTCGTTCATACATCTATTCTTCAGTAAACTCGTTAATATATTAAAATAAATAAGATATCTGAAAAATAAATTTCATATATCCGTCTAATGTGACCCATTATACCCTTGAAGCTGCATAACCAGGTGTGGGTAGCACGCTTGAGTTTGAAAGGGATAAAATTCGAGAATTTAAGGTCACACAGTTCATATTTAATCCATACAAATTCGTGCTTGACTCGAGTTCTGGGTCCTATTTCTCTCTCCTTTAGCATTTACTAGCATTATAAATAATTAAAAAAGAAGATAAAATTATGATATCTTCAAGCTTCCTAATTATTCGGGGCAAGTTTTCTGTTCTCAATAAATTCAATGACCATATCATTCTTGATGGTGATGGCTGCAATTGCATACTTTTTGCGTGTACAGCGGCTAGCTAGACAGGGGAAGAGGTTTTTATGTTACAATTATCAAAGTTGGAAGGTGGCAATAGTGAGATTTTTATAACAAAGTGTATTATAGTCCAATTCAATAATTTGTCACGTTCGATCCTTATGGATTGACTAAAAATAACAATTAAAAAGGATTGTATATGGTCTTCCATTCTCATTTGTAATATACACCAAATATGAAAGTTTCCTAAGAAAGAATTATGTTTATGTCTTTCACTGTGTATTTGTGTTGTAGATTTTGTGGGTGATTTTCTTGGATAATAATCCAATGCGGAGATGGTGAAGCAATATTTTAACAATATATGAAACAAATTGAGAAAATAATAGTTTTAGCAAAAATAGGATAGATTGAGATCTATTTAATTATCGTTATGAATATATTTATATTGAATTTTGGATTATTTTTTTATATAAATTTTGGACATATTAAGAGCATCATTTTTTTTATTTTTAAAGTTGTTAAGCGTTTTTCATGTGATGGTTGTATCAGGTTCACTTGACTGAGACTGTACAGGAGAGGTTCTAGGACAAAACCGTGAGATGATAACTTAAGCATCAACCTATGAAGGATTTCCAATAGCTATCCATGAAAGAAAAACAAACTAGTCATTTAAACACTAAGATCGAGAGGATCTCCGGTGATACACTACAAGATGGCCACTCAAAAGGTCATGTGAGACATAAATGGCCCAATTCAAATTTTAGGGCATGAAGGAGATCAATTCAACACAAAGGATAGTCACATAACAAGACAAAAAGAGAATAAGAAAATGTTTGATATTCGATTGAGCACAATTTGAGTTTTTTGGATAGGAATACATTTGTAATTGACATTTTTATAGTACATTTTCTTCGAAATTAGTCTCCTAGTTTTTTTGATAATGAAGAAGTAATTTTTATAGTAAATATTATCATGTGAATTATTATTCTTTATACTGTTACGATGTTTGGTAACCGACAATTAATGAGAGATTTGGGTGTTCGTTTCTATTGACCTAATTGTATGTATATTTTTATTCCCACATAATCTTAATAGATATTATTAGAGTATATGTTTTTTCAAGTGTGAAAACTATATTTAATAACATCGACGTTAAAATGTTTGTCATATCACAATGATCAATTTAATTGATAAAATAAATTTATTCTTTAATAAAAAGGAGTTTAGAACGTTTCAACCCATAAAAAAAATGGTAATAATTCTAAAAAAAAGGACATTCCAGATAGAATGAAAAATAATGAAAAATGATGAGAAACAAGAGAAGAGAGATCGTACAAATTGTATGACTAAATTATATATTATAAACATTTTTTTTCATTAGATCATTGGTTTGTCGAATTTAATGTGAAAATGAATAAAATTTGAGAGTCGATACAAGTTTTAATCCTTAATAATAAGAATTCCTGAGAAGAAAAAATTCTCTGACCTTCGGTTTTCGGAAGGTAAAAATTTCAAGAAATATTTTGACAAGTTTAACTAGATTTTGATGAAAATGTCACCACTTGAAGAGAAGATTGAGTATGAAAATAAGACATTGGTATTATTAGCTTCGTTGCCGACATCGTATAACTATATTGTCATAATGCTACTCTTCTTGAAGAACACTTTAACTTTGATAATATTATTACTTCATTACTTATAAATGAGTTTAGGTAAAAAAAAAGTGATGGGATTTTAAGGAAGTCGAGTGTCATGGTGTATACTCACGGTTAGGGGAATGGGAGATTAATAGAGACAAGTAGCAAGTCATGGTATTTAAAGTAGATAACGATGGCTTGTTGATTGTAGTGGGCATTGGAGGCGTTAGATTGCAAACAAATAACGGATGAAACTTGTGTTAAGAGGTGTGCAGCATGTTCTAAATAGTTGGTGAAATTTGATTTCAATTGAAAAGTTTGATGAGAATGACTTTTGTATGGCATTTAAGAAAAGCCAATAGAAATTTAGTAAAAGTGTCTCAATTATGATAATGAGAAATAAGTGGTTAAATTGATACTCGATAAAAATTTTGATTGCCAAACGGTTTCCAATGTAACTAATAGTAATTTGGTCAAGGTGAGGTGAGGAGGGTCGATGATTAGTGCAAGGGAAGTGATGATACCATGGCAATGACAACAGAGGAAAGTGACAATATATATGGTATTTTGATAGGACAAAATAGGGTATTATTCAAGCTTACAAAAATTGACATTGGGATTTTTGCGAAGGAAGAATTTTTTGATGGGCATAAGGTGGCAGTGGTTTACTATAAAGGCAAGGTTCTCCATAAGGTTGTGAGATAAAGCTTTTTTAGTTTTAGATTATTTTTGAGTCTGACATTTATTGAAAATGTTACCGTTTACTTCTAAAAGGTATTTTCATAACGTTTATACGATTACAATTGTTCAAAAAAAATTTCAGAAAAGGTCACAAGCTGACTGTTTAAGTGCCATGTTGAGGAGGAGTTTTGAAAGCTAACCATGAGAGGACTGTGAACTAATTACATTAGAGCTAATATTAGAAAGATATCTAATGGTACACCATGAGATGGTAAGTTGGCTACTTAACTGTAAGATATAAGAAGCCATGTTCTAATTTTAGAATATACAATAGATTAGTACAATATAAAAAAGCACCACACGAAGAGAGAGAAGAGAGAAAAGCGAGAAAATGCAGATGTTTGATATTCAATTGATATTCATTTCATATTTTACTTTTTGTCAAACTCAGGTACGTTATTGTAAACTTATTTTTAAAATCAATTTATTATTTAATTACTTATTTTATTGGTAATTTTTTAAAATAGGTTGTTATAGGTGTTATAATTGTATTTAATCGATCATTTACATAGATAGTTATGAAGAGATCTTGGAGTAGATTATATTTTTAATTAGATACTTTTATAGTAAATTTTTTAAAATTTATTCAATAATTTTTTGATTGAGAAGAACTTTTCATATTAAATATTATTATATAATTTTATATATTTGATTAAGTGATTGTCATTCTTTGTACTTTCACAGTATTTAGTGATCGACGATTAATAAGAGATTCGAGGGTTAAATTTCACTGCACTGATACATAAATATTTTTAGTTCCAAAAGTTCCTAATAGTTTATATTTTTAATATGAAATAATTCAAAAAATATAATATTCTAACAAAAAATTATTAATTATACAAATATAATCTATTAAAATAATTTTTTAATCTCAATAATTTAAATAAAAAATATATATTACAGAAATCATAATTAGGGTTGAGCCAGGCCAATTACCTTAGCCATAGTCTATAAAAATTTTGTGTAGATAGATCGCGATTGTTTGTCGGCCTTATTTGGGAAGAGGAGGTGGCATGTTGTGAAGGACCATTTGGAAAAAAGTAATGTTATGTAATGATATTTTATACACCGTATATACTATAATTTTGATACCGTATATACTAAAATATTACTTCATTTAAAAGTATAAGAGAAATATTTCAAATATTTTGAATCCAACATTATTACCTCGAACTATATTATACAAAAATTGGATTAATTTTGATGAAATCATTAAAATTTCACGATACACTTGAAGTAACTTATTATTCTCCAGTGTTGATGAATTTTTAAGATATATGATTTTTATAAATTTTACTATCAATTAAGTCAATGGTATTTTAAAATAATTATATATTTTTTTAATAATTTGTGATAGTATAAAGTAATATAGCACAACACATTTAATTGTATAATTTTCAAGAAGCCATATTCCAATCGCCAAGCTTTATTCACAACACTTATAGCTAATTTCTAGGAGGATCGTTAGCGAACCTCTGACTTAAATCTATAAGAATGCAATATAATAACATATAATATAAAATAATAATTATAATAATGAGATATAAAATTTTATTTGTAAAACTTGTTTGAGAACCAGAAAAAAAATCATTGGACGATACAGTTGGAAAATATCCATTATATAATGAGACTAATTACAAAAATCTCCAATAAAATAAGAATATAATATTTTATAATAAACAGAATGAATAATAAAAATAATACAAGAATAAGAAAATAAAATAATTGATAAAAATATTCGTCTCAATAGTAAGAACAATAAAGACATTGTTTTTGAATAATAAGACCCGATTTGGAGTTTAAACAGGTAAGCATTTTACTGAAAATGAGAAAAAAAAAATTACAAAACGATATACCTAAAAATATCATTTATAAAATGAGACCCACTATAAAAAAATTCTAATAATAAAAAATATAACACCATATGGTAAATAAATCGAACAATAAAAATATAAGAGTTAATGAAGAAGCAATTAGTCTATTTTGTGTACAATTGAGACCGACACTGAGCTACTGCTTTTAAAAATCCCGTGTATATTGTCTTGAAAATAAATCTAACTTTATTTTAACTTTTTTTTGGAAATAAACCCGATAAAAACTAAGTGTCTCTTACATAGCCGCTAATTAGGAGAAGAGGTTTAGGATGACTTGTGCCACGACCTTACCCATTGGATTAAATCCGACAAATGGGGGTTATCACCCCTTTTTATTTTTTTTTTTTTTCCCCATATTTTAATTTGATTAACCTTATTTTTTATTATATATATATATTTTTAATTATTCTTATAAAATATAAACTCATATAAAAATTAAATATATAAATAAATTCATTTATAAATTAGACTAAATTTTTATTATTTATTAAATATATATATTTATATTTTATAAATTCAGGAAATAATAATCTTAGAATTACATATTTTAAAATTTTATTATGTAAGTAGGATTATATTTTATAAATTTATAAAATAATAATTTATAATCATATAATATTAAAATATTATTATAAAAGAAGGATTATATTTTATAAAATTATAACATTATAATAATATATTTCCTTTCACGAAATGCAGAATCTACTTGATTTCGATTATTTGCCTTCATTCTCGCGCTTCTATTATAGTTAGAGTTCATCAGAGGTAGAAGAGATAATCCGGCTGCCTTCCCATGGAAGGTCGAAACTGGCTGACATCCCTATTTAATATGGGGACGGGGCAAAGGCATTAAATCAGGAAACGGATCGCATTTGTCATGCATTTAAACATCTCACAAATCGGTTTGGCCCATATAAAATTTTTTTACCTTTTTTCTGGCCTACTACTTGGCTTCCGTCAAGGTAGATGCTGACCGCCTTGAGGAGCCAGACGCCACCTATTGGTTTTCCACACAAATCAACGCTAAAGATTGACCATCCAAACGCGCGCATTCAATTTTTTTTTAAATTTTGGATCGTTTTTCTTATTTGGTCTACCTGTAATAGGCTTACCCATCAATATTATTATATAAATAGGATCTAAAAAATTATAAAAATATATTTTTTATTTTATAAAAAAATTAAAAATAAAAAATATAATAAAAAACAAAATTTTAAAATAAATTTAAAAAAATAAAAAAGAAAAGGAAACCCTATCCATTGGATTTAATCTAATCGGTAGAACCGCATCACAAAGGCTCTGCCGCGGAACAGCCCCCGAAACCGCAGAAGTCTGGCACATTCACAACCACGTCTCCATTTTAACGCGCACACTCTCTCTCCTCCATCGCAACATCCTTTCGCCCTCTTCCCACCCTATTTTTCCCGTTCGACGCAGCGCAGCCACGACCTCGGCGGAGTTCGCCGGATGCTAGCCATGGCCTCCACTGTTTCGGAACCGGAACGGTTATGTTTTGAGAGGTAAGGGATTAGGGACAGGCGGAACGCGGATCCGGAGGCTCCATCTGATTTGCCGACCTGTCATAATATTTGAATCAACATTTAATATTAGATATTTTACTATATAAATATTTTTAAAATAATTGTTTTTTAAATTTTTTTAAAATATTAATATGTATTAAATATAAAATTTAAATATAAAATTTAAAAAAATTATTTAAAAAATTAATATGGATCGTTAGACCCGACCTGTTAATTCCTGACGTCAGACTGTCCATTGTTGTGATATTGGTGTGTCGGGCATAACTCTTTGAAGTATTCTGACGGCAATTTAGGAGGTGATAACATATCAAAAGGGCAGATGTATAAGGTATGATCAAGTAAGGTTAGGATTTAATTATCAAATATATGATATTTAGTCAATTATATAAATGAGGTAAAGGTGATCAGTGAAATTTTTCCAACAATTAATTTGTTGCATTTGAAAAAGGCTATTAGTAGTCTTTTTTTTTCTCATTCATATTTCAATGTGCATTAAATTCTTACTACCAAGTTACCACGCGAGTTTATGAGAAAAATGTCTTATTTCAGTATGCCCAACACCATTATATTCAAAGGGTTAGAATCTAATAAATACATAGAAAGAGTATAAACTTATATAAAAGAAAAAAACAGGCATAGAAATAACTCCACAAATATCAAGAATGAGAAAAAACGAGTTTCATTTCACCTATGTTTTACTATTCAAATGGAAGAAACTGCATAGTATATTTATTGTTATTTATATAAAGAGTCTCTTTATGTCTTGTGGTTTATTCATTTTGAAGAGTTTTCTATATAAAATTATCAATAAGTCTTTGTATATTTTTTAACCATATTTCATTTAGTTTATTTTGTTTTCTATTTGCAATTACGAACCAAAAGAAGGGTAGCAAGCCAAGGGGTTACACTGTTCCTGATCGATATTGTGTCGTCTACAATTTGGCTAGGAAGGGATAGCTTGGCTGCGGTAGCACCAATTGACTAAAGCATAACTAGACACAGTAAGGTAGTAAATTAAAGACATTGTAAATGTCACTGAATTAATTGTTGCCATAAAGTAGTTCAAAAATAAAGATTTCAACTTCTCCCGAAAGAAAAAAAAAATTTAATTAAGAAGATATCAATGCTTGGACTTAAGGTAATGAAATAGTAAGCCATTAACTTTGGTTCCATAATAAGCTTGGAAAGGAAGAAGACCAAAAAGGAAGAGTTTCACTTAGCCCTTACTCCTCTTTGGATGTAGTTTCTGATTGATTGAGGGAGTTTTCTCATGTTTCAGTTGGAGCTTCTAGTTAATCGACTAGAGCTGAGATTTTACTTATTTCAATTTTTTCTATGCCAGACAGAAATAGCTAAAGAAGATTGAATGGAGTTATGAGCAAAAATCAAGCTTATAATTTATTGATGGCTTATTTATTTTATATTTTAAATTAAAAATTTTTTATAGTCTATTGATAAGATTACATACATCTAACATTAGTAAATTTATATTATGAAATCTACAGAATAATTTATTTTTTAAAAAAAGTAAATTAAAATTTATTATCGATTTGTTTATAGGTAATAAAGGCCATGATTTTCGAATAGTCTGAGTGTGGCATAGGATACATTTCAATTTGTACTTAGATATTTAGTAATTTAATTATTCTTCAACTATCTTCTCTCTCTTTTTATACTAGTATAATTTAATTATACATTTCTATGGTTTGCTATCATAGGGAAAGTCACTATATTAGACACTAGATAGTTCATTTTCTGCCCATGGGCAAGTCACAATTGTGTGAAATCTATATGAACTAGGCAAGCTCATTTTCAAGAGGTGCATCAAGAAAAGTGATTAAGTTCAAAGCTATGACCCAAAATACAGCTTGGCCTCAGCATATAATAACAACAATAAAATTTTATGCCTAACTATAATTGGCTACTTAAATTTATTTTCTCACCTTACTCCATTTAAGAATATAATTGATTTCAAATCGTTTTTATTACATCATTATGTGATTTTCTAAGTATACTTCTTTCCTTCTTTTCTCACATTTCCGTACTGATATTTCACTTACAGAATAGTGATTAAGTTTAAAGTTAGTGATGAGTATTGTATCCGACTGTTCAAAAAAAGTCGGCCCAAAATAACTCAAAGCTAAGGGACAAGTTTCAGCGGCCCAAACTATCTGCGTAGCCCATTTTAGCGAATGTGTCCGACGGCTTTAAGTAGTTTGATTTTGTGATAGAATTGAAACCAAATTAACGATAATGGTGGTTTCCTGTTCTTATCTCGTAATGTCCTCAGGTGTTGATTAAAACTGTCGTCTGAAAAACTTTATCCATCTGGCAATTTCCTAAACTGTTGATGAAAGGAATCAACTGTCCCTCAACATTTATAAAAACCCCACCTTTTTAACAGGAAAGGGGATCGATCACTCAGTATTTTCTCAGACAGAGAAAAAGACAACTTTAATACGCTAAGAACACACTTTCTCTCTCTAACTAAAATGCATTTATATGAGTGCAAACCCTCGGACAAAAATATATTTATTTTACATTCTATATCTTTCCTCTCATTTAAGAAAGATATTGATTTGAGCGTCGAAAGATATACCCAAAGTGAGTCCTGCCAATCATTTGACTTTATTTTATAATTGCACAGGATTCAGATTAGAAACGCACGAGGATCGAACATGATTCACGCCCGACAAACAAAATTCAAATATCCTTATTTGTACAATAATTAGGATCCTCGGATGTATCAATTATGACTCAAAATTTAGATTGGCCTCATTATATAATAACAACAATAAAATTTTATGTCTAGCTATAATTGGCTATATAAATTTATTTTTTCACTTTACTCGATTTAGCAAAATATAACCAAGAGTATAACCGATTTTAAATCGTTTTTATTACATCATTATGTGATTTTCTAAGTATATTCTTTCATTCTTTTCTTTTGCCACATTAAACTCACATTTCTTTACTGATGTTTCATTTACAGAAAAGCGCTTAAGTTCAAAGCTGTGACTCAAAAAACAGCTTGGCCTCATTATATAATAATAACAATAAAATTTTATGCCTAAGTATAATTGGCTACATAAATTTATTTTTTCACTTTACTTGATTTAGCATAATATATTGAAGAGTATAATTGATTTCAAATCGTTTTTATTACATCATAATATGATTTTCTAAGTATACTTCTTTCTTTCTTTTTTCTTTCACCACAATATACTCATATTTTTCTACTGATATTTCATGTAGCTTACGTTTTAAGAGTCCAAACTTCATTAGACGTTCTTCCTTCATCTTATTTTTAATAGGTATAATTTCTAATTATTTTTAAATATTATTATTCATTATCTTATTTTCTATTTTAGTATATTGATCTTTATAATACCAAATTTTTATATATACTTTATTAATTGTTTAATATTCTGATCCATAGATAAGGGGTCAATGCCTTGACTTAGTCATCTAAATATTTGTCAACATGGAGGCTGATAGCTCCACCTTAGCCTAATGTTCGATAAGGGCTAAGCACTTGGCAGCAGTCAACCCCTTGGTATGGCATGTCTCCTGCTCGGCCACGGCTGAGCATTGAACAATCCTTCCATTGTTCGATGCACTTTTGCTCGGTTACTTGCATGCCTGAATCCAAGTCAAATTGTCATTGATAGCCAATCTTCGTGAAGAAGTTGGCAACTCTAATTTTACGGGATATGTGATGAATATCATCTCAACAATTATGGGACATTGTAAAGGTCCTAGGAATAGCCCACACTATTAACTAAATGTCTATAAGATATGTTAAAGTCATATGTGCTTTAGATTCCAACAAAGCAATGACTGGATCGAAGAAGTTCACTCAATCACTAAACGATCGAGGCCGCTATGGCCAAGCAAAAAGACACATCAACTCATAAAATAAGCAAAGACCTTTTTTCTCCCTCTAATTAGTTAAAGATCTATTTGATCAACATATATCAACAATTATCACATGAAAAAAGAAGTCTGACACTCCCTAAAAGCAGGTTTATAAAAAAGAAACCTGATTAAATAATACTGTAACACTTGATGCAGATTTAGAAAAGATACGTATGCCTCTTAAGTAAAGAAATCAACTAATTGGGAATGGTCATTTGTTCAATGTTATCTATACGTACACCGTTAACTATCTATCCAAGGGATGAAAAAAATTTATTAAGAAGGAGAATAACTTATCCTTTGGAGGCTTAATCATTTGCCCCATTAGTGGAGTAAGTAATTTCTTTTGACAAGTGGTTGGTTTTCAGATGAAATTCTTTTTCCCCACTTAAAGATCGAGAGTATCTCATCATTTTAAGCCATCACAGACATCCCCCCTCCCACTGATCATCTCATTACCACAGAGCTCATTTGACAAGTTTAACCTCTTTGCCACCACCTAAAATAAAAGCCTTGTAGTCAAGTTTCAGGAGAAGATAATTTTCTAAGCCTCTCACCAAATTCAAGCTTAAATTGATTTAGTCATAAAAAAAATGTTTTAAAAACAACACTTGATTGATCCAGTAGAACACGGGCCAGCTCCAGAGCTTAGCCTGGAATGGTAGCAATGGCCCAGCAGACATTTACCCCAAAACCAAGATCCCCCGAGAGGAGGAAAGCCCAAATGGAGGCAGCCAATCATGTGTCTTGTTGAGTCCAAAGTCCACACAACATTACGGTTGGCCTAGGGTAGACAATCCGAAACTATTTAGCAAGAAGTGGGTGAATAGGATTGCATACAATATTGTACCCGGTTACCCTTCCTGCATAACCGCCGCCAACCTCGACAGTCTAGCGCGAGAAAGTGAGAAGAATCTGCCATAATGTGACCACGATAACTGTCCTAATAACCCAATAAATATCCGTAAAATATCCATTCGTACGGCGCATCACCTCTCAGATGGCAAACATAACTCGGCAATATTTTTAGAAAATACAACGGTTTACCATATGCGCCCACACGCAATGGTTAAGATAGTTCAACGGATTTGCCAAGATAACCGACACCGGCCACGGGGCCTAAGAAAGGTGCACTGGCTCCAATTTTATAAATAACTTTTCACCCCTACGGAAAAATGAACGGAATAATTTTTACCCTTGAGCACCCCTGAAAAATTGAAAATCTCTCTCTTTCCCTCAAACCATTCAACATACGAGTGCACACTCTTTCAGAAGTCGTTCCCAAATTGAACACACCATTTGGAACCCAATCCTCCAATCCACTCCCAATCTCTCATATACTTGTGCATTCATACATCATGCATCCTCTATCTTTCTCTTCTGTGATAGAAAAATTTATAATTTAAATATTGGAGGATATATCGGAGAGTGAAACCCGCCATTCTCTGACTTTTTATTTGTTCATTGTGATGTAAATTATTCAAATTATTATGAATGGAGATAGGACCCGTTTTAATTTGACCCGCTAGGAATGATCAAGCGGTTCCCTAATCCGTATAATATTCCAAACTCGGGACACATCAACACCCAAATCATCCACTTTATTATTTGTGATGTAAATGACCCAAATAAGAGATACTCAGATTTAAATATGGTATCAAATTATCAAAGCTCAAATAAATTTCAGCTTAGAAAAATTTTCTAACCTTCTTATCCAACTTAATCTTAAATTTACTTAATCTTCAGAGAAAATTTTTTAAAAAATACCCAACTCATCCACTTTATTATTTGTGATGTAAATGATCCAGGTAAGAGTTATTCGGATTTAAATACTGTACCAGATTATCAACGCTTAAATAAATTTCCGTTCTGGTATGGAGCAAATTTCCATTTGTAATTCCAAAAATTGTGGTAAAGTAGAAGTAACTGATGGACTCGTGTTTGCTCTCACGTTCCATTAATGCGCATACTGACTTAAATATGGAGAAACAGACATCGTAGAAGCTTGCTAGTTTTTCCTCAAGTTTGTCTCTGCATAATTTATCCTGCTAAAATTGTTCATGAAAATGGAAGAGGACCTCAAAAGCATTTTTAAAGAGAATAATAAATTAGAATTTTGAAAAAGATAGCACAGTACATCTGAAAAGGCTAAAATCTCAAATGCAAAAGGAGAAGCACAAAGGGCAAGCAGAAGAACGATTGAAAAGGTTAAAATCTTCAATACAAAAGGCAAGGATCATTACAGCAGGTAGAATTTCGAGACGAGGACAAGACGAACCGAAAATCCCACAATAATAGCGTAATTGATCCCTCCGGACCTGAACACCGGCCACACTTTTCGTCGGAAACCTTGACCCGAGCTTCTTGTAAACCCGGTAAAATCCCTAAAATAGTGAAATTACGGCCTGAAGAAGCGCAGAGATCGAGAAAAAAACCGTGAAGAAAGGAGAATCAGTACCCATAAAACGCCATCACGGTGCAGTAGGAGCATTTTTGTAATGCACCAGCGACTCCAACCTCTGCAGCTTCAGTTGCTGCCTAAATCTTTTGATGAAATCATCCGCCTTAGCGTCCACCTCCTCATCAGGCGGCAACGAGTTCTCGCTCGCGGACTTCTTCATCTTCGCCTTCCCCGATCGATCCGCCGCCAGAGTCGGTCTCTCACTAGGCCCCGAGTTCGTCCTTGTAACGTGATTGCCACGTGACCAAGCATCTGGCGCCCGTCCTCCTCCGCCTTCCTTATTTCGCCCAGGGACGACATTTTTGCAGGCCGGGGAAGAGTCCCTTGGCGGTAGGTTTTCTACGGAGGGATGAGACGTACCTGGATGTACGGATCTATGTTGAGAGAAATCGAAGGAGGCGTCTCGAGAAAGTAACGAAGGAGCTCGGGCGAACGGCGGCGGCTGCGTCGATTTTTCCCCGACGGTCGGTTCCGGTCGGGCAGTGGAAGAAATAAACTGCCCAACCTCCTCGGATACGTGGAAGCGAGAGAAATTGAACGATGTGACTCTGGAGAAGGGTGACGGAGCGGGGGCGAAAGGAGGCGGCCGTTTGGCGAGTTGGTAGTGGTGCTGCCGCTGCTTCCGAGTTCCGAAGCTTGAGTTCACAGCGATTGTGGCTATCACGACGTTCAGGAGCACAAAGACACTGGTTGGAGTAATCCAACTAGCCATAAATGCTGTCACTTCAACCATCAATCTGATTGCAGCTCTGTTCCAGAGAGAATTTGACAAAGGGATTGAGATATGGTGATGGTGGTTGGGATGATCGGACTTCCGACTACAGTTCACGTTTCATGTTCATACCTTTATATATATAAATATATATATATATATATATATATTCAGGCTTGGTTGTTGACACAATAATTTACGTTCACACAAACTTGGTTGTTGATATAATAATTTACGTTCACACAGGCTTGGTTGTTAATATAATATTTCACGTTCACACCAGATTTTTTTTTTTTTTTTGGATTAAATGGACTATCTGTTGATTGGTATTGTTACCGGTGGCCTATTATGAAAAACCTATCCCACAGATTCAGTCTCTAAAGTATGAATGCCAAATAGACTCATTGGCCCAAGATCAATGGCGTAACCAATGGCTTGAATGAGAAAAAAAATCAAAGCCAATTATTGAAGTAATTTTTCTCTCTTATCCAAACGGCTTTAGACCCTAGTTAAAACCATTATTTGGTTAAATTTTCATTTATTTAGCAACTTCTTCAATAATTGACTTTTTCTGTCAATTATCTTCAAATTTTTATAAAAATACCATCTTTTCAACAAGAGAGAAAGAGAAAAAAATTCTCTCGCATTCTTTCTTACCAAGATGCTTTCAGAAAGCACAACCCCTAAACGATAAACAATTTTACTTACATTTAAATTTATATCCTCTTTTTTTACTTTTTTGAAAGGAATATATTGATTTGAATATTAAAATATATATTAAGAAGTGAGTCCTATCGATCTTTTAATTATAGTTTTTGTGTTATATAAAATTTAAATTAAGAATACATGGAGACCAGATCTATATTAAGCCTGTTAAATAAATTTTAGTTCTCTAATTTGTATCACAATTTAGATCCGAGAACGTAACATTTATATTTTGCAATATTCATTTTTTATTCAACAATCTAATTTTATATCGTTGACATTGTATGCTTAGATTAGTTATAATTAATTTCAATTCTATAAATTTAAGTGGGCCATTAAAAATATTTTGCTAAATTCAAATTTATTTAAATTATAGGCAAAAAACAAGACAATGGGGACATATAAAATAATAATAATAATTAAGTTGATTGTGAGATCATGATCATGCTTAATTTTAGAGGCCAAGGGCCTATTTAGTGATTAAAGAAATCAATTTATAATTTTTTAAAAAAAATATAAAAAATTTGAAATTATGTTTAATTTTATCTATTTTAAAATTTTAAATTAAACTTTAAAAAATATTAAAAAGATATATTTTAAAAAATATTTACTTTCTATAAAGCAAAATATGTAAGATTTTTTAAAATTCTATTTATACAATGGTATTTAAAAATTTATAATTATAAAAAAGTTATTTATAAGTCTACTGAATATAATTAATTACATAACGTGTTCATTCAATTTATAACTAAATTTATTAATATTTTTAAGTATATATATAGTTTAGTTATCTAATATTTTTATATAAATTATTAAATTAATATAAATTAAATTTTACGTATTTAAAAAATACAGCCATACATTTAACGTGGATGACTAAAAGCCCAATCTTTTAATCAACATATGTTATTTAATACTTATAATATTCTAGTTGTCGCATAATATTTTCTATAACTTAACAACATATTATATATTACTAATTTAATTTAAAAATTAAAATAATCATATTATAATAATTTAAAAAATCACATATATTAAAAATAATAAGTCATGAATATTTATTATCTTCTTATAAATAATAAAATATATAGGTGATGTCATATAGACTTAAATATTTGTAGACTTATATTTGAGTAACTAATTTATAATAACAAAATTAATTTCAAATTTGACATATTAATTTAATGAGTTTAACCCAAATTATCTTAGCTCAAGTTTCTAACAATGCATAATAAATGGTTCAATACTAAGTATAAATTGTATATCTATAAAATATAAAGATGTTTCTTATTTTATATAATATTTTTTAATTCAAAATTAGCCATTTGTTATTATACGATGCACATTATTTTTATAACTTTCAATAACTATGAATTAAATTACTACAAAATAGATTCAATTATTTAGTTTGTTTTATGTAAATACACCAAGTAAATTTATCAAGTAATTTATTAATTATTAATTTTTATTGTTTAATGAATAACTGAAATTTTCGAATGATTATTAAATGATATTAATATGTTAAAATATTTACACTTGTAACTGAAATAAATGAAAAACAAAATTTGAAAATAAAAAAAGAAAATTTAATTTCCGAATTAAATAGGATTGAATTATTTAAATTGTCGAAGAAGAATGAAATTCAAACTTGGAATGGAATTAATCTTACATTTAATTTTTACCATTATTATAATTTATTATCAATAAAAGTGACATTCATTATAATTCCAATATACATTGAATATATTCTATAACTTATTATATCGATGAACTACTTATTACGTTGCAAAGTTCTATCATGGATTAAATATAATTAGATATAAATATTTTAATTGGCCTAATTGAAAAAGATATAAATATAAAATAATTACATATACATGTATTAACAATTAAACTAAATTTTGTTTATTATTCTCACTAAATGTTTTAATTATCACCATAAAGTTATTGGCAGTTTCTTGAAGAGTAATAATCGGTCACAATCTAAATATTATGCTAGTTCAAAATTAATTAGTTCAATAGCTATTTTATATATTCTAAACGGGGGTGGCTGGATGGGATCCGGGGGGGCTGCGACGCGGGGGGGCATTGCAGCCCTTTCGACTCCATTTTGGCCGTTAGATGAAAAATCCGACGGCCGATTTAAAAAAAAATTAAGAAAAATTTAAAAAAATAAGAATCATTTTTTTAAAATTAAATACAAAAAAATTATTAAAAATAATAATAATATTAAACTTTTTTTAATATATATATATATATACAGCCGTCGAATTTTTTCATCCAACAGCTACATAGGCGTTGAAGGGGCTGCCCTTCCCCCCATTGCAGCCCCCCTCAGTTCGGCTGGATGTGGTTAATGCCTAAATATTAAAATTATAATGATGAGTAGTTAATGTTGTCTAATTTGGAGAGCTTTATTTTGGCTAATTGTAGAATATAAAAAACTTTTGGTTGGATGACCATTTGGTTGGATTAGTAATTGACTAGACAATCAAATATACAACCATTTGTCCATATAACTCGACACAATTTGTATTTTACTTAACAATTGTTCAGCCATTCGATAGATTTTAATTTATTCTAACTAAAGTTAGATCAAGAATGGACACTAAGTTGTTTGAAGTTGTTCCTATTGCGCAAGACAATACTTTCTACATTCTCGACCTATTAACCATAAGTTTGTTAGGCTAATAATTGACCTAGTCCAATTGATACTGTACCTAATATTAATCCCCATGATAAGAGAATAAAATTAAACTCTGAAAATGCCTACAAGAATGATCAAATTAGTTGAACCTTTGAGCTGTTTGCCCACTTCTTCCAAAGGGATTCAAAGCTATTAAATAGTCATTACTAATTGGTTGTGTTAATTAAATCCTGCTACCCTGTGATTTTAAAAGAGATTTATTAAATATTAATTGCATATATTTGCTTCAAAATATCTCATTTTTAGTCCCATTTTTAGCTATAAAAGGAGTTGATCTCTTATTCTATCTTCCTCTTCCAATTTTCATGCTTTAGTAGCTAATAGGTCAGTTAGATCTTTCAAATCTTTCTTTACTTGATAGATCTTTTATTCTGAATAGAATAGAGATGATCTTTTTGTTACGTTATTTTATAGGATTTTAATGATAAAGCTTGTCATGGTTTCCTTCTTTTAGATGTAGAGCCATCTTAATTTCCTCTTTTATATAGTATCGCCAATAATTTTTCACTTGAGAAATTAATAGGGAAACCTCATACCTCCGGGAGCATCCTTGTGTATGCATCATTTTTTGGGACTAGCATTTGAGTAAGGATGCACCCAGTGTATACATATAGTTCCCTAGGATCTTTTTGTTACGTTGTTTTATAGGATTTTAATGATAAAACTTATCATGGTTTCCTTCTTTCAGATATAGAGCCATCTTAATTTTCTCTTTTATATAGTATCGCCAGTAATTTTTCACTTGAGTAATTAATAGGGAAACCTCATACCTCCAGGAGCATCCTTGTGTATGCATCATTTTTGGGACTAACATTTGAGTCAGGATGCACCCAACGTATACATCTAGTTCCCTAGGATTTGTTTGTGGAAATCACCTAGCTTGATATTGCTTTATTCTCTCTCCCTTTGAGCAAGCTACCGCTTGAATCAGACATGATGATTCTTCTGTTGTTGATGATGATCATCACATTGATATCTTTTTTTGATAAACTCACTAGCTCAGGTTTTTTATGTTAAAATATATCTTATACATAATTGCTTTAAAGAATGAACAAACAATTGATAATTTTTGTATTTTTATATTCAAATTTTTAATATGTTCCTTTTATATTTCTATATATTCATGTGAAAGTATAAATCACAAAAGCGTTTTGATCAACTGACAAATTTGAATAAAATTTTCTGAATCTTAGTCCTTAGATTTAAAAGTATAATGAGTAATAAGTTGACAATTGGGGCCCTTAAACACAATCAAACCGAAATTAAAAGAGCTTAACTAAATTGTCCTTTAGAATTAGTTGAATTTTTATTTTATTACATTCAAATAGCTAACTAAACAATAATTACATAGATATCGGTGCCATAATAACTCTTGTGACAAAACGACTTGCAAATGGTACATTTAATGTTATATGAGATGGCATTCTTCTCTTTGGGATATGTGTCATGTTGCCTAGTATTCCCTTTTGTCAACTAATATATGGAGCAGGAAACATTGCACTAACATATGAGGTTGTAGAAAAAGATGCATTGTTTGGATCGATATTCTTCTTAAATGCATCGTTTGTAATAGTATTATCTTCTTCGTGCCTCTATACTTGCTTGAAAAAGAAATTAAAACCTTAAATATATAGGGTTCCTTAATTTTGTTTCTTACCATTATAATGGCTATGTATAAAACTGTAGCTCATTCCTTCAAAATGTTATTGATATTGTTTCCTTTTTGTCACTAACAAACATAGTAAATATCTACAATAGATATGACATTCTTATTGTCATTTCTTACATTTTTTCCTTGTTGGATGAGAGGGCATCCTCTCTTTGTGATGGATTTATTACCATTTATAAATCCAACTTGAAGAATAGATCCAACATCCCAATAGTTAGGATATTTGGGGAGATTATAAAAGCTTTGTAAAATCCCATCGCATAGCCCCATCTAAATGACATCTAATACTTGGTGAATTTTTTCATCTTTTTGTTTTGGCATTATGGACAATTGGATGGTAAAAATTTTTTTCATTTTAATCAAAAAAATAATTAGATTTTTTTGACTCCTCAAAAGAAGTATAAAATAAGTAGAAGAAACATTGACTTATTAAAAAATTTGAAGGATCTATTCTTCTATATTAAAGTATCAACTGATTAGATTTGTCAAATAATTAGATTGACATGATTTGATCAGAAAAAAGAGATTTTCTATATCAAATCTTGTGCGAACCTCATCAAATAACATGCCGTCAAGCAATGTGTGACTTCCACCTTTCTTATCTCCACTATCTTGGTTGTGGTGAAATGTTATAGTATTGTTAGGATTAATGTAACTGTCAATTTACCTTCCCGTCCCTTAAATAAGAGGAGGTGAATCATTTTGGGGACCTCCCATAAGGCTCATGCTAGTATTGGCCGCTTTTATCCAATAACATCTCCAATTGTTTCTATTGCTGATAAAGTATCAAGAAAAGTCAACACCATTTTTACTATTTGTATGGTTGAGGTGAGAGCTGAGGAGGCTATCCAATCTTAGACTTTAGTCTTTGCCTCTTCTTCTATGAGGCCCTTAGATGAAATGTGCATTTTGAATGCTAGTGAGAGGATCTTATTCATGTGTTGGATGAGGAGGATTATTCTTTGCACCACTCCACAAGCAGGACTGTAAGGTTGTGCTTCTATTATTACCAAGTTTGGGATTTTCACTATTCCTGAAACCCCTTCTTCAATCGAATCAGCCGAGGAGACTCCAATCACTTGTGTCATCGTCCTAGAATTCAAGGTGTCATGGTTGCCACCTATGTTGTAAGGAATATTTTGATCCATTTAGCATCCCCTTCTCTAGATAACAAGAATGCTAAAACTTTATGAGAAGCCTTAGGTTTTGATAACTTAATGTTCAGCCTATATTATTGCTGCTTTGCGGGAGACCTTTATCTTCTTCGGATCTTAGCATTGTTGGCCTTTCATATAACTCCACAGACGGAGAGGATTTTCTTATCCAAGAATTATATTTCTACTTTTGGTTTAATTGCTGCTTTTATAGTTGTTACTAATATGGACTTTTACCATTTTTTTCACTGACAAATTGGATCAAACAAAGGCTATTCTTTATAGGTCAATAAGTTGCGCAATTGTTTGAATGATATATTAACCCGACAATAGTTAGAGCCTTTAAATGCAGAGTTATGACTGTCGAGACCAAGGCGTTGAGTCTTGAAGACACATTGATCTGCTTGAAAAAATAATTTGTTGAGTAGGAAAATAAAGCATAGGAGTGAGCACATATTTAAAGATTGAGTTGTTCCCGAAGAAGAAAGGACTAATTCTTTTAAGTACAAGGATGTCAAGGCAAACCAGCACACCTTTATCGTCAAATATATTGCTGAGGGATGGCTGGTAGACTATTTATAGTTTTAGGAGAAATAGAAAAAGAGTATTTACCTAAAGAAATTTGGTCCTTTAATAAATGTATGATTTAATGCAAGTTTCAATCATTGTAAAAAAATAAATAATAATAATAGTTTCTCTAGTTGCTCTAATTTTTCGATCAATTACTTTGATGCTAGGAGCTCTAGAAAAATTTTAGATTTCAGTTGAATTGTCAAATTCTTACTTCAAGTGCCATGCATTAGTAGTAGGGATATATTGTTGTATCCTCCATTTTTTAATTTGTAACATGGCTTCACATCATTATAAACGAATGATGTAATTTATGAATGCTTCTTGAATTATTCAAATCATTATCTAATCAAAAATAATTCTCATATGTGAATGTAGATTGTGAGATTTAGCCCTGGTTCATACGAATTTTGGATCTTTGACAATATGGTTGATGAACCTATTCCTAGTTAAATTATTAAACTATTACTGATGGAAAGAGAGGACCCCAGTCCTTAACATGTTAACTGGTCATGCGTGTCCCATTGAAGGATTCATTATCACTTATGCACATATAGCGTTTTTGAGGTTCAATTCGTCAAATGAATATGTTGATAGTTGAATATTGGAGGACTTTAACCTGCTTGATCGTTATCTCTCAAAAGAGTATCAAATGCCTAAAGCCTCCAAGTCTTATTGTGTTTTGGGTGTGTAATCATATTTTGGGTCATATGGCTTCTATTTAGGTATAATTTATTTTAAATTTTTAAATATTAAAAAAGTAGAAATTATAAACAAGTTATGAATTAATAAAACAATCAATATTATCTTTTATAAACATTTGGATAGTGAATGATAAAATTGAGGATCATATTTTTTTACTCAGTAGGTCATTCCTTTTCTTATTTTGATTATTAGATCAAAATTTAACAATCAAAATTTAAAAATAAAAATATTTAATATAGTTATATTTTTAATTTTTTATAATATTAATATTTATTAAATATTAAATATAATATTGATGAGTACAACTCAAGTTAGACAAGTATTCAATTAGATAAGATACTCAAATGTCAACGACTCAACAGTAGAAATCACAGAGCTAATTGAGTAATAGTATTCAAATGCTTAAACTAAATGATATAATTTGAACGGTTAGATATTAAATGATTATAATAAATTGTTTAATAGCTCAAAATAGATAGTGGCTGAAATGATTCTGTCATTGGAAGCCAGGTGACCCTCTCATTAAATGGGCGGTCGTTACATGCTATAAGCAATATTTTTTACAACTGATTCGAAGCGACATCATATACATACAATTAATTTCAAGTGTCGATCAATCAAACGATACTTCTGGCTATAAATTCAACATCTCCTTAACAAAAAAGGGAGAAAATGAGAAAAAAAAAAGAAAAATAACTCAATCAAACGAGTGTACATAAAAATAAGTATAACCCTCCAAATATACACTTATCTTCATCCTTTTTAATTTTTAACATCTACTTCCTCATTATCTTTTAAATTCTAATAGAAATATCATTGATTTGAATATCGGATGATATATCAAAGAGTAAGTCTTATATACCTCTCATATCCAATTTATTCAATTGTGATATGTAAGATCCTAGATTTATAATTATAAAAATCAAACCTATTTATGAGTGGACATTCAAATAAAATTATTGGCTTCCTAATTTGTACGTCGATTTGGATTATCGGGACGTATTAAATATAAAAATTTAATTAAAATAATTATTTAAATAATATTATTTTATATTTAAATTTTGACTATTATTTTTTCAAAATTTTAATGATTTAGATTTTTTAAAAAATCCTACTTATTAATTAAAAAATATGATCTACAAATCGAGTGAACGAGTGGATGATTAACGTGGCGATATAAATAGGATTAGGATTTAAATAGTAAGTCTTCGTCAACGGTGATAGAATAAACGGTCGTTTAAGACTTAAGGTAAACCGTTCATTTAATTAATTATAACTTAGTGCTGTCATTAAATTAATCTAATTTAGTTGCTCACGTGCATGGAGAAATATATAATATATTTGCAATGATATATTTTTAAGAAAAAAAATATTATTTAAATATTTATATTTCTGAAATTTTACTTTAATAACAATTGAATCCAATATTTTAAAAAAATGGCAATTTTATCACATATTCGCATTACTTTATACCAAAAAAAGATGAAAATTACAAAGCATATATTTATTTTAAATCATTTATATTTTTAGCTTTGAGATATCAAGCATTGTTAAAATATCAATATTCAATTATTGTTATTATTTCGTCTAATTTATATAATTGATAAATTTATTTTAATTGTGTTTTAAATTTTTCAGTAGATCTGCCAGATCCCACTATACTCAACACATTAATAATTAATGTACATATTTAGGGACCGTATAATAAGAGAAGAGAAATTTTAACCCTATATAGAATATATTTTAAATTATTAACAATATAATTTTATTTTTTAATATTTAATTAAAACTTTAGCAATTAAAAACAACTGTATTAATGGTATAAACATAACATGCTACTATTTTTACTCTAAAATTATGCCACGATATATAATATAGAAATTTTTAGCTATTACTGAGACACGTAAAAGAAGAACTATCCTAAATTTTTAGCCAAATCAACCACTCACTACTATACCCAAGTCAGGTTTATTGTGTAAGGAATTTATGTCTGCTAAAATTTGTCGATTAAAAAAGTGATATTTTTTAATTTTGTATTAAGGAACAACCTGCGACATATCATAATTAGTGAAAAGAAATAATAAATTTCTTAGAAATATATATTTCATTTTTTTATGATTTTTAACTTGTGCTGACAAAGTTAATTTAATGGACCAACCTCATGCCAGTATTAATGCTAAAGTTAGTACTCAATGGAAGGCTACATCGAGATATATAACTGATGTGTACTTAGATCCAACTTTGAATATATTCAAATTCGTTTGATCGTTTGGATCCGGCTCCGTTCATCGAATCTGAACCCTACACACTACTACAATAAACAAAAGGTCAGGTGTCAGTGGGATGTTATCCCACCGAAAATATTCCAACACTCAAGTCAGCAATAAGCCTTCGAATTTCAAGAAGGTAAACTAATAAGTAAAAAGAGAGAGAGAGCGAGATTAAGATTTGTAGGAATGTTGGCCTGTAGACGTAAGAGACGTTTCCATGACTCGTCGAAAGTATGATTTTTCGACTCAATGTTCGCAATAAACGAGTGGGAAACTACGTCCTGAAAGTGTGGAAGTTTAGAAGGACGGATCTTCGGGGAGTGGGCGAAATCTCTGAATCTGGGGGCTTGGAGTAGGATTGGCAAAGTAAGCGATTGTTCGCTTAGATACGAGCGTAAGTATGCTCAAAGTTTTTTATAGTAGCACTGCGTTGTATTTTTGCGTCTGTATTCGTGTCTCAGATAGTGTCCTCCCAGAGTGGAGATTCTGTGGGGTTATATAGACGATTGAGAGTGCGACCTTCCTTCGTCAAGAAGGCGTGATCCCTGCCTGGTGTTGGACGGCCTTCCTTAAACAGGAAGGCCTAATTGGATCGTTTTTTTTTCTAAGTGGGTAAAGGTCTGATTATTTGCATTTCTTTTGTCTTTTGTTACCGTTAGATTCCATCATTAAGTGAAGAGAGAACGCATCCTAAATGGGAATTGAATCTATTAATATTTGCATTAGGAAATGACCGTTACTTATCATTATGGGCGTCCCAGTCAAATTGTGCGCCTAGCCCATATTAGATTCCATCAATAGGAATGTTGATCGCTTGAGGGAGCGCGTTGGTCGAAGTAGAGAGAATTTGACACCATTCCATTTATTGATATCTTCTTTAAAGAAAATTGGCATCAAAGAATGTGTGAAATTAGGGAAAAGACCATTACTTGTCATGTACGGAAACATCATACCAATTTGGTTACTTTAATAAATATTAAAATTCATCAAAATTATATTCAATGCGACTAAATATTCACAACAAACTCACAAACATGGCCATATCTATAATCAAGGCTATTGTTTCAAATCCACATTCATTTTAGTGAAGGATTTACACTTATAATTTAATTAATATAAGACACCATTTTTTATTTAAATATATTATTTTATGGGAACCCATGAAGGAATTTTAACACTATTTTGGAACAACCTCTCACTTTTTCCTTCTTTCATCCCATAAAGCCCGTGATGTACATAATTTTCAAATTACTTCAATTCATAAACAAATAAATTTAATTCATAAAAAAATAGCATCATATTTTCTATCTACAAGATGAAATTGAATCAAAAATAGTTGAACAATATCTATAAGACCCATCTATTTAAGTAGAAATATATTATCTGTAATAACTTTTTTCATAAAGAAGTGCACGCCAATATTTCTCGATGCATGACGGGATAAAAAATATTAGGTCAATCTTCCATATGAATCAAATTTTAAGGAAAAATAAAATATCAATTAAAGTTAAATTTATTTAGATGAATCATGAATTATTAAATTCTTGTAAAAAAAAAAAGTCCAAACCTATTAGAAAAAACTAATTCGACCCTCAAAATCATTTTGGAGCTGCTTGGCTTTTTATATCATAAAATAGATTGTACTTGAAAAAGGAGTCCTTGGATTAGTAATTAACTCAAATATTAGATAAAATATTATAATAAATTAAATATCCAATACCCAATAAAAAAAGAGTTAATATTATTAATGGATATAATAACATATAAGTTAATTTAATAAGGAAGAAAAATCTACTGAAGAAGGCCCATTTGGTCATAGAGTTGTTTGGAAATAAGAAAACTACTATGATTTACCAGACATGTGGAAAGAACTGTTCCTAATAACCAATCGTAACGGATTAAACCGATTGTAAGGGATCAAAGTCGATTTTTAAACTGTATGACCTGATCAGGCGTTCCGGTTAGGAAGAAACGGCTATAAAGATTCCCTGTTGGGAACCGTTTCTGGGGGATAAGATCTTGATACTATTTTCTTTTTTGGATTCTCTTTGTAAATAATGGAGAATTAATAAACGATTCGAGTTGAAAAGGAAAAAATTTAATTTTCTCTCAATTTCATATCAATTTAGTTGTGATGTATAAATTCGAGATGTTAATAGTTAATACTTCATTTATTCACAAATTAAGCATTAATTAAGCTTCTTTTAATCCTAAATCTAAGTCGCATCAAGTATTAATATATTTTTAAAATTTAATATAAAAAGTAAATTGTGATAAATTTAAATTTAAAAGAAAGATTGATATAAAATGACGTTTATGTTCTCATTTGGATATTACGAATAAAACATGATACCTTTTGGATTAAAAAACAACCATTAGTATTTTAAAACATAATGAATATATTCAACCAGTAAATTAATTTTATTATAGTATATATATATATATATATATTTTTTTTTTCAAACTTAATTGATTAGCATTTCAAATATCAATATCAAATTTTAAATATTATAAAGTAAAATGGCTTGGTTAGATTTGCTTAAAAAATAAAACTATTTCAAACTAAAATAAGAATTTTGGGATTCAATATTTATCCAAAAAAACACCACCCCTATTCAACATGCAATAGATTTTGTTGATAAATTTCAGGCATGGATAGATCATCAAACATAGATTATTTAACAATTAGAATGACAAGTTAAAACTCTACTATGCCCAGGCATTCCACATCCATTTCCTTTTTTTTTTTTTAATTTTTTATCTCAGATAAAATGGTTTAAATTAGTATTATTAATTATAAATAAAAAAATAAAAATAAAAATTCTATTCCCATACATTTTTAATCAATTTTGTACCACCCTCATCCAACCACCTAGGCCACAATAATGTATAGTATTATGCATTATCTCTATTCATTTAATCATGGTTAGTTTTTTAAATTTGATCGATAATATCCAAAAGATTTTTTAAACTAGTTTTGGACATATTCTGAAGCCATTCTATCCATTTATCTGCGACCATTTTATATAGGCTCGTATGTATTTTAAGAGATTATTCAAACCAGATGACATAAGACACTTCAAACTCAGATCATTTTTATTAATTGATTGCATGTTTGTATAGTTGGATTTCGGAGTTTATTAATTGATCTTAGAAAAAAACAGGAAGATTATTGAAATGACGGTTTTATATAGATGCTTTAGATTGTGGTCAAATTACCGTTAGACCCCGCTCGGTCGAGTCCGTGATGGCATATTTGGTTGGTAAAAATTTTATCTTTAAAAAAATAAAAATAAGAATCTCATTTTTATTATTTGGATTTTTAAATTTTAAAAAATAATAGGTAATATTTGAATATTAAATAATATTATTTGAATAATTATTTAATTAAAATTTTTAAAATATTTGATTTGATATTTAATAAATATTAATATTAAAAAATTATAAATATTATTATTTTTAAAATTTTTTATTTTTAATTAACTACTACATTTTGATTAAATAATTAGAGAAAAGGTATAATGGGAGAATTTTTCAGGAGATTATCCATTTTTATATAATTTTTTCAAGTATATTTTATTGAAGAGGTATCATGAAATTTGATGTTTTATTATTGCCTCGTTCCCAATCCCAAAATCGGATTTATTAATTCATTAGTCCATAATTAAGTTAAATTAAATTTTTATTATTAAAACTTAAAAAATTAATTATTTACTTTATTGACTTAAAAACTCCAAAACGAATATCAATCTGCATAAAAAATCATTAAAATTCCCATATAATATTTAACAGTTATATCACAGAGTTTAAAAGTCACACTTGAAAGTAAACAAATCTAGACAACTAAAAAGCCTTAAATTATTATAAAAAATAAAATATATCTAACTTAAAATTTGATCATCAAAACTAACTTTCATAAATCCAAAATCAAGCCTAAACATAATCATTATATAATATCATCGGCCAACAATTGGAAACAAATATTGATCGAATTAAGTCAAAATGTATATTGGATTCAGATATATATCAAAATATCAACTATCAATTTGAATTATTACAGTATCAATAAAAAATATCCTAAAAATAGATCTGAGTACTCTTCTTAATTTTTGAGCTTCCTACAAATTAGTCCAAACTTTTAATCTAAAACGTTAACAAAATTAAGTTAACATTGAGTTAATTACACAATAAGACATGTATATTTTTATATATAAATATGTACTAACAAGGCATGTTTAAATTATATCATAATTAAAAGTTTAAAACATTGATAACATTATCTTTTGAAAAATCATGTTAAACTCAATCACTGGTGATCAGTTTATGCAAAATCCATGCACAAGCATAAATCATACCAAAAATTCAAATATTTATAATCAAATATGCCACACTACTTAATTTTATAAAATATGTAAAAATCATACTAATATATAAAAGGATTAATAATCGCTAATGATCTTATAAACAGATGACAAATATCGATATTTAAATTATTATTGTTTTCACATAACTACAATTTATGACTAATAAGTGAGCCATTTTCATACAATCTCTATAAATGAGGTTCAATGCATTTTTTTAATTTACAGATAAAACGTTTGCCCTTCAATTTACTAATAATATAATGTCTGAATATATTTTATCAGTTAGCTATAATTACTAATATTTAGTCAAATTAAAATCTCTATTAAAATATGAGCATTTTTCAAATTTTTTAATGTCAGAGAAAAATATTTTTTTAATCAAAATTTATGTAAAATATTTTTTTTTATTTTTTCCAATGTGTAGCACGTAGTGAATCATGAACATATTGGAGTTTAAATATATGATTTATAAAATTATAGAAAATACATGTAGAAAATATAGAAATTAAGTATAGTTCAAATGATTCATTAATTATAAGAATATATAAATGATTATATGGTAAATCGAAAAATGGAGAAATATACAACTAAACCTAAAGACATGCAAGGATATTTAACAAATAATTAAAGATATGTAAAAATAATATTGTAATAATTTAATACTTAAATATGATTTGTGTATATTTTATATAAAATTATGAAATGAGAAAACATTTGATACATATAAAATTTAAAATAGTTTAAATATGAATTGAGAATATGCAAAATATTTAAAATAAAAAATACTCAAAAAAATCATGATTAAACAATAATAATAGACAAAAAGATTTAAATACAATTATTTTTACTTGATTTCTAACCAACTGTTCTTAATCTCTCCAAACTTTTATATTTCTTTTTGATTCTCTCAATTCTTCTCATTCTTTATCTCTCATCATTCTCTCATTTTCAAAATTTTAATTGAAAATGAGTTTAAAACAATCAAATGACTTATCTATAAATGACCGGGGCATGAGCACCAATTAAATGTAGATCAAGCACTGAGGTATGAATTATAAGGTGTACGAGCGCTTATCAAACATGTGTCAAGTGCTAACATTATATTCCAAATACATCTATACATCGATCAAGTAAATATTAAATATAAGCATTCTGTCTAAAGTGCGTAAGAGCATCCCAAAAATATTCATCAGGCATACCTTTATAGTCTAAAGTACACATATACGTAAGATAGATTCAAGTTAGGCACTGCTTAGTTTAACTTAATCCGATTTAAAACTTAATTTTTGATCTAAAAGCTCAATTAATTTTAAAATTTTATTATTTTTGTTAAATTAATACTCATTAAAATATTTATTTAGAATTTATACCTTTTACTTATTGTTATAGTTATACTTACATATTTAGCAGTAGATTTATGATTTTTTTCAGTATAATCAATAATTTTATTATTTTAATATTTTTAATATAATAAGTTAATATAATGATATTATTAATTTAGATAAAAATAATGAAGATTTTACTAATTTCATAAAAAGGTGGTTTATATTGATCAACAAATAATTTTTTATAAGATTATTAAAAAAATCAGTCAAATTAATAAAAATTTCAACTTAATTATTTAACATGTATATTTAATTTTTTCCATTTATATAAATTTTTACTTTGAGTTAGTCAATTAGCTTAACATTCTAACATTTACATCTCTCATTGCACCCATCTTAACTTGGAAAAAACTTTAAGCACATTGGTTGCTATTTATTGAGTATATTTAAAAAATGGCTAAAGAATATTATAACACCACCCATGAATATCTTTTTTTTTTCTAAAGTTTTAGTAAATTTTATTTTTATAACAATATATCATTATAATAGTTAGTCTCATAGGCTACCCATAATTATGTATCTTCATAATATTTTATTTTTAGATAATATTGTTAGAGGACAATTTTAAATGATATATAATTTCAAACCCACGTTATAATAAATATATAAATATCATATTAATTAAAAATATTCTAAAAATTCCAATTTGATATATCAATTAAAAACAAACGTAGTCAAATCATAAACTAATATACTTACCAAAAATAAATAAATCAACACGGTATATGACTTGCCAAAATAATTTAATTGCCAACTTTATTTACTATCTTAAAATAAAAAGACAATTATAGGGACTTTTATAAACCCTCCATATTTAAAAAAAAATAATAAATTTATTTCTTTATTCATGATTATTAAAATAACATTCTTCATATTTAAAATGTGTTAATTTGTGTCTAATTGAATATTATATATATATATTTCACTAATTAATTTATGAGTTCTTTATATTTTTCTAACACTAATATTACAGAAAGCTTTCAGCATGGGCTCCTGTCTCTCCAAGCTCAAGCACTTTAAATTCCAGAGTGCGTGATTCACCATCATAACTATCATCATCCTCTATTTTTGTTTATTAAGATTGAATTTTGTTGACTTTTCTGTGAGTATGCTCACAAGTTTAGTGGTTGACATTTGACAAAAAATTTAAATTTTGTTTCATTACGTCGAGCAGTATGTGTTCGGGTCGACCCCCGACAGTTGATCCTTAATGTATTTAGTTATCATTTTATTTGTTAAGTTTGCATTGTCTCAATAGCGCTAATAGATTTTACAGTATACCAGTAAGATTACTTTATTATGATATAAAAATTATGAATTTAAAGTGTTAAAATAGTTTATTTATAATGTTTGTGTGAAATTATATACTCATAACACTCACTAAAAATATTAATATAATTTTTTTTAACTGAATTGTCTTTTATGCTTAATAATTGGCAATATTGATCTGTTTTTTTCTTTTTTTTGGGCAGGAAAGAAGGAAGAGAGAAAGGACATAGAGCACAATGAATCAAGTGTCTATGCTGATAATTACAAAGAGAAGAGTATGAATATGTCATTATCTAAGAAAGCCATCCTAAGTGATGATCCATCATGTCAAGAGTACCTTAAAATTTGGTGATCTAACGGGGTTTTGGGGGAGCTTTGTTTTTTATAAAGATAAAGAGATTTATTCTTTATATTTTGATACTTTATTTTTTAATAAATAATTATAATTCAATAATTTGTAAAGAAATTAAAAGATCTATTAAAATTATTTATTTTAAAATAATTAAATTATAATTATATATTTAAAAATTAAATAATTAAAATAATAAAAAATAAGTCTCTTTATTAATTTAAGAGATGGTCCGCTCTTAGTCCATCCATTGACAATGCTAAAACTTCCATGCCCGATTACAATTTTTGACTTTATCTGTAACCCATCAAGTTAAAAAATTAAAAAAAAGGATAATTGTGAGAAAATACAATCCTTTCATGGCTTTATTTTTTTTAATTAATAAATGTAGTGTTTTTAAACTATAGTTTATACATTTGATAGTGAATGAATGTGTTTAGGTACCTTTTAGATATTTAAACATCATCAAATGATATAAAATATATTTATGAATCTATTTTTATGAATACTTCCATCAATTAATTCATATCTAAGTGTAAAAATGTAATAAAAAATGATATTTTTATTTTGAAACAAATATTTGAGTTTTAGAACCATTTAGATTGTGATTCACACCAAAATTAAGCATTGCCATACAATATTTTTGCTGTGAGTAGAGTTTTAAAAACTTTTAAATTATTTTTATTTATTATATTTATTTTTATTTTAAATTATATAGAAGATTATTTTTAAGACTTAAACTTATAATTATTAATTATATAAAAATAATTATATAATATCAATCCTATTTCGTGCTAGTAGTTATGGCTGCCATTGTCACGACGATGCCACCATCCTACTAGTTGCCATCGTTACCCCTACCCAAAGCTATTGTCATTGCTGTCACCGGTTGCTACTATTACTTCCACCACCACTTCCATAATACCACCACCTCCATTGCCTTCATCATTGTCAAGATCACCATCGTCCCCGTATGACCATTATTGCCACTATTGCCATCACAACCACAGCCACCATAATCACTACCACCACCTTTGTTATTGCAGCCGTGGCCACCATTAGCACCACCGATGCCACAATCATTACAACTATAGTCCACATGATACTCCCACCAGCTGGAATAATGAATTCAGTATCCTGGTGTTATTATTTATTCTTAATTTTTAGTTGATAACATCTAACAATATAATTTGAAGTGCTTGTTTTTAATTAATCGGGGAATTTAATTACTATACTTCTGTTACTTTTGTTGTATTTGTTTTCTTTCCTTTACATTTTAAATGTGCATGATCCGATTAGAATTCAAACTGATCTAAATCCACTGACTTTGATTAAAAGCAAGATGAAAGGTCCATTTTATTAGAGATCAAACAATAAGACATTCGGCCTAGGGATCGAGTCTCCATCATTGGCTCAAATTCAAAAACTTCAGTGATTATTTGATGGTCACCGATCGAATTGTCAAGAATTTAAAAAAGAGTCATAGTCAATTGTATTAGAAATTGGCCAATAAAAGTAGATTAAAAGAATCAATTAAGGAGGATAGACTATCAAGTTTGATAAAGGCCTTTCATACTTAGCTAATTTGTTAATCCCTTTACACTAACTTATCAATTAAGCCAGATAATTAGTATATTATAATAACCAAAGTCATTGACTAAAGTCAGAAAGATTAGCACTGGAGGAGACTCTATGCCTATATAATTTTTTAACAAATCATTTTAAAATACCTACTAAGCCGACTTTTATGAATATGTTGAGTGAGTCCTAAAATCAAGGAGACATTCCCTAACTTTAGGGCTCAACTTAGCAAACCATTTGGAATCACTTACTATGCCTACATTCATGAACATAACAGTTAGATTTTGTAATGAAGTAGTTTTCACTTATTATCAAGACCTCAGTCAATACTTTTTTTTTTTTTTGGTAAGTAAGATCTCAGCCAATACACAGTCTGAAACTATCCACTAAATTCATATCTATAAACATGCTAGTTAAATATTAAAATTGATGAGACATGATTAATTATTAGAAATCTAGTCAGCAAACTATTCAAAACTGCTCATCATTCTTACATTCATAAACATAATGGGTGAATTTTAAAATTAAAGAGAGCCGCCATTAAGTCATATTTATAGATGTGATAGTGAATTCACAGAACATTATCTCTTTGGAAGAAAATCCACTATTGAGGAAAGGTGAAAAAGTCTTTATAATATAAATAATTAGTCATGCAAGGTTAGAATCTAAATTTATGGTATGTATTAAAATATTTGATTTTTCATGTAATTATATGCATATACATTTCAATATATATTAACTATAGTTCAAATAAGTTCCATATAATCAATCCCTCATAGAATTACAAATTACAATGTCTCACCCTTAATTTTAACCATTCTAAAACTCAAAATAGTCATTTCATATTTTTTAATTGTGAGGTCTATAGTTATTCATATAGAAAATAAGATAAGTTAGCAAAGACACACTAAAAATTAAATAATAAATAATAATATTAATAAATATTTAAAAGTTACACTTAAAAAAAAAAGTAAGAAAAGCATCTAAAGTGTTAATGATATTTAAAAAGTGATTTAGTTATGATTGATTAAAAGAAATAAAGAGATGTAATTAAAAAAATATAAAATATCGTGATAAAAAATATTTTAAAAATTATTTATATTCTCAAATAATATTAAAATAGATCACGTAAAATGACAAAAATAAATTCTATAGCCGACCTGACATACCATGATCTAAAAATTTATTATTATTGGTTTATATTAGATCATTTATCAAGATTTAAAATATATCATCTAAGTTCTAATTGTTTTAAATTTTGTTTACTTTGGATTCCGATAACCTTTTATTGGCCAATTTGATTTATAAATCCCTTTGACCTAATTTTTTTGGGTTTGAGTTAACTCAGATTAAGGTTGGATAGTTTAGAAGAACCAATTTTATGTTATTTTACAGATTAGAGTTAGGTAAATTTAGAATCTACACATTGCGTGAGAGCTAAAAAAAAAATTTAAAAAGTCATTATCAAATCGTGTTTATTTATATTATACTTAATACCTTTTTTATAATTTATCTATAATTAGATTATTTTAAAATTTATTTTAAAAAATAAACATAAAAGGATATATTTAATTTTGTTGGTATAATTTATTATTTTATGGAAAAATATTTTTTTCATATTTACTTTTATAATTTTTTTTATATTTATATTTACAATTTTAAGAAATAAGTAAATAAATTATAGATAAATTATATATAATAGCAAATCTATGACTCTCATTTTATTTTGTTTTTTAATATTCTTGTTAGATACAGGTCAAATACGATCAACTCAACACGATTAAAACACTGAATTTACAAATTGTCATCCCGAAGGTAGGTATTGGGACAATTGAATTGCTCAAATTGGCATAAAATTGGCTTAAAAATTGATCCAAATAAATACTCTACTGACTAATAAAATGGCTTGGCGATTAGAGATGTTAAAGACAGGAAAATTAATAACTCAATAGAAAAATAAATTTAGTATTAAATGCTAACAAATAGTCTGATCTAAACTTGGTGCAATTCTTCAAACAGTCTCCGAGCGTTGGGCTCTCATGGCTCCTCCCCGGATTCTGCTTTGCGGAGACGTCCTTGGACGCCTCTGCCAGCTCTTCAAGCGAGTCCTCTCGGTCTCTCTTTCTCTCTCTCTTCCTTTCTCCCCTCTCTCTCTCTTAGGGTTTATCACTGACATGCTCTTACCGACTTGTGTTTTTCAGGTGAACAAATCCGCTGGCCCGTTTGACGCCTTGCTTTGCGTAGGCCAATTTTTCCCAGATTCAGACGACCGATTGGATGAGTTCATGGAGTACATGGAAGGCAAGTCTGAAATCCCAATCCCGACCTACTTTATCGGAGACTATGGCGTTGGGACTGCTAAGGTTCTATTTGATGCGACGAACGATCCACAGAATCAAGGGTTCCGGATGGATGGTTTGAAGATTTGCAATAATTTGTATTGGTTGAAAGGCAGTGGGAAGTTCGTACTCCACGGTATGCGATTTACACAATATTGTGGTTCGATATGATTTTGAGGTCTGCTTCGCTGTTTCAGAAATTTGAAGTCTCCGTTTGCATGGGAAATATGGGAGGGATGGGGAATATGGAAAACTATTTTACGGTCAACAAAAGACATTTATAAATAACTGCAAATGTTGCAAACCATTCTTCAATTTTCCCTTACATAAATTATTCAAGATCGATTCACTCTAGGTTCAGCCACTGGATGTAGTGGGGTGAGACGCCGTTCACTTGTTTTATCGCGTGCATTCTTGTTAAAACAAGAGGAAACTAAGAATTTATAATTTTTGAGTAAGTAGGGAACGGACAGTATAGAAGCTTAATTCATGATTGATGCGCATCGATGTTGGACATGGTACTATATTTGTTTGGGGAATTCCTATGTTTTGAATTAAATGAAATACGAAATGTGAACATGAAGCAAAAATTAGCTTTTTTAATTGGGTAAAAGTAAAAGTTTGCTTAAAGAAATTCTTTTTTTTTTTTTTTGCTTTGTCTCCTCTCTACTAGTGATAATGGTGCTAATTTCATATAAGAATATATGCAAGTAAAGAAAAAATGTCCGGCAGGGTTAAATTATTTTGTCTCTTGGAAATGTTCTTCAACACACTTTTTGCTTGGGTTATATGTCAAAGATATTCCAAAGATTCCCAAATATTGAAATTGTCATGTATTTTTTTTCTCGATAATCCATTCTCAATTGTTAAAAATTTTGCATAACTGATGAAGTGGTCATTCTCAGTTAAAATTAAACCTAATTAGTCTTAATCAAACCCAATTTAATTTACAACATTCCAAGAAAATATCACAATCTATCCAACACTCTTCTGCCTCTCAGTGCCACCCCTCCCCACATCTGACTCACCTGCACTCCCTGCCACCTGTGTTCCTTCGATCTGTAGCCCCTTCCCCTTGGAATTTTTTCTTTTCGTTTCCTAAGCTATAGTCATGCCTTGCAATTGCAGAGGCAGTCTCAGCAAACTTGTTGAGGCCAGCCAAAACCCTCTGGGATTTTGTGAGGCAAGAGGGGGGATGGAGTAAGAGAGGGATGGGGAAGGGGGTGATGGCTGGCAGGGTGGGTGAGTGGGATTGTGGCTGGCTGGTAGGGGAGGGGTGGATTGGTAGGTGGGCAGCGGCGTGGTGGTGGAACAAATATGGAGTTTTATTTCATATTTTTCTGAAAATTGCTTGGTACCTTTTTCAATTCAGTGTATGTGGGCTCACATTTGCAGAGATATAACTCCTAAATTACAATGCTTAATCTAACAGCATGAATACGTTGTAAGATTTGCGTAATTTCAGTCTTTGTAGAATGGTTTGGGATAGGTTTGCAAGATTTACTACAATTTATAATTTTTTTTATATGTAGTTATTATGATATACCTAAATGCCATAAACCAAAATTTCTTTATTTGTGAGCTTAAGCCTTCATTTTTGAGTTCTTCTTCCCTTACATAGGTCCATATGTGATTGACTTTTCATGAAAAGCTATGCTTTATTCATTTTGTTGATAAGCAGATAGGTACAAGATATTATCAGTGCCACCTTCGTAGTTATATTCTCTGCATATGGTAGCTGATATACTTTATTATTAACTAGGGTTATCTGTGGCCTACTTATCTGGTAGGAAATCTTCAAGTGGTCAGCGTTTTGGAATGTATAGCCAGGATGACGTGGATGCATTGCGAGCATTTGCTGAGGAACCTGGGATAGTTGATCTTTTCCTAACATATCCTTTTTATGTTCTTGCCCCTGCATCCTTAAATCCTCTGCATTTGGTGGTTTTATGATTATGTTTTATTTCTTAGCTTGTCAAACTAACGAATGGCCAAGTGGAGTTACAAATAGGGCTGCTCCTGATGATGTTCCTCCAAACATCTCTCTTGAATCAGGAAGTGATTCTACTGCAGCAGAACTGGTATCTGACATCAAGCCTCGGTAAGTTGTGGATGGAAATAACAATAATACTGAGGTTTGTGCTATCCCGGGATTGCCAAATCCTTATCCTGGACTGGATTATAAGTCACAGAATGGAAATTGATGTAGGAGATAAATTGATTTGGTGAACATAATTATTATAGATGCTATTCTTATTGAAGATGCTTTTCTAATTAGTAATCTCCTTTTATCATAGCTATCACATCGCAGGTTCTAAAGGCATGTTCTACTCTCGTGAACCATATTCTAATGTTTCTGCTGCACATGTAACCCGTTTCTTCGGTCTTGCTCCGGTGGGAAATAAGGATAGACAGGTTGAAATCTTCTATTTGGTGTAATTTCCTGCTGTTTAATTATTATGGCGCAGATTGTTTAGACTATTTGTGAAAGGTTTATATGTTCCTCATTTGGAAGTTATGTTTTTTCTTCAGCTATTATAAATTTTGAAGGTGAGCCTTTGTGCACTGTTGGGCTGCATCATTGTATCTTGGAGCTAAACAGTTCAAACCATTGATACATGTTCTCTGCATTGCAGGGGTAAGACTCCATGCATGCCCTCCCTAGAACATGAAATGCGAGAAATCTCGTACATCAAGCAGTCCTAGCTCTGAAAAGTCTTAGGAATTGGGAAGAGTGTTTTGAACTAAAGGTTTGGTGGGAGGGGGGAGCTTTATCCTCGGAGGGATTGGGATTATAGATAAAAATATCAGTATTGGTATCGGTTACGACCATCTCGGATAGTACGTATCAATATCTGATATATTGGAAAGAAAAACAATTCTAAGAATTGAAAATTGATTGAGATGTATCAGTTTTTACTTTGGTCAAATATTGGATATATTGGTCGATATATCGTCAAGACAATAACATATCGTGAAATTGTTGCATTATCGGAAAATATTTGTATCGGGGAGTTTAATATTGGTATATATTAGCTGATATTTACATCTATGATTAAGATAAAGCAATTTTTAAGAGGATCAAGAAGTCATGGTCCTTGCACACGTCTACCCACCCACTCCCATCCATTGTCACCACCATCTGAGATATCATTGATTCTCTAATTTAGACTTTGGATAAGCTTTAGACCTCTGATCTTTCCTAGGTGGTGCAATCTTTGTCCTGTACCTGTCGTAATCAATTTTTATTGGTGCTAACCTGGAATGAAGCTGTTAAACAGGATGAATAGGCTCATGAGATGCCTACAGGGATGAAAATATTCATTTGCCAATTACTGGTTTGATGTTTTGCTGAGTAGAATTTAGTTGAATAAAGTGTTAGGAGGAGCCTCATATAGTGAATGGCGAGTATTTATTACATGGAGATTATTTTAAAAAATAATATAAGACTGACGCTTGTGTTTCTTGTGGATTGATAATTCTTGATGGATGAATGAATGAATTGGGTAATGTTTCAGTTTTCACAGTGGAACAACCTTTTTATTTGCCTTGTTACTTACTGCATTTAGCTTTAGCTCTTAGGCATCCTATAACTTTCTATCTTCGCCTGAATCTCAGAAATTTATGCATGCAATTTCTCCGACCCCAGCTTCTACTATGTCTGCAACAGAAATTAGTATCAAGCCACCAAATACGACCATGTCTCCATATGAAGCCATTGACAAACTCACCCCTACCAAAGAAGCAACAAAGAGACCGATAGACAGTTCTCCTGAAGCACAATATTGGCGGTATGATGTTAAAAAACAGAGGCAAGGGGATGGGGATGGAGATGGAGATAAGCTGTGCTTTAAATTTCTTTCTTCTGGTTCATGTGCACGAGGAGAAAAATGCCATTTTCAGCATAATGCAGATGCAAGGGAACAATACTTGAGAGGGGTGTGTTTGGATTTTCTCGTTAAAGGAAAATGTGAGAGGGGCCCAGAATGTCAGTTTATACATAAATTACTTGAAGAGGGTGAAAATGTTTCTGGCCAAAGACGTAATTTTGACAGTGCTAGCAGGTCGGTTTTTCGATGAATGCATCATTATTTCCGGGGTTTCTGTGACACTGTACTGATTCTATTCAGTCAGTCTTGAGGTGTTTAGATCATTTTAGTTTGTGCTCATGCATTTATTAATGAATTTCTTGCTCAAGCTCTGGTCCATGGTGATTCAATCAAATTTCAGGTCAAAGGAATGCTGGTTTTGCCTGTCAAGCCCCAACGTAGAGTCACATCTTATTGTTAGCATTGGAGAACATATTTACTGCGCATTAGCAAAAGGTCCACTTGTTGATGATCATCTGCTGATAATTCCTATTGAGCATTCTCCAAGTACCTTGTCTTTACCTCCAGAATGTGAGAAGGAGCTGTGTCAATTTCAGAGCATTCTCCGTACGCATTTCAAAAGCCATAGGAAGGAAATCATTTTCTTTGAATTGATTTCTAAACGTGGCACTCATGCAAATCTTCAGGTCAGTGCACTTCCATTGTTGTTTCTTTTTTCTTGTGAAAATTTATAAAAGTGGCCCATGCTATCGTAGTTTAGATAAAAAGATTTGTATGGCTTAAACCTGTGGCTAGGAACTTTCACCATCTCGTCATTCTGTCTGGTTTCTCCTCCCTAAAATGAAGTCATATCCTATTCGTCATCATTGATCACAGGGGAGTTAACCATATTGAACTGGTGCTCCCTCTGTATCCTTGATCTACATATCCTTGCGTAAATGCAACTATGTAGATGTGAAATGCACCTCATCATTACACTATTATTTTCATAATTGGGCGTGAGTCTGTAAATCTGCTATGTGAATCTCAACATTGAAGGTGATTGTCTATTGTACTATGTTTTCTTTTTAATTTTATATTCTGAATAAAAGTACTAATGAACTGAGTATGGAAACAGTTCCACTTGAGAGAATTTTAGTAACTAACCTTGAGAACAGTGATTTCCTGCAATGCATGTCTTAGCTGTGAGCTCCAGTTTACTAAACTGGCTGCATTGCTGTGCAAACTAAAAATTAAATATTATAGTGTTCAGATATGTGTCATGGATGAAAACATCGTTATCGGTCGTGGTCATATTGGTATGAGACATATCTACTTATTGGCGTTGGATATAATGGAAGAAATAAATTTCTGAAATTCATATGTTGTAAGCAAATATCATTCGATATATCAGTCAAATATTGTATATATTGACTTATATTTTGAATATTAACCAATGTATCGTGATATCACCAATAACATATTGTGATTTTGTTGTGATATCACAAAATATCAATATCAATAGTTCCAATACTTATATATATTAGCTAATATGTTGGATATCAGCCAATATTCTTATCTGTCAGATGTACTTCAACCGGTAGTTATTATAATTCCATGCTGCAATAGGTTAAATGTACTCCCTAGTGTTTGACAGTGACATCTGTAAAGGATAGATTTGGTGAGGTTTTATATTCCCTTACAATGTTGAGTCTGTATGTGCTTGTCTCGACGTTGATTTTGAGCCAATGATAATGTTGCTTTATTGTGATATGGAAGTCACATGTCTAAGCCACAGAAATATCTCTGCAGCATTAGGATAAGATTTCGTACATCATAGCCTGCAATTTAAGAAGTCTCTTGTATTGGGCCACTCTTTATATGGTTGTGTTCGTTCTCTCTGTGACTATCCTTATTTGTCTTGTGCTGTTCATGCTTTTCTGCAGGTGGTTCCTGTTCCATCAACTAAGGCATCTTCTGTGAAAACTATCTTCAGTTTAGCTGCCAAAAAGTTGGGCTTTGAATTTGAGACTATGAACGGTAAGTCTAACTCTTTTGGTTAATTAATGCTAGTGGTAATAATTGGGCTTAGCGCCAAATTTTCAAGCCACCCACCGCTAACTGTGCCGTGCTGTGTGACATGAAATATTTATGTGCTAACCCAAACAAGGTCTGGGCCTAGGCTGATTTGTATAATAAAGAAAAAAAATTAAAAAATATAATATAAAAAAATATATACATAAGTATTATAGAAAAAATATTTCATTTTTTATTTATTATGTCAAATATTCAATATCACAATTTATAAATGTAAAAAAAATACACTTAAGATTACTCTTTTTTAAGCTTCACCACTTATATTCCCACTTGTTCGGCTACTGTTGTTTCTAGAATAATTTTCTTCATTGGAATTCAATATAATCGAATTTCTAATGCGATCTTTTACGTTTAATCAATCTTTGAAGAGAATGCATATTCGTTAACTATTCAACCTTGGCGTTGAAGGTTGACTCAAATAACACTGTATTAGTTGGGAGGGCTAAAAAATCCTTTGCTGTTAATGAGAGTTTGAAAAATATGTGTTCGTTAGCTTTTTCATTATTTTAAAATTTTAAACTTTGATCAAATTCTTGCAAAATTGGAAACGTGTTAGGATAGAAAGTAGTGAAGAAGTTCTACCAATGTTGTATTTTCACTAACCGGTTATAATCTATGTTGAGTTCGTATCAAAGAAAGCAAATCTCATGTACTGGGAGGTCTTGAACCACTATTGTTGTTGTGGACTGAATGGTTTTGGTGTTGATTATGGAGCATAAAAGTTATATATTACATGTAAGCCGTGATGAATCTGTGCCTTTATTTTTTTTGCCATCAATCATTCTCATATTGACGTAGAATTTCTCAAGATAGATATACGTCCTATATAAATTTACTCGGGGGTTTATAATTGTAGTGAGACAGACTAGCATTGGATGATTTATCTAGTATTTCAAAAATTTTTCTTGAAAAATATATTTAAATATAATCAAGGACTGTTATTTTTAATTCATTTGAATATTTATTTAAAATTATTTCTCTAAATTTTATATTTACCTTTGTCGTCGGGAATCATAATTATCTCAATAAAGTATAAAATTATTAGTAAATAACAACAATTGGCTTAGTAAAAGGTTTTGTATTGTGTAATGAGTGTTTGAATGTTTGTTAGTAGTAAAATAAAATATTTATAAAAAATATTTAATCAAATCAATTATCTTTCAATTGATATTCATAATCAGGTTGACCAATGAGATATTTTTATTGTGAAAGATGGTTAAAATAGAATAGAAATGATATGCGGTGTCCAACATCGGATAAGTAGAGTTCCATTGTGTTGTACAATTGATTTTTATTTTTTTGTAGTTGAGTTTTTTTTGTTTGCATAACATCGTAAGCTGCTATTCTGAAAAAGAAGATGCTCTAATAAATAGAATACTATTCTTTAATTTCTTCACATAAGAAGAAATAAATTGTAAAAATCATTGATACAAAAATTAATAATATGATATACATACTTTGTATGAAATAATTTACCATTTAGAATTAAAGAAAATCTTGATTTTGATGTGTCATCGAATCTGGATTATTATACGGATTAGGGAGTCAAGAATTGATTTACCCGGTCCGATCGATTTGAAGTGTGTCCGGTCTTTGTATATTTCGAATCTGAATTCTGTATAACACAATAAATAAAAGGTCAAATGATTGGCGGGACTCACACTTCGATTTATCCTCCGACGCTAAAGTCAGTTGTCTTTCTATGTTGGAAGAGAAAGAGGATGTAAAGTGAGAGTGATAGCGTTTATAAAGAGGGCCTTAGTGAGGTGCGCTTGATGGAAAGCGCATTAAGGAGAGAGAAAAAATGCGCTTGAAGTGAAACGTCTTGGAATTGTCACTTGCTAGTTTTTGGAATTTTGCTAGAGGAATATAATTTTATTTGGCTTATCTTTTTGTTTTTTGTTCTCCGTCCTCTCTCCTGTTTTGAAGGAGGGGTATATATAGAGTTAATGGGCAGTTGATATTTTCTGTCAACCACCCACGGAACCGTCCTGATGGATAAGGGGACTGTTTGTCCGACGGTTCCTGTCATGATCCAGGAACACAATATTCGCAGGTCAAAATAAAATCAATAATATATATTATATTAACCATAATAACCCAACTCGGGCGTGACAATCTGAACATCTATAGGACCCAACATGATAAACCCCACACAAGATCTCATCGGATATAAATCCGGACAAACACAATATACGACATGCTATCCAAATATCGCAAGGGAGGTATTCAACATTACAACAATTCATTAACATAACGCGATAACTCCAAACATATTTTATACATGGATCAAGGCTCTCATCCGGTCATAGACAAAACCATAATATATCCTCGAGATTAGAAATATAACCAATATGAACATCTCGACTCACCGATAGAGATCTGTCACATCAGACAATGTCTAAGTTGTACAAGCGTATCCAAGCTACTGGTCTGAAGGGATAAAATATGAAAACATGAGCCTAGAGCTCAGCAAGTATCAACAATCACATAAAACGGTACACATAAATCAGAAGTAGGGATATCGTATAGCAATCATGTAAAACAAAACACAATGTTCGTAAAATCCCTGAAAACTGAGGAGATATCTTGTACTAAATCGTCGTCCGTATTAACTCGTCCCTTTGGGACAAAATCATATAAATTACGATCCGGTAAAATCTCGTAGACGATATCATATCATATGATCCGAGGTCACATTACATAATTGCGACCGTCACCACATCCGTGTGGGACACATACTGTCGTCCGGATCTAAAACTCATAATGCAGAAATCAAGAGAAGACCGCTGGAACTAAAATATAAATCAAAACACGTTCCGGGTTTATCACATCAGTACGTACGAGACATTTCCATCGCCCATTCGTGGGCCAAACCACGTATCTCAAATCGTTGTCCACGCAACACATGCAGAAATATAAAGCATGCACGAAATCGGAGAACCAAAGATCAATGATACCAACTTGAGGAAGGGTTACCATCGTTCGGTAACCACGGCTATATCGGTTGCGATTTAAGCTAGCAGCTTAAGGCTCGGCTACGGTTTAGGCCAGTAGCTCAAGTCTATCCATGTACTTTGTCTCCCATATATTAGGAACTTGCTTACTATATTTTACCACCCGCTGCTTTGGGTGCAACTTTAAGTTTTATATATTAGGACGTCCGAATATATTAGTTTTCCGTCAATTCCTTACGATGGTTCTCAATTAAATATACAGTGGGGCAGGTCAGCTACTAAAAGTCTCAACCTTCCTTTCGGCGGAAGTAGCCTATCATATACGTCCCCATCGGGACTAAGCCTCCCCATCGGGAGCGGCGCCACAAATAGCCAATGCCTCGGATCACAAATCGACCCCTAGGGTCTCGGACCGCCATGGTCCCGTAGTGATCCCGCCCTCGGCAGCATGCGTGTGGACCAACGCACGGCTTGGTTTATGGTTCCACAATATACGGATATACAAACATACATATATATCGTCCGAGTGTCCAAAATCCCTCCAAATCATAAATACCAGTACAAAACCATCGCACAACTGATAAAATATACATGCATGTACACAATTGATTAATTGGGGGTATATAAAAATACATGCACGAGAAATTAAATCAGACTAAGAATAGGGTTAGAGGATATTTTCCTTAATATTATACTCCGCAGATCTGAAGAAAGGAGGTCCCGAAGCACTCCAATTGAGCCTTTCTCTCTCCTCTGCTGCGTCCTCCCTTTCTCCTCCGCGCGCCCCTTCCTCTCTCCTCGGCGCACCCTCACCGTCACGCTGCCTCAGCCAGCGACCGTCGCTGCTTCACCTGCAACCCCCGTCGCCGTCGCCGCCGCCTCCTTCCTCTCCCTTCTCCTCTTCCTCCTCTTCCTTCTTCGCGCTCGAACCCTAGCCACCTCTCCCTCCTTCCCCCCTCTTTTTCCCCGATTTCCTTTCTCCCTTTTTTTTTTTCCTATTCTTTTATTATTATTATTATAATCTTTAATTTTAAATTCCTAATCGGGTTTGAATTAACAGCACAGGCGCACCTAGGATGCCGCCCCAAAATCCCGATCATTCCTCAAAATTTTAGAATATTTTAATTTACTTTCACCACGTCCGAAATACCCAAAATCACAATGAATATTAAAATAATTCAATCGGGATCCGAAATATTACAGTTCTTGTTTGGTAACCTAGTCCATTGGGCTGTTTGGATAAGAGAAGAAAGTTGTTCGTTCCGGTTGGTTAGAGGAGGTGCCTTCAATGCACAGAAAGTGGGCTGTCCTCACAGGGCCGATGAGCTCACCTATCTAATTTGGGTATATAAGCCGACTAAGATATTATTCAATTTTGGGCCGATTCATTAATGGACCTTCTTTTTGGGCCGGAGATAACTATGCCCATCACTAGTTCCCCGTGCCGAAAGGTTTGAAATTCAACCTTTCGGTATGATGACAGAGGGATAGTCAGTTGTCCGAACTCGTGTTTCTAGTTCAAAGGACTATACTTGCCGGCTGGACTAGGACTATCAGTCCGATGAGCTTTACTACTTGTTAAGACAAAGGCTCCTAATCCGACGGGCTTTATTTGTGTCGTCAGCAGCAGCATTAAATGCGAGCCACTTCGAGTCTTGTGCCGTCTTAGAATTGTAGAAGTCATCATTATTGGCTTCGGGTGATTGACGTGCTGCATAGCCTATGGGCTACTGACACATATCACAACCGTGATGAGGCATGTCCTTTGAATTTTTTTTTCTACAGAATCGTTGCAATTCGAGAGGTTTCATTTAAATTGTTGAAATTAGTTATTCCCGCACTTCTTCTAAAAGTTTGTCACTCTTCGTTTACTTTGAATTTTTTTCGTCTCCTTATTGCCTCAAAGCTTCCTAATTTTTTTCCATGGCACCTGGCGTTAAAGACATCCAATCAATTCTTACTTCGGCTGACGTTGAGTTCCTTCGTGCTAGGTATAGGATTCCGAGTACGATGGTGCATCTTTTGCCAGTCGTGGGTGTGAGAGCTTGTTCTCCACAAGAAGGTTACATTACATTTTACGAGATCCATGTAAAACGGGGTCTCCGTTACCCTATGGCGCTAAAGTTGTATAGGATCATGGCGGCTCTACACATTCCGGCTGCATGGTAGCAACCAAACATCGTCCGTTACCTGGTCTCTATGTGTCTTTGCATTCCACCATGGCCTAGAGTTAGACATCAAGGCCGTAAAGGTAATATTCCGATTCCATCATGGAGCAGATTGGATTTCCATTTCTCATCGGTCAAATTTTGAGTTGAGTCAGGGAAACCCTGACTCAACTAAAAGGTGAAAAGATCAATTCTTCTTCATGACGACTCCCTCTGGATAGGAACTCTCTAACGAATGGGGTCGAGTTGGAGCATCCTTTAGTACTGAGGTGCTTGAGCACGAGGAGCTGGTGAAGGCGCTGATGGATCTTATTAAGGAAAAAGCCAGCTCTTTTAATGAAAATAAGAAAAATCGATGGTTGTTGGTCGAGGCTTTGGTACAAGGGAAATGGGAACCCTATTTGGAGCGGTCGATGCACCTCCTGCGCCGTTGGCCCCAAAAAAGGAAACTGAAAAGAAAGCAGAGGCCACTGCACATAAGTGAGCCTTCTAATAAGGCGTCCAAGCGTCGAGAGGCCTCGGCTAGGTCCTCTTCCGACAATGACGACCAAGCTATCATTAGCCAATTAGTGAGGGCAAAGAAGTTGTTGGAGAGGGTGGACCCAGTTGCTACTTCTTCGGCCCAAACATCTAGGGCCATCGGATCTGACGAGGGTCATAAACCCTCGGAGCTTGTTGTTTTGACTACGGGCGACCCTGAAACTAGTTCAGGGGATGAGCCTATCTCGCCGCTAACCCTCGCCTCATATGGGGAGCCAGCAGTCCCACCATATCTGCCTGAGGAGCCCCTGCCTGATCTTCCTGCTGATTTTGCCAAGGGGGCCTCTTGGATAGTAGAGACTTAGTCTGAGGAGGTTGAAGAGGTACCTCAGGTCGAGGTTCTAGAGACCAGTATCTCGGAGGTGGCTGTCCTAGAACTTATTGCCGATGTTGCTGAGGGACCTTCTTCTGAGCTCCTAGTTCCCGAGGCCAGAGATGAAGAAGAGGTCGAGGGAAGATTCAAGATGGCCGATGTGCCATGCCTAAAGGCTCCTATGTCCGAGTTCGAGGAGGAAGCCGAGGCCGAGGGAGCAGTCGAAGCGCTTGGCTCTGAGCCCCCTACGCTAGATATTTGAGGGGAGGTTTTGGTCGAAGGAGATATTGAGATAGCTGAGGTGGCCGGTGAAGAACCATCGAAGCCAGAGGTCCAAAAAGTTTTAGAGGTCCTCACAAGTGATGCTTCCGCAGGGAGCTCATCCTTCCTTGAGGTACCAACCCAGCATCTCTTGAGTTTCTTTCTTATTTTTTGTGATTTCTAGCTTGTTTCCCTTTTACAACTTCAAGAGTTGGCACATCAACTTGTCTCCACCGCTGACCGCCTATCTCAGAGCTACATTGAGATGGAGTAATTTAGGGCCATGGAGGAGCGAGTCTTTTGTCTTGAATACGAGTTGTTCGAGACAAAGAAGAACTACGTTCTTCTCGTGACCAAAACCTTCAGACTTGAGAGCGAGCTTAGGTCCTCCATCAGTCCAAATGACATCAGGCAGGTGATGGAGTACAAGTATTGGGACGGTATTGGCCTTTGCCAATATATAATAATGATAGTGGCTCCAAGCATTCCTATTTCCATCTTTCATCCAAGGAACGCCAGTGCTTAGCATCGGTCTGATGCTGTATCGTCCCAGAGATGATGTAGAGTCCTGGGAGCCTTTGCCGAAAACCTCACAGTTTCATTATCCTCCGGAATAAATTTTTGTATCTTGTAACTTAATATTTTTTTGTAAAGGAATAAAATTATGTTGTTAAAACCGTGTCGGGCTTCTTCTCTCTCTCCTTATTATATATATATATATATATATATGCTGGTTGGACATTGTAGCCTTCAATGCTAGTTTCTTGAGGTAACTTAAGCAGTCGTCCACACGATTCTACTGGTGTTTGGCCCTTCCAGAGGGTATTGTAACTTTGGCGTGTCTGACTTAAGTTTTTGGACCATGGTTGGCCGACGATGTTATCTGTATTGGCCGAGGTCTTTGCATTCGTGCTTAAGGATGCCCCCTAAGTTTTTAGTCTTCACCTCATAAAGGACTGTTTGGTATCGTGACCAAGTTTTATAATTCGACCTCGTTAGGGCCGCTCGGTAATATGATCGAGTTTTATAATCCGACCCTATTAGGGCTACTTGGTAACATGATCGAGTTTTATAATCTAGCCTTGTTAGGGCCACTGGGTAAATGACTGAGTTTTGTTGACCACCAGATGATGGTTTGATGGGAAGGTGAAGGGACCTTACCTGATTTTGGGGCAGTCTAGGTCGTGCAATTTCAGATGAATGAAATGTAAAGAACAAATGAATAATCATTTTATTAATGAAATGTAAAACATTCTAGAAGCATTTCAGATGATGCATGCTAACTTTACCTCGGCCTTATGTAAATTTACTGGTAATATTTCTTGAGGTGAGAAGCATTCCATGTCTTATGGACGAGTTTGCCATTCTGGATGCATAGCTTGTACGCCACATTTCGGAGAATGGTTGAGAGAAGGAAAGGTTCCTCTCAGTTAGGTGAGAGCTTGTTTCTGTCGGCATTCTTGTCGGTCACCTCTATGTTTCGTAAAACCAAATCTCCTTTCACCTTCTTGTTATAACATCGAGCAATCCGTTACTGGTAGGTTATCGTCTACAAACGTGCCATATCCCGAGCCTCTTCAAGTAGGTCAAGGTTTTTCCGGAGCCTCTGAGGGTTATTAAGTAGGTCAAAACATTCGACCACCCGGAGGTTGGATAGTTCGACTTTTACTGGAATGATCGCCTTGGTCCCATAGCACAAGTTAAAGGGCATCTCGCTAGTTGATTCCCCATTCGTCGTCCTGTAGGACCATAATACAGATGGCAGCTCGTCTACGTACCTGCCACCAGCGTCTTCCAGCTTCATTTTTAACGCATGCAGTAGTGTGCGGTTGGTCACCTCTACTTGTCTATTGGCTTGCGAGTAGACAACGGAGGTGTGAACGAGCTTTATCTTCAGGTTAGTATAATATTTTGTGAACCGTTTGCTAGTGAATTCGGTCCCCTTGTCAGTTACTTTGACTTCTAAAATATCGAACCTACATACTATGTTTTGGTGGACGAATTTGGTTGCATTCTGCTCGGTGATTCATGCCAAGGGGACGGCCCTGACCCACTTTGTGAAATAGTCGATCTCGACGATCACGAATTTCTTTTGTTTGGACGCAACAGGTAGGGATTCGAGGTTATCAAGCCTCCATTGTGCAAACGGCCAGTGCGACTGTAAAACTTGGAACTTTGTGTGTACTTGATGAGTGACGTTCTCATAGATCTGGCAATTCTCGTATTTCCGTACAAAATCTATGGTGTCACGTTTCATGGTGGGCTAGTAGTAACTTCGCCGCGTGAGCTTGAAAGTTAGGTTCTTACCTTAACATGGGATCCGTAAATATCGAGGTGTGCCTCTCCCAGTGTATAGTTAGCTTCTTCTGGCATGAGACACTGTAGGTATGGGACATAATACCTACGTCGGTACAACTTCCCTTCCATGATGGTGTACCAGTTTACTATTTTTTTCACGCGCTTGGCCTTATCCGGGTTCTCAGGTGGTGTGCAATCGGACAGATATCTTCTGTAAGGGGTCATCAAGTTTTTTGGGTTGGCTATCTACATCTCTAGCTATGGGTCATCCATGCTGGAAACTCTGAGGATTTTGCGCATTTTCGTGTGTACTGCTTAGGATCTCCATTCGCCGCGACCCTTGCTAGTCGGTCTGCCTTCCTATTCTCTTCCCTACGGATGTGGATCACCTGCACACTATTGAATGTCGAAATCATGCCTTGGATTTTGGAGAGATGTTCGAAAAGTTGAGGATTGGAAGCCTCAAAACTTCATTGAACTTGGTTGACAACCAATTCTGAGTCATTGCAAATGATCAGGTTTTTAGTCGAACACTCTTTGGCTAATTGGTGCCCGACGAGCAATGCTTCGTACTTCGTGATATTATTGGTCGCTAGAAGTCCGAGGGCCATTGAGTATTTTATTTCTGACCCATCAGGAGTTCTCAAGACAACGTCGACTCCTCAACCTGTTTGCATTGAAGATCTATCCACGTGCAATGTCCAAGTTGGAGCATTTTGTTGGCCATCAGTCTCAACGAGGCTAAGGGTATCCAGAGTTGGGGTTGTTTCAATAATGAAATCTACTAGAGCCTGACCGTTTAGGGTTGGCCTCGGTCGGAACTCAACATCGAAGTCTCCCAACTCCATGACCCATTTGACTAGTCATCCGGACATGTCTGGTCTCTGTAAAATTCTTTTTAGCGGTTGGTCTATTAGAATAATAATTTTGTACATTGGGAAATAAGGACGGAGCTTCCGGGCAGAATGGATGAGTGCCAAAGCCATTCTTTCGGCATGAGAGTACCGGGTCTTCGGGTCTGGCAAGATCTTGCTGACATAATATATAGGCCGTTGATCGTTCGACTGTTGTCGAATCAAGATAGAGCTAATGCGGTGTCAAATACCGTTAGATATAAATACAACTCTTCGTCTTTGGTGCCCCTTTCGTTCTTGGAATGCGGCTTCACAGCTAGTCATCTAATGGAAGCCGGCGGCCTTTGCACCCTTCAAGGTTTTGAAGAAGGGTAAGTACTTTTTTTGTTGACTTTGCCAAAAAATGGGAGAGCGCCGCAAGCTTTCCAATGAGTTTCTGGATTTTTTTCACAATCCGAAGTGGATTCATGTCAATGATAGCCTTTATCTTTTCACGGTTTGTCTTAATTCCTTGTTGTGAGACAATAAAGCCCAAGAACTTTCCCGAGGGCACCTCGAACGCACGCTTAGTCGGATTAAGCTTTATCCGGTGCGTTAGCAAGACATTGAACGCCTCGTCCAAATTACGAATATGGTCATTGGTCACTCTGCTTTTGACAAGCATGTTGTCCACGCACATTATTGGATTACAAAGTCTAAAGGGTATAATTTTGTAACAGTATGTCTATTGATCAGTCATGAATGTCGTGTGCTCCTCGTCGGAGAAAGCTGATTAGTTGGTTCTGGAGGGGTTTCGGAAAAGAATTTCCTATCTGAACACACTTTTTGGGATCATTGGGATCCAAGGGGATCTTGTATATAGATTCTCTAGATTGGGCTTGTAATAAGGTGATCTCATTATGGAAGTCGAGGTCTTCGACTGGTTGGCTAGGAGGTGCCTGAGTGACCTGGGATAGGTAACATGTCCACATTGTTATTTGATCGCCAAGGACCTCTCTTATGCTGTATGGAGTGGGGAATTTCATTTTTAGATGTAGGATCGATGTCACTGTCCAAAAGCAGTCAGGCAGGAACGTCCGAGGATGGCGTTATAGACCGATAGATTGTCTACTACTAAGAAGGAAAGCATCTTAGAGGCAATCCTCGGATAAGTCCCCAACGTAACTTCCAACTGGACGACTCTCTGAATGGGTACTAGCTCGTTGTCCAGCTCATACAGGGGTCCCTTAGTGAGTTTTATTTGGCTCTTTTTTAAACCCAATTTGAAGTACGCATCAAGATAAACAAAATTTTTAAAACTTCTATCATCACTAACGATTCGTTTTAGCTAATAGTCTACATCACTATCAGAAATGAGAGTAGATACAACTAAAGGATTGGAATGAGTAGAGATTGCATGAGCCATATCTTCGTTATTAAAACTAATGATATTGTCTCTAACTCTTACCCTTGGCTTTTCCCATCCGGTTGCCATATTTAGGCGATCTGGGGCGTTATTCTACATTGGTCGTGTCATTATTATGTTAACGACCTTGGCTGCCATTCGGTTCCTTGGCTGCTTTTATTTATCCTCATCCACTCTTCCGGAGGTTTGTCCGGGTCTTTACAGAAATCCGGTGAGGTGACCTTTCTGGATTATGTATTTAATCTCTTTTTGAAATGTCCGATAGTCCTCAGTGCTATGTCCCGCACATCGATGGTAATGACAATACTTTGATTGATCCCCTCCATCTGGGTTTTTCAATGCTTTCGACTATTTCAAGAATTTTTCATCTCGAATTTGTATCAGGATATTGGTACGAGAGTCGTTAAGAGGAGTCAGGTTCAGGGGCTTAAACTCACTTCGTGTTATCGGCTCCACCTTTGGCTGCTTCCTGAGTCCATAAGAGTTCATGTGGTCTCTATTCTTCCTCTTTCCATCCATCAGTCTTTGACGAAAGTGGTCTATACGTTCTAGTTGCTTTCCCTCGTTGGCATCTTCGGCCGCTATATAAGCACTAGCGACTGCTTTGGCCTTTTGGAAGGTTTATGGGTCCTTATGGGCTAAATACTTAAAGAAGTCCCCCGACTCTAAGGTTGATATAAAGGCGCTTAATTTTACCTCATCGGTAAGCTTGGGTATCTTTCGAGCCTCGGTCATGAACCAAGACAGGAAACTCTTCAATCCTTCATTCGGCCGCTGCTTGACGCGGGCAAGGTGCCGAGGTTGCTTCTCTTCCCTTCAGCTGTAAGCAAACTGTGACAAGAAGCTGTCGGCCAGTTCCTGGAACGTCCTGATCAAGTTAGGCTAAAGTTGATAGAACTAAGTTCGGGCGTCCCCTTTGAGGGTTAAGGGAAAGCATAGGCATATTGTGGCCTCGTCCAGGCTTTGAAAGCTCAGGAAGGTACGGAAATGGTCAAGATGGTCCATTGGATCTGTGCTCCCATCATATGGATCCAGGCCCGACATGTTAAATTTGTGAGGGAGTGGCTATGTACAGATCTCCATTATAAATAGCAATCTCTGTAAATCTGCAGTTCGTCCACCTGCATGTCCTCCAAACACATATTGCTATATCTTTGGGGTTGCCATCCTTTTCACGTTGAGAAAGATCCTCAACTTCGAGGGGTTCCGTGTGGTGCGAGAAGCTGGGTGGCTTACAGCCTTTGGAGGGTGCGCGCTATGATAGGCTTGTTGTTGGTCCAAAGGCCTCCTATTGTCACTGGAGTAGCCAGGATTTCGCCTCTTAGGGCTGTCCTTCCGGGTCCTATAACTTAGGCTACTCTCTAGGCACGATGGGACCTTGTTGTTCGATGCAGCTTGGGTCCCAAGGTCATCAGGCTGACGGGCCTTCTTGGTGGGATACTTCTTCCTCTTGTTTATCCGCTTAGATGTTGTAGTTTGGGAGGTGGAAGATGGTGCCCTCTTCTGGTGTTCATCCAGATGTGTGCAGATGGTCTGGACGGCCTTGGAGATGTCTTCTATCCGCATTGCGAGTGCACTCACGCAGGGATGGGGATGGTCATGCACACGGCTGCCCATAGGAAGGTAGTTGTCACATGAGGTAGCATCTCTGATCGGCATGCTAATTGTGCCTGGGTGTTCACTGTGTTGTTTTTCGTAGGGATGTTGTAGTCGGACCTTTTAGTCGTTTCCCACAGATGGCGTCAATAATGGATCTTTAGATTTGGATTATTGTATGGAATAGGGAGCCAAGAATCGGTTTACCTAGTTTGACTGATTTGAAGTGAGTTCGGTCTCTGTATATTTCGAATCTGGATCTTGTGTACAATATAATAAATAACAGGTCAAAGGGTTGACAAGATTCACTTTCTGGTTTATCTTTCGACGCTCAAATTAGTAATTTTTCTATATTGAAAGAAAAAAAAGGATGTAAAGTGAGAGTAATAATGTTTATAAAGAGGGCATTAGTAAGGTGTGCTTGATGGAATGCTCCTTAAGGAGAGAGAAAAAATGTTCTCGAAGTGAAACACCTTAGAATTGTCACTTGCTGGCTTTTGAAATTTTTTGAGAGGAATATATTTTTATTTTGCGAATATTTTTTTTGGTTCTCCGCCCTTTCTCTCCTATTGGGAAGGAAAGATATATATAGAGTTAAGAGACAGTTGATCTGTTCTGTCAACTGCCGTCAGAATCGCCTGGATGGATAAGGGGATTTTGTTCGGCCGACGGTTCCTGTCTGGTAACCTAATCCATTGAATTGTCCAGATAAGATAAGAGAGTTGTTCGTTCCGATCGGTTAAATGAGGTGCCTTCAACGCACAGAAAATGGACCGTCCTGATAGGGCCGATAAGCTTATCTATCCACTTTAGGCTATATGGGCCGACCGTGATATTATTCAATTTTGGGCCGATTCCTTGATGGACCTTCCTCTTGGGATGGAGATAACTATACCAATTAGATTTAAATAAAGAAATAATAGGATTTTTATTTGAAATATTGCCGAAAGTAATAAAAAAATCTTATTATATATTTTATATTTATTTATAATAATATTAATTGCTTTAGAAATTGCAGAAAGTGTGTGGATATTCAAAAATTTTAAAACCAATAATTCTTTTTATAATTCCTAATTTTTAGAAATCCATTGTGCGGTAACGTAAATATAAGGTAAGTGATTACGTGATTCCATACATCACTTGTCAAAGACATGCGAGATTTTATTTGTATTAATTTTGAAATTAATTCTTATTTAAATTCCAAGAAAAAGCGAATAACATCACCTTTAATAGTATTTTAGGATATTTTTGCATGCCTAAAATGCAAGCACTTTTGCACATAGTTTCCAAATTTGTAGCATTCTATCATAAGAAAAGGGCTCTCCAAGTGAATTATATGTTCTGCCAATATTTTTTGATTTAATTTCTCATTGTATTAACATACTCTTAACCTTGCACTATCTGAAAATGGTAATTCAGTTTGAGTTGATGATAATCCTTATCTTTCATATTTTTTCATATGTTGCTTTAGGTATCCAATACCTTTAGAACCTTCACATATATGATATTTTTTATATTTTTTACAAATTGCCCGTTCTTGAATGTTAAATAATTTCATTTTAAAAAGTTACTATAGACTACTAGAATGTTTCCTAGAAGGATGATCAAAACTATAAAGAGTAGTTATTTGTTGTGATTTTAGTATTTCAGAACCGCTATTACTGTGCGGCGTAGTTGGTATGGAAATATCTGAATAATTTTTTCATATTCCTTCACTACCGAAATCAAGAAAATTATTTGTCATAATTAATAATTAAGTTCTAAAACAATAATATTAATATAGAAATTATAGATAAAAATTAATAATAAAAAAATATTTCAATAATTCAGTATAACTTTACAATGTCACATAACCATTTAAAATAAATATATATATGTAAATGTGCCAATACTGTTTGAATCGGGCCATACCACAGGCGGCACCAGCCGTTTACCAGCTTTAATTAATGCATCAGGGTTGGATATATAGCTGTTTAATTGGATATACAGCCGTTGTCAGAAGACCTATTTTGGCTACGCACAACAGTATCCGATGAATCTTTTCAAAAAAGTACTTTTGGTGCAGTTTCTACATGCAATGCTTTTCTAATGTCTGCTAGTCTCGTGACTAATGCAGTATATATACATTGAGCTTCTTGGTTCTCAAGGTCAACGAATAACAAGCAATTCTGGAATCTGGGTTTTAGTAAAACTTACTGCTCTATTGATATTGTATCTACGTAGGCAAACACAGAGCAAAGGCACCCAGTATTTGCCACATGGAACAAAGCGGAGCATGTAGAAGGATTTTTTTTTTCACTTGTTAAAAATCTCACTCAGAGTTTAGAGGTCTTCCTCCTATTGTATAATTTGCATTTTGTCAACTACAGCAAAGCCTCAAATCCTATTGCAAGTGTTCAGCTTACGTATCCCTTTCTCTGTGTTCAGTTTAAGGCAACATCCTCCAAAATTCTCTTCTATTCTTCCTTAGGGTTTGTTTGACACTGTTGTTGAATCAAATATTTGCAAAATGCTATGAACTAAATCTTTCCTAAATAGCCTCCTAAAAATCCAAATTCAGGTTTTTATAAGTCATTGTAGTATTTTTTTAACATGCTTCAATTCAAACCTTTTTTAAAATAACTGTAAATTATAGTTTTCCACAAACTGCCCTTGATAAAAGGAAAAAGTATAGGATAGGGTGAATTGACTCTGTCAAAGGTTTCTTTCTATTTTATTAGAACTGTGTTGAACTGGTTAAAGCCATGAAATAAAGTGCAAGCATACCTTGCTGTTAAGCATGTTGAATCTTATTTTCTTTTGACATCATTCCCCTTAGAATCAGTGCATCATTTTCATTTATGGCTTGCAGTTGACACCAATTCTGAAGGAAGAAAAAGGGCAAAAATACATTTTGAAAGCAGGTCTGGTTTCTTCTATGTGGAACTCCCTGACGGCACGATACTATCACATGCTATTGAGGAGAATGAGAATTTTCCTGTCCAATTCGGACGTGAGGTAATATGGTGAATTTTGTGGTGTACTATGTTTTATGATTTTAGCTTGATATGCTGGCATTGTTGAATAAATGAAAACTATGGTACTGATTCGTGATTAGTTTTGAACCCTGTACTATGCAGGGATTATATTTTAGTACATAAAAATAAATTTGATAAATGGTAAGTCTATCCACTTAGAATTCGATGTTCACTTTCACTGTTTAGTTCAGGATTCAATTTGGATTTAGCATCGATTCATCAGCTGAATTTGCCAGAAGCACAAAGGGAAAAAATGGACGATGAATATGAGAAATTGAAGCCAATGATCTCCCCTTGAATTTTCATCTCCTTGGCAGTTAGCATCCAACAATCTTTGCTGGTCCACAACTATGTATGCAGGAGAATGCCCTAAATTCTGATGAAGTTATTGAAGTGGAGAACGAAAGCAAGGGGAAAAGGGCATGGATAGATAAAAGTGGAATATGTGTCACCAACTGAAGAACGGACTGCTTCACCCTCACTTTGGCCTATGACAACAGCATCTTGAGGCTGTCTTTCTTTATAAAGCAATTTACCGGGGAAAACAATGGGAGTCTAATTACTTGACATTGGAAAAAGAACAATAATTGATTTCACTATGATGTAGGGCAAGGCTGCAAATTAGCTAATTTCTTTTTGTATCTGCAACTTGGGACCCACCTTTATTTCTCTCTCTCACCATAGTCAACATTATCATTTTCTTAATAATCCATCTTACGTAGTTCGGGCCCTTTGAGTGGTATAAAGTTTATCCAATTTCTGAAAGTATCACGCTGGGAAGAGGATTACAAGGCAAACTGTCTTCTTCCAGTTTTCTTATCCTCTTCCTATAAATTCTAATTTGAATACATGATACATCACTAGTTACCTTTGGATCCAATGTTCCACAATGGAGCAACTCTATCTCCATTATTTAATAGTTGGAAGCTTGTGGTTCGGAAGCTTCCAGATCATTTCATAACCATGTGAATGCTTTGATAATTTCTGCAATGTTTAGGGCCTTGGTACTATAGTTATTTTGAGGGGGGATTCCATGTGAGGTTTAGACGGCGATTTGTTGAATCTGTGGTTTATTTTATGCTCACTGGTTATAAGTATTTTGGTTATTTTTATGCTCACTTGTCACAAGTATTTTGGTGTTCCATTAATAGCCTCAAGGCTATATTTAAGTTGCTAGCCATTGATTGTTAACATACTTGCTGCGGTTAACAGTTAACAGTCTGCAATATATAAAATAGGAGGTTGGTGTTTGTGGTATAAACTACTGGACATGGAGACACTTAACTAAAATGGTTTGGCTATTCTATGAAATTCCTTCTCTGTATGAATTACCATACAAGGAAGTTGATTAGCATGGATAAAATCTTGGCTGATTTTTTTTTTCTTTTGTATCCCCCTCTGTTGTGCCTTGTTCTAGTAATGGCAGCAGCAAGATAGAAACGAATGTTGTCTTTAAAAGACAAAAGAAGCGAGGAGAATCACTAGTGCAAATGATTAGAGGATGGTTAAACGTCTTGGAGAAATGTCTGAGGGACACTTTTTAGACTCTTTCGACTGATATCACATCTATCTATCTATTCTTTCATTGACATGTTAGTAAGGATCAATGGATGAGACGTCATGCCATCTGAGAGTGTCCCATTGACATCGCTCTATGTTTTGGGCATACCTTCAGACGATATGCATAGATCTATTTATTTATTTTTGTGTTGGGCCGGTAGCATAGTGGATGAATAGAGCGTCATGTCACTCATGTTTGGGACTGTCTTCCAGGTACTGGCAGGCTTGCTGAAGAAGCCCGAGAAGGCCGATTGGAGGAACTGTAAGCTTAGCAACGAGGAAGAGGTGAAACTGGTTGAATCATTTAAAGCTCAATTCCACGACTTGGACCCCAACAAATGAATGAAGATCATGGATGCTTCATATTTCCCAGATAAAACACCTTTCGCGAAGGTGATCTCCTTATTTCAATTCGACATTTGTTGCAGCTTAACATCAGTCTTTGTGGGATTTGTTTTGAATTTGCAGCATTAAATTTTTTCATTTTTTTCAACAAGTCAAACACACCCGCCTGGCCTGCGGCATAAGCTTGTATTGACTCATAACCCAAATAGCTTTGGCTTTTGGATTTAAGAGAGCTTTCAACACCTGAGAAAAGTCCCATGCCTGTTCACCTTCCATCCGTGCTTGCGGTAGCGGTAAGTTTCTGGTGATTTTTGCTTATGCTAGAGTTGGAATGCCCCGAGTCGCTCTCCTTTTGTTGGAATAGGATGCATAGATGCATTTTTCATTCTTTTCTGGTCCGTAATAAGCTAATCAGAAGTCTTCTTGAATCACTTAAATTTGAAATCTTTATATATATGTATATAAATAGTGGCTTTCATATGCTTTCTTTTAAAAGATGTAGTTAAAAGCCCAACTCTCTGTTATTGAGAGGGTGGATCAAGAACCTTTGCGGATGCATCAGCTTATTATTATTATTATTTTAATTTAAGATGTTAGTATTTAAATAAATAATTATAATTTAACTATTTTTAAAATATAAAAAATTAATTAAAATTAGTTATTAAATTATAACTATCTATTTTAAAATAAATAATTATAATATAAAAAAATAACTTTTATCTTTTCAAAGGATGGGGTTACCCCCAACCGAAAAAGTTTGGTCATATTAGCATCAAACTAATGGGTCGAAATCTGATTCATTCAGGATTCTGCTTTGGTTTTTTTTTAATTTTTTATTCAATTTAAAATTTTTTATTATTTATATATATTTTTTAAGAAATATCGGTCATAAATTCAAAAAATTGTGTTTGGAAAATAATCTCTGAATTTGCTTTAAACATAATTTAATAAGATTTTCAATTATTAATTTGTGAAAACCAATTCGTTAACGTTAGTTTTATCACTTTGATGAAGTTTAAGAGAATGTTCAATATTTAATAAATTGAATGGCATTTTCTGAAGGTGGGGTTAGAAGGCATCAAACTGTATAAAAAATGGAGAAATTTTTTTATAATTTATATATGATTTTTTATGACTATCTTTTTTTATATACGAGTAAAAATATAATTTTTTAAAAAATATGTATAAAAATTATTAAAAAAACGTACGAATATAGGAATTTATAAATTAAAAAGAAGTGACTAATAAAGGAAATAATTTGATTTAATGAGTCTATAATTGGATAATCCGAATTGACTCTGCCGATTCGTATAGAAATAGAAGTGTGTGACATGCCATTTCAAGCTTATGTGGGTATATCTTAAGCCGCAGGGGTGCGTTGTTTCGTTGTCATTGCTCGGGAACACTCAGCAGACGAACAGCGGATCGATAGTCTCAGATTGTCAGCGATGGTGATCATTGAATTCTGAGACTGATATGATATGAAAACCCTAAATTTTAACTTCACATTCTATATTTTCCTGTCTATTCTGATGTTTTTCCTGTGTACTTCGCTTTTGATTTTTCGATTTTTGTTATTGTGGTTTTCTTCTTTGGGTCTCAATGGTTTGATGAACAGGTGCAATCGGCGAAACCTATTAGTAGTCCCGTTCCTGAATCGTTGTATCCAACCCTTGCTGTGTTGATGCTCGCAATTGGCCTGGCTGTCGCCGCTTCCTTCTTCATGTGAGCCATCCTATCCCTAGATACTTTTATTTTTACAGAACATTTCGAGCTCAACCTCGTTTTACGGACATGAAAACTGCAACGTGTTGTGATTGTGTTGTTTGCAATTTCCAATGGAAGTACTTGAGCAGCCAATTTTGCATCTGAAAGGGGTTTATGGTGCGAGATATTTATTGAAGTAATTTTCTAAGTTTTAGAAAATTGGAACCAAAAATTTGTTGACTAAATAGTTCCAGAACTCATATTTTAACTGCTGGGTATGTTTAATGGTTCCATAGTTGCTGGAATTTGTTAATTTGATATTCTAATGTAACTTGCTGCAGTGTTTGAGCACTGTCCGTATTTAGGCCCATGATGCTGTTGTTAGCACTGCAACAAAGTAGCGTTTCTTGTCACAGGATGAATCAATTGAGTATCTGTTTTAGTACAGTTGAGGAAGCTTAGAAAAATTTCATATAAATTTATCAGCATTCTTGTGGTGACCCAGACCGGCGTCACCCAACTTGGCCCAAACCAACCATGCGAAAAAAAGAATTCAAACCATAAATGCCCATCATATATCCATGTTATATAAAATACTTATCATAAATATCAAATTTTGCGAGATAAGAAACTATATAAATGTCCATATAAAATAAAATTAAAAGGGACACAGCCGTGACATGCTATCCAATATTTATCAAAACCCAAAAGAAAACTCTCATCTCTTGATGTGATGCTTCTAGACTTGAAGTCATCTCTCTGCCTAAAAGTCTTGCAGCAAAATTACTCTCTCCGCTACTATGTTATCAATCTACTCTACTCTGAAGTTACGAAAACTTAAGAGTAAGTCAAATGTCTAGCAAATGACATAATTAACAATATCATAAATCGATGACATATTTCGAATAACAATATCAAATATACAAGAGTAATAATAATAGGCAATCAACCATCATCTATTCGAGACCCAATGTCATCACAACTGATAATCTACAAGGACATCTATCAAGGGTTTTCAACAAAACTAAATATTATGAATGCAATCAAAATTCTATCAAATCCAGATATCAATAAGATTATAGGTTCCTTCCAACCTATATTAATAGATGCGATAACTATATGAGATATCACCGACAATATTCTTGAATCTTATTCTATCATTATAAATCAACGACTATGCGTCTAGCGCCAATGGCTGGGTGGCATTCAGGAGGTACTAATGCTCACAAGTTTGATAAGCAATAAACTTTATGATCTCATTATACCTTACCCCCTGTGTGATGTGCAAGTATTAAACTCAACTCCGCTGATTAATATCTCTTCACCCTTCAGGCCCAGACTATGCTACGCTCGTATTCCTATAGTTTAACTATGAGCCACATCCGAATAGGGAGTGAAATACTCCATCTAATTCACATGTCAAACCTAGCATCTCTTGGTATGATATCCCTCGATATTTTACCGGCGTTAATTGACAGAACTATAATCATCCTACTACGAACATAGATCTTAATCCACTAGGATATGAAAATTAGTATTGGATAATTATAAACTACACAAAGATTTTATAGGTCTTTTATTTATTGAGATCGTAGATTTTTTTATAATCTTATTTATTTTAACCATAAATATCAAAAATGTACTCACACATTTAAAGATCATACAAAAAAAGGTAGTCAATGACCAAGGGCAAAAGAAACAACCCTCCAAGTACACTAAGTACTCTATACGTGGCACCCTATTGGTTCACTACTGTCCTAGGCTCTCGGAATTGCTCTAAAATGACCATTCTAGGCTGCATCAGTCACTTGCCAAACATGTGGATCATAAATTCACCTATTCTTATCATTCAAGTAGTATATCATACATCAAAATGATCTTTTACCTAATGATAAATGTAAACATACCTATATCATGCATTTTAAGGCATAAAGAAGTAAATTTATACCATTGAAGCATGGAATACTTATAATTCGTCATGCACATGTTGACATTCTAATTTCATTCAAACGTTCGTCGGATAATATTGTGGCATCCGAACAGTAGATTGCTTGCCAGTCAAATGCCGTGCGAAAAACAATGAAAACCGAGTCAAACAAATATTAAATTAGGCATAAATCTCCTATACTTACTCGTTACATTATTTCAAATCTGGAACTAATAAAAGACTAAGAGAATTACATGGATTCCAATTAATAAGTAATTAGAAATTAAATTATCCAATAATAGTAGAGATTTTAGTTATATGATGCGTGAGATTATGAATAGATAGGAGTATCACTTGTATGATGCATGAAATTATGAGATAGGAGTATCACTTATCTTGTGACATGTAAAAACCGTGGATCAACAAATATGAATGGCCACCACTACTACTCCAAGAATGGGTCTTGGGACTCACAACGGTGGGCACCAAGTGAAGAAAACTGGCAGTCGGTGAATAACTCTCTCTCAATTACTTGGTAAGAACAGCAAGGTGTAAGAAACGGCAATAGAGGTGCTTCCATTTAAATAAAAAGTGAGTGATAGTGTAAATACAATCAAAACAGGGTGGCTAAAGAAAATGAACTTGGCTCTCCCGTAATTACACTCTTATCCTAATTTATTGTCCTAGTTATCAACTGGGATGCAGCCAATTGAAGGAAGATGAGAGTGCATTTACACTTGATAATATGAAAGTATTGAAAATGGCAGCCAAGAAAGGGGATAAATCGAGTGTTAATAAAATCCTACTTTTAGTTGCAGATATAAACACATAATAAAGTCATTACAAATTGTAATAAATATTCCAAGGCACTAATATTAATTATTGATTATCAACAGAAAGCTCCTACAAATTTGATCCAGCTGGTCTCAATATGAAGTTAGCTTAGACTTGTCTTATTAAATAGCCTATTAATTTCCTTCATTCATGATCACTCCTGGTCAAATGTCCAATAAGCTCGAGAATGTTACAATTCTGTTGCAAATCACTTGTAGTTTATTCAGGCTTGATTAATTGCTTGAGATGGCTTGGATCTAATAGTTCATTATCAAATGAATATTTCACTTCTAACCAAATTCTATTCAGCTACTAAGAGAAAGTGTGGTTCCTCATACTCATTGTTCTTATTGAAGTGCAAATGTTGAATTGAATCATACCAGCCTCTACTGGAGTTTATTACTTATCGATCTTTTGATCCAAATCCTAGACTAGGACTGATTTTGGATCACTTAAGGCAAATTCTTTGTACATGTTATTCAACTAAATAAAAGAATTTCTGGATTGATTTGAAAATGGATGTTATAATTTATCGACAACATCTTCTATTTCATCTAAGCAGGATCTAAAATATATGTCATACTGGGCAGTATGCCTTCACCCGTAGATTATCAACCTACCCTAAGTTCACTGGTCTTTATTGGCTAAGAATGTACATGAATCGGGCTTTTGTCCGGGAAAATAAACTTCTTATATCATTGATCTGGGTTAAATGGCTACACATGCAGTTTTAATCATGAGCAATCTAATGGAAAGGCTTGGATTTGAGAAGGGACTTCACTTGGGGGGTGATGTTCACATCTCAAATACCTTCCCAAAAACAGGACCGAACATATTATGGGGTTGTATCTGTAGAACAGAACCACAGGAGAACTGATTGTCAAGAAATTTTGAGAGAGATGCATGTAGGGTGGAAAGAGTATCAATCTGTGTACGGAAGGAAAATTCCACTTTATTTGTGATGTCAAGTGGCATTAAAGGCGTAGGTTTGAGAAAGGAGGGGTGGGAAGCCACTACTTTCAATTCCAATTATGGGGTACAGGAAAGCTAAGCTCCTTATGTCCTAAACTTGTGGAAGATTGTGTAGGGAGTTATGCCTTTACCTTTAATTGTTTGGAACAGTGGAAGGGTGCATAATACCCCAGGGTGACTAATCGTGTGTTGATGAATGATTAATGGGCTTTTGCTGCACAGCCTGTACTCTTTGGCTTAACTACGAGTCCAGAGATGGTGGAATTTGACTCAACAAGTTGGGAAGGTATTGTTTGGGACCTTACATGTGAAGAATTTCCTTTTGGGTCATGAGTCACGACATTAGGGGATTTACCATTCCTGTAGCTTTCTTAAATAGAAGGGGATGCCATCTCCCAATCGCAGCCTGGAGAACAGTGCCACTGGCCCTTCTGCGCTGGGTTTGAGGATATAAAGAAAATACAAAGGTTGAAAATTTTTTTGTTTTTGTATATGATTTGCATTAGCATTATTAAAATTTTCTATGAAGAGCAATCCCATCTTGCACTTGATGTTTTTTAGCAAGCTCAATGTCTTGAGTGAAAGCAAATTTTACCTTCCCTGTAGTGTAAGGTCTTGGACTTCATGTGATAGTGTACGAAACCTATTTACGTGCACATACTCAGGTTTGTGAATAACTTAGACTTTTGAAGATGATTGTATAAACAGCTTAGAATTCTACATGCAATAATATGTGTTAGAATTGCCTCATATGACATATTACATATTTAGTAATTTGTTGAAATGATTAAAGGTTACGATTTTTACTTACTGTTATATTTTATTAAAAAAATTATTTTTTAGTTAGCTTGGTATTTAATAAAAAGAATGACATTTATATTATTAAGAAATCAGTCTTCTTTTTATTATATAAATAACAGAATTATCGATCATTGTAGAGCAAAATATAGATGATTTTTTCAAGATGATAAAAGAGCGATTTCTCTTATTTAAATTTGAAGTAGGTTTTAACTTCAATTTACACTGAACTTAAATAGCCCTCCAAAAAACTGTATACTACCTTTTCACATGCAAATTTTGTATACTCTTGTGAAGCAAGAGAGATAAAGGTAAAGGGAGAGAAATTGGTTCCAAATTTTTTGTGAAAAGAATTTTGAATATGGACTTAGATATGTCATGAGTGCTTACTTCTTCATTATGAAATTGTGAGATAATGTGATAAGTCTCATGATCCACAAAAATTTTAAATTTCATAATGTTTTTACAGCCTGCTGGCCAATGTATTAGGCGTAAGATCAGATTAACCATGTGTTTGTTTCTGCATTGACATTTCCTCGTAGAGTATCATTTGGCATTTGGATTGATAAAACCTAGTTTCATTCACTGCTCAAGCATGCAGGCCATGTATGTAGGTAACCATTGTGGTGTTTGAAGCTGTTCTATATTTACAATCCCATGGTTTTGAGGCAATTTATGTTTTCCTACTAATACTCCATCTGATTCTGGGATTATTGGAAACCAAGCAACTGGAGTTTAACAATTGATTAGATAGATAAAAATATCGATATTGATATCGATTATGATATATATGCATCGGATATTTTGGATAATGCATATCATTATTGAATATTTTGAAAGGAAAAAAACTCTGAATTGTAAGCAAGATAAGCCGTATCGGCTATTATAACGCAATATGTCATTGATGCGACAATATGTTGTGATATTGTCATAATATTGGAAATATTGGTATTGATTTTGCTCTGGGAGTTGGTGAACGGAACATATTAAAGCATAGAAGCTTAAGTTGATGCTCTAATTCCTGGGCTTTGCTTTCTCACCGACCACTTTGTATTCATACCACAGCTACGAGGCAACGATCTCTAGAAAGAACCGCAGCCTTGCGAAGGAGCTGATCACCGGGGCAGTGGCATCTATTTTCCTGGTATATCGATGTCGGTGTTTCTCTATTTTGTGACTCGAACACTGACTATTGACTTGATACCACCCATTTTGTTGTCCCAAGCAGGGTTTCGGATCCTTGTTCTTGCTCTTATCTGCTGGGGTGTATGTCTGATTTCTGCCCACCCGATCCCAGTTCGATTTTCGTCCCCGGGAAGACACTTCATGCAATGAGGGTAACCTTTTGATCACATTACCTATGCTGGTATCTGTTGGACTTGCTTATTTGTTGAAGGGAATGTCCAGAAGGATTAGAATTTTCGTTTAAGAAATACTCTTGAGACATAAATACATTAACATAGTCTTAAATTCTATTGCCTGGATTGGCTACCTGCTTCTATTTTGGTCATGTTCTTTGATTTTGTGTAAAATAGTCCAAATAAAGAGAAATTTTTAATTAGTCTTAAATTATTTTTTTCTTAAAGTTATTGTAGGTCTATTTTGTCATGTGTAAATATATTGGTATTGGTATTGGTATTTATTATATTAACATTAAATATATTAGATAATTTTTTAAATTATAAAATAATAAAATTATATTAATTAAATATTAAATAATATGGTAAAATATTAAGATATTATTATATTAAAAAAATATTGTCCAACCATTTCTTAAGACCGGGGAAAAATAATTGAGTACCGTGTTTTCCTCAACCACCGCCACGTGAAAAGGGTGTAGAAAGTGGGTCACGCACGGCACGTGATTTTGATTGGGAAATGATGGTGACAATCCCAGTCAATCACGCTTTTTAAAAAATAAGGAAAAATATTGTTCTTATTCTTCAGTAATTTATTTTAATGTTTATTTTAGTATCACATAATATGGAAATAATATAAAGTTATACAATTATTGTAATTTTTATATTTTTAGAGTTTTTAATATAATATATTTAATGTTTTATATATTGTCCATTTGGAATAAATTTTTAAGCATCGATGAATTTAGAAAAAAATGGTACTTGAACATAAATCATTAAAATAAAAGTCTAAAATCAAATTTAAAAATTATAAAATATATACTGTGATATAGTAATATTTTATGAGGTTAAAAATTAAAAATTAAAAATTACATAATAAATCTTGTTATGTATCAGAAATTCGGGTTGTCCTACGGATCAGAGATTATAAATCGGATCTTCTTGTTGGTCGATCTGATGCGAATCCGCCATCCATCCAAACAAACCTGAACGCGAGCCGCAGAATACTGTTAAAAATAAGAGGCGGAAGGTCGGTGGGAATTCTTTCCCATTATAAATCATCAAATATTTGAAGTCGGATGTCTTTCCAAGAATATAGAAAAATAAATGGGGATGCATGTATGGTGAGTTGAGCGTGGATGCGTCCTATTGATGGACGGCTTAGAAGTGTGCTTGAGAAGGGATGTCCCTTGAAGGGAATCTCTTGGAGGGAGATAGGGATTGTTTGGATCGGCCATTGAGAAATTATTCTGGCCACCACCTAGGATGATGGAGGATTAGCCTCCTTAAGATAGATTATCTCTCTAGCCATTTCTCTCATCTTTCTTTTTGGAGGTTTTCGACCGTTTTTCTTGCGATTTTCTCATGTTTCTCTTTTTTTCCCCCCTTTTTTCTTTTTCTTTTTTCCTGTTGGGATGAAATCTTTATATAGTTGGAGGATTATCATTCTTATCCACAGCCAACCGCCAAAGATAACCGCCGGTCATCCTTATCCAAAGCCAACCACTAAAGATAATCGCCGGTGGATTGGTTTGAACGGTTTTCTCGGTTGGGTATACTATACCCATCAAATCTAACTATATATTTTTATTTATGCGGTTTTAATAATGAATGATATTATAAAATAACAAAACAATTTTAATATAATATATAACTTCTAGAATTGTTACCATTTTTTCTCCATTTTTTTAGGAAAAATATTTTTATTAAAATGTATATTTAGCATTTTGTAGTATTTAGCACTTAGCATAATGTAGACAATTTTATTTTTATATACACATAAAAATAAATAAATAAAAAACTCCACTCCAAAAAATAACTTTTTATAAAATAAAATATAATATTTATAAAACTCATTCATGCTTTGCCATTAGTATATCACTATTTATTAATAGAAATCTTTATTCATAGATCAGATGGATAATATAATGTTTTTTAATCTCTACTTACTATCTGATGACTAATCAATCGGAATTAATAAGACTCTATTTTTTAAAGAAATAGAACTTATTTTTTTTATAATCTAAATCGTTAATATTTTAATAAATAATTATAATTTTATTATTTTTTAAATATAAAAAATTAATTATTAAATTATAATTATTTATTTAAAATAAATAGTTAAGATGTAAAAAATAATAACCTTAATTTTGTAAAAAGATGGAATAATTCCCAACCCCAACAAATCAACCACCATCTTCAATCACTGGACTCGGATGCCACCAACTACAACTACCATCTATAACCGATGACACCATCGGCCATTATTAATGATTTTTTTATAAGTATAATTATTATAGATAACTAATCGATAATAATTAAAAATTGATAGGTAAGCCCATAGTTGGTAGGTCGAATAAGAAAAATGGCCTAAAGTCCAAATAAAAAAAACGGCCTAAAGTCCAGAAAAGCCCATGTGCGTGTTAGACGGTCAACGCCAACGTTGACCGTGCGGAGCACCAACCAGGCGGCCAACACGCTTCCTCAAGACGGTCAACAGGAATGTTGACCGGAAGTACTGTAACAGCAGGCCGTGAAAATACATAAAACCTAATACAGGTAAGGCTTAGTTTGGTAGACGTTTCTGTACACAATAAGTAACGATCCTTTCCCGATTTCACGACTTCCTTGAAGTCAATCTCCTTTAAAGAAGGTATCAACGGATTCAGCGTCATTCCCATGAGGAATGCGCTAAATTTTCTCCCCTGCCAACGATGGAGTTTAATGGTAACCAAAAACACAAAAGGAAAACAGATAATTTGGAGACCCGTTACCAATTTAGAAAGGAAACGATTCCATCAGATCACACCAGTCAAACCTTTATACTCAAGGAATGCCGCTCAACACTAGGCAGGGATCACACCTTCCTAATCAAGGAAGGTCGCACTCCCTACCATCTATATAACCCCAGAGTCTTCACTCTAGAGGGACACTATCTGAAACACGAACACAGACACAAAATACAACGTAGTGCTTAAGCATATTTACTCTCAATCGCTTACTTTGCCAATCCCACTCCAAGCCTCCAGATGACAGAGACTTCGCCCGCTTCTTGAGAACCGTCCTTCTAAGCTTCCACATTTTCAGGACGTAACTTTCTACTCGTTCCTTGCGAATATCGAGTCGAGAAACCATACTCTCAACGAGTCATGGAAACGTCACTTACATCTTTAAGTCAACACTCCTACAAATCTTAATCCCCTGCTCTTTCTCTCTTTTCATTTATCAGTTCACCTTCTTAAAATTCAAAGGTTTATTGTTGATTTGAGCGTTGGAGTGTTTTCGGTGGGACAATATCCCACCGACACCTAACATCTTATTTGTTGTAGTAGCATGTAGGATTCAGATTCGGAGAACCGAGCTGGATCCAAACAATCAAGCGAATCCAAATCTGTTCAAAGTCGAATTTGTGTACGCATCAAAAATATTTTATTGATAAAAAAATATATAAGTAATTGATAATATACTCTTATCAATGATTATTAATATATATTATGGTTTACCTACTTGTTTGTAATATAATTTTTTAAAAATCTATTGGATATATTTTATAATTTTATCTGCATAAATTAATTAAATAAAAAAATTCACTATTAAAGTATATGGGGCTTTTAAAATGAAATGATATTAGCAACTTTTCTACTTATGTGTCACATCAAATTTAAAGAAAAGAACGCACGCATGAATGATTTTATGATTTATTTATAGTTTTTAGGATTATATAATGTGTATACTGTGTTGGTACGGATTAACATTGATAATGTTGTATTTAATATATTAAAATAATATAGTATATAACTTTTTTATTTAAATTTTTTTAAAATATTAAAATATTAATTGGGTAAAAAATAATAGCAATATTATTTTAATATTTTTAATATTTTTTAATATTAATTTTTGTAGGTTAAATCTCCATTCAACTGGTTAAAGAATTACCGGTGCATCCCAGCCTTTTCACCCGAATGGGACTCTGCAAACGGCAGAACAAATACAACATGAAAATATCAAGCAGGAGAGAGCTGAGAGGTTGCTTTATTAACATGGTGTTCTCTTCTGGTTCACACACGAGGGTTTGAAGTGGAGAAAGAGCGAAATGTGGGAGGCAGATTAAATGAGGGATTAAGAGTTCTTCAGCTGGCTAGTTGCTTTCAAGCCTTGATTTAGTTGTGTCGAATGCGTTAAAACACGTACTGTCGACTCAAAAAATAATAATAATAAAGCTATTGTGAAAAACTTGTACACCATAACAGAAAAAAAGAGGGAGAGAAAACACTTTTACATTCGTTTTCTTTCTTCCTCTTCGATGGCTGATGTTATCCGATTATCTTCGTATTCACTTCGATTCGCTTATTCTCTGCAAACTTCCTTGTCGTCGTCTTTGAACACTTTGCAACCGGGTTTTGTGCCGAACCGGAAATTGATTAAGAGGGCTTGTGCGATTGCTGAATCTGCTCGTGCCGGTTCTGTTTCTTCCCTTTCTCTCCAATCCAGAAGGCGTTTAGGGCCATTCAAGGTGATTTTTTTTTTTTTTTTTGTGAATTTAGGTTTTTATTTATCATGTGGAAGGTTCATTTTTTTTCGATAGGCATGCGGAAGATTGCATGCTTATGATTGAATTGGGTGGAATATTTTAATGACCTATGTGCAATTTGCTTGATTGTGCATCCTGATTGTCATAAAATATTCATTGGATTTCTACTAATGCGTCGTATGATGATTGAACTGTCTGTGAATTGCCCTTTTGGTATATCATCTCTAGGGTATAGTAAAGAGGGCATTTCATTTGATAAATAGATTTGGAAGGTAGAACAGTTACAAGTAAAGCTGAAAATAAGTGATTAAATGGATGTAGAAAAACGGGATCTAGTGTTGTTTTCTGGACCTTTGGTAAAAAGACCCAATTCTGTAATTTTTTTCCTTTGAATTTTATGAAGATAAATTTGCCCATATTTCTCTTTGTAGGTGTGCTGAAATTGGTTACTTTGCCATTTATGCTTTTTCCTTTAGCTGGTGATGCTTATCTAGAATTTGGACCATGATTTGAATAAATTTGGATCGAACTATCGGACCTTCTATTCAAATCCTACACACCACAATAATAAATAAGAGTTTAAAGGATTTGAGACTTACTCCTCAATATATTCTTTGATACTTAAGTTAATAAATTTTATCAAAAATTTGGAATATAAAAGAGATTGTGAGGATGTGAGAGAGAGATGGAGGGCTTAGCTTTGTATTTTGCGGAAGAACAAGTTTGTTAGAGGGTTTAGCTTTGCCCTTGCTTTTCGACTCCTATCCCCCATTTTTAGGATAAATGGGTATACTTATAGTCACATCGCCAAGCAGTTTCATGAAGAGGTATAACCACAACGATCTGAGTGGTTATGCCAATTAGAAACTTATTAGTTCAACCGTTCTTAAGCATGTTTTGATCATGGGGTTTTCTAAAAGTAGTTTAGCTAATGATTATGAGCAGTTGACATTAGTCAGGAGACCCTTGCCTGGACTAATTCTAGATTATATAATCTGCTCACTTAGTTTAACCGTTCGACTGGGTCAACCACTGGGTTTGTTTTTCAAATATCCGATCATTTGAACTTATGACCGAATCTTTTTTACGAACATTTGGCCACTGATCTATTCGGTCATCTGTCTGATTTCGGTTCATTCTGATTAAAATTTTGTCAAGGCAAGATTATGTTCTTCAAACTTGGACCTGATGGACCAATTTATACTTTCTCCTTTTTGGGCTTACTATTTACAGTCTCGCTATACCAATTGATTGGGTTAGCCCTGTTAGAGCTATAACCAACACTAGTCCTTCATGTTTGGAGGTTGAATTCAAACTCTGAGAATGCCTTAAAAAAGGATCAAATCAGCCCATCCTTTGCATTGTTCAAGCTCTTCTTTCTAAGATACTTGAATTTAGTAAGCAATCAATGTTGATTAATTGCGTCAACCAAATCCTGCCATCTTGTTGCTTCGGGTGAGATCCCTTGACCGTCAACTGCATATTTTTACATCAAAACATTTCATTTCTTGGCTTATTTTTTGTTATAAAAGGAGCTAATCTCTTATTCCATCTTCTTCATCTAATTTTTATACCTTAATAGCCAATGGAGCCAGCTAGATTTTTCAAGCCTTTTCGTGCTTGGTGGATCTTTTGTCCTGGACAAAAAATAGATGATCCTGATGCCATAGTGTTCCTTTGGGTATCATCAACAAAGTCTATCTTGATTTCCTTCTTTTAGAGGGAAAGCTATCTTGGTTTCCTTCCTTTACATAATATCATCAGTTGGATTGATTTTTTGCTTGTATAATTATTTGTGGGGCGTTATACCATTGGGTGCATCCTGGCTCATGCACCTGTATTTTATGGAACTGGCATATGTGTGAGGATGCATTCACTGTGGAGAATCTAGTTGCCTACCATCAATTTACAAGAGTCGTCTGGCTGGGTGTTACTCTTTCTATCTTCATTTGCACGAATTGCCGTTGGAGAGAGGCATGTTAAATCTTTCTGCTGCTGATGAGGTTCATCACCCTGATATCTTTTTTTTTCAAGTCAATTGACTCAATGTTTTTATGTCAAAATGTATATTGCACATTGATGTTTTTAAGAATGAATAAAAAATGACACTTTTTATTTTGGTATTCAGATTTTATTTGTTAATATATTTTTTTCATATTTAGACTTGTATTTATCCACATAGGATTGTAAATCGTTGAAAGTTTAGATTAATCAATAAATTGGGATAGAATTTTTTTAATTCTTGGTCTTGAGGTTTGAGAGTATGCCAAATGATTACCCAATAAATGACTTTTTATTTTAATAAAATTTGACAACTTGGCCTTCTAGCAAACCAAAACTCTTAAGTAAATAATTGGAACATTAAGAGTCTAATCTATTTGCCTCTTTGAAGTAGTTGGATTTTATTTCATTGCATTTGAACAACTAGTTGGACGGTATCAATATTCAATTAATATCTAGATGACTTCCTTTTTTGAGACATGCAATGCATTGCCTAAAATTCTTATTTTGACAGCTATCAATACGCAATATTTTGATTTTAAATGGAGCGGGGAACATGCCTTTGTAGAGGAGGTCATAGGAAAAAGACGCGTTGTTTATATCTACATTTTCCTTAAAATGTATCATTTCCAAATTCAATTGCTTTTTTTTTTAATTTCGTCGTCTCTCTTTCCACTATTTAAATCCGAGTTGGGTCTTCTTCTTTCTTCTATGCTTTCTCAAAATGAAAATTTTTGCACTCTTAGTATTCAAAATCCTACAATCTCACTGCTTCTTGTTGACAATGGCCTCGTGAGGCTCTCTTAGGAATGTTGCTGATATTGCTTTATGTCTGTCACTGTCGGATATAATTTATATCAATGATAGGTTTGATATTTCAACTATTATTCCATTTGTTGTACCTTCGTCGAATGAGAGGGCGTGTTTTCTCCGAGATGACTTCATTGCAGTTTGTGAAGCTCATTTGAAGGACATAGTTCACATCCCTGTTGTTAGGAAATTTGTAGAGATAATGAAGGCCCTAAAGATCCCTATCACATGAGTCTACTCTAATGCAATCTAATACTTGATGACATCGTGTATTTTTTCACCGTCATGAGCTTAGAATAAACACTCAAGATGGTAAAAATCATTTTCGCGTTTTAACTAGGAAAATGATTAGATTTCCTTGACTCTCAAGAAAAAGGTTTTGAAATAAGTGGAGGAAATTCCGACTCTATGAAGAACTAAAAGGATCATTTTTTTTAATTAAAGTCTCATATGATTGGATTTTGTCAAGTAATTAGAGTGATGTAAATTCAGCTTATTTTAGTTCGGTCAGTGAGAATAAACTTCTTGGTATCAAGACTCGTGTGGATCTTGTGAAGAAACATGCTGTCAAGTTGCACTAGACTCAGTTGATTGTTATATTGTTGTTAGGGGTGATGCCGTTGCCAATTTGCTTTTTCATCCCTTGAAAAGAGGAAAGGGCATTGTGCTGGGTTCATCTTCTAGGGTTCATCCCCATGTTAGTTGGTCTAGCAATCATTTGGCGACTTCACCAGTGACTTCCGCTGCTGATAAATTATCGATGGAGGTTGATATTTTTTTGATGAGTGAGTAGCTGAAGTGAGAGTTACGATAAGAGCAAAAGAGGCTGCATGATCTTCAACTCCAGTCCTTGCCTCTTCTCCCTCGAAGTCCTCACAAAAGATGCTATTTTTCATGATAATGAGCGGATTTCAATTGTTTTGTTAGATGAGGAGCATGACTCTTTGCATCACTCCACATGAGGGAGTATTCCGGTTGTCACTACTCCTATCGTTACTGAATATGGGATGCCCATCATTCCCAGCTCTCCTTTAGTTAGACAAGTAGTGGAAGATCTAACCATTCGCATATCTCTTCAGGACTAGAAAGTGTTATTGATGACACATTTGTTGCAAGGGATATTAAGACTTGGTTGTTATCACATTCTTCAAGTGGCAAGAAGATTGAAATTTCAGGGGGAGTTCTAGGCTTTGACAACCCATTCTTTCAGCCAACCTTGCCACTTATTGGAAGCCTTCATCCTCGTCGAACCCTCGTATCGCTAGTTCTTTGTTTGACTCCATTGTAAGAGAGATTTTTTTTTCCTATTCGGGAGGTATATTTTTTTCCTTTAACTTTAATTCTTTTACTTATTTCCTTATTACTAATATGTTTTTTTGACAATCTTTGGAGTTGGCGAATCAAGTAGGCGTAGGCTATTTTTTTAGTATCAAGAAAATTATGCGCCTGTCGCGATTTTACATTAATCCAGCTGTAGTCTAGGTCTTGGAATGCAAAGTGGTGGCTATTGAAGTTAGAGAATTGAGTCTTAAGGACAAATTGGTCCACCTAGAGAAAGAATTGATTGAGTGGATAAGTTGAGCTCAAAATGTAGAAAGTCAAAATGATTTGCCTGAGGACCGAGCTGCTACGGATGAGAGAGCCAATTATTTCATGGACAAGGCTATTGAAGCAGATCAATGCGCTTTTGTGGCTGAGCACATTGTTAAGGGACAACAAATAGACTGTTTGCAACTTGAGAAATCATTGAGGAATATCCAACTAGAAGAACTTTGTTCTTTACTTAATGTCCGGTTTAATGAGATAATCTATTTTTGCAAGAGGATAACTTCTCTTGTGCCTCTTGACTTTCCTGTCGGATGCTTGGACACAAGGAATTCTTGGGCTGTTTTGACTTTAGAAGTCAAGGATTTTGAGGCTCAATCTGATCCTTAGGTCCCTGTCTCTAGTTTTAAGCATTAGCCTCAGGACTATGCCGTTAAATTTCTTGTCCTTTAATTTGTAATAAGATGTTGTAGCTTTGCAATAGGATGATGTAATTTGTTTTTAAATGAATATTTCTTGAATTTTTTGCCTCACCGTGTAGCTATAACTGATTCTCATAAATGTCGATCTTGGGGTCTAGCCTCTCGAGTATATGAACTCTAATTCTTTGATCATTTTATGGCCTAGTTGATTTTCAGCTAAGTCTTTAGACTATCGTTGTTGGTGAGAAAGAACCCTAATCTTTGATTGTTTGACTAATTTTGCGTGTCTTGTTGTGGGGTTCATTGTCATTTATGCATATTTAGCATCCTTGAGGTTTAATAGGTTGGGTGACTATGTTGATAGTCGAGTCTTAATGGGCCTCAACCCGCCTAATATTTGACTTTTCAAAAGAGTGTCAAATGTTTGATTCTCAAGCCCTTAAGTTTTATTGTACTTTGGGTGTGTGATCACGCTTAAGGCCGCTCGGTTTCCTTGAATCTACACCATAATTGCCCATTTATATAGGTGCATTTAAACAAACAATGCGTTGAAACCAATAGTCTTACTCAGGGTCAGATATGGTTGAATTAATGTACCTGTTAACAATTTATAAATATACATGCATGCAAACTTGCACAAATTAAAAAATTATTTTTAATGATAATATACGAAATACTTTACTTCATATAAGCACTTCAAGGTGAGAGATTGGGCATACATCTAAACTTTTATGTTGGCCTCTTCACTAATAATATTTTTTGAGGTAAAAGACTTTTTAAATGCGCGGGACATACTTTCTTTTCCAATTGTGTAGCTTGTATGCCCCTTTTCGTAGTATAGCAAACATTAGAAATGGTTCTCCCTAAATTAGGAATAACTTATTCCTGTGTACAACTTTTTGGTGACCTCAATGTTCCTTAACACTAAGTTGCCTATTTTGAACATTTGCACATTCACATTTCTGTTATAGTATTGAGTGATTCTTTGTTGGTAAGCCATCGTCCGGATGTGAGTCGCTTCTCTATTTTCTTCCAAGATATCTAAATTTTTGTATGAGGAGCTAAAAATTTTGATTTGGAGTAAAATTTTTCACCTGATAGCTTGGTAAACATATTACCATTGGGATCACCACTTTTGTTTCATAGCATAAATTGAAAGGTGTCTCCCGAGTAAGTTCTCTTGGGGTCATTTAGTAGGACTGGAGCACAAATGTGAGTTCATCTAACTAAGGACTTCAAGCCTTATCTAACTTAGTTTTCAAACCATTGATTATCGTTCTGTTAGTCACATTTGCATGTCCCTTTGTTTATGTGTATGATATTTATCTGTAAACCAATTGAATACCCAAGTTTTTACAGTATTTCGTGAACCTTTTATTGGTGAATTGATTACCATTATCGGTGACTATTATATTCGGTATCCAAAATCTATAGACAATACTTTAGCACACAAATTTTGTAGCATTTTGTTATATAATATTGACCAAAGGAGATGTTTTTATCTATTTTGTGAAGTAATCAATCACAACAATAATGAATTTTCTTTGATCTATCACAAGAGGAAAAAGGCTTGCAAGGCTTAGAATTTTGTATGTGGTTGTTTGGAGACGTTGCCGTAGATTTGACAATTGCTATATTTTTTGACAAACTCATTAGCATCCTTCTTCATTGTTGGCCAATAATATCATTTTCTTATAATTTTGAAAGATAAATTCTTTCCTCCCATATATGCTCACCGTATGCCGAGATGCACTTCTCTAAGGGCTTGGTTGGCTTCCACTAGAATCAATGTATATAGATTAATGAATAAGCCCTTCTATATTGTGATCCGTCCCCTATAGTGTACTAGCCTGTGGTTTTTGTGATCTATTTTGTCTTTGCTAGATTGTTATGTATTGTCCCGTTTTGAAAATACTTTAAGTAAGTGCTCATCCAAGTTGTCTTATCAGACACCTAGAGAATTTCATTTTATTCCTCAATGCTTAATTTTTGGAATATCTCTTGTATATCCCAAGCATATTATTCTGGGCAGCCCGATGTCACCATTTTGGAAAGATGATCAGCTTTCTAGTTATTTTCTTTCAAAATTAGCTAATACTTGATTGACTACTAATTCGAAATCATTATAGATAATTATATTTTTGATGGAACATTCCTTGACCAACTTTAATTTGGTTAGTAGAGTCTCATACTCGACTATGTTGTTGGTTGCTAAGAACCCAAATGTAATTGAGTATTTGATCCTAGTCCTTTCGGGCGAAGTTAGGACTATTCTAGTATTATTTGTATAAGTAGATGCTTCGTCCACATGTAATATCCACTTGGGTGGTGGTGTGTTTGGCATAGCCCCCAAGGATTCAATTGCCTCATTTGAGATTGGGGCTATTGTTTCGATGATAAAGGTCGTAAGGACTTAACCCTTTATGAAGGGTTAGGCTTGAAGCTCTTTATCAAACTTGCCCAACTCGATTGACTACTAGATTAAGCGTTTGGATACTTTTGGCTTTTTTAAAATCTTTTTTAGAGATTAATTTGTCAGGACCATAATTTTATGGGCCTAGAAATATAGAAGGAGTTTCATTGCAGCAAAACTATAGCTGAAGCAGCATTCTTTATTTGTGCATACCGAGTCTCCGAGTTGACTAGGACTTTGCTTATATAGTACCACGGTCACTGTATTGCTAATTCTTCCTTGACCGGAACGGCCCTCAAAGCTGTTTTTGAAATTGCTAGGTAAATATGTAATTCCTCATTCTCATTAGGATGAGTTAGCAAAGGCAGATGTGCCAAGTATTCCTTCAAATATTGGAAAGCTTGTTGTCATTCATCTATCCACTAGAAACATTCGTTTTTGCTCTTCTCAATACTTTGAAGAATGGTAAGTACATTTCAGCTGGTATGGCCATGAATCGGGATAGAGTTGTAGGTCGCTTGGTTAGCCTTTGGATATCTTTGATTGTTTGAGATGGCTTTATATCCATAATTGCTGTAATCTTCTCCAGGTTGGCCTCTATCTTGTGTTGAGAGATTATGAAACCCAAAAACTTACCAAAAGTTATTTAAAAGATGCATTTGGTCGAGTTTAACTTCATTCAGTATGTTTTAAGTACATTGAACATCTCTACCAGATTATTACTATGGTCATCAACAAGTACACTTTTGACAAGCATATCATTAATGTATACTTCTATATTTTTTTCAATCAGTTGTTCGAATATTTTGTTCATCAGCCTCCGATATATAGTGTTAGTATTCTTCAAATTGAAGGACCTCACTTTGTAATAATAGGCTCCCTAGTTTATCATGAATGAATACTTGGGAGTGGGATTCATCTAGATCTGGTTATATCGAATCTATCAATTGGTTGATACTTGGGAGTGGGAAACCATTTTTTGGACATATTTTATTAACGTTTGTGAAGTCAACGCACATCTTCAATTTCTTATTTCTCTTTAATAGGATGATGTTAAATAACCAATCCGGATAATTGACCTCCTTGATAAAGCCAGCATTGATCAACTTTTTTACCTCTTCTTGAATAGCCACTAGCTTTTTCACAAAACGACTTTGTCATTTTGTCTGATAGGTTTGCTTCCAGAGATAAGGCTCAGTTTGTGAACTATCATCTCTATCAAAACACCCGGCATGTCAACTATTATCCAAGTGAAAGCGTCCGCGTTGACACGTAGAAATCCTATCAATTGTAGCTTTAGATTTTGATCAAGTGAAGGCCCAATCTAGACATATTTATTCGGGCCTATAGGATTCATAGATATCTAAAGTGGTGAATTATTGGGTTGTGCCTGTTGAAGGGAGGCCTCATTTCAAAAGTCAAATTCTTTTATCGGTTGTGGAGGTTGGGCGTTGATTTGTGTTAAGTAATAGCTTCGTCTAGTGACCCGACCTATTTTATCTTCTCCAATCCCGTATTTAGTTAGAAACTTTATTTTCAGGTGTGCGATGGGGATGACCACTCCGAATGTTGCCAGACACAATCAGCCTAGTAGGTCATTGTAAAGTGAGGGAAGAACCATTATAAAAAAAAGTTAGTCGATAGCAGGCTGTTTTAGGATACGTTTTAATGTAACTTCTAGGTATACTGTTCCATTAACTTGCATTGATTTATTATCCAGCTTGTACAGCGGTTCGTCCGATGAGTTCATTTAATTACATTTCAATCTTAATTTAATAAATGATCAAAATAGAGAATATTTATTAAACTTTCATTATCAATAAAAACTCATTTCATTTGATAATACCGGACTCTATTTGAAGCAGGTATTGTTACAACAAAAAGGCCATAATAGGAGGAGATTACATGTGTCATATGTTGTTACTAAAACTAATAGTATCCTTCTCTACCATTAACTTCTGCCTCTTGTTGGAGAAAGCTTCTTTCGAATGATTTGGAACTGCCAAGCTGGCAGATCTGCTAGATATTGATGGCCTTTTCAACTACCCAATTACATGGTTGCTTGGGCGTCTCTTCATCATCCTTGTCTTTGTTTGAGGTGGTCCTAGGATTCTGCAAATATTTTTTTTGAGGTATCCTGGATGAGGGCCCCAATCCTCTTCTGAAGTATTCGATAGTCTTTGGTGTTGTGCCCCACTGATTGATGGTAGAGGTAGTACTTTGATTGGTCTCCTTCTAGGTTTTTGACTAGCTTGGGTCATTTTAGGATTTTTTTCGTTTTAAATTTGTATCAAAATGTTTGTTTAGGTATCAGTAAGGGATGTGAGATGGAATGACGTATACCCTTGGTGAACACTTGACTTGGATTCTCTATTGCTTATGTTTGTTTGTTGATGTTATTGCTAATATTCAATATTGGGTCATTCATAGTATTGTTATACCTTCCCTATTCATTGCGGGTTGGTTATTTGTCAGTACGAGTTTAACTTAGGATGTGTTTGGAAGTCCTTGGCCAAACGCATATTTCATAGAGAGCCAACAAGGAATTCTATATAACTGGTTGTTTTGATTCTTTAGAACAACTTGATTAATTTATTAGATCCTTTTAGGAGCCCAATAACCATAGATTAAACCTATCTAATTTTTACAGTGATGGTTGGCTATTCACAAATTAATTGTACCTAACCGTTTTTGTTTTAGGATCAATATTAGAAATACAATTCTTTCAACGATAAATAAAACCTAATTTGAATTATAAAGCTATGATATAGTCGAACCCAAATGAACAAAATGTTGAATTAAATTGTACCAGTCTCTACTAGGGTTTATTACTCATTTTTGTACTTGTTGCTTTGTTTTCCAATTATTTTTTCAATTGAAGAAAAACAAAAGAGAGTAAGATATGATATAGAGTAGGAATTCTTTTATCCCATTCAAAAGGATCTCATATTTTAATTATATGTCTCTAGCATGACTACTTTCTCCTTTTTCTACCCATGTATGTCTCAAATGCTACTCATAGTTTGAGCGTTTGAGCCTTTTGGTATCGTTCGCCTTATCTGCCGTGATGTAGGCCCGAATGATCGCTTCCACCTTCAAGAATATCTTGAGATCCTACTAAACTAATGACTTGAAAAAGTCACCTTGTTGAATTGTCACCAAAGAGGCGTTTAGCTTCACCTCATCAGTAAGCTTCAATATGTTATTGGCCTTGGTGTTTAAATCGAGCTGGAAAACGCTTCAAGCTCTTATTGGAGCTAGCCTTATCTGGACAAAATGCCAGGGTTTTTTTACCCTTTGGTTGGAAGCAAAGTGGGATAGAAACTAGTCGGTTATTTTTGAAATGTCTTAATAAACTTCGGTCCTAACCTATAGAACTAAATTGGTGCATCTTTCTTTAAGGTTAAAAGGAAACAGAGACCATGCATGGCATCCTTCAAATTCTAGAAGTTGAGCAGCTTGCAAAAGTGGTTCAAATGATCTATTGGATTAGTACTTTCGTCATGTGGCTCCAATAAAGACATTTTGAATTTACAACGGAGCTGGTATCTTTTGATATTTTAGGTGAATGGTGTACAACCCAATTAGGTCGTTTGGCCGGTTGTGCTTCCTCAATAAACCCGTTACTTTATCTTTTTGATGCACTCCTCCATTTCAATTGCAAAGGTAATTCTATTAGTGTTAAGAAATATTCTTAACTCCGAATGATAGCCAAATACACTTGGTATTTGCTTGGTGGAGGGGTTCGAGAAATGCTGCTCCATGATCCTTCTTTTTGGATAGAATGGTTTCCGGAATCCCGAGTATACTGGTGATTTCATCACTCTAGGCTCTTTTCTCTGACCTCAAAGTTTAGAAGGCCTTCGAGTTGAGAAAGAACAACTCGGTTCTGCATCTTGGGAGCCATGGGTGCCTTTGGCCAAGAATGGCTTCCCTTGGAGGTGGCTTTTTTACCTTTTAAGCTCCTCCTTGAGGTCAAAACTTGTGGATGGAGGACTTCAACCCGACGGGTCTGGTCTTTAAATCTATCCCAGAGAGGATTTCAGTATCTTTAATATATCTTGCAATTGAGCAGCCAGGACTCCAATATCTAAAGCGGCTAAAGAGTTAGCACTTCCTTGGTTGCCTTCTTTAGGAAGGACGCCACAATAGGGAACATCCTTTGGAATTTGACTAGATTGTTTATGTACCATTGTGTTTAGCATGTTAACCGATCTTGTCAGAGATGGTGGGTTAATGGATTTTTTGTAGGTGTGACCACATTTAGGTAGGAACGAATGGCTTGTCTGAGTTTTCGACAGACAATGCCAATAATGCGTACCTGGAATCTTAATCACGATTTAAATAAATTTGGATTGAACTATCAAATATTTTATTCGGATCCTACATACCACAACAATAAACAAGAGTTTAAAGGATTTAAGACTCATTCTCCGGTAAATTTTCTGACGTTCAAGTAAGTAAGTTTTTTCAAAAATATGGAATATAGAAGAGATTGTGAGGATGAGAGAGAGATAAAGGGCTTGGCTTTGTGTTTTGCGGAAGAACAAGTGTTCTAGAGGGCTTAGCTTTGTTCTTGCTTTCCTGCTCCCATCCTTATTTTCAAGGATAGTAGGTGTATTCATAGTCACGCTGTCAATTAATGGCGATTTCCTAAAAAGGAATAACCAGCCACGGTTTGAGTGATTATGTTAATTGGAAACTGATTAGTTCAACTACATTTGAGTATGTGCTGATTGTGGAGTTTTCTGGAGGCAATTCAGCTGATGATGATGAGCAATTTACATTAGTTAGAAGACCCTCACTTAGGTTAAATGTAGAGTATATAAACTGCTTGGCTAGATTAATTCCTTGGCTTGTCATTCAAATATCTAGCCATTCGGACTTATGATACAATCTTTTCCGTGGCCATTTGACCATTCGGCCACTCAATCACCTGTTTGGTTTCGATTCATTTTGATTAAAATTGTGTCATGACAGAATTCTGTTCTTCAAATTTGGGCCTAATTGGACAATTAATTCTTTCTCCGTTTTGGACTTACTATCATGGGTTTGTTATGCCAATCAATCGGTTTAGTCTTGTTGAGGCTGTACCCACCAGATGGTTGTATCTTGCAGTATTTGAGGCACATGATGTGTTTCCATTTTGTGTCTTCTTCTAATGACGAAGCTTTAGAGCATGTACAATTGTAAAGTTCTTCCATTATAATTGAAAAATCATGGATCCGAACTATGAAAATAATTTCACTACATTGGTCTGAACTATTATAATTATGGTTCTTCTAATCTCTCTCTCTCTCTCTCTTTAAAGCCCAAATGCAAACAAGCCTTGTGCATTTAGCCAAGCTTCAACCTTGTTTCTTTTGTCAGAGCTTACAAGTTGGTAATTGGTTGCAGCAACTTAATATATTGAAGTGAAAATTTTTGAACTTTTGTTTTTGCATCAATAAGCACATACCTTATCCTTAGCCATCCATTTTGTGGGATTGGACGATGAATTTCATGATCTATTTAATATTATAGGATGTTATCCCCCCCACCCCCCCTTTTTTTTTGATTTGTAAAGAATTGAGGGTAACATGCTTTTCTTGCTTAGCTAATCCCAGCCTATTCTGGATTCTATCCCAGGTTAAAAATATTGATGTCCTAACATTGTGAAGCTTTGGGTTGTATGATGAATTAGACCAGATGGACTTTTGCACTCTCCTGTCAAGGATTGAAAATCCTGGTCCAAAGAACCATGTTTTCCATATCAAGTTATTTTTCCTGCAATTTACATTTTCTTCCTCTAATTTTTAATGAATGCAATTAAGCGAATTGGAATCTAATCAACTTTGATTGAAATTTCCTTATAGCTGTAAGATTTTCTGCATTTGAAATCAATTTTTACATGTAAGAGAAAGTTTAGGTAGATTGATTCTCATTTAATTCAGATCTGAGGTGAAGGAACCATAGGAATAATAACTGGAATTACTGTCCAGTAAAATTTTCTTAGGAATGATTCGTCCAAAACTCTTGCTATCAATATCTAGCTGTGATCTTTCATAAACCTCATTCCCATTGTTGTGAATCTTGGTGATGAATCAAGATGGCTTAAACACAAAAAAAAAAACTTTGGGAAAATGCTAATGGGATCTTTTAGCTTTGTATCTTAATATCCTTCTCACAGCATCAAATGTTGTTAATGGTGATTCATACCAGGTACATGCAGCTGTTGCTGAAAGTGATCAGCCGAAATGGTGGGAAAAGAATGCAGGACCAAATATGATTGACATCCATTCTACACAGGAATTCCTGAGTGCTTTAAGTCAGGGTGGAGATGGATTAGTCATTGTTGAATTTTATGGGACTTGGTGTGCTTCTTGCCGGGCATTATTTCCAAAGGTGAGTTTCTTCAATTCATCACTTGCTTACAATCATTGAACTTGACACTGCTGCCAATCATTATTGGCACATGTATAGCGGAAATCCAAGTTGCTTTTTTCATAACAAAATATTATGTGAACTATGTCACCATTGCCTTAGAAATTTATTTTGAAATGTCATTAATGCCATAGAGAAAACAAAATGCTATTGCATAAATATAATAATCGCCCTTGCTATTGACAAATGCACGCTCAATGCAGTGCCTGTTGCTGCTTTTGCCCATGTAGGAGGTCACGAGTTTGACTACTGCCCTACACATGCAACGCACTGTGCCTGAGGTGATTTTCTGAAATGGGCCACGCCTAGCGCGCTCTGGGCTTCATGGGCAGGGGCCCAGGTTGCGGCTGGGAGGGCCGCTTCGAGTGTGGGCCAAAGCATGAACAGGCCCAAAATAATATTTTTTACGGTTACTGTAGCATGAAACGATGCCGTTTTAAGTCGTCTTCAATCTCCGGTGGGTTTGCCCAAACCCGTTGTAGTTAACCCCAGGTAGCAGGGAAAATGTTGTTTTGTGGTGATTGACAGGATTGAAGATATAGGTGAAGAAAAGGACCATTTCTATGTAATGATATCAACTATTATAAATGCAAAGCTTGCTTAGTAGTTGAGTCAATATTAACATTTCCCATGCCACATTCAACTTTTCTAGATGTTTATTAATGCTTTTACTGCTGTCATAGAAGTTTTTCTGATGGTTATCACACTAAACTGTCATTGCGGTTCTTTATTTGCTCTTGTAAATTACATTCCCATGTCCGTACAGAGTCAGATGGCTATAGATGCCCCTTTATTTTTTATATAAAGTTGGTGGGAAAGGCAATTCCATTGGAAACGTATGTAAGGGGCACTGCTGTTTGTTTCCTTATGGTTTGTTGTCTGCAGTATAGTATGCAGATTTGATGCTTATCTGAGTTGGATATGTTAAATTGTGACTCGCTCTCAAATTTCTTACCCTGTTTTCCATGCTGATTTGGTTGTACGCTGCACCTGGTAACCTGCCTGCCTTAGTTGTCATTAAATTGCTCTCTAATTTTTGGGGATTATAACCATACATGAAAATATTAATCAATATGTATAGGTATCGGGCTCCCTGATATCAATATTTCCCAATTCTTCGACAATATCGCAATATATTGTTATATCGGCGATGCATTGCGATCATAGATAAAAATATCAGTATTAATATTGGTTGCGATCATATCGGTATCGAATATATTGGACAATTATGTGTCGGTATTGGATATTATCAGAAGGAAAAAAAATTGCTGAGAATTGTAAGCTAACAGGGCTTTATTAGCTGATATATTGCTAATATAGAAATAAATTATGATATTGTTGTGGTGTATAATTTTCAGAAATTTCTTTTCTTTCGATATATTCGATACCGATACATATTATCTGATATGTCTAATACTGATACAGCTGGAATCAATATTGGTATCCATATTTTCGTTTGCCGTTGCAATAGCTATAGACTGTTTTAGCTTTGTATTGGCAGAATCCAGATTTTCTCTTGCTGATGCTAGCTTGTTTGATGCAGCTTGTTAAACTTTTGGGTTAAGATGCAATTCAAGCACACCAAGCTAAAAACGGTGCCCCAGTGCAACCACATTGTGGGCTCTAGGAAGGGTCAAATTTAAGTAGTTTTATCCCTACAATCGTAACATATTGATATACCTGAAAATCCTGCCTTGCATAGATATGATGTTATCTTTATTAGACTATGTGCAGGGTAATATTATGTATAATATATCCAAAGTAGTCTGTCGTTTTCCTGGGCCTGCGCTGCCCTTTTTGGCATTACAACATGTCATTGAACCAAGTTTTGGATGTACTTGGCACATCTTCTTCTGATGTTATTCTTGTAATAAATACTTCAGCTATGCAGGACGGCTGAAGAACATCCGGAGATATTGTTCTTGAAAGTGAACTTTGATGAGAATAAGCCGATGTGCAAAAATCTGAATGTGAAGGTTCTTCCTTACTTCCACTTCTATCGCGGAGCTGACGGACTGGTGGATGCTTTTTCATGTTCACTGGCTAAGGTATTTCATTTCACGTCAAAATCGCTCCCTCTCCTGCCCTTACTCAAGTGGTGAAGAAAATGAAAATCATGGTTAATTCGTTTTGGTTAGTGATATATCTACTACTACCCTCCTTGATGAATATATACCTTCTACTTATCCCATGTACTATATTGAAAATATGGATAAAAATATCGATATCAATATCGTCCATATCATGCGATACTTATCTTTATTAGCCATATCATGCTAAACATATCGGTAACATTCGTTGTAAATGCAAACATTTCTTTTTTTGTTATGACCATATTAAAAGTGAGGCATATACTGAAATTTAACAATTTTGAATAATCTATTATCTTTTTGGGAGTTATTTGTCAATATTATTAAAATTAATATTAATTTTCTTCTGAGTCATTAAAAAATTCTTTAAAACTTTTTAATGTATGCATTCTTTGTACTTTTATAAAACGTGTAGTTTGGTCTTGATAGAAGATTTAAGATATTGCATATATTTAAAACATGTGGATTTGAGCTTCCAATAGCAAAGTAAAGCAAAATAAATAGCTAATACATAATGGCTGATATTTCTATTAATGACTGAAAATTGCAGTCAAATGATCCCAACTATATTGTCAATGCTTCTGATGATTTTCCTCTCTCACTCTTTTTTTTTTTTCCAGTTCCAGAAAATAAAAGATGCCATTGAGATGTACAACACAAGGCCATGTAGTAATGGCCCACCAAAAGGTGTCGGCGACCTTATACTAGAAGCCACAGCTATGGCGATGGACCGATCAGCAGAATCAGCCACAACATGAGAGACTTCTTCAACCCTTCTGTTTCTGGGTATCAATGTCGCATTGTATCAGGTAATGTGCAAATGAACTGTGTATGAGCTCAATTTCTGTGTATATTTGCAATTCCTCTAGGAGATTATATATTTTAAGTTAAATGTGAGTCAGATGCACTCTGTCTTCTTATTCCTCTGTTTCTCATTAAAGGAAGTGATTCTCTGGCATTTATTCGTATGCTCATTGATATAAAACTCTGATCTTCGGCACTGAATTAACTGTTTGGATTGATCTTGGACTTTGTGCCTGCTTTGATTGGAAACCGAAATTGATCATGTTATGCATGGAGGTTAATGGCTTTTTCGGACTTTTCCTTGAATATGTTATCTGCTTTGAGTCAGTTTTATTGATCAAAATATCGATCGATATTTATTGGTGGAAAATTCCGGTATTAGCCTTTGTTTACTTTTTTTTTTCCTTTTGGAAGTGTAAATCTGCAAGTTTTAAATATACCCAAAATTTTAAATTATCTAAAATAATCTAAATCCTCAAGTTCTATAAAAGTATAAAAGCATGCAAAGTTAAATTGGTTAATTTTGATAAAATTGAAAGGTAAATGGACTCCTCACCATCAAATTGATTCTCATTGTTTGAAAAATTTCTCAAATAGACGAGTAAAGATTACCATATTTTGGCACTTAACTCACTTTTAATTCTTTATGAGGAAAAACTTTTCAGATTCACGATGTCTAACACCGATATGCATTACCATCTACAATGATACAGATATGTAAACTCATATGTAAACTCGATAAAATTTACACGAACCAAATAATAAGTTGCTGCTCTACTTAGAGTGAATCTGAAATGATATTTCAATTTTGCTCTTTACACGATAAGCAATCTCGTCATATAAACTTTAGCGATCTTTTGACATCGCAACACCTCTTCTCACCGGGCTCAAAAGAAACCGTTTGATTTTCTTTCCATTCAATTTTCATCCATAGCCAAGTGACTGTGTGCTTGAGAGAGCTGGGAACAGCAATCAGGAATTAATGGATGACCCTTAAAGCGTAGGGCTGTTTGCCTTTAGTTAGTTATATCATATAGGATTTTCATGCAAGATTGTTAGGTTCACTTGGTCCCATCTCATAAAGAGAGGGGCTTCATATTTCCAGTGGCCCTGGGACAATTAACAACCCAATCATCTTTGTGGTAGCATAGAGACCAGTGAGTGCACTCGCTTATTTTCAGTACAGCATACTTTTAAAAAATTTTATACGCACAAATAAATATATTGATATCAATATTGATATTGATTGTGGCCATTTTAGTATTAAATATATTTTATAATATGTATTAATAATATATATATTTGAATAACGTAGCTTTCGAAAATGGTAAGCACGTCGGTTGTTATATCGGTTGAATATTGTTGATATAACAATATATCGTAAAATATCAGTATCGAGAAATATCAATATTGGAACTCAATACTTTTGACATAATATTTTATTTATCTATTTATTTTGTGTCGGTATTTTTTGTAGAAAAAGGGAGCTGGTTTTGAGTCTAATTTACTTTTAAAAAAATGTTATAGGTTTATATATCTATTTTAATATGATATTTTATTTATTCATTTTAAAATAGTATCGGATATTTTGAAGATATTATCTAAACATTTCTCATTAATTTGCAAAGGTCTTGGAGGGTTTGTGTTACAAGCCATATATACTAAAAGGGTTGGTTATAACTCATGGTTGTGTGCAAGTTAATGAGATGTAGCTCGACCAGCATATTTCTCTCTTCGTTGTCATGACTCGAGTTTGAGTCATTTTAAGACCAAAAACCTGGGTTTTGTTAGGACTCAAAATTATTGTATAAGTCGTCGATCCCTCTCTTTATAAAATATGATAAGTTAAAAGTAAATACAGTCATATATTATCAGTAAAAGTAAAATACTTAAATTTATATAGAAAATACTGAGAGAAAAAAATCACAAAACTTGGAATAAGATGATAAAGATGGCAACATTTTTTTCCTATTTTTGTCTTTGTGTTTAGTTATTTTTTTTCGTTTTTCTCTTATAAATGTGTGTGATAGTAAAATAATACACACTTATACCTTCTTATATCGACGAGCATATAAAAATTAGAAGGGTATACATATCTTATTAAAGCTCATGTTTGTTTGTTTTCTAATAGAATGTGGCTAATTAGGTTAAAAAATGACCAAAATTTGCATGGATTTTCTTTGTTTGGATGTTATAGACAGGGAGGAAATGTGAGGAAAAATGAAGTAATTTGAATAAAGTTTTATTTTAAAATAGCACAAAATAGATTAAATAAAAAGAAAATGTATAATTTTATGTAGCAATGTATTTGTTTATCATTAATAATAAAAACATATCTAATAATGATAGTAGTAAAAGCAGTACGGCCAAGTTTAATTAATGTCTTATACAGACATGTACTTGAATAACATGTAACGAAAATTCTATTGTTTGGCTTAATTTCTGTAAATAAAAAAAAAAAAAAATTAAGCATCATAGAATTAATAATTTTTGCTAGTTTGTCATTATTAATTATTTCTATTGTTTAGGATAAATAACAATATTATAAAATAAAACTATACTCTCTTCTATTTATATGTTTTTTTTTTAATTTTATTGTGAAGTAAAATAAATAATTCATAACTTACATATGTTTTTACTTAAATTACATGTTATTTATTGTATTGACTTATTATTAAAAAATATATAATTATTAATTTTATTAATAATTATTAAATATATAACAAGTTATTAAGATTATATAATTAAAATTCATTTAAAGTGCCACTAAGATCAATAATTGTCGTAACAAGCATAATTTAACAGTATTTTAAATTTGGTTAATGTCGAATTAGCAGATAATCACTCCCTTGATTTGGGAGCGCCGTGTTTAAACAGCGTACAGCTGGCTTCCCTCATAAGGATCCCCGTCCACGCGCCTCACGTTCTCCTCACAGGAGAAGAAGCCCTAAGAATCAATTAGAGGAGCGTAATGACGACGTACGGTACGATTCCGACGGCGACAAATCCGTCGCCGGCGGGCAACACAGGATTTGTCTCTCTTGCGAAGGAACGCATCAGATCGGGCCTCGGAAAGCGGCGGCCATGGGCGGAGATGGTGGCCATCCAGTCCTTTTCTCTGCCTTCCTCTTACAACGACGCCGTCCTCCGGGTCCGAACCAACCTGTCCTACTTCCGGATGAACTATTCCATAGTCGTCCTTCTTGTCCTCTTTCTCTCTCTCCTCTGGCACCCGATTTCCCTCATCGTCTTCATCATCATGATGGTGGCCTGGCTTTTCCTCTATTTCCTCCGTGACCAGCCGCTCGTCCTCCTCGGCCGAGCTATCGACGACCGGATTGTGCTGGTTGTGCTCTCCGTTCTGACGCTGTTGTTTTTGTTCTTGACGAGTGTTACGGTGAACATTGTGGTGTCGTTGGTGATTGGCGCGGTGGTTGTGCTTCTGCACGCGGCGGTGAGGAGGACGGATGATTTGCCACCGGATGATTTCGATGATGAGGCCGGCACTCGCGTGGTGTACCGTGGCCAGGGAACGAAGTTGCCTCTGAAGGATACGGCGTCGTCTTCGTTTACCTCGTACCGGGAAGTTTCGTGATTGATAAGTCTGTATGTTATGACCTCAATCCGTGTCAATTTAAAACCATTTTTAAAGAAAGTTTATATATATTTTTTGATTTTGACTTTATCATTTGATTGGATGACTGCGAGCTATTCCTGAATTTGGAGCTTCCTTTCTCTGCGCTTTGTTTTCTCCTCCTGAGTGTGATATTGTTTACGGAATTCATTAAATTCAATTATATGAAAAAAACTTGGAGCCTTGTGCGAATTCTGACATGTCGTCTTAATCATTCAATGTCAAACATAACTTCATGAAAGTGATCAGCTTGTAATCGTTGAGAATATCAAATGTCCATATTTACTTAGGGTTCCTTCGTTTGCGATTATTTTTTCAGCAGTTTTTCCCCCTTCTTGACTTGGCGTTGGTTCAGAGAGGTTTCTTCTGTCCACTGCGGTTACAGAGATACTTACTTTGCAATCTATCACTGATATGTAGCAAATAGCTGGAACTGAGTACCTCGATTCATATTCTTGTTGTCATCTTTACTTGGCAGCCTTAAAAGCTACAGATTTACAAGGTATCATCCATGGAGCAAAATGAAATTTCTTTGGTGACTCGTCCTCGACATTAGTTGATAATGGAAGGAATTAACGTTGCCAAACTGAGTACTCCACTCATCTTCCTGTTATCATCCCTACTGTTGGCAGTGTTGTGTACTACAGATTTATGATCAGATCTTGAAGATGTTATTGCATATAACTAGAGAGCAAATTTTGCAGCTGATATTGCAACATTGTGAAGTGGCATTTGCTGTGCTACGAGCTTTGGATTTTGACCGGATCAGAATCTCCATTGTGCTCCAAAGGTTTGGATGGAATGATTTTGTGCATGTATTCTACCTTTTCATGATTTTTCCCTTCAAAAAGTAGTTGAATTTCTTGTTTCCAGAGTTAATATTTTCTCTTTTAGTGACAGCTATTATGTTTTTCTGAGTTCAAACCACGACACTGGAGTGCCAGTAACAAGGACCTTTCCACAGAAATAGCCTTTATGAATGCATACCTCTAGCTACCTTTATGACAAGGCATTATTTCTAGAAGCGGACTTATTCAAACGACCCCAGAGCCATTACTCTACCCTGAACCATCAATTTTTTCCAGAGAGGCAGAGCAACTTAGTTGGGAAATGAAACATCTGACTTCCCGGTATAGTTTGTGTCCAATAGTTGCACGTCTAGAGATTTTTAATTTAGATTGGAGCTGCAAATGAGACAGGCCGTTTGTGAACTGTTTGGAGACTTGACTCTATAAAATCTCGTTTGAGCGTGTTTGTTCGAAAAAACAAGCAAGCTTAATTCTAAAACTCATTAGAGAAATGATCCTAGTCCGAGCTGGATTGGATTTGATTCGTTTAGAGATTTTTAATTTAGATTGGGGCTGCAAATGAGACGGGCATTTGTGAACTGTTTAGAGACTTGACTCGATAAAATCTCGGTTGAACTTGTTTGTTTTCTAAAGCTTGTTAGAGAAATTAGCGAAGTCCAAGCTTGATTGGATTTGATTCGTTTAGACTTTTATGAATAATTTAGTTAGGCTTGTTCACAAATTCGTTTATATACTCATGAATAGATCCATTTGGAGATTAATATTAGATTTTTTTTTAGGCTTATGTATAAAATTGTTTTAGAAAATTGAGTTTGACTCGTTTATAAATTTGTGCTTATAAATGAGCTAAGTTCTGCTCAACTTGGCTTTGGCATGCATATAAAACCTAAGCCTAGTCCCAAGTTTTAGCCTGACTCATTTATATGTCGACAAACAAGGCCACAGTCCTAGCTTGAGCCCTTAAAATTTTTTTACTAAGTTGAGCTCAAGTTAAGAAAATAAGATGTAAGTTGAGTTTGTTTACAGTTTCCAGTGTGAAAACAGCAATTTCGGCGTCAAGTTATTGTTAAATTAATGAAATAGGGAGGTTACAAACATAAGAATTCAGCATTACTAAGTTTAAGAGGCCATGTGAAATAAAAATTGTGGCTGGTGCATGAGGCTCCCGGAGATCTATAGAGGGTTAGGTATATGAAAAATTATCGTTATAATGCAGCAATATATGTAATTTAAACTCGGTGGCTCAGTCTAGCCATTGGGGCTCGCCCTCTAAAATAAACAAATTATGCTTCACATAATCTGTAGGTTTATGAGCTTTGGTGAAAGATCTACTATGACAACAATGGAAGATTTGAAAATTGCATTCATTCACTTCTTTGATAGACATACATTGACATATTTTCATTTTCATACTGTTATTCTAACATGTCTTTTTGTTCATTTATCATTCTCGTCTGAACGTACCAATATAAATAGATGAGATATTATATCAACTATAAATATCTAATGAATATCATCCAAACATTTCTCTGCATAAAATGTTATGGACTGTATTATCATCGTATCCAATAGCGTTCGGGGCAGACATCTATATTTCTTGCCCGTGGGCCGCACACTTTGAGGCCCGGCAATGTAACTGTCCTGAATATTATTTACTTCTGGTTTCTACTTCTAAAATTCTTCCACAATATGCTGTTTCATGTTCACAGAAAAAAAAGCCACTGTGTTTCCAATGGCAATGCAGAAATGCCTTTCCAGTTACATTTGGACATGGTATGTTATATGATATTTCTAAACATATATGATATTTCTCGGTATGGATGATCTTAATTCCATATTATATATATGTTTTTATGATTTAAATTTGTAACTCCTATTTAATTTTGTGTTCATATATATATATATATATATATAAAATGTTTGGGAATTTGATTCGTCTTTCAAACATAAGGATTAGATTATTTTTTAGAGTTATAATTACGTTGATAATCAGATTATTTTGAAGAGATCGAAATTAATTATACAACTTCCGTATGAAATAATAATGTTGTCAATTATAAATTTTAATTAACTTATTTTTAATATGTCTTGTCCTTATTTGTAGAGAAGTAACATGTTAATATGTCAATATCATATCTTGTGTCAATGTTCACGCTTCTTATATTTGAATTTCATAATCCAACAAAACATAAAAGAACTTAAAAGATTCCCACTTTAATGTAAGCATGCATATAGATGGGCCAAAAAAGAAGCAACAACAACCTCAAGTTTTTGAAGAATCCAATTCTCTTAAAAAAAAAAAAGAAAGAAAGCTTTCCCTGGAGGAATCCTTCTTCCCACATTTACAAAGCAAACTATATGCCCATCTCAAAGCTAAACCACACACATTATCCCCCAAAGTCACATCTCTCATGCCTAGAATTTATACAACTTTGACAGCAAAACAAGCAGCTTTCACTTGCGAGGATAAAACTAGGAACTAAACCAAAACCATCGTCGTTGACATCACAAACTTGAGCCATGGGCATTGAACATTTAAGCCCAGCCCTGCTTGTATCGGCGAAAGAGGTCCTCGGTTTGTGCATTTCTGAAGGCACTGCAGGCGATGACGTAGACCCAGATTAGAACAACAACTGTTACAATGAGTATAATGTTGGCTTTCCTCCATTCTTGCCTGAGGCTTCCTAGTAAGCCAGCTTTGCAAGCACTGCAATTGTAGCAGAGCTGTGTCTGGTCACTGCTCCACAAGCTACAGTCCGGGTCAGCTGCCGGGTTCGTTGGGTTTATCCACATTGTTGGGTTCACATACTGATAGCCACACGCTGTTGGAGGCTTGCAGCATCCTGACTGCAACATTACAAACTCAGTTTCAGAGAGAATGCGGAAAATGTCAATTACTTCCATTTTAGTCCAGTTAATCGTAGGTGAATTACCAAAATTTCACCTTGATACAGTGAAAAGGGAGACATTAATAACAAAACTTTCAGTCACACTGAATGAATTTGACTATATGAATATGTTTCCTTTATTTTGCTCAGTTTAGTATATAGTATATTCTAAATTCAAAAGCAATATAACATATTTATGATAAGCATTGATCAAAATAGCAGCCATTTATCCGGAGATTTAGACTCATATATTTGATACTGGAGAATATACATGTTTTCTAAACAGAGTCACAGAGGCAAATGATAATGCCATCGAAAAGACGAAAAAACATTAGCTTTTCTGCACCCAAAAAAAAAAAAAAAGTTATGGTTTAGCACTTCATGATTATGTGAAGAACCAATCAGAAAAATTAGTGGAAAGGCCCATTAAATGTAGATGCAGTATGTGTTTATATAAATCATGATGATAGAATGGCCCAACCACCGGTGGGCCATATTCAAATTCCCTGAAATTGTGAATTATTAGCATGTGTTTTCTCATATTGTACTTCTAAATCATCACCATTCTTCTCCAGATTGAATAAACTCAGACTCGTGCATTTTCATCACCAATGAACTGTCAAATTATAAATCTAATGTCAATTTGCAGACATGGGGTGAGAGACAGAAAATTTGATGATGCTTATACATAAATGAATTTAGCCATACTTTTATCATATTTTTCGCAGTTTTTATTTATAAAATCAATATTAAACTAGCAGAGCACATAAGAATAAATTTTAGGGAGGAAGATGACGCACAACTGATCCTCAACAGAGATCATATATATCAGGATGAAGAAACAGTTTATCCAAAAAAAAAAAATCGTAAGTCAAAAGCATCAGATCCATTTCCCAGAAATTTTCCCACACACTGCTGTGCTTTTCTCATTCAGATCAGAGTAATCACAACCTGCAGATCAAATTTCACATACCCAAAACTCAACATTCCTCATATTCACAATCAATGCCATCAAAATCAACGCAGACATCGATTGCCCCTAAAATTAAACCGTGAGAGAAGAAGAAAAGGAGCGACGAAGGACCTGAAGAGGGGAGATATGAGCCATGAAGAAATCAGAAGCACCGACAAACTCAGAATTAAGCTTAGCACAGAAATTGGACTCAGACAAGCAATTTCTAATCTTCCCCCAATTCCCATCACCAGTGACATGGTCTCTCAACCAGCTTGAAAACCCGTTAAGCCTGTACTCCTTGTATCCTCTTCCTGATACCGTGTAGCTCCCATCGGGTCGGGTCACGACGAAAGCAAAAATTAGCAGCGCAATAAGGAGGGTAATGAGGATGGCCATACAGCAGAGATAGAGAGCCAGAAGGCCCTCCTTGTACCAGTAGGCACCCACAAATCCAATCAGCGAGACCACTAAAATCAAGAACCCCAAGATGACGACCGGCCAACGGAATAAATCGATGCATTCGTTGTCGGGCTTGGAGGCCAGCCATAGCCCAGATGCTATTATGGGGATTGAGCATAACAGGGCTATGAAGTTTAGCACTGCTGTTATGTTGTTGCTCACCGCCATGGCTTAAAAAAGCTTTTCGTGTTTTCTGTGCTTCTGTTTCTAGTGTTTACTCTGCTTTAGTTTTGTGGGGTGTTGCAGCGGCTGTGCGCGTGAAGCAGGCTCAAGGATTCGTTCTTAATTGAGATGAGGGAAATGACAAGCAATTAGCTTTCAGAGTCTGTGTGAGTATGATGGGGAAGCAGTGAAAGGGAAGGAGGGGGAAAGATAAAGGCGTTGGTATAATTATTATGGAAATATATTATATTTGATTAAGTTATTTAATTTTCAAATATTTTTTTAATATAAATTTATATTTATCTAATTTAATAAATTAAAAATAATATTTACAAAAGATACAACATAAAAAATATATTTCTACAAAAGTCAATATTAAATAAATTAATTAAAAATATACTGCACTTGCTTATCCTCGACTTTTATTTTTTTTTTTTATTTTTATTTTTGGCTTTGGGAAGCAATGGTATGCACAAAATACTATATAATTTTGTTATGTTTATTAACTTCCAACTTTTCTCTAATTTATTGTTCTTTTTTCCTCTATATTCATTTTCTTTTATGTAGAACTTTTGTTTAGTTCTCCATTCACAAAATCAAGCGCTTGACCCGCCCTGAAAGAGCAATCCAGACAGTAGGCTGTCTTTGAACTTAGCATATTTGTCCAATATTTATTTTGTTAATAATATATTTATATATTTAATTATATTAAAATTATTATTTTTAATATAAAGATAGAGAAAAAATAAAAAAAATAAAATTAAAATAAGATAAAATATATATATGATGTGTCGCTTGGATCGAAATTTTTGACGAGTTATGGAGTTGTTCGATCTTCATCGGCGAGTCGATTAGAGCGAGTTCGATCTGCGTAACCTTTAACTGGGACATACGTAATACAACTAAAAATAAGAAGGTAGAATATTGTTGAGACTCGCTCCCCGATATATCTCTGACATTAAGTCAAAAATCTTTGCCAGCGGATAAGAAAATGTGAGGATATAAGAAAAATACGTGGATGTATTCAGTGTTTGATATGCCCGTCTGGGACGTGCCCGCCTAGGGTGCGACTTAGAGGTGCGCTTGCCTGAGAATGCTTGACTGGAGGTGAAACTGAGGACCTAGTTCAGTCTGGAGGAAGCAGCCCACACTCTAAATGTTAGATTCTGGGACGACATTTGCCTTTGTCGACGGATTGCTTCCCTAGTGGCTCCAGACTTCCCTGTTTGCTTCTTCGATCAAAGGAATAATAGCGCGCAGTACCTGTTCGACCTGAAAAGTTTCTCTGAGAGAGGAGGGGGAGCTCCCACTGCACTCAATGGGGAGCCCCTAGCCTTAGGATAATCATCCTCTTAAGCTATAGGCTTGCACAATGTTTTCATTCCTTTGTAGTGGATGTGTGCCCAGCCATTGTTAAGTACCTGCAGCACCTCATGCTCAGGCTCCTCTATGCTCGGGGCGGCAAAGACCTCTCATATGTCTTGGGAATATTGCTCTAGATTTTCCGTTGCTGCCACCTTCGCTAGCTAGTCAGTATTCCAGTTATCCTCTCTCTTGATGTGTACAACCCTGACTTTGTTTAATGTTCAGTTCATGTCTCTCGTTTTAGCAAGGTATTTCATGAGTAGAGGGCTCAACATCTCAAAGTCTCTACAAACTTGAATGACAATCAGTTTCGAGTCACAGCAGATTACAGGTGCTTCGTTGAGTATTTCCTTTCCAACCGAAGTCTAATGAGTAGGGCTTCGTAATTAGTGACATTGTTGGTAGCCGAGAATCTTAGCGTCATTGAGTACTTCATCTCATACCTATTGGGAGCCCTCAAGACCAATCCTACCCCACTGCTTGACTACGTTAACAATCTGTCCATGTGTAGCATCCAAATTGGAGTTTCGTCTTACCGAGGGGCATCTTCACCAAGATTGCGGGCATTTGGAATCAAGACTGTCATTTCAACTATGAAGTCTATGAGAGTTTGTCCTTTTAAGGTCGGCCTTAGTCATAACTCCATATTAAACTCGCCTAATTCGATGGTCTACTTGAACAATTGTTCGAATGTGTTGGGTTTCTGCACGATTTTCTTTAGAGGTTGGTCTATCAGGATGACGATCTTATATGTCTGGAAGTATGGCTACAATTTCCTAGTTGAATAGACAAGCATTAGGGTGACTTTTCAGTGCACAAGTAATGGATCTTGGTATCTATCAAAATTTTACTAACGTAATAGACCAACGGTTGTACATCAGACTACTACCGAATAAGGACCGAGATTAACGTTATGTCTAAAACTGCGAGATATAGGTATAGATTCTTACCTTCTTTTGATGACATCAAGAGAGGGGGACTGGCGAGATATTTCTTTAGTTTTTGGAAGACGGCTTGATAATCGGCTGTCCATTGGAAGTTGTTCACCTTTATTTCCCTTAGGGCTCTAAAGAAGGAAGAATACTTCTCGACCGATTTTGCTAGGAAGTGGGAGAGTGCTATGAATCTCTTGATCAATCTCCGGACTTCCTTCACAGTTTGAGGTGGGCCCATCTCAATGATGGCTTTTATCTTCTTGAGGTTTGCCTTGATCTCCCACCAATAAATGATGATAACTATAATCCTAAATTGTTGTGTGTTGTGTATTTTTCTATTATTGCTACTAATTTGCTGTAGAATGCTATAATTCTACTGTAAATATGATAAAATTTGTTTGGATATAAAAAATATTTGAAGGAATAAGAATTAATGAAAAAAACATAAAAATAAAGAAAATCAAAGAAAAATTGATCCCTAAATATGAATATTCTCAAACATATTTTTTATCATATTTTGTCACTTTGTAATTTTTTATATAATCCAAATATAAAAAAAATATTTTTTAATTTCTTTTCTTTTAAACTATTATGGATCCAAACGAATCATTAATTTTGAGGTAGCCAGATAACCTTTTTTTTTTCTTGGGCAAATTTTTCAATATCTAGAGGCATAAAATAGTGGATAGTACTATTTTATGGGATGAGCAGTCACAACTCAGTGAATATTATCCCTAATCATGCTACCGCCCCAAGAAGGCAATTACCATATGTGGCCATGACAGCTTGCCATAACCAACTCAATAAATCTCAAAATATTCGTCAAATAGGGCATCTCCCTAGAATGGTAGGAGCAGCTCAACGATTGTGGCAGACAACTGTCTCCGGCCTTGGCGCTCAAGGTAAAACTAGCTCACTCTCTCGTTATAAATATGCACCCTTTTCTCCATGAGGAAGAGGGGATTCGAAACCCAAAGGATTTTGGGCTCACAGACGAAGGAAGATAACAAGATGAAAAAGAAAGAGAAAGCTATCTACATGCATGGAGAAGAGATCGGTGGATATCCTTCTTTCTGTCGGCACACGAGGTCCCATTCTTCTTCCAATCGGCCACTCTCTTGTAGGTGCATTCAGCAATCAACCATCCTACGGCGGAAGTATACCTCTCTCCAGAATCCCGGCCTCAACAGAAGCCAATCCTCAATTTCCAAAGCCACCCCTCATAGTAGTAACTAGGCATATTTGTACAATTGTGGAATACTTAGGTGGCCATAATTGATTATAATTTAGGCATTATAATAATATGAAAGTACAAATTATAGGAATGTTTAATATGTATAAAAAATATTTATTTTTGAATATTGTAAATATAAGACAATAATTCTTCTCATACATCATTACTAATATTGACAATAAACTTGGTGTGAAAATAAATCAACATAATAAATAGTGATAAAACAATCCTCAATAACTAAATAATTTTTGAGAAAAAATTTTAATATTTTTTGAATTAGTCAAAGTAAATCCATTAATGAAAGTCAGATTACAAGCCTGGAGCGATATAATTGCATTAGCATTTAAGTGATTTACTCATGATAAGTGACTCATATAACTCATTGAATTTGCTTACGTTTTATTTCTCCATCTCATCAATGTCAAAAGTTACATAAACTCTAACATTCACGCCATTAATAGAATTATGAAAGCTCATAAGTTGAAACAAAGTGTTTTTGATGGTAAAAGAATTTGAGATGAGAAAATCTTAATAATTTGATCTTAAAAACAATATGAGAAATTTTTTTCCTAATTTCTCGACATTTCTCTAACCCTATTTTCTTTCAATAATGACCAAGGTGATGGTTTTGTTAAGAGAAAAAAGCATATTTATATATGTAGCTCAAAGTTAGGGTTTTAAACATGAAATTTGTAAAAGCTTCACATTAGATTTCGAACACTAGAGAATGGCTGCGATTCTTGCGTTGAATCATTAGAAGTTGTGCATATCCACCCATTATACGTTCCTTATGCGTGGAGCTACTATATATTCTTTGTGAGTGAAGTCACTATAGACCTTGCATGTAAGCCTTTCATGTATTCCGAATGCCTGTAGATATTGACTAATTTTGTGTATATGTATCATTGATATTAAGATCGAGTAGATCAAATTAAGAAAATGTTATTGACTATTAAAATTATTGGACATGTAAAATCAATTCTTCAAAAAATTAGCTTTGTTTTAGTATGGGAAAGAACTTAAATCAAGATGTTATATATTTGGGGGATTCAGTTTAGTATATATGTTTATAAATGTTAAGATAATATGTGGACATTAATGTGTCTTTCTTATAAAAAATATTGGTATAATTGTATGACCTTTTTAAGTTTTTGTTTTTATTTTATACTATTTTTTAATTGTGTTAAATGAATGAAAAATAAATAATATATCCCAATTAAAAAAGGAAAAATTTTATTTGTCCATATTTTAATTTAATAACAACAACTAATAATAATCATATATATATATATATATATATATAACAATAACAATAATAATAATGACAATAATAATAATAATATATGTAACAATTGATTTTCAAATTATGCATTGTGATGTTAAAATCAAATTGTTTGGGTGAATTTTAGAGAAAAAATGTGTGTTTGGTTGAAAATTTTAGTATTTGAGGGAAGTATGACCAGTGCTGTGCATGTGCGGCTCTCGAATGTAGCTTAGCAGAATAGGTGAACTCATACATTGTGGAGGATGTCTATGTGTGACTTAGTAAAAAAGATAATGCTCGTATGTGATGGAGACACGTTCATGCATATTTTAATAGAATAAGTAATATTTATGCATATACATCTGTGCATATGATTTTGTCTTGGCCATTGATGGACACTTAATCGATACTTTACACTAAGCTAATTATATAAGAAATTTTCTTTAAATTTTGTATTATTTACCTTAAGATCTCAATAGAGGACGGAGAGAAAGAAAGAGAAAGAAAATAAGAAATAGGAGAGTAAAAGTTAGTTTCGTGTTAAATAATATTTAAATAGTATTTAAGTTAACGTAAGTATATCTAAATATATTTTTTATTTATTATTAAAGCCTTTTAATTATTTTTTTGATATTTGTATGCATATTATTATTTGATACTTATATTTTATTTATTTTGATATGCATGTTAATTTTATTATTATTTATGAGATTTGAAAATAAGTACCTATATTTATAAAACTTGTTATAAAATTCATAATTTTTTTAAATATTTGACTTTACATGTCATTTTATACAAGCGTTTGATGAGAATATTCTACTTTAAATTTGTAAAAATTATTTATTTTTTAAAATTAAAAAATACAATTATTATTTGTTTTATAATTTTTTATTTTGACTAAATAAAAATCACTATAAAGAATTGATAGAATATATTCAGATAAATCTTAGAATATTATTTGTAAGTGAAGATGGTTATTTAACATCAATAGGTTAAAAAAAGTGATATTTAATATTATCCATAAGAAATAATATACAGTCGGTTTACATATGAGCTATGAATAATGACATATGGCTTGGACTATGAAAAATTTACATAGCTTGATCTTCGATATTCGGTCATTATTATTGAGATTATCACTAATTTTTAGTTTTTATATTTTTTATAAAATTTCTTACATTTCCTTTTTGTTTTCTTTATTTTTAAGTTTTTTCTATCAATTTATTAGCGTTTTAACTTTTTCTATATTCGATTATTATTATTATTTTTATATTTATTTATTTATTTATATATATAAATTATATATATGTTTTGTTGAACATTAAGCTTATTATAATTAATTTTTATAACTTTCTAAATTAATATATATAGATCTCTTGCAGAGTTTTAATAGAGAGTTGAAGGATTTGATTTTTATTTGTTTAATTTTTAAATATATTATTTAATAATATTTTATTGTGGGATTGTATTTCAATTTATAGTTAAATCTTTAATATTATTATACTTATATTTTTATATTTGTTAAAATTTTTTTTTATTTAATAAATGTGAATAATATGTATTTAATACATTTTTCTAATGAGATATACCAACCTCAAATTCGACTCATCTCATTTGGGACATCAATATGGAGGGCGTATGTTTATATGGGAAGATCAAATTGACTGTAGAATAAAAATTTAATCATAAAAAATTTAAAATATAAAAACTTATATATATACATATATTTGTAGAAAATATTATAATATTAATATTTATTAAATATGAATTATAATAGTAATTTTATTTAAATAAATATTTAAGTAATTATTTTAAAAATTTAAATATTATTCATTAATTTGTTTTTCATATAATTGGGGTATAACCTCAAATCCACGGAAACACAGGCCTATTTTCGTACTTGACTTTTTTCAAAGGTAACAGCCTATTTCCGTACTTTCACCTGTAATCGTAGTGATATCCCAAGCAAAGCAAAAAGTTCGCCTTCCTCTTTCCCCCGGTTCCTCACCGCACATCAAATCTAAGGCGTTGGTTCAGTTTTCTCTCTCCGAGCAATGAGGACACTGTCATGTTCTCTCTCTTTCCTCCTCATTTTCGATCTTCTGCTCTGCTTTCCTTTTCCTTATTTCTCTGTCTCCATCGCGGACGAATCGAACCAGTTGAAAGACACAAATGTCACTGAGATCAACGCGACAATCTCCAAAGCCGAGGAGAACAGTTTCGCCAATATGTTGGATCGCGCTTTGCAGAAAGAGTTTTCTGAAAATGAACAGAATGGAGGTGCTAGATCTGGGCTCTTTTACATTTTTTTTGATTGCTTTAATTTTTCTCGATTCTTTTTCCTCCATACTCGCTTGATTCTTGTCGTTCTCAGTGAGGTAGGATTTGTTTTCCAGCTCTTAAATTCTTAGTGTACCATGATTGGATGCAATTAATTGACTGGTAGTCCACTGACTACATACATTTGAAGTGTGAAATATCTGAGTTATTTTCTTTTTGGGTTTCTTTCGAATTTTGTGATTGAATGTGAATTGTTGTCCACATTTTAATTCGCATCAATGTTAAATGTGCATTTATAGTCCGCATGCGCTATCTTCCACCTTATGAGGGAAGCGACATCGTGGAATACTACAAAAATGTCTGAAGTGAGAATTAATGCTTCCGGTTAGTGCTAATTTGTTATAATTTTGCAGCTACCGATTCTGGCAGCTTTAACAACAGTGTTTCAGAGAAGCAGGTTAGTAGTCGCTCATTCGGTGAATTTTATTTCATATTCTTCTTTAATTTAGACTAAATTAGTAGATTCTATTGGGATACGTCCCTTTTATTTGAACTGTGATAAAATAATCAATGATGTACAATAAGCAAATAATAACAGTCACAAATAATGAAGAACATATAATTTTACGTGGAAAATCCTCTTTAGAATGAAAGGGAAAAACCATGGGACAATACGTCTTCTCTACTATACAAAAGTTCGGTTATACAAACCCTAATAAAGTACAAGGAGTCAACGCTTTGTATCAAAAAAATTAACAAACAATGAATACAAGACGAAAGAGTAAAAATATGACCGACAAAACATTCTTCTTAACTTCCAAGAACAATGTACCCAAAGTTGGCGGAGATTGGAATACGATTTAAAACTCAATCGGATGTTCGAATCTTCCTATTCTCCTTTTTTTCTCTCATCTTTTTTTTCTTTCAAAGACAACACTCTCTAGGTCTCAAAATTGTTAATGGTTAATCATAAAAACGTATTAGCGTGTTTCTATACTGCAAGCAGCGCTCAGCTCTCGTCAGGTACGAGTGCCACCGGGAACGGCGCTTTTTGCTCCCCACTAGCCCACCTTGAGCGCACAGCTACTGGAATTGGCACTTCAGAGGTGCGCCGAGCGCACGGCTACTAGAATGGGCGCTTCAAGCATTTGTTGCATGTGCAAATCTCGTGCAATCACTATAATCCGCACATGAGTATCCCTCGTGCAAGCCACCGTACGACATGTCAAATGGGTATGAGACCTGCACAAAAATGATCCATAACTCAATAGAATCTAGGGGCTAGATTCAGCCAAACTTACTGTGACACCTTTCCTACATATTCCACTACTGTATCCTGTAGCTAATGTCTTCTTTGATATAGCTAATAATATCCAGTTCCAAAAGTTTCACCGTATTAGATTTCCTTATGTATTAGATGGAAGTACTTATTCTCAGTGAAGCTTCAGGTTGAATTCAACATATTTTAACATCTCAGCATTTAGAAAGGAAATTAAATATGGGTAGATTTAGCTGGTATGTGATTTTAAGGAGATTTATATGAATAGTGAATCTGACTTTTCGAGACCTAGGGCGGCAATAGTGTAACTTATGATGAAAAATAAGTTAACTTGCTATGTAGGAAAAATGGAAAACTGGAAAAAGATATTGTTGAGCTGTTAAGACATACTACTTGTCTGGGAAACCAAAAAAAAGTGAGCTGCAAGATTTAAAGCGAACAAGGGGTCCTCAGGGAGCCATGCCTACATGCATGTGGTCAATTCCCGATTTAAGTAAAGATAGAGGCTGGGCGTGGAGTCAAGGCTCATTAAGTAGACAGTGAGTGAGTAGCAAGAACCTACTCCTATCCTATCATACTAGGGAGGTTGCAAGGCTCTTTTGGTTAGATTTGGCGTGAACATGCGAGATAATTTAAGAAAACTTTAAATTCTAAAGATCTTTATAAGAGATTTGTAGTTTCCGTCAGCTCGAGAAGATTGAAATACTGCACCACTGCTAAAATTACTATAAAAGATGTGAGCATCTAGGAATGGCCATGCTTTCTCTGACATGGCCATGAATTGTTTTTTTCATTTATTATGTTCTTGTTTTAATTGATCACCTTACAAAGCTTTTACACTATATGCAGGAAAATGTGTGGCTTTTTTATATAGTCATTATCCATAAAAGTTTAATTCATTCCCCTATCTAGATGTCCTACCTTTGTGGATATCATCCCCTGATATTTTCCATGATAATGACTAATTTTTGTTACTGGGGTGAACGTATTAGAAATCTTTTTCTTGACTCTTCAATAATCACTGGTTGAATGTTTCCCAGAAGTCCTTTAATTGAAGTGTCTTCACTACTTTAAAGATAGTTGTACTTTTCTTCTATTTGATTGTTGTTGTCTGTGAGCCCGAGAACTTAGGCATTCCTGTGATGATGTGATCTGTGAGAAAAGTCTTTAAGGATGTTTGTATTATTTATTATGTGGTGAGAACAATTAAGATTTATGTATTTGAAATGATTGAAGATGCTATCATCAATTATCACCCATACACACACACACACACACACATACACACACACATACATATATTGAGACACAGAGAAAGAGAGAGAGAGAGAGAGATTGGGGGTCACGGTTTATTTAGGTGATGTATGTCTGATTACTTTTGCCCAATGGCCATATGTCTCAAGTATTAGTGGACCAATTGTCTTTTGCACCTTGTGCTACTGCAATTATCTTAGATAACTTTTGCCAAATGCACTCTGAATTTCTTGCACATGTTTGTTCTAATCAGGCAGTTTTGGAGACGGTTGCTAGAGTGAAGCCCAAGAAAAATGAAACAAAGGAGGACAAGTATGTGCCCATCATTTGAATAGATGACCAGAAAGCTAAACATGTTTGGCAATATATTGCTTCTATTTGGTACAATCAATAAGTTGTTATCTCTAATTTGGGTACCCTGACATGAGCTGGAGTTCTATTTTAGGACCTTTCAACTTCACGATGTTTTCAGTTTGGATGAGAACCGAGCTGAAGATACACCGACATTGATAGATCGAAAGGTATGTCCAATGCACATTGTTGGAATTCTTATGTAGTCTACATATGGTGCCTCAAATATTCCAGATTAAACCGAGCAAAACAAAGCTGAATAAATTATGATGTAGCTGAAGCTATCTTTTCCATCAGGATAACATCTTCATTATATCCAATGCGAAGTCGAAATATCCTGTGTTACAGCTAGACTTAAGGTTAGGTTGCTAATTTATCTGATTGCTTGTATGAGTAGCTGGTGTTAAGTACTTGATGAATCTAATCATTGAAGTCACTGTTTATGCAGACTGATATCAGATCTGGTTGTGGTTGTTGTCTCTGCCACCTGTGGCGGCATCGCCTTTGCTTGTGCTGGGCAACCAGTATGCCCCTTATCCTTGCAGCTAATCTTTAAGTCTCAGTGTGTCACGCACAAATGCCCACTATAAGATTGAGGTACTTTGGTGGTGCAATGATAAAGTTGTTCCATATTGAATTAGTAGTCACTCGTTCAATTATGAAAACATTCTTTTTTGTGTGACAAAGGGGTAAGGCTACATTTATTTGGCTCTTCCTAAACTGTGCATTTCAGTAGATTATTGCATTGGGATGCGCTTCTTCCCAGTTCATTTCAATTGTTTTTTTGTTTTTGTAAGGAAATATTTTACTTGGATACCTAGGGTGAATCACCAAATACAATGATAGATGATTACATAGAAAGCTTTGAAATTTCTAAAGAGTGACCAAACTGCATGGATGAAGGTGAATGACCCTTCATCCAAATGAAGCATGTATAGTGGGAAGACTTCTGAAGTCAAAATCTCTAGTTAACTTCAATTTTTACCTTCGCTTATCTGAAAGAAAGTTTTGCAGGTTATTACTGGCTATCTGCTAGCGGGATCTGTTGTTGGACCTGGAGGCTTCAGTTTTGTTAGTGAAATGGTGCAGGTATATTGCATTTTTGCAGGCATGTGTGGAGTTTATCCTTGATTTCATTGCCGACTTGGTCATTAAAGTCATAGTAGAAGTTATGCGTATGTTAGGAGAGATCAATTCTTGTTGGTGGATAGGTATCCAGCTTGAGGTCTCTGTTCATTTTCAATTGACATGAGGTTGGGCATTCTGAATTCAGAAGTTTTCACTTCTATAGTAGCTTCAGTTTGGGTAGATGGAACAGCTCTACTAATTGATTCTAGAGAGAGAGGGAAAGTACGCAACCAGGAAATAGACTTTAGAAGCTACAAAGAGCATCTTACTCTGTTGCAGCGGTTGGGTTCTCCGCGGCTTTGCTTAATGGGAACATCAATATAGCATACCCTCTCCATCTCTTTCTATTCTTTCTTTCCTCCAGAATATTCGCTAAAAAGATTTTTATTCATGATCCCATATGACAATGTTAGGAAAATGATCACTGTTATTGTCATCCTATTTAACTTCATCATAGGTGCAGTATTTATGGCAATCATATCTTGGGATCTGTCAATGAGACATTTGCAAATGAGTTTAAAGTTGCCTGGCTTTAAACTCGTCTCTCTTTGTCATTCTTTTGTGCTGGTTTAGGGTGAATATGCACATTGTGTAAAGATTTTGTAACCCTTCTGATTTCTAACTTCCGAAAACGCAGAGGAAGTAAAACCATAACTTTTTGACCTCTTGTCCCTCGTCTTCCTTCTAATAATTTATTCGGTTTGAATTCTCCCTCTCCAGAAGTCATGTCTTACTGAAGCGTGCTTTATTGTAATAACACATGCCACTTGACTCATGCGCTAAATTTATGTAAATTTTGGTCAAAGAAACATGCATATGGGAAAATTAAGCTGCCAACTAATAGCTTGACTTTTTATATCCATATTTACTATGCAATCAGTCTCCAGAGGATTTTGTTTATTTCATTTTTTTCTTTTCTTTTTTTTTCTTTGTGCACAATTACTTTCTAAATTGTTTTGTCATTTTTGTGTTGGTGCAGGTTGAGACAGTAGCCCAGTTTGGTGTAATTTTTCTTCTATTTGCCCTGGGGCTGGAGTTCTCCACAGCAAAGGTTGAATAATGTTTATTTCTATGGCACTTGGCCTAGTTTAGGAAGCTTGGTAAACAATCAGTTGAACACAACCGGCGATTTGGATAATTGTTTATCAAGGATTATTAGAGGATTGCACACACATGAATAAATGGATCTTTGTTGAATGTTGCAGCTTCGTGTTGTTCGTTCCGTGGCTATTTTAGGAGGCTTACTCCAGATCTTACTTTTTATGTGCTTATGTGGAATAACAGCTTTGGTATGCCCATTCCTTTTAAGATTTCACGAACTATATTGTATTTAGAGCCTTAGTGCACTGGCAACTGCAATGGAACTTGCTTGAATTTTCAGTGAATCATCTCTTGACTGATGATTGCCATCATTTGATTGTTCTTTTGAAATCACACAACTTGTTGTCTTTTTTCTATTTACAAGTGTGACAGTGGTTTGAAATTCCCTTGATAGGATTAAGAGTATCATCTGTATATTGTTGGGACTTGGGTAATAAGAAACTTGAAATCTAGGGCACTCCTAGGTTTAAATTACAGTGTCATGGTGTCATTGGCGTATCCTTAACAAACATAAAGGTTATTGCAGCATCACAACCATATTTTGATGGTTGTGCTTGCGGTGCATAATATTAAAATCTATTGTGGTGCAAGGAAAGTGCATCAGTGAAGTTTCTGACAGTTATCTGTTTCTCTGTGTAACATTGGCCCATTAACTCCAGGGCTAGTCCATTCAAAGCCAGCTGTGTGGCCTGCTTGGTTTGGCCTGTTTGGTTGTATTTCCTTTGAAGATCAACTTGCCTGGTTGGCTACCGTATTGAATTATATAACATGTCCTCGCTTTCTGTGTTGTTAGTGGTAGGACCATATTCTCAATTTCATTTCTTTTCTACTTCTTTAAACTTGATGATGAGGGGTTTTCTTGTCTGGTTCCGCATCCCACATTCCCCAGAATAGAAAATGAACAAGACAAATATGCTTATTTAAGAATTGACATGCTTTCTGTTCTAATGACGGGGTTCAAATGGGAGGAAGGGTGGGTAGTCTGGAGGGATGGAGGAAGGGAGAAGAGAAGATAATATAATATATTTATTGTGATTCCTAACTTTTTTCATATTTCATAAAATGCAACAATCTTATAGGATGAACCATCTAGGATTATGCTTTTTAGTCTCATTCTTTCATGATGTAATTCTTGATGTGATAGCACACGCCCATTGCTTTTGGCCCCTGAATATAAGGTGCAATAGTCTACCAGGTTTGACTTCAAACAGTATAGCTTACCTTGAACTCGAGCTGGGACTGGTTCCGCGAACATTTTCTTTTTTCTTTTTTTTTTCTGTGCCCCTGATTGTTACTGTATGAGTTGAAGATCGAATTGTCACTACCCTGTATAGGCTTATTGTGTTGCTGTATTTCTGATGTAGCTGCTGTGTGCTTTTTGCAGGTATGTGGTGGTAAAGCTTCTGAAGGGGTTTTTGTGGGTTTGTTCTTGTCCATGTCTTCAACAGCAGTGGTATCTCTCTTTGCTGTTATATTCACTTCTGTTAAATTTACATGCCAACTTTTGGTGAGGAAAGACTTATGAGATCATCATATAGTATATTCTCACAAATTATAATCCAATTTTGCATTTCATATCTGGATACTATTTTACTAAAGATAATACTGGACAAATAGCTTATAGATAGTAGTTTGGACCTTCAACCTTTGGACTGAAATTTGAATACTTCTGGATCAATTAATTGATGCTTGTTAAAAAAATATGCCGAGTTGAAACACCAATTCAAACAGAATTCTTGAAGTAGTCTATATGATTGCAGTGAGTAGGAGAACAAATCGTTGCTATTCACATGTTCATGTTTATTCATATTTCCTTAAATTGGCAGTCTACAATATTTCCTTTTTGGTAGAACTTGTTATATCATCGTTGTTAACAATGATTATCAAACTAACATAATATATTGTTCAGGTTCTAAAGTTTTTCATGGAAAGAAATAGTAGTAATTCTATTCACAGCCAGGTTACTATTGGCACCTTAATTTTGCAGGTATGTTTTGTTTTCCTGCTTCAATGTTTTTGCCTTTTTGGGAAAGCCATTAAATTCTTGATGCCTTTGTTATCTATAAGCATTTCATTACACTGACATGGTGCTTCTACCATTCAATTTTTTATGGTAGTAGGACTGCGCTGTGGGTCTACTTTTTGCCCTATTACCTGTTCTGGGTGGTACCTCAGGTGTCCTTCAAGGAGTTGCATCAATGACTAAATCGTAAGGCATCTGTCATTTGTTTGGTTATTAAAAAGGATGTATCTTCCCCTTCCATGCAAGTTCATATGGAAAGGAAAGGAAAGGTAACTTAATAATATGAGAGATTTGGAGATCCTAATTATCTTAAGGAAAAGTTGACTCATTTTGGTTTAAGGTGGCAGCTTCTCACCCTTCCATCCAAACACCACCATTTTGGGAGGGGAACAAATTTGGGAGCTCAGTGAACGGAAGTCTATGGAATTCTGAATAAGAGAACATAGACAAGCCTCTTATGGCTTGCATGTCCTTGGAAGTAAAGGGACTCTTCAAATTAATTCCAGTTAGTTCCATATTTATTACACCTAAACATGGAAAACCATTTGTTTCTTCTGCTTCTATTCTTGCCCACTCTTTGAATCCGAGTATTAGACTGCAGGGCTTACTAATCAGCATTAAGATCAAATGCATCTCACAGCTTGACAACGCAAATCTATTTTTTTTTCCTTGGCCAAGTGTCCAAATTGTTAATTAAGGATTTACAAGTAGCCTGACAGTGGACTACCTACTTGATTAGTCCAATGTAAATGGGTACAAGATACCAATCTCCTTCCTCATCTTATCTAGTAAGAAAACTGTATTGATTGCCACTATCAAGAAAATCAAATATGGACTTAAAAATGGGCGAGCTCAAAATGTGAATGAAGAATTACAGATGTGAATTAATCAAGAATAGTTTGACTTGGAAGGGCATGCTTTGCCCATCTGCTTTCCAAGAGGATCTTTCTGTGATGTTTATTCTGCGTTAGCTGCAAAATTTGTTTGACCTTTGATACAATAGAATTATGAATTAGCTTTATGATTTTGTTTCATAAATCCTTTAAACAAATGCTGTGAAGAGGATCTTCATGTATTTTTCTCAAGGAGTATTTGTGTTGTCATCATAGCAAAATACTAGATGTAAAATGTGATTTTGGGAAAATATAAAAATATTCAACATACTGGAATAGTTTTCAACTGTTATCCTTCCTTCAGAAGGAATGAATATGTAATACTGCTCCTGTGTTGTTGTCCATTATAGTTAGACTGAGTCTGTTTAATTGTAGCAGCATAGGGGAACCATGAGATGCCATTGGCTTATTGTCAATCCTGATCTTTGATGAAATTTGGCTGCCTACATGAGATATGAGCATGACAAGGCACTGATATACCAACTCTTCATTTTTTCTAAAAATGAGGACTTGGCACTTTCGTAATACGTTAATTAAAATTCATACTTTATTTAAGAAATATTAGAACAAATTTATCGACAACTCTATTTTGTACTAAATAAACAAAAAAAATGCATACTTCTTGTTTCTTCATACAAAACTTCACAGAAGATGCAATCGAGTCAGTTTAAATGAATTGTGATATAATATATCTCATAAAAGGAAGAAAAAGAAAACAACAGTGACTTTAGTTGTTAATTATTTTTAAATTACAAAATATCTCCTAATTTGTTTATTTTATATTAAGAATCTTATTTTTTGAAAATTATAAAATAGCCCAATGTGTGAAGTATGGTGGCTTTGAAAATAATAAAATATTCTGACATATGTTGGATATTGATACACTAGCCTGAGAGAAGTGTCACTGATTTGTAGCTGATATGAAACATCATAGCAAGCTATTATGTCTTAGCGTTAGAGATTTTATATTTATATTCTCCTTCCAGGCTGGTGGTTTTGATTACATTTTTGGCTATTCTGTCAATTGTGACTCGAACGTGTGTGCCTTGGTTCCTCAAACTGATGATAAGCCTATCGTCACAGGTACACAATAGACAATCAAATAATAGCATGCATTTTTGTTACTGAATTTGATAGTTTTGACTCACTTTTGAGTTTTGACTACTCTAATTTGTTATGTGCAGACTAATGAACTTTATCAATTGGCATCAGTGGCTTTCTGTCTGCTTGTTGCCTGGGTTAGCCTCATTATTGAACATTTATCTCCAGTTGCTATTTTTTTACTATTGCATTTTTTTTAATTCTGTTTGCTAATTGCTCCATATTATAAGCGGCTTCGAATTCTTTTGTGGAATTTTTACTTGTTAATTTTATCCCAATAAGAAAATCAAATACTTGTTATCTTTTGTCAATCTTGGAGAATATTATTTACATATTAGTCATCATCTTGATTGCTTTTAATGTCTGACCAATATATCGCTTCAATTTATAAAACATGCCACATAGGCAGACACCTTTGCCTTGTCTTACTCTTGATAAGGACACAATATACCTCTATACATTAATAGGTTGACAAGGAAGGACTTAACATGAATGGGTGTGCTCCTTTCAGTGTAGTGACAAGCTGGGTCTTAGCCTGGAATTGGGTTCCTTTGCTGCTGGTGTGATGATATCCACAACTGATCTTGCTCAACATACACTTGAACAAGTAAGATATATATGTATTTTTTTTCTTGGACAAGAAGATGCTTGATTCCATAAGTTCTTTTATTAAGATCTCTGCCTTGCTCATTTTCATTGTCTTCTGTACTGCTACTGTCAGGGGTTGTTTGTTTATGATTTTGAAATGTGCTTTTTTGAAAAGTGATAATTTATAGCTTTTGTCAATAGTACTTGGGAGGGGGGGGTGAAAATTTTCTGAATTGGAATGAGTTAAAAAAACTCAGAGCTACTTATAGAGAACCTCATGAATTAGATTTTTATTAAGCTTTTTGAGGAAAATTGAATTTTTAAATTTTTGAAAAAGTTGCTTCAAAAGCTGTGACAAATAGGCCCTACCTATTTTTGATATTACTTGTTCTCAAGTCTTCTTGTCTTTCAGTCACATTGCTAATTGTTTGTGTCTTTCATATTTTTGTCTTCCGTGAGCCTCTAGAATCTTGTCCCTTGCTTTCTCAAAAATATTTTCTGCTCCAGAAAATTAATCTTGAAGTTCTATGGGCTGTGATATTAATCTTCTTGACCTTGAAGAACTCTTCTAACAGCTTTCATGAAATATTTTCTTCTATCTAGTGTTTTATGTACCTTTTGTTCCTCGCAGCATCACTTTGGTGCATCTCTCTCTCTCTCTCTCTCTCTCTCTCTCTCTGTGGCAGATTCTGTTTCTCCCTGTGTGTGCTTACCTATTTTGTCAGCATTGGCTCACAGCTATATGAGAATAATCTATCCATATCCAAATAATTTCTTTACTCTATGGAAGGCAACTAAGTTCACAAGTCCTTATTATGCACTTTCTTCCTTTCTCTTTCAGGGCCTTTTCCTGTCCTTCGTCTAGTTGACTTCTTCCTCATTACTGACAGCGAGGTTATTTTTCCCTTTGGTACCCTGTCCTCCTACTGGGGATTTTTTTTATTTTGATTTTGTTCTCTTCCATTCACCTTAGTTGGGAGGTTGGTTTAAAGATTTGCCAAATTTAAATTTACTCTTTCATAAGTTCGTTGGTTTCTGGAATGATTACTGCTTCTAGAAATTTTTTTTTGTTTCTTTATTATTTGTTTTTCCATCAGTTTTTTTTTCAGAATCCAGACTTTATATGTAAATTTGCCAGGATCTTTCTGCTATACACAATGCGTGCTTTTGCAGGTTGAGCCAATACGGAATTTCTTTGCTGCTCTTTTTCTTGCCAGCATCGGGATGCTCATCCATGTTCATTTTCTCTGGAATCATGTTGATATATTACTGGCAGCGGTGATGCTGGTGATTATTATAAAAACTATAGTGGTTGCTCTAGTTGTCAGAGCATTCCGCTACAACACCAAAACTTCCCTGCTTGTAAGATCTACTAAACTGATGTGCTATATAATTTCAAGCAATTGACAATGCTATATTTTGTTCATAGTCAGAGGCCTAATGTTACTGCATAACTATAGGTTGGAATGTCTTTGGCACAAATTGGGGAATTTGCTTTTGTTCTTCTAAGCCGTGCATCTAATCTTCATCTGGTTGAGGTGAGTGCATCTGTTGCCATGGTTCATTAGTAAATCCAGATTAATTTAATTGTTAGGGATCTTAGATATGGTGGATTGTGGATATTGTCAATTAGAATTATAATTGTTGTGATAGCCTTGGATTATCATGTAGTTAAAAGATCACTTCATTTTGAAGTTTTTAAACTTTTGCATGCAGAAAATATTGGAGGTGTTTCATTCACAATATAATAGAGTCGTTATCTGTTGCAGGAAAAAGTTTATCGACTGCTTCTTGGAACAACAGCTCTTAGTTTGGTGAGTAGCTTCTTTACAAAGGTTTATAGTGGTTCAGATGAAAATTCTGAGAGTTTGGTTCTTTGTTTTAGATTGTTGGTGTTATTTTTTCATATGTGCTAAGATGCACCCATGCACACGCAGCATGTGTTTCTCTATTGTACCATCACTCTGTATCTCTGTTGTGTGTATGTGTTGAGGATTAATTGTTAGTGTGCAAGACTCTCACATTGTGGAGTCTGTAAAAGGTTAAATATATATAATCTTATCCTTACGTTGCAGGGAGCCTATTTTGTGGCTTAAATCTGTGACTTATAGGTCACAATTAAGTGATCTTATTGTTGCACTAAGGTTCATCCCTTTGTATGAGGATGAACTATGAGGTTGTATACCACATACTGTCTGTATGAAGTAGGCCTTCAGCTAAGATTCTGAAGGAAATGCTCGAAAATCATCTTGGATAGGAATATGGGAACCTATCTTGCTTGAAGGTTAGCTTGATGGCTGAGTTATAATCATTTACACTGCCCACATGCTGGGAAATGTATCAAGTCAAGTAATAATATGGGTAACATATATATTTCTGTCTATTATCAACTTCCACGGTCATGGCTGCAAAATGCAAGCAGAACTTCCTGGTGGCAAAGTACATCTTGACTGCCCCTATGTGCAGAATGCTGAACCCCAATGCATGACCATTTTTAAAAAAGTGGGATGATTGTTTTCACGGAGTATGAAGTAGGGTTATGCAGGGGGAGGAAGAGTTTGAAAATTTGAATAAATAATTGAAGGTGTGGAAGGTGATTTTGTCATGGATGTTTCTTTCTCCGTTAGTTTTATTGTTTCCTCGTGTTTTCCAGATACACGGTTGTCTTGCCCAATTGTGGTAGATGTGGACAAATATAGTTCTTTCTTTGATTTTTCATCATCTCACCCTCACTGTTGTTTCCCAAGTCTTCATTATGATGCTTCTATTTCCCATTCTTTATTTTGTTGGGTGTGCTCCTTGGAATTTTCACTTTTCTAGAAATTCTAGTGGAGGAGAAAAATAACTGTTGTTACTGATTATCATCAATTATTTTCCTGTTTCAGTGGGGTGTACCTTATAATTATCTGTTTACATCCCTAATTCTGAGCTATCCTACGCAGTCTAGTGGTGGACTACCTCTTTGCCGGGACTAATGGTACTCCATCTCCACCAACTCCCCATACCTGTCTGACCTACCCCGTGCCCCCATAAAAGACCCTTTTTTCTGTGGCTAAGTTCATTTGAAAGGCCGAATGCTCCTTCAACCTCATGGCTTTTGCTTAGCTTCTGATTTTTAGTATGACTGTCACGTCCTCATCCGGAGGTCCGATTAAATTAATTCTTAATCCGTAATTACCCGAATTTCATTTACTTATTCACCGACCAAAAGCCAAATAAAAATATCAGAATACGAACTTGAAAAGCGACAAATATCGACAACTATCCTGAATAATTGATAAGTTGAATCACAAGATCTGAAATGTCACTCAAAAGTGGCTTCGAATAACAATTATACAAAACCTTGAAATATATGTGAGGAGATATATCTATATAAAAATTAGAGTAAGAAAACCATGACTTGGATGAACGGTTAGACCAAAAACTGAAATCAAACTCAATCACCAACAAATACATTGCCATAAACTAAATATTGCAGCACAATTTAAATTGCAATAAAATAACCACCCTAAATCTACTATTTTGAAACATAATACATCATTCAAAACTAAAAATCCTAGTTTAGCTCTCCGTAACAGTCTGTTGGGTTCCAATACCCAGGGCCCATAAAACACGGCCCAAACGGACAGCCACAAGGCCCAATAGGCCCAAGAGGGCTAAACTGCCTGAGACCCTGTTTCAGCATAAGCAGCTCGAGGACATCAGACACTCCTATGGGCCCAGATTAACCCGAGAGGTCAATATTTGACACAGAGACCCGAGGATTTTCCACAAGGAACCATGGATCCTTCAATGATCAGGAAAAGCAGTTGACGTCTGAGAGTTATCTCCCTCAGTGTGTCCGCGTACTCATAAGATTACAAGACACGCAGCTTAAGGACGAGGACTATTTCGTAAACGGCTGAGAGCGCCAGCTCAGCATAATTATTATTACCAAGGAGCACGCAACCTCTGCAAAACGCCGCCTCCACAGTGCATAATGACGCCCAGAGCACGCCTTGTCACTTCAAGATTGACATCAAGGGCCTGCACGCCTGACACGATAAGCCCAATCAGTGACGCCAGCGGCTTGCTTCCCTGCACACGCCAGCGTGCCTGACACGGCCGGCAGAGCAGGTGGGCAGCTTCCCAACATGCTTGACACCGCATAGCCCTGCCAGCAGGACAGGTGGACAGCCTCCCACCATGCGCCGGCAGCCACGTGGACCTCTCTTAAGGGATAATCTCCCGCTATAAATACCCAGCCCAAAACACCAAGGAGAACAGGATCGAAGAGAGTTTTCTAAGGAAGAACTAAGGAGAGAGGCTAGGAAGAGAAAAGGAAAATAATCCCACAACTTGTACTTGTAACTCTTCCACCCATAGTGAAGCATTCTTTAGGCCTTGAGCCTCGTGGTTTTTCCTCCTCATTCAAGGGGAGGTTTTTCACATAAATCTCGGTGTTTTTCTCTCCCTCTCTTCATCTTTCCACGCTCAAATACTTGTGTTGCACCGGAGGCCGGAATCTGGAACGCAACACAGTCAAAACTCTCGATCCCAACTCCTCTAAGTAATCCAAGCGCATTAATCTGAAGGAGGTTTGCAAAAATCAAAATAAGAATGTGTCAACTATTTAACACGGTATATAATTTTCATAATTAAACATATATGTACATCAAAGCATGTTGGAATGGAATATGATAAAAATCAGAAATAATGGCATAATTCATAAACAAATCATACATGATTCCTTTTTAAATTGTGTATCAAATAAATATACTCAAATCATACAAATTTGTAGACCAATGATCAGTGGCGGACTCACCGACTAAGGAGTGACTAATTAAAACTCAGATTATATGTATTTCTATACAATCAAAGGTCATATATTACTATTTAAGACTCATTGGTGAGTTGTTATATATATAACCCTATAGACGGGGTTGAACGCCGATTTCTACTCATAGATGTCAGGTTCGGACCTTGATTATCACTATTATATATTAAGATATATTATAATATATCATTGACAATTCTTTATAATGTTCCGTGCATAATCGAAATGAAAAATTATACAAATTCAAACATATTTCTTGTATTTTCTCATACCATAGATAATATCTTTATTTTTTTTAAATACATAGCATGCAATACATCATAAGTCCTGTAAGAACTTAATTATACAATTTTAAACCATGCAAAAGCTATATTATGTAATTTACAAACATGTAGAAATTGTTCATTATAGAAATTGCAAGAAATCAGTAAAGTTTATGAAATTTCGACATTTCATTTCAATTACAAAGCATACAGGAACAATTAAACGTAAATTCGAGGCATATAGAGGATATACTTAAAGATTTAAGACTTATAGAGAATATATCTAAAAATTAAGAGCATGTAAGGGTATCTAAACATAATTTAAGGATATACATGAGTGTTATTGTAGAAAATTAGCTTGGAAACACAATATATATAAAATAAGAGCATGTATTTCATAAAAATTACTTAAATTGGCAATGAGAGTACACGCATGTAAGGTATAAACATTATAGATGTATAATTATAGCATACATGAGTATGTGAGATAATAAATACTGATAGAGATTAGAAAAGAACAGCAATAAGAGAATGAGGGGTTTGGATGCATTTTCTTTAAACTTGAAATCACTAAAAACCTCCTTAAATTCACTTTGATTCTCCTTCTCTAGCTCTCTCTCTTATTCTCTTCTCTTTCTCTCTCTTTTTCCCAAAATGGGGCAAAAATGACTAAAAATCAACAAGAAGGGCCTCATATAGAAAATTGGCGCATGTGCGTATGGCAGGTGTGCATCAAACACTAGAATAGAAACCGTATGGCGCACGAGCGTCTGTCAGGCACGCATCAGGTGCGTATATTTTGTCACAAACATGCATGTGCATCTCTCGGGTATACATTGAGTGGGTTCAATTTGCCTAAAATACACATGAGCGCCGATTCGGCATTCTTCAAACGTGTCCTTGCCAAAATACGCAATGTGCGCATATCAGGTGCTGGTCGAATGTCACTCAGTTTGATGTAAACCACTCAGAACATTGACTTTGACCCATAATATCATTTGACCTTGATGATTTCATTACTTTAACTTAATTAATCATTATTTAAAAATAAAATTGAGATCTGTACCTTACACTGACCAACACTAACACTCCATTGCTTTGTCTGCTTATGCATGTATGTTTTGCTATTCTGATGCTCATCTCTTCTTGCATTGCTGTTTCCTGGGATGTGTCATCCTCTGAGCTTTTATGAAGAATGGGTTTGTCAAAGTCTTGGAGGTTTTGCTGCAAATTGTTTTGCAATAATTTTGGAGGAAGGAGAGTAAAGTGATCAGTTATGCATATATGTTTTATGGTTTCCCAAGCAAGGATTAAAGAGGTTTTATTTTTCTCAATTAAGGAATACTGGAAACAATAAGAATGGCTGAGTGCATGAGATTTTCCACATTGCGAGCTTCGGGGAAGACCAAATGTACATAATTTTTATCCCATCACTATGGAGAGACTGATTTCACGGTTTGAACTGCTAAGACTTACCCTCAAAAGGTAGTCCGATGTACAAGGGTCCTGTAACATGGGCCTTTATTATGTATTCAATTCATTGTATTATGGAGATGGCGTTTTTGTGGTTTGAACCCATGCCCTCCATATCAAAATGAAATGATTTTACTATTAATTTAAGACTCTCCCTTACAATTTCCTCAATCAAGGAATAAAATCGCACAATTAAGGGAATCCTTGATCATTGGTCTCTGTTACAGTTCTGAAGAAAAATCTGACATGCTATTTCTCATCCAAGGTGATAATTATCTCTTTCAAATCCCTTTCAGTTTTTAAAAGTTTGGTCATTTGACAAGAGAATGATGCACAAGGGTGAATGATTATCCATTTTCAATAAGTAGTAATTTTTTTTTGGTGTCGAAAAATTCCTTTTGGACAAAATTTCCTAGTTGGGTAATTTCAAGATTGCATGATTGTCAAAATTAGTCTTGAAAAATTAAGAAAAACCTTTACTTTTTGGAAGGGATGATGGTGAGATTATTTGCTGGGTAGGTTATTGTTTTTGGTCATGTTGATTGCAAAAAATTGGAAATTTTTTAACGGCTTTATTCTGTTGTATTTGCATGTTAAGTCGTCAAATCTGGTGTGTTATGTGTATATATTCAGCAGGGCTGTAGAGCTCAACTGTCTAGAGTTGTCTTCTATATTTTCCTTGATTGAATTTTCTTTTCATGGTTACGAAGTTGAATAAAAACGAATTAGTTGTAGTTATATGAAAGAACTGAATAGGTAAATTTAGGAAAATTTAAAATAATGTTATAAAAATTATGTAAATTTGCTTATACTGTTGGAGAATATTTTACTAAAACGAGTAAAATAATAAAAACAAATTTATATAACTAATTCCATTTAATGGGATTTAAGGCTTTGTTGTTATATGCTTATAGAGTTATTATGCAGGTTACAACTCCATTGCTTTTTAAGCTAATACCAGCTGTCATACATCTGGGTGTGTTGTTGCGGTGGTTCCCTCCCGACATCCCAAGCGAGGTAATCGTCAACCATCAAGTAACCTTAGACCAGTGACTCCTTAGTGGTCATCAGATTCATTAATTTCTTTAGCGGCTACTTTACCATTTCTGGAATTTTATGTGTTTTGAGAAAATCTTGAACATGCTTTATTCTCCCAGATTGGACATAAAGGGGAGAGCTTTCACAGAGACGCCACTAAGCGTATTGCTCTGATTGTCCAGGGCTCTCATGATTCATGACATTCAATGAAACATGAACAAAAAGCACGAATTTCTGGTTTTCTCTGGCGGACTTCTTATACTCTGTGGGGGAGCACCACCGGCTGCCTAAGAGAGCAAAGGCGGCTGACCAACTCAAAAATTTCATGACAGAACTCCCCATTTGACTCCCACCAGACCAAAATCAACCCCAGCCTAGCAAGCTAGGGTGGAGTTAGCTGATATATATTTATATATAGATATTTGGTTACCAACATTAAACTTCAGGTGATCTGCTTGTCCTCACACTTGTCTATTTCTTGTATAGGAATGTTCATTTTGGTCATGTAATTCATTTTTTATTGTTTCGCTTGCTTCCGTTTTCATCATCTGTTGGCTTCTTTTGAAACTAATGAAGCATGGAACAACTGAACCGACTGACCGGGTTGTAGCAACTGCTGTTCATTCCATTGCCGCAATTAAACAGCTACCTAAAAGAACGGATTATGCCCTTTGTGAATCGGTGTCGAACAAAGGTTTTTTAGTAACGTCTATCATTGTTTGTGTTATAGTTAACATGAAAACAGTTTATATTTGAGAGGGGATAATGATATCTATATAAAAATATAGATTATATTATCGGTTTATGAATTATAAACCTACCTTGCTTGTATTTTGTAGTTGCTACTTGTGAGGTGCTATGACGTGTTGTTCAGTTTAATTTGTTAGAAATTTGATTTAGTAGTTGTTGGCCATTGAAATTCTGTCATTTAATTCTGCTTTTAAATAATGAAGAACAGTGTTTGGTTGAACTGCAGTTGGTGGTTGTTCTTGAACTATTTATTAAAATCAACAATAATAAATGGCTGCATAAATTGCCTACAGCTTTACAGCACTAATCGCTCTACATGTTATTTTTTTTATTTTTACTGGGTTATACAGTATACATGGGATGAACTTCTTAAAATCTTGTGTATTTATTCTGAATTTTGTTTTCTTATAAATTTATTCTCAACTTTCTATAATCTTTTAATTCTATTAACATCTTCAAACTGGGCATAATATAACAGTGATTGTGGTTAAGCTTTAATTTTTTTTTTTCACTAATACATTTTAATCATTTAAGACTAAGGGGCCGTGGGCATTCGTTGCATATTTATTGAGTGAAGAGATAACCCATAAGTTATAAATACGGTGGACACTTTTCGTGTTATATCGATGTCAAAACCATGCTAACTAGAGTTATCCACGGATCAAGCGTCACACTTTTAAGGACAATAACATATTTGTCAAAGTACAATATGACTATACTTTGCTTGAATAACTACACTGTAAATAAATGTATCGTATCGTTAGAATAAAAAGGTGGCTTACAATTTATAAATAATGGTTAATACAATGTAGGCCTAAAGTAAATAATATCTCGAGTAGGGCACCTTTGAATTTCACGATAGGAAAATCGATTCATTAAACACTTCTTCATGATTTATTGCCAGCTTGTTAGTGCATGCGTTTTTGCACTCTTATTTAGATGGCATTATTCGATGACATATTGACTCAAAGCGTGCCCTACTAACATCATGGCACTTGCTTACAACACTGCCCCACATTCTAGACATCCTCGGGCACACTTCGGAACACACGCGGCTAGCACTTTGTAGGGGGATTGGCGTGTCACACAGCTGTTGACTTAAAACAAATTCGACCGTGACACAATGACAAAGAGAGGCTAAGGAGAAGAATAGCCATAATAATTTCAATGTTACCAACTTATAATTTCTCCAAAACTCTACAAAACTTGGTATGTAAAGATAAGATACAATGGCAACATATGTGCATCCTGATTTGCTAGAAGGAAGATGTCATTTGCCTCTGTGCCCAAGTACACACATTATTAGCCATTATCCAACCAATCATTGAATCTTTTGGATGGGGAAATCGTCGTCGTTCTCGATTAATCTTTTGGTGCATTTTCCGACACCATTTCCAAGCTCACGCGTTTGATTCATCGAGCATCCGAAGAACCTATACACAATCAAGAACAATGTGAAGAATAAATACAAAAATAATGAAGTCTTAAATGGGTCAGTTATATAAATTGACTTTTATTATTAATTTTTTTTTTTAGATTTTCTCTTACTTTATATTTTTTAAAGATAACTAATTTTACTTTTATGATCAAATAAAACTTAATACTTTTATGAGTTAAAGAAGTTTAAATATATATTCAACTCAAAACTTATACCAACACTTATTTAGGCTGACCTTAGATCGAGTAATAGTGTCCATTAAGTTGGGTAGGGCCAAGGAAGGATGGGTCTCTGGCCAACAATCATAATAATGTCCATCTATAGTTAAAATCAAGCCAATCTATAGGCTTATTGTAATTTATTTTTATTTAAAAATTTATGTATACACAAAAAATTTAAAAATATCAAATATTTAGATAAAAATATTGCATAAAAATTTTTTAAATTAATAATATTTACATAAAAATTTATTAATAAAATAATATTATAATTTACTGAGATATTTTCTAAAATATATTATTTGTCAAAGATAAAAAAGCAACATTTACAAAAAAATAATAATCCAGACAGATCTAGTCGGACCACTTTCACCTATAATCATACATATCCCAAAAAATTAATCGGGTCTAATTTTTTAACTATATTCATTCAAAATACTCATATACCATACACATACTCTATAAAATTCCATGTTCAACACATCATACATCTGTTATATTGTTCGATTTTAATCAGATCTATTAAACTCCTCCCAAGTTCTAGATTGACCATTGTTCGAGCAAAGCATACCTAAAAGAACCTTCATATCCGGTCAACCAATGCCACTTATAAGAGTAGCAACAAGCAAAACATACCTACAAAAGTCTACTGTTTCTGCTTAACCATAATCTAGATACTAGCCGTAGCTAGCAAAACACACACACACTCAAAAGCTACCATTTCTGTTCGACTGTTTCAGGTCATAGCAGAAGTAACAGTGGTCTGCAAATTTCAATTAATTCCAAACAATCACTTAAATAATCTTAAATGGTAGCTCAAATGTCCAAACCTGAGACATGCGAGGCCTTGAATCTGGGTCCCTTCTGATGCACTGAGAGGCACTCTGTAGCATGCAGCGGACTTCAGGTTCCAAGTAGTTGCCCTTTAAGCAGGGATCAACCAACTCTTTGACAGCTTGCCGTTCTAGCAAATGGCGTGCCTGCTCATTCAAACAGGAGCTGCATTTAATGGATAACTGGAAAACAGACAACCATGTCCAATTTTTTTTAACTCAGACACAATGCGAGATCTAAAAATCTGGGTCCAATTTAATGGTTCGGGTCTTTAGTGGGTCTATTGATAGAAATCAATCATTTTTTTCGGGATGCGTTGATATTCCTTTTTTTTTTTTTTCTATTCTCACATGTTTTGAATACATCTAAAACATGTTGATAATTTTATAATTTTTTAAAAATTAGGGATAGCATAAATTAGACAAATTTGGGCCATTTTTATCGGGAGTTTTAATAGAATGATAGTTTTTTTATTATTTTTTTATACAATGGGTAATATTGATACTGTTCTAATTAAAAATAATCATTTTATTGATTATATGATCACTATCTATGATAACATGATAAATACTGATAAAATAATAAAAAATATTCAAAATCTACCATCAACCACCAAGTCTTAAAAGAAAAAATTGAAAGATTGAGTCTCAATTAAGAAATAACCATCCTGGGATATTATTCCCATGCCTTGGCCTACCTACTTAGTGGGCTCTAGGAGGTTGAGAATAGAAAAGTTAAATTATATATTTTAATTGCTTTATTTATTTTAAATTTTATAAATTAGGCATATTTTATATGATTAAGCACCATATATTTTATTATCAATGAATATTTTAGAATTTTTTTAGATCTTTAGATTTGATTTACTGGATTTCAAATTTTATTTTTTATTTTTAATTGTTAACTTATTATTTAAATTAATTCAGAATTTTCTTTTGTTCATTATCTCTCAAAACTCTTCCCCTCATTTTGAACTGTATCAAATATTTTCTTTTTTTTGGAAAAAAATTTAGGTCATTTGTAATGATATTATAACATAACCTATTTATATTGGCTTACCAATTACTTATATACTGTTTCTTCATATGAAAAAAAATAAATAAATATTTTTTTATTATTAATTTAGTATAAAGTAATATTTTTATTAATTATATTATATTTTTAGTTAATTTAGTACAAAGTTAACATCAGCTCCTTGTCGGTTAACAGAAAGGAAAATCATACCCATTCAGTGAGACACTGCTCTCCCTTTGGCCGATTTATATCCACGGCTTTTCTTCCAGTGACAAGCTCTAACAGCACTACGCCAAATGAATATACATCAGCTTTTTCTGTGATCTGGCCAGTTTGAGCATATTCAGGAGCCATATATCTGCATGGTTCATGAAGAAATTCAGTAATTATAATTCCAGTTTATGATGTTGTAAAGGGGAAAAAAGTCATTATATTCCATACCCAAATGTCCCAAGCACCCTTGTTTCCTCTCCCAAAGTTCCATCTGTCTGGCATCTGGCTAATCCAAAATCTCCAACCTGATAATCACAGTGGAAATGTATAAATTATAGAAGACTTCAGAAAAAGCGTGACAATGTGTGTTAAATTCATTTTTCTTACAACCCAAATGAATATTATAAGTTGTATTTATAATACAATGATGCCTTTTGTTCGATTAGTCTTGCACTAACAAAATCAAAATATTAGACTTTCAATTGATGATAACAATATATGGAAGTTAAAAAATATTCTCTAAAATAAACAATATCCACATTTGATTGAGTGTTTTCTTATGCATTATAATAATATTCATATATATGAACTGTTTATATATTTATTCACATAGTAGTTTTGATAGTATCCCAGGAGGGCCCTCCTATGAGCCGTGAGCGCCCGTGCTTGTGTGTCTAGCATTGGTAGCATAGTACTACTAAAAACAATTTAGAAGGTAAAATAGTGCACTTTTGTATACTATTCATGATAGCTGTTAGATTCAAATGTGGGAATTTCTTCCTTCCTTTTATTGAAAATATACAACAAAATAAGAAGTCCATGCACACAATACCTTGTTTTATGCACCTTCTAATACATGAAGGTGGTATCTTAAAGCTGAAAATAATACGAGTTGGCAAACGACACTCTTCAGAAATTACTCATTGCTATGTTTTTTTGTTGCACTTCTTCCATAGTTGATTAAACGAGCCATGTTTATGCTTCTCACTAAGTTTAGCCCTTCTTGCAGTAACTCAGAAAATCGTTTGCTTTTCAGCCCTTTAACGACCATAAATTTGGATGGAGATGGAGATGGAGACTGAGAAATAATGGCATACCAATGGTTCAAAATCATGGGTTATGAGGATATTATTTGGCCGCATGTCACGATGGACGATACAGCCAACTCGGCACTCTTCATGAAGGTACCTCAAACCTCGAGCTGCTCCAATGGCAATTTTTTTACGTGCAAACCATTCCAACAGCTTGGGACTATGTCCTGCATATTCCCAAAGTCAGAATTTAGCTCTAGTGCATGCAGAATGATTACATAAATTCCAAATTTGTTGCAATGCACTTCACATCTATCATGGATTGAAAATATTGGTACTAGTTACAACTATATCAAGCTAGATATGTATTGTAATGGACATTGCTAAAACAATTTTCTTTCTCATGATCACATAAAAATTATGTTAAATATTGAAATCTACCATCTTTAATAATATATTTGGCTATTCAAAAAATTTTTATCAATATCCTTCTAGGCCATTAAAAATATCCTAAAATATTTATTCTATGCATGTTTTATACCTCTATAAATTATGTAAATTTTAGGATTTATAGAAAATTTAGATAAATTTAAAATACGCGTACTTAAACTTTCAAGAATAAAACGAAGCAAGACATACGTACATCGACAGATATATAACAATATGTCACCGATATCCATGATGTTTTTCGGTATAAAAAATATCAGTATCAAAGCGTCCCAATATCGATACATTTCGGTCACTATTTTGTTCCAGGCATCCTAGACTTGAACTGGGTCATCTAATGATTATGGTTGAATTATCATTCTAGGATTCAGTGTACACCTTATGGAATCCATAACAGAAATGAGCCAAATCTAATCCATAATTGGAATCTGTCAAAAATTTATTACTGCCAACGTTAGATTAGATAAACGATCTGCAAGATCCTATATGAAATGCCAGAAAGCATGCTTTAGGAGTGTAAATGATTCCGAAAGTGTTGAGATACGAAATGGGATCGCTGAACATCACTCTCATATAAAATTCATTACACGAATTAAATTAGAAAATAACAGAGTTGAGACACTACATGCGGCAATAAGCAATGCTGTCAGATGACCACATGGAGACCATTACATTAATTTACATTACGACAATTAGAAAGTTCAAGTAAGCTTTTCAGTCATAACATATTCTGGAAGAAAAACAGATTGCTGCAGGAATCCAGAGTGTATGCGAACAACTAAAACTGGTGACTAAATTGAACCTTTTGCAACATGAGATTCATGATTCCATTCACCACTATTATAAAATCAATGGTGCAATTTCATTACTATATGTTTTTGAGTCAGCAGCTATTGGTTAAATAATCAAGAAATTTACCATAAAGATGATAGTTCAATGATCCATTGCAAATGTACTCGTAAACCAACAGCCTTCTTCCACCTTCCACACAGAACCCAATCAGCATCACAACATTCCGATGCTGGGCGCAGCTTAAGACCTCAACTTCAGAACAAAATTCCAAGTGCCCTTGAGAGCTAGCTAATTTATGCTGCTTGACAGCAATTACCTGGCCATCGGGTAAGACCCCACGATGTACAGAACCGAACCCACCTTCTGCAAGAAAATTAGTCTTCGAAAATCCATCTGTTGCGAGTTCAAGTTCACTATAGGCGAATGACTTTGGAGGCATTCCGAAAACGGGTGCTTTGTGCTGACATATAGAACACAATGGCGGCGGAACACCAGGTAAATTTCTAGATAATGGAATGACCTCTCTCAGGCTTCTTTTTGGCTTCAGACTAAGCTGATGATTTAGCATTTCGGTGATGGGTTTTTCGTGAAAAGTAGGAAACCGCTTTATGAAGGTTAGAGATTCAGAAGCTAGAACTTCGCTCTTGGTTTTTTGAGGTTTTTCTAGTAGATGTCTTGAATAGCGGTCACCAGGACTGTGAGTACCTACCACCACCCATGGCTGGCAACATAAACTTGACGAGTTCATATTTTCACCATAACAATTAGAATCAAACTCACCAAAATTCTCGTTTTCCTTCGAAAAGAATTGGACCTCTTTCTTGCGGTCGTCAATGATGCCATACAAAGAGAACAATGACGTCCCTGGATCTGAGCTTGATATGGATGACCTTCCCATTTCAGTGGTGGTGAACGATCCTTGCTCGGGGCTGCTACTTGGAGTCACGTTCGGTACCCGAGTTGGACCTAACATATCAAAGCTGCCATACATATATTGTTCCACTGGAGCTTCAGACTCGATTAACAATGGACAGGCCAATTCAAGTCCAAGGTCGCTTGATCCAGTCAAATTCAGCCTAAGAACCATAGGCCGAGATCGCTTCATGATGACGACATTGCAGTTCAGCTGTTCCATGCACTGTTTCACCTCATTTTTAAGCCTCCTGGACAGGAATGAATCAAGCAGTCAGTGGATTATAATTACATATATATATATAAGATTTGATGAATAGCAGCCAACATAGCCCGTATAACTTTAACCCCTAAAATTCTCTGACTGAAGCCTAACCAAAACAACTTAGCGTCAAAACTATTACTTATCCAGAATAACCCAGTTTGTTTGAGCTCGGATGGCTTCAGCAGCAACAACTCCAGATGTTGAGCTAGTCAGAGTTTTTACCTTGATGTGTATCTGTTGAGAAAATTGAACATGGGCAGAAAAGCTCAACGATAGACAATAAGAAAGTTGAAATTTTGGAAAATATTGGTTTGCCAATTTGATAATATCTCCTGGTTTGCACCGAGAAAATAAGGATCATCCCAGTGGGTTTTGGGAATTTTTATTGGTACCTCGTTTGTCGATGGCCCACTTGACGATAAAAGGGGAAAAAAAGGCAAATAAAACAACTAGCTGACCTTACGTGAGTCATAAACCTCACGAAGTTGGCACATCAACTGCGAGCAAGAGGCAGTAATATCATCCTGCTGATCCAAAGGGGTTCCTACACGAGATCTCGAACGTCCAGTAGAACAATCAGATGTAAATCTCTGAAACGCCCAGAGCCTTTTCCCTAGAATATAAATTGCTTACCCATTAGTAAAAGTTCACTTCACCAGCAGAGTCACTTATACACATCCTGCTGCTACAGATGTTTTGGATGAGCATATAAACCGTTATTTTCAGATTCCTTCTAGTTCTTTGTTTGCTTTTCGAAGTCTCAAATTGTGCCAACAAACAGAAAAGAGAATGAGATCAGAAGGGAGGTGAGGAGCCCTGCATTGATCAGATTTATGCTAAATCTGAAATTTATTGTCATGTTTCAAGCAGAAAGATGGAGTTTGGAAACAGGAAGGCACACTAGTTTCCTTCTTACTACGAGCCATGATGTAATGCCAAGCATGTCGTGTACAGTTGACATCTCAAAATGAAAGCATCAGGTTAACCAACATTGCTTTACTCAGTTGACCATCAAAGAATCATTCTGGGGAAGAACATATGCTATCAATTCCAAATATATAAACCCACCAACTGAACAACGACAAAGATTCAGGAAAATCACAACATTTGAAGGCATTACTGGCCGAGATTTTGCTCCCTTTTGAGTTCCAATTAGCAATGTAGATTAATAGAAATTTTAAAAATTGAAAGCTATACAATCTAAAACATCTGGGTATATCATTAAGGTCAAACTGGATGAACATAAAGGAATGGACAAATAATTTAGTGAAAACGAAGATGCAAAATTACCCAATTTCTGAGGAGTGGTGACCAACAAAAGCTTAATGGAACCTCCAGGTTCAACTATATGAGTCAATGCCCATTCCATTGCTGTCTTTGGAATGTCATTTGAAGCTCTAACAGCAACCACAACAACCTTCTGCTGGCTCATCCCACCCAACCCACCTTCTCTAACCTCTAACCCTCTTCATAAAACTCCATTGTAGCTCAAACCCATGAATACCCACATCATTTTCTCCCCAGAAAACCTCTCTCCATCTCCCTCCTCTTCAAATGTCGGTCACTTTGGGCAACGAGTGTAAACATGTGTAACTTTTTCATGGTAATAGCGTGGATAATGTGGACAGAGCCAGTTTTGCATGATCCAGAAGTGGAAAATTCTTTGTTTTTTTTTTTTTTTTTTTTTTTGGGGGCGGGGGCGGGGGCTCAGAACTGAGGCTTATGGAAGTGGGAAAAAAGGGACTGATATGATTTGCTTTCGCGCAGTAATTGTAACGGATGGAAGGCAAAAAGAACTCTCTGTTTGGAGCAGAAAAAGGACCAAAAGTTGGGAATCAAGCAAAAGCCTCACCAGTTACCATTCTCTTTCGTTCTCTCTTTTCTTCTTTTCGTTTTTGGCTGCTCATGAACCTGCATTTGTTGGATGACAATGGTGAAGGCTTAACAATGGTGGGGTTTGGTACAACTGCTGATTCAGGAGAATACTACCATCAAATAATTCAATTCCACAGCTGAAAGACAAGACAAAAATTTCAAAATAATTCAATTCTGTACTTCTCCATTAAAAACCGAAACAAATTTCCAGCAAAAGAACTTAACCTAGGGTCCACATTATCCAGGCCATTCCAAATATTTATTTTTCAACGAATTAAATTGTTGTTAATAGCAGAAATATATATAAATATATATAAATGTTATCCCTTCTTATACATAAAAACCACATGCTATTGATAGTAAATCAAAAAGAAAATTTTATTCATATAACTCACCTATAACTATTTTATAATTATCTTTTTATGCATAAATAAAGAGAATGAGCCACTTTTTTTTTAAAAAAAAGGAGCTTTTCTTTTATATATAAAAAAATCATATAAAAATTGTAAAAAGATTATGACTCAATCAAAAATATCAAAAAGATTGATGAGGTATTAATTTGTTAACATTAAATCTTTAAAGCCAATAATTTTTTAACTCCCTTAATTCAACCTAAGATTTCATACCTATATATTGAATAAGAGTAATTGAGTGACATAGTTTATAGAGCCATATGGGATATGTTAATTGTTTATATCATAAGTATTTCACACATATAATTTTAATATTGCTAATTTAACTTAATTTTTATATAAAGCAAAAATTATATAGAAATAATATTTATCAGTAAAAACAACAAAAACAAATAATAAAACATTAAAATAATTATTTTTTATTTTTATTTTTATTTCCCACTGGTCAATCAGAGAGCCCTGATACCTCAAGGGACAAAATAATTCAACTCTAATGGCAGTACAATCATTTACTGTTGTCTGTACGACGACGTTGCAGGGCCACCAACCTTTTGTGTGTAATGCTGCCAGTGCAGTGTCGTTTTGATTTGTGAACAGATCAGACGCCGTGCACGTAGGTCTGCCCCGCAAGCGGCAACCTGACAGTCTGTCGCAAGCTTGAAAAATACACCAACCCTTTTTTTCATAATTATTAAAAAAAAACCCTCATTTATTTATTTATTTATTTATTTCGGTGTTGTGGGGATGAAAAATCGAGGCACATTAATTTCACATGCATTTAGCTTTCCTAAGTCCTAACAAGCACATGGCAATGTGAAAAAAAATAAAAAATAAAAATAAATGTAGGTGATAATCCGATAAAATTTTTAATTAAAAATCTATTATATTTTAAATTAATTTTGCCTATCACGATTTATTATATTTAGAAAAATTAAAATAATAATATTTTTTATATGTCATCTTACTCTAATGAAAATAAAATTATCCAAATTATTTTTAGTTTTTTATTGCATAAAAATATTTATTATAAAATTAATTATCTATCATAATTTTTTTAGACTACTTATCTTTTTTTTTTTTTTTCTATTATCTTTGTCTATGTTGTTTTGAATATTTTGATTAGTATCAGTTTGATTTTTGTCCACTTAAATAATTTAAGTCTTTATATATAAATATTTTAAAAATATATATGTTGGGTCCAATACTAAATCCTAAGAAAATCTAGAGCCCAGCCCACGAAACAGGTGTCTAATAGGCCGTCAAAACCCAACGACACGGGACGCCTACGTGGCAGCCCACAATCAGCAGCCAAGGAACGCTTCGCAGCCTCATTAATGCATTCTTAAAAACGGAAAAGAAAGAAAAGAGAAGAAACCAATGATAGATAAACAATAACGTGTTGTCACCAAGGATTCATACGGCCGCCTACAAGCGACCTACCAATCCCAACTCAAGGGGGAGACCAAGCGTGGCCGGCAACACCCGGTAATCTGCCTACCACCGCAAAACGACAGCCGGCACGCCGGCAATTGTCGACAACGATTAGCGGTCAATGAACCCTAGCAACAGGAGTTCTCGCGCCAAAAGCCTCTCATCAGGGGACCTATAAAATCTCTCTTCTTCAACGAAGACGGGGACCGATCGGATCCGGGACAATTAACTCAGTGCCGCGAGCCTTAAGCTTACAAGCTATCCTTCAAATCCAAACTCCTGAGCCTACTCAAGCGACGGGAAGTCAGCCACCCGCAGCGGTGCATCTAGGGAGCCAGGCCTCCCACCACCCGCTCATTACTCTCCCACATAAATATACACGTACCACCCCACGCATTTGCAGCACACTTCCGCGCACCTTTAGCGTGCGCCTCGTTTCGTTCATTATGAAAATTTGCTTACTTGAGCGTTAGAATGGCCATGATGGGAGAAATCCCACGGGACTATTGACCTCTTATTCGTTGATTGTGTTGTGCAGACCTCAAGTTAATAAAGATGGAGACCATACCCTTCCACGAACGTTTCAAAACGGTTAGGAATCCGAAAACTCCCTAATCTGTACGACAACCGAGGACTCGGGACATAACAAGGTGAATATTATTTTCTCTATCTATGATAGCTTGTTTAAGGTTTCAAAAATGAAACTATAAATATTTTTTACCCTAATAGGTTAAACCGGACCAATAATAATTATCTAGTTAACCAATTTTTTAAAAAATATAACATAAAAGTCTTAAAATATAATATATAAAATTATAATTTTAAACAGTCATATAATATAATAATGTAAAATTACAACTTAGAATATATTGCATCCTAGGTTCCTAGTTGTCGTACGGATTAGGGAGCCTTCGGATTTCTCATCGTCCAAAGGGTATCACGAGTAGATTCAATCTCCATCGCTGTTAATCTAAAACCTACACAATACAAACTAACAAACAAGATATCAGAGGTCGGTGGAATTTTTTTCGCCGAAAATACTCCGACGATCAAGTCAGTTACCTCCCGCAATGAATGGAAATGTGCGCATGTTTAGAGATGCATAGAAGTATACTAAGTATACTCCTTCCTCGAGCCTGGCAAAGGCAGTGGCTATTTGCGGCAATCCTGGAAGCGGCTACTATGGCTGTTCATTTTCTTCTAGATGCTGGTTTGGGCCCTTCCGGAGGGCGGTCCACTCGTTTGGGAAGCTTTGCCTCGTTGGCCTCCTTCGTCGAGATATAAGCTCTAGTGATGGCCTCTACTTCCCGGAAGGATTGAGAACGCTGGTGCGACAATTGTCTAAAGAAGTCACCTACCGTTAAGATTCAACTCATCAAATAGCTGGGGGATCCAGCATGCCTCAATGATGAAGTGATTGAGGAACCATTTTAGGCTTTCGTCCGTCCTCTGGCGGAGGAGGACCAGGTGCCATGGCTACTTCTCCTCCCTCCGGCTAGAGGCAAATTGGCTCAGAAATTAGTCCACGAGCTCGTTGAAGAAGCTGATAGAGTTTAGCGGGAGGCCATGGAACCAAAGTAGTGCATCCCCCCGAGAGTGATGGGGAAGCATTGGCACATTATGGCCTCGCTCACTCCTTGGTGGGACAGGTGACTACGGAACTAGTGGAGGTGGTCCATCGGATCATTACTTTTATCGTACCCGTCTAATGTTGGCATTTTGAATTTACAGGAAAGTGGCTGGGTCCAAAGGTCCATGATGAAAGGTGATCTTCGTAGGTCAGCGGAAGATCGCACAAGCCGCTCCTTGTGCAGGTGATCCCATAGCACATTCACCTTTTCTTCTATTGGCGGGTCAAACTTGCTTCTCCTCGCATCGATGACATCGCAGAGTTCCATGTGACCCTGCTGGTTATGCTTAGCTTGCTGGTTGCGGCAGCTTGCCGAGTGGGGTGGTCGTGTGCTTTCATTATGAGAGTTACGGGGGCTGCACCGTTCTGGTCTCTCCTCCAGCTCGTCTCGACTAGGACGGCTTTTAGCCGCAGTCTGGGCCCTGTTGCAGGAGATCGCCTTAGTCTCGACGTCGTCAGGATAATCTGATCTACTCTTAGGGGCTCTAGTACGACACCTTTCCCGCTTGGAGGATGATGCCTGTGGCGCTGGGGGGAGCTCCCATCCATTGTGCGCTTGTTTGGGTGCAGGAGGCCTAAAGTATCAGCCTCATGTCGCCCACTTTGGCGGCTAGCTAGTGAATGTTAGGCTACGGATGAACTTCGGCACAGTTACCCACTGAGGGATCATCGTCGTGAGCGACTGCATCTCTTGCTGGGGTGCTGGCTTGCGCCTGAGTGTTGACCATTTTGGTGTGAAGAAGTGAGTTTTGAGGGGAGACACTAGACTTTTCGTTGCATTCCTACAAACGGCGCCAATGTTGCGTACTGGGTTCCTAGTTATCGTACAAATTAGGGATCCTTTAGATTTCTCGTTGTCCATAGGGTATCATGAGCGGGTTCGATCTTCGTCATTGTTAACCTGAAACCTACACAATATAAATTAACAAATAAGAGGTCAGAAGTCGACAAAATTTCTCCCATCGAAAATACTCCGACGCTCAAGTCAGTAACCTCCTACAATAAATAGAAATGAGCGCATGCTTGGAGGTGCGCGAAAGTATGCTGAGTATGCGGTGGGAGTGCATGAATGTGGGAGTATGAGAGTTGATGAACGTTTGGTGGGAGGCTTAGCTCCCGAGAATGCACCACGAAAGGTAGCTCACTCTAACAGCCTGTGAAAGACTGTGAAAGATGGATGCTGGGCGTAAGTTTGAGAGTGGGGACTCAATAAGTGTTTGTCTCAAAGCTCAGGCTTAGATTAAGGATTCAAGGTTCAATACATTTTCCTATAGAAAGAAATAAAGTATATAGGCTCCAGGGAGTGGAGATTTGGGGGCAAGAATCCTTTCTGTAGGGATTTACCGGTCATTGACCGCTGGTAGTAGTCGGTGGTATCAATTGTCACCTTGTGGCGGTGAGGAGACCGTCGTGCATTGTTGGCTACGCATGGTCTTCCTTTCGCATGAGGATTGGCTAGTTAGTTGTAAGAAATAGCGTAAGCCGTGGCCGGCAGGGTTGACATTTTCCTCATTTGCTTGCCTTTGCTACATTGTATTCGCTACCTGTAACCCCATTAATAAACTATAGGGAGCGCTGATTGGTTATGAACGTTGGGTAGCCACGTAGGTTGTTTGAAGTTCCGGTCGAATAGTCTATTTGGGGCACCGCTTCCTGGATTGGGCCTCGTGAATCCTGCGCTTCATCGATACTGGACCAGACAAAATAATTATTTATTAATAAATTATCAATAATATATGTTTCATGTCACCTAAATACTCATAAACCCTCATTTCAAATATTTTGTAAACTAATATTTACTTAATTGGTCATTAATATTAATAAAATTATACTCATTTATCAAATAAAAGTTTTTACAAATAAAAAATTATACTAAGTTAAAAAAATGTTGATTTTTTACATATATGTATAATATAATCAATTTCAGTAACTGATAATTTAAAAATTAACCTGAAATCGAATTAAAATCTAAAAAATTTTCATTTCGAGTTGAAACCCATTTCTCTAGTTTTGGGTTTCATTTGAATAGGTCTAATTTGAGTTATTGGATTAATAATTTTTTAACACCCATAATCTATGCTAATTTTTTAGAATAAAAAAATTATACTTAACCATTTAATTTATAGAAATTTCATAAGGTCTTGTGTTAATGTCATGGACTCGGCCTAAAATTCACAGTTTGATTAAAAATTTTAATATTATTTTATTTTTTATCGTAATTTAAACCTAATTTAAAACTTTAATTTATTAAAATTGAAAATAATGTAAAATAACTCTTTACATATTTCAAGATGAGAGAAAAAAATTAAAATGTAGGGATTAAAAATAATTCATTAATTGACTGGATAAAAATAGGCTTAGAGCATGCGATCATTTTTCTATCTTAATTTTTAAAAATCACCTAAAAATATAAAAAAATAATATTTATATAAAAATATTATCTAAATATATATAAAAAAATTACATTCTAAAGGATAAAAAAAAAAACTACTACCAAATATATAAAATAATTAAGATATATGAAAAGGCAAAGAAGCCCCAATGTAGTGTTTGGAATGGAATGTTTGTTTATAAGTATGATTTTGTATAAAATACTGGATGTATAAAAGATGCCACTGACACAATAAATGTGTGAGTAAGATGAGGGCCCAAACAGCTTTAGTCATCTAGGAGGACACAGTTCAGATGAAAAAAAATTAAAATTATAAATCATATGAATACCATCTCAATTACCAAAAATAAAATAAAATAAAAACAAATAAAAATAAAAAATAAAGAAAATTTTAGATAATCATAAGAGAGCAAAATGGACATAGGACAACTTAGTTGACATTTTTTATCCGTTCAATTCGGATTGCTATACGGATTAGAGAGTCGCTTGATCTCTTCTAACGGGTCAAATTGAAACGAGTTCGATCTCCAATCTTAATAATTTAAATTTTACACACTATAATAAATAAATAAATAAAAGGTCAGAGGATAGCGAAAATCGTTCCTTGATATATTTTTTGATATTTAAGTTAAAAATATTTCTATAAAAAAGAGAAAGATTAAGGGTGCAAAGAAATCTATGGATGCACGAAAGTGGGGGAATTGAGTGCAAATTAGAGGATTAGGCTCTGAAGGATGTGTTCAGTGAGAACAGCTTAAGAAAGAGAGTGTGTGCACTCGCAGGCTAAGTGACTTGAGAGAGAGAGATTTTCGATCCTTCAAGAGTATTTGAGGGTAAAACTTATTTGATCCCCTCCTTGTATGGGTGAAAATGTATTTATAGAATTAGAGCCAATGTGGTATTCCTTTGGTCTCATGGTTGACGCCGGCTGCCCTAATAGATCCGCTATGCTATCTTAGCGATCATACGAGGGACGAATATGGTAATTGTGATTGTCCGAGGATATTATTTTCTTTTTTAGGATGATCTAGGAGGGCACTTTATGGTAATTATCTTTCGGAGAGATATGCTGAAATGCAACTGCCACCTTAGGATAATGCGCAATCATGGGTGATATTTTAAAGATATTTATTGAATTGTTAAGATAGTTATCGTGGCCACATTATGGCAAGACTTTCTTGCTAGCTTATGTCGCACTATCGGGTTTGTTAAAGGCCACGCAAGAAGGACAACCGTGGGTGTGTCTCTAGTGTAACCCTAATTGCTTACTTCCTACTAAACAGTTTCGAGTCGACTTGCATAGGCCAACCACATCGCTATCCAGGCCTTTGACTAGACATTTCACTTGATGGGCCGCCATCCTTCAGGCTTCTCTCCTTTTGATAGATTGATCGGGCCACCGCCACACCTCCTTGGCCCTAGCCTTAAGAAAGCATCCATTGGGCCTCTCTTAATCCTACGGGCTGGGCTTTGTGTAGACCAGTAGCTCTACCGGACCCATCACCTCCATATTTTAGCCGAATAATGTTCTGAGTAGGACACCCTCATTTAGGTAAACCAAAGGAGGTTCCAAATGTGAATAATTGACTAAGATTGTACATTATCCGAAAAACAAGTACCCTAAACCTGTCCCTAATCTCTAAAAGGATGGACCTAGCAAATAGAGATGATTCATGAAAACTATCATCATAAATAATTATATGGTTTCTAAGATATCAAATACAATAAATTGTGGCTGTTCAAGCCTGAATATTGCTGCAAATGTATTCTTGTCCTTTCATCTAAGTCCTAGCCAATTTGTTAAGGGCACTTACATTAGTTTTTCCTACATATAGTTGACGAAACTTATTAAGAGAATCGGTATCAAACAAATGAGAAACATTGAGATTTAATAATACCCTAACAATAAGGCACATAAGAGATTGTGTTTGGTATAGATATCAATTCGATCTTCAGTAAAAATAGTTTAATCCTAATCAGAGTCCAAATTAAAAAAAGCTGAGCCTACTAAATGTGATGTTGTTGGGTTCTGGGCATTTATCGTATTCAAAGATAAATTATTTTAAAAAATAATAAAAATATTATTTATTTATCTATTTTTATCTCATATTATCAAATTTAATGTAGAGGGAGAGATAAAAAAGAGTAAAAATTAAAATAGTATAGGGTTCATGTCAACTTTGGTAATTTCATTATAATTTGAAATATAAGTGGATGTAATTAATCATTAAAATATAGATTTATTTCAAAATGTACATTAGGTTGTATAAAAAAAAAATATCAAAATTATATATTTTTAAGTAGTTAATTAATATTAGAGAATAATATAATACTCTTTTATATTATATAATTTTTTTCATTTTAGGGAACGCAATGCGCTTGTAACAATGAATGAATGGCATGGGTATTGCCTTTTGGACAAATAGCTTCAGTTTATAATCAGGTAAGAAATGTTTTCCCTTTATTAAAAAATTCGAAAATTTTACTTTTTATTAGATATATTTATTTAATAATTTAATATTGTATAAAAAAAATTTATCAAGCATATTATACTTTAATCTAACATAAAAAATCTAAAATAATTATTTATTCCAATTTTCTTCGTACTTTTGAGCTTTTGTAATATTCGAATTGTATTTGTTATATGGTTGGCCAATTTATCTCGAAATTTATCCCTTTTGGTAGATATCAGTTTTTTAAAAAATTAACTCAAATACAATATATAATTTTGAGGCATTTTGTCAACAAAATCAACCATTATTAAATAAATTGATTCCACACAAAATTTAAATAATGGGAAATTAAAATCATTTGGCTCTCCAATATTTAAATAAACTAATTATAGTAATATGTATTAGAATTATTTCATATGATATGGTATATATTTTATGTTTTATTGAAATAATTAAATGTTATAAATGTATTAAATTTTATTTTATTTTATTAGAGTGGATATTTTTTTAATGAATTCAAATCTTCGATAAAAAAATTTATACTTTTTGTTGGATCCCATGTTCAGACCCATGAAGAGTTTTGAGGCCCATGAGAAGGATGACAAAGCCCGCGCAGGATGGCGAGCCCAACCCAATTACGCAGGAAGCGTATGCAGAGCCACGCTGGCAGAAGGCGACAAAAACTCCGCGGCGCATTAATGCGCTGCCGAAAAACCGACAGAAAGGCGAAAATGCCATCAAATCGGGAAGCGGTTGGTTGGTGCTAACGGCCACGCAACACTGGGCAGACAAACTAGCCAATCCCCGCTTAGGGGCGAAACCAGCGTGGGGCCAAGAAGACCATAAGCCACCCGCCACCACGGCAAAGCGACAGCCGACATGACCGACAATCAACGACAGCGACCAGCGGCAAGGGAGCCCTCACAACGGGCATCTTCGCGCCAATAGTCTAATGGGGAAGGGCCTATAAGAGCTCCCACTCCCCGCAGAGAAAGGGATCCCGATTTTCGATTCCGATTTCCAAACTTTGAACTCTGATCCCTCACTCTCTGAACAAACTCACAAAGAAGCAAGAGCTAGAACTGAGGAGTGACTTACTTCCATTTGGCGCAAGCTAGCTCGCTACTGCTAACCCAACGTCTTCTCAGACTACGGGAAAGTCAGCCACCCATTGCGGTGCATCAAGAAAGTCGGGCCTTCCATAACCTGCTCACTGCATTCTCCATACCATTACACGCGCATCTCTCACGCTTCTACAGCATTCATCCGCGCACCGCTCCTAGCGTGCGCCATTTCCATTCATTGCGAGAATTTGTTGACTTGAGCGTCGGAGTGACTTCGGTGGGAGAAATTCTGCCGGATCCCTGACCTATTGTTTATTGTTTGTATTGTGCAAGTCCAGGTTCATAGAAACGGAGACCGAACCCTTCTCTTGATGCCACTGCGTGCTTGGGAATCCGAAGGCTCTCTAATCCGAGCGACAACCGTGGACCCAAGACGCAACACTTTTAAATGTATTTATTTCTACTTTATAAATTGTAATAATAAAATTATTTTACGAAATAAATAAAATATAATATATATTTTTATAATATTTTATTTTTAAAATTTTTTATTTTTATATTAAAATTGTGTCTAGTACAGCACAATCTAGAGGCACACCCAACCCAACACAGGCGAGCTATGTAATATGTTGAGTTAGAATATATTTGTTTCATATCGTATCAAATACGGTTTATTATATAAATGCATTGTGTCGGTATAATATAATTACGTACGAATGATTTAAATAAATGAACCAAATTAGTCCGACATATTCCATTTAACACATGTAGTTTTTGGGCTTTTCAGAATTTATAACGGGCCGCCCACTTCCACCAACGGTAAACCACATTGTATAAAGCTGCTTGTAGCAACGGTCACTTTCTCCAGCTTTCAAGGGTAATGGCAACTCCGCCTGTGCCCGGCGTCTCCTCTGCCGTCTCCAGGTTGAAGAGGGAAGACTGCCACCGCACCAAGCATGACTCTGCTTTTTCCAAGTGGAAGGTATTCATCATCTCGCTCTCGTTCTCTCTCTTTGGAATCTGCGAAAATTTAATTTCGTCTTCTCATTTTCAACTATGGCTCGGGTTTAGGTTTTAATTGGGCCATCAGATTGGTCAAACTATGAAGCAGGCATGGAAGGAGCAGAGAGATACAGAGTTCAAAACCTTCCGGCGAGCTCAGGGCCGGGATTGTATGAAATAGGGGTGGCGGTGTGGCGGACTCAGTCAGGGCGGGAGGTCGTTAAGCTTGACCTAGATCAAATAGTGGTGGTGTATTTGGGGGAAGCAGACAGTGTGAGATCCAGGCTACAGATGTACGGCCGCGGTGGTGCTCATTTGGAGAATTGCTCCTACTCTTCTTCAGTTGATCTGGCTAAAGGATCTCCGAAGGTTGGGGCTGGATTTTTTAAGGACATCTTTTCTAGAGGATACGCTATTGTTTATAGATGGGCTCCTGTAAGTATAATCCTGCTTACATATTCGCTTTTTCATATTGTATGAGTTTTGTCTTTAAGTTTTGGAGCTTGATTGATCCAACTTTGTTTGCTATCTTCTTTTTAATTCGTAAAACTAAGCAAATCTGTATAAATCTTAGTGAATCTAAAATATGTTATGTTTGATTGGTAGAGATAAATTAAAATTGTGAAAAATTAAAGAAAAGTGCTGAAATATCTCTAGTTAGTTATATATTTCATATTTTTCATCAAAAAAATCAGGGAAAGAAGTATAGAAATGTCCTATAAGCATTTTGGTCCCATTGACAAGAAAATTATATTTCCACAGTTTTACGTCATGTAAACCAAATAAACTGCATGTTAGAGATTTTATAGTTTTTGGATTCAGTGTTTCACCTCTTCAGAGTTTTCCACTTCTTTATTTTTTGGCTAAACCCACCACATCTGTTGGAGCAGTTCAAGCCAAATATAATCACTGAGCCCAGAAATGAAGCAATTGAGGAAATTACAAGCAGTCAAACCTAGAGTGCGAGTAGAGAGTGCCTCAAAGTCAGCCATATAGGCGGCCACCGTGGTGTTCTGGCGAAGCTTGCACGGAGTGGTTTCGTAGTTGAGGTATAAAGACGGTCCGAACTAAAGCTCCAAGTCTCGTGCGAATAACTCCCATGTGGAGAGCTATCGAGTGGCATGCATCCACCGGTACCACTGGAGTGCTGGCCCGGTCATATAGAAAGCAGCGATGGTGAGTTTCTGCTTGGGTGGCGTGTTATGATACAAAAAGAATCGACCAATTTGGAACAACCACCCAATCACGTCTTCCCCTACAAAAAATGGGATTTCAAGTTTGGGTAACCGTGGTGGTGCTGACATCGGCGCATCCGGTGACAGAGGAAGCGAAATGGGCTTGGTTTGTGTCGGTGGGTGAGGATGAGCAGTGGGTGAGGCCATAAACGAAGAAGATGTGGGAAGTAAGGGAGGGTTAGCTAATAGGGAAGATTGTCGCTCCAAACGGTTCAAGGATTGACGGATTTCGGTTAGGGATTGTTGGAGCTGCTCCATGGTGGTGGTGTTTACAGCAAGGCCATTGGCATGATGTTATACGGATTCCGCTATCTTCTTCAGTTCTTGCGACAATCTAGCAATCAATTTTTTCAGGGCCTTGAATCGGGTGTTCTTGTGCCTCGCCATGTCTCAATGAAAACACCAAAATGATGCGTGCACACCTGAAATGAGCAGCAAGACCGAGGTCGTTTGGAAAAGAAGAAAGAGGGATGGGGAGTTCTGACAAAGGCAGGGGAAATAGAGGGAGAGAAAAGCAGGAAGAGAGGAGAGAGGGAGAGAGACCGCAGTCTCAGGGAAGAGAGGAGAGAGGGACTAAAGAGCACAAAGGGGACAAAAAACTAAAACAATATTCGCTTCTCACTATAATTATTGCGGTGGGGCGTCCTATACCTTGTGGAAAAACCAGCCAACCGAATATAAAAAAGCCAAGGATGTAAAATAGAATATATTCCTAACTAATTATATAGCAAATAAATTAAATATAATCCTGAAATTTAGTTGGCAGTCGGATTTTACATCCAACCTCATCAAGCATGTGGAGGACCCTTCTCCAATGTCAAAGACGCCAGGTCAATCAAACCATAACAAGGTGTATATGCCTAAACCAACCAGACCGAATGGAAAAGCTAACCAAAATGAATATATTCCTAACTAATTATATCGTCAAATAAACTAAATCAGACCCATAACAGTGTGCCTCAAACCCATAACACTTCATCAGGCATGTGGAGGACCCAGCGGTAACGTCAAAGACGGGTCAATCAGACCCATAACAGTGTGCCTCAAACCCAGACCCGTTGGAATGACTAACCCATGTGGAGTCCTCCCGACCGTTGACCTAGCTGAATGGCAGGGGAAAATCAAACCGAAAGAAACAGTGTGCCTCAAACCCGCAAATATAACCCATTGGAATGACTAACAAGGGAACGAGCTTTTTCGGCTTTCACGTCCTCCTACAACCAGTTGACCTAGCTTGAAATGGCAAAAAAAAATTATAAAATTCAAAAAAAAAAAATATTAAAATTTATATTTTTATAATCAGAAAAAATATTAAAAATGACTGTTTTTTTAAATATAACTCATTGTCTTCCATGGGACTAACAAGAGGATTCTAAGTTTAAACCATGGAGCACGCTGAAAAGACGTTGGCAGTCCTGTAAAAAAATTGCTCAATGGATATGTAATGGACAGGATAACCATATCAAGGAAAAATCCTAGCGTCAGTATAGCTACCTCTAATCATAGATACATAACCAATCAGCCACCAATTTCTTCCAACGGCTACATTTAACCTCTAACATATAAATATTTCATCAACTCTCATTTATGGGGATCTAACTCTTAAAAAGGAATAAGCTGATGAAACTTTCTCTCTCTCTCTTCTCCCCTCATATTCTCTCATTGAATAGCAGCTATCAAACACTCACAACTTTGCAAAGACTAAAAGGCAACTCCTTAATTCACAAGGGTGGAGTCACCAGAAGTCTCTAACAAGAGGTTATTTACTATTAACCGTTAGGATATGGGTCATTCCCACGTGGGTCCATATCTGACTGACTGACCGTTTAGAGGCTTAGCCGAACACTCAATGGGTACAATATTGAGGCGGAGTATTGTTGTGTTCGCATGCAGGCGAGCTGGCGGGAGGGGGCAAGCAGCCTACTTAACTAAAGGGCAACCAATCGGACTACTTAACTAAAAGGCAACCAACCGGACTGCCTTGCCAAAGGGCCACAATGGCCCGGTGTTGATGGCGAAGAAGGTTGTCGGTCCCAATGGCCCACAATGAAAAAGCGCGCGAAACTTCTTTTAGGATTTATGAAAAGAAGTGCGATTGAGAAAGAGATACTTGTAAAATTAGAAACCAGTGAGCGCCGCTAGTGAAAGAAAGTAAATAAAAGATAGAGAAAAGGGAGAAAGTTTTTCTTGCTCTAGAGATTTCTTCTGCATTCATTACTGTTCGAGTCCATTGGATACAAGGAGTCGAGATTTTGTATTTAGGGTTTGTGTAATTAATTTTACATAGTAAAGATTTATAGAACGTATAGTCTCGTAGTTTTTTCCTCATGTTCAGAAGAGGATTTTTACGTAAAATTATTTGTATTTGCCTTTTTAATTTTGTGATTATTGTTTGCTTGCTGTGTGTTGTTGTCACTACTCATATTAACCTCTCGATTCATCCAAGCCGGCAACGGTATATCCCAACACTAACAAGATCTCAACAGCAACAAGGGTAAGGTGTATCAGCACACCCACAAGCAGAGATCTTACCCAAGGAGAGCGCCTATGCCTCCCCTTCCCTAAGATCGAACACTGTTTGACATTTGAAGCCCTAGGGATCCGTTTCTCCAAAAGGCCCCATAACTCCTGCTGATGCTCAGCCCCTTTCAACATAATCCACCTAAAACCAAGAGTCTTGCGAGGAAGCTCAAGGGCTTGGTAATCTCTTTTTGTTTTCTTGCTTTTTTAGAGCTTATACTGACTTAAATATTGGGGAAACAACATGGGAACAAAACCCGGGTCCCTTAACCTTGTAATTTGTGATGCAGAGGATAAATATGGCTGCATCCAGGCTCGGATCCCACCTTGAGTGGTTATCACCCCTGATAAGACTTCGATTCAGGTACTATTAGCTTCATTAATGATTTTCAAGAAATGGATCTATATTTTACTCCTCAAACGAATGTTTTTGGCTTGAAGCAAGATTAAACATACATTCACCAAGAGAGTTGGGTTTCAACTCTTACCAATTTGACCATGGAGGCTCTGAAACAATGTCAAATAACAAAGTAATTACAAGTCATTAGGTTAAGATAAGAAGGGTTTTCTTGATAGTGGATAAGTCCATTCTATTATATTAGTGCCTTTCCTTTCCTTACAAATGGGAAAGATCACTCCTCCAGCACAGCAAAGCAGTGATCCTGTCCCCTTTTTGTATAAGTGATCTGAATTCATACAACATTGTAAGTTTCTATGCTATAATTTGAATGTGAAATTCAAATACCAAATAATGAAAAATCATTTGTGTATTTTTTATTTGCTTAGTAGTGTAATTTGTTGTTTATAACTAACTGATTGATTCATTGAAATAAAATTATTCCCATAAAGCTTACTCATAGAGATCATTCAGAGTAGAGTATAAAACGAAAAAGCAAAATCATATTTCAATATCCAATCAACATTGGTCCAATCTTGAAGAACTGAAACTAAAGAAGCAAAAAAGCCTACCAGCACTTGTATTTTTAAGAAAACCTTTCCAAAATCTGAGTCCCATAATCAAGTAAAGAAGCTGACCTTATCTTCCAGCCGAGCCAAGAATGGGCATGGTTTCATGTTAAATATCATTTGGGTGTTTGAAATTTCCAAGTTTCATCACTATCATTTAAAATTTTAGCTTCCTTGACTGATCCTTCATGGAGAATTTCACACACCTGCAGCAAATGATGTCAAGAAACAACTTGGTTGGCTTGAAGAATCCTTTACTAAGTTTATAAAGTTTCAATATACCTGCTCATGTGCTTTGCCAATGGAGCAGCAGGTTTAGTTTAACTGGTGTTGTAAGTCCTGATATTCCTCGTTCAATTAGGTGGGTATATGTTCATCTGAAGATTATAAGGTGTAATCTTTTGATCCTTATGATTTTCCTTCTTTTCTGACCAAAACAGTTTTTTCGATATAATTTAGCATACAATAATAATGTTGAGTGATATATTTATGACCATAGTTTCTCCAAAGACACACTTCCATTTACTATGAGAGTATATTGGATCAAAGATGTCACTAGGTTAACATTTGCACTAGATGATGCTAAGCATAACATGTAGGCTGCTTCAAGTTTTGCCAGGAGAATTTCTCATGTTCTATTGGGTTTTCAGAAATTTGAGCAAAAGAGAAAAGATCCATGGAAAATTAGTCTAAAATTTTGTATATATTGATCTTATGCATTTACAAGCTCTTCTTTTTTCTAATTATTTGGGTGATTAGGCTTTGTAAATAACACCCTCCCCCAACCCCCAAAAAAAAAAAAAGTAGAAAGTGCAAGAAATTCTAACCTAAAAGTAACGAGTTCATTACTAGTTTCCCATCTTAGAAGAAAGTTCCAAGCCTAAAAAAGAATCATTGCAGATTCAACACAACTTTCGCGATGCACATTTACAATTTGCTATTCACCCCCAACCCCCCAAAAAAAAAAAAAGTAGAAAGTGCAAGAAATTCTAACCTAAAAGTAACGAGTTCATTACTAGTTTCCCATCTTAGACCTTCAGAAAGTTCCAAGCCTAAAAAAGAATCATTGCAGATTCAACACACCTTTCGCGATGCACATTTACAATTTGCTATTCACCAATCTAATATCCCTTTAATTGTCTAGTGCCTACTGGAGCTTATAGTACTGTGATGCGAACCGATTTCCAGGTTAAAGCAAATATACTCTGGAAGTAGCCAGTAATACCTTTAGTTATGCAAGCCAGATTATCTGAAATCTGGCTAAATATTATCATGATAGCATTAGAATTTGTTATACTTAGTTGTTAAAATCTAATACATTTAATTTACAATTTGCTAATCATAGATGCCTAACCCTCAGGTAGTCTGGTACTTGTTAGAGTTCACTCTCTTCTAGGAGCAAGGACAAATATGGATATTATCTATTATAAATATAAATAATGAGATGCCATTTGTGGTTCTACCTTCATATTTCCATGGGCAATTGTACTTGAACAAGTTCTCTACTGAATGATAACTGATTAGAGTAGCATAGATGATGATGTCTATATTTTTTGGGTAACCTAAAAAATGAGCTACAGCATAGAATAATGAAAATATTTGTTAACTAGTCCGCTTTGAAACTGAGTGAACACAGCATTTGTGAAACTAGAGGAATTTACTACTTTTTTGTTGAATAACAAGGCATGTTGTGAAACCACTATATGGCTTTAGATGCTAATATTCTTTTTCAGATATGCAGTGGTAATGCATACTTGATGATGAAAACTAATGGTTTGGTGTAACCGAATGTATGATGTACTAATATATATATATAATGGAATCCAATAGAAAAGTGCAATAAAAATGCATTGAGTTTTAATGCATTCTCCACTCAATTACATTGCACTATGATCTCTCCACATTCAGCTAAAGATGGCATTGAATCAATCAATGTGTTCAACATTGAAAGTGTATGTGTTTTCTTTGAAATAGTATTTCCTGGACCTCAAAGTTTTGTACATGAATGCACACAGATCATGATTGAATGATATGTATTCATTATCTTCTCCTTCCTCAGAAAGGTGGCATCATGGAAGTTTCTTGCTTTCCGAGTGGAGAGTCCTAATAATATTCTCCTTTATGTTTCTATTCAATGCAAGACAGATGAGTAGCAAAATCGATGCTAAGAGAAAAGAAGCTCAGCTGCTCGACACGTTTGATTATGCATGGAACAAAGTCGGGAACTGCAGACGCCGCCCAAACGACATTCTCCAGAAGATCGATGAGATTTCATCGAGGACCGTTCAGCTTCCCAGAGTTGTCAAGAAGCTGCAAGCTCTCAGTCAGAAACAAGTGGGCATCCCAATTAAAGCAAGACAGCTGCCACTGTTAGAGGACAAGCATTGCGGCTACGCTTACGATGAGAGCTACAATCTCTTTTCTCGAGTATTCAAATTTGGCCGATCACACCCAAGATTAGCTTCTGATCAACTCGGTGTTCCTGAGGACTTCACTGTAACTTTTTTCTGTCGTGCGACCTTAAGTGATGGATCGTTTTGTACTAATCACCCTGTTGAAGGAAGAAAGAGGTGTGCTGAGCACAAAGGGAAGAGGATCAATGGAGTGAATTCAAAGCCAATAATGAGTGATCTGGGCACTCACAGCACAATCTTACGGTCTAAAACTTCTAGTTTTCATGAATCTGACAAGATCGAAGATCAAGATCTTAGCTCTGTTGACGTGAAGCTTCCCTTAACTGTCACTGCACATCACGCTAACAATGACGTCTCCACCATTTGTGGCGTGATCTTACCTGGTGGCTTTCCATGTAAACAACCACCTGTTCCGGGGAGAAAAAGGTGTGAAGAGCACAAAGGAATGAGAATTACACCATCCATCCTTAAGTTATATACAGAGGAGAAATCACATAGCTATGAGTTAAAGCCTCAAACCTCCACACCAGTGAGATCTGTCCCCTTAAACGACTGTGATAATTTCTGCGGGGTAATTTTAAGTAATGGCAGCATTTGTCGACGGCAGCCTTTCGAAGGACGAAAGCGATGCACAGAACATAAAGGCATGCGAGTTGATGGGTATATGTCTAGGCCAACGTCAACGAATAAATCCCTTGAATTTAACTCAGCCATTGGATCTGCATGCCCCTTTTCTTCTCGAGCATCGTTTGTTAGTTCAGCATTTGATTTTCCGCTGCTTTGTGGTGTTGCCTTAGCTAATGGGTCATACTGCAGCAGGCAGCCGGTTCAAGGGAGAAAGAGGTGTTGGCAGCATAAAGGCATGAGGGCTTGATACTTCACTAACTGGTCTTTGGCTATGAAACTTTTAAGACCAGAGCCTTGCTAAGATATGATGCTTTTATTCTTGTCCTCTTACAATTATGTTCTGATTTAATGTATTCTCCATTGGAAGTGTATACTTTGATGAGTATATAGTTGAATAATAAGTTAATGGTGGAATAATTTGTTGTGGATTTAGAATGTTGATGATTGCATCTTTATGTTTTCTGTCTTTTTTGATTTATTTGAGAAAAGAGTGTCTAAAATGATTTATACATATAAATTGTAGTAGGCCTTATGAAAATTATTTGAGAAAAAAAGAGTTAGTTGTGATTAGGAAAAAAATATAGATGTAGGTTTAGTGTAGTGCGATTGAAAATGACTTAATATTACTTCTATTCTTAAAAGATATTATACTAATTAAAATAATATAAAAAAATATATTAACATAATTAAATTTATTTAATAAGAATTATGGCTTTATTATTTTTTATAATAAGCTCTCGGTATAATATGTTGATCTCAAGACTCATTGCGACTAAACTATGAAGAAAGCCCAAGGGGAGACATTAGAGTTTGAATAATGACACAACAAACAATGGTATTTTAAAATGTAATTTTGATAAAGTTATAATTTGTAATTTTGATAAAGTTATAATTTGTAATTTTGTCAAAAGTGTTATTTAGACTTTTTTTTATATAAAAGAGAAAATCAAGCTAAATTTGTCTTAAAATAGATCTAGAATAATGTATTGAAAACTCAAATATGCTTTTAGAAGATTTGATTTTTTTTTTTTTTTTGGTGAAAAAAATTACTACCTCTAACCTCTTTAAGTGGCAACCTCCAAAAAAATAAAAACACAAAAAAACAAAAAAGGTGAAGAGCCATTCAAACCTCTAGAGCATATGAACATCGTAAGTGCAAAAAAGCATCCAACATTATGCCATGATTATGCTATGGAATATATATATTGAACTCATTTAATAATAATCTTATCCATTAGAGTTATCATAATAAAATTTTTACCCTTAAAAATATAACAAGACTAACAATTCTCCAAAAAAGAGATCTAATATACTTTCTGTGCAGCCAGAGACACCCTTCTATTCATTGATTTTATATAACCCGCGACGTGCATCAGGACTGTAAGGAAGTGGATGCAACACCAATGTGACTCTAATGTTGGATGGTGGTTCACAACAACACTACTACTATAGAATTCCACTGATATTTCCTTAACCTTAACACTCAATTTCATCCATGTCTTCATGGGAGGGCAGATTCTCCTCGTCACTCCCATCACTCAACTCACCCAGTGTATCGGAATCCTTGTGAAGGCTGAATTTGAGGAACTTCATCTCCTTCTTTCTTCCAGCACTCCGCTGCCCTACTTTCCGTTTTCGCTCCCCACCCATTTTGGTCGAGTTCATAGTCTCGGCAGCTGCCAGAAACGCAGCGCTTGCATTTCTCTTAAGTGTGTTGTCATCCTCGTGTTTGATCTCCTCCTCCTCCTCCTCCTCCTCCTCCTCTTTATTCTCTTCTCCCTTGTTATCAATGTAAAAGAAGACATCAGCTTCTGCTGTCTCCCCTTTGACCTTGCCCACTGGTTCCTCATGCTTTGCTTTTGAGAAGTCCAGTGGTATCTTACGGCATAATCTCAAAATGCTATCGTCAAGTATTCTTACCCCATGACTCTCGAGTTTCAGGAGCCACCCTGCAGAAAAATAGACCAAAAGATATTAAGCGGTGAAAGATCAAATGCATGAGAAGCTATCTCGACAAGTCAAAAATCTGAGTATCGATGTTTTTGGCAGGCAGAGTGTTCTTCTGTTTGATCTCAGGACCTGTCATTTCAAAGGTAGGTTCTTACCCAACCGCCACCACAAAGGTGTTTGCCTTCTAATGTTGAAAAGCAAAAGTAAATACAAAATCTTTCTTGCATTTGGTTATGACTACCCATGAAATGAATATCAGCCGAAATATATATCTATGAGCCTCATGAGACTTATTTTCAATATTGTAACAAAATTATGATATCTCTTAACATCGGCAATATATCACAATCATGGATAAAAATATTGACATCAGTTCTAGTCATATTAGTATCGGCCATATTAGACAAAACATATTGGTATCAGATATATCGGAAGGAAAAAGATTTTTAAAAAACGTACACTTACAAAACTGTATCAATAGACACATCGCAACATATCGCCAATATAAAAACAAATCACAATATTGTCACAATATCAGAAAATATCGAATCTGAGTATCCAATATTGATATATATCAATTGATATATACATTAATAATTGTAATATATCAGCCAATTTAATAGATATTTGCCCACATTTTTAGTTGGAAAAAAAATATTCATACAATACCAATATATATCACTCGATACAATTGCGACCAATACGATATTTTCATCAATGATGGGATCCCAACCTCTAGGTTTATATTCTATCAAACATCTTCCTTAATTATCACTTTTACTCCATAAACAACTAACCAAGCAAAATACACATAACTTGTTTAGTTTTAGGAGCAATGTTTCGGGGGATTAACGTGACACTCATTTATCCATTTTCACTAACGGGCCATATATAGATAAACGGAATACCACATCAACCAATGATATATCCAAAAAACTTCTCCGAAAATGTAAACAAAATTGTGTACGTAAAAAAAGCTATCAACAGAGTCTAGGCTCACTTAGAAAGGCCATAGGAGAGGATCCAACTGGTGAACTTTCTTTTGCTCCCAGGTCAATCCTACTCGCAGCAAGCTTGATAATTTGCGAAGGTAAGCTAGATGAAGAAAAGGCATTTATGTAAGCAATAGCTTTGCTTTGATCACCCTCCAGCCTGATTGCAATAAAGTTGAAGTGAATGACAAATAAAAGTTCGACCAAAAGTATCTAAGTAGAGCATTGCCATATGTTGTTTTCTAAAAAATAATAATAATAAATCTACATTCATCTAATTCAGCAAACTTGAGCCGTGTTTGGAAAAGACAAAGTAAAAAAATATTTTTTTGACCTTAATTTTAGAAAATTAGATTTTAAGATAAAATTTACACATCAAAATTGAGATAGAAAAACATATTTTCTTTACACTTACGTTTTTTCACAAATGCTATTCCTAATTTACTGAATTTGATTAATGTAAGTTAAATTAAAAAGAAAACAAAGTTGAATGATGGGTGTGATAAAAAGAATTTCCCGTCTAATTAATGTTGATTACCTAGATAACTCGATAGCTTCATGTGTGATGATCAGCCTCATCACAGCAGAACTTCTCAGGAACTCGGCAGATAACTGAGTCTCAGTAGAAGTATTAAGAGAAGAGTATTCCACCAATATCAGGACATCATAGAGAACTTTCCTTAGTATGAGCTGATCCTCAGAACTCTGTTGTGAAGTAAGTTGCATGAAAATGTTACAAATTCCATACTAGGAAAGCAGAGAGTAAATTGCAACTAAGAGCATCTATCTGAGTGCAATTAGGGTCCTCCCAATGGGGAGAACTCTTATATTCACCTAACAGTTAAAATTAGAAATTGGATGGATAAATGTTATAGATTACATTAAGTAATTCAAATGGCTATTCAATATCCAATATTCATCCGTCAACTCCTAATTTTGGCTGTTTAGTGAATATGGAAGCCTCTCCACTGGGGAGACCATAGCAGCTCAGCATCTATCCATATATGAACAGCAAAATGATCTATCGATTTAATGGTTTGGAAAGAATATAACATCGATTGGATAAGCCCCTAGTGGAAGAAGATAAACAAGCTCCACAAGAATCTATTCACATCGATTGCTAATTACAGTTTATCAGCTCCACAAACTTAAGAAGCACTGACCGAGTAGGTGGCTTCAGAGAAGAAAATACAGTTTATCAGCTCCACAAACTTAAGAAGCACTGACCGAGTAGGTGGCTTCAGAGAAGAAAATACCTAGAATTCTAGATCAACTAGTAATTACGACACGGCTAATATTACAAGCAATATAAACTATGGTGAAAAAAGATGCAGTACCATTTTTTCTATTTTCCTTTTCACCCTATAATAGGCTCCATGAGTGAAAGTATAAATATTGGTATTAGTCGCAGCCGTATTAGTAATCAACCATATTGGGTGATCAATACCGGTATCAGACATTGTGGAAGAATTCTTTTCTCTGTGGCTATGCTAAAAATGATTTATATAGTAAAATTTAACTATTTTTAATCATTTACTTATCTATTTAAGAAATTTTAATTAATTTTATCAAAACTAATCTTAAGTATTCTTCTAGGTTATTGAAAAACACTCGCAAACTTTAAATCTATACATGTTTTATATTTCTACAAAATGTAAATTTAGGCTCTTAGAAGATATCAAATTTTTAAGTATATTAAAACATGTGGATTCAAACTTTCAATAACAAAAAAAATAAAAATAATAAAAATAAAAATACTGCAGATACAGATCAGTCAATATATTACAATTTCACTAATATTGTGACATATCAAAATATTTGCCGGGTATCAGGAAACATCAATCTCAGGGCCTCCTGACACCAATAAATGTTGGCAATATTTGAAATATGAGTAGATATTTTTATCCATATTTCCTCCAGTAAATGGGCTTCAGCTCATCAAGACAAACAGGATACATGTCAATGGACAGAGTCAACCTACCTCAATATTCCAGTACCCATTTTTGGCTGTCAATGGCAGGCTACAAAGTTAAACGCGCAAATACTACATTGACATCTTTAAAAAAATAATTGCATTTTCCTTCATAATTATGATCATTAGAAAGGATTATGACAATGCAGGTCCATCAAGCAAGCCCCAAAACAGATAAGCAATTACGATGCTTCACCAACTTGTTCAAGGTGGCTGCTTATAGTCTTGAAAGTCAATAGCTAAAACAGGGAAATTTATACTTGGCTATGCTTTCACAGGAAAACACATATAGAAGAAAGAACGTTGTTTATCAGCTGGGAGCATTCCACAAATACTGATGTAACCTCCATGAAATCACCAGTACAAACTCAAACAACTGCCAAACACTGTTGTCACCAAAATACTACTACCATGGAATGAAATATTGACTGACATATATCATTCTCATCCCTTCAATACTATTTTCCAATGCATGACAAAATCGCGATATATCACCGTATTGATAATTTATTACAATATATCAGCCGATACACTCAATATTTTTCAATATATCAGCAGATATTTTCCTCCATATTCCAATTGGAAAACTAATATGTCCAATACCAATACATATAACTTGATACTGCCACGACCAATATAATATTTTTATCCATGACTACTCCATTACCACAAATGTAACTAGACTTTCCACTTGCCTCTTAATTTACCAACTAGAAGGGGAAATGGGAAAACAAGGAAAATAGAAGCCAGTGCAACAGGCTCTGGCAGAGCACATTTTGGGAAGGCACTTTCACATTGCAGAGAGGTCATTATAATTACAACCCGTGGCTTCAGCTTATAACAAAACAACTTTACTATTAAACCATGGCTCAACCTTTAACTATCATGAAATCTTCAGTTCTTTTGCAGTTATGAACAGAAAGGCTTTCGTTAGCTAACCCAGAAAAACTATTCCTAATTTCTTTCAAGTCATTCCTGCTACAAACGTTTTTTTTTTTTTTTTTGGGACAAATTGTTTACGGTGTACAACAGATGAACAATAATAGAACTAGTTATTATAGCAAGAAATGTGCTGCAATTGTACTCACCAGCAGCGTTGTCACAGGCAAAGTTGGCTCCAGCAGCATTCCTAGAAGCATTTCTGTTGCATCAAACAAGATATTCTTCAAGATCACGAAACATGTCCATAACATATCGGACGAGTCAGGACGTGTCCGGAGCATGTTCAAAACGTTTTGGAATAAAAAATAAATTAATTAACACGTGTCTAAAGCGTATGCGACACATGTCCCAACGTGTCCGGGCGTGTCAGTATCCGACACGTGTCGGACAATGACCCTTTGAGTCCGAAAGAGTGTTTGTGCTTTCTAGGAAGAACATGATAAACAAAAAGACATGAAAGAAGATGCCTTATCCAAATAATTCAGAAATCCATTTGTAAGGGGAAAGAGAAATTATAAAACAGAGAAATAAGTAAGACATTCCTGAGGGCAGGTCATTCTGCATAAACAAAGTTCAAGACTTACAAGCAGAAACAAACAAGAACAAAAATTTAGGCATGTTCCATCTTTTGGGAAAGATTTATGCATGTTAATTGAGAAATCACGACAGTCAGAAGTGCCAAAATCTAAATAATAATGGAGCACCAAACAAAAATTAGTGCATGAGTCATTTGCTTCATATCAACTGGTCTAAGTACAGAAATTCCAATTTGCAAAGCTTATCCAGCATGGTTAGTGATAAAGCAGCATGAATCTCTTCAACTATGCAAGCAAAATTATTTAAAGGTTTTACCATGCCCCTCCCTCCCCAACCAACAAAATAAAACAAGATTCTTTATCGAGGAAGGCAGAGAATAACATAAATATACTTGTATAATACCATAAATAAGAAACATAAATATAAATTGCTACACTACAATCCATTACATAGGATGAAAATCAACAGTAATTGAATGGTCACATATCTAGCTTATTTCCAAACAAATTGAAAATTTTTTTCTTGTATGCGAAATCTTTTACTTCTGTTCTCATAATATAAACACTGTTTCAGATTCCCGCACCAACAACAAACTCAGAATCTAGCAAGCAGCAGTAATTGAGATGGAAATGAGCGCCGTTGCAGTACAACATGGTGGACAAACAATATTTCATGTACCAAAAACTAATCTGACTATGAATTTTACTTCACCAAAAAAAAAAAAAATCAACAACGAAAGGAGAAAGCAACTAACCAAAAAAGTAACGATTCTGAAACCCAGATATTGCAGCAACAGCCCAACTCTTCAGTTCTTTCTCCAAGTCTGATTTCACAACTACACTACGAAAACTTAAGCACATCCTCAGAAGAAACACCTCTGCTATAACAACTCCAGCTAACTTACCGACATCACATCCACCTACGACACCAATCCGATCCCGAATTTCATCACTTAGTAATGGGAAAAATAATCTCAGATTCTCACTTTCTTCTGCATTGTTATGCAGCCAAAGACACACTAGATCCCCCAACGGCCTAATCAAGCCCAAAATACCATCACCTTCACCTGAATTCTTACAGCCACATACGCTTATAAAACCCAAAATGGCATTTACTAGCGACCTAATGCCTTCCATCATTTTCTTCTCTCTCTTAGAACTCAAGCCATTGTCCCGCAGTTTAACAGCTATCCCATGCAACTTGAACACTACAGGAGCAAGGAAAGCAACACTTTTCATAGCATGACAAGAAGCCGAACACGCCGATATCAGCTGAAACAAATCTTTCACTAATGAAATTTCGGTCAAAATTCCTTCTTTTGATGAATCAAAGCAATAAAATTTAAGGGCAGAGTAAACCCATAATGTTTCAATTGGCGGGTCAGCCTTCTTTTGCACTAACTCGTAAAATTTGTCCACGAAGTCAGAGCAGTTTATATCTTTCTTCTCCAATGAATCTAAGAGGCTCTGAATCGATTGGTTTAACGCAATTTCGTAGTTTTCGGATACGTAGAGTTCGATCTCCAGTGGGTTTGGCGGTGTTGTGTGTTCGTCCAGGGATGGCGCCATCTTTGATTTGCTCTAATACACAAAGAAGCTCCTGAAAATATCAAAAAAGTACAAAAAAAATAAGTTCAGGCTCAATTTCAATCGTGTGGGAATGAGCGAGGTCACTGTTAACGGTTTAGGGTTTATGCTCTTGCACGGTTTCCGGCGGTTTTGATAGGGCCATTTTAGGAGCCGGGAATTTTAAAATTAACATTAATTTTTAAATGTTAAATAAGTATATTTATTAAAATTTTTAAAATAGTAAATTTTATATTAAAATTTTAATTTAAATGTATTATTAAAGAAATACTATCCTACTTATTTTACAAAAAAAAATATAATCCCAATATCTGCCATTTTAATGGGACAAACCTTTGGACTTTCTTTTCATAATGAATAATTAGTAATGTTGGAGATTTGTCTTTGAAGGGGATTATTAATTTATGGGCATTAGTTATTGATGGATCCCGAGGAAATGTCAGGGCCCAGGGTGAAATTAAGTGGCCTCCCACAAGAAGGAGAAGGATAAGTAACTGCAAGGCGCATTAAATGCGTCAACGGAAGCATAAGACAAAAAGACGGAAAAGAGTTTGTGATAAGGCGATTTAAACTAACGCTAACGCTGAATAGTAATAGCGTCCGAGAGGACAACAATTTTCTCGGGAAAAATCGGGCGTGGTCAACGGTGACTTACTTTATCAAGAAAGGCGCGAGGACCGCGTGGAAGAAACATCCGAGAATGACGGCGGCGCGAATGGATGCATAGGGCGTTTTAGCGCCCAGAGTCCAAGGGTGAGGTATATAAAAACCCTCACACCCCACGGGAGAAGAGGATCAAGACGGAAACAAACCCTCTCGATCTTCATCGACTGATCAAAGACGAGACCTTGAACTCTTCGATCAACTACGACCCTCACGAACGTTGCTTCAAGTGTCCTCAATCATCTTCCTCCATTTTCTCTAAAAACAAGAAGTAACGAGTCAAAGCAGAGCTTTGCCGTATCTAGCCGATGTTCGCTCACAATCCCAAGATCCACCGAGATCGCGGAAAAGTTAGCCATGTGTGCGTGCGCCAGGCTAACACCAATTGCACAACATTTCCCCACATCACCGAATAATAATTTTTCTTTGTAAATTTTCTCCGCGCACCGCAAAGCGTGCGGGTTATTCGGGAATATTTCGATTTGAGTAGGCGGCCTCGGTGGGAGAATTCTCAAGAACCTCTCGTTTGTTGTTTGTGTTGGCAGGGTCCAGGTTTATAGAGACGGAGACCGGACCCTTCTTCCGGAGCGCCCACACGCTTAGGAGAAAAGGCTCCCTAATCCGGCTCCGCCGTATTGGGCCCGGATAGTGAAAGTAATTTAAAAGCGATTTGTCTTTGAAGGGGATTATTAATTTATGGGCATTAGTTATTGATGGGTCCCGAAACCCAAGGCCCAAAATCGAGATTGCGGGCCTAGAGGGTCATAAGGATAAGTTGGCCCAAGAGGCCCACGATCCCAACTTGGCCTAGAAGATTAAGTTGATCCTAAGCACCCGCGGATTTAAACTAAGAAGTCCCGAATAGTAATAGCAGTCCGAGAGGATATTTTGACCCAAGAAAGCGCCAGGACGCCACGTGTGACTTACGCTATCAACCAAGTTATAGGATATCTTTATACGTCCGAGAACTTGGTGAAGAATTCCCAAAAAAAGTTAGAAAAAAACAAGCAAATTATAGAGCTTTATAGAAAAAAATGAATTATTAACATTATATGAGGATAAGGAATAAAGATTTGTTTATTTTTACCCCTTCTTATTTAAAGTAAATCGAGCCGCCTTATAAAAGATCTAAGCATATCACGAACGAAATTAGCAAGGTTGAATGACAAATTTGTATCTTACTCATATATAACACATTTGTTTATTTTTTCATATTTAAGTTTGTTTTTACTTATAAAAGAGCTATCCTTATGTAAGAGAGGTTGATTTAATTTCTCCTAATCAAAATCGTTTGATTTTAATTAAATAATTATATTATTTATTATTAAAAAATATTATATATATTTTTATTTTTTAAAGAAATATTAATCCCTTTTGTCAAATATTAATAAGATGATTGTGGTCCCTTTAATGGGATAAAAACCCTAATTCCATATTAAATAGAGCCATATTGATTATATTTTGATATTTTTATTTTTTTTGTCGTTAAGAACAATTAATTCTTTTTTATGTAACAATAAAAACTTAAATTAAAAATATGAAATATTGAGTATAAAATAAAATAGATGGTCAAAAATAAATTTTAATTATGTAATTTAGACTGCTTTATATTTTTAAAGTATTCAATTCAATATAAAATGATGACTTCTTAATTTATTTGCAAAATAGATCGTCTCACCCAACAATTTCATAGCACATTATAATCATAATATGACATTAAATCCGAAATTGATAGCTTACAATCCTTTTTCTAGGTTCATTATATTATAACATTTTTAAATAAATATAATATATTTTACATATTTATATTAATAAATTTATATAAAAATAAATAATTAATTAAAATATCACATCAATAATACTAAATTGGTCACGTTATGCCAGCACAAAACTAAGTAATGGGCCACCCATAAGCTTTTGTGCCGTGTCAACATAATTACATCTGGAGCTATACCTAATATAATACGATTTCAATAGATTATTGCCTAACATGATACTAAGCTTAGTTACAAATGTATCACCTTATAATACTAAAATGAAAATGTAACACTAGATATATGCGCGTGACATGGTACCATCTCGACCCATGTCTAATATTAAAATGAATATGTAACTAAGCTTAGTTACATCTCGAGCCATGTCAAGCATCGCAAATTTGTGTGCGCTTCCGAAGGTTTTTTCCCTAAATGGTGCTTTTAGTTTAAGAACCCATATGACCAAAGAAAATTAAATCACATACACATACTTTATATATCGATGTTACATACATACAAATATATATATCTTATACATACATACAAATATATATTTATATATATGATGGTAGGAGAATCCTGGGCAAAGATCCTTCATTCTTGATGTAAGGTATTTATAACGTTTCTAATGCCCCAATAAGAGGATGGGCCGACACGAGAGGCCGAGGGACGTCGGGGTCGGCGTTGCCACCATCGCCATCCTGTGGTTGGCTTGCATGTGTGCGGGACACAGTTTGTTAGGCGCCAGAAGCTTTGGCAACACTAATGGGCCTATTCCATACAGCCAGGTGACCGTGTCGAGCCGTTGGCCACTCTCTTGATTCTCCATGCGGCGAGTTAGGCGGCCCAGGTTATTTTGGCCTTCCGTAGTCTTCCCCGGATGGGCCCAAACGAGGCCAGGGTGGCTGGGCGCTCGACTCGAGCGTGCCGTTTGAATTTGATAGGGCTTATGACGCCTTTTGGGAGGGCGGCCACCTGTGTAACTCTTTGGGCACCCTGCGCGTTTGGGCCCTCTGGTTCCAGGACCCATCACGGGCCCCCATGTCAAGCTGATTCGGACTCACCCGTTTAGGCCCATACCAAACAACTTCTTCGCCCGATCTTCCAAGGATATTCTTCGTCGATCTTAAAGTGAAAGACGCAAGAGGTCTTCTTGTGAATAAGAAACCTATCTTTTCCGTTTCCTCCCCTTGTGGACCATTGAATGCGAGGAAGGAGGTTGTGGAAAAGTTGGGAAATCCTAAGGCCTATAATCCACCACGGTGGGCGTATGGGGAGACCTCCAAAAGGAATGGTCATGATCACGATGGGGATGATTCCTTTCACTTGAAGGAAGATCACTTTATTTGCCTTAAAGAGGTCCTCATTCGAGATCCGCGTTTTCTTCTTGAAGGCTTCCCTTGGCTTTCTTGAGAACCTTCAGAACTCTCTGCTTTCGAAACACTTGCTACGCCGGGAGACTCTTTCTTAAAGATATTGCCAGAAAACCCTTTCTGGGAAACATCTCGGTTCGAGATCGCCAAACTCTAAAACACACTCCAATTCGATGGTGGTTCGGGTCCCGTAGAGAGGGTTCTCTGCCTTCCCACCCTACATTGCGATAGGAGAAGTTCACCTCAAAGGTGGACAAGACACTCCATTCTCGCCGATAGCTTTCTCTTCCAGTTCCTTGATTTTGAAGGTGATTGGTGACCGCGTCGGAGTGTTTCGGTGGGATTACATCCCGCCATTAACGCCGACTCTCGTTTGTTCTTTGGTGTCTTCGCGTGATTGCCATACTCAAGATTCTCGGGCGATCATGGTAAAGATCATGTTTCGCTTCAATCATACTCTTGAATGGATCATGACCCCATTGCCCCGAGTTATGTGAGAAGCGGTGGGAAAGCGGATACCACCAAAGGTGGAAAAATAGGTTTCACCTTCCTTAAGATGGTGAACACGAGAGCGGGAGCTCTCCTCCGCTAGAAACTCTGCTATCCCGCTAACAAGGCCGGCTGCGTCACGAGTCGGAGAGGGAGACCGCCGGGAGCTCACGGACTTAGTGCTAGTGAATCGGTGGCCCGGTTTTGGGGAAGCTAGAAATCGCTATCTTCAATCGGCTTTGGAGCTTGAAGGAGCAACAACAATCCGGTGATTGCGATTGTCCGCTCGCCACCAAGAAAGGTGGAGAGAAAGAAGAAGGCGAGAGGAAAGAGGGTCCGCACTTGTGGCTCCCGATCCTCCTCCCGGGGAATAGGCCAATGGAACACTGGGAGCACTTCTCGACAAAGAGCCCAGGCGGAGAAATCCTAGATACTCTCAGGCGAGGACCAGCCGTGATCGAGAGCGAGTCTCAGTGAGAGATCCACAGGCGGGGTGAAGGAGGCTGCCCGGTCACGAGGCGGAGTTGAGGAATTTCCTCGGCTCCAAGAGATCGCCGCAAACGCCACTCGTGCCGATCCACGAGTAGACCAAATCGAGGGAACCACGTGTTCCGGAAGACAGCGTGCCATCGACTTGGACGGAGTCACCCTTCACCGATGAGATCCGTCCACCTGCCGTCCCAAGTTAGCAAGATCGTCCCTTGACTTGCGATGGGGGGCGGTGATCCGGTTGACCACGGATCACTTCCGCACCCATCCGAGTCACAAGGGCTAGAAGACCCGCCGATGTGCGGCGCTTTCCACCGACATTGAAGGGAGATGGTTCCACCACCTCCAGTTCGCCCGATAGTTTCGTGAACTCATGGAGAGCTCGGTATGGCATCGAGCCGACGGGAAGAAGCCATTGCACCTCTCCCAGGCTGAACTAGGGGGAGAACCCACGGTGCTTCTGGATCGCCTCGTAGGTGAGGAAGGATTCGAGGATCGAGGAGATGAAGTTGGTGACTTCATCTCGAGACGACTTTGAGTGACTTTTTCAAGCACCTTGCCCACAAATCCTCGAGACTTTCCGCGAGGGAATCCATCACTTTGGGCTATCATCGGCGAGAAGAGGCCGACAAGGCAAAACGTCCTTGGAGGCCATTCTCGGTGATGGGAAAAGAAAGTTTGATCGGAGAACATCCCGCCGGGGCCCTCGAAACGCAGACAATGGGCCCACCACCTTCGCACCCGAGGACACGCGCTCCATTGTTTCATCAGTGGGAGAAGTTCTAAAGTGGCCAAAAACGAAGAAGGACTCGGAAATCGGTCAAGTTTGTGACTTCCACCGCTCTCGTGGCCACTCAGGTCGAGAGGGAGATTGAAGATCGCGCGGGGACATCTTACCTCGGTTTGTCAGGGGACAGGTCAGTGATGAAGAGGGGCGGGAGCGGAGACGCCTCCCGGAACCTTATTGCGCGGGAGTAGTCAATATGATCACCGGTAGGAGCCCGGGGCTCGGAAGGCTTTGAGGAGCAACGGTCTCTGGGAGGAAGAAGGCGTAGTAGATAACATCATTAGCTTTAGTGATTTGACTTCGAATCATGTAATCTCCCCCAGGCGACCCCCTTGTAATTTTACACTCGTTTGAGATGGTACTTCGGACTACCAGTGAAAGTCTTTATTGATAATGGTAGCTCGAAGGACTTGCTTTATTTGGATGCGTTCTTTAGATTAGGCCTAAAAAAGAACCAACTAAAACCTTTGAAGGACCTCGGCCTTGAGGTTCGACATGGTCGAATGCTAACCTTTTTCCAAGTGCAGGGCGGATCCTTCGACCCTGGAGATCCGAAGGACCTCGGTGAATTCTTGACATGGCTCCTGTCTTTGGAGGTGATTGCAGGGCGGCATCCATGCATGCCGCGAGGTGATGCGGGTTCCACAGTTTCCCACTGTTGTGTTGGACGCGGCGCCGTGCGTCCTCAAGATGTGTACGGTCTTGGGACGGAGGCCATTTCTGAGTCTTTGGTGCCCAGTTCCTCGGCGGGTCCTCGTTCATGAGTCAACGGGAACTTGAGCATGAGGCGGGTCCTTCATCTCTAGGAGAGTCATCGGAACCGCTCGCCTCTCGGGGCCCTGCGAGGGCTAGACTTCGTTTATCCTTTTGCGTCGTTGTATTGTATTTTTACGAAATAAAAGGAAATCCTTGAGTTTTATCACAAGTGCCTCTTTCTCTCCCTTTTTTTTGTTACAGTCAAGTTTTGTTATGACCTCAAGGGCCGGCCTCGGGGCCCTTCGGTGCATGACCGAGTTTTGTTATGACCTCAAGGGCGGCCTGCAGGGCCGCTCGATGCATAGCCAGGATTTTGTTTGTTGGAGGCGGCCCGCTTTTGCGGTAGTACTTCCTTAGGTGAGCGGCGTTCAGTCAGGGGTATCGACTTGCCATCTTAGGTGTGTAGCTTATAAGCTCCTCCTCGAAGGAGAGCCGAGACAAAAATAGTCCTTCCCGATTGGTGAGAGCTTTTTCCTTCGGTAATTTTTCCCGTGGCTTCCACGCTTCTTAGTACGAGATAGACCTCGAATGGTCGCGCCTTCACCTTCTTGTTGTAATAGCGAGGCCACCCGTTCTTTGGTAGGCCGCTACCCTAAGTCTCGCCTCGTCGCGGACTTCCTCGAGGCATCAAGGCTTTCGGAGCCTTTGGTTGTTATACATTGCTTGTTTGAAGCACCTAAGAAATTTGGTAAGGCGTACTTCTATTAGGATAGCGGCCTTCGACCACAGCAAAGGTTGAAAGGGGTCTCTCTTGTGGGCTCTCGTGGCGTTGTCTGTATGACCGGAGGATCGAGGACAATTCATGTACCCATGAGCCCTCAAAAAATTCTAGCACAGTTTTAGCCCGTGTAAGATCGTGCGGTTTGTCACTTCCACTGCCGGGTTGGCTGGTAGTGCACGCCAACGTGTGCACCGAGGTTGATCCTCAAAGCTTGCGCGAGTACTTAGTGAACCGCTTTCCGGTGAGGCTGCGTCCGTTGTCGGTCACGATGCACTTGGGTACTCCAAAGCCTACACACGATGTGCAGCCGGAAGAACTCACGTCGCGTTTTACTTTCTGTTATTACGGCGGTGGTACCGCTTCCCCCCATTTGGTGAAGTAGTCGATTCCTACGATCGGGAATTTCCTTTGTCGAGCGAGAGGAAATGGTCAGGGATGTCGAGCCCCATTGGGCGAATGGCCATGGGGATTGCGGCGCCAGGAGATCGTGTGAGGGGGGGGCTCATGTTCTTTGTGAAGTTGGCAACTCTCACATTTGCATACGCAATCCATGGCGTCATATTTCATAGTCGGCCAAGAGTATCCTTGCCTCATGAGCTTAAAGGCTAGATTCTTTCCTCCAACATGGGATCGCATATTAGAGATACACCTCTTGCGGGCGTATTCGGCTTCTCGGGAGTGGACACCTCAAGTAGGGGGCCGAGAAGCCCCGCCAATCTGACCCAAGCCGTCTATGATTGTGTACCAACCCGCTGTCTTTCTTTATCTTTTTTGGCCTCGTTCGGGTTCTCGGGCGTGATCCATCGGACGAAACTTGGTGGGGAGTCATCCAAGTGCTTCCGTCCGCGACTGCATCACCTCCCTCGGGGTCTTCAATCCGGACTGCCCGGAGTTTTCGCATCCCCCTAGCGTCTTTTGTTCGGGATCTCAGGCCGTGGCTCGAGTGGCGATGTCGGCTTTGGCGTTTTCCTCCCGTGGGATGTGGATGAATCTTGGCCGTCTTGAATCCCCACGATCATGTCATTGACCTTTGAAAGATACTTGGACAAGTTGCTCGTTGTTGGCGTGAAACTTCGCGGACACGATTAATGACCAACTCGAAATCGCTATAGATGGCCAGGCTCTCGCCGAGCATTCTTTGGCGGAGTCGGTCCCGGCTAGCGAGGCCTCGCGACTCCGTGGCGTTATTTGTGGCAAGAATCCCAACGTCAATGAGTACTTTATTTCCATCCCTCGGGTGTGTGTAACACAATCCTTGCTGTGGCCGTCCTTCATGGAGGAGCCGTCACGTCAAGTCAGCGGAGGAGTGAACTCGTCAAGTAGTAGTCGAGTCCTAAATCACAAAGTGGCAGGCCGTCATTTCGGAGAAAGTCGCGGCGCCTGTCCCTTTAAGGCTGGTCTCGGACGGAACTCAATGTCAAATTCTCCCAACTCGATGGCCCACTTGATCGCCAATAGGAGATCTCGGGTTTTACGTAAAATATCTCTCAAAGGTTGATCAGTTAGGACTATTACCTTGTCTTTGGAAGTATGGCTGCGAGTTTCCTCCACGGAATAGACCAATGCCAAGGCCACCTTTAAAATCGAGGATACAGTCTCGGCCAGCCGAGAGTCTTCTTTGACGTAATACACGGGCTGCTATTTGCCATCTTTGCTCTAGTACTAATACCGAGCTCAGTGCTGCGTCGAACACGGAGAGGTACAAGTATAGCTCTTCGCCCTGCTGAGGAGAAGCTAATAGGGGCGGACTCAAGAGGTAGCTCTTGAGTCCTTGGAATGCTTACTCGCAGTCATCATTCCACCGGAAATCCCGAAATTTTGTTCCTCTTAGCGCTTTGAAGAATGACAGGTGCTTCTCGGCCGATTTTGCTAGGAAATGGGAGAGGGCGGCCACTCGCTCAGTGAGCTGCTGTACCTCCTTCACCGTTTGCGGAGACCGCATGTTCAGGATCGCTTGGATCTTTCTCGAGTTTGCCTCGATTCCTCGGTGTGACACGATGTAGCCCAGAATTTTCCGAGGCAACACCGAACGTGCACTCTGCGGGGTTGAGCTTCATTCCATGGGTTAAGGCACATGGAAGATCTCGTGAAGTCCCCTTACGTGATCATTTGTTCATCCCGACTCTTGACGAGCATGTTGTCGGCGTATACCTCACGTTTATTGCCCATCTGGTCTTTGAACATCTTATTCACGAGCCGTTGATAAGTTGCTCATGCGTTCTTGAGACCAAAGGGGCATTACCTTATCTTGATATGTCCCTTTGGTCGAAGTCATGAGCAGCGTGTACTCCGTCCTCGGTGGCTCATTTTGATTTGGTTTGTACAGGAGTACGCATCCATGAAGCTTAAGAGTTCATGGTGGACGTTGAGTCCATAAGGTGGTCGATCTCCCAGGTAATGGGGCTGTCTTTGGGGCATGCCTTGTTGAGGTCGGTGAAGTCCCTTTACATTCTCCACTTCCCATTCCTCTTTTTCACCATGACAACATTGGCGACAAGTCCGGATCTTTGGACCTCTCGGACGAATCCAGCGTCCAGGAGTTTCTTGACCTCCTCGCGGATGGCCACCAACTTCTCCGTGGAATAGTTTCTCCACTTTTGTCTGACCGGCTTATGCCGTGGGTCGACGCCTAATTTGTGGACGATGACCTCGGGTGAGATCCCGGGCATGTCACTGGGGGACCATGTGAACATGTCCTAGTTTTCCCGTAGAAAACTGACGAGTTGGTCCCTTACTGCCTATTTGGACATATTTCTCTTGATCCGGGATTCAACGGGACTCGGACTACGAGGCTCTCAGTGGAGCGTGTTGCCGTGTTGCACCGTCCACGAGGTCGAGGTCTTCCATGGGCTGCGGAGCGTTACTTGCTCGGGTCAGGCTGAGTAACACATCCGTCCCAGTTGGCCGGTCCCCGAGAACCTCTCTCCCCCACACGGGGTGAGGAACTTCATCTTGAGATGTGGAATGGAGGTCAACTGCGTTGAACGCGACCAAGCAAGGCCGTCCAAGTATCGCATTATAGGCCCAGGAAGGTCGCGTGAGGAAGGTGAGGACTTTGATTTTGTCCTCGGGTTCCTAGGGTTACCTCACCGGATGATACCTTGAGCAGGCCTTTGGCTCGTTGTCCGGCCCGTAGAGTGGCCCTTGGTAGCTTTTTCATTTGATTCTTCTTAAGCTCTAATTTGAAAGCATCGAGATCTGACCAAATTACTGAGAGCTTCCATTATCAACAAATACTCGTTTCATCCCGGTAGTCATTTGTTCCCGAAACGAGTGCGATTCAGGGGGTCGGGTGAGGAGAAGTTACATGGTCTAAATCCCTCTTGCTCGCTGATTGCATAAATCTTCCTCCCAAGCCCGTCCTTGGCCTCTTGACTGCTGCAAGTCCATGCCCGTCTCCCCCGGCCGGTCAGTGAGATCATATTCACGACCCCCATGACCCACTCGGTTCTGAGGGCTCTCGTCTCCGTCCTCGGGCCACGAGGGCTGTCCCGGCCCCGAAGAGCGGGTGAGAGTGTCCTCTCCGGATGAGCTCCTCAGTCTCGCTCTGCAGGTCCTGCGATCCTCCGTACTATGACCCCCGGCGGTGGAAGTCATAATACCGATTGGTCCCCACACCGTCCGGTTCTTAATGCTTAGGCCACTTCAAAAACTTTTCTCCGCGGATGCATGAGGACATTGGTGCGGGAGTCGTTCGGTGGCGTGAGATGGATTGGCGCGGCTCTCTTGAGAGCTCTGCTCGGCTTATGGTGCTTCTTTGTCGCAGGGACTTTGATAGTCCCGATTTCCTTTTCCCCTCCGCGGCATTCTCACAGGGTGCTCGTCCCCTCTCGAGGCCTTTTGGCGTCGTTGGCCTCTTTGGACGCTATGTAAGCTACGGCCACGGAGCTCGGCCTCTATGAAGGTCTGCGGGCCTTTATGTATTAGGTGCTTAAAGCACCCTTCGAGGGCCGAGAGGAAGGCGTTCGGCTTTACCTCGTCCGGTCGGCCCCTCGATTTGCCCAGCCTCCGCAGTAAACCGCGCCGGGAATCCTCTCAAGTCCTCCACAGGTCCCTGTTTGACTCAAGTGAGGTGTCGGGGCTGCTTTTTCACTCTTCTTTGGAGGCAACCGGGACGGGAAGCGTCGCCAGTTCACAAAATCGCGGATGGAGTCGCGGGCATTCCGTAGAACCGTATCCGTCATCCCCCTTGAGTCGGGAGGAAGTGCTTTGGCACATGGTTGTCTCGTCCAAACCCTGGAAGCTTAGGTGCTCCCTGAAATGGTTGAGGTGATCCATGGGATCACCGCTGCCGTCGTACAACTCCAGGTTGGGCATCTTGAACTTTGGGGGGAGTGTCCTCGTCCTAATCTTCATGGAAAATGGAGATTGGAGTGCGTTAGCTCCTCCTCCGCTGCTCTCACGCAGCATCTGGTTCCATCCTCTTTCCGGTCTGGCCTCCACTCGAGGTGGGGCAGTCGTCCTCTCGTTCAGGTAGTGCCTTAACTCATAAGGCTCCTGAACTGCACGGCCCTCTGGGACCGTGCGGGCTCCCCTTAGGAGCGCATCTCGGGGAACCGCCTCTTGATCGTCGTGGTCGCGGCGGTTCCGTTGGGCCTCCGAATGGCGTCTCTCGGGGCTTTCTCCTTGAACCCAGGGACTGGTTGGTCCTCGACCCACCGTCGCTCCTCTTCTTTGGGAAGCCACACGGGTCTCGGGTGTTCTCATTGTGAGGAGGTCTTTCACGACGATTGCCTCCTCGTTCCGGCTTGCGCGCCTCGGCTTATGAGGCCTGGGAGGCCGCCCCGCTTAAGTTGGTTAATTTTGGAGCGGAGAGGGTCACGAAGGCTGTGACATAAGCTACTTGGGCGGCCAAGCCCCTCACACCACTAGATCGGGATGATCCTCGGCCCAGCCACGGGAGTTAGCGCCACCGCTGCGAGGCCACTTCTCAGGGGCTGCTACGCTTGCGCCCTTGTGTTCACCATTTGGGAGACTCGAAACTTAGATTGTTGGATACTTGTGAAAAATGTGAAAAGCGGATTCTCAAGCACGCGGACGAACAGATTGGAGCAACACAAAGTGAGTAGAAGTCGAGTGAAGAGAAAAGTACGGGGCGTGGAGGCACACCCGGTTTACGTGGAAAACCCCTCAATCGGCGAAGGTGAAAACCCGCGGTGGTGGACGTGCGGTCAGAAATCTCACTATGATGAAGAGAAAATACAACAATGGATGCGGAAAACTTTAACGTCCTCAGGATGTTACAACGTAAGAAATATAACTTCTCTCTTTTCTCTCTTCTCTGTAGGGTTTTTTGCTAGAGTCTGGGTAGGAGAATCTAGAAGCAAAGGTCCTTCTTCGATTCTTGATGTTGGGTATTTATAGAGAGCGTAATGCGTAGGGAGGCGACACGTGGCGCACGTCGGGGTTACTGCCACCATCGCCACCACTTTGTGGATGCTTGGTATGACGGGGACACATCCCAGATCTGCGGATATGGCGGCTCAGGCGCATGACCTGCAGGTACGGCGTGTTAGGAGCCGTTGGTTGCTCGTGGTAGCATGCGCTGAGCTGGCATCTTGGTTATTTTGGCCTTTCTGTGGTCCCCGTCTCAGATGGGTCTTAGCACCCGTCCGGGTGGCCAGGCGCTCGGAAACGAGCCAACCGTTTGAATTTGATAGGGCTTATGGGCCTTTTGGGCCAGCCTTTCTGTGTAACTCTTTGGACCTGCTTCTGCGGTTTTGGGCCCAGGGTTCCAGGACCCATCAACGCTTAGTTACAAATGTATCACGTTGTGATATTAAAATGAAAATGTAACACTAGTTACATGCGCCTGACATGATACCATTTCAACCCGTGTCTAATATTAAAATGAAAATGTAACTAAGCTTAGTTACATCTCGAGCCGTGTCCATCACGGTACTATTTCAATAAATTCCTACCCAATGTCACACTATGCTTTGTTGCAAATGCATGCCCTCATGACACTAAAAAAAAAACATATTGCATTAGATATATATAAATAAATAAATAAATATATATATATATATATATATATATATATATATATATATATATGAAATTTGTGTATGCTTGGATTTTTTTTCTTTTTTTTTCTAAATGGTGCTTTTAGTTTAAGAACCCATATCGAACCAAAGTAAATTAAATCACATACACACATATATATCAATACATACAGACATACAAATATATATATATATATACACACACATAATAATTAGAATTTTTTATTATGATTAAAATGTATCGTCCTACTTATTTTTTCAGCATTTCTAAATCAACTTTCAATACAAAAGTTCTAATGAGTTTCTAGATCTAAATTGTTAAATAAATTAGAGAGTCACCTTATTCAAGTATTCGAATGAAAACGGATTCGGTTTTTATTACTCTGAATCAGAATCCTACATACCACGACAAGCAAATAAGAGGTAAGATGAATACAAAACTCGTTCAGCAATATATTATTCAATACTCAAATCGACAATCTTTTATATGAGAGAAAATTGTAGGAGAAAATAACTACGTAGATACAAGTAGATGAAAATTGGATGTTTGATGAAGGATTGTGCTTCGTGGGATGCGCTCAAAAGATAAATCAACTTTTGACGTGTTGCACTCGTAAGTGATAGTGACTTTGAAAAAGATACACTCGTAGATAATAGTGACTTTGTTTTCTTATTTGGATAATTGTTTGTCTACATGTTCATCTGTCTCGATGTATGTTCCGGTTCTCTTGTGAGGAAGAAGATGTATTCATAATAAGGGGTGCTGATTTAGCAATTTTCCGAGCATTATGTCTCTACAATTATAAAAAACGTTAATTGTGTAACTGTTGTCTACCTTCATCGGTTAAACTGTTACTATTTTTTACCGTTGGATTGATGTGATAATAGTCTATAACAGTTCATTAATTATACATTAATAATCATTTATTGCTGAATGGGTCGTGTCATATCTTTTAGGTCAACCGCCGTGCCTTTGGTTCTTGGATTCAGAAGGATTTCTGGTGGACCGTTATCATTTGGGCTTTTTTTTTCTACACATTGGATTTTGGGTTTGCCCGTGTATTGTTGTACATATCACTATTAAATTATTAATTCTTTTAATATTTTTATATCATTTAAATTATAAAATATTCTCTTTTTTTTTGTTGATAAAATCTATCTTTTAAGTAAATTTTTATGTTACCTTATTTGATACATATACTATTATTATTATCATAATATTATTACTTATTTATTTTAATTTTTATGTATAATATATTAAATTTTAATGAATAATTTTTTGACTAATAAAATTAATTTTACAAATTATAAAAATCATTCAAATAAAATTAACCCGTATATTAACGGTTTGTACAGTCTTAGCTCATGTGAAAATATTTTTTTATTTGTACCATATGATTAGTTAAATTAAAAAGAATATGATGGCAATAAAATAAATAATACATAGGAATAAATGCAGGTATGAATAGTACTGAAAAGTATATATTTTTATTTAATTTGTAAGACTAAATAAATAATATCACATTATTTATTTATTTGATATAAACGAATATTAGTGAGTGTTAATGAAATTTTTTATCTTTATTTGTAAATTGATTGTATTTTTATAATGTAAAGCTTAATATTTTTTAAGTATTTAAACAAACTGTTTTTTTTTTCATTTAAGCAAATATATATTTTTATTTTTTAAGTATTACATATTTAAATATATTATAAATTTATCATTAATAGTAAATGACCAATTATTTTCACATACTAAATTTTTTTATTTTTAAAATTTTTAGATAATAAGATGATACCCATATTTATTAACATTATTATAATATATATAAAAGAAAAGAAAAAATTGAAAAAATTAAAAAATATTATTAGTTGTTACAAAACCTATTATTTTATATCTTTTATTATTATACTACTTGATGGGTCCCGGAACCCAAGGCTCAAAATTGTAATCGTTGGCCCAAAGGCGCTTAAGTTTAATCGGCGCGAATGGTACCGTTTTGAGCGCGAAGAATCAAATTAAGCGACAAAAGTTTGGCGGACCGAGAGGACATTGTGATCCATTCAAGGATGAGGACCGTCAGAAAGGCCAAAATAGCCAAGACGCCAGCTCAGATGACTTACATGGCACGCGCTTCCACGAGCAACCAACGGCCTCTAACACGCCCATGCGGGGACATACGTTCACCCGGCGCGAATCTGCGGTGTGACGGGTGTCACGGCACATCTGATAGTGGCGATGGTGGCAGGCAGCCCTGTCACGCCAGCGCCACGTGTCGCCCCGCCAACGGTATCAGAGTCCTTATAAATACCCCTTTCTAGCTACTAAGGAAGGGTCATGGTCTGAATTTTAAATCTGTTTCCTTTGTTTCGAGCAAAAGAATCCTTGAGAGAAAAAGAAAGGCAAAGAGAAATGAGTGAAGAAAGAAATCATCTCCTTTGCGTTGTAATTCCTAAGCGAAACGAACTCCCGAGCACTCGTCATGTCTTTTTTTCGTATGATAGTGAGATTTCTGATTATCGATCCGTTCATAGTGATTTTCACCTAAATGGATAACGGGGTTTTCACTTAACACAGCTGTGTTCTCCCATTGCCCTCGCATTTCTTTTTTTCTACTCGAGCTCTGTTTCTTGTGTTGCCCATTTCGTCCCGTCCGTCCGCTCTCAAAAAGCCATTCGTAACCCCGACTAACTTGTCGGCCAGGGGCCCATGACAAATGACACTACTACTTTTTATTTTTTAATTATAAGAATTTAAATAAATAAAACCAATGGATTTTTTTCCCAATATATTTATAATATTTATCATCTTGGAATAATATAATAAGACTACAAAACATGATCAAATATAATATTATTTATTCCACTAAAAATTAGATTAAAAAAAAAATAGTGCCACCTCTAATCAATGTGTTAAAAATAAGGGTTGTAAAAAATTTTCAAAATGTTCAAATCAAATTAAATTAAACTGCAGATGACGATTTGACATTTATATAATTTAAATGGAATTTAATTTTTTTATTATAATTTTATTATTGATTTTATTATAGCTTAAGAACTCAAATTAAACCAAATTAAACAGTACACGCATAGACATAAATATTTATATATAACAAATAAAAATTTTAATTATAACTAAAAATATTTTGACCATAATTATTTCTATTATACTTCTAAATCAACTTTAAATATAAATAATTAAATTATTTATTCTTTTAAAATATCATTAAAATTATTAAATATTCTTATTTATTATTAATAAAAAGCTCATTTCAAGCAAATTTCTACACTACATTATTTGTTACATATATTATTATGATTATGTTAATATTATTTTTGTACACAATATATTAATTTAAATAAATAATTTTTAGACTAATAAATTTAGCATTAAAAATCATATAAAGTGTTAAAATCAAACCAACCCTTACATTAACAATTTAGACAATTTGACTTAAATGATAGTTTAATACAATTTAGACAATTAAGCTGCAGAAAACCCCTTTCAAGTTTCACATAACATAAGCACACACTAATGGCGCAAGAGCAGCAAAGTTCAAGTCTCATTGAATGTCCAAGTCGTGACCTTCACTTCTCAGTTACTTCAAATAAACTGCAGCCACTTCTTATAGTTTGCATTACAAACCGCATTGATTCAGAATTTTTAGAATTTGTTCAAGTGTGTATGTAACCATAGACTCCAGCTACTATCACCGAATCGGAGACATCAAAGAGCTATCCTTTTGAATCTGTCAGAAGATCGGTCTAAAACTCCACCATTGTTGCCGATAAGTGTGTTATCCAGAGGCCATGGTGCCCCGGCCATGACAGCTTCGATTGCCCATGTCTCCCGTGGAACTTTGGTCATGTTGTTGCAGCCATTTTTCGTGACATGCTACAAATTTAAACTTAACAGATTAGGAAAGAGATAAAAGGAAAGAAGGGTAAGCACTCGAAATTAAATGCATTATACTCGGTCTTCCACCACCGCCCATCATGACTACACCGTCAATGGGTGCCATTTGATGGCTAGTGGCCGGTCAGGGAGGTTTGAGGAATGTTCAGTTTCGCTTCAATTCACTGTAGAAGTTACTCCCGCTCTGGACAGACTTACTTCTAAGAAAGATATTCTGTTGATTCTTGCTTCAACTAAGTTTTCATTAGGTTAGGAAGCCTTTTTATTTTTTTTACTCCTTTATTGATAGAAAGTGTTTTGATCACTGCATATATTCTCATCTTATGCATAAATATTTTTCCACCATTACGTCATTGCTTATCGTCCTACTATTTGTCTCGAGCCTGAAGAGCATATCCAAAAATAAATACGATTACCTCAAAACGATAATAACTTCATTTGAATTTGGTGACTATTGTTATGCTTACTCAGGCAGCGGTCATTGGGTGGCATATTTTTGTTATGAAAACACAAGGACCCACCCCCAACTCTAGCCAAGAGTCACCCTTCTTTTCTATTTTCAGAAAAAGAATCGAACAAAAATAGAGATAGTCTAACTCCAGGAAACCAGTCTTGGATGAACCTAATAGCGCTATACCTTAAAGCAGTTTCATTTTCAACAGTCAGGTTCAAGTCAGAATTTTGACTTGCTACAAGCTGACCTCTGGTTTTTGGCTGGAAAACTTTTCCCTTGTAGTCATCAGCTAGTTTAGCTGATTTTTACAGACTCGATTGGGTGTTCATAATCATATTATATAATCATTTTTTTCACTTCTTCATGTGGTAAATCACTGTCCATCTAAAAATGAGTGAGAATCCTATTTAAGAAGCCAACGCTCAAACAGATAGGGCAATTCAATTAACCGAGATTCAGAAAATGAAATTTGACCTACTGCCAATCCAAGGATTTGACCTCTCTTTACTAATGACGTTGTTATCATCTGACACATGCTAGCCCGCCTTTGATCTTTAGGTAAGCTCTACTTACAACAACAAAGGAATCTTGGCTAATTGATCGAAGTGGGTAGCTCCAGTAAACGCATAGATCATGGAACAAATAAGGTAAGTAGGCCCAACCACCACAATACACGAATAGACATGTTTCTGAGTATGAAAGGCCTTCTCTGAACATTGAAAACAAGCCAACTGAAGCTCCTAAATACAGTCTAGTAGGCACTATAGCCACTAAAAGGGTCATATCTTGTTGAAAAGGAAGTACAAGAAACAATCTCGTGAACTAACAAAACGGATTGATAACTTGCTAGTACACATGGAGCCTTCTTATAAATAAGTGGAATCTTTATGCTCAAAACCACCATTTAAGTAGTCATTTATTTGGTACCTCCCAATGAGCAAAAACTGATATTTGCTCTATTGATGGAGCAATTGTAATGATCATGACCATGATGAGCTAACTATGTCACTGCAAATGACTACGAGAAAAAGTAAACTAGAGGAGGAGGTTGGAGCAAATCTGCTAAAACTAGGTCTCTGTTGCACATTTGGGCGCATATAGCTTAAAATAATTCAATTCAAAAAATGAATTAAAACTACGCATGTCAATAGGCTCAAATTCAATTGTGGACAGATTTTCTGGATTTGTCTATAAAAGTAAACAAATAAAAACTCTGTTTTTCACTGGTTCAATCCAGTTGACCATTTCCTGGTTCGTTCTAACCAGGTCTGACTGGCTTTCAGATAGGACATGCAGAATCTCCAAGGGTCCATGAGCCTATAATTCCAGGCTAGAGCTTCCGCAAAAGCAATAGAAGTTGATTACAGTTTCTTAGGAAGTCCTTGTGAAAGAATTACAGAATCCCTATTAGGCCCATTTCCATCTTCCAATAGAAAATCTGTTTAAGAAGACAAGCTAAAGTGCCAAAATTTGATTGGCTCGGAATAATTTTCTAGTAATTTTTTTCCACATCATTGAATTTTTTTATGAATTATGATGAATTCAAATAAAAGTTTTGAGTTGCAGAAAAAGTTGAGATAGCCCAACATATATTCCTATAAATCTCATAAATGCCTAATATGCTCTATGGGGAAAACATAATATTCAAACTCTCCGCTTACACATCACCTAAGTAAGCTATGCTATGATGGGGACAGGCTTTCAAATGTCATGAGGATGGCCAAGAGTCTCCATGAGGTTGGGTGCCAAGTGAACACTATCCAACGAGGGTCAAAGGACTTGGTAATGCGGATTAGGATGGGGAGGGAGGTTACGGCCCTCTGTTGCATGCAGGACTGAGAGTCTCCATGAGGTTGGGGGCCAAGTGAACATTATCCAACGAGGGTCGAAGGACTTGGTAATGCAAATAAGGATGGGGAGGGAGGTTATGGCCCTCAGTTGCATGCGGGACGGGCTCTTGTACATCACACTTGTGGGGATAACCCTCCCAATGTAAGAGACATGCTGAGAGTCTCGAGTCAAGTAAATGCTCGTAACGCTAAAAGCATTGAATGGGACGGCACAATATTGTTGAGATTAATAGCATGGCTGCTGAATAAATTGTCTTGAAACGAGGGTTGATACATCAAGCACATTAAGGTGACTCGGATGCGTTACGATGAGTGTTGTATTTATATATAGCTTTCATCAGCGAACTGGTGTGTTCTTGGTGATACAATGAGTATGAATGCTTCATACGATGAGGTGCTTTATAATGACTCCGTAAGCAAGCGCCGAGTATGACATGAGAACTTATCGATGGGGCAAGCTTTAACTTGATGGTGAGCTAAACACCAAGAAGCAATTGATAAGTTGCTAGCTATTTGATCAAAAAGTGTGGAAGCCTCAAAGTCAGTGTGGTGATGTGGGGTTCGACTTGCTAATATCACACGGCTAAGTATAGAGAAGGGAATAGTGGATCCTCGTGTGCGTAATAGGCTGGCCATTACTTGGAGAAATCTTAGCGCCATATAGTCAATTTTCACTGCATCAAAATAAAACCATGACACTAAGCAGGGATGTTATCACTGACATCAGGAAAAAGCTCCTCACTGTTGCACTTAGATTGAAATGTATAGGCATTGGAATGAGTTGCAGAGTAAAAATTCAAATTAGTCCTATTCCAAACCATATTTGGGTCAGACGACCGGCTGGGTTTACGTAAAATTTTATGACCGCAAAGTCGGGCTAGGCCAGACCCAGCTTGGTCCTGAGCCAAAAATTCGTGCCCATCCATAATCCAAAATGATTAATCAGTGGATATTTTTTTATAGTTGCAGAGTAAAAATTCAAATTAGTCCTAATCAAAGCCATATTTGGGTCAGGCGCCAGCCGGGTTTACATAAAACTTTATGACAGCAAAGTTGGGCTAGGCCAGACACAATTTGGTCATGAGCCAAAAATCATTACCATGCCCGTGCATAATCCAAAATGATTGCTCAATGGATATATATATATTTAAAGTATTTTTCTTTGAAAATTCATATTTGCATAAAAAATACATAAAACTATTAAATATTTTTAAAAATATAATATTTAGATTAAAATATTATATAAATATTATTTTAAATAAAAAAATTTTACATAAAAAGTTATTAATCATATAAAAATATAATCCATTAAAATAATGTTTTAAACCTGACATTTATTTAAAATAAAAAATATAATTATAAAAAAATAATAATCTGAATAGGGCTAGGCTGACCCAATTACTTTCATTAGATATTATGCCCGGTCTAAAAAATTAATCAGGCCTAATTTTTTGATCATGTCCGTCCATAATGCTAATTTATTTAACTAAACCCCATAAAATCTCCATTCAATCAGATTGGAACAGTTTTGCAGCCCAATTTTATATCAGGTCTAATTCAAATAGAGAAAAATAGGTAAAAGGAAATTGTGGTTCCAAATGTGCTATGGTAATAGAGACTAAAATCCTCAGGGTCATGAGAGTGGGAGAGAGACGTACCACATTACTTTCAATTCTAACTCCCCCAAAACCTTCAAATCTTTGAATAACATTGCAATCGAAGAACCGTGAAGTGTCTGAGCTTTCCATAGCCGGAGCCAATAAAGCATTGATGAAGTAGCAGCCAGGTTCAACTGTGATTACCTGAAATAAAAGGTCCTATGTTTAGTATGTTTTGTTGTTTGTTCATTTAACACTGCAAGAGGAGCTTTCAGAAGATAACCAGCAAAAATAACTATGCACTAGTTGCAGTAAGCGATCAAAAGTGCTGAATAAGAATCATGAATAAGACAGAATATATGGATCCCATAAAAAGATAATTTAAGAAAACAGGCAAGTTGTCCTAGTATATGCCGTTTGAATAATAAAGCAATTTTACAAGTTCACCAAAGGATAAAGTAAAAAAAGAAAGGCCATGCCATATTAGAGAGCTGTTATTGTCCTCCCAGTGGATAAGCTTATATATATCCACCTAATTGTATCAAGTAATTCAAATGGTTATTCTTTCTTCATCATTCATTTTTCAGCTTCTATCCACAGGAGTACCATAATCCACTGGGAGTACCATCGTAGCACTCGCCTCTTAAGGTGAAAACCTGACAGCAGGATGACTAGAACAGCAATGAAGTAAGACTCGCACAAATATTTATATTGCAAACAGAAGAAATAAATTACACTACAAATATGACTCAACATTTGAAGCACATTCAAAAGGAGCATTTGAATGGGTAATAATTACAGAAATAGAAAGTCGAGAGGTCATATAACTCTAGATATGGCGCAAGCATCATCCAGGTCATACCATGGCTCATGCAGTTCATCAGCAACAAAGCTTGATATGTTATGTTTTTTTTTTTCTAATTACTAGATGGCTAATGATTTCTACAAGGTTAAACTAATATCAAAATTAAGTTAAATAAAATCTCTCCTTCAACTACAGTAAAATTATTTTGATATATTTGGAATACTTTATATTCACTATTTCTACAGCTAAAATATAATAAAATAATATCCTAAAAAAGGATTCAAGGCTCAATCACATATCGCCTTTTCCACTATAAACTGAGATTACATCTTTAGATGGAATCATGGAAAGGGTGACTGCACAGACAACAAAATGTCAAAAATTATCCTATCCCCTATACCACAAAATAGTCGTAGTAAAGCCATCCAACCATTGAAGAAAATATCAGTATTAGTATTAGTTGCGATCATATTTGTATCAGATATATCAGAAGGAAAAAATTTTTAAACGGCATAAGCTGACGGGCCATATCGACCGGTATATTGTCAATATGGCAGCGCATCACGAAATTGTTGCGGCATCGAAAAATATCGGTATTGGAGGATCCCGATACTAACAGATATTAGCCGATATTAGTATCTATGCATCCAACCCATTATTGAAGAACAAGCAATCTCAAACTTGTTAGACTACGAAGTCCTCCGTCCATTCAGGATCAAGCTACTCCAATCCTCAAATTTAAGCCATTAAAGAAAGGAATCAAAGGATTTATCCTTTGATTAAAAGGAAAACTTACAAGTTGTAGATAAATTCATTTGTTTTGCATCATTCTGTCCTTTACTTTTGCAGGATGAAAATTGTGGTTACACAAGGATTGTATGTATCTTCTAATTACTAATTGCTTTCAATGGACTGAACCAGACAATAGGCCGCCTTTCATTAATGAAGCATCTCTCTTCTTAATTCATTGATCAAATTTCAAGCGTCTGCCATAAAGTCTAAGTGGTATTCAAATTCTAAGCTGACAATCAAAATAAAGAGAGTCATGAGATTTTATGACAAGATATGGACATATATGCATGGACATATAGCTCATAGAAAAGAAGCAAGGAAAAACAGAAGAGATATGCCAAACTAAATTGCAAATAATAAGTGAACAGACATGTAGTAGCAATTTGGTACAAGGATAAAAGTAAATAACAAACCATATCCTCCTCTAGTTCACGGACTATACGCAGAGCCCTTAGTCCAGGCTCTTTTGGTCGCTGCATCCCCTGCAAAATTTGACAAAAGCATCAAGCATTTCAATATTAGAAAAACGTGAAAATGTCACGAAACAATGGGAAGAGTTTGTTATCTTTCCCCTCGTTTCATTCTCTTCTTCCCCTTTCAGTGTTTCAGGGGAACTGTTTGCGGCTCAATGATAATAATGTCGTGCCCAGACCTTTGAATAGCCACCAGGATCATGGGTGTCAATACCGAGTAAGTGTCCAAGACCATGAGGCATGAAAACAGCACCCAAATGTTGAGCCATCATATCCTCAATATCACTACAAAAGTCAACCAAGAAAAATATAAGATAAATTCTAGATTATTAAAAAAAAATGGAGCATAGATTCTTTCTTCAAATAATCATGGCATGCCAAGGATGGGAGCAATCCACAGCTTTACCCAATGATAATGCTTCCTTTCTTCAAAGAATCAAGTATGACTTTTTCTGCAAGTCTGCCACAATCACGGAGAGAATAGGAATAGAGAAATAAATTAGTAAAGACCACATAAAAATTAACAATAAAATTACAGGAATAGTCGGCATATCATAGATAAAACATACAAGGCTTCCTTACAAAACAAATAATTAAGAGCACTTAACATTAATTAGAATACGTGACATCCCCAAAGGTTCCGAAAAAGCTCGAAAGAAGGAAGAGCATGAAGAGACTTCTCAATGTAACAGTCTAACCTTACTATTCATATTTCAATTTTTGTCTGTAAGTAAGGGAATATCACTTTTGGAGTCTCTCAATGCCAAATGATAACTATTTATATTCTAAGATATACTCTTCATGTTAATAGTGGTACTCAACATAGGTCTTATTTCCAACTTTACACTACATTACCAATATTACTACACATACCCCACATTTGATCACTGCTATCCCGTGTCAAAACTCAAAACTTCAAATGCAATTTGATTCCATTCCAAGAAGTTTTTGGTACATGAAGTTATCTTTAACTGGTGTTCAATTCTATTACTTTAATTCCCATAATTTGAATTAGTTAATATCACATTCTCATTCTTCGCAATTGAGGTTCTTTTTTTTTGGGGGGGGTGAGACATGCTAGTGTCCATCAAAGAAATACACATCCGGCATATATTTCCACCCTGATCTAGGAGGTGAATTTCATCTACCATTGGTTCTGCATTATTCACTTCGTTTGTAATGCAAATCTCTGTCTCCCCCCTCCAAGTGAAAGAGAGAAAAATGCTTGGTTTTGGAATATCATTTCTGACAATTAAAGTTTGATTGACACATCACAAGACTGCATATTCCCACTTCATTGAGGTGAATAATGTTACATAAAAATATTGTGTTAGTAATGAGCACAAAGCAACTCTTAGTTTTGTTTGTTTTTTTGGGGGTGGGGGAGGGGACAGAAATCATACTTTAACAAAATAAGCATAATGTTGTGTGTGTACACTGGCACAGGCATATGTGCTTCGAGTAAGTCAATGTTGCCTTCTAATTCTGTTTTTATGTAAATCAAGGAAGTAAATTGTCATATAAGTAGCACACTTCCGACAACAGCCATGCAAGTTCTAACCCTTATACTAAAGTTGCCAGCGCCACAATAGAGCTGCAACCATTGCTTACTCTATTTTAATCACATTCAACTTAGGGCCATTGATGAAACAACTTTTCTATGTGAAACGTTTGGTAAACTCATATCTATTTACCAAACACCCTAGGTATAGTGTCATATCTAGCAGCACTTTCACAAAATGTTGCATCCAAATAACACTTGCAAACATGAGCATACACCACCTCTCCTGCAAATTTTTATCAAAAAGGTTGCTACATAACCTTACTTGTGCATATCTACCCAGCTTACTCCAGGTTTCATGGCAGCTATGACAGCATTATGAGCATCAAGGACAGCCTGCAGGGAAAACAATAATGGAAAAATTGGCCTTAATGTAGCTAATATAGTATGAGTTTTGCACAGTGCCTAATATAGGGGAAAGGTCCTAGGTGACGTTAAGAGTCCAAAAGGGGTTCCAGACTCCAGAATGTAAATAATATCAGCAGCTGAAAGAGATTTAGTAGCAAAAACAAAAAAACAAAAAATTCCAGAGCAGAAAATCTCTCTAGCGTCCCTGTAAAATATGCTCTCGAAACTCCCATCACATCCATTGGAAAAAACACTATAAAGAAGTCAATATGCTGAAAATAAAAAATAAATAAACAAAAACACTAAAATGAAAATATTTATAAAGGAGCTATTGCTTCTTGAATATTACTGCATTACTCCGGATCAAAAGAGAACACACCATTACAAACGTAGCACATTCTATAGCACTTTCCCTCTTTTTAACTCTTAATTGTTCTCAATGTTTGCAATCAAGTCAATACGGCAAAAATGTCTTACTTTTTGGATCATTCTTGGAATTTTTAAAATTGCAATTCAATCTTGAACTATCATGTCAATCTCCCTATTTTTGACCATTTTCCACCAGATAACTTCACTTATAAAAATCTGAAGTTCCTTCTAATGTCTCAGGTTTGGCTAGGAATGCCACCATTACCAAGATTAACACAACAAAGACCAGTTTGACTACAAAACATAAGCGGAAACTTGCACATTAATCAACAACTTGGAATTGATAGAATGAGCAACACCAAAATCAGCAAACTTGAAGAGTGAAAAATGTTCCAAAAAATATCTTTTCAATGGATAGAAGAGACAACATGAACCCATACTCTTCTCAATGGCACATTAGCAAAGGACTTCCAAAACAATCCAATCAAATTCATCTTTATAACAATATTCCAACATGACAACATCAATGCAGAAAAGCCATGGTAAAATCGTTCAACTTGTTAGTGTCTGAAAAGACCATGGGTAGTATTTTAATGTCTTCCTGTTAGCATTTCACTGTTGTTTTTATTGAATAAGAGTTGGGCATCCCTTTATTTCAGGTAAATTTTAGTTATATCTCCCTAGTTTTTATTTTTCCTACTGTTAGGATTTTGTGGGAGGGGAAGTGTATCCTGTGCAATTTCCTATGGACTTGTGAAACCAGTGGTTTTGGTTGAGTAACTTGTTTTAGGATGAACCTTTGTTTCGAGTTTTCATCCCTGCACTTGAATTTTTTTTCTTCAGTGATTTGCCTTTGAATGCAGCTAATGCAAACTAAAAGTCATTTTTTCCCGGAATACTGAGGAATAAAGTTGAAAAAAAAAAAAAAAAGATGACGAAATCAATCAATCAAAAGTGAAAAATGATAGGTAAATGGACATTAGCTGCTAGGTCACCTCTCAAGGATAATATGTGTTTAACTGTATAAATACCAAATCAACGGATCAAATCAATGGAACATGTAAATGAAGTTCACTTACATTGTAAATAAGACGCTGATCATCTGTAAACTTCCCATTTACCTGTTTACACCAAAAATATATTTTTTAAAAAAAAAAAAGAGGGATGAGGCGGGAAAGAGAGGGAGCAAGGAAAGCAGGGAGAGAAACATGTGAAAATGCCTAGTGTTGCTAACTAATGATACCACATACACTAGTCATATTTTGCACATTTTCCAATCTATCAGAAATGCTACAATACTATTCCAAAATATATTTCTAGAATGCAGAAATTAAAGCAATTTATTGTCTGATGATCTCAAAACTGCTATGCATGATATTCATGTACAATTAATATGCAACCTCATATAAGATTATAAAAGACCTTCCCACAAGTATTAGTCATGTCTTTGAACAAGCAATTTAACAGCCAGCCTAATGGACTGGATAGTTTTGACTCTATTTGGCCTACGTCATTTGCCCATGCAAGTTATAATAAGGTTATACCTTGGAGAAAGTAAAGGAGGCTGCTTTAATTGGAATGGGAAATCAACAGTTAAACAACACTGATTCAACAAGAAGGAAAAATAAGCTATATCCATCAATCTTCCCTCCAATTGCATTCACATGCAGACACAAACAAAACCTGTTGGGATCTTAGAGCCTTGACTAGGCTAAAGATTCTGAAAATTGTCACCTAAACTAGCACTATGGTAAAATATCGCGATTGGGTGGCTGGGCCAAAGGGTCAAATAGTTTAAAGAATCCCCAATTATAGCTTCAGTTTTGGCCCTCTAAAAACTGATTTAGTTTTGGCCTGTTAGTAGCTTCAGCTTCTAAATTATACTAGCCAATAAATTTTATTTGCAAACCAAGGAAGAGAAAAATTAAGAGGTAACAAAGACCACAAGATCATCCCCACCTTATAAACAGTCCTAGTATATCCATACTTTCTAATTTATGCCATGATATGCAATTTTCACATTTAGTGCAGTGACAGCCTGTCTCTTGATAGCACATATGAAAAACAGGGGAAATCATATTATAACCATCTCAGAATGATAGGGAAAAGGGAAATTACACACAGGAAATGAACAAGTTATGTCGGAACCATAAAAGTGGTATTCAGCTCCCATATCTAGTAATGCCATATCTCCATCCTCCAGGGTCTGTAGAAAACATAAGCAAAACTGAGAAGATCGCACCAAATGGAGCTATATATCTTAACTGCCTTATGAGGATAAAATCAAGCATCAAATAACAGAGGTAATACTTATAAACTTGTGAAGAAATTCAACAAACAGAATCAACAATCGAATTACACATAAAGTAAAGCAAGCATCTTGATAAAAAAGAAAAAAAAAGAAAAAATTGAGAGAAAAGATAGAGGATGCATAAAAATTCAAACTCATCAGCAACAATTGTTTCCTCTGTCTAAAATGGAGGTCTATTCAGCAACGTGATGAAAAAAATTGCATCATGCAAATCACAATGCTCTCAACATATATAGTGAATAAAGGGATGTACACAGGCATCCCAGAGAGAAAACTATTCATAATAAAATAATCAATGTTTGAGAACTATCCACTATGCAAAACCTGAAATTTGAGATGGAGTCTTGGCCCTCCAAGTCAAATTCACTTGAAATTGAAAGAACTGTGCATCTTAAACGGACAAGAACAGAGAGTCCCACCGTGAATAAAAAACTAAAGAAAAATAAGAAAATAAGAAAAAACATCAAGGTGTCAAACGCTGGCATCATGAAAAGGAAAAAAAAATATTAGACTTACAGATGTTAATCAACAGTAAATTCATTTGCCCCCCTTTTCCATTCAAAAAAGAAGAATGTAAACGTAGGGAAACAAAGCCCCATCCAGGTGATACAAACTGGAAATGGGCACATCATGCATATCAATGGCACAAAGAAGAAATATAAAAGGAATTAAAACCCCCTCCCCCCCCCCCCCCAAAAAAAAAAAAAAAAACCAAACAAAGCAAACACCAAAATAAAATGAGAATGGTGAAAAAAACTACTTCCAAGAATAAATCTTAGAGGCCTGTCCAAGCTTATTGTGTTGAAACAGAGCCAAAAAAAAAACATTCAAACTGAATTTTCTTTATAGACCTGTTTCAGAGGCCGCAGAAAAATTGTGGAGAAGCACTGGAAAAAATATGGATAAATTATAGGCATGATGCAATGGAGTAATACCCCATGCCGCTCAACCAAAAAATCCCTCACTTCTGTCCATCAAGCCTGAAAAATCCCATGAAAGAAACAAACAGGACAAGCCTTGGCAATCTAAACTGACACCACAAGTAAGAAGGAAAAATGGAAGTGGCCCATCAAGATCCAAATTGGACATAAACTTTCTAAGAGAAAGTTCATCTGGAAAACCTACGACAAAAGGTCAACATATTCCTAAACCCTTGAGCATTAGCAATTTGAAAGAATATTGCTGTCATCACTAAACCATAAATGAGAAACAGAAATGGCATGCCATCAACACGGAAACTGTCCACTGAACTGATCGCAGAACTAAGAATTATCATGCTCAAAATATTCCCAAGGAAAATGAAAGGGGATGAAGGATGTCCCTAGCATACTAAACCAAAAAGGGGAAAGGATGTCCTAAGTTCCTACCACAACATCCTACGAGCAAATGAAGTATACTTGCACCATCAATGGCCAAAACACCAATTGATGCTTTCTTAAAAGCAGCATCAGGACAACATTCTTAAGAACATAATCCTCCACCTCTTACGCTACTGAACATCACGGTTTTTCCACCTCCTATACAAAAGCAGCCTAAGTAGAAATAGTTCTGCCCAACACTCCACTCAATCTCTACGACAAGACCTTAGTTAAAAACTAACAAAGCTAGTAATAAAGGTCTACAAGCTCAAACCATATTAGGAAGATCCTTCTTGGGCACTCAAGCTTCTTTGATTGGGAATAAAAATCAAACATACACCCAAGTAACATTTGTCACTGAAGTAATCAAAGTGGAATTGTTATTATTGCCCTCTGTCTCTGTACCATTAATTAAGACTCCAAACAAACATGGTCTCTCAAGCCACCTCATCATTGTGGCTAGAGATGATCTCTAGTGCAAAGCAATGAGAAACAAATTAAGAACTTCAAATACAACAGCAAACTTCATTCACCCTGGAAACAACTTACATAAGCAAGACATCTCACGACTCCCAAAAAAAGACTCCTCATGAATACCTTGTACATCAGCTTGGACTACCTCACCCCTCTCAATCACAAGATCTCTAACTAACAACAGTCTTCCTCCTCCTATCCACTCAATAGACAACCTAGTATTAGAATCCCCATAAGTCAACTCACAATCTTCTATCTCCAAGTAATCTTCTCCTTGACAAACCTCCTCCAGATGATTCTTTAGATTAACACTTCTGCATAGTGTGATCCTTCTTCAAGCAGCTCTCACCCACAAGTTAATCAATTTCTCCCAACACCAAAACAATCTATCTTTAAATCCCCAAAGGCCTCAATTTCTCAATTCTTAATCCTATATTTAACATAATAATATCTCAACTTCAGAAAAGCAAACTTATACAACCTTGAATTTGCCTATTTGCAACTTATTCAGAATCATGATAAAAATGCCACATTGCAAATATAAAGCGAAAGAACTCCATTTTCTTTTGGGAAGAGGGTCACTATTTTTCTCTCAGTTGAACTTTTCTTGGCATATTTGATAATCAAACATCTTCATTATTCATTAAACAACAAAATGAATTCTTGTAAGTTCCACCACATATCTGAGCCAGTAAGGTTTGAGTAACTCAATTAATTCAAACCTAAAAAAGAGGCAACTTCTACCTTCCCCTTTTTCCTTTTTTTTTTTTTGGGGGAGCTATCAAGACTCAGGGATCCTATTCTTCTATAAGTTGCCCTTTGTTGTTCACATTTTATGATTTTCCATTATCATCATGCATTCTAAAAAAAAGGTTTCCTGGCCAAAAGATGTTCAATTCCACCATATCAGTGCCACTAAGGCACAAAGAAAAAAAACAAAATCTGAAAGGAGAGGGAACGTTTTTTTTTTGGGGGGAGGGGCAGGATGTTGGTTGTAATCTTCCCTCCCACATTGTAGAAACCTGCATTAACATAAATAATTGAAAAGGCCTCTTAGCAAAACAAATAATCAAATCCACCGAAAATAATAGCCAGTCAATGAACTCTTGTTACAGCAGCTAAATTAACCACATAATGCTGCCAACAGACCAAGAAAGAAGTGATAGGCCACAAGGCCCACGACACTAACTCAAAAGCAATGGTCCAGAAGCACAAATTCTAGATGCAGCGAAAACAAACAGTATCATCCCATCTTCATGATGCATTTGACAACACGCTTATCTTGCAACTAACTAGTTTTCCTCCCAAGGTCATGCATACTAGTGCTTGCATTTACCCGGTCACTGACACACAAATGCACATGAGATGAAAGCACAATGTCTTCTGGAAACAGCTTTCTTGAGATATTACGCTGAAAATATCTGATAAGAGCACAATAAAATAAAGAATCAAAACTAGCATACCCGGTCATTTGGAGCAGCTGCATGCCCATAGTGAAGAACAGCACTGTCGAAGAATTTAGTAATATCAGTAATGAAGCTTTGACACTGGTCAGATCAGTATCATCACATGCTTAGTTAACTTGTCAATCATAACTTTCATGTCACTGACAAGAAAACAAGCAAAAGCACCACCACTAGGACACAGATCCGTAAATTTCATATTACATTATAGTTCAACGATAATAACAAGGCAAATATGATGGAGAAGTCAAAGAGATCTTGGATGAGTATGACTACAGAACTTCATTTTGTCTATTGAGAAGCATTTCAGCACAAGGAATCATTTACTTCATCCTTGGCCAATGTAATTTCCATTATTTGAACCATTTCGAATCTTTGGTGCACCAGTCTCCAGTTGTAATAAGCAGTTTTAGCACTCTTCTTTTACAGCAATATTAATAAGGTATGAGAACTGGTATTGTTTATGAAGTGCAATTACAGTATAATAGTGTGTCCTATGCCACTTTTTATTGTCTATCTAGGCTCCTATGCCTACATAAAGGACTGAACATGTAGAATTTGTTCAGTATTTTATACAAAAATAGTTGAATTATATCAAGTGTACTACATTTGAAAATCGTCTCCAAAAGAAGAAGGTTTTTGTGGAGCCACCGTGTAAAACCAACTACATACTTTGCTATGAATCTCAGTGGAATCACAGCCATTGGACTTCATCCCACAAATCCAAGTCTTCATTAACTGCCAGCTATTATTTCTGCCACCATCCAACGGATAAGAATTTAGTGTCAAGAGGGAGCAAGAAAGAAAATCTAAATCCATCACACCATCCTTGAAATCTGGAACTGAAATTTGAGAACTAGCTACCATCTGCCATAAATTAGATGACAATTAAGACCCAAGTGCAAAAAGCCATGTTTTCAGCTTGCAAGGAAATAGAAGAGGCAGGCTAATATTATGAAGGGAAAATTTCCCTTGGGTTGATGTAAAAAGACTTTTTTTTGTAACCTAGCATATTCCTATCTCAATTAGGTCTCAGACGAAGCTACATAATGATTTACATAAAAACTTTTCATGACTATATATAATATTCCAAATCCAAATCACGACAAAAGTCACTAGTCATTACTAAGAAATATTCCTTTATCTAGTATATTCAATTTTCATTCTCTCATGCCTTTGAATTGCTATGAAAGGAATTCGAAATAAATCTGGTAGTAAATAAACTAATTCCGCTAGCCAATCCCTATGTCTCGGTACCCTCCCATTCATAACAGAGTGGTAGTTGTCACTAGTAGCAGGTGAAAGCAACGAGCGAAAGAAAGATGCAACCAAATAGATTCCTCTGTAAGTACTAAGGACGATTCGAAGATGACAACATCAACTAAGCATTTAAGCACAAAGATTAAACAACTGAGCTCAAGAAAGAAACTGAAGTACATACGTTCAATGCAAAGACAAGAAAGAAGTTTCTTGTGAACCAAAATGAAGTGAAAAGAAAAGCCCATTTAGAAGAGGAAAATCTCAATTGATAAGCACTAGATGGAGTTCATCCCTACATCAGCCATGCACCATCTGTCTGCATCTTTTATTCCAGAAAAATAGTTGATTCCACATGGGAGAATTTCTTGAAGGTGCTCTCCGAAATTGATAATGTTATAAATTTTGCACAAAGTTTATCACACATTTGCCAATGATAGTGACATCAAGTTTTCCAATCAAGGGGGATGTTTTTGGAATGTAAGCATATACCAGATGAGCAAAACAAAAGGTCAGGAGTAATCCGCTTCATACAAGGAAAATTGCAAGATTTTTCTTGTTTCCAAATCTTCTATGCTTTTACACATTTTTTTATATCAAGTTTTATTATGATAGAGCATCAGTGGCTTCCAAAATCATAGACTGAAAAAACAGTGGTGCAACAAATTTTGGGTATTTTGGACAGGCAAATTTAGTTTATTATGTCAACTAATAGCTTTCAATGAAGCCAACATACCAAGGATTTACAGTCTAAAATGGTGCTTTCTGTGGATTTGTGCTAGTAAATAGGTGCTTTTGGTGTGGAAGATGATCTGGAGTGGACAACTTGTTCTTGCACTATCTTTGCACAAGGAAGTGTGATCTGCTGTTCTCAGGTTCACAAGTGTCCCTTTAGCTCAAGTTGCCCGTGTAAAAGATGATTTGGTAGTGTGGTTCTTACAGAGGAAAAGGAAATGCCATTTCTGGGTTTTAACTTCACATATATAGAGAATTTGAGATACATTTCGCTCAAGAAATGAGGCTTTTTTCAACATTTCAGTAACATAGTTTCAGGATATTAAAGTCCGTTAATTGAATCGTTTGCCTGTTGGGATATAGGTCACTTACATTTAGCTAATTTAGTGTTGAAAAACTCAATTATATGACTTGGGATTTCCAACAATTCAATTTAATGAATTCAGGATTTTCAAGTCAGTAAGCTTAATTTTTTGCTTATCAGAATAGAGGTCACTGGTCTTCCATAATTATAACTGTTATAATAATTATTTTTCAGATGTCTTGTCTGAGTTGTCTCTTTGTGCTTTCTAACACACTTTGTACAGAGATGGTGCCCTCTTAACAGCCATATGAATGATACCCTTCTTATTCATTATTTTAAAAATTCATAACCAGGGTGGAGAACTCTTACCTATTTCCCCCAGTTGCACAAATACAGGTATATGAACAATGCCTACAGCCGCCATACATGTAGGTATGATGAAGAAACATGCTTTCCAGCTGATACTCTTTCATGCCCACTTTTGTATTCCTCATCACCTATACAGGAACACATTATTTCTTAATGTATTATCTTAATGCATGATAAAGACATGGCAATTAGCAAGTGGAAAATGAGGACTCAGCAAGAATCCAATTACCTACTGACGCCGTCACTGTCGCTTCCCTCTTCTTTCAAAGGTGGAAGTCTAAGCTTAATGTCCTACCGCTGATGGTTTAGAAATATAACTAGAAATGGGAAGATAAAAGGGTAATAACCATCATGGAGACTAGACAGTATTTCAGACCAACATCCTTATCCCCTTTTTACATATGTTTGGCAGCCATGAAGTACAGGAGAAAGGATCACTGGTGGGCAGGCCAAATAACTAGAAGAACTCAGAATTCCTTTGAAGGGCTATGCAAGTTTCTGAAATGATTTTTGCTCTGAGTTGTATACATGTTTGTTCGGCACAAAAACAGAACATACATACCTTTTACCTTTTATCAAGGCATAAAACCTAGGGGCACGTCTTTAGCTAAAAAGATTTATTAAAAACTATAAAATAGAAGAAGGGCTTCATATATAGTACTACAGCCAGTATCAGCTAAGGAATCAACAAGCTTCTGATGTTCTTCATTTAAGAGAGTTAATCTGGAACATAGACAGTTTCCACTGCACACTGGGACCAATCAAAAAGCAACAATGAAAATTAAAAGGGAAAAAAAAGAGAGTTTGGAGGATGGAAGTTGAGGAAGAAGCAGGGTGTGAGAGAAATGAAAACAAAACATTTTTCTCAGTGACAGAATACAAGAAAAAAATAACTGATTGTATGACATAAGAAATTACACAACAAGCAATGATTCAAAAAGAAATGGAAAGCAGTTGTCAAGGATGATTTCAGAAAACAAGGTTGGGCTCGTAATCACAATATCAATTCTTGTTTTTGAGCACTTGGTTTTACCTGGTGCACAGTCTTTAGAAGTGGTCATGCACCTGGAGTTTGCTCTAAACCCTCATGCTGGATAATATTGCAAAGAAACTGGAAAGGCAATGATGCAGGAAGAAACTGGCATTCAATTCATGCATAATTACACGGAAAAAAAAATAGAGTAAAAGTCAACAGAAGCAGCTAGATTTGTCCACATATAGTCAGCTACATAAAAAGATATCATGAGGGGGTTTATTTGCTTCTATTATTAAAAAAAATGGCACAATTTTTATTTTCAGCTTTTCACATCATATTTGCATATCAATCCCTTTTATTTCAAACATGATTAATATCCGGCATGTTATACCAAGCAAAAACATACCTATTGTCAAACAAAACAAATGCACAAAGATTGATGGTAAATAAATCAGTGATTTATAGAGCTTTTATTTCAAGAATATGCATGACACATAATAATGAATGAAGCACATTATGACAATGCCACACTGTAATAAACATCTACCTCAACATGAGCTTCAGAACTTATGTTGTTGGCATGCTGGATGACAGCTAACTCCAGCCTTGATTTCAAAACCCGGCATTCACTCAATATAGGATGCAGTGTATTCAAATCCCTTTCAAAATGCTCCATCCCCTGCATAGATAAAGGCATATTAACTGGCGATGTGTCAAGTGCCATCATAGCATAAAGCGGTAGCTTGCGCCCATGAAGACCCTAAAATTCAGTTGAAAAGAATGAAACCAAAAAAGCAGAAGAAAGAACAGAAAAACTTGTCCAGCATCGTAGGATGCTTTCTTTTCTGCATCCATATTATACATGATGAGAGTGTATATAATATGAGAGTGTATATAATATCACAAAAATCAACCCAGCGAGACAGAGGTTGACACAAGACAGAAACACTCAGGACTAACTTGTCCAAGCTTCTCTCAAGATGGAGCTACAAATCTCTCATAACCACCTCAAGGATAATATAATCAAATCACGTACAACTTAGGCAATAGTAAAAACATCTCCTAATTATGGCTATACAGTTTGTCCTTCAGTCAAAATTGACGAACTTCCCAAAAATCACAAAGCACTTTGTCTTCTGATCCTGGACATGCTTACCAGCATTGTGGCTGCATTATTTTAAAAAATGACAAATAAGGACTACTACGAATCAATCTCACATCCCATATCAACTGCTGAAGTCATAACTCATAAGACACCACAAACTCCACTGGAAACTGCACAAGAGCATGCCATAATCCCGTTCTTACTCAAAGTGACTCAATTCCAATCAAGAGAACATATTCTGAAGGGAGACAGAGTATGCCAGTTAAGCAGCTTTAGCCTTTTAGCAAACAGCAATACTAAACAGGTTCTTAAGAAAGGATAGACTTCAAACTTCAAAGGAATGCCTCTAGAATCAAAAGACCCTCATTTCTAGCACTGAGCTAAGAAGAATGAACACTAACATGGGATATGAACAAGACAATACTAACACATCCATATGTTATTTTTCTAAAATAGATGACACTACTGGGAAAATATTAACTAAAATTTAGTTTATTTATAGATACAATGATTATATAAATCGATAACACTACTTTGTACTAAATTAAAAATAAAAATACATATTTCTTGTTTCCTCATGAAAAAAAAATGCAGTAAGAAACAATATACGAAAAAGTTTCAAAATGTGTCAGAGCCAAAGGGAAAATAATAAATATTCTGACAAGTATTGGGTACCAAAAAGTTAGCCCGTTAGAAGTATCGATGCTTCTTAAGTCTTGACCCACCAGTGATCCTCATTCTACAAGCTTGTTCCATGCTTATTCAGAAACTTTACGACACTTTCTTCCCCATTAGAATCAAAATGGAAGAATTTTATTACCCCACTAACCCCCAAATTGTATTACTACAAAAAGTTAACCACTTTCTGTATGCAATACAAAGCAGAGTAACTCAAAGCTAATAGGCACTATCTTCTTCCTGAAATCATGTAAATTAATATGAGAAACCACAATAAAAAAACAAAAAGTAGTTACCTCAAATTCTGCTGGTTTTGAGAAATTGTTGCTGTCTGTATTAAGTCCATACAAGAGAAACAATAACGGCTTACCCTGTCCTTGGTAATGATCATTCAAAACTTTTACCATCTCATCTACGTAAAAGGCCGTGCTAACCATGTACCTTTCCTGAAAAATACCAATACAGCATAAGCGATGATATGTATATAAGAGATCAGTGGATCAACTAAATCTTAAATTGGCTATATATCACCTTAAAGTAGAACGGTGGCTTTATTTCTCCCAGCCAAACAGCATAGTCAGCAGGTAGTCTTGGAGCAAACAGAAGAGATTTCCCGTTGCAACATCCTCCAGAAAACATCACGAGACACATTAGCAAATTGTTCACATTCTATTCAATGACAATATGAGACAAACACAGTATATCATTTCCTTGGTCCTAGAAGAGCATGCACCAACAAGCATATTTATATTCATGAAAAGGCAACAGAGAAGAGTTAACTACTGAAAATACAACAATTTTGCGAAGGTGGAAGTAAGAATTTATCAAAATAAAAGGTGCTGAGAAGTCAACAAAGCTTTCATGGTAGCTTCCAGATAAAATGGCATCAAGGCAATTTGAAAGTACATCACCAGATAAAACAGAGGATGCAAAGGAGAAGGATTATACTGAAAAATGAATAAGGCATTTCTATATATCAAAGATTCAATAGCTACGCAAGATTTTTATAGCTGGATTAGATCAGGAAAATCATTCGATTTTCAGAAACCATGTGCTACAGCTTGAATCCATTGAGGATTCCATAGAGGTTTAAGGAAACCTCTACTTCTTCAAAACATGCAAATAGTTTTTCCACTTATATCTCCAACCAAAATATATCTTTTCCCACTATGTGAGGTTGACTACACCATTGTCATAGGTCCTAATTGGCATCGGCTTTCAAACAACTTTTAGAAAATGTTATGAAGTTAACATTCCTAGAAAAGCTTCTTAAAAAACTTATTTAGGTCCTCCATAAGTTGCTCTAAATTTTCTAACAAGCTTTAATTTAGAACTATCAAAATCAAAACACCCCCATAATTCTCCACTGAATTCCCTTCTCCTGGCATGTAAAATAACCACTTTCAACTTCCAAGCTTCCAATACTTTGACTCAAATGCAGTATCCTTCACTAAAGATACTCCTATGAAAGAATATGTGGCATCCCAGTCTCCCACGCGTCTCCCATAAGAACGAAAAGCTGGTACACACAATCTCCAGTTGTTCTTACACCAATCAAAGAGTGATTAAATGTGTCAAAAGCCCAGGTAAGTGCAGTAAAAACTGGAAACTATTTCATGCTAAAACAGTGAAAACTACTGATGATATTAACAGGGTATTGTTTAGTGATTTAAGATCGAATATGTCTCAGCTAGGGCACTTTAGTGATTTCTGTTTCATTTGTCAACAGCATACATCCATATGATGACCAAGGAAGTATGTTTTTCATCCATAAAATTATTCCCTAACTCCCTCCTCTCTCCCTCTCTCAGATACTAACTGTATCAGCAACCAATCGGCCATTTGATCTCTTTAATTATTTGAGCTAAGAAACAACACATTGAAAGTTGAAAACCTACCACAACCATCCATTTGGTTGGACAAACTTTTGCTGGTAGAACAATCATTCAGGTGAAATGATTCCTTCCTCCCAATTAATTTCCATTTTTAGGGAGATAAGTCAATCACTCTGTTGACTGGAGATAATTCTTCTGCCAAAAATTGCTCTTTACCAGACCACAGAAAATTAAGAAAAGGTGAAAATATAACAATGAAGAAAAACTATACCAAAATGACTACCTATACTCTGAGGAAATAGATGCTCTGATACATAGAAATTATCTCATCTTTAATTTACGGAGAAAAGAGAGAAGGGAAGGGCAAAGGGGGAGACAGAGGGAGAAATGGGGCCAACTTACTATAGCGCCAAAGAAACCAGGTTCCCTGACTCCAAACAAGTAAGCAAAATAACTCTCCTGCCTAGTGAAAGATTCACAAGGACAAAATAATACAATATAAGATTAAATGTGACAAATAGTAACTATGCTTCAGAAAGAACACAAAATCAGCTTAATAATGGGGGTGCAACAAAATCCGTTGTTCACAAACTAACTTCAGCAGTTCACTGTACCTTGCATTTGCTTGTTCACCATTGACCAAGCTCAAATATTCTTGCTAGTTACATTTTTCTCTGGAAGAAGAGTTGTGAGATTATGTTGATATATTATAACATCCCACACAAAAATACCAGACTGAAACTGTTCTGTGACTATCTTCACACAGCCCCTATAGAAATGAATCAAATAATGGCAGAGAACATGAATCCTCACAATATCCTTCCTGTACTGCTCCTTAACTAATTGCCATAATTCAATGCAATATGACAGGAAACTAAATGCTCAATGGCAGGAATTGGAATTTATAGCACAATTTTCAGCTATAGAGCATTCTCATGTGGTCAACTATTTCAAAAGCATTCTAACATCACACATGGAGATGGTGGCTTTATTGGCAATCAAGCTTGATCTGGAATAGATCTCAGGGATCAACTTCATGCTTGGCAGTTTAGACAACCAAATTAAGCAAGCCAACCTCAAGTGGCTTTATGTTCAACCTTCCTTATATTTAGAAGATGCAGTTGAGATTTATTCAAGCTCATTGTCGAACAGCATGTACTTGGCAGATGGCTAAATCCTTCATAAGTTACCTAATAAACATTGACATTCTCCCAAGCCGGCATATTCAGGGCAAGTTATAATAAAGCACTAGCCCAAGGCTTAAGTAATCAAAAGGGAAACTAGCTCTTCTCAATCTGTTCAATTGGAGTCCAACATGCTCCAACTCCTGTGAATGTTTTCAACGCATTTTCGCCATGTTGAGGTAATTTTTTATTTTCAAAAATTGAGATTATTAAAAAATATAAAAATTTTAAGACTATTTACAAATTACTCTGTAAAGATTGTTCCAAATTCGAACCACCCTCAGTTTTTCATTTTTAGTATGTGCAGTCACAGAGAGAGAGAGAGAGAGGGAGGGAGGTGACAGAAAAAACTTCTGCAATGATTGAAAGCTGCACAAGTGCAAAAATGCAGAGATTGAAGATTGCACAAGTGCAAATTAAAGAATGCACAGGCTTGATGAGATTGCTCCTGCGAATACAAAAGAAAGGATCATCAGCATTGGCTATGATTCTGGGGGAGCAAGTCCTGCTAACATCCCATATTTTCAACTCATGTGACATGGCTTAGACATCTGATTCCTTCTCTGACTGCTAATCTTTCACCATTATTCGTAATAAACCCTCTCTCAGTTTCTGGTTATATTTTTTCTTCTTTCTCCTCCTAGAGAGGTTGCTGTAACCATTGCTTCAGCTCTTAAAGGCTATCTACAATGACCTTCACTCCACGATATGATATCTTCTTATTTTCATAATAGGCCAATGATTTTCTGCTTTAAAAGCTCTTGCTTGGCATTCTTCAATTAATTGGATCATCAATAATTTAGCATTTCATCAAGGCTTTATGGCTAGTATACTATGCTTTGGTACCTCAGTCTGATGTGTATTGAAAACTAGGGCTGAACATAAAATTTTTCAACCTCACAAACCAAACCAACCCAAGCCGCAAAAGAAGGTTTGACATATGCATTGTTTACTTTTACTATTCAATCACATTTTTCATTGGTTGTGGCTTAAGAACTTTTAGCAAATCAAACCAAACCACAAGCGCACATAAACACAATAAAACCAATTTTCTATTGTAATTCTTGATATACTATACACTATATATATGTTTATATGTATGAATGTATGTATGAATATATATATGAATGTATGTATGAATATATATATATGAATGTATGTATAGAATATATATGCCCATTCGTGCACAATCAATTCAACTTATGCAATTCTTGGTCACGTCTTGTAAGCATCATGGGATTTTTTCTGTTGTTCACATCAAATCTGTCTAATTCCTCAGGAAGCCGAACATGTACAAGTTATCTCATATATCTTTTCTTCTCATTGGAATACTATGAATGAAGTTTAAATTTGACATTGTATTTTTTTAGCAACGGTTAATCTTTTACTTAGAATATTCTTTTTGGATTTTTTCATCATTTATTTTAGCTACAATTTTACAGTATTTTAGAACATATTTGAGATATCATTATTATATTAATTTTGCAGATTATTTAATTTTATTTTTTATATGATATATCAAACTAAATAAATAATTTTTAGACTAATGAATTCAGTACTACAAACCACATAAAATTTTCAAGCCAAACCATCCTGCAAATTGACTGCTTAGGCAGCTTATTGCAACCAACAGTTTGGTTTGGTTTGGTAAAATTCAAACTGAATACATGGTTTGGTTTCTAATTATCCTCCAATTTGCACCAAATCGAACTGTGTTTAGCCCTATCAAACACCAATAGAGTGGCTCGAGGAGGTGTCGGTACTTCTTATTTGGAAACTGCTAGTAATGTAGCAATATAGAGATTACGAGATGGTATAGTATGAGTTATTCTATAAAAAACAAAACCTGTTTGCAGAAAGGAAATAAGTTAGAAAAATGGATATAGGGATTCAGGAATAAAAAACAAGCATTTTTATTGCTAATTATTGCAAAATAGTATTGTTTGATCAATTATATTTTCATATTTATAAATGAATTATGAATTTCAATTAACAAGTTCCCCTCATGTCCTTTCATCATTTTCAAAGAAATAACATTTATTTGTATTGATATTTGTCATGTCATGTTCATTTCCCATATCAGTAACATACATCTTAGTATGTCGGTAAAACAACTATGTGAATCATCGATCATTGGGCCATGTAGATTTGTGTCATGTTGTGTTCATGGCAGATATCAGTACCATACGTCTTAGTATGCCAGTAAAACAACTATGTGGATCATTCGATGATTGGGCCATGTAGATTCCCCATAATAATTATGATCCATCCCTATAACTTCTAGACGTATTAAAAGTAGACCTTAACTGGGACTTAATGTATAAAGCAATCCACCTTACTAATTAAACTGCTGAGAAGATTTTTTGCAAGGTGAGAAAGAGAAGCAAAACTCTAACATTGGTCAAGTAACATCATCATCAAAAAGGATGCTCTTCCTCATCCACGAAAGGGGACTTCAGCCATCTTTCAGTAAGATAAAGGATGTTGCTCACTTTCAGAAAATAGTTTTCATTTTCCATCTTCACTTTTCAATTCATTTTTGTTATCTAAATCATCTTTCTAGAGAACATTTTTCTTCTCAGAGAAGGAAAATGTAAAACTTGATCAGTAGAAGTATTTTTCAAACTACTAATCAACTAGCTAAATTTCTTTATATAGATCCTCAATAGCAGCTGCAATTCTCAAGGTAATCTTGATTTCTTCACATGTTCATTGAGTAGTTTATTATAATACAAACTCCTGTAATGTGAAATGACATGATTTATAGGATAGTCACCCGACTCATCCCACAAAAACACAATCTCCCCTCCACAAAAAATAGGTGAAAAATTGTTGGTTATTTTTCAGACACTCGTCTACCATTTTTGAACATGGAAAAGCTTAGATTCCCCAACACAACTACATGTTAGATCGCATGTATAGAATGGAATGGAACGAAGATTCCATTGAATTACAATTGAATACACCGAATCACGGGGGGGTAGTAAAATAACTCATTTTGGGACTATCAAAAGAGGTGCTTTCGCATTTTTTACCTAGGTTTCCCCTATCTTTCGGAATTACACATCAGCCATGCATGTTTAGTGGTGCCTCGAAAACATTGGATTTTTACTGAGCCCTAAAGGTTGCAAGATATTAAAAACTATATGTCATTATCAACTTTTTCCAAGGATTCCTACTACATGGAAAAACTTCTAAATCCTCCAGTGTTTTAGGTTTTTTTTTTTTTTGTCTTTCCAAAAATTGCTCCTCATTATCAAATGTAGATATACTTTCTACAAAAATTCACCAAGGACAATTTGTCATTACATATGAGATTAAAAATGACAATTCTATGCCCCATATGTTGTCAGAAACTAAGAGGGTGAGCCTTCACATAACAATAAAATTGCTTCATTGGGACCTAAAGATTATTGGTTTAAATTGTGGAAACTTCTGTGCTATGTAGCATACAAAGGTATGGTTGCGTAAATCTTATCCTCCCCACACCTCACAGTGTGGAGTTTCATGCATTTGGTTACCCTTTTGTTGTTGTTAGAAACTAAGAATAGATAGAATTTTGGAACAATATAACTTTCAAAATGAAATTGTGGAAGAGAATTCCATAGGCCAGGGGACCACTTCTAGGAGTAATAAAACTGTTGCAATGCTCCTTTAGTATAGGAGTATGGGCTAAAACCTTCTCCTAGCTAGTCGATGGGACTCTATATCTTCTATATCAGCCAAAAGTCAAAACACTGAGTGTTATTCATTTGTATGGAAGGATGTTTCAATTAACTATAACACTGTGAGACATTTATTGATATAAAACTTAACAATCCACAAAAACAACAAAATATTCCTTTCACCTGTTTGACTTTTGTATTATCCACTGAATTTGTCATTGACTTATAGTTATATTTCACATGGCCTAATAGCTGCATTTCCACAATTAGATTATATACAACAATCAAACATTAGGTATATTGTGTTTTCAACAAACTAAATTCGCTTAATCAGTTGCTTACTTAAAGATCGCATCCTCCTCTGCCATGATGGAATCTGGGCTCCATTTCTTAATCCATTGTTTAGAAACACCGCTTCACCTTCTAACCAAGTATATTTGTATCACACGCATAAAACATATAAGTTTCCCTTCATCAAAGTTGTTAAACAGATTGGATTAGAAATTATGTTATTAAAATTTCATTTAGATCGATTGTGTTGTTGGAGACTAAGAAAAGCCAAGTCCATTATAACAAAAGGATAACAGCTACAGGCTATACCACCAAAATGATAAGATCTAAAGCCAACATCGGCAAAAATTTTTATTACACTTAAATCATAATCTTCAAGGGGGAGGGCAAGCGCAAGTTTACTCCATTATGACCACAAACAACATATATGACCCTCTCCATATTGAACATCGTACCCTAAGATGCAAGAACCTCACAACTGGGCCACCCATTACTTAAATTAGCCGTCAAAGAGCCAAATACAAAAGAATTATCGAATTATTTACGCAGTCTACAAGCAGAATCAAACAGTGCTCACCTGAAAAGTTCCACGTGATCGGTACAGTATCGTGTTCTCTCTTCCCCACCCTAACAGTCCAAATGTAAGATAACAAAAAAAAGGCATAGTTAAAATTGCTATAATTTGGAGACTAAGAACGCAAGGTAACCTGAAGGAGTATGAATCCATGGATTGGACGACCGGACTGTGCCAGGTTTTGCCGGAGAGAATTCACGAGTTTGTCCCGATTGATTGCATGGAGTTCCATTGGAACGTCGGGAGGAGAGAGAAAGGAAAGAGGTGGTTCGGCAGCCATGGGACTGCCCGTGGAATCTGCGCAGGATCGCTCCTTGTTTCTTTAACGTGGAAAAACGAAAAACATCTATAAGAAATTGGACAGATGTATAATTATTTCATAATAAAATCATAAAAATGCTATTAATAAATTAAGTTTTTATTGACCGTGTTGTTATTATTAAAATTTCTTTTATATTAACTACTGAAATTAATAAGTCGAATTAACTACTTATTTTAAAAATTAAGTTCCATTAAAACAATTCATACTATCAAATTAATAACTCTGTATAAAAAAATAATAATTAATTTGATTTAATTTATTCACAATGTAAAATCCATAACAAATACAAAAAAAAAAATAAGCTAAAGATATATATACACAAGTGATGGATTCGATAACTTTATAGGCCAACCCAGAATCTAGCCTACTAATAAACGCGTCTAAGAAATAGAAACTCAACAAGATTCCATAAAGTCCAAGGTCCAAATGGCAAGGCCTTGGACCACCTAACAAATTATGGACCGATGAAGTCGGACACTGAACAGGCCCACGAATATAACTCAATGGTTCCAACTCAACAGGCAAGCCCATATGCCACTATCAACGCATGGTTTCCAGCAGCTATGAAAGAAGTATCAACAAATGATTACTATTAGTCTATCACAGCGTCAGCCATAAAAACAGCGCAGATTATTCTTCCAATTCATCAGCCGACAAATAAGACAATATCCCACCAATATACAAGCTGCACTTGCCATAATTGTAGTGGCAGCTAAGCGAATAATCTACCCAAAGTCGCATGCCCCCATAATAGCAATCATGACTCAGCGAATCGTCTCTAAAAAGACAGTTACCATACAGAATTCCCACAATCGTCTTAATAAAGGAAAGAACGCTCACAAATAATCGTGGTTGCCATAATAAGAACACACGATCACCAGGATAGCACAGTGGTTCGGCGATGACAACCGTTGCCAACCGTAATATCCAATGAAGGTTAAACCAATTCTAACACTATAAATACCTCTTCGCCCTTACGGGTAAGAGAGATCTCTAACAATGTAGAAGTAGATGAAGAAAAAGAAAAGAAAATGATGAAAAGAAAAGAGTGTACGGAGAAAAGACACATAAGGCTTGCCCACTTCTCTCTTGACTCCCGTGAGTTCTCATTCTCCTGCTCCAACTGATGGTTGTGCAGGCCTCTCGCTGGCTTTGAGTTTTCGTACTGTAAGACTGATGAAGGCAATTTATAGAGTGTGGTGTAGAGAATTCCTCCATCTGTAATTAGAAGAGGAAATCGATGAGTGTCCCTCTTCTTATCATAAATGCTCATAAAATCTTTTCCTCCTCTAGTTAGCCACTCGCCTGCAAGGGTATTCATCAACCAGTTACTATTTAATAAGTTCACAGCTCTTTTTCTCTAATAAGCTGCTCCCCTACCTAGCATATCGTTGAAACTCAATCCTTTATCACCAACCCACCCCCTATCGAGTGCACCACCGAAACCCAATCCTCCGTTACCAAATCACCCCTTATCGAGCGTACCACCAGAGTTTAGTTCTCTATCTCTAATCGCGCCCCCTGCCAAGTGCACTTCCGGAGTTCATTCCTCCATCACAAAACCGCTCCTCTCCTGAGCATACCATCGGATCTCTATCACCCATCTTCTAAAGCCGCATTTCAATCAAGTGCATTCAAATACTCAATCCACCATTACACGTATTCACGCATCATTCATTTACTTTTCTCATCTTTCTTTCCATTTGAGAAAGATTTCTAATTTGAACGCTAAAAAATATATTAGGAGTGAGTGCATCATTATCTAATCTCTTATTTGTTAGTTGTGATGTACAAGATTTAGATTCAAAATAATTGAGACTAGACTCAATTTAACTGGACTATTAGGAAAGATCAAACGACTCTATAATCCGTACAATAATTCATATCCATGGATGCATCAACAAGTATGTATTAATAAGTACAAGGGATAGGTTCAAAGATACCAAAAGAAAATAAATTGAAAAATAGTAAGTTTACTAATAAATTTATAATAGTTTGTTAATTTATAATAAATACAATATTAAGTATAAATTAAATATATATTTTGGTTATATTACAAGTAAATAATAACTCAAAGAAAATCTAAATAAAAAAAGATTAAACTCATAAATATTGAAAAAAAAGTCTCTAATTTCTTATTTTGAGACCAATAAAATTGCATAACCTAAAATGTTATATAAAAGTAATAATAATAATAATAATTTTAGTACTTGATGCGTCATGGATCTAAATCGTCAACGGATTTGGAAACAGTTGAGTCTCTGATTCAAGTGAAAGTGAACTCTGATCTCCGTACTCCTTGGTTTGGATCCTGTACACTATAATAGAAAACATGATGTTAGATGAAAATGGCAGAACTTACTTTTTAATTTATCCTTCGTCGCTTAAATCAATTATTATTCTTCGGAGTGTTAGTATGAAACAATCATAAAACGGAATAAAGAATCGAGTTTTATACCTCCCGTCATTTACTTGCTCTGTTTTCAAGCTCTAAATTCGGACCGATTTTGAGCTTTTGGACACACCTTACTCTATTAGATGGTGTATTATTTGAGCGGAGTGCCAAGGACAAAACCAGAATGCATAATTTATAAGGCAAATCCATCAAATGCCTTAACTGAGCGTTACTAATGAACAACCGGCCGAGATTGATGAACACAGTAATGGGACAGTTATCATTATTTAAATGGACTACTAATACTTCAGCAATCAATTGAACGCAACGGAAGAAGGAGATCAGGCGTCGTGAAGATGAAACGACGGGAAGAAGTGAATCGGCTGAGACGACAGCTCAAACGGTTGATGAAGCCGGCTGGCAAGCGACTCGGCTCACGGCTGTATGGCTAATTGTGGCTGAAGCATCTACATTTTTTCACTTGGTCCATGTCTTACTTGATGTGATAATCAAACTCATCAATTCTCAAATTTAAAAAATAAATATACGAATTATGGCGATAAGTCCTCTAATAATGAGTAATATCTTTAATATATTACAATATATTATATTTTTCAAGTCATGTTCGTATCCAACAACATTACTTTATCAATAAACCTTATATTTATTCTTTATTCAACAATTAATGACATTCTCAAATCAATCAATGTGTACACAATTTTAAGAAATATCACAACAGATAAATAGAAATTTCATTAAATATCACTATCCATACAATAAAAATTACAAAATGGAATTTAGTCCCATTTTTATTACAAGATCATTAAACCTAAATGGTGGCATGTCTTTTGTCAAAAGATCAGCGATCATCAATTCAGTGCTAATATACTCAATAGCAATTTTCTTTTCTTTAATGCGCTCTTTTATGGCTAAAAACTAAATATTAATGTGTTTACTTCGACTGCTACTTTTATTATTTTTAGTCAGAAAAATAACAACTGAATTATCGCAATATATCTTTAATGTCCTTGAGATGGAATCAACCACTTTAAGCCTATACATGAAAGTTCTCATCTATACACCATACTTTGCAGCCTCGAGACAAGCAACGAACTCGACTTCTGTAGTGGAAGTAACAATCAAGATTTGCTTTGCATTCCGCCTAAATACAACTCCACCGGCAAACAAAAATATGTAATCAGATGTTGATTTACGTGAATCAATATATCCAACGAAGTCTGAATCAGAGTACCCTAATACTTTTAAATCGTTGGTTCGTCTATATGTAAGTATGTAGTCTTTGATACCTTGAAGATACTTCATCACTTTCTTAACAGTTTTTCAGTGTTCTATACCTGGATTACTCTGAAATCTTTCCAACATTCTAATTACAAATGCTATGTCAAGTCTTGTACATACCTGAGCATATATCAAACTTCCAACAATGAAAACATATAGAATGTTTTTCATCTGTTCCCGTTCTAAATCATTTTTCGGGCATTGGTTCAAATTGAACCTATCACCCTTCACAATGGGTGTTACACTTAGTGAACAATCTTTCATCTGAAATCTCTGTAAAACTTTATTGATATAAGTCTCTTAAGATACATCCAGAATATATCGTGGTCTGTCTCAATATATTTTGATACCAATGACATAAGATGTATTACTCATATCTTTCATTTTAAATTTATCAGAGAGAAATTATTTCACCTCATATAGCAACCCTTTATCATTGGATGCAAGTAAAATATCGTCCACACTGACCTTCTAATATATACATTGATTCAAAATATTCTCTTCAAAACCAAATGAAGAGATAATTTTATCAAATTTTAAATACCATTGACGGGAGGCTTGTTTCAATCCATATATGGACTTCTTGAGTTTGCATACCAATTGCTCACCATCATTAAAGGATAATCCTTTTGATTGTTTCATGTAAACCTTTTCCTCTAGATCACCATTTAAAAATATTATTTTCACATCTATTTGTTATAATTTCATATCAAAATGAACAACCAATACCAAAATTATACAAAAAGAATCCTTTTTAGATACAGAAGAAAAAGTCTTCGTGTAATTCCTTCTTTTGAGTATATTCTTTAGCAACGAGTTTTACTTTATATCTTTCGATATTGCCTAATGAGTTTTTCTTTATTTTAAAGACCCATTTACACTCTATGACTTTCGTCACTTTAGGCAACTCAACAAGATCCCAGACTCCATTGTAACTCATAAAATTCATCTTTTTATGGCATTGTACCATAATTGTAACTTATTGTAACTCACAGCTTGTAAAAATATTTCAAGATCATTTTTGACTCTAATATTGTAGTCTGACTCTTATAGATATACAATATAATTACCAAAAATTACTGACTTTCTCATTCTAGAAGACCTTCTTAATATTGTATCATCATCCTCAATAGAAGTATGTTATAGAACCATTTCAGATAAATCCTAAATTTTATGGTCAACTGGAATAGGATTAGCATTTTATGGAATGACATTGATTAGTTGTTCAATACCAGATTAATCTTGAGGGGTGTTGTGTGCAACAATCAACCTATCATTTGAAGTGGAGGGTTAAGAAACCAAAAGATCATTACCAGAAATCAAATTTCTTGATCATTTTCTCCCACTTATTAAATCATTCTCAAGAAATTTTATATTTCTTGATTCCACGATCCTAATGCTGTGAGATGGATAGTAAAATCTGTATCCTTTTGATCGTTTAGCATATCCAATAAAATACCCACTAATAGTCATTTGATCCAATTTTTTCTCATATGGATTATAAACTATTACTTCAGATGGGCATCCCCATACGCGTATATGTTGTAAACTCGATTTTCAACCTTATCATAACTCAAAAGGAGTTTTTGGAACAGCTTTTATTGGGACTCGATTTAATATATATACCGTCGTTTTAAGAGCTTCACTCCACAAGGATTTTGAAAGTTTAAAGTTACTAAGCATGCTCCTTACCATGTCCAATAATATTTGATTTTTTCTTTCTATTATATCATTTTGGTCTAGAAAATCAGGTATAGTATATTGGGTAATAATCCCATATTCTTGAAGAAATCTTACAAATGGATCATGCATTTGTCCATCTTCAGTATATATTCCATAATACTCTCCACCTCTATCTGATCTCATAATCTTGATTTATTTTTCACATTGTTTCTCTACTTCTACTTTAAATAATTTAAAAATATCTAAGATTGTATTCTTACTATGAAGAAGTAGATATACATATATCGTAAAAAATTATCAATAAAGGTAATGAAATATTTTGGGTCATATGAGTCAATATCAGGACTACAAATATCAGTATGTATGATTTTTAATACGTCCAAACTCTTCTTGATATTTTTCTTAGTCTTATTGGTCTGATTTCCTTTAATACAGTCCACACAAGTCTCAAAGTCAGTAAAATCTAAAGTACTAAGTATTCTATCATTTACTAATCTTTTGATTCTTTCAATGGAGATATGACATAATCTCCTATGTTATAATATAGAGAAATATTTATTCATAACACATCGCTTAATGTCAGTATCATCATGCACAATATTAAAAAAGATATTATTTTATAAATTTAAGTAATAAAGACTATTAGACAATGTACAATTCCCAACAATATCAGACTTATAATGTAAACTGAAAATGAGTATGAAAATGTAACGGAATATCCAAAAAGTACAAGTATTGATATTGAAATCAAATTTCTAGAAAAATTTAGAATATAAAAGGTCTTTTTAAAGTCAAAATAAAACCACTACTCAAAACTAAGCTGCATGTTCCAATGGCCTCCACATGTGAACGCATCTTGTTTCCAAAGAAGATACTTTGTTCACTACCCACTAACTTTTTTTAGGTTTTGCAAGCCCTGTAAGGAATTTAAAATATGAATTGTAGAATCAGAATCAATCCACCATGTGTTATGTGAAATATTAACCATATTAGATTCATAACATACAAAAGAGAATGGATTACCTTTCTTTTCAAACCAATTTTGATACTTGACACAGTCCTTTTTAACGTGTCCCTTTTTTTTACAAAAGAAGCACTTGGACTCCTTCTTGATGTCATATTGAAAATGTATTTTATCTTTTTTCTTCTTTTTGGCTTGTGTCTTGAACTTTTCTTCTTTGAACATGTAAACGCTTTCACTTTATTACATCATGAGCATTCCTTTCTCTCGAACACACATGATCATGAGTTCATTGATCGACCATTTATCTTTATGTGTGTTATAAGAGATTTTAAAATGTCTATATTGTGATAAAAGCGTGTTCAAAGTATAGTGCACAAGGAAAGATTCAGACATTTTTATCTCTAAATTTTTTAATTGAGCTGCTATATCCCTCATCTGTATTATATACTCACGCACACCCTTAACATTGGTGAGCCTTATAGATGAAAATTTTATTATCAGGGTGCTAACAAGTGTTTTATCTGAAATCTCAAACTGCTCATCGATAGCCTTCAGTAAATCCTGCACTTTATTATACTGGTCGACAGAACCACGAATACCAGTAAAAATTTTAGTCTTTATGGACATCAAACTGAGACGATTAGATCGCTCCCAACGTTCATAAAGAGTTATATCAACCGGAGTGCTAGTAAGATTAAGAACAAGTAGTTGTCTTTCTGTATAGCATAATCTATGTCCATCCACCGTAAGTAAAGAAGAATTATTTCCTTCAACACCTTATAGTTATCACATTTTAGTTTAAAAATTTCACATCTTATGTTGAAAAGATTAACAAATTGAATAATTGTATAAAAATAAATACATACTTAACAACTAATAAATGAGGCTAATAAAATACAGAATTATGTTTTACCAATGTAAAGTATACATCATAAATCAATTGACAAAAAATTATCTGTGGGCTAAATTTTGATTCAAGTAGATTCATGTCCAATTTTATGATAAAACTATCAAATTATATTCCAATTCTTAATCCCTGTGGACAAATTAAGAAAAATAATTTGACATTTTATCCTGATTAATTAATTTAATATAATAAAATTTTTTGTGGGATAAATTTTATTATATCAAAAAATAATTAGCCACAATTAATGTCCTTATGCCACACGTGACAATAAAAAATAATTTTATTAATTAAGGACGTTGTGGCAAATCCTCAATTAATTAAATTATTTTAGTTACTAGACATTATATATACATATATATATATATAATTATATTATGAATATTATATTTTAATCTTTATATATAATAAATATAATTATATATATATATATATATATATATATATATATATATATATATATATATATATATACACACGTATTATCTAAACGTATAAAACAAAATAAACTGCCCAAATGAACGCCAACCGAGCGTTCAGCGCAGCGATAAACCGGCTTTAGCCGGTACGACCCGCGTTCGAATCCCAACCGCCACACACACATGCTACATTTTGTAGATTTTCCAGATTGCTAAAGTGATGGGCCAAGAGGCGTGTGGGCCGCACACGAAACAGGGCCGCCAATCCATGCCGCGCGGACGTCAAAATGCGGATGCGGGATTTGGGCCACGAACGAAACGGCCCAAGTCCAAAACCGTTATATATATTTTTTTATTTAAATGCACTGTAGCAGATTGACGTTATTTTTGACACTGTAGCAACAGACAAAACGACGCTGTTCAGTATACTGATAACCGAAGACAAAACGACGTCGTTTAACAAATTGTAGCAACAGTTAAACGATGTCGTTCAGGTCGTCTTCTACCTTCGCCGGGTTCGCCCGAACTCGACAACGTCCGATTCGACCCGTTTTGAGAACCTGATTAAAACAACGTCATATGAACACCAAAATTGATGAAAAATATATGGAAATGTTAAAAATTGAATTTCCCAATGATTTTCGACGCTCATTTTTACCGAATCATTATAAAAACAAAAACTTTAAGAATTTTAAGTTACGGAAAAAGACGAAAAAATGGTAGAACGACAAAGGCAGAGGCGATGCCTCGCTTTGATACCAAATGTTAGCATATAATATGGCTTCAACAACCACGAAAGCGGAATAAAGGATCGGGTTTTATACCTCCCGTCATTTGCTTGCTCTGTTTTCGGGCTTTGAAATTCGGACTGATTTTGAGCTTCTGGATACACCTTACTCTTCTAGATGGTATATTGTTTGAGTGGGGTGCCAGAGACAAAATCAGAATGCATAATTTATAAGGCAAATCCATCAAATGCCTTAACTGAACGTTACCAATGAACAACCGGCCGAGATTGATGAGCACAGTAATGGGAGAGTTATCATCATTTAAATGGACCACTAATACTTCAGCAATTAATTGAACGTAACGGAAGAAGGAGATCAGCCGTCGTGAAGATGAAACGAAGGGAAGAAGTGAATCAGCTGAGGCGGCGGCTCAAACGGCTGATGAAGTCGGCTAGCAAGCAGCTCGGCTCACGGCTTTGTGGCTAATTGTGGCAAAAGCATCTACACGGAGATGAAAAATGCAAAGATAGAACTTATAGGAAATAATGCGGGGAAGGGAGATTTGTGAGTTCTACTTAGAGGTGGCGTTCGATGTGAGGTGGCTTTTTGTGGTGGTGTGTCCATGGAGAATGTCTTTTGCATCGTGGAGAGTTGTCAAGGGGTTTTTAAGATGCAGGATCGACAGAGAGTGAGCGATGATGATTGAGAACACTCGTGTGCTCATTTGAGTGGGATCGCTAGTATCAGCTTGAGTATTGAAAAGAGTATGTTTTCGGAGTCTGTCGTGAGGGCCTCTTATAGCCTTGGGTTGCTTCAGCCTTGCTTCGGCAGCCATGCTGGCCACCAGCTGCCCGGAAAAGATTCGGCCAGCCAACATAAAGGTGCCATCTTAGGCAACCTTGATTGGCTGAAGGGATTCCTTTCTTCCCTAGAGAGATGCTACACGCGACAAATATTAAAGTTTTTATTGTGAGAGATACGTTGAGTTGGGAACTTTCTTTCAAGGAAAAATCGTGATCTGGGAAAATATTCAAGATCTGAATCGATTAAAGTAGGTGAATTATCGTGCGCGAGAACGACGTCGTGGGTTGTACGGTTTGGGCAATGGCTGGTTTGAGTCGCATTCGGTCTGTTGAGGGATGGCTACCGATCAATAGAGACGTTGATTTTCTTCTGAGCCATTGGGCCATATTCCTTCTAGGCTGACTGCCTCCTAGGCCAGCTCGTTTCTACTGTCCTCACCATTCTTTAATATTATTCATGCATTTTTTCCATATATAATGACAAAAAAAATTATATTAATCGCATAATAAACTATTAAAAATATATATAGTTTATTTTGAAAAATATATTAATTTTAATTAATCATTCAAAATATATAAATTGAAAAATATCGTTATATATTTTTGAAAATTAATTAATATTTCGTGATGTACCAATTTTGTGCAAATTTTGGGCCTATTGACCTGAAGAGAGCGGCGTCGGTCCAAGAGCACCAGAACTCGGCGAGCGTGAGACAAGGTGAAACGCAGCGTTTTCGGAAGGATAAAGCGACATCGTCTTTATTAGCGATCTCTCTCGCTCCTCCCTTCCCCTAGCTATCGGAGGCGCCCACATTTGTTCACGAACGCAGGAGCGGCGGCGAGTAATCGAAGAACTTTCTCTCTGCGCAGTCGCTACTTTCGTCGACAGCACGCACTTGTTCAATCTAAAGAAGGAATCAGAGGTACGTCAAATCATCGTTTATTGTTTCTTCTTCTCTCTTATTTCCAACGACTTTTGGTCGTCCATTATTCCATCTTTTCGTTTATGTGTTGACCAACATTCGTTTATCGGAATCCGATTGGCCACCTACGAGTGACACCGATTACATTTGAATGATTGTGTTGAAACGGCAATTAGCTTTGAATTGCTGTATTTTTTTATTATTGTACTTATGTCTTCTAATCAGGGAATTATTTTTTATTGTTATTTTACTGAGCTAGAGATTTAATTATCGAATGATAACTGCACTGTCACATTGGGATAGATTACTTTGCAAGTGCTAAATAATGAAAATGCTGCCACTTTGTGGGAGATTTGTCACCGACTCACCGGTCACTCAAAGCTCACTCATAGGGTCTCGGGAAATCGTAGGAACAGCTGATGCATTTGATTTTCAGAAATCCTTAAGCTTAAAACAAGTGATTGGTAATGCATTTGATTTTCAGCAGTCAGAAGTTTAGAATCGGTTTGGATTTTATTTTGATGTAAAGCAGTAGTTGGTTTGTTTAGCATGGTGTGGGCTACCTGATAGCCTCCATAGGAATAACTATGGTCGTATTTGGCATTGTGCATGTCCATATTTTGAGAAATCAAATTACATTGGCCCCAGAAAAGACCACTTTAACTCATAAATAATGAAACATCCATATGTTGATTTAAATGCTTCAGTGGTCTTGTTGGTTTCTGTTGATATTGGGGCTATTTATGGAGTTATTAATTAGGTTCTTTAGCTGCTTTGTGTGTGTTAGGGGATTGAAGGATACTGAGATTCTTATATGGTCCTTGAATTGTGAAGTTGCGTTGTGACCATGGGTTAAGTTGGAGAAGTTGTTGGACAGTTATTTTTTTTCAATTTTTTTTTTTTGGGTAGTTGACTTGATGGCATCGAAGCTGCATCAACTACAATCCAAGGCCAGTCAAGCTTCACAATTTGTGGCTAAGCATGGGACTGCCTATTACAAGCAGTTGTTGGAGCAGAACAAGGAATTCATCCAGAATCCACCTACTGTAGAGAAATGTGACCTTTTATCTAAGCAGCTGTTCTACACTCGTCTTGCTAGGTATTTTCTTTCCATTCTTGTTGTAGAAGCATTCCTTAATATTTGAATATGGTTGAGATTATGGGAGCTTCTTCACATTTGTTTTTGCTTTTTTTGGCTGAAATTTTACTGACATGTTGATCTATGGGATATATCATTTTTTTTTTTATAAATATGGGCAATGTGGGTTTGGAGGGTAATGCAAGAAAAGGAATGATGTGTTTTAGGGGGGGGAGAATGGAACATCATTATTACCACTGTGAATCCAACACTATTTGCCTAAGCTGTTGCCTGCATCACCTTACTATATTTTCTGCCATCACCATTGCTATTGCCACCTGTATCTCACCAATACCTCACCTACCTTTGTGACTACCACTTCACCTGGTATCACTACAGCCATTGCAACTTCCTTCACCTTCCCTACTCCACTACCACCTCTACCATTATCCCATCATACCACTATCACCACCACCCTTGTGCCACCACCATCACCGCCACTGCCATTATTATTCCTCCCTGGCTGCCATCATTGCCCCATGGTCATCACCACCACTACTGGTGGAAACCTCTTTTTTGGGATGTACCGAACACAAGAAATGCAATTCCAAATAATAGGTTGCATTCCAAGAAATTTGGTACCAAACATGGGAGACTTTGTTCCTCATGGAATGCGTGCTTCAAACATGTGCTCATCCCAATTCTCTTCATTCCACTGCAGAAAAAGTTACTGAGTTTATCAGAAACTGTATCTTAGAATTAAATGATGGAGTGCCTTAACGATAAGTATGCCCTATTCTTATTTCCGGGCCATGACAATTAAGTCATAGCTAACCATTTCTCAATCACTTAAAATAATTCAATAATGATGTTATTTGATCTATTTCCTTCATTGCAAGTGACAGGAATCTCTTTCTCAAATGCTGTTTCAACCCACAATCACTTGTCCTCATTTTTTTTGAAAAGTTTGTCATAGCTATGATTCTTATCTTGAAAGATTTGAAAAATCAATTGAGCATCCTTCATCTTTGCTCCATTTTCAAGACTAATACCATTCATGGGTACTAAAAATTTTAATGTTTCTTATCCTCCCGGTGGCATCTGATATTCATTTGTTTTCCTCCTACTAGGTCCATAGATGGTGCAATCTTGAGCAACCTCTGTTATTTAATAGATCAAAAGAACCCATTGCTTGCCCTATGATATTAACGGCTTTGGTTGTAACTCTTTCATTCTCACCTTGAGACCCCCCTCCTGATATCTATTGTAGTAAAAAATATTTAGAAGACAACCAGACTTTTTTTGTGTGGTGATGGTTCAAATGTGTCTACATTCTCAGTTGATTTGGCAGTTTAATGCACACTTCTTTGGGAGACACACTTCATAAGAATGTCTTTTGCTGCCTATCAATTCCTCTATTTCTGCCCTTCAGGATTGTCTGAGTGTCTGGGAAATGTGTGAGGGGGAAAGAAAGAAGGACACCTTCATGTTGAGGTCATTTGGGCCTTAGACAGAGGCAATTATGGTTCATATTGAAGGCAGTTTAACTCTATTTGTGGACTAAGACAATTTTGGTTCTTCTTTATTGGATTTTGTAGATTTTGGTAATCGCTTATTCCTCGGTAAATGAGATTTTCATGGTGTATGGTCACTACTAGAGATTTGCTGAATTCTTCTACTGAATCTTTTGAACTTGAGGTTGCCTTCTCAGCATCCTTTTTGATGAATGTGCTTCTACATATAATTTTAAATCACAAAAATTATGTGAAAAAGAAATGGAATTCTCCCATTATTTGGCAGCCTCTGCTTCATGCCATCCCTCCTTTAAACTCTGCCTTCAGATTGTGAAAATTCTCAATGGAGGCCCTTCTCAACAATGCAAATTTGCATAGAAAGATGAACATTTTCTTCGACTGTATCCTCAATTGTTGATGGCATTTTAAGATCAATTTCTCATGATATTTTTTTTTTTGGGATTTGTTTTAAGTTTTGGGGACAGATGATTCTCCCTTTTCCCGTGTCCTTGCAACTTCCTTGTGGAACTTTGCAAGCAAAACCCCTGTCACCAACCTCTGGTGCCTCTGTCACCCTTTATCCCTGTTTTTTTGAGCCAGAAGATCCTCAAAATGGCTTCTAAGATTTAACATTCCACTCTTATCACTTTCTTGTGGTGATTTCTGCTGATGTGTTGAAGGCTTCTCGGACATATTTGGTTGTACTAAACGCTGGTTTTCTTGAAATTACTCTTGGACCATGTTTGGCAGCTGAATTGGTTTGTGCTGCTCTGTACCTTGGCGAGGCGCATTTGGCTGGCATTGTTTGGTTCTTTAACAAAATACTTCTCGTCTCGTGCCTTGGATTTTTATTTGTCTACATTGTTCAAAAATTGTTTTTGCGTTTTGAGTTTAGAAATTCATGTTGTTTTGGATTGGAGGCTTTTTTTGGTCTTGAGCTCGGGGCATGTCCTAGTTAGTTTGTCTCTTTTCCATAGTCTCAAATTATGCCTTAGGACATGGATGGGTCTTGCTTATTTATATTCTCTTTTCTTTCTATATCACTGGCTATTTGCCCCTAAAAAAAGCCTTCCATTTAGAAACGTAGCTAGCTCATTTTCCTTCATGAAACACTGCTATTTCTCTTGCTGGGAACCCTATTACTGCTTATCTAGTGTACCTGGACTGGAACTGCATTGTCGGACTGATGAGCCTGGTGAATAGTATCCTTTCCTCTCGAGGGAAATCAGCTTTTTCAAATGTTCTGACCGTATCTCTTCTTCCCTTTTTAAATAGCAAAACCATTTTTCCCAGGAAGTAGATAGCAATTATTTCATGCAAAAACTAATGTCTAGAAAGCTTGTACTATTTGGCTGATTTTGTTTGAGTTTGCATGTTGCTGCTAATAAGTGAGACTAATTTTGTTTTAATCATTTAAGGTGTATCCTGATGTGGAAAGGGTTTCCGGTTGCATGAACTTGGCAATGAAAATAATCATTGACTCACGTGTTGACAAGCTTTTTGCATTCCATATCTCTGATGACCAAGTTTTGTAGGTTATGGTCCTTGTTTCTGCAGAATTCAGGCTTCTAATCAAAAAACTCGCGCCTCACATTTTGGAAGTTATACTTCTCATAATTATGTTCCCCCTTGAACTAGAGGATACGGTGCGACGTGTGAAATTTACCCATCAAAACAATAAATTTATTAGAGTTTAGAAGCATTTGGTCTTCAGGCTTTGGTGCAAGCTGTGGTACATGTTTAGGGTTTTCACAATGCTTAGTGTCTTATGTGTATCATGGACTGAAGGCTGCTAGGTTTTGTATGGTAATGGTAAATGACTGAAGAGATGCTAATGTTAAGTCCAGATAAGCACTTCCCATTTCTCAGATTGTTGTCTAGTGCCTTATGGATGACGCTAACAATGAAGAGGTTTTTTGTTTCCTTTCTTTTCTTTTCTGTTTATGTGACTCCCACGCCTGGATAAGAGTTAATCCTATTTTTTTGTTCAAAAGAGCTGAAACTCTATTGCTTGAACAAGCACCATGGCGCTATTGTACCGAAGAAGAGTAATTTTCTGTTGCATACATTATTAGCGAAATTCACACATATCAAGTTCTTACTTTAATTGTTTTTCTGTTCTTCTACTGATAACTGAATGATTCCATTGCAAGAAATAGCAGCATAGCTGCAAAGCCAAAAGCAAAGGCTGTGTACTCCATGCAGCTCCCACGAATGTATCATAACGAAAGCTTCCACATTCACATTCTCTCTTCCTTTACCCTCTTCCTGTGGGTAGTTAATCTAGCTAATTAACTTGTCCCACTCCCATCTATATCCTTTCCCTTCTCTATCAGGAATTCAGCCTCTGATACCATTTGAAATGAGGAAAAGAGGATTTTTAAGTGGATCAAAACAATGAAAAAAATACCGGAATTAATTATCAAAGATTAACGAATGCTTCCACATTCACATTATCTCTTCCTTTACCCTCTTCCCGTGGGTAGTTAATCTAGCTAATTAACTTGTCCCACTCCCATCTATATCCTTTCCCTTCTCTTTTCATGAATTCATCCTCTGATACAATTTGAAATGAGGAAAAGAGGATTTTTAAGTGGATCAGAATAATGAAAAAAATACCAGAATTAATTATCAAAGATTAAGGGCTACAAAGTGCAAAATGATAGACAGATTCAAGATCCTCTGAAATCTGACAGACTTGGAATCTGTCAAGAACTGATTTTTAGAGCCCAATAAGAAGCTTAAGATGACAATCTTTTAATAAAAATTAAAGTGTCCATAAATTAAAAAAATTATCCTAATTTATAAGCCATCCACCGTTTCTATTCTCGTGGCTGTGATTAAATACCTTGTACAATTCCAATCTTGCACAAGCCCTTAAATTGGCTCAAGGAAGACATGCGGCTGCTTGGCTCAGGGATTAGTTTTCCAATGTCTCTTTTGGGAGAGTTTGTCTTCTAGCTTTTTTTTTTTTTTTTTTTTTGTCTTATTTGACCCAGTTGAATTAATAGAGATTGTCCCAACTGAATCGTATCAGCCTCTCTCTCTCTCTCTCTGTATGTGTTTCTTTCTCCCCCCTCCTTCCTCTCACTCTTTTCTTGACAATGGACTTCCTCTCTTCTCAACAAACCAAAATGTCTAGCCCTAGTGTTTTTTCAATATTTTTTGAACTCTTTTGACAGGTCCAAGAGGCAAATTGAAATGAGAAATTGGTTTACTGTTGGAAATAATATATTCCTTTTTCCTTTTTTCTAACTTTTTGTTGGGCATGAATAGGAGATTGATTCATCAATGTTTAAGTACAGATTTGGTGACACGGAAAATTGCTGCATAAAAGAATTACAGCCTTGGCTGTGACATCAAAATTGTGGTTCTAAACACTGCCTTGGCTGTGCAATCAAAATTGTAGTTCTAAGCATGGGCCAGGAATCATGGTAGTCATTTATACTTGTTTCGTGCTTTGTTTTGATTCTAGGTATATTTTGTGAATGAGAACTATTACTCATATTTCCTATAGACATCATTTTCCTTATTAGCCCACTAGCAAAAAAAGTTGGAAAAAATAACTAGTTGGAAAATAACTATTTTTCTTCTCTTTGTCCACACATTTTCAGTAAAATGGGTGTAACGAGGGACTAAAAGTATTATTTTTCATGGTGAATTCCGTATACATCTTTGTGTGCTACCTTCTTTCTAAGATTGGCACCACTTGATCCCATCTATGGAAAATATTTCGTTTTCATTATCACAAGGAAAAGCAATACTTGCAACCCCAATCAAATGATTATTGACAATCAGGTCAATCACCTTCGCTGTATGAAACGAACAATTTGCATTAATCTTTTGCCTGCTTTTCATACATTGTCATTTAATAACCATACATCAGACAGAGAAATATGTATCTGAAATTCATCAGTTGTGCATCTTGATGTGCATATCATGAAAGGACCAAATACGTCGTGCTTGATTTTGTTCATTCTGGATTTTTTTTACCCTACTTCCAGCATACTACTTTGTTTGGTGGAAGAGAAGGTTAGGGAAATGAATTCATTCTTGTTCTATCCGTTGCTTAGTCCTCAGTTTTGGTTTTGGTTTTGGTTTTCCTTCTGCCCTTAATGTCTTACCATATAAATCAATTTTTTTTGGAGATCCACTTGTTTGTAAATCTTTTGACTCCTTAATGCTAAAGGAAATTGAGAATTTTTTCAATTCATGTGATTTGATTGTTGAAAGTTGAAGCATTTATACTTTTTTGCTTCCCCCTACCAAGGCCTTGCTTGTCTGCTTTTAATATGGATGGATTTTTAAACATATTTAGATTAGATACCATGTTACATGCTATTTGCAAATGCTATTTCCTTAGTAGATGATCTAGAGGAGTAGGGTGTTAATTAGAATTGTTGAAGGATATGGGTTGAAGATGAGTGGAATTGAATTGGTAGATATACTTTTGTTCTTCATAGTAGAGTAATGATCAGATTAAAATTGATGGTTGTGTGAGTATTAAGAGCAATAGATTACTGTGGAAAAACAATGTTTACAGACAAGGCTTGCTATATTAGTTGATGTTAAAACAATTTTGTTTAGTTTTTGCATAATTTATATTCATTTTTCTGGTCCCCTGATCCTGTTTTCAATTGCTGTAGCTTGGTGGTAAAGCATTCTTAATTGGGCTGGGGGAGATGAATTGAATTTCATGTTCCTCGATGGACATCACTTCGCTGATCAATTGAGGAAGTTATAGGCAGCTGGCCAATAGAAAAATGTGGTGGTTTGGGCAAAGGATTAAGAAATTTTACTAAACTATTGAAATAGGACTCTGAACTTTTGCTGTGAAAGTATTTTTGTCTTTGAGAAGCATTTCAGCCTGCCTTTTCTCTCAATAATGGTGATGGTTCTGCTGCTTGGTTCTGGAAGGATCCACCAGACTTTTTATTTTGACAGACTGAGTATTAGTGGCATATGATAAGGATTTTCATATTGTTAATCGTATGGATTTATTAGGTTTTTAGGATGTTCAGTATCCTCTTTTTGTTAGGGCAATCACTTGGATCGTGTTTTTGATGAATCGTTACTCACTTTTACTCTCTTCATTCAGTTAGTTACTTGTTCCAACTGGGTAAAGTTGGTTATATATGGGTTCTACGCCTATATTCATCTCTATTGTGGGTTGTTTGCTCCACTAGCCATTAATGGATTTTTCTTTCTCTATGCTAAAGTTGGGCAATTAAAAAATAACATGCACAAAAGGAAAACTGGCTATGCCATAAGGGTTAGAATGTCAATTACAACTGGCTTATATACAAGGTAAATCAAGTTGAATTGAGAATATGAGATGGATAAATGTCATAACCCTAGCAGATATTCTATGTAATAAATGCGTTTCTGATAAAAGAGAAGATGAAAATTAGGAAGGGACTATAAGAGGTTTAGATATGTTGGTCAAGTAATGCACCAGTCCACGACGGTAATATGAATGAGGCAAGGGACAATGAAGTTGCGAAATGTAGACATTGGAAAACTTAGAAGTAAAGTAGTAGAATGAGCTCATTGTCTGACTGTCAAAGGATGCTTCTTGGATTAAGCAGAATGATCGAGAAGAATTAATGTAGTCGAACACATACTAGAGCTAAAGGCTCTATTGTTCTTCTTATTGTTTGATTTATTTCAACGCTATTGATATCATAAATAAAAATATTAGCCGATATGTGTCGATATTAGGATCCCATGATACTAACATCTCTCAATATTGTGACATTGTCGCGATATACTGTAGTATTGGCAATATATCGGCCGATATACCTAATATTTGGTATATATATCGGTAATATTTATCCGTCAACTCAAAAACTTTTTATTTTGATATATCCGACGCTGACACATATTATCTGATATACCCGACATCAATACTTCGCATCCATCGATAGTTTCTATTATTGTCCATCTCTGTTGTGCTTTACCCCCTTTTCTATTTTCGGGGAAGAAATGATAGCTTTGGATCTTTTATTTCTCATCTTTTTTCAGTAGTACTTTTCTCATTAAACAAATCCACTAAGTCTGAAATTTCGTGTAATGCATCAAACTGCGTGTTGCTGATAACATCTCTATTGGGGACTGAGTTGATGTGTTTTCCCTCCACAGTATTCCCGGTCGCAATGAGTTGTTCAGGAAGGAAGTGGATTACTTGAAGAACTTGTGGAAGAACAGGCAGGATTTGAAGGTGGAGGATCTCGGGATCGCTACATTATTTGCAGCCGAGTGCTTCTGTTGGTTCTGTGCTGGTGAGATTGTTGGAAGAGGATTCACCGTGACTGGTTACCATGTCTAAGGTAATTAATTCGCTTGATCGGAAGATTTTCTTGCACCCGTTGAGATTTTTGACTCCCTTGGTGATAAACGAGTCTCTTTTACACTTCATAGTTTGGTAGCCTCAACAATAATGCATATTTTCGGATCTCTCTTGCTTGCTTCCTTGAAGTGAAGGGCTCACTGATGCACCTTGCTGCTGTTTCAATACTCATTTAATTAGTACTGAGTGTTCACAATTCGGATAATTGAATGTGACTATTTCTTTTACCTCGACCCGTCAATTTGGTTCGACGTTAATCTAAACCATGATCGAACCGATTTGACTAATTAACCAATTCGGTTACACTGCCTTTTCGACATCAGAACATCTCCACACAAATTATAAAAATATAATAATATGAAATACATAATTTTCAAATACCCAGATCATACATAAAGTTATATTAATATATACTATATAAAATTATCGGTTTGTGTAATTGTTAAATCTAAAATCCAGATGCTTAAAACCAAACCGAAACCTCAAAAAATATACCATTCCATACTGAAACGGAACCTCACGGTTCTATTGCCCTCTTTTTCTGTTCATCTTTAACGTTTCTTTGTTTGAATTATTGGTTCTACAGTACTTATACCTCAAATTTTTGCTGCTCTTTCTGATGAACTTGACCTAAATGAATTTCTTGCTGGATTGGTGGGCTAGGGGTATAAACTCGATTGATCGGTTTTGTGGGTATGGATGTTCTTGGCGTTTCTCGGCTACCTGCCTACTCGTGGAGGTTGCTGTGTGCCGCGGATGGTGTTGCGTCGGACTAGGTGGCCATGGAATATCAACAGTGGCATTATAAAAAAAATATCAATCAAGGATAAATAGATTGAATTCATATCATTCAATGGTATTTAAAATTGTTTCCTAAATAGCGAACATTAAGTATTTTGGATAAAGATTTGAGGTGTGTGGCCTCATCTTAAGATGGAAGGTAATGGTTTGTGCTTCAGTTAAAAGTTCTTTGGCCAAATTAATTTTCCATTCCCTGTATAACATCAGGTAAAATGCTTTATATTATCCCTATTTTCCAAACTTTTTAAACAAATTTTCTTAATTGATGAAATTGAAATATTATATTAAAAGTTAGAAAGTTAGATACATGATTGACAAAATTAAAACAGTAGTATAGTTTAAAATTTAAAAATTTTAAATATTTAAAAGATGAAATTAAAACATTATAGTAAAAATATAAAAATTTAAATGGTAGGAATTTTATGGATTATTGATATCTAAAAAATCTTAAGTATTTCATGAAAGCTAATTTTGTAAATAACTATAATTGAGGTTTTATATATTTGTTATATTTTATCATTGTTTTAAAAAATTCATTTAAAAAAACTAAGATGGCTGTTTTTAGAGGTAAAATATTAAATAAAATTGAACCACTCTCTTAAATATTCCTTTTCGACTAATTGGATCATCCTCTTGTCATATTTATTTATTTATTTATTTGTTTATTTAAGAAAGAAGTCGGCGCAGCAGCATCCGCTCTATTATTTCTGTCCATTTGAAATTTTTGTGCGTGCGTGCGTCAGAAAGAGAAAGAGAGAGCGCGCGCGAGCGCGCGCTGAAGGGAGAGTCCGTCCATGGCCGCTGCATTCACCTTCTTCCCTTTCCTCATCGTCTTCTACTTTCCAGTCGTTCGCCAACTATTCCCAGGTATTATTTCATATTTCGTATAATTTCTTCAATCAAAAGCAAACAGCTCTTTAATTTTAGGATTTTTTCCCTTCGACATTGGCTGTCCGCGGCAGAATCCTTGCGATAATCTCGAATGCGTGTTTTAGAACTCACGACGAGTGCGTAAAGGGAAAAAATTGCGTGATGATTTTTTTATTTTAATTTCATGGCTCTTTTGGTCTTATTACAGTAGAATTTGTAAAATTTTGAGACACCGACAATGGATTAACAATGGATTATAGATTCAATATGCACTGTGACGGGACTTGCGTCCACTATAAAGTAATTTCAAATTAGAAACTACGTACATCTGACCAGAGTTAGGTCTTTGACATCAGAGTCTCGCAAACTTCACATTTTTTTTTATAATCGACACCACAACTGAAGAGCATGTCACTGTGTTGTGGTTGCGACGTCTTGATTATTTGGGAAAAAAAAGCATTATGATTATGTTCACTCTCTTGTTTATCCCACATTCAATGCACATATATTCGGAGATTCGTTGGCTTTCAATATAATATTTCATTCAAGCAAAAGATTTGTATGGCGCACAAGATTGGTGCACGATGGACGCACGAAGGACACTCATGCATAGATTTTAGATGCGGGTGCACCTAAGGGGTACTCGTGTGTCGATAATAAATTATGCACAAAGGTAGCTTTTCTCTGTAGAGTCCAAATACCAGCAAGAGAATAAAATCTTGATATGATTTTAGGTGAAAAAAAGAGTAGTTACACGTTTGGCGCTGCACAAAGAGTGAAGATAAAATAAGAAGGAAAAGATTTTGATATCCGGTTAAAATTCAGTTCGAGTTTTATCATTTGCTAAGTTCAAATATGTGTTCTAATTTCAATTGTAAGATATTTTATCGATTGATTGTATATTTTCTCATTGTATTCTACTGTTATAGTTTGTTGAGTATATTGAAGTCTGATTTAGTTGGCTATTCACACAGATTATTGTGAATGGCTCTTGGAAGGGGTTATTTGTAGCAAAAGTTTCATAGTGAATATTATTTGAATTTTTCACGTTAAATCTTATTATGACGATTTGTGCATTTGGTTACATATCTTGTTCCTTATGTTTAATCAAGAGTAATTGGTAGTTGACATTTAACGTGAAATTTGAATTTGTTCTACTACACCATGGTATGTGTTTCTAATCCTAAAAAATAATATCATAGTGTAGGTTTCTTAGTGTAAAAATTACATTTTATGGAATCAATGTCAAAGAGTTTGCAATTCTTTATCAACTAATTTGTGAGCAATGTGATTTTTTTCTTTAGTAAGAAAAAATAAGAAATATTTTAACCAAAAAGAGATGGTAAAAGCACAGAGGAAGGAGGACAAGATGGAAAAATTAAAGGATAAAGAATGACATGAAGAACTTGGCCAATTGCATTATCCAATTATTTCTTGAGACAACATTCTTCAAGAGACTATTGATATATCAAATCAAGGAAGTCTAGATGAAGTTGAAGGGCCGATATAAATTCAAACACTTAACTGCAAGGTTGCATGCGAAGAAGCAATTTTATGACATTAGGCTATTGAAAGGGGAAGCTTTCAAAAATACTTAGACGAGTTCAACCAAATTATGAAGCAAATGTCCTACTTAATCTGAAGATCAATGAGAGAGAAAAGATGTTAGTGTTGTTGGCTTTGTTGTCGACATCATATAACCATATAGTGATGACACTATTGTTCGAGAAGGACATACTCAATTTTGATAAGATCATTATTTTTTTGCTTGTAAATGAGTTTAGGTAGAAAGGAATTGATGAGGTTTTAAAGGAGCTGAGTTCCTTGATGTCTACTAGTGGTCGCATGCATGGGAAATCTACAAAAAGAGACGGCAAGTTGGAGAGTAATAACAACCAATCCAAAATTAAGGACATTGAGTATTATTATTGTGACAAGAAAGGCCATATGAAGTTGAATTGTTTCAACTCAAAGCAGGAAGAGGAGGGTTGTAGCGAGCAGTGAGAGAGAATGGGTTACAGTGATAATAATCAGTCTTTATTATTACCCATAAAAACCATATAGTTATCAATGTGGAAAAGATACTGAGCTTTATAAACCACGAGATTGATTGGATGATGGATAATAGTCCTAGCTTCATGCAACATCAAGAGTTGAAGATTGGGAATAGTGGGTTGTCAAGGTTGTTGGCATCAAGAATATTTTCTTGTAACCAAACAATAGGACAAAACTTGTGTTGATGGGCATGTGACGTGCTCGGATGTGAGGTTAAATCTAATTTTAACCAGTAAGCTTAACGATGAGGGTTTTTGCATAATGTTCAACAATAAGCAATAAAAGCTCACCAAATGTTTCTCAATGTAGTAATGAAAAGCAAATATTTAAGTCAATACTTAATGGAGACTTTGATTACTAAGGGCAATACTAATTTGACTAATGAAAGGTTTAGTCAATGTGGTAAGAGGATGCCAAGAAAGTGTGCAAAAAAGAGCAATTCCACCTATGTGAACGCATTGAAGAGGAGCGGTTATATTCCAAATATATTGGTGGAGAATAAGAGAGCTTCATTCAAGTTTGCAAAGTCTAACGTTGAAATCTCCTATAAAGGGAAAGTTGCCAAAGAGTAAAAGATGACTATGGTAGGAGAAGTTAATGGTCCCTCACAAAATGGTAAGGGAAAATTTGTTAGGTTTTGACACTCTTATGAATTTCATTTCCAATGGATAAGTCATATAGAGGTATGCTCGATTTCATTAGGAGGATTTGCTTGAGTGAAGAATTTGAGTGGCATAGAATATTAAGCCTGTAATGGATGCATGAAGGGGCGCTCGTGCGTTAATTCCAATTACTAGTATACTTGAGAGGATGTTGATGTGTCAGCAGCAGATTATGTGGAGAGAATAAAATGGAGATAATGGAAATATTTAAGCATCCGATTAATATCCGATTCAAGTTCAATCCTTTGTCGAGTTTTGGTATGTCGTTTTAATTTCGCTTTACTAATTGGTTACTCATTTTTTCAATGTATTCTACTTTGTGGGGTTGATATGTGTATTGGAGTTAGATTAGCTAGTTATTCACACTAGTTATTATGAAGGGTTTTGGATGTGATTATTTTTAACCAAATATTTATAGTACATATTGCTTGAAAGTTTTCGTGATTTTTTCTTAATTGAGAATGATTTTCACATTGAATTTTATTGTATGACTTGTATATTTGGTTGCATATTTTGTTCATTGTATACAATCGGGAGACAAGGGTATTTGATATTTGATGAACGATTTAAGTTTGTTTCCTTGCGCTGTTGTATTCATATTTCAAATCCCAACAGCATCAACCAAATCATGCAAACAGACGGTTTAAAGATGTAATGTATAGCATTCAACTTAGGCCAATTACTTGTGTTACGGTTAATATCAATGATCTTTACTCAACAGAGGCGTGCTGGCTTCAGCTGAGTAATTCCACCTCATATCTGCTGTTTCTTCTAGAGCAATCAATGAGAATATTACGATGAAATAGAAAGAAGTGCTTCTAAGAGTTTTGTATGGTGAGTACCGCTGAACTTAATGAATATATACACATACACCTGTTATCCCCCCCAGAAAAAAGAGTGCAGTTGCAGAGACCGAGTTAAGATCGATGTTAGGATACACAGAGGGGTGGTAGGATTTGTCGACCAATATGATATTGATGGATAAAATTTGTAAGTCAAATGCTTGTGGCATATATAACATTGTGATATCCTCAAATGGTGTGACATCAATTTATCTAACTATTTATATATAAGTTAGTGTGAATAAATTAATAAAGCGTTAAAATTATTGAGGTCTCAAAATTGGCTTTACAAAGAGGGACAGGATTTGCCTACTAAAAAGATAATGATGGATAGAATTTGTAAATGAGGAATTTGAGAAAATTCTCTTAACTATTTTGGGATACTTCTTGGTGATGTAATGTCAATCTATCCAATAATTATATGTGGGCCCCTTAGTGCGGTGAATGTAATGAGCCCTACATAGTGCGTATGTCAAGACTGCTAAAGGTATCCCCTAATACCACTCAATTTACAATGATCTATGGAACACAGTGTGAAAGATGCGTTTGTTTGCGGTGGTTTGGCACTTGTGATGCAAAGATATATATATATGTGACTCAAAAGGTCACAATCTTAACTGGCATCTACACTCCTGATGCAATAGCTACTCACTATATGCCTGGAACAATGTCATTATGGATTTCGAATCAAATGAGATGATGCATAAATGGGTACCGTGCCATATAAAGAAAATTAGTCATGACTCATATGATGGATATTATGTTGGATCCATCATGAGATGCTCACGACAACCTAGCTTTAGGCTTTGAAAATTAGAAAAAGAGATTGCTACCATGAGGATAGTGGCTGGGAAAGTGGGTGTCCAGTAATAAGGATCCTAATTCACACTCATTGAAATCTTAAAACACAAGGACTTTGGAGAAAGAAGGTGATAAGCATGGCTGATATCACTAATACTTTGAGGCCACCCCACTTTTAGCATATAACTCATGTTTCATGATTTGAGTATATAACTATTTAAACATATAAAATATGATAAAATATAGTCAAATTTTGATATGCAATTCAGTTTTAATATAATTGTGAAAGAAAAATATTTTCATATCTATGATATTTGATACCAATATTGATAGTTGGTATCGATACACAGCCAATGCCTAACAGCAAAACGGTTTAATTTTTTAAATATTCATCAATTGTTGGCGGAAGACATTGAGTTGCTCAAATAGCAACCTAAAATGACAAGGGCATCTTTCATTTCACACCTCAACATTTTTAAATTTTTAATAAAAGGCAGAAAAAAAAAGAAGGCTAAACTCACTTGCGAGCGCCAAATAGCAACAAACACCATAGTAATATATGACTTGGCTTTACAACACCCTTTAAGAGGTCTTCATAGCAGCACCTGCAATGAATTGTACCAATTCATAGTGCAGTGGCATGAGGGAAGCAGGATACGAAAGGGAAAAAAATTCTGAAGTTTTGCATTCACACCATCACAATAAGTCCACACAATCAATTAGCAACCTGAATTTAAAGAGCCATCTCTGCCTGTAATGCTGCAAGTTCATCTTCCTCAGCTGTTCGCCTCTGGGGAACAGGACGAGCCGGATTATGGTCTGCTGCCACTCGGATGTGTGCGGTGGGTGCAGTGGTTGCAGGTTGAAGCAGCTGCTCCTCCAATTCAGCTCCTTCAAGTTCTTCAAGCTCTGCTTCTAATTCATCCTGCATATGGATATGTTAAAAATGTTTTGAAGAACACAGATAAGATACATTTGCAGCTAATAAATGATTTAGAAGTGGATACCTCATCAAAATTGGCAGCTGCACCAATTGGAGCCGATAATGCCTCTTGAATCTGTTTCATATTCTCGGTCTGTTCATTTATTTCATCCATTGTTTTATCCACATCGTCAATGTTTCTGGGTAGACAGAATTCGTTAGACATAGGATTAGTTTCTCGTGGTTGCAAATGCATGGTGTTTTTTTTTTTTTTAAAAAAAAAGAAAATGATTCTAACTCTGAATTTCAAGATGTATTTATGAATTTGTGAAACTGAAGTTCTTGTTGTGGTAATAGCAACAAGGTCTTCAAGTTTTATCTTAATTTGATAAAACTTGCTAGAAGTGCTGCAAAATCTTCACTCCCTTTCCTTATTCTTTTTTCTCTCTCTTTTTTTTTTTTTTTTGGTAGAAGGTAACTTTCTAGTTGATGTTGGTAAACTCGTGTAGTATAGCACATTATGCTGTCCACTGATATCCATCGAAGGACAGGGAGTTTTAGAATATGATACTCAACGTTTTTCTAAAGAAGGTTTCATGTGGTGCTGGACTTTAATACTTAAAACTTATACAAGTACTCCCATTTTTTACTTTTTAGATATTGAAATAGTCATATCACTTTGAATAACTTTTTTCTTTAGGGCAAAGCTTATGAAGTTGTCATGTTACTTTGAATAACTAATTTTTTGATTCTCACACAGCGTTTATATTTGATTTCATGCAAAACTTACTAGGAAATAAGGTATAGTACACAGGACTTGGTTACATGGTAAGAACATGATAGCTCCACAAGACTACTACTAGAAGCTTAGAAATGAGAGTTTTGTTATGGTTCTTATAGTGGGAAGGCTCTTATGTCCATCCAATATTATGAAAAATAGAGTTTATATCAAGTGATTTAAATAACTATTAAATATGTAACATTTATTTATTAAACTCTTAATCTTTGCCATTAGATAGAAATGGGAGCATTCTCGTGACAAGGACCTTAACAGCTCTCTAGAAATAAAGTTCATACTGCAATTTGCTAATCAAAGTATTCATTTATCCCTTCTTTATACTTACGTTGCTTTCTGCATGGCTTTCATGGCAGCTGCGCCAGTTCTCAAAGCATCCACTGTCTCAGTGGTAGCTTTTGCACCTTCTAACAATATCATCTGTAGCATTAAAACAAAGGAACATAGATCAGCAACCGCACTTGAACTTCAAAAACCATTTATCTGGTGACAAAATGCACTTTGAGCTCACCTGGTCATGGATGCGCAGCTGGAAATTTCCGAGCTGTTCAATCTGCTGTTCATACAGTCTCTTCCTCTTCAAACATTGTATGGCCGCTGCATGATAGCGATTTATTTAGAATTTAAACAACAAGTGAAAGTACATTGGTTTCCTTTTTTGCATTTCCCCCACCAATCAACAAAAGGAAAAAAAAAAATCCATTAGAGAAAGCTGATTTCCGTTAAGTATTTACATCCATATCCAGAAATTGAACCATTCATTACAACTATTTCATTGAACCATTCTCCAATCATTCCACCTCCCCGGCAACAAGTGATACCAACAGATAGACTAAAAAAATGACGGTTATAATTAAGAAACATCTCGGTAAGTGTTGTAAATTCTTGCACAGATTAACATGATAGGAAAATCAATAGGCATGAAACATTTCCAGGGCTTCATCATATATCATTACTATTATTGAAATGTGCTAGGAAAGAGGAGAGGGAGGAGCAATTCTAGAAAGGCTAAGGAGCGTCCCAAAATAAAGGAATGGCCCAATGCACAACGCTAGCACATTGTGGGCTCCAGCAGATCAGATGTGGCATTTCAAAGAAATTATTTCTGTGATTTTAACTTGTCACCTTATAGTCACAATGGATGAACTTTATGTTGCATGAAGGATCACCCTTGGGAGAGTCCAAAGACAATAATAAAATAATTCCCGATTGCAATATGGTTATGAAGCTTTTGCCTCCACCCCACCCCAACAAATAAGGCCTTTTTTTCTATTGGAAAGAGAGGAAAAGAGTGCTCTTAAGTACAACACTGAAGTTGAGTTGTAAAAAAAGGGCCCATGCGGATAGTTGCACCAAATAATTTCCATGAAAGAATACAGGAAATAGTTACTCATTACATCGGACTGGTCTTTGGAATTTGTCTAGAATTGGAAAGCCAAGGGGGTGTCTATTTCAGGCTATGAAGCACTTAGCTTCATTCGTCAAGATGCATAGAAGGGCAAGATAAGTTAAGACACAAGCCAGAGAGCCTATTGTTCCTAAACCAGGGAGCTGCCCCACAGACTCACTATGCAGGCAATGCCCAAAAAAAAGAAAGACTAGATCACCAATGTTTAAATGTGAGTTCCTAAGCAAACGAACATTCCTATAGATCTAATGAGTTCATAGGTCATTAAAATTACAGAGCAGATAGTACTTTTTTTCTCTCGGGGGGGGGGGGAATTTTTAAGGAATAAGGACAACGATGAGCGGAACATATATCATTTATCATCCTACGGACCAAGATTACCCCTAAAACTTCATAAAATAGAATTGCACATTGATACTAAACTCCAAAGTCAATGGGTTACTCTATAGGAGTGGCCAAATAGATTCAAACACCCCTCAATTAAAGCAGGTGCAGCTCACAGATTATGGCTGAGGCATAAATATAAAACAAGTGTTTCAGCTAATACTGAATGCTTTTCAGATCTTCTGCAATATTGCATGCTTGTGACATCCCTCTAGGAAGGTTTTGTCAATCTGCCAATCACATGATTATGATAGCCGTGCCCGGTAGGTCACTGCTGGTTTAGTGAGGCATGAATTTAAGTTACAACTATCGGTTTAAATCTCAGGACCTGATATTAGTATTTTAGCTTTTGGGTCTTTTGCAATATTAGTCTTCTACATTCCATAAGCCCTCTCACCAAAATATCTGTGGAAGAAAAACCCACATGAAGATTTAAGGTTATTTCTTCGGTTTGTTTTTCAATATAAATTCACAGCTTTCACGGTAGCTTCAACAATGTTACCCACCAAATAAAATGCCTGCTCAGAAAGATCATCTAATTGTCCGGAAAGGATCAATTGAAATCCGCTAATTATTTGGACTAGACCAACATATTTTGCCAATTCATTTTGAGTAGCTTTATCAAGATCATAAGCAAATTGTGCAAAGGCTTCTAATTTTGCAAATTGCATTAAAGTGGGGGAGACTAATGGAGAATGGATTAGACTCTCTCTCTCAATACCCCGTCCCCTCCTTAATTGCTCTGCCGCCTTCATCATCTTCACCATTATCACCACCACCACCACCAACAGCAGCAGCAGCAGCAGCAGCAGAAAAGAGGAGTGGACACACACACACAACTGGAAGAGGTTAAGATGATTTTTAGCTCAGTAGTTATGCTCACGCAGGCACTGGGAGCTGTGAAGGGTAGCCAAGGACTCTTGGTCTCCTTCTCATTCATTGCATAAAAGACTTGCACTTTCACTGGTTTTCATCTCACTTTCATACCAAAGCATTCAGTATGCAGCTATGGTTTCTTTTCTTGAAAAATGATGTCAAACATTTCTAATAGGTTTTATTTGTTGAGGTTCTAGATCTGGAAGTGCCATTTCTGTTTAGGGTTGAATTGCGGAGTTAATTTTATGGTCAATTAGGTTTTATAAAAGTCCCCAATTTTACAAGATAAAAATAAAAAATAGCTTTTTTACCCGAATTGTAAGTGAATTTATTAAAATTTAACTCTATACCATTCATCTTCTACTTAATTTTTTTTCCTTATTTAAAAAATCTTCCAAATACTAACAGAAAAAACTCACAGAGAATAAACAACCACATTCAATGATAGACAATACGCAACACCTTGTTGTATAGGAGAATAATAATAACTTTCACTTGCTATGCAAGATAACAATATCTTGGCCAACATAATAAGCAAGTTGCAGCAAGGGGCAACCAATAACAAAGGCAAAGGAAAAAAAAAAAACACATTTAGAGTGTAGCAAAAATGCATACTTGCATTTGTTTAAAGAAATTATATATGGAATCCTCATGGAATATAATGCATATAATTTGCACCACATACCTCTTTTATTTTTTGCCCTTGTAAATTCCTTGGCCTTCTCGACCTCCGCAGCAGCCTTCTTTGTAAGAACATTCTCTTTTTTCTCTAACAAATCTAGTGTCTATGCAATACAAACACGAACGATTCAAATCCAGAAAAAGATCACAGAGCACTAGCAGCAACTACCATCTAAGCGTTGCTAGAATTAAATTAGTTCAACCAGTTCCCTTGTGATCCTATGTCCCTAACATCAATGTACAGGACTAATGGTCAAGAAAAGTTTACCGTGTTTTGAACTCAAGGAGATTAATTATAGTCCACTCGATGCAATTAGACTACGATTCTGATGCCTACCAAAAATCACAATGGTTTTCAATAAATTGAAAATATTAGGCCCCATCAAGGTACACGACTTATGGTCAAGTAAAATTTACCAAGTTTTGAGCCCAAAGAGATCAATTATTGTCCACTCAAAGAGCAGTCAGACTACCATTTTGATGCCTCCCTCAACCAATAATCACAATGGTCTTCAATAAAATGGAAATATTAGGCCCACGCAGTTTTATAATGATAATACATGGAGTCAAAAAGACTGAAATGTTCTCGCTATGAACCGTATAGTTAAAAATCTCATGTGCAGTTATTGAATGGAGATGGAAAATGCAAAGTAAAGACACAGAAGATTTTTGTAGTGTCTGGGTTGCATTCCATCCAATGGTCGCTGCTTTTATCAAACTTAAAAAGAAAAAAACTGAAATTTGTTTTGCATAAAATCTGTAAAAGTTTCTCCAAATTATTCACAACTAGCACCTGAATATCCAACATAAGCAGAATACAAAGGAGCCGGAGCAAAAAAATATAGAGCGAATCGACGAAACATTATCCAGCATGTAGAATCATAGACAACTTTCTTTCTAGTATACCGTCACTTCATGCTGCATTACCACTTTCAATTGAAGTAAATATAAATCCTCCAACCATGTGAACTCCCATATGATTGGAAACTATACATTTTAATAACTAAAACCACATGCAATCAATATCACTCGAACTAAAAGAGCCAAGATACGGATCGGAATAACTATATAAAATAAATACGATGGTAAAACAAATGTTTACAATAAAGATTCAGAACATTTACAAGTAAATATAAGCATTTACCTCCGCCAACTTATCTAATGTGGCGACCGCGCTGGTTTCTTGCTTAGGTTTACCAAACATTCGGGTAAACATTTTCAAATCCTCAACGATCGAACCTTGACAGCTAAAATGCTACGTAAAAACTATACTGTTACAAATTCACAATTAACGGCAATTATTATATCATAAATAAAAATGATTAAGAGAAGGTTATCATTTAATATTCTAAGCACTTACCAGAAGAAGAGAGTCGCAAACCTCTAGATCTATTCCGATTAGAGGAAGAGATAGAATTCGATCGATCAGAGTACTGGAAGATATACAGAGGAACTGGATTCAGCCGATTGGAGAGAAAAAGATGAGAAAGAGGAGGATGGCACAGTACAGGAGGAAGAGGACGAAGGAAGGGGATTTCAGGATTTCTTAAGAGCGTTGGTGTCTGGGCAGGAGATGCAAGCCATCCGGCCAAAATTGTATAGATTTTATTTAATTGTTTAATCAGAGTAATTTCGTTTCTCCTTTTTTATTTATTTGATTTTATTCTGATAGAATTAAAGTTGGCATTGAATTGATCAAAACCCATGTTTTATTTTATTAATTTACTTTTTTTAAAATTATGTTAAATTATGATTTTTTTTTTTGCATAGCTTAAAATTTAAAATATACTGATTAAATACAAAATTAATAAAAGGAGCTCAATTGTTTAAGTAAGAGTAAAATTAAATTAAATTAATATAAAGTATTGTAATTGATCCTCTTGAAATCGCCAAGCCATTGCTGTTTGAGCCGAACAATTAAAAAAGAAAAATAATATTTATATTTCTGATTTATATTTATTTTATTAAAGATATGCTTAAAAGATTAAAAATATTTATTTTTTAATAAATACCTGTCTTTTAAGCTTATATGCTATATGAAATAACTGTATTGTTTTTTTATAAAAATAATATATGTATGTGAAATATGAGTAGTACTTTAGAGTTAAAAATAAGACGGAATATAAATATTAGCATTGATAAGGATGAAAAAATGAATATAAAGGAATAAGTAAAAATGTCAAGATTTAATGAATATTTAGACATTCTAATTAATGAAAAAGCATGAATACTTTTAACGCAAATATAATGAAAATTTTTACACGATTTTATAGACACGTAGAGAAGAGGACTACGTAATGTTATCATTAAAATTGATTCAATTACGGTGTTAAAAGATTAAATAATTATGCTGAGAAGATTGACCCAAATAAAAACCTAATTATAGACTATATGATCATCTTAAAAAGAAATTGAGAATATAATATGGCTTTGTTGTGAATTTCACATTGGGAAGCCAATTTCATAATAATTGATTTAAAAGTTTAAGTGGCTCTCTCTCCTATTAGACAGATCTTTTAAAATTGGGCTCTTTTTTAGGTTTGTATTTGTAATAATGGTTCTTTTATTGAGATCGATTTCGGTCCAAAAAGAGCTACTTGCGAAGGGTTCTAACCAGAAATAGATATTGGAGAGAGCTACTTACAGAGGAGTTGACCAAAAAAACCAAGTGAAGTGCCATAAAATAAGAGCCGTCGAATGAAATGCCGTAAAATATAGTTACGGAGATTAATGACTGTTGAAGAAGGGAGGAATATTATAAGTATCATATTGAAAAGCTAATTTCACAAGAATTGGCTTATAAGTTTGAATAACTTTTCCTCCTATCGACCGATCTTTTGGGATTGGACTCTTCTTTTAATATTGTACTTACAATATGCTCGTATCTTAGAGAAGGCAACCAGATGACTAAAACACTAGTAAAATTGGAATATATTTGAGGATACCAAAGTAAGAATCAAATACCCCTCCAATGGAAATTCTTTATATCTGAATATTGTTAGGATCTCAATGGCAAATTTTTACAAAAACATAACGTAATTTATCTTTTTCCCTTTTATTGGCTGTATTAATAAAAAACCTAGTTGAACAGGTAACTTATCCAACGCAAGCAACAGCTTCGATGAAGCTTCCATTATGATATTGTATTTCCAAATGGGATAATGCTTGATATAAATATAATTATTAAAATTATAATGTGATATATATTTAATAATTTATTAAAATAATTAAATATTATTATTTAAATATAATATTTTATTAAAAAAATTATTTTTTCAATTAGCATGATATTTTTAAAAATAATAATATTTTTATTATTAAAAAATCAGTATCTTTTCTACCATATTAATAATATCCATTATAATTATGTATATAAAAAAATGATTTTCGAATAATATAACGGATAGTTTTTTTTTCCATATTCTCATAACTTCCATAATCTATTCCCTTTTTATATTTCTAATTTGAAAACTCATGTCTTTTGAAAGACTTATTAATAACTTCCACATGTATTTTTCTGCAACTCTTAAAATAATTATAAGGGGGTGATAAAATAAGAGAAACTAATTTTATATTTTTTTGAAAGAATAAAACTTAATATTAATTTAGGTTTATTATGATATTTAATTAATTTATTTAATATTATAAAATAATATAATAATCTAATAATTATTAAAATAATTAACAAGTCCACTAAATTAATTAATTAATTGATAAATTTTATATTATTTAAATATATTTCAATTATAATAAAAGAATATTCTTAAACTAATTTTGGCCGAGGAGCCATTCCATTCTACAAATGAAAATATATAAAAGAGTACTCACATTGAATTGCATCTTTTAAGATTTTTAAATTAGGTTATTTATATTATTATTTTAAATTTAGGTATTTATTATAATTTATATGATATATTAAACTGTCTATATTAATTATTTATATTAATTAAATAATATTTTAAAAATATTTTTAAAATAATTAAATATATTTTTAACTTGCTATTGCTCAATTCATTTATCATTTATATATATATATATATATATAATTTATTACAATTTTTTGAAAAATCTTATATGATAATTGAACATCTATTAAAGAAATGAAATTCTAAATCTAAAAATAAATAAGATTACTTGATCCAATAATTATCTCCAAATAAAACATCTCTAAAAATTAAATTACTTTTTATGTAATGGCTACCATAACCAATTGTCTCCTTTTTTGGACGAGGAGGATTTAATAATAAATATTTAAATTCTAATAATATTTTTTTAAAATATTTGCTTATATTTATATTATATATATAATAATAGTTAATATTTTAAAAAAATTAAATAATAACTATTTAAATAATATTTATTGTATAAAATATGCAGTAAGTAGAGTAGAGGAGCTTCGTTCGCGTCAAACGTCAGAGGCCCCCCCTACATCTCATTCACTTGCTCGAGCGAGCAAAACGTTAAGAGCAGTGAAAACAAACAGAGCTATAGAAGCGGGTCAAAACAAGCCCCTGATCATCAAACTCAATTCCTCCTGCTAAGTAAACACGATCGATGGGTTTTTCGGCATGGTTCTCTCTGCTTTTTGCAATTTCCTTGGTCCTATTACCCTTTTCCACTTCATCAAGCGCCCTGAGCCCCAAAGAATTAGCAGCAATTTCAGCAGACTTTATCGACCGTGCTAAAAAACCAGAGTTATTGGATTGGATGCTTGGTATCAGGAGAAAAATACACGAGCACCCAGAACTGGGTTATGAAGAATTTGAGACCAGTAGGCTTATCAGATATGAACTTGACAAGATGAACGTTCCTTATAAATACCCAATTGCTGTTACTGGAGTGGTTGGCTTCATCGGATCCGGCGAGCCGCCTTTTGTTGCCCTAAGGGCAGATATGGATGCCTTACCTATTGAGGTTTTCGCCTTTATTTTTTCATTGTCAATTTCAATTTCATCAAATCAAATTAGTTGAGCAATATGTTCAACGCCACCGGCAATTGTATAATGGGTTATTTTCTGTTGTTAGACCTATGTTTTTGGCCGATTTGATCATCGGAAATTTATTTAAGGATAATGAAATTTAGTCTGTATGTAGTAGCTTGGTGAAATTTTATTGGTGTTTATTGGTAACAGGAGAGTGTGGAGTGGGAGCACAAGAGCAAAATTCCAGGGATGATGCATGCTTGTGGGCATGATGCCCACGTTGCAATGTTACTAGGTGCGGCAAAGATGCTTCAAGAACGTCACCATGATTTGAAGGTTCATTTGTTTCTCAAATATATCTTCTAATGGAGGACGATTTAGCATATGATCACTGCGATAGTCTAGTGTCATTTGAAACTCATTTATTTAAGTATAATTTTCTAAATTTTACAGCCACTTGGTGAATGGAAGTGATGAGAATTATGTTTTCTCATTTAAAACATCTGAGGAAGAAGTAGACAGGAAAATGATGGCTTGTGTATGAACAAGGTGGAGAAAATAGGAGATTGACTAACTATCGGATTCCTTATGTTTGATTTACGGACTTTAATTCCTATTTTTTCATCCTATTCCCATCTCTTCTATAATGACAGACCAAGCGGCAATTAGATACACTATCATCAACATGAGGGTAGACTTCTTGTGGGATTCCTTTGGCAATTCCATGGATAAGTGCCTTCCCTCCAATGGGAAATCCTCAACCTTAATTGCTAGAGAAATCGAAAACACTAAAGAACACACCCTTCTGAATATGAATGCATAACCTTTTGATTCTGAAGATAAACTGCATATGTTGTTGCACAGAGTGCATTGTGTTGGTGATGATTATTGATGAATGACATGAGCGCCTACATTTGCCTTCTTCCATAGCATTTTTTCAATAAATGACAGTAAGTATTCTCAGATCAATAGGTTATTGTAAAAGAAATTTCCCATATTCCAGACTCGGTGTTGGGTAGAATGTACACGACCTTACCTAATACCAATGTGTCCAAGCTCTTGGGGTGCCAGGTGACCGAAGTGTCTCATTTGGAGTGCAGGACTGTTAAAAAAGTAGAGGTGCAAAATATGACCAAATAGAATTAGGAAACGTTCCTAGAAGAAGTGAATTGTTGCTTAAGCCATTTTTTGGGGAAGGTTGTTATGGGTGCCGATTTTTCTTCAAGCATGCACCACAATGCATTAATTTTCACCTCCTAGTTACTATACTTGTTGCTCTATATAAAGAGAACAAGAACTACAAATTTAGGCATCGCTCAACGCTATAGGAATCGAAGTGTTTGAATCTAGTTAATGCCCTCGGCATGCTCAACTCCCTGCTATATTTTCCTTCCATTTTGAAGGGTATTCCATGTAAGTTCTCGGTGTTGTGTGTCTTCTGTTTTTTTTCCATATTGTGTTTAGTTCATGCCAAGTTGTGATCACAAATATTGCATCCCTCATTAGTCTTTACACTTTCGTTGTTTAAACCCATGATCTCCTGGTTATAATAAAGCAACTTTATGGTTGCACCAATACTCAATCTCATAATTGGTGGTTGTATTGCTTTTTGTTTCCCTTTATAATTGAAGGCAACACAAAAGAAGGTAAACAAACATAGTCATTTAAACTTCCAAGTCATTTTGTTATTTTAGTAGCAAAATCACGTTAGTGTCTCTTCATATGTATGTCTAAATTATCCTTATAGGGAACAGTTGTTCTCATTTTCCAACCTGCTGAGGAAGGAGGCGGCGGAGCAAAGAAAATGGTGGAGGCTGGAGTATTGGAGAATGTGGATGCCGTCTTCGGCCTTCATGTTACCTCTGATTTACCTATTGGTATGGCAGCTAGTAGGCCCGGCCCTATGATGGCAGCAAGTGGTAGTTTTGAGGCAAAAATAAGAGGAAAGGGTGGTCACGCAGCAATTCCTCAGCATGCAATTGATCCAATCATAGCAGCTTCCAACATAATTATCAGTCTGCAGCATCTTGTCTCAAGAGAAGCTGATCCATTGGATTCTCAGGTACTCATAGGCCGACTTGCCCCCACCTTTTTCAATGATTGCACTAGAATGCTTCTATTTCCTTTTTAAAGACCCATTTGGATTGCGAATTCGGAACTGAAATTTGGAAATTAAATCTAATTCCAATTCTATTGGAATTGAAATTGAACGGAATTCAAATTCTATTATTTGAATCATGTAAGAAATTACAATTCTAAAAGAAAAAATATAGTTAAAGTGTTTTTAATTTTTTAATATATACATAAAAATAAAAGAAACAAGTAGTCCGAGTATAAATTATAATTTTTTAATGTATAAAATTTAAGATAATATAATTTAAAAAATCTCATTTTTGAATATCGATAATATCTTATAAATACATATTAATTTAAAATATTTTTAGGTAACACACTTTATTATAACATTAGCCTTTAAATTTTTGAATAATACATTTATATATAAAAAATAAATTATAAAAATAAAATCATAATCAGCCCACCTTAACTTGACCCAAATAACCAAAAATATTGTTTCCAATGGGTATTACCTTATCTAATTTTATCATATCTAATTAAAAGACAATTATTAACATCAGAATATTATTTTTTATTCTACTCCTAAAAATTACAAAAAATTATCATCATATTAAAGAATTGGAATATGAAATTAGAATTTCAATTCCACTTAACGCCAAACAACAAAATTTGAATTAGGTTTGAAATTTTAATTCCAATTCCAAATTTCAGACCCTACTAAGTGGGGCTTCACGGAAAACATTTGAATTAAAACAAACTCCTGCGATTGTTGTGCCTTCGACCTTTGAATTAAGGGACACATTAATGCAAGTGTACACACGAGACAGAGGTTAGTAAAAAGACCGCATGACACATGAAGCACTTGTTATGTGTAGATCTAATAGAAAGGTCAAACTATTTTTAGTTCTATTGTACCTGATCTGGCCTTTTATATAAAAGGAAACTTACGAAGGTTAAAGAGTTGTCTCAGAAAAGACACTCCTCCCTTTTCTCATCTTACCTTGGATGAGTTGTTTTATTATTGTTCTTTCCTTTGTGGGGAGCTACAGTGCCACACAGCTGTATCTTCAAGAGATCAGGTAGAATTGTATCCAATCTTATCTTACATTGTGTGGAAGAAAACTTATAAAAGGTTAAGAGTTGTCTCAGAAAAGACACTCCCCCTCTTCTCATCTTACCTTGGATGAGTCTTCTAATTATTATCATTTTCTCCTTTTGGGGGAGGCATGCAGTTGTATCTTTGGAGAGACTAGGTATATTATTTGGGTCTATTGTCTTTGTTATAACCTGGCATTATGTAAAAGTGAACTTATAATAGGTTAAGAGTTGTATCATCAAAGTCATTGTGCAAAAGAGACCAGGTAGAATTGGGACCATATGAACAACCAACGAGTGGACACTCTTTACAACCTTCACCCGTGTCTAATGGCCATAGTCCTCCCTTGGAAGGATTGTAGAACGTTTTAGTAAGTGACCTTTTTTCTCTGTAAATTTACGGCTAGCAATTCACTTAAGTTTGATCATTCTCTCAATTGCATCGGTCGCAGGGATCTCACATTATAGCATTTTCTGGCCATCTGAAATCTAATGTTTAGCCAGTATATCTCATATTGTAGTGCTTGATTTTGTTAACAATTTATAGTTTACGATATTACATGCACAAATCTCTCGCCCTGAATGATACCCGTGACTTACTAATCACACAAATCAATAATACTGATTTAGTGACAGAACAATTACTCATTCTGGCAAGTTTGCAGTTGAAATTTATTCTTCGAAGCTATTCCCTCCAAGACATTTTTCTTTTCGCTAAGATCTTATGAAAAATCATTTTTATAAAGCCAAACCGTCTCAATTCTCATCCTGCCCCTTTGCTTTTCTGTGAATTTTAAACAAAGCATTGAGTAGCATTTTGTGTTTTACGAGTGTTCATTCAACTCACTGAAGAGAAAAATAAAAATGTTTAATGCTTGTAGGTAGTCACAGTGGCAAAAATCCAAGGGGGTGATGCATTCAATGTTATTCCTGATTCGGTCACAATTGCTGGCACCTTCAGGGCATTCTCGGATGATAGCTTCAACCAACTGAAAGACAGAATCGAAGAGGTAAAAATTATTCTTTAAATTCTGGCCATCTCAAACTACCGACTATAACCATAGATGTAAGTGCCGGGTGATATGTATTGGTTTTGAATTGCCGATACTAATATTTCTTAATACCATAATAATTTTGTTACCTTATTAACAATACATCATAATATTTATGATACCGACACGTGTTGTTTTATACTGATATGACTACAATATATACCAATATTGATATTTTCATCTATAATGGCAATATTGTGCGTATCTTGTGATAGGAGGAAAAAAATGTTGAGATGGACCTATGAAAACTTGCATCAAGTGATAAAAAAAATGATTAAAATTTATTTTTATTTTCCATTGATATAAAATGGTGAAATCAAATTCATATAGCTGACCCATCACATTTACTGAAATCGTTGGCTTTGCTAATATTGTAGTTGCTGCTACTGTGGTGCTAAGTTTATGGCATATCATATATAAATGTGACAGGTGATTGTGAAACAAGCGAGCGTACAAAGATGCAATGCAACGTTAAGCTTCAGGGAGAATGAAAAACCATTCTACCCGGTAGTCGTGAATGACGAGGGCTTGCACGAGTACTTCTTGAAAGTGGCAGGTGATGGGCTCGGTGCCCAAAATATCAAGGGAATGTCGCCATTGATGGGGGCCGAAGACTTCTCGTTCTTCAGACAAGTGACTCGAGCGTATTTCTTCTGGGTTGGGATGTATGATGAAAGTAAGGGCAAGTTAGAAAGAGGGCACTCCCCTCACTTCAGGATCAATGAAGATGTGCTTCCTTATGGAGCAGCATTGCATGCTTCTTTGGCCGTGAGGTATCTCCTTGAGCATAATCCCTCTGAATCTTCAACCCTCAAGGCAACACCTCCTCACGATGACCTGTAAGTTGTAAACTCCGAAGTTACCAGGTTTTATTGTTAATAGACAAGCTTTCGATCGGCAGTTGATCGTGTCAAATGTACCATGTTTGAATTCTCACTCGATCCAAGAAACCGTAAACTTGTAAGTTCATAAGTTGGGGGTTGCTACTGTTGGCATACGAGCATTCGATCGACAATTGATCATACCAAATGTATGGTGTTTGAATCCCCACTTGATCCAAGAACTAGTGAAAATGTAAATTGTAAGATTGTAAGTTGTTAGTGTTATGGTTGATAGATGTGCTTTTGATCGACTGTTCGATGGTGCTCTTGTGTATGGTGTTTGAATGCTAACTTGATCCACTTTATATCATATATTAAAAAATAATTATTAGAAAAATAAATATTTTAGGAATCAAACTTATAGATACTTGGTCATCAAAATTCTGATATCTTGTTGAAAAATAACGTATCTTAAAATATAAATTATTAGGCTAATGTTGAAAATAGTTTCTGAAAATATTAAACAAAGTGAAGTGTGAATAAGGTTTCTAACATTGAAGATAAAGTTTATATAAATTTTAAGAATTTTCAACCATTATTGTTTGAGCTTGCTACTAGTGGTGTTAAAAAAAAAAATTGATTCAATAACTTAGATTTAAACCAATAAAACTGATTGAAAAATTATTATGGTTGAATCATATGGTTTGATTTTAGATTAATAAATATCAGTTAGTACACTAAATGTTTTCTTATTTTTTCTTAGATTTTGATTTAGTTTTCGGTTTCAGCTTTTAAATTAGTGTTTATTCAAACCACTATATGTATATATACAAAAAATAGAAAATGTAAAAAAAAAAAATTTAATATAAATATCTTATTTAAATATTTGTCAAAATACTTTGTTAAATAAATGAGAATAATTTATTGATTTTTTGGTTTGGTGGTAAACTTAATTTGTTTTTTTTATTACATAAATTTAGGTATATTATGATATTTAATTATTTATTTGACATTGATGGGTATACCATTATTGGGCCGACTCTAAAAGTCAACGGAGGCCCAAAAACGACAGTCAACACTCTAACGGCCCAACTGGAGAACAGGCCCGGAAGCTGAAAAACCCAGGACGGTCAACGCCAACATTGACCGTCTGGGCGGCCAACTCGCTAGCAGACGGTCAACTCAAACGTTGATCGTCCACGTTAAGTGCGTTGGGCCCAAAGAGGCTTTCCTACAGTAATGGGTCTGGTCCGTTTAGGCCCACGAATCATCAAAAGGCTAGCAACAGCTTTCTAGGGATATTTTACGATCCCAACTTGCACAAAAAAGGATATTGACAATATTGATGCCTCCCATATAAGGAAGGCGCCAGATTTCTCCAAATCTTTGCCAACCCAGTCTATCCAACGGTAACGTGTACGGAAGGAAGGTGTCCTGTTTGAAAAGCTATCGGTCACCTCAGAAGGAAACTATCCTTCACAATTTGGCAACCGACATCAGCTCTAAAAGGAAGGCCAGCAAGCAGATCACGGAGGCAATTCCTCCTTCCAAAGAGGGAGGATCGTCCTCTCCACAATAAAAGAAACCCTGGATTCACCGTCCAGGGCACGCTTTCAATCATCCTCTCAATTGCATACACTTTCTATAATACGAATGAGTGCTTTCAGAGATCTGCTTTCTCTGCCATCGATATTCTCAAAACTGCACAAGCTCTCTGCTATGCAAACTCATACACCAGCAACCCTAAGGCAAACAAGCAAGCCCTCACGGCCGTTTACTACCTTCCCACCTTTCAGATTCAAGAAGGTCTCATGTCTCTCTTACGTCTGGAAAAAACACTCTCTTTGTCTCTCTCTTTCTCTCAATTTCAGTTTCTTTCTTTTGAAGACTGTTTGACTGATTTGAGCGTCGGAGTGTTTTCGGTGGGATAATTTTTCACCGACACGCTGACCTCTTGTTCTGTTTAGTGGTGTGTAGGATCCAACTCAAGGAACGAAACCGAAACCACGACAAGAGGAACTACCGAATCTGTTTAAAATTCGAATCCAGAGACGTATTAGATATTATAAAATAATATAATAATATAATAATTATTAAAATAATATTATCCTATAAAAATTTGCAATAGTTTCACTTCGAAATTAAACATTGTTTTATAAAATTTTATATTAGCATCATCGAGAATAATAGATAACATGTTCATTGAAAGCTATACTAGGGACCCAAAATCTCTAGTCCTAACAAATTTCATTTTTTTAAGATATAAATATTTTTAAAATATTTTAAAAATAACTAAAAAATATTTCCTAACACTGCTTTTGTGAATATAGACAGACCATTGGTCCACTGTTTGCATAGCTCTGCCATCATCATCCACAATTAACAAGTCTCTAAATTAATTAATTAATTAATTGATAAATTTTATATTATTTAAATATATTTCAATTATAATAAAAGAATATTCTTAAACTAATTTTGGCCGAGGAGCCATTCCATTCTACAAATGAAAATACATAAAAGCACTCGCATTGAATTGTATCTTTCAAAATTTTAAATTAGGTTATTTATATTATTATTTTTATTGCGTTTTGGTTCCACGGGGACCGAGAGATGCAGAGGTTGGGTGTCTACCGGAGCCCGTGTTCCCAGGCAACACAAGTATTTGAGGTGTTGGACACAAGATGAAGATTGTGACCGGATTTTTTACGTGGAAAACCTCCTCTTGAATGTGGAGAAAAAACCCACGAGGAAGCTCGGGGCGCAGAAAAGTCTTATTTATATGGGATGAAGTTTTTACAAATCTGATTGTGAGGGTTAATCCCTTCCCTGTCTATTGTACTGATTTTCTCTCTTGGAAAACTATGCTCGCTGGGAGCTTTTTACTTCTTTCTGTGGAGTTGATCTTGGGGAGAGAGTGTCCGGTCGAAGTCTAGATCCCTTTTGAGAGGGGCCTTGCGAGTATTTATAGGAGAAGCCGGGCGGTTGGGGAGAAGGCACGTGGCGTCCATCCGTTGAGTTGGCTTGTTGGTCTCTGACTCCCACTTTAATCTTTCTTGACATGTGTGGAGTGGCGTGCGGACAGGCGCGCTTACAAAGATCCCAGGTGTGCTGTACAGGCGTCTGAGAATCTGAATATCGGCCTTTGTTTGTAGGCGTCTGTTGAGACGGCGGCGGTAGTAGTAGTTGCGGCTTTTTTTTTGGGAGCCGTGAAATTGCCTTCTTTGGCATTCCGGCCTTGAATGAGCGGTCCTCGTCCGGTTGTGATGTTCCTCGTGAGTTTGTGGACTCGTGAGATGAAGCGACAGAGGATGACTTTCTGGAGGGAAAAGTCCGAGCGTCTCTTGGCCTCTCGGGTAGTTTTAAGACTTTGCAAGGCCCGACCGTGGGGGAACTTCTTACCAGCCATCGATTTCTTTAAGCTTGTAAGAGTATCTTTGGCCTCTTATTTGCCCAATCGAGTTTCTTAACTTGTGATAGTATCTCTCCGCCTCTCATTTGGTCAGCACTACGTCTTTAGTGTTTTTATGGGCGCTATGTTGGGGCAGTGATTTTAAATTTAGATATTTATTATAATTTATATGACATATTAAACTGTCTATATTAATTATTTATATTAATTAAATAATATTTTTAAAGTATTTTAAAAATAATTAAATATATTTTTAACTTGCTATTGCTCAATTCATTTATATATATATATACATATATATATATATATATATATATATATATATATTTAATTTGTTACAATTTTTTGAAAAATCTTATATGATAATTGAACATCTATAAAAGAAATGAAATTCTAAATCTAAAAATAAATAAGATTACTTGATCCAATAATTATCTCCAAATAAAACATCTCTAAAAATTAAGTTACTTATTTTGTAATGGCTACCATAACCAATTCTCTCCTTTTTTGAACGAGGAGGATTTAATAATAAATATTTAAATTTTAATAATATTTTTTTAAAATATTTGCTTATATGTATATTATATATATAATAATAGTTAATATTTTAAAAAAATTAAATAATAACTATTTAAATAATATTTATTATATAAAATATGCAGTAAGTAGAGTGAGGAGCTTCGTTCGCGTCAAACGTCAGAGCCCCCCCTACATCTCATTCAATTGCTCGAGCGAGCAAAACGTTAAGAGCAGTGAAAGCAAACAGAGCAATATAGAAGCGGGTCAAAACAAACCCCTGATCATCAATCTCAATTCCTCCTGCTAAGTAAACACGATGGGTTTCTCGGCATGGTTCTCTCTGCTTTTTGCAATTTCCTTGGTCCTATTACCCTTTTCCACTCCATCAAACGCTCTGAGCCCCAAAGAATTAGCAGCAATTTCAGCAGACTTTATCGACCGTGCTAAAAAGCCAGAGTTATTGGATTGGATGTTTGGTGTCAGGAGAAAAATACACGAGCACCCAGAACTGGGTTATGAAGAATTTGAGACCAGTAAGCTTATCAGATATGAACTTGACAAGATGAACGTTCCTTATAAATACCCAATTGCTGTTACTGGAGTGGTTGGCTTCATCGGATCCGGCGAGCCGCCTTTTGTTGCCCTAAGGGCAGATATGGATGCCTTACCTATTGAGGTTTTCGCCTTTATTTTTTCATTGTCAATTTCAATTTCATCAAATCAAATTAGTTGAGCAATATGTTCAACGCCACCGGCAATTGTATAATGGGTTATTTTCTGCTGTTAGACCTATGTTTTTGGCCGATTTGATCATCGGAAATTTATTTAAGGATAATGAAATTTAGTCTGTATGTAGTAGCTTGGTGAAATTTTATTGGTGTTTATTGGTAACAGGAGAGTGTGGAGTGGGAGCACAAGAGCAAAATTCCAGGGATGATGCATGCTTGTGGGCATGATGCCCACGTTGCAATGTTACTAGGTGCGGCAAAGATGCTTCAAGAACGTCACCATGATTTGAAGGTTCATTTGTTTCTCAAATATATCTTCTAATGGAGGACGATTTAGCATATGATCACTGCGATAGTCTAGTGTCATTTGAAACTCATTTATTTAAGTATAATTTTCTAAATTTTTACAGCCACTTGGTGAATGGAAGTGATGAGAATTATGTTTTCTCATTTAAAACATCTGAGGAAGAAGTAGACAGGAAAATGATGGCTTGTGTATGAACAAGGTGGAGAAAATAGGAGATTGACTAACTATCGGATTCCTTATGTTTGATTTACGGACTTTAATTCCTATTTTTTTCATCCTATTCCCATCTCTTCTATAATGACAGACCAAGCGGCAATTAGATACACTATCATCAACATGAGGGTAGACTTCTTGTGGGATTCCTTTGGCAATTCCATGGATAAGTGCCTTCCCTCCAATGGGAAATCCTCAACCATAATTGCTAGAGAAATCGAAAACACTAAAGAACACACCCTTCTGAATATGAATGCATAACCTTTTGATTCTGAAGATAAACTGCATATGTTGTTGCACAGAGTGCATTGTGTTGGTGATGATTATTGATGAATGACATGAGCGCCTACATTTGCCTTCTTCCATAGCATTTTTTTCAATAAATGACAGTAAGTATTCTCAGATCAATAGGTTATTGTAAAAAAATTTCCCATATTCCAGACTCGGTGTTGGGTAGAATGTACACGACCTTACCTAATACCAATGTGTCCAAGCTCTTGGGGTGCCAGGTGACCGAAGTGTCTCATTTGGAGTGCAGGACTGTTAAAAAGTAGAGGTGCAAAATATGACCAAATAGAATTAGGAAACGTTCCTAGAAGAAGTGAATTGTTGCTTAAGCCATTTTTTGGGGAAGGTTGTTATGGGTGCCGATTTTTCTTCAAGCATGCACCACAATGCATTAATTTTCACCTCCTAGTAACTATACTTGTTGCTCTATATAAAGAGAACAAGAACTACAAATTTAGGCATCGCTCAACGCTATAGGAATCAAAGTGTTTGAATCTAGTTAATGCCCTCGGCATGCTCAACTCCCTGCTATATTTTCCTTCCATTTTGAAGGGTATTCCATGTAAGTTCTCGGTGTTGTGTGTCTTCTGTTTTTTTTCCATATTGTGTTTAGTTCATGCCAAGTTGTGATCACAAATATTGCATCCCTCATTAGTCTTTACACTTTCGTTGTTTAAACCCATGATCTCCTGGTTATAATAAAGCAACTTTATGGTTGCACCAATACTCAATCTCATAATTGGTGGTTGTATTGCTTTTTGTTTCCCTTTATAATTGAAGGCAACACAAAAGAAGGTAAACAAACATAGTCATTTAAACTTCCAAGTCATTTTGTTATTTTAGTAGCAAAATCACGTTAGTGTCTCTTCATATGTATGTCTAAATTATCCTTATAGGGAACAGTTGTTCTCATTTTCCAACCTGCTGAGGAAGGAGGCGGCGGAGCAAAGAAAATGGTGGAGGCTGGAGTATTGGAGAACGTGGATGCCATCTTCGGCCTTCATGTTACCTCTAATTTTCCTATTGGTATGGCAGCTAGTAGGCCCGGCCCTATTATGGCAGCGAGTGGCAGGTTTGAGGCAGAAATAAGAGGAAAGGGTGGTCACGCTGCAATTCCTCAGCATGCAATCGATCCAATCATAGCAGCTTCCAACGTTATTATCAGTCTGCAGCATCTTGTCTCAAGAGAAGCTGATCCATTGGATTCTCAGGTACTCATAGGCTGCCTTGCCCCCACCTTTTTCAATGATTGCACTAGAATGCTTCTATTTCCTTTTTTTAAGATCCGTTTGGATTCCAGAATTGGAACTGAAATTTGGAAATTAAGTCTAATTCCAATTCTATTAGAATTGAAACTTAGCAGAATTCAAATTCTATTATTTGAATCATGTAAGAAATTACAATTCTAAAAGAAAAAAAATAATTAATGTATTTTTAATTTTTTAATATATATGTAAAAATAAAAGAAAGAAGTAGTCCGAGTATAAATTATAATTTTTTAAAGTATAAAATTTAATATAATATAATTTAAAAAATCTCATTTTTGAATATGGATAATATCTTATAAATGCATATTAATTTAAAATATTTTTAGATAACACACTTTATTATAACATTAGCCTTTAAATTTTTAAATAATACATTTATATATAAAAAATAAATTATAAAAATGAAATTATAGTTAGCCTACCTCAACTCGATCCAAACAACCAAAAATATTGTTTCAAATAGGTCTTACCTTATTTAATTTTATCATATCTAATTGAAAAATAATTATAAAGATTAGAATATTTTTTTTTTCTACTTTACTCCTAAAAATTACAAAAAATTATCATCATATTATTTTTCAATGGCAAAGAATTGGAATATGAAATTAGAATTTCAATTCCACCTAATGCTAAACAACAAAATCTGAATTTGGTTTGAAATTTTAATTCCAATTCCAAATTTCAGACCCTACTAAGTGGGGCTTCATGGAAAACATTTGAATTAAAACAAACTCCTGCAATTGTTGTGTCTTCAACCTTTGAATTAAGGGACACATTAAGGCAAGCGTACACAATAGACAAAGGTTAGTAAAAAGACTGCATGACACATGAAGCACTTGTTATGTGCAGATCTAATAGAAAGGTTGAACTATTTTTAGTTCGATTGTACTCGATCTGGCCTTGTATTATGTAAAAGGGAACTTATGAAGGTTAAAGAGTTGTCTCAGAAAAGACACTCCTCCCACTTCTCATCTTACCTTGGATGAGTTGTTTTATTTTTGTTCTTTCCTTTGTGGGAAGCCACAGTGCCACACAGCTGTATCTTCGAGAGATCAGGTAGAATTGTATCTGATCTTATCTTATATTGTGTGAAAGAAAACTTATAAAAGGTTAAGAGTTGTCTCAGAAAAGACACTCCCCCTCTTCTCATCTTACCTTGGATGAGTCTTCTAATTATTATCATTTTCTCCTTTTGGGGGAGGCATGCAGTTGTATCGTTGGAGAGACTAGGTATACTATTTGGGTCTATTGTATTTGTTATAACCTGGTATTATGTAAAAGTGAACTTATAATAGGTTAAGAGTTGTATCATCAAAGTCATTATGCAAAAGAGACTGGGTGGAATTGGGACCAAATGAACAACCAACGAGTGGACACCCTTTACGGCCTTCACCCATGTCTAATGGCCATTGTCCTCCCTCGGAGGGATTGCAGAACATTTTAGTAAGTGACCTTTTATCTTTGTAAATTTACAGTTAGCAATTCACTAAAGTTTGATCATTCTCCCAATTGCATCGGCCACAGGATCTCACATTATATCTTTCTGCTGCAAAAGCATTTTCTGGCCATCTGAAATCTAATGTTTAGCCGGTATATCTCATATTTGTAGAGCTTGATTTTGTTAACAATTTCTTGTTTACAATATTACATGCACAAATCTCTTGCCCTGAATGATACCCGTTGTTGCGTCCTCGAATCCTGATTGTTGAATGGATTAGGGATCTAAATATTGAATGAAGCGGGTCCGATCTCCGTTTGCTTGAATCTAAATTCTGTGCAACACAACAAAACAGTCAAAGGATTGGCGGTACTAGCTCTCCAATATATCTTTTGGACGCCAAATCAGTATTTGCCTTTTGTAAGAAAATAAGCAATGATGCAGTTTAGAAATTAAAGTAATTTCGTGTTTGAGAGCTTGCGCTTTCCTGAAGCGTCTTAGAGAGAAAGAGAGTTCTTTTAGTTGCCAAAGAGTGTCCTCTTGCCCTGCTGGAGAGGGTTTTTTTATAGTTATCATGGAACAGTTGACTCTTTCGGTCAACTGTCCAAAAAACCATCCAGGAAACCGTTGAATGGATAGAATTTTATCAACATTTCAGTTACAACTATCCGAGGCCGTTATGATGAGATGGAGAGAAACCGCCCAGCCGTTATCTTCAGTTTTCAGCTTATGTTCGGATGAATCTGTAAACTCGGCCAAAATAGTTTCTTGGGCTTCTCTGACATATAGGCCAAACTTTGGAAATGGACTTTCTCATTGGGTCATTGGTGTCAGTATCCATCACTATCCCCCGATGCCAGGAGATTTGAAACTCAGCCTTCTGGGATAAATTCCAAAGGCAAGCTCTTGCTTGGACTTGCATTCTTGCCCTGAGTAATGACATATTTGCCTGAGGAATAATTGCAATTGTCCGACAGCATGATCTCTTTTTTAGAGATAAGTCTTCAATTGTCCGAGGACATTAATTCAAGCAGAATGACTAAAATATCTCTGAGGACATGACTTTAGTCCACGGATATTCTTTAAATTCGAGATACTGGCATGTGCCGTCAGTTGAAGCATTAAATATGATTAACATCGTCTCGAAAAGGTAACAGCCATTATTATTCTCTGCCCAGTTAAAGGCCGACACGTGCCCTGACCATGATGAGGCGCGTCTTTTGAATTCAATCGAGGTCTCAAATCCCTTATTTGCTGGGATTTCATTCGATTGCGTTGCCTTTCTCTTCAAACACTTGAACTTCCATCTTCTTCTTCTTCTTCTTTATTAGATTTCTCTACAATGGCTCCTGAAGTTAAGGATATCGCCTATTCTCTTTCTCACGAAGATGTTGAGTTCATTCGTGCCAAATATAAAATCCCAAGTTCGTATGCCTTCTTGATACCCGGCGTTGATGATAGGGCTTGCTCACCTCTAGATGGGTTCGTCACCGTGTACGATACCCATTTGAAAGGAGGTCTTCGATTTCCCATGGNCGCTGGAGCTTTTACCAAATAATGAAGACTTTAGAAGTCCCAGTTGCCTGGCTACAACCAAATGTTGTGAGGTATCTTGTTTCCCTTTGTGTCTTTACATGCTGCCATGGCAAAGTTTTTGATAGTGTGGCAGTTAAAGTTATCTTGAGATTCACTTATGGGTAGGATTGGATTATAATCTCTCATCGCCCTGAGTTTCTTGACATTAGTGGTTGTAATCCCGACTCCACCAAACGGTGGAAGAACCAATACTTTTTTCCTTATTGTTCCAGCTGAGTGGGGAGTTTTGAATGAATGGGGAAACATAGCATTAGGTTTCTGCACTGATACTACAAGGCAAGAAAGAGAAGCAGTAAAAGAATTTACTGGTTTAGTTTTGGCTAACCTCGGTTCTTTTAATGAGAACAAAAAGAATCGATGGTTAAGCGAGGCCTTTGAAAAGCTAAGTGGGATCTTCAACCAAAGGGCTCGGAAATTCCCAAGAAAATGAAGAGAAAAGAAAGGCCATTGATGATAGAAGAGCTGTCCGACAGGTAAAAGAAAAGCCATTGGACGGAAGACTTCAAAACGGCCGGAGACAAGAGCTAAGACTTCTTCCGATGATGACGAAGTCGTCATCGGACAATTGGTGAGGAAGAAGAGATCTATTAAAACGGTCTCAGATTTAGGCACTGAGGTGGCCAGACCCTCAACAGTCAGCGAGTCTATGGCTCGTTCTTTTCTGACCGAGGACATAGATGTTGGGCCACTTGTTGTTAATTCATCCTTTGAGGAGACCAAGCCCAACCTTCCGACCACCTTTCTTGAAGAAGCCTCGGATACAATTATTGAAAATCCGACCGAGGACATCGTTGAAGCACTGGCTGAGCATACTGAGATAGAGGAAGAAATAAGGGCAACTGAAGTGCCCAGTTCTGAGCTCTCTTGCCTCGCAGTCTAAGTTTATGTGGAAAGGGATATTTTATCCGAAGCCTTTGAGGAGGCCATGACTGAGGACATTTTGGGAATCCCAGATGCTTCATTTGCGGATCAAGCAGAAACTAGGGCCGAGAAGCATTTCGAAACAGCTGAGCCCCCAATATCAGTTGTTGATGAAGCAATTTGTGAGTCCGAGGTCATAGTTGAAGCTCATGAGGCCGAGGAAATTGTTGAAGTTCATGAGGCCGAGGAAGTGACTGCTATTGTAGATGTGGCTCAAACGTCGGTACGTTTGGAGCCTGAAGTCCAGAGAGAGGAAGAATAACCAAGGAGATCTCCCTTTTCAAAGATACTTTCTTTAGTATTTTTTGATACTTCACTTTAATTAATACTCTACTAACTAACTTTTTTCTTATAGTTGTGTGAGTGAGTCGGTGATTTACTCCAATTATTGATAAGGCCGCCCAATCTTACAAAGGCTTTAGAAGAGCACGCCAATCGTCTCGAGCGTGAGCTTGCTGAGGCTAAAAATAAGATTTATTCGCTTGAGGAGTCCCTGAAGACTCAACAACAACAACATGCTTCCCTTTGGGATAGATTTCTTCGTCTGGAGGTTGAGCTTAGAACCTCAATAACGACCAAGGATATCAGATCTGCACTGGAGCGAAAGTATTAAGACGACATTAGACTTTGTTGACGCGTAATTCGCTTAATAATTCCAAAGTTTCCTCTTTTTCTGCTTCATCTGAGGAATGCTAGTGCCGAATATAAATCGGATCTGATTGGCCGCCCGGAAAATGATGAGACTCTAGATCCTTTTGAGCTAGATCTTTCGGGACTTAATTTTTTTTTAGATGTATATTCATTATATGAATGAAATACATCCTTTTAATTCAGTTTCTCTCTTTCTCTTTCTTTGGATTGCTCGTAGGCTAGGTTCTTTTTTGGACACATCATAAGGATGTTTTATCCTTTATGAGTGAAATGTCTGAACCCAATGACTATGATTGGCTGATAATACTCCATCTAAGGTCTTTGCATTCATGTCGTTTAAGCCTCCTTAGTTTTAAGACTCAGCCTCTTATGGGTTGTTTAGTGCTCTTGTCAAGTTTTAGAATTCGACTTTTAGTGAGCCGCTTGGTCTTGCTGAGTTTTGCTAGCTGGTCTAGGGCAGCTCTGCGAACAAGTGAAGAGGAAAACTTCACTTGACTTAGGGACGGCCTAGATTATATAGTTTTATAAAATGACATGCAAACATTCAAATGAAATGCAAAACAAAGAATAAATAAAAAGAATTTATTTTATTAATTAAAACGTGATACAAGCACTTCAAATGATGCAATCAACCTTACCTGATTGCTCATATATTTATTGATAATATTTTATGATGTAAGAAGCATTCTATGTCCGAGGGAGTTATCTGCCTTCTTGGGTATGTAATTTGTATGTCCCATTTCGAATAATGGTTGAGACCAGGAACGGCCCTTTCCAATTTGGAGAAAGTTTGTTTCGGTCGACATTTTTTTCTCTGGCCGCAATACTTCGCAATACTAAGTTCCCTACTTCAAATTGACGTTCTTTCACCTTCTTATTGTAATATCTGGCAATTCTTTGCTGATATGCCGTTGTTCACAATCTTGCCATGTCTCTGGTTTCCTCAAGCATGTCAAGGTTCTCCCGAAGCCTTTGTGTATTGTCGTCTGGGTTGAAACTTTCAACCCGTAAATGGGTAATTCAACCTCTACCGGAATAGCTGCTTTAACCCCATAACATAAGCTAAAGGGCGTCTCTCTGGTTAATTCTCTCGGTGTTGTTCTATCTGACCATAAAATCGGTAAAAGTTCATCTACCCATGAGCCCCAGCATGCTCTAACTTTGTCTTCAATCTGTGTAGTATTGTGCGGTTGGTAACTTTCACTTGTTCGTTACTTTACAGGCATGCAACTGACGTGTGGACTAACCTTATCCTTAGGTTTGTATAATATTTGGTAAACTATTTACCAAGAATTTGGTCTCATTATTAGTTACAATACATCCTGGAATACTAAACCTACACACGATGTTTTGACGGACGAACTCTACGGCGTTCTGCTTGGTTATCCGAGCTAATGGTGTGGCTTCAATCCACTCTGTGAAGTAATCAATCCCGACAATGATGAACTTTCTCTACCCAAAAGCTATTAGTAATGGTTCGAGAATGTCAAGCTTCCATTGTGCAAATGACCAAGGTGAATGCAAAGCTCGTAGCTCTATGTGAGGTTGGTGGGTAAGGTTCCCATGGACTTGGCAATTTTCGTACTTCCGTATGAAATTTATGGCGTTGTACTTCATGGTTGGCCAGTAATATCCTTACTTTATCAGCTTGAAAGTAAGATTTTTGCCCACAATGTGGGATCCGCAAATACCAAAGTGCACTTTTCTGAGAGCATAATCAACCTTTTCTGGAGTTAGGCACCGTAAGTATGGAGCAGAAAACTCGCGACGGTATAACTGGCCGTCCATGATTGTATACCAACTTGTCATTTTTTTTACCTTTTTGGCCTCATTTGAGTCTTCGGGCAATGTTCAATTGGACAGATATTTTAAATAGGGAGTCATCCAATTCTTCGCATTAGCTATCTGCATAACTTCTAGTTTAGGATCTTCTATATTGGGGTTTCCGAGGACCTCACGCATTGCTCGGGCATACTGCTCAGGGTCTCTAGACGCTGTTACCTTTGCCAACAAGTTAGTTTTGCCGTTTTCTTCTTTTGGAATATGGACTATTTCTACATTCTCAAAGGTTGAAGTCAAACTTTGGACCTTTGAGAGATACTTGAAAAGTTATGGGTGGCTGACTTCAAAATTTTCTTGAACTTGGTTAACAACCAATTCCGAGTTACTATAGACAACTAGATTATTGGCCGAGTATTCTTTTGCTAACCGAAGTCTTGCGAGTAGTGTTTCATATTTCACGGCATTGTTAGTTGTTGGGAATATGAGAATCATTGAATCTTTTATCTCTGATCCTTCAAGTGTTCTCAACACAACGCTAGCACCACAACCATCTCTCATTGAGGAGCCGTCCACATACAAAGTCCAAACTTGAGGGTTGAACTGTTTATCATTGTTACACAAGTCTGATGTGTCTAGAGTTAAAGTTGATGTTTCAACAATAAAATCTGCTATGGCCTGACCCTTTAAAGCAAGCCTCAAACGAAATTCTATGTCGAATTCACTTAACTCAATGGCTCACTTAACCAGCCATCCTGACATATTTGGCTTCTGCAATATTACTCTTAAAGACTGGTCTATTAGGGCTATGATTTTCTGCATCTGAAAATATGGCCTTAGTTTCCAAGCGGAATGTACAAGCGCTAGAGCCATCCTCTCCGCATGAGTGTATCTGGTTTCTGTATCAGTCAGAATCTTGCTGATATAGTATACAGGTCGTTGTCTGTCGCACTGTTGTTGAATCAAGACCGAGCTCAAGGTTTTGTCGGACATAGCCAGATATAAATATAGCTCTTCTCCTTCTTAATGAGAGGTCAGACGAGGAGGGTTGGAGAGATACTCCTTAAGGTCTCTGAAGGCTACTTCACAATCAGTCATCCATTGAAAATCGTTAGTCTTAGTCCTCGGCAGAGCTTTAAAAAAGGGTAAATACTTTTCGGCTGATTTTGCTAAGAACCGAGAAAGTGCTGCTATTCTTTTAGTTAACTTTTGGACCTCTTTCACAGTCCGAGGTGAATTTATATCAAGGATGGCTTTGATCTTCTCAGAATTTGTTTCGATCTCTCGGTGTGAAACAATATAGCTCAAGAATTTTTCAGATGCTACTCCGAACGTACATTTTGTCGAATTGAGCTTCATCTGGTGTTGCCTTAGGACGTTGAACATCTCTTCAAGATCTTGAATATGGTGGTCGATCGCTCTGCTCTTGAAAAGCATATCATCCACATAAACTTCTACATTCCGTCCGATTTGGGCCTCGAACATCTTATTGATGAGCCGTTGGTAAGTAGTACCAGCATTCATCAGTCTGAAGGGTATAACTTTGTAACAGTACGTTCCTTGATTTGTCATGAAAAACACGTGCTTCTTGTCCTCTAGGTTCATTCGAATTTGATTATAATCTGAGTATGCGTTCATGAAACTTAAAAGCTCATGATCGGACGTTGAATTCACAAGCAAATCAATCCTCAGTAGTGGGAAGCTATCCTTCGGACATGCCTTGTTGACGTTTGTGAAATCAATACACATCCTCCACTTCCTGTTACTCTTCTTGACCATTACCACGCTTGACAACCAGTCTGGATATTGAACTTCTCTAATAAACCCAGCATCCATAAGTTTCTTTATCTCCTCTCGAATGGCAATCAGTTTCTCAACCGAATAGTTTCGTCGTTTTTGCCATACGGGTTTGTGACTGGTATATAGGCCCAACTTGGTGTCCAGTTGGTATCCTCGACATATCACTTGGTGTCCAAGCAAAAACGTCCGAATTTTGTCGGAGGAAACTAATAAACTGTTCTCGAAAAGTCTTTGATAACGAACTTCTTGTCTGAACATATTTTTCAGAATCGTTGAGATTTAGAGGGATTCGGTCGGTCAACTCTCTAGACTGAGATTGCCGCAACATTGTTTCATCACAAAAGTCAATGTCTTCAACAGGTTGGGGAAGAGGTGTCTGAGTGACTTGAGACAAATAACATGTTCGTCGACTACTTGATCTCCGAGGACTTCTCCGATTCCAAACGATGTCAAGAATTTCATTTTTAAATGTGGAATGAAAGTTAATGCTCCGAAGGCAGTCAAACAAGGACATCCGAGGATTGCATTATAAACCGATGGAAGGTCTACTACCAAGAAGGAAAGAGTCTTGGATGCAATCCTTGGGTAAGTCCCTAGAGTGATTTCAAGCTGCACGACTCCCTGAACTGGTATTGGCTTATTGTCCAATCCATAAATGGGTTCTTCAGCTGCCTTTATTTGACTTTTCTTAAGTTCTAACTTAAAGTAGGTATCAAGATAAAGTAAATTGTGTGAATTTTTATTATCAATGAACACTCGTTTTAGCTGATAGCCCATAGTGCCATCAAAATCGAGTGCCGATATAATCAACGGGTTAGAATGGGGGAAAGTTACATGAGTCATATTCTTAGCTCTAAAACTAATAACTTCTTCCCTATTATCTATCTTTGGCTTCTTGTTGGTAGCGGCCATTATGAAACTTTCTCCAGTGTTGTTCTTGGCCGGTCGTGTTGATATCATACTCATGACTCCAGCTGCCACTCTATTTCTTGGCTGATCGGCTTCAACATCATTTGCTCCTCCAGAAGTTTGTCCAGGTTTCTGCAAAAAATGGTTGAGGTGGCCTTTCCTGATTAGCTCTTTAGTCTTCTTCTGCAGTGTCTTGCAATCCTCAGTGTTGTGCCCTCCGCTGATGGTAATGACAATATTTCGACTGGTTACCACCATCAAGGTTCTTCAAGGCTTTTGACTACTTGAAGAATTTTTTATCCCTAATTTACGTCAGGATGTTGGTGCGTGAGTCATTCAAAGGAGTCAAGTTCAAAAGCCTGAACTCCCTTTGAGCAACTTGCTTGGACTTCTGCGGCTTTCTGGGTCCTCAGGAACCCCGGACGGTCCCATTTTTCCTCTTTCCTACCACCGCCTTCGGGTGGGAATTCTCTTCATGCTCGGGTTTCTTGACTTGATTGGCCTCTTCGGCCGCTATGTACGCCCGAGCAATAATCTCAATCTCCTTGAAGGATTGAGGTTTTTTGTACACGAGGTGCTTAAAGAAGTTACTTCCCTCTAAAGCAAGATAAAAATACGTAAGCCTAACTTCATCCGTAAGCTTTGGAATCTGTCTAGCTTCTGTAATAAACCGCTTCAAAAAACTTTTTAAACTTTCCCTGGATCCCTGCTTCACACGAGCAAGGTGCCATGGTTGCTTCTTTACTCTCCGACTAGAAGCAAATTGGGAGAGGAAGTTTTCTGCCAACTCGCCAAATGATTGGATTGAATTCGTTGGCAGTCCATAAAACCAGATTCTTGCATCATCTTTCAGTGTCAAGGGGAAATATTGACATATCATTAAACCTTGAAGGCTTAGGTGTATTCGAAAGTGATCCAAATGATCCATTGGATTAGTACTTCCATCATAGGCATCAAGATTTGGCATCTTAAACTTGTGGGGAAGTAGCTTCGTCCTGATCTCTATAATGAATGAGGATCTGTGTAAGTCAGCAGTTCCTCTTCCAGCATTATTTCCAAAAACACGCTGCCAAATCTTTTCTAGTTTCTGCTCCATTTGGGGAGGAGCCGTCACTTTCTTTTCGTTAAGATAATCTTTTAACTCGGAAGGGTTATGCTCAGTCTGAAAAGCTGGACGGCTACGACCTTTTGGTGGGAACTTACTATGAGAAGGCCTTGCCTGACACGTGGGCTTTCGTGAATATCGAGAATTTCGCCTTTCTGGGCCATCCTCCTAAACTCTGGAACTTAAGTGACCTTCAAGTCGCGATGGAACTATGTTGCTTGAGGCAACCTGAATCTCGGGCTCGTTGTGCTGGCAAACTTGCTTTGAGGAGTGTTTCTTTCCCCTATTCCTTCTGTTGGATGTTGCGGTCTAAGAGGCTGAGGACGGCGCTCCTTTTGGCAGCTCATCCAATCATGAGCAAATGCTCTAGACAGCTTTTGAGATGTTGTTCATCCTCATGGCAAGTGCTTGTACACACGGATCAGGATGGTTGTCCATCCCACTGCCCACAGGAGGGCAATTATCACATAAAGTGGCATCTCGAACAGGGGCACTAACTTGTGTTCGGGTGTTCACCATACTTTGTTGAAAGTGTGTGAATCAGACTTTTTGTCAATTCCCACAAACGGCGCCAACGTTGCTTCCTCGGATCTTAATTGTTGAACGGATTAGGGCTTTAAATGCTGAATGAAGCGGGTCCGGTCTCCGTTTTCTTAAATTTGAATCTTGTGTAACACAACAAAACAGTTAAAGGATTAACGGGATTAGCTCCCCAGTATATCCTCCGACATTTAAGTCAGTATTTGCCTTTTGTAAAGAAATAAGAAAGGATGCAGTTTAGAAATTAAAGTAATTTCGTGTTTATAGAAATAAGAAAGGATGTGTCTTAGAGAGAAAGAGAGTTCTTTTGGTTGCTAGAGAGTGTCCTCTTGCCCTGTTGGAGAGAGAGTCTTTTTATAGTTATCATGGAGCAGTTGTCTTTTTCGCTCAACTATTTAAGAAACCGCCTAGGAAACCGTTAAATAGATAGAATTTTATCCATATTTCAGTTTTAACTGTCCAAAACCGTTATGATGAGATGGAGAGAAACCGCTCGGCTGTTATCTTCAATTTTTAGTTTATCCTCGGATCGATCTGTAGACTGGGCCAAAATAGCTTCTTGGACTTCTCTGATATATGGGTGAAACTTTAAAAATGGTCTTTCTTATTAGGTCATTGACGTTAGTACCCATCACCCATGGCTTATTAATCACACAAGTCAATAATCCTGATTTAGTGACTGAACAATTACTGATTCCGGTGAATTTGCAGTTGAAATTGATTCTTCGAAGCTATTCCCTCCAAGACATTTTTCTTTTCGTTAAGATCTTATGAAAAATCATTTTTATAAAGCCAAACCGTCTCAATTCTCATCCTGCCCCTTTGCTTTTCTGTGAATTTTAAACGAAGCATTGAGTAGCATTTTGTGTTTTACGAGTGTTCATTCAACTCACTGAAGAGAAAAATATAAATGTTTAATGCTTGTAGGTAGTCACAGTGGCAAAAATCCAAGGGGGTGATGCATTCAATGTTATTCCTGATTCGGTCACAATTGCTGGCACCTTCAGGGCATTCTCGGATGATAGCTTCAACCAACTGAAAGACAGAATCGAAGAGGTAAAAATTACTCTTTAAAGCCTGGCCATCTCAAGCCACCAACTGTAACCATATATATAAGTGCTGGGTGATATGTATCGGTTTTGAACTGCCGATACTGATATTTCGTAATATCACAACAATTTCATTGCCTTATTAGCAATACATTATAATATTTCTGATACCGACACGTGTTGTTTTATACTAATATGACCGCAATATATACCAATATTAATATTTTCGTCCATGATAGCAACATTGTGCGTATCTTGTGATAGGAGGAAAAAAATGTTGAGATAGACCTATGAAAACTTGCATCAAGTGATAAAAAATGATTAAAATTTACTTTTATTTTCCATTGATATAAAATGGTGAAATTAGATTCATATAGCTGACCCATCCCATTTACTAAGATCGTAGGCTTTGTTAGTATTGTGGTTGCTGCTACTGTGGAGCTTAGTTTATGACATATCATATATGAATGTGACAGGTGATTGTGAAACAAGCAAGCGTACAAAGATGCAATGCAACGTTAAGCTTCGTGGAGAATGAAAAACCATTCTACCCGGTAGTCGTGAATGACGAGGGCTTGCACGAGTACTTCTTGAAAGTGGCAGGTGATGTGCTCGGTGCCCAAAATATCAAGGGAATGTCGCCATTGATGGGGGCCGAAGACTTCTCGTTCTTCGGACAAGTGACTCGAGCGTATTTCTTCTTTGTCGGGATGTATGATGAAAGTAAGGGCAAGCTAGAAAGAGGGCACTCCCCTCACTTCAGGATCAATGAAGATGTGCTTCCTTATGGAGCAGCATTGCATGCTTCTTTGGCCATGAGGTATCTCCTTGAGCATAATCCCTCTGAATCTTCTACCCTCAAGGCAACACCTCCTCACGACGACCTGTAAGTTGTAAACTCCTTAAGTTACTAGGTTTTATTGTTAATAGACAAGCATTCGATCGGCAGTTGATCGTGTCAAATGTACCGTGTTTGAATTCTCACTCGATCCAAGAAACCGTAAACTTGTTAGTTCATAAGTTGGTGGTTGCTACTGTTGGCATACGAGCATTCGATCGACGCTTGATCATGCCAAATGTATGGTGTTTGAATCCCCACTTGATCCAAGAACCAGTGAAAATGTAAATTGTAAGTTTGTAAGTTGTTAGTGTTGACAGATGTGCTTTTGATCGACTGTTCGATGGTGCTCTTGTGTATGGTGTTTGAATGCTAACTTGATCCACTTTATATCATATATTAAAAAATAATTATTAGAAAAATAAATATTTTATGAATCAAACTTATAGATACTTGGTCATTAAAATTCTGATATCTTGTCAAAAAATAACGTATCTTAAAATATAAATTATTAGGCTAATGTTGAAAATATTTTCTGAAAATATTAAACAAAGTCAAGTGTGAAAAAGGGTATCTAACATTGAAGATAAAGTTTATATAAATTTTAAGAATTTTCAACCATTATTGTTTGAGCTTGCTACTAGTGGTATTAAAAAAAAAATATTGATTCAATAACTTAGATTTAAACCATTAAAACTGATTGAAAAATTATTATGGTTGAATCATTTGGTTTGATTTTTGATTAATAAATATCAGTTAGTACACTAAATGTTTTCTTAGATTTTGATTTAGTTTTCGGTTACAGCTTTTAAATTAGTGTTTATTCAAACCACTATATGTATATATACAAAAAATAGAAAATGTAAAAAAAAAATTAATTTAATATAAATATCTTATTTAAATATTTGTCAAAATACTTTGTTAAATAAATGAGAATAATTTATTGATTTTTAGGTTTGGTGGTAAACTTAATTTGTTTTTTTTATTACATAAATTAATAATTTAAATTGCATTCAATGGTAGAATATATAAGATAAATATATGCATTTTGATTTAAGGGCATATTCTATGATTATAATTCTATAGTATATGTTTTTTTTTTTATCAGAAATTTATTTTATGATATAAATACTTAGACAGATAAAAATTCATAACATATCTAAAAATAGAAAAAGATGAGTGTTTTTTTAATGTATAAAACTTATATTATTGACAATTGGTTGATAATTTATTACTCAATGTTATAATTTATAAATAATATATTATATAAGTGTGTTAAAATTATTGAAGAGTATATTTTTATAGCTTTGTAAAACTATTATGATATTTAAAAATTACTAAACCAGTTGAGTATAGAAATTACTACACTAGCATGTTATTTACAACAAAATTGTCATATCTTTTTTAAAAATAAATTTATCACTAAATAAAATTTATAAAATTATTCATATGAAATAAAGAAAAAAAAACTCATGCCTTCAAAAGAGAGATATGTGTATATATTTATATTTTGTCTTTTATAAAATTTATTATAAATTTTATAAATTTATAAATACCAATTGCTTTTTTAAAAAATAAGATTATGGATGGTAGAACAAAATTTTGACAAAATATAATTAAATAAATAATAAAGCTAATCAATGTATACAAGGCACCAGTGGTCTAGTGGTAGAATAGTACCCTGCCACGGTACAGACCCGGGTTCGATTCCCGGCTGGTGCAATTTATTTAATTTTAATCTTCCTTGTTCCTCCAAGGGCATTCTAGTAATTTACTCCCATCAATTCCGCATAACATGGGGATGGAGAAATATTTCATAGATATATTTGTTTGGGCTGGCCCAACTCGTAGCCCAGAAGGAAAATCATATGACCCAATAGAATTTTTGCACAACCAAGGTTTAGTTAGTTTGGGTTGAATCAGTACAGCAAACTTGGACCTAGGATGGGTCCACAGTGCAGCCTACCTGCTCCTACTTAACAAATATTTTTAATATATTATTTTGCCTAAGATCCCACATTGCCTAGACAACTTGTACAATTTTGTGGATCATACCATAAATGTAGTTGTCATAGCAGACTCTTGCAAGCTCCAAACGGCTTAAAAAAATACGCAACCAATGCTACTCACTCTTTGACAAGTGTAGGCTTGTTTTTCGTCTAATGAGTTCTTCCTCTAAGAGGCCAGCCTGTTATCCAAAGAACCTTGTTTTCAAGAAGTCAATCCTCTGTTGAAGGACTCTACCTACCGTCTAAGGAGCCCTTCCTTCAAGAAGCTAGCTCTCTTTCTAGGAAGCTAGTCCTTTGTTCAAAGAGTCTGCCTATCATCTAAGGAGCCTTCCCTCCAAAAGGCCAACTCTCCGTCCAAAGAGCCTAACCTTCATCCAAGGAGTTTGCCGTCCGTCCAAGGAACCTTCTTTCCAAGAGGCCAGCTCTCTATCCAGAAGCCTCATTCTCATTCTCTACTCTCGATTGTGTTGCCTTTACACCAACTCGATTTCCCCACGCTGCCCCGCTGGCGAAAGGAGACTCATCAAAAAGGTGTTGATAGCCCCTCCATGTGGAGCCGGATCGAAGATCAACAAGCACCCCTCTCCTTCTAAACAGAGCATGACAGTCTTCTTCTCTTCCGTACATCCCTTCTCCTACAAGTACACCTCGAAGCTCAATCTTTCATTTTATAAGCAGCCCATTGGCTAAGTACACCCTTGGAGTTCAATTATCCATCTTATAAGTTGTCTTCTAGTCGAGTGCACTCATAGAATTCAATCACCCATCTTATAAGTTGCCATCCACTCTCGGAGTTTAATCCTCCATCTCATAAGTTGTCCCTCGTTAAGCACACCCTCGGAGTTCAATCTTCCATCTCATAAGCTGCTCCCTGGTAAGGTGCATTCTCGGAGCTCAATCCTTCATTTCATAAGTCGCCCCGTGGTAAGGCGCATTCCGAAACTCAATCCCCCATCTCATAAGCTACCCTTAGCCGGGCGTATCTCAGAGTTCAGTCCTCCATCTTATAAGTCGCCCCCTAGTTGGGTGCATTCTTGAAACTAAGTCCTCAATCTCATAAGTTGTCTCTTGACCAGGCACACTTTTGGAGCTTAATCCTCCATCTTATAAGTTACCATTTGACTAAGTGTATCCTCAAATCTCAGTTCTCAACTCATACGTTGCCCTCTGATAGGGCGCATCTCAAAACTTAGTTCTCCATCTCATAAGTGGCTCCTAACCTAGTGCACATTTGGAACTCAATCCTCCGTCTTATAAACCGCCGTGTTATCGGGTACACTTAACACTCAATCCCTTAGTACACGCATACTCTACATGTCTGTCCATCTTTCTCTCACCGTAAAAAGATTACTAATTTAAACGTCGGAGAATATATCGGAGAACGAATTTTCACCGTCCTCTAATCTCTTATTTGTGAATTGTGTTATGTAGGTTTCATATTAAAAGGTATGAAGATTGAACCCACTTTAATTTAACCCGTCAGGATGATCAAGTGCTTCACTAAGCTGTCAAATAACTTAAATCTAGGGCTACATCATATTTGACAACTAAAATAAAGTAAGTATTTGTTTATCTTATTTGATTTATTATAAGAGCAGTAATTTTATCTAAGAATAATATTTTAATGTATTTAAAATTTTTATTCTTTTATATATTAGTTATTTTCACTTTTTAATGAAAAGTATTTCCATATGATAATATTGTTAGGACTGAAAATATATGAGCTATGGAGGTAATGATTAACCTCAATGGATAAAAAATATGGGAAAAAGCTGGTCTTTTACATTAAAATTATTCTATATAATATGATACATAATTTTAGTTTATTAAAATAACTAAAAATTATTATTTTTTTATAATGTTATGATATTTTATTATAAAAATTATTTTTAATTGGTTCAATCTTTAACAAAAAAAAATATTTTTAAATAATTAAAAAAATTAGTTATTTTATCATAAATCAAATTAATGATAATTGGCAATATATCTGATTTAAAAATAAAAGAGAAGTTGTGAGATGGTAGTTTCTCATCAATCTCTTAGGTTTGACAAATTTACTAACAATTCCAATGTTGATTTTTTTATAACTCTTATTAATAAACAATTAATAATAAAGTGAAAGAAATTAATTATACATTCTTTAAAAAAAGAATATTAATATAGATTCAGAGAATACTGTTACTATTTGATTTTATATTATTAAACTATAAAATAATTGGATAATTTAATTATTCATAAAATAATTATGAAATTTGGAAAGTTTTATATTTGAGGCAATTTTTCAATCCTGAAAAATATAAATTTAGGATTTCTATAGTAAAAAAAATTATTAAAATACAATATAATATACAAAATTTTGATAAAGTAAGCTTTGAAGAGGATTAGATTTATAAGTCCTATGTATCATTAAAAGGCTTAAGTTTTGTCTATGTCTTATTATACTCACTAATTAGAGATTTGGGAGAGTTTCATCTTTATAAAAGGCCAAGATGTTTATTTTTATTTTTTTAATTTTAACTATTTATTTTAAAATAAATATTTATAATTTAACTATATTTAAAAAGTTAAAATTAGTCATTATAAAATAATTAAATTATAATTATTTATTTAAAAATAAATAATTAAAATAAAAAGAATGACCATTTTTCTCTCTTTAAAAGAATGAACCTTTTTTTCTTAATTTTTCCTGGACGTGGTCTTAACTCAATTGTCCATTACAACTTTGATTGAATTTGGACTCTGATAACAATTTCTGTTAAGTTCTGATTGTTTCTTTTATTTTTGAAATGAATTTGTTAGTTTAGATAACAGACAAATAAATAAGATGTTAAAATTATATCACATAAAATAATATATATTTAATAATTTATTAAATAAATATATCTTATAATCCCATGTAATTTTATTATATTTTATTATATAAATTATTTTTTGACTGATTTAATGTTTAATAGAAAAAAATCATTTAATAACAATTGAATTAGTATTTTTAATTATTGTATAAATAATAAAATTATCTATTACGTGTGTATAAATAATAACAATTTTATGGATAAATACAAAGATAATTTTTTAATTTAACCGATATGATTTTTTGATAATTTTTTTTATAATTTACACCATAAATAAACAACTCTAAAAATTATCAACAAACATCTACAAAATTCTATCACTCTTATAAAAAATAATAAAATTAATAGAAAAACTAATTTCACTTTTTTATTGAAAAGACCACAAATATAAATTTAATTATTTGAATAATTTTTAAATTTGTATTTTTAATTCATAAAATAATAAAATAATATATTAAATAATGTTAAATTTCGTAAAATATTACATTTAACATTAACTCACTTCGTATTGTCTCATGTCTGTAAAAAAGGTTACCAAAATATCAGTCCTTTAAAAAAAAAAAAAACGCACCTCGCAATCCCACTAGCTCGGTACACGCAGGCTGCGGTCAGCTACGCCTAAATCACCGCATTCTTGTACTAATTGAATCAGTAAAGAAATCAAATTCTAATCTCTCTGTCTCTCTCGCTCTTGCCTTCCTCTAGCTGCACAAGAATTCTCCTCGATCTTCGATTAGCATCCTATCGGAAACTATTTCATCAAATCCGACCTGAAAAACATCGAATCTAGGGTTTACATTGATCTAGCTAGGGCGACTCTACTTCTCTGCTCTCTCTTGTCCGAGTCTTCGCCATGAATCCTGAATAGTACGCGATCTCTCTCTCTATCTCTCTCTTTTTCTCTCTATGTATGTATGTATGTATGCATGTACGTGTGTCTACGTGTGTATATCTTTGAGCGCGCAGACATCAGCATCTGATTTCAGATGAAATTGTGGTTATTGCAAAATTCAATCCGTCGGATCTGGGGTTTCTCGATGAAATAGAACTTATATGTTTTCGTTTTTGTTTGTTAATATTGTTTTTTTCGTCGGTTTTATGCATAGATGTGTACTTCGTGTTCTGGTATATAGCATATAGCCTGTTTCCGATAATAGATTAGGCTTTTGTGAGATACTGGACTGAAATCTTTGTTTTACCTTCTGATTAGGGATTTTAGAACATGATTCTTATTGCGTCAAAAAAAAAAAAAAAAAAAAGACGGGAGATTACTGTTAAAGATGCCTTCCAATGTTCTTGCTATGTCCTATGTGGTTTTAACTACATAAACGGATTTTGCTTGACTTGTCTGTGCTTGATTGAACAGCTCAAGATAAGTAAAACTGAGTACAAGTGCATTTCTAGGCGACATAATAAACTAGTTCCCACATGATCAAAGAAATGTCTGAAAGCAATAGATTTCATTACCTCAAAGCTATAATTTCAGAAAGATTGATGGTGATATAATTCATAGGATTAAGGCAGGTTGGTCAAAAATGGAAAAGAAAAAAATGATTGAGTGCTATGTGATTGTAAAATACATAAAGATGAAGAAAATGTTTATAAGACCACTATTAGATTAACTATGTATCGACGGAATGAAATGTTGGGCAATTCGGAAGCAACATATAAAAAATGTGGCAAGATTAAGGATGTTAAGATGAATGAGTGGTGCCGTAAAATAAAAAATGTACATGTATGTAGAAACTCAAATTAAGCTTTTTCCCATTGTGGTGAACTAAATAGGTTCTTTGCATCCAATGAGCCTGATTATAGGCAATGTCCATATCTGATAATTTCCTTCAAATACTCTGTTGGCCTTTCTTTGCCCTCTTTACAATGTCTCTTTCAAGCTCTTATATCTCTGAACATTGCATTAAGTGGACTTATGGCCAATCTATTTCAAATTTGTCTTCTATATTTTTTCTTCTACAATTACCACTCTGACCTTCTCCAATATAACATGATGACATTTGCATTAAGCAGACTTAATACCTAACTATCTCAAACGTGTCTTATATATATTTTCTTCTATAGTTACCGCTCCTTTCTCCTAGTTGACATGATCATGAATCCTTTTTCTTCTTGTATGACCACACATTCATCTCATTAATGTAATAATAATAATAATTATTATTATTATTTTGCATGTTGTCTCCAATAGTCAGCTCCACACAACTTAACTAGCCTAATAGATATCCAATAGAGATTTTTCATTAAGTTTGAGTGGTATCATCCAGTCACACTAGACTGTTAAAGCACTTCTTTTTTTCAATCCAGTATGCTCTAATCTGATGAGTAATTTCCCCATCGATCAACCTATCTTGCTATTAATGATGATTTGTGGTATTTGAAGCAATTCCTCTTTGATAGGCTTTCAATTCCAATCATTTCCCCAGGATTAGCATCTTTGCTCCAATTCTAAAACATGTTTCTAAGCCTCTCTTCAGTCTTTTAAATTATTATTAACTTTATCTTGTCTCAATCACCAAATTTTGTCATATATAAAAGCATGTGCAAAAGCATTTCATCTTGAGTCTATTTGGTTAAGTTATCCATATCTAATATCAGTTCATATTGGGTTGTTGATACACTCATAGGTTGATTTGGCCTTTTTCAACCACCGTTTGCCTGACATCTTCTTACTATGTAGGATTTTCGTAAACAATCTAGCCACCCACAAAATCTTCTCCTCTGTACATTTCCAAGCCTCCATTGGGACACTTCTGGTCCAAATACTTTCCTAATTTCATCTTCACCCTTCTATAACTTTTTCTCTTAAATGCTTTCCTAATTTTCGTCTTCAGCTCTTCTATAACTTTTTATCTTTCAATAATCCAATAACAAGAGCGATTTAGATATACCACCATTAGATAATGTTGTGGAAATAGCTCCATCTCTTATTGATTTCGTTATATCCAATAAGTACTTGCTCATCTCTATCTGTGATATACTTCACTTAGTTCAAACTTCCCATTTTCCTTTTTGTTGTTTTAGCTAGTTTTAAAGCATTGTCTTATCCTTTGCGTTAAGTCGCCCATACAAGTCATGCTTTAGATGTCGCCTGATTCACCATCTATCTTTGCCTTTTTTTAGCATATATTTAACTCTCCAAAATTCTCATTGCTTATATATTAATTCTATGCTTTACATTAATCCATCTTAGCTTTCCCCCTTTCCTAGACCATTTTGCACCATCACAATGTTTTTTGACACAATACAGTAACCTTTATTCCCCTAAAATATTTTCAGTTTCTCGTCAGATGAAATTATCCACAGCATCACAGATCTTGTTACTGCTCCCTCAGAGATCCCAATTTCTGCATTTGGTTTCTTCTCTATAAAATGACTTTGTGTCCCAACTTTTAGGCTTCTCCATTTAATTTTTGATTGATTGTGGTTTGCTCTCTTCCTCTTCTATTTCTTAAGATGCATGTCCAAAACCAAACAATCGGTGTTGCATAATCAAGATTTCCCTACGATGGTTATATAGTCCATACAATGTAAATGATCTCTCTTTCTTAAGATAAAATAGTCAATATGAGTTCTCGATGAGCCATTGTTATGCAAGATCAAATGCTTCTCCTCTTGAAAAGTGTACTAGCTACTGTAAGATTATAAGCCACAGAAAAACTCAAAATATTCTTCCCTTCATTTCTCTGCTCATAACCATGGCCTTCATACACACTTTATACACATTTGCATCTAGATCCCCACCTAAAAATCAACTGCCTCAACAGTATCTCTCAGATAAACTCATTCAATTCCTCTATTGCTTTCAATTTTTTTGTCTACCCATGTATATGCTCTAATGATATGATATCTTTTCTCTCCTAACACCTTTTTAATGACTGTAGTTATTATTCTGCTGTTCTTTATACGCATTACGTTCTCTTTCAACTTTTCATATACAATTTTACCAACTCGATTCCTAAATTTATCCTTCCTACCTCTCACTTTTGCATTTATTGCCAGTCTTCTCTATTCATTGTCTTTCTCTAGTGACTATCTAATCTCTTGTAGGCAAGCTATTGTTGATCATTCTTATGACCATAGTATCTACCATCTCCATGAGCTTACCTGTCAAAGTATCAACATCTCAAGTTCTCAGTTTAATCTTCTAATTGTGGAACAACCTCTTTAACTGCATTTGACAGTGATGTGGTGGCCCTTGTTAATTCTGCACTATGATTGGTCGATGGTGCTGCTGCTCTGGACTATTTAACTTTGTACTTCATCAATGTTGCACATTGCTAATATAGGATGTCCAAGAATAATACACTTAAGTTCCTAGATCCATGGCTAAGATTCGAGCAAACTACTGCTCTAATTGTCTACTACTGTATGAACAAGCTTTCTCCATTATCCATGCTTGGGACTGGCTAATGCCAGAGACAAAAATCCTAGACAGCAGAGTTAGGTCTGAAAAAACCAAGGTCAGTGTTACTAGAGATTTTAAATTGCTTTTATTTTCACGGCATGCACTACATCAAGCTGTAGGATGGGATTCATTTGAATCCTTCTCACCCCACAAAAAAAAAGAAAAAGAAAAAAACTCGTTTTCTTTATGCTCGTCTGGTCCTCCACATCCTTTCCCAGAAGTTGCTTGCATTGCAGCTTGTATGTCTGGCATTGGTTTGATTTCTCTTATTAATTGCTTGTGATGAGTTCTCATGGGCATCTCTTTGAACCTTGTAGTACACTGAGAAAATATTGATTGACTAATTGGTATAAATGAAGGAGAATAGACTGATACACATAAATGAATATGAGATTATCTCTGAGTTACCCTTAGGAAATGTGATTTCCCAAGTGTTGTGTATGACTTCTTTTGTTCAATTATTCCATTTGTCATCCTCATGGATTTATGGCAAAAGCAAATCCCATCATAACGGCTAGCTAAGCAGTGGGAATTCCAAAAATTCTCAAGGGAATTTTGTTTGATTAAACGGGATTAATAAAGTATGTTGCTCTAGCGTGTCAATAATTCCTGAACAATTAACTATAAAATTGAGGTCATCATATGAACTTGGGCACCCTTTGTTGTGCAGCGATTACCTTTTTAAGCTTCTGCTGATTGGAGATTCAGGTGTTGGCAAATCATGCCTTCTGTTGAGATTTGCGGTAAATTCACCTCTCCCAGTTTGCTATTTTTAGCTTGTGAATTACCATGCATGTGCAGTTTAATATGGCCTACATATACAGTGAGTTCATTTCTCAACTGTGTTACTGATGTTGAGAGCTGAATTTTATATAGGACAACTCTTACGTGGAGAGCTATATTAGTACAATTGGGGTTGACTTTGTGAGTAATTTCATGTTATTGAATATGTGCGAGTTTTGCTTCCTTTCTCTGATCAATATACTGTTTTCTTTTTTCTTGATGTTTTCCTCGACAAATTCATTTCTTTGTAGAAAATCCGCACTGTAGAGCAGGATGGGAAAACCATTAAGCTTCAAATTGTAAGTGCTTGAGCCATTAGTTAGGACGATTTCTTGCATCTCGACCCCAGATCATTAAATTCTTTCTGTTCCTTTACAGTGGGATACTGCTGGACAAGAACGATTCCGGACTATTACAAGTAGCTACTATCGTGGTGCCCATGGAATTATAGTAAGTAGAAATGCAGCTCAGAGAAAAATATACAATTAATGTGGCCATGGGAAACTACTGAGCTGCTGTATGTTGGTTTCAATGATCATAATGGTCTTCTTTGCTAGATTGTATATGATGTCACAGACCAACAAAGCTTTGAAAATGTCAAGCAATGGCTGAATGAGATTGACCGCTATGCGAGCGACAATGTGGTCAAACTTTTGGTGGGAAACAAATCTGACTTGACTGCAAGCAAAGTGGTATCATATGAAACTGCAAAGGTAATTATGAATGATTGAACTTGATTTATGTTTTTCATGTTATCTGTTGTGTTTACAAAGATCAAGACATTTCCAAATCAAAATAAGTAAAACAATTTTCATCTAGCGTTGGTATTTGGCTGCTAATTACATGTATCTTTTTTTCTTTGTGAAGGCATTTGCTGATGAGATTGGGATTCCATTTTTGGAAACTAGTGCCAAGAATGCAGACAATGTAGAGCAGGCATTCATGACAATGGCAGCTGAAATCAAGAAAAGGTAAGATTCTTTTTCTATGTTATTTGCTGAATAAAAAAGGCATTGAGGTCTAGAAAAAATGTTAGAAGTATGCAACCTTGTCAATTTGTTGTAAAAAGATTGTTTTCATAGTTTGAACTCTTTAAGTCCAAGTCATAATAAAACAGACTACTGGCTCAAACGCTGGCTGCAATGATCAAATGCTGCTTTTATATATCACACTTTTATCGGATAAAAAATGTGGTTGTTGGAGCTAGGCTGTCTTTTATTTGCTGTAGTGTTGTTATGGTCTTCCTAGTGGATAGGTACTCATTCATGCAAGGGCAGGGATTAGAATTCGGAAATAAATAGTAGAAATTAAATAACCCTTTAAATCACTTGATGTAATTTTTATCATTTATTTTTTCAACTTCTAATCCTAGCCTCTCAGTGGGTCTAGGAGTCCTGTCAACTGAGAGGACCTTAACAGCTCTAGGAGAGTTTGGAGAGGTTTAGAAAGAAGGCAAATTGGCATGCATATATTATGCTATGAGATAAGCCTCTTGAGAACCATGGATGGGGTTAACAACTAGATATCCCTCGTATGATTCCCAGAGAAACTGAGCATTTGAGATTCTTGCTTAGCAACAAAACTAAACCATCCAGAGCTCATAATAAATCGAACATAATTCAGCTTTGAGAGCTACTTGTTGCTTTATTAATAATTGAAATTTGTTTTAAGTTCTTTGAGATTCGTGGAGTAGCTTTGTAGACTGGCTTGTTTGAGCCTTTCCCAGGGATAAGCAATCCTCGTTATTCTTCTACCCTTCGTCCGTCTTCTTACAAATCAAACCGGAATGTGATGAGAAAAAGTGGGAGTTCCATTAAATAGCTGTTGAGGCTGTATAACTTGTGTCCCTGGTTCCAACACATCGAGGAGGATGATACTAGACCTTCACATGAATGCCATTTTTGTGATGAAAGCAATCCTAATTTTGTATTAATCTTTAATCTTTCATGGTACTAGAAAACCATGGATTTTCTTAGTGCACTATGGAATGTGCAGCTCTCGCCTTTTCCTGTGGGTGGTGGTGGTGGGCAGGGCAGATGCTTAGGTGGGAGGCTGCAGGCTTAATAAATTGGTTTCACAACACGTTCTGCTGTGATGGTTATCCCCTTTTCCTTTGTCTGAATATCAATGTGCTGCCTCAATTTTGAATTCCTCCTATGGTTTCCAAAAATTGGGACAACACAACTGCATAAATCTCACTTTCAATTGCTGGCTAACAAAATGGATTAGGACTGCTATATATATGACTGTGTGATAAGCTTTTTGATTACCTGGCTTGAAACTTCAAACTTCACTTGCTTGAAGATTAATAGGATTAAAGATCTCTCATTCCCTTTACTTACAGTGTACGGAGAAGACTTAACCGTTTATAAAGTAACTGTAGAATTCAAAAAAACTGTTAGCTTTTGCTGAAGCAAACAATTTTTTCCTCTGGTTGTAGAGTGGCGAGCCAGCCAGCAGCAAATGCTACTAGACCAACTACCGTTCCAATCCGTGGGCAGCCTGTAGCTCAGAAGTCCAGCTGCTGCTCATGATTCAATGGGGAGTGGTTGGGGGTCTCAGCATGCTTCTGACCCAAAACTGCTGCCAAGGTGGATTTCCATGAAAGCAGTTCGTGGATTGATCTCAACCTGCTTCGGGTTTGTATATTTTACTCAAATGTTAAAACACTATAGTGTCATGGATATCCCATTTCCCTTTGTTGTTTGTCATTGCTTGATGATCCCTAAATGTGGATTGTGCACAACTTTGTTAAATCTCATTTTCAGTGTTAACTTCTATTGGAAACATAGTATGTGAAATAGATGATCTTTTCACGTCTTTCTTCCATAAAATACCATTTTTTAAAATTGCTGCTGGTTCAAAGCTTTCCTGGATTGGTGCTTCTTTAGACAATACAACGTGAGCCGTGGCCCGAGGAAGGCAAGGGTTTGGACGAGAGCTGGATCGCTAGAATGCACACAGGTAAGTTGTTTTGGAACGAAGCTTCTTTTATGCAGGCATGCAGTGCTGTTGCTTACGAAGTTACTTCTTTTGTGTATAATTGAGATATGAAGCCAGTTAAACTAAGCTCAAAGCTCTACACGAGTCTATTAGCAAGTCTTGCAATGAATCTCCACATTAATTAATGATCGAATCTATTTACAGCTACTTTAGTGATTGTATAATAGGAGATGACAAATACAACCACAAGCCAGCATGGAACGAAGCATGCCGGCTGCAGCAAGTAGCTTATTTTATTTTTCTTAAAAAGAATGTAATAATTTACCCGTCTCCCATCTAAAATATATATTTAGATCAAATCATTTTGGGATTTGATATGATAGGATCAAGGCCTATAAATGACATCAATGGACTGGGCACGGTTAAAAATTAATGCCTAATTGAAATTATATATCTGGTACAGTTATCGGTGAAAATTTGCCGGTTTTTTTATTTTTTTTTATTTTTTTGTGGACTTAAATTTTAATATTTTGGTTAGATGTCCTTTTTTTTTAAAAAAAAATTATCTATTCAAATCGTATATTTGTATAAACAATAATTTTGTATTTCAAGATTATCTGTTAAATGTTTTTAGATTACTTTTCAAATAACATTATTATTTCTTGTAATATTTTTATGTAAATATATATTTTTAAAAATAATATTCTACGATTTGATCCAAATCAAACCTATGATTATGATTGAATTTGGTCTAAGCTGTTTCATCCCCATTTGCAAGGCCGAATTTTTAAGCTAAACCCATGCCGAGTCTAGCTGGTATCCAAATATGATCATGTCTTCTGGAATTATTCTCTCTTTTTTTCCCTCTCTCTTCAATGTTTCTCTTATTTTGTAAGTCTCAAATTACAATATTTCGTTCAGATGCTGTAATATTTGTTCTAATTTTGTATGATTTATTTGTTACATTTCCTTTTTAGCATGACTTGATTACGCCTATACCTTCGAAAATTTTGATGAATAAAATTATTATAATTATTTTAAAATTTACCACGATCGATACTCTGCAGTGCATACCAATATCCAACCAAAGTATGTTTCATTCGCCAGACCTACAGCCACAACCCAATAGTTCTTATCCTTATTGTCCGTCCAAAAACATCACAACCCAAGTAGCGTTTGCATGTAATTTCAGATTCGATATGTTTTGATGCGATCAAGCCAAACAGCAGAAGCCAACAAAGTATGTTATTCAGTGGGAGAATCCATTCTTCGTACCAGAAAGCTCAAATTTTGAAAGTCTGTAAATTGTTAAGAACCATGGTACGTAAAAAATTCTCATGACACATAAAAAAGTTAAAGCCGCTACACTATATTTAAAATATATAAAAAAAAAAGAATTGATTTGTTAATTGTTTTAATCACTGATGCTTAATCATATTACGTAACCATATTTTGTCTACCTGTCATAACGCATTGGATTAATGAGACGAAGATCAGAAGAAAAAGAACTACTGATTTTATTTGTGAAAACATCCACATGGCGCTAGTACAATTTCAATCGCAATCAACAGCGTTATGAATGGGAAATGGCCACGTTTATGCGTCTTGCCGTATCATAACTACAGTATATTATTAAAATTATTTCACATAATATAATAAATATTCAATAATTTATTAAAATAATTAAAAATTAAAATATTATATGACTTTATTACATATATATATATTTTTTTAAATTTGATTAGTCATGTATTTGATATAAAAAAAATTATAATGCATATAACTAATAAATCGATTCTCTTTTTAATTATTTATTGTGCATGGGGGATGGTTTTCTAAATAGTAATATGGACAATTTTTCGGACTTGGTTAAATGAAGTTTCGTAGACGTTCCACTAATATGTGAATTGATTTTAGTTAGGTAGAGTTTTAAACATGCATAATTCAAATGCAGGAAACCAAGATTCAAATCTGCGAATCTGTGGCATCAACAAAACTTTACTCGAGAATCAGAACATGAACAGTGGCAAGTTATTTGGAAGTGTACCTTCCTCCACCTAATTGTCCGTTGTGCCGAGCGACGCCATAGCCGGTAACTCCAAGTAGTCAAAGTCATCAGTCACTCCTGCCTGCAAGAAGATAAACAAAAGTAAGCAAAATCTTTTAGAAGAATACACTCTAAGCTCAACAAGCCCATACTATGAAGACAACAGCTGATTGTACAATGAAATATTTGGAAATATTTGTGAGGAAAAACAACTATACGCTACACAGCGATGGAGAAATCAGATCTAAGTGGTTTATTCATATAGGGAGCACGAGAATGTAGCTATCGAGTTCATCTGCACTTAAAATATAAAACGGCAAAGTGAAGAAATCATTGCTAGAGATACCTCCTTGTACATGTTTTCCAGCTGCTCTTTAGCCTGAGGGAAATTGTTTGAACACCATTGTCGCAGAGTGAAGATGTTGTCTGCATAACATTTAGGCCAGACGCATTCGGTGTTTGTTTACATGTCCTGTGAGCTATATACCCTCCAACAGAGGAAAAGGAAGAAAAGAAAGGAGAAGAACCTGTCCATCTGTTAGCTGCTGAATAAGCAACCCCAATTGCTTGTTCTGCCAACATTAACATTCAAGAATCAGTATCTGCATTTAGCTGAAAGGTTCAGTAATTATGAATAGTATAAGCAGGCTAGTTGTTGGAGATTTTCAATTTTACAAATATTATAAAGTCCTGTATTAAATTGGTACTTAGATATGGGGCACACGTCAACTGTGGATTTATGGGGTACACATATAACGCCTATGTAGTATTCAAAAATTATTTTTGGTACTTTTATTTCCAACATTTAACTAGTAACCATCATTTCAACCAAAATTCAACATATTTTTAATGTGTTATATATATATTTTTAAATAGTCAGGTTCCAACAGCTTCAACCGTGAACAGAAAATATAAGAAAAGATGTGAAAAGAGAAAGGTCAAAATTTAATACCATACTTATTAATTATTTATTGGAATAAAAAATTGATAAGAGTAAGATAATCTTATTTTTATAGGAGGTTATGAGTTTAATTTGTTAGTATAAAATGCAGTCAAACAAAAATTTATTATATCGTTAAGGTAATTCACGTAAACTTATTTATATTTGTAAGGGGCAAATAATATTTTAAGGAAAGTAGCATTGAAATACCCCCTGAACCCTTACTTTTAGAACGTTTTATGATTTACCAGTTGATTATCAAAAGCCCCAACTTTTTCCACCGGGAGTTGGTAGGATTCTGCAGGTGAAACATAATAGGGATAAGTAAGAACCCTTAACTCATTGTTTCGATGATAGCTGGATCGTTGTCTGCATATTGCGCCATCTCATCCTAATTAGAATACACAAACACAGCTAAGAATCTTGAAATAAGATGTATAAGTAATTGACATGACAAATGAGGAAAGGTGAGACCAGACCTTCAATTCATTATACTTTGACTCAACGGATTTTAGCTCATTTAAGGCTTCCTCTCTTTCGTCCTTTGAAACAAATACATATAAGATGTAAGTTGTCATTACTAACAGCATGAAATTTAGAAATTACCAGATGAATCCCAATATACTTACCGATTCTTCCCTTCCCTTCTTCAGGGAATTACGCCGTTCTACTAGTTCTGCAAAGCGCTTCTTGCCACTTTCAAGATCGGACTCCAGCTTGTGACGCACATTTCTCAGCTGTGTGACGGGAAATCTTAATTGACTTACGGAACTGAAGAGTTATGTGAAATCGTGATACGGAAATGAGCTAAAATGGAAATTTTAAACTTTTACCTGATTTCCAGCAGTGCTAGGAAGGCTCCAGAAGTATATCTGGAAAAATTCAGAAGATACAAATCATTAAGTTTTTGCACAGAAGGCAGACGAGTTTCATGTACTCCAATGACTAACTGAAAAACAAATTATTTTCATTTCAAACACATGATGACACTTCATGCTAGCAATGCCAAGTCTGAGCGATTAATCGAATTTGAATCTAATGTTTTATTGAATATGCTCACCGAACTTCCTATCTTGTCCTTCAAGACAAGATCATCATCCACTAGACTTTGGACGACATCCTTCACTGACTGGCTGATGACCCCTTTCTTTGGCCCCAACTTCTCAAGCTCCTTAAGCTGAAATTTGCGAAATTGAATAATAAAAAAAACTGCAAGAGTGTAGAAATTGACTATTATAGGTAATATTTGAGGAACATTATTTAAAGTGCTAAACAGTAGGAGAACCACAGGCATTCTAGAAAGTTTGGAATCAAGGGGAAGAAGCCTCTCCATATTTTGGCATCACGGCTATTCTTCTGAACTATGCCAACAAAACCAGTACCGACATAGAATTGTTGGATGATAATTCTTATCATCCATGTTTGAGTCAAATCCTCTGTAAACTTAAGTAAATGAAAGGAACTGTAGAGATATGTCGATGCAATAGATGATGATTTGAGAAAAAGGTGGCAAGGAGTAGCATGTATCATCTGAACAAGTCGTATACGAAAATGTTAAGGTAACGGGCACAACCAAAAAGGCCAATGATGCTGATTTGTAGTTATATTGTTGTTGGGTTATGGGTCACTTCCGTATGGATCTCATATCCATTTAACATGTTCGATAACTCGTACGAGGACGTACGTGTATTGTATTGATCTAGAAAAATTAAAGTGTGATGCGCGATAGGCACTTGATTTTCGCATACGTGTTGATTCCACATTGGAGGCCGCCCAAGGAACGCACGAGAGACACATGAGTGTGATTTCTCGATTGACCAGCGTCCAATGTATGCATGAAAAGGCGCTCGAGCGCCAATTCTGATATAAATACATTTGACGCGTTTTTGGGTTAACTACTTTATAATTTCAGAGACCTAGAGCGCCCACGCTGTGAAAAAAAAAAGAAAAAAAGAGAGAGAATGGAGAAAAGGATAGTTCAAACATCCGATTGAATTTTAAATCGTGTTCTAATCTTTACCGATCTTGGGTACATACACTGTTTTTAAAATTGAGAAGAACTTTTTACCGATCTTATTTCTTCTCTTTCGTCTTGTACTCATTATTATTCGGGTTTATTTGTTACAAGGTGTTATGTCGTTATATTTATTGGGGTTTATGTAACCGAATATATATTGCATAGTGGATATTTCGGATCATAGACCGGTGGTTTTTCTCTCTTATTTAAAAGTGGAGTTTTTCATATAAAATCGTGTGTTATCTATTATTTATGATTATTACTTGTTTGTTGTCCGTTGTGGATTATTTTCTCACGATTCAAATAAGTGGTTCAGTCCTAACAATTGTTCCCCTTAAAAGTGTGATGGTTGCACTTGCTGACTATTTTTTGTACAACACACTTGATTAAAATGAAGTTAGCAGCCAAAGCATTAGTTTTCATGGTTTCCCCCCAATTTGGGGCTCTGCCATGCTCTTATCACATAGTTTTGACTAATTAGCTCCAAAAATAACTCGTTACAAATGGTTTACAGTAGAAGTCGTGTCTTTCGTTTCTGGACAACTGGTGCTAAACGGCGTCAAGAATACTGATCCATTCGTCTCCAGCTGCTACCTAGCTGAAAACGAATTAATGTAAAAATATCTCATGTAAAAATATCTCATATCAGTAAGTTTATATACTGCCATGTCATTCAGAATCCCAGATTCAACTACATAATAACCTGTTGAGTTTTGATCACTTTCTTGTGGGTGTCTTAATAAATAAAAGGTTATCGGAAGATCACGCGCGGCAAGTGGCCAAGAGATAGGGGCCAAGTTAGGCTTTCGAGGCTTCCTCGAGTGGAGTTTGAGCGCCGATTCTAGATTACTTGCCAGGACACTACGCTTGAGTTGCGCTTGTCTGGAGCTAGAGTGCGGCCCGGGCCTATAAAATCATGAGAATGCAATTTAGGGTTAAGAATTCTGAAATTAATCTCCACAATGGGTGCCGCACAAAGAGAAATGAGAGAAGATGAAGAGTTTTGGTATTCGGTTAAGATCCGATTTAAATTCCATTCTTCGCTAAGGTCAGGTATGTCATTTTGGAGGTAATTTTTAGAAGTATATTTTCGTTTGGTGACTCTTATTTCTCGTTGTATTTATCTTGTGGGTTGCTGGATGTGTTGAGAAGGGTTTTAATCACCCATTCTTCTCTCAAGTTTGTAGTAAAGAGATTTTAGAAGCGGTTATTGTAACCGGTATTTTTATAGTAGATTTATTTAGAATTTGTCTCGTGGTTATTCATTTAGTTGAAACGAGTTTTCTACGTTAAAAACGTTGTGCATTATTGTATTTTTTGTACTTATAATTTTGGTGGCTGATGGTCGATGGGGGGTTCGGGTTTATTCCATTGTGCCAAGTTGTGTGTATCCGGATCAAACCCCAACAATAACAGCCTTTCATCCAAATAGATAGAAAGCATGCGAATGCAGTGGCTCTATTGCAAATTGTACTTACAAGGTAGAAATCTTGTGAATCGTAAAATATCTGAAGCATCTTCTCACGCTTCTCCTCCAGTGAAAGACCTCTCTTCTTTGACTACACGACGGTAATAATCTGAGTAAGAGTTTTCATAAATGAACAAAATTTCATCTGGAAACAAATAGAACCTGTAGCTTTTGAATCATCACTGTTTTGATGTAAAGATAATGCATTCAGTTTGGTTATTCAATGAGAAAAACCATCTTTAGATGATTCTAAGATCGGAACTAAGCAAAAGCAACCCCAAACCACAAATTGTTAACAAATTAGATTAGTGGATCACAAGGTGCTCATGCTGATTTATCAAACTAGTGAAAGTACAAAACCGGCAACACTAAAACAGGCAAATCAATGCATGCGGCATTGCGGAGCTAGGAGAAGTCAACGGTGATTTGAACACATCATCAATAGACTTCTAGAAATAAATAAATAAATAACTCGCCGCGGCAAAATCGACCACCTTGAAGAAACTAGTGACAGTTAACTCGATCAAAATCAATTGTACGAACACCTCAGGCATGCTAGCCATCAATACCCGCCCTCAATGCAGAGGCATGCAACTACAGAAACACAAGTTATTCATCGCATTTCCACAGCTCAATTGGAATCTGAAGCTCAATAAGCAGATAATTCTCGATCATTTGTCAATATTTTACATTCAAATTTCGAAGAGGTGAAAAGAGAACACAGTTTCAATACAACATCAAATTGCAAAAATTCATACTGCCAATTAACATAAAAAACGGCTTGACAGATTGCACCGCGTTTTAATCCGTTGTCAATAGATAAAATAAAACGAAGTGAAATATATCGCGCTTAAGCTTCAAGATCACACATAAAAATGGGGAAAAAAAAAAGTGAGCATTATCTGTAGGGAACAACACAATCGAGATAACTGCAATTTAATTGTCGATAAAGATAAATAACAAATCAAAATAGGAGGTCGGAGATGATCATTTTACCATCTGGACGGCAAATTCGGAAGGTTAATTGTGGGAGAAAAAATCGAAGGCTCGTACGAGTATATGGATTCTTGAACAATCGAGGTGAGAAATTGCGAAGAAATGAGAAGCGGGAAAATGGAATATGTGTCTAACTTACTGATTTGACCCTATAGAATCCCAAAATTACTGATACCAACCGGAGAAGACGATTAGTGTCTCGGGCTATCTAATTTGGGCTGGGCCTAACTGGGCCCACCCTTTTCATGGGTCTGCCGTAAATGCGGGACTTCGAATTAAAAAGATAGGCAGGTTTGAGCGATCGGTAAAAGTATTAATTTAAAAAATATCAAAAGTAGAAGCGTTATTTGTTTAAAATTTTGGCATTTAGCAAGCCATACACACATAAAATTGTAAGCATCATAATTTATTTTTCTGTTATGTCCTCTCTCCATGGTTATTGCATAAATTTTATGATTCTCAAATGTGATTACTATCATATATCTATAATATGTGTTACAAATTTTGTACATACTTTCATAAAAGTATTTACTAAAGTTTATAAAACAACTATTATAATGTAATAAAATGTTGATATATTCTGATGCATCTAGGGATTTGGATTGTTATACAAATTAGAAAGGCATGAGAATCTTTCAGTTGATCTGAATGGTAACCGGTCCAATCTTTGTAGTTGAAAATCTTAATTCTACATACCATAACAAACTAAACAAGATGTTAGAAGTATACAAAACTCACTCTTAATATAACCCTCCGACGCTCAAATCAATAATTCTTTTTAACGAAATTGAAATATGCTCAAAGAAAGTAAGTATAAATTAAAAGATGATGGGGTTAGCAAGACTTGGCTCCACTTTTTTTAGTATAATCTTTGCTAGAATCTCTTTGGGTATCTTGCCCTAACTCCCCTCTTAATTTAAGAGGATATGTATTTATAAATAAAATTCTAATTGATCGGTTAGCCCTAAAACTACAATTTGTATTGTGTTACTTTAGGAGAGTAATCATCCTTTGAATCAATTTGAAAACAGTTAGAATATTAATAGGGATACCATTTTAGCCGTTTTTTAATCAGGTCATTTATTAACGTGTATTATCTCTTGATTGACCGTAACCGTTTGTTAAGCCATTAAAATTAAACATTTCATTTAATATCCTATTGAGCCGTTATTTAAAGAGTCTAATTGGTCCTTTTTTTATATCTGGCTATTGATACTTGGACCTTAAATTTAGAGCCAGCTAGCTGTTTTTGAGCCGTACACAATAATTTCATTTGCCTGATATTGCTACTAATTTAGTACGTTTAAAAGTAAATTTTCATCATTCACAAAACTGAGACCTAAATTTAAGGTTTTAATTTCGTTATTTCCTATGCTTATTGTGGCTTTAAGATAATGCTGTTGGGGTGAATGGTCGGTCGGATAGGAATGCACACAAGCATACAATAAAGGAGAGAGAAGGAACACATAAGTTTTTTGTGAAAACTCTTCACAAATTAAAAGAAAAAATTACTAAACATTTAATCCACAATAAATCTACTATGTAAAAATCAATTACAAAAACCCTCGAAATAGAGTATCCACTACATACTCGAGATAAAATAAGAAAAATAAAATCAGAACAAGAAAACTATCATATCGCTCTTTACTCTATTTTTCTTTTCTCTTTCTTCTTACAGTAGTACACTCTATTCTCCTTTTCTTTTCACACTCCTGGATTTCACTGCTATGACTTTACCGCCTCAACTGTTTTCTCTCACACAGTGTCACACGCTTGTGCTCTCTTCATGCACCGATGCTCAACATACATATATATATATATATATATTGCTTTCTTTGGAGATCATCTGCCCAAAGGGTAGGTTGTGTGTGGACAATTACCTGCCATCAGCGGCTTTACAACTTGCCACCTGTAGCTCTGTAAATTATTGTGCTCTATAGAAATGGCGCTTGCTCTGTAGAGATTACGCATATTCCCCTGAGATCACGCATGCTTGATCAATCTTCAGAATTGGCATTCATATGCGCTCTCTGTGCTCGGGTCCTTGAGCCAAGCGGTGTAAAAGTCTTTGGGTATTATCCCTATCCTTAGGCATTTATTAATGTCTCCAAGCAATGATAACAACCTCGGATATTATCCCATGTTCTCGGTCGTTCTGTGTACAACACATGCCATTGGGCGTTTTCTGCATCTTGGTCGCTTTGAGCAAATCGACAATTTTGTCCAAATCGACAAAATGGCACAAGCGGGCAAAAATGGCACGACTGGACATTTTGCCCCAAATCTGGCACCGTTGCATACTGGTCAATTTTATACCAGAATTTTATTCCGATAAACACATACCAGAATTCTATTTTGAAATTTTATATTGGTAAATTTAGCCATACCAGTCATTTTTTATACTGGTTAATTTGTGCAAACCAGTAAATTTATCTATACCGGTCATTTTGTGTAAATCGGCCATTTTGTCCAAACCTGACAAAATGACACGACCGGGCAAAAATCATAATCAGTCGGACAACGCATTAACCAACCATTTTGTCTCAATTGGTCAACCTCCTGTTGATCGGCCACTTTCTTACCCAACCACAAAACTTACCTTGTAGGACTAGCCTTCTCCGAATTTTCACTCCGAAAATTATTTACTGTGATATAATTCAAATCGGTATTTTTTTTATATGGAAGTTACCCCCAACAAATGCTTGACTTCAAGGCAAAAGAGTGTTGATTTCAAAAGCGTAACAATACATGTTGATTTCAGTTTGATCAAACTAGACGAGTAGGCCTAAGCCAACACAGAAGATACATGCACGGCAAGACTATTGACAGGTCGTGGATCAGCTTTTCAAATTTGTACAACAATACTTTGTGAACTCTCCTCTCCTTTTTTCTTGAAAAAATCGACAGATAATAAAATTAACATAAAAATAAAGAATATCCATTTGTTTAGGAATTATTACAAGGAATTACAATAAAAAAAAAAAAAAGAAGATATAAGTGTTAGAGTATAAATTAAACTTTGTTTTTTAGTAATTTTAATATTGAGCTATTTATTTTGGAAATCAGTTTCTATTTTTTTTAATTTTATTTATCCATTTTCCCTAAAAATATACGTATTTTTATGTCTACTTTAAAATATATCATTTATTATAATTTATTATTTATATTTTATTATAAAACTATTGAAGAACAAACAATAATTTTGTTAAGTAAAAGGAAATATTGTAAAAAAAGACAAAAAATTATCAAGAGCGTGTAAAAAATATTTATAAGGGTTGTAAATTCGTATAAATTTTTTTAAAAAAAAAAGAAAGAAAAAAAGACAGATATAAACAAAAAAATATGATTGAAAATAAAATGAAATTCCCATAGTGTATACTTACTTGATATATATTTTTATTTCTATTTATAAAATAAGCATCCATCTTCACAATATCTCAAAAAAAAATCATACATAATCAAAATTCATAAAAGGAATAGAGTAGTTTTAAATATTTCTTAATTTTCTAAACTTTAATAAAATTTTTAAAAATTAAAACAGTGACCGATTGAACAGTTTTTCTATATTTGTTTTTAATTTATAAAAATTCTAAACATTTTAGAACTAAAAAACACTATATTATTTCTAATGATAAATCCAAGCTTTTAATATAAAGAGGACCAAGTCCGATATTCATATAAAATTATTATCAAGTTGTTCGTCTAACAATTTAATATGTAATTTGAATGAATAATTTTATTGGTTACAATATAAAATGGACATTAAATTAGATAATTATTAAATCGACGGGTCGGTCCAAATTAATCCATCATAAAATGTCACAAATGTATAAAAGGACAAAGTTACTTCGGTATCACGGCCAACCTCTCTGGTCAAATGATGCGATAGGATAACTTGTTAGTCAAGTAACTAATCTATAAAAAAATAATATTCATATTATTTATATATAATATATTTATAATTATTTTTTTATTTATGTATTGACATTATGAGTCTCTTTTAAATTCATTATTTTTTCAAAAAATAAGTCTTTTATATAAATGTAAATATAAACATATATTATAAAATGATTGTTAAGGTATGTACTCGTGCAGGTTGAGTGTAAGTTGAACGAGTAGGAATTTCTTGTTTACGAAGTTTTTCAATTAGAAAATATAATTAATTGAAAATTCTGGCAAATTGCATTGAGTTTTATCACTTCATTTTCTGCCATTAATTTGAAACCTTCTTTGCTTCGTGAAAATCAGAATTAATCAAATACCAACATGGCTGACTCCGTCTATTGTGAACTGTAAATTAGAGGAGCTATTATCATCGTTTTTTAAATGAACAATTATTTATTATTTTAATATTTAAAATTGGGTGACAAAATAATATATAATAAAAATTGAAACAAATCATTAAAATATAAAATTATTATAGTTTTTTTTTAAATTTTTTTTATTATTCAATTTTGAATGTTAAATTAACAAATAAGTTGTAATTTTAAGAGGAACATTAAAGACGCGGTAAATTAGGGCAGCTGTGCCCAGCAAGAAACCTAGGCCCAAGACGATAACTAAATGCAGTCTAAACTTACGTGTTTTAGATGATGAATGCCTAACCTCTATAGCTGTATAGCAAGTGAAATAGTATATGCCCTGTTTTGACGATAAAATCACCAACCGCGTTCAATGCGGCGGCGTGAGACTTATATATCTCAACCAAATTGGGTACATGACCCATATTTTATTGGATTGGCACGGTAGCGCAGGAGAGCTGCGACACACAGAGCGTAACAGGCTCCTGCGATGCTGACGGGAGCCGTCAGATGATAAATCTTACGGCTTCAATTTTTTTAAAAAAATCATAAAATCAAAAAAAAAAAACATTGAATCTTTTTTTAAAATTAAATACAAAAAAATATAAAAATAAAAAAAATAACTAAAAATATTTTTTATATATATATAAAACGTGGCCGTTAGATTATTCGAGCGTCGTAGCCCCCCCCGCCGTAACAGGCTCCTGCGATGCTGACGGGAGCCGTCAGATGATAAATCTTACGGCTTCAATTTTTTTAAAAAAATCATAAAATCAAAAAAAAAACATTGAATCTTTTTTTAAAATTAAATACAAAAAAATATAAAAATAAAAAAAATAACTAAAAATATTTTTTATATATATATAAAACGTGGCCGTTAGATTATTCGAGCGTCGTAGCCCCGAATTTATTGGCATGGTACCATTTTCAATCCCCTTCCTCTTAAATGGTCACTTGACCGCTTAGATATTGAAAAAAAAAAATTATTGGCTATCTATCATATAATTTGACATAATTTAAAATATTAAATCATACTATACACACTTAATACTGTTTACTATAGCAATATTGTACTGTTTACTACAGGTCATACCATATTATTTTATGGGCAATTCGACCCATTGAACATCTCTAAGCCTAAACTTTTTAATAAAATAATTCCTTTTATTTGGGGGAGGAAGAAAATAGTTCAACCATAATTTTATAAAGTAACTTTTTTTAAAATAAATTATTAAAAATTTATTTTTGCCATTTAATTTGCATGAAAAATCTTTTTTATATTTTATAAGATTTAATAAGTATAAAAATATCAATAAAATATTTTTATAATTAATATAAAATATAGACATAAACTCTTAAAAATGACTTCTTATTCTCAAAATGGGAAATGATTTTTTAAAACTCATGTATTACTCGCTATTAATTACTAACACCGATTAACAAATTATTTTACTTGAAAATGATACCATTGCTATCATATGAATCTCGACCACCACTGGCGTTACTTAGGGCCGCAACTACCGATCAACGGATAAGATGCTTGCCATTGCCATCTTGATCAATAGGCCACCTCTCTTCCTAATCACATTGCCGGCCATCGGCTAATAACAGTATCTACGACTCCACCACTAAATAAAAAATTGCCACAGCAAAAACTAATCATCGATAAATATAAATATTTTATTAAACTATAAAATATTACCCTCGCCTAAGAATATTGCTATCACAAATAACCTTAATATCTAATATCATTGAATAATTCGCATGTTAATCCATATTTTATTATATAAGTTAAATGTCATACATATTTTTATTATACCGTTATACATATTTTATAACGAGGGAAAGGGTTTTTCTAAAATATTTTTGATTTAAAATATGAAAATACTTACTAAGAAAGTAATTTTGTTGAATAATGATAAATATTTTGTCCAAATAAATAGAACCATAGACTAATTTTAAGGAAATATATAATTGTCAAAATTAAATTTGACCCTACAAAGCTTTCAAGCATTGTTCTTTTAATTACAGTAATTAGGCAGATTACTAAAGTCACAAGCGCCATATATTAAAGGAAATGTAATTAGTCCAACACGGGCTTTCTTTGTCCCTCAGCTCTCGTATTCGGGACAGCGCCTAGGCACCTCCACTAGATTTAGCACCATTAGATTTGAGACAATTCAATAATATATTTCATTATTCCAAAATATATATATAACTAATTTTGTTTCAAAAATAATTTTAAATATTAAAATATTTATATATGAAAAATAAGAATAAAATTATCATCATATTTTTTTAAAAAAATTATTTTTTTAAATTTTAAAATTGGATGGTTAAATTTTAAATCGAACGATGCCGAATTCATTAAAAAAATTAGTTGTATGCAGCCTCCGCGTTTGGTCAAATTAAATGATTTACTTACATCATTAACTTAGCTATGGAATTATTTGTTTTAGGGGAATGGGCCCACATCCTACCTTGGTCATACCATGGCTTTTCATGTCCCTTTATTAGGTATTAAATTCAACATTTAAAATAGTTTAAATTATATTTTTTCTAACTAATATTTTTAATATATTTATTTAAATATTTTAAATTTTTAAAAAAATAGATATAGATTTTATTTTTTCTCTCTCTCTTTTTACACCAATTTTAATAATTTTAATAAAAATAAATACATAAATATTATTTTTAATTTTTCTATTGGTAGCTCTTAATTTTTTTCTTGGACATTGTTCACATATTTTGTCAGAGATAAAACTAAATCGCGTATGAATAATCAATGGGATACTAAGTTATATTATGAGTTTTTTTGAGAATAACCAATCCGACGAATTCCTTTAATTTCATCTATTCTAATTAATATAAGAATAAATCATTATATATGTTGGGTTCAATACTAAAGCCCAAGAAGATTCGAAACCCAACCCACGAAACAGGCGCCTAATGGGCCATCAAAGCCCAACGACACGGGACGCCTACGTGGCAGCCCACAATTAGCAGCAAACAGGCGCCTCCTACAGCTCATTAATGCGGCTGTCAGGAAATGGTAAAAGAGTAGGAGAAACTAATTAATGGAGAAGCTTGATCAGCGCCGTTAGTCGTGATTTAATCGATAAATATAAATATTTTATTAAACTATAAAATATTCCCAACTCAAGAGGAGACTAACCTTAATATCTAATATCATTGTGGTCTATGTTAATCCATAAATTACGGTGAAATGTCATACGGTTTTTATTATGATCGATATACATATTTTAACCCTAGGGAAAGAAGTTTTTCGAAGCCCCTCATCAAGGACCTATAAAATCCATATTCTTCAACTAGACGGGATCGATAAATCGGATTGAGATAATGATAAATATTTTGTCCAAATAAAGTCCTCCATAGATCAATCTTTAAGGAAATATATCGGGTGACAAAATTCGGCCACCTACAAAGTGCACCTTTCAAGCATTGCCTCCCACCATTACTAATTACTCTCCCAGATAAACAAACGCACACTACCCACACATTTTAAAGGAACTGTAACGCACCTCCAACGTGCGCCTCATTTGTCCCTCAAAAATTTCTCGGATTCGGCACGAAATGACATTGGTGGGAGAAATAGATTTAGCACCATTAGATTTCTTATTCGTTAATTGTGTTGTGCAAGTTTCGGAGTTAATAGAGAAAATCGGACCTTAACTAGAATGGTTTGTTTCAAAAATTCTTAAATAGTAAAATAATTATATATGAGAAATAAGAATAATATCCTTCTACATAATTTCTTACCTTTATTCTTGGGACTCCGTCCTATAAAAATCACATTTAAGGCCGATTCAAATAAAACATTATTACCGTTATATCACGATAAGACATTTGCCCCGATTATTTAAAATAGGAAAATATATTACATAAGTTAATAATTATAACGCGTTAGCACTAAAAAAAAGTTTAACTAATTATAAAAGCATGTGTGGTCGTTCTCATATGAAATTCTTTTGATATTTCATAATTTTTTTGGAGGATCATAGTATCATCTATTATAATTATATATTATTTAAAATTAGTTTATTTTTAAAATTATCTAGTTAAAAAATAATGATATGGGCACATCAAAGAACAGTTTTATTAAATATCTTTAATTGATTAATGTATTTTTATTTCTCTTTTTACTTGGAATTTTAATAAAAATCGGAATACACGGATGGTTTATTTTCATCGAGCACAAATCCTGCACACCACTTTTCGTTGGCGGGATGTAATTGTTTTCTTGGACATCAATCACATATTTTGTCAGAGATAAAAGAAAGCTATGAATAAGAATGGAGTGTCTTGTTCGGATTAGGTGAGTCCTTTTTGAGATCGGATAACCAATCGGACGTGTGTAAGGACCCTTTAATTTCCTCTAGTGGAGTGTGTTTGAGAGTTTAAATCATTAACCGAGTTTGTTTTCAAGCACTTAGGGTAAATCTCAAGAAGATGAAGAGAGAGCGTGAGTGCGGGTATCATGGGCGTCGGTCGGAATACTCGGCCACAAAGCGGGACGGATCCGGGGCCTCTTTATGGCAAAGATGGTGATCTTCCTTCTTTGGAAGGAAGCATCCCCAAGTGGCAGCCTTCCCATACGGTAACGGAGATGCACATTGAAATTGTGGTGGATTGTTTCCTTGTAAAGTCGGCCGCTTGGCCGCGGGAGGTCGGCCGTGAGCCGCCCAACCACGACCCGCCAGCTTCCCAACGTTAAGGTTCCTTAAGCAAGGAGTTGGAAGGATCTGGCGCCTTCCTTATTTGAAAAGCGTCGATCTTCTTGATATTCCCTTTAAGATCGATATATCATGGAAGATCGTGGCTGGCCTTTTTATGGGTGATGGGCTTAAGCGGGTCGGGCCCTCATCAAGGGAGGCTTATCGGGGCCCATTTCTTCAAGCGTGGGAAGTGTGCGCCGGATTGATCGATCAATCGTGTTTGTTAGCCGCCCTTATGAAAGGCGGGCGTTCTTCAAGCCTCCATTTGAGCCATGAGCCCGGCGAGTCGGGCCCAGTCTCTTGTAGAAGGGCCTCGTTTGGGCCCAGCATGTAGGAAGCGCCTAAGTCTCTCCCACATAAACATACGCACACTACCCACGATTTCGAAGAAGAACGGCGAGCGCACCTCTTAACGTGCGCCTCAATAGAATAGAATAGAATAGGCCCATCATTATTGCAAATGACTCTAAGGGCCAAAATCAAGCCAATCACTGGGTTCCGTTTCTTATTCGTTAATTGCCTGGTGAAGTCAACGCCAACGTTGACCGTCCTTGGGGCCTCTCGATCGCGCTTATCTTTGTAACGGGCGTTAGAAAGCGTTGATTGGCATAATCATGGGAGACGCAACGTTATCCTTTTTGGGCTTTAATTATTTTATTTTGGGACTCCATCAAAATCAAAATTATTGGTTTCAACTTTGAAAAATTTTATATTGCATGCAACAAGATTAATTCAATTTGGACAGTTTGTTTATCATAACTATTCTCTATTACAACTCTTATTTGATCAATCTCATTAGAAATGATTGGCCAAGATGGAAAGAACCTATTGAGATTGAATAAATCTGATTTGAAAAAGCAATAAGTATTTAGATCTGTAATTCAAATATTTAATGGTATGATTCTCTGTTTGATATAAGTGACTATTTATGTGAATATGAAATGAAGAGAGTGAAATTATATGACTTAAGTGCAACATATTGCACAATATTTCTTATAAAAAATATAGGTTGATTATAAAGAAGTATATTTTTTTGTTATAGAAGTAGCCAAATGTAGAATTTTTTATAAGCTTAGTACTTATGAAAAAATTAGGTGTAAAGTTTATAAATATGATCATTGTATATTTACATCGATTGTAAATCATGAAATATGCATGAGAATTTCTAAATGATACAAAATGTAATAATTATGTGATTTAAGTACATTATAAAGTATATATTCTGTCAAAATTTATATACATTATAAAGTACATTATCTAAAAAAAAAAAAAGGTTATTTTGTCATCCAAAAGATGAAAATATTCTTGATAAAAAAGGACTATATCTCATTATTATCGGTGTACTGATATATCTGACGAATTATATACAGTTTAATATTTCCTTTACAGTGAATTTATTAATAAGATATCTCCATCTCAACTCGAAGGTATTAGAAAGAAGTTAAACTCGTATTTTGATATGCTCGTCGTACTGCTATTATTACATTATTTTATTTTGGTGGATCAAATTTATGATTGATATGATACGCAAGTGTAAAATATTTATTCGATCTATATAAATGTCGATTACAAATAGAATATTTATTTACTCATGAAGGTATTGATGTATTTTAAAAAATCATATAATAAATATTATCTGCTATATTTTTGAATCACTTAAATGTTAATATTATATGTAAATCAAGCAAATTATGTGTTTGGCCAACATCATTAATTCAATATATTCAAGAAAATTGTTTTTATCTGCGATTAGTGATAGGTTAACATTTTTATATAAAGATAATACTGCTTGGATCACGCACAACACAGCAGATTAAACTAATAGTGACAAAATAAATCATACTTTACCTAAATTCTTTTATACTATTGAAATTGACAACAAATGTGCCATGCTAATATTGGGCGAATACAATTTAGTGATAATCTAGCAAAATTTTTCATTAAAGAATATTTATTTAATAACTAAAAGGATTCATGTATTTTAGTATAATGTATAAAAAATAGGTTAAAGAATCACTTAAATATTAATATTAAGGACATCTTATCCGATTTTTATAAAGACCTGAATACCTTACCTGATTTCTTATTAGATTTTTCGTCAATAATATTTATATGTATTAATTATATTATATAAAATTTTAAGCATAATAAAATTATTTGATAGACGGTCCAATTTTGATCATGTATATCTATTTCATAATTCTCCTATTTTCTATCCCTTGATGTTATTTTTATTCTCCAAAGATTTTAAATTCTTCGTCTCACTTTTCTGTTGTCTTATTTCTTCTCCATAATCATCTCCACTTTCATAGCTTTGACATCCATGCATTGCAATTAACCAATTCATATACTACAACAAACGTATATGACAAATATGTATATTTAAATATCATATGTAAAAAATAAAGATATATGTTGCTTAAATAAAAAATAATTGTCTGAAATTCAACATATAAATATATTTTCCTAAATATTTGGAAAATATTATATTTATCTAACAAATATAAATATATAATAAAATTATGATTAAAAATAAATTAGTTAATTTACATATATTTTTACTTTATTTTTACATTTTATTCTTTCATACTATTTGATAGGTATAATTACTAACGGTTCAAGAGAAAAAAGTCCGTCAAATGATTTGGTCTATAGTAAAATAAATATCCAATTAGCACATATAACAAAAATTGGTAGACAAAACTATCAATCTTATCCAAATAGTTTACCTCTTGAATGAAGATAGAATTGACTCATACTAATTGAAATAAATAGCTTCCTTTTCTTATTTGGTTTAATGGACCCGATTGCAAATTAGTTCCCACTGGCCGAACAACATCTTCTCATCCATACGGACAGTTCCTTTGACGTTTGATAATAAAGATCAACTACCCCTAATTTTTATAAAAACCCATCATTCTCAATAGGAAATGAAGATAACGCTCAACAAAAAAATTAAAAAAATCTTAAGACGGGTTAAGTATACACACTCTCTCATTAAAATGCTTTATATTAAGCGCACATTATAAAATTATTTTTATAAATATTTTTATTTTATATCATCTATTTTTTTCCACCAAGAAAGATTATTGATTTGAACGTTTGAGGATATATCAGGGAGTGAGTCCCGTCAATCATTTAACCGTATATTTGTTGTGTTATACGGGAAATAACTCGGAGTATACGGAGGCTAGATCTCGCATCAAGCCTATCCGACAGTGTAAAATAGTTTTTAACTTTTTAATCCGTATAGTAATATGGATCTAATGACGCATCATTGGCACCATATATAAAAAATGACTAAAAGTCTTACTACTACACTTCTACAAAAAATAACATGGTGAACACACGAATATAAGTCAATATGCCGATTAGAGATGCCACCTTATGAGGCAGCTTCCCTCTTATGGGTAGTTGGGTGGATGATTATTCCGACTCCTATGTGCGCACACTCATGATGAGAATGGACAACATCTCCAAGGGCGTCCATACCATTTACATACGACTTGACGAGGTGCAAAAAAGGGCTCCATCTTCCACCACTCAAACAACGACATTAAAACTAAGGAAGAGGAGAAGGAAGTACCCCACCAAGAAGGGTTGTCGGCTTAAATGCCCTGGGACCTAAGTTGCCTCAAGTAATAAAATTCCAACGCCCTTAGAGGGTCGTCTGAGTTAAAGGATCCAAAAGGATAACCCTGATAGGCAAAATTCTTGTTACTTTTGTGATAATAGGGAGCTTTCGTACTAAGGAGGAACCTCTCATGGTGCACACCCTCCAAAGTTTGTGAGTCGCTCAACTTCTCATACCACATGGAACCCCTCAGAATTGATGATCTTTCTCAATGAGAATAGGATGATAGCCTCTCCTCAAATGGAGGAGAAAATTAAAAAAATATGGTAGCACATTTTCAGAAGAGACGTCGGTAGACGAATTGCAAATTTGTGAAGATCTCCATTCACGATGGATATCCGAACACATCCATTCCCTCATAAATTCAAGATGTCGGCCCTGAATCTTTACTATCGGAGTACTAATTCAATGGACCATTTTGATCATTTTTATACTCTCTTGAGCTTTTAAGGTTTGGACATAATTGTAATGTGTCTATACGTTTTCTTAACTCTCAAAGAGGATGTCTGAGTTTGGTTTTATTGGTTTATTCGGACGTTTCAGGATTTGGTCGATAATTTCTTATCCCAGTTCGCCTCCAATCAGAGAAAGGAGAAGTAATTGCGACACCTTACCTGTATCTAATAAGGGCCAAACGAAAGTTTGAAGAAACTTCTAACTCGATTCACAGTTGAGGCCCAAAAGATACCCAAGCTTACTAATAATGTGAAATTGAGTGCCTTCATATTGACCTTAGAGCCTGGGGATTTCTTCAAACATGTGGCCTGTAAGGATCCGTATATCTTTTGAGAGGTTGAGGTAATTGCTCAAGTTTATATAACGGCTGAAGAGGCTAATGAGACAAAATGATTAGAGCATGTGAACCATCTCTGCTAGAAGACGATGGATGGAAAGAGAAATAACGGATATCACGTGGGTTCCCATGGACCAAGGAAGTAGACGAAGATAGAGCGGACAACACGAAGAGAATTTAGGCCCCTGGACTTAAATACTTTGAACGACTCTTGCACTAACATTTTGATACAATTTTGGGATGAAAAATTTTTCAAATAACCGAAGGTGTTGAATAACCCTGATAGTGGGGATCTATCAAAATATTGTCACTACTATCTGTATGAGGATCATAGTATTGAAGACTGTTGAATGCTATAAAAGGATATTAAATACTTAATCCGAAAAAGACATCCAATTTCTACAAAGACCCGAATACCTTACCCGATTTCTCATTAGATTTTTCATCAATAATATTTATATATATTAATTGTATCCTATAAAAATTTAAGTAGGATAAAATTATTTGATAGATGGTCCAATTTTAATTATGTATATTTATTTCATACTTCTCCCATTTTCTATTCCTTGATGTTATTTTTATTCTCCCGGGATTTTAAATTCTTTGTCTCACTTTCCTGTTGTCTTATTTCTTCTCCACAATCATCTCCACCACATTCATTGCTTTGACATCTCTGCATTTCAAATAACCAATTCATATACTACAACAAACATATATGACAAATATGTATATTTAAATATTATATGTAAAGAATAAAGATATGGGTTGCTTAAATAAACAAATAATTGTCTGAAATTCAACATATAAATATATTTTCCTAAATATTTGGAAAATATTATATTTATCTAACAAATATAAAAATATAATAAAATTACAATTAAAGATAAATTAGTTAATTTACATATATTTCTTTCAATTTTATTCTTTCATACTACTAATCAAATAAATATTATATATTTTCTACCCTGTTTTTTATATAATTATATTTTCAAATATTATTTATAGTATTTCCACCATATTATTTTTCATCATACAAACCGTATATTTCTCGGTACTTTCCTCGCATATTTGTTTTTAGGAAAAAAATAAACCTAAGACTTCTTAAAATTTTCATCAATTTTTTGTTTCCAAGCTGATAAAATATATAAAAATTCGTTTAATTTAAATCTGATTTGACCAAATCCTTAATTTATTACAGTGGGTGTGTCGTTTAACATTTAAATGAAAAAAAAAAACAACAGTTTTAATTTTTTTCAATATTTCAAAATTACAATTTTACAAAATAAATAAATAAGTAAATAATTTCTCCCGGTTAGAAGACAAAGACTGAAGACAAATGTGCGTCTTAAATAGCGTTTGTATTTTGAAAAAAACGTTGCCGGCGAACTTTCGCAAAGCAGCCTTGAATTTTCTGACCGCAGTACGCGTTGGAAAATATAGCCTTTCAATAAATAATTACTTCTTGAAAAAAACCATCGAAATTAAAATACATCCAACTGAATAAGACGTACCAAAAAAATTATTTTAATTAATATTATAATGTTAATTTCCTTTAACATAATATCCTTTTTATAAATATAAAAATATCCATATAAATGGTCAAAAAATACAATAACATCTTATTTAATTTTTGTTGCGGCTCTGCTCTGAATTTAAATGGAGATGTCGAAAGAAAAATTAAATCAAGTTCTTTTCTTTTTATTCTTAAAAAAAGGCCATAACTTACTTGAGCGTCGGAGAGGCTATAAAGATCTAACCCATTTGACCCTTTGACTATCTTATTTTTTTTGGTGTTGTGCAGGTCTTGGGTTAGAAAAGCGGATAATCAAACCATCTCCATTTAATTTGGACCAGAGCCGCAATAATTTTATTTTATACTAATAAAATTACACTCAAAACTCAAATGAAATAAAAGTCTCTTAAAAAGAATTTGTTTCTGTAACAAAATAATTACTGAAAATTTTATTTTTTATCGTGATTCTTATTGTATGGAAAGTGAAAAAAAAATTAAAAGTAAAATTAAGATTTATATATTTAAAAATTATAAAATAATAAAAAATAGATAGAATATATAGTGCCTCTCTATGTGAGAACATACAATAAGGAAAGTGTGTTATTAGTCCAAACAAGCGTTTCTTCGTCATTGAACAGTCCCCTTTTTTATTTTTTTGGGGGCTAATTTTCAGTTTATGGTTTTTATAAATATATTTAATTATCTATAATTTATTTTTAAATTATAAAATAATGTCTATCAAAGCGTGTTCATGAACAACTTGGCTGAGATCATAGCCTGATTAATAATAAGTCTTATATATAATTTTAATTTTTATTTTTTAACATTACTAAGAAATCAAGAAAAAAAAATCTACTAATATCATCTCTTTCTTCCCTATGAAACTAAGGCCGGCATCTTTGACCCAACAATGGTCAATAATTCATTTATAATAACATATTTATAAATAATTTCCAAGTGAAATCAAATTTTTAAAATTTTATAGACTCCACATATAAAAAAATATATTTTGATACGTACCTCAGATATAAATAATTGTCCGAGTGAAATCAAATTGGCCATTCAAAATTTTTAATCCAAATACTGAACATTACAATAATAAATGAGAGATTAAATGATAAAATATTTATTTTTTAAAATATTTTTTAATATTAAGTTAAAAACTTTTTCTTTAAAAATAAAATATTATAAGAAATTAAAGTTTAGAAAAATAGAGTGAGAAATGATGGACTTGGCTGCATGATGTTTGATATACGTAGGTATATAGAGGATTAGAGCTCTGTATTTGTGATCTTTTTGAATGATTTGAATCTTTTTATTTATTTTTTAAAAATAAATATATTTATAATTTTATTACCAATTAACATATCTTTTCTGAAAAGATATGATTACGTATTAATTAAAAATTACATAGTCTAATCGTTTTATAAGTTTTAATTTAATATCTGTTTTTTTGAAATATTAATTAATCACTTATTTTGACCGTTCACTTATTAATGATTGTTTGTCAAGATTAACTATTTGAATTCATTAATTGCGCTATTATTTGGTACTTAATTCTTTTGTGTTACCAATAATCACACCATTCAAATATCCATTAGTTTGATTGAATTCTCTTTCGTTTTAACTTTAATAATTCAGTTGATCCATATCCCTCTATGAATTGACGTTTTGTGGGCCCCTCAGAGTAATGGCCCGGGCCGATTTCATATTGAGCAGTAGCCAACATATTTATATACAGATTATAAGACTGATACAAATAATATTTTTATATAAAAATGTTTGTATATGTCATCTTAAATACAAATCTATCTCCTTTTAAAAATATTTTTACAGAATATTCAATCTTTTAAATTTTTCAAAATTAGTTTAAAATTAAAGTAATGCTATATTTACGTGCATCCACTGTGCAACTGATTTATTACATTTACGATATTTACGGAACAATATTTATATAATATAAAATTAAGAAACATATTTTTGTACTTTATAATAAGGTGAAATATATATTTTTTTCTTTATATTTTTATAAACATCATTTAATTTTTATAAATAAAATATAAATAAAGTGCAAAATAAAATGTTTTTCATAGACGTAGAACTACTAGCCACGTCAGTGTGGCCCATTCAGCAGCGTGGGCCATATCTCCACATCATCGTACTACAAGGATATTGCCATTGAAAAGAAAATCTTATAATAACTTGTTGTTACGTTATTGTTAAATTTCATGATACATCATTCAACTTTAAATTGTCTTGTCAATAAAATGGGACCACTTAAAATACGTTCGATACTTGCTCAAAAGTCCCAATGCCATGTCTTTTTTAGTGCGATATTAACTTAATTTTTGCTCAAATCTAAGATTAAATGAAAATATATCATAATGTTATTTTCATTGTTCGGGTAATCAATTTTTATGTGAAAATAATTATTTTAGCTTTTTTTTATCTTTTTAACTATATTTTTTATAAATAATTAACCATTGTAACTATCATTTTGTTTAAAACTAAATTGATTAAGTCATTTTTATTATTAAGTATCGTTAGATGTTCTTTAAATTGTTTAGATTTTTTTGAAAGAATAACCCTTTGTCTAGTAACCAATTCTTTAAAAGATTTTAATAATTCTATATTTACTTATACTAAAACTTATAAAAAATGTCTCAACCATAATATTTAAATACATTTTTTGCTAATCTATTAACATTCAAAGTTGTATTAGTGGCAAGAATATTGGAGTTTTGATCATTTCAAAATTATCTAATTGGTGAAGAAAAATCTAAAAGAACTAAAAGGAATATTTGAATTCTCAGCTTAATGTGCTAATTTGAAATAATTTTTTTTTTTATAAAAATCATGTGTCTGATAGAGTTTTTTAATTTTCTCGAGCTTAAGAATAAAAGATATAAGATAAATGAAATACATACAAATATTGACTCACATGTAATCTAACTATAAATTCGTCAAGTACAACCTCTAAAATTGTGAAAGAAAATAAACATATTACTCCTCGTGTTTCTTAGGTGATATGAAATAAATTAGAATTTAATAAATCAAACTCTATTGGGTTTGAATAAAAAATTTAAACTAATTCATATTTAATAACTCGATCTATAAATATAAAATAGAGAGTCCAAATTGTACAACATGGGATGACAATATAGCAGGATTAATAACACGCAGTCTAAGAATGTGTCAAATAAGTAAATTTCAATTATAGTACAGGTCATTTAAATTAGCCAGTTGAATTGTCAAGTGATTAAGATTTCAAATTCATCTCATATTTGATGTTGATCTAGAATGCCAAATTACTTGACTAAGCACTTGGTTACCCCACACTTAACCAATATACAATGTACTAGCTAATAACGACTTAGAAATGCATGATCTGCACATTTTCGGATGAAAAACTCCCACCCTGATCCTCAAATTTGAACGTATATGATGGTAGTAAACCTAAATAGCCAACAATCATTTTTTCTTGCAAATCGTGGCATGTAATTCCAACTCGGGATATTGCTCACACGTTAACTTTTCTATCTCTATAAATACTAGGCTCTAAACACAATAGTGAAAACTGTAAAGGGAATAAACGAAGGATTAAAAAATTAGAATCTAAGATGGTCTGTTTGGTGGCTCCTTTTGAGACACTAGTTATTACAATATTCTTATTTAGTTAAAAAAATGTCCACTTTATAATATTCAAGCCTCATACGATCGACCAAAGGCTAATCATTAAAGACGATAGATTCAATCAACTTTTCTTTCCGGAATTTGATAGTCAACATATTCGGACATTACCTTTTCGAGGAGTTCTCCGAAATTTTGCAATAAAGGATAGTGATGAGCATCATCAAAATTTGCCAAAATTCTAGCCACCGGCATGGGGGCTAGTGTTGGGTATTTGTAGTTGGCCGACCAATTTCAAAAAAGGTCCACATAATATTTTGTCCAAATCTGTATTTGGTGGGGCGCCAATTGACGCTCGTGATTCGGTCAACTGTTGCCCAAAAATAAGAGGCTTCACGCGCTTGACCCAAGTTATATTAGTTTGCCTTCCATAAACTTAGCCAACTATCAAAAAGGATATTAAAAAAAATCATTTGAATATTTTTTAATTTTTCGCAACTGGAGCTTTCCAATCAGAAGTACATGAAAGAAATGTGAGCAGTTTGGAAAGCTGCTAACCGCCAGGAAAGGAAGCAATCATATCAAGTTAAACAACTTGCGCTTTCCTGCAAAAGAAAGGCCGCCCAAAATGGCATAGGGATTTTGCCTTCCAACCATGAAAGATCACCCTACTGCCATTCAAATAAGCCCTAGGGTTTTCATTCCTGGGCATGCTTTCTAATAGGCTTTCGGATATGCTCTTATTTTACGTTTTTATTGAAACGGGTTGCTATGCTTCTAACCCCTCTCTCTCAGAGACTTGACGCTCTCTGATACCTAAGCACTCTTTGCTGACACTCAGAGGTCCAAAGGCATACAAACGTGCTCCTTACAGCCGTTTACTGCCTTCCCACCGTCCAAGATTTAAGAGATGGCCAAGCCTCTCTTTCATCGGGACATCCAAACACTCCCTTCTCACATATTCTCTCTTGCCCTCTAAATTTTAGTTCTTAGCACATTCTCGATTTTTGAGCTCGAGCTAGTGTTTTCGATAGGTTTCCGACACACTAACCTCCTGTTTGTTTAGTGGTGTGCAGGATCCCAACTCGGTGAATGGAGCTGAAACCAGTCAAGCAGACCAACCCGAATCTATTCAAAATTCGGATCTAGGGACGCATCAGAATCTAATATAAGATACTAGTCATTACAACATTCCTATAATTAAAAAAACCTTTATAATATTCAATCGGTGGCTAATCATTACGATATCTAAAATTTAGTCTCACATTACTCAGTATGTATAGGGATTCAAAATTTTCCATTCAGTACTATTAGGCTTATTTATGTGTTGGGCGTTGTTTGGTTGTTGATGATAAGTTGTTAGTTTGAAGATCTACATGAATCCGTGCTATACATTGTGTGAACTGCACCCAAATATTTTCCGAATACCTTTATCTCTTGCACGCCTACGTAAGCTTGAGCCTTATTTCCAGGACCATGACGCTCGCTATATGCCCAATCCAAGCTCGAGCCCAGTTTCCAATACGCTAGCGCTCGCCATACATTCGAGCCACGCTTGAACCCCGTTTTTAGTGAGCATGGGCCTGGTGTTTGAAACTGCTTGAGTGCCTAAGCACACTGCATTGGGGGTTATTTCATGAAACTCTAAGCACACCTGCCGTGTATTTAGGCAGCGCTCCAGCACCATAATGCACATTTCACCAATGGTCACATTTTTAACTTAAGTTTTTGAGCCTCCCTAAATATTATCGTCTTATTTTATTTACCCTAACTTTTTACTTGAGTATTTGACAGCTGTTTCAAAGCGAACTTCAATCCTTCATACTTATACATTGCTCTACTTAAAAAAACCAAAGTTTTACACTTGTATTTCCTTACCAATGTTTTTTTTACCATCTTTACTTTACCCCTTATATCTCTTCTTGCTTGTTTACCTTTGTTGGCAACGTCAGTGGTGTAAAATTTAGATTTTAATAGTGTATGACAATTCAAGATGTTCGGGAGGAAAGATTGACATGAATACCGAAATGTGTTTAGTTTCGTTGTCGCGGGTAAATCTAAGAAATTTATTAGTAGAGATCACTAGATAGGAATGAGTTGGCTAGATTAATGCATCCATACCACCCATTTTGTAAGTTAATTTTTATAATGTATATCTTCCATAACCATTAAAATTTGAAGAATTTTATTCGATAGACATGGTCATCGAGGTTTTCATTCATCACTAAAATTGCATCTTTGTTATTATTACTTTCATTATTTGTTATTCACATTTAGATTAAAATATATTTTATGTGTATTATATATTATTTGATTTTTATTCCATAAATTTATTAAGGGGTCGAAATATTATTATGATTCGGAATAATTTGTTTCTTTCAAGTACCCTTCATCCTCCCCAAAAAGCTCACTACCCTTCAATTCTGTCTCTCTTTTCTGACTTATTTATTAGGTATTTTCTTAATTTGATCATAAAAAAATAATTAAGAGAGTCAATAATTCTATAAAGTTCTTATTTTGATGGCATATAAAATTTAGATTTAAGATTCAAAAATTCACAATAAAATCTTTCAAATCAAAATTCAAATTTAATAAGCTCATCAAACTCAAATTCTCAATGTCTTCCATTCCCAGTCACAGTTACATGAATCTATATAATTTTGAATTTTATATATATACTGATTTTTTTATTGATAAAATATATAAATTTGTGGTTTTTTTTTTTTTTAAAATTCCCTGTTAGAGCTTTCGGACTCGCATTGATGACATAATAAGACGCGTTTGAATTTTCGCATGACTGCAGCATGTCAAGGACCAACATGAAAATGACAACATACGATGACATAATCAAGCTGACCGGTCGGATATGGTTAGCTCTGCCCAATTGAAATAGCAAGAAAAAAGTGACATTTTATTTAACCAAAAAATTTATTATTAAATAACATATAATTATTTTCATATGATATGATAGTTAATTAAATTTAGCGTATGTATTTAATCTTATAAAATTTTCATAAATTATAACATGGTTAAACAATTTAATACTTTAAAATCTCATATAATTTTTCCATTTGAACCAGCCTTACCACGATCAAACTCTCTCTTCTTTGAAAAGAAGAATTAATAATGACCCAGAATACATGAATGTCTTACTGTATACTTGCTGAACTTGAATTCAACACTTTCATGCATCCATCAATTATAAAATAAAATATAATAAACAGCTGTAATGTAATACATCAACGATTAAGCTATCTAAAATATTTCGTCAGTCACTATGATCTGTTTTCATATTTCTCTGTTAAATTGCAAGCTAGTAAATTTGATAAATGACAATTAATGTAAAAGATTATAGATTAAGTTCATCTTTTCATATTATAGAATTAAGGTTTCATGCCAATAAATGTTCATAAAACTTATACAACAAAAAATCTGGTAAATTTGTTGAGTTTTTTTCAGTATTGGGATGTAACAGTAACTTTGTTTGGACAGTTGAATGTTAGATTAGCGTAGGCAGAGCCCTCTAAAAGAGAGGCGACTTCACCGATTTTCTGTTCAAGTTCATAGCTATTAACAAGATGATATGGCGACGGAAACTGATCGTAAAACATATCCATCCAGAACTCGTCTTCTTCGGTCACGCCGCGATCATTCAACGAGGCGTGGCTACTCGCATCCGAAGCTGTGATCACGGAACTCGAGATACCTTGATTGATAGAAGTTTCTGCATCTAAACTTTCACCGTTTATCATGCTTCCTGGAACTTCATCGACTCCAGCAACAGGAGATTGAAAACGATCCCACCAGGCATTTTCTGCAGCAAAGTTCTGCAAATTATAATTCATGTCCGTAGATGGAGAAAGTACGGCGCTGAAATTCGCATCCTCGTAGGTCGTAACCGCGCTTGACTCTATTGCTTCGAAACTCGTCGTCGACGCTGACGATGGTGCCGATCTTGCTTGAGTTGAACTCTTAGTAGTAGTCAATTGCTGGCCTGCTGATATCTTCTTCTTTAGCGTGGTGTTCCAATAGTTTTTTACTTCGTTATCTGTTCTCCCAGGTAGCTTTGCAGCTATGACAGACCACCTGTTATCACATAAATTTTAAAGATTCAAAACACAATCCAGATCTATTAAACGAGATCATTAACGGTGAAACAAAAAATTCAAAAAATTAAGCACAAAAAAAAAAAAAAAGGAGAGAGAGAGAGAGATTAATTGAAGTATGGAACTTGCCTGCTGCCTATGATATTGTACAGCGAGCAAATAATATAATCTTCCTCCTTGGTGAAGGCTCCACGCTTGATGTCTGGTCTCAGATAATTCAGCCATCTCAGCCGGCAACTCTTGCCACACCGATTTAGACCTAAATTCGAGAATAAAGAAAAGCCTATTTGAGATTCTGTACTATAATCAAGTTCATAAAAGTGGTTATTAGCATTATTACGGTAACAATGGTAACAACCTCCTGAAAACTCAATTAAACAGGAGTCTCGTGAACTCAACAGTAGTTAACTTCATCAGTTATGAGAGAATAGGGTTGAGAGAGCAGAGAAAAGGGAGAAGAATCACCAGCTTTTTTGGGTAAAGTAATCCAATTTCCACCGGTGCCGTATTTCTGAATATAATTCTTAAGCAATGCATCTTCTTCAATTGACCACGCCCCTCTTTTCACGTTTCCTTTATCACAGCAAGGTGTTCTTCCCATGGCTGCCAGGACTCGGCCAATTGACTCAGTGAGAGAGAGAGAGAGAGAGAGAGAGAGAATAGAAAACAGAAGCTCTCTTTCTTCTGCTTTAGAGGTGGCAAGAACAGTGGGTTTATCCTCTGATGGTATTTATAAGATAAGGCCATGGAGAATTAGTACTCAAGTGAGGCTTGACTCAGTCCATTATAGCATACTTTATTTTTCTTATAGAATTATTTATTTATTTATTTTTGATATTTTGTAAATATAGTAATTTCTTGTTACACGCAGACAAAGCCCAGTCAAAGATTTCACAGTTTGGAAAGGAGTGAAGAATTCAATAAAATCATCCGAGTGCTTGGCTGGAAATATTGGAAGTCAGTGCAGCAAAGATACAGTAATTATGAGGTATACTAACAATGAGTGACAGCATGCCTGATATTTACATTTGGATTTGAGAGACTTTAAAACCGATTTTGGATCAAGAAAGTCATTAGCAACTTCTCAAGACAATGAATATTAATCGTCCTAAATAACGGGTCTAGTATAAGGTAAACTAATTAGACTAATTAATTTATAGGATTCGTAAATAAAAATTATGAAGAAAGATAGATCAGCAAAATTGTTAGATCCGTATCAAAAGGAAACCAATCGAACGACAAAATGATTGAATAGTTGAATGATTGGACCGGTAATAATATAAAAAGCTGAAGTACTAAATGGTCAGTCGGTTAACAAATCCAAATGGTTAATCTTGATGAATAGTTATATAAATTGAGGGATAAATAGTTTGGCCAGGTCAACAGTTAATATGTTTAGTAGATAGACATTAAACTTAGAGCATATGTAACATTGGACTATTCGGTTCCAAATTAACAAAACTTTTTAATTAATGCACAAGCATATCTCTTTAGGAAAATATGCTGATTGACAATAAGATTATAAGTAAGCCTATTTTTTTTTAACAATGGGAAGGATAAATAATTATAAAATAAGCAGGTATATAGTTATAACTCTCTATATACTTACAAAATTTTAGAAATCTTAGAGTAAAGCCTTTTAATTCTCTACACTCTTTCTTATCTCCAACCTCTTAATATCTTTTCATTAAAAAAATTTTTTTTTAATTTAAACGTCAGATAATATTTTGTAAAGTAAGTCCAGCACTATTTGATCTCTTATTGAATGTTGTGATGCATTGAATTTAGATTTAAAGGTTCAAAAATTTATCCCGATTTTATTTTGATAACTATTAAAATCCGAGGTACGTTGTCATGTCCCAAATCCCAATCCTATAATTTACTCTTAACCAAATTATTATCACTTAACTAATTATCTCCTTAATTAATCATCTTGACATGAACTTTATATTAATATCTCAACCGATTATAAAAAGATTGCCACAATATCATACACAGGATCTAAAACATATGTCACATCACTGTGGTTCCGACACCAATCCATCACGTGACGTCAGACCTTACGTAATGAATGATACCTACTCAAATAAATTTATCATAATACGCTCAATGAAAAATAAATCACAACTACTGGATATCTACATATTAAATCCATAACCCATAATAATAATGTCCGAAGCAATCGACACTTAATCCACCAAATCCCAATCCTATAATTTACTTTTAACCAAATTATTATTATTTAACAAATTATTTCTTAATTAATTATCCGGACATGAACTCCATATAAATATCTCGACCGACTATAATAAAATTGTCACAATATCATACACAGGATCTAAAACATTTATCACATCACTTGTAGCTACGATATCAATCATCACGTGACGTCGGATTTTACGTAAGGAAGGATGCCTGCTCAAACAAATTCAACATAATAAACTCTTTAAAAAATAAACCATAAACTATTGGATATCCACATATTACATCCATAACCTATAATAACAATGTCCGAAGCAATCAACACTTAATCCACCATTATAGTTGATGGCCAAACAAACTAACCATTGACAATTGATATCCAAAACTGGAATTAAACATACAGCATTTAAACAACAATAAACATTATCCAGCTATATTAATTAACATAAACATCCATGAAACTATAAACTAAAGCTCTTCAAATGATCCTGATCTTTACTCTTACTTATCCGACAAGAACTCATACATCTCACCTGAGGAAGGTTAGTAAAACAGTAAAAAAGTGAGTCAAAAACTCAATAAGATTTATATATATATATCAATAAATTTGTATACTTTACATTTAAAACAAATTAGAAAGATTATATATTATAATTGAATGCAAAGACATGAACTTATGTAGGAAAAATTTATATTATACATTTTTAGATTTCTTATCACATTCTTATTCCATTTAAATTATCAAAACATATTTAATCCTTATTTTTATTTTTCTTAGGGATTTGGGTTAATAAGGCTTATTGACTAAAGGAATGGACAACTAAAACTCGAATTGTGTATCCTCCCATACAACTAAAGGCCATATGTTACTATTTAAGACTCGTAGGTGGGTCATTTACGTATTACCCTATAAATGTAGTCAAACATCGCTTCTAAACCGTGGTTACATAGGTTCGGATATCGATATACTATTATAATATATTAAATTATGTTATAATATATTATCGCTAAAATATAATTCATGGTCCAATATTTAATATAGAAAAACTCTATACTTTATTTCTTAATTTTTATTTTTACCATTTTAAAAACATATAATAATTTTTTATCATCATTATAGAGTTTTCTTTTATAATTCTGTAATCAATTATCAATATTTTTTATAGAAACATTGGTATGATGAAACTTTAACATATGGAATGTTAAATTAACATATAGAACATAAAATTTAGCAATTATACATAATTCAACAATTACATTAATTTTCAGACTATACTTGCTAAAAATATATATATTTTTCAGCTCTTACATATCATATATTTCATAATTTGAAGTCTAATAAAGCCATTGTAAGAATTTAAAATATATATAAAATCAAAATTTAGCAAAAATGATAATAAAACTCAGCTAATGCAAAATTTCAGTTTTTAGTACAGAACTTCAGCAAAATTTAACATATTTAATACTCACGAATTTAGCATACTTAGTATTTAGCAGAGAGTTTATATAAATTTTCAAAATGTATATTTAGCAATTTTAAAAATGCAAGACAGTTGTCCACGTATTTACACATGTAGAAGCAATAAACTAGGATTTCGAGCCATGCATGAAGAGGAATTGCAAAATTCAGCACCATAATTTCATTGTTCATAATCTTAGCATAAATTTTTCTAAAATTTTGTCACAAAACGATGAAAAGTTCACATGTATACTTAACATAACATTATATTTTGAGATTAAAGACATGTATGGGGATTTGAATAAGAAAATACTCTAAGATATAAACAAAAGCCAGCAATAAAGAAAAGAGGCTTGGAAGTGCACTTGTCTTGACTTTGATTTTCCGAAATCTCACTTTGATCGGCTTAAATTCAAGTTTTTTAACTTCCTCTATTTCTTTTCCTCAATTTCTTCTCTTTCTAGCTCTCAATATTCTTTGAAAAAGACAAAAATATGAGCTAAGTGATAATATATACCGCCATATGCTTAAGCATGCGTTGAGCGCTAGGCTGCAGGTTTACTGTGCTCGAGCGTAGCTCGGGCGTACATCAAGTGGGCCTATTCTATCAATCAATCGCTTGAGGGGCCCTGGGCAAGCCTCAAGTGTGGAGCCACTATTTTTGGCGTTGAGGTGTGGGTCAAAACTCCCTCAGGCGTCGAGTCAACAAGTCCAATTTTGATTTTTTAACATAATTTTTCACATCCTTTGACCTTATTTTTAATTGTATTAGTTTAATTAACAAAGATTGTCCTAAACCAAGAATCGGGCCTTATAGACATATCATTGGCACTAGTTATGGGAACATGGTTAAGCCATTTATTCCTACTTGATTAATATTACACCAATAAAAAATCTTTATTTTCTTTCCACAAAGTGAAAATGGTGAACATGAGAACACAAAGACAATTGGGCCAGCTCCAAAGGATTTTCCATCTCATGGCTTCATCCCGAAAAGGGCAACCATGGGAATACTCACGTGTCATCTAATCACGACATCAGAACCCTAATCATCTAGATAAGTGACATGTCAAAGATATTAAAATCTTTATAGGATAAAGTCGATGGTCAAATTCACAAGGCAGAGGTCATCCACTTGCAGACATCGACCTCGAGAAGGAGATCAAGAGGAAATAGAAACGTCTAGAAGGGAGTTCACATGCAGTCAAAGATTCTAGAGGCCCTTGAGACACCCTCTTACATTATATCTTACTTGCTCAAAGGGCGCATAAATTTCAAAGTTATGGAAGAAAGTCCCAAGTAATAGAATTCTCGATATACTTCAAGATTTTGGTCGCCCATCAAATTGAGAGGAAGAGCTTTATAACATTATACCCAAGACCATTTTGGTTAAGTACATATCAAGTGTATTTGCTAATAATTTAGAGTTGAGAACATTCATTAATATATGAAGAATTGCCTCCACGATGACAATAGAGGACAAAATAAAAAAAACTAAACAAGTTTTTTCAACTAACACTGCTAGGTAAATGACCAAATTAGATCCTACACCTTTTACCCTAAAGATTAATAGCCACTGGCTCCCCCATAAATTTAAAATGTCAATATTGGAGCCCTGATGGAAGCATTGATCCTATTGATCATCTAGACAACTTTGCTTGGCTTCCAAAATTTGAGAGATGCAACACTCTACTTTTATCTTCCTTTAATTTTAAATAAAGATATCAAAATTTGGTTCTACAAGTTAAGATTGAACTCATTTAAATTTTTTTTGGAAATGGCAAATCAAATCCTATCTCAATTCGCCTCTAGTCAATGGCAAGAAAAACAACCATGATATCTTATTAGGATTTGACAAGCTCCTAACTAAAATGATTTCTAATTTGATTTAATACCTAGGCAAGAAGTATATTGAAGCTCACCGATGATCTGAAACCAAATGCCTTTATGGTTACAATATAATTGGGTGATTTTCTTAAATATTTAATTTAACGAGACCTTTAAAATATTCTTAGAGGTAGAAACTATCACTCGAGCCTATACTATAACAAATGAGACTAACGAAGCAAAGTAAATATAACATTTAGATTATGATAATCACCCAAAGTTGAAACTGTGGAGGGCATAAGGGAACGACGATAACTTCTCCACTCGAGATCGCAAGAAGTAATAAAGAACTCGAGTGAAGAGTTCATGGAGAGTATGAGCAACTAAACCTCTCATGACAAAATAACATCCGAACCAATATTCTAATGTAGATATAGAAAAAATTTTCTAAAATGGCCAAAACTAATCAAGAATCTAGAATGAGGTGATAAGTCTAACTACTACTTTTATCATCGATCATTAGGGCAAAATATTGAAAACTGTTGAATGCTTTAAAATGAGGTAGAGGCCTTACTTTAAAAAATAAATATCTACAAAACCTTGTATCTACCCTAGGTAATAAAAAGAATGACGAGGAGTAGATTGAGTGACCATGAAAACAACTAGCAGTAGGAGTTATTAATACAATGGGGACTAAACCTATCTACAGAAAGGCGCCAAATTCTTTGGAGAAGGCTTCCTCGAGTAAGAGATAAAATTAGAGATAGAATACATGTAATCTTCTTTCATTCTAATCATCTTATTGTAATTGGACTTGTTTCGAATGAAGTATATGACTATCAATTGAAAAAAATATTTATTAATAATAAAAGCTCAAAAAATATTCTTTATAATGATGCGTTCAATAAATTGGGGCTTGATACAATCAAATGGAACCATCAGATGAACTATTATATAGATTTGATAATAAACGGATCCAAGTAAGGAAATAGTACATCTAAAAATGACATTGGAAAGATATTAGAAAATGGCTTCCAATAAATTAACTTTCCTAATTATTGATATCCCATTGATTTATAACGCTATAATGAGCAGATCTTGTTTAATAACATTGGGAGCAGTAATTTCAATTACACACCTTAAGATGAAATTTTTAACTAGGTACGGGATCAGGGAAGTCATGGGATGATACCAGACAAAATTGTCACTTGATACAAATCAACAACCCAATTCCTCCACAACAAGTCGAGAAATTTAATCTTTGGGACGAAGCCTTTCTTTAACATGCTTATCCTAGATAGTCATATCTCAAAATTCCTTTGAATTAGGTAGGCCCACATCCGTATGCTCAGACCGATTTTTCATTAACCCAAGAAGTAAAACAAAGTTTAATTGAGTTCTTATAGAACAACGCAAATGACTTTGCTTGGACCCTGGCAAACATGCCATGCATCCCAACAGAAATGATGGTTTATAAATTGAGTCTTACACTCGAGTTAAAGTCGGTTAGATAAAAAAGATAAAATTATTTCATGAAAAAACACATAGCAATATGCAAAAGATGTCAAGAAACTAATTGATATTGGATTCATTAGAGAAGCAAACTACTCAGATTGGTTGTCCAATGTAATTCTTGTTAAAAGGAGCAATTTGAAGTGGAACATGTGTTGACTTCATAAATACAAATAAAGTATGTTTGAAAAATAGCTTCCTGCTCCCGAGAATCGACCAACTACGAGACTAAACATCAAGACACTAGTTACTAAACTTTATATATGTTTACTCAACGAACAATCAAATTTGAATGAATTTAGAAGACAATGATATGACATTATTTATGATCGATTAGGAAATCTACTGTAACAAAATAATGTCGTTTGGCATGAAGAATGCTAAACCTATATGTCAGAGGTTGTTGAACAAAATATTTGAATAATAGATTGGAAGAAATATGAAGATATACATTGATGATATGTTTATAAAAAGCATACTTGTCAACAATTATATTAACGATTTACTCAAGACATTTAAGACACTTAGAGCATATTTAATAAAGTTGAACACCACTCAATGCGTCTTCGGGGTAGCTTTCGATAAGTTCATTGGATTTATTATCTTACAACATGAAATAGAGGCGAATCTGTAGAAAATTAAAGCCATAATATATATGGAACCACCCTAAATTATTCAAGAAATCCATATGTTAACCAGACGAATCGTCGCACTGTCCCGATTTCATGCAAGGCCAACAAAAAATATTTTGTCATTTCTCAAGGCATTAAGAGAAGTAAAGACAAATAGTTCTCGATAAATGCCAACAAGCCTTTTAAGAGCTTAAAAAATATCTGACACATTCGTATTTACTGATTAGTCCTAAGGAGGATAAACAATTATACCTTACGTGGCTATCTCATAAACAATTTTCAGTACTGTGTTGGTCAGGGAAGAAGCAGAGATTCAGCAGTAGGTATACTATATCAGTAAGATTCTAGAAAACCGAGACATTCGGTGTCACGTCCTTGATTTAAAGGTCCAATTATTCACTGTTTAATCTTTAATTTTCTTTACACAGGTTTTAATTCATTAATTATCCAAAAGTTGTATTTTATTCTGTCAACTAAAAACTTAATTACCTTGTTTGGATGTAATATGAAATAACTTCACAAATCGACAAAAGATCTAAATAAAATTAAGTCAATTTATATGATCTGAAGTGTCACACCCGAAAGAAGCTGAAGACTGATAAACACGACCTTGACCATATATATAAGGAAAAGTATCCATTATAAATTAGAGTGAATGAAAACGTAACTCAACCGAATTACTATAAATGACCATAAACCGAATACAACCAACGACATTATACATTATTGTCAATATATTACAACCAAATTATAAACAAATGAAGTCTATCTATATAAACTACAATTCTGAAAAAATATTGATACAAAATTGATATCTTAATTTCAAAACTATCTATAGAATTGTGTCCTGCCAATTCTGTCATCTACAAGTATGTCTCAAGTTTTTTAATGTAAAAGATTACTGAAAATTAAAGTAAGAGTAAGACAATCACTCAACAAGACAAGTAATATTTATAATTAAATATATATGATATAGCAAAATATATTGAAATATGATATAGTCAAATAATTAGAAAACAATAACAATAATTTGTAACCATATCATGCTGAAATTTGAACAGATGATCAAACTCACTTCTTTAAACCGTGTAATATCTAATTATGTCTAAATTATACAAAACTTGTGGACCAAATATCAGTGGTGGGCTCACCGACAAATTGATGAATATTAAAACTTGAATTATATATTGTTGGGCCGCAATACAAGGGTCCATAAAACACGACCCAAAGGAAAGACCCAAATGAAAAGCCCGGAAGTGTATCCAAACCAAGAAATTTGAACCGATGATCAAATTCACTTCTTTAAACCGTGTAATATCTAATTATGTCTAAATTATACAAAGCTTGTGGACCAAATATCAGTGGTGGGCTCACGGACAAATTGATGAATATTAAAACTTGAAATATATATATTTTTATATGATTAATTTCCTTCCCACTCACTCCTTAAAGAAAGCCTTCTTCTCGGCTCACTGATCGAGAAGGGAAAAGATCTCAACTCTCCCATAGCTCTTTCTGCCTCTCTTCCTAATAAGAAGAAATAGAAGAGTTATAAAGCTTCCCAACGAGAGAACATTCCAAGGAGAGAAATACAAATTAAGAGACAAAGAAGGGATCAACCACAAACGCTTGTACTTTGTAAAGACTTTCATCTCATAGTGAAGCGTTTCAAAAAGCTCAGAGCCTCGTGGTTTTTCCTCCTCATTTAAGGGGAGGCTTTCCACGTAAAATCCGGTCTCAACCTCTCTCTCTCTACAACTCTCAATCTCAAACACTTGTGTTGCACGTGGACCCCGAGTTTCGGAACGCAACATATATATTTTTATATGATTAAATATCATATGCTACTATTTAAAATCCGTAAATTGACTGTCATACATATAATTTTATAAACGGGGCCAAATGTCACTTTCAATCTACGGATAATAATTTAAATATCGATTATTACTATAATATGTTAGGATATATCATAATATATCATAATCAATTCTATAAATTAATCTACATATAATCAAAATAAAAACTCTATTCAAATATAAATATATTCTTTATATTTATTATATCAGATAAAATATCATTATTCTTAATTTATGTATAATTTTTTTTTCCCCTTCAAATGTAAAGAAATATTTGTAAATATTTTTTGAAACATGCAGGAGTAATTAAATAAAATTTCAAGGAATCCAAAATAATATATTTGAAGATTTAAAACATGCAAGTATAATATTAAATGATTTATAGAAAATTAACATAATTTGTATAATTTTTTAATTTATTTTAAAGTATAAGATATGTATGAATATATATTTAAAAATTAAGGACATGTAAGAGTATTTGAATATGATGTATGTGCGGTACAAATATTTCTTATACGAAATTTGATCATATATGTATATTTAAAATAATAGATACTCATAGAGATAAAAAAAAAATCAGTAATAAGAGAAAGAATGATTTGGATTCACTTATCTTATGTTTGAATTTATCAAAAAATATTTTGATTTTCACTTAATTTCTTCTTCTCTCATTCTCTCTTTTAATTTTCTCTTTTTGTCTTTGAATTTTACAGAAGATGATTGAAATCAGCTAAAGAAACCTTTTATAAGAAATGGTACACGTGCGCCTGTTAGGCTCTAAGACAAAAACCATACGATGTGTGAGCGTCCATTAGGCATGTATCAGGTACGCATATTTTACCTCAAATATGCACAGACAATATTTGAGCACATACATTCTACTTAAAATGCGCACATGCGCACTAGAGTCATTCTTCATGCACATCTTTACTGTTTAAAATATTTAACCACATTCAGGTTTCCAGCCACAAACAATAAAGCGGAATATGAATATTTATTAATTGGCTTGAAGCTGATTAAAAGAATATTCTATCAAAAACTTAATTGTTTACAATAACTCCGAACTAAAGGTTAATCAGGTTTTGTCTAATTTTGAAGTATCCAATTTGGACTTGACTAAATACCTCATAAAGGCACAAGATCTCTTATTATTCCTTGATAAGGTAGAAGTTATATATATTTTTAGAGAAAATAATTAAAAAATAGGATGACTTTTCAAGATGGTGACATTTGGATGCTTGAAACAATCTGCCCAAGATATACGAGGAGTGTTTCAAAAATTTAGTATTGAGGAATAAGAAAAAAATTTTCAAATCATTGATAAGGTAACTCAGATGACTCTGCATCTTAAGTACATTGATAATGAAATGCTTATGACCGATTCCATGGGAGTAAATCTCTTTTAAAAAATACATGGTTGGTAAACTTTGATGGATGAGCTATTGTATAGAAAGAGTTATTTAATACTCCACGCGATATGTGACTACAGTGGAAGTAGATTGCACTATCAGACAAGTGAATCTTTGTATATGTATAGCACATTTGGGAAGTAAAAATTTATCCTTTAAGATCACAAAATAATATTATTACTACTAACTATGAAGAAAGACGCGATATAGTTTGTTAAAATAAGATATTTGTCAAATCCATGAAAATGTATCCAAATAGCCACATACGGATTTTCAAACTTTATAGGCCTATTGGTTGTTTGCACAACAAGGGTTGGACATATTAAACTCGTTTTCACTAACAACTAGACAAATGAGGTATATTATTATTGTGGTGGATTACTTTACTAAGTGGGTCAAAACCCTTCTATTGGCCAAACTTACATAGTAGAATGCAACTGATTTTGTGCACCAAAATATTTTTTTATAGATTTGGGATACTGAAGGTTATAATGACCAATATTAACCCCATACCCATATACAAATGAACAAGTAGAAGAAATAAATCAAACAATTTTCAAAGGATTAATGACCAAATTGGATAAAGCTGGAGACGGTTAGGTACATGAACTTTCACCCTTACATTAGGCTTATAGAATGATTTCAAGAGAGCCCACTCGGGAGACAATTTTTAGACTGTGCTTCATAATAGAGGCGATAATCTTAATGAAGTTAGGACTGCTAATTTATTGAATAAAAAATTTTGCTCCAAATCAAAATTATCAACTTTTAAAATAAAAATTGGATCTCTTAGAGGAAGTTAAAGAAGCAACATGCATTCGTATAAACTTAGATTTGCTAAATAGTAGGATTAATAAATTTTTTAATTAATTATTAAAATATTTATATCCAAATTCATTTGTACTCAAAGAAAAAAATTATTTTGGTTAATTGACCTAACTCTATGTCACGCACTTTTGCAGGTAGATTTTAGGTTCCACTAACAATACTGAATGTATGATATGATATTGGATCTACTTAGTATGATTTAAGATTTTTTTTTCTTATTTTTGTTATAATATTTGTGTTAGATACACCATAAGATAAGTTTATTTGCCCTGCTGATTTATGGTGCCTATAAACAAAAATTTATAAAGAGAGATGGATCAATTGAGTTGTTAGACCTGCATCAGAGAGAAAACTAATCAAATGATCATATAGTTGAATAGTCGGTTGTTAATAATATAAAAGATTATGATATTGAATGATTGGTTTATTAGTAAATTTAAATGATTAATCCTGATAAATAGTTATATAAATTGAGGAATGAACAGTCGGGTTAAGTCAATAGTTTATGCGCCTAAAGAACAGTATAAAAATTTAAAACTTATGTAATAGTTAGATTATTTGGTTTTCAACCAACATAAATCCTCAATTAATGCACAATCAAATATATTTAGGAAAGATATGTTGATCAGTAATAATGTTATAAATATGCTTATTTGCTGTAAATGAAAAATAGGAGCAAGAGTTATTAAAAAAGTGAGCATAGAGTTATAACCTTTTGTACACTTCTAAATCTAAAAATCTTAAACCAAAGCCCTTCAATTCTCCACACTCACTTTTTCTTATCATCAACTTTTTCAAATCTTTTTATTTAAAAAAAAGTTTATTTAAATATCAAAAGATATTTTAGTGAATAAATTTTGTATAATTTGACCTATTATTAAGTTTGTAGTATTTAAGATTTAGATTTAAATATTTGAATATTCAGTTCAATTCTATTTGAATAATTATTTAGATTTAAAATATGCATAAATTTGAGATTTTTAAATGGAAGGATTTTAAAGATGAGAACTCATTTGAGAGTTAAATAGGAGGAATGAATAATAGCTTTTATTTGGTACCAAAAAAAAAAATTCAAATAATTAACGCTATAATTAATACTCTTATTTTACATTTGGTTGAAGAAAATAAAATTTTTATTCACTGAAAATAGATATTTTTTTATTTGATTATAAATTTAATTGAAAATAACAATTCTTATATGTTATTATTATTATTATTATTATTTTTATTATTATTATTATTTTTACAATAAAAAATGAAAATAATAATTTTAACTCTATCCCTATCATATTCTATTATCTAAAATAATTATTTTATTATCATATTATTTTATCCCAATAATTAAATGTATAATTATTTGCCTTATGTTTTATTACTAATAGCAGCAAATTCATTATTAATTGTCTAAATAAGAGTATAATTATTGGTACAAAACACTGGGCTTTTATAATTGGATATTTTTAAAAGAATTTGGATATTTTGAAAGAAATTTTAAAATATTTTTGAGAAATTGAAGGGTTATTATGCAAATAATTTTAGATATTTGAAGAAAATATTAAAAAATTGATCGTGACTGTAAATGATCATCGAGATAAATTAAATTAAATGTTTTAAATATTTTAAAAAATATTTGACAGGGAGATAGGGAAAGTGATCATTGCACGTCTGAAATATCTATTAAATAAATTAAATATTTTAAAAAAATCTAATAAGTTTCTTTAAGATAATTGTAGACAACATGACACGAAAATTTATTCTATTTTTATATAAGTTTATTAAAAAAAAAATAAAAAATATATATAATTATTATAGTAATTTTAAAAAAATTCTAGCATTATCTATTAAAACCTTGACCGTATTGAATAACTATTTTTACAGGTAATTATAATCAATTTTGGGCATATTAATAGACTTCATATAAGAAATTGTATAATATGTTATGAGTGTTATATTATTTTATAAAAACAAATCAATGTTTTTTTAAAAATATAAAATAATCATATCATGATCCTACACAAATTATTAGATATTTTTTAAATAATTACATATTTTAAAAATAAATAATATTATAAAGTAAGATAACAGCTTTGATATGTCATATGCTATAAAATAATTACATATTTTAAATAATTACATAAACCACGCAAGCGAACCTTGGATCAATAATTTAATAGCTTTACTTAATGTTATTTGAAAAATTAAAAAGCATAGTAATAATTATAATTCATATTACCTTTTCTTATATAAATATTCTAATACCTTATTATTTTAAAATTAAAAAAAACTTATTTATAATTCTTTAAATATATATATTGACTAATAGATGGGCTTTTTATTTGAAAAAAATAATCAAAAACTAGAAAAACACCTTTTTTCATACCACTAAATTGCCCTTAATTTGTATGAAATTTGTATATTATTATAAAGATTTTACTAATAGATATATCAGATAATATTCTTATTTCTGACTCGTAATTTGCTTCTTGTGGATTCACGATTGATATATTTTCCTTAAAAAAAAAAAAAAGGTTTAAAAGATGTGATTTAAAGCTTAAAAAATTATTAAAATAATAATTTTAAAGTTTTTTTCATAATTAGATTAAATATTTAATAAATATATTATAAAAAATTAAAAAATACTATATATAATTTTTTTTTATATTTCAAAAATTATATCAAATCAAGTAGTGACGCAATTTAATTATCTAATGTGAGTGCAATGCAATACTACACTCGCTTGCTCTCTCCCCCAATTAAGAGCAAACAAATGAACCCACAAGATCAATGGCTTAATAAAGGACATTCTAATAAATTGAAATATAATAACACATTTAATTAGAGAGAATAAAATAAAAATAAAAATTTTATTTCCTAAAAATAAATATTTTTTCGTTTGATTATAAATTTAACGTAAAATAAATATTTTTAAAAATTATTATTCTCACATTTTATTATTATTATTGTTATTAATTATTATTATTATTATTATTATTATTATGTTTAATTATTATTACTATTATCATATTATTCCTCATACTATTTTACAAATCAAATAATAAAATACTAATTCTTACCTTATTTTATTCCAACAACCAAATATGAAAATAACAATTTTAATTTTATTCTCATCCTATTATATTCCTTAGAATAACTATTCTATTATCATCTTATTCCATTTCAATAACCAAATATACCTGTAAGAGATCAGACTTCACTGGCCTAATGTCACCCAAGGCTTCAGCAGCCTCGTTACTTCTCCATTGTAACCAAAGATCAATGAGTTAAGTGAGCCACCGGCACAACTCCAACATCACCCAGGCAATGGGCTGTGTGGGCCAAGTACTAAACGTGTCATGTCTGTCACGGTCCAAAAAATTTATGAGAGTCCCCTAAAGTTGCGTCATGTTAGCATCTAATTTTTTTGAAATAAGGAAAAAAATGATTTTTAAACATCACCATGTCCCAATATTGTTCCAAAGTTAAATTAAATGAACATAAGTTTAATTTAGAAAAAAAATAAAGTTGAATGAAGGTTAGATTCGACAAATAATGGTGTTCTTACCTGAAAGGCAGGGTATCATACATCAGCCTGTATTGTATAATCAAGGTGCTTTATCTATCAACTGTATCGGCGCTAAAATGTTGGACTTGCTCGTCTCCACGATGCATCCATTCATCACCATCTCTTCCAGCATGAAATGCGCTTTCTCTAAATGGAACATTATATCAAGCTCACACTGGAAATTAACAAGGATGATAAAGAAAAAGATGAGAATCCCACAAAAATACAGAGGATGAAAAGCTCCAAAGCCAAATAAATTTGATGAGTTTAGAGGGCGTTGTTACCGTCATTCCATTTTAAGGTCCTTTCATACTACCAATGGCGAGAATTTTCTCATTATAGCAACTTGGATGACTATGATCTTAAGATAAGGCAAGTATATTTTATTGTATTATTATAATTTTAGTCATCTATGTTGTCAAAATGAAAATTTGAATTCCTCAAAGCTGAGTATGAAGGAGGATAAGAAATAGGAAGATGGAAATAGAACTTTGAGTTTGGAGGCCTCACCACATTGCCAAAGTGGCGATCCATGGTTTCAACTAACAGATGTATGAATTCAAGAATTGCAAGCTCATTCTGCAAGAGGAAGATGATAAAAAAGAGATTATTATGACATAAGATTCAGCATGAATTCAAGTTAATGCAGACTTCAACAGAAAACAGACATGTTGAGCAGACATTACTCGTTAAAAATACAGATAGTATGCAGGAAATATTCAACACACGATGCAACTTTGCCTATGACATCAGTTCATTCGATTTGTGGCTCTTCAACAATGCCATCAATTAATAAAGAAATAACACAATAACAATCGATCCCCCATGCCCCGGAAGATCTCTCATAAACCAAACATGTAAGGGGTAAGGACACTAGCGTGGGACATGGACACAACATGATACCAATATACCAACAGATATTTTCCCAAACAATGAAGACACAAAATACTAGGACATATTAACTAAAATTTGTAGTGTAAGTATAAATACGTGAATATAATTGATTAACACAATACTTTATGCAAAATTAGTAATAAATATGCATGTTTCTATTTTCTCATAAAAAAATCACAGGCAGAAACAATAGACAATCAATGGAATGAAAAAGAGCATTGCTATGTATAACATACATCAAACAATTAGAAAAATAAGATAATGGAAACTTAGGTCTTTAATTATTTCTAAATTACAAAATAACCTCATTTTTTGAAAATTATAAAATAGTTTAAGGTGCCCAAAACATGCCAGAATGTATAGGAGTCAAAAATTAACAATAAGATATTTCTACACATATTGAACATAAATACACTAGTCTGGGAAGAATGTCGATGTTTCTTAGCCAATCCCAGTTATCTTTGGACCTCAACCTCTTTTGTGGATGAATATAATCTTACTTGTCCCAGAGGGCAGGGAACTCCCCAAGTCTATATTTACAACAATATCAATAGAAGTTGAGTACCAATGCAATCTCACATTATATGTTGAATTTCATAGAGCTCTTGGTTTGAGAATAATTCATGATCATATTTCAATTACAGTTTGGATCCAAAAAAAGATTTGATGTCTTTTCTTTGCATGCCCAAAGCAAGCTGCACCAAGTAACTGCCACGAGGCAACTATTTGTACCTCATACATCTACAACTGCAGTAAAAGTTAAGCCAAAATTGCCTATTAATTTTTTTTCTTCTTTGTCCTTTTTCTTTTGCAAAGGTAGTAATGTTATAATTCTTATCTCTGCCATGTCTGCATCATGTTACCAGCTACGAGCTCTGGGAATTTTCATATCAATCATTGGAAATAATTAGGTTCTGAAAGATCAAGACAGATTCTCAATCTAAACTATTTATCTGGATTTATGATAATCAAATCCCTGAATGCCAAATTGACCAATATTAAGCACGAGCTACCCAATAATGACAATATCAGATGTCAAGAGGTCAAAAAAATCGGAATCAGTTCAGTTCTTTGACTCCAACCTTGAGATGTTTTCCAATATGCATACTGATTCAAGATGAATTTTAGTTGCATGCACAAGATAACAAAAGGGTGAACATAAAAAAAAATGAGGAAGATGATTGTTGAGAGAATCAACAGATTGATGAAACACACTGCCCATGTTCTTATTGATATTGTAGGGAACTCTTTCTGGCAAATAGTACAGTTTTATTGCACAATGCTGATACACACAATCTGATATAATATTACATTTTTATTACATTTTATGTTTCTATATTCTCTTACCTATTCTTCTTTGGATGCTACTTCTTATTTGTAGAACATATGCTTATTTCTTATTTGTTTTCCAAATTTACTCTACTCATTGATCCTAACTTCATCATCTTTCCTCCAATATAACAATTGAAAAGAAATGTAATAATCAAGATATCAAGTTATTTATAAATTCTTCATCCAAAAATAAAGATTCATACTTACTTCATCATTATCAACTCCAACCAAGAAAAACAATGATGCGTAGCGCCTGTATACAATCTTGTAGTTCCTGTGCTCAACAAATGAACACTGCAATGACAGACAAATGAGTGTCTTCTGGAAACCCTAAATGGATGACAGGCATCTATGTAAATATCTACTAATATATAGTGATATCAACCTCCCATATTGATATTTTTAAAATATTCAACAATATCACGATATATGCCATATTGGTGGTATATCGGTTGACATATAAGATATTTGGCTGATATGGAGGCTGATACAACATTGCTAGCTAATGACTTTCAAAAAAAAAAAAAAAAATTCCTGGTATATTTAATATTAATACGTATGTTTGATACTAATATGGTCATGATAGGTATTGATATTTTCATCCATTATAGCAGGTGATACAAGTGCTCACATGACAAGTAGATTGCTAGGGAACACATTAAGTCCAACCCATCAAAAAGAGTTCAACTTTTTGCAGGCATACCAGGAAACGAAACTTTTATCATATAGAAGAGCACTGCAGCAATTGAATGTTAAACCATCTACAAGAAACTCAAAGATAGTCTAGAATGGAATTAAGGGCTTCCATATGTTCGGTAACAACGTGAACACTCAAAAATAAAACTGCATATTCCTAATTTTGGCTTTGACATACTGACACTGATAAGAATACACAAAAAAAGTCTCCATATCCATTTATGCAATTACAACTGCCATGACTCAAAATCTTTAAATCTGATAAAACATACCAGAAATTTTTTATTGATGAGAATCTAACAGTTATTGGTATTGACGGATGCAGACCAAAATTGGGTAAAATAATGGAAAAATCATGCCGCCAGCACTTTTTTTCTTTCTTTTTTAATCAGGCTAACAGTAGTATAAAATGCCGACATTATTTTAGGCTTTTGAAAACACATCTCTCATTGGTAAACATTGGATTTAAACAAAAAAAAAACATACACACACATCAAATGGGATGTATGGATATATATTTTTTAAAAAAATCAGCATAGCAGTAGTATAAATTACTATCGTTATTTTAGGATTTTGAAAACACATTGTGTTTTGAGTTCCACATCAAGGAACCAACTCCACAAGGGCTAGTTTATAAGTCTGAGGGGCTCTTCCTCCTATCAAATCGATTTTTTTGGATTGGGCTCTCTTCTTGGACTTATACTCACAACAATGGTGCTTTCATTAAGACTGGCCATAGCCGGAGATGGCTACTTGTGGAGGTTCTAATCGGAAAGGGCTACCTGCGGAGGAGCTAACAAAAAAAAACCGAGTGAGGTGTCGTAGAGTGAGAGCCGCCGAGTAAAGTGTCGCAGAGTGCAGCTGCCAAGAACTGTGGCTGTCGAATGGGAGAGGAATGTTGAAAGTTTCATATCGGGGAGCCAACTTCACAAATGCTGGCTTATAAGCCTGAAAGACTCTCCCTCCTATCAGACCAGTCTTTTGGGCTTGGACTCTTCTCTTGGATTTGTACTCGTAACACGTTGAGTTACGAAGAACTTGTGGGAGAATCATCCCTTTGTACTTATCATTGAAGCGTTAATGTTTGCAAATAGATGTTAACTACTAATACCAAGATCATAAGCAATTGGAGAGGGCAACCTACTGGAGAGGGCTATTTACGGTGAGGTTGTTACAAACTCTTCGATATACCCTCGGAAGCTCAACCGCTGAAATTGTCTGGAGACGAAGGGCTCGGCCAATGATACTGAACATTACATGCTATTCTATTTTTTCCCTGCACATGTACCCCACCCCCCTTTCTGATTTTGGTAACCCTTTCCTGTTTTCTATTTTTGGGTGATTTGGCATGGTTGTTTTTCTATTTTGGTGGGCCACAGGCTGTTGCCCTCCCATCTTTAAGAGGCCCGTTCCTATAGTTCGAGAGGGTAGAATACACAACTCGTTTCCCTACTTCTATTGTCTTCTCTCTCGCTCTCTCTCTTCCTCTCTAATTTCTCTCCCCATCTCCCCTATCTCCTCTCTCCCTCTTTTCTCTTCTATCTCATTTCCTCTTCTCTCTGCAACAATTGCTCCATCACCTCGGCATCTTACACGCGGCCTTTACCAGCGGCAGGCAGGTCTCTTCGCTATAGTTCGAGGTCTTGCTATTTTTCCTCTATTTTTCTCTACGCGAGCTCCCCTCTCACGGCACTTCCTCATCACGCAAGCAATTACCACAATACAACCATGGAGTTCGTATCAAATGGTTCTCTCATTGAGACAACGGCAGAGGCGATGACGACCGAAGACCACACACTGCAGGAGCTCGAAGCTGCCGTTGCCAGGCTTTCAAAGGAAATACAGAGCGTTGTCATGACCGTCCACCGGCAGACGACAGCCATTCGGCAGTAGGCTGACCGAATCACCATCACCGCTTCCACCACCGCACAGATCCAACATTCCATGGCCGAAATCCGTCAATCGCTCATAAGACTTGAGCGAAATACTCTTGCACCGGCGAATTTTTCATTATTCGTGGTTCCGCCAACAGTTGTTGTTCATCCCCCCATGTTGCTCTCAACTACTAATTTGTTCATGGAGCCTTCGAGAGTAAGTCCACAATTGTCTCCTCAAACTTCAACCCAAACCTCTCTCGGAACGTCACTCACTCTACCAGACGCCACCACCGTTCTTCATTTTTCCTTACCTCAACCAAAAATTCCTTCATTCGACGTGTCCGTACAACCAACTATTGCTCGAACCGCTCCCTCTGTTTCTACCACAACACAGATTCGGCACTCCCTCATGAACATTCTTCCTTCCTTGAACCAAATCGACCAACAACAGCATCGAGCATATCCAACAAAATCGCCACATGGTAACACCTCTAACATTTCCACCCCTGAACAAATTCAAACCTCCATCACTACAATTTTGCCTTCCTTGGCTTTAATCGAGAAAACATCTCCACATGCATCATCTGATCCCCAAATCGAAGAGCAACCTCTCCCGCACCTCTGCGAAATCTTCCTTTACCACACAGCCTTCCAACTCCTTTACAGATCATGACTTCACCCCTTGCCAGAATCCCCACTCATACCTGTCCAAATGTTGAAGAAATTATGAACTTTGGGGACTTGTCCAACGATTTCTTCCTGACCGATAAGGACTAGAACAAAATTCTGGTACCGGGTTCTGTCCAACTGTTGTTGGAGATGAACAGCTCGATTGTTGAGGATGGTACTGTCATGTACGCGAAGCAACCGAAGGTGCTGCAATTCAAGCTTCTTTTGTATGACTTCCTTTTTCTATTTAGGTATCGACGAAGAACAGGGATTGCTTTGAATTCCCTGACTACCTTGTTTGGTGATATGGTTGAACAGGACCGGGCTAGAGGAGCCAATGCCACATGTTTTCTTGAGGTTATGCATGATGCTTCCTACCTCACATGTTTCGGTTTCCTACGGGCTCCTAGTTCCTTAGAACCAATGCCTGAACCATTCTCCCCTGTTTCCCATAAGCAAGGAAGTCTTGCGATCCTTCAGGGCCCTCATGGAATGGCTGTGTAGCCCTCCACCAATGAAGGGACCTGTGAATTGGTGGGACACAATTCCCCTGTGTTTTTCATTCACAATATTATAAGGCTTCCAGACGTTAAACCCAAGATCCACATCCAAGACAATTGGAGGATCGTTGATTTCTTTTCTCACAATCCTAACAGCCTGCACATGTTTACTCTTCTCTTTGATGCTGTGGGATTTTCACAAGCCTACAAGCTTATGGAGGATAATCTGTGTTGTTGGATATGCCTAGATATTATAAGTGTTGGACCGGAAGAGAGTGTTGTGCCTAGTGATCCTGCTATAATTGTTTTGCTGGAAGAGATGGGAACCACCGACTTGTGCAAGGGATCCTTCCAGCGAGGGATTTACACTGTAGAGATAGATGTGATGAAGGGAAAGATGCATTGACTCCTTAAGTCTCCTGGAAAATTGTTTGGGTTATCTACTGTGACGAAATTTCCTCAGGCAGTCATGGCTGCCATTAAGTTTCCATCCAGCAGCTTCTCTCGCAATCCTTTGGTGGGATCTACATCTCAGAACCCAGCACTCAAGCATGGTCCCAATAGCTCAGCTTTTATCTCCTCTAGCATCCCTGATGTGGATGAGATTTTGGGAGGTGGGCTATGCTTGGAGAGTTTAATTATGGTGATGGAAGATCCAAAAGCACCACACCATATGTTATTGTTAAGAAATTTTATGGCACAAGGCTTAGTTCAAAATCAACCTCTTTTTTATGCCAGACCCTCAAAGGATTCAAGGCTTTTTTTGGGAACCTTGCCCAGTCCTATGTTATCCCAAGATAATAAGCCTCATGACCGAGTGGAACAAGAGAAAGGTTTGAGGATTGCTTGGCAATACAAAAAGTATTTTGAGGAAGGCGAGCAGACTTTAAATAATAGAAATAACAAGCTTGAATACTGCAATGACTGTGATTTGCGGAAAACTAGGGAGAGCATATCCTTACTAGGAAGCCAATTGAATATGTTAGCATGAAAGATTCCACCATTGACAGCCGTAAACTACTTGATTGTAAATATATTCCTAACGATACACTTCATCATGTGATGGATTGGGTAGCACATATTAAGTATTCCACCGAAACAGTTCGTGGCCTAGCATATCTTCAGGACGACTGCCATCCACGAACTACTCACTGGGATATACAATCCTCAATTATTTTTCGAACTAACAACTTTGAAGGTCGGGTTTCAGACTTTGGGCTTGCCCAGGCTTCCGTTGAGGCCGATGCACATGTTAGCTCACGTGAGATGGGGCTCGACAGTTTCCTAGTTGTTCGTGAATTAGCGGAACAAGAGACCGATAATGGCATCTTCAAAATGCTTCGTAGTGATGTCACTCGATTTCTTACATCTATTCTTATTGGCACAACTATTGCTAATATTGGAACAATTGCTTTGGTTATTGAAGCTGCAACAGAAATATTTGGTGAAGTTGGAGTCAGTGCCGCAACTGGCGTGATAACTATTGCTGTCTTGCTTCTGCCTGAGATAAACCCTACGGGTATTGCTATTCCTAATGCCACAGAAGTTACTAGATTCATGGTCAGACTAGTATTAAATTTTTCTGATCCACCGTTTCCTGCTCCCACTTTCATAATGAGACATAGTGCTACGGATGTTCATAATGAGATAGGCAAAGATGTGCCTGGGTTAGCTGCCACCACCAATCTTAAGTTGGTGCACTCAAAACTCGGAGGCAACGTTGTGTTTGAGGATGTAGACATTGATGAAGCAGCTGAGATTGCTTCCGCTACTCTATTCTTCAATCAAGGACAGCGTTGTTGCGCTGGGTCCTGGACTTTCGTGCCTAGGCTACTTAACCTTGAGGACAAGGTTATTTTGATGGAAACGGCAATGTTACAAACTCTTCGATATACCCTCAGAAGTTCAACCGCTGAAATTATCTGGAGACGAAGGGCTCGGCCAATGATATTGAATATTACATGCTATTTTATTTTTTCCCTGCACTTGTACCCCACCCCCTTTCTGATTTTGGTAACCCCTTCATGGTTTTTGTTTTTGGGTGATTTGGCATGGTTGTTTTTCTGTTTTGGTAGGCCACAAGCTGCTGCCCTCCTATCTTTAAGAGGCCTGTTCCTATAGTTCGAGAGGGGAGAATACAACTCATTTCCCTGCTACTATTGTCTTCTCTCTCGCTCTCTCTCTTCCTCTCTAATTTCTCTCCCCATCTCCCCTGTCTCCTTCCTCTCTCTCTTCTCTCCTATCTCATTTCCTTTTCTCTCTGCAACGACTGCTCCATCACCTTAGCACCTTACACCGCGGCCTTACTGTAGCAGACCAAAGTCTTGCTATAGCTCTCTCTCGGTTTTTCCTTTGTTTTTCTCTGCTAGAGTTCCCCTCTCGCAGCCCTTCCTCATCACGCCAGCGATTACCACGATACGACCATGGAGTTTGTATCAGAGGCTGACAAAAAAACCGAGTGAAGCATCACAGAGTGAGAGCAGCCGAAAATTGTCGTAATGTGTAGCCGCCGAGATTTGTGGTTGTTGAAGGGGAGAAATGTTGCGAGTCTCATATCAGGGAACTAGCTCCACAAAGGTAGGCTTATAAGCCTGAGGGACTTTCCTTCCTATCAGACCGGTTTTTGGAATTGGTCTCTTCTATTGGGCTTGTGCTCATAACACATTGAGTTACCAAGAACTTGTTGGAGAATCATCCTTTTGTACTTATCATTGAAGCGCTAATGTTCGCAAACAGATGTTAACTACTAATACCAGGATCATATGCAGCGCCAGAACAGAGCGAATGAATCTTAATAAAAGGTCCTCTTTTTTAACATTTAGAAGAAAAATAATAGATGAAATAAAGCAGAGAAAAACACTGAAGATTCAATTATTTGTAATGTATCTGAACTCATTCTCCTTGTTGGAAAGTACAGAAACCAGAACAACTTTATATTGATTCAATTTTGCAGTTCCTCGAACTACAGATACACCGATAGAAAACAAAAGCAAAGCCCTAAGATTTGCACAATTTAAGTACCATGCTGGTTCAAAATGTGGATGATTTGAGTAGCATGTTTGGATGATTCGACTTCTGTGTACACAAATTGAGAATATCGATCCATCTAAAGTGTGCGCTAAAAGCAACATGTTAGGGATAGAAAGAGGGGTACAGGGAGGAACCTGTTGCTCGGTGCGGGCGAGGCATTTGCGGACTATTTCTCCCTCGAGGGCACGCCTTTCTTCGAGTGTGAGGTACTCGTAGTACTGAGCGAGGCGAGTCTGCCCCTGTTTGTTCACCATCAGTACAAATCTGATCGCCATCTTCTTGTTTTCTTTCCTCTCGTCTTGACCAACTCTGGACACAGAGACGATCTCTTCTACAGCTATTTGGGTTTCAATCAAACGCGCATTCATAATTTATTCTTGTTACATTTTTATTATCATTCTAACATATAAATATATATATATATATTGTCATATTAATTTTTTTTAATTAATTTATGATATAAATAATATTTCACTTGTGATTTGTGATGAAAATAATCTACAAAGAAATTCAGCTAATTTTAAATTTCATTGTAAATAATTAATTTTTAATTTTCAAAAAATATGGCCTATAAACATTATTCCTCAATCTAAAGGGGCAACTCTTCACCAAGAAGCATTCATGTTCCGAAAAAAGTGGTATCATGTAATCTGTTTATATCGGATTATTCTGTATTTTCTCATCGCAGAGGAAGATAGTGAAATTCAAAGTCTTCCTTGAAGCTCCGATTGATTTAATTGATTGATCAAGGGTTTCTCATTCATCAATCAATATGCACAGAATCGTTGCTTTTCGATTTAAAGCTCTTTAGATCAGTCCATCGAGATATGCTCTCATGTAACCCTAATACTGGAATTCACCGCATTCATTTCAATTTGTCCATTTACAGTGGAATAATTGGTTTTAGCTTATGTATTAAATCGATTTGTTGTTGATTTTGTTTTTTTTCCTATTCCATCCCTGTTCATTGCTCCTTCATAGTTTTTCGGTGATTTAAAGACTGTATTGGAACGCCATCAACTGAAATATAATGCAGAATGGCCCGATTTTCTATTGCACTTTCATTGCATTACATTGCATACACCCGTTCAAACGGTGGGTTAGTACATTGCTTCCAAGTAATTCAATTTTTGTTGGCACTTTTGGGCACCATTTGATTATTTCTTGCCGTTGTCCCTTTTATTGGTCAGTAAGTTGCTGGTGTTCTTGAATTGAAATAATTTATATTTTCTCAAAGTTTGATTTAGTAATTAGACCTTGATCCTCCAGATAATTGAGATAGCTTTCAAGATTACATGTGATAGTGATTGTTGTGGTTGTAGTTCCTATGCCTGCCTTTTATGATGGAGACTATGGGTGCTCGTCCTTGGTACTTAATTTATCCGTTTGACATGATGAAATTCAGTGTATAATAATGACTACAATGACAAATCCCTAGGTCCTATTGTATGGGGTTAGCTATATAAATTCTTTTCCACTAATTTTCTTGGCAACAATGGGATCTATTGTACACATCACAGATATCTAACTCTTGTATGTTTAAGACACTACAATATGAATTCGTTCTCTTGTTTGTCTGCTTGACTTCCTTCTCAGCATATTTATGTTGGGTTTTGAATTCCTTGCTTGAACTATGAGGAGATAAATTTGATAATGTACAATAAATAATAATTATAAATAATACGATATAAAATAAGAGAAAAAAATTATGGGATTATTAGTTAGAAGAATATCCAATAAATAGTGAGTTTCGATTATAAAAATATCTAATAAAAACAAAGATATGACATATTTTAGTAAATGAGCTCGAGTAATAAATAGTATAAGACAAAAGAGAAGAAATATGCATTGGGGATCCGACGACAATTCAGTTGGGCTGAGAAGGAAAAAAAAAACAGCGATGACAATGATGAACAATAATTATAGAAGGAGAGAGAAATAAGACATACACAATTTACGTGAAAACTCTCTTCTGAATAAAAGGAAAAATTACGGGGTTATTCATTCGAAAAATTTCACTATGCAAAACAATTGCAAAAACCCCTAAAGAACAGAATACAAGGGCTCAAATCCTTATATTGGATTGAGCCAAGTAATAGTGAGGGTAAGATGAATCTTCTTCTTCTTGCTTTTCTCTTTTTTTCTCTTTCTCTTACTGACTGCGCTCACTGGTCTTAATCGCACACCTACTCACTTGCTCTAGATTTTACAAATGATTTTGTTACCCAACAATTACGCACTCGGTTTCCTTTTATAACTCCAAAAAAAATATTTCGCATTTTTTATCAATTCCCGTTCTTTTGGTAAATCATGATCGAGCACTTGTAGGCTCCACGAGCAGTCACCATCCCAGTCTGGTTGGTTCTCAAGTCTCCAGTTTGGCTGATCCTCAGATTCGCCACTCCAATAGGTCTCAGTCAGGCCGGTCCTCAAGTTCTATAGTCCGGCCGATACTCAAGTTCTTCAGTCCAACCAGTCATTAGATTAGCGATTCCGGCCGTCCTTTGGACTCAACAGCTTGGTCACCTGTCGGAGTAGGTAGTCTGGTCACCTCTCGGACTAGATAGTTTGGTCATCTCTTCAACATTGACATTTGCCCTCGGTCCCTTCTCCGCGTGTGCTTCACGAGCAAACATAACAATACTTTGCTTGAGTATTGCACTCATGTGAGTTCAGTCGAAACCTCCGATCAGCCTGTCGATCAGATATGGCCTCACATGGAAGAAACTTATATCCCAACAATATGACTAGTAGAATGTCCTTCATAATTATAAGAATAACGTACTAAATGTCGGTAGAGAATGAAACATGATTTAGGATTCAAACGAATAAGCAAATCTTCTTTTTCGCTCTTTTTTTCTTTCTCTTCTTTTTCTCACTGTACCGGTCTTCAATGACTCAAAAAACAGCGTTTGATTAACACTAAAATTATGCTAGGATGATTTTATATCTAGAATGGTGTATCAGTATCCTTCAGGCATACATCAGGTGCGAGCCTACCGTGCAATCAGTATACGAGCACCCCTTAGGTGTACATCAGACGTTGGACAATTTGGACAAACTGTACTTGTATACTTCTCAGGTGCTATTAGATGCCACTAATCTGGATGATTTGCACACGTGAATGGATTAGGCGCCCATCATGCACCACTTAACAATTTTTTCTTGATCAAGTTAAGGCATGTGTGTCATTGTGCCTACCATCAAATGATATGTCGAATGGGTATAGAATTTATAAGGGAGTGATTTATAACCCAACACTTTAGACCACTGGCACATACTGCATCTCTAGTCAGTGGACTGGTGTCATAGCTAAGCTTGTTTCTTTCGTTGCTTGCCTTAATTATAGTTGGACCTTCTAATGGTAAATATCTTCTATTTGGATTGTGAGGTAAAATATCTTAATCTTATAGGTAACTAACTGGCTTGTTGCATTAGCAGTTTGAGTGATATTTGATCAAATGAAGGATGTCTTTCCACCTGTCCAGAAAATTGAAAAATATCAATGATGCAGTGTCTTTTGTGGTATTACTGGTTACCAAATGCAGTTGATTGTGCCCCGAACATCTTCATTGCAAGGGTTCTTTTTTGTGTAAATAATTAGATTGTTTGTGTGATAAGAGGTCTAATTTCTTGATATCAAACTGCTAATGTAGAATCATGCAGGGATCAGATCTCTGGCAAGGTTTACTAGTTCAACTGCTGTAGCATCGTTTAGGACACTTGTTCATGAACCATGTAAGCATGCTGCAAACAACTTCAATTGGATTTTTATGCTGCAGAATCCAGCAGCCTTGGTTGGTATATAAATTAATTGCGGTTCAATTTCTGAGACACCAATCTCATTTGGTGTGACACAACAGCTGGAGTGCATGGCCTTCAAAGCTACGACTAACGGAGATCACCTGCGAATAGTGCGGAAGTGGAGTCAATAGGTGGCAACGTGAATGCGTCTGCTTCTCTGGAGAAGATGGGTTATATGTTTGATGCTCTGAAGACTTGCATTCCTGAAATGGTGGAGCTGCTTGTTGATTCTGTAAGGAATCCCACATTCTTGGATTGGGAGGTCCATGAACAGGTAGTATTATCCCCTATGCTTTTGTGGCTCACTTGAACTCATATTGAAATCAAACTATATGCATGCAGCTTGTGAAGTTGAAAGCTGAGCTGACTTCGGCTTCTAACAATGGGCAATTCATTCTGCTGGCTTTTCAGGCGCCTTGGCAAATCCTCTTGTGCCAACAGAATCTGCTACTAACAGGCTGAATAGTACAATATTGGAGCAGTTTGTAAGTATGACAAAAGTATTATTCTTGTTTGTTATGCAACTCAAACTTTTATCATCTGAGTTTGTGTAGCCATCATGGTGTGTCTGTCCTTGTAATTTATTTTTCTTAAAATATCTTAGGAAAACTACACTGCTCCTCCAATGTTACTTGCTGCTTCTGGCGTGGAGCACAAGAATCTCTTGTCCATTGCTTATCCACTTTTCTTTGACTTACCTAGCGTGCCTTGAGCTGAGGAGGCAAAATCTGTGCATGTTGGAGGTGATTACAGTTGCCAAGCTGCTTCAGGGATGTGTAAGACTATCTTTTGCAAGAGTTCGCACTGTGGATGACTGGGACACCTACGTAAGGGGAGCTTAGATCGCACATTTGATGAGCTGTATTTGATGTGGGATCATGACCATTTGGGTGCTGATTGACCCTCCTTTTTGGCGTTCTTGACAAAAAAATGATATAGTTTTGAGTATATTTTTTACTCCTCCATTGTTGTATTGTTAGATTTGTGTTTAAACTTATTTTTATTCACAATTTCTATACATTGATGTTCCTTAATAAAAGGTTATTACCTTTTGCTAATAGTTTTTTTCTCCTTATCTAGAATTCTTTTACATATTGCATATATTGTTTGTATTTACTTTAAGCATGTTTGATCATGACTAATAGGCATACTCATCTCAAAAAGTTATATTTTTAAGTATCGTTATTTTTATTTTAGGAGTAAATTATTATATACATGGATTTTATCTTGATGGTGTTTGAACCCATGACTCATGTGTTTATAGTTTTTGTCAAATAAGAGGTTTTTTCATGGAATTGTTAAAGGAAAAGATTATTAGAAATATTTTATATTAACATATTCCGTGATTAAAAAAACAAGTGATCTATTGAACTCGCAAGTATCAATGAAGTCTAGCACACACGGTATTCAATGATGACTACCATCTAGTGTTTCCACGCCTAATGCATGCCTGTTCTGCGTTGAATACATTTTGTCTAGAATGTCAGCACATAAGCGCATTTTATCTAGAACTTTCGTACCTAATATACGTCTGTGCAACGTATAAATGCATTCTGTTCAAAATGCTTGAGCCTAATGAGCGCTTATGTGGTGCTCGTGCGTTGCTTTGTGGCTAATGTGCGCTTGTGCAGTGTATGAGCATTGGGATGCGCTTTTTTTCAGACGCGAGATTTTTAACTTATTCTATAAATACATTCCTTTTTTCATCAAAAGAATACAGAAAATAGGCCGCAATTATGTGTGCTCTCACTGGCTAAATAAAAGAGATTCATTATTATAAAAAAATTTAACTATTCTCTTGAGATAAAATTATTAATATTTTATCATCAAATCTTTTTTTTACATTGTTTATAAACTTATTCTAACTTATAAAACTTTGATGTATCATTGGTAACGTAGATATTGGATTCAAATAGTGTGTGGAGATTCACTAGTAAGTGAAACAAATCTAATAAGAAGACCGAAGTTATTTAGTTTTACTGTTGTAAGCATATCTGAAGAGTTTTTAAGTAAGTGTTATAAGTTAGGAGTAAGTTGATTAAGATTTAATACGTTTGTACCATCTGTATTGTAAGTTGACTTTCATAATATATTGGCTTTGCTGTCTAGAGAACTCCGAAGTGTTAAGGATCGGCCGACAAGATAATTGGGCTCAGAGAAGAACAACGATGACAATAACAAATACCATATGAACAATAATCACACAATAGAGAGAAAAATGAGACATGCATAATTTTACGTGAAAACCCTCTTTTGAATAAAAGAGAAAAATTACGAGATAATTCGTCCACAAATTTTTACTATAAAAAAATGTTATACAAATCCCAAATATAAGAACTCAACTCCTTGCACCTATTCGACCCAAGTAGCAATGAGTACAGAAGAAATCTCCAGAGTAAGAAAAACTCATCTTATCTCTTTTCTTTCTTTTCTTCACTTTTTCTTACTAGCAGCGATCACTAGTTTCTACTTTTACAAGTCGCTCATCTCTCTCAATCGCACTCATTTTTATAAACCATAAAGGAGTTTTGCTCACTTTTCATAAACCTTAAAGATGTTTGGCAGTCAGTCATCTTTCATCATAAGTAGTCCAATCTCCCTTCAAACTTAGCAGTTCGAACGCCCTTCAGTCTGGCTAGATCGGTCACCCCGCGGACTAGATAATCCGACTAGTTGACCTTTGGCTTGTTAATTCGGCAGTTATCAAGTTTTCCAGTTTGACCAGTCTCCCTTCAGACCGGCACTCCGGTTGGACGTCTTTCGGCCCAGTACCCAGTTGCCCATCAACAGCTTTGCCGTGTGCGTAAACACCACAATATTCCATCTCAATATTACACTTATGTGAGTTTGACCAAACATCCGATCATCCTGTTAATCGGATATGAGCCACACATAAGTGATTCAAATCTCAACACGAAGGACTTTACTCAAAAACTAATTAATTTTTAAAGTTTGCTTTTATCACCAAAATTTGTGGTTTATATATCATTATTATCTTAGATGTATTTAGGTATTAAATGTTTTTGCTAACATTGTTTTTTTGTTTACTCCTAGAAGAGAATATGCTTTACTGTGTTATGTATTTATATATTTTTTATTTCTATTATTTATAGAGGGTTTAAACAAATTGTAATTAAGGATCTACTAGTCTTTTAAGTTTCCATGGGGTGGGCCTGCGATGTAGTGAAACACGATGGAAAATGTTCACACGACGTGTTGTCGGCGATTATTGCAAGGTCCTGCAGTTGAATTATTAGATCTGAGTAGCTGCCGTCTCCTTATGCCATTTTTCATTTCACTTTTGTTTGCCTTGGATTGCCTTTTCTTTTGGAGATCCTGGTCGTATCTGGGGCTCAGATTTTGTATCAAAAGCCATTGATATTGCTGCTAAAGAACTCATTGCAGTTGCAACACCTGGAGAAGGTTTGCCACACTTCAAATTGTAACACACTGTTCTTTGAGGGCTATGTCCATCTCCGGTGCATATTATTGACATACCCAAATCAATTTTCAACTTACTTGCTTGTGAAGTTAACCATGTACAGCTGGACTGTGCTAAAGCATAAACCAAATTGGCTATTTTAATGAACTAGCCATCAAGATATTGTGGCTGTATGTTAATTTACTGCCTTACTAACTAGATACTTGTTAGGAATGGGTGCCGGTTGGACAATGAAATCGAGAGGATAATGATGATGAATGCTCACACACACAACAGAGAAATAAGAGAGAATTAGGAACAGACATAATTTTATGTGGAAACCCTTTTCTGAATAAGAAGAAAAAATAACATGACACTTAGTCTATAAAAATTTCACTATATAAATTTTGATTACAAAGACCCTAGTTATACAAATTCTTGGAAAACAGAAAACAGAGCATAAGAGCAAAAATGGTGACTCCTTATTTGTCTCTCTATTTTTCACTTTAGCGTTCTCCATACACCTTTTCCTGCTCAACATACATATTTATATAGGTACCGGGCAACCGCCTACTTCTGTAAGGTGGTTGTGTGCACAACAAAAGCCACAAATTCTGCAAAACGGCTTTCTGCTGAGAGCAATTGATCTGCTCTGCAAATCGGCTACCAATTCTGAAAGTCAACTTCCTTATTTACAAAGTTTGCTGTCAGCATTGACTTTGAAGGTTAACTTTTCCAGACAAGTTATTCTGAGCCGTTGGTCAAAGTTCTCAACTTTCAGGAAATATCCTCTGCTATTATTCAAAGTTCTCGGCCTTTAACCAATGTCCTCGATCAGCAGCTAGTGTCTTTGGCCATTACTTAGTGTATTCGGCCATCAGTCAAAGTTCTCGGCCTTCAATCAGAGTCCTTGATCTTCAATCAAAATCCTCGTCCTTAAGAATGAAGTTTCATTCCAAAACTTCACCCCGAAATTTCAACTCCGGAAATTTTTACTATGATAATGTGTAGCTATTCTGGCCTTTTTTCCATTACGGTTAAGTATAACCATTCCGATCTTTCTTTCACTTCGGGTCCATTCGGAGAGAGTGGCAAACAACTTTTGACATTCGGGAAGTGATAAAATAGGCTATAATGGATATTCGCTCTCTCTTTAATTTATTAATTTTATTTTTTTCTTTCATACATTTGAGTTCTACTTAAATTATGCATGCATTGGCCTCTTTTTGTTGGCTCTTGACCAAAACATGCATAATTTGATGTAATAGAATAAATTTGACTTTGGCAAAAAATAAAATTTAAATCGAATATCAATTGAATGACGAACATTTTCATCTTCTTTTCCTTTCTCCTCTCTTCCTCTATACGGCGCTCCTTTTTTGAGAAACTAATTTCAGATGTTTTAAAATCGTATCAGATGCAACTTAATATTAGAAGTGGCACACAAGTGTCGGTCAGGCACGACCTCTCTGAACAAACGGTGTACAAGCGCCCTTTAGGCGCAAGCAATCAGGACAAATCACGCACGTACGTCCCTCAAGTGTCTATTAGGTGCAGCCAATCTGGACGAAATACGCACCTGTGCTCTTAAGTCGCTCATCATGCGCCACTCTGTTGAGCTTCGACCGATCCTCAGATAACCCTTACATGAATATCGCGTGACCCTTCCACATATTTTGCTGCTTGGTGACCCTTGATCAACCTTCGCACAAGCATCATGCTACCATTACTTGACATCTTCAGCAAAGCATGGCAAGTGCAAATATCGTGCGTCGTTTTAATGATTATCTATTTGTAGCGGCACCCACAATATGAGTGACCCAAAACCCAATACTTGTAATGTTGCTGGTGGAATATGCACCCTCCCGTTCATTGTGCCAGTTATTACTTGCCTAGATATCGTGACAGAAATGGTGAATGAGAACAAACGCTTTGTACTTCTATCGGCCACTCTGCCACTGCAATGGTTGTGCTTTGATATTGCCAGTATAATTACCGGTTTCCCTTGGTTACAGAAAATGGTATATTGAAATAAATGGTCAAGAACATTCAATTATGTAGAGACGAGTGTCCTTTTGAGGAATGACAACACTATATTCTGCAACTTTTTCCTGCATTGATGAAAGCTTTGCATGATTCCTCACAGTAAACTGGCTAATTTGAATATACAGCATAAACTTATGTGGTTAAAGATCTAGAATTTCCAGATACAACCATGCTCATTTTATGAAGTGGCTGATACAATTATATAGACATGAGGGCATGGCTGTATGTGCTGATCCTTTGGAACTTAATACTGTGACATGTGTGCTTGAATCATTCCTGGATTGTACCCAGAACCATATTTTATCTCAATCTCTCTTACATCAATATTTCAGCCCTTCACAACCTCCAGATAGTTTTAGATAAGTTTTCTTTGAAGATTGTGTTAGTATTTGTTGAGAAGTCTCAATATTTTGCAAAATTATTGTAATATAGGAATGAAATAGCACATACCGAATTCTCCTCAGAGCCCATGATATGAAAGCCTTGCGATGGTACACCCTTGAGTACTCTTAGTGTCAACCAATAATTATAGTGCAGCAATGTGAATAAAAAGTCCTAATCTACAATTTGGAAAGGACTCAACTATTTGATAGTATCCTCTTGGTTTTGGGGTGGATTAACACGGGGATCAAGCCTGTGATTAACGTAGGTATTTCCTTTTCTATAGTAGGATTTCAACTCAAATTAAAGCCATGAAATAAGTAGCTGACAAATTAATATTGAAACTAGTGTAATTCATAGAATTAGAAGCCTTTGCACTGATACTTGGTTTCAATATTAATTCCCTTGTTGTGTCAGGTAACTCTATTGATGTGGTAATACTCCAATGAAATCCTTGGTACAATATTGACTATACCCCAAAAAAGAAATTTAGCATTTCTTCATTTATTGATCTTGTCTTGTGCTGAGTGTCTTCTGCATCCCCGTGACAACGGGCATGAGCATGCATTCTGCAGCTTGTGGGAGTCTCATAAGTTTTTGATAATGAAAATTTTTATAAGTTGATTACTGCATATGGTGCTAATTTCTTGGTTCTCCTTCTTTATTCCTCACGGGAGGGCCAATAATTTCTCAAAAATGTATGTATGCAATGCATAAGGGTAATGAAATGACCATACCATTCAAACCTTTTTTTATGCTTTAGCGGTTATGCTATATCGGTATTGAATATATCAGACATTATATAATAATATTAAATAAATCTAAAAAAATTCTTAAAATGTTAAACTGATTGAGAAATTTTGACAAATATATCGGATATATTAATTGATATTTTGACTATTGGTCATTATATTACGATATATTATCAATATAGTAATATACTATGATATTGTCATAGTATTAGGACATCCGACATTAATAAATATCGGCTGATATTTTCAGCTATGGAACTGCAAATGTGTTATGACTTGTGATACAAAGTGTAGGACTAAGATAAGTATAGTTTTTCCAATTGCATTAAAGCTTTAGTCTAGTCTCTCCCGTGTGCCCGTGGAGCATTTCTTGAAAGCCGTCGATGAAATTACAGAGAAAGACATTGCTACCATGGCTGCCAAGGTCTTGTCTGCCCCTCTTACAATGGCTTCATATAGCGATGGTAATTTTATGAGACTAACCAAGCTAATCATACTCTTTCTTTTGGTTTTTCTCAACATTTCCACTGGCAGACTGTGATGACGAGTGTTCTTCCAAATTCATAACCCATGCTTGCAGTTCTTCATCTCCCAAGCTATGAACAAGTCAGCAGCAAATTCCATTCCAACAGTCGGCCGGGTGTTGAAAATAATAGCAAATAGTATGAAGCACTTCTTGATTCAATGATTTACCAGTACTGCACTTGTCCTAAACTGCATTCGTCGGTGACAGGTAAAGATCCTCTCAAACACGAAACTCTGTTTCCTGTTTGATGTTGTAAATTCAAATCATCGTAAAACAAAATTTGAATCCTCTGCTTGCTTGTTAATCATAGTAAATGACAAGCCACATTGTAAAATCAAAGTCGGTGTGGTCGTCTGGAGCCATGCCATTGATTTATTAGAAGTGTTTCTTGAATAGAACCTAGAATTCAGGAAGTAGTTGGGAAATTTTGTGGCATATGTTTAAAATTCAATGTTTTAGCTATTGGGGTTTTCCAAATATCATGCTCCCTTGACTTCTCTAATAAAATAAAAGGCCAAAATTAAAAATATTTATTAAAATATTATTTTGATATAATCTTCTAAAATAAGTTTATTTATTTAGACATAAAAAAAGCTAATATCTAAGAGGATTATAGTAGAACTTGTAAATAGATAAGTCCTACTCGACGGGTCATAACAAATTCTTTAGCCTGGCATGGTCTTCTCCTCGAACCACACTATCATAACACGGTTGTTGTTTATATAATACAAAATTCAGTCTATTCCGTAGTGGAATGTATCTTATTATGGGCGATATAATCTGCTTAGCACCTTTGTACAAACAAAATTTTTATTTAATGATTTGCATAATTGATGCCCTTAACACATAGGAATTGGTTTTAAGATATCCAAGTAAAATTATTGTAGAAGCAATGACCTGTATTAGACAAGCCTAACATCAGACTTATAGCTTACTCAATGAGAAGGACACAATGTTATGGATCTTTCGTTGCTCTTGAATTAAATAATTGATGATTTGGTCTTCAATCGCCAATGCTCCTAAATTTTAGTAGATTTTGACCTAATTTGAAACCCTTCATGATCAAATAAAAAGATCAACTCACGCCCACGTTAATTGCACCTATGTGATGTGGTTTGAGCCCTTGATTTTTAGTTTATTGTGACTTGTCAAATATAGTCAATACTTTCCCCCTAATGGCCCGTCTAGTTGGGGGTGGTATGGTAAATATCATTTCCATTGTGTATTATTAAAAATAAGATAATAATAAATATTTTATTATTTTTTCTTATAAAAAACGTATATTACATTTGGGTTTGAGATCGTAGTAATAGAAGACCAATTGGAGGTTACTAGTTGGCATATTTCGAGGGGCTACAACGCCCGTACGCGTCGCAGTCCCCTGCGACTCTTTAGTGGCTGTTGGATTGAAAAATCCAACAACCATATTTTATATATACAAAAAAAATATTTTTTAGTTATTTTTTTATTTTTATATTTTTTTGCATTTAATTTAAAAAAAATTAATATTTTTTTATTTTTATGATTTTTTTAAAAGAAATTAGAGCTGTCAGATTCATCTAATGACTCTCGTTAGCATCAGAGGGGCAACAACACTAAACACGTCACAGCCCCCCGCGCTCCTAGTTGGCCGGTAGCTAATAGGTGTTAGCTAGCTAGTGCTCGGTTGATCGGTGGCAATTGGTGGCTGAGATCGGACCACAGGGTGAGACAACTAATTAATATTCATATTTAGTAATTAATAAATTTATATTTTTTATAGAATTAATTATTTATATTTATTTAGTGTTTAATATTTTTACATAGCAAATAAGACTATAATAATAGTATAAAATTAAATATCATTGGTCATGTTTGCTCTACCCATATTCCATATTTATTTTATTAACTTATTTAAAAAACTTTATTACGTTACATATACATAGAAATAAGAGTTAAATAAATAGTTTTTTTTTTTTTTTAATACAAGGTAGCACACCGCCCTCAAGCGTTACTATTATGCTAATAATTAATATAGAGAGAAATAAATAAATAGTGGGATCGTAGTAGCTTTTAAAGCATGATGGTTAAGCTTAGCAAAGACTGGACCAAAAATCCACGTTGATAATGATGATGCCTGCATGCTTGTGGCAACTTGGTTTACAACCTGTACGGAATTTCTGCTTCTTAAAAATAAAAAATAAAATTTTACATTTTATTATCTAAACTATTAAATTAAAAAAATTAATAATCTAAATTTAAATATTAAATAATATTATTTAAATAATTATGTTTATTAATTTTTTATATATTAAGTGTATGTTAATATTATAAAAATTTTTTAAAAATATAATTAATATTATATGGCTATTAAAAATTTTTTAAAAAAATTAAAATAAAATAGAATCTTCCAGTCTTTTTATAATTATGTTTATTGATATTGCTAGTTAATATTTTATTAAATATCCCGATACTTTATTATTATTTAAATATTATAGATTTAGATCATAAAAATAATAATCAAAATTAATGTCAGGAGTGTTATAACTTTTCTCTTATTAAAGCTTGACCTCAAAATTCTTCAGTCCTGATTTGCTATCAATATCGCTGAGTGTGTTATAATTTTATACCCTGATTAATGTTATTTATATATTAAATTATGTATTTAATTATATTAAAACTATTAAAAAATATATTTATTTTATTTTATTTTACTATTTTCTTTCTCTTGACATTAAAAATAATAGTTTTAATATAATTAAATATATAAATAATTTTTAATTTTTTTATTGAGTTTACAAGTCGGCTTTTTTAGGATGAGGATCGATTCTCCAGGATTTCCTCTGTGACAAGGATCCATCACATCTTTTGTATGCCATTTTGTTTTAGTTTAAATTATGGAGAGTGAACCTTTTTTATCTTTTAAATGTAATTATTTATTTTTAAATATATAATTATAATTTATTTATTTTTAAAATAATTTTAAAATAATTAAATTAATATTATTTATTTAAAAATAAATAATTAAGATTAAATAATGAAGCATCTGCTTTTTTTAGATTTGGTGGGAGCTCTATTTTTTATAGATATATTCACGTTCATTCTTCTGGCCTCAATTAAATATTTTGTAATAAATAGCTATGATTTAGTTATTTTTTAAAAAATTAAAAATTAATTTTTTTAAAAAAATAAATAAATTATATTAATAACATGAACTTACTCATCTTTTAAGAGACAGAGCCCCTCTCAATACTTCTATTTACATGAGCATGCAAAAGGCTCTCGGGTAACCAAATCGGAACTGTCGGGCATAAATGCCGACTTCGGAATACAATGACAAGGTTCGTGTAATAGCTGCCGCGGGCATACTTTGATACCATTGAAAATATTATGTGTTAGTTGCTAATAATAATACTTATATAATTTATATATAATTTTTATTTTTTAGGGTCAGGAAGAGAATATATTTCTCTTTTGATTTTTCAATTTTTGTTTTATAAAAAAATTGCTTTTTACATATGGAGACGAATAATATAAAAATATATCTTAAAAAAATAATAATAATATATTTTTACTTTGTTCTTTATAAATATTATTTCAAATATTATATTTATGATAAATATAATTTTCTTTTACGAAAAAGTCAAAATGCTGATAAATTATTGGTTGGAAAGATATTATTTTTCATGTTTTATTGATTATTTAAGTGAAATTAAAATATTGATTATTTAACCGCCCACACTGGGCTTCCTTTTTTATTTTCCGGCACTTAATTATTTTTGTAACATATTTAAAAAAATACATAATAAATATAAAATTTGGGGATATATATTTTCTTAAAAAATACACTTGGTATACATTTCATCTTCACTATTAAATAAAAATTTAATGATAAAAATTTTAAGCATAAAAAATTATATTCAATATTTTTTTATAAATTTTTAATAATATTAACATCTATTTAATATTTTACCTAATTTTAAATTCAAAAGCTTTAAAAATGACCATTTGAATTTTTTTTCTTTTAATTTTAAATCTCATTTGCTAATTTTTTTGTCCAATTTAATATTATATAATAAATTTAATTTTATATAAATTTACTAATATAAATAAATTAATAAATAAAATATTAAATACTGAAAATATTCCTAAAATGTGCTAAGAGTACATATAATTTCTAAACAATAGGGCACCCTCCCCACCCACCCTAAAGTCTGCTCTCCCAGATCCCTTCTGTCAACTGGCACCTGTAGACAGCGACACATTATTTCATTTCAGATTTAATGTTTAATATGTGTTTTTTAAGGAATATCATCAATAAATATTAAATTTTAATTAACAATGAAACATAAGGTTTCATATTTAGTTGTGGTAGTTTTCTTAGCATTACATGGAGCTTGTTTCTTAGAAAGATAAAAAAAAATTATTTTTTTTATTTTGATTATTGATTTTTAGATAAATAATAATGATTAAATTATTTTAAAATAATTAATTTTAATTAATTTTAAAAATTTTTAAAAATAGATTATAATAATATATTTTAAAATATATTATTAATGTTAGATAAATAAATCTCTTTATTTTTATCAATAATAGAATTTTTTCAAATCCTAACCGATAGTGCTTAAATATAAGGGGACTAATTCAAATCGTCATACTAACAACAACAACAATAATAATAATAATAATAACAATAATTGAGTTTTATGGGATATTAAGTTAGATGGGCTACATAATTTATTTTTATCATCTTGACTAATTTAGTATAATTTTAAATTATCCCGTTGCTATACTAATAAAAAAAAAAAGATATGGAAGGCCAAAAGACCGAATGAAAAGATCCAATCCATAGTAAAATTAATGAAAAGATCAAGCTGTTGATCTGTGTCAAATAATGACTTTGTCCAATAACCCGGTCATATTTAACTTCTTCAGCCCCATATTTTATTAAAAATGTCATTTTAAAATATGAGAGAGAGGTGACCGTTTCGAATGTTATTAGTCACAATCAATGTAGCATGGTGTCATAAATTAATGAACGATCTACTACTAAAAAGTTAGTCAATGAGAGGTCGTCTTTGGATATGTCCCCATATTCACTTCCAGATATACAATTTCCTTATCTATGACCAATTTATTGTTCAGCCTGTACAGCGATCAGTCCAATGAGTCCGTTTGATTATATATTTATACTAATTTAATGAATGTATTAAAATAGAGAATATTTTTTGAATTTTTATTAACAACAAACATTTATTTTAATTAAAAATTATAGACTTCATTTGAAACAAATGCAGTTACAATAAGAGAAACTAAATAGGGATAATTATAAGCATCATATCATTATTATTAAAACTAATGACATTTTTTTTCTACTCCTAACTTCTATCTCTTGTTGGAGGAAGCCTCTTCTAAATGATTTTGAACTGCCACGTTGGTAGGTCCGGTGAATATCATATTAATGACCCCCTACAAGTACTCGATTGCATGGTTGCTCACATGGCTTCTCATTATCATTGTCTTTATTTGGGTTATTCTAGAATTATATAAATATTTTTTGAGGTATTCTTTTTAAATAAGGGTATTAATCTTTTTCTGAAGTGCCTAATATTTGTCAATATTGGACCCTAAAAATAAATAATACATTAGTACTTTGTTTGATCATCTTACTCTGAGTTCTTGACTAGCTTGGTTCATTTTAAAATTTTTATTTCTAAATTTGTATTAAAACATTCATTTAAGTGTTAGTGGGGGAGGGGTGAGATGTAGTGACCTAAACCTTTGGTGAACTCTTAGCTTAGTCCTATAATACTTATGACAATCCCAAGTAAGTTGATTACTATTACTTTACCTTTTTATCTCTGTTATATCTTTAATGTTATTCACAATTTGAGCATTCTGATCTTTTGGCATCCTTTGTCTTCTTTATCACGATATAAGCCTGAGAGATTGTTTTACTTCTAATAATACCTTTGAATTCTATTGAACTAGTAAGTTGAAAGAGTTACCCTGTTGAATCATCACTATATAAACATTTGGTTTCACATTATCAATGAGTTTCAATATGTCCTTGGCTTCAACGTTGAATTGAGCTAAAAAATGCATCAAGTTCTTATTGGAAGCCTATCTTATCCTAATTAAATGTTAATGTTATTTTTTTCTTTTCGGCTAGAGGCAAAGTGGAATAAGGACTGATTGGTCAGTTTCTAAAAGGTCTTAATAAAATTCACTTCTCCATTATAGAATCAAATTTGTGACGGAATAGATTTTTTTTTCTCAAATGATTCAATCATTATAGAAATAGGAACAGAAGCCAAAGTCTCAACTTAAGGTTTTAGAAAAAAATGGAAAAAAGTCTCCTCTAAAATTGGGCTAAATAGAAACATAACTTGAATAACATAATCAATACATGCATACAACTATCCAAATTACCATAATTGTCCTACAACACGCATTCACAAGATCTCAAATGTCATTCATGATTTTAATTTAACAACCCTATCCACTATACCAAAATTCAAACAAGAGATACTAATTATGACCTGTAGAGAAATCAGAAAGTTTATAGCAAAAGTAAAACTATAAACGGTAGAAGTATAAATACTTTTTCATCAGAATATAAAACGTATCATAGTCATTAATATATAATTTCATCCACAATTAAGACATTTATAAGCAAAACTATAAGATTTTTTAAGAATCTTCAAGATAACTCCAAGGCTCCAAATCATTTTTCCTAGCTCTATCTAAGCCTGCACGTCCAGTGTTTTCTCTATGTCTTTATCTGGATGGAGAAAAATAGCAAAATAGTAAGCCAAAATCCAATAAGGTACATGCAGGCATACAATAAAATTTTCATGCAGAATAAAATACAGTAAAACAGATACAGATGAATATTAAAATATAAAAATGCTAAAGTAATGATTTACAGAAATTATAGTATGAAAATATTTAGGAGTAGAATAGTGCATGAAAAATAGAAAAAGTATAATTTAATAATAATTAAGTTTCGAAAATCAGAAGTCAGTACAATCATATTACGTTAATACTAAATTTGTAAAACATGCTTTAAAAATAAAAATCGGTTTCAATTCTATAAATTACTAAAAAATTTCTTTTCTAACAGTAAATGATCCAACCAGTAAACCCTACTAGTAGATGGAGTAAATAATTGAAGATAAATTGTATTTAATCCATACAATCAAAGGCCGATGACATAAATAGGATATCCCTCCTCGTGGGATCTATCCCCTCTCCGAGGATTCAAGATAGGGATGCCGGCCAATAATAGTAACTACCATCTAGGTTAATGCTCTGAAGAAAGAAGGATTACATATAACTCTATGGATAGAATTATCTTCGATTACCACCATAACGTTCTAAGGTATGCCGGAGAACCTAACCTGAGTGTATATCAGTCACGGGTCCTGATTAATAGTATCAGAAATATTTTTTCATCGTATTTCATAACTAAAAATCCTTTTCAATTTCAGAAATCAGAGTCTCACAGTAACTCTTCAATCAGTTTCAGAACATATAGTAACAGTTTATAATCATTTAATTTCGCTTCAAAACATAAAGAAATAATTTGAAACCCTTCAAATTTGTTTCAGAAGTCCACAGTAATTTATCAATATAAGTCCATATAAAATTTTCAAATACAAACTATATCAGGAGCTCTATTTCAGTACTGATTAACTTTTATATAATAGAAATTTTAGATTAAAACAATTAAATCCCTTCAATTTCATGCTCAGGGTTTTGTCAAAATTTTCGAACGATAAATGGACACCAAACACATATATTTTTATGAAATTGAAACCATATATTATAGTATATATATATAAATATGAAATCCGTTCAAACAATTTATATAAATAGGATTTATTTATATAGAATAAGGAGAAACATGTTTTTAGAGTATAAATATCATTTTGAGATACAGAAAAGTTGTAAAAATAGAAAATAACGTCCGTAATACACTTGCCTAAACTTGATCTACAGTTACCCTTACTCTGATCGGGATTGGACGGTAGATTTTTCTCTTTTATTTTCTTCAATCTCCTTCATCTTCTTCTCTCCTTCAGTTCTGTTGAACTGCTCTAGAATAAAACCCCAACATTCCATTTAAAAGCAAAGAAGGAAAGCACATGCGAAACTTATGACCAGCGCTCGAGCGCTAGTTGAGCAGTGCTCGAGCGGCCGTTTGTGCAAAATCGCGCTCGAATAGCGTTAGAATGGTTTCAAGCACACTGCTCGTAGCCGGGACAGCTCCGCCTTGCCTCAGGCACACCTTTGAGCACAAGTTTCATATTTTGTGCCCTCAAAGGGCGCTGAGGGGTCATCGAGTGCTCGTCGGGCGTTCATCAAGCGCTCGTCAGGTGCACATCCGGCCTGCAGCACGGATACGTTGTGTTTTCGCCATCCAATACCCATTTCGACCCTTCTAATCCAATTTCTCACATCTTTAGTCCCTAATTTTGATTATAAACCTTAATAAGTCATGATTATTATCATTTAAAAGCCTGAAATCTTATTTACAAAATAATATTTCTTGGTTTACAACTTCAATCTCCGATTTTATCAATTTTAAAACTTTGGGCTTTTTTAATCCGATTCTCGCATTCCTTTTGACTACAAGTCACTTATTTTAACTTAATTACCTTTCAATTACTATATTTTAAAAATCTAAAACCTCACCATCCATATTAACCATATCTTGGAAACCGATACCTTATAAGGCCCAACTTTCTTTTTCTACTTCGAACTCAATTTTCTACATTTTAAACCTAATTTTTTATCATTACTAATTCAATTTCACCGTAATTATCATATTTTGAAACTCGAATTGTCACAAAATTTGTCCATCTCCTTTCAAAGTTAAAGAAAAGCAAAGACATAGAAGAGTCTTTTAGATTTTGGAAGTCAAGTAGCGTGTGAAAGTAATTTAGTTGATACATCAGATTGGTGCTTTTGTCATATAGTTTCAATATAGACATTTTGAACTTATAGGGGAGTCGGTACCTCTTGATCTTTGATGTGAATGGTGTATAAGCCAATTGGATCATTTGGCCAAGAGAGTGTCCTTGAAAGACTTACTACTTTATTCTTTTAATGTGCACTTGCATTTCAATTGTAGAGGTAATCTTTAGAGCGTTAAAAAATATTCTCAACTCAAAATGATTGGCAGATGTGCCTGACATCTACCTAGTTGGGAGGGTTTAGGTATGATGCCGCATGATCATTACTCTCAGATAGAGTAACATCTAGAATTCCAAATATATTAGAGATTTTATCACGAATTCGGATTAAGTTGATCAAATAAATAAATAATTAAATTTCAATAATAGATAAATAATAAATATCAAATTTAGGTGTGATAAACCAAACATATAAGAATCCAAAATATAACTCACACAAAACCTCATCAGACAACCGTCCTAACAATATAAAAAAAACTTACTCCAAACAGTCGTAAGGAAGATATTTAAATAATAATAACTCACCTAAATAATAAAATAAATACAATAATTCTTAATATATAGTATAAGGGTCTATATTCGACTGACTCAAATATCCAAAGATAGCCCTAAAACAAAATACAATCCATAACAATTGAGATATCATCGACACCATCTATATTTTAATAAATATGATACTCAATGGAATGTACGATGTTGCCGAATCTTATCCCGCTCCTACAATCTATTCGAGTCCTTTACTATGAATGGATAAAATATAAAAATATAAGCATAAAATTCAACATGTATTATTATATCATGTATAAAATAATACTTATAAATCAGAATGAGGATAAAGTCACATAACAAACCATATAAAACAAATCATAAGATCCGTAAATCAATTGAAAGTTTGAGGTTAGTTTAGTACTCAAAAATCATATCATCCCACCGTGACATATTCGTAACAAATCGTGATTTAATATCACTTTGCATAAACCACGGTCGTCTCCATCTCCTTGTGGAACACATATCAAAATCTAGATCCGAATCTCAAATGCATATACAACGGCTACATTTTAAACTTATAACTCTCGACCATCTAATATTATCGATTTTCGGTCAATCATCTCATATCATCAGTTCTCGATTATTTTTTATTATTATCGATTACATTTTAAGCGTGCAACTATTTAACCATCTTTTATCATTATCGGCTACATTTTAGATCTAAACTACTCGACGATCTTTTATCATTATCAGTTACATTTTAGGTTACAGTTGCTCGACCATCTTTTGTCTTTATCGACTATGTTTTAAACCTATAATTATTTGGCAATCTTTTATCATTATCGGATGACATATCGACCTATCAAGATTTTGAATCATCATAGTCCTACACACATATCAACCCATAAGGGCCTTGGACCACCATGGTCCCATACATATATCGACTCATCAAGGCCTCAAACCACCATGATCTCATAAAATAGTAACCTCAACCCTCGACAGCATGCACATACAGTGATGCATGGTCTAAGAAAATTTTTATATTCATTTCTATATATATTTACTAATATAAAATATACAAATATCTGATAATTATCTAATTTTTTAGAAAAATTACAAAACACTCAAATATTTCTAAAAATAGAGCAAAACTATCGAACAATCGGTAAGATTCACACATGCATTGAGAAAATCGAACAAGTTAAGTAAAATCTTGCATGCATGACTTTAAATTTTCAAATCATAACCAAAATACATCATATACTAAAATAAACAAATGATAAGATTAGATGATACTTGCCTTCGATCTTATATCAAATAAATCTGATGAAAGGATACTCTGATCTACCCAAGTCGTGCTCTCTCTCTCCTCTCCCTGTGCTCTCTCTCTTTCCTTTCCCTTATGTTGCGCGAATGGTGCGTAATGTGCATGCTGCCCTTTTATAGGCAAACCTACGCTAAACACACCTTAGGCGCGTGCTCTCAGGCAACTCGACACTTGAGAACCCTCAGGCATGCATAGGGCATAGGCTCCCTAGAATCGGCGTTCGAGCGCGCCTCGGGCTGGTATCAAGTGCCACGTTGCTGAATCAAATATTTTTAAAAATTTTATAATATAATTATTTTAAAATACATCCAATTAATTTAAAATCATAATTAATATTAAAATAATTCAAATGAGGATTTGAGGTATTACATATTCCATTGCTGTGGGCTCCATTATCCAACCTCAATGTTTAGATGACCTTTGAGTCATGAAAGATCAACTTGGTTTGCATTTTGAAAGCCATAGGCGTCTTTGACTGAAAGTGGATATTCTTTGAGATGACTTTCTCATCTCTTGACCTCCTTCATGATATCAAAATTTATGGGTGGAGGATGTCAACCCGACGGATCTAGTCATTAAGTCTGTCCCAAAGGTATTTTAGCTTCTTTGATATATTTTATATTTGAATAGTCATGGCTCTAATGTTTATAATGGCTGAAAGTACGCACTTCCTTAACTACTTTCTTTTAAGAGGATATCATGAGAAGAGATATCTTTTGTTGGCTGACTTATGTTCATTATGTTAATCGATTACATCAGGGATTGTTGGTTTGTAAATTTTTGTAGGTGTGTTCTGATTTAAGTGGGAATAAATGGTTTGACTGTATTTTTTACAAATGATACTAATGATGCACACATGAAATTTAGATTATAATTCAGATGAATTTGGATAGAACCATTGAAATTTCTATCTAAATCCTATACTCCATAAAAGTAGAACTTGTTCTCTAGTATTTTTTTTCAATGCTTAAGTTATAAAATTTTTCTAAATATTTAGAATGTGAGAAAGATTTTAATAATAGGAAAGAAAGGAATGGAGGGTTCGGCCCCATATTTTACGGACGAACAAGTGTATGAGAGAGGTTAGTTTTATCATTACCTTTCAAAATATCTCCCTCTTTTCAAGTCAAATGGTGTGTATTTATAACTATATTATTAATTGATGACAGTTTTTTGAAGAGAAATAATGGTGTATAATTTAAGTAGTTAGATCAATTAAAAACTAATTAGTTTAACTGTTTTTATACATATTTTGATTGTGAAATTTCTTATAGAAGATTCAATCGATTTTGATGAACAATTGACATTAGTTAATTAAGAGATTCTCATTTGGGTTAATTATAAAGTACACAAACAACATTTTTTATTTAATTGTTTGGTTGAATTAACTATTCAATTGAATTAGCCACTCGATTAAATTAATCATTCTATTTGATATTTGAAGATTTAGTTATGTGGGCTTATAATCCAATCTGTTTAACAACCATTTAAATACTTGGTTATTTGATTACTCATCTAATTTTAATTTATTTTAATTAAAATTGAGTTAAAATCAGGCTCTATATTTTTCAAACTTATATCTAAGAGCCGGTCAATATTTTTGTCTTTCCAAATTGACCCATTGGTTCCCTCTATTAACCAATTAGATTAATCTAATTGATGTCATACCCAATATGATTGATGTTATTTATATATCATTTTGCTTTTTGATAAAGCTGAATTCGAAAAAAGATTTACAGATATTTTTTAATAAAATTTATCAAGTATTATGAATTAAATTTTAAGACTAATATTAAAAATAAAAATAAAAATCACTTAAAATGATGATATGCTAACTATTTTAATCGAGACAACTATTACTCATATTCTATATATCATTTGTATAAAAGGATATTTCATTACATCAATAACAAAAAAAAAAGTTTAGAAAATAAATATTTATTAAAAAAATACCCCTTTTTTTTTTTTTTGACATATTTTTGCTAAAATAATCATACGTTGAAAAATAAATATTATTTTATCTTTGACAGAAAAAATGTTACTCATACCTTTATATAAAACATAGTATATCGACTTGTACAAACATGAGATAGGTATTGTTTTGATTTTTTAATCCCCCGAATTCGACTTTTTGGATGAGCTAATTTCTATGATGCTTCTTCTCGAAGGTTTCCTGATTTATTTTTTCTTTTGTGATTTTCATAAAGATTTTATTACAAGCGATTGTGATGGTCGTCCTCAAGTATACCTGCTCATTTAACTTGCCCATCAAGCAACCCTTCCTCTCTCTCTTTCTCTTTCTCTTTCTCTTTCTCTTCCTCTCTCCCTCCCTGCAAATTTTCATGGCAAGAGAATCATGATCACCAGCCCAGCTCAAAACCCATGTGAGTTCTTATGATCTTTTCTTCCTTGTTTTATATTTCTTTTCCTTTACCCACAAAAAAAAATTAAAATAAAAAATTTATTTTCCTCCCTTTCCCTTCTTCTCTCAAAAGAGTTTCAAGCTTGTCTGTTTCACATAATCAAGCTTTTATATTAGATTGCCAAATGAATTTCCCTCCTTAATTTCTCCAACTTCGCTCTCTTAAAATCTGCAATTTCCAAGCTTAACTTCTTCCATGGAAAATACCCACTGCCTCGGAAAAATTAGTCGTTTTAATTATACTGATAATTTTAAGATCTGCGATGAATTTAGGAGAACGCGTATTGATTTATTTGCCGATGCTTTTGAACTGTGTGCAACAGCTGTGAAGGCCGTTCCTTGGCTTTTGCTTTAGCAGTCATGTCTATCAAGCTTTTAAGATTAAACCATAAAATCATCTCTCTCTCTCTCTCACTCATCTTATTTCCTGCTACTTGTTCTACTTGAATTAGCAAAGGCTTAAAGGCAGCATGTGTGGGAATTGAGGGCACCTTTTCCTTTATCTTACCGGCTTCGGTCAAAGTAGAGCAATTCTGGTTTTTTTTCAAGGTAAAGCACTTTTTTTAATAGCTCAATTTCACTGTGTCGGTTTCTTATTTTCCATTCCTTGTCTCTCTCTTTCTCTATATTTCTCTCTCTTTCTCATCCTCCTTCCTCTCTGCCTTGTCAGGAAAATCCATTTCCTTTCTGGGTATTTTCTCATTTGCCTTCCCTTCAAATTCTTGTTCTTGATTTAATTCAGCTTGGAATTAATCTTCAAGTTTCCCCTTCCTCTTTCCCTTGTTAGCTGAATCTTCTTGGACTTCTTCCCTATTATAATATATATGCTGTCAAAGATTAACTAGAATTAATTTTTTTTTTAATTTTTCTTTTATTGTTTCCCATTAACCAACAAGATTAATATAACATGCACACCAATTTATTTTTTTGTTTCCTAGTTCTCGAGGCTAACACAGATCTTGTCGAAGTTTGAGAGACCTGAGCAGACGGGTCTTGGCTTCCTTGCTTGCTTGTTTGCTGTGTATGAAGAATTGAATTGATAAAGATTTGCTTGATTGGGACATGAACGGTGGGATGTTATTGTTGCGTGAAGGTGAATTATTAATGAAAAGGAGAAATAGGAGTATCATTTAAGTAATTGCTACGAGGGAAAGGAAGCAAAGCCATTCACTGTTATTTGTAGAGCTATGAATAAAGGCCAGCTGGGGGCAATAGGCGGCGCCTCCGATCTCATCGATGCTAAGCTCGAAGAGCATCAACTCTGCGGCTCCAAGCAGTGCCCTTGCTGTGGCCACAAACTTGAAGGAAAGCCGGTATGAGTATATTTAGATAGTTTCCTGGGAATTTAGATACCATACTAAAAACATTATACATTGATATGATTTGATGGGAATAAGATCCATATAAGTATGTTTTTAGAAGTTCTTTTTATTTTGAATTTTTAAAACAATGTTAAAATTACTTTTACGCTTCAATGTTAAAAGTTTAGCGTTATTATTTTTATCTACTTTGGGTTTTGAGTATATGATTTTGTTAGATTATAAATGGAGCTTGCAGGATTGGGTAGGTCTACCAGCTGGAGTTAAATTTGATCCAACAGACCAAGAACTGATAGAGCATCTTGAGGCAAAAGTGGAAAGCAAAAGCATGAAATCTCATCCTTTGATAGACGAATTCATACCAACAATTGAAGGAGAAGATGGGATCTGCTATACTCATCCTGAGAAGCTTCCAGGTTAATTAGCTAAAATTAATAACCCCTTTTTTTTTTTAACCAAAGTAGTTGTTGTCTTCTCAGTCTCTTGTTTCTTGTTTGTTATGACTTTGGAAGAATCGAATATGAAAGTTGTCCTATATGTACGTGTTACTTAGTTGGTTGCACCTAAGTCTGACCTAATTAATAACTGATCATTAATTAATATTCCAAAGTTTTTGTTTTCAGGGGTGACAAGAGACGGCTTGAGCAGGCATTTCTTCCATAGGCCTTCCAAGGCTTATACCACTGGTACAAGAAAGAGGAGGAAGATTCAGACCGAATGCGACCTCTACGGCGGCGAAACCCGGTGGCACAAAACGGGCAAGACAAGGCCGGTGATGGTGGGTGGCAAGCAGAAAGGGTGCAAGAAAATACTAGTTTTATACACGAATTTCGGGAAGAACCGGAAACCCGAAAAAACAAACTGGGTCATGCACCAGTATCACCTGGGTCAGCATGAAGAGGAGAAGGAAGGTGAGCTTGTGGTCTCAAAGATCTTTTACCAAACGCAGCCTAGGCAGTGCAACTGGTCAGAAAGAAGTACGGCATCAACCACGGTGGCTGCCGGAGAAGGCGGTGGTGAGCCTGGTGGAGGGAGGAGGGAAAGTGGTGGCGGGAGTACTTCTTCCAAAGAAGTGGTAGCGCTTAGAGATCAACTGTCTGGGGTTGGTGCTGCTATGTCTAGTTACAGCACTATAGATATTCAACAACTGGAGGCAGACCATTTCAGCTTTCTTCCTTTCAGAAAAAGCTTTGATGAGGTAAATGCGTTTTCATATAAATCAAAAACAATATATTATTTACCTTCTTCTAACGATTTGCTTCTTTATTAATCATGAGTGGTACTTTTTTTTTTTTACGGATGCCACCGAAATATAAATTCCTTTTAAATCCCATATGTTCTTTCATGACACGAATTTCTCTACATCTGATTTTTTATTTTATTTTTTACAAAATATAAATTATGAGTAGTACTACTATTTTATTTTATTTTTTACAAATGTTGATGTTAAAAAAACCATCAAACACTCGGCTCCATAAATAGCTGATTTGATTACCACATTAAATGATTAGTCGTTTAAATTTAGGTGATATTCAATTATAGATTGGGGGGTGGGGGGGGGGGTGGTTCAGCCCCAAAGTAAGGAGGAGCTCTGCCCCTATTCTTTTGGGTAAGGAATTTTGTCATAGTTAATTATCCTCACCATCGTACCATCTAATTCTCTAAGTTCTTATCCTCACACACCATGAACTCTTACATCAAAAAGCTCACACCTACTTACATTATCTTAAATGTGTTTGGGTTATTTATTCATAGTCAAGGGTCATATTTTCAAATATGAAGCTGATGTCTAATGTAAACCTTTCACAATAAGAAAAATTTGAATTATCCTGTCATATGTTTTTATACAAGTTATTGATCTATTAAACACATCTATTATAACTTAAGAGTAAAAAATTTATATTTTTTAAAATTCTCCATAATACTTATCTTAAGACTATACTTATGCTTTTATTTATACTAATAAGAACATGAATAATTATATCTTTTCATAAATTATTCTGTCTCGTTTAACATAATTTAAACTAGTTATATAACCCACTTGTATCTCATTCTAACTTTTTTTGTTCCACTCTTTCTCATAACTTTAATATTAATATCTCCATAGTTTGCATAACTTTATATTTTCTCTTTATTTTTTTCTATTAATAATTGACAACATCATGCTACGTAGGATATTACTAAATAATCTAGTTAATCACAATATTCTCTTTTTTTTTTTTTTTTGCTTTTTTTTTGAATAAATTTTCAGGCCTTGAACAGGAATCATTTGTTTCAGTTGTTTTCTCAACCGTTATTATCTTTAATACTTCTTTAACTTTATCTCTTAGATATACATTTAATGAGTGCTAGTTAAATTTGAACTTTCTAATTAAATTATTCTCAACATTTAAAAATTATAATGGTATTCTCTTTAACATCATCACCTGCGATAAATACTCACTTCTCATCATTCTTGATACACTTCTTTTGTTCTAGTCTTGTATTCTCTCTCTCTCTCTCTCTCTCTTTTAATGTTCACTAGTCCAAAGACTCAATTTCTTCCATCCTTTGTCTTAAGTCATTTATGCAAGTTCTCTCATGTTTTAGACATTGCCTTAATATAATATTACCTTAAAAATATATTATTCTATTTAAAATATTTATAAAATTTGATTGGTTATTTACATATTTTGTAGCTATATATTTTTTAAAATTATTTAGGATCATAAAATGACGTTACATTTTCTGTATATTATATAGCTTTCTTTTATTACATATTTTGTAATAATCTCTCTCAGTTTTTACTTTCTCTTAGAACCTCTTTATATCACTACTAGACTTCTTTTTGTCTCGCTACTCTTTAGTTTTCTTCTAAAACTTACTTCGTTCATCTTCAAATGCAACACTCCCTTTAACGAGGCTTAAGGCCGATACTAATGCTGGGGACAAAGAACAGCACCGGCGGAGTTAAAGCAAAAGTATATTTGCCAACTAGAAAAGGACAAAGAAAAAAAAATTGAAAGCTGTGATGTTGCTTTTTTCTAGTAATTGCTTGCATTTTCTAGCTTGAGAAATATAATCTTTACGACTGGTCTCGTTGTCACTGTCATTACCAAAAAAAACTGAGTTCATTTATGATCATAATTAAGGCATCATCAAAAGAGCACACAGAGGACGAATGGAAGAGAAGTTAACCACAACTGTTCTCGCATTGTTTGATTTTGTTGCAGGCCGGAATGGGAGAGGCTTCAACAGCGAGGGAGGCATGCCCCACATCAGCAGTCACGTGCGAAGAGCAGGACCAACCAGGGTCACATCATCTCACGCAAGATCACCACCACCGACATCATCAGATGCCGACGGCTGCCTTCCACATAAGCAGACCAACACATCCAATCTCTGAGATAATCTCCCCTCCTCCCCATCATCATGCCTCCATCATCCTTGATGAGGATTCCTACCATGTCTCCAGAATAATGCTCGAAAATGAAAATTTTCCGGTAATTAAGATCGTACATACCCTCTGACTTCTGCGTTCATGCATACACATCATATCCCTTGCCATGTTATGCAGTCCACATGCATGCACGAACATCCATAAATGTATGATGTAACAACAGCATGCATGTATGTATGTGTGGATACTAATGTCCCCCGAATAATGCTCGAAAATGAAAATTTGTCAGGTAACATAGTACATACGTTCTGACTTCACATTCACATCATATTCCATGCTATATTATGATCTCTACATTCATGCATGGACATCCATCTATGTATGATGTGATAATATCATGCATGTCTGTATGTGTGCATACGAATATGTATCCACAATGTTGCTCGAAAATGATAATTTTCAGGTAAGAGTACATCTATATAAATACCGTTAATTAACTTTCACGAGCATGCATAGGTGTTATATCCCATTTCCAGCTTTCAGGAAAGAGTACATACATACCCTTCAACTTCCACGTACATGCATACCTTTCATATCATATCCTATACAATGCAGTCCACAAGCATGCGTGGACATCCATTTATGTATGGTTTAGTAGCACGTATTTATGCATTTGTTGAATGTGAACCGAAATTGTTTTGGTGCGACTGGGCCGTTTGAAGGGTCTGTCAAAAAATTTTATGATAACGATTTGATATAAATTTTGAATATAGATTAGTGATGGTAACAAAGTGGCCGAGCCAGAGGGTATGAACCTGTCATAAGATTGGGACCATCAGATTCTTTATAATTTGGTGTTGCACTTTGGGTTTCTTGAGATATTATAAAGCACAATGGTAGTCATCACACTATGTTAACCATACTTTGAAAAAAGTGAATTCTCTCCTCATTTGTCCATTTTTTATTTTAGAATTTTTTCACATAAACAAAATATTTTATTATATAATTATTTATTATTTTATAATTACTAATCTCCGAAATTTCCTCACACTTCTGAATGTATGTGTACAGAAGACTGTGTTTTCAGTTTTCTCTACCAGCTCATTATAGCTGGGGACATGATCTTGAATTTCGCTGATAAACTCATGGTTTTCTTTGATGTTTTGAGCAGCGGCGACAACAGCAGCAGACACAGGAACAGCATCATAAACTAGGAGGAAGGTCTGCAAGTGGTTTGGAGGAAATCATAATGAGCTGCAACTCTTCATCAGCTGATATAAAGGAAGTAGTAAGAACTTTTTGACCCTGAAATCTATGTGAACATGAACCAAAAAAGCAAAAGTAATAAGGATTAAAAGTAGAAAAAAAGACGAATAATCAATATTCTTTACTGTTGAGTTATAATAATTTAAGATAAAGATTAAAATTAACTACCCAGAACGTACCCTTTTCCTTTCTCTTTTTGTCCCTTTTCTCTTTTTGATTCTATTTTGTTGGAGAATATTAGCAACAGCTCTAATTAACTATTCATAAATGGGCATGGAACTTGGGGATTTCAGTTATTAGTTTGATGAAAAGCAACTGATGATGGTCTTTAGATCACTTGGGAATTTTTATTAGGCAAAATACACAAACATACAGTTCCTAGTCGATTGCAGGTATACATAATTTTTCTTGTTCTTTTCCCACTTCACTAATTATGATATAGATTATCATAATTACTTACTAAAAGTGATTCCTAATTATCACATAGATTATCATAATTTGCTCACTAAAAATGAGTTTAGCAACAAATAGTGAGATCTGAAATTGAAAGGTCTAAAGATCCTATAGTCAAACATTTAAGGTGCCCAGTGGTTGCATAGTCGGATTGCTAGGTCGCCAATCTGCTTTGCTTTGAAGGTGCCAAGTAGTTAGGTTGCTAAGCCAGCAAATCATTGAGCCACCAAATCACATCGATACCAAGTTATCGAGATGTTAGATTATCTTGTCAACGCAACACATTATAAAATAGGAAAGTCACATTTTCATATCCGTGATGTTAGAAATTCATGTCAACCATGACCATTTTAATTATAGTTTAGATCCTAAAATTAAGAAAACATTGCCCAACATTATGACTCTAGTCAGCAAAATTGTCATTAAGATCCCAAAAGCCATTTAGTGTTATATAAGATAAATGTAACAGCTATACTAAGGACGAGTTACAAACTATAAATAAATAAATAAATAATTAATTAATTAATTACTCAAAATAACTAAGGTTGAATGGTTATCCAGGAATCGTTATGGCTAGCTACTATCTTGAGAGAGGTTTGTAAACCGTCCTCAGTATAATCCCAATACTTCTATATAAACAAGCTCCTGTAACACATAAGGGGCTGTATTTTGCTTCTTCATCTTTTTCATCTTTGATTGAGGGGAAATATTCATTTTCATTTGAAGTACTTTAATAATACTTGTTTAAATATAAATTTCACAGTATCTAGCTTAGATAAAATAAAAATAAAAATTTGTCATCTAAGTAATCTTCTCTACCAAAAAAAAAATCTCAAGACACGAGGCATTATACTTTAGAAGTATGTTTCTTTTATTATTTCTCGCTCTTGAGTTTGTCTATTATAATTGTAACTTGAGAATCAAAAAATGAATTAAAAAGTTATTCACATATCTCTAAAATCTTATTTTAGGATGTGGTCTAGGATTCAAGTTAAAAATTTAAAAACTCAATTTGTAATATCTTTAAGGCAAATTCTAATATATAGGAACCAAGAAATTCAATATGTCCACATTAGAGCAATATGATGAGCAACTAATCCAATAGATCACTCGAATAACTTTCATACACTTAGTTATCAGAATTTAGAATATATAATATTCTGGAATTTTTTTTCCTAAACATTGAAAGTGGACACTTGATTTTGGTTTTATCTAAAAAGATCCAATTCAATAAGCTTCTTGGAGCTCTCTGCAAACCTTCTAACACATTACACTTCAAGCATAAGGTTGGAAAATTTTTCTTGACACCTCACCAGCATTAACTATGCTCCTGATAAGAATCCAAAGAATTACCTGACTCACTTCAATATTGAGGCTAGGACAATATTTAACCACACTGATGAAGTCAAACTCAACACCTTCATTGAGAATATGCAATCTGGGGGCGTCTTTTCATAATCAATCGACAAGATCCCCAAACCTTTACAAACTTGGAGGCGACAATAAGGGCCTATATCGTTTATAAGGAAGCAAATAACACTAAGAAATTGAAAAATATTGAGCTCAAAATTTTGTCCAATGAGCATGATAAAGGAAATAAGAGACACAATCAAGAAGCATGCTGAAGTTATAGCTAGAAGAAGTGCTACTCTAAGTCATACTCACAATGCCTACCTCGGCCATGAAACTTTACTACCCTCAAAGAGTCCAAGCCCAATATTCTGAGGAAGATCCCAAATTGAAAAAAATTGTGAGATGGTTAAAGCTAACCAAGAACCTCGAGGTGGGGGACCAAGCAATACACTCCTATTTTTGTAGTCCTTAAGGACATGATACTGAGAGGTGCAATGATTTCTTAACTAGAAATGGAATCCCTTCCATTGAGTGGGTGTGCAAAAAATTCTTAAAATGGAAGACCATATTCATGTAATCCCTAGTTATTGTTGAGTTGTAGGTTACTCTCGTGTGGAACATACCTATTTGACGTGCCGTTTAATGGTACGAACGAAAACACATAGATACTATACTAATATGGAGGATTGTAGTTTTTGCACACGCGGGACCAACACGTGAACGTCGATTCTAAAGGAAGAGTGTTTGAGGGGTGCTTGAAGTGCTAAAGCACCCTCGAGGTGCGCTTTGGGGGCATCTAAGGTACTGAAAACTGTGGGTACATGCTTGAGGCGTATCTCAAGGGCGCCTGATGCGCCGAACCTAGTGATGCCTATACCTAATGTGCGTTTGAGCGCCAGTTCAATGTATAAATATATGCTGACATGTTTTAGGATTTACAAGTTGCAATTTCTAATCCTAGAGAGAGTTGTCTTTGAGAGGAAAAGAAGAGAATAAGAGAGAAAAGAAAGAAGAGAAATATTCGAATATTCGGTTGAATTTCAAATCATATTCTAATCTCTGCCGACCTTGGATACATTATTGTTGGAGTTGAACAAAATATTTTACCTGTCATATTTTTATCATTTTTATCTTATACTCATTGTTACTCAATTTATTTGATATAAGGTGTTAAGTACTTGTATTTTATTAAGGTTTGTATAACCAAACTTTTATATAGTAGAGATATTTTGGACATATTATCCTATAATTTTTTTTTTCATTAAAAAAAATTTTCACATAAAATTATTTATTTTTCATTATTTATGATTATTATTTATTTATTATTTATTGTCAAATATTTTTTTACAATTTAAATAAGCGTTCTAGTTTTCCCAGCAGTTATCAGAGGCCTAACTATCAGAGCTAGATTGTCAATTTAGACCAAGGCTAAAATGGTTAAATCCATTGATCATAGTGAGAGAGCCCATGCCAGCTAGCTTACCACATCAAAAGAATCTCAGTACAGTTGATTGACAAAAAGCTTGCGGGCATCGAATTGACTATTCAAACAAAAATGCTTCACTTACCTTTGGACATTATAGGCATTGTACTCCACATAATATGGTTTAAAGAAGACTTAGGGACACTCAAAAGTCATCTATATGTTAGCAAAGTCCTAGATAATTCATAGGCAACTCAGCCAAAATGAGTAAAAAGATAACACTACTATTAATGTTAGACATTCTTGTCAATATGACAGATACTAAACATGAAAAATAATATTATCACATTTAGGATGCCAAAATGACACATCAATTAGCTATGATTTTATAGACTATTGATTATATCCAAAAAATTAATGAGTCATTGCCCAAAATTAAAATTTTAGTTAACAAAATCATCATCTGAACCCCAAAAGCACATAGTGCTATCAAATAGGAAAGATGGTAGATGCACTAAGTACAATTATGAAGTAAGAATAAAAGATTAATAAAAACTCTCAATTACTAAGAATAATTACCATTAAATGATTACCCAGTAATTGTTCTACACAAGTAATAGCCTGAAAGAGGTTTCTAAACCATCCTCAACATAGGTTCAACACCTCTATAAGACAAGCCACTCATAGCATAAAAAGGGTCATTTTTTCATCTACATCTTTTGCACCTTCGAGTGATGAAGAATATTCACTTTCAATCAAAGCACTCAAAATCACTTATTTAGATACATGTCTCGTAACATTTAACCTAATATAGATAATATTTTTTTTCAAATTAGAAATCTCAATGTATAGAGCATTGCCATGAGGAAGCGTGTTCTCTCTCAAATTCTTTGTTTTCTAGTTTGTCAAATGTAATTTTAATTTAAGTGTTGTTTAAACATAAATTTCGTAACATTTAACCTACATAAAAAAAATTAGAAAAATAATTTTTAGATAATATTTTTTTAAATCAAAAATATCAAGGTATAGAGTACTGCCCTGTGGAAATATGTTCCTTCTCATATTTTTTGTTTTATAATTTGTCAAGTGTAATACTAATTTAAGCACTGAAAGATAAATTAAAAAATTATTTTTATATTTTTAATATCCTATTTAAATTTATGACATATAGAATTAAAGTTAAAAAAATTTCAAAATTTATTTTAAAATTTCTATAATCAAATCCTAATTCACAATATATATCAAATTTTAAGAACTAAAAATGATAAGTGTATCTACATAATTTAGGAATAAAACCATGTACATTTGATTTTATTTAAATCATATACCATGAGAGTCTCATATACTATGATACACTTTTAAAAAGATTAGTATGTGAATGGACAAGCCAACATTGTGGAATTTGGAGCATGAAACTTACCTTCCTTTTCGTACAATTAGTGAAACTCAAAGATATTTCACATTAAAGGTTGGATGGAGATGGGTGCACCAAGAGCTGGCCAAGGGACCTTACATAATAGTGAATTCAGACGAATCTACCTTTTTTACCAAATTATTGATTTATTAACAATGTCATAAGTTGTTTAATCAATAATCTTACAATTAGAAATATGTTTAGACTCATAGGATGATACCAATTTTCAAAATTACCAAACCGATGTTTAAATGTCACAAATTTAGCCATGCCGAAATTTGTATTATATATTAAAATTTGTATTAAAATTTAGGCATGGCTAAATTTTAAATGAAATTTTATGATTTTAGACAGATTCGTATTATATATGATTTTTTAAGTTGGAAAATATCCATAACCTCTAAAATGAGCCTTTTTTCATTGAACTGAACGATTCAAAAGCTAAATTATAATGCTCATCAACAAGTGTTGGATTCAAACCCTAACCATAGTTTTATGGCATTTTTTTCGTTGCAGGAGTCATCCATCACAAACCCACATGAGGCAGAATGGTTGAAGTACTCCACGTTCTGGCAAGACGCTGACAACCCAGATCATCAAGGGTAAGAGAGCATGCAAAAACCTACAAATTTCCCTCCCAAAAAAGAATAAAAAGAAAATATATTTCACTGACAGCATAATCTATCATAGTACTTGAAGCCATCCCCTGGGTATCTTTTGAAGAAGAAGAGCTCAAGCGACATATTCATATGGCAGCTTGCTCTTTGCTCAGTTTCTTTTTCCTTCTTTTGTAACTTGTTGGGCTTCTTGCTGTAAGATCTGACAGCTCAACTGAAACTAACCGTTCGACAGTCCTCGTTGAAAAGACTGAAAAAGAAAGAAGAAAAAGGAGAATAAATAAAAGGAAAAAGAAAAGAAAAGAAAAGAAACGAAGGGGGAAAAGGGATGCTGGCTACTGACAAATAGAAGGAACCCGAAGATTTAAGACCCAGAAAGCAAAGCCTCCATTTTGATGAAAATCACCACCATTATAATTACAAAATCATCTTTAATTATGTTGTGTATTCTTATTATTTGATTTCTATTTATTCTTGGTTTTTTTGTATACCTTTTGTTTTTCCTACCCTGAAAAGGAAAAAAAAATGCCAAAGAGATTGTGCAAATTGCCAGCAGGACATTGTTTTATTGTGATACCTCAGTTTCTTTAATTGGTGGAATGTGAATGGAAGTGTAAATTAGAGCTTTTCCTTTACAAAATTAAACAGTCCTTGCAGAATTTTGCTTGTGTTGGATCTTACTTTCTTCCCTAACAACGATTAACTACATATATAAGTATGGACAACCGTATAATATTTTTTTAGTTTATTGATAAATAATACAACTCTGAAATATCAAAAAAAAAAAAAAAAAACAAGACCCAAAAACAAAATTACAAAAGAAATCAAGAGTCCTCGGTGAAGACAGGACAATGAAAGGCCAATGTACCCAATAAGGTGCATGTTGTTGTGCGATGGTGGAAACTTGAGAGATTTAATATGCTGATGATGACCGAGGAGATACCCTTAGAATGATGGATGGGTTCGTGAAGACAATTCCTTGAAAAAAGTCTTATTGTTGACCCACTAAACATGATAAATTGAGGTCGTAAGGTAGAGTCTACAAACAATAGATCTAGCATAAGATCATTTTTATTTCAGGAAGGCCCAGTTGATGTAATCATTCTAGCAAAAGTAAGAACTGTGGCATTTGAATGTGGCATAGATTTTGTTTCAACAACTATAGAGTAGGAGCAATGGAAAAAACAATCCAACTACTAGATTCGAGCAAGAGGAATAAAGGACACACACCAGCAATGAGTTCAGGATAATATTCTTTATTATCCTTTCAAGATTTTTGATGCATATATATGTCCATCTCTTCATGTCTTTTACCTCAACCATGCTATCCTTTTGAGTGATAATATTATGGACACTCTTAAGTCATTTTCAAACATAATCAACTATAAGATTTTGACGCGTTTTCAAGAATTCAAATAAATGTATGAATTAGTATGCCGTATAAGTTTGTCAAAATGTCCGAATAATTACGGGTTTAATTTTCATAATTCTAAATTTGAATCCTGCGTACTATAATAAAATACACTAAAGATAAAAAGTATATGAGATTTACTCCCCAATATATCCTTCGACGCTTAAATTTGTAATTTTTTTAAATGGATGGAAAGATAATGAAAAATTAGATGCTAAAATTAAAAAATGATGGGAATAAATGTGGATGTAGAGGGTTTTGCTCCTTTTTGTGCACACGGGTGATTGAGTGCCTCTTCCTCCCTTTTGTCTGGAAGAGGTTATATTTATAATCAGAGGTCTTATTTGATCCATCAGTATTTGAAATAGTTGCACGTGTCTGGAGTCATTTCGGAACAACTATCGAGAGGCATTACTTTCAGTGTATATCTGCCATCCCAATCTATGAGGAAACAACATTAATGATGAGACCATTTTGGCCATCTTTTAAATCGGTTTATTAATTAACTCATAATGATCCTTTAATTTTTTAATAACCAGCCGCTTAGATTGAGTCTTTTAATTAATATCCTTGGGAGTTACTATTCGATAATTTGGACTGCCTTTGTTACTTCTTTGATTGGGCCACTGGAGTTTAGGTCTTGATCTAAGTTTGTGCCATATAGGTTTACCATGTACCATACCTAACAAACATATTTATATAATAATTGATAAATAAATAAAAGTTATATCATTTAAGTATATCTCAAAATGGTCAAAGGAAGTCACTAGAACATCTGTCCTCCTTTTTTTTTTTAACAAGAACTTTATATAACTATAAATCATCTTAAATATTTTTTTCTACTGCTTTTCCTAGTTAATTGTATTCATTCCCTTGTATAATAAGTTCCACTTTGATTTTTAGGTCAAATAAATCAAAATTGGACTATTTATATTTAAAAATTTTTGAAATCTATGTTAAAACAATAATTTTTAAATGCTGCCTAAAACTCAAGAGCAGAATAAAATGGGAATACATATTTGAATGTGAGATGATCATGAGCCAATTTCATAACCATCATCCATCACCAATCACATCTCTCTTACATTTCATTACGTTGTAAAATCTCTTTTAGAAAAGCATTCTAACTTCAAAGGCAAATGAGTCGAGTCAAGAAAGAGTTTAATTGCTGGAATGGGATCAGATCAGATCCTACTCAAAGCACTCCACTGTGAATAAGAGTCATCTTCAAATTTATCTTTAAGAAATTTAGAATATTGGTATTTATGAAAGAAAAATTTTCAAATATTTTATTTGTCCAAAAAAATGTCCCATGGAATGCTTAAAATAAAATGGATAGAGTACATGAATATTAGTGTATTTTTTTCCCCGTAAAAAAGGAGTTTCCCTTTCTTTTAATTTGTATATTTTTATTAAACTTGGCACGATATTGGATATAATGCACCGTATAGAATTTATCAAGGAGTCAATCATATTCAAAAGTTTAATTAAATTAAGCCAAAATTTAAAATAATTTTATATACACGTCTTTCAATGATTTCTCTTGGAGCTTAAACGATCGAATCGTTGCTACACCAAAGGAATGGATTAATTAAGCACAAGTTTGCCTTAATATGTTGAGAATTACGACCTTTTTTTATTAAAATCTAATATTTATCGATTAAAACTATAATGATTATTAGGTTAAAAATGCTTTTCATATTATCATATAAGGGTACTTTTTAGTTATTTTTGAGATATTTTTTGAAAAAATTATTTATAAGTAAAATTATTCTTTACAGTAAAATTAAATTAAAAAAAAGGAAAAAAAATCGATAAATATAGCATTGGTCAACACCGCCAACCTTACCTTAACAGAAACACAAAATAAACAATAATGTCCAAACTAAAAGTGAAAAAAAAAAAAAAAAAAAAAAAAGGATGAGTATGTCATTTGATATGTTTTTAGATTTGAATTGTTGTGCAGATTAAGGAGTTACTTGATTTTTCTGAGCAGATGAAATTTAGTGGGTTCGGTTTCCATTCCTAATAGTTTGGATATTACATACCACAACTAAAAAATAAGATGTTAGAGAATTACAAGACTCACTCCCTAATATATCTTTCGATACTCAAATCAAAAATCTTTTTCTAATTGAATAAAACGATGCGAGGATGTAAGGATAAGTGTGTGGACGATGTGTGGGTTTGGAGAGTGAGTTTATAGGTGAGTCCGACAAAGGGATGGTTTTAGGAGAAGACGGTGTGCACGATGATGAAGAGTTGCTTGAGAGAGAGATGTATGAGAGATTTTTCGGTAGCTTTTTAGGTAAAAAATCGTATTTCTGTTGGATTGTCAATATGCATGTTGTCTGCCCGTGGGAGCCAGGGGTTATTTATAGTGTTTGAACAGGCTCAACCCTATTTGGACATCAAAACTGATTGACGACTATCTGCACAGATTTAGCGAGCTGTCATGGGAATTATAAGTACCAATTATGATAACCGTGGCCAGCTAAGAAGATTCCTTCCTTCTTCGTGATGAAGTTGAAGGCAACGGATATGACAATTGCCTTTGGAAGAAATCCGATGAATTGGAGTTGCTGGCCCAAGAGAGATCCCGATCAAAGGCAATATTCAAGGTACTAAACTGTTTGGGGCGGTTAAAGTAAGTCATGTCCTTATGCACGGTGCCCATTTTCAGCTGAATAGCCTCGAGTCAACCTGCCTAAGCTAGCGGTTTAGACGCTTGGTCCTGGGCATCTGCTGGAGTGGACCCTAAGCTGCTATCTTCCGGGTCTCCAATTTGCCTATAAACTTTCATGTTGGGGTCGGCCCATTTTCAGCCGTCCCATCACCACCCTAAAACCCAAATATAACCCAACAGAGCTCACAACTATTATCGCTAGTCACTACAAATTATAAATTAAAATAATCATATTTAATAATTAAGTAATCCCCAATATAATGTGAAATAGTTCCAATTGTTCTTATCAAATATATGCCTATTATGCTTCTTTTAAATATGGTGTTCCATAGCGTGGAGAGCCTGTTCATCTCCAAATATATAGTAAAAAATTAAAATTCTTAAAATGAAACTAATTTCATTTAATGGAATTTTTTCATCAAATATTAGCTTAGGTAAATAAGAAAGTATTGAAAGTTATTTTTTCAAAAAATTATTTTTTGAAATTAGCATGTTCCATGTTCCATCTTTATGCAGCAATAATTTTGGACAAAAAAAAACATATGAAGAAAAAATCTTGTTCTATTTTTTATTTTATTAACAATAACATAAAAAATGGTTTAAAAAATTCAATTTTAATTTTTTTAATAACTAATACTCTTTCTTCTTGTAAGAATAAGTTTATAAATTCAATCACATAAGTTTTGCTCTGCAGTACAAATAAGTCGAGATGGAAGAAGAAGGACTTCAATAATTCTTTTAAATATTTAAAAGAAATATTCTCCTTTCTAAGAGTTCATGATGTTACACAAAAATAATTTAACAGTAACAATTAAAATAATTTAATTAAAAATATTTTTATATTAATAGTATTTTAATAAAAATAATAACAATTTAATAATAAAAACAAATCTTAAATTATTGAACTAAATAAGTCAGGAATAAACTACGGTATAATTTGATGACGTCACTGAAGTTTTCCTTTGAAAATTTTTAAGTAAATATTGGGAGTCAAAGGAATAGAGAGAGGCAGGGTTTTATTATAATTCTTCAAAATATTATTATTATTATTATTATTTTTTAATAATGAACATTATTTTCAAAATAATAAATAGTAAAAATTAGCAATTTATATTATAAAATAAATCTCAATCATTAATTTTTTTTTAAAAAAAATTAATATCTCATATAACAAAATCCAAAGTAACCTGGCCAATACTTCACAAGTAGAGTTGGAACGGGGTGCTATGTCTTATCTTTGAGGTATAATGCATTCGTTTTGGCTCGACTATTATAAAAAATAAAAAATTAAATATTAGATCATGGTAAGTTAGATTGAATGGTACTTAACGTGTATTTGACTCATGTATAAGCGTGTCTGAACAAGAATATCAACGCCTAACAGGTGCTCGTATATGATACAGATTCAACCTCTATGTTTGATTCGTGCTTGGTTGGTGTATATACCAATTTTTTTTATAAATAAGTCATCTAAATGATTTTGGCTTATTTTTAGTAAGATATGAGAGAAGAAAAAGAAAAATAAGAGAAAAATGAAGAGAATAAGAGAGATAAAGAAGGAAAAGGTCAATTTAAAGTGAATTCAAACAATCTTTTGATAAAATTATATAAAAATGAGTATATTTAAACCCTTTTTTCTTTATAATTGATCTTTTTAGAAATTTTTTGAGTATTTTTTTATTTTAATACTAATGAATATATTATTTTTATACTTAAATTGATTATATTTTACATGTATACAAATCTATTCTCATTTCATCAAATTTTATAAAATTTATATCTTAACCTTATATAAATCATACTTAAGTAATAAAATTTTATATAAATATTCTTACATATTTTCAAATTATATATATATATATATATATATATTTGCAAATTAATAATTTCTATACTATTCTTTTTACAAGTGTTTAATTTTTACATATTTATTCCGGTATATTTTCTATTTTAAGAAATTGATGAAAGACTTAAACTATGTTGTATTTTTAAAATTCTCTACATAAATGGTTTTACTTGTTATAAATTCTATTCCATTATTTTAGCATGATATAAATTTTACTCCTTGATCTCCCACTTGCCACACATTTAAAAGAAAATTCATGAAAACTCTATTTTAATTACGGTAAAAGAGTTCCATTTTGAAAGAGCCATTTTGGTCCAAATTGCACAATAAATATTTCAAACCCCCCAATAAAATTAGTAGAATCAGTATATAAAAAATATTCAATACACATAAAGAATATTTATATTTAAATATTATGAGCGATATGAGTATAAAGATAAAGTAATAATAATAATAATATAAGCTTTTTGGTGATGAAGGGAAAACTCGATACCTATGGTAATCGAGAAAAACTCTCTGAGTTTCAACGGTCAGGGAAGAAATGTATTATGAAAATCAACTAACAAATAATGACACGCTAATCTGGCCCCGCGGTCTTATTAAAATCTCTCGATGATTCCCGAATCTCCTGCGATCCCTACTCGAAGACTGGATGATAAGCGCAGACCAAACGTTCGATCTTCACGTCAATCTTTCCTCTCATGCCACTTGAATTGCTACACACGATCGGATCTCTTTTTTCAACGTATCGACATCACCAATGAAGGTAGAATGGTAGAGGTGATGAATTGATAAAGAGAAAGTGGTGAAAAAATCGCTAGCACGTGAAGCACAATAAGAAAAGATCGGTTTTCTCAATTAGAATACGTTTAATGGAGTGAAAATTGATTTTCTCTCAAGTGGGACGACTCTAAAAATATCAATCAAAGGTTGAGGTAACTGATTATAGGTGTATATTTATAGATGGCTCAAAAATGCATAAAAAAAAGTTGCGCGTTGTTGCGACGTTCGAGCGCAGCAAGCGCACGTAGGGTTTCATATGAAACCTTCGATGCGCGCGATTGCAGGAGAGCGCCGCATTTTGTGCCGAGCGAGGGCTTACTGGATTTTGGGCTGAAATTAGAGGACCCTCCTGGCCCTCCAGGGCTCATAGCAAGTCCTCAAACTCCACAAGCAAAGTCAGAGCTTCCGAATTTTGGGCTCGAGCTCGCGACGAGCACACAGCTAGCATAGGGCTTTTGGATTTTGGACTCAAGCTCACAATTCTGGAAGCCAGAACGGATAGGTACGAAAATATGTTTCGACAAAATACAACCCGATATCGACATATGATTATATAGGGTCACGGAATATATCAATCATAAAAATTACCCTAACAAATTTCTCTGACACAAAAAATATATATATTTATATTTTGCATCGAGTTTTAAATTTTAACCAAATAAGAACTATTATATAAAATTGATGAGATACATTCCAATATATGCTACTACATTATTAGTAAAGCAAAGATAAAACTTAATATTCATGGGTTAGAGAATGGATGTTTTACCATAATTATAAGAAATAATATATAGTCAGCCTTCTTATGAGTCATAATAGTAGCATATATCTTTTGACTTTATAGAAATAATCATAATCTGAGTTTTGATATTCGTCTCGTATTAAAGATATCATCACCGATCATTTATTTCTTATATATTAGAATGAATTTTATATATATTATGTTTCTATACGTATTATCAAAATTTTATATGTTACACAATTTTGGCATGATTTCTACGTTTATATGAATATTGGCACGTTCTGATATTTGTATATACCTTTCTCATATTTCATGAATAAATTGGTATCATTAGCACTTTGGTTTTTTGTTCATGATATTATTCTTTATGTCTTGTTCGATAAATTCACATATGAAATTATATATATTTTATTGAGTGTTAAACTCATTTTTACTTTATTTACTAACCTTTTAAATTGGCAAGTTTAAATTAACTTATAGAAAGTTTGGACTCCGAGGAGGCTTTATGGAAATAGTTTCTAGGGTATTTAAATATATTAAATATAATTTAAAGTTTCCAATTGATAGTTTCAATTATCAATAATAATGATAATGTTTGAAGTTTGAATCAGTAAATTTTGAAAGCTTGTAGTTTGATACTATAATTTTTGAATTAAGATATTTTTTTCTTATTTATTGAGTTGAGTTAAATATTGTCAAATTTTGAAATTATTTTTTAGTGTAACTTTTGGATCTTATGTTCGATTAAAATTTTAGTATTCAAACCATTTAACGGTATTAATTACAAATTTGTGGCCTTATTTTTTTATTTCAGTATAAGTCAATTAAATAATTAATTAAATTATAAGTCTTAATTTAAAATTTGATTTAGTCTAATTTCAGTTTATAAAATATATTAAATTAAGTTTTGGACCAAATACATGACATCTATATTTAACTATTTAGATACTTTATTCATAAAAAAATTTTAAATATTATTTAAAAAAAAAAAAACTCACAGCCGTTAGATTTATATCAATTGGTTAAAAGCCAAAGCATGTATTTTACCTCAAAGATGAGGTGCAATGGCTCTGAACTCCTATTCAGAACAGGCTAAATCTCCTGCCATGCTCCCTTAAATTTTTCTTAAATTAATTTCCCATCAAAGATATATTTTAACAGTTAATGTGGGAGTCTAGAAGACTAGATTTCCCTTGGTGAATAATTAAATCTTAATAAAACAAATAAAAGAAAACATCGATTAAATAAAAAAATATAAATCAAAGCACAAAAAGAATACTACAATCACGGATTTAAATCGTACAAGCATTATCTTCATTGCATAAAGACAAAATTGTGCTTATCTGTATTCTTCTCAAATCAGATAATCCTAAGATTTTATATGTTAATATATTTTTAAAATTACCTAATGTATGGCTCTATACACTGGTTTATTTAATTCCAATACTCCATTAGTTTATCTATTTTAGACTTATCATCTATTTTTTTATTTTCAGAATAAAATTATATATATATATATATTTTTTTATAAAAAAAAAGGATAGGCATAAAGAAGAAAGAGTCTATAGAGTTCATCATTTTCATTATTTTTCTCTTGTCCTTGACTATAAGGGTTTTCTCATCTTGTTGTTCCTTATGCCATTGGATAGAATTAGATCCAGTGATTAAAATTTAAATGTTAAATAGTATTTTTAAAATTATTTTTATTAAATATTTTTTAATATTAAATATAATATTTTATAGATATTAATACTATAAAAAAATTAAAAATATAACTATATTAAATTTTTTTATTTTTAAATTTTAACTATTAAACTTTAGTTCAATAATCACACTCAAATACATATGATCTCTATCCCGAGGATAAGTGTCTCTTTCCACATGGTATTTGATTTTAAGTAGGGGAAAAGGATGATAACATGTCTCGCTCAACCTAAAAAGGTGAAATTCAATTTCTTCCGATTCATGAGCAGATCTTGGGTGCTTTTAAAAGGGGGCCAAGAGTTCATGAATTTAGGGTTTTTTTTTAAAATTTTGTAGGGGTGGTCACAGAGATTTTGGTCCCACAAAGGAGTTGCAGGAAGGATTGCACACTGCAGTAATTGGAATATAACAACATGGCCAATGCCCCCTTTTCTGATTCTTCGGCAAGAAAAAGACCTCAGCCTAGCTGCTTTTCCTAGGAATAAAGGGCTTATATTATTGAAAAAACTGAAATTACAACAATTTACTAAGATATTATTTTAATTTTTGTTTTTATTACTTTGTAAATAATTACAGCATTTGTGAGGATTATAACAAAATTCCAAGAAAATCTGCTTGTGCAGCTCTTTATCATGATGCAAAGGGCTTTGCCCCTGTGAATACTTCTCTTTTTAACCACACAAATTACTGGTTATTTTTATAATAAATTTTGACGTATTAGTTATGAAAGAAATGTAATATTTGATGGCTATTATTGTGCCCTTGAATGTAGCGTGTCCTTTTATTCACCCAATTCATATCATTCATGAGAAAAATAACATAAAAAAATTTACTCTCAAACTGGGTATATAACAGTCAGATCAGCCAACAAAATGATAGATTAGCTTTCTCGATTTTTTAAGAATTTCATCTTCTAATCAACTATCAATTACTTGATTAAATTCTTGATATTGGGTTCGATTATTTGAAGCTTGTCTAACCATCCTCCCTAAACGCCATTCTAGTAGTGTAGCCAGACAAGACAAAACAACAGAAATTCAGCTCAATGACAAAGTGAAGCAAGCAAAGCCATGAGAAATTCCACTGGACAAGATTGCTTGTGTTATACACATAATACAGCCTAAGAGTTCGCACTTGTTTTTTTTTTTTTTTTTCCTTTTGTTTTATTTAAAGAAATGCAAAGATAGGTATGGCAAGTATGAGGATTCCGGTCTTATACCTCAAGAATGTAAGACCTTTAGTTTCAAGGGCTTCAACCTTATTCAGCATGGCATGCTCGAAGTTTGTACAGTTTTGATGAGGCAGTTCAGTCACGGTGAATGCTGGAAAAAGCACCAAATGCTTCGAACTAAGCTCCTAATCGTTGTGGGCCTTGTGCTCCGGGCTTGATTTGCTGAGTAAGAATACACCGATGACAATCAATAGGGCGCCTGAAAACCACTGATACCAGCCTTATAATCAGAATAACAATCAACAAATAGATTAGGCGCTACTGGGACTTGAGTAAGTAATCTAATCAACATGTCATCAATAATCTTACGAATTGCACTTATTCTAAACATTTGGCTGAATTTCAATTTGCTTGGCTGCATTTTGTACAGGTCGCTTGGGTCACGCCTTCTGTTTCTTTATCAGATTATGTTCTCGTGACCGCCCAAATGATTTTGTGATGAAATGACATGCGTAGCCACATAACTTTTAGGGGCCGGCCAAGTGGATTTTAGTTGATCACTAGCAAACAAATGGCTAATTAGTTATCTGATTGAACTCATTCAGGTTCCTTTGGGAATCTGTTTTCATGTCATTTCATTCTGAGTCAGACCAACTCTGGTATGAGCTTCCTACTGTTCATTCACTTGACTGTAAATGACTAGATATTGAATGGGCGGTTGTAATTATTGTGGTGGTGGTGGAGGATAATTAGCTTAGTAAGTCTATAAAGAAGGGCCAGCCTTGTGTAATGGATGATGTGAACAAATGAAAAGATATGCATTACTTGTTAAGCAATGGATCCCTCATCTAAAGTCTTCCCTTCTCATCCCTAATTTTACCTTCAAAATATATCCTAATTCTAGCTATGAATATGATCTCATAGTTAATTCATAACAGAGTTATTCGCTAATACTTACGATGTATCAAAGTACTCAGAGCCTCCTTGACACCTCTAGGTAACAAAATGAAATTTTATTTTTCCCATCAAAAATATTGAAATGTGCTGGAAATTATCTGGCTTGCTAGAAAAAAATGTCAGTTGCATGCATTCACTGAATAACCTAAGTCTCAAAGATCAACAAGCTTAAATATTTCTTGAGCCAGCCAAAAAAATAAGGACACTAAAATACAACAGTAGAAAAAACAAAGTGAATTTAAAAGAAAAGGCTTCTATTTACCTTGAGTGACAGCCTTTCTTCAAACAGAAAGAATCCTGCTAGACCAGACGAGAGAAAGTTTGTTGCAAAGTTTGTCACTGTAGCCTGTAAAGATGAGAGAGCCCTAAGGCTGTTGACATAGCATCCCCACATTGTTACATTGAATACAATGACCAAGCTGTATTTAACAAGCTGATCAATAAAATCCATAGACATCAGTTTGGCTCAATAAATTTTGTATATATCAGTCACATGCAACAATATCAGGAAGAAGAAATACGATTCCAAGAATTTGTTTTCATCTTAGCAACACATCTGCTGCGGCCTGCAACCCATTGCCATATTTTGATGGAGCTTTTTTAGAGTCTTTCCGAATTTCCAAGGGGGAGAATTTTATCCTAACAACTTGAACAGCAAGGATTATAAAATGAGTCCAACATATTTTGATATATTGTTATAATCCTAGCACCCCAATTGTAAGGATAAAATCCTTCTTGTTAGGAGTACTAGAGAAAATAAAAAATAAAAGGCGCTAATGGGACTCATATTTTGGATGTGCAGTTGGGCAGAGGCAAAAGGCATTGCTCATGCACAAGGAACCGGAAATAATAGTGCCTAGAATGATTGCTCTTGGTTAAAGAAAGAACATCACAATGATTATCCTTAATATGAAAGACATGTAGCCATACGCAACATCAATTTTTTCCCAAATCAATAAGGTTCCTTGACCCCGCTGAAACGAATGTGGATCCAGCACTCTTGCTAAGGTCGCAGAAGGTAGCAATAGATATCCATGGAAAAGAGATGAATAACAAAAACACATTGATCCAGACAGATGATCACATATAATATCATAATTTGTAATGATAAATTGCCATCCATGGCCAGCAATTAGGGGTTTCAATTCAAAGGCTACAGGATTACAAGTTAGCACTAAAACTCGCGAGATACCCTGAAACTTAAATCAGTGAGAAGAAAATTCAGGTTGCAAGCAAGCACTTCAACTGGAATTAATAGTGACCACTGGGTAACTTAAGGGCAGTTGCATAATGTATTGAAGAAGAACGTATGTCAAATGTGTTGGGTTTTGGTCGCTTCCTTGTGGATGCCACAACAAGTAGATAGTCATCGGAAAGTTGTGCAATATTCAAACGAGGATTACGATGTAATTGAAATAGATGTCATGGACTTTTTAAATTTTAAAAAATTTGATTTTCTTTGATTAGGAAATTTTTTATTTGATTTTATTTAGTGAGATTTTATTAGGAAAGTGTGTTATATTATTTTCTAATTTTAAAATACTGTTAGTTAAAAAATTATATTTATTTCTTATTTTACTTAAGATAAAAGTTCTCTATATAAGAATCCTAATTGTAATTCCGTATATATGATTAATGAGTTGAATAAAAATTGAGGAATTGTGATTCTCTTCTCTCTGTTCAGAATTTATTCCGTGGTTTTTCTTTTGATTGAAAAAGAATTTTTCCACGTTAAAAACGTTGTACATCATTGTATTTCTTGTACTAACAAGTTTGGTTGCTGACAGTTGACAAGGGATTTGGATTTTGTTTTGTTGCACTGAGTTGTTTGTATCCAAGTCAAACCTTAACAGTGGTATCAAAGAAAGGTTGTAAAACTACGATTTGATAACGTCAACGTTAAGGAGTTTGCCATTCTGTGTTAAGCAATTTAATGGAAAAATAGTTTCATTCTTTGACAAGAAATAGTGAAAAATATTTTGACCGGTAAGGAAACAATAAAAACATTTTGGAGTAAGGATAATAAGTCGGAGAAGATAAATGATGAGGAGTGACAAAACATGAGAGATCTTGCTAATTGTACGATCAAGTTATACCTCACAAATAATATTTTTCAAGAAGTCATTGGTCTGTCAGAATCAGCAGAGGTATAAATGAAACTTGAAAATTAGTATAAGTCTAAGTCTTTAACAATGAGGTTGCATATGAAGAAAAAGTTTTATGGCTTTCGTTTGTCGAAAGAGAGAAATTTCAAGGAGCACTTGGATGAGTTCGTGTTAAAAGGCTCATGTTGAAGGGCGTGCGAGATACTCCGGATTTGTGGTTGAATGTGATTTTAACTAGAAAACTTGATAAAGAAGGCTTTTGAACGCTGTTCGGAAAAGGCCAATGAAAACTCACTAAAGGTGCCTTGGTTGTGCAAGGGAAAGCAAACCATCAGGCCGGTATTTGATGAAGGTTTCGATTGTTAATGATAGCGTCAAGGTAACCAACGGGGGTATTAGTCAAAGTGGCAAGAAGAGGATGCTAAAGGGGAGTGTAATGGGGAGTGATTCTACCGCAAAGGAGAAACTGAAATGGAGTGGGAGTACTCCGGCTTTGGTGGAGCGAAAAATGGTATTATTCAAGCTTGCGGAAGTTGACGATGGGATCCCATTAGAGGGGAAGTTGTTGAAGGACGAGTGATGGCAGTCGCTAATTAAGGCGAATAGTCCCCCATAAGGTCGTGAGGGAAAATTTGTTGGGTTTTGGTCACTTTCTTATGGGTGCCACAACAAACAAACAGTTATCAAAAGATCGAGCAATGTTTATGCAAAGATTACAGTGTAATTGATGCAGACATAATGGACTCTCCAAATTATAAGAAATTTAATATTATTTAATTATGAAAGATTTTATTTGATTTGATTTTGATTTTATTTGGTGAGATTTTATTAAGAAAGTGTTGGATTTAGTCACTCCCTTGTGGATACCCAACAAACGGAAGCGTCATTAGAGATCGCACAAGGTTTGTGTGGAGTACTGCAACTGGTTGCAGCAGAAGGGCAGAGGACTTTGCGGAGATAAGGCCCGAGGATTTTATGCAGCAAGGAACCAAGGACTTTGCGGAAATAAGGCCCGAGGACTTTATACAACAAAGAGTCGAGGACTTTGCGGAGATAAGATCCGAGAACTTTATGCAGCAAAGACCCGAGCACTTTACGAAGAGAAGGCCCAAGGACCTTATGCAGTAAAGGCCCGAGGACTTCAGGAGGAATTTAGGAGTAAAATTCAGGTGTGACCAATTTGCTGGAGAGAGCAAATTGGCCGGTTGACAAAGTGGCCAGTCAACGGGAGAGCAAAGTGGCCAGTCAACGGAGGTTGACTAGCTGATAGCAAAATGACCGGTAGGCCAAGATTTACCGGTATGAACAAATTTACCGGTATGAACAAATTTACTAATATGGATAGATTTGCCGGTATGGGTAAATGACCGGTATGAAATTCCGGTATGGAATCCCGGAATAGAATTCCGGTATGAAATTGACCGGCATGCTATGGTGTCAGGTTTTAGGCAATATGGCCGGTTGCGCCATTTTGTCAGGTTTGGGCAAAATGACCGGTTTGCCCAAAACAGTCAAGAAGCAGATAACGCCCACTGGCCATTTTGCCCGGTTGCACCATTTTGCCAAATTTGGACAAAATGGCCGGTTTGCCCAAAATAGCCAAGAAGCAAATAACACCTAAGGACACGGGTTGATGCCTGGAGACCTGGACACGTGGATACCAATTGAGAAGATTAACTGAGCATGCGCAACCTTTGATGAGTGGGCACCGTCTTACAGAGCACGATGATTTGCAATGCATGCGCAATATGTGCAGATGGTAGGTCGCAAAGTTGGTGGCAGGCTACAAAGCTGCTGGTGGTAGGTGACGATGATTTGGTGGTGCGCAAAGACGTGTGCGTATGGTAGGTCGCAAAGTTAGTGGCAGTGCAAGTGTTTGTCCATACGTACGACCGCCTATTAGGCGGATGGTCTCGGGGAAAAAGCAAATATATATATATCTTTGGGCATGCGATGGTAGACATATACATGTGGAGAACAACAAGTGAAAAATACAAGTGTGAGAGAAGTGTGTGACATTGTGTGTGAAGAGGAAAATAGAGTGGAGTACACCACTGGTGAGAAGAAGAGAAAAAAACAAAGTGATAAGAACAAAGTGAGGGCTTTCTTTCCTTTGGTGTTGTTTTTCTTAGTCTATCTCAGGTGTATAGCGGATACTCTATCTCGGAATTTTTGTAACAAATTTTCACATAGTGGATTTGTTGTGGACTAAGTGTCCCATGGCTTTTTCCTTCGATTTGTGAAGAGTTTTCACATAAAATTTGTGTGCTCTTCCCCTTCCTCCCACATTGTGTGTGTGTACATTTTTGTCCGACCAGCCCCTATTGCTCCGACAGAAAGTATGTCATATTTTCTAAATTTTGTGATACTATTAGTTAGAAAATTATATTTATTTCTTATTTTACCTAGGATGAAAGTTCTCTATATAAGGATCCTAATTCTAATACCGTATGTATGATTGACAAGTTGAATAAAAATTGAGGAATTGTGATTTTTTTTTTCTGTTCGGAGTTTGACCTATAATTTTTTCCTTGGTTAAAAAGAGTTTTCCACGTTAAAAACATTATACATCATTGTTTTTCTTATACTAACAAGTTTGGTGGTTGACGGTTGACAGAGGTTCAAATTTTGTTCCGTTAAGTCAGGTTGTATGTATCTGAATCGAATCCCAACAAAATGGTATTAAGATAGACCACCAACTCATTAATAGGAGCGATGACAATTATGCTGTACAATGACCTCTATCAATGCTGCTGCATGGCAACCTCTACACCATAGGTAACTGTCAAGCACTTTTTCCATGCAACAACTTAATTTGGTTAACGCAACAGAAATTTAAATCAGTATCTTAACACATTTTCAAGACACTCAAGTCAGTTTTGTCAATCGATAACAACATCCAAGGAACAACCCAGAGATGTGTACTTTTCCCCCAAATACTTCCCAAAAACTCCAGTAAAAATCACTATTTTATTAAATTTTTTATTGGAATCAGTAAGAAAGTAACTGCCTATGGTCCAGGAGAAGTCCCCCAAGCACAAAAATTACACTCTTTTTACAAAATATCCAAAAAAAAAAAGACATAATATAAATCCTGATCTTCCCAGAAATCATATCTATCCTTCCCAAATTCATATTCCATTCAAGCCTTTTAAGTTCCCACTGCCACATCTTTCCTGCCACTCTCTGTCCTCATTCGGCAGAAAATTGCTGTTAGAATCTTCAAACGCTTTTGCTTCTATATCCTCAAATAGATCCGTCACCTTATCTTTGAAACTTGATCTTGAAATAAGACCGGGACATTTGCAGATGCATCTAATACATATTCCAATTTATCAGTGGCATAAGAGCTATTCATAACCTGAAGACCACTCTGGTCAAAACAACCAACATTTTCCCCCAAATATGCCGTGCCGGCAGGCTTATCATTAAACCAAATAAGAAAGCAAACAGTCAAAGGAACAACCACCAACAATGGGACATTATTAACACACTCCACACAAGGATGCATTCCGTCAATAAGCAGTCCATATCACAGTCAAAGCAACCATCTCCTTCAAATCCACTATTGCGTCCATCTTGTAGTCCCTGAATTTGATCACCACTATGAAACTGATCCCATACCTCAAAAGCCTCAGACAGTCAGCAGCAAATGAAGGCTGAGCAAAATCCTCAGATACAACAAACAAGTGACTTCTCCAATTGATGCACGGTAAATGGAAAGAGTAATCTATTGTGCAAAAGATCCTCATTTCCCAACTGAAAATAACTTTTGATGGAGGAGATGCCTCTGGCATCTGAGCTATTCACACCTAATAAGTCGATCTCTGATAAAAACCGTACAGATCACACAGGCCCAACACTGGAATACCCAGAAGATACACAAACAGGCTGTCACTGTCCTAAAGGCAGCTCAGGACGCGTGCCTCCTACAATGTCAGTTTAGAAGGAGCAGAAAATCACTATGCCAGCTCAAAAAATGGCACAATTCCCAAGAAAATCTCGAAACAACCAGTCCATATTCTCAAAACTCAAATTTGTTAGATTAGACCTTGTAAGGATTTGCAAATTTCTTCTTCTTTTTCTATTTTCTCAAATATCTTGCTAAAACATTATATTAGACTTATATTTGACGATTTGCAAGCCAAAACCTGTTTGCTTTTTTAGACTTGTATGACAGTTTGCTTGTAAAAAAAAGGATGGTATAAATCATGAAACCCGTCATCACAAGGTTTGGAGAAAGTCAGATTTATGTATGTTATCCCTGCACATTATAGAAAAGCTGTTTTTCTATAATATGCTTGTGATATTATTAAAATCTTCAATGAAGAAGACCTATAATATTACAATGCTAACTGAGAATTATAGCAAAATAACATGTTATAAAAATACCTGCTGTCACTTCAGGAAAAAGATATCAAATCGTATTGAAATTATAGCATACATTGAAGTTGGAACATTACTCTGACTCAGAGATAGGAGTTTAGTACAAGTTCAAGCCTAGGCATGAAACTCGACTACTTTCCTAAATCTATATGAATTTTTACACTAACTAGATGAATCTCAGTTTCTTCTCTGGGTCTAATTGTCCAGTGTCCAACAAGTGTGCTTTATAGTGAAATGAAAGAACATATACAAATGATGGGGTTTTTTCATTAAATTCTGGAGAATATAAGCATTAGAAGTTATTCACTGTTTATTGATCATTTTACAAGCCAAAAATAATTACATGATTTACAAGGATTACAACTTTCTTACCCCTTTTGTTCCATATATTCAACAAGTACTGGTAGCATTCCAGGGGTCTTTTCAATTTTCACACTCATTTTCTGACGTGTTTGATCTAAAATGAAAAGAATTAGACATCTAATATGTTGCATTTATTTTTACATATCTACGTCAACTCATGAGACAAGTAAAATCTTCAACATTAAAATCCTATAATATGAAATGTTAACTGAGAACTTATTCATGTCTACTTAGATTTGAACGCTGTGATGGACCTGAATGTGGACAAATTTCAGACTTCACGAGAACCATTAAGATATACTGTCATTGCATAATGATTAATGAAATTCAAATTCAAAGATATTTGAAGTTGGTAATGGCTCTTCTCTAGTTGGACAATTGGTGAAAGGGGCTACAGCTGAAAGAGGAGATTCTTACTTATAAAAAAACAAAAGAAAGAGAGAAGAGATCACAAATGTATTCAAGTTAGCAACAAATTCTGATACAACAGCGTCTGAGTACTTTCATTAAAGAATAGTTTCTGACAACAGTTAAGTCATTCTTAGGAAGCAATTACAAACTGCAGCAATCGTTTCTTCTTCAGCAGAATTTATATCTTAATACGGATGAGATAGGTAGACTGACTCCGTCAGAACAGGTTTTTTTTTGTGGTAATCTATTCAGCATTAAAGGCAGTAGGACAATGCATTTTCCTTGTATAACCATTCGGAAATCTGATAGTTCCCCCTTAGGGTTCTTAGCATAGAGGCTAACGAATACAGGGTTCATTAACTTTTTACGGTAAATATATTCAGTGGATTTGCTATCTATTGTCGGTTTCCAACACAATTCAAATTATGGAGGGTTTTCTTATGGAAATAATAAGGTTACGTTACCACAACTGACCCCTTCTGCACTTGCCATTGTCTCGCCTGCTCTCATGAAGAGCTGAGAACGAATGTTGGAATTATCCCGAAAAGAATTCAAAGAAGTCAATTAAAAATTATAACAATTGATACTATGTTTTGATAAAATATACAGCCAATGAATTTTTGCTTGATTTTCAGACTTCTAGAAAATGAGGCTTAAAAAGTTTCAGAGGGGAAGTGTTATATTTAGCTAAAATTTTCAGAGCATCTCGTAAAATTTCAGCAACACTTCTCCCACAACCTTCTAAAGTTTCAACGAAAGTAAACACCTCTGAAGCACCTCTCAAAGTCAACATTTGAGAAAGTATAACACTAAAGGGAGAACTGTGGTATTAAAGTGAGAACTGTGGTATGATACACTAACTCATTCTATCGAACTTCCCAACATATATTTCTTCCATACCAGAGTTGCACCTATTCCTCTGATTAAACTCATTTGATATTTTCCAAACTTACGATGTCACAAACAAGACTCTAACCTTGAACATGAAGCTTTGGAGAAGGAAGATCTCTTAATTCTCAACTGTTGCAGCCAATTATGCATACAGATTTGATCAAAATTCAATTATTTAGTCAAAAAGACAGCGCAAGGATAACAAAATCCTATCACAAGCTACGACAGCAATTAAAGTATACAAAGAGTAACTCGTATCTTACTTCAATATAGTCTCCGCTATCCCCTGAATCATGTAAAAATACTAAAAAATATATGATTTTACCAAGAGGTGTTAGATTTTGCCTACAATATCAAATGGAGAGAAAATTCTAGTAGCAATGGATCACTTTCCTTCAATTACACAGATCTCCGATAGAAACTTCAATTAAAAATTGGCCTCGTACTTCTTCCAAATGGGGAATAAAAACCAAAGGAAATGGCACCTGAGACGAGAAATGCTTAGCGCAAATGGCAGCCAACGCAGCGCATAAGCCAGCGGAAATCGCCCATGCATAGCCTCTTCTACTTTCGCTTTCCATTTCCCTCGACAAAATGCAACCAAATCCCGAGGAGCTGAATTCCGCGAGCGATATTAAAAAAAAAATTGCGGAAAAACCCGAAGCGACACTCGCAGTCCGGCGTTTAGACCAAATGAGTTTATTCAGAGAGTCAGTGTGGAAGAGAATTTCTTTTTCCTCTGATAAGTAAAAAGAAAAAATATTTAAATGATACTTTAAAACACAATTACATAATTTAATATTTTACCGATTATTTATTAAATTTTTAATATAAATAAATTAATAAAATATTATATTATTTAATATGTCAATATACAGATATTTATTACTTAATCCCACCTATTAGCCGACCATTGGCAACCCTAACCGTGGCGGCCATTTGCAGTAACCCCTAGCCGACACTGTCTAGCCGTCCAGTCGTCTGCCGCCATCCTCGGCCGCTCATTGAGCCTCCATGATGGTATTTTTTTCATTTTCAGAGATAATATTTATTTTAAAAATTTTCAATAATATGAAACGCTTATTACACGTACAATAAGACTACCCACCATTAGTAGAACAATCAAAACTAAATCTTTCTGACTATCCCTGCATCACAATTGAATTGACAAGAGAACTGCTTCAAGTTCACAATGATCAAGCTGAGGTGACAAACATTCCCTTCCTTCAACCAACATCACTTGCAGATTTCATAAACAGATGATAAGCTCTGAATTTTCACACTACTAGGCTGATGGGAAGGTGAACCATGGAGTAAAGTGTGAGAAGTCCCTCCATTTATAACTGTTGGGTCCCAACACACGGGCCCATAAAGCACTGCCCAATTAAAGGCCCAAGGCGGAAGGCGGGAAATACTTTCGTTTTGGCGAGAAAAGTGCTCACTCCTTTCCCCATAAAAGGACAGAGAAGGCACGCTTCTCTGTATCTCCAGACTGGCCTCTATCATGGGCAGAGGCAGGACAACCCACTCATCATCTCTCCTTCTCTCTGACCTCGCCGAAAAAGAGGGAAAAACAGAGAACAAAACAAATCCCTAAACAGGGAAATGAAGCCTAAAAACGGCGGCCGGTGCCTTGGCTTGGCTCTGGCCAACCAGAACCCGAAAGCTCCAGGGGCAGCGCCTTGATCTCCCTGCCCTGATTCCAAACTCATCGGTGAAGTAGAGCCCTAAACCTCGTCAATGGCGGCTGGCCCTCTCTTCCCGCCTCTGTCAACGTAGGGCTCAAAGCCCTCTACGGCGGTGCCCGGAATCCCTTCCAAACAAGACGTACGGTCCCTGTAACCGCCATTCCTCTGCAACGCCCTATTCTTGGCAAGATAAAGACTCAAGATCCCTGAATCGAAGCTCGACCTCATGGGAAATCTGTTCCTTCCACCTGCACATCAGCCGAGCAGGGCGCAAAGTCCTCTCCACCTCTCCATCTACGCCCGTCACAAGCAAAGCAGGACATGGCGTTCTCCGGCTATGATGCACAGCGATTCCTCCACAAATGCATGCTTAGGATCGAGCCTCGGAGAGCTCCCAACAATGGCACTCAGTCGCTATTTCCCCTAATCGGGAGACGCGAAGCTCCCAGCAGTAACCACGTCCCCAACCATGGCGGTCCTTCTTCCTCCTGTTTTCATCCGAGAATAGAGCATGGAGCTTCCCAAAACGTTAACCAGATTGGTCCCCAAATCAAGCCCAAAGCGTGAGGACCCCTATAGTCGGCGGCCTGTCCTCACGGCAACGGCCCCCGATAGAAGAGCCCGAGAGCTCTCTCTAAAACTAAGGCTCTCGGCAAAATGGAGAGCAGGTTCCTTTCCCCGCCATGGCGCCCAACACCATCAAGCAGAAAGGGCATGCGGCTACTCTAAAAGCCGCCCAGCAACAGAATAGACCGAGCGGTCATTCCATGCCCTCTGCCCGAAAAGTGCCGGGCAGGATTGTACGGCCCCCCTTTGTTGACCCACCTGGTCACGGGGCTCAACGGCCCACTCAGGCAGTGCGGTCTAGCGGGCCCAACGGGCCCCGCACTCGTTCCAGCATATTCCGGGTAATATCTCCAAATATTATCCGAGGCCCACAAACACCTAAAAGCCGCCCTCCGCGGGCGCACCTATAAGCCGTCCCTCTGCCGGGCGCACCACAAATCACCCTCCGCGGGTATGCAAATAAGCCGCCCTCCGCCGGGCGCATCCATGGAGCTCACGCCTCCGACCACATCCCTCTCGCACTCACCTCATTCTTGCATCTTACGCATGCATTTCTCCGTTTATTCCGGAAGATATCTGACTTGAGCGTCGGAGTGCCGACGGGGACCAAAACCCCCCGTCGGCCTCTAACCTCTCGTTTATTGTTTGTGTTGTGCAGGTCCAGGTTCATAGACACGGAGACCGGATCCTTCTCCCGACGCCGCCACGTGCTAGGGAATCCGAAGGCTCTCTAATCCGTACGGCAACCGCGGACCCGGGACGCAACAATAACCAAAAAGGAAGATTGGTGAGCCATTAATGAGAAATCACACCTGCCAGCATCGTCCGTAGAAAATCGATAGAAAATCAAAGCCAGATCCAAAAGCAATGTCAAGATTTTTCCAAATAGAGCACCGAATCCCTGCGTCCGTATACAAAAAGCTATGAGGCACTTGGAAAAGAAGTACGACTCTCAAAAACCGGCAGGGGAACATCTCTGGAAGGAACGCATGAGCAAGCTTAGATGGAGACGTCCCATCATCCAACATACGTGTACCCTAGTATTCCGTATTCTGCTTTCATTTTTGTATTTCCTGAAAAAGATTTCTAATTCGAATGTCGGAGGATAAATTGATAAGTAAGTCCCGTCAATTGTCTAACTTTTAATTTGTTCGTTCTGTTGCGTAGAACCCAGGTTATCAGCGACAGAAACAAACCTATTTTAATTCGACTCGACACGGAAGATCATGTGGTTCTCTAATCCATTCTATAATTAGAATTTATAGTTATGTGTTATAAAAGCTTAATTTACATTTTCTATGTTGAATGATTGAATTTTTTGTCTTTTTTTTTACCTAAAGTAGTATATTTTTAATTGTTTTTAAGGTATAATGTTGTGTAATTAGTTATTTATGAATTTTATTATTATTTATTTATATTTATGAATTTTAAATTTTTTTGAATTATTTTTAAAAAATTTTATTTTTAAATTTTTAATATCTAATTAGAAAATTTATTAGATTAAAATATTTTTTTTAAATTACTGAGTTTAATCAAATTATGTAATTACTAATTAGTAATTACAATTTGATGAGTTCGGTAAATCCGACCAAAAAAATAATTGCTCAACCGCTTCGTCTTAGAGATGGGCGGTTATCACAGATAGTTTCAGTGGTTATCCCTTGGGGACAGTTCAGCAGGTGGTTTAATCATCTGCCTATTCTATAAATACCACAATGGTATCAGCATTAAAGGGAGAGCACATGAAAAACAAGAAGGAATGATCCAGAGGGAATAGGCCAATGGAGGAAGAGGAGAAAAAGAAAAATAAGACTTTACGATGGCACTGCCCCTAAATCCTCCCAAAATCCATCTCTCCTATTAAGTGTTTGGCCATATCTTAAGAATACTTCGGCCATTTAAGACGCCTCACTACGGAAAGCACATCTAAGACGCCTCATGGTGGGCGCACCTCGAAGTTATCCATCAACAGAACATATCCAAACGCTTAATCCATCGATATATACATTCTCCTTATATATTTCTATTCTCTTGGAAAGACATCTGATTTAAGTGTCGGAGAATTTACGGTGAGAGTAATTTCTTTTGTCATCTAATCTTTTATTTTCAATTGTATTGCGCAGGTTTCAGGTTCGAGGTTATGGAGAATGGCTGCCAGATCAACCTAACGTGAAAATTCGATTCGAGGCTCTTAATGTATAGAACAACCCGAATTTATGGAACGCAATATTGATACCGTCTGTAAAAAGCGGCCAAAAGGTCAGTTTTACCACTAAAAACACAAACACAAAACTAAGACTCATGTGAGTGCTCTTGCCAAAGATAACACTACTCATGGTCTATCTCACAAACATCAATTCCAGACTCTTTGTGCCCGACATAGTCATCAAAAACTGGGAGCTCTTTCTTCAAACGTCCACACTCCGACTTCAAGAATGAGAGATGATAAAGAAATCACCCGACCAAGAAGAATTCAAATTTTAAAACTTGATTATATCATTGAGCGGCCCAGAAGAGATCGAATTTTGAAACTCGGTTACATCATTGAATGGCCCTTATGAGGTCAAATTTAAATCTTAATTCCGTCATAGAGCAGCCCATGTGTTGTCGAATTTAAAACTTTATGGGGCTTTTCAGCATGCATGCAACAACTTCCTCTCGAATAGACAAGCATCATCAGTCAACAATGGTTAATAAATTAGGACCAGAAGCATGAAAATCACGACATCCTTTAATAGGATCGAGCACCAACAGGTACATGCGGACGACGGCCTATACTAGTAAAAACTCAGCGACAATAGCCTCGAGGTTTAGCCAATAACCACTCATTCTTATCGCTACGACCCATGGAAGGAACAAGCGTGACCAACCAAAATGTACTGTTTCTCAAAAATGGCTAACCAACAAAGCCAGAACTACTGGCGGTATCTTATCAGAAACTTGACGTGGGTTAAAAATTTCGAACCACTCGGCATGAGGGGCCAATGATGGGTTTGGTAAATTTGGCTTGGGAAGAAAAACTGCTCAACTGCTTCGTCTTAGGGACGGGCAGTTATCACGGGTAGTTCCGACAGTTGTCTGTTGGGGATAGTTCAACGGACGATTTAACCACTTACCTATTCTATAAATACCACAACGGTGCTAGCATTAAAGTGAGAGCACACGGGAAAAAAGAAGGAAGGATTCAGAGGGAAGAGGAGAAAAAGGAAAATGAGATTTTACGAGGGCACTGCCCTTTATGTCCTCCCAAAATCCATCTTTCCTATTAAGTGTCTAACCATCTCTCAATAATACTCTGGTCATTTAAGACACCCCACTACGGAAAGCGCATCTAAGATGCCCTATGGTGGGCGCACCTCCAAGTCTTCCATCAATTGAACACATCCAAACGTTCAATCTATCGATATATGCATTCTCCTTACATCTTTGTATCCTCTTAGAAAAATATCTGACTTGATCGTCGGAGGATTTACATTGGAAATAATTTTTACTGTCTTCTAACCTCTCGTTTTTAATTGTATTGTGTAGGCTTCAAGTTCGAGACTATGGAGGCCGGATGTCAGATCGACCCAACATGAAGATTCGATTTGCGGTCCCTAATCTGTAGAACAACCCGAATTTGTGAAACACAACACAATTAATTATTTATACTTGATATATGTTCTTTTTTACTCAATTTTTTTTTATGAACAACATGAATTATTTATCCACAATTTTCTCCGCATTTTGTATTTCTAGCAAAAAAATTAATTTTTTGGAAAAAAAATATTATTTTTAAGATTCTTTATTTGATCAAATTATATAATTAATTATACTAAATTCTTTTTAAAAGATATTATTATTAACTGACAAACTATTGATTTAATCTCATTTTTTCTTATTTTTTTTAAATTTATGTTTTTAAAATTTTTATAGATATTTTAAAATGTTAGTATCAAAATAGGAAGGCAAGGGGAGTGATAGACCTAGTTGTGAAACAGGAATAGGAGAAGATTATGCTGTGATGGTTTTGTGATCTTGTGCCATGGGATAGAAATAAATTTAAATGTAAATTTATAGGCTAGTGAAGCATGATTTATAAGAAAATTAGAAACTATACAGTTTTATTATTATTAAAAATTTAAAGAGTTTTTTTAATAAAGGTCACAAGTCAAGCTTAAAGTTACTTATTATTTATTGTGTTTATACTACCTGAATTATGAATTAACTTTTACTATTATTTTGCTTTGATAATTGGAGAAGCATGGAGGATTTACTCAAAACTGGTTTATTTTGAAGAATATTTTCATCACCAATGCTTGTATTGATTTTAATTTTATGCGCTGGGTATGTTTATTATTATTGATGATTATTAACTTATTAGATAATTGATTGATTTTTACAACAGGTAAAAATGAATAATTTTTGCGTATATAAAATATTCATATCTGTTGTATTTTCGCTCTACCAACGACCTAAACGAAAGAGATGGTGCCCCTTTCGGGCATTGCTTGATGAAAATTTTCTATTTTTCACATATATATATATATATATATATATAACTAAACAAACACATGAAATAGGCAAAACAGAATCCACAAAGACCCCAAAACCCCCAATTATCAAGTCAAGCAAGTTTGAATTTAACAATAAGAAGCAACCATGATGAACAAACAACCTGATTCAAGCAAGTTACAATACTAGTAATTATAACGCTATTAATCATAAAGAGAAAAACTAAAAGTAGAATTGAGAGTATTTGTACAAGAAAAATGGCATAACAAATCTCACTGTAAAAATGACTAGAAGGGGGGGCGAGAAAGAAACTCTAAATCAGACCAAGCACAATATATAGAGTATATATACAAACTCTAAACAAGCCATTTTAGACCTTGAGTCACCAAATAAAAATTCATTATATGATAATAATCAACTCTAAATTCACAATTGCTAGACTCATTTTATTTTCTCCTATTGAATTTTTTGTTGACTGAACTCGTCTAACCACAAACAATGCACTAGTTATGTGTGTGAGTTACAGATTGAAACTCTGTAATATTGATACTGATAAAAATAATATAGTTTAAAACTTGTGTAAGATATCTCAAATCAATAAAGAAGAAAAATACCTCAAAAAAAAAATAATAATAACGATTCTCTTAAGTATCAAAGAAATACATATTTTTGGTTCGCGGTCTAATGCTATCTAAGAGAGGTTAGCTTTTAAAAACCAATAGAAACTATCAGTCAAAGTAATTGATTTATGTGGGGGTAGTGGATTGAAAGTGTTTTAAGGTCATACCAATATTATGACAATGTCACGCTAACTACTTTTAGGTATTTTTAATTTAATTTAGATATGATATATACATACAATTACTTTATATTTCTTTTTTCTTTTTATTATATTTTTTTATAAATAAATAAATAACATATTTTTCTCTTTTTTCATGCCATATATTTTATACAACAATGATAATAACAATCAATTTTATATCTTATTAGGTGAGATCTACTTTGTAACTTTATTTTCATTACGCCATGGAACTAAGTGTAATATTTTTTAAAAAAATATAGTTAATTTTAAAACTTTTTTATCTATTATTTTATATTTTTATGTTTATATCGCTATTTTTTTTTTGGCCACAACTAACTCAAATTTATTACTAATGCTTGATTGGCCTACATTTTAAAAATCGAGCCACATTAGGTGTATTTTTTATATTATTTTATATAGATATAATTTTTAAATATTTATAAATATTATTGTTCTTTATTGTATCTTTTAGAATGATCCGACTCATCCATTTTATTATTTTTATTTATGTAATGTTTAATTTTTTTTGAACTCTAATAATAAATAGTGGTTCTATAAAAAGTAACTTTATTTTTAAAATATCTAAACTTTTTACATAAATTTGTATTGCTTTATATATGACCTAGTAGATGACGCGTCTTTCAAAATCTTTAGACCTAGTAGATATTTTAAAATACTCGATACATCCGTGGACGCGGATTAGATTATGGAAAACGAATCCTGTATCCGTTATCCGACTTGATGAAAAAAAAAACAACAAAAGTCACGATCTTTTCTTGGATCAAATTGAGACGGGTCCGATTTTATCTCCAGTAACACCCAGGACATCCATTTTTTTTGAGTAATCTCAGGAGGAGGAATACAACTAAAAATTAAAGTTAGAGGATTAACTCCATTCCTTTCCTCAATTTATTTTTCGATATTTAAGTTAGAAATCTTTTCCAATTGATAAAAAGATGAGATGATGAAAGAAAATATGTGAATGTATGTATGTGGGAGAGCAAGTAGTGTCGGAGGGCCCTGTTCCAGTGACATGCTCTGGACAAGAACGGTTTAGAGGTGTGCCCATTCAAGGAGCGGTTTAGAAGTACACCAGATTGAATAGCGTCTTAGAGGTATGGAGAATTGAGCTCTGAGGAGTGCCCGACCAGATGACAACTTATGAGATGGAGGGTAGGGCTCCTGGATAGGCCGCGAGCCTCCTCGGTAAAGAATGGGCCTCCTGGATGGGTTGTGGGCCTCCTGGACAAATGGTGGGGCTCTTGGACTTGCTACAACAAGAGAGTGCCATCAAGACTTCTCATCCAGTCCGGCTGTGCCTGACATGCCCAACTGGCGAACACAAGCGGAGATACATGGAGATTCCATTCTTATCACTCGTAATAGATTGGCTAGTTAGTGACAATTTGAGACGGAGGACTTTTCCTCTTGCGCCTCTCCACATTTTCCCGCTTCCATTTGAAGTAATGCCTAGAGTCTATTATGGCAACAGCATTTTATAGTGTGATCTGGGAATAGCTCCTACCTGCTTGAGTGATGTAAGACCTTATGTAGGATACCTTAAGAAAATTTGCGGGGCCAAATTGTTAGGCCGCTCGATGAGCCTTACGCTGGGCTTGGAGGAGCTTCACTTTCTTATTGATTTCGCGCCGAATTGTCCAATTTCTTTTGTCCTGCCATCATTCTTTGAATTCGGATTATGGGTTAGTTCTTGCCAGGAGAATCTTGGACCCATCAAATACCGAAAAAAAAAACATTCACAAAAAATACTATTACATTAAAAGATTATCAATTGAGCAAGTCAAGTTTAAATTATCGTAACATAAAACCTTTTATTTATTTATTCATTTATTTATTTAAACATTACTACTAGGGCACACATTTCTGAATAAATTTAAAGTCTCTATTATTTTAAGAGAGAGGTTAATTTATTTTTTTAATCATAATTATTTAATCAATACTAAATAGTTTAGATATTTTATTTTAAAAATTAAATTTTTTAAAAAATAATAGTATAATTATTTGATTAATATTAAATAATTATTATTTTAAAAATTAAATTTATTTCTCTTTTAAACAGACTGGCACCCCAATTGCTCTCGGATCCCTTGGGCAGTGGACGCTTTCATGAAATACATAGCAAATAACAAATGGTGAAATAAAAAATAAGATGATCTTCACATGAAAATGGAAATTAAATGGGGAATCAAAGCCCAAGACTCATCGAGTATGGGCCATTAATCAGCAGAGCATAAATGGAGAACTTAGAGGTCAGAATCGTGGCCCAAAGCTTGTGCCGTCTTATCAACGTCGAAGACGAAGGGAAGTTTCGAGGTGTGATCACTGGCAGATCAACGAAATCAACCCTCTGGATGTAGTAACTCGGGACCAATTTCTTCTACACGAAGCAAATTTCTTCGAAGCGGAGTGTTCTGGACACCGATTCTTTAGTTAGGTTTTCAAAATATTCGAACTTTTTTGGCCTTTCAATGTCTTCTCCTGCAGAGTACGTCTCTCCCTCGGATTGGCTCGCGAATTGGGTTCTTATATTTCCCGTCTTTTCTCGGTTTACATTATGTTGTAGTTTTTTCATTCATGACCGAGCTTAGTTAGCCTGTATCAATCGAGTAATTTTTTTACATAGATCTAGCAGAAGTGGTTTAGCACATTTTTCACTGTTTATGAAGCGAAGATCATACATATAATTCTTAAAACCTTCAATTGAGGGAAACTTACCCATGTTAAGAAACATGGGAAGAAGTTTGACTATGGCCGCCATCTCTCCTCTACATACTTCTAGAAAATATATGTTTACATGGAAACGTTTTATTACTGAATTTACTTTATCATCTGCATATTTTAGATGAATGAAATTAATTAAGCTGAGTCATTGCTGATTTCTTTTAGTATTGTTGTGGAAAAGAATACTAAGCATGTATGTTAAAATAATGGAATTGCTGCATAATACAGAATGTTGTAATGATAATCGACCATTTTGCAAAAGGAAACAACCACTCTTATTTATTGGCATTGCAAAATGAATGTTAAGCGTACCCTTGAAGATAACACTAGAATGATGAGAGAAATTTTGCAGAATATTTCCTAACCGACGGAGGAATTCATCCAATGGATAGGTATGGGCCTCATTTGGTTCAAGCTACAAACTCAGTATCCTAGTTCTTAGGAATTTAATTTAGTTCATTCTGATGATTCTGTTGAGGAATCTTCAAAATTATCTAGACTCCTTGGTGCTCATCTTTGAACTTTCCCCATATACTGCCAATGATTTAGCAAGGGTTTTTGCGATTTTTATAAGGTTGTTGACATAAGATTCCTATTTTTGAAAATTTAAGACAACCTTATCTTTTTTTATTCTTTCGTTGTCTGCTCCTTTGCTGAGTTATCCTTGTTGAATTATATGAGACACTGTACATAATATTTACAATTTAAAAAAGCAAGCATAAATGAATCTGTCATCTCGCATCTCTGCTTATCTGTGTAATTGCCTATAACTTGCCAGCTTTCATTGGGTAACTTTTGTCTTGTTTGAAAAAGTTTATCCATTCATGACATTGGATAATGTGTATTCTTTGTCCAGGTGGTATAATTCACTTCCACCTATAAGCAAGACATATGGGACTGTCTGTTTGCTGTTCACAACAGCCTCTAGTCTGGGGCTATACCATCCTGCATATATCGCATTGCTATATGCTCCAGTGTTTAAGCGTTTTCAGGTAGAAATCTTATGCCATCGGGGTCTATACATCTTATGTGCTAATTAACTTCTAAATTGGAAGTACAGCTCTTTAATATTGCCAGGGGAATTGCAACTTTAAAGAAAAATTGCAGCTTGGTTTTTAAGTGTGGCAGGCTGTATGGAATCTGCTCTGGGAAGTGTATTGCATGGATTCCAATTTTTTGTTGTGGGATATAGGTGCTTCTAAATTCTTACGAATCAAATGAAATGATGAGAAAAAACCATGCCATTTGAACTAAGTTCCAAGAAGTTTGTCACAGTGAACACAAGCTATCTTTATTTTCAGGCTTTGAGCTATATGGAAGTATTTAGAAGCAAGAGTCAACAATGAGATTGATGAAACTTATTCACTCTATCATATATTTTAGGATACATCTCCTTCATCTCATTGCATACTAAAGCAAATTCATGCATATCAGGGGCCCAGTTTGTAGAAAGCTTCTCTTATATGATGTTCATGATGCTTCAACAATGCCTGCAGTGATATTTTTAAGGTTTACTCCCCCAATCATCCCTGTTCTCTGGATTTGTTGGAAAAGAAGGGAAGCTTATGCAAGAAAATTTATCATAAAGAACATTTCCCCCACAATGCCTATCCTGTGTGGACACGCATGATTGTGTGATAGCATGTGCATATATATGATTGGATATTTGTGTGTGTGCTTCTGTGCGTGACCTCATGTGCATGTGAACACAGCTCCCATGTTCCTGAATGTCTGTTTACATTCGCATACTCAAGCTTGTGGCAAATTATTGATGCTCATAAGACATAACTGGTAGAATTGTCTTTGTTCTCTTGTGTGACAACCATCATGCCATATCTGTTTTTCATGATGCTTCTTAAAACCTGACATGCAATTCTTTAACAACTGTATGTCTACATCCAGATATGGAGGCTGTTTACAAACTTCTTTTTCCTTGGTGGTTTTTCTATCAACTTTGGAATTCGCCTACTAATGATGTAAGTAGCCTTCCCAAAATTGTTGATTTAATAATTGGTTCTGCTGCCCATTCCCACCCCACTTCTATATTTTTCTTGTTTATATATTGATATAGCAATCCAAAAAAGAGGGGAGGAACATCAGGAAGAGAGGGAGAAACAAGAAGGCAATAGAAAGGGAACTAGATCAGAGGGGAGTAGTGAAGACATGAATTGAAACATCTACATTGATGTTGATTGCTGTTGTATCATTATATGTTGTATTTGGCATACCATATCAGTCTCGGTCGTATTTGGCAAAATATAACAATATCGGTCATATTTGGCAACATGCATCGAACGTCATGAACGCAATTGTTTCGTTACTACATCAAAATTGGTTTATATACCATTATTTGACTAGATTTTATTATTTATTTACACATTTGAAGAGCTTTAGTCAGTTTAATTCAATGGATTCAAGTATCCACATCTTAATAATATAAAAATGCGAGCAAGTAGCAAAACAACCTCAATCTCAATGTAAATTCAAATGGATTTGTGGTGGAAACATTATGTCTAATCTAAACCTAAACCGAAATGAAAAATGGATATAAAACTGAAAGCAGAAAATTTAAACTAGGTAAAATCTATTCCGAGTTGTTTGATTAAGCCTTTGGTATGTTTTTATTTAGTTGGATTTGAAGAAACAAGAAAATTTTGAAGGAGGGAGGAGAACCCAAGTCTTAACTGTCGATGGTGAGGAAGGAGAAAAAAATCAATACAATTTTTATAAGATTCCTCCTCTGAATGAAATTTAATGGGATCTGTAGAGACCATGTTTTCATCCATGAGATCCCACTCCATGATATTTTAATGTAGGCCGATATATTGCTGTATGTCTCTGAATGATGACACATCATGATAATTTTTTGTACAGAGAAATATTGTTATTAGGTATATTGTGCAATATTTTCATCTATATTACGAACTCTAAAGTAGATGTCAATAACCTATTAGCTATCCATCACTTGCTTCTTAACCATAGAGGCTTATTCATCAATAGTTGTTTATATATAGAGGCTTATCCATCAATTGCTGCTTAACCATAGAGGATATATGCAAACTGTTAGTAGTATAACATTTGTAATGTTAGAAATGTGTGAATTGTTCATATCTTGTTGTGGACCTATGAACTAAATTTGGAGAGAAAATTACAATCAATATCTGTCATTTCAGTAATTAATTTATTACAATGTTCCTAATATCACAGCACGCTTATTATTGCAATTGTTCATGTATGAAAAGAACATATGGTTCTTTATGTAAGGGATTTGGAATTTAAGTTATATACTCCAATGCCACACTGTTATATTCCACTGCCGCATGTTTATTTAATTTTGCATGTGTTTTTCTTTCTAAAGAAGAGATGAAAGACTGATATTTCAAATTGCATATGCATCCTTAAAAGCATAGGATACATGTCTTACAAGCATCCAACATGTACTTGGAAATTCAATTGTCAATTACTTTATTATCTAATGTGGTTTTTTTTTTTTTTTTTGATAGTCGTAAGGATAGCCATCCACTTTCTATTTTGCCATCCATTTTTTATCCTTATTATTTTGGCTCAAGAAAATGATGTGTACAATTCTTTCTCTTGTCTCGAAGACTGAAAATGGCATCTTAGGTCATTTAGGTTACCGAATCTACAAGCTCCTGGGCCAACTTTTGATATCTATGCATCTGGTGTACTGTAGAATATTTAGATCGGAATGGATTCTTTTATGTTGCTGGGGGTCAAGAAGTCTCTATGTGTCATAGTATACACTTTTCTGTCAATCAACACCAGAGAGTTTTGATGGCATCTTCTTTCATTCCCACCTACCCCCAGCTTTTTCCTATCTTCGATGGTGTAGAAAAGAGATCCAATATTAACTATCTTACACTGACATGCTTCCTTTCTCGTATCTAAATATTGTTCATTGGCCATTAGATACATGAGTTATGTTTTATAGTTGAATTCATGAAATTATGCTGTGAAAGTATTCTTAAAGAGACTTGTTTGATGGTTCCATAGTTTTTCATCCCCTGACCTTCTTTGTATGTGCTCAATGTTACAGAGCAAGATATGGGGTCCAACTAGAGCAGGTTCCGTTCAACAGGCGCACAGCAGATTTCTTGTGGATGATAATCTTTGGAGCCTTGGTCTTGTTGGTCTGTATGAAGTTATGTTAGTTGTAATTAACATAGTTTGGTTTCAGTGTGACGAGGAGGCTAAAACAAACAGCCTCAAGCATATAAGTAGTGTGTTAATTATCCGATAGAGAATAAGCGGATAGTGTTTTTGCAATTTCATTTGGTGTTTGTTCCCCCCAAAAAAGGTTTTTTCGTCCTCCTCCTTAGTGGGTTTACATAGAATATGCCCATCACTTCTTTGGTCATTTCTCTATAGCTCGAGTGTTTGTTGATCCCTTGTACACTATTTTGCATCCAATTGACTCATGTTCCTTTTTTGTCTTTGCTTCTGTTGGATGTTAGGCATTGGCAGCCATTCCCTTGCTATGGTCACCTTTCTTGGGAGTATCACTTGTCTTCATGCTTGTTTATGTCTGGAGTAGGGAATTCCCCAATGCCCTAATTAACATATATGGCCTGTTCACTCTGAAGGTATGTGAACAATTTTCACTTGTCATTGCTATTATCGTCTCATTTCAAGGTTTCTCAAAGTTGCGATGAATGTGTTATGAATATTTTCTCCCGTGCAGGGCTTTTATCTGCCATGGGTTATGCTGGGATTGGATGTTATTTTTGGTTCTCCTCTGCTACCAAATCTTTTGGGAATGTTCGCAGGGCATCTATATTATTTCTTGACAGTTCTGCATCCCCTGGCAGGTGGAAAGAACATTTTGAAGACTCCAACATGGGTGTATCCTCTGACCTTTTTCTGATTTTCGGAATCCCATTTTGCCTATTTGCAATTAGCTATCAATGAATTAGTCTTTCATTGTTTTCTTTTTCCTTCATGACTGCGACATTTTTTGGGGAAGATGGGGAGGGGCTGAGCTTTTATGAAAATTGGCAACTAGTAAATTATATTCACTTCATTTTCATTGTTATTTTGGATTAATCTTTTAATTGAAACAATAGCTACATTTATCCAGCATGCTTAGGTTAAGGACCGAAAGCTGTCTTCATCCCCCACAGCCCCCCCCTCCAAAAAAATAAAATAAAATAAATAAATAAAAGATGATGAAAGAAGGTGAGAGAATTAAAGAAGCAAACAATGAAACAGAAAGAACTGACTCATGGATATCAATTTGACTGTTGGCCTTAGCAAGTGTAAGTATATAGAAATATATTGGATATATGAAAGATAGAAATAGAATTTCAGACTTAACCCATGAATAATCTTTTTCTTTTCTTTTTCCTGTGTGTTTTGCTCCTTTTTTTATCCCTATGGAAGGCAACCTATGAGGGTTAACTATCTTTTTGGTAGTAATTGTTCTTGGACAATGGTCACATTCTTTTTCTAATATAGTCATCATATTTTGTTTACCTTGATCACTTCTTCATAGACATAAACTAGTTAGAAGGTGGAGAATTGGAGCTCCACCATCTGTACAGGAGGCTCAACCTGAAAGGACCACCAGTGTGTTCAGAGGGAGAGCTCACAGGCTCAGTGACTGATGCTAGTTTGCTGCTGGAACAAAGGTCTCCTCATCGTTCACAGCCTGCCCCGTTAGACTGCAAGCTCTGGCAAATGTATGTTGCTTACACACAAACAGGTTATTTCTCTAACGTGATAAGATGTGACACTGGAGGCGAGGTTTCCTCTTTTGACTCTTCATTTTTGTTTCAGAGTTGCAATTTGCTCCCATCCCTCCCCCCCCCCAAAAAAAAAAAAAAAAAGAAACAAAGAGAAACGAACACGGTGAGAAATTGAAAATCATCTCTATGTGAGGATACATTTGAGTAGCCCCTGTTCACAAAGAAAAATGTTTGAGGGAGACAATTGGAAAACCCTCGATTGACGTGGCACTTATCCATTCTTTATTCTTGACACGATACTTGTCATTGTCAGTATCCCATGATGGCTATCCAGTGTCTTCCCTAACATCACTCTTTCATAATATGCTAACCATGCAGAAGTTACTTAAGAATCTCCCTAGGTTGGAGAATTGCATTTGTGTGTGTTGTTTGTTGAGAGCTTTGGTTGAATTTGTTTGGTGGAAGAGAAAATGTAATGTAGATTTGTTGGGCATATATATAAGGCCATTTTTCATGTTTGTTTAGTTGGAAGGTAGCCGTAAAATGAACTGATAGTACTATGATTTTTGACAGTTTACTCAGCAGAAAGAGGAGAGTAGGGAGAAGGTTTCTAGCCGCTAGTCTCTGGCCGAGGCTAGTAGTTTATAGCCTGTTTGCTGGCCCCCCGGCAATCCAATCGCCGTTGAATTATAGCTCTCTTTAGCATGAGAAATGAGGTTTGTAGCCACAATATCAGATGCACTCAAACCAAATTTAAGGGATTTACCAACAGAATTTGATGTGAAATTGCTTTTCCATGCTAGTATAGGGAGAGTATAAAAATAGATTGACATCTTGGGATAGATTTCGTCAAAATTAGATCTGTTCGGCTTAAATTTTATATGAAACGGTCTAGGTATATGTCTATTTATGAGTCGATATAGTCTAAACATTGGGCTCAATAGATACACTCATAGATAAAAGTGGCTGGCTTAAATTTTATTTTGTATGAATTTCATCAGCCCTAGTATGGCCTGCAGGATGTGAAGGTTAATTTTTCAAAATTTTAGTTGTCCTTTTCGGTTGATAAAAAACAAAATAGGCAAATAAAATGTGACTGTGGTAACTTAATCCATCAAAAAAAGATATGAAATTTGACCAGCAAATAAAAAATTGAATTGAAGCAATTGAGCTGTGTGATGTAGACCTATTGACCATCATCATGAGTTGATCTATGACCTGAAAAGAATAATTCAAAAATAATTTATAAACTAAATAATTATCATCTTATGTATATATAACCATTTGAATAACCCAGAACACTTGCTGCAAGTCAGGCTGCAAGCGTACCTCATCCTCTAGGGTCAACTCTTCATCTCGGGAAACCTGTCTTTCTAAAAAAAAAAAAAATGGTTGATTTAAATTTTTATAATCATGGTTATTTTATATTGGTCGAACGGTTATATTATTTATAATTTAAAAATAAAATATTATTTATTTTTTATTTATTATTAAAAAATATTAATTTTATTAATTTAATATTAATCAAATGATTTGAAATTTTCAAGGGTTTGGATTAATTCTTTTTTAATAAGATAAAAACCCCAAATCTTATCTGGTGCTTGAGAAGAGCTGTACGATGGCTTTCTAGAATTTCTTTCTAAATAATTTTTTTATATTTTTCAAAATTAAAATAATTGTTTGATAAATGATAATATTTCAAAAAATAATAAAATATATTCATCTTTTATCTTTAAATCTCAATCGTTAGTTCTTCATCTAACAGTGAACGATGAAGTTGTGTATTTTCTAATGAACCTTTCTCATTGATGCTAGAATCAGAATATATGTAAATTTAAAGAAATTACACAATATACTTGTTCTGTCATAATTTGGAGAAACTATACATTTCTCGATCTTTATTTTGTTTTCTAACTTTATTTATAATTTCTATTTTTTTAATTTTATTCTCAATTTTTCTAGTTTTTATTGTCAATTTTGTTCTTCGTAAAAAAAAAAAAATTAATCTTATGATAATACAACTGTAATTTAAAATATTTTAAAAGTATGAAAAATGAAAGCATTATTGATATTTTCCTAAATTTAATCATATAAGAATCCATAAACAAAATGTTAAATTATGGTTCTCATTTTACCTTTTAGTGCAATATTAAAATTTATTTTAGTAATTAAAATTAACAAAAATAAATATAAAATTTAGATGCACCGGGCTTATTTACGGAGAAAATTTTGACCCTCACTTGCCCATTTTATTTGTTTAAGTATAATATTATTTATATATCTATTTATAATAAAATTATTATTTTTTGTGAAAAAAATAAATAATATTAAAGCATGATAATATTTTTATTTATTTTAATAATTTTAATATAAATAAATTATAATTAATATATATAAATAATATTTATTTTGACTTAATTAATTTAAATTGTATCCATCGTACTTTGTCTGACAAATAAATAAATTTACCAAGGGAAACAAAAATATTTATTTCTGTTTTTAATAATTTATTCATAAACGTACAAAATTCATTATAATTAATCTTACCGACCTAACATTCCAAGTGCGTCCGTGACGCCACACAACTAAAGCACCACTAACGTGTATGAAATTTTTTTTTCCTTTTTTAAATTTTTAATTTTTTTATTTTTATTTTTATTTTGATTTTATTTTTTATATTTAAAAATAAAATATTTTTATTTTAAATATAGTCAAAAAATATTTTTATCATTTTTAAATTCTATTTATACAATAATATTTTAATAATATATTATTATAAAATTATTATTTTATGAATTTAAAAAATATAATTTTACTTATATTAATATTTTAAGACTGTATGATTATAAATTATTATTTTATAAATTTATAAAATAAAATATAAATATGTGTGTTTAATAAATAATAAAAAATTAATTTAATTTATAATTAAATTTATTTCTATTTCTAATTTTTTTTACTTGAGTTAGTATTTTTATAAGAATCATTAAATTGATATAAATTATAAATTAAATAAGTACTTGATGCGTCCTGGATTTGGGTTATAGTACAGATCAATGAGTCATTTGATTTTCTATGTCAAATAAAATTAAGGTAAGTTCGATTTTCAATCTCTAATAATCTGAATCCTACGTAATATAATGAATAAATAATAGGTGGGAAGATTCATAAAACTAACTTTTAATTTATCTTCTAGCATTCAAATTAAAAAGCTTTATCTGAAAATAAAAAAAAATAAAGGATGTAAAATGTAAGAATGCACATATGTAAAGAAAAATAAGTAGTGTTAGAGGATTTAGCTCTAATGATGTACTCGACGAGGAGCGTCTTGGTAAATGGCAAAGGGTTAGGCTCTGGTAGCGTATTTAACAGGGAGTGACTTGGTCAGTAGTAGAGGGTTAAGTTCCAGTGGTGTGCTCGACAAAGAGCGACTTTATAAAAGAGAGACAAGGAATGCTCTCTATTAGGATTGTTTATTGGCTTGCTTCTTCGATCACGTCTTTGGTTTTTCTCTCGATTATCTCTTCCTTCCTCAACGGTGGAGAAGGGATATTTGTAAACGATGGCCTGACGTGGCCTTGATGCCAAAGTTTGGATAGTTGTTGCGTTAAAATTCACAAGTTGTTGGTTGTTGATGGAAGTCACTAGTGTCAACAATCGTTTTACAGTAGTGGTGCAACTGTAGGTAGTCTTTGCTAACATTTGACAGACTATTCTGATAAGTGATTTGTCGAGCAACATTGGCGGTCTTTTTGTTATAGTCTGGTAACGACAGCGTCCTTTCCATTATAGGCAAGCAAACGTGGCCATCCCCTCTGAGCATTGACTATAGTCACCAATGGCAGGCACTTGCCATGTTGACGCCCTCTGCACTAGTTAGGCTGTCACTGTTGTGCTGGTGGATTCCCTCATCATGATTGGTTGCACCGCAAGAGGTTATTTGTTCGACTTAGCAGGTCTCTATCTCCACTAACCTATTATGTGTCGATTGTAATTTGGCCTGCCACATGACCTTCTAAATTTCAATCTTTGTAGAGTTTTATTGGTGAATAGGCTTGATTTTGGATCTATCTATGGTATAATAGGACCAATCAGTACTTTAAAAAATATTGCTTCCTTTCAATTTTATAAAAAAATTAAAAACATGAAAATTAAATCATTCCATTAGTTATTATTAGTCTTAATAGGAAGGCTTGAACGCAAAATTAGGCAAAAATGTCACCACCTTGATGACCCCAAATTGTTAAAATCTTATGGCCTTTTTAGTTTTTCAATTCTATTCTTAATTTTCTTAATTAATTCATGACTTTATTTTTAAATAAAAGTACTTAAATTTAATGCTTTTTATTTTTCAAAATTTCGTAATAATTATTAAATTTTATAAGTTGTCTTTTTATCAAATAAAACTATAAAATTGTTTATTTTTAACTTGTATACTTTTAATGTTTATTAACATTACGTGTATATTACATGCAACTAAAAATATAATTAATTTAACCTAATTTTTTTGACATAAAATAAATTTAAATAGCACAACAACAAAAATTTAATAATATTTCTTTTAAAAATGTAAAAAGTTGGAATATTTCTTTCATCAACCATGAACAGAGTTCATGTTCACACTTTCTATAGGGTTTTAGAACAACGCAAGTTCATGTAAGCAGAAATACGACCCTGTGGGGTACAGCTATTACGGTCCAACAAATTAATTATTATATTCATTCAATTATCACTATTAAAAATTAAAAAATAAATAATACAGATTATATTAATTAATTTAAATAATTATTTAATTTTTACTATTAATATTATTACTTTTAATTTTAACGTATAAACGAGTACTTTTTTGCTCTGGCATCTCTATCCCTCTCTTTATCTCTCTTCATTGATGTCAGTAGAAGGACCCGTGACCTCTCAAATCCATGGCATTACGCTCCAAATCTAAACCACTTTCCACCTAAAAGACGCAGCCGACTCACATATAAATATCTTCATAAAAACAAGCAGTTGATTTACAGCACTTCCAAGCCCCAACAACTACATTCCTTCTCACTCTGTTTCTATCTCTGTTTTTCTACATCCTTCACATTCTCTCATTCAACCCTCCTTGCTGATGTCGAAAAGGAGTCTCTCTTTCTTACTTCTTCTTCTTCTTCTCCTTAGTGCTAGCCAAACACGGTGCAATAGTAGCAGTAGTAGTAGTAGGAAGAGCTCACCTTCAAGAACAGAGGAGCCGACGGGTAAGAATTTGGTGCAGTCGCAAAGCGCAGAGCAATTCATGAAGTGGGTCAGATTCGTAGGCAGCCTTAAGCACACCCTTTACGCAGCAAGCAAGAACAAGGCCTTTCCTTCTTTCACTCTCACTGTCAGCAAGAATCCAGCCACCGGCGATTTCACCTCGATTCAGGACGCTGTTGATTCTCTGCCACCAATCAATGTCTTGAGAGTCGTCATCAAGGTTAAGGCTGGCGTTTACACGTGAGTGCCTGGGCTTTTGTGGCTGTTTGTTTTATTTACTTTGCTCTGTTTGTTTGTCCTGTAGCTGCTGTATTTCCCGTGCTCTGCAAAATACTTCGCTTCTCATACTTGATCATTGCCTCTAGCCATTCATTTTGCTTGTTCTGTGATTTCTCTGTTGTTTTCATTGTATGGTAGTGTTGGCTCCTTGATGGTAAGTAAGATTACTGACTGTGACCCGAAAGTCTAAGAAGCACCAATACTTTTGTAAGTGCTAAAAGAGGTCGATGTCTAATACGTGTCAGATTTTATATTATTATTTCTTGGTCCAATACATTTGTTTATGATAAATTAGACAAATTTAAAATTTTAAAAATTAGGCTTCTCTTAATTAATTTTATATTTTAAAAAATTTGGTCTATAATATAAATTATAAAAATATAATTTTTTTTTAAAGTTATTGCAACACAATTTATTTATATCCAATCATCTCTAACTTGGACATTAATTCTTTTTGAATTTTTTTTAAATGACTAAATAAAAAATATATATTTTTATTATAATTAAGTATAAAGTATCATTATTCATCAATTATATTCTTATATTTATAAATAAATTATAAATTTTACCATATTATATATCAACGTCCATACTTACCACAAGCTTAGAATAAGGATAATGTCGGGTATATTTGACTTTATATATAATTCATGATCATGTTAATGGGTTTGATACTAAGTTGTTGAGAACTTCAGGGAGAAGGTAAATATACCTCCATTTAAATCCTTCATAACCATTGAAGGGGAAGGAGCAAAGAACACCGTTGTTCAGTGGGGGGACACAGCTCAGACCGTTGGATCAAGAGGGCTGCCGCTGGGGACTTTCAATTCTGCAACTTTTGCTGTGAATTCACCTTATTTCATTGCCAAGAACATCACTTTCAAGGTTTACATTTCTACCCCTCTGATTTTCTCAGAAAATTTCTTGTCTCATGGATTTTTTCCAAAACTTAAAGGTACTCTTCCCTATAGTCACAAGGGGTGCCACAAATGTGTGGGCCCAATCCTTGTGATTACGAGGTAAGGTTTCGTATGATGTAAGGTTTCGTATGATGTAATGGCCCAAGTCTCTATAACTATAAGATAAATGTACGTTACATATATTAACAATAATATAATTTTATAATTTAAAATATATATCATTTTACAAAAAATCATATTTTAATATAAAAGGTCACATAATTACAATAATTTTTTATCAATAAAACATATAAAATGATATTCATTGTTAACCCTTTTAATTAAATATCAAATAAGGAATAATTAATATAAAATAATTTTTGAATATCAATTAAATAATTAATCTAACATGTTTTAATAATGTTACAATTATTCTCGTGTTCCTGATTTTCTAGAACACTACGCCGGTTCCAGCGCCGGGAGCAACGGGGAAGCAGGCGGTGGCGTTTAGAATATCAGGGGACACGGCGGCATTTTTAGGGTGTAGGTTCTTGGGAGCACAGGACACCCTTTATGATCACGTGGGCAGGCACTACTACAAGGATTGCTACATAGAAGGCTCCGTTGATTTTATCTTTGGCAATGGCCTTTCTCTTTTCGAGGTTAGCTTCAACTAATTTATAAAAATAATTTTTATATTTATAAATATAAAACATATATTTAACTATTCTAAAATTTTACTATATAAGAGTCCCTTATATTAAGTTTTTTTTTTTTAGGGAAAGTCCATATATTAAGTTGTTCTTCATAATTTAAGACTCATATTAGGAAGACATTATTAGAATATATTTAAATAATATGATGTTATATTTGTGCTTTCATATTGAAAATATCATATAAAAAAATGATAGATAATTTTATATTTAAGAAAAAGAAAATAATTGTTGCAAACATAAATAAAAAATAAGAAATCATAAATTTAGAATTTATTTTAAATTGTCACATCACAAAATATAATAAGCTAATATATCCACCTAAAAATAAGGATATATTTCAGTTATACTTAAAATATTTTTAATAGTCTATCTTCTCATTTATCTATACAATCTAATAGATCCATCTATAAATATATAGATGGATAGATTCTATATTATTTAAAATATTTTAAAAATAATTAAAAAATATCTTTCAAAATACTTTTCTATAAAAAATAAAAAAAAATATTCACCAAATAAGATAAAAGAGTAAATATTATTATCTCAAACTAACTACTTAACTTAGGCCAATGTCAGAGAATATTATTAATTTATTATTAAAAAAATTCTCTCTCTTTCTCTCTATATATATAATATTCTAGTTCACTATTTAGATAAAGCAAATAGAAAAAAATTATATTTATATATTATTAAATAAAAATGTAAAAATATATCTCAAATAAATAAGGGTTGTTTATTTATTTTAAAAAGATTATCAAAAATATAATTATTTTGTTCTACTTTCGTATTTTCTGGTACTAGTTTTATTTTATACAAAAGAAAAAATTCCCAAATCATTAAACAAAAATTTTCAAAAAAATTTAAAATATTTTAAAACAAATGAAGAATAATTTTCGTATTTTATTTCTTAAAAATAGAATTTACGCACGAACAACGAGGAACGTTAACATCCTAGGAGGTCAGATCACATGATGATGTTTGTAGGCTTCAGCAACAGTTTTTAACTGTCGTTTTGTAGTGTTTTCGTGCGGTGACAATTAAAGCGTGACCTTCGCTGCAGGGATGCCACGTGCACGCCATTGCGCCCGTTACGGGAGCGCTAACAGCGCAAGGGAGGAGCAGCCTGCTGGAAGACACGGGCTTCTCATTCGTGAACTGCAAGGTCACGGGCTCGGGAGCCCTTTACTTGGGAAGGGCATGGGGTCATTTCTCGAGGGTCGTCTTCGCCTACACCTACATGGACAACATCATCATCCCTCAGGGCTGGTACAATTGGGGCGACCCCAGCCGCGAAATGTATCTCTCTCTCTCTCTCTTCTTTTTATTTTATTTAGGGAAGAATTTATGAGTGGTAAATATCAAGTTTCTTATTATCTTTATTATAATGGTATATTTTATAATTAATAGTTTTAATTGAATTATTTTTTTAAAATATTTAAAATTAAAAAAATTAATCATTTTAAAATTATTAAATAATAATTATTTATTTATAAATGTATTATTAGTATTAAAAAAATAAGTGTTATAAGATAAATGGAACCTTCTGTACTTTTTAAAATAGAAAGATATATTGTATATATCTTGTATTTGTATTTTTATTTTTTTCTAATTTATAAAAGTGATATGTATATGTTGTATCTCCCTGATCCCTTTCTAAAACATTTTAAATCGATTCTTGACTTTTTTAATTTAATTATTAAAATGTTTGTATTTAGGTTTAATTTTAGTTATATAGAATTTAGCGGTGTCAATTAACCCAACACCTTAAGCTATGGATTTGGAACTGATTTTAGGTCACATTAGGAAAATATTATTATAACATGTATAAATAATAGGACATTAATCTAAATATTTATATAATTTGACTTATATAAAATTAATAGATAAATAAATAAGTCCTACACTATTAAAAAATATCTTTTAAATATTTATCAAAATAGTTTTAGTAGCAAACAAACAAACACGTGCACGAACTTGCATAGATTAGTACAATTAGTAAGGGTGTCATAGATAACAATAGACAGATTTATAGTCACAAATTTAATTTTTAATAATTTATGCATAAATTTGTCTGATTTATAGTATTTATAAGTGATGTGATGTGCCCAAAATTTAGTCCAATCTTATAAAAATACAAGTAAAGATTATTCATTATCCAAAAAAATTAGACATGTACTTATGGTAGAGGGCCTTTGGCCTATCAGTATCCAACCCTATTTACATCAATTGTGAGATTTCATACTGCATGATCTAAAAATGATAGATTTATATAGTTTTATCTTATATTATAAGAAAATTTTTTATAATTTAAACCAATATAGTGGAGAAAATAATTTTATTCTCCCTTTGCTAATAATAATAAATTACCCACCTACATGACCCCATGTTGTGGATGGCACCGTCTCTCATATATATTAAAAAGGCAACATTGTTGGCATTAGTGGCTAACCCATTCATCTAACTTGGTACATATTATGTATATAAATATCATAATATATAAAATATTATTATAAAAAATACATCATGTATAAAGTATGCTGATATATTATATATAAAAATGTCAATAATATATTCAGTTTAATTTCAAATAATAAATTATTAATTTATTTTTAAGACATGTTATTTCATATCATTTTTATATCAGTCAAATTTGTGTGACGTTATATTTCAATCTCTCTCAATAAGTTGATATCATATTATCATGTTGTGTCCGAAACTATTAATTTTTATTATTTATTTTTTCAGCCACAAATGTACCCGGGCCATTTAGTGTGCCTTTCATTTCTTATTTGTTTATTTATTTTGCATATTTAAATCCTATTTTTGGCATTATTGACTTGTTTCCCCCTTTTTTTTTTTTTTTTTTTTTTTTGGTGGGGTGTGTGGTGGTGAATGTCCGTACTAGGACGGTGTTTTATGGGCAATACAAGTGCACAGGCCCAGGGGCAAGTTTTGCAGGGAGGGTGGCCTGGTCAAGAGAGCTCACCGATGAAGAAGCCGAGCCTTTTATTTCACTTGCCTTCATTGATGGCTCTGAGTGGATCAAATTGTAATTATTTCTTATTTACCCCTTCCACGGTCCAACGACGGATTTTTTTATTTTTAAATTTTATTTATCTATTTAAAAATAAATAGTAACGATTTAATTATTTGAGTTTAATTAATTCTTTTAAATAATTAAATCACAACCCGTAAAAAAATAACCAAAGTAGGGAGTTACTTAAAAATACCATCTCCTTTTATTACGAATACAAGTTCGTTCTTTAAATACTTTTTAGATAAATTAATTTTTGTATATTAGAAGAAATAAAAATACTATTCACTCTTTATGTTGATCATTTAAACTTTGGCATTCATAAATTAATCATAAAATGAATAATATATTTATCTGGGCCACATCCTGTTGCGAGTACAAATCGTTGGAACCCAAACCTTTCCCAAAAGGTATACTATGATGGAAGAGAATCCCCCTCAATTTATAATGTGGCCATTGTAGAACTGTCTCCCCGATATAATTCACAACATTCATTTCTCATTTGATGACTGCCGATCTCATCGACTGCATTCTATGATGCGTCATTGTGCGGTGCGTCATTCCACCTCACCGCAACGGCAGCAAATCCACCCCTCCGCAGATAACCCTTTTTGGATCGATGCCACTCTCAACAATAGCACCACTGTTGTGAGTACAAGTTGTTGGGGCTCAAACCTTCCCAAAAAAATATACCATGAGGGAGAAGAATTTTTCCTCTACTTATAAGGCAATCATTGTGGAGTTATCTTTCCAATGTAGGAGTCACAACACATCCAATAAAGAAACTAACACGATGGGAACATAGGATGAGTTATCTGAGGTTGTCTAGTTCACTAAGGCATTTGAAAATAGAACATTTGAAGACATTATTTAATTATTTTTAACATGTATTTAGATAAAGTTTATATTAATTAATTTATTTATTTTTATATAAGTTTATTAGCTTTGATGGAGGAGTGAGATGATATATTATCAATGGTGTCCAACGGTGACATAAGGGTTTCCCTAGCATTACTCATCTAAAAAAAAATATATATTACAATGACACTTTTTAATCTTTAGCTTTATTTAGATGTTTAAAGAGGGATTAATTCAGTATCATCTAATTACAATCATTTATTATTGATCAAACGATTATATTATTTTTTTTAAAAATATAGTATTTTATTTTTTAAAAAAGATTTTAATAATTTAATACTAATTAAATAATTATATTTTAAAAAATTATATTAATTAATAAAAAATTAGCTATGGGGAGGAATAAAATATTAAAAAATCTGCAGCGTTAGAAAGAAAAAATGGTTACCCAATTAGTTACCAATAAAAGAAAAAGAATGATGGGCTTCTCGAGAGCACATTATGCATGGAAAAGTGGCAGGCTACGAACCTCCAGCATTCCGTGATGTCACCAACTTTTGGCATCCATTCCTTATAAATACTCCAAAATTACAGAAATACCCAGGCCATCAAGCAGCTTAGATAAAAGACTCGTCTAAGACAAAGTTGTTGAAGCAGAGAGAAAACACCTTCCCAGGTCGCCCGTATACCCTGGTCTTCTCGCTGTTGAATCTTTCCACCGCGAATGGCGTCCGATTCCAAGAGGCGGGAAATTACCCTCACATTGTTTCTCAATAATTGTTCTCGCGCGCTCGCTGACTGCTACATTGTTGTCTCTCTTTGATGGCTTGTTCTGCGGCATTAATTGTGGTCAGTATTGGGGAATTTTTTTTCTCTGGGAGGTATCAAACTATTTTTTAATACTAATTAAATAATTATTTTTTAAAAAATTATATTAATTTAAAAATTTTACGGGGAGGAATAAAATATTAAAAATAGTTGAAAGAAAAGGTGCTTGCGTTGCGATAAAAGAAAAAGAATGATGGGCTTCTAGCACATTTCTGGGATTTGCTTTGGCCATGGAAGCCCGTTCTGTAATCGTTTTAAATTTTAAATTAGGAAAAAACTATAGAAAAGTAAGACCGGGAAGAAGTAGAACTTTAGAAATAAGAGGACGTAGCCTAAATTTGGTTTGTTTTGTTTGGTAAAAATTGCCCCGGATCCGGAGAGCTCAGGCTTCGAACCTCCTGCATTCCGTGATCACACCAACTTGGGCCTTTTCTTCAGTAAAATTACAGAAATACCCAGGCCCAGGCAGCTTAGATAAATATCTCGTCCTTCCGGTTGTTGAAGCAGAGAGCAAAACACCTTACAGGTCGCCCATATACCCCGGTCTTCTCGCTGTCGAAGCAGCGCGAATGGCGTCCGATTCCAAGAGGCGGGAAATTAATCTTACATTGTCTCTCAATCATTCCCTCTCGCGCGCTCGCTGACTGCTACATTGTTTTCTTTCTTTGATAGCTTGCTCTGTGGCATTAATTGTGGTCAGTATTGGGGAGTTTTTCTTCTCTGGGAGGTATCAATCTTCTTTTTCCTTGACTGGTAGGCTGATTTCTTCCTTGGTTGATTTGGTTTTATGGTATAGTTGAACTAGTCAGGTGCTTGCGTTGCGATGGCTGACGTTTTGCTTCGTTCAACCCTTTCTCGATTTGCTTTGGCCATGGAAGCATTCTGTAATCGTTTTAAATTCTAAATAGGAAAAACTATAGAAAAGTAAGACCGGGAAGAAGTAGAACTTTAGAAATAAGAGGAAGTAGCCTAAATTTGGTTTGTTTTGTTTGGTTTTCCTTGCAGTAAAGTTGAGATCTAAAGCGGATGTTGGTCCCTTAAGATTTTTATAGCTTTCCATACTTCTTGTACTTTTCCTTGGTGTCTTAGCCAAAAGTTATAAAACTTTAGTTAAACCGACAAATTATTGCTTGCGATCTGCATATTTGTGTAGTTTTGTTTCCATCGGCCAACTCCTCAAAATCAAACATTCAAAATCTACTCAATTTCACACTTTAGGTCTGATGGGTCCATGAACGACATGGGCCAATCCAATCGTGACAAAGGGCGATTCGGTGGTCAACCCATTAGACAGCAGGGCCTAACTCAAGAGCAAACCTAGAAGTAGTCCGAAAAGCCCACCTGCGGTCTACAGGCCTATGGGGAACCAACGGAGCCTGAGGGGGGATCCTTTGAGGCTCTACCAATTGCAGCAAAGTCAACTTTTCACCTCTATGATGGTAGCTTGGCAATGCAGAAGACACCAGCATGACAAGACTCAACAAATGAAGTTGGTGGTCAATAATGGGGAATTGTTGTACCCGTCGACCAACGGTAGTCCAACCGAACCACGTAAGGGGAGACCTAGCCCCTGTCGGCCACCACCAGCCACAGTCGTATCAATGCCACAAGATGACATCTGACACGGTGGCTCATGTCAATACCTAACGGCCGGCGAATCCTTGAGGAACACCTATTATTAGTCTTGGCACTAAACTCTTTGCGAGGCATTATAAGTCCCCTCACCATCTGCAGAAGGAGGGACACAACTCTGAATAGACAAATGGCCTACGAGCAAAACTCATAAAATAAAAAGAAAGAACTAAGCACTCTTATTTAGCACATTTTTTTTCCGATAATTAGCCACTCCCTGTCGAATGCAATCCGATTGAGCCACTGACTGCATACAATCACAAAGGAGCCCAAGTCCCTAGAGAAGAGAACTGGAAGGCCGATTAATTGGCGAGGGCGGCGACAACCGGCAACTTGGAGCAATACTCTAAGAACATGAGGGAAGTTCTAGTTGTCCCAAGCATTGACAACCCCGAGGGAGAGGTGTTGCAAGTAGCCGACGGTGACAATTGGATGACATTGTACTGGAAGTACCTGACCGACGCTACCCTGTCGAGAACCCGGGCGAGGCGAAATGTGTGAGAAAGATAGCGAGTTGGTACACCTTTGTAGATGAAAAAGTGTACCGTTAGGGGGTACTCGGTCTCTTACATGAGGTGCCTAACGTGGAAAGAGGCCAATTATGTGCTAAGTGAAGTGCACTTTGGAGTATGTGACTCACATGTAAGGGCAAGAATTTGGCCTTCAAAGTAATGAGGCAAGGCTTCTTCTGACCCTTGATGAAGCGTGATGCCATGGAGTTTGTGAAGAAATGTGAAAGTTGCAAACTCCACAGGAATGTACCACACTCGCCACACATGGAATTGCAAACCCTGCGGACACCTATGCTATTTGCACAATGGGGGTTTAACATTCTTGGGCCACTGCCCGTGGTGTCAGAACAAAGGAAATTCATTATTGTGGGCATTGACTATTTCACTAAGTGGGTGGAAGCGTCTCCCTAGCATGGATAACAGAGTAGAATGTATTGGAGTTCATTCGCCAAAGCATCATTTTTTGTTTCAGGATCCCCGAGGTCATAATGACCGACAATGGAACCAATTTATAGAAAAATGATTCTCTAGGTATTGCACAAGTCTACGGATAAAGTTGGTGCACACTTCAATTGTTTACCCACAAGCCAATGGGTAAGTAGAAGTGACAAATCGAACGCTATTCCATGAATTAAAGACCAAACTTGAAGATGCTGGGGGCTCTTGGGCCAACGAATTGCCTTCCATCACTTGGTCGTACAAGACCAACCCCAGAGAATCGACCCGCGAAACGCCCTTTAACTTATGGTACGGGATGAAGGCGGTCATCATGGTGGAAGTTGGTCTGCCCAGCCTGCGTGTTGGAAGTTTTGACCCCCTCAGCAACCCGTAGAGGCTTAGGGAGCACCTTAACCTGCTCGAGGAGGTCCGAGACATAGCATGGCTTTGGATTGCAGCGTACTAGCGGCGGGTCACGGGGTACTACAATAAAAGGGTAAAGACTCGCCAGTTTGAAGTGGGTGGCCTCGTCCTATGGAGAGTAGAGGCAATCGGCAAAATTGCTAATAGGAACAAACTCTCTTAACTGGGAGGGACTATTCCTTGTCTTAGTAATCCTCCAGAATGATGCGTACAAGTTATGCACCCAGTACGGTAAACTCATTCCAAGAATATAGAACGCCACTTACCTCAAAAAGTACTACCAATAAGACCAAGACGGACCCAGGTAAGGACCTCATATATCATGCCAAGTGCTTGTAACTGTATCACATTATTTAATCAATAAAATTGTTGTTTATTCGTATGTATTTGCCCATGTGATCACATGCATGTTTGTCATTCTTGCAAATCAAGTGGTCCATATTGTCTCTAAGTGAGGTAGGATTCGGCCTATAAAACCTTAGAGGGCTTTTACGGAGGGTGCAACGACCTCCCCTCGACGGTTGGAGGTCGAAGAACCTCGGCCCTGAGTCAAGTGGCCCATTAAGTGGTTAAAAATTAAACCTTGGTTTCTCACCAAGCGGCCCAATGATGACCGAAACCCAGGCCTGGGGGCTCTTGGAACTTCCAACCAAACGTCCTATAAAACCTTAGAGGGCTTTTACAGCGAGGGTGCAACGACCTCCCCTTGACGGATAGAGCACCCTCAGTCGACGACAATTGGCGGACTAGGACCAGACATGCATGAGAAACGACGTTCTGAAGTAGGATTGAGCGTCAATATGGCAATGTGCAGACGATAGCCTACGATTCTGCCAGGGCCCGATTGCTGCGGCCATGAAACCTTGCTAGCCCTAGCGAGGCTCACCCTCGGGTGTGCGACGACGTCCTACTTATAAGATAGAGCATCCCACAGGATGAAGGTGCCACAATATTCCCCTCCCAAGGGAATGAGCACCACCTGGCCAATGAGCCTTGAATGCCCGACTACGGTAGCTGCGACACTTAGCCGGACAAAGAAAGAAAAAGCAATTCAACATGCAAACTCAAACAAACAGCAACGAAGATCGAAATTATCAGGCTGGTTTCATTACAATTTGTCCTAAATGTACAATCGGGTCATTTCTTCCCCAAAAAAGGGGGGAAGGGGAGATCTAATAAGCTAGAGGAGCCTAACTCGGCGACAGGTCACCTCTCGGCTGGGCGGACGAAGGCTTAGCAGTTACCATGGGAGAAGAAAGCAAATTTGGCACCTGAGTGGCACTGGCATTTGCCGGGTGGAGCAAAGAAATCAGAAAGCCCGAAGAACCAATTGCACAATCTGTCGGTAGAGGCTAACGCCGTCCCAAAATTTGCCCTTCAGCACTTTCCCAATGTCTACTATCAGAATAGAGGCCCTCAACTGATATTTAAGTTGAAGGCAGCATCCGTGGAAAAGATGATTTTGCTCCTGTGAATCAAGGAGCGACCCCTCAAGGGAAGCAATCCTCTCCCCAGCCGCATGCAACTCGCCCTCCAAGGCCTCAAGCTGCTTGACTGCAGCTCCATGCTTCGATGCACTGATGTGCCCTCGAGGAAGGAAACTAATGTGATGCAGTCACCAGCAACCAAACGGTGGCCACTCAGATTCGGCACTGTAAATCTCAATCTGTGAACATAAAAATGGCAGGGAAGGGGGAAAGAGTGCAGGCAGAGGGAATCAGGAGATTAGGGAAAGAAGGGAAGAAGAGAAAGGGGACAAAGAGAACAGAAAAGAAGATTCGAGAATTGAGGAGAGTAGAAAATATCTCTTGCTTTCTCATTATACTCTGTCAGACTAATATGTATGGGGAACAAGGAATCGGGAGTAGGAACGGGAACGGGAAAAACCAACAATGGGAGAAGCAGACAACGGAAAAAATATACCCACACGTGGGAAGTAACAAACCCCTATACACTAACTGCTCATGTACAAGTGTGTGTGGAATATGTGCAGTATATTAATTATAAGAATTATATAAATGTATAATGTGTCAGTAATGTCATTGAAATGCTTAAAGAAACTCACGAAAATACTAGGGCGGCCGGATTGTGCAGGTACTTCTTCTATGCCCCGATTAGTCAACGGGTGTGGACATAGTCTCGGAAATAAGACCGGTAACATAATGGCTGCGGCAGGCTGTAGAGCCTTCTCCCGAACCTGCCGGCAGCAAATACGTCGGAAGAATGAAGGCCAAGGCAGAAAAGGAACAAGAGGATACTGAATGGGTACCTTGGCGAAGGAAAGCCCCGGGGGAGGATATTTGTGGCCAGCATCAAGTAATTCCTCCTGTTGCTCAGCTCCAGCGGACGTAACGGCTGCCGACTCTAGGAGCCCAGATGTTGGTGCCGTAATTTCTTCTGCGATGACGGTAGCGGCTGTCGAGCCTCGAGCCACCAGCTTCAAAGGGTTTGGAGGACACAGCTTGGCGGACTCGCCTATCCTCATGGAAGGTGTGGCAGTAGTGACCATCTCTCCCGAAGGAATTTCCTCCACGATCTCAACCACCTCTGGAGGAGGCACGTTGGCAACTGCGGTCTCCAGGCAAGAAGGCTCCCCGGCAATCTTGAGGCCTTTGACGACTAGCACAACCTCAACTGCGCCGTTGGCTGGGGCGGCGCCCCCTTCAGCATGGACAGGAGACTCAGACACTCCAACGTCAACACCCGACACTGACCCAGGAGCGACTCCCAGTGTCGCCTTGTCTGCGACTTCCGCTGCCGGCTCGTCTGGACACTCCACCAATTGCTCGCCTTGCAAAATCTCTGCAGCGGAAGGAAAACAATGTTGTGCTTGCTCCTGCTCGGGAATTGGGTCAGCTCCGGCTTCGATGGTGGCAGGTCCGGGTCCTGACACAGGAGCTACCAAGGCTATGGCGCCTGGCGCTCTCTCGGAACCAGACGCTTGGCCTGAGGTGGAAGCGCTCATAAGACGCACTCCCCTCGATGCGCTCTTAAATCTCCGAACCCGTTGCAGTGCAGCTTCATCCTCTGCTGATGAAGAGGTAGACTCAGTAGAAAAGCTGTCGGAGGAGTGACACCGCTTCGGCGGCGGACCTAAGGGCTCTTGAATTATTAGCACCCCTTGCCTTCCAAGAACGGTAGGTGTCGCCACGAGGGCAAGCTCCCATGTAGCCGCAGCGAAGGCTTTCGAAGTCAGCCAGTGTCCTTTCTCACGGAAAGTGCTGGCATTGGCTAGGATCAGGTCTACCAAGGGTTTTGCCTGGGCTTTCTCATCAGCCTCCAGTGGCCTAGTGATGTTGAGGTGCACCTTTCCCCACTTGTTTGGGACTCCAATTGGAACGAGTCCCTGAGTAAAAGAAGCGGTCCTTCCGGTGCTTGACTGAATCGGGGTTCACCCCTTTGAAGTTGAAGCTAGAGCGGGGGGGACATGGAGATCCAGTCGGCTTTTTACGAGAAGGTAAAAATTGTCGTCACCGATGTAATGGTGAAGTTGCAACCATGGCAAGAGAAGACACTTTGACACCAGGTACCATATGGCGTTAGGAATGAGCCTTACCACCGGCACCCCCAAGGCTGTTAGGATTGCGTATAGGTCCGCTGGCGCTGGGAAGCGGAGCCCACCTCGTAAATGGACCTCATAGATGGTGATGAATCTTTCCGCGGAGAGCAGGCCCTACCATCTTCACCAAGCAGCAGGAATGCCGTGCTCCTTGAAACCCTAAACTGAGAAAGCAGGGTCTAAACATCCTCGGATGTGAGGATCAATCAAATTTTCTTGACATCGTCGCTAGCCATAGCTAAGGGAAAGAAGAATGAAAGTCGTGGAAAGAAGAATAGTTTGCATCAGATCAAAGGTAAAGGCAAAGTGCGGGAATGGTGAAGGGCACTTGGCTTAAATAAGCAAGGATCCGGAGATGGAAACGACGTCATAGATGGAAACGGCATCATAGGGAAGTTGAAAAGCTGTCCTCATGATGGCAACAACGCATGTTAGCACCGCGAGGCACTAGGACGCGTCCCTTCCCAAAGCCAATCGAGATATGCTTGATTCCTCGAAACCCCGTGCACCGGAATCAGCGATAGCCTGTGGAACCGTCCTGTCAGCAATAAATGTGACACACAGACTCCAGAAGAGCCAATACTATCAGCTGAAATGACCATCATTACGGTGTATGGTCACGTCAGAAGTCCGATGGCCCACAAGATATGCCCATTGTCATGCAATGAACTCAATACCGGAAGCTAGTCTCGCAACCAAGGCCGGCTCGATGACACTCTGCCTGGCTAACCCTACAGCCAAGCGTCCAGAACGACAAGCCTAGAGGCAAGTCATCGGATAACCGAGCCGTCGGATGCATGACCGGCTATGTCTGTTAGATGTTAGGTCATGCGTGATAGTACGAAGGCATCCCAATCATAAAGTAACAATATAGAGACTAAAGAACATGGCAACAGAAATGCCAGAGGCAAGAAAATGTGTGGTTATTTTATTCATTGAATTATTTTACAACGTACAAAATTTATAATAGCAAAAGTACATAAAATAAAAAAATAAAGGAAGCAAAAACTAGCAGTGAACGCCTAGAAACGAGCACTAGGAAGACCCATGCAGAAAGGATGGCTGCAGGTCAAGCACCATGCAGACTGTGCCTACATAAACATGGAACGTGTACCCCTGGGAGCCTGGCCTTGTGAGATGTCGATGGGAAGCGATTCTCTAGAGCAGAAACAAAACACCACCGCCAGAGAAGCTTCACACCACAAAACTCCTCCAACAAGTTCCGGTGACAACCCGTCTGAGAAGAGGTTGAGGCAGGGCTACTTCTTCTAATCCGAAAGGATCGCAGAAGATGCCTGCCCCAAGGGATCCCTTTGTAAGGGGACATCCGGAAGCCTACCGGAAGAGAAAAGAAATAAGGGACCCTACCATCAAGTTGCCAGGTCTGGCGGCCCATGAACAATCGGAGTAGGGTCCGGGCAGCACGAGAACAGTCGAAATAACGGTGACACTGCAAACACCAAGCTCGTCTTCAAATCTTCTAAGACTCCACCCAATCCTAGCACGAGGCTTCGGAGAGACTAAGGCAACTTTGAGCTCCCGCATTGCTTCGATGGCATAAGGATGGACCTTGAGGCGAAGAGTAAGAGGGTCCCCTCTTTTTATAGCCATAACAGGAGGGTAGCGAGCTCTTAGTGAAAAGACAAATTCATCAATTGTTGGCAAGGAATCAAAGTCAGGTCATGGTTCAGAGCGGAATCTTTCCAAATAGAGTATCGAATCCTTACAACATTATACGAAAGGTTACACCACGCCTAGGGAAGGAACATAACTCTGAAATTGGCAAGCTAAGGCGTCTCAGGAAGAGGCATGTGGCTAGAGTCTGTTAGCAACATCCCATCATCTGACATATTAGAGACTGGAAAGGCCCGACTCCCTGGCATTGGGGGCTAGTGATGGGTCCATGAATGACACGGGACGATCCAATCGCAACAGAGGGCGATTTGGCGGTCATCCCATCGGCCAGCAGGGCCCAACACAAGAGCAAAGCCCAGAGGTAGTCCGAAAAGCCCACCTACGGCGTACAAGCCCATGGGGAACCAACGGCCCAACCCGAGGGGGTATCCTCTAAGGCTCTACCAATCGCAGCAAAGTCAACTATTCACCTCTATGATAGTAGCCTGACAGTGCAGATGATGCCTGCATGGCAAGACTCAATCGATGAAGTTGGTCAACATAGGGAATCGTTGTGCCTGCCGACCAATGGCAGCCCAGCCAACCCATGTAAGGGGAGACCTGACCCTTGTCAGCCACCATCATCCACAGTCGTATCAATGCCACAAGACGACACTTGACACGGTGGCTCCCATCAACGCCTAGCGGCCAGTGAATTCCCGAAAAACACCTGTCATCAGTTTTGGTGCCAAAACCCTCTCTGCGAGGCATTATAAGTCCCCTCACCGTCCATAGGAGGAGGGACACAACTCTAAATAGGCAAATGACCCACGAGCGAAACTCACAAAAGAAAAAGAAAAAACCAGGCACTCTTTTCTAGTGTAATTCTTTTTTCAATAGTTAGTCATTCCCTATCAAGTGCAATTCGAGTGAACTACCAACCACGTGCAATCACAAAGAAGCCCAGTCTTCCAACATTTCCAAGTCGCCCTCAAGTCGAGCGCACCTACAGGAGCCGATTCTCTTCTCACATTCCCCACTCACGTGCAACCCCGTATTACTTACCATCCTCCTTACATCTTTCTATTTCATTGGAAAGATTTCTAATTTGAGCGTCGGAAGATAAATCGAGAAGTGAGTCCCGTAAATTCTCTAACCTCTTATTCGTAGTTTGTGGTGCGTAGGTTTCAAATTAGTAGCAACGAAGACCGGACCCACTTCAGTTTGATCCGCAACGGATGATTGGAAGGCCTTTTAATTCGTACCACAATTCGAGAACCAAAGATGCATCAAAGTTCTTTGTTGCACAATGAGGACGATAGCATAATGAAGAAAGGATAAAGGTGGGGCGGATTAGGTTAACAAGAATGTAATGAAGGAAATATGTTGACATAAAAATGATGAAGTTCAGCAGTGAAAATAATTTTAATGGGAACAATTTACTTCTATTGTGAAGTTAGTTTGGTGGAGATATACGGGAAATTCTACAGGGTTATAAAATTCATCTTTCTTTCTTTTTTTTTTTTTAATTTTTTTTCTGTGGCTAGTTTTGCAGACAGCATTGAATGGCAAAAATGTGAATTTTTTGATCGGTAAAGTAGGAACTGTATGATTAAAAAGAAACCAAAGTACACCAAAAGCAGCTTTAATCCATGACCAATTGAATGAATAAACAGCAAACAATGATCAATGACCTAAAGAGAATTTCCACAATTAGAACCGATGATAATTGAAATAAATCCCCAATGTATAATACACATTCTATTCAAGCCTATTAATTTCTCTGCCATTTTTTCTACTCTTCAAACCATTACTCTTACAATTAGAAGCCTTAATATCTTCAAAAGGTTTCATAATTTATCTCTATTTCTCTCAAAGAAAGTCCTACAAACTTACTGATGTCATTTATTCCCTGCAGCACAATCTGACAAATCTGTTTTTGCACTTTCAGAATTGTCTTGAGTAGCAGTTAATTTTTTATAATGACTGTCTTCTCACTTGGCATTCTTTCAAGAATATATTTTCGAACATATGAACCTGATCATTCCCCTAGTCAAAATTCTAATAGACTTATGGTTGACAAAATTACTATCTCCCTTGACATAGTCGTTGTAGATGTCATCTTTACCCTGAGGACTCTTTGAAGTTGTCTTGTATCACCAAATTTGCCCAACAGAGTCGATCCTGAGGTTGTTGGGATCACTCCCGTGTGGAAGTCCGTAGGATTTGAACAGAGCACAAATGTGCTGGGAGGAAAAAATTCCGGTTAATGAAGTTGATGAGTCAACTCTTCCGGTCAATATATTGACCGTCATATGTTGTGAGTCATCTGAAGGAGCGGGATGGGCTTCTTCGACCGGTCAACGATGTGGTTGACCGGCTAATGTGAATCGACAGACAACAGAGTTGATATGCCATTTTTGGGAGTTCTAAAAGACTGCCATACCCAAAAAGTGTACAGGTGACCTACTCTTCTGGGTGGTTGTTGGAAGTCATTCTCGAGACTCCAAAGATTGATCAGCCTGCAGAAGCAGGCACGCGCCGCCTGCTGCAGGATCAGGCATATGCATGCAGGCGGGCCTTGGAAGTTAAGCACCAACCACTGAGCTATGGTGATGGTCGTGTGTATATGTATGTACACTTGGCACATAGCAAGAAGAAGTAGAAGAAAAAGGAGAAGACACCGGCCAAAGATTGAGTAAGAGTGTAACAAAGGAGAGAAAGAAAAAGAAAGAGAGCTGTGAGAGAAACAAGTGTGAGAATCTTGATTACTTTGCTCTGTTCTTGTTTTCGTCTCCTATAACCTTATCATATTTAGTGATTCTTAGTGGACTTAGTGTCCCGTGGTTTTTTCCTTGATTTATAAGGATTTTTCACGTAAAATTCGGTGTTTATTTCTCTTCTCTACTCTCTACTTCACAGTCATCATTGTGCCCTATTAGTTAATAAACCCAATTTCGGCCAGCATAACAGTGAAAAATGTTCTCAGAATTTGATAAGTAGGCCGCCGTTGCCTGCTCGCCTGTGGGGAGCAAGCAGTGTTTTGGTCAATAAGAAAGACTAAAAACCATCACAAAAACCATATTCTTCTCAAGAAAAAAATAATATAGGAGAGAAAATAAGAATCCCCTCATCACAAACAACTAGACTTGCCCACACCATTTAAATCCATAGAAAATTGGGTTGTCAAAAATAAAAATCAAACAGCAGTGTAAAAGGTATTGGGCCTAAAATGGAGTTTTGCTATGGTCCTATTAGGGAGATGTTGGTGTCAAAATGGGTGGCCGGAATATAGACACTAAGTCACGTCCCTACTCAAAGAAAGGAGGAAAGTGGTCGGACAGCAAAGGCACGAGAACACCACACACACACAGTGAAATGAAAGCAGAAGAAGAAAATGAATACCAAATATTTTATGTGGAAAACTCTTCTAAAATAAAAGAAAATCACGGGACACTAAATTTACAAATAAATTCACTAAGTATGAGATTTGATTACACAAACCACAAGAGGCAAAAATCAAGAACAGAGCACAAAAACACACTTTGAATTTTTCTTCTTCCAGCTCTCTTTTCTCTCACTCTTTCTCTCCTCTATCTCACCTTAGCATGCACCTCTTTTTTTCCTCACTTCATATATATACTAAATACAATGAATATATATATATATATATATATATATATATATATGGATGGGCCGGTGACCACCAACCCACCCTGGCTGTATGGTGGTTGGTGATCAATTTTCAAGGCCTGTAACAACAGGCACATATCCTGTCCTGCAAGTGGCGCATGCATGCGCTACAGGCAGACATGCCGACGTTCTTCAACTACTTAGTATGGTAGGTCTATTGGTCGCCTACTGCAGAGGACAATTTTTGTAGGATATCAATTTTCAACCTGTTAATACCCGTTGACCATCTTCTTCTTGCGCCTAAGATATTTTATATAGTCGGCGGACACTCAGTATATGAGTCTTGTGGACCTCACCTCACAAGGTCCTCGTACATTCTTGAAGTCTTCGAATTATTAGGATTTTCACACGGGAATAACCATCCAACAAACTTGTCCTCACGACCGTGAGGAAGTAATATCTGTTAGCCTAGTAATGTCACAGCAAAACTTTCGCCTTTCCTTAGGTAAAACTTTGGTCATCATGTCTGGCCCATTTTCGTCCGACCGAACCTTCTCTACTGACAGTCGTCCTTCATCAATAACATCTCTCACTTAATAATATCGAACGTTAATGTGCTTTGATCTCGAATGGAATGAGGAATTCCTACACTAAATGTATGACACTTTGATTGTCACAGAGCACCACATATTTTTCTTGCCTCAGGCCAAATTCTTGAATGAATCTTTTCATCCATAACATCTCCTTGCTGGCCTCGGTCACATAGCAATGAACTCGACCTCCGTAGTAGAAAGGGCGACACACTTTTATAGTTTAGATTGTCAAGCGATTGCTCCTCTCGCAAACTAGACTAAATACTCTGAGGTGGATTTCCGAGAGTCAATGTCTTTGGCCATGTCCGCGTCTGTGTAGTTGACCAATTGAACTTCTTTTCTCCAAAATGTAGATACATCTTTGAAGTCTCTTGGAGATATCTGAGAATCCACTTTACAACAAACCAATACTTCCATTCCTGGATTTGAGAGAAATCTACTGATAGTATCGACCGTATGAGCAATATCCGGTCTTGTACATACGGACCGCGTACATCAAGTTACCAATGGCCGAGAAATAAGGTATGCCTCTCATGCGGACTTTCTGTGTGTCTGAGGACGGACATTACTTCCTACTTAACATGAAATGGTTAGCCAGTGGGGTGCTCACTGGTTTGAATTTGTCCATATGAAAGCGCTGTAGTACATTTTCAATGTAGCTCTCTTGGAACAACCCGAGTTTCTTACTCTTCGGTCGCGAAATATTCTGATCCTAAGAATCTGTTTCGCTGGTCCGAGATCTTTCATAGCAAATGATTGTCCTAATTGTTCCTTCAGCTCCTTGATCCGAGTACTATTTTGTCTAACAATTAGCATATTGTCCACATAAAGGAGAAGGACGACAAAGTCGTCCTCGAAAAATCTTTGCACAAAGACGCAGTGGTCAGAAGTAGTTTTTTGGTATCCCTGTCCAACCATCCAGTTGCTCATGTAAATTTCCTCTTCAAGGTCACGGTGGAGGAATATCGTTCGAACATCCACTTGCTCTATCTCCAAGTCTAAATTAGCTGCCAAACCAAGCATGACAAAGACCGAAAATATTTTTACCACCGGCGCAAAGATTTTATTAAAATCCACACCTCTGCGCTGGTTAAAACCTTTCATTACAAGTCGTGCCTTGTACCTCGGCGGTGTGGTGTCCTCGGACATCTTCAACCGGAAGACCCACTTGTTCTTTAGATCTCTCTTCCCCTTAGGAAGCTTAGCCAAATTAAAAGTATAATTCTCATGAAGAGAGTTCATTTTATCTTTTATGGCTTCCAGCCATCTCTCCTTATTCTTGTCTTCCATAGCTTCTTTATATGTCTCAAGCTCTCCGGTATTAGTGAGCAAAATATACTCACTAGGTGATAGACGGACCGATGGTCGTCTGTTCCTCATGGACAGTCTCATTGGACCCTCCTCGGCCGATTGAGAAATAACTTCATTCTAGCTCTTCACGGTGCCTCGTCCCGTCTTCGATATCACGTAGTGTTTTGGTGGTGTCTTGACCATTATTCGTCCTTCATGGACCAAAGTAGGCGTTGCAAGTCCAATACTCACTCCTCCGTAATATCCGCGGTCTTCCCGCCAATATCTTTAATAGTCTCATCCTCAACAAAAGTTACATCCCTTTATTGTCAAATTTTCCGAGAACTCATAAAATCGCCCCTGATGAATCTTCCCCATCAAGAGGCACTCGATTACATTCTTTTCTTTCACCTTTCTCCTTTGATCTCAGGAGACATGAACATAGGCTTGGCATTCAAATATCCTTAGGTGATTTGAAACTCCTTACCCGACCAGAATTTGTTCGGTAGATTCCTTCAATGTTTTGTAGAGCGACTTATTAATGACAAAACCGCGATCTTTGCAAAGATTTATACGAAGGAATTCTAAAATCAACCTCTTTGGTGCAATTCATCCACTCGATCACTCCATTCAACTACGGCCTTTGGTGGTTATTCCACTTTTCGAAAATGTAGACCTAAGCAAAATCAAGAAAAATCCGCTATGTCCGCATTCCTTTCTTCGATTCTACGGCCGATCTTCTTTAATCCAAAACAAGTATGAAGTGGGTAAAAATACACCGAGAACTTGTGGCGTTGATCGATGAATAAAGGAGAGAGGCACTCGATCTCTTCTTTCACCAAAAGACTTATCTCTTAAAGACATCCACATTTGTGTGGATTTGCTTGAGGTTTGAAACTTGCCAGCCTGAATCACAGAGGATAAGATTCCTATCAAGACTAGGCATTTCGCTTCTCCCAAGCAAAGCCGAGGGACATTTCCTCAAAATCTTCCTTTAGCTCTAGGATGAGGCTCTTCCTAGCCAGATAACATAATCCACGTTCACTTATGAGCCTTTACTTATTATTCCACTTTTCAAGGACTCCTTGTTGGTGATCGGAGAATCTCGCCATGTCCCCATTCCTTTCTTACATTCATAGTCGAAGGACTTTTTTCTCCAAAGCTAGTGCAGAGAGACTCTCGTGACTTCTTTCATTCACCTTCAAATAAGGTATTACAGTAACCATCATCCTTAAATACCGAAATGATATTTGCTTGGATATCGTGATTAAACATGCGAATATCCTTCAATGTTAGGATAAGTTTCATTATGGAACGAGACTCAACGTCACCTCTCCTAATAAATGGGGATGTTTCATTTTTCTTCCTTATCACTTAAAAGTCTCATGGCCAAATAAGATAATCCACGTTTTACGGAGCGTGATATGCCGAGAAGCACCAAAATCGACCACCCATGGTGATGGAGTTTGGTCCGGCCACCGCCACGTTTTCTTTATATGTCGGTAGGAGGTCTTTTTTCTCGTGATCACTGAGACAGAGAACTTCTCCTCTCCTCATCCTTTCATAAGTTTCTCTTTATATGTTTTCTTACTTCCATTTGGCAGTTTTGAAATGATATGTCATCGAGATATCAGGACATGATTGAATATTTGGTATTTTGATCGAGACTTATGGTGCCAAAGACAACGCAAACCTCTCCTAGCAAATGGGGATGTCCTTCATTTGGATTCTTATCACTTAAAAGACCTTAGAATGCAAAGAGGTTGAGGCCCTTTGTGACCGTTTGACTCATCATGAGTATGGAGGTAATGACCTTATCCAACTTTTACATGTCTTTTTCAAACAGTAGAGTATTAACGATATGGTCATAAGAAGCTGACATGGAGGCTAGCAGTATTAACACCTTGTCCTTCTCCTTAATTTCCTCGTTAAGGGCGGATATATGCGTCACTTCCATTAAAGTTTTTCCAAAATGCTTTTAAAGCTGCCAGATTTTGATATTTTTCACCAGAGACTTAGCCCCATTTTTTCTACAACTTTGGTTGTTTCTCGATTTAGACTTATATCTCGACTCTCAAACTTAGAATGCACCTTTGTCGAGGCCGTTAGACCGCTTTGACTCCCCGAGAGAGTATTGCTCGTAACTAGGCATAACTTTATGGTACAGAATTTGTAAAGTCTCTTTTTATCTTGCCATTTATCATCAAGATAATTTTTGGCTTCTCCTCCTTTTTAAGGGCGGATATTCTCCTTTCTATTTGAGATATTCTCGCCCAAATCTTACCGAATGATGACGTTGTCTTGACCTTTGAATTGCTCCACATTAAACTACGGAGTTCTTGAAGGATGATGACGACATTAGGGACCGCAGTTCCAACTTATCCTGATACCACTTGTGGCGTCAAAAACGGGGACCTTACGGACAGTAAGTCACGTCCCTAACTTTTGGGAAGGGAGGGAAGTTTATCTTGCCATTCAACAAAGGTATGAGAATGCCACACACACACAGTGAAGTGAAAGTAGAAGAAGAAAATGAACACTAAATATTTTACGTAAAAAATCATTCTAAAATAAGAAAAAACCACGGGATATTGAGTCTACAAATAAATCCATTAAGTATAAGATTTAGTTATATAAACCACAAGAGGCGAAAATTAAGAACAGCAGACAAGAAACACACTTTGAATTTTTCTTCTTCCTGCTCTCTTTTCTCTCACTCTTTCTCTCCTTTATCTCACCCTAGCATGCACCCTTTTGAGAACACCATTATACATAATGAAAGGAAATATATATATAAAATGAATATAAATATTTTACGAAAAACCACCAAAAAATCCGAAAAATCATGGTGGTTGGTGTTTAACTTAAAGGCTTAAATATGAGACATGGCTTATATAAGCGGCAAGCATGGCGAAAATCAAGTTGACGTTCTTCAAGTAACACACTTGAATTTTTCTTCTACCTCTAGATTTTCTCAGGATATCTCCTTTATCTCACCCTAGCATGCACCTTTTTTTTTTGCTCACTTCATGTATATACTAAATGCAAGGAATATATATATATATGGATGGACTGGTGACCACCAGCCTCACAAGGTGGTTGGTGCATTCTTGAAGTTTACACTATCAGACATTCCTTACGGAGTGACCTTCCGCTTGCAGTGTATAATTGACTCTTTTGGTAGGTCAAAATATGGCCTACGATTGTGTTTGCCAGGTAGATGACAATTTTTGCAGGATATCAATTTTCAACCGGTCAACGTTTGTTGACCATCTTCTTCTTGCGCTAACGATACTTTACATAGTCCGGGGACATTCAATGTATGAGTTCGTGGACCTCAGCCTCACAAGGTCCTCGTCCATTCTTGAAGTTCTCGGATTATCAAGACTTCCACACGGGAGTGACCCTTCAACAGGAGACTCTTATAGCCAAATAATTGTCAAAATTAGAAATTATGCGGATAAATAATAGAGATTAAATAACAAATTCTGTTTAATGTAATCTATAATATTTATCCATCCAATTTCTTATTCTAACGGTTTAGTAAATATGAAAATCCCTCCACTGAGAGGACTATAACAGCTCTTCTTAAATAATGAGTATTGAAAGCTTTGTTAATAAAAAGGCCCAAATTAGAAACCAACTTAGTTAAATGGCCAATACCAATAAAACACACTCTCTTGCTCATCATTGCCACAATCGGCTCCAGCATCCAATGAATGTGAAAAAAAAAAAAAACTCTAAAGCATTATATGTAGTTTTCATATGAGTCTTGCAACCGTGAGCAACCTGATTGGCAGTACTGTAGGCACCATACCCATTGACTACCGTCAAATCATTATCATATAAGAACTCAATGAAACCATACCCTAGCACACCGGACATGCCACCAGGAACACGAATCTGAATAGATCTCTAAATCAAATTGCCTCTTTCTTCAAACATTGTAGAAACACATATTAAAAAGGTTCAAATAGAAGCTTCAGATTTACAATTTCACCTGAAACCCTCAACACTATCTCCCTTGCTGTTTGAAGTCTGCTTTGTTGCTCTTCTTCATCAAGGAGGGTCTTAGCCTACCAGTAATCGGCTTTCAAGAAGCACCATTGGGTGTAGAATACAAGAAATGGCTTTTTAGGGGATAATACTATGCTGACATTTTTCTAACAGAAAGACCACCTCTCCCTCCTTTAACCCAAATATTTGGAGAATTTGCCAATCCCCAACTGAATGTTCAGTGGATTACTGGTCCTTGATGAATGCATGCCACCTTTTATGTTAGAAGTATGGATACAAATATTGGTAGTAGTCATTGCCATGTCAGAATATAACATATTGGATAATAAATATTGACATCGGATATATTGAAAGAAAAATTTTTCAATAATCGTAGACTAATAGAAAAATATAAGTCGATATTTTATAATATTGTCACGACATCAGGAAATATAGGTATTTATTTTCATCTATAGTTAAAAGAGCCCTCAATCTGAATGGATCTGGTCCTGGAAGCCATAGATTAATTGGAAAGTAAAGATCAATAATCATACAGAACCACAGAGAGAGGGCGAAAGATATAACATAAAAATTATGGCAGGTTAGTTTATGCTTTACTTCCCTTGGTTCCAGGAATTGGTGCTACTTGTTTTATTTGGGATGTTATAGTGGAGATCAAAAGAGAGCTCCTGACGGACGGCTCAAAGTAGAGATAAATGAGAAATACACACGAGATTTTGAAAGACCTTCAACCAAGAGAAAAACCACCAAAAATACACTATAAAATCGGGATTGCTTATAATAATGTTAGCTACACAAAGCCCAAAAGAAAAAACAATCACAAGCCAGATATCTCTCAATAATCTTTACAACAACGCTTGCCCACTCTCTCTCAAAACTCACTCCAAGAGAGCAACCGCTACACCCAAAACAAGCAAGGGCACAAGCCTTATATACACAAGGGACAGTAGTAAAAATTATGGCAGGTTAGTTTATGCCTTACTTCCAATTAGAGTGGGTTGGTTCCAGCCCATGTCCTCAACTACCTTGAACATGTCAACGAGTCTATCTTGACAGGCTTCTTGGACCACTCCAAAAGTCTGCGCCCTTTTCCTCATTTGAGTCCGCGGACAAAGATACCATGAGGGAGTGACCCCAACAGTTGGAAAATTGGAGGTTGCATAAGATTGGGAATTTAGTTGATTAAGCAATTATAGAAAAACGGAATAAACAATGAAAGCTCTTTACATGTTTTTGCTAAATCTCAAAATCATGCCCACATAGACTTTGCTAATGTGATGGAGGAAACTGCTGTCAAACAACTCAGTCTAACTGGTAATAATGAAGCATATTAAATTGGGATATTGTCCTTCACCTACAAATAAGGAACCTGTGATAGGACAGTATTAATTTTGATATTTTCTATTAATGATGAGTATGACTATTTTAATTTGAGGGATAGAATAGTGACTAAGAAAGAGTATGATATCTTAATTGAATCGGTTTCATGGACTAACTTCATTTGGTGTGATTGAAATTCCAAAAGCAGTTTCGTGACCCCATAATAAGGGTTTTTTTACTAAAAAATATTAACCTGGTACAGGATCTTTAACATATTTGCCCTGCATCTTCTTTACATCAATCTCTGTAGATGTAAAAAATTAGAAAAAATTAAAAAGAACAAACTGAGTTCAGCTACCTTTCAATTATCAACCTGTATGCCAAACTTCTCCCCAGCATTAATCTGTTAATTTAAAGGAAAGGAAGAACGACTTAGCAAAGGAGAAAAGTAAAAGATCAAAGAAATAAAGTGTTCCATCACTTGCTCCGACTGATTTAAATTTCTGTGTGGCTGTTTGGAGACATTGAATGACGGCAGGTCATATAAAAAAAATGGCCTTACTTTTGGGTAGTTTTTCAATAGAAGAAACGTCACTGAACCTGTTGGGGTTTGTGCTTATGGTCAAAATTGCTCCACAATGAGAGAAGAAGAGGAGACAGTGATGATATATTTTCTCTGTCAATGTGGCATATGCATTGCTGTGAATTGAAGAAGTCCTGGATGAAATAAAATGCAGAGGGCTTACCTTTCAATGATTGATTTCAGTAGTGTAGCTATGTTTAATCCATTCACATTCTCCTAACCAAGGATAGCCCAAAATAAAATAGCATAGGATAATTATATAGGATTGATTTCATAAAACTGAAGAATATGGTGATTTTGGGAAGAAGACAGCTGCTAATCCAAGGCAAACAAAATCTCTTGGAGTTTCAGCCATGGCAGATAGTTGATTAGCTTTTAAATTCTCTTGGTGATTGGGCAAGAGACCTAGGTTCTCATCTACTTTTTGAGTGATGCTACTGTAGTCTATATATGCTGCAGCTGCACGGTCAAGCAGCGTTCATCTCAGGATTTAACAGGCGAATAATAATGCCATAGCCCCAGAAGAAAATCCAAGATCTTTTCCCCAATAAGATTAAGACACAAAGTGATTTAATGAAAAAATTATCTTCAAAAAATCAATATTTCCATAGTTTTTACAGTTTAACATAATAAATTTAGAATGACAGTGTTATTATTTTTGATAAAAAACTAGTAAGGAATCAACTTTCACTCAATGAGATAAGTGAGTCATTATAGTCAATAAATAAATTTATCATCGTCAATAGGAAATTTTAGTTTATTTATTGATAAATTATATCTGATTCTTTTCTATTTATAAATTTTTACTAACCCCATTATGCAAAGGGTGGACCTGCCCTGCAAAGCACATGTAAAACTAGGAGATTCCTCTGGAAATTTTAGAATATCCAATGAGATAAGAATATATATTAAGAAGATAAGTGAGTTATAATAATTAAAAAATAAATTTATTGCTGTTAATAAGAAATTATTAGTCGGATAAATAAAAAAATTTAGTTTAATCATTAATAAATTATATTTATTTTTATCTGTAAATTTTTTACTAACCCCACTGGGCAAGGGGTGGACCCGCCTGCTCTGCTTAGGACAAGTAAAACACGTGGATTGTACTGGAATTTTCAGAATTTTTGATTGCCCATTTGAGAGTTCCCTTGTCCCGTGCAGAACTGGCTGGGAATGCTAGGTCCTGAGTTATTATGAACTGGGAACCGTTGGCCTTGTAGTAAGAATCACTGCTTTCACTGTTCTAAAGCTTGTTTTTTTAACATTAGGAGATGAAGCAATGGAAATTCCATTCCCAACAGTTGCTTGGTTGATTTATCTTGATAGAAAACCCAAATCCTCGTTTGAGGATAATGTATTACCTTTGAATCATTAGTCTATTATATTTTATTTACTCATGAATATGGGTCATATACTGGCATCCTTGCATAGCCTACCCACTAATTACTTAACCATATCGTAACGAAAGTTAGCTAGATACTTATTATGGCACGTTTAGTTGTTGGAATTAATAAGATTTAATCAATACTTATTCCTGAGAATAAAATTAATGAAAATAGAATAAAATTATTATTCCTATGTTTGGTTGTTGGAATGTAATTAGTTGAGAATTTGTATTTTAATATTTGGTTTGTTTAATTGTATGAGGAATAATGATAATTTATCGGAACGACGCTTTTTCCTTTATTAATTAAGAAATATATTATATAAAATAACACACACGTGTATATTATATATTTTTATATATATTATATGACATACATATACGTAATATATATATATTATGTACATATTATTATGAATTATTATTTAATATACTATATTATTGTATCATATAAAATACATATTTAATAAATATATAATATATTACATATTATAAAAATAATACAGAAAATTATATATATCATAATTATCATATTATTTGATATAATATAATATAATATATATTTATTATACATATTATTTAATATACATAATTTATTATTAAAATAAATTTTTTTACAATACAGAAAATTAAAAAATATCATTATGTTCCAATTAAAATACATACAAATAAAAATAACAAAATTGTATTCATGAAAAAATATCATCATGTAAAAACTGCGTACAATTAAAATTTTAATAAATACAATAAAAAAGCATACAGGTCAAGTAGTAATATTCCCGTATAATTTATCACGTAACCCCAAACCTGTATATTAAACTTTTTTCAAAATATCACAACCATTCATTACAACGTTGGAGTAGTAGAAAAAGGAAAATTACAAATTGTTTGATAGCCACATGTTTTAAAGTATAAATTGTTTGATAAATTCCAATCTTTGTTCCAGTGGAATACTAAGTAGGCCCACAATTAGTGTCGGATCACGTATGCATTTCATATATGTTACATTCCTTTCACTCGTCGATAATGAACGAATTTCAGCTAACATAGTATATAATCGCATCGTTCTTTCGTATTGTTTTCAAGCTTTGCTCAACATTTAACCGAGCTTACCGATATTTGAAGTCGACGAATCAACGCGTGGATAATAGAATCGCCTATATTTGTCATATCCGTACTAGCCTTCCGCTTCCTTCCTCGACGTTCTGGTTTAGTCGAGTTGACACACGCAATAGCATTTTGACTCTGGGAATCATTAGTGCCAAGTAAGTCTTCAATCCCCACTTCTAGAATATCATTCACACTCCACCGCTTGTTCTCCGGTTCATTAAGTTGCAACTCAAAGAATGATGTCATTGGACAACAGGCATCTACCCCTATCAGACGATCTTTATCATAAATCATCGATAAATCTTGAAATATGGAACGATTTTTCTCCAGATAGACTTCCTTGTGGCTCTATCTCCAAATACAAAGTATATCATATCATTGTTAATATATAATAGATGCTAGATTAATAAGTAATTTTAAGAAGCAATTAAAAATGAAAAACAACTACCATACCGATATGTACGCATTCCACACGTGTGGTTCCACAACAACCATTTTCCGTGAATCATCCCATCCAAATCCGGAAGTATTCGTACCCCTTATCATATTATATATAACACTCTAATCCTTTTTCAACGTCTTTATCCTGGAAACAATATGTGGGGTTGCCTTCATAGACGAATTTGGCAATTTTTATCGTAAAATCCTCTCTAACTCAAGCAAGTAACTTGACTTGAAACCATTGTCAGCATTGTGTTTACTAGTATTATATAACTCAACCATACTAGCAACAAGAGTTTCATCTTTATGGATCTTCCATCTTCTTTTGCTATTTTTTTCTAATTGTGACATGTTTAACAACTTTTATCTGTTATAATAATGGTGAAAGAGTGAATCCAAAAGGTTTTAGCCAAAAATGCCATATAAATGATATGGAACAATAATTTTAGTAATTGTGACAACAAACATATAACATTCGAAGAAGTAAATATAAAATTGATGATATGGAACAGCAAACACATTAATGTCAGTACTCAAATTAACTATGACAAAATTCAATGATTTCTCCATTCGTTGAACATAGTATTTGCTAAATTATTCCTAAATGCACTCCAACCATCAGTAGGATCTAGTTGTGTTATTATATCTGCAACTTCGTCACGGAAGTCCTCGTGATGCATGTCATTATATTCATCCTCGATAAGATCGTACTCCATCTCATTTCTTATAAAATTATGTAGTAGGAAACAAGCAATGATAATTTGATTATGTGTTCTGACGGGATAAAATGATGGACTTCTAAGGATTTCCCACCGCATTTTCAGCAATTCAAAACACCTTTCAATAACATTACGAGTAGCGGCATGTTTCGCATTCAAAATTCCTCCATTGTTCTTGGGTCGATGGCCTCGACGCCATTCATTTAAATGGTATCTCCGCCCCTAAATGGTGTAAGAAATCCATTGTAATTTGCATATCCCGCATTTACTAAGTAATAAGTACCTATATGAAAACATGCGATATCATTATGTAATACAAGGTTATTGTAAAACACTATGATTTATTCGATTATCTAAGAGCTTACCATTTGAAACTTTTAGTCCATGCATTCTACTTAGCGCATCTCGTAAAATTCTAGAATCTACTGCAGATCCTTCCCAACCTGGTAGGACATATATAAACTGCATGTCACGGGTACATACTCCTAACATGTTTGTAGCTATATCTCACTTTCAAGTTCGATATCTAGGTTTGTCTGCAGTAAGTACCCTTATTTTGATGTATGTTCCATCCAAAGCGCCTATACAATTCTACAAAAACATACCGAAGTAGAATGACATAGTTGTTATATTTGCCATTTAAATATAATATCAAACAAATAAAATAAGTATCATACCGGGAACCACTTCCATCGCTCGTTTGTGCAGTTCTCAGAAATGGGTTCCGGCCGGCTAAATAGTTATGCTCGTATACGTATTACTGCGGCTAACACATTATTAAATATTCTACTCACTGTCTCACCTGTCCTTTGAAAATTATGTGCAACCACCCTATTTTTCACATGATGTGCAAGAATGTGCAAGAATATTGCCACTTGTTTATCAACTAGCATGTGTTTTAATGGACGAAGTCCCCCACTAATCGTTAACATCTCATACAGTTTGAGAAACACAGGTCTACACATCCTTAACATGTTAATACAAGTGGTATCACTACCATATATGATTTTGTTGATGTATTCTCTTTTTTTATAGAAGTCAATATTATAAGATCTCATAATAGTACGTTTAGGTTGTCCAACAATTAAAATTGCACCTAATACACATAAATACCACCAAAAGGTACAACAAACTACAATCCATTGGACTATAATGACCACCATCTTCTTTTTCTACTCGTTGGAAAACTTGGAGTGTAATTGATCCATAAATTGCAATAACAAATAATAATATATGCAAATATAAGGAAGCTAACACAATTTTATACATAGCACACAACTAACTGACAATTGGTATAAAAAGAATATCATAAAACACAATTCTAATAGCAAACAAATGCAACAATGACACAGCACAACATGCATGCCTGGAAAAATAAGTGAAATCAGATGTCAACGCCAAGTCATAGTATTACAGGAAACTGACTTTTATACAAGAGTTGTGTGTCTTTTGGTCCGCAATGATGAAGTTTGATGTTAATCATTAAGCCAAAAAGGATGTGCTGAAATTGAAAACGCCAGAAGAATACTCATGGTATTTGTTCGAAGATTGACTTTTTGGTGTACGAAATTGTTTTAATTAATTTGTTTATGGTATTAGGTTTTAGGAATTTAGTTTCAAAAAATTAAAGGAATTTCTGCCTTCCATTGTGTTCTGATTGATCAATTCAGTGTTGCATTAGTGTCTGCAGTACTCTTTGGTGGCTTTTGATTCTGTAGCAATAGGTCAAGGTACTTCATTATTATATACGCATCATACGTTAATGGATTTCTGTGATGTCGTCTGAGCTGATTCATTTATATTGGATTTGCTAGTTTATTGGAGACAGAAAGTTTTAGATCTTTAGCCAGTAAGTCTTATTGACAAAGGATGGCATACTTGCATGGTTTGCTGTTAGGATTTGAATTTGACTTGGTAAAGATGGACGTTTTGAAGTTGGTTCTCTTCTCACATTGTGGCCACCAATTCGTGGGTTTCATTTTGTCATGCTGAAATATGTGAACTTTCCATCGCATGTGTGCAGATATGGAGGTTGGGTGCTCTTTATGTATAGTGTTTTATTATTTTCATCAATGCACTTCCTATTTTCCTGTGAAAGTGATCAGATCTGTTTGGGGAAATTGCATATGTTCTCATCCTTTTAGATGTTTCAGGGGTATAGCTTTTCTATGAGAATGGGACAAATGGTGTACTAAAGCATGTGAATTGAAGGGAACCTTCAGTTTTGGCTGTGTCCACATGTCTGATGGGCTTTTATTTTTTCTTCTCATCTCATGGAACTTGCGAAGCTGGGGAAAAGTTACTTGTTTAATGAATTGAGGATCAGTATAGCTATATGGTTTTTTCCATGGGTTGTGTGGGCTGATCTTAATCGAGTACTATTTTATTTTGAAAGGAAAAATGTTAATTTTTCATCGAAAGCTGTTGAAGATTTCTGGGGATTTATTTCTGCTGGTGATTTCTTTAGTACGATCTTGGAGTGATTGCAGGATAGAAGCCACAACAACATAAATAATCACATTTGGTTTACCCTGTTACCAAATAAATAATCTCAGACAGCATAACCAGACAGAGAGTTGGAGCTTCGTCTCCATATCACAACCTCCCCCTCTACATCGTCAACAGTAGTACCCCCATTCTAAATCCAAGTGGCGAGAGAGAGAATTTCAAAACGAAATCCAAATCGGAATCGTCTCCATATCAAATCGAAATCCAAATGGAGCTAGAAAACAGAAAATAGATAAAGCTCACAGGCAAATGCTAGTATGGATCGAAATCGATTCAAAACGATTAATTCCAAATGAAAGTATCACGTACCTCAACTTCGAACAAATGCTCAATCGGAATGCGAAAGTAGCAGAGAGAGAGAAGTGTATGGTTTTGAGGGAGTGCGGCTGCGAGAAAGGATTTTGAGATACAGGAAAGTTAGGGTTTCGAGAGAGGGAAGATTGGCTGCGAGAGAGACAAGGTAGGTTGTCGAGAGAGGGAGGTTTGGCTTTGAGAGAGAGGAAAAGATATTGTGGCGAGAGGGAGGAGATTGTGCGGAGAAAGTGGCTTTGAGGGTTTTAGGGAAGGACATTGCGAGGAGAAAGTGGCGAGAGCGTGGCCGTGGGTTGGAGGGCAGATTTGAAATTTTTAAAATATTGTGTGAGAATATTTTTTTCTTCTTAATCAGGAATAAAAAAAAACCTACTTTCCTTAAGGAATAGTTATTCCTTATAATCAGGGAATAACTATTCCTTCGGGAATTGTTATTCTCAAGTAAAATGTAACCAAACGGTGGAATTATTATTCCACAGAGAATAAGGAGGGAATAGAATTTCTATTCCCTCCAACTAAACATAGAGTTAAGGTATGCTATTTAATCCACTGTAGTTGATCCGAAATTCTAGCCCGTCACACCTATGCTATGAAAAGCCCATTCTCAATCCTAATTGGACAGCTAGTGTCGGTGTAGATAGGCAAACATTCCGATGGAAAACTGTTTGATTCCTTACTGTCGTTGATTGTACTGTCAATTCCAGTTGCCCCGGCTAAGGCCCCCTAAAATTGAGGTAGAAATTCAGATGTCCTAATACCTTTATGTGATTTCTACCTATTGTGATTTGGATCTAAAGGTTGCTTATCGGCTTTGACATATGGCTTTTTTTATAGCTTCTATCACATAAAGCTCAAATGCCGGACCTGCTGCTGCAAGAGAGATCAGGCAATCAAGCTCCATTTATCTATTGGTTGAAGTAGAGCAAAGCCGGATGGTAACAGATAGGATTAGGATTTTATTTCCCTGTTCCCCTAAGAAAGGCACTAATTTTCATGTTGGCTTCTCAACAGTTTCGTGCTGAAATGAGCCAACCCGTGGACCTTCGGAGCTGTCTCCAATGAATTAGATTATTGTCCGATGTGTACGGAGGGGATACTGTTTCGCAAAATAGCATCTTTGTCCCATTTTTAAGTTTTCTAATACCTTTTTTATTATAAAAATAAAAATGGGACAAAATGCCACTTAATGAAATAGCATCATCCGTCCATATGTATATGCCTTTGCATTTACCGTGTAGTTTCATCCTGTCTTGGTTTGGCAAGTACTGTTGCTCCCCCACCACCACCACCACCACCACCACCACACTTTTTTTTATTTTTATTATATATATATTTGTGTTTTGCCCTACGGTGGGGTGGAGGGTCCTTATCTAGGGATGGTCCACGGGTATCCACTTTTATCATCTCGGTAATGGGACTACTAGAGTGTGAACTTTTAAAATGGCGTCTAGGATAGAAGGTGGTTCATTTTGATGCATACCCATCTGGTCGGACTGATCGTATCTGGGTCACACCCAATATTTTTTATTTTTAAAAATTTGACATCTTAGAAAGTATTTATATAAATTTTTATATTTATCTCATTCATATACACATATTGTTGGGTCCAGTGCTGGAGGCCCAAGAGAAATCGAAGCCCAGCCCAAATACACGGGGTGCCCACTTGACGGCCCACCAGCAGCAGCCTGGGAGCGCCCCCTGTAGCTTATTAATGCGGCTGTCGAAAAACAGCAGAAAATAGGAGGGACCAGCCAATGAAAAAGCGGTCAATGCTGTAAAGTTACGCTTCAGGAGGCCACTACAGGCAACCCACCAATCCCAGCTTAGGGGGGAGACTAAGCGTGGCCGGTAATGCCTGATAATCAGTCTTCCACCGCAAAACGACAACTGAAGTATCGGCAATCTCCAATAACGATCAGCGGCCAACGAACTCTAGCGACATGAGTTCTCGCGCCCAAAAATCCCTCATCAAGGGGCCTATAAAGAACCTCTTCTTCGACGAAGAGAGGGATCGGATCGAAGACCATCGACTTTGCGCCATAAGCTCTAAGCTTACCAGTTAGCCTCTGGGTCCAAACTCCTGAGCCTACCGGCAAACGGAAGTCACCACCAATTGCGAGACACCTGGTGAGCTAGGCCTCTCACCACCCGCTCACTACTCTCTCTCTCTCGCATAAACAAACACGCATCGTCCCCTCATTTCCAGCATACTTTTGCGCACATCTTAGCGTGTGCCTCATTTTCGTTCATTGCGAAAACTTGTTGACTTAAGTGTTGGATGGCCTGGCGGAGAAATTCACGATCTCCGACTCTCTCTTTGTTTATGTCATTATGTTGTGCGCCTCGGGTTATCGAGATGGAGACTGACACTTTCAATGTGACGCCTTAAACGGCCGGAAATTTAAAGCGCCCATAATCCGTACAACAACCGGGGATTTGGGACGAACGTATATATATATATTATAGAAAAATACTGTGAAATTTTTAAAAAATTACTTAAAAAAACAAACAAGGACTTTTTTAAAACTAATCCACTAAAAAAAATTATTAAAAAAAATTTAACATTTAATAATATGTTTAATTATTAAAATAAAATAAGAAAGAATAAAATAATCATTTTCAATGAATGAAATAAGATAAAAATAAAGTTAAAAATTATTATTTTATATTTAGTTACTCATTTAGAATAATTATAAATAAACTGAGAATTAATTTTTTAGCATTTGATATGCAGCGATAGTAAGAAAAATAAGGTAAGAACTTATATTAATAATTTTTTTATCTTTATTTAAACAAAAGTGTATTCTATTGTTATTTTATTATTTTTTAAAAAACTATTATTTGTCCAAAGTCACTATACTATAGGGAAAAAAAATTCACAACCAATTCTTCTCATCATACACAATAACAAATGCAAAGCATCTAAAATTACGGATATAATTCTTTTTGTTGTAAATACAACCATTAAATTTGGGCTTCATCATCATCAAATTTCGATCAACAATAAATACAATAATAAAAATACACAATAATATTTTGATTAATGAAATTAGACTTTTGATTTCACTCTAATTGAGTGAAATTTTTGTTAAATCAAAGCAATTTTATAACAAAAATAAAATATTTGATATCCTAAAATCTAAATAAATTTTTGTTAATGTAAAACCAAATACGAAACAATAGTTATGAACAAATAGGGAAACAGGGGAATGTTCTTAACGTTCATGTATAGTAGCTTTCTAATATGAAAAGATGGAGATGCTGAAGAGAAATCAAAATTTTTGGACGTTCCTGTGTAAGAAGAGAGAGCTATTGGTTTTTAAATGAGGGTTTTGAAGAAGATAGAGATGAAAGAAGACAAATATAGATGGAGATGAGCAGTGCTTTGAAGAGTGATGAAAGTGAAAGAAGATGAATATGATGACGACAGAAGACGTGAGGTGAAGAGAAAGCTGTTGGGGTTCGACACTCGAATCCACCCGATTCGGTAGCCATGGAATACCCGAACTCCCCGTCATCGTCAGCTACCATTTAGTAGGAATAAAGAACAAAGAGATGCACAGTATTTTTTTTACGTGGAAACCCCTTCTCAACTAAGGAAAAAAACTACGGGATACAAAATTCACCAATAAATTCACTATATAAAATGGTTACACAAACCCAGAGACAGAATACAAGCAACCACCCTGACTACACAAGCCTTAGAGGTGAAAACGAAAAACAGAGTACGAGAGTACAAAGTCCTCACTCTTTGTGTTTCACTCACTACTCTTTCTTTCTTCTACTCTTTCTCTCTTCACTATGGTGCTCACTATCCTCTCATTTTACAAGTGTTGGTGAAACGGTGACCACTGTTTCACCCCGCACACATGCGGCCGGCTACACAAGCCCTTGGCTACATAAGCTCCTGCGAATGCTCGCTTATGGTGATTTCTCTATCACCCATGGTCACTCCCATGGCGCCTGGCGTGCACCGAGCACAGCATGCCTAGCATGCATATATATAATGATCTGTCCAAAGACCGTCAACCAATAGGCAGGTTATGTGTGGACAAACGCCTGCCACCTGCAAACAACTTTGCCCACCAACTTTGCAATCCTACCACTCGCGCGCATTTGCCAGACACAGATCGCAGTCTCTACTCCGCTCTCCGCAAGAACCTCATCCACAACTTGTTGCTGCTACCGCCCACGACGCCCCGATCATTCGCCGCAATCAAGTCCTCGAATCATCTCGTGTCCTTTGTCCATCACAAGAGTCCTTGGGCGTTCCTTGGTCTCGTGCAAAGGATAACAATCTCGGACATTCCATGTCCTCGGTGCCACTGCACAACACATATCTCCGGATGCTATTGTGCACTCAGCCATATCTCATGGCAATTTCATATCAAGAATACTAACCAGTAAATTTGACATTCTCAACCGATCGACGACAGTTAACGGTGTTCTCTCCGAAAGGCGCTTGAGTATTTTCTACTCAAAATACTCTCCAAAATTCTCTTTGTATTTCCTCTTCAGCTTTATCCGGTCAACCTTCCGTTGACCGTCCTCTACTTTCATCCGGTCAACATTCCCGTTGACCGTCTTCTACTGCCTGTCCGCCATCCAACAGTACTTTTGCAGCCCTCAGACGGTCAACCTCCTATTGACCGGAATTCAAAGTTGGCCATCCGCCGGTCAATCTCCTTTGATTGTCCACTGTTCTCCTCCGGTTAGCGTCTCGTTGACCGAAATCAGTTCTTCGAATTTGTTATCTACAAATCCTCTGATGACAAATCAGTTTGTTGGGTTACCCACAAGGGAGTGACTAGACGTAATAAAAGCAAATAAATAGATGAAGAGAAGACGAAAAGGGATGAACGGTTGAGAGAAAACACGAAGGAGAAAGCAGACGATGGTTTCAAACAATGGATATAAGGACGAATGTAGGAATAATTTGGACAAACGTTAAAAATATTAGAGGTAAAATAATGATATTTATAATAATATATATTCTTTAGATGTAATAAATAAATAATATTAAAAATTTTTTAATAATTTTTATTTTTTAATTTAAAGAGATATTTATTTTTTGATGAATAATTATTTCTGTTGGGGTCCGTTACCCAGGGGTCCTAAAATTAGTGTGGAGATCGGACGAGCGTTTTTGACCCGAGAGGCCCAAGCTAGCGCATGCCCGAGACCCCATGTAATGCAGAACGACCGAGAGCTTTCTTTAAACTACGCGGACTAAATGGTACGCGTAATGCATGAAGCCAATAGTACGCGGACTCAACCAAACACAAAGTGAGCCAGAGAAGGACGAGGACTGCCTATGTTGTCCGAGAGTTCCAACTCAGCCGTTTTACGATTACCAAGGAGCGCGTAAATCCTGCTACACGCCAAAGATCACAAGAAGAATCCCTTAACACGCTGTCACCTCAAGGCCGACATTCCTATCACAAGCAGCCAACGGCGCAAGATCTTAACTCACCAAACACGCCAGGCGCCTCGACACTCCAGCGTGCTCGATATGGCGTGGGAGTAGGTGGCCGCCCGCCTTGAGAGGTGTCAGAGGCCGTGTGAAAACTTCCAACGGGTTACCTTTTGCGCCTATAAATACGCACCTAAGGCGAGACTAAAAGGGGGTCGAGTCTCTCCGAGCAAGGGAAAAGCCAAAAGAGAAGAACAAAGCATTTACTCCGTACTTCAAACATTGTACTCTTGTATTCACCAACAAAATAGTGAAGAATCTTCCTGTGCTTCCACCGTGGTTTTCCCTCGTTTCAAAGGAGGGTTTCCACGTAAAACTTGGATGTCCACTCGCTTCTCTCGCATCTTCACTCGCCCGTAATCCACTCTCTTTATGTTGCTATCGGTTCGTACACACTGACATCAAAGACGCACTAGCATCAGACGGCGGTCGGACCTGAACGCAACATTGGCGCCGTCTGTGGGAAGAGGACAAAAGGTCAACTTCTCACCTCCTTAGACCACATCTAACCACACATCACAGCTTCTACTTCTAAGCATCATAACAAGGTGAGCACCAGAGCGCAGGCAAGCGCGCCACCTCAGGCCACTACTCAGCACCAGCAGGAGGATGCCCCAAACCCCCGTGTGGGCATCGAAAACCATCCAGATCCCGTCATAAGGGACTTGGCAACAAAAATGGAAGATATATCCAAGGCCGTCTTCGCCCTTTGCGCGAGGGAAGACGAGAGGGCGAGGGGAGCGCCCTCCTGTGGGCTCCTGTGCGAAACGCCCGGTAAATGGAGGAAGGAGGCGCGAGCGCCAGTTAAGGGCGACCGCCGGGCAAGAGCCACCGAGAACCCTGGTGGCCTCAAGCGCAGGATCCTCGAGCCCCAGAGGATCGCCTTGGTCCCTGGGCCTCGGGGACATCAGAAAATCGCGCCCGAGAGGCGACGCATGCACGAGGGTCAAGAAGGACCCCGAGAGGCCGGCAAGCCACCAGCCTAACGAACTGAGGCACCTCCTCAACGCAAGGAGGACGACAGCTCCACCCCATGTGGAGGAGAAGTTGGAGAAAGTCTGGAACCGCGTATTTGGAGAGAGCAATGAGCAAGTATCCCCGCCTCCGTTCACGACGGACGTTAGGGACGAAGGCGCCGCCCAAAGTTTAAAATGCCAAACCCGGAGGCATACGATGGGGAGTGCCGATCCCATGGACCATCTTAACCTGTTCCAGAGCATCCGAGCCTCCAGGACTAGACGAGGCCAAGATGTGCCAATGCTTCCCTAACGCCGAAGGGGGACGTGAGGGTGTGGTTTTACGGGGACTCGCGGCTCCATTGGCACCTTGCGAATCAAGCGCGACGTTTTGTCATGATTCGCCTCTAGTAGAAGAAATGGAGAAACAACAGCATCTCACTCGCGCAGCAGGGGCGCCAGGGAGAGCCTAAGGGAATTCCCGGCCGGATTCGCGGTACGAGGCCAGGCCAGATTCCTAAGTCGTCGGACGGGGTAAAGTTAAATGCTTTCTTATCGGGGCCGGAGGGGGTGCTTTCTTTAAGCATCTCATCCATAAGAGCCCTCACACCTTCGAGGAGGCCGAGGTCAGAGCAAGGGCCTACATAGCACCGAGGAGGCCAATGAAGCAAAGCGCCCCGAGAAAGACGAGCTACTGGGCCCGAGGCCATTGGAGATAAAGAGAAAGCGGGGACTTCCATAGTCCCCCGCCAGGGCGAAGCACAGGAAGTTTGAGCCGGCCGTCCGCAGAGACGCGCCGATCCACCTAACCTCCCACGAACGACACACGCACGAATGTACTAATGCATCTAAGCGGAGAAGTTTGTAAAGTGGCCCAAGCCACCGAGAAATCCAAGTGGAGGGGGGATCAAAGGGCATCGACTTCCACACTGCGGACAGGGGGTCATGCAACCGAGGACTGCAAGTCTTTGCAAAGGGAAATTGAAGAGCTAATCAAGAGGGGGCACTCAATCGCTTCCTACAAAGACCTGGACAATCCTCCGGAGCAAAGAAATGAGTTCAAGTGGAACCCCGAGGAACCGATTCGGCGGGGGTCGTGAACATGGTGTCAACCCGGCCGGCTGGGGAGAGCACTGGAACCGGCGCCCAAAAGGCCGAGGAAGAGTATTAGAGACGATGTAATCTCGCTTTAGCAAAGAGGATATGGCCCATGTAACTTCCCCCACCGTGATCCATTGGTTTATGTGACCCTCGTTTGCACGAGCCAATGACTACCGTATGAAACGAGTCTTTGTCGATAATGGAAGTTCCCGAAATTTGCTTTATCTTGATGCGTACCTTAATCTTGGATTAAAGAGGCATCAAATGAAAGCCCGGAGGGGCCGCTATATGGACTTGATAATGAGCCTGGCCGAGTCCCAGGGTATCGCAACTAGAAGTCACACGGGAACATACCCGAGGCCTACCAAAGGTTCTCACCTTTCTTGTGGTGGACCTCCCGTCCGTTTACAATGCGATTCTCGGACGTCCTTGTCTTGCTACCTTTGAAGCGATGACTTCCATCCCGCATTTAAAGATAAAATTTCCAACTCCATGCGGTATAGGGGAAGTACTCGGCGAGCAGGCCACCGGAAGGATGTGCTACCTGTCGCAGGTCACGCAGACTCCCCTCCCGAGACCAATGGAAGACCTCGACCTTAGAGACGAGGCAACGCTGCAGCAGGCGCAACCTGGTGAACCTACCCAGCGAGTTCAGTTGGACCCCGAGGACCCAGCAGGGAGCTCTCTTGAAGATTCCGTCCGAGATCGACTCACAAAATTTTTGAAGAAAAACTCAGACGTGTTTGCTTGGTCCCCCGCGGACATGCCAGGCATCTCTCCCGAGACGATAATGCACAGGCTTGGTGTGGATCCTCACCACAAGCCTATCAGGCAGAAGCGGAGAAATTACTCAACAGAAAAGCTGGTGGCCGTCCGGGAGGAGGTGAAAAAGCTCCTGGACGCGGGATTTATCCGAGAGGTGCAGTACCCGGACTGGCTAGCCAACGTGGTGATGGTAAAGAAGAATAGTGGAAAGTGGAGGATGTGCATAGACTTCACGGATCTTAACAAAGCTTGCCCAAAAGACAGCTTCCCACTCCCGAGGATCGACCAGTTGGTGGACTCGACGTCCGGACACGAGCCTTTCGGGCCTTATGGATGCTTACTCGGGTACAATCGGATAAGAATGTGCCCCGAGGACGAAGAGTGCACGTCCTTCATGACCACTGAGGGGGACGATCATTCTAAGGTGATGCCCTTCTGCCTCAAAACGCGGGGCAACATACCAACGACCGTCAACAAGATGTTCGAGGACCAGATCGGCAGGAATGTGGAAGTCTACGTGGGACGACTTGCTCGTAAAAAAAGCACCATTAGTGGAAGCCACGCCGAGGACTCGCGGAAACCTTCCAAGTATCGAGAACCCACGGAATGAAGTGAACCCCAAGAAATGCACGTTTGGGGTGACGTCCGGAAGTTCCCGGCTACATAGTGTCACAACGCGGATCGAGGCGAACCCCGAGAAGATCCGTGCGATCTTGAACATGCATCTCTGATCGTAAAGACGCTCGTGAGGCTCACGGGGACGGTGGCCGCCCTATCCCGCTTTCTCGGCAAAATCGGCCTGAGAGGCATTTGCCTTTCTTCAGTGGCACTCGGAGGGCCAAAGACCCAAGGCTTTCGTTGGAGCAATGATTACGAGGAGGCACTTCAGTGGCCTCAAGGCGATTTGCTAACCCTCCACCGCCGCTTTCCTCAACCGGAGAGAAGCTTTATTTGTACCTATCGCTGACCGACTGTGCCCCGAGCTCGGTCTTGGTGAGAGAACAACAGGGGAATCAAGGCCGGTGTACTACGTTAGCAAGATCCCGCGACTCAGAGACTCGATATCCGCGCGAGAGAAGATCGCTCTTACCTCAGACCGGTATACTCCGCCAGAAGCTAAGGCCCTACTTCCGGGCGCATAGAATTGTAGTCCCGATGACCAGCCGCCGAGGACTATTCTCCGTAAGCCCGAGGTCTCGGGCGACTAATAAAGTGGGCCATTGAACTCGCGAATTCGACATCGGTCTGTGCCAAGGCCGCCATGAAGGGCCAGCCCTTGCGGATTTTGTCGTTGAGGCAACCGCACTTGACATCGGTGATGCCGAGAGCGCGGAACTCGGAAAACAGGATCACCACCGGCATGGGACGCTTCACGTGGGCCCGCCTCGCCATGAAGGATGGTTGCGGGCAGTGTCGTGGCCGAGGACTCCCGTGGGGTCGAGAAATAAAGTACTCGGTAACTTTGGGGTTCCCAAAGAACCAATAATGTCGCGAGTACGAGGCCTTGATTGCAGGACTTGGTTGGCAAAGGAATGCTCACCAGGACTTGGTGGTCTACCGGTGATTCCGAGCCGGGTTATCAATCGTGTCCCCTGAACTTTGGAACGAACCACCTCAACTTCCAAGTACCTTATGAAGGTAAAAGGAATGACCTGGACTTTGAGCTTAATAGAATTCGTGCACATTCCGAGGGAGGAAAACGAAAGCGGACTCCTTAGCAAAAGCGGCCATGGGGACCCAGAGTAAAGATGCCCGAGGAATGAGAGAAACACTAGAGCGACCAACGATAGATGAGCCCGAGACCGTGGTTATGCCGTTGTCCGACGGTGATACCCGGATGACCGCGTACTTAAGATACCTCACTGATGGAATTCTACCCGAGGACCCTGCTGAAGCCAAGAAGATCAAGAAGACTGCGGGCTGGTACGCCATAGTGGACGGCCGTCTATATCGCCGGGGGTTTTCCACCCCATACTTGAGGTGCCTGACCCCCGTGGAAGCAGAATACGCCCTCCAAGAGGTGCATCTTGGAATCTGTGGATCCCATATTGGAGGCAAGAACCTGGCGTTCAAAATAATGAGGCAAGGGTATTATTGGCCTACTATGAAGTATGACGCCGTGGACTTCGTACGCAAGTGCGAGAATACCAAGTCCACGCAACTTGAACCGGCCACCACACACGGAGCTCCGGCGTTGCGGTCTCCGTGGCCCTTTGCACAGTGGGGGCTTGATATCCCGGACCACTCCCCCATCGCGGCGGGCCGGAGGAAATTCCCTATCAGAGGAATCGACTACTTTACGAAGTGGGTGGAGGCAACGCCCCGCACGAATAATCTGAAGAACACAACCGAAGTTCCTTAGGCAAACCATCATCGTGCAGTACGGGGTCCCCGAGTGCGTCATCACCGATAACGGACACGCTTCACCGGGAAGCGATTTTCCAGTATCTTGCGCTCGTCTTAATCAACTCCGGTCCACACGCAAGTGGCCTACCCTCAAAGCAACGGCCGGTGGAAGTCACAATCGGACTATCCGCACGGGCTTAAGACGAAACCGAGAGACTGGGGCTCCTGGGTGGATGAGCTGCCCCTCTATCCTCCGGGTCTTATAGGACTACTCCAAGGGAATCAACGAAGGAGACACCCTTCGGCCTTTGTTACGGGGTCAAGCTGGGTCATACCGGTGGAAGTGGGCCTCCCAAGTCTCCGAGTGGAACACTTGAACCCGCACCTCAACAGCCAAAGACTCGCGAACACCTTGATTTGCTCAAGGAAGCCCGCGATCGAGCGCGACTAAGCATAGCAACATATCGCCAGCCCGGGTGGCCGTTACTACAACAGAAGGTAAAGGCACGCGGTTTGAGGTTGGAGATTTGGTGTTGAGAAGCATCGAGGCGAATGGAAAGAATGCCACGAACAAACTTTCTCAGTGGGAAGGGCCCTTCCGGGTCTCGCGATCCTTGAAACGGGGCATACAAGCTACGCAGCCAAGAGGGTAGGCTGGTTCCCCGGACATGGAACGCCATGCACCTCAGAAAGTACTATCAGTAAGAGTCAAGGCGGCCCGAAAGCGCCCATACGCGACGACACTGAACTGTGAAAGGACTCTATCACTTGTAAAGAGCGCTGTAAATGAAGTCGGAGAAAAACGTTGCAAGTGCGTTATAAAAGTTTAGAAGTTTGGTGCATTTCAAAGCAATTTGCTGATCAAAGAAACTCGGTTCCGTCCGAGCGGCCCAGGAGGTCGTAATAAAAACTCGGTTTCGTCCGAGTGGCCCAAGAGGTCGAAATAAAAACTCGGTTCCGTCCGAGCGGCCCGAGAGGTCGAAATAAAAACTCGGTTCCGTCCGAGCGGCCCGAGAGGTCGAAATAAAAACTCGGTTCCGTCCGAGCGCCCGAGAGGTCGAAATAAAACTTCTGTTCCGTCCGAGCGGCCCAAGAGGTCGAAATAAAACTTCGATTCCGTCCGAGCGGCCCTAGAGGTCGTAATAAAAACTCGGTTGCGTCCCGAGCGCCCAAGAGGTCGTAATAAAAACTCTGTTCCGTCCGAGCGCCCAAGAGGTCGAAATAAAAACTCGGTTTTGACCGAGCGGTCCAAGAGGCCAAAACCAAAGAAATTCAGTTCCATCCGAGAGGCGAATGGTGTCGAAATTCAAAGGCTTGGTCTCACGCAAACATCACTAGGGAACAAGGCGTAACAAAAAGCAAGAAAGATGCACAGACAAGCATTGCCAAAAAACTTCTATGTCTTATTTCGTCGCAAAATACATGTACAAAAAGGAGATGAAAACAAAAAAGATGGTCTAATCTAAGAGGCTGGGGGTTGGCTTCCAGAAAGCTCTTCCAGTTGGGGAGGTCGCCGAGGCCGGAGTTCCGGGACCCCGAGGCCCCCGCCAAGTCAAGTGGTCCAGGAAGGCCCGGAGAAGGCGGCCACGAGGCGCCCCGGGCCGAGAAGGATCGGGAAAGGAGCCTCTCGGCAATCCCATATAAGTCCGCTATAGTCGGGCATTGGCATTACGTGGGTCGAGAAGAGCATCGGGAACCGCGGTTGAATCACGCGCATCACTCGACGACACATGTTAACGCCATCCCAAAGATTTGCCCTCCTCGGTGCGGCCTTAATGTCCCGCGACGGTATGGAAGACCTCAACTTCTCCCTCCAGGTGATAGAGCTGTCCGAAGCACTGGTGCCGGTCCCGGCTGAATTTCACGGTTTCCTCCAACAAGGCTATCATACTTTTAGCCTCGGCGAGCCCGCTACCGAATTGGCCTGGGTCGCCTCGTTGGGTCCTCAGACCTCCATCTTGGAGGCGATCTTTCCCGACCACATCGTGAAGCTACATCAAAGGGCAAAAACCATGAGAACAAGAAGGAAGAAAGCATATGGCCAAAACACTCAAAAACGATGAAGGTACTGGGAAATGAGCAAGTTGCCGCCCGCAGAGGCCTCCCCTGACACGGGCGCTTGGGCCTCACAGACGGCGCCGCAGAACTTGAACCTCCATCTCGGATAAAGGGGCGCCAAAGACAGGAACCGCGCCAGGGGGACTCAACATCAATAAAGCCGTCCCCTCCCCGGCCGACGCCAAAATCCTCGGCGCCCTCGCCTTCCTCAAAGAAGGGCCTCGGATGATCACTTGATTGCGATGGCGGGAGCTCAGCAGAAGCACCCGAGGACGGCCAATAGCCGCTTCCACTTCAACCACCTCACAATGTGAGGAGGCTGCGCTTCACTGCCTCTCCCTCAACTCGGGAGCTCCGCGTTGATGGCCTCGGGAGAATTATCAAGGCAGCCCGAGACCTCGCTGAACTCGACAGAACGTCGTGTATTGGCTCGCCGACAGAGATGGACGTTCAAACCTCCACAATGTCCCTTATAATCGTGGAGACAATCGAGACAACGGTGGAGGCGGCAGCTTGCGGCCCTCGGCCTCAAGAGGGGAGCGATAGGTTCGCCGCTATCATCGGACGAGGACTCGCCAACAATAGCCTCTGGGCCTAGAGCTCTTGGCCGGGGGGCTTGACATCGAAGGCTTCGATTTTGTCCCTGGGGCCGGGCTTTTTCTTCAATTCTTTCCTTTCTTCCTCGACGGACGCAAAGCAGCGTGCTTTGTCAGAGGAAGTAACCACTCTGGGCCTTAGCAAGGTTCTCTGCAACAACCAAGCGTGCCGCTTATTTTCATGAAACTCCCAAGTTGGCCGTAATCAACTCTAGGAGCTCCCTGACGGCATCCCTCTCCTCTTTTCGAGGATCGAACAAGAATGCCGGGCTACATTCCCCATCCATTAGAACGCGCCAGTCCTTGGGGGTAGCTTTAAAGAAAATTTGTCTTTCCACCTTTTGGTGGAGTCGGGATTCCCCCACACATGACAAAGAAACGGGCTGGGGGTCATGGTAACCCACTCAAGATTGTCGTAAACCTAAACATGATCTTGACAACTTGCGCACTTAGACGCTTCCCATGACATCGAAGAAAGACACAAAGAGAAACCAAATACCTAACGGCGTTTGGGTCAAGCCTCGCAACGGTACCAAGCGCCATAATCGTGTGGAGCTCCTCCGCATCGGGAATCGAAGCCCACCCTTAAGGTGGACTTCGAGACGGTGATGAAGCCACCAGGAGGATCACGAGCGCTGGGCTGGGGACAGTCATCACCGTGGAACTCGGGAATGGCATACCGCCGCCGGATCTCGCCTAACCTCTCTCGCGACAACGATGAAGCAATATCGGCGACTCCAGAGCCATGGAAAATAGGAAGCGAAAACTCGAGGAGAAACAAAGGGAAACGTCGAATGAGGAAGAAAGGCGAACGAGTAAGGATAGAGGTGGTTCCCGTAAGGAAGGAGAATGAATTTATGGATTTGAAAACTTAAAAGGCGCCATTGCCGTGGCCACGCTGTCACGGCCTACTGGGTCCCTGCATGTGACGCCCTGTATTCCCGAGACGCCCGACAACGCGCCAATCCCGCATTTAATTCTCTCGCAGAGCCAAACGACGGGTGCCGCATGTCCTCGGACATGTAAAAACTCCCCGACACAACAAAGATCGTGCCTTTGGTTAGCCACAATTCCGAGAACATTAATTGTCCCTGCTAAGCTTCAAAACCAAACCACACTTAGAAGCGCAATCACTCCGCGGACGTGATCTCACTGGACGGACTTCTACAGACGATCCCATCTCGAGGAATGGTGATGTTAGAGAAACATGCCAAACGGTCGAGGACTTCGAGCCTTTTGGCATGGGGGGCTAGTGTTGGGGTCCGTTACCCAGGGGTCCTAAAATTAGTGTGGAGATCGGACGAGCGTTTTTTACCCGAGAGGCCCAAGCTATCGCATGCCCGAGACCTCGTGTAATGCAGAACGACCGAGAGCTTTCTTTAAACTACGCGGACTAAATGGTACGCGTAATGCATGAAGCCAATAGTACGCGGACTCAACCAAACTACAAAGTGAGCCAGAGAAGGACGAGGACTGCCTATGTTGTCCGAGAGTTCCAACTCGGCCTGCCACGATTACAAGGAGCGTAAATCCCGCTTACACGTCAAGACTGCCAAGAAAGAATCCCTGTAACACGCCCGTCACCTCAAGGTCGACACCCTACCACAAGAGCCAACGACGACGTCAAGATTTAACTCACCAAACACGCCAGCCGTGCCCCGACACTCCAAGCCGTGCCCGATATGGCGTGGGAGTAGGTGGCCACCGCCCAAGAGGGTGTTGAGGCCGTGTGAAAACTTCCAATCTGCTTACCTTTGCGCCTATAAATACGCACTTAAGGCGCACTAAAAAGGGGGTCATCTCTCCCGAGCAAGGAAAAAGCCAAAAGAGAAGAACAAAGCATTTACTCTGTACTTCAAACATTGTACTCTTGTATTCACCAACAAAATAGTGAAGAATCTTCCTGTGCCCAGCCTCGTGGTTTTCCCTCGTTTCAAAGGAGGGTTTCCACGTAAAAACTTGGATGTCCACTCGCTTCTCTCGCATCTTCACTCGCCCGTAATCCACTCTTTATGTTGCTATCGGTTCCGTACACTTGACGTCAAGACGCACTAAAGATCGCAAATGGCCTGACCTAAACGCAACAATTTCGTATTATAAAATAATTAAATATATAAATAAATATTTTATTAAAAATAAATTTTATAAATGCTATATTCATGGGTCAAGGATCCCCACTGTGAACGCCTGTCCCCGGCCACTGTCATCTCAATTGATGCCATTGTTGCGGCGGCAGCGCCCTTAATCACCATCATGAGTCGCCATTCGGTACCACTTCCAAGCCACTACCACCGGTCGCTCTGCAGACAGCAACTCAGTCTCGCCTCATCAATTCAACCGTTTGAAAATATTGTCACGTCTTATATCAAGCAGCGGGCTGCAAAAGGCTATCGGCAAAAACAATGTTTGCTTATATTGACTGGAAATGACATTAATGCACTTAATTTCTCTTTAGTCAACACTAATATAAGAATGGCCCGCTAAGCAGATAACTAATATGATACATTTGTCATCTTATTAATTCATTATATATAATAAGGATAAAATTGTCAATCCATAATATGATACTTCCCTTTGTAGCTAGTAGGAGCTATAATTAGAACTTAAGAATAAAATTAGTCAAATTATTTTTGACATAGTATGATTCAATTTATTATAAATTATACTAAATATAATTTATAATAAATAATATTAAGTCGTATTATTTATGATTTATTGCTTTAAACCGTGTTGGGCTATATATTAGGAGGCCCCCATGCTATTTCAGTCTATAGCTCAATTGGGTCATGCCAATATGATTCATAATTAAAAAAAAAAAAAAAAAGGTGGAGAGAAGGTGAGAGGGGCTTAATTTTTATTTTAAAAAATATAATATTTAAATATTAAAAAATATATATATGACCTCAGGATGATTGGAAATAAATATAGCCTCACGTAGTATCAGAGTCAAAAAGGCTGCGACGTGCTTTAATCGTTGTCATATTATGCTCATTTTACACGATGTAATTTCATATAAAAAAGTCAGAATTAATTTTTTAAAAAAATAATAATTTTTTGATATTTATTCTATTTATCCTAATATTTATTTTTTTAACAAATTAATATTTAACTGATATTATCAAACGATGAAAAAAATGGGATTAGGGGATCCTGCTTCTTCTTAGGAATAAGCAGGATTTGTTTTTTTTATTTTTACCGTTAGATTATTTTTAATTCAACGGTGAAAATTTAAAATTTATATAATAATATTTAAATAAATATTTTTATTAAAAATATTTATTAAATATTAATATTATTTTAAAAAAATTAAAAAAATAACTATATATAATATATTTTATTTTTTAAACTTTTACCTTTGGATTTTCATCCAATGGTAAAAGATGAAAAAGCAAATCCTGCTTCTCCCTAAGGAGAAGCAGAATCCCCCATTTCGAAAGAAACGTCACAAGCGTGCATAGATTTGAGTCGTATCCTCCTGCCGTGTTCTAAAATTACCAAAAAAAAGTACTATTTATAATATTTATCCTATTATTATTTTTATCGTCCCTTTAAATATTCTATTTTTTTCATAGATAATATTAATTTGCTCAGTTTATTTAATAAAATTATTTTTAAAAAAAAAAAGAAAAATAAAATTGATTTCACTATCTTGTAATAGTATATTAATTAATGAAAAATATTTAGAGAATATCTTTAGGTAATTTAGTATTTTATTAATTAACATATTTTTATATAAAGTTATTAATATAATAAATAAACAAATAGAATGCAACAATATCATTTAACTCTTCACTTTTTAGGCTTTTTTATTATAAAAATTATTAGATGATAAGATTATATTTATAATCGTTCATATTTTTATGTTTTCTTATATTTTAATTATCTTATTATTATGCATTTTGTCATTTATTGACAAAATTTGCTACTGAACTAACTGATATTATTTATTGACATTTTTATCATTTATTGATAAGATTGTGATTTTAAAGTTTCATCCCAACAATGAAGGTAAATATAATAATTATATTTACAAAATTAATCAAATATATTAGTTTTAAAAATTTTGCTATTATTATTCAAATAAACATCATAGGAATTTGTTTGATGTTCTATGTAAGTCCAACTGTGAGTTTAAGTAATGCTAAACTTATAATTAGATAAATTATAAAAAATCAATATTGTCAATTTTTAAATATTATTCATAATTGCATCCTCAAATTCATTTTGTAAATTATATTATCAACTTTTATCTTAGTATTATTTCTATTATATATATATATATATATATATTTAAATTTTTAATATTATTACGTTCTTGAATCCTGGTTTTAATATGAACGATGGCTCGAATATAGAGCAACACAAATATAGATTTGTAAGTAGTAGAGAGAGTGAGAGATAGCAACATGTGGCATTTTTACGTGAAAAGTCCTCTTCTAAATGAAAAAAAAAATTACGAGATTTTGAGTACGAGAACGATTCCACTATTCGAGTATCTGAGTACAAAAAATAAGAACAGAATGCACAGTAAATCTAAAAAATCACTCTTACAAATACAAGTATTTTCTCAATTAGAAATATAAGTGTCTTAATTCTTCTCTTTCTGCGAGCACAAATGTAAGTGAAGTAAATTTAAGAGTATTTGTTAGGTATACAATGAAAACTTATATAGTAGTGACGTCCTCTCATGTGGAGGTGGCATTTGTAGAAAAGTTTACCACCAACTTTGTAAATTTTTTTTGCTGTGTCAAAAGGCTTTCATCGAGTCCACGGTATTTATGTATGTATTTACGTATTTTTATAAGTTATTTATATAATATATTAATTAATTGTTAAAATATATTTTTATATTAATTGATCCCAAGTTGTTAATTTTTTATTATTTTTCTTTGGCTAAGTGGTATGTATTTTTTACAGGACGGGGATCCTGCTCTGCTCATTAGAATTTCACCTCAAAAATAGATTTTTTTTAATTTTAAATTCCACAAAACATATAAAAAAAATATTTGCTATTTTTGGAGCAAAAATCCGGCTCCGCATAGCAAGATCCCCAACCCGTATTTCCACGGTGCTCGCTTTTATTTTCTTATTTTAACCAGTGAATTGGCTGGAGAATTGCTGTACTTCGCCCTGAGAGAATTGCTGAAGAATTTCGTTATTTAATCGTTATGCCTTCTGCCCTGCTTGTGATACATTTGTTTAATCTCGTAGCACCCAGACCCGAAAAAATCGCATCAAAAGTTCTTCCGATTTTGCTTTGAATTGAATCCCCACCGATCTGCCGATTCCTTTCCCTCTTTCACCACACAATTCCATTAATCTTAAGTAGATAGGAACCCTTGATTCCGCAGAGTGGGAAAAGGATTAGGGAGGGCAAAAATTGCATCTTGAAGCATGAGGAAGAGAGAGGAACGAGGAGGATTTTCTTTTAATTTTGTGGTTCGCTTCTCTTGATTTATCCTGTGAAGAAAGAGAGAGAGAGAGAGGGAGAGATGGGGAAGGTGGCGGTCGGGGCGACCGTAATATGCGCAGCGGCCGTATGCGCGGTGGCGGCGCTGGTGGTGAGGCAGAGGATGAGGAGGTCGGGGATGTGGGCCAGGGCGATGGCGATACTGAAAGGGATGGAACAGAAGAGCGAGACGTCATTGGAAAAGCTGAGACAGCTGGCAGATGCGATGAACGTTGAGATGCACGCTGGTCTTGCTTCTGAAGGTGGCTCCAAGCTCAAGATGCTCATCAGCTATGTCGATAAGCTCCCCACTGGGTAGAATCCCTCGTTTTCTCTTAATTTACTATTTAATTTCTGGAATTTATTATCGACCAAAGTGTATATTAATTTCTTCATGTTCTTGGTTTAATCATTGATGGAATTTTTTTGGGGTATTCATAGTAAAGTAAAAATATTGAAACTATTTTTAATTTTTCTTTTTGTTTTAAAGTTTTACTCTCTATTTTTTTATTGTTTTAATGCTATATTTATTTTATTAAAAATTTACTGAGACTTGATTTTTGAAATATCTGAAATTTACATTAATTCTCAAATAGTTATCCCCTTAGACTTTTTTTTAGAATTTCCATAGCTTACCATATAATTTCAAAAATTAATCTGATGACAAAAATTAGAATAATTTTTTTTTAAAGATAAAATTTTAGAATGAAGCTGAAAACTAAGATATTAATAACATTTTTTGATATTATGAATGCTATCCTTGTGAAGATATTTGTCTATTGTCCTCAACGTTTAGGAGAATTGATTTTAACGTTTCTATTATCATATTCTGGAGGGCCTTTTTTTTTTTTTTGTGCCATTTCTGAAGATCGCCCTTTTTCTTTTCATGTCGCGTTTGTTCATGCCAGTGAAAGGGAAGGGTGAAAAAACAAAAGTAAACACAAAAGGTCGTCTTCTTTCAGAGAAACGGTCTATCTTCGTCTTGTGATATATGAAAAAGAAATTTACATCTCTGTTCTTCCTCTTAGTTTTCTGTGTACAATTTCCCTGTCTGTTTGAACCTGCATTCATGCCAGTCTTCCGATGGATTCATGCTGAATTGAGATTTCTTTGTTGGTTTGGAAATCTATTCTACTTTAATGAGTATATGCCTGATGATCTTTTTTGGGATTTTATTTGGTTTTCCATTGATTAATCTCACTAGCTGTGTTGTCTATCTTATATCTGGTTTTCTTGCAAACTACAAAGCTGTAGTTCACTTTGCAATCTGCCTTTACTACGTTCGTTTGGCTCCTTTTTACGAGTAGTTAGTTATTGGTGTACGTATTTAGGCTGCTTGTTCTTCCTTCTCCGGACATCTACTTTATGTGTTCTTTGTATGGGCCCACTTTTTGCTTCTTTCGGTTGCTAAAGTTGATCTAAATCCTTGTAAAGTTTTGGTATCTTTTATTTCGTATCAAATTTTGAAATATTGGGGCACTGTTGCATGGCCATCTTACAGACGTTGATTCTAAGTGACATTTCATCTATTTATTTATTACTATGTGGGTTCTATTAGTATGGATAGATAGATAAGATGTTATATTTCGCCGGATAATTTCTCAAGAGTATCCCTTAAACATTTCTCCCATTGTAAAAGGATACCGTGGAATGAATGATTCTTGCTTGTGATATTGTGAAACTAACTACATACTCACTTCATGAAGTTGTGTGTGTGGATGGAATTAACATTTGGTTGATTAAAGGATGAACCAACTGATTTGTCTGATAGGGGAGAACAGTAAAATTAGGGATTAGAAAAGAAGACTTTATATATGAAAATAGACTAGACAAATATGAGAATTAGACGAAAGGAGGGACCCATTGTTTAACAAGCAACATAACCTTTTTAATTCATTCATCCCCATTCATTACACATGGCTAGCTCATTCTTTCACAGACTAATTAGGCTGACACAGACTCACTAACACAATCACTTGATAGCCACTGATAGCTAATCAATTGACCACACTGATTACAGCCACACGTTTAATATGTAATAACAACTAACTAGCTAACTAATTGATGACATATCATATGATTAGTCATCCAATATGATCCACCTGGCCACCCCTGATGATGATGTGGCCATGTGGCATGCACATTTCATTTTATGAGAGAGATTTTTCCCAATTTCCTTTTCCAGTTGCTTCCATTTGCTCTGCACTTTCAGTCACTGGCTACTATGAGTTTCACATGATACATCTTACGCAGTAATCCACTGCTTTCTCTGGCAGCTACCTTCATATATCACGGATGAAGATATCAGTATCTCTATTGGTATTGGTTGCCATCATATTTGTGTTGGAAAAATCGAACAATATATATTGATATTAGATATTTTAAAAAGAAATTTTTTTTTTTAAATTTGTAAGCTGATAGGGATGCATTAGCAAATATATCGTGATATATCACCCATATAAAAATATATTATTATATTGTCACGGTATTGGAAAATATCAGTATTAAGGGGCCCCGATACCGACATATATCAATATTCATATTATTTTAGAGAGGAAATTGTGTCTTTGTTGTTCCCTTACTGATTTTTTCATCATGATCAATTTATGCTACCAGTGGTTGGTGAAGGCATTGCAGATGCAGCATTCTGTAATTTTGTCTGGGACTTGCACTGAAACTAAAACCGTTTCTTGCTAACTATTTTACTGAGTTATTGGGAAGCTTCGATGCAATTGAAAGAATCGAGTTAAAAAAATCATGAAGATTTAGTGATGGAAAAATAAGCTGGAAATGTGTGTGCTGTGTGGTTTATTAATTGAATACGGGAGCAAAGAAAACCAAGTAAACAAATGGAAAATAAAAATAAGGATGGTTTATGCCCTTAATCTTTAATCTTGTTCTGTAAGAAAGTGAATTTTCTATATATATAATGTACAATTGCAATGTTCACTGCTGTTGCTTCTGTTTTTATTTTGTTCTTACTGCTTCTGTTAGTGGTGCTACTGCTGTTGGGATTTGTTGCAGCAAAAATCAATCATGCAACTTCTTTGTGCGCTGTGGCAGCATGAAACATATTACACAGTAGTAGCTCCAAGATTTCTGAGATTTTGTTTGATTTATGTCTGTTTAGATATGTGCCTTGGATTATGCCACATGATTTTGGCACCCAAAAACCAGGGGGCCCAATCTATACTTCCTCTTGCTTGGAAAATGGGTGCTTGAAAAATGGGGTATGTGATTTTTAAGATCCTTGGAAAAGCCTCAGCAATTAATGAGGCTTGCTTTCCAACACAAAGTCATTGAAACTTGGTGCATTGGAATTTGGAAGCCAAAGGTTGTTCCAAAATTTGGAACAATTGTGGTGCTATTTATATGACAGGAATTAGATAAAGGCTAGATAAAAATATTGGCCAATATTTATCGGTATCGGACCCCTAATATCGCCACACCAGTATCTTCTTTATGTCGTGATATATAATTCGATATTCAAAATATCGACCGATATATCTAATATTTGGCTAGTATATTGGCTAATATGGTTGATATATCAGTTGATACAACTCTATCAGCTTACGTTTTTAAGGAAAAATTTTCTTCCGATATATCTTGTACCGATATATAATGTCTGATATGTTTAATATCGATATAGTCACAACTAATATCCATACTAATACTAATATTTTCATAAAGCAGAAATGTAAAACAAAAAGAAGTACAAAAAAAAAAAGCAAGGAAAGACACCGTCCGACTGATGGGTGAGTCTTGTGTGAGTGTGTTAAAAAAAAAGGTGATGTGAGTAGTCCCTGTTTGTAACTAACTCTATTCAAGAATGCATTTTCCTCACCGTCATTCTTCTCACAAGGGTGTTCCACGTAAAATATGTGTTTTCACTGTGTGTGTCAATTGTTATTGTGTGTATGTAATTATCATATTTTTTTGTTGAAAAGGAAAATCACCCTGATTTTTCCCAACAATATCTTCATCGATATTGAAGTATTTGGAAAACATACTCTGACATTTAGTCTTTTATTTGTAGGGATGAAAGAGGATTGTTCTACGCATTGGACCTCGGTGGCACAAACTTCCGTGTGATGCGTGTAAAGTTGGGTGGGAAAGAACAACGTGTTGTGAAGCAAGAATCTGCGGAGGTCTCAATACCACCAGAATTGATGGTCGGGACATCAGATGTAAGAATCAGTTTATGGCAAATAAACTTTTTGATCATGCTTGCATTGTTATCTTACTCCAGAATTCTTTAAATAATGATGGTTTCAGCAACTATTTGATTACATAGCCGAAGCCCTTGCAAAATTTGTTGCAACAGAAGGGGAAGATCTTCATCCTGAACCTGATAGGCAAAGAGAGCTGGGTTTTACCTTCTCATTCCCAGTTAAACAAACATCTATTGCCTCAGGCACTCTCATCAGATGGACGAAGGGCTTCTCCATAGAAGACACTGTAAAATCCTTCGCCCTCCCTCACTCTCTTTTCTTGTCACACACAGGCACGCACACAGACACAAATATTTGTTGGTTGAATTTACAGCCCTGTACATACTTCTGTTAACTTGATTTGACGCATTAAGTTAGTTGTAGCTTTGGCAGTTGCTCCACGCTGCTTTTGTTTTTGTTAACTAATACTTGGGCAGGCTAGAATGCTTTCATTCTCATCGTGGAATTAAATGGTAGTGATGGGCCATGAAAGAGAAAATCAAAACAGGGTAATTACAGTGCCAGAGTCATAGGAATCTGGTCAATGGTTTTGATATGGTTTATGCTTATGCATTTTTATTTTTATATTTTTATCCCTTAAGAATGCTAACATAGCATCGTGGATGATTTTGGGGTGAAAGAAGTTTTTTCTTTGGATATGGAAAAGAGTGAGCTTTGGAGTAGTAGTAAAATTGTTCTATTATGACCCAAAACATTATGGGATTTACTTACAGAAATGGTCTCTCTCTCATGCAGGGTTAAGGTTGCATACATTTAGGTTGTGTGCATTTGATGCTCTCTAAAATGCGGAAGCCCCGTATAGTAGCCACCCTCTTTGCCTTATGGTTGGTGCTATCCTTCAACAAATAAAAAGGAGTGATTAGCCTATCAAGATAGCCATCCCTGGCATTATTGGTGCTAAGTAGTTAAATTTTTGCTTCTAAGATATGGTTTCTGGTATATTGAGAAGTTGTAACCATAAAAAACAGTGTGCTTTGAAGGATCAAAATGTGTTGTATGAAATCATTATGGAGTTGAAGGAGAAGCATGAGAGCCTATAATATGAAGGTTTTGATGCATGATACTTTTGGTTTAAGGGAAGGACAATGTAATGTTCCATTCCTCAGTGTGTATGTTGTAATGCTTTATTATTTATGACTCTCTTTGAACCTAAAGCTTTGCTATTGATTCTGTCTTGCTGATGCCATGTAGGTTGGACAAGATGTGGTAGCAGAGTTGACGAAAGCTATGCGAAGGAAGAATCTTAATATGCGTGTGTCAGCATTGGTGAGTTCAAATTTGCTTCGTAAGATGTTCCACAGTTTCTATAACTTTGTTTAGGTTGGACAAGGCCCGGAGGAAAGAAAGGAAGTAATATATCCGAATTGCTTTCATTTTTGGAGGATGTTGCACTAAATATAGTTGAATAGCAAAAGATGATTCATATAGCTGAACCATTTAATAGAATGCAGCTTTGTTGTCGTGTTATGTTTGATTATCTTCTCCCCTTCTTTTAATTGCCATGGTGATCTAGGTTAATGATACAGTTGGAACATTAGCCGGAGGTAGATATGACGATCAAAATGTCATCGCCGCTGTTATCTTGGGTACTGGAACAAATGCTGCTTATGTAGAGCGTGCCCACACAATTCCCAAGTGGCACGGTCCCTTGCCTAAATCAGGGGAGATGGTATTGTGATTCCTTTCCAAGTTTCTTCTCTTCTGGGTTCGGTGATTATTTGAGCCCCTCTCTTGCTTTGGTAACAGACAAATTGGTTTCACGTGCTTAATTTTATAAAATGAGTCAAAACCATCTCCTTATTTCTGTAGGTCATCAACATGGAATGGGGGAACTTCCGTTCATCATACCTTCCCATTAGTGAATATGATACAGCCCTCGATGCCGAGAGCTTAAACCCTGGAGAACAGGCACGATGTTTCGGGTTTTCTTTTTCTTCTATTTTTTTCTACTTTTGCTGATTGAAAGGTCGAAGACATATTCATGCTGAAAGATGGTACTATTGGTTGGCTGTAGATATATGAGAAGATGATTTCGGGCATGTATTTAGGGGAGATTGTGCGGAGAGTGTTATGCAGGATGGCTGAAGAAGCTTCGTTTTTCGGTGATACAGTCCCAGAAAAACTGAAAATTCCATTCATATTAAGGTATGCTTGTAATGTTTCCAAACTTTGTTCATGTTTTGGCCTTTGATCTTACATCCTTACGTCTTTTTGGAATGCAAGTAATGAGAATGAGGTGTAAAAATGAGAACAAAAATTGATAAAGTTTGCATTATGGCTTCTAGTCTTTTATGAGGAAAATGAAAAATTCTATTTGTTGGCTCCGGGAAGTTGTGGCATGCTGTGTAGTGAGGCGTGTCCCTTTGAAAATTTATAAGTTTGCATGACTATTAGCTTGCATGAGTTCTAAATCTTTCAGCAACTTGTTCCCAACCGCACCAAATCTCACCTACTGGTTTTCAATGGTGAGAATTTCTAGAACGTTGCAATCAGTAGGTTAAATGCGGCAAAATAGTTTATGTAAATGAATTACCTTGTTTCTGTCTCTTCCCAATTGTGATATTTGCTGTTATACATGCCACATGTCATCTCCAAGAGCTTTGATATGTTAGCCATATAGAGAGCTCTCTTTTTCAATAGATGAGATTTAGAGGAAAGGTACTATCTCAATGCTTCTTTTTTTTTTTTTTTTTTTTCTGACTTGTCTTTGCCTTCCCCTTACTAGATTAAAATACATAGCCCTATTTGATCTAGATCTAAACCCTTTCCCGGAAAAACAAGTTATGGCTGACTTGTCGGACAACATATCACAAGTACCTAATGATTTTTCTTTCTGCTGGTGAATAAGCAATTGGAGGGAAAGAAATGCCCATTTTTCGGTGATGAGTTTCGTTTGCTTTAAGCCCAGCCCATGCACAGTTAGGAAGATTGGCCAGTGGATAAGCAGCTCCAGAGATAGGGAGTCTCTATAAGGAAGAAAAAGCCTTCCATTGGCAAGCGATTGTGTTTTTCACAGCTAGCTTCTAACTCATTCCCAATGCACAGAATCAGACATCTTTTTGTCTTGAAGGATTTGATTTCTAGCAAAGGAAGATGGGATTGAATCCGCAGCTAGTGGTGGCTTCTTTCACTTCTATAGTTCAATGGAGGATAATAAGGAAGTTACTCAGTATTTTGTTTAAACTTTTTAATTTAAATGATACTAGAAATCATAGTGATTTTATTACTTTAGTGGAACTCATTCATAGTAGGCTTAGTATTCTAATCATATAAACAAATAGTTGAAGTGGACAATTTGATCATTTTTGCAGGAAATTAAGCAAAAGTTGGTGCTTAATTAAATAACCATATCTTATTTAGTGAAATACATTCATGAGCAGCACAAGATACAATTATGAAACCAATTGAGTGTGGCATATTTTATACTAACGGCAGAGTCAATTATATGAACATTGTTAGACCATTTGTTGCTGTCATTATCTTCTTCTTCCTTTGTTTTAAGCCGTTGGAAGAAGGATTTATTGGCATTTACTCGCCATATTGAAACCCAATGGCTTGCTTGAGCTCAATCCTTTTACAGTCATGGATGTATCTCTGCCTATGTTAAAATGGGCTTGATGAAATTTAATTCAATATAACATGCTTTGATGTTTAAGATAAAGTTGTATGTGGAATATGCAGGACACCTGAAATGTCTGCTATGCATCAAGACACATCGCCTGATCTGAAAGTGGTTGCTGCCAAACTAAAGGCCATCTTTGGGGTAGAACACACTGCCTTTGTTGTTGAGGGAAAGATATGATTATGCTTTCTGGTCTTGTAATTCAACTTTCTGTTTTTATTGTGACCACAGATATATATATTGGCCGATATATATCAGCCTGTATGTATCGATATCAGATTCCTTAATATTGATATTTTTTGTTGCTACGATAATTACGATATAATATCGTATTGGTAATATATCGTGATATATCAATTGATATAATTGATATTTGGCTATTATATTAGTCGATCTTGTCATCTTACAATTTTTTTAATTTCTTTTCTTCCGATATATTCGAATACTAGGCCGTAACTAGTATAGATACCAATACTTTCATGCAAGACATGTGACATAAGTTGGCATCAAGGAAATGCTTATATGGGAAGTTTGCCTCAAGGAAATACTGAATGAAAATAATTGCTGGTTTAGAAGATGATGTTCTACATCTTAGTTTCACCTTGATTGCACAAAGTAAGACCACGTATAATAGGTTTAAAGTGATTTAACATTTCATACATTGGACTGTCCTTTTGCTGATCTCACATGGTAGGACTTAAGATTTTATTGTCGTTATTGATGTTATATCTTATTTCCATCTCGAGCTGGTCTAAACAGACAGAACAGTTGGGGCTTTCTTCTTGCCTTTTATTTTAACTTTGATTTTTTGATATTTCATTATCCGATTCTGTGCCAGATCTCAAACACTTCTTTGAGGATGCGGAAAGCAATTGTTGAGCTGTGCGACATAGTTTCTACTCGTGGGGCGCGGCTTGCGGCTGCTGGCATCTTCGGCATCGTTAAGAAACTGGGAAGAGATAGCGGAGAGGTAGAGAAGCAGAAGTCAGTGATCGCACTAGACGGAGGGCTGTATGAGCACTATACCAAATTCCGGGAATGCATGGTGGGCAGTTTGAAGGAGTTACTGGGCAGTGAATTAGCCGAATCAATTGTCGTCGAGCACTTCAACGATGGTTCGGGTATCGGGGCTGCCCTCCTGGCAGCTTCAAACTGCCTGTTCCAGTACCTCAATGCAGAAGAATTGTCTCTGTGAACTGTCTATACTGACAATGACGAAAGTTCTAGATAATCATCCAAGTTTTTGCATGTTTTTGTTTGTTTCGTGGTGCTACCTTTCCAAGCTCCTTTTTGTTTCCCCTGTTGAAGAAGACCATACCAGAGGAGTGAATCACTAAAATTCATGGCCCTTTAGAGAATAAAGTGGGAGAAGCCTTCTCCTTTTAGCTCCATGGAAATGGTCGAGGCCGAAGATCCTCAGTCACTCTCAGCCTTATAAAAGTGATCGTCGTGGGAACAACGGGAATGAGTAGGAGTTCTACTGTGTCTGGAACTACAATCGGCCATTTTAGATGGAAGATCAATTGTATTGTGTCTGGGATTCAATGCCTCGGGTTTCCGACGGTGAATAATAAGACAGGTTACCGGTAATTGAGTAATCTGGTCGTCTCGTATTCTCCGTTGCCTGTCTTTGAGAATTAGATTTCTTCCTCTTCTTATGGTGAATAAAGAACAAGCATTTGGATTCCGAGTATTCTGGTCCTCAAATATTTTTTAAAAATTGTTTATTAGTTAAATTATGTTTGATATATTGAAAATTTAAATATTTACTAGTAAATTATATTGACAAATTGACTAAAAATTATACAAATGAAATTGAATGCTGATTTTATCTTTGAGATACAAAAAGTTCAGATTGAATTTTTACTTAGATATGACCCTAAATATTAATTTTCAATCTAGCCTGAAGAATTGTAGATTGAAAAAACTTTAGAAAAAGAGCAGGGTTAGTATCATGTAATTATAATTTGACAATTACGAGTTTAAATTGAAAAAATAAAGTCTTGTATATAATAGAAGATAAATTTATTATATATCATAAATTTAATAAAGGTCTGATCTTTTTTTAAAGCATTACCTGTCCTATGATGAGGTTGTACCATTCACTCGAAACAGTTGCTTTATAAAAGAAAAATAATCAAGAATTAATTTTGAGCGTGTCAACTTTAATCATAATGTCCCTAAAGCATATGAGAACCAGAAGACAAATCGTCTCTAAATAGGAATATTGTTTCTTGATCCAAAATTTACCTTACTAAATTGCCACACAGCAGTAGTTTTACAGAAATTTTGAACTACCCTAAAACCATGCACATAATAAAAACCTTCCTAAACTAACGAAAACAAATGTCTACAAAATCTAGAAGGAAATTACAATGATTGGAGTAAGGAATTAAACTAAAATGGGTAGGGCAAGTGACCATTTCCCAAAAGGGTGAAAAATGGTACTTTCAGGCACCAAATTAGGCCACAGTTGGGTTTACTCAATTGCCACGCTAGAGTTTGTCTCGTGGATTGATATGTTATAGCTCCCATGGCTCATCCTGGATCAAAAGTCATGAGTGTTTGCAGTTAGCCACGTCGTGCTGATCATTTCCGTCATTTCTTATCCGGATAACATTCTCCAATTGTTTCAGTTGTGCAATGTACAACATCACAATCCCTATCCTCAATGCATACAACCATAACTAGAATGATCAAGGAGCACCACTTGGGTATTCTACAGAAACTGTCAAGTGGTGTATATGTACATAAACGTGTATGATGAAGAGCCAGCAGATACACTTATGGCTATAATCAAAGCAATATATAATACACACAATCATATATTGAGAGAAGATGGCATAGGTCACAAACTATTACTTCAAACACACATAGTTTGCAACTATATAAAACTAATATTCCAATCATGGGCAGCACAGAGTATTGAAACATGCACCATCATACTGCTACTTACCCCCCACCCCCTTTCAAAAAAACAAAGAAAAGAAAAGAAAAGGCTCGATTTGAGCCTCTCTTTTCATGCTATTTAACAATCTAAAAATCAATATAACAACTATAAGCGGGTATCAGTCACATACTAAGGCATTTCACATTCATCAGACATTCAACAGAACAATAGGCAAATCAAAATTACCAACACGATAGATGCACCTCAGTGTCAGGGGAAAATATTGTTAGCAACCAAAATTGAACCAAAATCACGAACCCCCATTATTCATGACCGACCAGGAGACGTACTACTACAGAGTCATGCCCTTTGGCCACAAGAAGGCCATGTGTCTTATCAGTGGCTCGTGAATAAAATGTTCAAAGGCTAGATCAGAAGGAATGTGAAAGTCTATGTAGATGACATGCTCATCAAAAACAAAATAATAGACCACCATATCCATGATCTGGACGAGATCTTCAATGTTCTAAGAGATCACCAGATAAAATTTAACCCGACCAAGTGTATATTTAGAGTGACGTCTGAAAAGTTCTTGAGTTATATTATTTCACACCGAGGGATTGAGGTAAATTCAAAGAAGATCAAGGCCATCCTTGATATAAAGTCTCCTCGAACTATAAAAGAGGTCTAAAAACTCACCGGTAAAATAGCAGTTCTCTCTCGCTTCTTGGGCAAATCGGCCGAAAAATATTTGTCTTTTTTTTAAATCCCTGAGAGAGACGAAGACTAACGGCTTCCAGTGGACCAATGATTGCGAGGAGGCATTTCAAGAACTCAAAGAATATCTTTTGAATCATCTTCTTTTAGTTTCTCCACAGCCAGGTGAGGAGCTATGCTTGTATCTCGCTGTATCCAACACGGCCTTTAGCTCAGTGTTGATACGGTAGCAGTACGATAAGCAACAGCTTGTGTACTACGTGAACAAAACCCTGGCTGATGCAGAGACTAGGTACCCCTATGTAGAGAAGATAGCTCTGGCACTTATGTATTCCGCTTAGAAGTTGACACCTTACTTCCAAGCACACAAAGTGGTAGTTTTGACTGATCAGCCTTTGAGAGCGATGTTGCAGAAGCCCGAGATGTCAGGACGACTGGTTAAGTGGGCCATTGAGTTGAAAGAGTTTGACAAAGAATTTTATCTGAGACCAACCTTAAAAGGTTAGGCCTTGACAAATTTCATCGTCAAGATAATGACCTCTGCTCTTGACGATCCAAACCTTCATGATGCAGATGAGCCTAACAACGCACCAACATGGACGCTGCATGTGGATGGCTCTTCAATGAATGATGGTTGTGGTGCTGGCATTATGCTGAGGACACTTGAGGGTTCAGAGATAAAATATTCAATAATCATTGTTTTTCGACAACCAACAACGCTGCGAAGTACGAGACTATAGCATCTTGAATATTTTTGAGTTTGTTATTTTATGAAAATAAATTATTTAATTAATTTTGATAATTATTTGACTATTTTAGTAATTCTTTTGTATTTAGAAGTTGGTAATTGGGTTTAAATATGAACCCAGAGTATTTGAATCGTTAAATTCGATTTAGATACTTGAGCCATTAATTTAAACTAATAGTTGAGCTTGGATATTTTGACAATTGAATTTAGTTTAGAGTAATTAATATACTTGATTTAGTTAGCTTAATTTTAGGTTTAATTAATCAAGTGAATCATCATATATTTAAATTATATAAATCTTAGTATATTAAAATTTATTAATTTAAAATATAATTATAGAATTAAATTTAAAGATGAGTCAAAATATTAGAAATTTATATTAGAATTATAAGTGTTATTATAAGAATAATTAAATAATTAAATAATTAATATTTTAATTAGATATATAAATATATATATAGTAATAACTATACATATAATAATATTTATGATATAATAATTATTTATGATAATAAATTATAATATTCATAATAAAAAATATTAGTAAATACTATAATAATATTAATAAAGAAAATATTAAAATAAATAAATAATATTTTATTATTAATAAATAATAATAATAATATGTTATTGGATATGTTATTGAGACTGTATTTTTGGGATAATAATATTGTATACATATTTATTATCTCGAAGAAATTTATTATGAAAATTATAATTATGATGTCGAATTTATGATGATTAGAATTTTGAGTTTCCTCGTGGTCGATTAAAATTGGGTCGAGTGACTCGGGTTTGGGTTGTTATAGAGACATTGCTAGCAGGACTTTGGTTAGCTAAAAAATGTTCCACCAAAAACTTGATTGTATATAACGACTCCGAGTTGGTTGTCAACCAAGTCCACGGACATTTTGAGGTCAACAGCCCGCAACTCTCTAAGTACCTTGCAAAGGTCCAAGACTTGACTTCGGATTTTGAAAATGTAGAAGTGGTCTACATCCTCAGAGAAGAGAACGGAAAGACCGACGTGTTGACAAGTGCAGCAGCATCAGGAGACCCAGAGCAATACGCCCGAGGGATACGTGAAGTCCTTGAGAAGCCAAGCACTGAAGATCCTGAAGCAGAGGTGATGCAGGACTCGAGTGCCAACAATTAGATGACTCCCTATTTAAGATACTTATCCAATGGGATATTATATGAAGATGCGGATGAAACCAAAAAGGTGAATAAGATAGCAGATTGGTATACTATCATGGACGGCCAATTGTGCCGATGCGGGTTCTTTACCCTTATTTACGGTGTCTTACTCCCGAGGAGGCTGATTATGCACTCCAAGAAGTGCACCTTGGAATATGTGGATTCCACATTGGGGACAAGAATCTCGCTTTCAAGTTCATGAGGTAAGGGTACTACTGGTCAACTATGAAGTGTGACGTCATGAATTTTATACAAAAATGTAAAAACTGTCAAGTCCATGGTAACTCCACCCACCAACCTCACACAGAGCTTCGAGCTCTGCAATCACCTTAGCCCTTTGCTCAATGGGGCTTAACATACTCGGACCTCTACTTATAGTGGCTGGACAGAGAAAGTTTATGATCGTCGGGATAGATTACTTTACAAAGTAGGTCGAAGCTACACCACTGGTGAGAATTATAGAGCAGAATGCAACAGAGTTCATCCGACAGAACATTGTGTTCAAGTTTAGGATTTTTGAATGTATCGTGACTGACAATGGGACCCAATTTATTGGGATACAGTTCACCAAGTACTATACCAACTTGAGGATAAGGTTGGTCCACAAATCAGTTGTGTATCCGCAGAGCAACGGCCAAGTGAAAGTCACAAACCGCATAATTTTACATGGATTGAAAACCAAGCTAGAGTATTCTGGGGGCTCATGGGTGCACAAGTTGTCATCAATCCTGTGGTCGTACAGGACAACACAAAGGGAGTCCACATGAGTGACACCCTTTAGCCTGTGCTGCGGGGTTGAAGCAGTCATTCCGATGGAAGTCGGATTGTCTATTCTTTTAGTCGAGTACTTTGATCTGGAGCGGTAAAGCTCGAGACTTTGAGAAAATCTTGTCCCGCTCGAGAAAGCACAAGACCCAATAAAGCTAAAACAATGGCATACTAGCAGAAAGTAGCTAGATACTATAATAAGAAAGTGAAGGCGCGACGGTTCAAAGTGGGGGATTTAGTACTGAGGAGCATTGAGGCCACGGGTAAAAATGCTGGCCGAAATAAGCTTTTCCCAAATTGGGAAAGGCCGTTCCTGATCTCAGTTATCCTTCATAATGGGGCGTATAAGTTATGCACCCAAGAAAGTAGACTAGTCCCTCGGACGTGGAATGCCTTTCACCTCAAAAAATATTATTAATAAATATATAGATGGTAAGGTAAGGCAAAATGTATCATTTGATGTGCTTGTAACACGTTTTGTTAATATAATAAAATTCCTTTATCTCATTTGTTGTTTTACACTTTATTGAATGTTTGCATATCATTTCATAAATTTACAAGACTTAGGTTGCCCCTAAGTCAAGTAAGAAGATCACTTTCACTTGCTCTAAAACTCGGTAAAGTTCGAGCGGCTCATAAGAAGTCGTATTCTAAAACTCGGTAAAGTTTGAACTGCCCATTTGAGGTTGGACTCAAAAACTTAGCAATGACGCCAAACAACCCACAAAAGGTTGAACCTAAAAACTTAGGGGGCTTGAAATAACAAGAATGCGAAGACCTTAGATGTACCATCTTCAACCTAAAATGGTTAAAAGGTTCAGAGACTTAGCTAATAAAAGATAAAGTTTCTTTATAGTGGGTCTAAGAAAAACCTAATATGCAAGCAGTTTGAGTAAATTAAAAAGAAGGATTACACCAAAAATATAAATTTTATTCATATATACATATTGTGCACAGTAATATGATAAAAAAAAAAGGGGAGTACAAAACTCCTCCAAAGTTCTTGGCCGCTCTGAAGGACTTGGCTGCCCAGAAGATTCAGGTTGGCTAGAAGGTCTTGATTGAGAAGGGTCAAAGGTCCTCCATCTTTCTAGGAGACCAACCAGGTCAGCCCTGCATTGAGCGCTGGTATTCTTCGAATCAAATAGAGAAGTAGGAAACCTTGGGACCAAAATTCTCATGACTTGGCGGCACATCTTAATAGCATCTCAGTACTTCCGCTCCAGAGTCGGAGCAATGTCCTCAGGCTTCAATGAAGTCCTGAGCTCCCCTTCCAACTGGAGGTTCCTGCCCCAAAGGAAGACATTCAGCTCCTCCTGAACCTTCAGTGAGTCCTTAAGGAAAGAAATTCTGCTCTTGGCTTCAACAAACTCAAGCTCAAGACGTTGGATGCGCTCCCCAAGGTTCCTGAAGGCCTCCAACTCCACACAAGTCTGGGTGGCCTCGCCAATGATCAATCCAAGATCGCCAGCTAGCTCATGAAGCTACAAAGGGAAAATAAGTCATTAAGGCATGGACAAAAAAAAAAAAAAAAAAAGAGACTGAAGTAGGGAAGAGAAGTACCTTAGAGACGAGAGAGCTCCTAGCTGAACTCTCTCCTCTTTGGGAGATTCGGACTCTACTGGCTCCATAACAATTGCCTCCTCCACCACTGAAGCCTCATCCCTGATCTCAGATGTAGGGGTAACTTCACCAAAATCTAAGACTGGGGGCTCAGTCGCTTCAAAATGATTCTCGGCCTCGGTCTCTATTTCAACAGCGTGTGAAGTCCCTGTGACGTCCTCGACCAAGACCTCCTTAGGAACCGTTGGCAGAGTCCCAATTGGACTGTAAATTTCGATTGCAAGGCAAGGGAGCTCAGCAATCTCAGTAGTGGGCAGCCCTGTGGCCTGGCTTTCCTCGGCCTCAGTAGTCTGAGCAACAGTCATCACGGTTATCATCGCTACTTCCTCGGCCTGAGTCACCTCAGTCTCTCCCACTGTCTGTCCCTCAGCAACGTCCTCGAATGGGTTATCTATCCAATTTGAGGCCTCTCCAGTAAAAACAGAAGGAATGTCAGGCATAGACTCAACAAGGGGAGGTTGGGCAACAAGTGGCTCCGCAGACGGGTCTGCAGACTCGAAAGGCTCAGCAGCGATTGAAGGTCCGACGCCTTCAACTCCTCGGATTGGCACCGCCTAAGACGGTCTCTGCCTCCTCATAAGAAGGCCTCGTTGTCATCGGACGAGGAGTACTCCACAATAGCCACTGGACGACTAGAAGTTTCGGTCTGATGACTCTTCTTTGTCTCCTCGGACGGCTCCTCAATCCTCAAAGCTTTTTGCCTTTTCTTCAATTTCTTCTTCTTTGATGGAGGAGCGGCAAGGGTGCCAGAGTCCTCGAATTGAGACTCCTACTTGGTTTTCGTCAAGTACTTGGATCTAAGTCATCTGTTCTTCTTGTTTTCATTTTAGGAGCCAAAGTTGGATAGCACCAAGTCCATAACAGCCTTCACACCCGCCCTCTCTTCAGTTGAGGAGTCCTTGCAATGTTTCGGTTCCACATTTATTGAAACATTGGAGATGGCCCAATTCTTGCGAACCCCAAGGAAGAAAAACTTATTTTTTCACCTCCTGTTTCCACCGCTAATCTTGATGAACTCAGGATGTGGAGTGATAACAATCCAGTTCTGACTGTGAGAAAATCTCAGCATCACCTTCACCATCGTAGTGTTAAGAACCTTGTTATGGTAGCGTGCAAAAATATAGAGAGAGACAAGGTACCTGATAGTGTTTGGCTACAACCTTGCAACTGAAGCTTTGAGGTCCATCATGATGTGGTACAACTCCAGAGCCAAGGTAGCGTTAATAGCTTGGTCACGCGTCAACCTCCCGTTCGCTACAGACGGTAATGATGGCCCTTACATTTGCAAGGCGCCATCAATCTCATTTATTGTGCATTTAAAGACTCAGTTGATAGCGCAAGCCAACATCTCAAACTCAAAGTAAGTCCTCAGATGCATTCTTATCAAGCCACTGGTCTCAATAATGCCCGGGGACATTTTGGATCTCGGACACACATATAACAACGACTATCACTTAGTGGTGCCCACTAGTGTCTAGAACCCAAAAATTTCTTGGACATGTTGGTTAGACCATTGACCTCAAGAGGTCCTCGGACATTTTGTTCAGACTATTAGTCTCAAAAATGTCCCCGGACTATTGGTCTTAGCACGTCCTCAGATATTTGTAAGAACGAAGGAATGCATGCCAGCGTCAAGCAGCTGCTGAACAGCGGACACAAAGCAAAGGCACGAGCGGATTTTTGGTGGAGAATTTCTTTGCATGAGATATTTTCGCGACCAATGGACATACCAAAAGGTTGAAGTTCTCAAACCCTTTGATATGGGGGGCTAGTAATGGGTACTAATACCCAAGGCCCATTTGAAGAATTTATTTTCGTGAGTTGGGCCCGTGTGCCATAGAGACCCAGGAGTCCCAAGAGGCTCAGGAGATCTAGAAGTCTGAGTCGACCCAAGAGGCGTAATGGATATGAAATCCATTAAGGTCCGAAGACTCAGAAAATGGTCTGTGGACTTTGCTATGCTTGTAAAATCGGCATGCCAGGAGTTGGTGGCTAACTCTATTAGACTGCAAGAAGGGATGAAAGTGACATATCAGAGAAGGTGACAGCCTTTGTAGAGCACGTGTACCTAAAAGGAGTAGTTAACTTTCAGAGTTGGTGAATTTTGCAGGACAACACAATGGGTTTTACAGAATTGGTGGTAGGCTCTCTTATACACGCAAGCTCCTTGCTGGGTAGGTGAAAACCATCTAGTATAAATACTGAGATCAAGCTTCAAAGGAAGAACATGCTGTCAACAGTACACTCAAAGCGAGAACAAAAGAAGAGGAAAAAGCAAGAAGCCTTTCCACTTTCTGTTCTAACTCACTCTCCCCTATAAACTCAATTTCTTTGTACTAAAACAACAATACTGTAATCATGTGTTATTGCTATCTTTTTCTCACTCTCTCTGTCACTCAAAATTATGTCCTCGAATTCAAGAAGATATTCATAATCTTTGTGTTGCACAGGTTCTGTCTGAGTATGCTTAAAAGATCCGAGGACTCCTGTGGATCTCAATTCGTATAATGACCAGAATCCGAGAACGCAATAATTTCTATTATATATATATTTTTTTCTAAATTTTTAATATATTATTAAAAAATAGATAATTCAGATATCTTATAATTTAGAAAAAATATATATGACACTTAATTGTAAAATAGAGAGTGTAGCATATTAAAAATACTATATCATTTCATAATAATACTAATCATTAACAAATGTTAACCATTATCCGGACCGCTTATTTGAATCCTAAAAAAATAATTAATAATATACAGTAAGCACACAATAATCATAAATAATAAAATGTAATATAATTTTTACGTAAATTTTTTTTTAAAATAAAAGAAAAAAAATTACAAAATGATATATTTAAAAATATCTCTACTATACAGTTAGTTCGATTACAATAATGTTACAAATATAAGAACTAGATACCTTATAACAAATAGGTTGAATAATAATTAGTATAAGATAAAATAATAAAAATATAACTAATAAAACTTTTTTTTAATTCTAAAAATAGTGTACATAAGGTCGGTAAAGATTAAAATATTATTCGAAATTCAACAAGATGTAAAAATCTTCATATTTTCGCTTTTTTTACTTTCTCTTCTTTTTGATTCAATTCATCAATAATATCTCAAATATTAGAGTTAGGATCATTTTATAAAATATTCATCCTAATTTAATAAAAAACAAATATCATTTTCTAAGTAATGATATTTTAAAATTAAAGAATATTATAAATAGTTTTCTAATAAAATAAAAACATACCAAACCAAATTTCTCAAATAAAATTAAAATTAAATTAAATAAAATCTTTTCTAATTTAAAATATCCATGATATCCCTATAATATATTTATGACATCGTTTGAATCATCAAATAACACATTAAATGAATATAGCCCATACAGTATAACCAACATCGTATTCATTTTATTTTATATTGTTATTATTTTATATACTTGGTAGACAATACTTCCATAAAATATATATAAGATGTTATATAATCAATAAAATAATATTAAATAGAATAAAATATAGTATTCAGACAATTAATATAATTTGATATAAAATTTTAGATATTTTAACAACATTCAAAGTAAAATTTTATTCAAAGTATGATCAAATTCGACATCAGATATTTAGTTATAATACAATGTTATATTTGACATATATAACCATACGAGCATATATATATATATATATATATATATATAAAGTTTGGATTGGTTTGATTCCATTTGAATGTTTAAGATGCGTCTTAATTATATATATTTGTATAATTATACAGTAGAAAGTATAACTGCGTCAGGGCATTCGATGTCGCATCCTTGCTTTATATAGAAACCCATCCGCAAAGCCAGAGATGATTCATTATCTTAAAACTCAAAAGATATGAGAGAGTGAGAATTGGAGAAAATCAGCTCTTCCTAATTTTTTTTTTTCAATTTTTAGTTGTTAAAAAATAACTATTTTTATATTTTTTATTTATCCTTATTTAAAATTAAATTTGATTAAAATTTAATTAGTCTTGAAAATATGTCAAATTAGATAAAAATTTATAACTATTAAATCAAATCCGATCAAATATATTTATAATCAAAATCAAGCCAATTCAGGTCGAGATATAAGTATTTTTTATGTTTAATTATTTTTATTAAAAAATTATAGATAAAGAAAAAACTAAAAATTATAATATGTAAATTAAAATATTTTTTAAGTATATATTTAAATATATTTTGAATATAAATATATTAGGTCAATTTAAATATTTTAGTATATGTTAAAATATTATTTTTTATATAATAGAGAAAAGTCATTTTATAATAATTATTTGATTATTCATCTTACTACTATTACATACCACATATTAAAAAATTAATTTATAAATTAATTATATCTATTTTAAATAACTAAATAAATATTAAAATATTAGTTTTAAACTCTATTTTTATCTTATTTTATTTTTTATAAAATAATAATTATTTTATTTTATTTTAATAATTAAATATAGCATTAAGCTTAGGAAAAAATTATAGTATTATTCTTTAAATGGGCCCGAAAATGATGGAGGCTTAACATAGTCTTAGAAGCTTAATTGATAATTATAGTATTATTTAAGAGCTTATATGATTTTATAAAGAATGATATTTCTATAACTATCATAACTTCTCTGATTAAACTATTACTATTTTGATTTTTCTAATTAAAAATATTTGAAAGCCAAATGCTTTTAAATTATTAATAAAATTTCTATTTACATATCGTTTATCTTCCAATTTTATGAGTATATTTAATTTAGAATAAAATTATTTTTATTTTTTTAAATTAAATTTTATATTCTTATCATTATTTTAATTTACATTATATTATATCACTGGGATATTGTAATATTTTTTTAACATTTTTCATATTTAAAATTTATATATAATAAATATTAATATTTAAAAAATAATTATCTTGATAATATTTATATTGGTGAAATATCTATATTTAGTGTTAGATGTATATTTTATTGGCATATTCTATAAGAATGTCAGGTTATTTATTGACGAAGATTTTTGTATTGCTCGAAAGATCTGTATCTGTTACGCATTCGATAGTAATCAAAATAACTTTCTCAATATCCACGCCTACCATAAGCTTGTTTTGAGTTCGATGTGTGATTTTCAATCTGTAGGAGCTTGATGAACGCTCGAGAAGTTCCCAAGACACAATTTCTAGCATGTCCCTACTTAATAAAAATTTAAAGCTTGCCCGATGCGCGATTTTTAGAAAGTTCCCACTTGGTACATGCCTGAGGTACGATTTTCAAAATGTGAGCGCTCAATGAATACCTAACATATGCTCAAGCGTGGTCACAGTCAAACCCTAGGTGCGCCCGCCTAAGATTTTAGATGGTTGTACTTTCTTATGGACTGTATTTACATTGATGATCTAGAAAATCCAATAAAAGTGTGCAGTATTATATGTCCGCTTGTAGAGTTAATGCATTTGGGATAATTAGTCAAGAGCCTACTTAGGTTGTGAAACAAATCGGATTTTGAATGGCAACATGATTATTGAGGCTATAAATTCATCCATCGGCGACAAGTATATTATATCGATATAATGGAATACAACACCAGTGGATAATACATGATTAAATTGTATACTAGTAGAAATTTACTTTAAGAGGATAAGATTAAGTTGTGATTGTTGTGTATGAGATGATATAATTACCGGTTAATTATGAGGATATTGGAGATCAAAAAGATTATAGATAAGAGAGGGACCATTTTTGGTATTGGTATTTTGGTAGTGAATACATGAACTATGATATGTTAAAATTATGTACTCTTTAGTTTTGAACGGAAGTGAAGTTTGGAAACCTTAAATACATGGGATGAAATTATGTGATAGTAAAAACTTTAATATGAATAAATAAAAATATGACAATTTGATAAAGAGATAAAAAAAAGTTTATTTAAAAATTACTTGCAAGAAGACTCAAGCCCGTCCCGAGAACGTATCCGTTTGAGGATAAAATTTCTATGCCTAGTCGCGAAGAACATTGTAGTCAAGAAGATATCCAGTGTTCAACACGCGCGAAAGGCTGCGGCGCGGTCCGATGACAATTAGCTGTTGCATTAAAAAATTATTTTATAAAATAATAATAAACGGTAGCTTCCACTATAAAAATAAAAAGACCTCCTTTAATAATCCCGGAAGTACGCAAGGAATAAACTAAGCTTGAGCCTCCTCCTCCTCTACTTATTCCTCAAAGACGTGGAAGAAAAGAGCATATTAAGGGGATAAACGAGAGATAGGAAGGAATAACGTAAAAATAATAATAATAATAGCCCCGAGCCTAGTGGTTTTTTTCTCCCCACAGATAATAATAAATCAATTCTCATCTCGTATCCAACACCTCACTCATAATATTATTAAGATAGGGTATTGGCGCGATCTTTCCCAGAAGAAGTCTCACCCCGTCTCTCTACCATAGCAGGCCCCTGGAACCCCGCAACATCGGGCGTCTCCGTGGGAAGAATAAAAGGAAGAACCACAAGGCTTCCCATCCGAAGATGTTGAGACAAGACAAAGACCCGCCCGAGGAGAAACTGTCCACGACAAATGCCTCCCAACCAAGATTTTGCGGCACCAGCCTCAAAGGTGGACCTCATTAAAACCTCCAAGAGAAGGCGGCGGACACTATAAACCACGCTCCTCCATTCCTTCCATTATGATCGGCGCGCGGCCAAAGTGAAAGAGTGCAGCAGAATACCTTGACCATGGAGAGAAATAAAGAGAGGCAGAGAAGGAACAGGGAGGACAAGGCCATAATGGGTCGATTAAAAAAATAAATAAATAAATAAAAAAAAAGAAAAAGAAAGAAAAGAGGGACAAAAACCTCGAGGCCACCTCATTAAGAAAAACATGCATTAGTGTTTTCCGTTACCGTCTGTATTCATCATTTTCTGCCGAGTTGTCAACTTTTCATCGCTGAGTGGTCATGTCTTTTCACGGTGGTCGCTTTTATTTCCTTATTTTAATCAGTGAACTGGCTGGAGAATACCTGCGGTCTGTCCTTCGCCCTGAGAGTCATAAACCCTTGTTCCTGGTTATGGTCTTAGGGTCATAAAAACACAGGCTGTGACCGGGCCCCGAGGCCAAGGTCCTGAGGCCATAACTCGGAAGTTCATATACGACTTAGGCACCTCGGAAATCGAAGGCTAAGATATGCCTAGGGGCTAAGAGCTAGAAGCCTTTGAAAAGGTCAGACGCCAAAAGCCCGCGAGAGGGCAAAAGATCGAAAAAGCATCCCATCGTGGAATAAAAAAATTGGCAACGCGCCACACAAGACACAAAAGAATGTCTAGAAACTTTAAGGCAAAAAGCACTAAGTCTTATTCATAAGAAAGAGCTCTCTGTACAAGTATGCATGAAATAAAAAGCGAATAAAGGGGCCAGTGGGCGGCACATCAAGAGAGGCCCCCACGGTCTCTTCTTCTCTAAGCCTCATGAGCTCCCGAAGACCCCGTCTGCTCTCACGGAACCGCCTCTTCGGGCGTATGAGGACCATTTATGCGGCCCCGCCCGAGGAGGACTAGGGGAAGGGCCTACCATCAACACCCATACAAGTCCTCCATGCTTAAGGCACCCGGCATTCACGGGATCCAGGGCGGCCCGAGGAAACCGCGGGACGGATCAATCGCGCCACCGGCACATGCTAACACTGTCCGGAACTTGCCGTCCAAAGACAGGAGCCATCTCGAGCGTCGCACGGGCGTCCCTCAATCTCTCCTCTAAAGAGAGGATTCGCCCCGAAGGAGGCTCTGCCGAGTCGCGAGTCCTTATTGCCGGGCCTCAAGAGAAGCGATCCTCTCCTTGGCCCCGGCCCGCTCGCCTCACTTGTTGCATGGCTTCACGGGCGGCATTCGAAGACCTCGCTTCCGGGCGAGGCGGGCGATCACTCCCACCAACCCGTTAAGGCCAATTGCTATCGGGTTGCGGAAGCCGCCCAAGAAAATCGTCAAAAGAATGAACAATGAAAGGCGGATAAAGGAAGAAAAGAAAACATGCTACCTCAAAACGAGAGAGGTCATCCCCCGGGCCACACTCCTCGGGGCCTTGATTCGCTGGTCGCTCCCGAGCTCCGGCGACACCCGATCACGGACTCTTGACTAATAGCCGGGCTTGAAGGTTCGCCCAAAGACAGCGTCCCGAAGCCTCGAGCAACCGCTCGGCCTCCGTAAGATCGGGCGCTGAACAAGGCGGAAGGCGCCGGATCGTCAACACTCAAATCCACAACCTCCACCATCTCCCGGACCATCTCGGTGACATTCCCCTCTCGAGTCCCCCAGCGGCACTTCCGCCTCCTATGTCCTCGAGAGGATGATCAATCCGCCCGAGACATCACTAGGTAAAGTAACGAGAGCTCCGGAGCAAAGTCATCACCGGAAATTTGAATATCCGAGGGCCGCGCACCCGAGGATAAACCTCTGCGGATGCGACGGCGGATCGGCGGTGGAAGTGAAGGCGAAGCCACCGAGATCCCGAGAACCCGGGCGAGAACCTCCAGTCCTCATCCTCTTAATCGAGGAACGTCGTCATCACTATCATCATCAGGAAATGCAGGACTCGAGAAGGTCCCTTGTTCGCTCAGCGGCTCAAGAGTCCCGGACGAGATATCCGCATGATGGAAGCAAAGCGAGACCCCGAGGCCTCGAGGACTCGGAAAAGAGCCGGCTTTCCAACCTCGCGGGCAGAGAAGCGTGCCACGTCATCGTCGCTCATGCCCTCGATGTCAAAATCCTTGTCATCACCAGAGGAGCCCCCAGTGGTCCCCCGATCCTCGGAGGGACTGGATCGGGAGTCTCATCCCGTGGGTACCCACTTGGCTTCCTTGAGCTTATCGACCCTGCCCGGATATGTGCGCTTGTTCGGATGGAAGGTCCACATATTGGCGGACACAAGTCCGTGTGTGCCTTCACCTCCGCGCTCCTCCCTGGAGGGGTCGAGCGTCTTGGCTAGCCACATTCCCCATGTATTGGGAATGGCCCAATCTCAAACGCCAAGGAAGAAGAACTTGTCCTTCCACCCCTCGTGGAGTCGGGATTACCACCGCATAGCGAAGAGAACTCGAGGCGGGAGTCATCACAATCCCGATCGGGGCTCGGAGTAAAGCGAGAACAACACCTTGGCGTAAGAGGGGTCGAGGTCTTCTCATGGCATCAAGGAAGACGCTGAGGACACCGGTACCTCATCGCATTGGTGAAGCCTTGCAAGGGGTACAGCAAGCGCTCGTGATGTCATGAAGGTCCAGGCGGAATGAAAAACCGTAGTCCACCTTTAAGGTGGGCCTCGTAAATAGTAATGAAGCCATCGGGGTATGGCGCCCTATCGTGCGGCTCCGAATTACCATAGCCATGGACTCGGGGATGCTGCACGGTTAGGATCTCTCGAGCTTGCCAGCGTCACCTTGGATGCTATGCTTCTAACTCAGGCGCCATGAAAGCCAAAGAAAGAAAGAATGGACGAAGCTTGGGACGAAGAAGGAGGCGAAAAAGCAGCGCGAAGACTAAGGCAATGAAGGGTTTAAATAAACCCTGAAGTACGGAAAAAATGTACTCATTGCCCTTGCCACATGTCAACGGGCTATTCGCCCTGTAACCGGCAGCGGTCGTTCCTTCCCAAGACGCGATCGTGCGTCGCCACGCGCCAGGATATGGCATTTAATGCTCCAACAGGAGGCGAGACGAGCGGCCGAAGGGTCCGAGGGGACTACTGTCGAAGTCAACACAGAGCTCGCCACCAAGGCATGCGTTCCGGGAGGAATGAGCGTCCCCAACAGGGGTAACTTCATGCCAAGCGACCGAGAACCTCGGGTCCTTTGGCATGGGGGCTATGTTGGGCCCAGTATAAAGGCCCACGAAAGCACGGCCCCGAATAAAGAGGCCCCGAAGCATCCACGTGGCGGTTCAAAAGGCCCGAGGACGAGAGCCGGGAGGTCTCTTGTCACCGGCGGAGCGGAAGAGAAGAATCTCTCGAGACTTTCCGAGAGGACCCCAGAGACTGTTCTCTCCCTCAAGACCCGTGAGCTTGCAAGAAGACTCACTGGCCGTCCGAGAACCGCCCCGTCAAGTGACCTGGAATGCCTGGCCCGGCCTATTTCGACGGTTTCTAAGAAAGCATATGCCTACGCCCGATCGCCGCATCAACAGAAAGACATCTTAGTCAAATTAAGGAAGATATCCACCTAACACACCTAACACGCGCAAAGGTACATTGGCGCCGTCGCATGACAATTCCACACGTCGATTGCATTAAAGGAAGCAGGTGGTCCATCCCTCGGCCGTCGAATGGGCGACACGTGTCCGCTTTCCCAACAGTCCAACTTCCACTATAAATATACTGCAAGACCTCCTTTCGAGAGGAGACCGGTCGAAGAAGAAACGCAAGGAAGCTTTCCGGTTGCCACTTTAACTCCCAAAGCTTCCGGTAAGCCTCCTCCTCCTCTCCACGCCTGATTCGCCAAAGACGTGGAAGAAGGCTCCCAGAGAGCATAGTTTCTTGGGGATAAAACAAAGCGAGAGATAGGGAAGGGAATAAGCACTCATGGTTTGTCTTTCTGTAAAATCTCCATATAGTGAGTGGCTCTTTCGGGCTTATTTTCAGTGGTTTTCCTCCCCATTCGAGAGGAGGTTTTCCACTTAAAATATCCGTCTCGGTTAAATCTCGTATCCAACACCTCACTCGCTCGTGTTCTTAGGTTAACCACGGACGGATTGAACGCATCCCGAGAGATCCGCCGGGTGGTCAACATCCTGCATCTTTTAGAAGTAGCAAGTCATCCAGGTTGGTCGACCACCGTCCCTGCATCTCTATCATGCATGGTAAACTTAACGCAACAAAAAATATGACAATTTGATAAAGAGATAAAAAGAAGTTTATTTAAAAATTATTTGAGAGTCAATACACGTATTTTGAGGATAAAATTTTTTAAGGGAAGCATTGTAGCAACCCAGTGTTCAACTCGGGATATAGCTGTAAATAAAAATTATTTTATAAAATAATAATGAGTAATAAATAAAAATAAAAAATAATAATAATTAGTAATAAATAATGATACTTATAAATAAAAAAATATATTATTAAATAGTAATAATAATAACGTAATAATAATAATAATATAACAAATAATAATAAATATAATAATATTATTAAGATTATTGGCGCCCTCTCTCTCACCCCGTCTCTCGAACACTCCCATTTCGTCTCCTCCACAAGGCTCCGGATTTTCCTCACCTGCCCTAACTGACCCAAGATTTTGCGGCACCAGCCTCTCCTATTAAAATTCTATATAAACCATCCTCCATTCCTTCCATTAAGCCAAGAGTGCAGCAGAATGGACACGGAGAGAAATAAAGAGAGAGGCAGAGAAGGAACAGGGAGAGCTGGGTCGAAGGAAGAAGAGAAAAAGGAAGTAAATCAGTAGTGTACTCCGTTACCGTCTGTATTCATCATTTCTGCCGAGTTGTCAACTTTTCATCGCTGAGTGGTATGTATTTCCACGGTGGTCGCTTTTATTTCCTTATTTTAATCAGTGAATGGGCTGGAGAATTGCTGTCCTTCGCCCTGAGAGTACCCTCGTTCCTCGTTATGCTTTATGCTCGGCTTGCGATACATTTGTTTGATGTCGGAGCACCCAGACCCGGAAAAATCGCATCAAAAGTTCTTCCGATTTTGCTTTGAATTAAATCCCCACAGATCTGCCGATTCCTTTCCCTCTTTCACCAAACAATTCCATTAATCTTAAGTAGATAGGAACCCTTGATTCCGCAGATTGGGAAAAGGATTAGGGAGGGCAAAAATTGCCTCTTGAAGCAAGAGGAAGAGACAGGAACGAGGAGGATTTTCTTTTAATTTTGCGGTTCGCTTCTCTTGATTTATCCTGTGAAGAGAGAGAGAGAGAGATGGGGAAGGTGGCGGTCGGGGCGACTGTGATATGCGCAGCGGCGGTATGCGCGGAGGCGTCGCAGGTGGTGAGGCAGAGGATGAGGAGGTCGAAAAATGTGGGCTAGGGCGATGGCGATACTGAAAGAGATGGAACAGAAGAGTGAGACGTCATTGGAAGAGCTGACACAGCCGACAGATGCGATGATCGTTGCGATGCACGGTGGTCTTGCTTCTGAAGGTGGCTCCAAGCTCAAGATGCTCATCAGCTAAGCAGATAATTAATATGATATATTTGTCATTTTATTAATTCATTATATGTAATAAGGATAAAATTGCCAATTCATAGTATGATACTTCCCTTTGTAATTAGTAGGAGCAATAATTAGAACTTTACTGTTAATAGGAGCTATAATTAGTCAAATTATTATGATCCGTTTTATTATAAATTATGTTAAATATAATTCATATTAAATAATATTGAGTTATATTATATACGATTTATTACTTTAAACTGTGTTGGGCTATATATTATATATTGGGTTGTGTCGATATAACTCATAATTTTTTGAAATTTTTATTAAAAAAAAAAAAAAAGTAGAGAGAAGGTGAGAGGGGCCTTAATTTTTTTTTTTTTAAAATGTAATACGTAAATATTAAAAATATATATATGACCTCACGATGATTGGAAATAAATATGGCCTCACGTAGGGTCAGAGTCAAAAAGGCTGCAACGTGCTTTAATCGTTATCATATAATGCTCATTTTACACGCTGTAATTTCATATACAAAAGTCAGAATAAATTAAAAAAAAAAAATCAAATTTGATATTTATTCTATTTATGCTAATATTTATTTTTTTTAACAAATTGATGTTTGACTGATATTATCGAACGATGGAAAGAAACGTCACAAACGTGCATAGATTTGAGTCGTATCCTCCTGCCGTGTTCTAAAATTACCAGGAAAAAAGTACTATTTATAATATCTATCCTATTATTATTTTTATCGCCCCTTTAAATATTCTATTTTTCTACGTAGATAATATTAATTTGTTCAGTTCATTTAATAAAATTATTTTTTTCCGAAAAAAGAAATAAAATTGATTTCACTATCTTGTAATAGTATATTGTTTAATGAAAAATATTTAGAAAATATTATTAAGTAATTTAGTATTTTATTAATTAACTTATTTTTATATAAATTTATTAATATAATAAATAAAGTAGAATGGAACAATATCATTTAACTTTTTATTTTTTAGGTTTTTTTATTATAAAAATTATTAGATAATAAGATTATATTTATAATCGTTCATATTTTTATGTTTTTTTATATTTTAATTATCTTATTATTATGTATTTTGTCATTTATTGACAAAATTTGCTACTGAACTAACTGATATTATTTATTGACATTTTTATCGTATATTGATAAGATTGTGATTTTAAAGTTTCATCCCAACAATGAAGGTAAATATAATAATTATATTTACAAAATTAATCAAATATATTAGTTTTAAAAAATTTGCTGTTATTATTCAAATAAACATCATAGGAATTTGTTTGACGTTCTATGTAAGTCCAACTGTGAGTTCAAGTAATGCTGAACTTACAATTAGATAAATTATAAAAAAATCAATATTGTTAATTTTCAAAAATTATTCATAATTGCATCCTCAAATTTATTTCGTGAATTATATTATCAACTTTTATCTTAGTATTATTTCTATTCTTATTGTGTCCCAGGTCCCTGATTGTACGGATTAGGGGGTGTTCGAATTCTTTATTGTCCGGATAGGATCACGAACGTGTCCGGATAGGATCACGAACGGGTCCGATCTGGCATATTGTGTCTAAACTCCGCGTAATCAAATTATAAATAACGAGTCGGAAGGAGTCGTGGAATTTCTTTATTTGAAAATCTTTCTAACTGGTCGGTGACTTCCATGATGAGCGGAAAGAGGGGCGCATTCTTAGAGGTGCTCGAAAATATGCTAAGCGTGCGGTGGGAATGCGTGGATGTAAGAGTACGTGACTCGATGAGCGTTTTATGGGAGCGGCTGGCTCCAATGATACCTTCTGAAAGAGTGGCTCACTCTTATAACCTGAGAAAAGGCTGTGGAAGATTGGTTAGGACGTGAGTATGAGAGCCGGAACGTAGGGAGCGTACGTCTCAATGTCTAGAGACCAATTAGTGTTCAAGAATTGGATCTCTCTCCCTGTAGTTGTCTAGAGAATTTATAGGCTCCATGGCGTGGAGCTTTAGGCGCAAGAATTCTTAATGCAGGGATTCGCCGGCCGTTTATTGTTGGTGACAGTTGGTAGTGTCAGTTGTCACCTTGTGGTGGTGAGGGAACCGTCGTCCATTGTTGCCCATGCTTGGTCTGCTTCTCGCGCGAGAATTGGCTGACCAATAGCAGGGAGCGGCATGGGTCACGACTGGCAGCGTTGACCATCCTCCCATTGGCTCGCCCCTTCTGTACTGTGTCTGTCGCCTACAGTGGCATTAATGAGTTGCAGGAGGCGCAAATCGGCTGCAAGCATTGGGCTGCCACGTAGGCCATTTCGAGTTCTGAGCTGAGTTGGTTGTCTGAGCCGCTACTATCTAGATTGGGCATTGTGATCCCTGGGCCTTACCGATTCTGATTGTTTGGGTTTTCAGTTCATAGCAGCCAAACTCCGGATCTTAGGCCTTTTCGCACACGATACCTATCAGAGGTGCTCGGCCTCGCTCAAGACTTCGTTGCTCTTGTGTGCATGGTTCTATCCCATAACTAATGTAAACTGAGGGTGCTCTCTTCTACGGGAGAAGGTCATCGCATGCCTGTCATTCTTGCCCCCTAAGGTTTTGGTGGCCGCATGTTAGGGACTTCAAAAGCCACCAAGCCTAATGTTTCGACCGCCTGGGTCGTCTGGTACGGAACCATGGTTTTAACGGCCGCTTAGGGCCTTTCGAGGCGTAGTCAAGATTCGGATATGGAAACTTACCGACGGCTTGGCAAGGAGCCAAGGTTTTATTTTATGGACAGATGAGAATCCTCTTGACTTAAGGGCAATTTAGGTCGTTTTACTTTTTCAAATGTCATGCATGTAAACACACGTATGAATGAACACACTAAATTGCAAAAATAATCAAATTTATTAAATGAAAACACAATACATGTACAAGCATTCCTTATGGTGCGCGTGTATGTCTTATCTGGGTTTGACGATGGCCTATTGATAATATTTATTGAAATTGGTGGCGTTCCAGGTTCTCGGGTCCAACTTACCGTCCTGGGTGCGTAGCTTGTATGCTCCATTCATGAAGATTGCGAAGACGAGGAACGGGCCCTTCCAACTTGGGGAGAGTTTGTTCCTACTTGCGGCCTTTCCCACTGCCACTACAATCCGGAGGACTAGGTCTCCAACCTCGAGCGGGTATGGCTTCACCTGCTTGTTGTAGTGCCATGCGACGTGTTGCTGGAAGGCTGCTGTCCTCAGGCGGACCACATCACGGACTTTTGGGAGCAGGTTTCTGCGTTCCTTGAGTCTCTAGGAATTGGTGGTTGGATCAAGCATTCGACCCGCGCAGCGGGGTAGTCCCACTTCGGCCGGGAATGACCGCTTCAACTCCGTGGCAGAGATTGAAGAGCGTCTCCCTCGTCGGTTCCCACGGGGTCGTACAGTATGACCAGAGCACGAAAAGCAACTCGTCAACCCCGGAACCTCTTGCGTATTCCAGTTTGGTTTTCAGCCCGTGCAACAGTGTGCGGTTGGTAACCTCAACTTGCCTGTTTGCCTAAGGGCATGCCACAGATGTTTGAATCAGCCTGATACGCAAGCTTGCACAGTACTTCGTAAATCATTTGCCTGTGAATTGGGTTTCGTTGTCTGTTACTATGACCTCGAGAATCCCAAACCGACAAATGTTGTTCTGGCGGAGGAACTTCGTTACGTTTTGCTCGGTGATTTGCACTAGAGGGATTTTTTCTACCCATTTGGTGAAGTAGTCAATAAGGAACTTTCTTTGTCTGGAGGCCAAGGGCATAGGTCCAAAGATATCGAGCCCCCATTGTAACAACGACTATGGGGACTAAGATTGTGTAGCTCTGTGTGACGCAGATGAGCCATGGACCCATGAACCTGGTGGCTTTTGCACTTCTTCACAAATTTCAGGGCATCTTGCTTCATTGTGGGCTAGAAAAGATCTTGTCGTTTGATCTTGAATGCGAGATTTTTTCCTCCGATGTGTGAGCCGCATATGCCGAGGTAGACTTCACTCAGGGTACACTCAACTTCCTCAGGAGTTAAGCACTTTAATTAGGGAGTGGAATAGCCCCGTCGGAATAGCCTACCATCGGTATCCGCAAGCAATGTTCCATCCGTTAGATACATGTGGTATGGGGTCATCCAATTATTGCCTTCGTTAACCTACAGCACTTCTTGATCCGAACCGTTGACACTCGGTGCAGCTAGGATTTCCCGCATGCTCATGGTGTCTTGCTCGGAGATCCTGCGGTGCATCCCTCTCCTGTGTCGGCTTTCTAATTTTTGGCTTTGGGGACGTGCACGATCTCAAAACTGTCGAACGCCTGGATTTAGGCTTTTGCTTTCGACAGGTACTTTGCGAGCTGAGGGTTGGATGCCTCGAAGGCTCCTTAGATTTGATTGACCACTAGCTCCGAGTTGCTGCGCACGATAAGCGACTTTGCGGAGCACTCCTTTACCTGACGAAGTCCCGCAAGGAGGGCTTTGTACTCTGCCATGTTATTGGTTGTTGGGAAAGTTAGCATGATGGAGTACTTGATCTCCGTCCCGTCCGGAGTTCTGAGCGTGACTCCAGCTCTGCTGCCTATCTGGGCGGATGATCCATTGATATTTAGGATCCACACGGGAATGCTCGGTGAGTCCAAGTTCTTTTGGCCGCTCGGGGCCTCTCGAGATGGGGTCATCGCCTTGACTATGTAGTCCGCCAATGCCTGGCCCTTGAGGGCCAGCCGTGGCCAGAACTCCACATCGAACACGCCCAGCTCTATGGTCCACTTGACCAGCTACTCAGGGTCTCCCAAATTCTGGAAGATTGACCTCATGGATTGATCCGTCAGAACGATGATCCAGTGCATCTAGAAGTAGAGCCTCAACTTTCGCGTGTAGCAGATGAGGGTTAGCGCATCCTCTCCACATGCAGGCATCAAGTCTCCACGTCTGTCAATACCCTACTCAAATAGTACACTGGTCGCTGCGTACCCTCGTGCTCTCTGACGAGCATTGGGCAGCGCACCGTGTCCGATGTGGCAAGGTAGAGGTACAGGTCCTCACCGGCGGATGGTGAGCTCAACAGAGGAAGACTAACAAGGTACGCCTTTAGCTCTTAGAATGCTTCCTCGCACTTGCCCGTCCACCAAAATCTGGATGCTTTCATTCCTCCGAGCGCCTTAAAGAAAGGCAGGTACTTCTCCGCGGACTTGGCTAGGAACAGAGATAGGGCCGCTAGCCGTCCTGTGAGCTTCTGCATTTCCTTCACGGTCCGCGGAGGGCTCATATTGAGGATGGCTTTGATTTTATCCGGGTTTACTTCTATGTCGCGTTGGGACACTATAAAGCCTAAGAACTTTTCAGAAGTTACCTCAAACGCACACTTGGCCGGGTTGGGCTTCATCCTGTGAGCTCAAAGCACCTAGAAGGTCTCCTCCAAAACGTGAATATGGTCGTCAGCTATTTTGCTCTTAACGAGCATGTCGTCAACGTAAGCTTCCACATTTCTTCTGATCTGGGCGTCAAACATTTTGTTCACAAGACGTTGGTAGGTTGCCCCAACGTTCTTGAGGCTGAAGGGGATAACCTTGTAGCAGTATGTTTCCTGGTCGGTCATGAAGGAGGTGTGCTTCTTATTGTTCAGGTCCATCCTGACCTGGTTATAAATTGAGTAGGCATCCATGAAGTTAAGGAGCTCATGCCCGGACGTGGAATCAACCAATTGATCGATATGAGGGAGTAGGAAGCTACCTTTAGGATAGGCTTTATTCACGTCAGTGAAGTCCACGCATATTCGTCACTTGCCGTTGTTTTTCTTCACGAGTACGACATTGGATAGCCAATATGGATATTGGACCTCCCTAATGAATCCAGCGTCTAATTGTCTCTTCACTTCCTCCCTTATGGATACTAGCTTCTCGATGGAGTAGTTCCTACACTTCTATCTGACGGGCTTATGATCGGGATCGAAACCCAACTTGGGAACCATTACTCTGGCCGGTATTCCGAGCATGTCGGTAGGGACCCACCTGAATAAGTTGGAGTTCCTCTGGGGGAAGCTAATAAGCTGGTCACGATTAGCCGCAGTGAGAGAGCCGCCGATGTGAACGCGCTTCTCCGCCTCGGTAGGGTCCAGAGGGACCACTTCAGTTGCTTCGCCTGACTGGGCTTGCTGCAGCGTGACTTCGTCGCAGAGATCCAAAATCTTCATACATGCGGTCTAGTACCACTGGGGCAACTTGGGACGAGTAGCACGTCCGCTCCATTACCTGATCATTGAGCACCTCTCCTACGCCGTATGGGGTTAAAAACATTACCTTGGATGGGGATCAAGTAACAACCCGAAGGATGTGTGGAATGGTCGGCCGGGATGGTGTTGTGGATGATGGCAAATCGACGACAAGAAACGTTAGCTCTTTCGTCGCAGTACTCGGGTAAGTCCCCATCGTGATTTCTAGTTGGATTTCTCTCTGCACAAGTACATGTTCGTTATTCAGGCCATACAGAGGGCCATCGGCCGTTTTCATCTGGTTTTGCATCAATCCAAGTTTAAACAATGCATCAAGATACAGTAAATTTCTAGAACTTTCATCATCAATAATGACTCGTTTCAGCTGGTAGTCAACCGTACCATCCGAAAAATGAACGGATATAACAAGGGGATCAAGAATGGGGAATGTTACATTTGCGATATCGTCACTACTAAAACTAATGACATCACTCCTATCCCCTACTCTCGCTCTCTAGCTACTGGACGCTTGCTTAGGCTATACCTGCCTGACGTTATTAGCTGGTCGAGTTGAGATCATGCTGATTATGCTAGCGACCGTACGGTTCCTCGGACGCTTGTTTGCCTTGCCTTCTGTGGCTACGGGGGCCTACCCCGAACCCTTCACGAACCGTTTGAGATGTCCGCGACAGATCAGGTCCTCTATCTCCTGCTGCAAGGTCCGACAATTCTCCGTAGAATATCCCAAGTAGCAGTGGTACTGGCAATATTTTGTCTAGTCTCTGCCGCTCAGACCCTTAGGCACTTTCAGCCACTTGAAGAACTTTTCATCCTTGATTTGTATCGGGATGTCTGCGCGGGTATCATTCGGGGAAGTTAGGGACGTTGGTTCGTACTCCTTTCCGGATCCCGACGAAGGTCGTGGCTGCTTGCATTGTTCTTGAAAGCGGTTGCTGTCGCCGTTCCTTTTCTTCCCAATGGTTGGCTTAGGTCCTTCTGGGGAACGGTATGCGTGTTCGGGATATTTTGCCTCGTTGGCCTCTTCTGCCGAGATATAAGCTCAGGCAATGGCCTCAGCTTACCGGAAGGACTAAGGGCATTGTTGCAATAAGTGCTTAAAGAAGTTCCCTGCCGCCAGTGTGGCAGTGAAGCCGTTAAGTTTCAGCTCTTCAGAGAACTATGGATCCGGCGCGCTTCGATGATGAAGCGGTTGAGGAACCGCTTCAAGCTTTCATCCGACCTCTGGTGGAGGTGGACCAGGTGCCATGACTGCTTTTCCTCCCTTCGGCTGGAGGCGAATTGTCTCAAGAAGCAGTCTGTTAGTTCGTCAAAGAAGCAGATGGAGTTTGGCAGGGGATCATGGAACCAAAGTAGCACGTCCCCACTATAGGTGATAGGGAAGCAGTAGCATATCACTGCCTCATTTGCTCCATAGAGGGACAAGTGAGTGCAAAAGTAGTTGAGGTTGTCTATTGGATCTTTACTCCCATCGTATCCGTCCAGTGTTGGCATTTTAAACTTGCAGGGAAACGACTGAGTCTAGATGTCCATAATGAAGGGTGACCTCCGCAAGTCAGCGAAAGACCTCCCGGACTTGTCCTTGAACAAGTGGTTCCAAATTGCCTCCACCTCTTCCTCTATTGGCAGGTCGAACCTGCACCTTCGAGCGTTGATGATGTCGCTGAGTTTTGTATGGCCTTGCAAGTTCTACTGGGCGTGCTGGCGGCGGTGGCTTTCTGCACGGGGCAGCCGCGCAATACACGAGCCTACGGTCGTCTACCTCCTCTCACTACGGGAGTTCCAGGGGTTGCATCGCTCTGGGCTTTCCTTCCCCTCGTTCCGGTTAGGGTGGCTTTCATCTGCCGTCTAGGCCCTGATGCCAGAGGCCGCCTAGGCCTTAACATCATCAGGCCGATCTGATTTGTCCCTAGGGGCTCTCACATGACTCCTTCCTCGCCTAAAGGATGACGCTTGAGACGTCGGAGAAGCAGCCCCCATCCACTGGGTGCCCGTCTGATTGCAGAGGGGAGACGCTAGTGGCGGCATTTCTTGCTGGCGCGTTGGCTTGTGCCTTGGTGTTAACCATCATGGTGTAAGGCTTCTCTGAGTGTTGATAGGAGACGCTAGACTTTTTATCACCTTCTAACAGATGGCGTCATCACACAAAGTCAGCCCACATGCACGCAACCTCCCTGACACAGTAAATTAAATTGGTGGAGTTGGTAGCAGGCTTCTCTGCACACACCAACTCTACATGGGTGCTCCACGTATGAAGACTTATGCACTATAAACACATTTACCATGTACCTACCAAAGGATTGCTCTCTGAGTGTTCTTAACTTGTATTTACTTTATTAACAAGAGAGAGAAAGAAGAGAGAGAAGCTGTAACGCTCTTCACTTCACTTCGCTGTAGCCTCCTTGTAATCAAACAAACAATGGTGAAGAAATTTTCAAAGTCAAAGTCCCGTGATTTTTCCTTCTCATTTAAGAGGAGTTTTTTCACGTAAAAAGCATGAGTGTTTTTCTCCTCGTGCTCTCTCTCTCTTTCCATACTTTTCACAACCACATTTCATTCATTGTGTTGCACGGGTCTTGTCCGAGTGCGTACAAAATATCCGCGGACTCATTTGGATCTCCTTCGTACAATTGTACAAGATCCGATGACGCAATAATTTTTTATAAAATAATAATTATTTTATTTTATCTTATTTTAATAGAATCCCTTGCCTCCCCTCCGCTAGGCAGGGGAGCTCAACAGTCTCAACAGCGGCCGGTTTCACACCGCAGCTTTCTTCGACCTCAGCAGCTTCAGTAGTCGTCGTCGTGATCATCATCGTTGCCTCCTTGGCCTGCGTCGCCTCAGTCTCCTGCATTGCTTATCCCTCAGTAGCGTCCTCGGATGGTTTACCCAACCAATCCGAGGCCTCTCCAGTAAAGACGGAAGGGATGTCAAGCATGGGCTCCTCAAGGGGAGGCAACGGGTGTCTCCTCCGGGTGGCCCGTGGACGAAGAGGGCTACTCAGAAGGCACAACAGCAGATGAAGGTCCGATACCTTCAGCTCTTCATACTAGTGCCGCCTATGAGGGTCTCAACCTCCTCACAAGAAGCTCTATAACAGCGTTGTCGTCATCAGATGAGAAGTACTCAACGATGGTCACCGAACGTTTTGAAGTCTCAGTTTGGTGGCTCTTCTTTGGACACTCAGTTGGCTCCTCGATCCTCAAAACCCTCTCCTACTTCCTCAACTTCTTCTTCTTCTTCACAAAAGCAACAACAGCAGCAGTAGGGACGCTAGAGTCCTTGGCCTAAGATCCCCACTTGGCTCTCGCCAAGTTCTCAGGTCTTAGTCAGATATTCTTCTTATTTTCATAAAAGGTTTCAATGTTGGCTATCACCAAATATATGACCTCATTGGCAACCTCTCTCTCTTCTTGAGAGGTGTCTGAGTAGTGCTTAAAAGCCACATTGCCCCCAAACATTGGAGAGGGCCCAGTTCTCATGGACCCCCAAGAAAAAGAAGAATTAGGATTTTCACCACTCATAATAGCGAACTCTGGACGTTGAATCATAACAATCCAGTCCTGATTACGAGTGAAACGGAATATCACCTTCACCATGGAGACCTCAACCAGTTTGCCATGACAGCAAGCAAAAACATAGAGAGACACGAAGTACCTAATGACGTTGGGCTACATCCTTGCAAATGGGACTTGGAGTTCCTTCGTGATAATGAATAACTCCATGGGGCTAGAAAAATAAAGCCCACCCTTGGGGTGGATTTCATAGACAGTGATAAAGCCATCGGGTGAATTACAAGCCCTCTCATGGGCACCCGGCACCACCATTGCCATCGAGTCTGGAATATCGTATTTCATATAGTTGGCCTCGAGTTTGGTCAGAGAAAGGGAAGAGGAGATATCCTTTACTCTAGATGCCATGAAAGCTTGGAGAAGGAGTAGAGAAAATGCACAAGAAGAGGGAGGTGAAAGTTTGAAAGAAACGCGGCCAAGGGTTGAGAGAAAATGCCTTAGGGTTGCATGAGAAGAATGAAGGTAGAGAATGATATTTGAAAACGGCGGAAAATCAAAAAGCTGCGCCTCGTAATTGCCCTTGTCACACGTCAATTCCCCGTACATTGTAGGCGATAGTGGGCCTTATGTTTTCAAGGCCATGTCAATCACATTTATCACGCTTCAATAGCCCATACGGCGGTGCACGCTAGTGTCTCGAACTGAAAGGAAATTCTTGGATGTGTCTTCATCGAACCTCTAGTCCCAATAATGCCTGGGGATATTTTTTGGTTCTGGACAAATATGCGACGACGACTGTCACTTAGAAATACCTAGCAGTGCCTAGAACTCAAAAATTTTTCGGACATTATGGCCAGGCCATTGGCCTTGAAATTCCCCGGACATTCTGGCCAGACTATAAGTCTTAAGGTGTTCTCGGACGTTTTAATCATCACATCCCAGAATTCTGTTTCCAATTATATCCGCGGACATTCGTAAGAAGAAAAGAGTGAGCATCAGTGTCAGGCAGTAGCTGAACAACGCCACAGAGCAAAAGTACAAGCGGGCTTTTAGTGGAGAGAACCTTCGCGCAAGATTTATTCGCGTTCAATGGACATACCAAAGTGTTGAAGTACTCAGACCCCTTGGCATAGGGGTAGTGATGGGTACTGATACTCAAGATCCATTTGAAAGATCCATTCCTGTAAAGTTTGGCCCTTGTGCCACAGAGACCTAATAAGGCCAAGAGGTCCAGGAGGTCCAGAGGACTAGGATGACCCAAGAGGCATAATGGACCCCGAGTCCATTATGGCCGGAGAGCACACCAACGGACTGCGAACTTCCTATGCCTGTGTGCCGAGATGTGGTGATTGACCCTGTTAGACTGCAGAAGGAATGATGGCATGTAAGACACGCCCAATCACTGCAAAAGAGATGTCATACAAAGTCAACCTACATGCACGCAACCTCCCTGACATGGCAAACTAGATTAGTGGAGTTGGTGGTGGGCTTCTCTACACACGCCAACTCCACATAGGTACTCTATGTAGAAACATTCATGCACTATAAATACATTTACTGTGTAGCTACCAAAGGATCGATCTCTGAGCATTCTTAGCTTGCATTTACTCTGTCAACAAGAGAGAGAAAGAAGAGAGAGAAGTTGCAACTCTCTTCACTTCATTTCGTTGTAGCCTCCATGTAATCAAACAAACAATAGTGAAGAAAGTTTTCGGATCTAAAATCCCCCGTGATTTTTTCTACTTCATTTAAGATGAGGTTTTTCACGTAAAAAGCTTAAGTATTTTTTATCCTCGTGCACTCTCTCTCTTTCCACACTTTTCACAATTGCATTTCATTATTTGTGTTGCATGGGTCTTGTCTGAGTGCGCATAAAGATCCACAGACCCATCTGGATCTCCTTAGTATAACCGTGCAAGATTTGAGGACGTAACAATTTTTTATAAAATAATAATTATTTTATTTTAATAAGTAAATATAGCATTAAGCTTAGGAGAGAATTATAGTATCATTCTTTAAACGGAGCCCACGCTATACCACCCCGCAAAATGATGGGAGCTTAACATAGTCTTAGAAGCCTAATTGTTAATTATAGTATTATTTAAGAGCTTATATGATTTTATAAAGAATGATAATTCCATATATCATAACTTCTCTGATTAAACTATTATTATTTTAATTTTTCTAGTTAAAAATATTTGAAAGCCAAATGCTTTTAAATTATTAATAAAATTTCTATTTACATATCGTTTATCTTCCAAATTTATGATTTTATTTAATTTAGAATAAAATTATTTTTATATTTTTTAATTAAATTTTATATTCTTATCATTATTTTAATTTACATTATATTATATCACTAGGATATTGTAATAATTTTTAAAATATAATAAATATTAATATTTAAAAAATAATTATTTTGATAATATTTATACTGGTGAAATATCTATACTTAGTGCTAGGTGCATTTTTTATTAGTATATTATGTAACTGTATTAGGTCATTTATTGATGAAGATTTTGTATTACTCGAAAAATCTGTATCTATTATACATCTGATAGAAGTCGAAACAACTTTCCCAATATTAACGCCTACTCAAGCCTATTTTGAGCCTGAGGCGCGATTTTCAATTCGTAGGCGCTCAATGAACATTTGGGGAGTTTCCACGGCACAATTTCTAGTATGTCCCTACTCAATGAAAGCTTGAGGCGTGCTCGATGAGCGATTTACAGAAAGTCTCCACTCGATACATGCCTGAGGCACGATTTTTTTCTTTTTGATATATGCTCGATACATGCTCTGTTGAGTAGGATTTCGTCTCAAAAATAAATTTTTTTTTTGGTTTTTGATTTCGAATTCCACGAAACGCCAAATAAATAAATAAATAACGTTTACTATTTTTGGGGCGATATTGGCTGGAGAATTGCGGTACTTCGCCCTGAGAGAATTGCTGGAGAATTTCCTTATTTAATCGTTATGCCTTCTGCTCTGCTTGCGATACATTTGTTTAATCTCGGAGCACCCAGACCAGGAAAAATCGCATCAAAAGTTGTTCCGATTTTGTTTTGAATTGAATCCCCACCGATCTGCCGATTCATTTCCCTCTTTCACCAAACAATTCCATTAATCTTAAGTAGATAGGAGCCCTTGGTTCCGCAAAGTGGGAAAAGGATTAGGGAGGGCAAAAATTGCATCTTGAAGCAAGAGGAAGAGAGAGGAACGAGGAGGATTTTCTTTTAATTTTGTGGTTCGCTTCTCTTGATTTATCCTGTGAAGAGAGAGAGAGAGAGAGAGAGAGAGAGATGGGGAAGGTGGCGGTCGGCGCGACCGTGATATGCGCAGCGGCGGTATGCGCAGCGGCGGCGCTGGTGGTGAGGCAGAGGATGAGGAGGTCGGGGATGTGGGCCAGGGCGATGGCGATACTGAAAGGGATGGAACAGATGAGTGAGACGTCATTGGAAAAGCTGAGACAGCTGGCAGATGCGATGAACGTTGAGATGCACGCTGGTCTTGCTTCCGAAGGTGGCTCCAAGCTCAAGATGCTCATCAGCTATGTCGATAAGCTCCCCACTGGGTAGAATACCTCATTTTCTCTTAATTTACAGTTTAATTTCTGGAATTTATTATCGACCAAAGTGTCTATTAATTTCTTCATGTTCTTGGTTTAATCATTGATGGAATTTTTTTTGGGTATTCATTGGAAAGTAAAAATATTGAAACTATTTTTAATTTTTCTTTTTGTTTTAAAGTTTTACTCTCTATTTTTTTTATTGTTTTAATGCTATATTTATTTTATTAAAAATTTTTAGAGACTTGATGTTTGAAATATCTAAAATTTACATTAATTCTCAAATAGTTATCCCCTTAGATTTTTTTTTTTTTTTAGAATTTTCGTAGCTTACAATATAATTTCAAAAATTAATATGATGACAAAAATTAGAATAATTTTTTTAAAAAATAAAATTTTAGAATGAAGCTGAAAACTAAGATATTAATAACATTTTTTGATATTATGAATGCTATCCCTGTGAAGATGTTTGTGTATTTTCCTCAATGTTTAGGAGAATTGATTTTAACGTTTCTATTATCATATTCTGGAGGGCCTTTTTTTTCTTTTTGTGCCACTTCTGAAGATCGCCCTTTTTTTTCATGTCGCGTTTATTCATGCCAGTGAAAGAGAAGGGTGAAAAAACAGAAATAAACACAAAAGGTCGTCTTCTTTCAGAGAAACGGTCTATCTTCATCTTGTGATATATGACAAAGAAATTTATATCTCTGTTCTTCTTCTTAGTTTTCTGTGTACAATTTCCCTGTCTGTTTGAACCTGCATTCATGCCAGTCTTCCGATGGATTCATGCTGAATTGAGATTTCTGTGTTGGTTTGGAAATCTATTCTACTTTAATGAGAATATGCCTGATGATCTTTTTGGATTTTATTGGGTTTTCCATTGATTAATCTCACTAGCTGTGTTGTCTATCTTGTATCTGGTTTTCTTGCAAACTACAAAGCTGTAGTTCACTTTGCCATCTTCCTTTACTACGTTCGTTTGGCTCCTTTTTACGAGTAGTTAGTTATTTGTGTACGTCTTTAGGTTTCTTGTTCTTCCTTCTCCAGACATCTACTTTATGCATTCTTTGTATGGGCCCACTTTTTGCTTCTTTCGCTTGCTAGAGTTGATCTAAATCCTTGTAAAGTTTTGGTATCTTTTATTTTGTATCAAATTTTGAAATATTGGGTCACTGTTGCATGGCCATCTTACAGACGTGAATTCTAACGTGACGTTTCATCTATCTATTTATTACTACATGGGTTCTATTAGTATGAATAAATAGATAAGATGTTATATCACCCGATAATTTCTCGAGAGTATCCCTTAAACATTTCTCCCATTGTAAAAGGATATTGTGGAATGAATGATTCTTGCTTGTGATATTGTGAAACTAACTACATACTCACTTCATGAAGTTGTGTGTGGATGGAATTGACATTTGGTTGATTAAAGGATGAACCAACTGATTTGTCTGATAGAGGAGAAAAGTAAAATTAGGGATTAGAAAAGAAGACTTTGTATATGAAAATAGACTAGACAAATATGAGAATTAGACGAAAGGAGGGACCCATTGTTTAACAAGCAGCATAACCTCTTTGATTCATTCATTCCCATTCATTACACATGGCTAGCTCATTCTTTCACAGACTAATTAGGCTGGTATCCCCCACAGACTCACTAACACAATCACTTGATAGCCACTGATAGCTAATCAATTGACCACACTGATTACAGCCACACGTTTAATATGTAATAACAACTAACTAGCTAACTAATTGATGACATATCATATGATTAGTCATCCAATATGATCCACCTGGCCACCCCTGATGATGATGTGGCCATGAGGCATGCACATTTCATTTTATGAGAGAGACACTTTTCCCAATTACCTTTTCCAGTTGCTTCCATTTGCTCTGCACTTTCAGTCACTGGCTACTATGAGTTTCACATGATTCATCTTATGCAGTAATCCACTGCTTTCTCTGGCAGCTACCTTCATATATCATGGATGAAGATATTAGTATCTCTATCGGTATTGGTCGCCATCATATTTGTGTTGGACAAATCGAACAATATATATTGATATCGAATATTTTAAAAAAAAAAAAAAATTTAAAATTTGTAAGATATTGGGGATGCATCAGTAAATATATCGCGATATATCACAAATATAAAAATATGCTATTATATTGTCACGGTATTGGAAAATATCAGTATTAAGGGGCCCCGATACCGACATATATCGATGTTCATATTCTTTTAGAGAAGGCATTGTGTCTTTGTAGTTCTCTAACTGATTTTTTCATCATGATCAATTTATGCTACCAGTGGTTGGTGAAGGCATTGCAGATGCAGCATTCTGTAATTTTGTCTGGGACTTGCACTGAAACTAAAACTGTTTCTTGCTAACTATTTTACTGAGTTATTGGGAGGCTTCGATGCAATTGAAAGAATCAAGTTAAAAAAATCATGAAGATTTAGTGATGGAAAAATAAGCTGGAAATGTGTGTGCTGTGTGGTTTATTAATTGAATACGGGAGCAAAGAAAACCAAGTAAACAAATGGAAAATAAAAATAAGGATGGTTTATGTCCTTAATCTTTAATCTTGTTCTGTAAGAAAGTGAATTTTCTATATATATAATATACAATTGCAATGTTCACTGCTGTTGCTTCTGTTTTTATTTTGTTCTTACTGCTTTTGTTAGTGGTGCTACTGCTGTTGGGATTTGTTGCAGCAAAAATCAATCATGCAACTTCTTTGTGCGCTGTAGCAGCATGAAACATATTACACAGTAGTAGCTCCAAGATTTCTAAGATTTTGTTTGATTTATGTCTGTTTATATATGTGCCTTGGATTATGCCACATGATTTTGGCACCCAAAAACCAGGGGCCCCAATGTATACTTCCTCTTGCTTGGAAAATGGGCGCTTGAAAAATGGGATACGTGATTTTTAAGATCCTTGGAAAAGTCTCAGGAATTAATGAGGTTTGCTTTCCAACACAAAGTCATTGAAACTTGATGCATTGGAATTTGGAAGCCAAAGGTTGTTCCAAAATTTGGAACAATTGTGGTGCTATTATATGGCAGAAATTAGATAAAGGCTCGATAAAAATATTAGCCAATATGTATCGGTATTAGCCAATATGTATCGGTATTGGACCTCCTAATATCGCGACACCGTATCTTCTTTTTGTTGTGATATATTATTCGATATTCAAAATATCGACTAATGAGTCTAATATTTGGCTAGTATGTTGCCCGATATAGTTGATATATCAGTTCATATGACCTTATCAATTTATATTTTTAAAGAAAAGTTTTCTTTCGATATATTTTATACCGATATATAATATTTGATATATCTAATATCGATATGGTCACAACTAATATCAATACTAATACTAATATTTTCATAAAGCAGAATATAAAACAAAAAAAAAGCAAGGAAAGACACCGTCCGACTGATGGGTGAGTCTTGTGTATGCGAGTGTGTAAAAAAAAGGTGATGTGAGTAATCACTGATTGTAACTAACTCTATTCAAGAATGCATTTTCCTTACCGTCATTCTTCTCACAAGGGTGTTTCACGTAAAATATGTGTTTCCACTGTGTGTGTCAATTGTTATTGTGTGCATGTAATTATCATATTTTTTTGTTGAAAAGGAAAATCACCCTGATTTTTCCCAACAATATCTTCATAGATATTGAAGTATTTGGACAACATACTCTGACATTTAGTCTTTTATTTGTAGGGATGAAAGAGGATTGTTCTACGCATTGGACCTCGGTGGCACAAACTTCCGTGTGATGCGTGTAAAGTTGGGTGGGAAAGAACAACGTGTTCTAAAACAAGAATCTGCAGAGGTCTCAATACCACCAGAGTTGATGGTCGGGACATCAGATGTAAGAATCAGTTTATGGCAAATAAACTTTTTGATCATGCTTGCATTGTTATCTTACTCCAGAATTCTTTAAATAATGATGGTTTCAGCAACTATTTGATTACATAGCCGAAGCCCTTGCAAAATTTGTTGCAACAGAAGGGGAAGATCTTCATCCTGAACCTGATAGGCAAAGAGAGCTGGGTTTTACCTTCTCATTCCCAGTTAAACAAACATCTATTGCCTCAGGCACTCTCATCAGATGGACAAAGGGCTTCTCCATAGAAGACACTGTAAAATCCTTCGCTCTCCCTCACTCTCTTTTCTTGTCACACACAGGCACGCACACAGACACAAATATTTGTTGGCTGAGTTTACAGCCCTGTACATACTTCTGGTAACTTGATTTGACGCATTAAGTTAATTGTAGCTTTGGCAGTTGCTCCACGCTGCTTTTGTTTTTGTTAACTAATACTTGGGTGGGCTAGAATGCTTTCATTCTCATCGTGGAATTAAATAGCACTGATGGGCCATGAAAGAGAAAATCAAAACAGGGTAATTACAGTGCCAGAGTCATAGGAACTTGGTCAATGGTTTTGATATGGTTTATGCTTATGCATTTTTATTTTTATATTTTTATCCCTTAAGAATGCTAACATAGCATCGAGGATGATTTTGGAGTAAAAGAAGTTATTTCTTTGGATATGGAAAAGAGTGAGCTTTGGTGTAGTAGTAAAATTGTTCTATTATGACCCAAAACATTATGGGATTAACTTACAGAAATGGTCTTTCCCTCATGCAGGGTTAAGGTTGCATATATTTAGGTTGTGTGCATTTGATGCTCTCTGAAATGTGGAAGCCTCGTATACCAGCCACCCTCTTTACCTTATGGTTGGTGCTATCCTTCAACAAATAAAAAGGAGTGATTAGCCTATCAAGATAGCCATCCCTGGCATTATTGGTGCTAAGTTGTTAAATTTTGCTTCTAAGATATGGTTTCTGGTATATTGAGAAGTTGTAACCATCAAAAACAGTGTGTTTTGAAGGATCAAAATGTGTTGTATGAAATCATTATGAAGTTGAAGGAGAAGCATGAGAGCCTATAATATGAAGGTTTTGATGCATGATACTTTTGGTTTAAGGGAAGGACAATGTAATGTTCCATTCCTCAGTGCGTATGTTGTAATGCTTTATTATTTATGACTCTCTTTGAATCTAAAGCTTTGCTATTGATTCTGTCTTGCTGATGCCATGTAGGTTGGACAAGATGTGGTAGCAGAGTTGACGAAAGCCATGCAAAGGAAAAATCTTAATATGCGTGTGTCAGCATTGGTGAGTTCAAATTTGCTTCGTAAGATGTTCCACAGTTTTTATAACTTTGTTTAGGTCGGACGAGGCCCGGAGGAAAGAAAGGAAGTGATATATCTGAATTGCTTTCATTTTTGGAGGATGTTGCACTGATAGTTGAATAGCAAAAGATGATTCATATAGCTGAACCATTTAATAGAATGCAGCTTTGTTGTCGTGTTATGTTTGATTATCTTCTCCCATACTTTTAATTGCCATGATGATCCAGGTTAATGATACAGTTGGAACATTAGCCGGAGGTAGATATGACGATCAAAATGTCATCGCCGCTGTTATCTTGGGTACTGGAACAAATGCAGCTTATGTAGAGCTTGCTCAAGCAATTCCCAAGTGGCACGGTCCCTTACCTAAATCAGGGGAGATGGTATTGTGATTCCCTTCCAAGTTTCTTCTCTTCTGGGTTCGGTGATTATTTGAGCCCCTCTCTTGCTTTGGTAACAGACAAATTGATTTCGCATGCTTAATTTTATAAAATGAGTCAAAACCATCTCCTTATTTCTGTAGGTCATCAACATGGAATGGGGGAACTTCCGTTCATCATACCTTCCCATTAGTGAATATGATACAGGCCTCGATGCCGAGAGCTTAAACCCTGGAGAACAGGCACGATGTTTCGGGTTTTCTTTTTCTTCTATTTTTTTCTACTTTTGCTGGTTGAAAGGTCGAAGACATATTCATGCTGAAAGATGATACTATTGGTTGGCTGTAGATATATGAGAAGATGATTTCGGGCATGTATTTAGGGGAGATTGTGCGGAGAGTGTTATGCAGGATGGCTGAAGAAGCTTCGTTTTTCGGTGATACAGTCCCAGAAAAACTGAAAATTCCATTCATATTAAGGTATGCTTGTAATGTTTCCAAACTTTGTTCATGTTTTGGCCTTTGATCTTACATCCTTAAGTCTTTTAGGAATGCGAGTAATGAAAATGAGGTGTAAAAATGAGAACAAAAATTGATATAGTTTGTATTATGGCTTCTAGTCTTTTATGGGGAAAATGAAAAATTCTATTTGTTGGCTCCGGGAAGTTGTGGCATGCTGTGTAGTGAGGCATGTCCCTTTGAAAATTTAGAAGTTTGCATGACTGTTAGCTTACATGAGTTCTAAATCTTTCAGCAACTTGCTCCCAACTGCACCAAATCTCACCTACTGGTTTTCCATGATGAGAATTTCTAGAACGTTGCAATCAGTAGGTTAAATGTGGCAAAATAGTTTATGTAAATGAATTACCTTGTTTCTGTCTCGTCCCAATTTTGATATTTGCTGTTATACATCGCTTTCTTTTTTTGACTTTCATTTGCCTTCCTCTTGCTAGATTAAAATACATAGCCCTATTTGATCTAGATCTAAACCCTTTCCCAGAAAAACAAGTTATGGCCGACTTGTCGGACAATATATCACAAGTACCTGATGATATTTCTTTCTGCTGGTGAATAAGCGATTGGAGGGAAAGAAATGCCCATTTTTCAGAGATGAGTTTCACTTGCTCTAAGCCCAGCCCGTGCACAGTTAGGAAGATTGGCCAGTGGATAAGCAGCTCTAGAGATAGGGAGTCTCTATAAGGAAGAGAAAGCCTTCCACCAGCAAGCGATTGTGTTTTTCACAGCTAGCTTCTAACTCATTCCCAATGCACAGAATCGGACATCTTTTTGTCCTGAAGGATTTGATTTCTAGCAAAGGAAGATGGGATTGAATCTGCAGCTAGTGGTGGCTTCCGTCACTTCTATAGTGTAATGGAGGATAACAAGGGAGTTACTTAGTATTTTGTTTAAGCTTTGTAATTTAAATGATACTAGAAATTATAGTGATATTATAACTTTAGTGGAACTCATTCATAGTAGGTTTAGTATTTTGACTATGTAAACAAATAGTTGAAGCGGACAATTTGATCATTTTTGCAGGAAATTTAAGCAAAAGTTGGTGCTTAATTAAATATCCATATCTTATTTAGTGAAATACATTCATGAGCCGCACAAGATACAATTATGAAACCAATTGAGTGTAGCATATTTTACACTAACAGCAGAGTCAATTATATGAACATTGTCAGACCATTTGTTGTTGTCATTATCTTCTTCTTCCTTGGTTTTAAGCCGTTTGATGAAGGATTTATTGGCATTTACTCGCCATATGGAAGCCCAATTGCTTGCTTGAGCTCAATCCTTTTACAGCCATGGATGTATCTCTGCCTATGTTAAAATAGGCTTGATGAAATTTGGATCAATATAACATGCTTTGATGTTTAAGATAAAGTTGTATGTGGAATATGCAGGACACCTGAAATGTCTGCTATGCATCAAGACACATCGCCGGATCTGAAAGTGGTTGCTGCCAAACTAAAGGCCATCTTTGGGGTAGGACACGCTGACTTTGTTGTTGAGTGAAAGATATGATTATGCTTTCTGGTCTTGTAATTCAACTTTCTGTTTTTATTGTGACCATAGATATATATATTGGCTGATATATGTCAGACTATATGTATCGATATCAGATTTCCTAATGTCAATATTTTTTGTTGCTGCGATAATCATGATATAATATCGTATTGGTAATATATTGCGATATATTAACCAATATAACTAATATTTGGCTACTATATAAGTCGATTCCGTCAACTTATAATTTTTAAAATTTTTTTTCTTCCAATATATCTAGATACTGTTATGGCCGTGACTGATTTAGATACTAATATTTTCATGCAAGACTTGTGACATTAGTTGGCGTCAAGGAAATGTTTATGTGGGAACTTTGCCTCAAGGAAATACTGATTGAAAATAATTGCTGAGTTTAGAAGATGAAGTTCTACATCCTAGTTTCACCTTGATTGCACAAAGTAAGACCACGTATAATAGGTTTAAAGTGATCTAACATTTCATACATTGGACTGTCCATTTGCTGATCTCACATGGTAGGGACATAAGGTTTTATTGTCGTTATTGATGTTATATCTTACTTCCACCTTGAGCTGGTCTAAACAGACAGAACAGTTGGAGCTTTCTTTTTGCCTTTTATTTTAACTTTGATTTTTTGATATTTCATTATCCGATTCTGTGCCAGATCTCAAACACTTCTTTGAAGATGCGGAAAGCAATTGTTGAGCTGTGCGACATAGTTTCTACTCGTGGGGCGCGGCTTGCGGCTGCTGGCATCTTCGGCATCGTTAAGAAACTGGGAAGAGATAGCGGAGAGGTAGAGAAGCAGAAGTCGGTGATCGCACTAGACGGAGGGCTGTATGAGCACTATACCAAATTCCGGGAATGCATGGTGGGCAGTTTGAAGGAGTTACTGGGCAGTGAATTAGCCGAATCAATTGTCATCGAGCACTTCAACGATGGTTCGGGTATTGGGGCTGCCCTCCTGGCAGCTTCAAACTGCCTGTTCCAGTACCTCGATGCAGAAGAATTGTCTCTGTGAACTGTCTATACTGACAATGACGAAAGTTCTAGATAATCATCCAAGTTTTTGCATGTTTTTGTTTGTTTCCTGGAGCTACTTTTTCAAGCTCCTCTTTGTTTCCCCTGTTGAAGAAGACCATACCAGAGGAGTGAATCCCTAAAATTCATGGCCCTTTAGAGAATAAAGAGGGAGAAGCCTTCTCCTCCTAGCTCCATGGAAAAGGTCGAAGCCGAAGATCCTCAGTCACTGTCAGCATTATAAAAGTGATCGTCGTGGGAACAACGGGAATGAGTAGGAGTTCTACTGTGTCTGGAACTACAATCAGGCATTTTAGATGGAAGATCAATTGTATTGTGTCTGGGATTCAATGCCTTGGGTTTCCGACGGTGAATAATAAGACAGGTCACTGGTAATTGAATAATCCGGTCGTCTCGTATCCTCCGTTACTTGTCTTTGGAGAATTAGATTTCTTCCTCTTCTTATGGTGAATAAAGAACTAGCATATGGATTCTGAGCATTCTGGTCCTCTAATATTTATTAAAAATTGTTTATTAGTTAAATTATGTTTGATATATTAAAATTTTAAATATTTACTAGTAAATTATATTGACAAATTGACTAAAAATTATACAAATGAAATAGAATGCTGATTTTATCTTTGAGATACAAAAAGTTCCAGATTGAATTTTTACTTAGATATGACCCTAAACATGAATTTTTAATCTAACCTGAAGAATTGTAGATTGAAAAAATCTTAAAAAACAGCAGAGTTAGTATCATATAAATTAACAATTATGAGTTCAAATAGAAAAAATAAAGTCTTGTATATAATATAAGATAATATTATATCTCATAAATTGAATAAAGGTCTGGTCTTTCTTCAAAGCATCACCTCTCCTATGATGAGTTTGTACCATTCACTCGAAAGAGTTGCTTTATAAAATAAAAATAATCAAGAATTAATCTTGAGTGTATCAACTTTAACCCTAATGTCCTTAGAGCATATGAGAACCAGAAGACAAATCGTCTCTAAATAGGAATGCTGTTTCTTGATTCAAAATTAGAGCATATGAGAACCAGAAGACAAATCATCTCTAAATAGGAATACTGTTTCTTGATTCAAAATTTACCTTACTAAATTGCCACACAGTAGTAGTTCTGCAGAACTTCTGAACTACCCTAAAACCATGCAGATAATAAAAACCTTCCTAAACTAACGAAAACAAATCTCTACAAAATCTAGAAGGAAATTACAGTGATTGGAGTAAGGAATTAAACTAAAATGGTTAAGGCAAGTGACCATTTCCCAAAAGGGTGAAAAATGGTACTTTCAGCCACCAAATTAGGCCACAGTTAGGTTTACTCAATTGCCACGCTAGCGTTTGTCCCGTGGGTTGATTGATATGGCTCATCCTTCAAAAGAGCAGTTCCCATGGCTCATCCTAGATTCTCAAAAAGTTGTGGAATGAGTATTGAAATATACACTCATGGCTATAATCAAAGCAATATATAATACACAATCGTATATTGAGAGAAGATGGCATAGGTCACAAACTATTACTTCAAAGACACATAGTTTGAAACTATATAAAACTAATATTCCAATCACGGGCAGCACAGAGTATTGAAATATGCACCATCATACTGCAACTTGCCCCCCACCCCCTTTCAAAAATACAAAAGAAAAGAAAAGAAAAGGCTCGATTTGAGCCTCTCTTTTCATGCTATTTAACAATCTAAAAATCGATATAATAACTATAAGCGGGTATCAGTCACGTACTAAGGCATTTCACATTCATCAGACATTCAACAGAACAATAGGCAAATCAAAATTACCAACACGATAGGTGCACCTCAGTGTCAGGGGAAAATATTGTTAGCAATCAAAATTGAACAAAAATCACGAACCCCCATTTTCAAGAATTCAATATTGAAACTCTCATTCTGCCACATTTCTTCACATTAAGCGAAAGATACCATGAAAGTAGAACTTTTTTCCTCACTCCCTGAATCTTAAAAGAATTTGGACACCGATAAAGAGTAGCATTACATGCAATAAGCTTCATACTTTAACAGCCGATTTATTCAAGTTACAAAATGAGAAATATGGAGCGTTTTTCGCATCTTTCTTTTCCTCTTCCCTGCGTAGTTGCACACTTGGACTTCGATTCCAGGAAAATTGGTACCAACAACAGAAACATCGCATATCCCTTCCAATAATGAAACAAAGATATTTTTCAAACTCTTAAGTCATAATCTAATTCCATAATTTCACAAAACGAACTAATATAAATCTTTCCTTACCATCAGGCATCCACGAATCACTTGTACTCGAATGTCGGCATAGGTGTAGGGGTATCAAAACTCTCCAGAACCTTCGTCTCACTCCCACTACTACCGTTACCACTGCCCTGCTTCTTACCTCCACCAAGCCATCCTCCAAACCAACTGGAAGATTTCTCCTCCGTTGAGGCCTCCGTAGAAGGAGTCACGACGCCAGTCTGCGGAAATTGACCACCGGGCTTTGTAACGCCGGGCGGCAGACCACCCATATTCGGCATATTCGGATCATCTATGATTATAGGCATATTCTGAGGCTGACTCAGAACCTTATTGAGCATGATTCCTGCACCTTCAATCAGAGCCAGCAAGACACCGCCGAATGCGGCGGACCGAGAGGCGGCACGGAAGCCCTGGCGCATTTGGAGGAAGCCGCCAGTGGCGGCCCCGGCGATGATGGAGTTCCATGGATCCTCTTTCTGCCGAACGTAGACCATGGAGCAATCGAAGGCGGAGAAGAGGCCGCCCCAGACCGCGAAGCTTCCCCCGACGCGGGGAGCGTTCATGCGGACGGCTTGGGAACCGCCGACGAAGCGCTCGCCTTTAGGGGAGTTGTAGACGCCCTTGAGAAAGTGGAAGACAGAACCGCCGACAGCTCCCATGCCGAAGGCGCCACCTATGTCGTCTAGAATTCGGTCTGGACATGGCTCCCGCGAGGTTTCTGGAGTTCCCATGATTACAAGTTGAAGAGAAAAGAGAGCGAGAGACGACAGGGGGATCTTCGTGGGATCTGTGATCTGGTGATGGAGATCAACGAAGCCCTAGTTTCTTTCGACCTGGCGAAGGTTTTCGAAAGGGAGGAGCTGTTCGTGGTTATGGAGATTTTTGGATAATGGTAAATGACCAATCTACCCTTTTCCATAAGCCATTATTTTTTTTCCTTGTTTAATAAGTTAGTAAAAAATTAAGGACCTTTATCTTTTAAAGATATTCAAATACTTATTTTTTAAATTTTAATTATTTATTTTAATAAATAATTATAATTTAATTATTTTAAAATATTTAATTTTAATTAATTTTTTGATTTTTTAAAATTATTTGTGCTTGTCTCATGATTCGAGTTACGGTATGAATAAGAAAAATACTTAATCTTTTACTATGGGTCAAATTGAAGTGGGTTTGGTATTCGTCTCTATTAACCTGAAACCTGGGCACAATAAATAACGAACAAGAGGTTAGAGGATTGATGAAACTCATTCTCTGATTTATCATCTGACGTTTAAGTTGAAATTTTTCAATGGAATAGAAAGATGAGAAATATATAAAAATATAAAGTTGCACGTATTTGAAAGATTTGAGAGGAGGATTGGGCTCCTATATGTGCTTGGTAGGGAGCAACTTAGTAGGATAGAGAACTGAGCTACGATACGTTGCATTTGGTGAATAATTCACTAGGGTGTCTTCGATGACGAGTGACTTTTTGAGGAGGAGAAAGAAGCTATGTTGGAGAAAGAGAATTTGATTTTTTCGAACTCTTGTATCTCACTCAAGTGATGCTTTGGCTAAGGGTTTGATTGATCCTCCGTATGTTCGAGGATTCTCCGTTCCCCTACGATAGCGAGAAATATTTGTAATGTTTCGTAGAGAAAGCTTTGGCGCCAAAACTCATGATAGGTGTCCCGTCATGATTTGTCAACCGTTGGAGCGTTAACGAGAGCTACCCTTATCAGATGTCGTCTTGTGGTGGTGACGTGACTACAAATGGTGGTGATCGACAGAGGCCAGGCTATTTTTTGCATAGATTAACTGGGTTGTCATTGGTCAGCAAATACGGTGGTTCTTTACGGTTGACCACTACCACCATTTGGCTGAAATTTTCTGCACCTACATTTCTACGTTGTCAAACTGCTATCGTTGAGATGAAGGGTAAACTTGTACTATAATTGGTTGATTCGTAGAGGCGGTTTGCTGATCTTGGCCCATCGTTGCCCCTTGAGCCTACTCGCAGTAGATGAGATGGCTGGACGGTCTCTTGAGCCTTACTCCTTATTGGGCTTTTTGGTAAGTGGGCTGACTGTTAGATTGACTCGTATTACAATTAAACTTACCAATTTATATTATAATTATTTATTTAAAAATAAATGATCAAGATATAAAAAATAAATTACTTTTAAATTCAATCAATAATAGAAAATAATTAAACTTTTATTTCATGTTTATTTAATGAAATAATAATTTTATCATTTTGTTCATGTATATATTGAAATTATTTTCTTTAAAAAGCATTAATTTCTTAAAAATAAGGCATAAAAATAAGGTTATAACTAATTTATTTACTTATTTTTTATTCTAAATAAATAATTCTGACAAAATTACTATTTTGACTCTACAAAATTTATATCATGTTGCGTGTTGGCAAAAGAGTGAAGCGATGGCAGCAAATTGGTGACGGCGGGTGGTGGTGACAGTGGTAGCGTGATGGCGGTGAGAGGTGGCAGAGTAATTAATTATTTTTATTATAAATATTTATCAAATATTAAAATTTTAATTCTAAATGTAATTATTAATTTGTAAGTAGGCTGAAAAGAAATCCAAAGACAGTTGGTCACAAAAAAAAAAAAAAAAAAGCAAGAGATAACTTCTTTTTAAACTTCTTTTATTTTTCTATTTTAGCATTTAATTATTAAAATTTAATTTTTATTAGTGTAATCATATTAATTTCAATTTATGTGAAAGAGTTTGATTTTTGATTCAAGTTTTGCTCCATTATTCAATGATTTGGTAAGTTTTATTGTTACTATAATTCATTTACTTTTATGCAATTAAAAGTTAAGCTTTATTAATTATACTCATTATTTTAATTTTATAGATTGTTATTATTTGTTTGGCTTAGCCATATTCCAAGAAAGTATATTTTTTTTTATAATCAAAGATTATTTATTGTAATTTATTTTTCTATGCCACATTATTTTTTGAAATTTAATTTTCATGTCTTGCAAATTTGAGTTTTTTATTTAATCATTTTACTTGTTGATGCATATTTAAAATCTAGATTATTAAACGAATTAGTGAGTTGCTTTACTTGAGTGTCTAATTGGTAACAGGTCCAACCTTTGTTACTCAAACCTGACATCACAACAAAGCAATGAGATGTAAAAAGGAATACAGAACTTGTTCATTGATATATCTTTCAACGTTTAAATCAGTAATTTTTCTACTTAAAAAAGAAATATAAAAGAAAATGAGTAAAATAATGTAAGTGGATGGGAATTGAGTATTTTTGAAAGGATTGTGCTCCTTAGAATACGCTTGGATAGAGAGCGGATTTGGATGTGATGCATTCGTTTAGGTGAGTTGCTTTAAAAGTATTATACTCATTTGGAAAAGTGATTGACTTTGTAATATCGTAGCTTTGTTCTGTTTGAATGTCATTGTCTGTTTTTCGATTCCCTTTTTTTTTTGTGAGGGAGTAGCTTTATTTATAGTGGAAGATACTGTTTGATTGATGGACCCTCAATTTAACGCCTGAGCGTTACGCCTCAACAGTTATGAGGGCCACCACTTATACGAATAACTGCCACCTTCGATAAATGATAGGATTGTACCGTTCTTGGCCATTGGATCGGTATGACAACCGTCTAAAATAGTCTATTGATTATCTATTATTGGTCATTCATTGACTGGCGGTTTGGGTTCATCTCTTGGACCAACCACTTTGCTTTTTATTTTATGGGCTTAAGGGGTCTTCTGTTAGGCCATTGCTATTTAGACGTCTCTTTTTTCACATACTAGATTTTAGAATGACCCGTGTATTATCGTACCAATCACTTGTATACTGAAGTGATATTTTGAAAGATTTCTTATATGTTTTAATATTGACTTTTACTAAAAATTATTACCTTTTATTTTAATTTTTACATCGGTCTATTGAATAAAAAAGATCTCCAAAATCTGATCTTTTAATTTTTATCATTTTAGATTTCATAGAATCAAAATCATATATATTTTAAGTTGTCACATAAATTTTAAACATAAATTATAATTATTTATAGATATAATCCTAACTTATCAGATAAAATTATATAATATTTTTATATATTAGTGAGAATAAATATATGCTTTTTAAGATCAGTGACTATACAGTTAAAAACAGTTAAAGTTTTATATAGTATTTTAAATTATTCATTGGATAGAAATATATAAAGGAAATGTTATAATTAAATAAATTTTACATATATAACATGTGAGCAAAGGGATCAGGGGATTTGACGTCCCATATTTTATTGTTTAAAAAAATAAAAATATTATAATAGTTTTCTTATTTGTTTTAATAATATTGGTATTTTAATATTTTAATATTTTTTAAAAATTACCTTTTTTAGAAAAATAAATTTGAACCGTTAGATTTGGGGAGGTCCAACAGTCCTCTTGCACTGTAAAGACTCCAACAGGCTACTGCATAAAAAAGCCTCCCTTTCATTGAACAAACACACATGCTCCCAATCAGCTCTTGTGCACATCCTAACCGTATTAGTAGGAATTTCTTGTAAAGTATGGATCCAAAATATTTATTTTAATAATAATTAATTAAATTAATTAATTATTGATAATAAGTGAGATTTTGGGTTAAAAATTAAGTTTCAAATCAACCTAAAATGGGTATAGTGACGTTTGACCTGCACTTGATACACGCATGAGTTGTTTTGGATAGAATATTTGCGCTTGAGGTATACTTGATCAACACACGTACATGTTTGGGATAAAATTTTAGTGTCTTATACGAGCTTGAAAGGCACTCTTGTATGGTGCAAATTGTGCCTCACCATTGGTGTGAGCATGATCGGCAAATATATCTCAATTTTCTACAAATAGACCTTGATGCATCCTTGATTTTTGAGTTGTTGTATGGGTTAGAGAGTCACTCTACATTCCGTTGCGGGTCAAATTAGAGTGGGTCCGATCTTCATCTCTTTTAATTTGAAACATACGCACCACAACTTACAAATAAGAGGTTTGGTGATTGGCGAGACTCGCTCCCCAATTTATCATCCGACGTTCAAATCAGAAATCTTTCTCAAGAAATGAAAAAATGAAAAGATGATGTAAGAGAATGAGTGATGCATGTGACGGAAGATTGAGTGTAAATGCATCGGACTGAGAGATGGCTTAGAAGTATGTCCGACTGATTGACGACTTAGAGGTGTGCCCAACTTAGGAGCGGCTCTTGAAAGGAGGATGGCTCCTAGATGGAGGGTACTTGGATGGACGGCATAACGTCTTAATGGCAGGCATATTCGATGGACTTATTGCCCCTAGAATAAGGAAATGTCTCCTGAATTGAGGACGCTTGGATGGATGGTATGACATGTATATGGCAGGCTTCTTGGATGGACAGCATGACCTCGAAAGTAGAAAAAGCCTCCCGGGAAGAATGGTTGCTTCTAGAAAGAGGGTGTTTGGATGGACGGTATGACATTTGGATGGCGGTCTCTTTGATGGGCGGCATGGTCCTTAGACGGGGGGGAGACTCTCTAGAAGGAAGGCTGCTTTTGGATGGAGGGCGCTTAGATAGACGACATGCCGTCTGGATGTCAGGCCTCTTGGATGGATAGCATAATTTCTGAAAGGATAGCGGCTCTTAGATGAAGGGTGCTTGGAAGGAGGGCTCCGTGGACGGAGAGCTCCGTGGATGGATGGCACCTGGATAGAGGGCTCCTAGATAGAGGTCACCTAGAAAGAAGGCTCCTTGAAAGGAGGGCTTTTGGATTGAGGGCCCCTCGATAGAAGGCGCCTAGAAGGAGGTTCCCTGGACGAAAGACGCTAGGAAAGGAGGCTCTTGAAAAGGGGACACCCTGGATGGAGAGCTCCTGAATGGAGGGCGTCTGAAAGGAGGAAGGGCCTCTCCCAGGGAAGAGGATGGCCATGGCCCCTCTTAGGAAGATGCCTCCTCCGTGGAAGGGAGAAGAGGATTGGATTCCACACTAGGAGGGAGGAGGATGGCGTTCTAGTGATGGAGACCAAAATCCTTGGGATGAAACCTTTACAAAGGTTGCAAATTTGCTAAGACGTTTGGGGGCTTAAGGGAGCCTACTACAGCAACTAATTTTATAGTGTGGTTCGCAAAATGGCTACTCATATTTAGGTGATGTGGGATTTTTGGTATGGGCCTTTATAAATTTGCTGGGTTAGAACTTCTAGACTGCACTACGACCCATCCTGAACTGTATTTACTCGGGCTAATGTCGGTTGAACCGTGACCTACGGGGACTTTCTAGGTTGAGCAGCTTTTTTGTGGATTTCAAGTTGGGTTGGCCCAAATTTTACCAAACCATCAAACCCCTTAATTGATTTTAGGTTATTTCAACTGAATTTTTAACGGGAAAAAAAAAAAGAGAGAAATAGAAGAAGAAAAGAGATAAAGAAGGAAAATGAGGATTTAATGTGAAATCAAGAATCATTTACTAGAAATCAAATAATATGAGCACATCTAAATCATTTCTTTCTTTATTATTATTATTTCTAATCTATTTAAGTGTTTTTTATTTTAAATACATAAATATTTTTTATTTAATACTTAAACTGTTTTAAATTATATATGTATAGAATTTCACTTTTATTTTATAATTTTTTAAGAAAATATATTTTAAATTTATATAAATTATATTTAAGTATTGAATTTTTGTAACAACATTCTTGTTTGTCTTTAATTCTCTATTAAATTTCCCTACACATCTTCAAATTTTAATTATATACTTTTACATATTTTGAATTATCATATAATTATTTATACATATTTATAATAAAAGAAATAACTTAAACCATGTTAAATTCTGACATTTTTCTGTATAACAAAATCTATATGTTTATAAATTATACAATATAGTATATGTTATTAATTTTTAGTGCACATCACACAATTAAAAGAATATAAAGAAAAATTCTATATAAATTGTAATAAAAAAATATTTTTATTTGGTATAAGAAAAATTAAGAAATATTCATATTTAAATAGAGTTTTTAATTTAACTAAATATGAATTATTGTAAAAATTAATGAAATATATTTATAAATATTTTAATATATTATTAGTAAATTAAAGGTTAAACATATCTTTTGTGTATAAAAAAGGTGGTATTTGATCTTCACTATAGGAATTACATGTAGCCAGCTTACCTATAGATTTTGAATAATAGTGTATAATTTTTGATTATGTAAAAATAATTATAATTTAAACTTTAATATTTACTCTTTAATAGTGAGATTATCACTGATCATTAATTTTTTTAATATGTTAGTATAATTATAGCATGTTTTATATATTTACATGGTCTGTTTTATATATTGGCATACAGATTTGGCATGATTGACTACTAGTATTAGTATTTTAGACTTTTGATCATAGTATAATTTTAAGATACTTCATTAATATATATATATCCACATATAAAATTATATATACATTGTTAAACAATTGGTTTACTATTATATTTATTTTGCTAACACTTTAGACTAGCAAGTTCAAATTTATATGTAGGTTTGAAAAGAGAAGGTTTGAAGATTTTATTTAGTTATATTTTACATTTGAATTTATATTTGATTTATTTTAGAATTATTCTATATTTTAGTTTATGTTGCGTCGAGTCGATGATAATGAGGATGAAATTATAATAGTTTAAATAATATTTTTGGTTAAATATATGGTTTTAATACTCTACTATTAATTAAGGTACTTTTTCTTTATTATGATTTAAGGTTAAATAGTTATTGATATTTAGAGTAACTTTTTAGTGTAACATTTAAATTCTATAGTTTGATTTTTATATTATTTTGGATCATTTAAAGATATTGATTTGTAAGTTTGTATCACGGTATTTGTTTTAAGTTTTTATGTAAGTGAAAAAGGTTGTTAAAATTTTAAATTTTAAGGATAATAAAAATTTAATTTCAGTCAATTATATATTAAGAAATTAATACTTTTTCTTGGGAGATCAAAGACCCATATGAAAAAGAAAGGATTCACTTATCATGGCCCACATCTTCAGAAGCAAACATCTCAAGAACAGAAGGTTCGATTTTACAGAGAAAACACCCAACTCCTCAAGCACTCGACACAGCACCCTCAGACCCAAAGGATGCTACGCCCCTAATCCATAAAGCCACTGTCAGCAACCTGACTGAGCAACTTTTTCTGAAGGTGACTGGCTTTGCCCTTCTAAATGGGAATTGAAATTGGCATTTATTTGAAAACAAGTTCACCCGAGAGGGCTGCATTGGGATGAGATCGGTTCACTGATCAAACCCTTCCTGCCCTCATGATAGGGTCATTTGACATAGTGAATTGGGGAATTACAAAGCCAAGAGGGCGTACGACTTTTACAGGGGCATGCTAACATTAACAAGGCTTGTTGGAAGAGATTATGGAAACTCAACATCCCCCCAAACTTCTATGTGTTCATTTGACTCGCTTGGAAGAATAAACTACCAACTAATGACAGGAGGAAATGGAAGAACATAAGCAATATCAACAAATGCCAACATTGCAACGATGTAGAATCTATTGTCCACATCCTTCTTGACTGCCCCAAGGCTAAATCTGCTTGGATTAATGTTCTTAGCACTACGTACAAAGTCTTGTGGCATGAGGCGGGTTTCCCCTCCTAGCTTTAAGTCAATCCCTTTAGCCATTGGAGGGAGTCCGCACCCTCTTTGTTTATTTTTGTTGCAACTCTCTAGGTCTTGTGGAACCGGAGGAACAAAGCGGCCTTGGGTGAGTATTTTACAAAGGATCCTTACCTGTACTGTCATGAATTCAGTCTAAATAGGTCAGTTAAATAATTAATTATAATTTTTAAAATTTATGATCGTAAATAAATTCAATAAATCATGTTGAATCCTAAAAATTTGAGTACGATAAATTAAATACACATGACCTAACAAATAAAAAATCTACACAGGATCTCATCGGACAACCGTCCAAACAATCTAAGTACGATCCACTCTACAATCATCATAAAAGAGATAACAATTCAACCAAAATCATAATGAGATATAACATAATATCTAAACTATTTTCCAAATATAACAATTGGTCTATACTTGGCCAATTTCATAATTCATAACAAACACCAATTTAAGCGATAACAAAACTAAAACTCACCAAATCGAACGAATAACTAACAGATCACGACCTTATTCCTACAACACATCTGAACGTTCTATTCTGATGGGACAAAATATAAAAATATGAGTTCAAAATTCAACAAGTGTCATATTTAAACAAAACGAGTCTAATAAATCAGAAGGGTGGTTAGATGGATAAATATTCAATCAAATAATAAAATAAATTCAAATCATCAATATAATTAATCCAACAGAAATCTAAGATTCAAAATCTAATGGTAATCTCATACTGAAATTAAATATCCAAATCCAAAATAAATGTCAAAATAAAAAAAACAGTCCTCATCGGGACGTGTGCATGTGTGTGTATATATATATATAGAAATGATCCGGATCAATTTTAATAAATCGATATCCAAGTACAAGTGTAAGGCCTGATCAACTTGTGACTTGGGTAGAATTCGATAGCCGAATGATCCAATAGTGTGTGTAAAAATTGGAGTAATATTGCGAAGATAGTCTAAAGGTCCGATCAAAATACATAATCAAAATCATTTGTACGAGATATATCAAAATTCATCTGTGAAAAAAATCGACGAATCTCAAATTCAAATATGAAATTCAAGTTCAAATATCCAAATCTATGCAGAAAACAAGAACATGTACCGAATCTAAGTTTCGATTATTTAAAGACTAATTTGAGGAAGGGTTATACTTATTTCTGGTATCATTAGGCTATATCAAATGCAAATTAAACCAATATGCATGTCTATTCATATACTCTGTCTCTCATTAGTAAGGTTGCTCACTATATTTTGTTACCCGTGCCTTTGGATACAATTCACAAGTTTATCAGATATATTAAGACGTTCGAATATTTTATAAGGTCAAAACAAATCATCCAAATAGGAATGATCACTACTCTAATATTTCCTGTCGATAGAAAGAGATTTTCAAATAACAAATCTCTCTGTTAAAAATTGGCCAGAATATTCAATAACAAATCTAAATATAGTGACCACAATCTGACACATGCATGTAAAAATGCACGACCTATGTAAATTTCATACACCTTTTCGTATACACATACTGATTTGAACATATACAATGTTCAAAAATTTACTCATTTTTTTAAAAAAATGACAAAACCCACAAATTTCAATAGAAATAGAATAAAGCCTTCAAACAATAGGTAAAAAGGTTATACGTGCACAATAAGATAAACATGTTAATTTAAAAGTGCACTAATGAGCTTAAAACCTCTAAATTAGAATAGAAATATATCAGATGTGAAATCAGACAAAAAATTAGGTTAAAAGATCCTTTTCACAACTTTATTTCAAGCAGATTTGTCAAAATGATATTTCGAGGTACTCGAATCGCGCAATTCTCTTCGTTTCATACATGCTACTTTTTCTCTTCTCTCTTTCTCTCTCCTGCCAAGTTGCACCTCTACCTCTCTTCACGTTCTTCCTCCGCCGATAGTGGCTCTAGCACGAGCGATGGCAACGACCATGGTGGCAACAACCCTGTGACGGCACAGCAGCGACAGCGATACATGCAAGCTGTTGGTGGCTTTCTTTCTTTTCAGCATGCCTCAAACCCATCCTCCCACGATTGGCATCCACAATAAGAAAAAAAAGATTTACTTGCCCCAATTTCACCCATTTCCTCCGACAACGGTGATGTTGTTTGCTTCGGTTCGCGATTCCTTCCTCTACTCACACCGGCATACAAAATAGAGGGTAATATTACGAAGAGGGTTTTGCCGACTTTCATTCCTGGCGTAAGCTCCTTTGTTGACAACGTCAGCGGCATCGGCGGCCTGGCGCTGGTCCTCTCTCTCTTCTCTTTTTTTCATCTTTTCTTCTTCCTTTCTTTCTTTCTCTCTCCCTAATACCCATCGCCTCCCAATTTCCTCTTCTTTTTCTTCTTTTAATATATATATTATTATTATATTTACATACATTTTTTATTTTCCTTTTCTTTTACTTTATAATCCAAACCGATATTCGGGTAACAGTATAGACGCACCTCGAATGCTAACCTAACTGATCCAAATATCTTTTAAAATTTTATAATAATTAATTAATTTTTATTATACTAAATTTTCCAAAAATTATAATTAATATTAAAATAATTTAAATAAAGATTTACGATATTACACGTCCTCCCATGCGGCCTCATTGGTTGCATGACTCAATGCCAAAACTTTGCTCTAGGCGCTCACCAATGCCAACAATACACGACTCTAGACGGGGAAAGTAGGAAGCACCTCCCTCAACCCCGGTGCCAATTAAATATTGATGCAAATCAGGATTCTAGGGGCAGTGCCTCCATCGATGGATTGCGTAGAAACAGTGCGGGCAAATGGATCTTTGGTTTTATTAAAATTATTAGTAGAACGAACAATCTCTCCGCTAAAATCAAAACTATTTTCCAGGGCATTTGGACTGTGACACAAAGGATTTCTACAAAGTTATCATTGAAATTGACTCACCTATTGCTTCACCAAAGATGACTTTCTCTGTTCTAGATCTGGACCCTAACAGGAGAGTCATTACCCAATGCACCAACCTGATTGATCTCATCCCATTTTGTCCAGTCAAGCACATCTATAGAGAACAAATAAGGTGGCGGATTGACTTGTTGGGGGTTAGTCAGCTTAAGTTGGATTGAAAAGAAAGAACAAGTGATGACAATGTCGAGATGATAATCACAAAAGGAAAAAGAAAAATGAGAGATATAATTTACATGGAATTCCTCTTTTGAGTATGAGAAAAAAATTATGAGACACTTAATTTATAAATTATACTATGTAAAGTTTTGGCTACAAAGACGAAGAGAACAAAATACAAGAGTAAGCACGACTTATTATATTATTTTATTATTACACCGAGTAGTAGCGATATCAATATATATATATGTACAGATGAATCTCTTCACCTACAGCGCCTATTCTACAAGTCGGTCATCTACTTTGGACTTCGTGGGTGATTTGTTATACCTGCTCATCTATTCACTCATTTTTCCACCCACTGTATTTGCGTGCTTTTTCATTTTGAATCTCTGAGATTGTTAACCGGTCATCCTTCAGAATAAGCAATCGGCTGCCTTCAGCAGTCCGAGCGGCCTTGGCTAGCATCGATCTAGTAGCCTTCAGCTAGCATCTGTCCGACTGCCCTCAGCCAGCACTTATCTGGCCGTCCTACCGGCACTTTGTTTTGCCACTGGGTCGTCTTTCGTCTGATTTCTGTGTGCGCGAATATAATAATATTTCAACTCGTACGCATGTGAGTTTTTAGCCAAATTTTTGATCGATTTGTCAAAGTGAATATGGGCTCACATGAAATTAACCCATATCCCAATACGACTTGCTAGATTAGCCGTAGAAATGGATGTAGAATAAATGAATCAAATGATAGTCCCAAATGAGCCTTAGATGATCAATATCCCTGATTTCAAATAAAGGTCATAGCACAGCAGAAATTTCTATATATGATTGTGGATGAGCCTAAGCCTGAGCCTGAGCCCCTCCCATTCTTTTTGTTTTTTTGTTTTTTCTTATCAATTTAATAAAGAAAAAAAACCAAAAAAATAAAATAATGATTAAAATTGTTTCCTGTATATTTCTTTAAAAGCTTGAAAATTGTGGATTTTCATAATAATTTTGGACTAAGGCTTGCTTATTTAATTATTATTGATTTTGTTTTAGTGGCTACTCATAAAATAGATAAGAAGTCAATGAAACCTAAATGAAGTTGGTTAATGTTGTAGGTTGGAATTAAAAATATTTATGTTAAAATTTATTTATCAAACTCATGAAATTTTTTTAATAAATAATTATCCCCGTCTTCTTAATTTTTCTAGGAAAGGAAAGGGTGGATCAGACTACTAATATTTCTTTTAACACAAATTTCGTATTTAGAAAACGAAAATGAAACAATTGAAGAAAAGGGCATTGTTTCTCACTGAATTCTCACTATTTCGTTTTCCGCGACTTTCGAAATTACAGTATCTCAACGATGAGAGAGGGAGAGCCCCGCTGAAGCGAGGGAAGCCAGCGAGCTAAGCTGCATTAGTAATTCATTTCAATTCTGAAGTAAACTAAAGGTGAAGATCGATTCCTATTCTAAAGTACCCGTTTTTCCCTCGGAAGTTCTGATAATTGTAAGTTCAGTGCGCAAATTATGTATTCTAATTTATCGAAGAGTCAAGCTCTGCCTGCGGCATTGAGGGTTTCTTCACCACACAAATGCTTCAAACCATTGCAGACCTCGAACCTCGAATCTTTATCACTTGCAATTTACTCGATTCCTACCCAAAACCCTAGCTGCGTTAGCTTCGCAAATTCATCTTGCGGGTTTCCTTGTAAAACCCATAAAAACATCCAATTATTGAATCCTACGAAGATTTTAGTCAGTTTTCATAACAAGGCCACCCGGAAACAGTCCAGCATGGAAAAACATAGAAGTATCTTTGATGGTCATTCTGTTGGAATTGCTTTGCGAAATTCCCAATTGAGAAGACTCGGAAACCTCTCGAATTCGTATTCATCGAATGCCGCAGGAGGAAATGGTGGGGCTATTGGCAGTGAAACTCTGCCGTGGTTAGCTGATGATATGATAAATGAATCGAAACGATTGGAGAAAGTTATCAATACAAAAATTAGTCGATCCTCTTGGGAGGTATCGGCCAAGAAGTACATCCAAAGAAAAGATGCATCCTTGGTTCACGATGAAAGGAGTAGGAATATTAAACAAGATAAGGTGGAAAATACGGAAGAGAATTGTGTAGAACAAGTAGAGAATCATGTTGATGACAGCGACAACGATAATGGATGTGAAATTGGGGTGGTTGATGATTCTAGATGGGATAAAATTAAGAATAGACTTGGGGGAGTTGTTTCTGAGAAACCCAAAGTGAGAAAGTGGAGTAAGTTGGAAAACTGGGGTCGAAAGACATGGAGAGAAACTACTGAGTCAAGTGTGCCAAAGATGGTCGGCGAAGGGGTTTATGGTGTAGGCCCTGTATTGGCTGCATTATCAGCTAGAAGAAGAGAATTCTATGTGTTGTTTGTGCAAGAAGGATTAGATTTGAGCAGGAATAATAGGAAAAGGAAGGACAAGAAGGGATTTGAGGAAGTATTGAGAATAGCAGATAAAATTGGTTTAACCATAAAGGAAGTGTCAAAGCATGATCTGAATATGATTGTTGATAATCGGCCGCATCAAGGCATTGTTCTCGATGCTTCTCCATTGGAGATGATGAGTATTAAAGAGCTGGACGCCATTTCAGCTGAAGGAGATAAGGGTCTTCTTTGGGTAGCTTTAGACGAAGTTACCGATCCTCAGAATCTAGGAGCGATCATTCGATCTTCTTACTTCTTTGGAACATCCGGGGTTGTATTGTGTGCTAAGAATTCGGCTCCTTTGAGTGCAATTGTAAGCAAAGCTAGTGCCGGTTCACTTGAGCTGATGGAGATTCGGTCTTGCAAGAATATGATGCAGTTTTTGGTGTCGTCTGCTGAAAACGGTTGGCGGGTGCTTGGAGGATCGGTTTCTTCGAGAGCCGTTCCCTTGCACAAGGTCTCTCCTGGTGTGCCTACTATTCTTGTTTTGGGAAGTGAAGGAACTGGGCTAAGGCCATTGGTCGAGAGATCTTGCACACATTTGGTCAGAATCGAGGGAAACATTCCTGTTGATATATCGGCAGCGAGACTTGAAGATGAAGAAGATGTGAGTGTCGATCATAAGTGCTCGGGTGAGGAGTTTCGGTCATTTTTGGCTGTTGAGAGCTTGAATGTCAGTGTTGCAGCCGGGGTGCTCCTGCACCACCTGATTGGAAGCAACTTTGACAACAATTGCCGCAGGGGTGATAAGGATACTGGTATCTTTAATGAGGCTTAAGACTTTATTATTATTGTCATGGTTGAAGACTGGTACACTTCGAACGACAAAATACTTAATGGCATGGCTGCAGACCCGAATTTGGGTATTGATTTGAATCTTTGGGCTGTTTTCTCTCAAAGTGATCTCTTTTCTGTTATTTTTCTGTAGCCTCGTAGGTTTAAAATCTTTCATCCGTATAAATAGTTGATTGGGTTACCCCTGTTGATGGGTTAAAATTGGAGGTTTTATTGATCTTTTACTATCATTCAGACTTAAAGTTATGGAACCCTGTTATGAATGGAAGTCATTTTCTCGGTGGTGGCGAAGGAAGCATCCGTCGTCCATAGCACACAAAATAGACCATTCTTCTTGGATGATTGCCATTAGAGCGCTTTCTCGCAACGCGTCGAAATTGGTTTTCCTTCAGTACCTTTTCCTTCCATAGTTGCTGGTTTAATGAATATCTCCTCTTTCTTGTACTTCGAGAGTCAAGAATCTGGTTTGAATGGAATAAAACAAAAATAAAATAAAATTAAATTAAAATTAAGAATTAATATCCCTGCTCTCACGTTGCTGCCCCATCTCCGCCACCACTATCATGCTGCCGCCACCACTATAGAATGGCAGTAACGGTGACTTATCCGTCAATTTTGTTATTAGTACCATAAAAAATCAAATTCTACCTTATGTAAAGTTGTTCGGATTCGATTAATTACTGGGTTTGAAATTATTACTTATATAAGTAGGTTATAATTCACACAATATTTTATAGTTTTAGTAAGATGAGAAAGAGTTAAATATTTACCTAATATGAGATACATATTATTTGTGAAATATATTTCTATTGATTGGTGATATTCTCTTTCTTAATATAAAAAAAAAGGTATTCTTAATTAGTCTTAGACTTTAGAACAATTGAATCCTTATGTTTCTTCTCATTCTTTACAAATAAAAAGGAGAATTACATTGCTTTTTTATTCATGTTTAGTAGTAATTAGAGAGAGAGTGCTTTGACATTAGGCCACCAAAGGTCTAATGGATTAGCCTATTAATAAACATCGACTAAGTCGTAACATGGAGCTTCTACCTCACACGGCTCCTATAGGGAGGAAATAGGTTTAATAAGATTGTTATAAATGCACGTGGCTCCCCAACCATCAGAGCGCCATCACCGCTCCAGCTCCACCCGTGCCGCCCCTATCTTGCCGTTACCAACACCGTCAACTTTTTGGTGAATAAAATGGTCATTTGGTTTGGAATTGATGTTCCTTGAGAGTTAGGAATAATATATATTCGGGGGTTATATGCTACAGCCCGTATAAAACAAAATATATACATATATATAAATATTATTACTAGAAATTAAAGTTCATAAAATTAAGATTATTTAGTTCTAATAAAAGTTTAGCATAAATAATAAAATTTATCTAGTACGGATTTTTACAGTGGTTGTATTGTTTTGTGAAAAAGGACTTTTTGTCCTAAATTATACAATCAAGTTTTGATTTCGGTAAAAATAGCGAAAGTAGTAAAAATTAAATATTTAATACATGTAAAGAATATTTATTTCTAAATACCAATGATACTAACAGGCATACAAAATATAAACGAGTATAAACAATAATAAAAAAAATACGAATTTTGGTAACGAAGGAAAAACTCGATACTCATGGTAATCGAGAAAAATCATCCGGGTTTCAACGGCCAGGGAAGTAATGTGCTATAAAAATCAACTTACAGATCGGGTGGTAACGATGCGCTAACTTAACCGACTTACTCCCGTCTTGTGATCCCTACCAAGGAACTCCTTGGATTTGTCTGCGGCAACGGAATCAAACACTGTCCGGTCTTTACGACAATCTTCCCTCTTGAGCCATTTGAATTGCCGAACACGATCGGATCTCCTTCCTCAACGTACCGACGTCTCCAACGAAGGTAGAAGGATGAAAGTGTTTAAATGGTAAAGAGAAAATGTAGAGAAAACTTGTTAAAATATGAAACTTAAAGTTATAGCTTTTGATTTTCTCAAAAGAAGTAAGATCAATGGAGTATGAATAAGGTTCTTCTCAAATGGTGCACGAAATTGATCTGCTAAGAGTCCTGGGATTTCAAAATTATAAGACAAATATTTATATAGGACGTAAAAATCGCATTTAAAAAATTGCCAATTGCCGTAGCGCTCAAGCACTGAGGCGGCGAGCAGCGAGCGGGCCCTTTTTGGATTTTGCGCTCGAGCGCATGACGGGCACATAGCGAGCGCAATGTTTTGGGTTTTTAGGGTCGAGTGGGTAGAGAGCGTACGGAGAGCGTGGGGTTTCGGGATTTTGGGCTCAAGCGGTTGGAGAGTACACGGCAGGCGCGGTATCCATGAAGTCGGAACGGATAGCAACGGATGTATATTAATGCAGCACTTCGATAATTCATAATTCGACATCGATGTAATATTATATATTGTCACGGAATGTGCCAACCATAAAAATGACCTTAACATTTTGCATACGAAGGGATGTTTTATCAGCAAACACAATCACACGATTAAATGGAAAACAATATATTTTTCTGCTTTTATCTTAATAATCAATTTTGAGAAATCTATCCATAAATAGAAAAATTATATTGTTGATTAAGAGTCCATATTATCACATTATTAAATATATGAAATTATTTTTAATATGTTTTAAAATTAAGGTATTATTAAAGCATATAAAATGATATGTTAATTAATATAAAAATAAAAGCTAAATTATATCTAATGGGCCTGAGGAAGGCTAAGCCAGTGTGATTGTATTTGTCGAAAAAAAATATATTAGGGATGGAGCCGTCAATTCTTAGGGAAAATGAAGGAATAATTTTTGAGTCGCTGGGAATAATCTAAATCCATAGTGTCGCTAAAACTCGGGGTCTTTATTTTTTGGGAGAAATTAATTTAATCTTTCTCAATTATAAATATTTAATAAATATTAAATAGTTAAAATTATTTTTTAAAATATTAATTAATTTTTTTATTAAAAAATAATATAATTATTTAATAAATATCAAATAATTATTATTAAATATTATTAAATTTATTATTATTTTTTAAATGGGTAGGCTTCCAACTATGACTCACTGGCCAGCTCTAAATAAGGTAGAGCTGTTACTCTCTATTATAGGATATTTAATTAATCCCATTTTTTTATTTTTATTATTTCTGTTGATGGACTGCATTTTCTGTTACAGGATATATTTCTCTTACCCCATGTTTGGTTGGAGGGAATAGAAATTCTATTCCCTTTTTATTCTTAATGGAATAAGAATTTCAGTTTGGTTTTGACTTTATTTATTTAGATCAAGCGATTTCGAAGAGAATAGTTATTCCTTGATTATAAGGAATAACTATTCCTTAATGATACATGGTATTTTTTATTCCTTGTTAAGAAGGAATAAAAATTCCCACATAAAATTTTTATAAACCCAAATTTGTCATTTATTATTATTATTATTATTGTTGTTATTATTATTATTATTATTTATTATTATTATTATTGTTGTTGTTTATTATTATTATTATTATTATTATTATTATTGTTGTTGTTGTTGTTATTATTATTTTATTATTATTATTTTATTTTATTATTATTATTATTATTATTATTATTATTGTTATTATTATTATTATTTTTATTTTTATAATATGTAATATATTATATATTTATTAAATATGTATTTTACATGATATAATAATATAATATATTAAATAATATTTTATAATAATATGTACATAATATATATATAATTATGTATATGTATGTCATATAATATATATAAAAATATATACATATACACGTGTGTATTATTTTATATAATATATTTCAATAATTAATAAGTATAAAAACGTAATTAGATAAATAAATCTTATTTTATACAATTCTGCAAAAAGTATTGTAATCAAATTCTAACTAATATTTTAACAACCAAACATGTAGGAATAATTAGTCTATTAAATCTAATTTTATTAAACCTTATTTCATTCCAACAATTAAACGTGCCATTATTCTCTGTTGATTTTTGCAGGTTATTTGGTTTAATGTTCGGTTGGATTCCAGCCAAATATGGTTTGCTCTAACTAGTCAGTTGGCCATTTATTATATATGTACTGTGCATGGTTAAGGGAGTAAGAAGAAGAAGAAGAAGATAGTTTCCCTCTTTCTTGTTTCTTCTGCTCACCTCAGTTTTCCATCTCTCTCAATTTCTCTCTTCCTCTGACTCTCTCTCCCCTCTTTTCCTCTTTTTCATTTGCCTGAACTTTCCTTCCCCTCATCTGTTCTACCTATTTCCTCTATTTCCCATTATTTGTACACTGTGCCACAAGCGTGCACGTAATATTAGTGCTTTCATTGAGACAATGGAAAAGGAGATGACGACCGAAGAACAAGCACTTGAAGCTTCTATCGCAAGGATGTCGAAGGAAGTGAAGGGCACGGCGATCGTCTGGCAAATTACAGCAAACCTTGCCATAATTACAATCACTGCTGCTTCCTTCAACGCATAAATCTAGTACTCCATTGCTGAAATCCGTTAATCGCTCATCAGAATTGAGCAATAATCTCTTTTGTTGGCGAGCTCCTCGTAGCTGCCGACCCCTTCACCATTCATAGTTTCTCCAACTGTTACCTTTCATCCTCCAACCCAAACTCTATGCAAAAAACTACCATCGCTACCAGACGCCCAAATCGCTCTTCATCTTTATTTCGAAATTCTTTTCTTGATATAACCACATGCAGCTCGAATCGCCATCTTTGGTTCCACCACAGAACAGATTCGACATTCTCTCATCGAAATCCTTCATACCGCGAACCAAATTGATCGACAATCTTTGCCGTCCACCAATTCCCCTTTGCTTCCAACTCCCTAACCATTCGCGGCTCCCACCTCTGATGTTTTACTCCAAACTGCTCATATCCTACTTTTACTACCACATGCTTTGACTGATGTCCAAATCGTTAGCCCCATTCCATTTCCAATTAATAGAACCGATGATGTTGGATGCCCACATCTCCACTGCCTGCCGCCTTCCAAGCAGCTAGTACACCCTGGCGGGACCATCGAGTCATGAGCTCCAATTATTGAAGCATGTGGCGTTACCGGAATCCCTCGGTATGGCAAAATTGATAGAGGAAAAAGTGAATGCCAGTCAGGTATGTTCTCATCATCCATTACTCACTACGCTTTTTTGTAATCCTGTTTCGATTTTGGCCAAAAACCCTTCCCCAGAATTGCCAATAAAGAAATTCACATCTGCTGAAATAGCCTCTTGTCCAAAAGAAGGCTTGTGCCTTAATTGGGATGACTGGTTCACACCGGGTCATAATGTAAGTGTTGGGGTCAGAAGAAGAATTGGAAAGAAGGACTATGATTGAAGCGTCGTGTCCAAGAGGACTTGTGGACGAGGATTCCTTCTGCGTCATGTCCAGTTTTCCCTAGAGTCGTAAGTATTGACTCTATCTCGGGTAGGCTCTCTCTCCCTCTTTTCCTCATTTGGGTTGGTCGCCCCTCGATTGGATGTTGCCTTGCAACTTTCCAAGGACAGGCAGCTTGCCGTCGACACGGCAAGCATGCGCTGTCATGGGCCGAGGCCTAGGGCGTAGGTGTGGAGACCTACGCCCATCACGCCAACCCCTTTTGTATATAAAAGCTTGTTGCCCTTCTTTGTTTGTAGAGAGTTTGGAGTGTGGCTAGAGTAGTGCTTGAGTGTGCTAGAGTGGGACATTGTTGAGTTCTTGAGCCTGGGCAAGCTTTGTTGTAAAGATAAGTGAGATACACTTTGAGAGAGGAAAGTTGTACACTTGAGATTGTTTTCTTTCGTTAAGGGCTTGAGTAGCCAACACTTGTAAACAAATCTCTTATAGTACATTCCTTATTGGTTTTTCCCTTGGTTTGAGAAGGGTTTCAGCGTTAAAATTTGTGTGTTCTCTTTTGCTCTCTATTCTTTCTTTCCTTGCCGTCCGAGCTACGCTCTCTGTCTTTGTCGAGAACTCTTGTCCGCTCGGTCACCGTACTCTGAAAAGTGAGCGTTTTGCGCCAACAAGTGGTATCAAGAGCGAGGTTTGGTTCTTTGTCTTGTTCTTGTTTTGCGATGGAGTACGGGAGCAAAATGCCTTGCTTGAATGGGTCAACTATGACAAGGTTGGCAAAAGCAAGCGACTTTGTATGTGAAGTCCATGCATAAGAGTTTTGCCACAGAAAAGCACGGACGAGGCATGGGGCTAGGAACACAAGCAAGTGTGCGGTCTTATACGGCGAGTTCCGCAAAAGCGAATAGCTTTGGGAAAAGCTGGAGAAGCTTTTTGCCTCTAAGTGCGGGAACAACAAAATTTATCACTTGATGGGGCTGGTGCATATTTTCAACGGCATAAATCTGAATGTACTCCATGGATATTAAGTTCGAGGATGAGGTGCTCGGACTCGACTCCTAGCAACCCTCCCGAGACTCGTGGGAGACCATGAGGGTCACCATTGCCAATATAGCTCCTTTGGTGAGCTTGGAGATGGTCAAAGGAGGCTGTCTTTGAAGGAGGAGGTGCGGCGGCGTTCTCGGGAGCAGCGACCTCTCGGCGATCCCAAGGTCCTTGTCAGAGTCGAGGAAGAGGCCGAGGCGTGGCCAAGTCACAAGACAAAGGGCGGAGTAAGTCACGTTCTCACCAGGGATATGGAGTGCCATCATTGTGGCAAAAAGGGCCACATCAAGAAATTTTATTACAAATGGAAGCGTGAGAACCTTTGGAGGAGATAGGGGCATAAAAGACGCGGCGAGGAAGAGTCCTCGGTCTCTGTCGTCCGGTGGTGACCTCCTCTTGGCCAAACTCGGTGAGCGTGGTGAGCAAGCCTCGGCGGGTGGTGGATTAAGGCGCATCTATCCACGTCACTCCCCGGAGAAGAGCTGTTCTCGCTTATACTCCCTCCAAGATGGGCAACTTGAGGCGTCAAAATTGTTGGGCGAGGAGACATCTCCTTGATAACCATTTTTGGTGCCCGGCTTGTTTTGAGGGCGTCCGACACGTTCGATAATGGGGACGGCTCGGCGATTTGCAGTGTCTTTTGTGACAGCAGTTTCAAGGTGAAGAAGGGCTCGATGGTGGTTGCCCAGGAGTAAAGGCTTCGAGGCCTTTACCTGATGAACGCCCGAGGCCGAGGTAGTAGAGGTGAATGCTACGGGAGTGTGGAGTCCTCGGGCTGTGGCATAAGAACTTCGGACACATCTTTGGCGAAAAAGGGTCTCATTCCGAGAGATGGATGAAGAAATGTCGGACTTCTCTCATCAAAAGGGTCTCCTTTTCATCTTACGAGAGATCTTAGAACTCATCCAATTGACGTGTGTGGGCCTCTACCGGAGAAGTCATTTTGGAGGTGCACAATACTTTGTGACCTTCATTGACGATTGTTCTTGGGTGCTCCGTTGAAAACCAAGGACCAGGTTGCGGAAACCTTTGGCGGTTAACCAGGGAAGAGGTTAAAGGCCGTGCGGGGCTCGGTGAGTTCATTGGAACGTTTGATGCCTATTGTAAGACTCTTGGCACTCAAAACTCCACCAAACCCGGTTACGGCGTGGATGAGAGGATGAATCGCACACGATGGAAAGGGTCGGGTGCATGTTATGAGCTAGGGATCCTTGTCCAAGGCCTTGAAGGCGGCCGCCACGTGATCCATTAAACCTCCGGATGGGGAAGTTAGCGGATTTGGACCAGGAAGGGAAATGACTTACAACCATCTCTGGACTTTTGATAGAGCCTTTGTTCATGTCTAGAGAGATGAGATCAAGCTTGAGCCAAAGACCATGCAATGCGTCCGGGCTATGGTGAGGATGAGTTTGGGTTCGGGTGTATGACCCAAGGGGAGGAAGAAGTTGGTACGGTCCCGAGCGTGGTTTTCGTTGAGGCGAGACCATAGAGGACATTGAAAAAGAGTTGAAGTCTCCCCAACACTTCGGTGGATAAAATGAGCTCCAGCGTCTTGCGTCCAAGGCCGGACGAGTTGTTGCATGGATCGGGCGATTCCAGCGCCTCGGGATCGAGTTGAATTTGGTGCCTCAAGTGGATGAGGAGGTATGACAAAATCAAAGAAGTGAGTATGAGAAAAATTTTGGTGAGGCTATGAGGAGCTCACGAGAAGGATAAATGGTTTGAGGCCATGAAAGAAGAAATGGCCTCATTTCATGAGAACCATACCTTTGAGCTAGCCAAGCGCCTAAGGGGAAGAAGGCCCTGAGAAGAACAAATGGGTCTTCAGTCAAGGCGACTACAAGACTTGTGGTGAGGTAATCAGCGAAGGGGTGTTGACTTTGATAAAATTTTTGCGCTGTTGTGAAGAAACCCTTTCCTAGAATTGGATGTCCTGACTTTTCTCCATGGAGATCTAGAGGAAAGAAATGGAGCAACCAGATGGTTTTGAAGTCAAAGGAAAGGAGGGACTGATTTGTCGTCGAAGAAGAGATTGTATAGAGACGGTGGTATCTTATCCATAAGAACCATTGTGTCTTTGTGTAGAAGTTCTCAAAAAATGACTTTGTCATCCTTCTCCTTTATGGGATGACATGTTGGTGGTGAGACAAAATGGTGCTTTCGGTCAGTCAAGAAATGTAAGAAAGACCTCCCCAGTCTGGGATCAATTTTTTTATGTCCCAGAAAACCTATATGTGTTGAGGAAGATGACTCATCGGTACCCAATTGTACCCCAAAACTCCTAGAAGCCGTATCAAAGGTTCCTTACTCCTCGGCCGTTAGCGACCTTATGTACGCGGCCGTGTGTACGCGGCGGAATTACTCATGCGGTTGGCCTTGTGAGCGATTCCTCTCAAACCCGGGGAATGGAGCATTAGTCGGCGGTGAAGTGGATTTTCGAGATATCTCGCAGGACCTCAAGATTGGTTTGGAAGTGAAAAGCCTCCTAAAACGATTACCTGAAATCACGTTGATTCTCGGAAATCCGTCAGGATACTTGGTGAAATTTGGGACAAATTTGATTCGCTCTATACTAAGCAAAGTTTATTGTTCACCGAGGCCTCGTAAAGAGATGCTTTGGATGAAGAGGTTTGTTGAGAGCTGTCTAAGGCATGAAGTACGCGGTCCTTTGTTGGAGTGCTATTTACTTGTGTAAAAACTCCTTATTCCATTCTCGGTGAAACATAACGTGCGATATCATTGGGTGAGAGATGTTTTTGATGATGGGCACTATCAATTGGGAAGGTCCGTTACCGAAGAAAATGGGCGATAACAAGATTTTTGCCAAAGGGGAAGCTTGAAACTTGTTGTGACATTGCGGTTTTTTAACCATGTGAGGAAGTTTGTTCTTTCACTCCCAGCAGCGGACTCCATTGGAAGAATGGAAGCGTCGTGTCCAAGAGGACACCTACTTGTTTCTTATCCATTTTTGAGGTGGGTTAGTCGCCGCTCGATTGGATTTTTACAGCCTAGGGCGAGGGCACCTTTTGTATATAAGAAGCTTGTTTTCTTTGTTTGTAGAGAGCTGGAGTGTGGCTAGAGTAGTGCTTGAGTTGAGGGACATTGTTGAGTTCCTTGAGCCTTGAGAGTCAAGAAAGAGTGGGAGCTTTGTTGTAAAGATAAGTGAGATACATTTGAGAAGGAAAGTTGTACACTTGAGATTGTTTTCTTTCGTTAAGGGTTTGAGTTTGTAAACAAATCTCTTATAGTACATTCCTTCGTGGTTTTTTTCCTTGGTTTGAGAGATGGTTCTCTTTTGCTCTTTAGAGCTCTCGCTCGTGTCTTTGTCGAGAACTCTTGTTTAGGATAAGTGCTTTGTTTTATGACCAATCCTAAATTATGATGGTTGAAGATGACATGTCCCTTTTCAAAACTTAGAGCCTCAAATTTACAATGTTAGTTTGTATTACAATGCGAAATCAATCCCTCCATTGCGGGACAAATTTGATTGGTATACTAATTGTTCACTTCAATTTATTGATGTGTGGTATAAAGTATTCTTGAGGGTGATGAATTCTTGCATAAGCTCTTTTTTCCATTTGGGTGAAAACTTCTTTCTCTACAGCGAAACCACCTACTTGTTTCTTATCCTTTCACTGATTTTTAGGGCACCTTGATTGTTTTCACTTTGCCGATTTGAGGTGCGTAGGTCAATCTTGATAAAGGAGCATTTGGAAAGAGCTTTTGAAGTTGACTTTGCAAACAAGTATTTGGGAGATGGTGCTCTTTAGAAGGGCTGTGTTCAGGATGAACTTTGTTTTATGACCAATCCTAAATTAATGGCTAGCATAGATGTTGACAATGCGACAATAGGAAAGTGATCCTCGGGTCTCGGTTTGAGCCAGTATGAAATGGGTGGTCTCTTAAGAGAGGTTAACAAGGCATCTCGTGGCCTACTTAACCAGGATGGATTTGCTCGCATGAAATCTTTCAGTGCAATTGTTATACTTCTACTTCAGGGCTATAGTTACACTCCATTGGCCTTTCAAATCCTTATGAGGATAAATGCTTGCATTCTTCTCATACTTCTACTTCTGGGCATTAGAGCTATCTTTTATGTTGGAACAAGAACTTCTCCCATTTGTTCGTCTTCTCCATATGCATTGTCAACTTCCTTTTCCCAATATATCTTGCCAAATGGGTCCTCTCCAAGGATAAATGACCTCATGAGATGGCCCAGATATCATATGCAATTCGTGATGGAGTTAAAAGGTTTTTTAGAATCCAGTATGGGATTATTTCTAAAATGGCATTATCGCTTGCACTGGTGATTCTATGTATATATTTTTTCCACCGTATAACTCCTCAACAAGAGTCTTTTGGCATTGGGAGGATAACATCTGCATATATTACTATTGTAGCTTTTCTTTTAGGAGCATTGTGCTCAGGTGTTGCTCGATATGTTGATATGCGGGTGTCAGTTCCCGCACATGTTTGAGTTTCTAGTACAGCAAGGAGGTCTGCCAGAGAGACCTTACAGGTATCTATTCATGATGGTGGTTTCTCTACCATCATTGTCGTAGGAATGACTGTACTTAGTGTTTCCATCATTTATGCTGTGTTTTATGTTCAGTTGGGGGTGGATCTACCAGGTTTAATGAAGGCTGCAGATTTGCCTCAACTTCTTGTCAGTTATGGTTTTGAAGCTTCATTTGTTGCCCCTTTTGCTCAATTGGGTTGTGGCATATATTCCAAAGATGCTAATATCAGAGCTAATCTTGTTGGAAAGGTTGAACAGGGAATACCTGAAGATGATCCTCGAAATCCTATTGTCATTGCTGATTTGATTGGAGACAATGTGGGTGACTGTGTAGCCTGTGGTGCTGATCTTTTTGAAACTATAGCACCAGAAATTATCAGTGCAATGATACTTGGTGGTACCATGGCCCGACGTTGTAAAATTGAAGATCCCTCAGCTTCATCTTGTTTCCTCTTGTTGTTCACTCCTTTAACCTAGTGATATCATTAGTTGAATTCTTTTCCATCAAGACGACATGTGACTCTGGTGTGAGGGCCCTATTGAAGATCTTATGAAAATTCTTCAGAAAGGCTATTCTGGTACCATTTTGCCAGCTGTGCTGACATTCGGTGTGTCTACCTACTGATTGCTTTATACGGATCAACCACCTTCAGCATGGTTTAATTTTGCTTTGTATGGGTTTATTGATGTCATAACAGCCTACATTTTTGTTTGGATTACCAAGTACTATACTGACTATGCCCAGGGCACTTATTCTGTAGCATCCGTAAATGAATTCTTGATTGATCATTCTCAAATCATCATGACTTTTAAATCTGACCTTCTATGAGCTCAATTCCATATGATCAATCTGCGGGATGTGCACCAAACTGAACAAAACAAAATTGCTATGGTGATTCTCCTCCTTTGCTTGCTGAACTGCCCTTTGAAGTTCGGGGATCTTAGCTCATACTACAACCACAACACCTTCTTAAATTCCAAAAGATTTTACTTTATGGTAAGAATATCTCACATGCTTGTTCAATGGCAATCTCATGCACCAAAAGAGGCCACAGGGGAATCCCTTGCTGATTTTTCCCAAATTTTTATTTTGACGGGGACGGTAATATTACATGATATTTAATTAACCTAATTTTTTTATTTTTATTATCTCCGTTGATGGACTACATTTCCTATTACGGGAGATATTTTTCTTATTTTCTGTTGATTTTTGCTGGTTATTTTATTAGGTGTTCGGTTGGAATCCAACCGAAAAGGGTTTGTTCCAATTAGTCAGTTGCCCTTTTATTATATATGTACTGTGTGCGGTTAAGGGAGTAAGAAGAAGAAGATAGTTTCCCTCTTTCTCGTTTCTTCTGCTCTCCTCAATCTTCTCTCTCTCTCTCTCTCAATTTCTCTCTCCCTCCGACTCTCTCTCTCTCTCCTCTTTCTCTCTTCTTCCTCGGGCTAAACTCCCCTTCCCCTCCTGTGTTCCTCTCATTTCTTCTATTTCCCACTACTTGTGCGCTGTGCCACAAGCGTGCACGTAACACTCTCATTTCCCTTTCTCCCTATTTCTTTCTGTCTCTCTACCGAATCTCTGTTCTCTCTCTCTCTGTTTGCTTTGAATGCTGCCTTCCTCGGCGATCTGAGAGAAAGAAAGAGATTGAGGTTCAGAGATTGGACTATTTTTCTAGGTACCTGTCTATAATGTCCGCATTAGATTCTCTTTAATACCTCTTTTGCTGCAAGCAAAGCTTGTCTTACTCCTTTCGCCATTTTCATCCACATCAAGGTTTGTTTTCTGTCTTCTGTTTGAAAATTGGGGTATATCTTCGATTTGTAGATCTTAATTGTTGTTTATTTCAATATTTTTGTGAGGTGATTGAATAGCAGAACTTAGTTTCAATTGCAATTCTTCGGTACTAATGATTCATCTGACTTGCTGAATAAATAATTAATCTAAGTTTTTTTTTTTATTCCTCTCTAAAGTTAGTTTTTTCCTAATTTTAGTTTTTTCCTTTTTTTTTTTCTTGAAATGAGGAAGCCTTTTTCGGAAACCGTCTACTTGAACTTTGTTACATAAAATGTCAAGAACAAAGTCTTTGCAAGAATCGATTGCCAAATTTTTCGTCTGAATTTTTGAAAAAATGAAATGACAACACACATTCACATATAAATTAATTTTTTTTTTTTTTTTGGAAACCCTTTCTAGAATGAAAAGTATAAACCACTTTCATTATCATATAAGTTTGGTTATAATAATCTCCCAAAATACCTTCAAATTTACTAGAAAACATTATCAAATCAAGCAAAGAGCAGTCATAGAGTAAACAGAATGAAATCATGATCAAATCCCTCCTAAGAGGTGGATGTATGTAGAATTTTGAGCTGATATGATAATTATTAATTAAATCTGTTGTTAGATGAAGAGAATAATAAGAAGGTACTCTTCATGGGATGGCATAATATATCCACATTACTCATGCCCATTTGTTTCCATAGGTCCTTTCCATCTTGTGATTAAGTTAGGCAATATGGAAAAGAAGTTAACCACATGTGAGCTTGGTTAGTATTTGGTTGATATTAAATTTGATTATTAGCGTGGGCTCCGAGCATCGGGGCAAGGACAACACAAGCTTCCTTTACGAAGCTGAGAACTAATCTCAAATTGGATCGAAATAATAAGCCCATTGATTGAATCCATGGAGAGACGAAATGGCAATCTAGAAATATCACTGACAACATTAATATTGTTTATAAAATACTATATACCTAAAAATACAAGTACAGATATTTAAATCTAGATAGCATATATAAAAGGGAGCCAGGGGGATTTCTCCCTAGCCAAAAGAAGTAGAAAAAAAACAATTGAAAATAGCCGTTTTGGTTGAGATTTTTAGAAGGGTCTGGCCTTTTACAAATCTTTCTACTTTAATCTTTTATATTTACTTCATGAATTAGTGTCTATCATGTAACTGATGAAGCAAACTGCAATTTGGTTGTTCAAGTTGATTCTTTGGATTAAAGTTTAGAATTTTTTTACACTCATATTGGATTGGTTCATTTTACCTTTCAAGATTGATGCGTACACGAAGCGGCAGTAGTGTCGGCAATGCAAGACGACAAGTAAAACAGAGAAGAAGGCGAAGGGAGGAAAGATCAGCAGAGGAAAAGAAGGGGAAGGGAAAAGACCGAGATGGGGAAAGAAGGGACACGAGAGAGAAAGAGAGAGAGAGAGAGAAAAATCTTTCTTCATACTCCTACCCAGCACAATGATGGGCTAAATACAAAGGAGACAGGGAGAAAGCAGTGTTGATGCACATGCCCCTAACAGCTGAACAAACTAATTAAGCAAGTAACAGTGTAACAAACTAAGGAAAGGGGTGAACAAATTAACTGAATTCTTGCCAGCATTACTTGATGAGAAGAGGGAAACAAACAACTTAATTCAGTGCATGAATTAAATATAATCTTAGAATTTTCGTGGTGGTTGGATAGTCCGGGTATTTCGCCGTATAATTGTGGACTATTGCCGACGTATGTCCGATGAACCGTTATGACCATAATTGTCGGTGGACTTGAGGACGCTTCATCAATTGGATTGATCGGGCACGTAATATTGCCCTCTCAATCAAGAGAACCTTATCCTCAATGTTGAGTAAGGAAAAATCATAGTGAAGTGTTGCTGTCGCTTTTCATGTAACCTCGGTGTCCGATTGAGACGGCCATTGAACAAGTGGGTGAGGAATAACCAAAAGCTCTTCCCACGTCACATTGCCCCTGCTTCCTACAGCTGAATTGAGGGTGATGCCCTGGCGGTATTTCTTTAAGAATTTTAATAGGCCTCCCATGACTACAACTCTCAGTTGTTGTTGCAGAACTTCAAGACGCAACACCATGCTTTTGATAATCAATCCTAGGGTGGCTGGATCATCATTAAGCATGTTGGTGATGGTGGCATCCTTTATGCTTGGAGGAAGGCAAATTGTCAAAGCATCGCGTGGCCTTGTGCTCTCGGAAATCCTGAGGAAGCAACGGACAATAATTTTGAGCAACTTCATAGAAGTTTCCTCGGCAATCCTTTTGACCATTTCTTTAACAATTCTCTCAAGCATCCTACCTAAAACACGACTTATTGAATAGAAACGTTCAGCAAAGTTATAGGAATAGTGAAGTCTTAACTCATCTATCATAATTTTTTGAATTATGTAGGACACAACTGTTTTTGAGAATGGGGCCCCTGACTTCAAACAACGTAGGAACAGAGGAAATGCTTTTAGTTCAAGAAGACTGGGTATCACCTCTAGGTCTTCTGGCTTTAATAGGGCACCAACTACGCCCAAGCTGCTGAATCTTAAATACGCAAAGGTTTTTTCAGTGTTCATCGTTCTCAGAAATGGGAATAGATAGAATACCATCTGAGCTCGGAGGAATGGTGGCCTCGGCAAGGGGTTTGTAGCCATGAACATATCAAAGTTTCCTTCTCAGATGTAGAACTGCACAACAAATCCACGAGGATCCTAAAGGGGTCTCAAGACTTCCATGCTCATAGAGAACAGTAGATAATCAGATAATCACAGGAGTCTAAAAACTAGGAGCCCGTAGGTAATCGACGCATGGGAGGTAGGAAACATCTTGCATAACCTCAAAAACAACATTAGTACTGGCTCCCCCAGCATGAACAACTCATTCCGGCATACTCTCCTTGACCAAAGTGGCAAGCTCCTCCACCAAATGATAATCCCTCAGGAGAATGGAACCTGGCGTATGGGTGGAGAGGAACTTATCAACACAAGCCTTAACAACATCATTTTCTCAAGAAGTGTCATCAAATATTTTCGCTGTTGCCATGCTTGCCTGATTTGGGTGAGCTTCATTATGAAGTCGAGGGTTGATAGGCAAGGCAGCTGCAAAAGCAACTATTGATTTTGCCTATCCAATATACCAGTCACGAAAGTGAAATGGCCAGCTGAGATGACTTTGCTCGATCACTCTTACAATCTCAATTTGTTCATGCGGCTTGGGTCCAAAAACAGAAAATTAGGTATCATAACAATTGTGCAAGGTTCCCTTGTCACTGACTCCATCATCCACAGTGGAATCAAAGCAGGATTGGCAATGCCAACGGCTGCAAGAATACCTGTGTGCGGCGCTTACCCACCGAGATCAACAACATCAAATTTAGGGTCACAGTCACAGTAAACAATGCCACCAAGGCCATTGACTACAAATCTTATGAAGGCTAACGGTGGGAAATAACTGTAGCAATATTCATGGAATTCAAACGATTGATCCCAGCAGGTATTTGTAAACACCACAGCTTGAAAATTTGAACATCTAGCCTGGGTCAAGTCGATGATTAAGGGAGAATTACTCACAGAGGCATCCAGTCCTTGCATCGGGTGGACATGAGTTCGTCCTGGGCTGTTTGCTGAAATTACAAAAGCGTTGGACGAGTCTCAGGAGTCCACAATTACTTTATTGCCTTGTGTCGATGACTCCACATTAAGAGTACGAATTTTGGCAGAGGGTGAAATTATACTCTGTGAAGGAGTTGGAAGAACATAAGATTCACATCATAACTTCCCAATAGAGGAAGTTGCGAACGGTAAGGTCTGAGCAATAGTCAGTCCTTTAGGCTTCGGCATAGCATCAGATACACCGGTGCTATCGAGGCTTGAGAACTTCACAGTCTCCAATCCTTTTTCAGCCAGTTCAATGCCTCCACTTTCCTTCTTAGATTCGGACAGCAGTGGACGACTTGCTTGGCTTGTATCCACTTTGTCCGCCACCAATTTTACCATGCCGATGGCTCCCAATATGGGTGGCAAGGTTTGTGTGTCCAGTGGCGACGTGAGCACTGGAGGTATGGTCTGGTGATCGATTTGGTTTTGGGCCTTAGGGTTTTTAGTGAGGGGTTGCTGGAATGGTGCCATGGTGGAGGCAGAGCTAGCGATGCGATCTGGATGTGGTTGTTCAGACATTTTGTAAAAAGTAATGGCGGTTTGAGGTAAATGAAGTGGAAGAGCAATTGGGTCATCTAGTGGTAAGGGTAGCTTTCGGAGTGGGGCTTGGGTTGGAATTTGCGAATGTGGTGGGGGAATCACGGTCAAAGATGCCATGAACGCAGTGGCGGTTAGAAGCAACGGTGGAGGATGGAAAGTGACAGATGGAGCATTCACGGATGGTGAAGGGTTCAACAACGGAAGGTTCGCTGATGAGCTATAGTTTCACTCGATCTTGTTGAGCGATCGAAGGATCTCACCAAGGAAGTACTGGATTTGTGCTTTAGTACAAGCGGTGGTGGCAGCAACGGTAGCAAGTCTTTCTGCATCTCATCTGACGGACGCAACGACGTCCTTCATCGCTATTGAAAGCCTTGCAATGGTAGCTTCAAGTACATCAATGCTTGTTCTTCGGTCGTCATCGCCTCTGCCGCTCTCAACAAGAGCATCAATGATGCGTACACAAAGCAGCATTAGCGCCAACAATGTAAGACAAGAGCTAAAACAGAGAAGAAGACGGAGGGATGGGAGATTAGTAGAGGAAAATTAGAAGGAAAGAAGGGGAAGGGAAAAGACTGAGGTGGGGAAAGAAGGGACAGGAGATCAGCATAGGAAAATTAGAGAGAATGAAGGGGAAGGGAAAAGACCGAGGTGGGGAAAGAAGGGACAGGGAAGAAAAATAGAGAGAGAGAGAAAGCAAATATCTTTCTTCATACTCCTGCTCGGCATAGTGATAGGCTAAATGCATAGGGGACAGAGAGAAAGCAGTGCTGATGCATGTGCCCCTAACAGCTAAACAAACCAATTAACCAAGTAACAGTGTAACAGACTAGGGGAATGGGAGAACAAATTAACTGAATTCTTGTTAGCATTACTTGATGGGAAGAGGGAAACAAACAACTTAATTCAGTGCATGAATTAAATATAGTCTCAAAATTTCCGTGGTGGTTGGATAGTCCGGATGCTTTGCCGTGTAACTGTGGACTGCTGCAGGCGTATGTTCGACGAACCGTTGAGGAGCCCCGTAACCATTATCGTCGGTGGACTTGAGGACGCTTCATCAATTGGATCGATCAACCACGTAACAAAGATCTCCCGAAAAGATGAAACGAGCATGAAAAACAGAACATGGTGGATGCATCATTCACAAAGACAGAGGCTACATGGTTTGTAAATATTTTCAAAAGAGATATTTTTCTTTTTTCACCATTGGAAATTAAAACTTATATCTTAATTATGCAAATCAGTGTTCGGATTTATGCAAATCATAATTCGAACTGAATCTTATGAGTCTGATCTTGACAATGTGACTGATTATGTTTACGCCTAACATGGATGAGTTGAATGTGTTCTCGAGCAGTTATCCATTGCAATGCTGGTGAGTAATTTCCCATTTCTCAAAGCTAGTTTTTATTTGAGAAACTCGAAAAGAAGTAGTTTATTATTAACTTAAAGCAATTATAGTTAAGTAATTCTGAAAGTAGTTTTAATTTCGTCCTGTGATCTCCCTCTTGCCCAGATCCATCTTCTCAGCCACTGTCAGGCCCTATGAGCTGTTTGCTCGCCTCTACGTATTGATTCTAATCATACGAATAGCTCCAATTATCAAAGAAAAAAATATATTTTTTTCTATTTCTCTTTTGCTTTCCAAATTTATAGAGGCAGAGACATTGGTCCTAAGTATACACGGACCTCAGCGGAAAGATTTCGTACGGGAAGAGAGGATGATCTCCACCCAAAGCGTCATTATCAGCATAGCAAAAAGTATACAACAGTGGCAGACACCCCAAAAGATTCGATAGCTCATCGATTTGGGATTTTCGTATCTTTTTTTCTTTTGATTCGTCAGTAGTTGATTCTTAAGCTTTGTACTATCGTGGAATTCAGCTGATTTTTGTAATTTGTGATGATCTCGCTTTCTAGTTTAATTTCTTAGTTGAGGTACCATAGATCCACAATTGTAGATATTTGGAATTTTAGGTCCTTATCAAATGATTCGAAGACACTCCTCAATTATCATTAAAATATTTGGATAAAAATTATCACATCAATAACAGCATTCAAAAAGAAAGAATAGAATAAGGAGAAAAAAAAATCATGAATTAATATTTACATAAACTGTTTAACAGAGATGAAAATATCAATGTCACAGAAATGAATATTTCAATGTTGCTGTCTATTTTCTCCGATAATTCCTCAGGGGTCATCTTGGTGTACAAACAGTTCTTCAATCATTCTTACAAGCAGTAGTACTCGAAGAACGTGAAAAAGTGAAAACGAAGACACAAGAAGAACAGTTCAGTTCAGAAAGAACACTTAGAGTCGACCGTTGGGAAATTTGGTTAAGAGTTACTGCTCCAATTCTCCAATGTAAAAATCATCAATCAAGTCAAAGACTCGGGTACCGTGCTGTGGCCTGTCAAGTGACGATAGATCAGGGGAGAAATATCAGACTTTGGTTGTTTATTGTTCAGCAAATAGAACAATGCATAAAATGTAGGTTAACAGGAAAATGTTGAACTATTCAACTAAGTCTCTAGAAAAGGGGGAACTAAATATTCCACAGGAACTTCATTGGGTCACCTCAAATAGTTGGTCCCCAAGCAATCCTTGATTCTCTTATCTGTTAAGACTGTATTTTGGTTGAGATCTAAAGAACATCCGGGCAGAAGTAGGGGCAGCTGGTTATGCTACTATATTGGCTCCATACACAAATTTTCCTATTGGGACCTTAAAATCATATTGGAAAGCAGAATAAGAATCGATTGTCCTTGGATATTTATGAAACCTAGTGTGCAAATGTCATCGCCGTGGATTGGCACAGTAGCAGAAGTGTTAGTTATCACCCTTTTTTCTCTCTTGCTTATGGCTATTTTGAGCTATTGTGGACCGATCTTATCAGTCAAGTGGCTTTTTTTAGGGGTTATAGTGAAAATGTTGATAGGTAAGTCACCATTACTACTACTCTACAAAACCATACATGATATTTTCATCTCATTCGACACCTCGTTCAATTCTTTTGAAATTATCAAATCCCTTTCCTCATTTGAGAATGTCCTCTCTAGCTACTTCTATTCCGTCCCAAAGAGTAACTAAGATCAATTAAATCATATGAGTCTTGAGTTATGAAAAATGCCTCTTATGTAATGCAATGTAAGACCGCATATAATAGGAGAGCTATTATGGTCTTCCTAGTAGGCAAACTTTATATCCATCTGACAGTTAGGATTAGAAATTGGATGAGTAAATGATATAAATTAAATATTTATTTAAATCATTTGATATAATCTTCATAATTTATTCACCCAACTTTTAATCTTAATCTTTGGGTGAATATGTGAGACTGCTCACTTGGAGGACCATAACATTACTAGTACAAGAGATACAAAGTGGTTCAACTCTTTTCCAAAACCCACGAATAGTGGGAGCTTTGTGCACCAGACTTGGAGATGAAGAAAATTCTTGACTTCAATCTTGGGAAGAGCAGATAGTGATGTAAAGGATCAAACAGGCTGTCTACTGTGAAATTGTGCATATAATCACAAGCAAATCAAATTATGCATCTGATTATGATAAGCATATGTCTGAAGTAAACGTGAAAAATAGAACTAAGGAATTAGACCAAGGAAAGGAGACCCATCTAAACTGTTGCTCTGTCGTGACAAGAGTGCAGGAAGAGGCCTCAAGAGGGGGGAAAAAAAGAGGTGATTGAGAAAACTATTTCAGAAGATAATGCATACCCAAAAAACCCTTCTGTTGAATCATCACCAGCATGGACTAAGATTGCATCGCCGCCAGGATGCTCCTCTACATAAGGCGTAACATCATATACCTGTTATTAAGCAGGCAAGGAAGGGGGGGAAAGGGCAAAACAAAGAGGAAAGAAGAGGCAAATCAAATTAAGAGACCAGCAAAGGGTCTGATCATACTGAAAAAATATGCAACATAACTATACTGATAATTCAATTGGAAAATGTGATGAACCTTATCTTTGATGATAATCCAACAATCAGTCCTCTTGTTGTGCAAAGAAATTTCAGCCTTGTTGTATCTTCGGGAAGCCTTATCACAAGAACAAGCAATAATTAAGTTAACAAGTGAAATAATTTCTCAACTGATAAAACTGGAAACGAAATGCTCCAAGAATACCAGGTGGAACACAGATCTTAATGAGTCAAAACAAGCAATTTAGTTTTCCATTGATTGGTGGGAATTGAATTAAGGCGTGGGAATTGATTAAGGCATGGGAATCCAATTTCTCACAATAACTATTCTCACGCTTTCCATCCTCATCCCTGTATCAAATATTAGAATACTGGAATCAACCAAACATCTTCGATCAATAAAATGAGAATGAGATGCCCATTCTTTCTATTCTATTCTCATCAAAAAAACATGGCTTGAAACATCTTGAATCCCAGTATTCTAAAATTGGAAGCTGTTTATGCTTAGCCTTAATTATAATTCTATTCTTGCTATGATTGGTCATTGGTGTAGACATATTAAGGATGTAGAGTTATTCTACCTGTGAATACAGGCCATAATCACCACAAGCGTTGAGAAAATAGAGATCTAATTTTGTCAGTTAAATGGATTCCCCAAAAGTGTAAATGAGATGAACAAAAAAGAATTAACAAGAACATATGAGATTTTTACGTGGTTCCCTCAATGTGAGGTCCGTCCAAAATCAATCCACTTCAGTATCTTCTCTAAGATAACAAGTGTTCACTAGAAACTCACAAATCTTGCAAATAACCCAAAAAGGTTGTATCTCACAAATAAAGCTTATCACAAGATAAAATCAAAAGCTTTAAGGATATTTGTTATTATGTTTGATATGGAAAATAACTTAAAGCGATGGCTTTTATAGGGAGTTGTCTGCGTAAGAAGTAAATCACCATGATAAAAGCTTAACCTTTTCCAAAGTACCATTTTCCAATGAATTTATAACTTTGAACAATGAAATTTCTCTGAGTTTACATAGAGAAACAGTAGATCCAACTACCCGAGCAAACTCAATCAAAGCTTTTGAAAGTCTCCGACAAGTAGAAACTTATATGCCCAATTTATAAGTCATGGCACTTGAATATACACTTTCCAAGTATGCGTAAGGAGGGATGCACCAACAAATTTCTCAAAAACTATATTCACATGTTCGTATTCAGGCTCACATCTCACCTAACATATTTGCCGGGTGATACATAGAAAAATGTTGTCGAAATTCAAGCAGACGAAACAAGTGAATACTGTAGAAAATTCCATTTGATAAAAAATGAAGTTGCTAGCAATGTGAATCAGCACTTTCATCACTTCAAAACGGCATGCATTTCTCATAGGCACTAATGATACAAACATTAGAAGATCTTCAATTCGCAAATACAAGCAGAAAAAAAAATCAATAATAATATGAAAAAAGAACCAGAAAACACGTAGAGCATCAAATAGATAAAGTAAAGCAGCACAAAAACCTTAGAGTTAATGTTGATGTTAGCGTCTGACATTGCACTTTTTGTATGACCTGCATTCATCATTTTTTTCACCAATCAAACATTGATAACACACAGATCTTCAAATTTAGCAAGTCTATATACGATTAGATTCGGAAAAGAGAGAGATGGAATTGCCTGATTTCTGAAGTCTAGGGATTACGAACAAAACGGATAATAAGAACCCCAAGAATAATGTGGCTAAAACAATCTCCATATCTCCCATCAGCGTGACAAAGGGAAACAAAGAACCGGGATGAACGGCGGGAGTATTTATGAGATTCGGGTTAGAATTTGATTGATAGGGATTTCGGCGGGCAAGAGCTTGGAAAAGTCGCCGGAACAACAAAGAGTTTGAAGCACGGTCGCCGGAACTCAAGTGATGAGCAGGAGTGAGAACGACTTCAGAAGGCTATGCAGCTGAACTCAGACGACGACGTATTATCATGATATGATGTGGCATGACCACTATACCACCGTACCTCTCGTTCAATTTAACCTAATTAAAAATTACAATATTTCATGAATTTTCGCTATGTACAAAGTAAAGAGTAAGAGTTATTTAAATATATTGTCCATGGTCCTAATATTACATAAGAGAGTATCTTCATTACTTATAAAAAATAGATTATTTTTAAATCGTGCCTCGTGCTGTGCTCAATTGGAATAATCTCAAGTTCTATTATACTAATATGATATAAAAAATAACAGATAATTTTTGAATTAATATTAGACTGACACAACATAACTCATTTAGCATCACTATTTTTAGGGTTCAAAACTATACATTAAGGCTCATAACTATAATTCAATTGTTGTACCAATAAATAAGTAATTTTTTTTATTCTTTGGTACCAGTGTGTGATTCTCGTTCGAATGGAATTGATAGGATTTTAGCACTCAATATTCACAATAGGTAGGCTCGAGTGAGTTGTATAAATTAAGTATAGTTGAGTTGTATAATTTTGTGTAACATTTCAATAGTTTCACTTCTGGATTTGAGAAAAAATAAGAGTAAGAGGACAAGAAAAGGAAAAAGATTTATTTTTAGATCCGGACGAATTTTTTATATGAATTTCTTCAATTTTTTAATATGTTACATAAAATTATATGAAAAACATTTCTATTTATTTAGATTTCTCATTTATCACTCTCATTTGACTAACTTTTAATTTTTTTTTTAAATTTATGTAATTTGTGAAATTTTATTAAGAGGCAAGTTATGTATTTATATTGAGAATTGAAGTAAGTCTATATAGCTATAACTGAATATTTTATAATTTAATTTAAACACAAATGTTTGCTGATTTTTACTTTTATTTTAAAGTAGTTTTCCACGTGAATATCTTGTGCATGGTTGATTTTTATGTTTGTTGTGTATAATGTGGTATATAATACTGTTGGCTTGGCGTTAATTACCCCCAAATCAACTACTGATATTTGTTCCTTCCCCCCTCCTAACCAGAACCAGAAAATTTTATCTTTTAAAATAATGGAGACTCTTTTTTTTTTTTTTAATCTTAATTGTTTATTTTGAATTATAATTATAATTTAATAACTAATTTTAATTAATTTTTAATTTAAAAAAAATATTTAAATTATAATTATCAATTTTAAACTAAATAACCCAAATTAAAAGAAAAAAAATATATCATCTCTTTAAAAAATGAATCCCCTCTTATTCCCTTCCAAACCCCCCACCCCCACCACCATCACAGCCACTGCCACCACCATCACCACCACCAACGCCGTCGCCGCATTCTTAGGTAGAAAATAGATTGATTGAACAAGAAGTCAATCTTCTTATGTCCCTCGGCCGAAAGTAGCATTACCTTGCTGTAAATATTATTATTCCAAAAGAAAGAGAATAAAGTTAGCCAGACAATTGTGCTCTTAGCTTTTACAAACATTTAATCCATCTATCTTGACTCTCAGTTCCTTTTCATTTACCTTTGCCTCTCTGCCAAAACCAGAAGTTCTTTCTGAAGCAGTAGAAGAAACCCATTAGCGTCAACAATGAAGTGCTGTGGATTTGGCAGCTCAAAACACTCTTCAGCTCACATCGAAGAAGATGGTGAAAACTTCGTACAAGAAGAAAGCCACGTCAAACACGAGCCGTTGATTCAAATACCAGGATGCACCGTACACCTGATGGATGAAGGAGAAGCAGTAGAAATTGCCCGTGGCGATTTTACTCTCTTTCGGGTTTCGGATGAAACTCTTTCTCTCGCAACCATTATCAAAGCAGGGGAAGATCTTCAATGGCCTCTCACAAAAGATGAGCCGGTGGTGAAGCTTGACTCGCTTCACTATCTCTTCACGCTGCCCATTAAAGATGGCGATCCTCTTAACTATGGAGTAGCTTTCTCTGAACAGTATTCCGAGAGATTGGCATCGTTGGACTCGTTTCTTCAAGAGCGTTCCTGCTTTTCTTGTCCTTCGCCCGATTCTTTGGCTCGAAGGAAGAACAAGAGCGACATTGATTGGAAGGTGTTTGCACCGAAGATCGACAATTACAATGGAGTATTGGCGAAGGCGATTGCGGGAGGAACTGGACAAATTGTAAAGGGATATTTATATGCAGCAATGCTTACACCAACCAGGTCCGTTGCCCATGATTTCCAATCTCATGATCAATCGTATGCTTGCACTTATTAGACGTGGTAATGGCAAAAATTTCTTCCTAAATTTAGGTGCAAAAATGGGGGGAAATGATTCTCACCACTGCTGCAGAGGAGAGGAATGGGATTCCAGCAGAAGAAACGGAAAGCAGCCAAGGGACAGCTGCCAAGAAGAAGAGCGCCCTAAATCAAAGCTTAAAACGGTAGATACGAAATCTGAAACTGCAGAAATGTCACATGAAAGCACTGTTCATTACTTAGCATAATCATGCGCGTTTTCGATTTTATTTAGCGTGAGAAAGCTGTCGAAAATGACGGAGAAGATGAGCAAAGCTATGCTCGATGGAGTAGGCGTGGCCACTGGCTCAGTGACGGGACCCTTGGTTCGGTCCAAAGCTGGAAAGAAATTCTTCGCCATGATGCCTGGAGAGGTCCTCTTAGCTTCCCTCGACGCCGTCGGTATGTTGAGAACAATTTTCTGCAAAATTTGATCAGCTAACTACCATAATCTCTAAATCAATTGGTATTTCTGGATCGAGATTCATGATTTAGCTGATTTCTTTGACAAATTATGCATTGTGAGAAATGCAGACAAGGTTCTAAATGCAGCTGAAGCTGCTGAAAAACAAGCTCTCCGTGCCACCTCCGGAGCTGCTGTTAGAATGGTCTCGAACAGGTAATCCATTGATGGCGCGTTTGACATTTTTGTTTTCTCAGTTCCATTTCAAAATATGGAGCTGCTAGCGCTGGTTCCTTGCAAGTACTGAATAATAGAACTCTCTAACACAGTCGAGGTGAATGGAATGGTACAGGTTTGGGGAGAGTGCCGGAGAAGCTACGGACGATGCGCTAGCAACGGCAGGGCACGTCGCTGGTACGGCGTGGAATGTATTCAAGATCAGAAAGACTCTCAATCCGGCTTCATCGGTCTCCTCCGGTGTCCTCAAGACTGCAAGAAGAGCAGGAGAATCCTGAAAAAGGCAATGCTATCTAGGGCACTTGATCTTGAATTCATATAATGGAAAACAAAAATGAACCGCCATAGTTTTCTTTTGGTGATTGTTTTTGGTGAGGACACGGTGCTTTTTGTTGCTTTTTTTTTTGTGGTTTGGATTTCTTAGTTATGTTACCAATTTAAATTATAATCTAAATAAATTTGGTTAGGCTTATCAAATTTTTTATTTAAATTTTATATATTTTAATAGTAAATAAGAGTTAAAATATTTGAAATTATTTATTAATATATTCTCTAATACTTAAATTAATATACTTATTTATAAATTTACAATGTAAGAAAAATTAAGAAAATAAAACAAAAAGATGGATAACTCGATTTTTTTTATTTTATAGAATAATAAGTATATTAGAGGACTTGGTTCTGTCGTTATTTTTCAAAATGTCTTTATTTTTCGAAATCTATTTCCCATTTTAGGAAAAGTAAAGCATATTCATAGTAACGTCACGGATTAATAGTGATTTTTTGAAGAGAAATAACGACCTACAATATGAATAGTTAAGTTGGCTGAATGCCAATTAATTCAACCTCTATTATACACGTTCTGATTGTGAGATTTTTTAGATGTGATTAAACCGATGATAATGAGCAGTTGACATTGGTCAGTTAAGAGATTCTAACTTGGATTAACTACAGAGTATACATATTGCTCGCTTGGTTTAATCACTCAATTAGGTTAACTGTTTAGCTAAATTAACCGTTCGATTAGATTAGTTGTTTAATTTGACATTTAACTATTTAGCCATTCAAACACATGACCAAATCATTCAACAACCATTTAGTTACTCGGTCACTCAGTCGTTCGTCTAATCTTAATTAATTCTGATTAATGTTGGGTGAAAGTCAGATTTCTCGTTCTTCAAACCTAGATCTAATAAGCGAATTAGTACTTTCATCATTTCAGACTTATCGATAAATTTGCCGTGTCAATTGATTGAACCATCCTAATTAATACTATATAATGTTCATTTTGGATTTAAATTATAAATGAAATACAAACCGACTGCTTATTATATGCCAAAAAATAATTATCAAAAAATGAGAATTTCAGTAACCAAACTTGTAATCGTTTGATTGACAAGTTGTCTATACTATGTCAAAAAATTAACAAATTTAAAAATTTAAACTGTTAGGCAAAAATTCGAGAATGATTTTATATTATCTACAAATTTTTTTCCCTTTCTATGAGGTTTTATTAATGTTAACAAAGCTCCTTAATGAAAATATTTAATTACTGCCTCTAACCATCAAGAATCAACCATAAAAAGCCAATTTTTACAGGCTCTATACTATGAAAATGGGTTTTGATGATCACTATGTTGATTTCTACTCTAAAGGCTGCGACTGAAGAGTAGTTATTTAGCCAAGAAAGTGTTGGGATTTCCCTTGAATGAAAATGCGGATATAGTCAATGTAGCAAAAATGAACTCCATAGTCTTTTTATCAATCGTCTGCTATTAAATATTATAAAAATATAAGTGACCAAATCACATAATTAATCACACACAAGTTTAACGATAATATTTAACATAGAAAAGTATTCTTAATCAAAAAAAAAAGTACCAGAAAAAATTCATTATAATAATATTTAATTACAGATATAATCCATTCCGAAATTCTTTCACTAGAATCCAAATGATAACCAGTTAAATAAAGCCACAGTATACTTAACAACCCATTAAACATGATACGGTAAGAAAAAATGAATAACTAAACAATTATACCTTCTAAAAATAAATACTCAAACTTAGTAAAAGATAAAACTCGAGTTGGACTTTAATCAAATATTGACCATCTTTTTCTTTCTTCTTCTCTCTTTTCTCTTTTTCTGTGCAATGTTTTATTGTATTGAAAATAATTTCGGATGTCCAAAAACTCGAAAGGGTTATTATATATTTTCAATGACTGCTTAAACGGCTATCTTGCAATACACCTGCCCGGCCCTAATGCTTAAATACCCATCTTACGACCATCTCATGAATACCTATTGGAATTCGTTTTAGCCGTAGCACTTAAGCAAACAATTTGCATTTGTCTAGTGAAACCTCTTGTGACCAATTTGTTCAAGCAAATCTTGCGCGGATTGTTCAAATGGCTCTTGCATAAACATCATGTCAGATTTACAATAGACTGACCCAAAATCTAGTTAAATGTTACCTTTAAAATACAATTTATAACGTTTTATCTATTAATTTATATTAAAAGATACAATAAAATAAATGAATAGAAATAAGATTTGGGGATTATCTTTATTTAATATCATTAAATAATGTCTCAAAAGTCTATTAATGTTACTGATTGGACTGATCTATGAAAAAATACTGTGTTTGAGTAAGCATTTCAAGTATGCTGGAGAACAATTTCATGTTATTTGGAGGATGGATGCTTACTTTTCTCATAGTTTGTCAAAGCATATCTGAATAAGATTATAAGAAGAAAATTTCCCAATTCATTATAAAATTCTTTAATATTCTACATATTGTCAACTTAGATATAACTACACATGAAAAACACATTCTAAAAATATAAAAAAATATAAAAATAAATAAATATTATACACTTCTATACTATTTTTTTTTCTTTTGAGGGAAAAAATATATGTATTTCTTTTAAAATTTTCAATTAGGTAATTAAATTGTGTTATTTGTATATATAAGTATTAAAATATTATTTTAATTTAATGTAATTTCTTTACTACATAAAAATTGGGTAGTGTATTTATTTGACATTTTAAAATTAATTATTTAAAATAAATATAGCTAATAAAATAAGAAATACATTTTCATGTTAAACTGTATTCATATTTCCTATTTTAAACACGTTAAATAAAAATTTGCCAACAATATAAAAGAAAACTCAATAATAAACTAAAAGATTCTTACCATTATGCCTAAAAAAAATTAAAAAAAAAATAGATGCAATATACATTTATAATTTTTATAAATTATTTTTATTTATACCTACAATTTTTTTAAAAAAAGTAATAAAATTAAATGGGTTTATATTCTTTACTTATATATAGAAATAATTATAAATAAAGTATATATATATATATATATATTGAGATATTTAATATTTTTTTTGGAAAAATATAAAAAAGACGAATAGAAAACGGTGGAAGAAAAAAAAGAAAAAAGAAAATGGATTTTTAATCTTTTGTTTCTTAAGGCTTTTTCAGTGGCGTTTACGTTGAGCATGAGAGAACGTTGAAAATTTTCGAATTTCGACCTCCTCCTCTCGTTCTCCTCCTGCTCTTCTTCCCTGTAAACCTGAATTAAGCCCCAAACAAACTCACATTTTCTTCGACTGAGCGTAGCAGCAGGCCAATTAATCAATGCTATTCTTGAAGATTATATTATTGAGGTTTGACCCGGACAAGATACAATCGACGCAGCAAAATAAAATCGAAACCTCCCATCAGATGTCAACTACCAAACTTATGAGTATAAGAAACATAATAATGTACAATATTTTTAACGTAAAAAATCATTTCCAATCAAGAAAAAAGTCATTGTATAAATTTCGAATAAATCTAATATAATAATAGTGCCTATTATAAAAAACCACCTTCAAAATCCCTTCATTATAATTCTGAGTAAATAATGATTAATTACAATCATCAACACACATAACAATCAATAATAAAAAGTATAATAAGAAATAATAGTAACTAAATAAAATATGTTTTACAAATTCATTATAAAACAACGTACCTGATCTTGACAAAGAACGGAATTCAAATCAGATATCAATCGGATGTCGAACATCTTCCGCTTGTCTCTTTTTGTCTTCTCTCTCTGTGCGGCGCTCCTTATGTGAGATTTAATTTCAAAATGCCCTAAAAACGTATTAGGTGCGCTTTTATACTGTAAGCTACACTCAAACGCCCGTTAGGTACACCTTAGGCGTGGGTGCCATTAGAGATGGTGCCTCGTGTTGGGAATCGGCCGGCAAATTAGTTGGACCGAGAGAAAAGAACGATGACGACAGATGAACAATAATCACGCAACAGAAAAAAGAATGAGATACACATAATTTTATGTGAAAACCCTCTTCTAAATAAGAGAAAAAAATTATGGAATAATTCGTCTATAAATTTTCACTATGAGAAAAATGGTTACAAAAATCCTATAGAACAGAAAACAAGAGCTCAACTCCTTGTATTATTCAATGACTCGAGTAGCAGTGATGACGATATATATAAAATGAATCACCTTCTTACATTTTTCTTACTGATGGCGCTCACTGGTCTAAATCCCATAAATCGCTTACCTGTTCTGAATTTTGCAAGTGATTTGTTATACTAACTATCGCGCACTCGCTCTCCAATCGTCATTTCCCGTGCTTTTGGTAAATCATGATTGGCTTTCAGCATCTTCAGTTCGGCTGGTATTCTTCGGTCCCGCCGGTCATCTGTTTCGTCATCTAGCCGCCTTTCAGCCAAGTAGTTCGGCTAAATGTCCTTCTGCCGTACCCCATTTGAGTGATTGGCCGAACCTCCAATGGGCCGAACTTTCGATCGGCCTGTCAACCGGATATGGGCCCACATGGAAGTGACCCATATCCCAACACTTTAGATAGCCTCGAGCACATACCTTCTGGAATTGGTGCTCAGGCGTACCTTGGGTGCGGATGCCCTTAGATTCGACCTTTGAGTCTTTGCTTTGGCATGTTCACTCTGTGCCCATTGGCTTGATGTTTCTACCTGAGCCAGGATAAATTCCATCTAAAACTAGTCAGGGTAACTGACCCGCTTCCTCGTCTGAGCCTTATGAACATTTCCATATTTAAAGAAGGCTAAAGATATCATCTCCTGTAGCTTCTCAGCTGCCACGTCAAAGAGAACTTGAGCTTCTTCACTTGTAGCAGACTCCTCCATAGCCTCCTGAGTATTGCTTCATTCCAAGCTCATGAAGATCGAAATATGCTTCAGAACTGAAACCAACGTAGTTCCTAAACAACTGAACTACGTTAACCACTCTGTTGAATTTTAGTCATTTTCTTATGGGCATTATAATAAACGGATAATCATTGAAAGATTGCACAATATTCGTATGCGAATTACAGTATTCATGCATGCGATGAGTGCCCAAACGCCAAATCCAGGGGCACTTGAGCCCGATCACAGTATAGAATTGCACCTATGCGATCTTAGAATATTCAGAAATCAAATCTCATATAAAGAGTACCGCACAGAGAGAGAGGAAGAAGAAGAGGTTCAACATTTGGTTTAGATCCGATTTGAATTCCATTCTTTGCCAAGATCGGGTATATGGTTCTAGAGTAGATTTTTAGAGTATATTTCGTTTGATTGTTTTTATTTTTTATTATACTTTTTCTTATGGATTGTTAGATGTGTTGAGGGAATTCACTCAAGATTATAGTGAAAAGATTTCAAATAGAGCACTTTTATAGTGGATTTGTTGAGAATTTATTCCGTGTTTTTTCTATTGGTTGAAAAGGATTTTCCATATTAAAAACGTTATACATTGTTGTATTTCTTGTATTCATAAATTTATTGGTTGACATTTGACTGAGGGGTTTTGATATTATTTCGCTGCGCTAGGCTATGTATATCCGAGTCGAATCTCAATAAGCACTTGGGAAACAACAGTTTGAGCAGGCAAAACACGCTTGGTATTATGCAATTGCAATCAAAGTTAATTTAGAATCATGGCGTTTTGAAATAGTTCTTCAGCTTTATAATAATGCTGAATACAACATTGAAAAGGACATGCAAATGTGTGAAGAATTGTCAAAGCAGCATCAAGGCAAACTCTCCTAACCAAGTACGGGCCATGCCCAGCTGCAGAAAATGAGTTTGGATCGTTTATTTGAGGATGTTTCAACTGATGAAGCTGCAGAGAAAGTTGATGCAATGATTTCCCAAGTTAATGTGTTATTGGGTAGCAGCATTCTTTATGAACGATCTATTATTGAATATAAACTGCAGCTACGAGTCTGGCAAGAATGTTTTGAGGTTTCTGTCGAGAAGTTTGTGCTTGCAGGAGCTTCTCCAACTGATGTAGCTGTAATAGTAAGGAATCATTGCTCTAATGATAGTGCACTGGAAGGTAAATATTACTTTACACTAGTTTACTAGTTCTAAATTTTAATTGAACAAATTGTATAACAATGTACGATGATCACAGGATTAGGGTTCAGAATTGAGGAAAGTATACAGGCATGGAATGATATGGATGACGCCAAACGCTGGCATAATGGTGTCCCGTTTTTCCTGCTTGAACCTTTTCTTGGCCAATGTGTTTCAGAGCTCTATTATGCACTGGAGCAGGCATGAATTCAATATTCCTTCAAATTGCATATTGCCTTCCTTCGGCTTGTCATTGCTCCAAGGGGTAGTTTTGAAGCTTTGTTCTGCATTGAAGCAGGCACAAATCGCATGTTGATTGGTTCAAAGTCTGTGAACGATAAGAGAGTTCTCTGTTCTTGATACATTCAGCAACGGCGAGACAGGATTTAGCCAATTCCTAACACACGGGTAGGGGAGAATTGACAGAGGGAAGGGAAACTAAGAGAGGGAAAGGGAAACAGAGAGGGGGAAAGGAAGACAGAGAGGGAGCCAAGAGAGGAAAAGAGGGGAAGGAACAGAGTAGAAAGAAAGAAGCAGTTTGTATTTCTTATCTATCCTGTCAATACACGTTAACTATATAAGCAGGAAGGAGTAAAACAGAATGTGTATGTAAATACATGGCCACAGTAGAACCAAAACAGAAGCAGAATAAGGGAGCAACTATAAACAGAAAAATGAAAAATGAAAATAGCAGTAATCAGTTGGGAGCCACATGGAGCCACTATCAAACATCAAACCCGGATATAATCTCGCAATTTCAGAGGCGCCTGAGTGACCCAAGTGCTCTTCCGAATTGGCATAGCGTCGCCGTTAATTAGGCCAATAACAGCTCTTCCTTGCCATTTCGTTTCTTAGGTAAGCTAGCTTACTATTGTCCTGAATTAAGAAAATTTCATACAATCTGAGACAACTGATCATGTTTTCCAAAGCATGGCCTCTAGTAATCAGGTAATTTAAAGAAAAATTAAGTTTTTGTCTGCTCTGCCCCCATGCCCTCGCTCCCAGGGCAGCAAAAACAGAAGGGAAAAATCAACTTCATGCGCAAATAGCTAAAATAAGGTGATGGGGGATTTATATAGCGAAATTAGAATATGAGCACTAATCAAACGCGCATCAGGGACCATCCCTGACTATATGTAAGCATGAGTGCCCTTGTACACAGCTATTGTGTGACCTATCACACATTAAATTTGATTCCTTCAGCACTGAAAAAGTACAACTATAATAATAGCAACTAAATTATAATGCATTTTAAAAACACAATAAAATAACGTATTCAAATTATTGTATGACATAGGAAGATGCAAACATCTTTCTCTTCTCTTTTTTCTCCATTTTCTCTCGTGTGACACCTTTTGTGTTAACAATGCTCTCAAAGTTATTGCATTGCTTACATCGCTCAGACAGCTTTTTTTATATTTATCTGTTTCTAACCTTAAAGTCATATTAAGTGCAATTTTATGGCATTCTTGGCACATATGAGCTTTTCATGTGTAACAGTCATGATCTCTATCTAAGCAATCCACACACATGCACTTTAGATACTAGTCTCATTAGAATTGGTGCACAGAAATGTAACATCTTAAATATTTTATATAATTTTGATAATTATTTAATAATTCTTAAACATCCTTGAGCTAAAAATTTGTATAATTAGACTGATACGTACATCTAATAAGTTAGAGTATTTGGATCAAATGATTTAGGAATAAACATTGGGCTACTAAATTAAATTTAAATTAATTAGTGAATTTAATTATGAATCAAGCTGACTAAATTAGAATGTAAGCTAACGTGTTTATTGAAAATATAATAATAATAAATATATAATAATGATGATAATAAGGATAGAAATTGGACGGAGGAAAGGAAAGAAAAGGAAAAAAAAGGAAAGAAAAGAAAAGGAAAAGAGTGCAAAGGAAATAAAGAGAGAAAGAAAAGGAATGAAAGGAGAATAAGGAAAGAGATGAGGGAAAGGAAAGAAGGAAGGCACGTGTATGGGCAGTGACGAAGGAGGAAGGTTTTGGCTCACATGGAAACTAGAAGGAAACTCTAACATGCCCTTCTCATTATTTAAGGCAGTAATAGGGTTAGCAAAGGAGGACAAACCGAAGAGGGAAGGTTGCTATGCAGTTGCCGCCGCCATCGTCGGAAAGTGAAGAGGAAATTATAGGCAAGTAAAATCTCTACCTTATAAAATAAACTCTTTTTTCATTCTTGTTAATGTCGAATCTCCGAATTCATATTCTGATTCAGGGATAAATCGGTGAGAACTAATGGTTACCAATTGGGAACCCGAACAGAGGGCCACGATCCTGTGAGAAAATGACTGACCTCTTGGGCTTGAGGATGAATTGGGAGTTAGTAATATGTCTAATGGAGTTCTAAAGTATCGATTTTACTTGTTACACCCCCCTAATTTTTAGGATTCAACACGGTCTTGGAAACAAAGCACCGTGCCCTGTTTTCAGTCTTCATTCGAGCCCAATGACTCGACAGTGGCAAGAAGAGTTAGACCCCGTTACTTTGCAAGCAAATCACCCTTTTGTTGCAAGCAAATCGTTTCATGTATCGATTATCTGGAAATGGGGGCTTAGTCTGGTAAATCAAAATTTGGAGGAAAAATAGAGCCTTGCCGATGGAGACAAAATTGTTTCGGGGGCCTAGGCTAAATGGGAACATAATAGCTGATGGATTTATGCTATAAAAAGTATTGATTTGTTAAATTATGAAAGTTAGGACTTTTTCTTATTATACGTAAGAATCAGGACATGTTCGAGAGAACAGAGCCTCTTGCTCTGTAGTGTGATTCCTGTGATGGAGATGGTGAGAAGTTGAGTGGCAACTCAGGTGCATGTGCTTGGTGCAATGTGTGTGCTACTGGGTTGTATGAGTGTTGCCGGTATTGTGTGCACTGTGTGCGTGTGTGAGGATAAGCTACGTGGGCTACTATGTGTGCGTCCAGGAGTATGTATAATTGAGTAAGGATGTGTATGTAGAAATGTATGTGTGTTGTTGTGTGCACGGTGCGCAGTGGGTGTGTGCGTGAGGCAGTGTGTATGCTGTGCGCAGTGGGTGTGTGTGGGGGTGTATATGTGTGTGTGTATATATATATATATATATATACACGCATCAGAGATGGTATATATATATTGATATATAGTAATGGTAGAGTATGTTTACATAAATCTATGCATGTGAGTTTGGTATGCTTGAAATAATAATAGTCGGTTAAATGATTATTCCTGTATCTCATTGAAGAATTTCGATAAGATTATTCTTCGCGTTAACCTTGTTGGTATACGTATATTTTATTGGCACTCTATAGATAAGTAAATGAGAGTGTACATAGACTCTATGTATCCTGACGAATGAGAGTTCGTAAAACCTTGGAATAGTCTATACTTTTTCAATACTGATTTTGTTCCAAATGTTGAGATCTTTCATATTAATGAGGGATACTTATAACATAGTGACCATCGTAGATAATGATATTAGAAATATCATTGGCGAGGGGTATCAGAGATAATATAAGCATGCTACGGGTACAACCTCTAAAAGGACTGTAGGGGTAGTGAGGATACTATAGATACCGGATAACCTCGTAGTATTCACCCAACCGTTGGGAGCTTAAATACGCAATCTTTGGTTCACTGTGGTAGAATAAGGTTCATGGAAACTTTTGATTATTTATGCGGTTGTGATATCGTAAGTTGATGATCAGATTCAGTGGAATCCATGTTACGTTCTTGATATCCAGTTATTCATATGGCTTTCGGGTCGTGATCACGACATGTTATTGAGTCTCGGACAGTGGTTGACATATTAGCTGCTATTATTAATTCTATTTATTATTTTATCATTTGAGATACTTAATTGTACTCATCTATTATTGTTTATTTTTACTTGTTCGACATTCGACTCACTTTGGTGTTTTATTGACTCCAGAGTAGACAGATTGATATTATGATAAAAGAAATCACATTACTTGTAGACTCCAGGCAGAGATGATCTCAAGATTGAGGCTTCCAGGATAAAAACCTAAGATTTTTTTGTTGTTAGTTCAGTTACTGTTCAACTTTTATTAGGTTTTTTTTATGATGGTTAATCTTCTATGCTATTTATTAAGTTATTTATTACTATTATGGATATTTATTTAATAATACATTTGTAATGACCATTGATGGTGTTTTAGATGATTGTGATGCGATGATATTAAGTTCATTTAAATTATTTGATATTATATCTATGATGTGTAATTGATAATTTTGGATAATTTAAAATTTTTACTTGGACGGTTCGAGTTGGATTTGGATGCTCGAGCTCGGGTCGTTACAAGAAATCCATTGGCATATATCAAGTGTATCCATTTTGTCTTAAAAGCGCACAATCGTCTATTTTGCACCCACTAAGCATAGATATCTCTTATTTATTCAAAATGTCTTTTACTCAACCAATTCTCGCACAAACATTCAGTGAACTCCGACACTCGATTAGCCCTCAACCGATACTTGGCCAGCCTTTGCGCAAATCTTATGCAAACTCCAATACCCACTGCCACTCAGTTGACTTTCAACAAACACTTGAATGATCTTTATATGAAAATGTCTTTTACTCAACTACTTCTCGCACAAACATTCATTAAACTCCGACACTCGATTAACCCTCGACCGATACTCAGCCAGCCTTTACACAAACCTTACGCAAACTCCAATAACCACTGTCACTCGATTGACTTTTAATAGACACTCGACTAATCTTCATATAAATATTGCGTGATTTTTCAGTATCCTATGTAGCCCAAACTTTAACAATAGTTTTCATATTAATTACTTTTCTTTTTATTTGTTGCTCGCTCAACTCAAATCCATACATTTCCGTCTAGGTTTCCTCAAATATTAGTTTCCATAATAATTATTTTTATTTCTATAGTAATAAATTTTTTTAAAAATAATTATTAGTATATAATAATATTATGAAACTAAATAATGTTATATTTTTTTTAAATAAGCTTGATGAAATTTCTATTTTAACATGTAGACGGCCTATTAATAGTCAATGACCTCAGGATTTCTAATAAATAAATAAATAAGCTTACAATTTAATCACTATTGCCACCAGTATTATGATGTCAATAATAACGATAACAACAACGACAATAATAACGATATTAATAATAATAACAATAAAAATAAAAATAATAATAGTTAAAAATTATTAACTTATTACTTAAGATTTGTCGTCCTTTGCCGCTTGCAATATGTTAAAGCATGTTAAAATTATTAACATATAATAATAAATATATGTGGATTTTATATCTAAGTATGATGCGCTCAAATCAATAAAGATTTAGTTATGAATAAATATAATTATAATTTTTTATCTGCCTAACTCAAATCGACTTAACAACTGGATCTTTTTTCCATAAACTTAGGCCCAATATGTCTAATTTTAATTAAGTTTAGTATCGATCAATCAACCAACACTAGGGAAAATCAACATGGTGGTGTTGTTGTTTTGTTTTTATTTTTCTGTTTTTTTTTCATGCTTTTTTGGGGTTCTAAAATTAAATTTACAGCAATGGTCGTTAATTTCTTCTTCTAACGTGGCCTTATTATGCAATATTAATACGTAGCGTGTGGAATCAATCAAAAATTTAAATAAATACGAAAAAACTTTAATAATGGAAGTAAAATTTTGTTATCTTCATTAAATATTTTTGTCAACCTTATAAAATTTAATTATTAATCACTGTCACTCATATATCTCTATTAAATTAATTAAATTTTGACTATTTTTTTATAAAAATAATAAAATAACTATTCAAATTTATACTATTAAAAATATTAAAATTATCAAATTATTGATCACGCTAAGAAAATTCTGAATCCATTTCTGTAGCAAATCATGCATCTCAATCGAACCTTCGTGTGCTCCTATTCATCATCTTAATATTGCCGAAATGGCCTGCGAAGACTAAGATATATGAGTAATAATAAAACGTAGATTATTGGAAAAGCGTAGTTATTTAATTAATTTGAGTCTAAAGTTACTCTCATCTTAGCATAGTATCGTGAAAGAGCTAATATTTTATATTAGAAAAATAATATTATATGATATTTGATTATATATAAATTATATCAAGTGGACTAGACCCAAATTGGATAACTCGACTCATTATCAACCCGTATTGAACTAACCCATATTAAAAAAAAAATGACCCAAATAAAAATGAGACTCATATATAGATATAATCATAATCGAGTAAGAGTTTTTTTTTTTAATTTATATTTTTTATTAAAGTAAATGTCCTATGTGTTTTAGATAGGCAGGCTTTTGTCCACCCTAAAAATTGAACTATATGTAGTCATAATCAAGTACTATAGGGTAGATAATTTAATTCATAGATCTCATAAGTTAAGCTCATATACTTATCTTTTAGGGACTTAATTAATTAAAAAAATAAACAAATTATAAGTCTTGGCCTTTTAAAACATAAATTTAACTAGGGTTTCCTAATAATTATGTATTCATGATAAATAGTGACTTATATTGTATGGAAAAAAATTATCAATGAAGTAAAAGAATAACACAGTTAGTATTTAATTTTCATAGATCTGTATTTGATGTAGATTTGAATCTTATTGACCGTAAATATTATAAATTAAAAACAAAATATTAATTTTTTTGAATGGGTAAGTGAGGGTGAATCATTTTAAGTAATAGAATTCAAGTTGAGTAGAATATTTTATATAAGTAATAGAATTCATATTAAATATCGATAAAGTCCCTTAATATAATTTAATCAATTAAAGGTTAGTATAGCCTTGATTGTGATGCATGGTGCTTAAAGTGGCTCTAAATTATTTAGTGCTTCATTACTCCTAAGATTAGGCAGCATTATTTAAATGTCACAGTTAATTAACTTTGCTATTATTGTAGCCAAACTGGTGCATGCAATCTATGGTTGGTAAAATGAAACGTATAAGAAAATCATGGCTGCTTTGTATATTTAGTTAAATTATTTAATATTTATCTAATTTTCTTATTGAATTTAACCTTCATTTATCTAATCCAATACATTTAAAATAAATTTTAAAATAGAAAAAGTATAAAAAAAGAACTGATTTTTCGAGCTTGATTTTCTAAAATTAAGTTTAACATAAGATTTACACCTTAAAATTAAAATAGATAATAGTTTATGTATATATATATATATATGTATGTATGTTAAGAATTTTTAGCTTTTTTTATATTGAAGGACTCAGCTAAATTGATTGGATTTTTTTATCCAGAATAAAAAATATTATTATAAAATTTTAATTTTGATTTTAATACGACAATTAAGTATTTTTTTATCTCTTAGTTGTAACATAATGCAATTTATATATGACATTGAGGTCATTTGTATGATTTAAATACACATTTTTAAATTTAAAAATAAACAATATAGAAAATATTTTTTTTTTCTTAAAGGAAGTGAATCCTAAGCTTTATAAAATTTAATCGTATTAGATGACCTTTTGGCATTATTGGAGTTGGTGCCATAATTTCACCCAATAAACCGAAAGGTTCCAAGTTAGTTTACCCTAAAAAAAAGGTAACTAGTACCATAGTCCAACTCTGTTTTTATTAAGTAAGATTTTAATTCATTATTTGGTTTTTGATGTGTATTTGGGATCTAAATTATTAAATGAATTCAAAAGTAGGATAGTATTTTGATATTGGTAGAAAAAAATACGAGACCGGTGTTTATAATTATTAATTTGGATCCTACACACCATAATAATTCAATAAAAAGTAATAGATATAAAAATTTACTTTTTAATATATTCTCAAATGATTAAATCAGTGATCTTTTTGAGAAAAATTAAAAGACTCAAAGGGTAAGAGGAAAAGAGAATGAGTGTGGAATGAAGCAAATGAGGAGGACTAGACTCCATTAATCCAATTACTCTAATAATGGGCAATTGTTTGCCAAAATATTTATTAATGTAATTACTGATTTAAGTATCAAATGTGATGGATCTAGTACAATAAGCTAGCTCAGAATCCAAATTGTAGCAGATCGATGGCCCGATGGAGCCTCCTCCAAACCCGCTAGCGCATCCCAGCGGTACCCGCTCTAAGGTTCTAGCTCATTAGCCGATAAGCGAGATGGCACCCCACAAATATACAGGCGATACTTGCCATAACCACCGTGGGCAGTTTAGCAAATATTCATAGAATTTACCTCTAATTACACATCGCTTCTAGGAAAACAGTTATGACTCAGTGAATCTTTTTAGATAAAATTACCATATAGCGACCTCCATGATTGCCCAAAAAAGAAAAGAATACTCACAAACAACCATAGTTGCCATAATAAGTAGCCGCGATCGTCGGACAACTCAAGAGATCGGTGCGAATAGCTATCGCTAATCATGAAGGTTAAATTGACTCTAACACTATAAATGCCCTTCATCCCGGTGAAAAAATGGAGTTTTCTCTCCTTCTTACCAACAAAAGCTGATTTTGTGAAAACGGCGAGAACCATGCCTGAACATCCAGAGAATACTCTCCCCTTTTTTCTCATTTTTCTTGAGGGCTCTTCTGGGACATATGCATCCTCGATTTTTAGAACAACACTCCAATATAGGCTTGTGGCAGTATAGACGCCACGGCAGCTCTGAACTCCCGCACCTCTTGGCCGGTGAGGTCGTTTCGCTTAACGAGGGAAAGGAAGCCCCCCCCCCACTATAGTCAGATAAGAGTTTAACGGGCGTACTCATCAAAACCAATCATCTATCTCTCAAAGTCGCCTCTTGGTTAGGCGCACTAATTGGAACTCAACTCTTCGTCTCTCAAAGTCGTACCTTTGGCCGGGTGTACTCAGTGAAGCTCAATCCTCCATCTCTCTAAGTCACCTCCTAGTCGGACGCACTATACGGAATTCAATCCTCCATTTCTCTAAGCCGCCGTTAGTCGAGCGCACTCATCAGAACTCAATCATCCATCTTTCAAAACCGCACCTAGTCAAGCGAAGGTCAATCTCCCATCTCTTTAATTCGCCTTCTGATTGGACGCGCTCATTGGAGTTCAATCCTCTATCTCTCAATGTCACCTCCTAGTCGAGTACACTCAACGGAGTTCAACCTTCCATTTCTTAAAGTCGCCCTCTAACCGAGCACATTCATTGGAGCTCAATTATCTATCTCTCTAAGTCTCATCCTGACCAAACGCACTCATCATAGCTCATTTCTCTATCTCTCTACATTGCCCCCTAGCTGGACGTACTCATTGAAGTTCTCTTAAAATCACCCTCTAGTCAGGTGCACTCAATGGAATTCAATCCTCCATCTTTCTAAGTCATCCCCTAGCCAGGCATACTCATTGGAGGTCAACTCTCCATCTCTCAAAGCTATCCCCTAATCGAGCACACTCTTTAGAACTTAGTCCTTTATCTCTCTAATCTGTCTCCTAATCAAACGCACTCATCATAACTTAATCATTCATATCTTAAAGCCGCCCCTTGGCAAAGCGCACACAGTAGAGTTCAGTCCTCCGTCTCTCAAGCCACCCCTAAATAGATGCACTCATCGAAACTCAATCATCCATCTCTAAAGTGCCCCTCAATCGGGTATACTTAACGGAACTCAATTTTTCATCTCTAAGCTGCCCCTTGGTCGGGCGCATTTATTGAAACTCAATCCTCCGTTTCTAAGCATCTCCTCAGTCGGGTGTATTCATTGAAGCTCAATCATTCATCTTTCAAAGTCGGCCCCTAGCCGAGTGCACTCAGCGGAGCTCAATACTCCATCTTTCTAAGTCACTCTCTTATCGAGTGTACTACCGTAGTCCAGTCCTCCATCTCCCCAAGCCTACAATATGCCACATACTAAAATCCGTTATCAATTATAATCATAATTTATCATCTTTTAATTATTAATTTTATCAATAAATAAATTATTAACCCATTGAACATGAATTTTTCTTATTAATATGACAATTGCTGGTATATAAACAATAACATAATATGCACAGGATCGAAATATATTGACACCTCATCCGTGACTCTGATACCTATCCAAACAATATGATGTTAGCTTTTTATTAAGAAAAGATGCCTGTCATTATTAAAATCAATCATACAATAATTTACGGAAGTAATAAGCATATATAAAATTTATCCATCTAAAACTGAAATCATTACTAAGATACATCATTCATTACATATATCAACTATCACACATAATCAATATATGACTGATACTGAACTATATAATATCATCCTAAGCATCGAAATCGTCCACACTCCACATCAATTCCATCACAGTTTACAACTGAATTTAAACTAGAACTAATAATTATTACAGTACATACTATCTAAAAATCATTAGAATAACAAAAATGATAACTCTAGAATTATAGACTAACTCTTTCGATCTTCACTCCTACTCATCATGTAAGAACTCATGTGGATTATCTGAATGGTTAATAAAATAGTAAAAGAGTGAACCAAATACTCAACAAAATACTATATATAATAAAGAACATGTATATACATACTTAATTTTAAAACCATATTGTAGGAGGTAGGAATCGTACACGATGAAATAATATAAATATGAATGCAACCTTTTAATTTCTTATCTTATTCTTTTCTTGCCATTAACCATCAAAACATGCTTCTTTTTTTTATCTTTAGGGATTATGACCAATAAGCCTTACTAACTAAATGAGTAGTCGATTGAAACCCAAATTGTGTTTTTTCTTCACACAATTAAAGGACAAACCTCCTATTCAACGACTCAAAGATGAGCTATCTACATATTATCTCCATGTAGATGAGGCAAAAATCGTATCTCAACACTTATCAAATAATAATTTTTTACTATAATATATTAAGGTATTCTAAAATATACTATTTGTTAAACAATTTTTAATCCAATTTCTTAACTTTTTTACTTAAAAAAAAATCTACACTTTACTTATTGGTTCATAATTTTCACCCTTTTAGAAAATAGTTTATACTTTTCTTAATAGAATGGTAGAGTCGCTTCTTTATTTTTATAATATTATATATAATTTTATCATATCAATTCATAAACATAAAATCTTAACAGAAAATCACGCAGCCGAAATTTTAAAATTTTTATACGAATTTAATAAGTATATATCACATAATTAAATATATAATATATTTTTAATATATACAAATACCATATAATATTTTAAAATTCATAACTATGAAATACAAACGTGTAGGAATTATTTTTATACTTATAAACATGAAAAAAAATTTAAAATAATATACATGATTACGAAATAAATAATTAAATATAAGTTCTTAATAAATTTTATTGTAAAGTCACGGTAGATCGACAAATAAGCTATTTTTTCGTACTTTTACTTTAAAATTTTAATTTAAACGAGTATTAAAACAATAATACTCGAAAAGAATGAAGATAAATCACAACAAAGGAAAGAGAAAGCTAAATGTGCACTTATCTCCACCTAATATACCATAATTCTTAATTCGAATGTCCTGAATTAAGTTACTTAGAAATTTTCTCCCTTTTTTCTCTCTTCTTCTCTCTCCTTTGATCTTTCTCTCACTAATTTCTCTCTCCTTGTCTGTTCTACCGGTTAAAAATGCGGTGAAACTGATCCTTAGTTGAAATTTTATAACAAGCCCATGCTCGAGCACGATTGGAGCGTGCATCAAGCACCGGGTTTTGCTTTAAGTGCTCGAGCATTTTTTGAGCGCTATTCTGGCACAAAAGCTTTCTTGAATTCATGCTCAAGTATGCCTTGGGCATACGTTAGGTGCATGTGCTACTGTTTATTCACTTACTCATCCTGTCTTTTTATATGAGAAAATTTTTTGAGTTAAGCGTTGATGGATTTATCGATGAGCGAGTTTTTGCCATCCTCTGACAGTTTGTTTATTGATTGTGGTGTATAGAATCTACATTAGAAATAACGATGGCCAAACCCACTTCAATTCGACCCTTACCGAAAGATCAAATAGTTTCCTAATTCGTTTGGTAATTTGAATCTTGGGACACATCAAAATGGTATATCAAAAAATAAATTTTGTGCACCTCTTACCTCTTATTAAATTATTGTGGTATATATAATCTATATTTGTAATTACGAAGACTCAACCTACATATTTTTAAATCAATCCAAAAGTATTATTTGACTCTTTAATTTATATAGTATTTTAAATCTCATATACTTATCAAATTTATAAAATTGAAAATAAGAAATATTAGTTAACCAAAATGATCCTATTGAATTTTCAAAGACAAAAGATGAAGTAGTTGATAAATGATGATGTCGGTTACATGGTGATATTTCACAGTAATTGTAGAGTCCCACATCGGATGGGGAGGTGAACGAAGCACGCCTGATAAAGGGTGTGGATACCTCTTCCATTGGCGACGCGTTTTGGGGGCCCGTGAGGGTCTGCCAGGAACAAAACCGTGAGGCGCCCTGTGACGGCCTTGGCGGCAGGGGACGGTCCAAAACGGACAATATCGTCAGTGCGGATGCTCCGGGGACGTTACAGTAATGGGTTTCAAATTATTATTGATAATATTAATAATTCGATATTTTACATGAAATGTTTATCTCTAATTATTGATAGTGCCCCAAATAGCTAAAAACAAGGATTAAGTTTCCTCAATTAAAACGTAGAAAATATAAAAAAATAATAATGTGTGTAGTTGAAGAGAATAAACCCATATATATCAAGAATACTATTAATTTTTATGGTTTTTTTTTTTTAGTAAGTATGAATCTTATTTGAAATTTAATTTTATTCTAAGTATTTATTTATTTATTTGGTAAGTAAGTAAAGTGTATTAAAGAAAAAAGAAAAAATAAAATTTGTATTCTGACTCAAAGTATTTTTTTGACTACAAGTTAAAACAGAGATGTTAGGACATACCTCGAGTCACATAAACATGTCATAAAAATAAAGAAATATTACAAAAGTATAATCAATTAGTAATTCTAATCGGCCCATGGCCTACACAAATACACTCAGCAACACCCCATTTTTTCAAAAGCAGGAACAGAATAGGCAGAACGGACAAAACCACCCGCACATCTGATCTAGCCCAGCAAAAAACAGCCCATCCATCCAAAAGCGCAATTCCGACAATGTTGCATATTGTGGCATATCGGGCGACATTCTATTACGAAAAAATCTTGTATATCAGGCACCAAGCCATCTCGACATTGGGCATCTTACCAAGCATAATGCAAACCGGGCGTAACACAAATTTTATTCTAAGTATTCATAGTGGGGCGTTATGCTTTTTTTTTCATTATGAAATTTTTGGTAGAGTAAAATACATACAAGTTTGAGCAATTTTGTTAATGTTTTAATTATTATAAATTTAAAATATTAAACAAGATAAAAATAAATAAAGCAGGTATTGAGCCCATGAAAGGAAATATAAATTGATCCAAATGCAATTAATATTGCCATAGGAGAGGCTCAAGGCAGGTTGGAGCAACGTTCTCCTCCGACAACGATGGATGTTCCCCAAAATACCCCTGCCACGGCGGAGGAGAATACCACCACCCATCCACCAAGTCCACAAACAAGAGCTCGGTCCTCGACTCGGGCGAGTCAAACGCCGAATTCCCCAGACTCGGCAACTCCACTAGCTCCTCCAGATGATGAACCTCCGAAGTCGATCCCTCCGACGACGTCGATTTCGACACCTCCGATGATGGCAACGACGAGGTCGATGGCAGGGCAATGACGTCCATGGCGGCGGCCTTAGCAGCAGCGAGCTGGACGTCGCGAGGGGAGTTGGAGAAAGGTCGGGGAAGAGACCCGGCGAGTTCGGGGAAGTTGAGGACTGCGGAAGTGCCCTTGATGTTCAGAGCGGCGACGTCGTGGGCACGCGCCGCCATTTCGGGGGTAGAGAAAGTGCCGAGCCAGATCCGGGATTTCTTCCTGGGCTCGCGGATTTCGGATACCCATTTTCCCCATGTTCTCATTCGGACCCCTCTGTAGACTGGGTGTTTCCTGGCTGATGAGTCCCTCGGTCTCTTGTGCCGGGTTTGGGACGAATTGGGCAGTGAGTTGCTGCTCGGCATGGGCTCAGAGTTTGGTGGATCGGCCATTGTTGCTAATTAATACTATGACGATAACTTCCCTGGTCTTCTCTTTTTCTTTTATTTTCTTCGCGGAGCTGGTCGCGTCAAGCAAAGCTTCTTATGCTTTCACCTTATTCTTGTCCTCTGCATAGATTAGACAACTACAACGGAGTATTTTGGTCAAGAGAGAGAGAGGGGGAAGAAGAAGCAGAAGCTGGTATACTATCAAGCTGAAGAGGAAGGTCTGACAGTCTCTTATATATAAAGATAGTGGATGGGATGGGAGATCCTGCGACGGAGTATGATTTTTGCCCTATTTTTAGTAATTTTTTTTTATTTTATAAATTTTAAAAAATAAAAATAAAAAATTTAACTTAAGGACAAAATTTCTGCTCCGCAGCGGGGAACCCGGAGCTTCAGATAGAAAGGACAAGCGATGGGTTGCTAACATTGAGAGAGAGAGGGAGAGAGAGAGAGAGATGGATGGACGCAGTGAGGAAGACGGTGGGAATTAAATGTATAAAGTGTAAAATATATTAGGAGAAATAAGTAGAAAAACTATGTTAATTTGTGATATTATCAAATATTTATATGTATAATTATTATATATTTTAATAATTAATTAATTTTGATAACATTTAAAATACAATCACATAATTTAAAGATTAAGGATATTCTATTTCTTAAAAAGATGGAGAGAATTATTTTTTAAAATTGGGACTATTAATTTTTTAATAAATTATTATAATTTAATTATTTTTAAAAAATTAAAAAAATAATTAAAAACTAATTATTAAATTATATTTATCTATTTTAAAATAAATAATTTAAATTAAAAAATAAAATTATTTATCTCTTTAAAAAATAAAGATCCTCTCATTTTTAATTTAATTATTTATTAAAAAATTAAAAAAATAGTTAAAAATTAATTATTAAATTATAACTATCTATTTTAAAATAAATAATTTAAATTAAAAAATAAAATTATTCATCTCTTTAAAAAATAAAGATCCTCTCATTTTTAATAATTAGTAGCATTATTAGATAAAGTCATATTTTTGTATAAATTTGTGGAACTAATGGGAAAAGAGAATCAAATAGCAAGCATGATAACGTGTTCATTGAAAGGTGCCCGCGTCAATAATCCATTTTAATTATTGAATTGTTGCTAATCTTTCATACCTAAGTTTACTATTTATCTATTTAGACTTCATAATTCAAAATTTATCTTAATTAAATAAACCAAAAATCACCAAACCATTAAAAAAATTAATATTTTTGAATGACTAATGCATAATCAATTAAGTAATGAGTTAAAATTTAAAAAAAAAAAAATAATACCCAAATCCACTTAAATTATTCATAAATCTTATGTTCTTTGCAAGGATTTGAGCCTCCCCTCCCCAAAAATATAAATGAAATTAAACCAATGTTCCTTCGGAATTAATGGTGCATTTTGACTACTATTCATGTATTAATATACACCTTTGATATATTTATTTATTTATTTATTTATTTATTTAGAAGCATTTGATGGGTATTATTAAAATTCTATTGAATAATTTGATGTTACATTCATCTATTTATTTTTATATAAGTTTGCTAATATGAATAAATAGAAATAACACTATATTATTCAAAAATTTATTAAGATATTCAAATAATGTCTACTTATTAAAAATAAATAAATATATATAAAGGTGTTATTATTATTTAGTAATATAATACTTTAAATACGTTGTATAATTTTCCAATTTTCAACGTATAGCTTGGGGAGTCTATAAAGAGGATTTGGTTACACCACGGCAAGTGAGTAATTCAGCACGCAAGGGCTCCCTCACTTAATGGGTCCAGGTAGCAGGTAATTTAAATTTTTTATTAGATATTTTATCTATTTATAATTTATTTACAATTTTTATTTATATATAGGGTTTATTAAAATTTTAAAAATATATATATATAAATTAAATTAAATCCTACATATAAATAATGGACTGCAGAAGGATTTAAAATTGGATGGTTTATCAGTTTTTCTGATAATTTGATTCTGTGATTTGTTTCCTTCCATAAACATTATCAATAATATTATTTCTTTTGCTAATCAAATCATAATAAAATTAGCTTCAGCTAAGTACTTGGTAACCCAACAATAAAAATAGTATACAAAACCAAAAGACTATAGTTGCCCTTTAAAATTTATACCATGGTTATTATTATAACAATAATAATAATATTTTATATTTTACTAAGTAAGATTAATTATATATATTTATTTTTATCATTTTACGGGATTCAATATAATATCTTTTGAAAGTATAAGTGATCTGTTGATAGCCACCATTATCATTAAATTATTGGATTATAATACTAATTATTCCTAAGTGGGTTTAGTTGTTTGAATAAATGTAGAGTAGTATCCTCCTGAAATCTCAATGGTACAATCACCATAAACCTTAGTCTGACTTGGGATCATGTATGTAACAACATTGCATTATCGGGCTCACTATTGAACCATGACAGTTAAAAAGTGGGCCATCTGCTACGAAAGTAGGTATGTATCAAAAATATTATGCCATTTTATCATACAATTGGTTAGGATTGAGTGATGTAGAATTTATAATTTCTAACAAGAAAACTGTATATGAAATAAATTGAATACAATATAACTGAATAGTACAATAAATATAATGCTAAAAATTTTATGTGAAAAATTCTCTAAAATAAAAAAAAAACCTATGGAACACTGAGACTGAACGTATTATTCTATAATCATAATGTCTAGTCATGTCTTAAATTTTGATCACATCATTAATAATTATTTAACTATTAATTAAATAATTAGTCATTTAAATATATTAGACATAATCTTCACGTTGATATTTTGATCAACAAAAATAAAATAATACAAAATATACACATGAACCATATTATGCTGTGTCTCATGTGACTTCAACACCAACCTAACTATAACGTCGAACCTTATATAAAGAGTTATTTCTGTCAACAAATATCGAAGTATACAATCTGCTGAAATAAAAATCATAAACCATCTCTAACAACTGACAATCCAACAGCTGGACAAATCAATAACCCAACATTGCAAACCATATTAAATATAACTACATTCATGAACTCATGACTTCTCATATACATAAACATTGTCCAAATAATATAAACATATTAACTAATGTCCAAAAATTGAAATATAACATTAAATATCTTATAAACTGAATTTTAATTACTTCAAACGGTTCTTTATTTAGTTCTGATCGTCCTATAAATATTCGAGCATCTTATCTGAAGAATTAGTAAAATAAAAGTAATGAGTGAGCCAAAAAATTCATAAAGTATATAATTTAGCAATTAAATATACATAATTTGTATTAAAAATATTTTCAAATGATTATAATCAAAATTTGATACAATGATATGTAATTCCTTAATATTTATTCAGAAATTTTAGATTTTATCTTTCTAGATTTCCTAATCATATTCTTATCCAAAGTTATGTCATAAAAATCAAACTGAAATGTGATTTTTTTAGGGACCAATGGTCAATAGGGTTTTACCGATTAAATTAGTGGATAATCAAAATCTATGTTATATTTATTTTTATACAACGAAAGGTCGTACGCTATTATTCAAGACCTGTAAGTGAGTGGTCATATATATAATCTTATAGATGGGAACGACACCTTTATCCCGAATAATATGTTCAAACCTCGATGATCACTAAAATATATTAAGACATATCGTAATCTATTACCCACTGAAATATAACAATAGTCCAGTGTATATACTTATAAAAATTCTATACATTTTTTTTAATTTTTTAATTTTTTTATTTTTAAAAAAATACTCATAATTTTTAGTATAATTGTAGAGTCTTTTCTTTAAATTCTAGAATTTTTTAACTTGTAACACTTATACTTTTTATAAAAATTTAACTATAATAAATTTTAAAATATGAAATACTAATTTAGCATGGTAATACAGCAAAATTCAATAGAAGTGCAAAGAATTTAATAACTTAAAAATATCTTAGCAATTTTAATTTAAATAGCATACATGTAAAGCCAAATTTACTGAAATTTAGAACATATAAGTAAATATTTAAAGTCCAAAATATATTTAGTAAGGTATACAAAATTCATCACATATTAAGTCATTAAATCATAATTTAACATATGCATGCAAGGTAATTGCAGAAAAATAACTAAAATTTCAAAGTATGTGAATTAATGATAAGATTATTCATAAAAATTATAAGAAATAGGAGTGAGAGTACATACATGTAAGACTTTTAACACTCAACTACAAAATCAGGTCATGTAAAAATATTTGAAATAAAAATACTCAAGAAATTAAGAAAGAAATAATAATAAAAGAATGCTTGAACATTCTATCTTTCCACGTATGAGCATGCGTCAAATGCTGGTTGGGCATCCATCAATTTGATGTGATTTGATTTAAATTTAACTTTGACATAATTTTTTATTTTTTAATATCAATATTAATTATATTAATTTAATTAATTAAAATTATAATAAAATTTAAATACCGACTTTATAGATAATGAATATAGTGCATAATTTCTCACATTCAAAATAATAAATTATTGCCACTAATACAAGTAGAATGAAACCACTTTTCTCTCACTCTAGGATTTGTAGAGTTGTTTTTATTCGTATTTTCTTTTTCCAATGTAAGTTTATTTGAGTTCTATATATTTATTTAATTCTAATACGTTTAAATTATAGAGTATTTGATTATATTTCTATATTTATTTATTTTTTTCCTGTTTATATAGAGCAAACATATATAATATTTAGAAGATAAAATTTAATGCACTATAACCACATGAGAACAATCATTGTCCATAGTAACCTTTTTCAAAAAATGACTCACATAATAAATTGCTTTTTTTATTAACAAATTGACATGCCTTGTACAAATGGACATTGATCTCATACAAAAATATGATAGTTAAGGAATTGCATCAAAGTAGATCATGCCTTGTACCTCCATCTTTTTCAATCTCAAACCCTAAAAAGTGAATGCTTTGAATAATCGGTGATCTTATAATCTAAACTATTGAATTTGACATCCTAAATTTTGAGTCTAAACCCAAGTCTAACAAGCTAGTACAGTCCAAATTTTTTTTACTGTACTCTCTAACTACTTTCTTCAATCCTATTAAATAATACATCGATATTTTATCTTGATCACATCAAGGTAAAAATGGATATTTAATTCATATGAAAATAACTCAGTAAATACAATCAAATTGTTAAAAAGCATATAATAATTTTATCAATATGTGTTGAATTTGATCAATTATTAAAATATATAATAATAAGGTGATCAAGAGCGCTTATTCCTGGCGTGAGAAATATTTGAAGGATAATAATATATATATATATTTATTTTTTCAGATAATATAAAATTAAGTAATTTGTATATTGTAGTATCAATGAATGAAAAAATAATATATTAATTAAGGATATCTTATATAATATTGCCCATATCTGAAGTTATTGCATATTAATAAGAAAGTTATTAAAAGATTATTAGGCATTGCTTTAAAATAACTAAAAACTAAAATAGATTTAAAAACTAATTTTAATTTTTTATGTAGTAATATTAATATTTAAATAAATTTTAATTTGTAATTATCTAAAGATGCTACTTCTACCGTATGCACTTAGAAAAATCCAAACATGTTAATAAATAAATGACATTTTATTGAATGACATCAAGCCAAATTCCTTTGGAGATGTTGCTCTATAAGTACTAAAATGGTCTTATAAATAAATATTAGAATAATATTTTAACATATTATTTTAATTATAAATTTTAATATTATATAAATAAATTTCAACTATAAAAAAATTTAAAAATATAATATCTAAGCGATCATTATGAAGCCCTTCAACCGGCACATACGCAAATCGAATGAAGTTGTTTTTTTAACCATGGTCGATAGTTAGCCACCCTATCACTTCTATATAAATGACGTATTGTCTTATTTATATTTATACTAATAAAATTATTTAAAAATAAATAAATATTATGCTATTTAAAAATAATTTCCAATATTTATTCAATAAATTACCCATGAACTTTTTGAAATCTTCCAACTTTTGTTTGTCTAAACGTCTAGTTTTGTGAGAACAACGGTCCATTTTTGTAAATGCCGATTTAAAGATTACGAGTTAATGGGCTGGATGGTGTTGGGCCGACATAAGACACTCGTAAGAATCATCGATGGGCCATGAGGAATCCATGATAGTGGGCCCAGTAACGTATCCAAACAACAATGTTCACTCGTCATCATCGAAAGAGACAAGATTGGAGCTTGCCGTTTTGCCACGCATTGAGTTTGTTTTCATTGTAAATTAAAAAAATATTATATTTATTTATATTTATATGGCGTGAAATTGAATTAAAATCAACTTGTGATTTGGAATTTTTCGTTCGAGTTATAATTTGTTGTATAATAGAAATTTACGTGTTATTATATAATTTTAATATAAATTTAATCAATCAACATTCCATGCAAGCCTAATAAATAAAGTGCTAAATTAAAATTATAATATGAAAAATAAAATCACTCCTTATAAGTCATGATTTTAAATTATGATTGCAAAAAAAATTATGACCGAAATATAACAAAAAAATATATATATATTTTTATAATTTTAATAATTAAGATTTTTTTATTAGTGAGATAATAATAGAATATTTATATAAGGAATAAAATCAATGCAAAATATACTGTCAATTCTTAAAATGATATACCGTTTAATTATACAGTTGAAATAATATTTATATTGGTATCCTTAATTTACCATTATGTTATATTTTTAAGGCATGAGAATAATTCAATTTATAAGAAAATAAAATGAGAGAAAAATTGGAAAGACTCCATCCGAAATTAATAATAGGAAACTTCTTAGGCTCCCTCCAAATTTAATAGCTAGCTCATCAAATAACTCCATGGTTCACTACTAGGGAACTATATATTTGTCTATAAAAATTAGTTTAATTTAATAATTTATTTATAACTCTAAAATATAAAAATAATATAAATTTTAGTAATGTACTATAAATATTTGAATAATATGAGATAAAGTATGGCAAATATTAATATTATTACTTATTCATTATTTCGTTGAATTTATAACCCAAATTTTGGACTCGATAATAATACCTTAGTCGAACCATATGAATATGACACCTCGCTCTTCGACTATCATGAGATTTAATTATTTATTTAATTTTGGCCTTTTATTGGCCATTGTTTTCGTTGAAGTCTCTCTTTCTTTCTTTTTTTTCTTTTTTTTGTCCAATTTAATTTAAGTATTAATTTATATGTTATAATTTATAATGGTGCGTCTCATGCAGAGAAGAGCAATATTTTTATAAGAAAAAGAAATATACCATAAGATTATTTATAGCAGGGGTGTTCACAGTTCAAATAAATAAATCGTAAATTATTTTTTTAAATAAAATCGACTTGACCAATTCAATTATACCGATTAACCAATTTTCACGATATAACATTTTCAATTAAAATTGTGAACATGCGATAGCTAAATTATAAAATATCAAAATAATATTTTAGTATATAAATTACTTTAAAAATAATTATATATATATTTATGTATTTATATGATATTTATTTGGGTACCCGCTAATTAAAAATTTGGTAACTCAAAATTGAATTAAAATCTGATAAATTTTTAATCATAATCTTATTTTTAGATTTAATTTTATTGTATTAATAATTTTTTAAACATTTCAGTTATATAGTAGTTGTATCCCTACAAGAGTTGAAAATATATATTTGATGAATTTTTTATTTTTTTAAAAAATAGTTGATTATTTAATGTTTGATATATTATTTCTACAAATTATTTTGTAATTAATTGACCGCTTGTTACAGCATATTTCAAATGAACTAATAAGTAAGCAACTCCCAAATAATCATGCGACGGCAATCATCCAATTTCATATTATTGAAAACAAGACACAAAGTCACGTGGGATTCCCACTTTATTATTAAATAAACAAATTTTTCTTAAATACAAATAATATAAAAAATATATAATAAAATATTAAATTAAGATATAATCTAAAAACTTATATCTCGTTCCTCGGTTATTCAATTACTAGGACTCATCACAATATCTTATGCTATCTTGGAATATTTTGGAATACTTATTACTTAATAATTAGGAATAAAAAAAATATCAATAGGAAATTAAAAATTTTTTTTCACTGATATTTTTATTTCTTATTTTAAAAAAATAATAATTTTATTAAAAAATAAAAATTAAATTTTTATTCAATTCTATGAAATGGGCTGTTAATATACGAGATCTCTCGGTTTTGGACTCCAACTATCATAAGTATTTATTTTGTTTGTGGATTTATTATTTATTTTAGCGATAATAGTTTATAATTATAATAATTATCAAACATAAATTTTATTATTAGAATAATTAAATAGTAAAATAATAGTTTTATTAAAAATAAGCTAGGAATTAAATTTTTATTCAATTCTATGAAATGGGCCGTTAATATATGAGATCTCTCGGGTTTGGACTTCAACTATCCTAAGTATTTACGCTGTTTGTGGATTTATTATTTATTTTAGTGATAATAGTTTATAATTATGATAATTATTAAACATAATTTTGAAATAGTTTTTATCATTTATCTATCAAATTGATTAAAAACCTATAGTTCAATTAATTTGATTCAATAAATCTAAAATTTATAAAATTTGGACAAATGATATCAATATTATGAATGAGCAAATTTAAAAATTTAGGCTCAATTATATTATTGAGATGGGCATGACTATTGATAAAAGTGATTGGTTTGATTTAATTCGATTTAGGTTATTAATTTTTTTGTTAATATATTTTTTTATTTTATTTTAATGCAAAGTATAAAAAATATTTTATTAGATTATATTTTATATAATTAGTAATATTTTTGTAATAACATTTTATATTTAAATATATAACTATACAATAATTAAATCTAGTTTTTAAAATTTTAAAAATATTTTATCTTTTTAAGCATTTTATATAAATATAAATATTTAAATAAAAATATTTTAAAATAAAAATTTTTTATATATCAATCTAATTTAAATTGTAAATAAATATAATTATAATTATTGATATAAATAATTAGACCATTTTTATTTAATAATTATAAATTTTTATCTAAATTTAATTTATTAAATATAATCTTATATATATATCAATTAAAAAATTAAATATTGTTTGGGGATCAATAAATGCCAAAATGTCATTTCCAAATCAATCGATTTAACATGAATCTCCAACATGTATTGTCATTCAAGTGGGAAAATAGACGTATGATGGTACCTGGCATGCCCTTATAGGACCCACGACAAATAAACTGCTGGATTGTGACCGAAGTTATATAATGTATTTTAAATATGGCTTTGTCATGTTGTATATATATACATGTTCGATAATTTTATGAGTTAATTTAGAGTCTAGTCAGTCAATTTGCACGCCTAAAAAGCAAAAATCTAGTAATATTCCATTAAACTTAGAATCCAAAAGACGTCACGATAGATCCAATCAATAGCCTGCATAACTTGACCTAAAGACGATCTAGCGACATTAGCCCAGCAGGCAAACTCATGTGCTGCTACCAACGCGTAGTCCCCAACCGCCATTGAAGAAGTGTCAACGGACAGTTATCAACAATCTACTATGGCACCTACAGCCAATTGCAGTACAAATTATTCCTCCAACTTATTCGTTGACAAACAAGGTAGCGTCTCACCAATATGCGAGTAGTACTTGCCATAGCCACAATAATAGTTTAGCAATTCCCTCAGGGAGGGTGTCGGCAATCGCACATGTCCTCCGATAACTGAGCAACAATGTTGTCTGTTCACGTGAGGCTAGTTGTAAGCCCCAATGCAGCAAAAATCGACTTTTTCTATATATGGATCCTTCTCACTCCAAAGGAGGGGAAAAAAAGGAAATAAGAAGTAGAGAAAAGAAAGAGCGCATAGAGAGAAGACTTAGAAGGCTTACTCACTATCTTCTTGTCTCCAGTGAGGTCTTATTCTTTTCCGGCCGATGGATGTGTAGGCCTCAGGTCGGTTTCGAGTCCTCGTGTTTTAAGATTGGTGAAGGCGATTCGTAGATCGTTACGTAGAGAGTCCCTCTGTCTGTTCCCAAAGAGGAGACCAACAGGTGTTCCTCTCCTCATCATTAACGCCCAGGAATCTTTTCTTCCTCTAGTTAGTCACCCACCTATGAGTGAATTTATCAGCCAACCACTTTCCGACGAGTGAATAACTCTCTCCTTCTAATCAACTGCTTAGTCGGGCATATTTATCAGAATTTAATTCTCCACCTCTAAGCTACCCCTCATTCGGCGCACTCATCGAAATTTAGTCCTCTATCTTTAAACTGTTCCTCAACCAGGTGCACTTATCGGAGTTTAATCATTCACCTCTACACTATCTCTCAATCAAGCACAATTAGACACTCAATCTTCCATACACACATCCACGAATCATTTATTTACTCTTCGTATCTTTCTATCTATTTGAGAAATATTTCTGATTTAAGCATCAGAGGTATATCGGAGAGTAAGTTTTCGCTATTTTCTAACCTCTCATTTGTTAGTTGTGATATATAGGATCCAGGTTTAAAATAACGAAAACCAGCTCCACTTTAATTCGACCCATCGAAAAAGATCAAGTGGTTCTCTAATTCGTATAATAAACCGGATCGATATATATATATATTATATTGATTAATTAAAAAGTGGAGAAGTATTTGCACAAAGATAAATTGGGATGAGAAAATCATTAAAACTTTAGCATTTTGATTGACTAGAGTTGCTTTGTGGCAATCAATGAAAATGAACCCTTCAATTCTAATTTACGTTGAAATTTTTGATTAGTTCTTGGCCATTGTACCAGCTGTCCTCCCACTTTTATCTTTTAGTTGGCCACTAGAAACTGTCTCGAGACTTTTTGGTAGACTTAAATTTTATCATTTTCTACTGAGATGTGCTATGGATGAGGGAGAAGGAATATGATGATCAGGAAGGATGCGATAAAATGAAAAACAAAATTTGCCAAACACATATTAATAATGTAGAGGGCTTATGTAATTAGTTAAAATCCTCTTTGAGGGAGACACAAAAGGAGCCATCGTGCCCGTTGTTAAAATCTTTCGAGTTATTTGATGACTATTTTTCATCTAAAATATTTTATTTAACTATTTGACTATTTATTATTATCTTTTGATGCGTTCTCAGGTTCGGATTATTGTGCGAATTAGAAGGCCTTCGGGTTACTTGCGTCTGGTTGAATGCAAATGGGTTCGATTTTTGCGTCTCTCAATCTAGGTCCAGCACATCATAAATAGCTAATAAGAAGTTTGAGAATTGATGGAACTCGCTCTCTAATTTATCTTCCGATACTCAAATCAGTAATCTTTCTAAGAGAATAGAAAGATATGAGAGAATGGAGATATGCGAAATATAAAATGCAATGATATTCGTATGCAAGGGGTGCGAGTGAAAACTAAATGAGGCTTGGTCTCCTTTTGTTCACTTCAAAGAGTGGCTCACTACGATCACTGGATGCGAGCGATGGTTTTGGAGGAAAGAGAGCTAGATTTTTTCCTTATTTTTTGTGAGTTTGAACTCGAGCTTGTATTTGAAGTTTAGCTTATATGATCTCTCTCCTTTCTCCGACGACGGAGAATGGTATTTGTAACGCTTCGTGGCGAAGGCTTTAGGCACCGGAGTTCGTGACAGATGTCCCGCCTGGATTCGTTGCTTGTTGAACACTGAAGATGGCCACCGGTGTCAAGTGTCGTTTTGTGGTGGTGAGGGACCATCGTTAAACGTGGTCAACATGGGCCTATCTACTTTTTGCTGGGTATTGTTGAGTTGCTGCAGGTCGGCAGGCTCGGTGGCTTACTGAAATTGAGCTCGTCCGCCATTGACTGGCATTCTCTAGGCCTGCATCTCTACGTTGTTAGTCTGCCGCCGTCGAAAGGGTAGGCGCATGTGGACCATGATTAGGCCCGTATCATGAGCTGTCGGATGGACCTAAGTGCAACTCGTCCAGCCTATAGTCCATTTTGCAATACTGGGCCTTACACGCGGCTCTTTGGATCTCACCGTCCAACTGGACACCTCTGTGGATTTGACCTCCTTTCGACCAATCCATATTCATGCTGGACCTATCACTTTTTATAAGAAATATTAATAATGAACTTATAATTGCTATTAGCGTTCATGTCTCTTATATTTGCCTCAATGTGATAAGACTCGAATGTCCTCCTCATACCATTTTGTCTTAGCATTTAAATTAATTTGTATCCTTCGTTCATTTGTTCGGAATTGAAAATAATGATACCTAACTGCTTTTTAGGTAGAAAAACCCGGCTCAAGAAACGGTTTTCGGATCTGAATATGTGGATAATGATCCAGTAAAAGAAAAACCGTGCCCAAAGACTTATCTGTCGGCATAAATTTTTTTGATTAATTAAAATGCCTCTTCAAACTATAAATTAGCCTCTTGAGGAAGGACATGAAACCATTAATTTTGTTGTTTTGCTTGATTCATGAGCTTGTTCCTGTTTCATGGTGCCGGGAAATCACTTAAACCATGAGTAGGAGTTTTAGTTTTTAAATATTCTTTTATATTAATATGTGTGAGTCATCTTAATTACTGTCCCCCCAATCCGTGAGGCGGGTCGGTCCATTTTTCATCACGGATAAAAATTACATTATAATGATTTTAAAATTAAAAATCAATATTATTTTTAATTTTTAAATATTAATATGTATTGAATATTTAACTAAGTATTTAAAAATAAAAATTTTAAAAAAATTTAAATATTATCCGTCATATCTTTTTTTAATTAAACGGCTACAAAAAAGGAAAAAAAAAAAAAAACGATTCTGTAGGACGACAATGCTGAAATTCCCCAACAAAACACAAAATGAAATAGTAAGAGGGAGGCCTGCTTTCCATTTGTAGGCGGAAAATTTGAGAAAAATATATATTTAAATATATTTAGATAATATAATAGATCTTTATTAATATATTTTTTATACATATATTTGATGGATGGGACAATGAATGGATCGGCCTCGGAACCGAGCCCAGTAAAAGGAAAAAAACCCAGGAACAGGCGGCCCACAGCGCGGCCTCATAAGCCCGAGAATTAGGCGGGGATGCAATCTGTTCAAATCGGTTAACCCGATATCGTTCGGTAGAAAATGGGCAATTAGGGCTGATCCACAATGACTCATTTGGCTTGCCAACCGGCAGACGGTATAGCTCAGCATGAGTACACAAACAACACTTGCCATAATCACCTAGGATAGTGCGGCGAAAATTTCCTAAATATCATCCAGGATTATATATCTCTCCTAAAATGGCCATCAGAGCTGGGTAAATATTTTTAAAATATTGCCCATGATTACATATCGCTCACAAGATGGTAATTATGACTGGACGAATATTCTCAGACGAAATCTGCCATCCGACGACCTCCATGATCACTTTAATAAAGGAATGAATATTCCCAGGTAGTCACGATTACCATACTCGCTCCGCACGTTATTACTAAGACAACTCAACGGACCCGCCAAGGCAACTAACAGCCAATCTTATCCCCCAAGTAAGGTCGAATAAGCTCTAATATTATAAATATCCCTTCACTTCATCGCGAAAGAGTAGAATAATCCTTACTCTCAAATACCTTGGAAGATCGAAGTATTCTCTCATTCTCTTAAGCCACTCATCCTCTAAGTACACCCTCACACAAAGCCGCTCCCCGCTGAGTGTAACCTGTCGAGTCAAGTCCTCCACTTCCACACTCAATCTCCCCTCCTCCATGCATCCAGATATTATTTGTATCCTTCATCTTTCTCTCATCCACAAAAATATTTATTTTGAGTATCGAAGGATATATTGGAGAGCGAGTCCCACCGTCCTCTGACCTCTCTTTAATTTATCGTAATGTGTAAGATCTAGATTATTAGGGATGAAGATTGAACCAGTCGAAAGAGATCGGGTGGCTCCCTAATCTGTACAGTAATTCAAATTTAATGACGCATAATTGACACCATCTATGAAAATAACTGAAAAGTCCAACCACCACACTCACACAAAGAAACATGGTTAATATCATAGCAAAAGGAAAGCTGGGCCCTGCCCAAGCAAGGCGATGGGTTTGGCTCCGGGACGGACGTGAAAAAAAGTAATTAAATTGGTTTCCTATGTCAAAAAGGGTAAACAAATCAAATTTCCTATGCATCTCGGGATTTCTTCTTCGAATATCAGGGATGAGCTTCCTCCGATCCCGGCTAATGGTACCGCAGGCGCCATGCCAACTTTAAACTTTCACGCCACTTAGTTGGTGAAGATGGATCATAATGCAAGGCATAGCGAGCCCTTCCATTTATAGCATATAGAAGGATCGACAAGCTATTAATGCAAAAGATTTCTTACGCCAACATTATCTGAAGAGAATCGTTGGGTTTAGAGTATCGAATTCTGGCTGACTGAACAACAATTTGATAGGTTGTATGGGGAAGGAGCGACCGAGGAAGGCAACAACTAGCATCTCATCAATAAATATGTTGGGAGTTAAAATTTTAAATTTTTTGTCATGGGAGGCTAGTGATAAGTGTGGTCATGAATGGACTAACCTGAAAACCAAGCCTATTGAAGAGAGGAGGGCCAAAGAACAAGCAGCCCATAGTGTGGCCTCATGAGCCCGAGAATCAAGCGGGGGGGGGGGGGGTAATCTGCCCAAGTTGGTCGACTCGAAATTACCAAATGAAAAATGGGCCATTAGGGTTGATCCACGGGGACCTCTCCGGCTTGCTAGCTGGTGGATGGTGCAGCTCAGAATGAGTATGCAAATAACACTTGTCATAGCTGCTCAGGACAACGCGATAAATATTTTTGAAATATTACCCAAGATCATAGATCTCTCTCAGAACAGCAGTGACAGCTCGGCAAATATTTTTAAAATATTGCTCCTAAGTATGCATTGCTTCTAGGATGACAATTATGATTCAGCGAATCTTCTCAGATGAAAATTGTCATCCGATGACCTCCGTGATTGCCATAATAAAGAAAGAAATATCCCCAAACAGTCATGGTTACCATACTCGCCCCGCACGTGATCAGTGAGATAGCTCGACGGATCCGTCAAGGCGACCGACAGCTAATCTTGGTTTGTAAGTGAGGCCAAACCAACTCTAACGTTATAAATGCCCTTTCTCCTCAGCGAAAAAGAACAAAGCAATCCTTATCCTTCAGTACCTCAAAAGATTGAAATATTTTCTCCCTTTCTTAAACCACTCATCCCTTGAGTGCAACCTCACACAAAGCCTCTTTCTACCAAGTGCAACGGTCAAAGCCATGCCCTCCACTTCCACACTCAATCCCTCTCCTTTGTGCATCAATGTATTATTTACATTCTTTATTTTTCTCTTTTTTTATAGAAAGATTTTTATTTTGAGTATCAAAAGATATATAGGAAGTGAATTTTACCGTCTTTTAACCTCTTATTAAATTGTTATGAAATGTAGGATTCAAATTATTATGGACGGATATCGAACCAGTTTTAATTTGACCCGTCGAAAAAGATCAAGTGACTCTATAATCTGTACGTTAATTCTGATTCGATGACGTATTAATAATAATTAATATAAATAAATAATAATATATTATATTATCAAAAATATTTTAAAAAAAATTTAAAAATATTTTGATAATACTATTTAAAATCATAGATGATATTTTTTTAAGGGGGCTGCCAGGCAAGGGGCACGCACGGATGCAATTTACAAGTCAAACTTTACTGCCCTGTCGTAAAACAGGGAAGATTCCGCGTGCTTTCACCGTACAGGCCCTTTTATTTCTCATATTTAATTAAAAAATTAATAAAACGAGATTTAAAATTTAAAAATTAAATTTATTAAATTCTTTTGTTTTTTTATTCGGCATAATTTTAATAAATATGAATTCTCAAAAAATTATCATACGATAGTTTTATCATATATAAATATTTATATGATAAATATTTTAAATAATATTTATTAATATTATATAATAGTTTCAAATTTTTATTATTTTATTATTGATTGGAATGATTTTATTTTTGTTTTAAAATTTTGTTTTTATTTTTCTAGATATTTTGGTTAAATTGTTCCTTTAATCTTATATTTTTGTATTAAATGTATAAGACTTATTATATATATGTTATTTAATAAATTTTTTTAAAAATAAGTATTCCCATTTCCTCATCTCCTCCAAGGCAAAGGCGACTTTTACTGGGATGACAATCGAAGTAAAAATTTAAGAGTTTTTTTTTTTTTTGGAAAGGTTAAATGATTTTATAATATTAATATTTTTAACATAATAAATCTAACATAATTATATTATTATTATTATTAAAATAAATATAATAAAATTTAATTAATTTTATATGAATAAATAAGTTATAAAAATTAATAAATAAATTTTGTAGGATTAATTAAAATATTTAGTGTGATCAATAAATTTTTTTATATAATTATTCATTAGGGATGGCAATGGATTGAATTTGAATAGAGAAAGTTAAATTACAACTCAATCAAATACTTTAAACATATAATCTAAACACAATCCATAATATTTTTTATTTGGTAAAAATCAAAATTTTGGTTTGTATCTAAGACTAAACTCAATCTAAAATTATTATTTTTTCCTTAAAGAATAATTGAAATTTTGATAATATTTGAATAGTTTATAGCCAGCTATATTAGCAATATAATTTGTTGATAAATATTTAAATTATAATCTACTAAATAAAACTTGATTTATATAAAATTTAAAAATAATTTTAATTACTAATCGCCATCACAAAGATTCTAAACCTTAAAATTTATACAACAATTTAAAATCTTTATAATTCTTTAAGTATAAAATAACTTATTAATTATGTCATCCTAAAATCAGAATAAGTTCTATAAAATAAATGATATAAAGTAATGATGTTAAATTTAAATTATAATTAGGTTATTATCAATACTATTTTATATTAATAAATATGATACACGTTATAATTGGATCAAATTTAAACCGAAGATTAATACATTCAAAATCAACCCAAATTCACTTATGAATTTTGAATGTTGCCTAAACCAAAAATAAATAAAATCAAAATGAGTAAAACACAAATTTTCTTTTATATTAGATTGTTTAGAGTGATACCATATTCGAAATTTTCTATCATTTCAAAGAATGTGTAATTTTAATGTATATATTTTTAATATCTACTATTGAATAAAAATTTAATAGTAGAGATTAAAAGATATAAAATATTATGCATGTTATTTTTTATTATTTTTTTTAAATATTAATATTAATTAAATATTTAATCCAACAATAAAAATTACAAATAAAAAAATAATCATTTAAATATTTTTAAAATTTTAAATTTAATCCATTGAATTATTTTTATCCGACGATTGACATAAAGCTGTACTGAGTACATATTCTTAAGGAGATGTACCCACCCAAATCCATTATCTCCTCATTCCCTACCGCTGTAATCGGTTATCCTGCCAAATTTTTTAATAATTCTAATATTTTAATATATTAATAACTTATAAAAAAATATTTTTATATTTTTTAAAACTATTTTCTTTCCAACTGTGAGATCATGTAAACGAAAATGTTGATACATGATGGAGCCTCACCCCATCCTTCACACCAGTAAAACCCTAACTTATTATTTACCCTGAGATCGTTTTGTTTTCTTTTACTCGTATGGTAAAACCTTTTGCAGGCTGGGATTGCTTTCGTTTGATGTTGTCTTCTAAGCTGGAATGAACAATCGCCATTACATAAACTTAAAAAAAAAATTGAAGTAAACAATTACTGTAGATATGATTGCCAAGTTCTGAACAAATAGCAGCAATAACTAGTAGTTACAGCTATATTATATGCAGAAATTTTACAGCTGCTTTACATTCAACATAATGAATTAAGCTCGGCGACAAGGTTTTTTGTTGGTCTGTATAGTTATTCAAATCCAACTATCTTTATTTTGATAATTATTAATATTTAATCAAATCTATATAGCAAGCATAAATCAGAATCAAGAGCCTGATTAGCAGCCACAGTAAAGGTCTAATAATAGTGGGTGTAGCAGCCATACTATAGCCTGAGTTCCAAATCCAATTCTTGAATGTCATTCGATTCGGAATTCCGACTGCTCGACCCCATTGGCTCAAACAAATTGACCCTTCTTCTATAATTCGGCATCAAATCCTATGAATCATAAATAAACAATGTATAATAGAGTAATATTGAGAAAATACTCAAAAGACTATGCATGATCTTATTTGGGAATTTAATTCTTGAAATATAAGGTAAGATATTGCCTCAGCATGATTAAGGAGTGGCCTGGCGCTCATGCCTGGTTGTTCATATTGTTGGCTCTCTAGAACACCATTGTTATGGTTATACCATGGCTGTGGTTGAGCATATATAGTGTTTGCACTCTCCATATCGTCCGATCTCATCTGCAACGCACAAACATTAATCATGATAGAACAAATATACAGGATTGCTAAATCAATTTTGATTACTAGAAATCTAGCAAAGATGAGTAGAAAACTGTTTCGATTTTGAATTCTCGGATGATCCATTGTTATCAAATTATGATTGTCAAGCATCATCGAGAAATGGAAATGTTGAAAGACAAAATTAAAAGGGAAGTGTATATATGTAATTTGATTCAAAGGCCTTTGTTTTTTATTCTTCATGGTACTTTGAGCAGTGAAAATTTAGTCATTAATCGTCTAAATTGGTAAAATAAAATTTTTTTTCGTGTTAGAAATATGGTAGAACTCTAAATTGGAAGGAGTTAGAGACTTCGGTAATTAAGATGTTAATTAAGTATACCTACCATGGTGTTAGGATGATAAATATAAGAAGATGAAGAAGATGATGATCGAGATGGCGGCGAATAAGTAAACGAAGCTGATGACTGCATCAGCGGTGCATAGGATGCCTGCGTTCTCATTTCTTCCTGCATTTTTAATAATTAGACCAAAAACAAACCCATCAAAATCCCAATGATGAAATGTAAGGAAAACACAGCGAGAGAGAGAGAGAGAGAGAGAGAGAGAGAAATAAGCCTGGTTGAGAGGATTAGGGAAGGGAAGATGAGAGGAAGAGAGATGCCCATAATTCATCTGTAATCTGATCTTCTCCAACTGGGCAACTCCAAGACCTCTTTGAGGTTGCTTATTCGGCTTTTCTGAATCGCTGCCGATCTTCTTGCTCTTCCTCGATGATCCCGATCTTTCATTTCCCGTTCTTGTATCTCCAAACATCTCTTCGGTTCTTTTCCTCTCTTCTGTGTGGAGCTGATGAACAGAAGTTGCAGAGATTTATTCACAAATCTCCAGGTTTTGACTGAGAGATGAGAGATCCCAGATGCCCAGCAGCCCTCTATGAACTACTTTTATACGATTAATTATTAAATATGTACCATAATTTTTTACAATATAGGATAAATTCAAAGATGTATAATTGATTAGGACTACTGAATGATGTAATATGCTCTTATATTATATCAGTTGTCATATTTTTCATGGTGGTCGTCCCCTTTTTACCACTTTTTTTAAAACCTCAATAATATGTTTTTTTCTGACCAGATATGCTTAGCTTGTGTTCTTTTCTACCCCATATTGCCCATTATTTATATTAATTTAGTTTTGGGGTTGGACACTATACAATACAATTTGATAGGGATTAACTTTGATCTTAACGTTCAAACAAATATATTTAAAAATTAGCATATATGAATCCCAATCTATCAACCATGCAACTATAAACCGCGTGCTACTCTGTCCCATCACGTCTTATAATATGAATTTATAGTCTCTATCTCTGTAAAAAATAGATTAATTTAATTTATTTTAGTTTTAATCGTTAAAATAACATTAAATAATTTAAGAATTTTCTTTATAAAAAACTAATTTTTTTAAAAAGTAATATAATTATTTAATTAATATTAAATAATTATTAAAATAAATTAAAATTATTTTTCTTTCTCTGAGAGGTAGGTTCTCCCATTGTCTCATAAAGCATGCTGATGACTACAGAGCCAATGATACTGTGCACAGCTGCCATCTTCTCCCTTCACAATCATTAAATTTACATAAGACATCATATAAACGTTTCTGATCATTATCTTTTAAAAGTATTAAATTATTAAAATATTCATATTATAAATATTAAAAATATTATTTTTATAATTTTTACAGAAATTAAATGTTATTCATTAAATTTAAATTTAATAAATATAATAAACATAACAGGAGCTGATGTGCTGGGCATGTAGCAATCCCCATTCCAGTAGTGAGGCGTATCCTTACATTATTTAAGGTCTTCTCCCGTTTAGGGTTACATTACACTATTAATAAATTATTTTGGTCCGTATTGTTTTATTTAGGAAGAAAAAGACTAGTAAAATGATTGAGTGAATGAATTGAAGACCATCCCTTTTATTTTATTTTATGTTATTTTATTTTATTTTACTTTTTGGGTAACTAAAGCCAATTTTGTACTTAAGTGGCCTTGCATATCCGTAAATCTCGCAATGTAGCTATCGATGTGTCATGTCTCTAATTTTAAAATTTAATTATCAAATTTCTTAGTTTATAATTAGCAAAAATCTGAATTTTGTTTTTATCTATTCAAAATTTATTTATATATTTCATATATCAAAACCTAATACAGTTATTGGGACAAAAAATTAAAATATAAATATTGATAAACGATCTAAAATATTATAATATTCAAATTAAGGAATCAAATGTCATACCCATAGGTGACTCCAAATCTAATAATAACCTGACATCGAATCAAATATGAGAAAAAATATACTACTAATGTTAAAATATTGAAATTAATTTTTAAATATTCTGAAATCAAATATAAATACTAACATCAAAATATCATCATTGACGGAATATAATAATAATAATAATAATTAAAATAACTATAAGTTGAAATATTGATATCCCAAATCATTAATTTATAATAAAATATTAAATTAATTGCAGCCTCTACTAATATCTGAACAACAATTCCTTCAATCCCAAATTCTTATAAGTAATCAAAACTAACTAAGCTGAAGAGATTAGTAAAATAAAAGTAAGAATAAATAAATTATTCAACAAAATATATATAATATTATATGTGAACATATATATTAAAATAATATACTCAAATATGACATGATAAAAAAACCAATAATATTATTTTACAACTCCATCCATAATCACAAAACTAATATTTAATATATACCGAACTGTATAAATATATGAAATATGTTAAACTTATGCTTAAAGTACATGAGACCAATGGTTAGTAATGATCTCACCAATAAAATAGCAAATGTCAAAACTTAAATTATAATTATTTTTACATGATTAAAAGCCATATACTACTATTTATGGCTTATAGGTAGGTCATTGTACATATAACTTTGTAAATCAAATTGAATACCATTTTTAACCACGAATGATAGGTATAATCTTTGATTTTCACTAATAATATATTAGAACATATCATAATATATTTTATCAAATCTTTACAATGATCTGTATATAATTAAATTAAAAATTTTAATTTTTACTTAAATATAAATATATTTTTAAAATTTTTCATACCGAATAAAATACATATATTATTAAACTTATGCAGAGGTTTTTTTTCTTAATATATTTGTCTTTATTTGATTTATTTAAAGATTTCTTAATTTCTTTTTAATTTCTCATTCATCTTATTTCTCTCTCTTTTTCTCTATCTTTTCCCATTCTCTTTCTCTTTTCTCTTAAAAATCTGTCTAGAATAATTCAAAATCAACCAAGAGATCTATTTATAAAAAATTAGTATATATATGACATTAGGCACAAATCATGTACTAAAATATAATCCATACTGTGCACCCTTAAATGTACATCAATTATTAATATTTTGTTTCAAATATGTACGTGCATCTTACGGATGTACATTCTGCCTAAAACTTATGGGGCAGGCACCTATCAAGGATTGAACACGATTTATCAAAATTTAAATGTTCTCAATTTTTATTATATAATTATTTTTAAGTAGATTCAAAATTATTTTAATAACGTTATAATTATAGACAAATTATAGAATATTGGATGATAAATCACGGGCACCAACAGATTATAGAACAAATTAACTATGATTTATAGAAAACAAATTAGTATTGTTTTTTAGGATGATTTGTGGCATTATAGTTGAATTCATAATTATAAATTTTAATTATTATTATTATATATTATAATCTTCATAAATAAGGTTATGTACCTCAAAGTTGATCCAGGTATATTGTTATATTCGTTCATCTTCTACGTCTTATCTTATCACTGATTCGACTAGTTTTATCATTAATACTGACTCTTCTTTAAAAAATGATATTCACTCCTTCCTTGTAAGTTGCATTAAAAATATTTTTCATTCAATTATTTTGGATTCTTAATTAGTGGAGAAACCCATAATATTAGTTGGGTAAATCACAAAGGGACCTTCAAACCATCTGTATTAGTGATTATCATTAATTTAACATATTGATCATAACAAATTTAAGCTTATGATAATAATTTGTGAAGCACTATATTTAAAATTAGTGAAATTGAAAAAAATAATTAATTATAATCCAATAATATCATCATTAATATGTTTTTTATATTTTAATGGGGCAATATTGAAATTATATATATAATTATTTAGCACTTATTTTATAAAGTATTTAATTAAATTTGACAACATCTATCTATATCTCGGGCTCCTTTTTTTTAACCCATATATATTTTTGTAGATCTTATTATAATTTTTATGGTACCCACTTTTTTTATGACGATACGTGTTTTGTGTCATTACTTATTGCCGTGTATGCTTTTGATAAGTTTAAGTTTGGAGATATCTAAATAATTGACTAATAATTATGAGTTGGCTAAACAATGAATTAAATTTGTCCCAATCTTTTTAATTTCTCGGCAACGTATGTGAAGTTTTAAGCTTAATTTAATAAATTTCGAAAGAAGTAAAAGTATTATTGTGGAAAATAGTGACCAACCAATTAATAAACTAAGGGTACATTCTTTAAATAAGGATATAAATAAATAAATCATTTATTTTAAAAGATTATTTTGGTATCTTGACTTGTGCCTCGGAGGGATGCAGATGTTCATTAGTGATAGAATCATAAGTGCGATGAAATAATTTTATAGTCATATCTTTTTTTTAACAAAGTAAATTTAACACTAATATATCATTATTTTTGATTGACGAAGTTAAAAATTGATTAATCTCAACGGAATAAATAATTTTTAATGACTAGTAGATAAATTTAGTAATGCCAATTATGAAATTTAAACTGTGCCAATAACAAATTGCAATTTAATTCCATATAATTTTGTCTATATTTAATAATTTTTTGAGTGGGTTAATTGGATCTAATAACTATCGCCTATGTCTACCTTTTTAAATCTAATGGGTTCGACCCATGGGTTGATCCAGAATTCAATATGTTGAAGAAAGAAATGTCCAAATAGTGATGGCCCATCAAGAGATTTTCCAAACTTGAGATCTTCCAAACTTGAGATCCAGAAGGCGATGCAGTTAATCCAAATGGTTCAACCTGGTATCACCCAACAAAAAATGAGCAATTCGGGTTTATCGATGGGTAGTTCCTGTGGTTATAACTCTAATTCGGTAGCTAACAACCTTTATAGTTCAGCAAACAATTATAGGCGAATACTACCAATATGTTGCCCTCACGACCTCTAGTATATGAATTGCAAACGATAGTTGTCTAAACATTATCCTTCATGATTGTATAGTTTTGAAGCCCCTATGATTATAGAGTCATGACGCCCAACAACGGTCAAAACAATATACTCTCTAAAAATACCCCATTTTCTCCGTAGGAAAAGGGGTCGATTGATTAATCAATCTTTGCTCAGAAGCAAAAACGCTCAAGCAAGTAAAAATTCACACTCCGACAAGTGCATCCCTCTCTTTCTAAAGCTACTATTTCAATGAGTGCATCTCATCATGAGTGCATCCCTTTCTTACTAAAAACTACTATCTCAACGAGTACATCTCACCCTAAGCAACTCTCCAACTTGTGTATACCTCTCTCTCTCTCTCTCTCTCTCTCTCTCTGTGAAAGCCACTATCTCAATAAGTGCATCTCTCCCTAAGCCGCTCCCACTGTGAGTGCACCGTCTCCAAACTGCTCACACCTTCGAGCGAACCAAACAGAATTCAATCATCGACTATACACTCAATCCCCTAACACTCTTACATTTACATATATTATTTTTTCCTCCTATCTTTCTATTTAACAAAAAAATGTTATTATTTTGAATGTCGGAAGATATATTGGGGAGTAAATCTCGTATATTTTTAACATTTTATTTGTTAGTTGTGGTGTGTAAAATTCATATTCAAAAAAATAAAAATCGAACCCTCTTCAAGTTGAACATTTAAATTAAATGGCTTCCTAATTTATTCGATAATTGATATCCAAAAATGCATTAAAATCATAATTTGTTAAACTCTATCCTAAATATTTCCAGTATATTTTACATACTAACGTAAACGAATGCTGGTTTTTCCATGCTCACAAATCATTTTATGAAATGGAATAGCTATTTTTTTGAATAAATAAACTAATAAAATTATTATTATCATATTATTTTCATATTCTATACATTATATTATTTTATTCAAATTCACCACGACGCTTAAGAACTTTGAATGGTGACAATAAATAATTTGTAACTTTAAGTTTTCTTGAGATATTCATATAAATACTTAGATATTTGACGTCCAAATATTTAATATCTTAGGTCCATGTTGCCTTGCTATTCCTAAGGCCTACATGCTTCCGCCAAAGCATATAAAATTTAATTGATGATTGAAGACCATTGCACCATGATGTGACTTAATTAATAGAAACAATAGATTGCAAATTATTATTTATTATATGCCACAATTATATAAGTATGTACTTCAAATTATTTTATTTCCTAAGTACATTATTAAAGTACTTTCCTTATCTCGTGAACCATGTGATCGTTTAAAAGAATTGTTGCTTGCCAACAAAAGCTGTGGGCTTATATGAAATTTCTAGTTACCGAAATAAATTATCGTTTGTTTTCATTGAGTTAATTTTATTTATATTTTATAAAAATTAATTTTATTAGCATATAAAAATGAAAAGGGAAGATGTTAACGTTTTTTCACTTTTCATATAACTTTCATGGTAGGAGACTCTAAACTCAATATTACGGGAGGATTACTACACCGAATTAAACTATGACATGAAAATTTTAAATTTTAATTGTTTAAATATGATAATTTAAATGTGGATTTGATTTACACATTATATTATATAATATCCGATCCTCCGATTTATATTCATAATGTCATAGTTATTATGATTTAGGATAAATATTTGTAATGATTACATTTTTAAAATTTAAAAATTAAATATTGTAGGCATAAGGATTGGCGCCTGATAGGTGCTAGATATACATGTTTCAGATAAAATCGTCATGTGATCTGCGAATGATGGTGCTTGTGTGTAGTTTGAGTAAAATAGGTCATACTTGTGTGCAAGTTGGACATGCTGGTGCATGTATATGCCTCACCATTTTATCCAATGCACACTTATCTGGTATTCCTGTGTCAATCTAGTCATATAAGGACTTCGCTCAATTTTTTGGGCATTTTGCATAATGAAGAGGATAGAAGAGAGATGCAGAGAGGAGGAGAGAGAATGCTAATAAAGTTGATTTCAGGGCAATTTCACCTTAGAGTAGATAAATTTTTAATTTAAAGTAAGTGAATTTAAATATATTTTTGGTCTATTGTTAAAAATTTAAAATTTTTTTAATTATCATTTAAAAGTACACACATGTCAACTTTTTTCATCCTATTTGACCATTTATTGCATATATGTTTATTTTTAAAGAATATTCGGATATTTTAAAGGTTTATATTTATATTCGATATATTGTTAAGAAAATCTTGAATTATTTGGATATATAATTTTGTACGATATTATTATATAAATATTTGACAAAAAGTTTACTTTATAAAAAGAATAGAAAATTTACTTTTTACTATTTTAAATAAATTTAGATATTTAATGTATGATGTAGTGTTCTTTATTTTAATTAAATAAAAATTATTGTAAGATATTGATAGTTTATTTTCAAATATGTCCTAATGTACTATGCACAACTTGAATATCAAACTTATTATCTATGGATTGTTTAAAAAGTGACGCACGATCCCATTTATGAGATATTATATATGATCTACATATGAATTTTAAATAGTAATATATGGAGTGGATGCTATTGGAAATATATATAATTCATTCTTCAAAATTTGTCCTTTAATTTTGTTACATTCCAAATTTTGATATCTAATTATTATTCACTTAATCCTTAATCCTCTTTAAACATAATTTAGATTGTTAATTGTTTAAATTTTATATTTTATTATTTTGATAAAAAAATTAATTATTTTGTCAAGACATAATTTACAAATATCATAAATGAACAAACAAATTTAAAATAAAATATGTCAATTCATAAAATTAAAAATACTAGCGGCTTAAAAAACCAACACACATGTCCTCGATCATTTATAAAGAAAAATATTTAAACTAAATTAGAATAAACAAAAATATAAGCATACTAAATTGAGTTAAAGAACCAAAAATTCAAACAGCAAGCAAATATATCATTTTCAACTAATTGTAATTAAATGCTAAATAAAGGAAGTCTTTCAATATAAACTATTGTTCATTTCTAATTAATAATACGTGAAACCCAATCAACTTTTTAGATCTACATTTGAATAGTCACCTTTTAAATCCAATTATTGTAAGTATTTTTTGAATTCTCTAATATGAAAAAGGTTACTAAAAATTAAAATAAGAGTAAACTAACTATTCAATAATGTATGAAAATTTCATAAATGAACATGTACATCCCAGCCCCTATATAAACCTTCAACGTGCCCCAAACAAGAGGTGGCTAAATCTTGGTTTCTCACTAAAAGGTTAAGGCATACAAAAGAGAGAAATAGGCAACTTTCTTCCCCTCAGTGTAATCAGTTTGCACCTAAAGAACCTTGAACTTCACACGTGCTCCATTCCTTATACTCATCCAACCGTATAGTGGAAGTTTGTCAAGATCCTAACTCCCATAGTTTTTTCCTTATTTAAGAGAGAAATTTTCACGTAAAATCCTATGCGTCATTCTTTTCTCCTCCTCTCTCTATCGTACAGATCGAACTCATTGGTCTAAGAAAATAACCAAATTATCTTTGTTTTATACGGATTTTGTCCAAGTACTCCAAAAACCCGAATGGTCATTTGGACCTTCGTCCGTACGGTGGGCGGAATATAAGGACGCAACAGAACATATATCAAAACATATCGAAATGGAACATAATCAAAATCAGAAATAATGGCATAATTTATATGCATATTATACATAATTTATGTCATTGAACAAATTTTCTTCTTCAAACTATGTATTAAATAAATATATTCAAATCATGTAAAAATTTATCAATCAAGGATCAGTGGAGGCCTAACCGACAAGGGGCAACTTTTAAAACTTGGGATATATATGTTTTTATATAATTAAATGTCATATATTACTATTTAAGATTCATAAATAAGCTGCCATACATATATAACTTTATAGACAGGCCAAACATGACTCTTAACTCGCGAATGATAGGATCGAATATCGATTATAATTATAATATAGTGAGATATACCATAATATTTATCTATCAATTCTATATAATTATTCATATATATTCAGGTAAAAATTTCTATTCAAATATAAGTATATTCTTTACATTTTTTCATATAAAAAATATTCTTATCATTTAATATATGTAGGGTTTTTATTTATCTTTTCTTAAATTGATAACATGTGAGAACTCATAAACATATAGGAATGATTGTATGTGTTTTGTTGAAATATGCAAGAAGTGTATTATAAAATTTATAACATGAAGAAGTGATAATTTTAGAAAATTATAGTAATCCAGAAAAATCAACATAGTTTTATTAATTTATTCTTAATATAAGGCATGCAAAAACATGAGTTTGAAAATCAAAGCATGTAGAAGCAATTAAACATGATTTAATGATATCTGCAAACATGGTTATTCAAAATCAGCATTTACGTACAATATAAATAAATTAAAAGAATGTATCACATAAAAATTTTATAGAATGTGAGCAAGATAACATGCATATAAAGTAAATTCTTTAATTATAAAAATATCATATATATAAGTATTTGTAATAATAAATACTTATAAGATTAGAAGATGATAGTAACAAAAGAAATAGATTTGAATGTACTTACATTGAATTTAAAATTTCTAAAAATCTCTTGAATCTTACTTAATTTCTCATTCTATGACTTTTTTTCTCTCATCTCTCATCCTGTCTTCTCTTCCTCGATTTTCTCTATAAATTTTGTAGAAAATGACCGTAATTGTTCAAATGGGGTTTTATATAGAAAATTGGTGTGTGTGAGCTTGTTAAATGCACGTCAAGTACAATGATAGAAATTGTACATGCATGAGGGTCCATCAAGCGTGTTTCAAATATGTACATTCTATCATAAACACATACATGTCTCTATTGAATGCACTTTAGATGTGACCAATATACCTAAAATATACACAAACACTCTAGAGATGTCTTTTATGCATATCCTTACTATCCAAAATATGTATCTGTGTGCATCAGATGCCATTCAAATGTTACTCGATTTGATGTGATTTGATCAAAAAGTTAACTTTGATCCAAAACTTATTTAATATCGATATTTTATTGATTTAACTAAATTTATTATCATTTGAAAATAAATTTGAGATTTGTACCTTATAAATTTAGTCAATATAAAAGTCGCTAATTATTGGTTTATAGGTTTTTATATCTTGTCAATATGATCTAGTAGTTTTCATATTTTTTGATATGCTTTCACATATTTTTTTGGTTTTTTATATTTTTTGCACATTTTGTATATTTGTATATGTTGAATAATTCATATACTATTATGTATTTGAACATGCTTATCAAGAATTGAACAATTTAAATTTTCACATGAGATCATAATTTATCATTCTTTATGGTTGTTTTACTTATTATATTCATATATTATACATAGTCATTATTATACACTAGGCTTATATTTAAAATATATTTAAAATCCTTTTCAGGTTATCAGATATTGAATTCTCATAGGATTAGATAAATGACCTTTGAATAAATATAATTAGGAATTTTATTAAATGTTTTGGGTTGTTTTCAAATCTATTGTAATGGAAATAATTGAATATATATTTAATGAATATATATATATATATATATATATAATTTTATTATTTATATATTTAATATATGTAATTTTGTTATTCATATATTTAACTTTCAAAAAGATATTTTTATTATAATAATTTATAAATTTAGCAGATACACTATAGGTTTGGGTCAAATAAAAATAGTTTAATTATTATTAAAATCACATTATTTATATCTGAATATTTTGCTTATAATTTTGGTACGTATTTTCTCCGATGATTATCGTTAGACCTTGTATTTGAATAGGTTTAATTTTTATCGTTATTATTATTATTATTAATTTGTACCAAAATTTTGATATATTTTCTAACTTTACTTTTAAAATGTTAAATAAAATATGCTGGTTAATATAAATAAAATTACCTCATATTAACTATAAGAAAACTTGGCTCTTGTGAAATAAATTAAAATATTTTTAACAATTTTACCAATTATCTAGAATGTCCTGTGGAGCGCAGTCACGTACTGTCAAAAGATTACAAACTTTCCGGACTGGGTGGCGCCGCGGTGCGTTTAAAGTGCCGCAACCATTATTTTTCTACCCATCGTCCTCGTATTAATGGGATCCGCCATCCTTCACCGGCGCTGCGGCCGGTGTTATTTCATGTCTCGATTCGTAATGATTATCATCCGGTTTATTAGTTGGGTATCCATCTGATTTTGGCCAAGTAAAGAACAGTAAATTGTAAGTCTATTTTTGATAAAATCTTTTAACATATTATGACTTAGAGTGGTCCGAATTTACCTTTTGTAGGGGACTCTTAACTTACTAAATCTATGCTATCCTTTATCCATAAGCGTCTATTCTTATTGTTCTTGCGAGTATCTTCAAGCAAGTTAACGTTTTTCTCCGTGGGTTTTTGTGATTAGATGGTGGAGTTGGTCATATAACAGTGAAGGTGGCATGGTTAAATGTGTGTAAGTTTAAAAAGGAAGAGGGTTTTATCCATCATAACTTAAAGTCTTCTAATAAAGCTATTCTTATTCGTATTATTTAGAAGGTTTTCTTAGCATATAGTAATTTGATTTAGATTAATTATATCTGTTTGTATATATTAAAGAATAGGTATTTTGGTCTCCTAATATTTCTCACAATACTTTTTAAAGTCTTAAGAAAATTTTTAATTTCTGTGACGATATTAGACTGCTTATTTTATTCACCGTCAATAATGGATTGAGGGCGAAGTTGTGGAGTGATTTGTGACGCCCAATTGAAATTTAAAAGGATTGATATAATAATTTTCATATATCTCTTTGGCATGTTTTGTCTGAGTATGCGTTAGTTATCTCTATTGTTCAAAAAAACTCTTTGTATTAATTAAATAAGTCTTCTAACATTAAAAAAAAAACTATTTCTGGTGTGCTTAATATACCTATTTATGAGTCTAATATACTTATTAATGATAATATTGTGTAATTTTTTTGTAATTTAAAGATATTTTGTTCTATATCGATAGAACGAATCGTTCAATCCCAAGGCTTGAACGTCCTTTGGTTGACTCTTGTTTGGGCAATGCCCAGAATCCCTTTGTAATTTTTCATCCTTCTATCGGCTACTCGGCAGCGCCTTAGCAAGAGGGCCCCTATATCAAGATTCATGGATGGGGCTATAGATGTGTTCTGCGTGGGAATGAGATAAAATCTTGCCAGCATCTCTTTTTAATGTTCCTTCTCTCAGGCTCTTTGGAGGAGTATGTGCTGCTTCTAATACGAGAGAAATGCTATTATTTTTTAAAGGATAGACGATCAGTTATTTAGATGATAGCAGCTATTTTTTTCATATTTGAAATAAGATTAACTTGATATTTCTATCATGCTTCATCTGATTAAAGTCAATCATTTCGATATGTGATTAGAACCTCTCCATTATCCGTGCTAAGACTTAAGTTTGTAGATCAGGAATTTTTTTTATTCTTGATGTCTATCTAATTAGAATTGGTCTATCTTTGTCATGATTAACTCTTTTTGGTCTTTGTTTAGAATTATGTTGTCAGTTCATTTTGTTTGACGGCCAACTGATTTTAATCATTATAGAGATTGTACAATTTTAATTTTATACATTTTATTAAAAGTATATATTTTACTATATAAATATTTTTAATATGATTATTTTTTAAAAATATTAAAATTTATCAAATATGAAATTTAAATATAAAAAATTAAAAAATTATTTATAAAATTTTTTTTAAGCTGTCAATATTAAATATTAGATCTTTCCGACCCTTTGATGATAATGTTGGATTGTGGAATATATGAATGGGTCTAAAAAAATATGGATGATTATACATTAATGTTGTATTTGTCTAAACTATTTTACAACCCTTAATATAATTTTTCAGACAAAAGAAGTCCTTGATTACAATAAAAAAAAAAAAAAAACAGATTAGAATTACTTTTGGTTATAAATGGCCAAAAAAATTATTTTTAAAATATCTTTTATAAATATTGAGATAAACAAGAATAATATCTTTTAATTTTTTCAGCAATGACCACCACCTGCCGCCAACTTCCAACCACACACCACCCCTGTCCCGTCGTGGCCACCACCACGAGTATCCCATACATTATAAATTTTTTATTTTAATTTCACTCTACCCAATATTTTATAAAAAGTTATTTATCTCATTGGTGTTAGTATAAATATATTTTGAGTTCACCTATGTCATAGTTTATATATATTATATATATATATATTGATGGGTACACCAATAATAAATGCTGGCAAAAGAACGGTCAACGGGAAGTTCAAGAGCGCCAATCAACATTTTTGACGGCCCAAGAAGAAGACGGACCAGGCCCTGAAACAAGACGGTCAGCGTTGGCGTTGACCGTCTTGGTGGCCAACTTGCTGCCGACGGTCAGCATTTATTGACCGTCTTTCGCAGCCTTGATTGGGCATTTAGAGGTTTATTCCGTGATAGCCTATTCCGCCGCCCACGGCCCACTGGGGTTGATCGCTTCGTTCTCCACGAATGCGGCCAACACGCTGACGGTCAACTCAGACGTTGACCGTCTGCGCCTTATACATTGGGCCCAAATGACGCCTTTCTACAGTAATAGACCTGCTCCGTTTAGGCCCACCAGTCATTAAAAGGCCAACCACGATCCACCAAGGATATTCCACGATCTCAAAAGGAACATCAACAAGATTGGCGCCCTTCAAAGAAGGAAAGCGCCAGATCTTCTCAATTCCTTGCCAACCAAGGTACTCCAACGATAATATGCTGAGGAGGAAAGAAACCAACTTAGAAAGTTGTTGGCCGCCTCAGAAGGAAACAATCCTCCACAACTTGACAACAGGTATCAACCGCCAAAAGGAAGGCCAGCAGCAGATCACAAGGACGATCACTCCTTCCAAAGAAGGAGGATTGCTATCTTCACCATAAAAAAGGCATTGGGTTCACCATCCAAGGCATGCTCTCTTGAATGCTTTCTTACATACTTACCAACGAAAAGGCTCTTATTGATACTTTCAGCAACAGACACTTCTGGAGACACGGAATTGCGTATGCTTTCTAAGACGATTGAGAGCTCATAGAAGCCTGCATTTTCTGTCACCTTCGTTCTCCCAGAAAACCCTAAGGCAACAAGCGTGCCCTCACGGCCGTTTACTGCCTTCTCACCTTCCAGATTCAAGAAGACATCGCGTCTCTCTTACATCTAGACCAAGCACTCAAACTCTCTCTATATATATTTTCAGTTTCTTCCTTTGAAGACTGTGTTACTGACTTGAGCGTCGGAGTGTTTTCGGTGGGACAACTTTCCGCCGATAACGCTGACCTCTTGTTCGTTTTAGTGGTGTGTAGGATTCGTGCTCAGTGAACGGAGCCGGTTCAAACCATCCAGAAGAATTCGAATCTGTTCGAAGTCGGATCCAGGTACACATCATATATATATATATTATATAGAAAATATGACTTTAAAAATATCAATAGATCTTTTTATAACAAGATATAAAATACTTGTTGATGAGTACAACATGAATTTAGGTTGGAACCAACGAAGTCCAGTTGGGGAAAGATGTGCCCGATCCGTAGAGGAGCTCAGTCTAGCAACGGCATCCTAAGAAATTCAAAAGCAATGCCCACTAGACGTCCTGACATGCAACCAATTAGTTTCGACCGCACCCATATAAAAGCGACCACAAACTATAAATGTAGGAGGCACTAGCTTAGGGGATGTTAGCCAATGGAAGATATGGTCGACGCTGACAAGTCGTAATACACATTGCCACAATAGCCGCTCGATTAATCCAATCAAAGTCAAATAGGCATGTGTTGGTTATGCTTGATAACGGTTTTTGCGCCACCATAGGACAATAATTGGCACCATTGACCATTGCCAACGTTTAGGACATGGGGAATCCCGGCAAACCACCTGTCGGAGATCCTCAAACCCAAAGGCCTCTTCTATGAAGCCTACAAGTACCTTCTCCTGTAGCAAAGAAGGGGATCCCCGAGTCCTATCTTAACGACAAAAAACGGTGACTTGTGATCAAATGAGCGATCCTTACACCCAAAGTACAGAGAATGGTGGAGAGAGAACCAGCTTTCTTCCCTCCAACCACCATCTCAATTCGGCGACTCTAGTGAACCTCTCTTTGTAGTGCAAGAAGGGGAGCGAAAGCCTCCTCCAAACACTACATGCATTCCTTACATTATTGCATCCAAACATTCCCCATTACGTTTACTTCCATGTCTACATCTTTTCGTCCCTTAAAAAGGATTCTTGACTTGAACATTGGAGTGTTTACTGTGGAAAGACATTCCTCCGTCATTTGATATCTTATTTGTAGTTTGTGATATGTAGGGATAAGGTTGAAAGATGTAGAGATTGAATCCGTTCACGATCTGCCTTATATAAGAAATTCAAAAGCTCCTTAATCCACACGAGAATCTAGATTCAGAGACACATTATGTAAAATTTTCACTGATTTTATAATAAAATAGCTTTATATAGTACTTTAACCAAATAATTTATCAAATTAGGTTTGTTTTAGGTCAACATCACTGCTTATAACAATTTACCAAATAATTTTCAACTCCTTAATTTTTTTTAGAAGTACCACAATATTTTTAATATAAAATACAGTAAAGTTTAATAATAATGCAAGACAGGCCCTTATGCTGCAGATTCATGGAAGCTTCACCTCTTGTAGAGATCTAAAACATTAATTTTTTTAATTTTAACTTTATATTTAAAAATAAATAATTACAATTTAATTATCCTTTTAAAAAATTAAAATTAATTAATTTAAAATAATTAAATTAAAATAATTTATTTAAAAATAAATTATTAGAATAAAAAATATAATTTTTTTTTTTCCTTTGTTCCTTTGGGAATGTAGCCCTTTAGGCTGTCGTCCTCTCTCCCACAAATCTCTGTCCCTTCCCTCATCATCCTCTCGTAGCGCTCTCCGTCTCTAACTCTCTCTCGGCTGTCTCTCTCTCCGTGTCGTCGGAGAATGGATCCGGCCGCCTTCTTACTGGTCGTGCCACTTGCGTCGAGCCCATTGTAACCATCGTTCGTTTCACAAAAAACATAATTCGCTTGCGAGATGAAATGATTTCGTCCCTGCTGTTCGTTTGCTGCGGAGCTCGGTGCACATCGATGTCCCAGCCACCATTCTGCAGGCCAAAAGCCGAGCCTCTTGGAGGATTTTGTGCCCTAGCAATGTTTAGGGCTGGTGTCAGATGAAAATATGTACATGATAGTTATAGCAGAAATAAATTTAAATTTTTTTTGTCGATTATTAATAATTAAACGCTTAAATATAATAAATATAATATAATTAAATAATAAAATTATATAATAATATTTCATATAAAAAAAATTTCTAAAGTAAAAAAAGTTACAAAATAATTTTTAAACAATATTTACTATAAAAATGACAGGTAAAAATATAATTTCATTTAAAAACTTTTCATTACAATTTAAATAAATAATTGTTAAATATAATCTTTCAAAATATATTGTAATTTATAAGAGAATAATATGATAAGAATAAGAACAACCAATCAGATATATATATATATATATATTAAAATCAAGATTTGAGCAATATTTCTAAATTCAATGATTAACGAAACTCAAATTAGATATTAATCGGATATTAAAATCCTTCTTCTCTTCTTTTTTCCTTCTCTTTCTTGGTGCGATACACTTGTATTAAAAATATTATCAAAATTTATCTTAAAAAAATATATCAGGATATTTTATATCAGTGCAACTCGTCTGAACAAGATACTCAAATGCACTATCCAAACGTGACCCCTCTAGGCAGACTATGTATATTCATCCTTTAATAGTGTATAAGGCGCTGAAATCTTACTTATATTAAGTATATATGCCTATCTTACACCCACAATATGCCCTTCATGCGTATATTATGTGTTAATCAAAAAACTATCTTTGCCCGAGTAAATTTTGTACAAGATTAATGGTATAATTAGATAGTATATTAATAATGAGTGTGAGACTTATAAATAAGTTATCTAAAATTTAATAATATGTACTGCAAATTTGATTTTTGCCTTAAATTTGATGTGACCAATGAAAAAGGAATTAAGTCGCTGCTCATAAGTCAACTTCTGGATCTGTGCTCGGGGGATGAAGATGATGAGGGAAGGGAGTGAGATTCTCTTGGACGAGTGAGAAAGAGTTTGTTGTTAAAAGGAATTCTAAAATAATTGAGACTTATTTTATAAATATGTTCTGATGTTTAAATTTATATATTTTTTAAATAAAAGTAGAATATGGGAGAGATTTAGGAGATGAAAAAATAAGTGGAGGATTTGACTCTGTATAATAGTAAAATAACAAATCAGAGGGTGATACTTTGTATTTTTTCTTTTTAAAATTTTGTTTCCTTTTTTAAAAAGAAAGGCGTGTATTTAAAATATTAACATAAATTATTGACAGTTCTCTAAAAAAATATAATAGGCCACAATTTAAGAAATTAAATTATTTAAAAATTAATTAGTTTAATTATTATTGTATATATTATGACTATGAAATTTATTAGATGTTATCGATGTCTAAAAATCAAACTGATGGTATGCAGTTAATATTTATCAATTTGGTGACCTTCATTTAAGTTAACAATAAAGTTGATGAATTGCTCAATTAAATAAACTATAGGGTTAAATACTTAAATATGTCGTTATTCAAGCATATAATTTAGCCAAGTTTATATTTTCCTTAATAACTGTCTAATCATTGTTAGATCTTGATTTATCCTGACTAGAATTCAGCCAAGACCAAGTGCCGTATTCTCTGATCGTTGTTAGACAATATTCTTTTATTTCTAACTATTTTGAGCCTATCAACTATAGGCTTAATGAATTAATAGATTAGATCAACCCGATTGATACTGTACCCAACATAATTCACTACTAAAAAGTCCAAGTACTTAAAAAAATTTTATTTTATTTTGTTGTACAATGATCAATTATAATGTGAAATATAGTTATTTATTTTAAAAAAATATTAAATCTAATTTTTATTGATATACATAATAATTATATATCATTTTATGATTAATTGACACTACATTATGATATAATACTAGTTATATTATGTTGGTATTTCCCACCATAACCAAATCCATCCAACTTTGCACTATATCAATCTCAATCTCATATAATAATATGAGATCCCTTCATTGTTCAAAGTGCACAGGTACTTTCATCGAAGTCTCCTAGACATTATGCTACATTGTCTAAATTATTGTATAAAATTAAATAATAAACTATGAAAAAAATTCAATATCCTTTTATGATTCTTGATAAATCAAATTGATCCATATATCACGTGGAAACTATGATGTGATCTTTTCCAAAACAAAAAAGAATCAACTGTAATTATTTGTGTTATAAGATTTTAATAATTTCAAATATAATAATTGATGAGTCCAATTCAATCATTAAGCAAAAAGCCAATAATATTCAAGCTCAAATATTAGAGTCTAAATTAGCAAAAAGATATATTGTTAGAAGGTTGAACTCTTAAAAATATTACAATATCAAAAAATTATTATGTCAGATAAATTATACTGTCAAAAGACCATAACATCAAAGTTCAGCCCGTCATTAGTCTTTCAAAAGTCCTTTGTGAGTTCTTTTTTAATTTTTCATCCAACAGATTTTAATAATTTTTAAAATTTTGAGTCCAATATCAATCATTAATACTATTATAAATTAGCAAAAAATAATTTTAACTATTAGAAATATTATAATATTAAAAAATTATTATCTCAGATAAATTATACCGTCAAAAGACCATAACATCAAAGTTCAGCCCGTCATTAGTCTTTCAAAAGTTTTTTTTTTTTTAATTTTTCAAATATTTTAAAATTTTGAGCAATATCAATCATTAATACCATTATAATCAAATAATTTTAATAAGATACAGTTAATCATTTGCCCAAAAACTCAAAAAAATATTATTAGCAGACTTATTTATACTTCATAATAACATTATTATGCTCATAATTGAATTTTTTATAGATTCAACTTTTCTTCTATTCTCATTTCCAATTAGAGGTTCTTAATTAATTATTCTTTCTCATGAATATCTTCGCATTAAAGTTAAAGAAATTTTTTGTTCAAATAACCCAAAAGTTGGCAAATTTTTTTGAGATGTGAAGTATCTAAATTTTTGTTGTGTTATTAAGTTATTTAACAAAATAATAACATAAAAAAATTATAAATGATACATCAGAAATCATGTTAGCCTAATTTTCATGAAAAAAGGGGGGCTGATTTTACTTTTTTTTTTTCTCGACCATAACGAGAGTATCAAAAATTATATATAAGAGCCTCTCAATTTTTTGCCACAAGTTGAATTATTTAGATATTATTTTTTTCATAAAAAATCAAAACAGTTAAAAAAAATAATTTTTTTTAATAAAATATCACTAAACTTAGACTAGATTGTGATCTTTAGTAATTTCAAGAATGCACAAATTATGTTCAATCAATGAAAGAATCTAATACCACAATGCACATGTAAGTTCAAGCATGAAATCTTCAAAGATATATAAATAGCAAATCACCATACTTTATATTGTATTTGGGAGCTAAGTTAAAGGACAGTCGTTAATTAATTACATAAATTAAGCTATAATTACTTTACTTTTGGCCGACCTTTTGAAGCCCTTGTCCCCTCTTATCCCACAACTCTTCTTTTTAAGCCTTAATGAGCTGTTAATAGCCATATTTATTTATTGGTAGTAGGCCCCATTTTCTCAAGTAGAGTGGTTTTCTTTACATTTCACGAGGGAATCCATTTAAATTAAGATATCACGTAGCTTAATTAACTACTCGTGCTTAGCTAATGACCTTTTGGTCGCATTTCTTTAACATAATGGAGAATAAATTCATATCAAAATGACAGCTAATTATATTAAAGATGCTCATTAATTATATGATTAACACGGGTGATTATTCACAAGCAACTTTATTTCTATTTTCAAGGGTAACAACTTTAAGAAATCGGAAAGTAAAATTCGATTCACTTGAAGCTTTATTTTTAGTCTCCTATGTATTCCACTAATCGTGAGAGGCTGCATTACATATTAAATTGATCAAAATAAATACAAATGGCGATTTAGTTAACGAATCTCACGATGTGAATAAGGTTTTTTTTTTTTAAAAAAAGATTATTTTTAGGTCTACCATACAGAGCCTTAAATAATATGATGTAACAAGTTGCCAGAAATCAAATTCGTAACAACTGTTATGGCAAGATTTATTTTTATCCAAAAGAGATTTATTTTTATGTGAAAGCCATAAAACTTGACTAACAAAATAATCATATAAATGAGACTAAATTGATTCAAATTATATATAATAATAAGATATATTGGGTACGGTTCAGAAACGGTTAATTTTGTTGGGAATAGACTACGTATTTGAATCATACGAAAATACGAAATAAACGATGTTAAGCACACAACAAGCAGTCACAAGTAATAAATGTACGATTTTTACGTAAAAAACTCCCTATAGAACGAGGGAGAGAAACCACGGGACACTGAGTTCGAAACTTTCCACTAGCAGCAGTTTATCGGTTACACAAACCACAAATCTCAAAAATCACAACCTCTTGATTCAAAAAACCCCGTACAAGAAATATAAAGTGAAAGAGTAGAGATAAAACTCGGTAGATGTTTTTCTCAACAACAAGAACTTTGTACGTGTGATTGGCGAAGACTGAAACTTGAATCAAAATCCAACCGGAGGCTCAAATATTCCTCTTCTCATTCTCCTTTTTCTTTCTCTTCTTTTTCTCTCTTAAACGGCGCTCAAAAATTGACCTCAAACTCTAAAAACACGAAAGTGCGCATTTCATAAAACTGGCGCGCTCGAGCTCCCAGCAAGAACTCAGCGAGCATAGGGTCACGCTCGAGCGTGCTTCGAGAGCAAAGCGAGCGCATAGGTACTGAAATTTCGGTTAGAGCTCATTTCATGCAAGGATTGAGCGCAATGTCACTGGAAAGTGTGCCTCGAGCGCCCATCAAGCCCAACTCAAATCTTCATCATGCGGTGAGAATATTTGCCACCATCTGCCACGCTAAGTGGGTATGTGTTTACACGAGTGTAACTCATAACCCAACAAATTTAACCTAATAAAATATGGGGCCTACAAGTTGTTAGCCTGAAAGTGATTGTCAGTATAATTGAGTTGTTCAACCTGATGCGAAAACTTGCTTAGGAATGTGTAAGCACATGATCTATAGGCTAATCGAATAGTCGGGCAATTAGAGACATTAAAGATTGGGGCAAATTAATAACTTTGTAGAAAAATAAATATAGCATTAAATTCTAACAGACAGTTACACAAAATAAATTGATGATTAACCACATTAAAGTAAGTAATAATAACTGAATAAATAGTAAGTATTAATTGTTGAGCAGTTTCAAAAATAACATAACAATTGAAGTACAAATAATGTAATGTTCTAAACAGATAGTTGCATCAATTTTTTTTTAAAAAATATGCTGGTTGGCATTCAGACTATAAATACAAAGACTCTATTTAGGGACCAAGGGGGAGCCGCAGCCCAACATTAAGAAAGAGAGAGTCATATTGGGTGCTCTTAACAAAAGCCATCCCTTTTTTCACTTTATTGATTCACATAGCCAAATCCTCCAAATTCAATCAAGTACCCACTCATTCTTTTTTTTTTTTAATTTTTATTTTTTTTAAATATTTTTTTATTTAAATATTAAAAGATATATTAGAAAGTAAGTCTAAAATTTAAAAGATCAATTTGATACAATCAAACATCAATATAAATTCAGGGTATGCATCATAATAAACACGTTTATTAGGGCCACTTTTCATGTATGCTTTTCCCCCCACATTATCCACTGTTACACAATGCCAGGGTCCATAACAATTTTACATATTTAATTTTTTTTTCAAATAAAATTTATGATTTGATTATAATTTAATATTTAAACCAAATTAAAAAAATATTCTATTATTATTTAAAATGTCTTAGCCATATCCATTTTAACTTTTACTATAAATTAATAAATAGTTAAATTATTAATCTATTTAAAATTTCATTATTAATAATTAAAACGTCTTAGACTCTTATGTAGTTGTCAAAATTATTTACATTCTAATCAAATTTCCACTTGATTTGTTTAATATATTTTTTCTAATTCAATAATATCTGCCAAATCAACCTTTTTCTTTTTTTCTTTTTTTTTTCTATTGTTATTAATTTGATTTGTTTTTTGCATGTATCGATTTTATTTTATTAATTTATAATTTAATAAAATTCAAACCGTAGATTATCTTGCAATGGGCACGAAACCAACCGTGTGAAACGATGCCCGCTGGAGAAGCTGCCGCGTTGCTTCCTGCAGCACAACGGGCTGCTCCGTACAAATCTGAGAAAGCTGAGGGCACAACGCAGAGTCGCATCATACAGCTGGCGTGCTCATTCACTATGAAATTATCCCATTCGAATCCCCACTGTTCATCAAGACCGTTGTTTATTTAAATCGTAAAAAAAATTTAATAATATATTATAAATAAATAATAAAATAAGATATAATTTTTATATAGAAAATATTTTTTAGAATAAATAAAAAAAATTATAAGATAATTCGTTTAAAAATATTTTTACTATGTAATATTTTAATTATATAAATTTTAATAATATAAAGACTCAATACTATCAAATTGAGTAACAATGGTATAAGACAAAAGAGTAAAAAAATAATCGATAAAATATTTTTTTAACTCCAAAAACAATATACACAGGATAGGCAGAGACTGAAATTTAATTCGAAATTCAACTAGATACACAAATCTTCATCTTTTTTCTTCATTTTTTTCTTTTTTCTCTCATTGACAGCACTTTCTGATCTAAAGAATACAAGTGATTCAACCTAAAAATATATCGGCATATTTTTATGCTACAAGCCTTGCTTGAACACCAGTCAGATGCCCCTCAAGCGATGGTGCCTCAGCAAACAGTGCTTTGGGCACACCTTAAGCACATGTTCATTGTTTTCCACGCTCAAGTAGGCCCGAAGCTACTAGATTCAACTCTTTAGGCGCATGCCTTGAGCTCTTCCTCTCTAGAATCTCCACTTCAAGCCTTTTTCGTGCAATTGAAACTCCAATCCTCCATATTAGTATAAGACCCATGTGCCCAATAGGTATTAGCCCATGTGAAAGTAACCCATAAATCAACGAGATAAAATCTAAAACTCACCCCATTGTTATACGTAATATGATGAGTAATTTTATCATTTACACTATATTTAATTGTTAATATAAAATAAGATAAGAGTAAAATATTTTTTTATGAAATAAAATAAAATGAAAATATACTAAAAAGTTCGAATAGACCTAATCGAAATTGAGTCATCTAATCTGTTTGGTTTTATTGATCCAAACTTCTATAGAATTTAATTAAAGTATATCAGAATTACAGACACGGTTTAAAAAATCCAATTATTTTTAGACATGGTACAATCATTGATAAAAATAACCGATCCAAGCTGACTTGACCTGCATTATCAATTTTTTTTATAAACACGTATTAAAATAATTATTCCTTAATAACTAGAAATAAAAAATACCAAGAAAGTTAGCATTTTTTATTCTTTATTTTAAAGGAATAACAATTTCATTTAAAATTATTATTTTTATCATGAAATAATAATTCCACTAAATTTAAGGTAAGAATAAAATTTCTATTCCATCCTACCAAATAGCCTGTTATATGATATGAAGATTAATGATTCTCAAATTATATAAATATTATTCTTTTTATTAAAGATAAGACCCATTAAAAATATTTTTAAATAAAAAATAATAAAATTATAAATAATTATAATATTTAATCATTTCAAATGACTAATGACTATTAGATATGTTATGTCAAGTGAGATAATTTTAACAATAGGCAGAGGGTCGAATATTTACATGCACAAACACCAACACAGTGCAAATAGACTATTTCTTTAGTTAAACTCGGTGACTCACCAATTGCACAATAACAAGATCTTACCAACCCAACGTTGAAATTATAAGACCAAAATGTGACAAAGTTGAAATATTTATAGCAAACCAAGAATTTATACACAGCTGCAATGCTAGCTAGCAAGCAACAAAGATGTCTGAACGGCCACAAAGAGGTGAATACATGAGATTAAAGCAAGCAAGCAAGCAAGGCCCTCAGAAAAATACGCACCCTCAAGTATCATAATCTTCAATACTACAAGCAAAAGTCTTAACAATATATATAGAAGAAGCATACATAGCTGAAGTAATAATACATGGCAGCTAAATTGGAAGCTTCAATTGCCAGTAGAGCTTCCATTGCCAGTAGCATAATTAGATCCTTACTTCATTAGCTGCTTCACGAAATGCTGCCGATTTCTTGGGATGATTCCTTTCGTTTAGTTGCGGTTCTTGCACTTCTCCATGGCCCTTGGCGCTGCACCGAGAACAAAAAACATGGCATTTTCTGTCAATAAAAGACTGAATCGAGCTAGGCATTGCTAGCATTTCCTGATACGGTTTCTCAAATAAAGGTAAAAATTTAGCGATGCAACCGTTTTAGGTTGGAGCATAGAAAACCCAGACCCAAAACAAATATTTGGGTTTTACCAAAATTGAACCCAAACCCGGTCAAAGCTGGTACAGTTGGGCCAATTTGTATCGGGTTTTATCGGTTTTGGATTTTTCATTGATCTCTAGGCAACATTGAAAGTGACCATGGAAAAGGGATAGTACCCAGAATTCAGATTTACATAATGTTAAGAAAAACAGAAAGTTTGGAACTAACCAGCATAATACATTAATGGGCAATCCTGCCCCCAAATGATGTGTAGGGCAGACTTACATTATGGGGGCATGCTGGTAACATCAGAAGTGGGTAATATTGGAATAAAAGTTAAGGAGATATATTAGAATATACCTAGCCCAATTGCCTCTGAACTCTTCACGATTCTCAGCCTTCTACAAGAGTTGATGAACATGCTGCCACGAATCAATCAAAATATTATGTCAATATACTACTCTCTGTGGGTCGCGTTTAGCCAATTTGCTAGAAAGGAGAAAATTATCCTTCCAACTAAAGGCAACAATTTGTTTGCCCTTCAACTTTTGACGGATGCTGGCTAAGATTCAGCACAATTGACAGAGGATTCATATAGCCTAAGCTCATTCACATCCTGGCGACCCGCCTGGCCCATTTTATCGACGTAAAAATGCAGTCGGCTGTATGAAGCAGCTGCTATGCACAGGGTCTGGAAAGGGGCATGATCACTTTCAAGCCTATTGTAATTGATCTTATCTTACTTCCTATAAGAGGCTATTTCCATAACTCGGGCCTAGAAAATAGCAGCCCGATTATAGTCCAAGAGATAAGGACGAGGCTGAAACCCTAAAACCAAGTGGTCTAAAGCTTCATTCCTCATCTTTTCCAATATTGAGTACAACCTAAGAAACACGAACACTTTTATGATAGGTGTCTAATTTCTAAATTCTTTTTAAAAAATTCCAACACATTCGGGCACCTTTTGGACACACTTAGGACATATTATTATTCTAAGTTTTTGCTTATATTTTATATCTTTTGGCAATTATAATTCCAAAGTGGTAAAATTTAAATCTAAAAAAAAAATCATATTGAGTTTTGAATTAGTTTGTTAAGTTATATCATTATTAATATTATTGTTTTACTATAACGGTTAGTTGAAGATGTTATAGTATAATACATTTATATAAGTTCAATTGAGTAATTTCTTATGCAATTTTTTTGGGTAAAAAAAACAAAAAATATGATAAGAAACTATATCATTATTGATGTTATTGTCCTACTATATAATTTGTTGAAAATGTTGTATCAAAATTCATTAATATCAGTTCAATTGCAAAATTTTTTTATGACTTTTTTGGGTGAAGAAAAAAAATACATATTCATTACTAATTTAATATAAAATAGTATTATTCATTAATTAGAAAAATAAAAAATTATGATTTTAGTCGACGTGTTTCCGGTGTTTTATGTCCTCATTTTGTGTCGTGTCTATATCCCATATCGGTGTCCATACTTCTTAGAGTACAATTAGACACTATTGCCTAGCAAGAAGATATATATTGAAAGGGATTAATTACTTTATTATTGTAGTTCTCCTTTTCTATTGTGGAATCAAAGTACTGTATTAAACCCACTATATTTCAACGTTGGTGCTTGATTAGTCACTCTTGGCCTCACTGAAGAAAGATTTAAACACAGGTCAAGACGTCCACTTCAACTACAATAATACTTTGCCCGTGATGACTCTTACATTTGCTGACAATATGCTTACGACGACATGACAGCACTACCTAAAACTATGCATTTAGGAGAGGAAAATTCGAATATTAGTTGAAAAGAAATAAACTTACTCCCACGGGACGTCACCAACTAGCATCCAGTCACCATCTTTATCTTCATAGGTGAGCACATAATCGGAACCGTGAAGAATATCTATCAATCTACTCTCATTCAGCCCATCTCGGCCCGGGACTCCATGGTAGCCATATTGGCCTAAACCAGTAACAGCCATTAGTCAACTTAATTAGGGGATAAAAGCTTCAGACACTTCGAGGCTAATCAAGGAATACTTTTGAAAACTGTGGTCGTCAAGAAGTAGAGAGAATGTTTGAGTATTCCAGTCAATGGAGAAGGGAAAAAGCAGAGTCATATATGATACAGACAGGTAATGAATGAAGTGAATATTATTCTCCAAACTATAGTGGAGTTAATTTAGCGGATGTCAACATCTAAGAGACGTATAAGCACAAAAGCTTCTCAATAATATTGTTAAAACTACCTAGCAAAAAGCCTACTTCTAAACAATGAAAATATTGCCCATCAGTAAGGAACTATCAAAGTTTCTTCTTTCAAGAACATGTGCATGAAGCTCCATCTATACGAGGGGTCTAGGAAAGAGTTAGACCACTATCATATCCATTTCACACTTTCCTACCTAGCATTAGGCAATAGGCCATTCCGTTTGAAGTATGGATGAAAATATTAGCAGCGGTATTTATCGCGGTAATATCAGTATTGAAAAATATTGGACAAAACATATCAGTATTGAATATATTAGAAAAAAAAATTATGAGAATTGAAAGCTAATAGTGAAACACTGGCCAAATATTAGGTATGCTAATATTTTGAATATCAGTTAATTTATCGTGATATAGACAGACATTGTAACATATCGCAATATATCGCAGATGCAACAACATATATGTATCAGAAATTATCTGTATCGATAATTAAGTACCACTATATATCGATTGATATTTCATCTATGGAAGTGGGTAATTCATGAGCCGGTGGCCCAGTTGCTATAGTTTTTCCTGCCTTAACGTGTACTGCACTATGATTTGCTACATGGTATGCCAACCCAAAAACCATCACTTCTTCTTTTTCAGTTTTCATATCTGGTGTTAATTTTTTAATGGGTGTTATTTCAATTATCAGGGACAGAAAGAACTGCCTTCTTACTTGCAGACACAATGACCAGATAATGGTAGGGCTCCTATCATGCCCCATCACTTTGCTTTTAAAGAGGCTACAGACGCAGCACTTATTTTTTTTTTCACTTATTTAATAAAACAGCTTTCTATAATATCCCCCTCCCCACCCCCCAAAAAAAATACACGTAAAAAATCCATCACCAAACTCGTGCAACATTTGCACACATCCAATTGCTAGAGGTGAACAGGACTAATCAGTATCCCGTCCAATAATATAGATGTTTGAGTTCAGCACTTCAGTTGCCTAAGTAATCATGAAAATTTCATACTGTCAACTTAGATAAACAGGATTATAAAATGGGTCAATATATTTTAATGCATTGTCATAATTCTAACTACTAAAGTTGTAAGAATAAAATCTTCATTGAGGGATGATAAAAATTTGGGGCGAACCATAGGGCTTGCTCTAAGTTTCCTCCCAAGTTTGAAATAACAAAACTTGAGTTTGAACTCGATTTGGATGTGCTACAGGAAGCTTGACTATGATACAATGCAATACATCCGCAAATCTCAAGCTATAGCACAATCACGGATGAAAATATCAGCATCGATCACGGCCATATTGCTATTAAGCATATCAAACAATGCGTATCGATATCGGATATATTGGAAAAAAAAATCAGAAAATCGTAAGTTTATAAAGCTGTATCGGCTAATATATTGGTCATATATCAAGTATATTAGTCGATACTTTTAATATTGGTAGATATATGGCTAACAGAGAAGCATATCGCAATATTATAGCAGTAGGAAATATCAATATTATGGGCTTAATACCGATATATATCAGCCGATATTGTTATACTCATTGATAAACACAACTCAACCTCGACTATGGAACCAAACAATTGAATGCATCTTCAACCTCAGGCCTCATATCAATGACCATTCTGCATTAACCCAAAAAAAAGACTAGATTGGACCTCCAAAACATTTCAAGCCTAATATTATTAGAAAGATTTAGTCAGCACAGTAAGCTGAGAGGCATCAAATCTGAACTCAAGCTTGATTTTTGGCCCAAACAATAAGCTGAACTGAACAGAACTCCTAAAGATGTCAGGCTTGAGTCACTGACAAACGGAACCGAAACACTAAAGATGTCGGGCTCAAGTCACTGACAAACGGTTGGATCATGGCCACGGCCATCGGTACATACATACACAGAGAGAAAGGCCAAGGCCTTCAAAGACGAGTTGCAGATCTCACAATAAAGAAAATTCAATGCAGCTTATCCGCAAATGGTGTTACTAACCTACTGTAAAGTTGCTGAACTTTTTCTCTAGTGCTGAGGAGAGATCGACATAGCTGCCGTATGTCTTGAGATCGACTTTCCTAAGATATGGAGCACCTTCCATGCTGACCTTAACATAAAGACACCCCGATTCCAGCTTACATTCCACGATGTCCTCGGATTTGGGAGGGCTACAAGCCATTGTATTCTTTCGGAACGACCGAATGGGAGGCCATCCAACAACCTGTGCCCTGTTATACACATCGACCATGTTACTCAACCTTACAAGCAGATTTCTCGAAGGCTTCAACAGCAAAGGCATTTAGAATTACTCGTTGAATGAAGAGCTTGAACAACAGATATTGAAAAACGATAAGAGCAACACCGCAAGGGAGCAATGGGAAAAATGATAGATATGTTCAAATCTCAATATCAGATATTGGAAAACATTTGGTGTTTCCATAGTTAAATAAATCTATAAGGAAAAGATCCGAGAATATCTCCAACAAAAACAATTAGGTAAAAAACTATAGATTGACAGAATGCAAAGCTGTAGCAGATGGGTGCTAAACGCAGCTTCTGTTAAACAAACCCAAAGAAAAAATCAAATCCATATATAGACAATCAAGCCCAAGAATTTGCTTTGCTTTATCAAATTATACGGTATATACTAACCAAAACAATGGCACAAAAGGTGGTCCTGCCCATGTACATAGAAAGTTGAAGAAAGAAGCACCAAAACAAAACAGTGTTACTGAAAAAGACAACTATTAACCATATCAGAGGTCAAGAAAAAGGTCACTTTGTCCTGTAAATGAAGAGTCTTAAAGCATCTCTCCTGTAAATGAAGAGTTGGAATTAAGCTTCAGCGCTTCAATTAGTCTGTACTTTCATCATTCATCTTGTACATGCAAGAACAATTTCATCACATGGCCACATAAGAAGCAAGGAAAACATAAGAAGCTTATAATGTTTAGCCGTGCTTTTATCCATCTCAACAGATTTGAACTCTTGCATCTTCCATTTCTAGAAGTGCTAGCCTTAACATTTCAGAAAAAGAGGGTCTATCGACTGAAACCATAGTTTAACTTCAGAAAAATAATACTTACACAGCTCAAAAATAAGCAAAAAAGAAAAAAAGGTAAAAAAAAAAAAGAGTGGAAAAGAAAGCAAAGCGTAATTACTTTGAAGCATGATGGGTTGTGCGGTGCCCATTAACCGAGGAACTCTGAGGCTGCTTTTCAACATCTTTCACGGCGGCTGAGCACAAACCTGCCTGCTGGCCGCCGCCGTCCACCTCTACCAGAGATTTGCCGCAATTAACAGCCCTTGGAGAGAACAATCCACCACCATTACCACCAGCTTTGCTCGAATCAACGTCGAATCCACCATTCTTAGGCAAAACCCACTTCCCAGAACTACCATCAACGGCATCTGAAAAGCCCCTTTTGGCACCGGACACCAAAGTTTTTTGTAAACAAAGTGGGTACCCATTCTTCTCCTCTGCCGCAGAAACAACCCCCCTCTCCGGCGATTCTGACCCCGGCAAGCCAAGCCTAAGCTCGGTGGCTTTCAAGTTCAAGTCCTTTCTGTTGGAAATTTTCGTCATAAGGGTCTTCTCAGAGCTTTTCTCCATCAAAGAAACATCTGATAGACCTATGTAATCATGCTCTAATGGCCTAGACATTAGAGTGCAATAATGGTTCTTTCAGAAAAACAAAAACTTATTAAGCATGCAGTGAACTATGGAAGAAAAGAATTGGAGTACAAGAGAGCCCTGTGAGAGGGAAGAAGGTGAAGAGATGAGTAGTGTGCAGAAGAGAAGCTTCTCTAGCCTTTCCGTCTATTCTGCAATATATTTGATTCTTTTCACACACGCTTTTCTTTTGGTATTGCTGTCTATGGCAGAACGGAATAATTGTATAAAGGATTTTGTATTTTCATTGTCTTTCGTGCTTATCTTTTTTAATTTTGATTCGCCCAGTAGTTGTCTTTTGGGTTTTAACCCTGCTTTTTTTTGCTTTTGAGGACAACTATTTACTGGACTTTGCCGGGTAACCAGACCGACAGGTCAAGGAAAATCTCCGGCGATCTTTGCTGTAATGTCTTCGCTTCGGTATATGTTTGCTGGAGTGATTATAATTACAGATTATTGTCAGAATATTCTCGCTGAGAAATCTTATAAAATTCAATTATCGAGATTTTGAAATCAAGTGTAACATTTTCTTTTTGTTCGGTTGGTGAGGAGAGGAAGCTTACAAGATGGCTTCTCGACCATCGTTGCTAGCTTTGATCTTCCATTTTCTTTAGCAAACGTCAAATTCGTCTGGGGAGGAGAGCATTAACCCCAAGATAATTAAATATTAACTGCATAATTCACCAAAATTAGGCCATCATTTATTAAAGAATTTATACTATTGAGATATATATGAAAAAATTAAGGTTAATAGAGCTTAAAACAACGTCTACAAATATCTATTTCAATGCCTCAAGTCTTAGTTTCTTAATAAGATTATGGAATTGTTATTTGTTAACATGAATTAGAACAAAAGAACATTCTAAAGTTATATCATATTATCTAAAAATATATCTTTTTATATTAAGGTATATAGATAGTATTTGGAATTTATTTATTAGAAATAAGATTCAAATATTAGCTTTTTATTTTTAAAAAGGGAAAATGAATGAATAAAAAGTGAAACTTTATCATTCTTGATATATCAATTGCATTTTACCAAAAAATTGAGACGATACTCTTTTTGTGGGTCCATCTGAGAGCCTTTTATTTATATAATTGATTCTTCTTTTTATTATTTGTTGCGTCCGGTGAATGCAGGCCACGTCGTCGAGAGAGTCTGGCCAAGAACTTTTTAAGAGTGCGGACGGTCGAATAGGAAAGAATACAAAATAAAGCGATAACTCGAATGCAGAGAGAAAGAAAGATTTTGAGACGGTGGGAGAACGCGTTTGTTTACGTGGAAAATCCCTTAATCTGACGAGGGGTGAAAAACCACGGCAGCGGATGAGCAGTCCGAGAAGTCTCACTATAGTGATGAAAAGGTACAAAGGATGCCTGGGAAGCTATTCGCCTTCTCAGGGTGTTATAACGTAAGGAAAATAGATTTCTCTCATCCCCCTTTTCTCTTTGCCTTAATTTTTTCTCTTGAGGGTTCTTGCTCGAGTGTGAGTGGATGGATTCAGAATCAGACCCCTCCTCAGTTGCTGAAATGGGGTATTTATAATGAGCGTCTGTAAGGAAGGTGACACACGTGGCGCCAGCGTGTCACAGTGCCCTGCCACCATCGCCACTCTCAGGTGCGGGCGTGACAGGGGACAGCTGTCATGATCTAGATATCTGCGCCAGCAGGCGCGGCATGGCTGCAGTGCACGGCGTCGAGGAAGTTAGTCGCTAAATCATGCATTATGCGCCGTCTGAAGTCATCCGTTTGGGCATCCCCATTTATTTTTGCTTTTCTGGCGGTCCTCGTCTTGATAGGCCATAAGCGTCCTCTTGATCTTTAGCGTCTTTGTCGCTTAATCCCGATTCTTGGTCTTTCGAAAATGGGAACATTATTTGACTGATTTGGATTTGTGGCATTTTTGACCAACTTTCTCCTACGATCCTGTGATTGCAATCTGGGCCTTGGGTTCCAGGACCCATCATTATTTTATTTTATAAAAAATATATGATATTTAATTTATATATTTTATCTTTATTTATTAATAAATTATAATAAGTCTGACTTTTTTAATAAGTTATCAGTATTATTTTATAAAAGTTCTTGTAAGTTATTTTGTTTGTATACTTTTACAAACTTGGTGATGCTAGTTGCTTTACATGCTCTTAGAGCAGTGTTTGCACGTTTTGTCATTAATAGGGAGTGTTCTTATGACGGAGTTAAGTAATAATGCACAATTATAGTCATAAAATACAAACTATATGAATAGTACTCATAATTATGAGTTATATAATTATAGGCTGATTTTTATAAAAAATAAATATTTAAAGTACAATAAATTTTATTTTTTAATATATATTTTTTATATAGAGATGCTTGGAGTTAAGCTAAATCTAATAATATGAGGCAGAAAATGATGGTGACACTTCACACATCTCTCCCTTTCTCTCTCTTTTGCTTGAAATTTTTGCCATGATGCTATTTTCCTCCTCTTCCCATAAACTCTGAAAGAGATCTTACACACTTTAACTTTCGACAAGAGCATTAAAATTGGGAAAAGGATAATAGACCGTACAGAACCCCCATTAAAGTTGTGGTCTCGCCTTTATATTTTTCTCCTATTTTTCTACCAGACAGAGATCGTCTCTGCCTCTGATTAAAGCTTCACCGTAATTTGGCCTGCACAGTGTTTGCTTGGAAGAAGGATAAAAGATGTCCTTTTCTTTTTTTTGTTTTTTTTTTTAAAAATGATAGTTGATACTTATCTAAATCTGAATTTTAAACAAATTTAAATCAACTGGATCGTTTGAATTTTACTCAATTTATCGAATTTGGATCCTGTACACCACTACAACAATGGCGGTCGGTGTCGGTGGGATCTTTGTCTTTTAAAAAACATTTCCGACCTTAAGTCAAGAATAGGCGCCGATTTAGAAGAATCGAAAATGAAAATTGAGAGAGAGAGAGATTGAGGTTGGAAGGAGTGTTCGCCTTCAGACATAAGAGACATTCTTGCGGCTCGTCGAGAGCGCGGTTTCCTGACTCAGTGTACGAGCGGGAAGCTAAGTCCTGTAAGCGTGGAAGCTTTGAAGGACAGAACTCAGGGAGTGAGCGGAGTCTCTGGAATCTGAAGGCTTCGTATGAGATTATTACAGTAAGCAATTGTATGTTTAAAAACGAGTGTTAGTATGCTCAGGAATTTTTTTGTCGTAGTTCTTTTTTGCTTTTCTCTTTTGTCATTTTTGGAATGGAGACTCCGTGGGGTTATATAGATGGAGGGTAAAGCGACCTTCCTTGGTCGAGAAGGCGTGATTCCTGCATCGTGTTGGGCGGCCTCCCTTGAGCAGGAAGGCTTGACTTGTGCAATCTGTTGGGATCGTTTCCTTTCTGGGCGGGTAACGGTTCTCCAGATTGTTTGCCTTCCTTTCGCGCTTTTGTTACCGTTAGAGTTCATTGTAGGTAAGAAGAGAGAATTTAGCGCCTTCCTCATGGGAAGGGCGTTGAATCTGTTGATACCTGTTTTAGTGCAGATTGCCTTCAATGAAGGCGCGAAATTAGGGAAAGGGATCGTTACTTGTCGTGTATGAAAACGTGGGCCAAATTGGGCTTGACCCAAATAAGGTTTTTACCTCTTCTCGGTCTGCTTACTACAGTGCTCCTGGTCAATAGAGATGTTGACCGTCTTAAGGGAGTGTGTTGGCGGCCTAGTTGGCCTTTTACACGGTAAACGCTAGCGTTGACCGTCCAAACGCGCATATAGGTTTTCTTGGATTTTGGACCGTTTTTTTTTTTGGGCCAGCCCACTATGGGCTTACCCATTAGTAGTGTTAGATGATTTTTTTAATTAATTTTAAAATATTTTTAATATAATTGTTGGGTTCATCATCCATGAATCGACCTGGATATTAAAACCTATGGGAAAAAGACAATCCGAAAGTCACAACCCATGAAAAGGCTACCGTAGCCTAATGTCCGAGATCGCACAAGCTAAAATCGCCCACCGAGTTATAGACTGGCCCAATAGCCTGCCATGAATGGCCCCTTTAGGATGGCCTATGATCCTTTTTCCGTACGCTGGGAAAATTTATCATAATTGATTAACACAACCCTGATAAATATTTTGAGAATATTATCCGACAATTTACATGATCTCTCTCAAAGTGGCAATTGTCATAACAGACGTCTCCCATGATTACGTCAAAGAAGGAAGAATATTCTCCGATCAGTCACGATTGCTATGATAGGAACCCACAATCACGTAATCGTTACCGAACGAAGAATTGTCATTAACAATCACCCATGATTATCTACACAACTCAGCAATTCTGCGTGGACAATTGTCTGCCATCCTTGGCACCCAACGGCCTAAGCGCTATAAATATCTCTTACTCTCACAAGGGGGAAGAGAGAGGGAGAAAAAGCCATCTACGCACATGGAGAAGAGATCGGTGGATACTCTCCCCTCCGCTAACAGACGATGTTCCATTTTTCCTCCATCCAACCACTCTCCCACGAATGTAGGCCCTCCCTCCCTACAAAAGGTCAACCCTTTGTCTAGAAGCCACCACTCGATGAGTCCTTCCTTCCATCTAGATAGCCTACCCTTCATTCAAAAGGCCTACCTTATATACCTTCAAGCCGCCATTCAGTCGAGCGCACTTCTAAATTGGGCCTTAGTTAGGCACCTCTGAGTCGCCCCTTAGTTGAACGTACCTTTAAGCCGCCCCTCAATCGGGTGCACCCAAATACTCAATCTCCATTGCATGCATTAACATATCTTTGTACATTCTTGTATCTTTCAATTCTCTTGAATAAATATATGACTTGAGTTTCGTAGGATATACCGTGGGCGAGTCCCACCAATCATCTGATTTCTCGTTCGTTTATTGTGTTATGCAGCATTCAGATTCGAAGAGATTGGGACTAAACAAGCTCAAGTTCGATCCGGCACGAAAGATCGAGTAGTTTCTTGACCCGTATAATAGTTCATATCTAAAAATATATCAATAATGATACTTAATCAGTCCAAATAAACTAGTAAATTTATACAAAAATATTATAAGAAAACAATATTTTTGTATGATGGTAATTTATTGAAGATATAATATTTTTTATTAAGAATATTGTATGTTTTTCAATTAGAAGGTTATCATCTTTTAATTTAGGTTATTTATATACATTAAAATATATATTATACCATTCTTAAATTAAATAATTCATACATTCTAATTTGGAAAATTTTATCTAATTATTATTATTAAATTTTTTTTAATTTAAACTATTTCATTCTCTCATAGAAGAATAATCAACTATATAATTTGATATATATAAAAATATAAAAAAATTTATTAACCATAAAATAATATACGCTGATTAAAATAAAATTAATAATAATATTTTTATTAACCATAAAAATCTAACTCAGGTGTGACAATCTATATATATATATAGGATTCAATATAATAAACCCGTACAAAAACTCATTGGATATGAATTCGGATAACATAATACATGACCTGCTATCTAAAATCGTGAGGAAAGTATTCAACATAACGATAATTCATCAACATAACACAATAACTCAAATATATTTCATACATGCATTAAGACTCTAATCTGGCCAAAAACAGAATCATAATATGTTTTCGAGATTTGAAATATAACCAATATGAACATTTCTACTCACCGATAGGGATCTGCCACATCAATTCAAGTCTAAACTCCTACAAACATATCCAAACCACTAGTTTGAAGGGATAAAATATAAAAACATGAGTTTAGAGCTCAACAAATATCATATATATGTAAACAGTGCATATAAATTAGAGGAAAGAGCTAACAATCACAACCGTGTAAAAACAAAACACAACGTCCGTGAAATCCCTAAAAATTGAAGAGATGTCTCATACTAAATCATCTTTCATATCAAACAATCCCACAAGAATATAATCATAATAAATAATGATCCAATCAAATCTTATAGACGATATTATATCATATGATCCGAGGTCACATTATATAATCATAATCTTCATCATATTCATGTGGGACATATACTATCGTCCGTATCTAAATCCCATATATCATATACTAAAATCAGAGAAAATACCGAAACCAAAACATATAAATATAAAACACGTTCCAGAGTTTAATACATTAATACGTACGAGACATTTCTATCGTCCATCCATAGACCAAACTACGTATCTCAAATCGTAATCTATGTAATACATGTAGAAATACAAATTATGTACGAAATCAGAGAATCAAAGATAAATAATACCAACTTAAGGAAGTGTTACCCTCATCCGGTAACCACAACTATATCGGCTGCGATTTAAGCCAGCAGCTCAAGGCTCGGCTACGGTTTAAGCCAATAGCTCAAGGCCGTTCATGTACTCTGTCTCCCATAGATTAGAAACTCGTACACTATATTTTACCACCCGCGACTTTATCTGTAAAATTAAATTTTAGTTATATATTAAGACGTACAAATATATTATTTCGTCAATTCTTTACGATGGTTCTCATTTAAATATATAATTGGGCAAGTCAACTATTAAACATCTCAACCTTCCTGCAGGCGGAAGGGGTCCACATCATATACGTCCCCGTCGGGAGTAGTACTAATATCTCGTACCTCGAATCACATATAACGACTCATCGGGTCTTGGACCGCCATGGTCCAGTAGTGACCCCGCCCCCAGCATGCATGTGGACATGGTCTGGTTCATGGTTCCATAATATATGGATACACAATTATACATATATACTGTCCGGTGTCTGAAAATCCTCCAAATCATAAATACCCATATAAAACCACCACACGACTAGTAAAACATACATGATGTATATAATTAATAAATTTAGTGTATATAAAAATACATGCATATTAGTAAAATTTTCAACGATAGTCAAATGCATCAGAAATTAAATTAGATCAAGGATAGGGATAGAGGATACTTGTTTCGATTTTATACTCCATAAATCCAAAAAAAGGATATCTCGAAACACGCAATTCAAGCGATTTTCTCTCCTCTACCACCCCCTCTCTCTCTCCCCTCCACATGCGGCCCTTTGCTGGTGCGCTCCACCACCACGCCGTCGACTCCCGCAACCACCGCTGCCTTGTGTCGTCGTCGCCGGCCTCCCTAGCATCACCCTGTTGGTGCTGTTGTCGTTGCGCTGCCGCCGTTGCTCTCCTCGCATGACTTCACCGTCGGTTTCTCTACGCAAACCACACCACGCGCAAAGAGACCGATAAATTTATTTGTACCATGTCCGAAATATACAAAATCATAATAAATATTAAAATAATCAAAATGGGATCCAAAATATTATACTCTCCCCTCCTTATAAAAATTTCGTCATCAAAATTTACGCACATCAATCCTTAAATAAATAAGGATAATTCTTTCGAATTAACCTTAATCAAAAGATTCTTTCAAAAATTTTGATCCTTATCACCTGATCTTTCTATCCCAATATCGGAACCAAGAACCCAATAAACGATAAATTCTCGTAAATTTTTAGCTACTCAAACTCAATCACATGGAACTGATCATAAACAAATTTTCTCAACCGAAAGATTTTTCAAAAACATCATAACCAAAATGGTCGTCTTATTTCTCAACACTTGATCCCTTCTGCCTCAAAAATTAGAGCCGAAATCCTAACATAAAACAGCTCATCGAAATCAGCAACAATTCACACTCGATCACATGCCAAGGATCAACCCATATTTCTCTTAACATACGTACAGAAAACACATCAAAATGATTCCGTTAAACTCGGGGAACCACCAATATGTTGGCCACCTCTCTTTATCCATGGAGGCGGTTCAATAGGCGGTTGCATCAGACAAGAAGTCAAAACCACCGCCTACTCCATAAAATAACCCTGGATCGCAATGGAAGGAGAATGATCCGGAAGGAAGGACCTGGTGGCCGGTCTTTTCAGGAAACGTTTCACCCAATTCCTTCCGGAAACACTTCATCCCATCAAAGAGAAGAGGCCCCAGAACATATATAGAAAACAGAGAAAATGACAACCCTCCATCGAAGGAATCTAGCCCTCATTCCAAGAAATTTATCCTCTTTATAGAGGTCTCTCCTTCATGCAAGAGGCCTGCCTTTCATATCTCCGAGTCATCCATTAGCGGGGTGCATCTCTAAACCGTCTTTCTTCCGAGCGCACGTGAATGCTCAATTCACCGCTACATGCATCTACGCATTCTCATTACATTTTCTTATTCTCTTGGAAAGATACTTGATTTGAGTATCAAAGGATATACAGCAGGAGTAATTCCCACTATCCTCTAACCTCTCGTTTTTAATTGTATTGCGTAGGATTTAGGTTCGAGATTATGGAGACCTGATTTGCATCAGATCGATCCAACGTGAAGATTCGATTTGTAGCCCCCTAATCTGTTGTAGAATGCATCAATATTAATGTACATAAGTAAAAGAGGTATAGATGATAGTAAATTATGATCGCGTGTAAAAATTTAAAATACCAAATTATTGATAAATATGTTAAAAAATATGATAGCTTATGAAATTTTTTGACATATATAAATATACAAAAAAATACAAAGCATATGAAATATACAAAAAGACCAAAAAAACTTGAAGACATCAAAAATTAAATAATCGTATTGAAAACATATGAATACTTAAAAACCAATGATCAATGGCTCCATGCTAACTATATTGAATGACAACTTTTAAGATTGAGTTATATGTATTATTGAAAACTAAATGTCGATATATTATTATTTAAGATTACTAGATGGGCCATTTAAGCCTTATAAATGGGGTCAAATATAAATTTTTTTAACTGTGAATGATGGGTTCGATCTTTAAGTTATGTATAGTATATTAAGATATATCTAAATACAATCACTTCTCACAAATCAAATATTTACCCAGTCTAATATAAAATAGTATCAAAATTATTTTCATTTGCTTTTTATCTCTACCTCTCTCTCTTCTCTCCTCTTCACACAAAAATACCAAAAATCAAGCTAAGGCTTTTGAATAGGTAAACTTTGTGCACAAGCATCATTTACGGTGGATCAAGGGTAAGGTCCAAATATATGCAAGCATGAGCACGTAACCCATTTTTTCTAATTCATGCACACGCCCTCCTCTCTCACACACGAGAGTGACTTGACCTGTCCAACTCACACATGAGCACTTATTACATATTGAATAGACATGCACTATTTTGACTTAAACAGGTTCATATGTGGTTGCTATACCTATCCGGCACCATTATAAATATGAATTAAAATTTTGGTATGATAAAAATAACTTTTCTCTTACTTTTTTTGAACTTTTAAGTTTTTATTATCCTCTCTTTTTATGGACCGAATACCAAGTACTTTCACTGTACTTTTATTTTTATTTTTGATTTTTAGAAGAAAAAATAAACGTATAATTCTTTTACGAAAATTTTCTAAAATTTTTGTCATTCATGCAATTTGTTATATTATTTGAATGGATAAATATTAAGATATTATTTTTTATTTAATATTATTTATATAAAAAATATATATTTGATGCGTCCCTAGATCCAAATTATTAAATAAATTAGGGAGCTGTCTGATCTCGTCTGACAGGTTGAATTAAAGTATGTCCAATCTTTATTACTACGAGTATGGATCTTACACATTGTAACTAATAAATAAAGGATCAGAGGATAGTAAGACTCACTCCTTAATTTATCCTCTAACGCTCAAATAAAAAAAAATTTTTAGCAAAATGGAAAGATATGATGATGAGAAGATAATACGTAGGAGTATGCGTAAAGATATTGGGTGTTTGATAGAGGGTTAGGTTTTAAAGGTGCACGGTACTGAGAGCGGCTTAGAGTGTGCTTAATTGGGAGCAGCTTAGATGAATGCGCTCGATTGGGAGTCGCTTAGAGTGGTGCACTTAACTCTCTGTAGGATAGGCACTAAGGTGGTTGATTCACTGCAATTGGGATTGTTTGCTTAGCTGGAGATCAGATCGTCGGGCAATGCTGGGAGGACCTAGAAGAAGTATCCTTATCCCTCCATCTGTCGGCTTTGGGAACACCCGAGTTTCAAAGGAAATCACCATTATGATATGATGAGTGGACTCAAAGAAAAATCCAAAAGGCTTCTGCACCTTCCCCCCAAGAGTTTGTCTCCCTCTGGCCTACCCTTTGAAGAATAGAATGAGAGCATGGTTTTGCCAATATTGTGCACCTGAGTCTTAGGGCCATATATGACATGGCTCTACATTTATGAGGGAGTCGCCAGCATGCTCCGCCATTGGGATGCTGACAACGTTGATGCTTAGAGGGTGGCATGCTAGCAGTTGTCGCCACGATTCATATTTCTGTGAATGCCCAAGACCACCTGATAATAGGGACCATCGAGATTGGTCGACCGAGCTGGAATGGGCTATATAGCGTCCGTGGGCTTGTCCTGTAATTGTTTATAGCGACCCATATATCACTGGGTCACTCGGGATTATGCTATCCTAGGGTTTCTACGGGTAGCTTTGGGTTTTAGATTTTACGAAACTTTCATTGGGTTGTTATTTCTGGAGCGCTTTTTTTTTTATAAACCGAATTTTGGGTTGACCCGTTCCGTATCGAACTCATCAATATTAATCTATTTATTTGATTTTTTAAAAATTTGCATGTTCTACCATTTTGAAAAATATGGTAAACAAATAAAATTATCAAATAAAAAACGAATACTCTAATTGGTTAATTTACAACTCAACCACAGTGATTGAAGTTACTTTATCTAAATGCTATTTTTATATTTAATATCAATAACAATAACATTAAATAAATAATAATAATAATAATTTCAACAGTGCAATTAAACGGTCCCAAAAATGCCAAACAACTTAGATACAGTACTTTACAGAGGCACACTGGGAAAAATATATAATAAAATTAAGAATAAGGAAGGCATTTTTCTCTTTAATCTCACTTTTTTTAGGCTGTGGTGAAAATCCAAATACCAAAATTGGACGTGTACCCAAATCAAATGCTAATATTTATCTATTTATTTATTTTTATATAAATAAATAAATTAAATATTATATTATTAAAAATATTTTAATAATAATAAAACTATAATGCCGTAGCACTATATTCTATCTTCTCATGTACAATTACGTATGTTTTTTTTTTCCCAATTTGGTAAGAAATGGCCAGAAGTTTCATACTTTGTGTGTTTTATTGTTTTTTTTTTTTTAATTTGATTTTATATTTAAGTTTTATTTATTTTTAACTTATCTTCAACAAAATTCAATCAACCACTTCAAGGGCATACATGGGACCATTTCACAAGGTGCTAAAATGACAATTTGACACACTCTCATAGATTTATTGGGCTGAAAATTATGCACGATAATAATAAAAATTAACTTTTTTTATAGTAATTTTAAAACTCAACAATTATGCTAAGAATATAAATTTAAATAGAGATTTAATTATAAACTGTAAAAATCATTTATAAAGAAAAATTGTGAATGTAATGTAGCACATATTTTTGAAAAAACAACCAGATGGCTAATGCGTTGTCAAAAATTGGAAGATACTGGAGGACACCCAAGTGAAAATAGAGTACTCGGTCAATGAAAATGATCTATTTCTGAATATTAATAGGATCTTAACATCAATTTTCAATAAAAATATGAAATTATTTTATTTTATTTCTATTTTTTGTTGATTGTACTAACCGAAGAAAAGGTGTTGAACTTTGGGGTTGAATTTATTTTTTATTCGAGTTAATGTCTATTTTTTAAAAATATGATACATATTTAGCTGTTAATTTTATCTTGTAAGATTTAAGTATTAAAAAGATATTTCAAAATGAGAATGAAGTTTCCTACTTGCAAGTAAGAGGCAACCTCTTCATTCAATCAGTGTGAAATAATTTATTCTCAGAGTAGACTTTAAGTACAGTAGCACTTATGTTGCTCTATTAGGGTTATTGATATAAATTCAATGTCGTTGTCAAATTTCAATATCAGGTTCGTTTTTGTTAAGGCATTAATTACTTTTAGAGAAGACATAAGAATCATTCTGTTGCTGGTCAATCTTATATAATTTTGAGTTCAATAAAAAAAAGACACAAATAGATAATAAAATATATTTATTTATATATATATAATTATCTATTTACTCAATTAATATGAGATAATTTACTCTTATAATAAGCATGGTACAACCTATAATAGGTTTTATTTATGGCATCTTTAGAAAATTTAAATGGTAGAAAAATATATTTTGATATTGGTAAATTTTCTCATAAAAAAGACTCTCGATTGTCCTTTATTGCTAAAATTGGTTTTTTCCCTATAATGTTTATCACTTAATCAAATAAAATTTATTTTTATTTATAAACATTACTTTACATCTTACCTCCTATAGCCCCTTTTATATATCTTATATAAAATTTATTTATTTTAAAATTTTTAATAAACATTATATAAAAAAGAGAGATAATTTATAAACGAATAAAATAAATAATATATGTTAAAGACATTTGTCTTATTGGCATATTCCGTGATCATATGTATTATTGTATTAATGTCGGGTTGTGGATTGTCGGGTTAAAGTTCGTTCGGTCCGTCCTCCGCACGCTCGAGCCCGCCCAAAGGCCGCCCGCTCGCCTGGTGCCCGCTAGCGGCTCGAGCCTAAAAACCAGAACCTCCCCCGCTCGCTTCATGCTCGAAGGCCGCTCGAGCCGAAATCCCAGAATGGGGCCCGCTCACTGCGCGCTCGATCCCGGCTCGAGCCCCGCTCGAGCGGCGGCCCAACGGGCAGATTTTTGAACGCGATTTTTGGCTCCTCTATAAATACTCACATTATTTTATTCAAACCCTAAGGACGCCATAAGCTCTCTGTCAGATTATTTTGAGCCCCCATTTGAGAAGAAAGCCTTCATGCTTCAATTAATTGAGCTTCTCTTGAGAAAACCCAAAGACACATCTTTGTACTTCATGTTCTAAAGAGTTTTCTCATCATTTTTCTTCTTCTTTTTCTATTCAAATTTTCATTCTTCTACCTGCGTTGGAAACGTTGGTTCGTGAAGAAGGAGATCCGTTTCGTGATTGGCAATTCAAGTGGCACGAGAGGGAAGAGTGGCTTAAAGACCGGAAGGTGTCCGGTTCCGATTCTTGTGGTAAATCCAAGGAGTTCCTTTGGTAGGGATCACGTGTCGGGAGTAAGTCGGGCCAGGTTAGCGCGTCGTTCTACACCCATTTGTAAGTTGATTTTCATAGTGCATTGCTTCCTTGGCCGTTGAAGCCCGGAGTATTTTTCTCGATACCGTGGGTATCGAGTTTTTACTTCGTCACCAAAAATCGAATCTTTTTACTATTATTTATGCTTGGCTTGATCTCTATTGTTTGTCATTATTATATTGTGCATGAGTGTTAATCTCGTCATCATCTAGAGTTAAATATCCCTTACGTGTATCGGATATTTAATTTAATTAATTTATTTTATTCTTCCGCTATACTCAGAATCTTAGAAAAGCTTCATTTTAAAGAAACGTCTTTTTCAATATATATTTTTCATATATATATATATAATTGGGAAAATTTTTCATATATTATTGTTTATATAAATAATATAAAATCGGCCTCCATTTTCATAATCCAAAACATTTTTTTTTGCATTTTACCAAAAAATTGGGAAAAATTTAGTGAAAAATTATAATAAAATAGTTAACTGAAAAAAGACACTATAAAATTCGGAAAAATATTTTAAAAAATTATAAATGCTGACCGTGTGAAAAACATTTAAAAATATAAATCCTAAACTGAAAAAAAAAAGAAGAAAATTCCTTTTTTGCTCCTAAAATATGAGGTTAAATGTAATATCTGAATAATTTAATAAAACGAGGAACTATATCAATTTAACTGTTCGCACAGAATACAAAGCAAAGCAATTTGCACACGTACTACCAGACCATGGAAAAATTCCATTCACGGATCTACTGTTTTGATCTCGATGACTTCAAAATGAAAAAATAACGATAATTTCTGTATTTTTATAATTATATAATATATTTTTTTTTATAGAAGAAGAAAAAAAATTTACGTTAAAATATTATAATAATAATTATTATATAGATAAATAAGATTAGAAGATATTTATCCAATAATTTAAAATGATATTATATATATTTTAATTTATATTAAAAATTTTAATTTAACAGATATCCGTTCTCTAATTTATAAAAATTATTATATAATATTATAATATCTCATCTCAAATTCAAAATAATATCAAAGATATTAACTTGATTTTAAAAACTAAATTAGCATGATGACCCAACAGATAAATTTTTATAAAAATATTAGCTAATTAATTAGCTAAAAAGTTCAAAAATATAAAGAATGTTCTCGTTTAGATAATGTCGCACAAAATGACAATTAATACATAACAATTATTGAAATGCTGCGTTTTATGAAGTCCTATAGGCTTATAACGTTGATGTCAAACCAATGAAAGGCAGATTTCCTTAGAATGATAATGGATTTGATACAAATGACGGTCTGTACCAAGAGAATTGCTAGATTCGGTATCAACAACAACAACAAAGACCAACAAACTTGCAACGCCGATCTTGAATCGACAAATGGACAATGCTCTTGGAATGATGATAGATTTTGTACCAATAATGATGAAGAATGATGGGTGCCAATGAGTGATGTTGAATGATCAATGAGGAAGAAGAACGATCGGTGACAACAAAAAATCTAGATGAACAATATATATCTCAATAAATTTAATAAATTTATCTTTGATACCATGTAAAAATACTGTAGAAATATAAGAGGAGAAATTAAAAATAATTTATATAATTTTTGTATATTTGTAATTGTACAAATATAATATGAGCGATAAAGAACTTTTTAATTTTTATAATTTTATTAATATAGAATGAATTATCCTTTTATAGAAGAATTAGATAATCTAAATTAAAAAAAGTTATAATAATGGTAATTATATAAATAATTTAAACTAAAAGATATTAATTATTTAATTTTTTAAAAAATATTATATATATATCCTAATTAAATAAAAAATTAAAATTTAAAAATATTATTACAGATGAGATTCAAAACTTAAACTTATTTTAAATAATTATTTTTAATTTTATTAATTTTAGAGTTAAATATTTAATAGATATTGATATTATAAAAAAATAATAATAATACTATATATAATTTTTTATATCTTAAAATATTCACAATTAAATAAAAACATTAACTATAGAGATAAGAGATGCATTTATATCCTAAATAGATGTATGTCCCTAGATCCTTGTAAGTAGGGATACTTCACATTTGCAATCCAATTCTTTTGAAAAAACTCGTTTTATTGATGAAATTAGTAAAAATACTAGACCATTTCTAAATTTAACCTTACTTTAAATTATATAAAAAATTATTTCTAAAACTTAAACAGGTAACAATCACTATTTATAAGACTTAAACATGTAATAATCATATTTGATTACGATAATTCTACCATTATATAAATAATTCTCCTCTACTAAAATGAACAAGAAGATAGACTATATTTTCACAAAAAAAAAAAAAAATGAAAATTTTGAAGCAATATATATCATGAATAAAAATATTGTACCAACTGTGACTTATATCAGTATAAGTTAAATTGAATAATATGTTTATGTATAATTATAATAATTTTCTTTAAATTATAAAATAATATTAAATATCAGCCGATATATATCATAAATATCGGATATATCAGTAGATATTTGAAATGTTAGCTAATGTATAATGAAATATTTTTGATAACATATCATAATTTCCCATAGTATCGAACATGTCAGTATCGATAAAGCCTTATACAATATATATCAGTTGATATATTATATATTATCAGATATTTTCATTTATAATATATGCGTGTGTTAAATGTATCTCAAATTTATTTTATATGATTAACCTTTTTAAAGATTTGACCCGAATAATTCATAATATAACTTGATGTCAATTTTAAATAAAAATTAATGATAATATGAGGTAAATTTGCTACTGGTATGGCTGAAGCTAGCCTAAAGTTGGGGCAATATGGACCATTATCTCTTTTGCTTGTCAGTTTTGTATAAGACTTTTTTAGCTAGGTTTTTAAAAGATTGGAAATGTAATAATGTTCTCTTAAAATTTAAAATTTAAAAAATAGTAAAACCTCTCCGCATTTGACAATTGCTTTTTTCTCTAATTTTTTTCCGTAAATCTAATATCTTATTATAGTATTGTCTTTCTTTTTATTGTTTCTAATATATAAAATTTCTCTCTCTCTCTCAATATATATTATAACTTTCCATTTTCTCTCAAAGGTTTTGGAGATCAAAAGTGAAGAGTGAGCAGAAATTTTAGGTTCTGAGTTACTTTTGTATAGATTCATGCCTATTTGATGTGCCCATATCTATCAAAAGTGACGAAAGCCTGAGGCGGCGATTCCAGAAACATCTAGTTCAAATTGCGTCCAAGGTACGTCTTGTGCACATATTCTAGAAATTTTGTGCTCGAGTTGCACCTATGCGTGCTCGAGCGTCATTTCTAAAACTTTTGTGCTTGAGCGTTATTTTCAGAAACTCCACACTTTAGCGTGGCTCGGATAATAAAAATGCAGTTAACACGTGTTAGGTTTTTAATATTACAATTTGAATGCTGTTTTGAGAGAGAAAATGGAGAAAAAGAAAACGTGTATATTCGTTTGCGTTCCGAATTGAGTTTTAATTTTCATCGACTGTGAGTACACTGTCTATACCGCCGACAAGAACTTTTATTGGGTTTTATTTCTTCTCTTTCATTTTGTACTTTCTATTGTACGGGCTTGGTTTGAGATAAGGTAATTTGATCTTATATTTAGACATTTATATAATCGAGAATTTGCATAGTAGAGATATTTTCAGATTTCAAATTCCGTAATTTTTTTTCTCATTTCATAAGAAGTTTTTTATATAAAAATTATGGTTTTATTAATCGTATGTGATTATTATACACTTATCATATATTATTATTTATTATTTTACTGTTAAAATAGTTAATCGGCCCAACAAAAAAAATGCATTTATTTCTTCTTAAAGCTGGAAGAACAGTGCTAGATTCTCTTAAACACGGGGATGGAATACGTGCTCCCGCATAGAATTGAAAGAAATATTTGAAAATTCGCCATCAGAAAAAGAAGGGTCAAGTCTTTAAATCACGTCCAACAAAATGGCAGTCAAAATCAGAACAACAGCAATCCGATGGGCCGAGAAAGGAGACAGCTTGAATCTTCGAGCATCACTCATAGGAAAACTGTCACTGTTTATGAAAATTTCAGTGACTGACTAGCAGTAGTTGAGACTAAGATGCATGAATATGAATAATTGTCTTCTGATTTTAGGGTTAACGTGAACCATTGTTCACACCATGAGGCACTAGGACAAAAAGAGAAAAAATAAAAAAAAAAAAAAAATTTGAGCATCAATTTGATATTCGATTCATATATTATTATATATTAATTTTAGGTATATTATTTTAACTTATCTTATAGTTAATATCACCAATTGATTATTTGTATTATTCATTACGTTTTTTTTATTTGGTTGCTAGGATAAGTATATTTACAGTGTTGTTAATCAATATGTGCTTAAGGTTAATGATAACTGGTTCTTTAGATGTATTGGCGTGAATGTATTGGCTTAGTGAGATTATTTATAACTAGATCTCATTATAGTTGAGATATTTTTAGATAAAATGTGACATTATTCTTTTTAATTGAAAATTATTTTTATATAAAATTGACTGTGTATTTGTTGTACTTGATTGCTTATATTTATTATCTCTTGTGTTGTGATTGGGAGAAAATTATAACTTATGGAATCAGAAATTCTATTTTTCCAACTAATGGTTTCTAAAAATCATTCTCAACTTTGTGTAAAAAAATATTTGTGGTTTGATCCCAACAACTTCTTTATCAAAAATCAAGGAGATCAACAACATCATCTCCAATTCATGACCGCACAAATCCCAATCAATCATGCTAACCTCAATCATTCGAGGTTAGCATTATAGAGCCTACCATTTTTCTAGTCACACATCCTTGGATTCTTCTCATGGATGAAGAAATTGATGGCTTGACGTGATGGGTCGATTGCACTCACCAAAAACTTGTATCAATCCCAGCCTATTGATGGGCGACAATGGGCTCGTGCCCAAAACCGGTTCAAGGTGGTATTATTCCTACATGAGCCAACTGTAGCACGTTCAATATATCAGAGTAATACCATTTTATTGTCAACCAAAGTATAATATGAATGTCTAAAATTTACTATTACCACTTATATAGTAAGATACCTTGTCCAAGAGAATGGTTGAGTATTTTGTTCAAAAAAAATTAAATGATACTAGAAATCAATGATACCTAAATTCTTAAACATATATTTAATAATAACATGACTTTCCTTTGAATAAAAAAGGGAGCAAAATAAATAAGGGTGTCTTGTTTCTCATTATCCATACAAAATTCTAGGAAGAGCTAATTAGACTAACAGATTTATAATATTTACAAGATTTTTACTTTGAATAAATTTTTTTTTATCGATATTTTATATTTAATTGACATTAATATAGTTAAAATGCTTTACAAAAGGATCAATAAAAGAGGGCATGCATCAATTGAAAACTCTAATATAACGACATGAGTAAACTTTATGATCATATAGAGGGGCACTATGACACCTTTTAGTATTGCAACGCATTCAAGCTCCTCTCATCCCATCCAAGGCATGAGAGAAATTCAACGAATGATATTGATGTCTTAAAACCAACAATCTAAACAATGCCTTTTATTTTTTCTTATTTTTAGACTTTATATTTAATAATGCCATTATTTTTAAAAAAAAATTTAAAATTATTTTAATAATACTTATATGATAAAATATCAACCCGTGAATATAAATCAGAGGGTTGGAATCAATCTTTTTTTGGCAAGTAATGAGTATTATATATATTGATTTTCAAGAATTTACAAAAATCTATATTCAAATTCGACGTCTCTCGAATATAGAGTAAAACATGGGAGTTAGGGTATTCCTCGAGCTTCACATATAGTAATGCACCTTAAATAAACCGGACAAAACATCAAAGAGTAGAGAATGTTGAAGAAAGTTAGGGCATTTTCCGAGCTTCATACATTTATACAAAAACAGTCATCATGCATTCCCCGCATCCTCGGCCATTGCAGCACTGTCCTCGGTCATTACATCCACTTCGGTAGCCTTCAACGTCCTCGGCCGCTAATCCATTGACCACGGTCATCTCATTCACTTCGACAGTCTTCAATGTCCTTGGTTATTTTCTTCGTTAACCTTGGACCTAAGCAACAACCCGGCCATTTTCTTCATCCTCGGTCATCAGTATCTTAATCCATAAGCTCAAAATGTCCTCGGTCATTTCATACACTTCGGCAGCCATCAATATGTTGACTTTGGTCATTCCTCTGCTTCAGCTACTGCTGTGTTGACCACGGTCATTCATCCACTTCGGCAGTCTTTAGTGTCCTCGGCCATTACTGCAATGTCCTCTATCATATCAATTATTTCGGTATTTTGTTAACGGTACACACCATCTTGTCATGAAGGATCTATTACTTTGATTGCGGTCAATGAAAATTATTTTAAGCTTCCTATGAATAGCGTTTATTATTAGTTTGACAACTTGGAATCAATCTTGCGGGTGCTACGACGCCTTTAGATGGCACAACACTCCTCGTCTCCACTATAGCTGGCTGTATCATATAGGTTTAGCATGCGATTAGTCAGCTCATCATTGCTGTGGCACATAGTTTGGCTTTTGTATGACTGACTAAAATTACCTTCCTAGTGAAAGTGATTTCTCAAAGTAACGCCAAACAACTAATTTGTTAACGAGACAACTGCTCTTAAAATGGGCACTGTGAAAATCATCATGAAAATCAATTAAAATATTGAAGAATAGATGCACAAGTCTTAACTATGGACACATACGCAAACCTCATAGTCGGAGGTGGCCAAGATAGGACCACATCCACACTGGTTCATATTATTAAAATGTCAAATTTTAAGTTACTTTCTTATAAGTTTTATACTTATTAAACATGTCGTTATTCGATTTTGATACTGATAGGGTCGTTCGCTCGATATCGGCATGAAATTTCATTCGAGTGAAACCCTCCCGGGAGGTACCACAAGATAATTGCAAGTAAAACAATTAAGCTATATGGCTGGGAAAAATTTCAGTAGCTAGTCACAGGTAAGCTTTACGATATCTGCTCAAATGACGATGTGGGTTGTAAATATAATATTTTAATTTTTAGGTTATTTAAAGGAGATTATCTCAAACTCTAGAAGGCACAGAAGAAAGAAAAAAGAGATAGAAGGAAATGAAAAATTTACCAACTGTTTGGGATTTGAATACTAATCCACTCTTTGCCAACATTATTAATGCTTTTTTTTTACTACTTTGGTTGTAAAATGTATTGCTAATTATTTTTAATTATCTTACTCTTGAAGTTATCCTTATCTTGATTTGTTCATTTGAAGGTATTATACAACCAAAATACACGTTTGAATTTTGTAGTAACTAGATTTTTCAGTTACATAACTAAAATAGTAATTATTGTCAGTAATATGGCATCACACATGCAATGTGATATGAATAAATTAACTTAAATATAATTATCGATAATAGATTCTCACAAGTATTATCATAGAGTTGAACAACCAAATTACTTGGGAAATTTTTATAATTGTATATCTAAATAAATTAAACATATAAGATGAAAAGTTTCATAATTTTTTTCTTAATTAAAAAATTCTTATATAAAAATATATTAATATATATATATATATATATATATATATATATATATATATATATGATTATATTTTATTATCTCATCATAAATTTGGATGATAAATTTGATTTCAATTAGAGAATTCTTTTTTATCATGGTCTAGCAAATGATATTAGAGGTTGTCAAATTTGTGACAGTACAAACGTGATGCCTTTCAGCTCCACCCAGACACGTGGAGACAAAAGCTCATGCCTTCTATGTTAGCACAGGGAGATAGTGAAATCTGACAAAGGATCTGCAAAATTAAATGGGGCCCAAATAAAATGAGCATCAAATAATAAGGAGGGGGTGTTACAATATATAAAAATTAAAAAGATAAATAATAAAAATTAAATAATTATTTAAATTATTTAATAAATTTTTTATTTTCAAATTATTAATTATAATTATTAAATAAATATGTGAGTCTTTACCATTCAGAATAATATGCTGCGAGCTTGCATGGAAGAGATATTGTGCAAAATAACTTAAGTAAGGGAGAATTCCAGTGGCTCAACAGGCACATACGGTAGCATACTTAGGCTTGTGCTTCGTTCTACAAGACACCAGGTAAAAGAAAAAAGATACAACAAGGTTGTAACTATGTGAATAATAATTATAAAAACTATATCAGTAATAATAAAAAAAATAAATGAAAATAATATGACTAGAGTATGCTTTCATATGTCTCTATTTATAAATGTAAATGTTGGCCGATATGTATTAATATTATTGAGATAATATCATAATATATTATCATATTAATAATATATTTAATATTTGATCAATATATCGACTGATATAACAGTTATATTAGATAATATAGTCTTATTAATTTATAATTTTTAAATTTTTTTAATATATTTTATATTGATATGGATATAATCATAACTAATATCAATACTAATATTTTTATCTATGCTCTATTTACAGGATTTATCATAAGATTCTTCAATCAAATATAATGAATGTCTTTTACCAATGAAAAAAATTATCTACTTATCTGTCTCTTGACTTGAAATAGAAGTAAATTTGTTTTAGAGTTAGATCAGATATAACTTATATCTATACACTTTTTATTTTTGTAGAGTTCAGTTCCTGAAATATTACCACCCTTGCCCTTTCGTCCTTCGCAATTCATTCATCGATGACCTAATATTTCTTATGACCAAAAAGTCAAAAGTAAAAAGTGCATTACTTGTTCTAAAAAGAAAACTTGAACAGTGATCGTGTAAGTGCAACAAAATTGTGGATTAGACCAGGGTGCAAGTAGAAGATTAATCATCATAGTTACGAGAAAGTGGCAGGCATGAGGGAATGAAACTAAGTCCCATTGATTATTGAACTTGACTATTATAACTATATCAGTATCAATAAAATCCTAAATCTCGTTAAATTAGATCAGTTATATAAATAATATGGCACCTATATGGCATTTAGAAGTTATCTAGAAAGTTTTATTAACTAATTTTAATAAATAATAATATGGCACCTATATGATCAATTACATAACATTATTTTAATCAACTTAATTTCTAATTACTTTTTTAAATTAATTAGATATATGTTTTTTAAGTATCATATTTATTTATAAATAAATAGGTGCCATCAATTTTAAAATATGAAGGAAAAAGGCAAAAAAAAAGTGTAAGAATGATAAAGTAACAAATATCATATCATTCTAATTAATTATTTATCATAGGAAATAATTGATAATAAATAATTGATAAGGATTGGATAAAATTAATTTCATAAGATATTGCACGCTTGATTTCATCAATGTGAAACTAAGTCAAACAATACTTCATTATATTATCGAGATAATTTGCACAAATCTGTTTATACATAATGGACTAATAATATTTTAAAGAAAGCAATGTTATAACACACCTGAAAACCTTACTTTTAAATAAAATTTATCAAATAATTTGTGATTTTTTTGAATTTTCAAACGTAGACGGGGTAAATACTGTCTTATCCGTCCCTTTAATCAAGCCAATACGGCGGGCCAGCCTCAATGGCACATCCATCAGAAGCATAATGTGGGCTATAGGTTGTCCAAAGTAACACTTCGAAGTCTCATTAGTACTTGGCAATGCTTCCTCTGCTTATATTGTAGTTAAATACAGCTCCCGCAGAAATTAACCTTTCTTTTAAAAAGAAAAAAAAGAAAACCCACCAGGGATCCTTTTGTGGGAATCCAACTCCAACAACTGTGAAGGTACAGTATATACCTTAATGGCTCATTAAATATTGAATAGACTTTATGATCTATCTAATGTTTGGATATAACTGTTGGGAATCACTTCCGTGTAGAAGTTTTAATGGCTGGATGACTTGGATGGAGTACGAGGATTTTATGTGCGACTAAGGTTCGCGGGCTTGTCTGCCAAGTGTTCGCGGACCATGCACAGATTAGATACAAGAAATTTCAATCAACATTTGTTGATGAAAGTTCTGGAATGGGTAGAAATAACTGGTCAATTTGTTGACCTGCCAATTATATGTTCAGTCAATATATTGTTGACCGGCTGGAGGTCCACAGCTTTGTCCAAGGATTGTAGAAGGATGACTGACTAGTCAATGTGGGTGTTGACCGGCTAAGTAAAGAAGACGGTCAAATGAGCGTTGATTGGCCAAATGAGCGTTGACCGGCCAAATGAAGAAGACGGTCAACATGGGTATTAACCGGCCAAGAGAAGAAGACGATCGACAAAATATTGGTCGTTAATCAGGGGATCCAGTAGGATGTCAGCTTAGAAGATTTTCTGAGCATGCGTGATCTCAAGATATTATGCGTGATTTTTAGGAGCCGTTTTGTGCAGAATATTTTTATATTGTTGGCAGGGGCAAATTTTATCGGGAATAGAATATTCTATAAATTAACATATATATTTACGCCTGTATTGAAACGAGTGAGTGTGAGTTAAAGAAAAGAGTTTTCAAGGTATATGAGATAGAGGAGAGAAAGATAGAGAAGAAAATAGAGCAATGAGTGAAAAAACAAAGTGTGATGTTCTTTGTATACTCGTATTCTGTTTTTCGATTTCATCTCAAGGGTTTGTGTAGCTGTGTGTGTGGTTTGTAACCAATTTTATATAGTGAAACTTGTTTGTGAATTAAGTGTCCCGTAATTTTTTCTTTATTTGAGATGGGTTTTTCACGTAAAACCTTGGTGTTCATCTGCTTCTTTCTTATTCCTCCTTTCACTGTATGTGCCTGTAATGGTAGTCGAACGCCATCTATCTGTTGGAAATCTCTCCCATGAAGAAGTTTGACCGACGAATCGGAAGGAAGGAGAATGTTGATCGGATGGGCGATCAATAGAATGTTGACCCGGCGATTAACCTGGAAGAAGTAGGTTGGCGCTATTTAGGTAACCTTGAAAACCTAAAAAAAGAGACGACCTCGACAAAATTTATTGGTGATACATGCCTCTTGGGAATCGTGCACCTACTACAAGGAAGGACGTGTTGGTTCAACTGCTGAGACCTTTGTATATCATATATATGTGTGTGGGTGGTAGGCAGAAAGTGTGTGGTGTAAAAAGAGAGTGTTGTAAAGCAAAGTGTGTGAAAAGTAATAACAGAGGAGTGGAAGAAGGCCCGACTGAGTGTGTGAGCATTTCCGCCTTGCTGTTTGTAATCTCTATCTCATACATAGTGTAATTTTTCGGACTCAACGTCCCGTGGTTTTTCCCTTGATTCATAAGGGTTTTCCACGTAAATATCGGTTGTCATTACTCTTTCTTTCTTTCTCTTCGATCCCTTTGTGCTTGTGACGGTAGGCCGCCCCATTTCCGGCCAACACTATTATAGCAATAACAAGTAACTAGTAGTTCAACAATCAATTTGGAAATTGGAATCCACAAGTGACCGGATTAGAAATAAGGAAAATTAAACCAGAATTGCAGATCTCAACAGTGGTACTTAAAAGAAAACTCAAGAGGACGATTCACGTCTGAAAAAGAATAAGAAAGCTATATTCATGCTTGATCATCGATAACATGATGTATATTTCAAAAGGCTAAATCATGGCATCTTTGATGGAGTACCCAAAAGTAAATAAAGGTCAAGGATCAACTTGAGTACTTTAAAGGGAAGGGCACTTCAGAAATCAGCTGCTGATACCAATATTTTTAGTGGACCTGTGGCTGGGACTTCTCAGGCTAAAAAAACTAAAAAAAGGGCACGCAGAGGTGACATTAAAGGTGAAAGGACTAATGAAAAGTCATATTTCCAATTAGATAATGCAATAAGGATAAATAGTGGACGTCAAGTTGCCCCTTGACATGGAGAAGACCGCTCTTGCCAGTGGTGGCCTGATCCATCCACTATCAGCCTTAATACATCACATTCAAGACCTGAATCACAGAGATTGAGAACTACTTGATGTTGATCTGGAATATTTAAAAAAGAGGGAGAAATATGCACGAGGCACTGAAACAGAAAATGGGAAAATGGCATTCATTAATGGCATGTCGTGTGGAGATTCTGATAATGGACAATGTCGAATGAAGAGAAAGGAGAGAAATGAGGAAAAGGCTGGCTTAGTGCCCATGAGCAGTAAACACCCATATTTGTAGCACTATGCATTATATAATTATAATATTGTATATATCATATATACCAAATTTGTTACAAACATATTTAATCCTAGAATATCTTATGGCCTTAGTGAATAAAAATCAGTAAATTGATCGCTTAAACTAACATATTAAGTGGTTATTTCTTATATCGATAGTTTTTCTGTACAAAATGGTAATCAGCCTCGATATGATTAGCCCACTTTTATACATGGTTTGAGGCAATGTATAGGTCAACTTAATTGTCAAATATTAATTTCATTGGTGAAAAACAGTCAACTTCAGATTCTATGGGTGCTCCTTTTATCCATATTAACTCCTATGTACTTAAAGCCATTAAATAATTATCTAATTTTACATTAAATCGTGCTGTCACATCTTACTTTTTGCATTTTTAAGATATCAAATTTCACATATAAATACAAAATATCTAATTGTAAAGTGACAATCAACTAGAGATTTTACCTAATCATCAAAATTTACCATCTATTCCCATAGAGTAACATTCTACCTTAAGCTTTTTAACGTATCAAAAATTACGTATTACAGCTCTTGTAAAAAAGAAAAAATACTCATCATATCAAGTCTCGTACTTCAAGTCCATGATATCAAATCAACAACGTGTGGAGATCTGTTAAGAGGTAACCCAAGCGTGCTAATTTTGGTACACGCAATATACAATTGGCATGAGCACCAAACTTACTCAATACCACCTATTTCATTGGTTGTAGAGAAGGTATTGCAGATGTTCCATGGCCCGAAATACATTTTATTATTGGGTAAGATCCCACAATAAATGTCACCCTGAAGTTACGCCTGAAGTTACACTAACATTCTATCATCCCTAAAGGAAAAGCGACAGATTCAGAGAAGGTAGTAGTGTGGGCTTGAGCATTGGATTGGCCCAAGCCGTCGGCCCAAGTCGGCCCAAGCCATCGAGGCCCCGCATGACAGTCGAGCGAGCGGCGCTTGGGGGCTTCTGGACGAGGCGGTGTTGCGGCAGAGCATTCTGCGTTCGTTTCATCTTCTCCTCTGGTTTTGTAACGATTTGGCTTTAATCTCGGTTAATTCTTGGGAATCAATGTAGTTAATTAAGTGGTGATAACTCTCCCATTAAGTTAATTCTTCAATTTCGAGGAGCTCCAAACGCTCGGTTGGGCGTGATGGTTCGCTTATAAATTGAGACCTTTATATATACACCATAGTGTATATCTTCAATGTGCATCAATGGGGTGGTAAGATTTGAAAGTTTGTGGTTGTGATCTAACAAAAGAAGAGTTTATTTTGTTGAAAAACTAAAGTCACGCTTTTTTTAAGATTCGGATGTGACATCGATGGGAAATTAAATTTTTAAATTTTATATATTTTTCAACTTTTATGGGAGTGGAAAGTGCAGGTCGGGTCGGGTCGTTCGTTGTCGGGTTGAGGCAAGCCCGAAGCGAAGGAAGACGACGACTTGAGACGGCGTCGTTTTCCGGCAATTTAAAGCGTCGTCGTTTTCTTTCTACATTTTCTCAGCGTCGTTTAGTTCAATTTATTTTCGAAGCGTCGTTTCTTTGATTTAATAAAAAAAAAAAAGGAAAATCAAAATCTGCTGCCGTGGTTTCGAACCGGGACGCTTGACCCGTTTCGCTGTAGCGCCATGCAACCATTTCCGCGTTTTAATTGTATTTGTATTGAGATTTGCAGTGTATATATATATTATATATACGTATATATTTGTTTATATATATATATAATTATCTATTATATATAAAGTATAAAATATAATATCCGGAATATAATTATATATATGTATAAATAATGCTTGTGATTAAAATAATTTAATTAATTGGGGGCCACAAGAATTAATTAATAAAATTATTTATTTATTATCACGTGAGGTATAAAGGCATAAATTGTGATATTTATTTTGATATAATAAAATTTATCCCCAGGAAATTTTATTATATTAAATTAATTAATCAGGATAAAATATCAAATTATTTTCTTAATTTACTGGGATTAAGAATGGAATATAATTTGATAGTTTTATCATAAAATTGGACATGAATCTCTTGGAATTAAAAAACAAGTAACTATTGATTAGATGTATTTTCATTGGTAAAAACATAATTTTAAAATTTGTTCTTAATTTTGGATGTTAAGTATGTATTTATTTTTATGGAATCAGAAATCTTTCCGATATCGTTGTGACCGTGATTAGAAATGGAAGGAAAATTAAACCAGGTGGCTTGATATTGATTATGCTTATCCAGACCGCCTCTTCATTCAACGGATGAGGTAACTTTAAAAGAAAACTCTCCAGTTTAATGTTCATAAAGACTAAAATTCACGTCTAACAAAAAGAATAAGAAAGCAATTGATGAACAATTTTCATGCTAATTGAGTTTTCATCGATAACATGATGTATATTTCAATTAAAAAAAAGGAAAAACCTTTCATGGCATCTTTGATTCCACCGCAATATGGACCTTTTAAAATCTCTTATAACATAAAGATAAAGTAAATAAAGGTGGAGCAAAGGATCAACGAAAAGGAAGGAAGGTTACTTTAAAGGGAAAGGGCACTTCAGAAATCAGCTGCTGATACCAATATTTTTAGTGGACACATGGTGGCTGGGTTCTACAATTCACATTTCTAATTCCTCAGGCTTAAAAAACTAAAAAGGGCCGGAAACAAGACGCAGAGGTGATGCATTAAAGTAGTGGTTTTGTTTTGTGAAAGGACTTTTATATTAATGAAATTTGATTTGATTCGAGACTTGTCATATTTTTCAAATTTATTTAGTTTATCTTATAATTAGATAATTTGCAATAAGGATAAATAGTGGACGTCAAGTTGCCATTGAAAGAATTAAAAGATTGACATGGAAGACCGATTTTGAACTTGCCAGTGGTGGCCTGATCCATCCATTAGAAATATCAGCTCAAATTAATACATCACATTCAAGACCTGAATCATTAGACAAAGTTTTGAGAACAATCGGAAAAAAATATCTTGATGTTGATCTGGAATATTTAGAAAGAGGGAGAAATATGCTACGCTCGGGTTCTAGGACCAAAATGGTGTAGCGAAAGAAGAAACCGAACATTAGAAAATGGGAAAATGGCATTCATTAATGGTACATATTAAACCGCCAACAAAAATTGCCCAAAACTCCTTTTTGAGTTATGGAAATGTCGTGTGGAGATTCTGATAATGGACAATGTCGAATGAAGATTGGAAAGGGAGTGGGCATTTTATGAGCGAAAAGGCTGTCCATCTTATTGTGGAATCGAAATGCAAAATTTCTTGAGAATGCAGTAAACATTCTCAACCCTCCCCAGGTTGATTTGTAGCATCTATGCATTATATAATTATAATTCCACAAATTGTATATATTCTATAGACCAAATTTCAAGATTTTACAAATATATTTACAACAATCCTAAGGAATATCTCTTCTAGAATGAGAAAGGCCTTGATTATGTTGAATAAAAATCGAAAATGATCTCAAAGCGTTTTAAATTGTAATAAATCGGTACAAACTTTATGGAGGAAGAGATGACATATTAAGTGGATCTTATTTCTTATATCGAGGGTGTAAATGGGTTTTTCTGTACAAAATGGTAGATCTAAAGCCTCGATATGATTACAAGGAGAGTATCCCATAATTTTAGCATTGGTTGCACACATGGTTTGCAACAAATGGCAAACGACATTTTAAATGGTGATAGAGGAAGAGGTCAACTTAATTGTCAAATATTAATTGAAACAAGCATCATTTGAAATTTGTGAAAAAACAGTGAAGAGAATATTTTTCAGATTCGGAAGGTTATGGGGTAAGACTTGTTTCCTTTTGGATGATATTTTATTATCCATATTAACTCCTATATACTTAAAGCCATTAAATAATTATCTAATTTTACGATAAGGTTTTTTAAATTTCGGATGAAAGATTGTGCTGTGACATCAATTTGAGCCAATGCCGAAAAATGATTTTTGCATTTTTAAGATATCAAATTTTCACATATAAATACAAAGAAAAATATCTAATTGTAAAGTGACAATCAACTAGATTTGGTTGTTTGACCTAAACATCAAATTTTACCATCTGGAGGATGCAAAGCAAACTTTATTCCCATGGAGTTTGAGTTCGTTAGAGTAACATTCTACCTAAGCTAAGAGTGGTTTTAACGTAGTTCAAGATATTTTACGATAATTCAGCTCTTGCTAAAAATAACAAAAAAAAGAAAGTAAACACATCGACATTGATTTTCATCATATAAAGGAAAGTGCTGAGCATATAAGACTTTGAAGTCCATGATATCAAATCAAGGTTCAAGGAATCGAAATGGGATTGAGTTCCATTTTTGAATTTTCTGTATGGACAATGATGTTGTAAACCTAATTTATTGTTATGATATTTTTCAAAATTGTGTACCACGTTAATTAATTTGAGAAAAATTTAAACATGGTTTATTCATAAAGTAAAGTTCGATGACTTGAGAAATTAATATATAATACATTGAAGATATTACTCATTATTGAGCTTATCACCATGATTCATAATTTATTTCTTAAAGTTTAAAAATGAATATCCACCTATTTCATTGGTTGTAGAGAAGGTATTGGATTGGCCAGATGTTCCATGGCCCGAAATACATTTATTCGAGGCAGTGTTGCGGTGCACGAGAGCATTCGTTTCATCTTCTTGGGTAAGATTTGGCCCACAATAAATGTCACCGTAAGTTAATTCTCAATTTTACGCCTGAGGCGGGTGATGGTTACTATAACATTCTATCATACACCATCTAAAGGAAAAGCGACAGCATTCGGAGGTATTTTCAGAAGATTTGAAATTCCGCATTTGTGGTTGTTTTACCCACATCAAGATCTAACAAGTAGAGCAAGAAGAGAGGAAGGCATTAACTCGACTTTGCATTGCACAAAATTATCAAACAAATAAAAAGTTTTACTGTTGTAAAAGGTGAAACAAGTTCTCTTTTCCCTTTTCACTTTGGGGAAAAGACTTTTCTACAGAGGGGGAGTTCATTGTAATGCAACATTCAGCACCTCTTCTCATGTGGACAATTATTGCAGGGGTTTTTTTTTTTTTTCTCAAACATCGTCGCCTTTACTCTTCATCGTCCATATTTTCTAAGGCAGTAAAATGGCAATACTTTGAAATAGCGACAGTCTAATAATACCTGCAGAAGTCCCATTTTTTCAGGTTGGACAAACTTGATGTTGATGCTAATTTTCCTCCTCCAAGGTCTTTTGTGATGCTGGCAACCTGTCAAAAGTTTGATTGAAACATTATCCATTAAAACATATTCATGTCACAGTACTATATTTTTGCAAGGCATTTTATTTGTTTGTAGCTCCCATTTGATACGGATAAAGCAAATCTTGATTTTTGTTTTCCTTGTGGTAGACTTGAAAGAGGATGGGTATACCAAGTATCCACTCAGGACCATGTATTATTAGGACTATTCTGATTATTCGATAAAATTTTTCTCCTTTTAATACATTTACTTTGTGAAATTTAAGGTTTTTTATACATATAATAGTATTTTTGTCAGAATCTGCATATATAATTGATGAAATATTTGGAGTATGCCCATTATGAAGTTGGGTTATCTTGGACTTGAATCAAATGTATCGCATGTAAGGTGAGTAATTGCACCTACGGTCCAACCAATTTGAAAAAAATTATTCATGCCTAAATATCAGCACATATCAGGGCAACACTCAGTTTCCTCAGCACAACAAAGGTTGGTTGTTATGATCTCAGTTGGTCCATTGTTTTAGTGGCATCTGATCTCCTAAAGTATCATGTAGAGTACGACCTCTAAAATTGGGATTACACCTGGAATAGGCATATCCAGAGGCCTGAACCCTTCAGAAAATAAAGCTTTGGGGTCTCGAAAATCAGTGTCAAGACACTAAGCAGATTAACTGATGGATATAGAAGCAATATACCCAATCAGCATCCATGCAAAGGATTAACATGGTGATGCATGTCAACTATTTAAAACAATCAAGAAGACGAGGAGAGCTAAATCTGTCTGGCATGTTTGAAAAAATGTGATAACTTCTTGTGCCATGATAAAATTCCTTGTTAGAATATCACGTTGTGCAATGGCTAATCAAGTGCCTTCATCTAATACACAGGAAAAAAATACAAAGGCATCTTAGTGTGGAATTACAAAGAGCATTCAAACTAATGGAATGGTGAGAAGTAGGTTGTCCTAAACTCTCAATAGTTACACGTACTTCCAGTTAATTTATCCTTTGAAAAGAGTCAAAGGGTAAGGCTAAAGTGGTATTAATTTGTTAACCTTTTGCTCAAGCCTGCAGTAAAATACGGCATTACCATTCCAGTTTGTACCTGTTGTGTTGAATTCAATCGACAATTGAATCGATTATTTTTCCTTAGTCCTTTATTTTGGTCGTTTGGAAGGCTCACCAGTCCCTGAGCTAAGCAACGAGAGGTAGCCCCCCACTGCACCAAATTACCAAAATCCTCGTGTGTGCTAGAGTACTACTATTAATTACCTATTTAGCCTGGCTTTTGGAGCAATATCTTTCCTAAAATGATGAAATTGGGTGAAAGGGAGTTTCTGCCATGGAGATTTTGGCTTCTCAAGAAGCTAAATTACCCTTTAGAAGTAGTATTGGCCGATTTGGAGATCCCCTGAACAACTTATTCAAGAGACTTAAACTGAAAATTGATGAACTTTTCTTTCTGAGAAACAGTAGTCTCATATTATGACTTTCTGAAATCCGATACTTAAAACAGATGGGCCATAAAAGTCCAAAAACTTCAGATGCATACTGTACAGCTTTTTTCTAGGAAGCCTATTGAAGCGCTTTATTGAATCAGCAATGCAACGAGATAAAAAGAGTATGACACCCAACTGTTGATTAGAACTTGTGTGTCAGGTTTCACTTGTAGAGGGACCCTGACTTACATGACAACTCAAGCCCTTCACCAAAATGCAAGTTCAGATTCCACACCTCAACGCACTCCAAAAGAAAGAGAAAACTTTCTGAAAAAGCAACCAGTATCATCTACATAAGTGCCTCATTGCACTTAGACGCTTTGAATGCCTCCTCCCTACACCAAAATCATGAAACTCGTGATTATGTGTCATTACATATAATGCATTTGGTATATCATATGATATATATGGCACATGGTACTTGATGTTGTTACATGATATTCTGAGTTTTATGCATTTTATTGGCCACTATTACTATTGTATATTATTGTATTCTAAATTATAGATTTATTTATTAAACAATTGGCTCATATACTGTTTACCTGACCACTTAGGTTGCAAAAGTCCAATTAATCAGGTGCTCACATTTCGATGATGAAGATGCCTGGATTCCAACTTCCTGATCCATCCCTTAGAAACTTGACAGGTAATCCAACTAAAACAAATGGGAGAATTTGTTTACAGAACATTTTCTGTCATCAACTGCTGCCCTCTTGCTACATCAAGTTTAATGGGAAATTTCAAGTGTGTTCTGCCCTAATATCAGGATCTGATCATATGATTTATGTGCCTATGTAAAAAATTGATTTATATGCAATATTTTGGCATGAAGCAAATATTGGCTGGTAAAACCAAAAAACAAAACCTTTTTTTTGGAATGAGCTGGTTCTATGCCGAGTTTGACTAATCCAAATGGCGGTGGCAATCAATCGAAATCATCAACTTCTGTTCTTTGAAGAGCCTTCTGTTGGGTTTACGAGAATGCCGGTCAAACAAAATGACAACGAAGCAGTGGAAAATCCGAACCTCTTGCCGGTCGTCAGCCACCAATTTAGTAAGGTATAAGAAACAAAATGATGTATAATATTTTTAACGTGAAAACCCTTCTCAACCAAGAAAAAAATCATGGAACATATTCCGAACAAATTTTCACTGTGTAAAATTAGTTACAAGTAGCCCCCGAGACAAAATATCTACTACACATCCGAGACAGAATAAGAAAAATAACTCCAGAGTTAGGAAACTCTCATACTCTCGTATCTCTATGTTTTTCTTCTCTCCTTCCTTTCACTGGTGGTTTACTCTACTCACTGATTTTACAAGTGTGGCGGCAAGTAGCGAATGGTCAGAGTTCCCTTCCACAATTTGCTCCGTTCCACTCTCCATTACACTGCTACTATCCTGCCGCTCTCCGATCTTCTGAAGCGTCTTGTATACTCTTTATAAAGACTCCGATCCAAAATTCAATCTGCTCACCTGGTTGATTTTGCAGATGATTCGTCACACCGGTTTTTTCTACAACTTCACCAGTTCTTATGCTTTCTCATTCGCGCATGCCCTGCAGGTCAGCTACCTATTCTAACTTACCAACTCTGGAAGGTTAACTGCTCTGCAAAGTCAGCAACTAACTTTCCATGCGGGCTGTCATCAGCCGTCACCTAGTATCCTCGGTCATCACTAGTCTCTTTGGTCAAATCAGCTTTCTGACCATCCACTTCTAGCATCATTCCTGCAAAATCACTCTGAAAATCCACTCCAGATTTTTACTCTAGAAATCCACTCCGAAATTTATTCTGGAATGCTAGGAAATTTCGGAATGCTCGTTCCGAAAAACACCATACAGGCATTTCATACCGGTAAATCATACCAGTAAATATGCCATCCCATTCTGGAAAAGACAAACCGGCATTTTTCATTCTGGAATTTCATTCCTGCCAACCATTCCTACCTTTTGTGTACTGGCTAAAACCATACCTGTCAATTTCAAACCGGTAAATTCCATACCAATAAATCCATACTGGTAAATTCAAACCGTTAAATTTCATACCGGTAAATTTTTCACTCCGAAATTTGCCTTCTCCAATAAACAGTTATTCTGGTAATTGTTGCAATCAGTTTACAGTACTCCAAATATCATACAAAACTTGTGTGATCTACTTATAACGTGTTTGTTTGAGCCACCTATAAAGGAGTGACCAAATTCAACACCTTCAACATAAACGTATCATGTAAGCGCACTTACTAAACAACCAACGAAAAATTTTATTAGATTCTGATTTATGACTATATGATTGCATATAATTGAATTGGCAACAGTAGAATAGGATGAATGATGGTTATAATTGTAGAGAAAAAAGGAAGGAAAGACGAAGAATGACATTTTGTGAAAATGATAGCTAATTAATTAATTGAAGAATCCGAGAAAAGATGAAGAGTGTCTCCCTTGAGGTGATGATGTACAAAATGACAATTAATCTAGATGTTTTTTGTGCATTTATATAACATATTATTATGAGTAATTTGAATAGTATCGTAATTGCTATAATAGAGAGGAGTGTTGCAAGAACGAGAAACACCAATATCCTATAAAAGCCAACGAAATTAGAAAAGTTTAGACGTAGTATCAGTAAGAGTGCGATATCCAATCTCAATACTCTAACATACAACAACAATTTGCTTCTTATTATACAAAAAGATGAGAGAATCTCCTAATATGAAGAGAAAATCAATAGTATATCAATAATCAATAGGGGTGCTTGTCCAATTGGTATCAAAATATACTCGGAGCTCTAGCGAATAGTGAGATAAAAAAATATAGCCGATAAAATAGAATGTCTTTCATATAATAGAGAATACAAAGAATAGTTGTATAATGAATGGAACGCCTGTTGGGTAAAATGGCATCCAATCACATCCGATCAGCAAACCAGCAACAGACAGTAATGAAGAAGGAATAAAAAAGGAAGAGGAAGACACCGATATTTTACGTGAAAAATTTCTCTGAAATAAGAAAAAAATTATGGGATATTTAGTACACAAATAAATTCACTATGTAAATTTCACGGTTATAGAAATCCCCAATTACACAAACCCTAGGAGAAGAAAATAGAGAGTAAGAGCACAATTTGCTCATGGTGTTCTCTCTTTACACTTTCACACACTCAAAAATTTACACACCCTCTCAAAAAACTAATACATATCACAAAGCTCAATACATATATACACTATCTGAACAACTGCCTAGTCAGCACGGAGGTTGCAAGTACAGATAGCTATCTAGCGCACGTACAACTTTGCAACAGCTCTACAACGGCTCTGCAAATCATCGTGCTCTGCAGAGATGGCGCTCACTCTGTAGAGATTGCATATGTTTTTCAGAATCACGCGTGCTCGGTTAATCTTCTGAGTTGGCACCTATGGGCCATATGGCTCCTTTTGTGGATGGTCAAATATCTATTGACCGACTTCTCCTCACAGATGGTCAACATTTTGTTGACCAGTTGGCCGTCTTTCTGCAGCCTTTCCTGCACAAGTGATAAATCTGCCTTCATGCCATCATCAGAGTCTTCGGGCTTAAGTATGGCTCACAAGTCTTCGGAACTATATTGCGCAGATTCCTCAATTGCTCAACGAACAAATCCGCAGACCATAATCGTGCAATGTTCTCGTTCTCAATCTGAGTCCTTAGACATAACCTAAGTCATCGGACTCATAACACTTTCACACTGGAGTGACCCCAACAACGTTGACCTGGCATATGTTTATTAACAAAATATATAGTGTAGTCAATATCAAACTTGATAATAATAAAATATATATGACTCCAAACGAATTGGCAATAAAAGGTAGCATTAGGGAGATGGTCAACTTCAGTAATACAAAGTTTGACATTGTATTCAAGATGACTAATAGTCATCTTATAGTCAATGCGCCCATTATGACAAAGAAAATCGGAGGCATACTTAACCTATGTCAAATAGTAGCTATCAAATGTGCTAATTATCTCAAATCCAATAAAGTAGCAAAGAAAGCCGAAATCATTTAGTTTAAAGCATTTAAATTTAAGAATATCAGAACTATTATCACTTATAATAATTATGTTATCGATATAGAAAAGAAAAATAGTGATATCAATAATAATATAACAAGTAAAAAAAGGGAAGAATTATTAGGATTAGAGGCAAACCCAAATTGTAAAATAGTAGAGCTAAATTTGACAAATCAAATATGAGGAAACTGCTTAAGATCATATAATACTCATCGAATGTAACATACCTATTTAGAAGAATGAAGATATCTAGAAGGAGGCTTCATAAAAAATTTTTGGTCAAATTGTCATGTAAAAAAAATCCTTTATATCCATTTAAAATAAGGGTCAATAGCATATAGTAAGAACAATAAAGAGATATCAAATAGAAGTGATGTGGGTAATAGGATTGAAAGCTTTGTATTGAATTTCTAAACCATTAGAATTTATTTTTTGTTTGCATTCCTATTATTTCCAACTACAGTTTTACTATGTGAAAAATAACTAAATTTAAAGTGTGAATATTGTGAAGAGTATCAAACTCTTCTTATATAACGTGTTACCAAAGAAAATCATAGTATGCTTTATGATAACTATATATATTATGAACAGCATTAATGGTAGAGAAATAGTGATAGTTACAAAGATGGGTAGGTGGGGCACGTGTTAGACTAGAGTGACAAATAACCATAGTAAGAGAGGACTTCGAAGGCGTGATTGGAGTGTCAAAGTCATTGAATGATCCAAATTTATTAGGAGCAGGTGAGCTTACAAACTTTGCATTAAGCGAGAAATTTGAAAATGATCAAAAGTAGGATTTATTAGGGGTTACTAGAACTCTCACCCATAATCTTTTAGCCTTTCATAACAACAGTAGGGAATATTACAGCAAGTAGTATTGTCCAATAAAGGGAATGAAGAGTTATCAATAAGAATTTTATATTTCTAGAACAAAAAATGCTTTGAAATATGTAGACATTGGATTATAGACTCATAATATAGATAGCGTTTATGTTCAATATCATAACTAAGAAAGCAACAAAGTCAAGAGTGACTTTTAAGTTTGGTATGCTCTAGAGGAGGTAGGAGGACAAAGCAAACACAATCAAAAATTTTGAGAAACAAAGAATCAGATACCTTTTTATAAAAATGCTTCAATGGTGATTGGTAAAAATTGGTGAGAAACGAAACTCGATTAATATTGTAAATGGTGCTAAGGGCAGCTTCTCCTCAAAAAGACTCGAGAAGAGAAATGAAAGTAAGTAGTGTATGAATAGTGACAAAAATATGACGATACTTATGTTATCATGATAATTTTGTTAGAAAGTATAAGGAAATTATCGATGAGATACAGTACCCATTTATTAAAGTTCGTTCAAAAAGGATATAGATTATATTCTATAACATTGTCAGAAAGGAATACTATAATAGTGTGATCGAAGTGAGTTTTAGTCATCTAACGAAAGTTATGAAAGGCGTAAAGTATCTCAGACTGATTATGTAAAAGGAAAATCCAAATATAGTAAGAGTAATCATCAATAAATATAATAAAATAGTAGCACGATCACCCTTTGTTAGAATAGGGTGGGACCTCAAATATTGGAGTGAACCAAATTAAAAGGTATATAAATAAAAGAGTTATTTTTATTGAAAGATAATATTATTTATTTGTCTAAATTATATAATATGCTGTAAAATGAGACAAAAGTAACTTGGCTTATATAATTATTAGAGGTTAGATCCTAACTAAAAGGTGAGGAGGGTTACTAAGTCGATTGTGTTAGAGACTAGAGGGAAAGCAGCAAGTAGCTGAGTGAAACCTGAACATAGCAGATATAAAGATGTAAGTTTAAAAATGCATCTAATTTTACGTCCGATTCCAATGAGCTGGCCCGTCTTCCAATTCAATACATGAAAGAAGATTAAGTAAAGATCATATTCAACAAGTTAACTAATAGATATAAGATTGTGAGATAAGTTTAAAAATAACAAATATCTAAAATATAAAAATCAAGTGTATGTGCATTACTAACATAATCGACATGCATATAAGAACTATTGACAATATAGATAAGAAATGTGTTAGATGAAGATGCCTTATGAGATATTAATGATATAGTAGATGTCACGTGATTATGACAGATGAATTCAATAAACTAATAGATGCATTCGAAGAAACAAAGTAGTGGATGTACGAAATAAAACTTGATTGACAATTATTTCAAAACCAATTGTAGTAGGAAATGAGAGTGTGGAGGCAGAATTTGCCAATGTTACAGAGGCGGCATCATGAGTTTTTCAAAAATCTTACCCTTTTTAATATCCTTGGCTTCCTTGACCTTCTTTTTGATGGCATTATTGACTTTCTTTTTAAAACAGTAAGATAATATAATATTTTTTTTCTTTATAATAATTACATTTGACATTGAAGCAATGCAAATTAGAGAAAATAGAAGCTTTAATCGAAAAAATAGATCTTGGTGATATAGTAGCAATGACTACATCAATGGAGAAAATATAATCGATCTTCTATCGAGTTTTCTAAAAAATAAGTTCTATGGAAGCAATATCGAATACAGGTTGAGAAGAGCCATAGAGCAGTAAGGCTCTAATGTGTTCAGAATCATCATTGATATTTATTATAAAATACATAAATTGATAACGATTTTAATACTCTATAAAAAGTTTAATATACTAAGCATTTGAGAATGTTAGATTGGGTTGAAAAAATCGATATCAAAGGCTACTAATTTAATAGTGAAATTTAACAATTAATTTGTTAGGCTCTTGACATATCTAATAAAATTTAGATTTCAAGTAAAATTAAATGATAGCATCATTTGAGCAATTGTAGCTGTTGACAAGAAATTTACAAGTGAGTTTTACATTTTAAATTTAGGAATGAGGCTCTTAAAAGAATGAATATATGTGTTGATAAGTCAATAAAGTATTTTACGATGAATATTATTTTTTATGAATTTGGGTTTTTTCCTCATAAAAAAACACAATGTTTATGACTGGTGAGAAAAATAGACATTTTTTGTGGCCATGCATTATAGTTGGTATTGTTTAAAATAATTTTAATAAGACAAGTAATATCATTTGAAAAATACATTATTAGAAAATAATAACATTGCCCATATGATAATAATCAATATAAATAAGTTGGTCACGAAATTGCAAGGAAATAGCCGGAAAAATTGTCGGAGAGTCACACGAAGGTCGTGGAGAAGTTCAACAGAGGAAGTTTGAAAGATTTTGAAGGCAGCAGTGGCGGTCGGCGACGGCGGACGATAGCAAGCGGCGACGGCAGTGGTGGAGTCAGACCGTGGATGATGATAGCAGTTGTCAAGTCCAAGCTGGTTTAGGAGGAAGCCCAAAAGAAGATTCCAAGTTGGTAGCCCAAGATTCATAGTAGGCCTGTTAAATTGGGCCCTAAGCTTTGGAAAGCCATTGTCGGTGGATTTTGGAGATGGGTCACAGGTTCAGCAGGGAGCCGATTCCGCCGAGCCCAATAAATCAAATGGGCCGAATGCCCGAGCAGGTATGGGCTGCGGGGTGGGCAGGTCTTCTAATCTAAACGGTGTGTTTTGATTCAAGAAGAATCAAAACGCGGCGTTTCCAGCCACAACACCTATTCCCGCCCCCTTGTTCATTGAGCCGCCTCTGACTAAATTGGGGTCGTGCTTTGGATAAGGGTCGTGCTTTGGAAGAAGTGACCTGTTACCGAGCTATCTTATTGGGAATGACTAGAGCATCTTTAATACGCCGTGTTTTGTTCGGAGAAAATCAAAACGCTTCGTTTTACGGTCTCTTCCTCTCGGCCGAGCTTTACAAAACCGACTATGGCTACGACGACCACGAGCTTGCAACGATGGCTAACAGATGTCAGCAGAAGGCCGAGGAAGATGTTTCAACCAGGAAGTAACCACGGGTCCGATGAACTGGTGGGGCACGGTATCAATCGACGAGCAACAGAGGGGAACAGAGGGGGGGCTTCGGCGAGCAACAGGGGGCTTCGACGATTGATTTTCGCAACTATGAAGAGTACTATAACCACGGGTCCGGTGAACTGGTGAGGTAGGGTATCAGTTGACAACGGCTTGCAGTGATGACGGTGAATAGCCATTCAACCGGTGAACGGTGAATGAAGAACTGGGGCTGGGTGTCGACGACGGTGGCTTGCAGCGACGGAGAATCGGAAGAAGAAAAAGAGATCAAAAAGTCTAAAAGGACAAAAATAACCATGCGGAGAACTATAAAAACAAAAACAAAAAAAAAAAAAGTTTTTGTATTTATGTGTATATTAAACCGTATAAGGAGTTATTTTTTTATAGGAGAATAAAACAATTTAAATTAAAATAATAATAATAATTATTATTATATAAATAATTTAAATTAAGAAAATTTAATTATCTATTTTAAGAAGGATACTATATATTCTCATCTAAATAGCCTGAATTCTTTTTTAAGTGGTTCAATACAAACTATAAACTTTTAGTATATAAAATTTAATATAATATAATTGTATAAAATATTATTTTTAGATATATAGATTTATATATCTTTTAGATAATACTTATTATTAAAATATTAATATTTAAATTTTAAATAATAAACTATAATATAAAACCCTAGTAAGTCTACATTTATCAAACATAAACAATTCTTAATATTTTATTTAATAAATTTTAAATTATTTAATTTTATCATATCTAATTAACTAATAATTTTTAACTTTAATTGTTAATATTTTATCTAATGAGTTTTAAATTATTTAATTTTATTATATTTAATTAATTAATAATTTTTAACTTTAGAATAATAATTTCTTAACTCTATATTTAAAATAATAATAATAATAATTTTATATTATTTTATAATTTAAAAAATTAAAATTGATGATTTTAGTAATACTATAAGCCAATCCAAGTCAAAGTTGATCCCATTTATCAACATAGCCCCGTGAAGATTGGAGCCCATGAAGCTAAACGGCAAGCCCAATTACAACCAACACACAATAAGCTAGTAGAAATAGAGACCGGTTAGACCCACAGGTATTCCCATACAAAGACAACCAATCGTTGTGGAGAGAACCTCCAATATGAGAATAACTCGACCAATACAAAAGGCACTGCGCGGTGAGCGTTTACCATTAGTACTATAGTCAATGATCAAAGACGACGACCATGCTTGTTTGTTCTTTGGGAAAAAGGACATTGCTACTGCCAAACTACTGCCACTGCTAGCATGATCGATGAATCACCCACTGGAACGGTCTGACAATTGTCAGCAATAATCATCCGTGGTTGCATCACAACTGCAAAACTATAGTTGATGCCTATGTCTTAGGTTAACAACAAGCAACCTGTCAATTTTGACGCGACAGCTGTCCAAATTTCAACGCCAAAGTCACATCGGGTCATCGTTTATAAGTATCCCTTCTTTACCATTAGAAAGGGGGAGAGGAGCAAAAAAATCAAAAAGAGAGGAAAATGATTCAAAGAAAACCCAAGATACAACCCTAAAGAGAGAGCATTCTTTGTCTCTTTCATTTTTTTCAAAGTTACTCCTCGTAGAGCGTATTATTAGACCAAGCCTTCCAACACCACTTTAAAGTTGGTCCTTGGCGAGTGTACCGCCAGAACCAAACCTTCTAATATCACTCAAAAATTACTCATTGTCGAGAGCAACGACTAGTGCCAAGCCCTCCAATATTACTCACTTCCCTCTACACAAGTGTATTCATACATTTTGTTATATCATCGCATCTTTTCATCCGTCAAAAAAAATTTCTGACTTAAACATTTGAGAATAAATCGGAAAATAAATCCTACTAATCCTCTTATATTTGGTTTGTTTTTGTTTATTTATCAGATATTATAATCCAAATTATAAAAAATGCGGATGCAGTGCAGTGGTGAAAGACAGATCCACTTCAATTTACTTCGGCGTCGGAAAATTATATGATTTCATAATCCGTATAACAATTTAAATTTATAGACGTATAAAAAATATTAAATTTAAATTTAAATTTTGAAGTTAAACAAAATAATTAAAATAAGATCTGAATTTGAATTCTATTCTGAATTCAAAGGCTCAATTCTTATAACATAATGACCTATTGTTTGTTTTTTTAACTCTAATTTACTTTGATTATTTTATAAATCATTTTGTAAATCACGAAGTAAAAATTGTACAAATAAAAGCAATAAATTCATCGTGTTCTTCCGTAAAGCTTTGCAAGCAAGTTCAAGTGTTGCAGAATGGCGAACTTGGTGGGCTCTGCTGTGTCGGCCCACAACCTGCACCGGGCGTTCATCGCAGCCCAATTAAAGAGACATTTTTTATGTTGATGGGCTAGTTATTGCATTCAACCTATTTCAGCGGGAAGACTTTCATGTTTTATTTAATAATTATAATTAAAAATTAAACAAATAAATAATAAATAATAATATTTATTTTATTTATTTAATATAATTTTTTTATTCTTCTATCAAAATTCTAATCCTAATAATTTCATAAATATGAAAAATTTTCTACTATGAGGACCACAAGGATACTAAATTACATGTGAGATAGATTATCATAATATGATGTTGGAGGATGCTCTTTAGATTTTTTTTTCTATATGATATAATATTTTATTTATTTATTAATAAATTTATAAAAAATAGATAAATAGATAACATATTATATGATTATAAATTATTTTAATAATATTTAATTGATATCTGTAAAAATATTTTCACTATCAGAACCCTTTAACTCATAAGAAAAATATCCAATATTCTTAGTTTAGATATTCAAAAATATAACCCATGGAATTAGAATCTCAATTATTATTCAAACATATATATATATTATAAAATTAATATTGAAATAAAATTTGAAAATAGTTTTTTTTTTTTAAATGGGAGAATATGGTGTTAATATCAAGTATTTTGCAAGGATATAATTTTAGTGATGTGCCGAAAGCAACATAAAAATCCCTTTTTTTTTTTTTTAATTTTCTGAAAAAAATCGTATTAAATATAATTAGCCATCTCGATCATAAAGAGCGAATCAAATGCTTTACGTGCGACTTCGACTTTAGAAGAAAGAACATAAAATACTGTCTTTTATGAAATTCATTATAATTATTTCAAAAATTAATTTTTTTTTCTTTTTTCAATATTTATTGATATTATTTTAATTAACATAATATTTTCTTGTATGATTTTAATTCGAAAGTTTTATATTCTATGGACAGATTTTCTTTTTTTTTTCTTTTTTTTTAAAATGATGGGTATATTTGAGTATTTTAATAATCAAAATAAAATCTGTCTTTTTTATTTGGACAAATCAATTTTTTTCGTACTTTACAAGTAATTAATTTGTTTTTTTTTTTTTAATATTGGATGTTTATGAGTAAGACAATTTGATCATGATTTTGATACTGTTGATTACTCACGCCACAACAAAATGTTAACATCATCTTTTACATTATTTCTCTCTATTTATTCAATAAATGGAAAAAGAAAACAAACTAAAATTAGAGGATGACAACATAAGGTATATAAAGTATGTTGATTAATCAATACATAAGTTATATAATTATTTTGCTAAGTATATGAGCCATTTTTATAAATCTCCCTCTCTCTCTCTCTCTACATATATATATATATTATAACATGCCAAATATAAAATATCTAAAACTTTTTATTTTTATTTATCTGGGGCAAAAAAATAGTTTCTCCAACGTTGCAGAGTATATAAGCATGAATGTAAAATTTTGACTCAAATTACCAACAAAATAAAAAAGATTAAAAAAATTCTCTTAATCTATTGATGATATTAGAAAAATTGGACAGTTTTCTAAAATTTTGTTGATACTGATTTTAGTTTTTAATAAAAATTAATTACTTATTAAAAAATAACTGTACAAATTTTATTATCTTTTTATGATAGGTAATTAATTAACAATATATAAACAAAATTAGAATGCACAAAATCCCTAATAATAATAATAATAATAATAATAGAAAAAATTAGAATGCACAACTAATTTAGAATAGTCCAAAATGAAAGGAGAGAAACCAAGACCACAAAATAGGATCACTTAACTCCCCTAAAACAAATTGAGATCAATAACTAAAAAAAATTCATCGAAGGTAAAATACCATAAGAATTAATATTATTCTGTACACATTTTATAATTAAAAAATTTTTAAGTAAATAAATTTTTATTATTACTATCAAAGGAACCAGTTGAATCAAAACAAGAACAGTTTCGATCTTTTTAAATGTGATAGATGGCCCCTACAAATAACAATTTAGCCACATGATTCTAGGGTTTTTTTTTTATCTAATTAAAGCTCATATAATTGCTTAATTTCAGTTCTCATATAGCTATAGATAATGGATCATATTGCAGATAACCTTCTAAATATAATTGATAATCGCATACATGAAGAATAAATGATGCACGAATCTCTTCACCTCCCGACTAAGCATGTAATGCGAATGAATGCAGAGGAAAGTTGACCTATAGTTCCACGCTTATCCCTACTAGCCAGTTAAAGTATCAACGGATAAAATGGATGAAAAGAATGACTTAAACTAACAAATCTCAAACCATTACTGCCCCCTCAAATTGAAAAATCCCCAAATTAATCAAACAGAGAACCCACTGTGAGTCTTAAGATTCCATCTAATTTTGTTTGAAATAGCTAGGGTAGGGGCATATGATGTCCATGTTCGAATAAAAGATTAAATCTCCGACTAAGTCTGCTACGTCTATCTCCATTGGGTGCTGCCTTCTCCTTAAATCCCATTGAAGTCTCATTCCGAGAGTGACACATGGTGGAAAAACAATGGTCAAGGTCCCTACAGAATGTCATAGATCTAACCAAAGCAATGGATTATTACTATCGATAATAATATATTTTATAAAAAGGTCTCAACTTGTCTTGAAAATTGCTGATCTTCCTAAAGCTCTAAGAAACAGATTAAGAAATATTTATTATAATGATGCATCTATTTTTCATTTAGTGTCTTCTACTCAATTCACCTAAATAGAGTTGTCATTACCTTCCATAAGTCGCCACAATTGCCTAGCGAGAAGGGTCTTGATCCAAGCTACCAAATATTTGAAGTCAAGGCCCCTTTTATCCTTAGATTTGCAAAACTCATATTGGGCCACTTTCACTGAAGCTTTACCAACGGAAGAATCATGCTAGTGAAAATGCTGAAGGCTATCGTCAATATTGCTAGTGACTACTTATGGAATAATGAAGATGGGAACTCAAAGTAAATAAATATTTGATAGAATAGACAAAATAAGTTGGAACCTCCCCCAAATAAAACCCAATGATTCTTTCCAAGACATTATCCAAGCAACTATTCTATCAATAAGCACCTGGCAGTCAACTTTCAAAAATCGAGATAAGATAAGAAGGGTACCCTTGTGATGAACTGAGAAGGTACCAATCTTGAAACTGGTAACCTCTTGAATCTCCTCCGCAATAAACCTTTCGTACAACACATGAAACATTCACTCTTATCCCTCTTATGAGTTAGCCTTTAGAGTGAAGCAAAATCCGAGAGGAGCTGAATAAGAGTAGCCACTGAGTCTCAGTCAGTTGTGCAAAAAAGCAAAAGATTATCTATAAAAGCTGATACAGTCTCTTTATTTCTTTACATTTTAATAAGAATTTAAAATAATATCATTTATAATTCTGACCTTTATCATACTATAAAAACGGTCATGAAATAACAAATATATAAGAAGATGGCAGGTTACCTCTCTTATATGGAAGAAGCCGGTGTATTAATTTTATTCTCATTGATAATTAGTAAGTGAAAAAACTACAATGTCACTTCTATTTCTAGTAGAATATATCTTTTCAAATGACAATGCTAGAGATAAAATTAGTTAGTAAATTTTTCATAGTTTAAATTTGAAAGATCATTAAAAACTATTATGTACAATCAATACAAATACGTTTCTTTTAACTTGATTAAACTAATCGATACACCATGATAATAGATCATATTTAAATCGACAGAGTTAAATTCAAACTTATTTTAATACTTTTAACTCATAATTTAATATTTTGGTTTATATCTAAATTCAAACACAATAAACAACCACGCCAAAGATATTTTCTTTTTTGTTTTTAACCTTACAAACATTAAAAGTTTAATAATAGTAGTATAGAAAAAATAATTAAGTCAGCTTTATAATGTATCAATAAATAATTAAATTTATGATTTATCAAACATATTTTAACTTATTAAAAGTTTGAAAAATTATTTTTAACCATCAAAGAAAAACATAAATGTTTCTAATATCAAATTATAAGCCAACTAAAATCTCAATTATTCTCCAAGTATCAAACAAAATGATCAAGTATGTGTCCCTTTAAAACTAGAAGCCACGCTATATATAACAAAATAAAATATAAGACTTAATTTATATTAGGTCTATATATATATATATATAAATATATATTGAGCATTGAGCTTTCTTATTCTGTAATCCCTGTAACTTTCTTTATGTGTTGATTTTTTATATTCCATAAGTACCTTACTCAAGCGGAGATTTACTTCCGATTTGGTGGTAAAATATGTATTTTAATGAAATATCATCATAAAATATAAATTAATGATTATTAGAATAAAAAAAAAGAAAGAGATAAATCTAAAAAAAATTGAACCTGAAACATCACATATCTAATTAATTATTTTTTATATATTTAAAACTCTAAATAATTTCAATAAATAATATTGAGATCCAAAAATCTAGATGTGATAAACCAAATATGTAAGACTCAACAAATTAAACCCGCATAAGAGCTCATCAGATAACCGTCCGGACAAAAATAATCATGACCCGCTCCCAAACAGTCAGTCGTAAGGATAAAATACTTATTAGGAGAATGCGATTGCGCTAAGTCCTACCTAACTCCTATAGCAAATCCAAATTTTTATCTCTGAAGGGATAAAAATACAAAACGCGAGTCGAAAACTCAACAAATATTGTCATAAATAAAACTATGTGTGCAAATCAGTGGAAGAACATATAAAATCAAATATCGATGTTGATAATCAATTATACTCTGAACTCTACCATATATACCAAAATCACTACACATCCGTAATAGATGCCAATTCAAATCCAAAACCAAGTTCAAATCAAAATTTTCAACATCTGCAACATTTTAAGCCTGCAATTACTCGATCATTTTTTTATTATATCGGCTGTATTTTAGGTATGTAACTACTCGGTCATCATTCATCATACCGCCACATTTTAGGCCCGTAACTACTCGACTATTATTTATCATATCAGTTACATTTTAGGCCTACAACTATTCGACCACCTTTTATCATAGATCGGCTACATTTTAGACCTGCAACTACTCGACTATCATTTAACATATCGGTTATATTTTAGGCTTGTAACTACTTAACCATCGATCTCCATACAAACATACACATAGCCTTAAATATTTACATTGGTCTCTATAAAATTATAAAAATCTAAAAATATATATAGATATAAGATACACATATAAAAATATTAAATATTAAATCAGACTAAAAGAGGAGGTTACAGATATTTATCTTGACTTTATTCCAAGTAAGTTTGCCAAAAAAATACTACGAGGTATCCGAATCACGTGCTCTTCTCTTTGCTTTATGCGTGCTCCTTCTCTCTCCTATCTCCTCTCTTTCTCTGTCTTACCGCGTCATTCCTCTACCTCTCTTCACATTTCTTCCTCGCCGATGGCGGCTCCAACACTGGTGACGGCGGCGACAATGACGGTAGCAACCCGCCGATGGCAATGGCGACGATAGCAGCGCATGCAAGCTGGCGATAGCTTTCTCTCTCTTGATCACGCCTTAAACCAATTTTCCATGATTCGATTGATTTCTCCCAAAATTGATACATATAACCCCAAAATATCATCTACAAGGAAAATAAAGGATTTGCTTGCATCGATTTCACTCATATCATTTGGAGATGGTGACGATGGTAGCAACCATTCTGCTTCGACTTACGATTCCTTCCTCTACTCATACCGGGGGACAAAATGGAGTGTAAATCATGGAGAGGGTTTCGTCGACTTTCAATCCTAGCGTTGACTCCTCCGGCGATTGTAGCGATCGCTCCTCTCTCTCTCTCTTTCTTCTTTCCCTTTTCCTTTATTTTCTTTCTTTTCCTTTCCTTTTCTACTTTCCTTTGCACGATCCCCCCATATAATAATAATAGTATATTATTATTATTATTATTTCCTTTATCATCCCAAATCAAATGAAAAATTTAGAATATTACATTTTTCCCACCTAAGAAAAATTTTACCATCGAAATTTACACACCTTGATCACAAAACAACCATAGGCGTACTACCAAACATCATCTTCACGTTTCCAAGTCACTTCATCAAGGTAACTTCAGAAACATCTGACCATCCACATCGAACATTAAATCGGATTACAAATATGATCTTTTGTCTGATCTTCTACTTCAAACCTCAAATCAAATCTTATGATTGTTGGTCATGTACTTACACACTTCCGCTGCACAATTCTAATCGATCATTTGCCTTAAATCTCGGCAAATAATGAACCAACTGCATCAGCAAACTCATCCTCATCTAGAATGCCACCAATCCTTTGCTATTCAAGGCAGACCCGAATTAGAATCTCGAAAGCTTCTTCTTCTTCTCGGCTTCTTTCTTTAGACATGAGATACATGATTAACTCGTCATTCCACTAGGTTGAGAATTTTTGACATTTCCTTCGAACTTAGGCCATTCTAACTCAACTCTAGTTGTTGATAACTTCACTTACTCCCAAGCTTTTATCAAATTAGTTGAGGTTATGCTTGATTGCGTCCAACTTCATGATAGCTCATCTATGGAGGGCTTCATCTCTAATCTTCACAAGGGCTTCTTCATCTTTATCTGTGGTTTTCAATCTTGACAAATCTTCTTCATAACCTCTGCTCCACCGCTTTCTTCTCTACCGGCCGAAATCTCATTCTATCTCATGAGATTTCGAACTGACCTATTCCATCAACTATTTCTTTGCTGGCCAAAATCTCCTCCTACCTATTGAGGCCACAGAATGATCCAACAAAACTTTCACCTATCAGCCTAGATAATCAACCGATTATCTACCCAAAATGACTCAATGCACACATATCTTGACGACGTTTCTCTGATATCACTTTTATCACGAACCTAAAATTTCACAAGTCTAATTAATTATTATTATTTTATACATTTAAAATTTTAAATAAGTTCAATAAAAAACTTTGAAATCCAGAAATTATGGTGTGATAAACCAAATATGTAAGACTCGACAAATCAAACCCATACAGGACATCATTGAATAGCCGTTCGGACAAAAATAACCATGACCTGCTCCCAAATAGTTGTAAAGATAAAATGCTCACTAGGAGAATATAATGCTGTACACCAAATCCTACCCAACTCCTACAGCAGATCCAAATCTTCAACTCTGAATGGAGAAAAATAGAAAATGTGAGTTAAAAATTTAACAAGTATCGTCATAAATAAAACTATGTGTGCAAATTAAATGAGAGCACATAAAGTCAAATATTGAAACTGACAACCAACTCTACTATAAAGTCTACCACATGTACCAAAATTACCACATATTCATAATAGATGTTAATTCAAATCCAAAACCAAGTCCAAATCCAAATTTTTAATATCGACTATATTTTAGGCCTGCAACTATTCAGTCATCTTTTTTCATATCGGTTATATTTTAGATTTGTAACTGTTGGGTCCCATGTCCTACCCATAAGACAGGCCCAGGCCTGAGCGGTTCGCAGCCCAGGAGAAGATCAGAGGCCCACGAAGAAATGTCAGCCCAACCAATGGGCGAATGGCGTGAGCCCATGCGGAAGGAGGCAACGGTAACTGCAGGCGCATTAAATGCGTCGGAAAGCAGACAAAAAGGCGGAAAGGCTAGCTTGATAGGCGTGGGCTGGCGCAGCCGCCAACGCATCATCCATTGCCGTCTGCTGAGGCGGCCAACCAATCCCGCTCAAGGAGAATCGGGCGTGGTCGACGCCGCCATGTACGCGTGCCAAGCTCGGCCAGGGCCGCGTGGCCGGCGGTCCATGACAATGACCGGCGGCGCAATAGCCTGTGCAACGGGCATTTTGGCGCAAGAGTCCAACGGGCGAGGTGTATAAAGCCCTCACACCCCCCAGAGAAATGACCTTTTTAGGCCGACGGAACTCTCTCGATCTTCATGTTGAACGATCAATCGCGAGACCTTGAACTCTTCGACCAAACAACGGTTCTTACGGAACATAGCTTCAAGCGTCCTTGATCACTTCTCTTCCTCTTCTCTAAAAATACAAGAGTGACGAGTCAAATGAGCTTTGCCTCATCTAAATTGACTCGCTCACAATCCCGGCATCCTCCGAGATCACGGGAAGGTTAGCCACCCGTCAGTGCAACGGAAGCGGGCCTTCCAATACTGCTCACAACATTTCCCCACATCATCGCATAAGCACTTCTACGCCTTCACGGCATTTTCTCGCGCACCACCTTAGCGTGCACATTTAGTTTATTGCGGGAATATTCTTGATTGAGCGTCGGAGCGGCCTCGGTGGGAGAAATCTGCGGACCCTTCACCTCTTGTTTGTTGTTTGTGTTATGCGAGTCCCGGAGTTTATAGAGACGGAGGCCAGGACCCTTCTTAGGAGGCGCCCGCACGCTTAGGAATCCGAAGGCTCCTAATCCGTGACGGCAACCTTGGGCCCGGACTTGATATTAGGCGCCGTCTGTGGGAAGCCCGATGACAAGCCAAGTGACTCTTTCCCACAAGCAAATCGAACAACCAAAAATGGTGAACACCCGAGCACGAGACTAGTGCTCCTGGTGGGAAGTCACCGCCCAAGGAGAAGTTCCCCGCCGAGGAGCAAAACGAACAACCAGTAGAGCCGAGAGGTCCGCCGCGTAGCGACGGACATAGATCTCTTGAAGGAAGTCCTCCTCGCCGTATGCGCGAACACGGGGGCCGCCCGGCGGATCTGCTCCCCCACGGCCCAAGCCTCCACCTCAGAGAGAAAGGCGTCGAAGCCACTCGCAGGGGAGGCGAACAGACCGCCTCGACCGTGCTAAGAAGCTGCCGCACCAAGTGGGAGATGGCGAGCGAGGCGGAAAGCCATCCGCCCGGCAGCGATAGGAGGACAGCCCGAAGGGCGCAACCCCGCAACTCGCGTGGCAACGGAGGCCACCGCCGCGAGGCTCCCGGCGAATGCGCCTCTCGGGCGGAAGTCGCCACCCTCGACGAGCCAGCCGCACCTCCCGAGGAACATGGAGCTCCGTGACGTCCTCAATGCGCGAAGAGGCTCACGGACCGATGGAGGAGAAAGTCAAGGTGTTGTGGGACACCACACAAGGAGAAGCCCACGCCCTCCTCCGTGACCTCCGTAGATCGCCCTTTGCCATGGACTTGCGGTGTGACCATTCACAGAGAGCAAGTTCAAAATGCTGCAGGTCTTGGAGGGATCTGACGGGAGCAAGGATCAATGGACCATCTCAGCGCTTCCGCACCCACCTCTCTCTACAAGGGGCAAGCGAGGCCACGATGTGCGAGTCTTCCCCGTCACCCTTAGGGGTGACGCTTTCTGGTTCCGAGGCCTCCCCAGAACTCCATCACGCTCGTTCGGCGAGCTTGCCGAATGACTTCGAGCGAGTTCGCCTCAGAAGGGGGAGGAGAGGCAACCCGGCACTGGGTCCGCCTCCGACAGAGACAAGATGAAACCACAGGCGGTTTCGGACCGTTTCATCAGAGGTGAGACGGATCCCACACCTCTCAGAGCGAGGCGAAGCTCAGCGCCTTCGTCGCCACTCTAGCGGCGGGATTTCTTCAAACACTGTCGCACCAACGCCTGAGACCTTAGGAAAGTGAGACCATTGCTCGGGCGTACATCACGCGCCGAAGAGGCCAATGAGGCGAAGCGCCCGGCGAGTGGACCCGAGCCCGGGAAGCCTCGAGCGGGGGGAGAAAGAGGGACCCGGCGGCTAAGCGCTACTCGGAGGCGAAAGCGGAAGCCCAGCCCCACAGAGGCCCAAAAGGGACTACTTGAGTCCTCTCGCCCTTTCAACGCAGGCCGTCTGCAAACATCACGATGCAGATCTAGGATGAAAAATTCTTCAAGTGGCCGCGTGAGGTCCAGCGGCGGTGATCGGACAAAAATTGCCCAGTACCACCGCCGCACGGGGCACTCGGCCCGAGAACCGCCGCACCCTGCGGCGGGAGATTGAAGAAGCGATCCGGCGTGGACACTTGGCCGGTTCGTGAAGAGCCAAGGTCGGGGAGCCGGCTCCCTCAGACGGGTGAACCCGGCCGAGCCTCGAGGGGCCGCATCTTTGGTGTGGTTCACATGATATCTTCGCCGACACGGCGCGCTTGACGAGGGCGGCCGGCGACTTCCAACAACAAGCGGGCGAAGATCGGGGGCTAGGAGTGATGTCATTAGCTTTAGTAGCGACGATGGCACATGTAACATTTCCCATCACCGGCCCCTTGTTGTATCGGCCCTTGTTTTTGGTTGGTGGTGCGACTACCAAGCAAACGGGTCTTCATTGATAATGGAAGCTCGCAAAATTTGCTATATCTCACTGCATTCATTAAACTTGGACTAAAACAGGACCAAATGAAGGCGACAAACGGACCATTATACGGCTTGGACAACGAGCTGTCCCGGTCTGCAAGGATTATACGGTGGAAGTGACGTGGGGACCCACCCCGCTCTCTATTGCGAGTTCGCGCCTCCCTCGTTGTCGACCTTCCGTCCGTCTACAACGCCCATACTCGGCGAGACCCTTCCTAATGGCCTTCGAGGCCGTAGCGTCCATCCCGCTTTGAAGGTGAAATTCCCCGCCCCAGGGCGTGGGAGAAGTCTGGGAGACCAAGAAATGGGGCGAACACACTGCTGTCCCAAGTCAACCCGGTGGCACCAAGCGAGACCGACGAAGACACGGACCTCCGCGACGAGACGTCTCGCCTTGAGCCCGGTCGGAAGAAATGAGGCGATCCCTCTCAACTCTTCCGTCCGGACGATGCGTCAACGTGGGAGATCCCTTCCACTGCGGTCATCGCAACGAGTTAATTACCTTCCTCGGGCTAACTCAGAGCGTGTTTGCACAGGTCCCCGCCGATGCACAGGATATCGGTCGAAGTCATAGTCCTGGTAGGCCTTGACAAGGGCGAAACCCGTCCGGAAGCGGAGGAACCACTCGATCGAGAAGTTAGTCGCCATCAGGGAAGAAGTAAAGAGGCTCCTAGACGCGGATTCATCGGAGAAGTCCAGTGCCGGGTGGTGGCTATCAACGTTGTCTTTGGTGAAGAAGAGCAGCCGGAAAGTGGCGGATGTGTGTCGACTTCACGGACGTAAACAAGGCCTGCCTAAAGGCGGCTTTCCGCTCCCAAGGATCGAGCCGGCTCGTGGATTCCACATCCAGGACACGCAGCTGAGCTTCATGGACGCGTACTCGGATACAACCAGTCCGGATGGACCCGGAAGGCGAGGGAGCACACCTCGTTCTTCGAGATCAAGGGACGTATTGCTACAAAATGATGCCCTTTGGTCTCGAGAATCACGGGCGCCACATACCAGCGCCACATACCGGCGCCTTGTCAACAAGATGTTCGATACTCAAATCGGGCGGAGCATTGGAGGTATCGTCGGCGACATGCTTGTAAAGCGAGTCGCGAGCCACCACGTCAGCGACCTTAGCCGAGACCTTTCAAATCCTCCGACAGCATGGGATGAAGCTCAACTGTCAAATGCGCGTTCGAGTGACCTCCGGAAAGTTCTTGGGCTTCATTGTGTCCCAACGGAATAGAAGCCAACCGAGAGAAGATCAAAGCAATACTCGACTTGAACCCCCACGAACCGTGAAGGAAGTCGGAAGGCGCGGGGCGGATAGCCGCCCTCACGGTTTCTAGCTTCGACCCGACAAGTATTTGCCCTTCTTCAAAGCGCTAAGGGGCACAAAATCGCACGGGTTCAAGTGGAATGACGAATGCGAGGAAGCATTCAAGGAACTGAAGACTTATCTCTCCAGCGTACCGCTTTTGAGCTCGCCACGCGGTGGGGAAGATCTCTATCTCTACCTGGCTACGTCAGCATCGGCGCTCAGCTCCGTGCTAGTAGCGGAGCACGAAGGCAAGCAACAACCGGTGTACTACGTAAGCCGGGTACCGACGGACGTAGAGGCTCGCTACCCGCGATTGAAAGGATGGCGCTCGCGCTTGTCTGGCACGACAAGCTGCGACCCTACTTCCAGTCACACCGGATTGTCGTCTTGAGCACCGATGCATCAAGTCGATCTGCAAAAACCGGAGACGTCGGTAGGAGGCTGGTTAAGTGGGCCCGTTGAGCTAGGAGAATTCGACTTGGAATTCGGCGCGCCAGCCGTGGAAAGGAGGCTCAGCGCGGACTTTATCGTCGAGGCGACGCCAAGATGAGATGAAAGCAACATTCCGGGAGATGCGAGCACGACGGTTCACCGTGTGGACCCTAAACGTAGACGGATCGTCTACTCGGGCGAGAAGTGGAGTTGGAATCGTGTGGGACGCCCGAGGGTGTGGAGATCGTATACTCCGTAACTGCGCCTTCCGGCCACAAACAATGTTGCGGAGTACGGAGCCCCTCCTTGCGGGCCCTCGGCAAGGAGGAGTGTTCCGCACGGTCGTTGGTCGTGCGTAGTGACTCCGAACTCGTGGTCAATCGGTGAAGGGGAACTTGAAGCCTCGAACCCACAACTCGTGAGGTACTTGGCGAAAGTAAGGGCCACGATCCTCGAGTTCGGCCCGATTGAGATCGAGCACATCCCGAGAACGGATAACGAACGTTGACACCGAGCCAGCCCGGACGCGCGGTAATCAGAGCAAATGCGAGGGAACCCCGGAAGTCAGAACATCCCCGGCATTGATGCCAAGACAAGAGGTCCTTCATATTGGACGCAAGGACAACTGGATGACTCCGTACATAAAGTTCCTCATCAAGAAGCCTGCCGGAAGACGCCTAACCAAGCCAAGCGAATCGGAAAAACAGCGAGGATGGTACACGATTCTAAATGGGAGGTTATGCAGCAGGATACTCCACCCCTCTCCGAAGTGCCTTACCCGAGGAAGCCGACTACGCGTTGGCGGAAGTACACTTGGGGCTGTGCGGATCTCACATTGAGGGAAGAACTGGCGTTCAACGTTATGCGGCAAGGATTCTCTTGGCCCATCATGAAACAAGACGCCATGGAGTTCGCCCCGCAAGTGTGAGAGTTGCGGTCCATGGCAACATGACGATCGGCCGCTGCACCGAGCCGCACTATCTCCAATCCCGTGGCGTTCGCACAAATGGGGATCGACATACTCGGACCCATGCCAATGGCAGCCGGACAACGGAAATTCACGATCGTTGGCATCGACTACTTTACAAAATGGGTGGAAGCCGTCCCACTCGCCAAGATTACGAACAAAAACGCGGCGGAGTTCCTCCGTCGAAGTATTGTTTGCCGCTTTGGGATTCCCGAGGTCGTAGTGGCAACAACGGAACCCATTCACCGCAAACGCTTCACAAATCTTTACCGCCGCAACCTTCGCATTAAGCTGGTGCACACATCAAGTGGCGCACCCTCAGCAAACGGGTCAAGTCGAAGTCACCAACCGCACGATCCCGCACGGATTGAAAACCGAGGTTGGAAGACGCTCGGGGGCTCCCGGATCGAGGAGCTACCGTCGATCTTTGGGTCGTATAGAACAACCGCGAGAGAACCAACAAGGAGACGCCCTTGACCTTTGCTTTGGGGTGAGGGTGTGGTACCCGTGGAAGTGGGGATGCCAAGCTGCCCGGGTGAATGCTTCGACCCGGCCACCGGTGAACGAAGGTCGAGAAAGTCCGGACTTGCTCTCGGAGGTTCGAGACGCACGACTCGTAACTACGGCCTCACCTACCAACGGCGACTCGCGGTACAACAAGCGAGTGAAGGCACGCCCATTTGGAAGTTGGAGATCCAGTCCTCCGGAGCGTAGAGGCGCGGGAAAGACCGCGAATAGGAACAAGCTCTCCCGGTTGGGAGGGGACGTTCTTCGTCTCGCAATCCTCCCGGAGGCGGAGGCGTCAAGCTCGCGCCCGAGCAGCAAAGCGGTCCCGCGGACACGGGCGCCTTGACTTAAGGAAATACTACCAATGATGCATCTCGGACTCGGGTAAGTCGCACACGCATGCATCATGATGAATGCTTGAACATGAATTTGTCTTTGATTATCATAATTGCTTTATGTTGTTGCATATACATTTGTGTGAATTAATATCACGCATTGCATTTTCAAATCAAAGCGACCTAGTGCCCCTAAGTCGGGAGGACAAGCGTCCGTCAAGTAAAACCGGTCCTTGGTTCAAGCGCTGGGCGGTCCAAAGCGAGCCGTCTCGAGGACTCGCCCTCACGCCCGGATGGGGGGGGCGGCTTTACTCACCGGCTCCGCGCGGAGAAGGCCCGTGCCCGGCCACTTAGAAGCTAAGCCCCGTGCTAGTCGGCTCGGAGGCGTCCGTAAGTAGGCTTGGACAAGGGATCCTGGCGATCCATTAGAAAGGCTATGCGCCGACGACCGCGGTCAAAACAGTAGGCACAGGGGCTCCACTGAGTCCCACAATACTTGCCAATAAAACCTTAGGGGGCAAAGAATCGCGGGCGTGCGGCGACCTTCTTTAAATGGAAGAGAGCACCCTCGGTCTGCAATGGTCGTGGGCTAGGACCTCAACTTGGTGATTATAACGCTTTGAGCGGGAGCGACACACCTCTCCTTGGTGTACGCGGCGGGTCCTAGACCCAGGAGTCCGATTCGCTGGCCCACCGCTGCGGCGACCCTCGTTGAGGCTCCGGGGGCTTGGCGGCGACCGCGGCTTGCTTTGGATCAGGCCCCAAACGTGTGAGTGTGATGACATCCTCTTACGATGGGCGAGCACCACCAAGAAGGCGCTGTATAGGGCCTTAAGCAAAACGGCTCCAAAGAGCCCAACGGCCGGAACACGATGCGTGATTCAACGAATGAAAACAAAAGCAAAAAGCAAGCAACAGCAGACGGTGAGGAAGCGTGGACACAAAGTGTAAACAGAAGCTTCTCATTTATACAAAAAGAGACATGATACAACGCGGAAACAGGACTCGAAACTTAACGGTGGTAAAGGCTAATCGCAAGATCGGGCGGACCCGCTTCCTCGGGAAAGGTCTTGGGCGTGACGCCTCCTACTACGGCGTTCTGGATGGAGGGAGGGTGCAGGGCGTGAGGAGCCGCGGGGAGATAATCTGCGGCCACAAGCGGATACCGTCCCAAAAGCGAGTGTCCATCGCGGACCGCCACACGAAGGAGAATCTTGACCAACCGCATCTCAACCAACCGGTGATCCTTTCCTCCCTTGACGGAAAGAAGGCCCTCCAACTCGCGACTCTCGTCGCATTTGCCCATTCTCCTCGAAAGGGAGGTGATTCGGGCCGAGGCTAAAAATGGATGAGATGGTGCCGTCGATGATAATCCGCTCTAGGCCCCGCGAAAAGAATCGCACGTGCCTCGAGGGGACCGTATCGTCGGAAACTGCGGAAGGGAAAGTTAGAAGCATGACCAAAATAAACAACCAAGGAAGAGGTCGAGAGAAAAACAACCGTACCCGAGAAGATGCCGGCAAGCACGTAGGAAGCGTCTGGCGCCCAGAAGAGCCTCTCTCTGGGCTCAACTTCTGGATCTGCTTGGGGGAGGCTGGCTGGAAGGTTGGGCGTCAGTAGGAGCGCTCGTAGGCTCTTGCCACGAGGGCGTCCGGCTGCCCCTTCGCCCGGCTGAGCGGCCCCGGCGAGGGAAGCGGCGCGAGACCTACGAGCATACGACCGTCGCGAGCTCATCCGTAAGAGCCTCCCATGGGGCTCAGCGTCTTCAACAACCTTGAGGGAGGAGCTGGGGAAATTTCGGCCGCCGAAGGAGCGCTCGCGAGCTCTAGCAGCGGGGACGCCCGGCCGCCTTCGCTTGTCGAGCCACATCAACAGCCAGGAGCGGTGCCGCCCCGAACATACGGCCCGCGCACACTCAAGAAAGGGAACCTCTCCCGGAGGCTCGGCTCCCTCAACTGTTTGAGGAGGGTGACTTGGAAAGGCTGGAAGTTGTAGAACGCTGGGGACTCTTCCCACGAGGACGATCAAGCTTCCTTCACGTCGGCCTGTCTGGCCAGCCAGTGGCCTTGACCTCCGAAACTATAGCTAGGTCTCCGGATGGCCTACGCGACGAAATGGGCCCTGCAAAAATCACCGGCAGCTCCCCCACTTCCTGGGCCTCCGTCTCGGCTCAAACAAGAACGATTGGCCCCTCGGGCTCTCGAGATGACGACGCGTCGACAGGCGCCTCGGCCGGCGCCGCCCGGCGGAAGGATCCCGCCAGAGACTCGACCTCGCAGACTTCACAGGCGGATAGAACCGCGGTCGAAGTCGACGAGAGTGCGGCAGTTTCCCTCTGGCGGCGTACCCTGGTAGATCTCTTCGGAGCCGGTTTTTCCGCAGCAGAAGGACCGGCGACTCGCCTCTTTGACCTTCTCCGGGAAGTGGCTTCAGCTTCCCTCAATCTTTTAAGGGCAGCTGCGTCCTCGCCACTGCTCGAAGAACGCAGCAGAGAGCAGCTCTCCTCCTCAGTCCCACCGGGCGGCGGAGGAGCTTCCGGATCTCCGGAACCCGCCTTGCCTGGCCCTGCCGCCGCCCGGCCAGCGGGAGGTCCCCATCTGGCGAGTTCGAACGCAACAGAGGAAAGGTAGAAGCCCCGGATTTTAAAGTTCTCCTCCTCAGATTGAATGGCGGAGATCAGCTTCGAGGATTCAGCAATGTCCTCGTCGGTGGGCTTGTCCCGGAAGTACTCCGAGATCGGGCCCCACGCCTTGGAAGCTCACGGTCGGAGGGTTCTGAAAGAAGAAGCGCTCCTTCCGGCCCTTCACAGAGTCGGGATTGGTGCGCGTAAGTTGAACCCCGTCCACGGGGTGAGGGATATCCAGTCCTCGGACTAGGTGGTCAGGAAAATTACTACGCCGCCTTGGCATCAAAGTCACACAGTGCAATACAGCGAAGACGCACAGAGACACCGAGGTAAGCGCACGGCATTGGGATGAAGCCTTGCTAATGGGACTCCCAACAACCCGACTACAGCGTGCGGCAAGCGGTGTCTTGAAATCTGAGCCCCCTTCAAATGATACTCATATATCCTGTAATGAAGCCAGCGGGGGGGGCATTGGCTCTATCCTCGGGACCGGGAACGCGGGAGATTAGCTCGCTAGGGATTGCATAATCTACCCTAGGGGAGGCTATATACGCCTCGGTCAAAATCGACTTGGTGTTGCGAACACCGTGGGCGCACCATCCTGGGAACTCGAGAAGAGGAAGAAGCACGCTATGGGAGCCATTTGTCTCTCAAGAGTTGCAAGTGTAAACGAGGGAGAAGAAATCGGAAGAAGGAACAAGGGAGATTGCCGTTTGGTTTAAATAGACAACGCGAAGCCAAGGCGGGAAGCCCAGAAACGTCGTCGCCTCCGGAGATTGAGACACGTGGTGGCATAGGGAAGCGCGAGAACCTCAAATCAACCGCAATGATGGCTAGGCGCCGAGGCTAGCAGGCGCGACCCTTGTTTGCCTAGCTAGGGTCCCATTTGGCGCCGCCGCATTAAATGAAGGTTTACAATAGCAGCACTCCGGAAGATGCGCACAATAAGCGCATAGCAAAAAAAAAAAAAAAAAAAAGGAGAAGAGAAACCGCCACGAGACGAGAAAATGCAACAAGAAAAGCCAATTCTCATTACGGTAAATCGGTTCTATTACAACGACAAGAAAAGAGAAAACATAGATAAAAAATACAACGGAAGCAATGTGGTCAGCGATCCCGGTGGCCTGAGGAGGAACTTTGAACGGGATAATCCACCAGTTGATCACGGGTCCTGGCGGACGAGTTACGAGAATCTATGACGCCCACGGAAGCCTGGATCCTCCGGTAAAGCAAGCCTCTTGCAAAGTCACGATGGCGTCAAAATATCTCGATCCCAAGTCCGGCCTCATGTCCTCCGGCCAAGCATCGACCTCCTCATCTCCGTCCTTGTGCAGCAACTTCGGCCTGGTGCCATTTGCCAAGTTGCTCTTTTTCTTCCTCAAGTGCCAATATGCGGCCTTGCGCCCCACATTGGCATCCGCCCGGCCTGCATAACCCCGGCCTCCGACTCGGCGGAGCGTCCTCTAAGTGTGCGACGCGAGCTCGCAGCCATTCCGCCCCGATCGCTAAAGCCCCCGACGCGGTGGGACCCTCTCGAAGCCGGAGGAACTCCCCAACCCTGAGAGGGGCCGGCAACCGTGGTTTCAGAGCGAGCCTCCCCTGAGGAGTGGGCTCCAGAAGACGCGGGAGCGTGAGAACCGGACTCGGACCCGAGAAAGGAGTGCACCGAGTCGCTAGAAGAGCCTTCCATCGACTTCGCAACGAGAAAATACGCAGAGGAATATTAAACTGCCAATAGATGGTTAAGTACGAAGACGTGCCAGATTTCGGAGAAAGCGGCGCGTTTAAATAGGCAGATCTTCTGGAAGAACGGCAAGCCCAAAGGGCAAAAAGCTTTTAAGGAAGGACCAATGGGGTTCCACCACGTGGAGGCCCCAGCTTCAGCGCTTTGAAACAAGCGGCGTCTCACGGCAGCGAGGAATTAAAATCGTCGATTAGCTCAAGGGATATGGCGGTTGGCGGGGAACCCCACGGGCTCCCAAAGAACGACGCGTGGATCTTGGGGCAAAACGCCGTGACAACGCAAAAAAGCATTTTACGAAGAAAAAGACAAAAGCTGAAGACAAAAGAGGCTACTTCTTTTATTAAATGCTTTTTACAAAGTACAAGGTCCTAACCATGAAGGCTGAGAAAGACAAAGAGAGAAGTGCGAAGCCCGGTGTGCTCCCTTGCGATGCCCCGGGAGAGCTCGGCGAGCGGCGGCGAACGACCCGGCCGGAATTGCACCGAGCGCGGTGAGGCGGGAAGCGGGAGCACCCCAGGTGGAAGTCTCGAATTCCATCCACCGGGAGGAAGCAGCTGTTGAAGTCGAGCAGCCGGGAAAGTCCGATGTCAAGCCAGACTTTCCCGGAGGGCTACCTACCTCGCACCCCTTCTATGGTGTCGCACCGGCACAGCACGTGGGGAGACTTCCCCTCAGAAAGCCGAAACGGAGAAGATACTCGGAGGAAGTCAAAGAATCCCGCCCAGCCAGCCGAGCCACAGCCCGGAAGGAGGTGCATGACAACGGCGGAATGGTCGAACCATTCTCGTTAGCAAAGAAAACAAGCCACAAGGCTTGGACTACAACGGTCTCCATCAGGGAACCCAGGCGTGCAAGTGGTCCATCCAACTCCTTCTCGAGTGCCCACGGGCGGGCGGCAAAGCGATCTCCTCATCGCCTCCGATTCGTTGGTAAGGGATGAACTTCACTCGCTCGGGTACCCCCTATTTATAGACGAGACACAGGCCATCCCTTCATCCGGCGCGACACGGCATCCAAGAACGTCTCTCAGGCGCAGCCGGCGTCCACTAGTCGAGGCGGAACCCAAGACGCGCGAATCTCGGCGGGTGGCCGGTCGCAGTAAAGACTCAAAAGCTGCCACAGCCTAGGGAAAGGCGCGGGTGGGAAGACGACAAAGTGGCGCGGCACGAGGAAGGGTACGAGGCCGTGGAAATGGGCCCAAATGGACATGCGAGGCCGACCTTTGGCCGGCCAGGCATGGGGCTAGTGTTGGGTCCCATGTCACAGCCCACAAGACAGCCCAGCCCCACGAAGCGGTTCGCAGCCCAGGGAGAAGATCGAGGCCCACGAAGAAATGTCACCACCAATGGGCGAATGGCGCGAGCCCATAACGGAAGGAGGCAACGGTACTGCTGGGCGCATTAAATGCGTCGCAGGGAACGAGACAAAAAGGCGGAAAGGCTTCTTGATAGGCGAGGGCTGGCGCGGCAATCGCTAACGCCATCCCACTTGCCTCTCTGAGGCGCCAACCAATCCCGCTCAAGGAGAATCGGGCGTAGTCAGCGACGCCAGCGCGTGCAAGCAGCAGCGAAGTGCGGCGTGGCCGGCGGTCCACGGCGGCCACTGCCGGGCGCGCAATAGCCAATGACAGGCGTTTTGGCGCCTGAAGAGTCCAACGGGGCGAGGTGTATAAAAACCCCACACCCCGGAGAAATGACCTTTTCCGACTCTGGAACTCTCTCGATCTTCATATTTGAACGATCAATCGCGAGACCTTGAACTCTTCGACCAAACAACGGTTCTTACGGAACATAGCTTCAAGCGTCCTTGATCACTTCTCTTCCTCTTCTCTAAAAAATACAAGAGTGACGAGTCAAAGCGAGCTTTGCCTCATCTAAGCCCGACTCGCTCACAATCCCAAAGATCCTCCTCGAGATCACGGGAAGGTTAGCCGCCACAGATGTGCATACGGAAGCCAGGCCTTCCAATACCTGCTCACAACATTTCCCCACATCATCGCATAAGCACTTCTACGCCTTCACAGCATTTTCTCCGCGCACCACCTTAGCGTGCGCATTTCCGTTTATTGCGGGAATATTGCTGACTTGAGCGTCGGAGCGGCCTCGGTGGGAGAAATCCTGCCAGACCCTTCACCTCTTGTTTGTTGTTTGTGTTGTGCAGGTCAAGGTTTATAGAGACGGAGACTGGACCCTTCTTCCGGAGCGCCCGCACGCTTAGGAATCCGAAGGCTCCCTAATCCGTACGGCAACCTTGGGCCCGAGACGCAACAGTAACTATTTAATTGTCATTAATCATATTGACTACATTTTAGGCTTATAATTACTCGGCCATCATTTATCATATTGGTTACATTTTAGACTTACAATTACTCGACCATCATTTATCATATTGAATATATTTTAGACCTATGACTACTCGACCATCATTTATCATCAAATTGGTTACATTTCAGGCCTACAATTACTCGACCGTCAGATCTCCTTATAAACATACATAGCCTCAAATATTTGAATCGGTATCCATAAAATTATAAAAACTTTAAAAATATATATAAATATAAAATATACATATAAAAATATCATATATTAAATTAGACTAAATGTGGGGGTTACAGATACTTACCTTAATTTTATTCCTAATAGGTTTGCCAAAAGGATACTTTACACGGTATCTGAATCGCACGCTTTTCTCTCTGCTCCACCCGTGCCCCTTCTCTCTCCTCCCTTTCTCTCTCCTGCTGCGCTATTTCTCTACCTCTCTTTACATTTCTTCTTCACCGATGGCGGTAACCACGGTGTTAGCAACCCGAAGATGGCAATGGAGATGACGGCAGTGTATGCAAGCCGACGACGGCTTTCTCTCTTTTCATCGCGCCTCAAATCCAATTTTCACAATTCGATCGATTTCTCACAAAATCAGTACATATAACCCCAAAATTGGCATCCACAATGAGAAGAGAAAGATTTACTTGCCTCAATTTCACCAATTTTCTCCGGTGACAATGGGGGCCATTCTGCTTCAACTGGCGATTCTTTTCTTTACTCACACCGGCACACAAAATGGATGAAAAATTACGAGTAGGGTTTTGTCAGCTTCTGATCATAGCGTCGACTCATCTGACGACCACGGCAATGCTAGCGGCCACTCCTCCCTCTCTCTCTTTCCCTCTTTCTGCTTTCCTTTTTCTTTCTTTTCTTTCTTTTTTTTTCTTTTACCCTTTACACAATTTCTTATAATATATTATTTTTTTTTTTTTCTTTTTCTTTTCTTTCAAAATTAAATAAAATAAAAAAATAAATTTTTTTCTTCTCTACTTTCCTTTACACAATCTATAATATATTATTTTAATTATTATAAAAATAATATATTATTTTTATTTTTATTTTTTTCTTTATAATCCCAAACCAAATAAAAATTTAAATTATTATAATAAAATAATTTAAAATTACTTATATTAGTAAAAGATATTATACAAAATTAAATAAAATAAAAAAATAAATTTATATAATTGACCCTATTTAATAAGATAAGCTTTATTACTATTATATGCTTGTGCAATTTGGTTACGTTTTAATATCTATTTAAAGTATATATTTTAATTTGATTATAAATTTTATATAATAACCCTACTCAAACCAAATCTGAATCGGTGCAATAAGATACATTATTTTAGTCATAGTGTAACTTCATAATGTTTGGCATTAGACCTAAATGAATGATTGAGGATCTTATTTTTCCACTTGGGATGCTATTTTAATTTTTATTATTACATATTTTACGATATTTGTTAAAATGTAAAAACAATTAATCATAAACAGAATTGCACACTCCTTGGTCGCTCTGCCGAAAATCCTACCCTACATTTTTTTTCTTGTATTTTTTTTTTTTTGAGTAAAGTTAAAAACAGGCATCCTTTGACCATTGCTATCATATTTTTAATAATATAATATTTTAATTATTTATTAATATTAATTAATTATATAAATATAAATAGATAAATTAATACCATATCATAAAGTTATATTTTAAAAATATTTTAAAAATCTAGCTGAATATATTTCTTATTTTTCTACAAGAATTCCTGCTAACTTTTTTCTTCCCCACTTTAAGATAAAGCAAAAGCACAGAAAAAGCAAAGCAAGTGGAAAACGTAAAAAATTAGTTTTTAAAGTAAAAAGAAAACACGAAAGAGAGAGAGAGAGAGAGAGGCCTCACAAAACTCCATGATTCCAAATTTTATCTAGAAAGCAAGATTTGGGGTTTCTTTCACTAGATAATCTCAAGGAAGGAGACCCATCAATGTTTCTACGTTTCCACGAGAACTAGGTAGTCTAACTAGGAGCATCAAGAAGAGAGAAAAATGAATAGAGGAGTGTTGCAGAGCGCACCGGCGCCGGCGCCACCAATGATGGCGGCTGGAGCCCCAAGCTTGTGGAGCTTGAACAACATCCGCCCACCACCACTACATCAGCCGCTTTCCACTTTCTTTTCCCCTCCTCCTTACCTCTTTTCACAATTCAATATACCCGCATCGTCATCTTTTTCTTCTTCTTTTTTCTCATCGGCGTCCTCTTCCTGGCCTGATAACCAGGAGCAGTTTGCACAGTCATGGAGCCAACCCTTCCTGTAATTCTCTCTCCTTTTATTTCCCCTCACACGCGAGCTCTTACAGAGACACAAAAAATTAGAGAAGAAAGCAAATGAAAACCCTACACGGCGTAATTACCTGTATAACTATTTTTTACTTGGTATCTGATGTTTTAGTCCCATGTAACAGTGATGAAGGAGATAAAGCGCCGCCGCCGCCGCCGCCAGCCGATGGTCTCCATAGCTATCGAGCTAATAGTAAGTGCAAGAAGATGGAGAATTCAGGGGAAGATGTAGTACTTCATCATCATCATCATAAGGCTCATCAGAGTCATGTAAATCACCATCATGTGAAGCAGGAGAACTCATCGGCGAGTAGCTATGTCAATCATGGCCGTGTTGATCAGCATCAGACGACGCGCAATAATCTCCCCAAATCATCGTCTCCTCATGACTCATGTGTTACCACTTTCAGCACCGACGTGCTGGACTTCTCCACCACCGCCAAACCTGATGTTAGGCATCCCCCTCCTCCGCCGCCCGCCGGTTCATCCTCCGAGGTGTGAAACAGAGAGCTTTACTTCAAATTAATTCTACCCCCAAGTCCTCTAATCTTTTTTTCTTACAGTGAGACGGTTACTTATGAATAAATCTTCAAATTTTTATGTTAATCCATAGCACACTTATCTAATCTTTTTATATATGCTTACACTAATTAATGTGAGTCGACTTGTAATTTGTGCATCTCAATATTGATTTCATAGGCTAACAGCACAGCTAACGGTAGTGGTGGGGCACTTAAAAAAGCCAGAGTTCAACCCTCTTCAACCCAATCTACCTTAAAGGTAAAATCCACCCTTCAAAGTCTTACCCCCTTCTCTCTCTCTCTCTCTCTCTCTCTCAGAGACACAGACACAGACACAAAAACAGAAAAAACACAAACAGAAACATACACATAGACACCTACTTTGTGAAATCAATTGTTGTCTTTCTCGAATGTCCATTTGTGGAGCAACATTGATTCTCCAGCTATCTCTCATCTCATCCACACGTCAAATAAACTTCATATTACATATTCACTTGAGTTTCTCATGCACTGCAACAATCATTTCATTGTCTTGTTCTATTGTCTTTGAAAAGCAGGTGAGGAAGGAGAAAATGGGAGATAGGATAATAGCTCTTCATCAGTTAGTCTCCCCATTTGGGAAGGTAAATGATTTCTGCTCGATGAAATATTGATATAATTTAAATTAAAGATAATTATTTTATTAATGACGTCATTACTATTTATAGTGATAAATATTAATGAAGTAGTAGGAAACACTCAGAAGTTTTATCTTCAACTGCCAAATCTTACACACAGAATTGAAAGATAAACTCTTAATTAAGGACAAACCACCCCTAGGTTACTTCATACCTTATGCCATCTTCTCTGCATAGCTCAATAAGATTGAAAATAAGAGGATTTAATTCTCTAATTTAAATACCTAGGCTATCCTAAATTTCTAAAAATTAGAGATAGTTTGTTTGATTAACCACCATAAATTTTATTGTTAACTTATATTTTAGAGTTTTTAAAAATCAATTATTAATTTGCTTTTTAATAAATTAATTTAGAATTTCTTTCCTGTTTTAACTTCTTCTTAGACCCTTCTCCATTTTTAGAACCATATCAATTGATATTAGAATTATGATGAGTGATAGTAGAGGATGACAGAATAATATCTTGGAGCATGTACAAAGAGAGTGCAACCTTCACAACATTGTGATATACGAATTAAGAAGAAAGCTCTAGCAATTGCAACATCTCAAGTTCATAGAAACTCATGGGTAGCCTGGAATACCCCAATAACATGATTCCAAATCGACCAGTAAAGGCGATGATCCTTGCCATGGCGACTATAATTCGATTGCTGTGGAGGATGCATCCATCCCTTCTCCTTGAAGGAAATTGTGACATTATCAAGAACCATAAAATTACAAAATTAAGTCTTAGGGATTTAAAGAAAGCTCTAATCCAACGATTTCATTAATTGGATAAATGTAGTCGAAGGCATTTTTTAACTCAAGAAGATGATAGATCTAGTAATAGTGAAACTTGTGGCTATCAAGTTAAAAAAATATGCTTTTATACGGTGGAAGAACCTACAAAAAATATAAATTTTAAAAGAAAAGAGCAAAATTCAAATACAAAAAAATAAAAAAGAACTTAAGAAGTTTTTGTCTAAAAATTTTAAATAAGACTTGTTTCTCAAACTATATAATTACTATCGACGAAATTTGGCAATTGAGGAGTATACTCATAAGTTCGAGCAACTCATAATGTATTACGAGATGCGGAGGCCCAACGAGCAATCTATTGCTCGATATCTCGATAGGTTTTAAAGGAGATTCAAAATATAATGAATCTACAACCATATTAGACCATCAAAAAAAGTTGGTCGTAGAAGTAGAGAAATAACTCAGAGATGTACAAAAAGGGTTTAGCTACATAGACCCTACCAAAAGGTCCCTCAATCAACCAATGCCAATACCCCACTGACTTGGGACCAACATGGTGTTGGGATTTGAACGACTCGGATTCACCTAATCCGGTGGAAACAGGGGTCCTGCTCCGCAGAAACGCGGAAGAGAAACAGTGCCGTAAAATCGTAGTCGTTGGCGTAAAATCCAACGCCTCTAATTTTCTTTTGTTTTAATTTATTTTTTTACATTTAAAAATTTTAAAAATTTCACGGGCGTTAGATTTCGCACCAACGGCCGGATTTTGAGCACTGTTTCTGCTCCGCGTTTCTGCGGAGCAAGAATCCTCGTTCCCCAATCCGATAGCAGTGGAATACCCGAACCCCCCGTCATCGTCAGCCATCATATAGTAGGAATAAGGAATACAAGAGATGTACGGTAATTTTTTTACGTGGAAATCCCTTCTGTAATAAGGAAAAAAATCATGGGACATAAAATCCACCAATAGATCCACTATGTAAAATGGTTACAAAAATCTAGAGACAGAATACAGCAACCACCCTGGCTACACAAGCCCTAGAGGCGATAACTAAAGAATAGAGTACGAGAATACAAAGACTCACTCTTTGTGTTTCTCTCACTACTCTCTCTTTCTTTTACTCTTTCTCTCCTCACTGTGGTGCTCTCTGCTCTCACATTTTACAAGTGTTGGTGAAACGACGACCCCCACACTCATGCGGCCAGTGCACAGCGCCCTGGTGTTATCTCCCATACCAGTCCGGTGCAACTCGCACCCTTGGTGGTTTTCACATGCCACACGCTTGGTGGTTTTTCACACCTTTTGGTGTTGCCACAGGTGCTACCACACACTGCCTAAAGCTCTTGGTACTTATATATAGACTTCCTGGCTCCATCTAATCCTATCGCCCAACTGGTCATCATGCAGATAATAGATGCCACGTCTTCACCATTTCCCGAGCTTCCCGTAAGCCCATGCCCTGCAAGACGGCGCATGTTCTGCACTGTGCAGACGCGTGCTCTACAATTCAACTGCCAGCCTGTTGACCAATCCTGGAAAGACATCTGTCCACTGCCAGCTACCACAGTCTCCTAGTCCCGTTACTCAGCCAGTCAATTTCTCATTGACCATCTTCAGCATTCATCCGGTCAACCTCCCCCGTTGACCGTCTTCTCCTGTCCGTCCGCCATCCAACAACACTCCTGCAGCCCTTAGACGGTCAACCTCCTGTTGATCAAAATTCACGGTTGGCCATCCGCCAGTCAAGCTCCATTGACCGTTCACTGTTCTCCTCCGGTCAACGTCCCGTTGATCGAAATCAGTTCTCCAAATTTATTTTTCACAAATCCTTCGATGACAAACCAATTTGTTGGATTACCACAAGGGAGTGATCAAACCCAACACATGGGAGATCTGACTAGCTTTGAATCCGGCTCAATCCAAGCTAGAAAACATCTCCAATATGTATTTCAAATATTAAAGAATCAGTCACATTGTTTTAAATTGTCTAAACTGTTGGGTTATTGCTCTTACGAAAAAAGAAGAATAAGTGGATGAACAGCCTGTCAAAGGGAAAGCCTTGAATGATGTCATCTATACATATGAAGGAGAACTTCTTGTAATCCCATGTAGTCTCAAAATTGGAACTTTTTATTGTGATGCATCTGATTGGAGGTGAAGTAACATCTTTTATTATCGGTGCATAGTGTACAAGAATGTACATATTTCATCATAATTAGTAAAAGTTGTACTAATATAGTGTCTACTACTATGATGAACAAACTCAAACTACCTACGAAAGATCACCGCAACCCCTATTAGTTGTCATGACTATACTAAAGCGACAAGATATTGTGGATAAAGAGTGTTTGTTACCTTTTTGATAAGAAAATCATACAAAAACGAAGTCTTTTGCAATATCATACACATGGATGCTTGACATCTCCTTTTCGAAAGGCCTTGACAATATAATTGAAGATCCACTTATGACAATTTTACTAACACATTCTTTTGTGAAAGATGAAAAATGAGTTATTTCTGCTAACATATCCTACTTGAAAATTTTAAAGACTAATAGTAGCAGAGATGTGCATTTATTATCTTTGAATGTCGCCCAATTTTTAAAAGAAATTAAAAACCCATGTGATCAAGATGGTGGGTTGGACCCAACGAAACACTTGATTATCATCCAACCAATTTTAGAAAAATTCTTGGATGTTACTCCAAAGAATCTACTACTGAGTATACCCCCTTGCATCATATCTAACCTTGCATAGATTTTATGTCGGGATCGATAATTCTGAAAATGCTGGTATATTGGATGATTTCTATAGACCATGAGTAGTTACAACGACCAATGTATGAGCTCTTATCAATGGAGCTAATTCGTGAAAGTTTTAGTCCATCTGCTATCCGGGCTTCACTAGTTCAAAAGAAAAATGGTACACGTAGAATATATATTGATTGTAGGGTTGTCAACAAAATTATCATCAAATATTGGTTCCTAATTCCTCAATTAAATGATCTTTGGGACCAACTTCATAGTATGACTATCTTTACAAAAATTGATTTACAAAATGGCTATCATCGAATTCAAATTAAGCTCGATGAATAGCGAAAGACCGTTTTAAAATGCCGGAAGGTTTTTATAATGGTCATGCCTTTCATATTATCCAACACTCCATCTACTTTTACGCGATTCATGAAAATCTTTTATTAGAAGATTTATATTAATATATTTTGATGATGTTCTAATTTTTTAGCAAGAATGAAGAAACATCAGGGGGCACCTTTGACTTGCGTTCTTGATTCTCCATGAGCAATGGCTCTATGCCAATTTATCCAAGTGCCAATTCATCATAAATACTCTTATTTTTCTTAATTTTGTAATCTCAAACGAGAAAATAAAGGCAGATCCAATCAAAATTGAACCATACTAAATTGGCCAACTTCAAAAACTTTACCAAAAGTTTAAAATTTTATGATTTGACTATTTTTTACTGATGATTAATTAAAAACTATGGCACAAGGGCTATTCTAATAACCAACTGTTTGAAGGAGAGCTTGTTCAAATGGATGATAAAGGTGGATGTATGTTTTCACTGGCTTAAATGCATCCTAATGGTAGTATTAGTCTTGGCACTTTCTGATTTTAACAAAGTGTTTAAAGTTGATTGTGATGTTTCTAACCTTGGCATTAGTGTGCTTTTCAGATAAGAAGAAAGACCCGTTGATATTTTATCAAGAAACTTAACGAATCTCATAAAAAGTATAGCATTTTTGACAAAAAATTTTTTATGCCATTGTTGACAAAAAATTTTATGCTATTGTATCTGCATTTGAGCATTAGAGCCACTATTTGTTACTATGATAATTAATTCTCTTCTCCAATCATAAGGTGCTCAAATTTATCAACAAGTAACAAAAATTTAATTCAAGACATGTCACAAATCCAAAACCTAAATAAAGTTGACGATTCCTTAAGCCAATGATACTTATTATTTTCTATTTTGCAAGTTAAGATTAACGAATTTGAAGTGGTGAAAAACTTATATAAAGGTAATTCATTCTTTTGTCCACGTATGGAGGAGTGTGCCGCCAGCTTGATTAAGCAATTTTTATTCTTTAATAGTTATGCATTCCTGAATCTAAATTTTGAATAGATTTGGGTCGACTTGATCATTTGAATTCGGTTTCGTTTATCGAGTTTGGACCCTACACACCACGACAACAAATAAGAGGTCATGTGTCAGCAGAATATTGTCCCATTAAAAATACTCTGATACTCAAGTCAGAAATTGACCTTCGACTTTTAAGAAGGGAAAAGGAAATGGGAGTAGAGAGAGAAGATAAGGAGTATTCGAGATGAGTGTTTGGTTTCAGACATGAGAGGCATTCTAGTGGCTTGTGAGGAGTACAGTCTCTTAGCCCTGTGTTCGCAAGGAACGTAGAGAGAGAGAGGACGAGTCTGAGTTCTGTAAGCTCGAGAACTTGAAGGACTGTCTGAGCACTACGAAAATCTAAGAAGAGTAATGTGCATCTAAAGTTTGAGTAACGAGCGTATGATTACAACTGTGAACGTTTGTAGGCTTAGAAGTAAGTATGCTCTAGAGTGGAGACTCCATAAGCTTTTATATATAAAGTATTAGGCAACCTTTCTTGGACAGGAAGACGTGATCCTTGTACTCTGCCAGGTGACCTTTCTTGACAAGAAGGTTTGATTTCAGCAATCTGTTGAGATTGATTCCTTTCTTGGCGGGCAACGGCTCTCAGGATTACTCGCCTTCCTTCCGCTTCCTATTACCGTTAGGGTTTACAGTGAGTAGGAAGAGAAAACTTGGCGCTTTGCTCATAGAGTGTGCGCTGAGTCTGCCGATACCCATTATAGTACAGATTATCTTCAAAAAAGACGTGAAATTAGGAAAGAGAACCATTACTAATCATGTACAGAGGCGTGGGCCCAACTGGGCCTGTCCCACGTGAGGTTTGTTTTCTTTGGTTAGCCTTCTATAATACTTCCGGTCAATAGAAATATTCGCCGCCTCATGGGGAGCCTGTTGGCCGCTCAATTTGGCTTCTCATTTGGTCAACGCCTGACGTTGATCGTCCAAGTGTGCATATGGGCTTTCGTGAATTTAGACTGTTTCTCTTATTTGGCTAACTTACTATGAGCGTACCCATCAAATAGCTATCTTTTTAAAGGGATTCAACTTTGTATTTCTCAAAATGCGTTAAGAGAGACCATTTTGTAAGAAATTTACACATGATGATTGATTGATGGGGCACTTCGAATAATATAAGACTTTAGCATTGGTACAAGAAATATTCTTTAGGCCAAAAATGGTTCGAGACATAATATAATTTATTGAATGATGTTGAATATATCATATGGTGAACCCCATGGCTAAACAACGTGCATATATATACCCCTTCAGGTTGCCATGACTCCTAAAAATATGTAAATATTGATTTTGTGCATGGGTTACCACGAACACAATGGAACAATGAACCGATCACCATAGTATTGGACCAATTTTTTCAAAATGGCACACTTTGTTTAATTTAATCGAACGATTGATATTCTAAATATTACCAATTTATATTTTTGAGAGAAAGTAAGATTTCCTGGAGTTATCAAATAGATTATTTTAGATAGGGACACCAATTTGTAGGACATCTTTGGTGCACGTTATTGTATAAAATGAAACTCAACTTAAATTTACTAAATCATTTCCCCGCAAATAAATGTATAAACAGAGATTGTAAACGGAAGCCTTAGAAATTTGCTAAGAATCATTGTTGGGAACAATATCTAATAATAAGACTTAGCACTTTCCCAAACCGAGTTTAGCTATAACCAATCCTGAAATCAATTCACAGGAAGAATTCTATTTGATGTGGTTTAGGGCAATAATCTCATTAGCTCAATCTAACTTATCTCAATCCCCCTAAAGATGCCAAAATCTAGGCTTAATAAATTAAGAAGGTGCATTCTGATGCCAAAGAATACATAGCTAAGCAAACGACTAGATATAAAAATCAAATAAACATGCACCACAATTTTGCTATCAAGGGCAGGCTTGTAGACTATTGAATTCTAATTTCAAACTCCTACTCTAAATGTGGGCCTATTTGGAACTTTTCATAGTCAAACTCAAACATTTATTAGTGACAATATCAACATCAGCATATATTATATAAGATTTTAACAAATGAACTATCCATAGTCTATCTAGTTATGGGGTTACACTTATAGTCAATCAATTCATTTTTTTTTTTTTTTTTTGTAGGCTGATACTTCATATTGCACACTTATTCTATTTTTTCTAGATTCTAGTATGCAAAGTATTGCCATTTGAAATTGCCTATGAACGAGTTTCAAAAAATGGATCGTGTGTGAAAATTCAATGAAAGTGATATGGTGCAAGTTTATTTACGAAAGGAACAATTTATTACCAAAAAGTTTTTTAACCTTGATCCATGAGTGAATGGGCCATTTGAGGTTCTTAAGAGAATTGATGGCGATGCATATGAAATAGATATTTTCAAAAAGAATAGCATATCTCCGATTTTTAACATTTTAGATCGACAATTATATTGTAAAGAAGTTAACTCAATAACAAGATTGTTCTAACCCAAGAAAAACAATACAGTCCTAATTAAAGATAATTATTTTATTAATAACATGATTATTATCTATAGTGATAAGATAAATATTGATAAAATGATAAAAAAAAATATTTAAAACTCTACCCTCAACCACCAAATTTTAAATAAAGAATTGAATAATGAAAATTTTAATTAAAGACAAGCCATCCTAGGTTACTCCATCCAGAACTTACGCCACCTGCCTGGCTTAACGGAAAAAGATTAAAAATAGAATAGTTTAATTGTATAATTTACTTACCTAAATTATCCAAAATTTATGTAAATTAGCGATAATTTATTTGATTGATTACCATAAATTTTGTTATCAATTTGTATTTTAAAGTTTCTAAAATAGCTCTAATTTTTATGTAGTGGATTCCAAATATTATTCTTTATTCTCAATTATCAATTTATTTTTTGATAAATTAATTTAAAATCTTTTCTTGTTCTACCTTCTTCTCATGCTCTTCTCTTTCTTTCAGAACAGTATCAAATGCTCTACTATATAATGGGACAAATTATAGCTGAGAATTCCAATGGACCAAGTGTATAATACATATAAGATGGTTGTTTCTTGAGTGCTTGAAAGAATATATACATTTGAAATTATATATATATATTTATTTATTTATAGATAAAACATGCTTTTAAGATAATGTATTTCTATAACTTATAAAATCTAGACTGTTATTTCGATTCTTAGCATTAAAAAGTTTGCAAAGTAAAATTATTACAATGCATTATAATAAAACGGCTGAAGCTTAATCTCCATAATATTGTCATTAGGCTTTGTCTCATTCCTTTTTCTTGCTTGTTACCAACATCATAACCACAAAAAAAAAAAAGGAAAAAGGAAGTGAAGTTATTACCGCCAATCATAAAGTAAGACTAATTACCCACTTATTTATATATTATTTATATTAATATTGTCATTTTGGATATAGAGAGTAGAAAAAGACAAGGTAAAAATTAAAATACTATAAAATTTATATTTATTTTTGATAATTTTAATAACTAATAAATATATAATTAAAAGTATAAATAATATTTTCCTCACTCTCTTTTATATGGATGGTTGAAATAATACAAGAAATTAAAAAAATGAAAAAATGACTTATTAGTGGATTTGTTACGTGGGGTTTTCATCTCCTTTGATCGTCTGTTCTCTTACCCTTCTTTCTCCCTTTTTATCTTCGTCTGCAGACTGACACAGCTTCTGTCTTGCTTGAGGCCATTGGCTACATTAGATTCCTTCAGAGGCAAGTTGAGGTGATACTGCTTTTATGTTATTTTTTTAATTTTTTTAAATTTTATATTACATTTTAAAAAATAATAACATAACATACTTCACATTATAAAATCCCGAACTCTTTGTATTTTGCAATGATAGAAAATTCTAATAATGAGTATTTAAAGGATGAATTCTAAGTATTATTTACTATCTTCATAATTGTTCTTCCACCTTCAATATGCAGGCCCTCAGTCTTCCATACTTGACCAGTGGATCGCAGAAAAAGAGGCAGACTCAGCCTGTAAGAAAATATATACATAATTTTTTTTTTTAAAAAAAAGAAACCTTCGTGCCTATTAAATAATTATTTTCTAAAGAGAGCATTCTCTCCGGCTTCCACTAGCAATACTAGAGAAAACCATAAGCTAAAATGATATAAATAAATAAATAAATAAATATATATATATATTAAGTAATGTTATTTATACACTTATTTATATAAAAAATGTGAATACTATGTGTGAATCCTACTTTATTTTAATTTTTTGTCTTTTTTATCTCTCTTTACACTGTTTTTAGTAATTATAATGCAAGTAGATATATAAATAAACATTTTCATATTATTTTTAATATATATATATATGTTTTAATTATAAAAAAAGTGCTACAAATGAGTGATAAATAACATTGCTTGTTGGATTTTTGGGTTGGGGTGGTTGTTCAAGGGATTCGGGGAGCATATCTCTTTAAAATAATGATTAATTAAACTCATTTTAATTATAATAGTTTAATATTAATTGAACGATTGTATTATATACTATTAAAATATTATTTAGTTTTTATTTATTATTAAAAAATATAATTTTTTTTGTTTAATATTAATTAAATAATTATAATTAAAATAAATTAAATTAATCTTATTTTAGTGAGGTAATAATTCCAAATTTATCATCGTCCAACAAATTAGGGTTTGCAACTTTTCTGAGACTTAAATTATGATGTATTAACTGTTAGGGTTGTGACGACGAGCCAGAGGAGGACTTGAGGAGTAGGGGACTATGCCTAGTACCCTTGTCATGCACATTGCACGTCGAGAATGACAATGGAGCTGATTATTGGACTCCCGCTCAAGGCAGCCGCTATTAGATTGTGATCGGTCTGGCGGAGCCGCCATGCATGCGGTGGCAGCACCTTGCCGGTGCTTTCTGAGATGACACAATATCACAAGCAGTCAATCAGCTTAAGAATTTTAAAGAGACTGATTGCTCATGATGCTATATACTAATACATAAATATATGTTTAAATGTGTTATAATTAATAAGTTTGCAGCTACCTAACTCTTTATTTTATTTGTATTTTTCTCTATTTCATCACATAGTTTGTGCTAATCTTTCATCCATGTATATGCTCGGCCATTTTAGAATAATAATTAAGCCCTTATATTTTGCATCATCATGTTGGAATTGTTGGGAATTCGATACCCTAATACACTCGACTCAGCGTAACAGAACAAATTTAAATCCTCCTGTTAATCGTCAGTTATCAGATTTGCAAGTATAAGAAACAAATAATATATAATAATTTTTAACGTGGATTACCCTTCTCAATTAAGAAAAAAATTATCGGACAAATTTTAAATAAATTTACTATAAATAGCATCGGTTATAAGAATCCTCTTCGAAATCCCTTCACTCCGAACCTGAGAAAAAATGGTTGAATAAAACTTCTTCTTAGCACACTCAACAATCCACAAGATAAATACGATGAGAAAATAGTAACTAAATGAAAATACATTTCTCAAATCACTTCTTAAACAACGTATCTGACCTTAACGAAGAACGAAACTTAAATCACATTTGGACTGAATGCTAAATCTCTTCATTTTCTCTCTTCTCTATGTATGGTGCCCCTTGTGGAGAAAATTTTCAAAATCATAACGAGAAAAAGGGCAACAAATCACCTCTTGTGCCGCATTTTATATTGCATACCGGCACTTAAGGGCCCGTCAAGTGCGGAGCGAGCACACCAAATATGGAATTCGCGCCTCTTCACCGCTCAAGTGCAAGACGAACGCCAACAATTCTTCATCAATCTAGAATCGGTACTTGAGCTCCACTCGAGTACCCTTCAAGCGCCTGAATTGATCATGCCTCCTAACCCTTCGTTGTACGTGCAAACACGCAGATCCTTACACGAGTCTCATGTAAATTTTCGATAACTTTTTATTTGTTAAATTATCTATAAGAGAGTGATCAAAAATCTAACAAGAATAAATATTTATATCGAGCATAATGTTTATAAAATATATTGGGTTTAGCATTATTTGCCAATTATTTGGGTAGTTTTAAAATTTAGTTTCAATTGTTGACAATCGATGCATTTAAAATAACTAATTACCGTTATTAGAGCAGAATTTTTTAAAATAAATACACACAATATATAAATTTAAGCAAGGTCTATAATTATGATAAGATAGATTAATATTAAAGATTTTTCTCCATTTTAAAATTTATATTTAAAATATATATTTAAATATAATATTAATAAATATCTTATTTTAAATAATTTTAATATTAACTTAAATTTATTTTTTTAAATTTTATATTTACCTTTATTGTCAATATTATACAGCAAAATTATAATAATTCTAATAAAGTATAAAATTATTAGTAAATAATATAATTAACTCAACAATAAATTTTAGGTAATTTAATAGTTGTTAGTAGCAAAAATAAAATGTTACTAAAAATATTTAATAATTTTAATTATCTTTTAGTAAGCATTCACAATTGATTCAACTATTGAAATATTTTTATTATAAAAATAATTAAAATAGAACAAAAAATATATACAATTTTTAACATCTTGTAAATAGAGTTCATTACATTGGATATTTGATCTTTATATTATTCTAATTGTATTTATTTTGTCAACATTATGTTTTAAATTGCTACTACTAGAAAGAATATATTCTAAGGAATATAATAATATTCTTTGTTTTTTCAAATAATGAGAAATATACTACAAAATATGCTCATTACCAAAATTAATGATATAGTATATATATTTTATATGAAATAATTTATCAATTAAAATAAAAATATTAGGATTAAAATAAGAAAATAAAAATGTTATTGTTTAAAGTATTGTAAAAAATAACAAAAAAATTTTATCAAATAATTTATATTTATTTATAATAGTATTAATTATTTTAAAAATTATAAAAAGCAGTGCGTGGATACTCAAAATTTTTAAAATTGATAAATTTTTTATATTTTTAATTTTCAAAAACCTAATGTGTGGTAATAGAAATGTAAGATAAGTTATTACACAATTGAGTACATATTATCAGCTAAAAAATATTAAATTTTACTTGTATTAATCTTAAAATTAATTATTATTTAAATTATTAAAGAAAGATCGATAATGTCAACTTTAACAGTATATCAGAATATTTAAATATACCTAAATTTTCAACACTTATATATATAGCTTTCAATTTTGTAATCTTTTGCTATTAGAAAGTCATAGCTGAGTGAAGTATATATTATATTATTGTTTTTAATTTAGTTTCTGATCATATTGAAAAGATTTTAACCCTGTGTAACATCAACGTATTAGTTATTTCATCTTTGAACCAAAAACAATCAAAAGGATAGTTTTAGTTAATAATTATTATGTCATATATTTTTTTATATATCACTTTAGGTGTCTAATAAATTTAAAACTTTTATATATATAATCTTTTTTATATGTTTTTATAAACGACTCATTCATAACTATTAACTAATTTAATTTTAAAAAATTAACATATACTCTTAAATTGTTTTTTAAAGGGTGACTAGAATTATAAGGAATAGTAATAATAGTATTTGGAGTAAATTATAATTCTAATATTTTAAAATTACTATTAATATATATATATATATAGTGTAGTAAATATGGGAGTATTAGATTAATTTGTTTCACATCCCTTTATTGTCAAAATTAAAAAAATTATATGTTATAATTCATAATTAAATTATAAAATAATAATATTAATAAATAAATTACTTATAAAAATAATATGATTATATTAATATCACACTATCACTTGTCAAATAAGAGGAGAGAGCAGAGAGAGTAAAGAAATAATTATGTTGGTAAAAGAGGCTGAAGGTATATGTAATTGCTTATTTAATCAATTATTTTTTATATAAATAAGTACGGCAACGATCATATGACTGATAAATTAAAAAATAATAATAATAGGTTGTGTCACGGGCTGACTAACCTTTGGGATACTAATTTAGACTATTTTCAATCATATATTTTTCTATCAAGAATGGCGTGCCCAGACAATTAGTAGTTCTACCTAATTACCATATTTGGACTATTGAGCCTTTTAATATTATAACAAACAGCTCTAATCATTGAATAGATACAAAAAAAAAAAAGAAATCTTTTAAGCCACTTTGAATTATTACTGTTATGTCTTAAACCCCAAACTGAACTATTCTTAGAAGGATAAGTTTCTCCTTCATATGGCCATTGTCAACCACAAAAACACTAGCACTTGGCTTACTAGAGCAAGATACAGGAGCCTCAAGTCTTGGTGAGACTTAGACCCACTCTCCCAGGGCAATCCATGACGTATAGAGATCTAAGGGATGCATTTTTTTCAATAATCACAAGAGAGGCCTTATCTTGGCCAATCATACCAGTACTATCCTCTTACACTTCTCCATGCCCTCTAGCATAGCAAAGGAGTTGCTAGAATCAATGAAATTGAAGGTTGAAATAGGTGAGGGTAATATATCCCTAGAGGTCTGCACTGCCACTGGGGTTGGGTGAGCTGGATTCAGACCCACTGAGGATGGTTTAGAAGGCTATTTCACCCATTGAATGAGCTCTCCATCTCCGGGTAGTAGGAGGAATAGGGTCAAGAGCCTTCTTACAAGTATAGGTAGAGTGGCCATACAATTTGTAATTAGAATGCATGGTAGGCTTTCAAGGGTACTCCAGATCCATTTTAATAACTAAATTATCACCAAATTTATGGTCATTTTCAACCACTAAATTCACAATTTAACATTAACCTCTACCACAATACATATCCGAGCATAACTGATGCAGGTCAAAGTTTTAGTATGAGAATCCACAAAGGAGGGCTTCCCAACTATGCGAGCCATATAACTAAATCCATCAAAGGACCAAAATTCCATAGGAAGGTTGTGAAAGTTGGTCCAAATTGGGATGCTACCAAGTGCCTCCTTCTGAAGGGCCATGCTTTAGACTTAAAATTTGAGGAACATAGGACAACCTGCAAACGTCCGAGGCCCTCCATTGCTCACCTTTTTCATACCGTCACCCCAAAAATCTAAAGCAGTAGAACCCCTTGGGTCAGCCAACACTTGCCCCAAACCCACGTTGCCCCAGATACGTTTCTTTATAGAATCAACTAAATAGTGGACTCTCACCTTTTACACCTTCTGCCGCAATTTCATCAATGGAGGCTTGATGATTATACGTTTATTCGCAGAAACAAGAGGGTAAATTTTCAAAGGGGCTTTCAAGTGGGACACCGATTTCAGCACTGTGTCAGCCCAACTACAAGGAGGCTTCCCTTGTTCAACTCATGACCGTTCTCCTTCGAGGCACCATCAAGAGGCGAAAAGCCGGGTTCAGGGAATTTTCCTAAGCAATCGGTCGCCACGGTGCTGAATCGACGATGAGCAAGGAACTGGAGACTCCAACACTTTAGAAATCAATGCTTTGATTTCAGAGGGCAACGTTCCGTGTTTCGTCTAAGGGCGTGGTAGGGTACCGCATCCGATGGAGCTTGAATGCTTCGTCAGATATTCAATGGAGGAGGATAGTTTTGAGAGATCAACAGGAGGGGAAGAAAAGGATTCGGGAGGAAAGGAGGAAAGGAAGCCAGGGGGAAATCGAAGGACGGAGCCGTCGCGGCCATGAGGCCGTCGGCGAGGGGCGGGGAGATTAACGGCAATGTCAAATTCAATGTATTACTAGATTCAGCTTTCAGGCGAAACCCCCCCCCCCCCGGGGGGTTCCCCAGTCACCGGCTCCCTCTTCTCCTTTCTTTGCATCACTGCCAAAAGTACCACCACGACCACATCGAATCGCCGGTACTATCATTAGAAGCAGCAGCCCTATTCAAGAGAAACAGCTGGTGCATCTATGGCCTCCCAGAGATTACCCTAAAGTACGAAGTCCAAGAAGGGGCCGAAGCAAAGGCAGATCAGGGAGATCAAAGTGAGTGCTGTTTTCAAATATATTATGAATCACTGAATTTGAAGTAGCCTAGATCTGAGTAACAAACATCAATTTCTTGGTTATCTTGTTAAGTATTTGTGCAAATTGTTGGGGTTCGAACAACCCCGAATTCACCCGATTTGGTGCAGCGGCAACTTGAACCCTTCGTCATCGTCAGCCACCATTAATGTAAGTAAAGGAATAAAAGAGATGCACAATATTTTTTAACATGGAAACCTTTTCTCAACTAAGGGAAAAAAACTACGATACAAATTTCGAAAACTTTCACTATATAAAATGTGGTTACAAAAACTCCAAGACAGAATACAAACAACTCACTCTGACTACACAAGCCTCCTGAGAACTAAGAATAAGAAAAATCTCTCCAGAGTAAGGAAACTTTCATTCCCTCTTATCTCACTGTTTTTCTTCTTTCCTTCCTCTCACCGTGGTACTCTCTACTTACAGACATTTTACAAGTGTGATAAAACGGCGACCGCCATTTAACCTCCGCACACATGCGACCTAGCGCACAACGCCCTTGGTGATTACTCACACACACTCACTAGTGTCTTGTACACACTTCACCAGATGCCCAACATGCACATATATATTGATCTGTCCGGAGACTATCTACCAATAGGCAGGTTACATGTGGACAAACACCTACCATCAACTTTGCAACATGCCAACAACTTTGCCCACCAACTCTACAATCTACCATTTGCACATACAGCGCATGCACTAACAAGTCTGCCACCTTTTGTTCAGTCAATACGTTAACCGGCAAACTTGCCTCAAAGGCTTCTGCACGCCAACCGGCCAAGTCTATGCAACAGGCAAATCTTGCACTCCTGCTATTTTGCCTCTTTGGCCGGTTAACCTTTTAACCGGCTATTTTTCCACAAAGGCTTCCTCACGCCTGTCAGCCATCAGCTTCCTTCAACTGGTCAACTCTATTGACCGGAATCCACAGTCGGCCATTTGTCTTCCGTCGGTCAACTGTTGGGATCACTCCCGTATGGAGGTGCTATGGGTCCGTGGACTCTAAGAGGCTATGGTCCGAGGACTTGTTTCTAAGTAACCGAGAACTCTGCGCAGTATAATTTCAAGGACTTTGTAAGTAGCAATTGGGTCCGAAGACTTGCTTGAACAAAGCACACGTGGAAGACAGCTCAAAAGATTTACTGAGTACGCGAGATCTATAGGGAATATGCGCAATCTTTGTAGAGTTGGCGCCATTGCTGGGAAAGCACGATCTACAGAGCAGTTTTTTGTAGGGAACAACCTTTTGTAGGATAGAGCCAGTGCAAAGCTGCTGCAGGTCTGTATGTGCGTCAGGCAGCTGTTTGTACGTGTGTCCTCCACGTTGGCTTGATTATTACTTTCAATAGCATGTATATATATTGTATCGTGTGCGTGTGAAATTTCTAAATGTTGAGAATAAGAAGAGTAAAGAGAAAAGAGAGTAGTGAGTGAAAAATAAAGAGTGCAGGTCTTTCTATTCTTGTACTCTATTCTTCATCCTTTATTTCCAGGGCTTGTGTAACCGTATGGTTTTTGTAACTATTCTCACATAGTGGACTTGTTTGAGGAATAAGTGTCCAATGATTTTTCCTTTCAATTTGTGAAGGGTTTTATACGTAAAATTGTACATCCTTTCTCTTTCTCTCATTCTAACTACTTGATTGCATTTTGTCCGACCGGCCATTTGCACCAGCTGATTTGGTGTCTTTGTTTCCGACCGATTCTTTCTGTCCTTACAAGTGGTATCAGATAGAGGTTATTTCGCCAGTGACTTTGTTGAACATTGCGGATGGAGTTTGGAAGCAAGATGATTTGCTTAAACGGCATCAACTATAACACTTGTCATAGCAAGATGTCCGACCTGCTGCTTGTCAAATCCATGCATCTTCCGATGTTCGCCACTCAAAAGCCTGAGGCGAAGAGGAATGGATGTTGAAGAACATGTAGGTGTGTGGTTATATACGACAATTTGTAGATGATAGTATGTATAACCACATTAGGAGTAAGACGAATGCCAGGATGCTGTAGGAGAAGTTCGAGACACTCTATGCCTCCAAAATTGGCAACAACAAGATTTATCACCTGATGAGGTTGATGCAGATTTGATATAAAGATGGCTCATCTGTTGCAAATCATTTGAACGAATTTCAAGGATGTGTAGACCGACTGAGTGGCATAGGTATTAAGTTTTAGGACGAAGTGTTAGATCTGTGGCTCCTGGCAACCCTGCTCGACTCATGGAAGATGATGAGAATCACTATTTTCAATACAGCTCCTAATGGCATCGTAATACTGGAGATGGCCAAAGGAGTCGTGCTGAATGAAGAGATAAGACGACGGTCTTAAGGGACCTCGACCTCTTAGCACTCCGAGATACTCGTGATAGAATTTCGGGGAATGAGTAAAGGCCGCGGTCCAAAGTCCAGAGATAAGGGCCGGAGTAAGTCTCGATCAAGGTTTCAACATTGAGTGTCATTACTGTGGAAAGAATGGCCACATTAAAAGGTATTGCTATAAGTAAAAGCGTGAAAACGTAGAAAAGGAGAAAGGTGAAAAGGGACGAGGTAAGGAAAAGTCCTCGGTCTCTGTGGTTACAGGAGGTGATCTTCTGTTGACTTGTGAAGCAGATGACGTTGTAAATTTGGCTAAGCAGGGGACCGACTAGGTGGTGGATTCTGGTGCATCCATCCACGTCACCTTTCAAAATGGTCTTTTTACTTCATACATTTCAGGTGATTTTGGAGTTTTGAAGATGGGGAATATGAAAACATTTATGGCACGTTTGGTTGTTGGAATGGAATAATGTGAGAATAGAATAGCTATTCCCAGAGAATAGAATTGGATGGGAATAGAGTTGGAAATTGTCATTCCCATGTTTTGTTACTGGAATAGAAATAGTTGAAAATTTGTATTTCAATGTTTGGTTTGTAGAATTTTATGAGGAATAAGATTAGAATTTATCGGAATGACGCTTTTACCCTTATTATGGTTTGTATAATTATATATATATTATGGACATATTATTATGAAATATTATTTAATATACTATATTATTGTATCATATAAAATATATATTTAATAAATATATAATATATTACATATTATAAAAATAATACAAAAATTAGACATATTATAATTATCATATTATTTTATATAATATAATATAATATAATATATATTTATTATACATATTATTTAATATATATAATTTATTATTAAAATAATTTTTTTTACAATACAGAAAATTAAAAAATATCATCATACTCCAATTAAAATACATACAAATAAAAATAACAAAATTGTATTCCTGAAAAAAATATAATCATGTAAAAACTGCGTATAATTAAAATTTTAATAAATATAATAGAAAAGATAGATCATGCCTAACGTGCGCTTTCATGCCTATTTGTTTATGTTTTAATACACAGGAGGAGAGAAATTGTTCAGTTTTAGTGGTTGCTGCATGAGCCAAAGAATGCTTTTACAAGAGGAAAACGGAAGTATCAAATTTTTCTTTGATCAGCAAATATTGGGTGTTCTAGATTAAATGAAACAACATTACTTACTTATGGGCTCTACAACAAACAAGCATAAAAGCATTACCACACTCCTACTAGTTATCAACACTAGGATTGTAGGACCTATGCTGAACATAAGTAAACCATTTGGGTGACAAGTTAACAACAACATCTGCCAGACGAGACCTCTCATATGAGGCAATGGATTGAGATTTCTCACACTTTTCTTTCTGTCTTCAGAGGAATGACAAAACAAATAACAAAGGGCCATAATTCAGGCACTACTTCTCGACAATGCCAAGTTAAGCACCATCACTCACACAGGTAACAAGAATAAAATCGCACAGACAGAGACCTTGATAACAAAGAACGAAAATTCAAGCTCGATACCAGTCATAAATCTAGTCACGCAAGTCAGCATTCAACAGATTAAAAGATAAAACAACTCTGTCATCACCAACAAGTTCTCTCATGTGATCAGAAATCGAAAAACCCAGTTTCTGGGCATGATCAGAACTGTGAGTTTTGGGGTCAAAATTAATGAAGACTGCCTGAAACCGACATGGGAAGAGTATAGGCTCTGACTCGATCTCCCTTGAAAGCAAATCAATGTCCTGAAAAGGGAGCGGTGATCTGTAAATGTCTACGGATTTTAGCAAAAAGGGTAAACCTGCAGAGACTCAAAAACACAAACAACAAGACCTATAAACGAGTTGGAGGAGCAAGAGCTTAGAAAATCAATCAAGGGTCACGAAATAAAACCATAGATAGTGGTAAAAATCCTAGATTAGAAGCAGCAGCAATAAGAACAACCAATGAAGAAATGAAGTCGATGGATAAAGTTATTACCAAATAGTAAAGATAAAAGGACCAAAAGAGATAACAGGAGACGTTTAACTCCAGGCTTTGTCTTCCGCATTTTGTTGGGATCGAATTGGGATTCTTCAATATCATTTTCTCTCTTCCTTCTTCTCTACGAGCATTTTCGGAAGCTTCAGACTCGTTTCTGAGAGCTTCGGATGAGGTTTTCCTAACATCGTCGTCCAGGTTATCTGAGATTTTCGCCATCTCTCGAGGGAATAGGGTTTCAGGAAGGACATCTGCAAGGAGAAAGTGGCAAGAGAGTGATGAATAGAATGAAGGGCAAATTTGGGTTAATAAAAATCTTGTGCGGGAATTCTTTTTCCTCCTTAATCAGGAATAAAAAATACCATGTATTATTAAGGAATAGTTATTCCTTATAATCAAGGAATAATTATTTTTTTCGGGAATTGCTATTCCTAGATAAAGTGCAACCAAATGGTAAAATTCTTATTCCACCAAGAATAAGAAGGGAATAGAATTTCTATTCCCCCCAACCAAACATAGGGCTAGAGTTGTTGGTCGTAGTGGCGTGTCTCTCGTCACCAACAATGGTACCCGATTGATCTTGAGAGACATTCGACACGTTCCTGATATTCACATGAACATTATCCCAATCAAAAGACTTGACGATGCTAGCTTTTGTAACGTCTTCGGTAATGGGGTTTATAAACTAACTAGAGGGTCTCTGGTAGTTGACGAAGGGAGAAAGACGTTTGATCTTTATGTGTTGGAGGCCTCTGCTGATATTGGAGAGGTCAACATTACTAGCAGTATGATGTCTTCGGACTTGTGGCACCGAAGGTTGGGCCACATTAGTGAGAGAGGAATGAGTCACCTAGTCAGGAAAGGTCTCATTCCAGAAATAAATGAGGACAGACTGAAGACTTGTTTTTACTGCATGGTAGGGAAGCCTTACTGGCTCCGCCCTTCTTCCCCTGCAAGGACAACCAGGCGGTCAACAGCCTCCTCCGAAGTGCTTTTCTGTTCCTTCCTGCCTACTCCACACTAATAGCAAGTTCTCAGACAACGACACCATCAAATCCCGCTTCGATAGCCGCAGATCTCGGCGACTGCACTTCTGCGACACCTCACTCAACGACTTTCCTCTGCAACGCTTCACTCTACTCTGGCAGCAAGTCAGCACCTTTGCAGGTAGCCTTTTTCAGTTAGCATCCTCTACAAGTAACCCTTTCCAGGTCTGGCCTAATCTCTGCTATCTCTGATATCACTTGTTGGTATCAGAAGAGGACACACACAACTAGAGTCTTTGATACCACTTGTTGGTATCAGAAGAGGGCTTAACCATAACCTCCGGCCCTGATACCACTTGTTGGGGTTCGAACAACCCGGATTTACCTGATCCGATGCAGCGAAAACCCAAACCCCCCGTCATCATCAGCCACCATTAATATAAGCAAAGAAACAAAAGAAATGCACAATATTTTTTAACGTGGAAACCTCTTCTCAACTAAGGGGAAAAAATCATGGGACAAACTCAGAAAACTTTCACTATATAAAATGTGGTTACAAAAATCCCGAGATAAAATACAAGCAACCCACCCTGACTACACAAGCCCCCTGAGAACTGAAAATAAGAAAAACCTCTCCAAAGTAAGGAAATTCTCCTTCCTCCTATCTTCACTGTTTTTCTTCTCTCATTCCTCTCACCGTGGTGCTCTCTACTCATAAACATTTTACAAGTGTAGTGAAACGGAGACCGACGTTTCACCCCTGCACACATGCGGCCTGGTGCATAGCGCCCCCAGTGATTACTCACACACACGCACTAGTGCCTTGCACACACTTCACCGCATGCCCAGCATGCATATATATATTGATCTGCCCGGAGACTATCTACCGATAGGCAGGTTACATGTGGACAAAAGCCTACCACCAACTCTACAACCTACCAACAAATTTGCTCACCAGCTCTACAACCTGCCACTTGTACAAACGGCGCATGCACTGACAGGTCTGCTACCTGTTTAGCATAGCCAACTGTCAGCAACGTGTTGCCAGCTTTCCACGACGTCCTCGGTCATTGTTGCACTCAATTCCCCGAACCATCTATGCCCTTAATCATCACAGAGTCCTCTGGCGTTCCTTGGTCTCCAGGCAGTGACAACGACCTCGGACATCCCATATCCTTGGTCGTCACTATGCACAGCCCATGTCTTCGGATGCTACTATGCACTCAGCCATGTCCGCGGGCGATTCTATACCGGTAACACCACTGGTAAATTCCGCGTGCTTTGTTCAGCCGGTCGACGGATGTTGACCAGAATAATGCAACCAGTCCTTGGTCGTCCGAGCACCAACAGAACCGCGCGCACATATTGCTTCTTGGCTGGTCAACGTGTTGACCGGCCTTTTGTCACATTTTGTCCAGTCAACACGTTAACCGGCAAACTTGCCTCAAAAGCTTCCGCGTGCCAACCGGCCAAGTCTGTGCAACCGGCAAATCCTGCACTCCTGCTATTTTGCCTCTTTGGCCGATTAACCTTTTGACTGGCTATTTTTGCGAAAAGACTTCGTCACACCTATCAGCCATCAGCTTCTTTCAGCCGTCCTTTAGCAGGTCAACTCCGTTGACCAAAATCTACAACTAGCCACTTGCTTTCCGCCGGTCAACTCCGTTGACCAGAATCCACTGCGGTCAACCTCCGTTGACCGGCACTTTGTCTTACCTGGCCAGTCTTCTCCGAATTTCAAACAAATGCATTCCATCATTTGCTCTCCGGAAACCCACCGATGACAAACCTGTTTGTTAGGTTACCCACAAGGGAGTAACTAAATCCAACATAAATAATGCAACATTGACTTGAATCACTCATCGCCAGAGTCACTTCGGTGCTTACTCATGTCTGCCAGGGCCGCCGTCGTCACTTTGACAGCCCCATTGGCCTCTATCAATGCACTGTCCAGTAGATCGGGGGCCTTCAGAAATGACCAACGTGGAGATGGTTGCAAAAACCTGCTAGCAAGGGGTTACTCGTTTGCTATCAATCGCTTCTGGTGATCGATTCTGACCCCCCCCCCCATTTATCCTAGAATGACCAAATATAAACTTGCCTCTCGGCCATTCTCGAAATCTTCCGAAGCCCCACTCAATTTACTCCCTACCAAATGTGGCGTAAAATCTTCACAAGAGGACTTGTGACATTGTTATCATGAGTTCACCTTTTCCCCTTTGTATTGATTGAAGGTTGAATACTACTACTGACCATATCTTTTGTCCATCGGATAAATTTGGTGCATTGGCAAGGGCACTTGCCTCCTTTACAAGAGCAAAGGTTCCTGCTCCATTTAAACAGCTTTAGTCACCAACTCTCGTTCTTTTTTATAAGTGAAAGATTATGGTATTTACTTCTTCAATGAGTGTAACAGTTGAGAACTCACAATAATTTTGGGTGTATCCAAGTAACAAAAATAGGCCGTAGCAGGCTTGATTTAAAAACAAATACAATTGATCAGAATTAGATTACAATTATACGAGTCATTTTTTTTGATATTCTTGTAGTTAATCTTTTGCAGAATGATCTATAGTAGTTCGACATGTCATATTATTTTCACCTTAAAACTATATGTTGTTTTTTCCCCTTCCAAATATGTGAATAAAAGTTGCAAATAATGCTCTTGCATTATCTGTCTTCTCCTGTTTGGAATGCCTAAGAAGCCATTGATACTCACCCTGCTAAGTCTTATAGTGATTGTGTGCTTTGACTTCAGCTATAACTACATTATAGACTTCTAACGAGTATGGACATTCAAAGAACAAGTGTTGGATTGTTTCTTTTCCAAGGAGACAAAGCTTGCAGATGGTATCTACCAGCTAACCCCGTATGACAATGATGTTTGGTGCAGAATTTACCTTTGTAGATTACAGATTGGTGCCAGATGAGTGTTCACCAGAATTTCCTCTCAACTACCCGCTCGCTCTCTCTCCCCTCTCCCCTCTCTTATTCCCTCATCTATAGCCTCTAGGTTATAAGAACTGATGGTACAGTTTCATGAAAGAATAGGGAGATAGAGGCTGATAGTCTCTTTTGGCAAAGCAGCAATATGACAAAAGAATAATGTACAATTTCTTATTCGGCAGAGAGAGAATTTACCTGTGGGTTTTTTTCTTTGATTATTCAAAATTCTATGTATTTGAATTGTGAAAAATGAGTATTTTCCATGGGTAATTGTATTATTAATCTGAGCGAGTCATTGTTGTGTTTCATCCGATTCTAGTAATTTCGATATTACATGTGTTATAAATAGGTAGTCTTATTTTCTATTTTTGGAAATATTTATAACCTGTATTTATCTTCAACAATAATGATCTTTCTATATGGTTTAGTGTCATCAACCTATTTTTTATAGTTTGGTGAGATGTAGGTCTAGCAAAAGAGCTAAAAGCTTCGAATTTGTTACTCTTTCTCGGAAGCATTGGTTCAATATGTTATCTTGACTTATTTTGCTGGCCAACTTCTATGCTAATATTGCTGTTTCATTCAAAAGAAAACAGGTTACAGTTGCTTACAACAAGGGTCTTAGTCTTGTGAAGCTGAATTCTCATGTATGAGTTCCACCAATAGACTGGTTCCTTGACAATATGAGTTCTCATGAATCTATACTAATGGTTTGATTTAGTTACACTGTGTGGGGCCGTGCTCAGCATTTGGAACATAGTGGTAGATCGCACTGTCTTATTCAAATCCTTAGCCAGTTTGGTTGTTTCTGGCGCCTGACAGGAAGGAAAGCCTCTCAGCAATGTAGTCAGAAAAGCTGGGCAGATGCTGGTAAATAACCTATACATTACGCCATATCTGATTCTTGCTATTGCTTACTTCACATGAGGTAGATATTTGTTGGCTCAATTAGTGGAGCTGCAGATTTCAATAAATTGAGGCCTGAGCTTATTCATGGTGCTGACTGGTAAAGTTGTCCACTCGGAGTTGAGTGGCCGGTGTTCTTTTCTTGCTAATGGAGCATCTTTCTTTGGGAAAATCACTTGCTTATGATATGGAGTTCAAGATCACGAATTGTAAGCAGTGAAAGAGCTGCGATGTTATTGGTAAGTGCTCCTACCCGCAGAAGAAAGAAGATTTCAGAATTTTTCCTCTTTTTATTGTATGTGCCTGTCTACTGACAGGCAGGTTTTCCCTCTTTACAGCTTGATGTACTAAGAGACTGAGGTGCGTAGCATTGAAGATGCTCAGCCTCTTTCTCAGGGAGATGCAAGGAATTTGCCCTCGGAGCTTCCTGTATGGCCAAATAATTGAATCAGCATGAGTCCAGAATGGTGCCAAAATGATTGACCCACTGTAAATGGCATGGATGTAAGGGGAGGAGGTTAAATACTAAAACTACTCTCTCAATCCAAGGGGATTTTATGTTCCATTGTTGCCCTGAAACAACTAAAACTGTATCAAATGTAATTTAGTTAGTACCAGTTCTCACTCCACTTTTCAGCTTACTTACGGTCTCAGCAAGGTCCTTAGAAAATGTTTTAAAGAAAGACTATTGGGTGTCAAAACACTTACAATATCGGTGCAGTAAAAACAAATTTTTGAATTTTTTCGTTAATCGTCGGTCACTAGATACTATAAGAGCACAATGAACAAAAATGCAGCTAAATGTATAAGTTATACGATAATATTTAATATAAAAAAAATATTTTCAATTAAGAAAAAACTATTAGATAATCTCTTAATTGACCAACTATAAAGTGTTAGGTTATAAAATAACCTCATTTGAAAACTCTTTATAACAACTTGTATAAATTATAGTTGAATGTAACATTTAAAATACCTAACAAAAACTAAAAATGAATATTACAAGAAAATGAATGACTAAATGATAATTTGTTTAAGACTAAATTTAAAGTAATGTATTTGACTTTGACAAAAAATAAAACTTAAAATTGATCTTAACCAGATACTAAAAATATTCTTCTCTTTTTTCTCTCTTCTCTCTATTCATGCTACACTCCTTGTGCAAAATGCTCTTAGATATTTTCCCTAAAGTTACATCAGAATACTTTATATTTGCACTGTGCAGGTGTAGTCTTTGGACGCGCATTAGACATCATCCTCACATGTGTACTATTCAGGTGCTGCTTAGGCATGAAAGATTCTGTTATTGCCCCACAAGCACTCCTTAGGTACCTACTTTTAGTATTTGCACACATTTGCATCTTCTAGTATCCTTCAAGCACAAATACTTGTATCAACCACTTATGAATACTCGCTCATGCATCTATCAGGTCTTTCTTTATTGCATCACGTTAATCCTTTGCTTATATAAGTTATCAAATCCGATGCATACTGAATTTAAATTTTGAATAGATTTAGGTTGAATTGTTCGTCAGATTTTGACTCCGTCCATTGGGTCTCAAATCCTGTACACCACAACTTCAAACAGGAGGTCAAGTGACGACAGTATGTGGTCCGACCGAAAATACTCTAACGTTCAAATCAGTAATCAGCCTTCTGAAGATAAGAAGGTGGATGCAATATGAATGCTGATGAGTGTTTACGGGTAGAAGAGTGCACTCGTAAAGAGAGTGGCTTGATTGTTATCGTTCGTGAGGAACGATTTCTCTAAATATTGAGTTCACTGGGAACTAGTAGCAAAGAAAGAGAGAACGCGTTGGGATGCTCGAGCTTCTAAGAGCATTTGAGAGCTTTGTAATTGCTTGAGAGCTTTTGTGGGTAAGAGAAGGCTTGCCTTTAAAGGGAACTTTCATGACATTTTATAGCTGTAGCCTTGTGCTGCCTTCCTTATACAAAGGGGCTTGATACCCATGCTATATTGGGGATCGTTATCTTTCATGTATAGGCATGATCACCTTTTTGACTATAACGGTCAAAGAGGCTGATCTCCTTCATTCTACGTTTTATAACCGTTAGGATTTTTAATAAACTACGTGTGAATTATGGCATCTTCCTCCTAAGATGTGCTTTAATTCTGGAGGTAATCATTACAGTGAAACTTGTCTTTTTTGGAGATGTAAAAAATTAGGGCAAACGACCGTTATTGTTCAAAAATGAACAAGTGGGCCAATTTAGGCTCGGGCGATGTGCATCCTAGGCCTCAACCAGTCTACTGGCCGCTTCTCCGGTCTATTGGTCACTTCTCCGGTCAACAGAAGTATTGACCGTCATGGGCTTTAATAGGCCGTTCTGATCTTAGGCCTTTGCCGGCCCACTTGTTCTTTGTCCGGTAAACAGTAGCGTTAACCATTCGGGCAGAAATGAGCCGCTGAGGATTTGGACCATTTCCTTCTTTGTAAGTCAGCCCGTTATTGGTGTTCCCATTAAAACCAAAATCAAGCAAACTTTCAGATAATTTTTTTATTGAGAATAAAATTTATTATATAAAATGATCCAAAACTTAACAAATAGTTTCAATTATCAAATATGAATATAAATATTCCATATCTCAAATTCATGAAGCAATTGAAATACCCACGGGGTCTTCAAGTATCATGCAACTCATCAAGCAAGTGTCAATCTAGAAGCAAAATCTACATTTTATACATGAAGGTTAAGTTTATATTAAATTTAAAATTAGGCTGGTATTCTTTGTATTATATTGTTTTATATTATAAATTATAATTAGGTCGGGTTTGGATGGGTCATAGAATATCCAAACCCAATGTGAGATTTTGGGTTTTTTTTTTCAAATTGGCCATAGGGCTTTTTTAAGAGGTAAAAAAATTATAATTATTTTTTGATAATTTTATAAAAAAATAAAAAAAATTAGAAAATTTATTTAAATATGCTTATTTTTTGTTTAAAAAACTAAAAAACAGAACTTTTTTAAAATTTTTAATTAAAATAAAAAATTAAAAAAATATCAAAATGATATTTTTAAAAAATTTTCAATCGCTATAATACAAAGTTTTCCAAGATCCCTACTTATAAAAAATAATTCAAAAATATGTAATCATAAAAATATTATTTTATAAATTATATATAAATGTCTGTATTTAATAAATAAAAAATTTTAATTCAGTTCATAACTAATTATATTTTTAAATTTTTTTTCCATTTGCATTAGTATTTTTTTTAAGAATTGTTAAATTAATATAAATTATATTTTTACACTTAAAAATGTAATTATTAATATAAAAATTTAAAAATATAATCTTTTAATTAGTATTTAGGTTATTTGAGAATGGTAATATTTAGGATCATCATTCTCAAAAATAATGTATTGTTAATTTATAATTTAAACTTATTAATAATTGAATACATAGATGAGATTATACAAAATTATATATTAGCAAAGTTAGATTTCATTAATTGATTTTATAATGGTAAAATTAAATTCTGAGTTTGACCTAATAATTTGTTAAATTTAAATATAATAATTTTAACTTATATTTCTAATAAAAAAATAATTAATAATTAAATATTAAATATATATATTACATGTATAAAATATGCAGACGTGTATAGATTATAATTAAAAATAATTTTAATATACAATTTACAACTATAAGGTACATAGATTTTTTTATAAATTTCAGCGATTTTGAATTAAACTATTACAAAATAAGTTGAATTAATTAATTTATTATAAATAAATATATTTATTAAATTTATTAAATAATTTATTAATTAATAATTTTTATTATATATCGAATGATTAAAAATTTTTTAATAATTTTTAATAAATATTTATTTATTAAAATATTTATATTTTTAATAGAAATAAATGGACGTAATTTTTAAATAAACTTAACCAAAAAGTAAAAATTAAAATAAAATTTAAAAATAAATAATAGAAAATGTTTTCCTAACTAGACAAGTATTTGATTCTTAAGTGCAGCTCAAGGGATTTGTCATATCCCAAAATTAAATTTATTATTTTATTTTTATATGTATATATTTTTAATATTAAAAATTTTTTAAAATCTCATTTAAATTCAAATCGGGTATGATATAAATGAACCAAACTCAAAACAATATATCCTTGACTTATAGCAGGAACATGACAAAATTAAAACTATTTGTCCAGTCTCTAAATAATAATATAAAATTTAATAAAAATTTAAATCATATCCACAAGAAAAAAGGAAAAATGTTTAGCAAAAGTCTGAATTATTACAATAAGCCTATCATATCAAAAGCATAGAAAATTTTTGAAATAACAACTAAAGTAATTAAATAATATAACAACCTCAAATGTAATCCCAAATACAAATCAATTACAAATTTCAATACAGCTCCAAATCTTAATACAAATAATCCTAATTTTTGAGTTATTTTTGTTCAAAATCTACAAGTTTTCAAAATTATTTAATTTGAAAATGTTAGAAATATTTGTAAAATTGAATAAAAAATTTAACAAATATGTATATATAAGTCCGTAGATTAAAATGAAAAAATTAAAATCAATAAAATACATACAAAATCCTAAATATTAAATGTTTTAAATATCGAAAGTCTAAATACCGATGTTCAAATATTATTTCATATATAAAATCTATAATCTATATACGAATATCAAATAATAACCAAAAATAAGAAATCATCTAAATGTCTAACACTGTAAATCTAAGGTCGGATAAATTCAAAGGTCGATCAAAGCTAGCAATATAAAAGCCAAACATTTTAATTTACCAAATCAAATATATGTAAAATATCAAAAATTTTAAATATACTAAAATCTAATAATCAATGACTAAAAAGTTAACTTTGAAAAAAAGTTACACGAATACCTAATAAACTTAGACCAGATTACTATCATTTAGTCCCATAAGTAGGCAATCTACATATTACATTTAGAGACGTAATTAAACATCACTTTTTTTTACTACTCGTGCATAATATGTGCAATTCTTAACTCTATCAAAATATACTAGAATATTTGAATATATTATTCTACTCATTCTTTACAAATAACAAAATATCAAATTGAGGGATTCCATAAAAAAATATTTATAAATTTTTTTCTTTATCAAAAAAGTATAAAATTTTTACTCCAAAAAATTACAACTATAAAATTTCCTATCTTATAAAAATGTATAAATATTACATCAAATAATAAAATAGAGTCTAATTCGAAGTACATGTATGACTACTACATATAAAGCAAAATGCATATTTTATAGCTTTTCCTTTGTAAATATTTTTTTATATGAACATAATATTTTAAATGCTTACATATTTTGTACAAAATAAACAAAAACCATAAATATTCAATAAAACAAAAGCAATAATACTCAAAATGGGGAGACAAAGTGTGACGACCCTATCCCGACAACTAATAGCCAAATCCAATTACATAGGAAAAATTTAAATCTCAAATCAGTATATAACACATCCACAATTGATAAAAATATAAATATAAATCTGGGAAAGAATACATAGTCCGACAAATCCGAACAAAATAAAACAAAATATTAAAATATATCTCTAAAGTATAAAATCAACACTCTCTCCAACTGGGCCTCAATCTCTCTCGCCATAATTCTTCATTTAACTCTAAAGTCATCATCGTCTAAACATACTATTTTAGAAGAAAGAAAAATAGTAAGAGTAAGTCAAATACCTAACAAGTGATAACAAATCCAAAAACAAATAAGGAATGATATAAATGTCTCGGATCTACAATATATAATGTATTTGAAGAGTTATGAATAATAATACAATATCCAACAGGTCAATATATCAAAGAAAATACATATCATCGCATTTACAATTCAAATATATAAGAAAAGCAAGTCACTCCAAATTTCGATATGACAAATATCATAAGATTTTATCAATACAAGGCGAAGATCCCTCAGAATTCGATCTTACAATAAAATAAAAAAAGTATCTCTTAATCCGAATATTAACATAAACGGCCTGAAAATCGAATAACAATAAATAACATGAATTTCACTGAATTCGAATATCGTAAAATCCGACACATGGATTCTACCAAATAAAAGCAGTAGATTCAACCAAATCTCAAACTCATGAGGTATCAACAATGACGAGATATCACAATGAATCTCTTTGAATCTTATTCTGCCATCGTGAACCAAAGGCCGCATATTTACGTCCTCAACGGCTGGATAAGTGCAACGAAGTTATCCATGATATTCTCATTACCCCTACATTTCTCTCAGATACTGTACCCGTAGCATGCCCAAACCATTCGTGATACCTCTCGTCAAATAATATCCTTGATATCATCTCCTACGATAGTCACAAGACTATAACCATCCCTCCATAATAAACAATATATTTCATTATTACCATGATACGAAAATCAATATTGGATAAGTAAAAATTATGCTAAAGTGTCGTAATCTTCCATTCGACTAAATATCTTAGTGTTTTCATACGTTATTCTTAACCTTGACGTAGGAAGCCAATAACTCAACTACTCACGCAATCAAACATAATACAAAGAAGGTTTACAATCTCAATGAAAGAATTGTCATTTGGTACTGATAAAGACCATATACACACACTTCAAAGATGACACACAAATAATATCATTATCGGAAGCAAAGCAACGGTATCAAAGATAGTTTAAATATTCAATCGAATACTCTAATATTTTATTAAATCCTTTTGAACTTATTTGGGGTCTCAATATTACCTCTAAGACTACAAAATATTCTCAGTTTTATCATTATCGAACTAACCCACGATTCTTATCTAATTTAATTATCCAAATTAATTTCACAATAATTGTAATATTTCGGATCCCAATTGGATTATTTTAACATTAATTGTGATTTTTGGGTATTTCGGACGTGGTGAAAATAAATTAAAATATTATAAAATTTTTGAGAATGATCGGAGGTGCGGAGTGGTGCCCGGTGTGTGCCCGTAATGTTATCCGTAGGCCGAGTTGGATTTAAAAATAAAAAAAAAGTTATATATATATATAATATAATAATAATAATAATAATAAGTAAAGGAATAAGAAAAAAAGAAAAGAAAATGGGAAAAGAGGGGAGAAAAGGTGCCACGGAGAGAGAGGGGAAAAGGGGGTTTAGGGTTTTGCCGTGCGAAGAAGAAGAAGGAGAAGGGAGGAAGCGGCGGCGCGATGCGGGGTCGGCGCGATGGTGGTCGATGGTGGCACGGCGCGAGCGGCAGTGGCGTGGGCTAAGGCGATTGTGGCGGCGGTGTGGGTGGCGCGGAGGAGATTGACGGCGAGAAGTTGCATGAGGAGAGGCGGTGTAACGGCGTCGGTGCCGGGCAGGTGGTGCCGAGGAGGTCGGTGGCGGCCACGTGAGGTGTGTGGTGGTGGATCGGAGGAGAGGCGTTGGCGTGTGTTGCGGTGGCCGGGAGAAATCGAACGCGGAGGAGATGTGCGGGAGAGGAGCCGCGAGAGAGGGCGGCGGCCGGACGGGAGGCAGCGGCGGCGGCGGTGGTCCCACAGGAAGGCCCCGTGACGGTGATTCACGGCGCGAGAGGAGCCAAGGCAGCGGCCAAGCCGGGTTGAGGCGCCTGTGCAGAGAGAGGAGAAAGGGGAGCTGTTTCACGCGGGGCGCGTGAGGCGGGGAGAGAGAGAGGCACAAATCGGGTCCGGGACATCCTTTCTTCCAGATCTGCGAAGTATGATGTTAAGGCAAGTATCCTCTCTGGCCCTATTCTTGGTACGATTTAATTTTTGATGTATTTTACTTTTTTTGTGGGAGATTTTACTAACATGCATGTATTTTTAAATACCCTCGATTTATCAATTGTGTACATGCATGCATATTTTATTTTGTGCGGTGGTTTTATCTTGGTATTTATGATTTGGAGGGTTTTGGACACCCGAAACGATGTATATGTACATTTGTATATTCGTATATTGTGGAACCATAAACCAGGCCTTGCACTAACCATGCATGCTGCCGGGAGTGGGATCACTACGGGACCATGGTGGTCCGAGACCCTAGAGGTCGATTTGTGATCCAAGGCATTGGCTATTTGTGGCGTCGCTCCCGACAGGAAGGCTGTCCCAACGGGAACGTATATGATTGGCTACTTCCGCCGTAATGAAGGTTAAGGCTACTTCCGCCGTAAGGAAGGTTGAGGCTACTTCCGCCGTAAGGAAGATATTTGTAGCTGACCTGCCCCACTGTGTATTTAATTGAGAACCATCGTAAGGAATTGACGGAAAACTAATATATTCGGACGTCCTAATATATAACTAAAACTTGAGGTTTCACCCAAAGCCGCGGGTGGTAAAATATAGTGAGTAAGAACCTAATCTATGGGAGACGGAGTACATGGATGGCCTTGAGCTACTGGCCTAATTCGTAGCCGATATATAGCGCGTGGTTCTAGGATGAGGTAACTCTTCCTCAAGTTGGTATCATTGATCTTTGGTTCTCAGATTTCGTGCATCTTTGTATTTTCGCACGTATTTGGGTATCTTGTGATTTGAGATACGTGGTTTAGCCCATGGATGGGCGATAGGAATGTCTCGTATGTCTTGATGTGATAAACCGGAGCGTGTTTTGATTTATGTTTTAGTTCGGCGGGTTTCTCTTGATTTACGCATTATGAGTTTTAGATCAGGACGACAATATATGTCCCCCACGGGTGTGGTGACGGTCGCGATTATGTAATGTGACCTCGGATCATATGATATGATAAATCTCACGAGATTTTTCCGAATCGTGATTTATATGATTTTTGTCCGGAGGGACGAGTTAATGCGGATAGCGATTTGTACGAGACATCTCCTCGATTTTGGATATTTCACGGGACGTGGTGTTTTGTTTTACGTGATTCTTATGCGATATCTCTAACTTACGATTTATGTACCGTTTATACGATTAACGTCTTGCCGAGCTCCCAGCTCGCGTTTTAAATGTTTTATCAGATTCGGACTAGTGGCGTAGACACGCTGCTTGCGAGGCTCGGACATGATCGGGCTCGGATATTCCTTTTGCGAGTGGAGAGGTTATATTTGGTATATTTACGATCTCGAGGATATGTTATGGTTATTATTTACAGGATGGTGGCCTTGATTATTGTATGCGAAATATTATAGTTATTGCATTATATGGATGAGTTGTTGTAAATTTGAATCATAAAAGCTGCGATTATGGATAGCATGTCATGTATTATTTGTCTAGGATTCATATCCGATGAGATCTTGTGCGAGTTTTATTTATTTTGGATCCTGCTTGTGTATGATTGTCACACCCGGGTTGGGTTATTATGTTTGATGAAAATGTTATTATTGATTTTATTTTTGACCTGCGTATGTTGTGTTCCCAGGCCGTGACAATAATCCTATCGAAATAATAATTTTCAATAACCTTATCCTCAATTAATTAACAATTTTAATACACACACATATATATATATATATTTATATTTATATTTATATTTATTTTTTATTTATTTATTTATTTATTATATGTATACATACACACACACCTCAACACACACAAATACCCACGGCTACAGCGGCATAAATCTATACATACTTATTCATATACACTCTTCAATATTTACATATATATGTATACACCCAAGTACATACAGAGCCACATACACATACGCCACTTCCAGCTTCCAGATTTAGTATGAAGTATACTGAGCAATAGAAAATTTAACAGCCGCTGCTCTTCCTCAAGCAATACCGAAACAATAGAAGATGATTTCCAAAATCCTATATTTATACTCAAACATTGGATACCTTAATATAAGCCAAATCAATGAGCAGCCATTCAACCCTATTATAACCTGATTAAAGTCTCAAACAGAGCATAGCGCTCTGTTCTTCGAATCAGTGAGATCAACCCATTTTTTTTTTATTCCCAATTTGACAAACAATGATTTTAATGTGTTAACTCACAAAATTTCATCTCTCAATTTAACGTGAATCCCTCAAAATTTCGGGTCTTCCACCAGGTCGAGCCACTGCTTTGTTTTTCCATCTTCCTCCCCAAAATCAAGGATATAACCGAATTCCACAAAATCAGAGCATGTAACAAAAATATAATTATCAACAATGAAAAAGGAAGAATTTATTTGCAGAAATTAGAAAGTTTACTTGCGAGAATTGAAATATTGCAAAATAGGAAGATTACGAACGAAACTCAAATCAACTTGCCTGATAAATGAGGAATACCAACAGTGGTGGCTTCAACAAATTCCGGCGACAACCCAACGGCGACAGCAAAGGCAACGACGGCGACGACGGTCACAGCCGTGGAAACCCAATCCTCTTTACTGGTTTCGTCCATTCACAAGTCTCCAAACAAGAACACGAAAGCAACCCATGCTTTTAAAGCAAATCGGGCAACACCCATGGGGAAAATAAAGCTAATGACTGAGAGAAAGAAGGAAAATGGCTACTCCAACCGATCGGCAGCAATCGTCGCAGCAATTTCGGCCATCAGCTTCTCTGTCTTTTCTTTTCTTCTTCGTTCATTTGCCCTCCTATTTTCCAATTTTTCTATTATTATTATTATTATTATTATTATTATTATATTTATTATTATTATTTAATTATTAATTATTATTATTGTTATTATTTACTTATTTATTATTATTTTTATTATATCATAAAATTATTTAGTATTATTATTTATTAGTAATACTATTATTTATTACTAATTATTATTAATATTTATTAATATATATTATTATTTTAATTTATTATTATTATTATTTATCATTTATTATTAATTATTTAATTTTTATTATTATCTATAATATTTATTAATATCAATATATCATTTTATTTATTATTATATTAAGCATATGACTATATAATTCGAATTAAACTATCGGGGTGTTATATAAATGGTAATATATATACATCTTAAAACACAAAACGTGAAAAAAACTAAAATAAATCAAAAATTGGATTTAAAAATTTTTATTTTAATATTTAAATCTAACGGATATAATAAAATAATAATTTAAAATTTTCTTTTTTCTCATCCTCTCTCTTTTTTGTCTTATCTCTCTCTCATTTCTTTTCCTTCCCCGCAAAATTGAGCAGAAATAATGCAACCGTTGTTTTATAAACGAATCAGCACATGTGTCAATTAAGCACGCATCAAGTATTGCTCACACAAACACCACATCAAACACGACTCGGACAAGAGTATTTCGCTCAAAACATGTACGAGCGCCGTAGAAACACTCATCAAATGTGCACATTCTGTTTGAAATGCACAAAAGCACTGATTAGGCACCAAGCCTACTTCCATAATTAAAATGTATTTTAAATTATTATTATATAATTATTTTTAAATTAATCTAAAATTAATTAATGACTTTAATATTGATAGGCAAAAATTAAACAGTACAGGGTTATAACTTAGTATTTTTCTGAAACTTACTACAATCAAAAGGAATAACCTGAAAGATATAAAGAGATTAGAAAAAAAGTTAACTAAAATTTTTTTTAAGTGAGAGCATTTTACCATAGGACCGACTATTATGAGTTTTATTCTTTGTTATTAAGTAATTTTTCTATGTTTTTCATTATAATAAAAGTTCATTGACAGTTGTTTATAGCCGGAGATAGCCCAATACCTTCATGGGCAAAGCCCCAAAGGTTGTTGGGTATGGATCATCATGGTTGGATACATTGTCACTACTTTAATTTTTATTATTGCTATATGGACTTATGTATTGAAATTATGTGCTCGTAATTTAGATCAAGTGTATAAAATAGGATAAAAAAAATGAGTAAAAAAACTCAAAATTAAAATCTTCCACTAAACGTCAACCATCAAATTTATAAGTACAATGAATATAATATGCATAATAATTTTTAATATAAAAAAACCTTCTCAATCAATAAAAAATTACGAAATAAATTTTAAATAAATTTATCATAATTATAATGCCAGTTATAAAAATAACACTATCTAAAATCCCTTCAATATAATCTGAATAAAAATAGTTAAAATATCAATTTCTTGACACACCTAACAACCCATCAAATAAGAATACATCAAAAAATTAGAGTAATCAAGTGATAATACGTCCTAAAAAGCAATACTAAAATAACATGCTTGACATCGACAAAAAATAAAACACAAATCGAACATCAATCGGATTTCAATCATCTTCCTATTCTCTCTTCTTCTCTTCTCTCTATGTGACGCTCCTAGTATAAGAAAATGATTTCAGATATCTAAAATCACGTCAGATATAACTTTATATTTGTGCCGGAGCATAATGCCGATCAAACACACGTCAATCACAACTTTTTTGGATAAACCATGCACATGCATCCCTCTTGTACGAATTATACGCCCTCAACTGGCCTTCAACTAATCATCATTGGCCACTTATATGAATATCGTACGATCCTTCAATATCTTTTGTCATTTAGAAAATCTCAACCGACCATCTGCCAACATTATACGAATATTGTGTGACCTTTACTTGATTTTTTGGCCCATGCATACTATATATGAATATCACACATCTTTTAAATAATTTATCCGTTTATTGTGGTGGCTACAATAGAGTAACCAAAAATGCAATGGCTTGATCTTACAACTTTGATAAATTATGCTTACAAACATTTTGGATCAATTATATTTAATGTGGTGAAATAACCTTCAAGTGCAACAATGAGAAGTTGAGTACTCCTCGTTATTTTGAACGTTATAATTAAGGTTATCTTATATGCAAATATAATTATATATATTAATCCTTGCAGTAAGTTTGGTTGTAAAAATAAATAAATAAAGTAAAATTTTAAAAGTAATTATCAGAAAAATAAAATAAAGTGAAATAACGTTGATAAAACTTTCTCATATTTGGTTTGTTAATATAGTAGAAATAGAGTTGATAAAATTTTCTTATTTAATCTGTTACTTTAAATATGTGAGAATTAAGTTAAAATTATTTTTTTATTTGACATGTAAAAATAACAAGATGGATAAATAAAAAAATTATTTTAGAAATAAACAAACTTAGGAGAGTATGAGTTCACTTATTTCTTATTTATAATAAATTCTTATTTTTATTAAAATAATAATTTCTAACACATACACGAATGAACTTATTATCTTATAGAAAATAAATTTAGAATAAACTTCCAGTTTTACTATATTAAACATAAAATTAGAATAAGCTATGTCAGAAAATAATGGGTATTTTAAATTATGTTTTATTTTATATATAATAGAGATATTTATAGAATATTAAAACTATGCTCCTCGATCAAATAATTGCACTTTTAAAAAGTTAAAAAAAAAACACTGAAAATATAATTATAGAATTGAAATCATATATTGTATGATAATGTATTAACATATATTAGATATAAATTAATCTTCTACGTCTAAAATCATGTCATATAAAACCGAATACGGAATAAAATTAAAGATCGAAACTAACCTCCCGTCGTTGAAATTAATACAATGCTATTTTGATTTTGTAAAATTTTTTACTGGTTTTGATCTTCTGAATCTTTTATACATCTCAATGATGGTATATTATAGAGTATGTAACTTAGGGACCAAACAAATTACACCCACATTTATATATAGATAATTCTATCAATTATCTCACGGGTGGTTACCGTGGATGTTGGGCAAGATGGTTACACAAAATTAGATCACAACTGTTGATTTTCGTCTTTTTTTTTTTTTTATAAAAACTGTACAACCAACAACATGTTCATATATTTACTATATTGAGGTTCTCTCAAACACAAGGAGGTAGAATAAAAATCAAGTTGGGTGGGTTTGGAAGCTAAGTCATGAATGAATGAGTAAGATGTTGATTAAAGATATAATAAGGTTGAACCGACAAATAGCCAATTGGAAGATAAAATGATGACTGAAAATTTCTGGACCGTTGATGAAGTAAGAAAGGCAAGGGGACATCTATTTTGATGACCGAGTACACAATTGCCTATTTCAATGAACAAATAAAGAGTCGTCAATATCAACGATTAGACATAGAGTTATTTATTTCAACGATTGAAAATAACAAGTCATCATATACAACAATTGAGAGCAGATAGCTATCATTTTTAAAGAATAATAAAAAAAAGTTATAATATGTTACTCTGAAAAAAAAACGTACTTTGATAAAAAAAAAAAAAAGATGAGATAGAGGATTGTCTATTTTAACTTAGATTAAAGAAAAGTTGAAGTAGAAGGATTATCTATTTTAACGACTGAAAAATGTGGAATACAATATGAACAATACCAAGATTGATGAGTAGGACAGATTCCAAAAGCATTGAAAAGGAATTATCACATGAACAATGCTAAAGATGGAGAAGAATGCAAGAGCTGAGGATAGCTTCTGTAAATGAAATGATAGAAGCAAAAACACAAGCTATGAAACATCAGAACTTAAAATTTAAATTGACTCTAATACCATTTAAGAGATAATATGTATATTCAATTTGTTGTGTTTTTGTATAGATTGAAGCTATTAATGCAATTTCAAAATTCTAATTAGAATATATTTTTTTACATTTTTATTATCAAAATTAGATACCTACAAAATACCAACCGTGAGACATAAGGAAGGCTACACCGACTATAATGCTATAAATACCCATTTACCTCTGCGGAGGAAGGAAACTTTTGGCTCAAAAGCATCCCTAAGAGATTTCGATGCACCATCCAAATTCTCAAACTCTCAGACGCACCAAGACGCCACCAGACCTCCCTAGTTGAGTGCGCTTCGCTTTCTAAGCCGCTCCCCTTCGAGAGCGCCTCTCTCTAACATGCTCCCCGCCAAATGCATCTCTCACTCTAAACCGCTTCCCGTCGAGCATACCTCTCTCTATAAGCCACTCCTTGCTAAGCACACCTTTCTCTATAAGCCGCTCCCCATTAAGTGCTCCTCTCTCTCTAAAATGCTCCACAACGACCGCATCTCTCTCTCTAAGCCACTCCCTATGGAGTGCACCTTTTCTAGTAAGTCGCCTTCCATCGAGCACACCTATTTTCCTAAGCCACCCTCCCATCGAGCATATTATCAAAACCTAATCCTCTAATCCACACTTAATCCCCTCATACATATATCTATGTATCACTTTATATTTCTCATTTCTTTCTATTCAATTAAGAAAGAATTTTTGACTTGAACGTCGGATAACATATCAATGAGCAAGTCCTATCATCCTCTGACCTCTTATTTGTTAGTTATAATATATAATATCTTGATTTAAATTAATTAAAACTAGATCTACTTTAATTTAACCTATCAGACGATATTAAGTGGCTCCTTAATTCGTTTGATAATTTAAATTTAGGGACGCATTATTTATAAAATAATAATAATAATATATAAATTATGGATAAAAATTAATAAATTTAATATAAGTATATCAATAATTATCATACTAATATCACTTTATATGATAAGAGAGTAAAGGATAAAGAGAGTGCATATTTTGTGTTGCGTGGAATATATAATATTTTTATTTTTTTAAAATAAATAACCCCTTCTCTCTTGTCCCCGCTCCCCTTCTCAAATAGTCATGTTACCCACCATTTAAAAGAAACGGTCACATTATGGTTTCATATATTTATATATATATTCACGCTACATCTAGCACGACCTGATTGTAACACAGGTCATGTTAGTCCACAAGATGCTTATATCACGATTTGACATGATTTAAAGTATTAAGTTATATTATATATAGTCAAATATTATTCATTATGAATCATACTATAATCACAGACAATGTGACCTATTTAACACTTCTACTACTACACAAGAAAACAACTACTCCTTGAATCGACAAAGTCAAACTTAACTTTAAAGTTGAAATCTTATTAATGAATTAATTAATTAATTATATATATATATATTGTTTTTCTGATCCGATATTGAAAACTAAACTTCTAAGCATCGAGCTATGCTCCGTTTAAACTTCAGATGATAATTTTAATGGACATATCTAAATTCCTAACTTTTCGGCTCTTAACACTCCCTATTCAACTCCGTACAGAAATGTACATATAATTGAATTCCACTCATAAAATGTCGTGTTGATGTCAGAGCAATTTGCTAAATTATAAATTGTTTATATGTATTTTAATTAACTTTAAAAGTACTATGTCTATAATATTTAGATATAATTATTCAAACATTAGTGTTAAAAAATTTAGATATAAATGAGATTATTATTGTTGCGTCCTCGGGTCCTAATTATCGTACAGACTCAAACTCAAAAGCTTCACAGTACAGATGTAGAGTTTATGCAGTAGAGAGAGTGAAAATGACGCTTGAAATTTTTACGTGGAAAGCCTCCTTCAAAATGAAAAGGAAAAATCACGAGACGCTGCAGTCCGAAAACTGCTTCCAATATTCAAGTATTTGAGTACAAAGGGTGGAGAACGAAGTGGATGGTGAATTTCAAAGAATCACTCTTACAATACAAGTGTTCTCTCAACTGGAAAAAGAGAAGGATGGCTTTTCTCTCTCTAAGGGTGCACATGCTAATGCTATAGAGGGGATTTCTCTCAGGGGCCATCTTCTAAGGACGCTTCTCTCTCTTTGGTTCGTCTTCCTTCAGCTGGTGCATGCTGAATGCTTTATATAGTGATAGAATCATCATGTGTAAAACGGCCACGTAGCAGTGACGTGTGCAAGTTGCCCTACCACCAAATCTGTAGGTCCATCTTACCGTGTCAAGGACATTGCGTGCATACAGGCGGACACTGCCACATCACACGTGGTCTGGAAACCATCATTCTCTGTACTGTTTATGTGTTGCAAAGAGTATGCGTGCTGTTGCGAACGTTATACTTTTGAGCTGGCTTCATCAGTCATCCTGAGCTTCATTGCTGACCTCGTGCCGTTGAAGGCTTCTCAGAGTCCACATCCTCGAAGACGGCTTTTGCCCTCCTTGTGTCTGCGGGCTCCTATCGCGAAGCATCCTTGGGCTTCAACTGAGGGCTTACACAGCATTGAGTCTTCGAGCTCTTCAGACCGTATCTTCGGGGCTTTATTGGAGTGGATGGTCTCTCATGGAGTCCTCGAGCCTCCCAAGCTAAGTCAGTCTCCTGGACCAATTCAGCTCTCTGGGCCTCTGGGAACAAGGGCCTAAGTCCTCGGGCGTCCAAGGCTAATTCAGCCTCTAGGACTAAATTAGTTCCTTAGGCCTCTTGGGATGTGGATTTTAGTCATCGGGCCTCCTGGGCTAGTTTAGCCTCTTGGGCAACCCAGCCTCATGAGCCTCTCGGAACGTCAGTTCAACTTTCGACCCTTTAATTTAGACCCTGGGTATAGGTACTCATCACTAGCCCCCATACCAAATGATCTGAGTACTTCAGCCCTTTGGCATGTCCATTGGTTGCGGACAAATCTTGCGTGAAAGTTCTTCTCCACAAGAAGTCCGCTCGTTCCTTTGGCTATATACTGTTGTACACAAGTTGTATATATAAATACAATTTATTTTATTTCAGTGCAATCGCTTTGTTTATTTTACTCAAACTGTTTGAGTGTTTGGTTCTTTTATAATATGTGGTAAAGAAATTTGATCTTTCACTAGCTAAATGTCTGAACCCTTTGACCGTTTTAGGCCGAAGATTCTACCTTTAGGGTCGTTGCATGCTTACTGTTTTGAGCTCCCTAAGTTTTAGGTACAACTTCTTGAGGGTTGTTTGGCTAGGTCAAGTTTTAATCCGACCTCTTGGGCCGCTCGGTACAGGACAGTGTTTTTACGTAGAGTTTATGCAATAGAGAGAATGAGAATGGCACGAGGAGTTTTTACGTAGAAAGCCTCCTTCTAAATGAGGAGGAAAAATCACGGGACACTGCGATCGAAGAACTGCTTCCAATATTCAAGTATTTGAGCACAAAGGGTGGAGAACGAAATGGATAGTGAATCTCAAAGAATCACTCTTACAATTCAAATGTCCTCTCAACTGGGAAGAGAGAAGACTGGCTTTTCTCTCTCTAAGGGCGTACAAATGGTGGAGAACGAAGTGGATGGTGAATCTCAAGGAATCACTTTTACAATACAAGTGTTCTCTCAACTAGGAAGAGAGAAGACTGGCTTTTTTCTCTCTAAGGGCGTACGTACTAATGCTCAAGAGGGGATTTCTCTCATAGGCCATATTCTAAGGGTGCTTCTCTCTCTCTAGTTCGTCCCCCTTTGGCTGGTGCATGCTGAATGCTTTATATAGTGGTAGAGTCTTCCTGTATAGAACGGCCATGTGGTGGTAGCATGTGCAGGTTACCCTGCCACCAAATCTGCAAGTCCATCTTATCGTATCAGGGACGTTGCGTGCATGTGAGCGGGCGCTGTCACATCATGCGTGGTCTGGAAACTATTATTCTCTGTGCCGATTGCATGTTGTAGATGGTGCACTTGCTATTGTAAACGTTATCCTTCTAAGCTGGCTTCCTCAGTCATCCTAAGCTTCCTTGCTGAGCTCGTACCGTTGGAGACTTCTCAGAGTCTACGTCCTTGAGGATGGCTTTTGCCCTCCTTATGCCCGCGGGATCCTATCGCGAAGCGTCCTTGGGCTTCAGTGAGGGCTTACGCAGCATTGAGTCTTCGGGCTCTTCAGGCCGTGTTTTCGGGGCTTTATTGGAGTGGACGGTTTCTCACGGAGTCCTCAGGCCTCCCAAGCGGCGTTAATTTCTCGGACCAATTCAATTCTCTGAGCCTCTGGGGACGAGGGCCTAAATCCTTAGGCGTCCAAAGCTAATTCAGCCTCTAAAACCAAATTAGCTCCTTAGGCCTCTCGGAATGTGGACTTTAGTTCTCAGGCCTCTTGGGCTAGTTTAGTCTCTTGGGCAACCCAACTTCGTGGGCCTCTCCAAACGTCAGCTCAACTTTCGGACATTTAATCTGGACTCTGAGTATCGGTACCCATCAATTATAATGTTTAATTTGTTTTTTTTTTATTGTTTTGATTGTTTACCATGAGTTATTATAATTAATGTTAGATATAAAATAGTATTCAATTAGAATATTATTAGCTATTATTTTTAGATTATTAAATAAGGAGACCACTTATTCTGTTTACTATATATATTTATTATTAATTTTGTTTTTTTAAAAAAAAGGGTGCAAAAGAGAAATTCTAAAATATCAAACAAATATATTATCTACAAAAGTAATACTAAACTAAAAATACTATCTTAATATTTATACATATAAATGACATAACCAGCGTAAACAAATCATATTATACATATTATTTTTTTTCAAAAAAGAAAAAAATATAAATATAATAGAGACATTTAGCACAAACGAGGAGTGCTATTCCACCCCTGGATATAAATATCCTCAAGATAATTATTTTTTTAATTTTCTTTTAAAGTATTAATATTTATTTAATATAAAACTAAATATAAAACATACAAAAAATTATTTAAATTGTTATTTTTATGGCCCAAATATTATCTATTGGATTCCCATCGTCCAATGTATTAAGCAAATTATTTTAATATTTGTAAAAATTTGGCTGATGCTAAAATCTTTTTAAAAACAGTTATATCATATAACATTTATTTATGTAAATTCTATATTTTATTATTTTAACATTATTTTTTATTTAAATAATATCTCACATGTATTATTCTCGTCGGAGTTTTATAGACCAAGTATAAATTTGGCACTAGATAAATTCTTAATTAATAATTACTTTTTATTTAAAATATTATTTTTTATCTTTATTATATATTTTCACTATACTTATTACATTCTTTTAAAACATATTTAAAATATTATTATTATTATTGAGTTTTTATTCAATTTCGTGCATATGACATATTAACTTGAACAAATCAATTTTATCCCAATGAGGTTATTATTACAAACCATTCAAATCAAATGGATCCGTACTTTGATGATTTGAATAACTTGTATTAATTTACATTCTGATTTAATTTGATAAAAAATTTTAAAATATAATACTCAATTTATTTATTTATTTTTTCATTTTAATTCTAATTTAACATTGCATATGACATATTATTGTATCGATGTCGGGTTGTGGGTTGTCGATTTTAAACTAAAATCAATTTTATCCTCAAGACGAGTTTATTATTCTCGGTCGCTTCGGCAGCGGTGCAAACCATTCAAATCAATGTTCTAAATAGTTTTCTCATCTCTTTTCTTTTCCCTTTAACCTTTCCCGAGACATTGGTTCGTGAATAAGGAGATAAGGTCGTGGTTTGATACGAGAGGAAGATTTTGAATAGCTTGCAGCGGGCAAATTAATTTATATTCGGTTAGATTTAATTTGATAAAAAAATTTAAAATGTAATACGATCGTATCGTTTTATTCTTAAAAAATCACGTCTTTATCTTTATTTATAATTATTTTATTTTCTCATTCATACCAAATCAATTTTTATTGACCTCTAATTATTTCTAAATAAGATTAATTATGTTAAAAAATATAACAAAATTTCAAATTGATGAAAATGACAACACCCAAAAATATGGCTAACTGTCCAACCAAATAAATATATATATATATATATATATATATATATATATATATAATAAAGGTATGCTGTCCCAAGCTTTCATTTCAAATAGGGCTAGTGGGCAAGGCTACTCTTCTAATCTATTTAAATGAAGTCAATATAAATTTAACTCAAATTTGTAATTAAATTTTAATTTATTAAATAAGTTGCTAAAAAATTCAAATAAATCCACTATTATTAAAAAAAAAAAAAAAAAAACCTCAAAGCTTTAGACCATATCCTGATCAACCTCAACTTAGAAAAATAACAAAATTAATGAAAGAAAGATAAGATGATATAGAAATTTCAAAAAATAAAAATTAAAATATAAAATTTTATTTTTGTATTTTTCATAGTACAAATTTGATGATATAATTTAAAAATATTGACTGTATTTAAGTATGAAGGTGGGGGGGAATGTGATAAACATTTAATATATTTAATATTTCAGAAACGTATTCAATGTGGTGTGAGATCTGGAGGGAAAAATAAAATCTAAGCATAGAAATAGCAAATTTCAGTAGGTTTTTTTTTTTTTTTTTCAAAAAAATTTGAAAAAATCACTGTCAGGTTACATCAGAGTTGAGCTGCCTGTCTTTTTTTTTAATGTTGCATACATATTTAAAGACATCGATCCATGATTTTCACCGCCGCCCCGTTATTTTGCGTTTATTCCTGCCTGTGCCCCTAATTAAACCACATTTATGACTTGCACCCCAAAGAGATAACACCTTCATGAGTCCTGTGACTGCTTTCAAAATTTTTTTAATTTTTATTTTTTTTAAAAGGGTTGAATTTTAAATTTAATGGCCTATTTTTTAATTAAAAAATAAAAAATATTTTTTTTATTTTATTTATTATTATAAAAAAATAATGAGCTATTAAATTTAAATTTTAATAATTTTTAATACATCACAGACACTGCAACGTTAATATTACATCGCAACACCCACTTTCTCGAGTTGAAGAGCCAACTTTGAAATGCCAAGAAGCCCCTTGGTTTCTACGTGCCAAATATCAAAAATTCAGAGAAGTTTTATCTCTTTAAAAGAGTAAGAAAATCATTTATTTTATTTTAACTACTTATTTTTTTAAAAAAAATTAATTTAACTAATTTTTAAAAAAAATTAAAAAATAATAATTATTTTAAAATAATTAAATTATATTTTTTATTTATTTAAAAAATAGAGCCACAATCAATCATAAACAGAGGATTCACTCTGTGAAAACAAGGGGCTCCCCTTTGTCCAATTATAAGGTCCAATGATCTTATTTTATATTAATAAAAAAATAAAAATTATTTTGTAAAATTTTATAAATATTAAAGTATTAGAATATTTAAATTATAAAAAAATTAATAAAAAATAACTATTATTTTTAAATTTTTAAATTAATATTAAATGAGAATTGGCAGATATTCAATCAAATGATTCTCAAGTGCCTCCCTCACTATGTTGGAGTAGCCCCCGAATCCTACTATAAAATGCTCATTCTAACTATACATTTAGTTACAAAAATTAAATAATATAAAAATAAAATAATTATTATTATATAAGAATAGAATTCAATATAAATATTTATTATATTTTATTTATCATTTCAAATAAATAAAAATCAATTCAAGAATCAGTTTTAAAATAAAAAATTTAATATAAAATAATATTTTATCCTTATCATATAAAATATACTCTAATATATTATTCATGCATTTTCATATCAAACTACTACTAACATCCCGCCACTCGTCATTTTCACTATGGTAAAATGGTCATTTTATCTAAAATTATACTTTATGAAAAATTCATAAATATAAATTTACTTATCCCTTATTCAGAAAGATATTATTCACATAAATTAACTGACATAGACATTATAATTTCAATCATAATAAGTTCAAAATAAAATTTTAATTATATTTTATTTTAATCACAATATTAATAAGTATCAAAAAAATAAAAATATATATAAAACCAAATCAAAATTGCAAGAAATCAAGGGCCCTTATTGTTATCATATAGTTTAAAATAAACATGTCACCTCAAGGGTGTGTGTGTTATACAACCTGGCTATAAACATGTCACCTTCAAAAGCACGTGATAATTAACTTCCAATTTGCTCATTGCACCACTAGAGTTCATTGGTCCCTCAAGGACAAAGTGGTCAATTCAAATATTAATTGTAAACCTATTATCAACTTATATACCCTAAAATAAAAATAAAACATTTCAATTTACGTGATCGAATAATATTAATCTGTTACCTCATGAATTTTTTTAAAAATTATCTAATAATCAACTCGTATTATCTGATATAATTATGCACTCGATCAATACCAATATTAATATCAGTATTTTTATATATATTTTACACTCATTAAAATGAAGAGCCAATTTCGAGCTATTGCATGGGAATTTTTTGGCGTGCATGTAATATATATATTTATGTATTTTATATTCTAATGATGGATGCCGATGTGGGATTCCCTCCATTATTTGTGCTTCATTTTTGTTTTTGTCCAACAATTTGAAAATCAAAGTGTATCCATGGCCCATGTTTGAAGGACAGTACCAAACTTGTATATTATAAATCCCACCAAATAAAGTAGATTTCCCTTTCTAATTAAATATTTTTTAAAAAAGAAATGTGATTTAAATTTTTAATAAATAAAATAAAAAAGAGATTCACACAATGCTGTAGAATGCCATATGATTTGTTTATATATAATATACTGTTATGGTACATGATTGTAATTAAAATAAAATGAGAAAAAATATAACTAAAATCTCTAAAATCAGAAGTTGGATGAAATCAGTATATCTGAAAATATTCATATTTTTATTGTATTGTATTAATATTATATTATTTACACTAAAAAAATTAATCAATATTCTAAAATAAGGTATTGATATGGTGGATTCAATCACTGATTATTTGGCCATAATTAACTAACAGCTGTGGTGTGGCTTTTCTGGTTCCCAAACAGAGCTCAATTAATACCGAACGAAAATGCAGTTGTTTCCTTCTATTACCCTGCCGCCATGGCAGTTTACTGAGTTCTTCTCAGTCCTCTGAGCTCTCTCTCTCTCTCTCTCTCTCTCTCTGTGTTTGGGATCTTTGCTTCCCTCTCAACGCTTTCGAACTGATGCAACACAGCAACCCACAAGGAGACAAGCAGCATATGCGTCATTTAATCGCATACTAAATCATTCAACGATTTCTCTGCTCCCCACCGCAATTTTTTAATAATTGATTTTAAAACTCATTAAACTATACCACACCAAATACAACTCTCTGTCCCTTTTTTCTGTGAAATTATTCAAGGTAGTTTACACACCTCTGAAGTCAATCTTCCCAAAGCTGAGTCCTCCTCCATCTGTGGATCTGTGTGTATAGCCTCCCGGTGTTCTCCTTATTCGTTGTTTTAGTGAGAGACAGAGAAAGGGGAAGAGGGAATTCCTGTGGGTAAATGCTGTGCTGAATAACGGGGAAGCATAAAAGCCAACATAGTAGCAGGTAGTTACTGTGCATGAATTTGAATTTCATCGGAAATAATTTGAATTTTCTTTGGCTGTTCAACATTTTTCGTTTGCTCATTTGCCCTTCTTAATTTTCCTTTTTAGCAGTACTTCTGATTTTCTTCGGTCGGCCGGGTTGCTTGTAATTGGGCAGCTTGAATTTCATGTCCTCTCTCTCTTTCATTGGGTTGAAATGAAAGGCCATTCGATTGGCCTTCAGAATTGAACTGGGTTTTCTTTCGTTTAACTGATCCGTTACTTGCCTCTGTGTGTTTTTGTGTTTGTTTTTCCTCTGTAACAGAGACAAATCACTACGATATTCTTCTGCTTCTGATGCTGAGAATCTCTGAGGAATTTGATTACTATTTTTACTATCATGTGCATTTTATTTGACATTTCGTTTGCACGGCCCGTTATGGAATTCGTTTATCTGAGTCTTAGTTTTCTTGTATCTGACAATCTCAATGGCATTTTTCCGCCATAGAATATGCCTCAGGGCAGCAAGAGATCAACTGGGTACAGATCGTTTATCAGATGTGATGATCCCAAAGGTGTTGTTGAGTGCGGAACAATTAGAATATCCAAGATCCCTACTCAAAGAAGGGAATATGATAAAATTGATGAGCAAAGAAAACAGAACAAATTGGATGATTCGTTAGCAGAAAAGGAAAAGGAAAAGGAGATGGGCATTGGACGGCTCACAGGAGAAGTGCATAGTCCAACCTCTTTTCAGCTTATGCAGGTCTCTAGAGGAGCTCAGAAGCTCAACCACGTTATCGATTCTTGTTCCGATGAGAAATCCCATGACAAGCGGCCTAGCGAGGTAGCGAAAGATTTGTTGAAAGGGGCTGTTCATCTTTGGGAGTCATTGGTCGTTCTAAGAAGATTACAAGAAGCTTCAAAATATATGCCGGGATCAGCGAAAAAGCAGAAGAAAAAGCTAGAGGGAGGAGTTGATGATATGGGGATTCGTGCAGGGGAATTGAATCAATTCAGGGATGATAAGTATCATTTGGGATTGCAGAGTTCTCAAATTTCTGCAGATGGGTCTTCAAGGAACTCATTTGGGGAACTTAAGAAAGCCATTCGAGAGAGTCTTGTAAAGCAAAATGCAGCACCAGATCCTTCTACTCAAGAACTTTGCTATCATAGGAAGTTAGACACTTCTGATGTACCTTCTACGAGCTCAAGCCAATCAACAACGGTCCATTCCAGTAACTTCCCATCCTCGGATTCGATTTCATCAACAGCTTCACAAAAGAAGGCAAAACACACGAGTCTAATTGCCAATCTTATGGGTCTACAATCATTGCCATCAAGTCCCAGAAAGCAGATGCGGCCCGGGAAACTTTTGAGTATGAGGAATCCAATTTTTGATATAGATTTTCCAATGACTGAGAGGCCACAAACATCCACTCAAAAAGCGGATAGAAAGGCAAGAACCTTAGATGAAATACTTGAAACTATGAAATTTAAGGGACTGCTGAAGAGAGATTCTGTGAATGGAATGACTCCAAACACTCATCACTCTGATACTTTCCATTCTAAAGAGAGGTGCACCGATGATAAACCTCCCATTGTTATCATTAAACCTCTGCGGTTTTCTTGTGTAAGTTTGGAAGAACCAGTAATACCAAAGTCTCTGAGAGATGGAGTTTTGGACTCCGATGAAATTCTCATGAAACTGAGATCAAGAGGAGAACCTCCATTTAAAACCATCAACTGTGAAGCTTCAAATTCAAATAATAAGTGTAGAGAAGTGAAAGTGAATGCAACTCCAGTCAGAAACATGTTTTATGAAGGAGCTCATCGTAAAGAAGTGGGAGAGAAACCAGAGGGAACACATGTCAAGGCCAGAGAAAAGGGAACTTCCATTAAGAGAAAGGCTTGTATTCATGGGTATCACAAGTCACAAAAGAATCAGACAGCTGACAAGAAACCCAATGAAGTTCAGAAGGCAACTTCCAATAGAAAGAAAGGGGAAGAGAAGAAACCTTTGAAGTCTGCCAACGAAATCAAATCTCAAGATCACTCAGCCAAAGTCACTCCTTCAAAACTAAGAACACAAAAAGATGAAGCAAATGTCATGAAAAATCAGATTTTCAAGCAGCAAAGTACTAATTCTAGACACATTTCAAAAGACAAAATGCAAAAAACATTGAATAGCTCCAGCAACTGGAAAAGGATTAGGCAGGGGGATGAAAAGACAGTATTGAAGAAACAAGCTTCAACGGTCAGTCTTCTCTATTATCCTTCTACATGATACAGCCATAATTTGTTATTGACAGGATGTCTGCTTGTTTCATGAAGCTCATATGCAGCTGTTGATTCTTAAATATTCTTTTTAAGAGTGGAACTTCTCATGCAGGGATGTAAGGGTGCAAACGAGGATATTAAAGGAACCCGTGAGAATAAGTCTACTCTATCCACAGTTGGAACTTCATCAAGAGAACAACCCCTTAGAGATGGAGTAGATGCTTCTCAAATTCAGATCAGAGGTGAATATAAACTATACTCTCTGGTGCTCTGGTTCTTTAGCCATCATAAACATATGCAATGTGTGACTTTCCTGTACCATATTTTCTCTAACTAAGATGACAAACAATTTATCAAAGAAAACATATATAATACTGTGCCTTCTAAAACCTCATTTCAAAAGTATGGAGACCATCATTGATCTCATGGTGGAGATTTGGTCATGCATTCTCATTCTTTATTTGTAACTTACAGCGAAGTTTGGAATGGAATATGTGAGAAAGCCATTTCACGGTTGAAAGTCATGTTGTCGGTTTAGTAATTTTATCCTCTAGTGGTTGCTCTCCTGCAATGCATCAATTTATTTGTATGATCAATTTTAGCTTCCCCTTATCGAGATTGTACTTCTCAATCAACTTTTATATGGCTTGATAACATATGTATAGAAGAAAATTAGCTTTCACTACTACATAAAGGAAACCATGCACATCAATTAGGCTTTACCATCGTTCCCAAGCATTAGGCAGTGATAAAATCTCTCTAGCACTTACAACAGAGATATAAATCATTTCCTGATGCAAAATTATTCGGAAAAGGTAACCCAGATCAATTTATTAAATATTGGCCATCGGTCATATTGATTATCAGTGTTGATTTTTTTAGCCAGTCTATCTGAGAGTTGTTATGTATGCATGCTTAATTGCAGACTGTAATGACATTAATCCAGGTTGTCTTGGTGAGACTATATTGATGAATACCGAGGTAGAAGACCTTGCATACCATCAAAATGATAACGTCAGTTTTTCAAATGAGCTTGCGTCACTGTTAACAAATGAAGACTGCACCGCTAATCATCATGGGGGCAACGAGAATTCTGTTTGCAGGATTATATCAATTGCTACCCAGAAAGAAGAGGGCTTCAAATCAGAAGCAGATGCAGAAATTGGCTGTCAAAATGTTGACCATCATTTTACTCAGAGGGAAAGTCTTACTGCCACAAGAAAGCTGAAAGCTTTGCTTTTAAGAACTCCCTCATTCTTGAGGCTTGCAGAAGAGCTCTTTGACCTCGAGGCAAACCGGGTCTAATGCTACAGACAACTGACGAGGAGGAATCTGATGTAGCCAGTTCCAGGATCTTATTAGACTGTGCAAATGAATTCATGAAGAACACAAGCTCTCAATATGCACAATCGCGGATCCCCCTGCTACCAAACTACTGGATGAACTTGAAAAACAACATCTCCTTAGAACAACTGTTAGAAGAAATATGCAGCAGAATTGAGGCTTTGAGATGCTATTCTGAGACAACGGGTCATGAAGACCATTCTGTTGATAGTCTTCCCATGTTGCCAGATCGAGAATTAAGGAACAAAGGGTTGTTGAGCGGAACGTGGGATGTCGCTTGGAAGAACACAATTTCTGCGGATGAAGCTCTGCAAATTGTTAGTGAGGTTGACAGGCTAGTTTTAGCTGAACTAACTGAAGAGGTTATTGCAGATTTTCTGCTTTAGTTCTCTTTTGAAATTGAGATATAATCTGTAAATAAGTATATGTTGTTATGATTCAACAACAGTAAAGACCTACTAAAGGTCACTTGATAGATGATCTAAAAATCTCATAGTTTAGAATTATGGACTTGGACTTCTAAGATGTGGAATTTTGACTATCAAACATTCATTCGCTCGTCTCATTTAGACACTGCATCCCCACAAGTATAGAGATGATGATATTCATAGGTGATAATATTAAAATTATTTTCTGAACCTATCAGATTCAACTACCTTTTTCATTAACCTTTTCTAATCCAATTTTATACTAAACAAAGTTCTTATTTGTTTGGTAGAAAAGAAAAGGATAAAAATACTATAAACAGTGTTAAAAAGTGGGTGACATTTTGGACATCTGTGCTAGTGATGGCATCCTGCTAAAATATTAAATAATTATCTAATTTAGTCCTGAAATTTAATAAATATAAGTAAAATATATATTCCCCATGCATGAAATAAAACGATAATAAAGGTGACAATAAACGTTACTTTGTTATGGATTCTGACTTGCTTAATTTTATCATATACCTTGGATTTACCCAACAGCTAATAGTGTATCTGGGAAATAAAGAAGGATATGAGAGAGGATGGTAATGTTCTTTACAGAAGAGAATTGCATAGGCATGGGAAGCTTTATTATACCACAATTATGGAAATTTGATTAACATAGTCTAATTGTCACCCTCTCATAACCCCCTAATGATTAATGTAATCTTAAAAGTGATACGATAAAAAATTACGATAATATTTAATATATTATTTTAATTTTAATCTTTTATACCAAAAAAATAGATCGTAACTATTAAAAAAATAAAAAAACAAATATAGAAGTTTCCAGTTTAAACAAAAATCAATTAAAAATGACTTCAAAGATTTTATGGTAAGTGTGACATCAAGAGATTTTATAGAACGAACAAAAATAAAGGAACAAGAGCACATTACCTTGGAAGATCAGAATTAATTTCATATTCAACAACAATCCTATCTCAAATCCTATTTATCTAGCTAAGTCAATTAATGCATATATTAAAAATAAGATTAGTTTCATATGACTTATCTCACTTTCTCTCTTGATTGAAGAAAAAAAAAAAAAAAAACCTTTGATTTGACATTTTTTTTATTTTAATTGATGTCACAAGATGTCTCTTCATTGAATCCTTTCATTTAAACTTGTACACCTAGTGAATAATTTTTATTTTTGTGATATTGACATTTTTATTAGGCCCCATTGTTAGGCTCCACTTTTATTATTTTGAAGCTCATTGTATTTTTATTTCAGATCTTTTTTATACAGCTTTTTTATTTAATATACTCTTATTACTTTAAAAAAAAATTAACTTGAAATCAGAGGGCGAAATTCAGCAGCCTGATTGACCCAAATATAATATAATCTCAAAACACTAAACAAAGAATCGATACATAACACTAAACAAAGAATCGATACATACTTCCAGTCTTTTTTTTTTTAAGTACAACCAACGATGGAAACAGAAATTCTGGGCAAAACAAATGATCTCAGAAAGAAAATAAATACCCAGAAAAAAAATATGATGTTAGATAAAACATGTCATTCACTCAGTCTAACATGACAATTAATTAAAATCAATCAGAAGGCGCAGCATTTTTACCGGAAACAGAGGGCCGGAGCATCATCTGTAAGATATTCCTCTGAAATCTTGGTTGTCTTTCTTCATCTTTCCCATCCCCATCTCGCTGAGCCGTTTGGCCTTGGCTGCTCAAGCCAGAAGGCTCACCGGTGGTTCCACCATGATCGCTGCCGCTTCCAAAATCTTGGCTTGCAAGAGCCATCTTCCTGAACCCCTTCATGTCCTCCTTGTACTGGTTGCTATCATAATCCGAGCTTCCATATGAACCGTACAAAGAGCTGTGTCCCGGTCTGATTCCTCCGGTAAGATCAGACAGCGACATGTCTCCTTCCAGGGCTCGAACTATCTAATCGAGTGGTACAACAAGAAACATTAAATTTGTCGACATAGACATGATGCATTGGAGACGTAGCAGATAAGAAACTGCATACACCCCACCGAACTCGATGTTGTTGGGGAGATTATATGGGTTTGAAGCAGTGCAACGGAAGAAACTTCACACGAATAAACCCCACACAAACTCATACTTGTTAACAACGTTGCAGAGAGGAGGATGAAAAAAGGATAAAAAGAAGAATTTGAAAGTACAGATTACCGCATTGTCAATGTCATTTTGCTGGACAATTTTCTCTCCTAACAACGCAAACGGATTAAATGGGAATTATCTCTAAGATATGTTGATACATTCTATATTTGATTGTCTTATAAATTAATAATTCTCAAACCAAGAACCTGTTGGGTTTATAGTCATTCCGCTGTGGGTGTTCCAACAAATAGAAAGTGATTAGAAAATTGTGTGGAGTTTGTGCAAGAAACGAAGCTCACGCGGCAAAGCAGTTGAAGGGCAACTGGATTGCCGGACCAAAGGGCGACAAGACGGAGCCGGGACCGAGGGACGGCCAGATCAGAGCTAAAGCTGAGGGGCCGATCAACCTAAAGGCGGAGTTAGTACGAAAGGAGACCGGAGTGGAGAGGCTAAAGGCAGCCAGACATCAAACTGCATGGATAATCGAACATAGAGTCCAAAAGCAGACCGGACTGCTAATTAAGAGAGCCAACTAGGACGGTGAGTCGGAAAGGATGACCAGCTGGACTACTAATTTTATCTTTGAATGAATGATGGACTACTTATACATTGTCCCGATGGTCCACATTATAATGGCCCACATTATAAAAATGAGAGAAATAAGTTTTTAGGATTTGTACGGAAAAAACGACGTCATTATAAAGTGTGAAGCGCTTTAGGGTTTAATAGACGACTGACATCAAAAAATACTTGTAAAATAAAAAAGCAAAAAGCGCCGCTACGGAGAGAAAAGAAAGAAGAGTGAGGAGACTTTTTGCTCTGTCGCAAGTCAATCAGTTGCTGGTACTGTATTTCGAGAGTCTGTATAACCGATTTTACATAGTAGAGTTTTTCAAAATTTGTCCCAGGACTTTTCCCTTAATTGAAAAGGGTTTTCCATGTTAAAGAATTGTTCCTTGTGCTCACAATTTTGGTGACTAACGGCTAACGAGGGGGTTCGGGTTTGTTTCGCTGCGCCGGTTATATGTATCTAGGTCAAACCCCAACAGAACCTTCAATAGAAAGCAGCATTATCTAGTACTTTCTAATTGTTATTGAAGTAAACAATTCTAAAATTGACTCGGTTTTTGTATATTGTGGAAATCAATCCAAACCTACCTTTTATAGAAGGTGATGGCACTTCTTCCAACTGTTGTCCATTCAAAATATTTACCATTTTGCTCTTACGATGATTGATTGATTGATTAATGATGCAGTAGGAAATGATGCTGGTCGGGAAAATGCAAAATATCCCAAACATAATACCCAAACACCTAATGGATTTGAAATTGTCAGATGTCATGTATGCCAACAAAAACAGCTAAAATGCACCCTAAGTGCGGCAACTACATGCGGTTTGCACAAGTAGCATAATATTACTAAACAAAATTTGCAAAGTAAATTTTGCACCTGAAAATATGTTAGTGTCAATGCTTCACTTTAAAGAATGCCCACTGAATGCAAAATCATCTGAAATAACCAGCGTTGAGTCCCAATTATAGCACATGCACAAGATGAAACCAATTACATATCCCATTCCAAAACTCTTTAACGCCATGTTCTCAGTTCCGGTGTTTTCCTTTGTGGTTGGTTGGCAGTGCTGTCTCAGGTCGGGTGGGGGCATGAAACAGCCATCTATATAGCATTACTGAATTACTAGTCATGAAATTTCTAAACTGATGATACTAGTGAAGTTCAAAGTTTGCATATCATTAAACATTATCTGAGTGCAACATACAGCTTTCTCATCAACTTGAAATCTTAATCTTAATCCAGCACCTCCTACTATAGACAAACATGGAAAGACACAGTAACAAATTACCTGGTTCATCCGTGGACGACGTCGTGCTGAATGGCGAACACAAGAAGCAGCACAAGCAACCATCCGAACCATATCACTGTGGTTGTATTCGTTTTGCAAACAGGGATCAACAAGAGATTCAAAGGTTTCATCTTCAAGAGCTCTTGTGAGCAAAGGTCTTGCCTGTATTAACCACAAGGAGCCTATTACTTTTTTGGTATTTTTCCTTATTTTTGTGTGTTGCCATGTTGTCTATGTTCCTTAGAGATGTGGGAAATAATTTAGTGGATGACCACAGTTATAGCATAGAGAATTCTTTTTCTTCAACGGTAAATAATATAGAATGAATGAATACACAATAAGCTTACCCTGGTGAAGCATGGAATGAAAATTCAGTCCATATGCAAAATATCAGCCTACACATATAGTTACCATCCTCCAATATCGTGACAAAATTAAAACATATGTCGCCATATTGGCTATATATCCAATATTGGCCTTTATTTGCCCAGGTTCCAATAGGTAAAAAAATGTGCCCAATACATCCAATGCAATAGGTATCGCTCAATATGATTGATACAAATATCAATATTTTTATCCATATAGTGAAGCTATTCAACTTCATAGATGGAACAATTAATATTTACCCAGTCTACCAAACTATCCTCCATGAAAGTCTGTGTTTTGTCAACAGGCTGACGCCCAGTAACCAGTTCCATAAGCACAACACCAAAGGAAAAAACATCAGATTTGTCTGTGAGTTTCCCACTTGAAGCATACTCGGGGGCCAAGTACCTGCAAGTTCTCTAAGTATATAAGTAATCCATATTGAACTAGCATGATATACAGAGATCGGGATAAAACACAGCAGATCCTGCCACTGTGACAATCTAGTCATCAAATTTGTCAACTAGAGTGGTCACAAGAACAGAAATACAACAGGATCTCGGGTATTTTCAAAATTCAGCTCAAATTAGTTCATACAAGGGAACAACTGGTTGTTAAGAATTTTTCCATCCCCTAATTTTTAGCATTGATGATATTCAGAAAAGACAAATTACTGAGAAAATCAGCTCATCTAAGCAAAAAATTATTCAAAAGCAGCAAGTATAATGTAGCAGAAGATAAAATGCATAAATCTTACCCAAAAGTTCCCATCACTCCCATGGATATGAGAGTATTTGCATCAGAAGAGAACTTCGCCAGTCCAAAATCCGCAAGCTGAATAACAGAAATGAACATTTGTCAATGCATATTCTTTAGTATATTGAAATTATTGTAGCCTCTGGAAATTATAAAATTCGCCAGCTTTGCTAGTGAATTAAAATCACAGAAACCATAAATGATCTGTTAATTTGTAGAGGTTGTGCCATGGCCTAGTGAGCAGGAAGGCAGCAGTGAGTGGAAACTCTTTTACAAAAAGCAATAGCAAACTCCAGTGATTAAAATTAACAGAAACATTAATCAACCTGACCATTGAACACGAAAAACTCACCTTTGCCTCAAAATTAAAATCCAGAAGTATATTAGATGCTTTAATATCACAATGAATAATTTTAGGATGACCTGCATGAACAACCATTATAGACTTAACTGAGTTCAGGCTCAAGACATACATGCGTATGCATCACTATGCAGTTTGCTGGCTCCATGGAGAGGGAGGTGGGGAAAAGACGTATAGGGAACACTTACAGTCCTCATGCAAATATGCCAGACCTTTTGCTGCCCCAAGAGCTATCTTCAATCTTGTGGGCCAATCCATGGTAGGTTGCCCCTTTCCTGAAACAGGATATTCTATAAGATGTCTTTACTAAAGAAACCGGAAGAAATCCATGTTAGAGGGAGCAGGCCACTCTCTTTCTCATACAAAAGAATGCTGGAATATAAATAAGCCTTAATGAGTTCCTGAGCTCAACATACTTCCTTATAAATGTTAGTTGGAAGGGCCATCTGCTAACCCAGCCCAGTCCAAGTTAAGGGTGTTTGAATTCAGGCTCCAACTCAATCCTGTGGAAGACTGCCCTCCTAGAGGTCCCTTTTTTGGATTTACTTGTAGGGTATTTTATCTCAAAATTCTTCAAGAATTTGCTGCACTTTTGGAGAAATAAAAGTCTTTTTGGATGAATTATACTATAGAAGCCATTGGCGTACACCTGGGGAAAAGATGGAAGAATCAAAAAAAGAAATATGTGAGTGAGATAAAATGGCAAACTAACCATGCAAATGAAACTCCAAGGTGTTGTTCGGAACAAACTCATATACTAGCATTCTCTGTGAACCACTCGTGCAATACCCAACCAGTGATACTAGATGTTTATGATGAACTTGGCTAATGATTTCAACTTCTGCCTGAAATTTCAGGCTCACCCTGACTGCTACCCGCTTTCAGTGACTTCACCGCCACTTGTTTTCCATTAGGGAAGATTCCTTTATGCACATACCCAAAACCACCTTTTCCTAGGAGGTTGGCATCCGAGAAGCCATCCGTTGCCATTGCCAATTCTTCATAAGTAAATGTGCTCTTTGAAAAACCTAAGGCCATGCCAGGAGAAGTTGGTGGGAGTGGGATCTCAGACCCAGAGTGATTGGATACAGAACCTCCACTGCTGCTAAAAAATGGTGGCAGTGGAGGCGTCTGAAAATGCTTTGGTGAATGTGGTGGTCGTGGTGGAGCAGCTGGTGGGGAAGAGGGATTAGGCATCACATTTTCAGCTGGTGGAGGATTATTTTGTTGCCAACTCTGTGCCAGGGCACCATTATAGCCATCTAGCAATAACAAAATATTTCCATTAGCCAAGAGCAGCAATACTTCAGACACTTGAGTTGCAAGATCAATTCAGGGAACTGATGAGCACAGATATACATATTCTGTACACATACATACAATAACAACATATGAATTATGATATCATGTTGAGTTTGACATGCAACTCTGACAAAATGCCGGCATTTATTCTGCTATTTCCTACTGCCATAACTTTTATATCTGCACAACTCTTTTAGAATCATAACATCTATGTGCCAGCATTAGATCCATGCGCACAATCCCATGAAAATCCAGCCCCCAAATCTACTCAATTTGGGCACAAGACATGCAGACATATACAGACAGACACAGAACTTAGATAAAAAGGATGCATCCACTTGACTACGAATAGTTTCAATGTTCCATCAAAGAACTGGAAAGACAGTCCCATGTTGAATTTCCATTTGACAAAGGTTACTTCCCCTCAAATCAATAAATTTAGACTCAAAGCCACCAATCGACGGATCAAATTTACACAAGAAGTACCAAACAAAATAAATCAAATGGCACCAGAGAAAGAGATAAAGAGAGAGAGCGCTCAACCTTTAGGCCCAGGAAGTGGTGGCACATACTGTTTCCCAGCTCCGTACTGGCCTCTTCTTCTCTTCTTCCTAGTACAATATATGCACAACAAGCTCCAGGCGACCAATATTACTACAGTTCCAACTGCAATACCCACAACAGCCCTGGTGGACATGCCAGACGATGAAGACGAAGACAATGAACTTGGTGGAGAAGAGATGGACCTCGACGGCGGCCGTGGCGGCGGAGAGTTCGCAGAGCTGGAACTCGGAGGCGGGGGGCTCCGAGACACAGTAGTTGAAAAGGTAGATGGAGGCGGCGCTGATGAAGTCGGAGGGGGAGAAGAAGTAGACAGAGCCGGGGACATCACCGTCGTCGGCGTTGGCGGGGGAGAAACTGTGAGGGCTGTAGTAGACGGCGGAGTTGGAGGAGGAGAGGAAGGAGCTGGTGCAGACGGTGTAGACTGTGGCGGGGAGATCGAAGTGGGAGCTGGTGGCGACGAAGAATTTGGCGAAGGAGAGGTGGTGTTTGTCACCGGGGGCGACGGTTCCGGCGACGACATTAATCCAGCAAGACTCGGGCATTTGTAAGCTCAACGACCTCCGCCGCTATCCATGGCGCAACTCAAGATGGTTAGTAGGACAGAGAAACAAAGAGAATTTTGAATTCGGGGCTCCGCCAAAGAATTTGTTTGATTTGCTTTTTTCAAAAGAGAGTTGCCGCCGCCTGCACAGACGAAATGAACGGCCGAGGCAACCGGAGAAGAGGAATTTTTTAAATTTTAAAAAGAAAAAAATTAAAAATTCAACGGAGGGGGTCCTTCTCCCCGTGGAGAAGGCAATTAAAAACTGAGCTCTTATTTTTTTTCCATATATTTTTATTTTTTTTTTTTTTATAATATTTTTTTGTTTTTGCAAAATATATATTTTAATAATATTAATTTTTTTACGATTTTCCAATTATAACTTATTTTTATTTTTATTTTTTTGCATTTATAATTCATTAAAAATTAAAAATAAATAAATAATAAATAGTAATATCTCTTATTGGCTCACTTGCGTAGATGAATATTAATTGTTACGTCCAATTATAACTTTTTTATTTTTATTTTTTTGGTAATCTCTCTTATTGGCTCACGGTGGGGGTCACGTGATTAGTACGATTGCCATCTCAGAGACTATTGATTACTCTAATTCAGTACCGTACTTAAGATAATACGTTAACCTTTTATATAAAAGATTTTGATTGTTAATTAATAAATAATAAATCCTCTTTTAAGGACAATATATTAATTAATCTATCAGATTAAAGTTTAAAGAATATTATATTTGATTTTAATTTAACTGTAATCAAAATAAATTAAAATTAAATGATAATTGAATGGCCACACAATTATTAAGAGAATTAGATTATGAGCCAAATGATTGCATATTCGAATAACAAGTCAAACAGTTAATTAAATTGAGTGGTTTAATCCAACCAATAATTTATTTAAGTGAATATTTTATATATTTTATAATTAATTTAGGTAAAGATTTTTAAACTGATCAACATTAATTACTCATCATTATTAGTTTAATTTTTAGATATTAAATATCACCAATTAATGCTACTATTATAACGGATATAATGATAATTAAATTAATTAATTTTTAATTAATTTAACCACTTAAATTGTGATTGATTATTTTTTTTTTAAAAAAATATCATTAATTGGCAATATGACCATAATTACACAACAACTTTTTTTAAAATAAAATATATTTTTTAAAAATAATGATAGAGTATAACCCTCTAATATATTATTTTTATAAAATATGGAATCAAATTTTTATTTCTCTTACTTTCATATTCTTAATTTCTCTCATAATCTAAATCTTTAAAAATTTTATTCACTTAAATATTAAAAAAATATCAAAAAATAAGTTTCAATTCCTTCAAAATTTTTATTTTCTATTATAATATACAAAATTCAAATGAAATACTTAATAATTAAATTTTAGATATATATTGAGTGTATTCATTTATTTAAACTTTAAAAAGAAAAATCAAAAATAATTTTTTATTATTTTAGATATACATCAAAAATTGAAAAAATGAAAATAATTTTCAAATTTTATTAAAATATAAAATTTTCAATTGATATTTAATCAATATAAAATATATATTTAGTGTATTCATTGCATTTTTAGAAAACTTTAAAAAGAAAAATCAAAAAAGTATTTTTCTAAAAAATTATTTTAAAAAATTATACGATATATATCAAAATATTTGAACATCAATGAAAATAATTTAAGTCAAGATTAGCTTATTCCAGCCGTTGAATCTATAAAAATTTAACAATAGATATTTAATTAATATTAAATATATATTAAAATATCAACATATTTACAAAGTTACAATATATTTAAAAACAAAAATTACTATTTTTATATTTTTAAATTAATTTTTATAAAGGTATAAATTAAATAGCACTGGCCAGGCCCCTGTTCCAATCTTTGATATACCCATTAATATTAAAATAGCAACATATTTCAAAATTATAATATATTAAAAACAAAATACTATTTTATATTTTTAAATTAATTTTTATAAAGGTATAAATTAAATGGATGCCATGATTGTTGAACGTGGTTCAATGGCTCCCTTTTTTTAAAAAATTATAAAATCCATTTTATTTTTAAATGTTTATTTTTTTATATATAGATTTAGTTTTCTTAAGAGAAATTTGGAATATATATAATTTATTATTCTATTTTTTACTTACCGGTAATTAAGAATTTATAATATTTTTATTAAATTATAAAATATTGACATTAATCGTTCTTGTTGTAATTCTGCACAAACATAAGATGCAAGAGCTCCATGCATAGAATATTTTCTGGCGATATAACAACCATTGTCATCTATTTTTTTGATAAAAGAAAATTTAGACCCATAAATAATTAAAGATATAAATATTTATTTTTTAGATAAAAGTATAAATTAAAATTTATTTTTATTCAAATATCAGAAAAATAAGTATAAATCTATGTATTAAAAAGATTCAATTGTCGAATATAAGTAAAATAAAAGTTATTTAAATACAATAAAGTAAGCAATATAATATTCGTTGACTAAAATTACTCAATATTAATATATTTTAAGAAAATATTTTGGGTTATTAGTTATTAATTATATTATATATTATAATAATAATAGTTACTCTTACCGATCAAAAAAATAAAGCATGCTACTTCTAGTCGATTAATTCCGATTAAGTTAATATTTAAGGCACTCATTAGATCTTCAGACTTTATAAAATACTCGCTATACTGACAAAATATATGATACTAACAGATGAAATAATTATAAGATGAGAAATAATATTCATATATTTAATTGTATATTCGTACATGTTGAAATTATTAGAATTGATATAGAGAGATAGGAGATAAAAAAAATTAAAATAAAATAAAACCTAAATTTAATGTTGATAATTTTGATATATTTAAATATATAAATGAGCATATAAATAATATTACTTTTATATAGAAAACACTGATCCACTATCTCTCCATAATAAATAAATATTATATTAACATATTTAGAAATCAAAACACTTGAATTCCCCCTAAAAACTTAGTTTTGGACGTGCTAATGTTTTCCGGTTTGAAGGGTGCTGCGATGCGTATCCCGTGTGACCTCTGTATAATGTAATATCACAACTGTCAAATAAAAATTTAACGATTCTTATTAATTATTTTATTTTAAAAAAATATTTTTTTTTTTTTAATAATAAAAAAATATTAAACCTTCATCCAATAATTACAATATAATATCATACACATACCATACAAAATCATACTGTGGCGTCCCCGCTCTCATATTTCTCATGCTTTTTCTCTCTTTTTTTCATTTTTGTCAAAGTGAATATCGAACTCCAACGGCTAGTATTTATACGGATTACACGTGGACCAAGTTTGTCCATTTTGTGAATGACGTCACGCTGGTCCATAAACCCTACTGATTTTCTGGTCATTTGTACTAAACTTTAAATATTATTTATATTGCTTATCGGTACAAAGAACCAGAAATTTCTTCTGAAATATTTTCTTTTTTTTATTAATTACGTAATCATTTTTTTATTTTTAATGATATATTGATATTTTTCCTATGAAAAATAGTAAATGAAGATTTATGCAATTTGAATTGAATTTCAATCTAATGCAATGAATATTCATATATTTTTTTTTCAACTAAAGTCTTATGGACCAACCCAATTGATTTTATTTTAAAGAAACAAAAGTTATAATAGCGACAGCATTAGAGTTATACTTTAGGTTTTTCATTTTTAATAAAATATATATGTTATAATCTGTATGATAATTTATTGATTAATAAGTACAATATAAATTTATCAACTTTTTAACTTAGGATTAAATTTTTTATTTTCATATGATATGATATGATATGTATATAGGTTAAAAGACTTCATACAGTTAATAAATTTTCATAACTTTAATTAAGATTTTAAATTTGATGAGATGCTAATGTATTTATATTGTACTAAAGTAGCTACCCAAAAAAAGACTTGAAATTTGAAATTAATATTAGAATTTTAAATTTAATTTCAATTTTATTATTTAACGCCATATATAGGAAATTAAATTTTTACCTTTAAGTTTTAATTCATTAAAATTAAAAACTAGTATGTGACAATTTCAATATTAAGATTTATGAGTAATTTACATATGATAAAACTAGATTAAATATGTTGGATCCACTAAAATTCAGGCTAACTCAAAATTATTAGTCTTGGGTTGAGATCAAGATAATAGTTCAAGTTGTCAGAGATTGAATTATCAGTTACCCAATCAAATGACCGAGACTTCATTAGTTGGCTTAAATTTGAATACTTTGGTGATAAGCTTAATGACGGAGTGGTCAAGTGATTAAATGATCAAACTATCTAAAAATTAAATTAGTTAATGTATAACTGTCTTTGATCAATGAAGGTAGATTATAAGATATGAGTTAATGAGGATGGGCTATCAAACTATTTGGCAACCCTCCATATCGAGTTAATTTCTTGATCAATTAATATTAGCATATCATTCAAGCCAAACAATCAATCTATCAAACACAATCAAACTATTGACCAGAGTTAGAGTTGCTGTGATTTAGAAGAGGCTCCACATTAGTACAATCTTTTAGAACATCATTTAGAACTATCAACTAAATTCATATCTATAAACATAATAATTGAATTCTAAAATCATGAAGATATTATTTGCTCTCATGACTCCATATCTCCCACTAAATTATGTTCACGGATGTGGACAATTAATCTTCAACGTACATCCTATTCAAGAGGGAATCGACTGTTGCATAGCCATGCAAAACTTTTCAGTAAGGGAATCATCATTTATGGGGGAATATATTCAACATATCTATAAATATAAAATCTTTTAACTTAATAAGGGTATTTTTTGACATTGGGATCAATGTTATCTTAAAATTTGATGATTTAATTATCTTATGATCTAAAACATTTAGATAGATTTTATGATTGCTATGATGTCTAAGATCCAATCTTATAGTATCTGAGTCTATATATCAAAAAGATTCAAATATTATCTTCCATAACAAGTCTTCCCTAAAAAATATTATCGAAGCCTAATCCTTCAATCTGCTATTCTCTCTCACCCTTAATTCATTTATTATGAGTCATTACTAATTTGAATATCGAAAGATAATACAACGAACTAATCTCAATCATTTAAATTCTCATTCAGATTTGTGGTATATAAAATCAAATTAAGAATTTCCAGAAGTATTGTGAAATCTTTTAAGCTAAAATTCAGATTTCAAAAACGTATTAAAATATATAATTTTTAAAAATTTTGGATCAAATAGAGGTCAAGTGGCCATAATTGTAATTCCCAATTTTTTTGAAATATTATGTATAATCTTTTCTAAGATGTCAAAAAATTCAATGTTCAACTAAAAAGTATCGTCCAAACTGACCCATAATCGTTATAAAAAAGAATAGAGTGGAGTATAGATTAATATTATTTTATTCTTACAAATGATCCCATCAAGGATTAAACTGGGTTGGGTTAGATTAATCATAGTCATTTCTATTTTAATATATATATATATATATATAAGGATGAAATATAAATTAGCACTATTTCATTTTTGCAAATGATCTCCTATGAAGGATTTGAAATACTTATATGAGAAAACATTGCCTTCAAAAAAATATAAATTTAAGTAAAAATCTTTTCCTAAAAACATGCAAGAATATCATTTGAATGAAAAACTATTTGTAAATTTATATTTACATAATGTTTATATTTTATGAAATTAAAATTTATATTGGGTTAATTATTTCTTGTTTTATATATTGCTTGAAAATTTAATTAGGTCACAAATTTTTTTCTCATAATTATAATTTTTAGTAATATTTGAATTTTATTTAATATTATTTTTGATAAAGTTAAAAATATTATTTTTTTTCTTAAATACATTATTGACAGCAAATGAATGAAACAGAAATAAAAATCAATTTTTACTCGGAACACAGGAGATTGTAATTGTTACAGATCATATCAATGAAGAATGAAATGCTTCCAAAATGCACACCAGTTCTGTACAGTGCCATCTATAAAACCCACAGAGCTGATCTAACTGGGCAAAAACTCAATCCCTCCCTATAATTTTCCAATCATTTAGAATCAAGTAAAGTTTTTATTTTTGATTTGGACGCGATGAAAATCATGTCCATAGCCTAATCTGTAACGTTGAAATCCCTGTGCTTCAGATGTCAGTATATAGATTGCATTTCACCACTAAATTTGAAGAGGAGCATCTCCCTGCCGCCTCTCCAATGCCTTCTCGGAAGGTGGCTGTGAGATCTAGAAGCAAACATCAGGTGCCGGGAAAAGAACTGCCTGTGGTGCTTGAGAGGATGATGAAAGCGCAGACGACAGACAGTGAGAATACGGAAATCCAAGTGTTCTCGGTGTACATCTCCATAGCATCCGTGAAAGAGAATTGAGTACGATCTGCAGCCCAGTTTCGAATTCGATCCGCCTCCGCTGCATATAATGCCCTTCCCTGAAATGTTATGAATGCAGCAAAATCAGATATCCCTGTATTATGGAGAGACTATTTTTATAGTTTAACTTGTGAACACCTTGTCTTTCCTTATAACAAAAAACCAAAAAAGAAGGCATTGGATTTATAATCATAAAAACTTAGACGACTAAAATTATAACACATTAAAATATGTTAAACCTATCTTATAATACTATTTGCCCAAGTTGCCATAATGAAATTTTCAATATTGGACGTATGAAAAGACACTAACATCTCCCCAAATGCAGCTCCTAGGAATTTTATTGTTAAATGAACAAGTGCTCAAGAACTTGGCTGCAAATGGCACAATCTCAACAAATATTCTCGCATCTTGGAACATCTACAGCTTGATGTAGATTCAATCACCACCAAAAAATGTTTCAATTTATGCTTCCACTTATTATCTGGATTACCAGGAAAAATATATGGTTTAATGAAACTACTATAAAATATTTACATTCTCATTATGAAAAATGGTTTTTTGAGCGTATTGGCCAAAAGTGTGCTTTCATGAGTCCATGCTGAAGTAGGATGATACTATGAATGACCAATATTACCTTATCATCAAACCAACGGCCTCGTCGCAGCCATGCAGTGACTAGAGCAAGCAATATTCTTGGTGGCGTCAAGTAGTTGATGGCTTTCCCACTACCTTTTACCACTCGCATGCGTGGAACTAGAGTTCTAGCAACAGTCTCTGGGAGCTCACAAATGATGTTAAACATTTGTTTATTTTCTAGAGTTGAACCGCTGAAGACGAAAGTATATGAAGAATTTCAGATGTTAGCACAATATCAGAAATCAAAAGATCAAAAGTCAATAACAAATGGATCGTCAATGACAAACACACACGCACGCGCATGCGATAGAAACTATAGATGAGAAGTGAGAAAAAAAAAAACAAAAACTTGGTTTTTTAACTTACATATGTCATATTTTGTTTGATTCTAGGTCTTATGACTTATAATCATTCACTTCAGAGCAAACAGCAAATGTCTTGAGTTCCAACAAGCTTAACTGAGTTCATATGTCCGAATTAAATTTTGCTTAAATATGAAATTGTTGCCCAATTTTAAAATTCCCATAAAACCCGTTAATAGCTGAAGTCATATGTCACGGCATTTCAGAAAATGTTGTATGCCTTAACGCACCTCAGTAGTAAATCTGTCAGCACCATTCCAGGAGATGCCGTGTGCACTCCAATGTTGGTTCGCCTGCTCTCCTTCAAAAGAGAAGCCTGAAGCTGCCTCAGACCACACTTTGTTGATCCATAGCTGCAAGTCAAAGGGGATAATAAGTATGAAAATAATAAAAGAGATGGATGAAATGCCCCTGTGCTGATGCAGATAATTCTCAGCTAACTCCTCACTTTCTTAGCAATTGTCACCATAATGCAGACTTAAATTTGATTTGGAACTTACACAGCTGTCAATGGAGTGCTAGAACCTCCCGAGCCTGCACCATCCATGTTAAATATGTGGCCACCCTTATCTTGACCTCCCAAGACCCGCATGGCTTCTCTTGTGCAGAGTATAGATCCAATCAAATTTGTCGAGACAATCTACAAATAAAATTGAGAATACAACTCTGGCATGCTGCCGCTTTCAAAGACACCATTGTAACAGCAATTCTAAAGTTTTTGTTTTTGGCCCTCAAAGTGCGTATAATGACGCATGATACCAGATAATGTTCAACCACTTCAAAATTTTTGTGAATATTGATATTGAACACTTCCAAAAAGATGCAATCAGTTGAATCCCCACCGTGATAGTTATTAGTTACAATAATGGATGGAAATATTAGCCAATCTGTATCGGTATTAGACCATCAAATACCACAATAAAATCAAGATATATTACTGCATTAACAATATATTGTCCGATATTTTTTTAATATCGGCCAATATAAATGATATTTGGCAGATATATCTGTCGATATTTTTCTATCAATTTACAATTATTGAAAATTTTTTTTTCCAATATTATCTAATATCAATGCATATAATCAGACATATCAGATACTAGTATGACTTCAACCAATACCAAGATTGATATTTTCATCCATGGGTACAACCAATGTGAGAAGTGGGAAGGGAGATTGAGAACATTACTGTTTTTTGATTCTCATCGAGTGGATTAGGTTGATTTTACAAGAAAACCAATTATTTAGACAAGCAACTTAACAGAAAATGAGAAGGTGTATATGAAGCTGTAATGAGTAAACTGGGTTAAGATGTTTATATCATAGTTCCAGTCATTGTCACACTGACTATTGGAACTGTAGAAAAGAGCATGACAATTCTGTTGGCAAGATCCTATTGTTTTTGTATTTGATTAGTAGATCTTCGGAGGACAATCAATTTTTTAGCATTTTACTTCCTGAATACAAGAAGCAGAAGCAGGGATTAAGCTTACCTGTTGAACATCTTCATCACTGAACTGGAGTAAGGGTCTGAAACCTTTATTCATTCCAGCATTGTTAATCTGTTAAACATTTGAAGAATAAACCATTGGTATATTAGTGTGTAAATTAATGGAACTAGTACCTACTTATCGATCAACATGGGATTAAACATTTGCAGGATAAACATGTATCAGCTTGCAAGATAAGACGAAATAGAATAGCTGCATGCATCCCATTTATGCTCTTCGATGTTCACTCTTAAATAAGCAATTTGGAATAGTCAAAATGGTATCCACCACTGGATTCATTTCTCCCTAGAACAGTAAAAAATGATGCCTAAATTATCCAAACAAAGGGTGTAACAAGAAAGATAGGTTAAAAATAGTCTATTCTAGGAAAATGGAGACTTTATATTGGGAAACACTCGAAAATATGTATATATAACATTCACAAGCTGGTTGACTGTCACATGCTTCAGGAGAAAGAGCCAAATCACTCACCCATATGTCAATTGACCCTAGTTCGCTTGCAGAAAATTTGGCCAAGTTCCTCACATCATCAGGATCACAAACATCACAAGCTATTCCAACCACTTTTGCATGTTCCAAAGTCTTCCGATCAACCGCCATCATTTCCTTAAGGTTCTCTTGAAGCTCTTTCACGGTTGCATCTACTGAGTCAGCACTGCCTTCAGGACAATGCATTTTAAGAAACAGGAAGATGTCCATCAGAAAAAAGCGAGATATACAGGAAGAAGTAGGAGACCAAATATGCTCTTGAGAACACAACCTGCGGGAAGCGACAACCACTCGATCTCCAGAAAGAAGAAATTCCCGAGCAAGTGCTTTGCCGAGCCCCTTGTACTGCCATTAAAAAATAAGAGTACTGAGTCAGCAATCTACTATATGTACTTCCAGATAACCTCCTCAAGACAATATAAAAGGACAAATATATGAAAAATTCAAGAAGATAACTGTAGGAGGCAAATCAATATATGTGAGAATTCTATGAGGCCCCATTTGGACAACAAATTGGGCCCCAGTTTTGGAATTTGAATTAGAAATCTATAACTTATTCCAATTCAGTTGTTTAGCATTAAGCAAAATTAAAATCCTAATTTCATATTCCAGTTCTTTTGAATTGAAAAATAATGTATGATAATTCTTTATAATATTTAGTGAAAAAGTAAAAATTTATAATTCCGATATCAAAAATTATCTATTAATTAAATATGACAAAATTAAACAATGTAAGAATTATTAGATAAAATATTTTCAGTTACTTAGGTCAGATAAAGATGGACCGACCATAGTTCAATTTTTTAATTTATTTTTTAAAAAATATTATATTTAATTTTTATTTAAAAACTTAAAAGCCAATACTTTAACAAAGAGTATTATCTAAATATATTTTAAAATAATATGCATTTATTACAAGTTAGCTATATCTAAAATTGAAATATTTTCTTCAAATTATATCATATCAATTTTATATACAAAATTTAGAATTTATATTAGGTTATTTAATTCTTTTATTTTTAAATTTAGATTAAAAAATTAATCAAACCTCAATTTTATTCTTTTCTCTCATAAATGTAATTTATCATAAAATACAAGCTATAAAATTGAAACTCTACCTAATGTCAATTCCAATAGAATTAAAATTAGACATATTTTTTAAATTTTAATTTCACAATTCAAATGGACCCCAAAACTAAAGATAGGTAAGGCATATTCCCTACAACTTTAAATAGAAATGTCCCTTTACATTGGACCCTTCCTTGTACCCCTATAAAAGAAGCTAATTAAGGAGAAAGTTAGCAGCAACGTAGAATATGATCTACAGCATTGGCTCTTCAACAAACTGGAAAGGCTCTCTTGTTCTCCTATTTGCTATTTGTTTTCACTTTTTTCTTAGGCGTGAGGATGTGTAGTGATTGGATGTTGAGACAGTGATAGAGAGAGCCTTACCTCCCCGTTATGACAACATTTCTAGGGCCAGCTCGACTGTGCTCATCCAAAACCATGTTAGCACCTACCATAGTTCCGATGATAATCCCTCCGAGCCAGCTATACCAAATCAAGTGATTCATTTGAGTATCTCCACCTTCACAATTTTCAAATGATGTAATTAGCATCTAAGTGAATACACAAATCTATAAGAAGTGCATCTATACTATATAACTGCAAGTACGTTTACCTGACATCTGAAAACCTGTTAAAAGAATGACCCCAGTGTTCATCATGGTCACAATGTATCTTCCAATTTGAAGGGCAATCTATCCATTGAGAGAGGAATAGAGATATGTAAAAAACCCAAAGTATATAAGACGTATCAGTGACAACTAATAGAATCAAAATCCCAGTAAATACTCCTGGAAGCCAATCAGGATATGAAGGTAAAGCAGAAAAACACTACTGGCATGCAAATTTGTGAATATCTCCGGAAAAGACCCCATCCCACACCCCAACTGTAGAAAAAGAACAAAAAATAATTAAAATACAAAAAAAAGTAAAGCAGGCAGGAATTCACATTCTTGGAACAACCAACAGCATTCAAAATTAATTTCACTTCAAAAACAGCCGTACATCTAGTAGCAACAACATAATATGAGTTTAAAAAACAATGATCACTATTGATCTTCAAATTTGCATCAAATTGAAACCATTCAGACGAAATGCTCACAGAGCTGACTTTTGGAAAGGTCACTGCCGTCATTGCACAGAAAAATTATGGAATTTACAAACAAACAAAAAAGTGGGTGCTGGATCCTCTGCACGGGGTAATTGGAAAACCATCCAATTACCCCATTTCAACTATTCAATTACAATTTAATGGTTAGTATTAATCCAATCATTGATCCTATACTACCTAATGAAAAATTATTCAAGTCAATCCTAACCAACGAATTGTAAATGAAGAGCAAAGGTAGGTCAATTGGACGTCCCCACAACAAAAACACCAAAAACAGAAAAAAGAAAATGAGAGAGTAGAAGATCCACGTTCACAAGGGGTGTCAACCTCAACAACATCCTATCAATACTATATAAAGCGAAAACTTTAAGAAGCTAGCAAATCTCACAATTTAATCCCCGCACCGATGGGTCAAAAGGCGTATCTTGTACTGACTCATCCCCAAAGTTTAACCTATCAGATAAGGCGCAGGATTGGCTTTACACTCTAACAAAAAGCCGAGACTCACCCCATAGCAAATACCCTTTTGTTCCATTTTGTTTTATAAGATGCAGATCTAGATTTTAACGAGGACGAGGTCTAATTTCCGTACTGCTTTAAGGATCTATTCAACAGTTCGCTCCTAAGCCATGGGAGATCTGCACAGTTAAGATGCTTGTAGTAGTTCCCTCGTGAAACCGAATTTTAAAATCGCAAATCAATAAATTAAATCTTGAATCATAACAATGACAACTCACAGAGAAGAAAACTTCTTCAAGCTCCGCCGATTTGTTCCGATATTCCTCCGCAGAACACGAAGGCCACTTAGAAATACTCAAAATCGCAGACTTGAGAGAGCTTAAAATCGCACTTCCACTTCCCTCCTTCAGCTCACCAGGACCGTTGCCTTCAAAATCCACAGCCCCTTTATCTTTCTCTTCAAAGTCATTCCCTTCCTTGAACGACCTGCATATTTTCCTATACAATCCGCGGCAATTCCTGCCACAGCGGCCCAGTAACTGAATCGAGTTAGGATTCATGCATTTCCGGCTGAATTCCGACCGGACCGGCAGTCTGATTTCCGGGTACACTTGGAGCTTTGTAACTGCGGCCATGGCGGCTCACTGCGTTGATAAGCTGCGAAAGTGCTAGTAAGAGAATGGTGGGGTTTCTGCAATCAACAATTTGGGGTTCCGATGTTCATATAACTAGCCCCCAAAAGACCAGCAGCTTTGATCTCTAATATCTATATTTATGCTGATCCTAAAGAGGAAAAAAATAGAAGAAAGAGGATCGAGATAGAGAGATCAATCGAGAGAGAACGAGAAGCGCGAGTTGTGTAATTTGGGGAAATCGTAGCGTGTAGGTGAACTGGGAGAAGTGTGATGTCCACACGTTAAGGCAAACTCCTCATCAAACTCCTTCTTGATGATAGTCCACCACGTGTTGTTCGTTTTGATGTAGTATTGCAGATATTTACAGAAGATTTTTTAAAGTGATCTGATTGGTTGTATTTAAAATATTAAAAATAAATAAATTTTTTTGAAAGATATTTTTATTTTATTTTTATTTTTATTCATAAGCATAGATATTTTTTTAATCCATGAATCAATTAACAATCTTAAGTTTAAAATCAGGTCCCATTTTGATAAAGTTTGTAATGATTGAATTTGAATCACAAACCCCATTAATATTAAATTTTAATAAAAAAATATAAAAAAAATAATTACCTTAGAAAAAATATATGATAAAATAAATATTTTTTTAAAAAAATTATTTTTTATGTGAAGTATCCAAACATAATAAATAAAATAATTTAAAATTTTCATGTTTAAAGTCAAAAAAAGATGAAAGCTTTTGTCTTACTCTCTTGAGTTTGATCTCCACAAGCAACTGAAAAAAAACACAAAAACCATTTAAATGACTAATAAGATATATATATTTTTTTGTTTCCTTCAAATGAAAGACTATGATATAATAAAATACACAACTTAATATTTAGTTTTTATTAATTTATAATTGATATAAATTTAAATCTTAATTCGATTACCTTTATAAATTATTAGAAATATTATATTTTTTTATATCATTAATACTTATTTACAAAATCATCAAATTTGTATTAAATATAATTGAATATTGAGTTATATAATAATTATATGTCTTTATATATATATTTGTCTAATATTTAGCTTGCCCATGCTTTAATCTATAATTGCTCACGTGACTTTTTGAAGGGATTTTTATAATAATATAATTTTAAAAATTATGTTTCAAAATAGTATAAGTATTACAATACCAATAACAAATAGCATAAAATTGGTCTTTAATTTAATACATTTAAATCCCAAAATTGATTTTTACTAACATTAAATTTAGACTTTAATTTAAGCGCTAAAAATTAATTATTAGATTAAATAACTTAAATCTAACCAAATTTCGGGATATAAATTTATAATAAATATTATTAAATAATTTAAATAATAATTAATAATTACAAATATAAAATTTGAAAGTCTCACCTAAAAGTGATTTTAAATATTCGTTAACTATTTAACATAGATTATGAGTAAGAAAATAGATTTTAAACCGAAATCAAAATATTCATCAATAACTTAAACATGGTACTGAATTTAAAAATATCATCGGCCCGTCGTCACTAGCAATGTTTCATATCTGAAATGATAAACTACTAATTTAAGTATTTATATTACAAACTCATCATCCAAAACATCTTAAATTATTTCCTTGGTATGCTTTTTGGTCATTCGAAAATCCTTGCAAGTATATCCGACTCCATTAATCTGAATGGTTAAGAATTATATTTTAAGAATGAGTCTACCACTTAATAAAATATATATAAATTTTTATATATGGATATATCGAATGAAACATATAAGAAACGATATCATGAACAAAATTTAAAATATCAATAATGTCCAAATTTTGATAAAACATAGAAAAATTGTATACAAATATTAGAATATCAAACATGCCAAAATATGTATAAATATAGAAATTATGATAATTTGTGGATCCATTTATGGTTATAAAATTTACAAAAATTGTGAATGAATAATAACATTAAGTATAATAAAATCTTTCAAACCTATAAGAATTAAAGATAGGTAATGACATCACTAATAAGAGTTTGATGCGTCATAGATCCAAATTTTGAACAAATTCGGGTCGAGCTATCTATTGGATTTTGGTCTCCGTTCTTTGAGCTTTGGATCATGCACACCACAATTTCAAACAAGAGGTTAGGTGATGGAAAAATTTGATCCCACCAAAAATATTCCGACACTTAAGTGAGTAAGTAGCATTCTGAGAATAGAAGATGGACGCAAAGAATGCAAAAATGAATGTCGGGAATGTATTTATTGATGTAGGTAGGGAGTGCACTCATAGAGAGAGTAACTTTGGATGCTCATAGAGAGCTATTTTTCTAAATATTGAGCTCGTAGGAAATCAATAACAGAGAGAGAGAGAACGTTGGGATGCTCGAGATTTTAGAAAGTTTTTGAGAGCTTGAGTTTGCTTAAGGGTGTTTAGTGAGCAAGAAAACGCGTACCTCTGGAGTGAACTTTCATGACTTTTTATAGCCACGGCCCTAGGTTACCTTCCTTACGCAGCGAGGTTGGATGCTCGCATTTTGTGAGGGATCGTTGCCTTTCTTGCGTAGGCGTGAGCGCCATTCCGGTCAACAGTAGTGTTGATCGTCCTGAGCTCAGATGAGCCGTCATTGATCTTGGGCCACTGTCGGCCCACTTACTACTCTGTCGGTCAACGGCAGTGTTGATCGTCCCAGATAGAAATGGATCGTTATTGGATTTGTGTCGTTTCCTCCTTTGTGGGTTAGCCTACTATTGGCGTCCTCATCACTAGCCCCTCATGCTGGTGGTTTGAGACTCCGACCTCCGGCATATTCATGATAGGATGCATCTAGTTGTATAACTTGTAATTGTAAGTTTGATGAAGAAACTAGCAGTGGCTCTTGGTTTTCATCCCTTGTCTTCGTATGTGCTCTTTATTTTTGCTCCGGGTCTATTGACCGTTGGCCACAACATTAAGATTCGGAGGACTGAGCTGGAGGAAATATTGACTGGTTTCGTTTACCACAATGTCAAGATCCGGAGAATTGAGCTGGAAAGAGAGCGTTGACCGGATTTGTTGACCATCACGTCAAGATCCGAAGAACTATGCCGAAAAAAACGTTGACCAGATTCATTGACCGCCACGTCAAAATCCAAAGAACTATGCTAAAGAAAGCGTTGACCGGATTCGTTGACCGTCATGTCAAGTTTCGGAGAACTATATTGAAAAGTGTATTGATTGGATTCGTTGACCGCTACATAAAGATCCGGAGAACTATATTGAAGAGAGCATTAACCAAATTCGTTGACCGTCATATCAGAAACCAAAAACTATGCTGAAGAGAGTGTTAACTGAATTCAATGACCGTTATGTTAGAATCCGAAAAACTAGTGTAGATTGAATCAACACTTTGTTTCATTATGCCATCGGACAAGCAATCAAAAAGTTTGTAGAACCATTTCGGTACTCCGCCACATGTCATCATGAAGTGAATTTGCAATCCGGTAATTAATTCATCAGAAGATTCGATTTAACTGTGCCCTCTCCGAAAACGACACGTATCCATCATGATGGGCGCACATTTTCGATGCACTGCCTTACTCCAACGGTTGCGAACTTTATAAAAACGGTATGTCAGTTCAAACTTTCCACACTTTCTTCTTAAGTATTCTAAGTCTTTGTCCCTCTTCGTACTCCTGATCTCATGGCTCCCTCCGTTTCGAAAATTGGCTCAATTATTTCCACAGATGAGGTGAGAGAGTTGTACATCGAGTTCAATATCCCACCTCACGTTGTGTTCTCGATGCCCAAAGAGCAGGATAGGGCCTGCTCTCCACCTAATGACTACATTACTGTGTATGAGGCACACATGAGAAGTGGGCTTCGCCTCCCGTACTAGAGGAATTACTCCTTATTTTTACAACGCTTGGCATTCTTATCGCACGGTTTCATGCAAATACCGTGCAATATCTTTATTCGTTATGTATATTTCTTCGCCACCATTCATGATTTTGCCGACGGTGGAGACCATCAGGGTGATGTTCCGGTTTACTAAGAGTGGTGATTGGATCTCCTTGTCTCCTAGAGTTGCATATCATCAGTATATTCTATGACTCCCTCAAAAACTGGAAGGATTGTTTCTTCTTTATTCACGTTGCTGACAACTGGCCCTTGTCCCGAGATTGGGGCAAGGTCCCTGATAGTCTCAACGGAAAGCCAACGAAGAAAGAGGTGGAGGCAGTGGAGCCCAATACTATAGCTAGAGAAGGAGTATATCTCTGAGTTCAAGAGGGATCACCTAATCTCAAGGCAGGAGGCCAAGAGAACTTATTAGGGGGCTTCTTCACCTGTTCAGAAGAATAGACATCCACTGCTGGCAGCGTTGCAGCGCAAGAGGAAGGCCGGCGCTATCACTATCGACGAGGCCAGCGCTTCGTGATCGGTGATGCTCCCAGCAGCCCAGGGAAGAAGAGGGCTGTTCCAGTTGAGCCTACTTCCTCGTCTTCCACAGAGTCGGACTACCGGATGGCCGGGCGACTTGCTGGGGTTAGAGAGCGCTCCAAGGTTGAGACTTATGTGGATGACTTTGGGGTAATCGAGAGAGTTGCTACGGGAGCGCTAACGTTGAGCCATTGCTACCAGGTTACATGGCGGCGCCTGCAGCTCCAATGGAGCTACTGCTTGAAGCCGCCGGGCTAAAGGAGTCAGTCGCGGAGCCGTCTGCTGAGTTAGAAGAGTCAGCCACCAGAGCACTTGTGAAAACGGTTGACATCATTGCATAGTCTGCACAGGAGGCCATTGCTCCAATTCTCCTTGACGTATTGCCGCTAGAGCCCGCTGGTGAAGCCACTGTGGGGTGGTCTAAGAAGGAGGCCACTCCAAGTTGCCCTCCAGTAGGTCCTAAGTCATAGGGCCGATCAGGAAGGAAGCAACGACGAGTCTTCCCGATTACCTTTCGAAGCTCTCCCTTTCTTCTTCCTTTGTCGCTATTGCCTAACTTCTTTGTTTTCTTACAGGAAGATAAGATATTGGGTACCGTGCGTAAGGGACTGCACCAGAGGGATGCAGTGATCGAAGATCGGGATGAAGAGATTATCCAGCTGGAGAAGCAAAATAGCCAACTAAGCACCCAAGTTTGGTAGCTTTAGTAGGAGAAAGCTGTCAGGACCCAAGAACATAATATATATAGGTTAAAAATAAAATCAATAATAATATTATTCTGGATGAAATCCCGGGCATGTCAGTGGGCATCCACATGAAGATATCTGCATTCTGCCTTAAGAATGCTATCAGCTCGTCACATAGGGGTTTGACGAGCGAGCTCCCTATCTGTGCATACCTCTTTGAGTCCTCCAGATTTAATGGTATGAGGTTGGTGACTTCATCGGACTGCACTTGTTGTAATGTCACTTCGTCTCAATGGTCTAACTCCCTTGCAGGCCTTCTGCCGTCGCTTTGGGCTACCTGCGACATGTAGCTGGTTTGTCTAGTCATTTGGTCACCTAACACTTCACTAATACCGTAGACTGTTTAAAATTTTATTTTTAAGTTTGGTATTGAGGTGATGGCTCCGAACGCTACTAAGCATGACCATCCTAGGTAGCGTTGTATACGGAGGATAGGTTAACAACCAAGAAAATGAGTGTGTGACTCGCCATTCTAGAGTATGTGCCTAGGGTGATCTCTAACTGTATTGTCCATTGGATAGCCACAGGTTTGTTGTCTAGGCCATACAGTGGCTCTTCAACAGGGTTTAGCTTATTTTTTTTAAAATAAGTTTAAAGAATGTATCGAGGTAAAGCAAATCTTTGAAACTTTCATTATCGACAAAAATTTGTTTCATTTGGTAGTCCACGGTACCGTCTGAAACGAGTGTAGATACAATAAGGAGATTAGTATGTAGCGAAATTACATAAGTTATGTGCTATCACTAAAGCTAATGACATTTTCCTCCACTTTCTGCTTCTTGCACCCAACTTGCCTTTCCTTATGATTTGCTTAGTGGGTCTTGAACGGTCGGGTCGTTATCATATTGACTACTCCAATTGCGACATGGTTTCGTGGCTAAGACGGATATGACCCTTCTCCACCTGTGGTGCCAAAACTCCGCCTAAGTTTTCGGATGAACCTAATAAGATGTCCCTCCGGATAAGCTCTTCAATCTCTTGCTGGAGTATCTTGCATTCCTCCGTGGTGTGTCCCGGAGATCAGTGGAAATCACAATACTTCGTTAGATTTCCTCCCTCCGTGTTCTTTTGTGGCTTTGGCCACTTGACGAACTTCTCCCCACGGATCTGCATAAAAACGTTGACCCGTGTGTCATTCAGTAGAGTTAGATTGACAGGCCTGTACTCCTTACGGTCCAGTACTCCGATCATGTGCTGCTTTCAGTGGAAATTATCGCCGCCACCGTTCTTCATCTTTCCTTCGGCCGGGAAAAAGCGAGATTTATTGGTCCTTTCAGGATACTTTGGCTTGCTAGCTTCTTCGACTGCCACGTATGCTCTAGTGATGGCCTCTATTTCCCAAAAATCTGTGGGTTCTTGTAGGTCAAATACTTGAAGAAGTCGTTGTGCCCCAACGAGAAATGAAGCTGCCAAGCTTTATTTCTTTGGTGAGCTTGGAGATTCTTCTAGCTTTCATCGCGAACCGCTCTAGAAACTTCATTGGGTTCTTTCCCTATATCTACTTGATGTGGGAGAGATGCCATGATTGTTTCTCTTCTCAACGGTTGGAAGCATATTGGGCCAAAAAGAGATCGGTGAGTTTTTGAAAACTCCGGATCGAGTTCAGTGGGAGCCGATGGAAATAGATCCGGGCGTTCCCCTTCAGGGTGAGGGGGAAACATCAGCACATTGCCGCTTCCTTCAGACCTTGGAAATTGAAATGGATGCGGAAGTGATCTAGGTAATGCATGGGATCAGTGCTCCCATCTAAGAATCCAATACTGGCATTTTGAACTTGGCCGATCGTGGCCGATTTAGGATCTCTATAGTGAAAGGAGATCTCTCCAGATCAGCGGCGTGCTCGTTGTCGTCCTTGAACATGCGGTTTCAAATCTTCTCGACCTTTGCCTCCACTCGAGAGTTATCATATCTTTTGGAGATGAGGTATGTCCTCAACTCCATTCTTTCTGCGGTGCAGTGCGTAGCTGGCCTGCTGCTATCGCTAGTAGATCGGGCTATTTGGGAGGCTCCCTCCTGAGCCTGAGGTCGTGCCTCGTCCCGAAAATATTGGAAATTTCTTCTCACAAGGCTCTCATCCAGAGTCTCATGGCCCAAGCGCCCTTCAAGCCTTGGATGGCTCTAGGCGTTGGAGGCCTCTGGAGCACGAGAGTTGGTTGGATTCTTCTTCCTCTGGCCTCCTCGCCTGGAGGCCGAAACAGGAATCAAGGAGGCCTAAGCCCCCTACTTTTTCTTGCCCTGACAGGTGCAGAGCATTTAGAGCATTCTGGACATAATATTCATCTACTCCGCCAGGTTAAGAAAAAACGGTGCAAGCTACCCTCCGACCAGATTACCAGCTGAGTGGTCATGGTCGGAGGAGGCAGCATCTCTAGCAGGAGCTGTAGCTTGAGCCCTATTGTTCACCATTTTGCTTAATGACACTGATTTTAAAGATGATAGTAGTTGGCTTTTAGTTAGTATTCATACAAACGGCACTAATGATGCGTCATAAATTCAAATTTTAAACAAATTTGGGTTGAGCTATCCGTCGGATTTTGGTCTCCGTCCTCTGAGTTTTGGATTTTGCACACCACAATTTTAAACAAAAGATCAAGAGACGATAGGATTTGGTCCATCCGAAAATACTACATTGCTTCAAGTCGTAAGCTGCATTCTAAGAATAAAAGGTGTATGCAGAAAATACAAAAATAAATACCGAGAGTGTGTTTATGTATGTAAGTGAGGAGTGCAATCGTAGAGAGAGTGACTTTGGATGCTCGTGGAGAGCTATTAGTCTAAGTACTGAGTTTGTAGAAAATTAATAACATAGAGAAAGAAAGAGAGCGCTGGGATGCTCAAGAGTTTAGAAGGCTTTTGAAAGCTTGAGTTTGCTTGAGGACGTTTAGTGGGCAAGAGAAGGTGTGCCTCTAGAGTGAGTTTTCATGACCTTTTATAGCCATGACCCTGAATTTTCTTTTTTATACAGCGAGGTTGGATGCCCCCCTTCTGTGGAGAGATTGTTTCCTTTTCTGCGTAGGTGTGAGCGTCATTCCTGGCTGTAACAATCAAGGAGGTGGATCTCCTTCCTCTTGTACATGGTAACCGTTAGGGTTTTCTTACAGATTGCATGCAAATAATCGCGCTTTCTTCTCGGAATGTGCTCTGATTTTGGAAGGTTACCGTTATAGGGAAGATTGCCTTCTTTGGAGATGTGAAAAATCAGAGCAGACGACCCTTGTGGGTTGAAAAGAGACGCGTGGGCCGATTTAGATATGGGCCGTGTTCGTCCTAGGCTTCTACCAGACTACTTGCCACTTCTCCGGTCAATGATAGCATTGACTGTCTCGGGCTCAGATGGTCCGTTGTTGATCTTGAGCCACTGCCGGCCCATTTGCTACTCCACCAACTGCAATGTTTACCGTCCCAGGTAGAAACGGGCCACTGCTGGATTTGAGTCATTTCCTCATTTGTGAGCCAGCCTACTATTGGCGTCCCCATTAGAGTTGAATATCTAAATTCATATGATAATTATTTTTACATAATCAAAGGTATATATTTTTATTCACGATCCATAAATGGACCAATTATATATTATTTCCTATATATGGGATCAAATCTTACTTTTTTTTACTCGAAAATGTCAGATTCGATATTTGATTTACAAATAATAAATCATAGCATATCCAACTATATAATAGTTATTATTTAATTAAAATTGAAAACTCTACACCATAGTATATATATGCATACATTTTTTTAAGTTGGAGAATGAATCATTTTTTTTCATATTTCTTTTTACAAATAAATAACATGCATGGATATTTATATAAAAATTTATGATATATAGAAGTATAAATATAAAAATTAGTCACATATAAAAATATATATACAAAAATATCAAAAATTCAATGTAATTTATATAACTTTAAGATAAAAGCTTTTTAAAATTTTATGAGATAGGAATATATTCACATGCATATAAAGTAAAATAATATAAAGTGATAAATATTATATGAATAAGTCTTTGAATAATAAATACCCATAGATTTTAGAAAAGATCAATAATAAATAATAAATAAATTTAGATATAATTGTGTTAACTTAGATTTACTAAAAATTAACTTAAATTATCTTCAAATTTAACTTTTTCTTCTTCCTCTCTTCTTATTCTCTCTTCTTTCATCCCATTTTTCCCCCATTCTCTCCAAAACTCAATAAAAATGAGTTAAAATCGATCAAAATATTTATTTATAATAAATTGACATGCGTATGACTTGACATATGAGAGCAAAACATACCGTTATTATGAGTTGACATTCTGGTTTAAACACATACGAATGTTACTCGTATGCTCCTTAGGTGCGACTATTTTATTAAAATATGTTTATGTGTCAATCAGATATATATCAAGTGTTGTTTTTAGTCTAATAATTAATCTTTTATTTGAATTTATAATTAATGTTAAAACTTTAATAATTATTTTAAATTTAGCATCATTAAAATAATTTTTGGGTTTGGATCTTATATTTTTATACAAAATTATCGAAAAATAGTGGATGAATTGACATTTGTAAAAGAATTATGTGTACACAATGATCAATAATTGATGAATATGAATTTAAATTTGAATTCACGGGTAAATAGTAGACGAGGGAATGATAGACAATTTAATTAAAGATTAGGCATGAAAAAATCAATAAAATACTAATGGCAATTCAAAAGTGAAAAATATTGATGGAGAATATAGAAAAATATTATTCAAAATTATTATAAAAGTTGATAGTAATAATAACACAAATTTAATATATAGAAATATAAAAGTTGAAGCTTTTATTTATGGAAAGAAAAAAATAAATAATTATCCCATAATTTTAGAGTTAGATAATTAGGATAGTAACGATGATGATGATAATAATAATAATTTAATTTATAATCTTATAATTTATTATAGATAAAATGACCCACTATTAAAAATTTTCATATCATATTATTTGCCCCAAATAGCATATTAATTAACCAAATTTGGGACGTAATCCTCCAACACATATTATTAGATAGATTCATAATATAAAATCAAGCTTAAAAACCAAAGGCCACGAACAAAAAGTGACTCAATAATCCACCTTCTACTAAACAATAATATGAATGAATAAAAAAATATTATCACTTGAAATTTTAAATCTAACGAAGATAAAGTATAATCATAAGTTTAAGACCTTTGGGTACAAACACTTACTTTCTAATAGTTTAGAAATTGTTAGATATTATAAAAACATATAGCAAAAGTTAAAATTCAAAACTAACTACTCTTCAATAATCCACTATCCATATTTGGCGAGATATTTAAGCTTGTTAATATGAAATATTAGAAAAATATATAATAGTGAGTCCAATACTCAATAAAGCATATATAAATTTACATATGTAAATGTATATTAAAAATTAAGAAGAAAAACGACGATAATCAAATGTGAAAATGACGAAGGTAATGATAAATATATATGTAAAAACAAAATCAGAAATAGATAATAACCTCAACAACAAATATCGAATATTAAAAATTAGATTATGATTGATAATCAAATATAAAAAGGTGGCCTACTAACAAAGATACAAAAACAATGATAAGTCAATAAAAAGCATGTAAAAACAAAAGAAATGAATAGATTTTAATGAAAAGCCAACAAAAATAAGAAAAAAATTACGGGATACTAAATCCATAAAGGATCACTAAGTATGAAAAAAATTACAGGAGGCGAAAATAAGAATAAAGTTAAAGCAAAAATAAACAAAAGGCGTCACACTTTGTTTTCACTCACAACTCTCTTTCTTTTCACTTTCTCTCGTCTGTTACACTCTTTTCTTTACTTGTCCGATGTATTCTCCTTCAACTTTTTCTTTTTTCTGTATTACCGAGTGTACATATGCACATACATACACATGTCCCTCACTATAATCCAACTTGGTGGTTGGTACTCAACTTTCAAGATCTGCATGTGTGCATGCGCATGCCCTATCCTGCAGTAGGCGGCGCATGCCTGTTCCTGCAAACTAATTAGCCTTTGGAGTCCCAAGAATGACATCTACCAACTATCAAATCGAGTAAGTCAGTTCTGTACACGTTTTGAAACTTTGACAGTCATTCAAACTTTTCATATTAAGTCGGTCAAGTATCTCACATGGCGGTCAATCGATTGTTGACCCGGTCGAAATTAAATCCGCTTCTTACTGCCTTATAACTTTTTGATCAACATATTAACCGACAGACGAAGGTTCGCCTGCATCCAAATAATTATTCCTTCCTCTTAGCACACACACGTGCTCGATTTTTAATTTAAAATCCATATGTCACTATTCACAACTTGTACACGAACCATCTATAAATTATCTCCTATAGATATAGTCAAATGCTACTTTTCTGGCCTATGAATATTAGGTTATATTTTTAATTTATAATTAATATATTAAAACTGTAATATCTAAAATATTTTTGTATTATTGATCAAATTTATTGTGTTATCGGTTAGATTATTCTATGATCAGTTTTACTATTTTTGTTTGGTAATTAATGATGGTTGATTATGTATTCAATAAGCATTATTATTTATCATGTAAACTTGGATAAACTGTAAGTAAAAAACATTATGAGTTGATCTAGTTGGAGACCCGTTTTTGGAGGGCAAGTAATTAGATGATTAATTAAAATAAATATGAGTAATAAATGAATTGAGAGGAAGTGATATAAATTAGTCGAAGGAGTAAACTTGCGTGGAACCATGGAGTTCAGCATATTAAGTGGGAGATCAATCGATTACTAAGGGAGTTTGAGCTGAGGAATTAATCCCTTGTTGGCGCAGTGAGAAAGGAGAAGGGAAAGTTCTCAGTTTCCAGTAAGTAAATTTGTAATTCTTCATGCTGAGTTCCACATCCCTCTTTGTTATGTTCAAGAAATGATTGTTTCTGCTTATAAATTCATCATCTTTCTGCCTCTCGATGTTATGCACTGCTTCTCTCAAGTACAGAAGTAATGGAGGATGACAAGATTAGATGGAAATTTATGCAAACAGTAGGTTTGATCAAATTGAGAAGGGTAAATTTAGGTGAATTCAAACAAATGTAGTCATAATTATGTATGGGCAAAAGAATTTTCGTGCTGACAAATAAATTTGGTGGAAAACATGTTGGGGCCGAACTGCTTATTTAAACTGTGAGAAAATAATCAACAATTTATAGCACGCATACAATAATCACCAATAATAAAATAAGACGTAATTTTTACGTAGAAAATCCTATTAAAAATGAGATGAAAAAAATCATGGAATGATACGTTTGAAATATTCTTTCTTGTATTATTGTATTAATGTCGGGTTGTGGGTTATCGGGTTAAAGTCCGTCCGGTCCGCCCTATAAAAGATCCTAAATCTCGCTCGATTTATAATAAAATAGATCGCTAGGAGCTAAGAATCGAGCCGAAAATACAAGACTAATGATTGAAAAAAATATCAAAACGTTTTTGGCTCCAAAATAAATTCCTCTCTTATTTTCTTGAAACCCTAAGCATGCCACAGCCTAATTGATAATTTTTGAAGTCTTCAAACTTGGAGAGAAAATATGCATCATTGATTTAGTCTCTCTTGAGAAAACCAAAAGACAATTCAACTAGATCTTGAATATTTTCACCATTTTTCATTTTCTTTCACTTTTGAAACTCTCATTTCTCTGGAGACGTTGGTTCGTGAAGAATGAGACTCGTTCGTGATTGGAAATTCAAGTGGTTTGAGGGAAGATTCTCAAAGAATGCGGGCAAGTGAGTTTAGGGCCCGGGAGTAAACTAGGTTAAGCTCGACACTGTAAGTTGATTTTTATAGTATTGAAGCGCTTTTTTCTCGATACCGTGGGTATCGAGCCACGTTACCAAAAATCGAGTGCCCGCCTTGTTAATCTTCGTTAGATCCAGATTTAAATATCCTTTACGTGTATTGGATATTTATTTATTGTTGCTTCCGCTATACTTTTTGGGGTCGAAACTTGTTAGCACCAAAACGTGCTTTTTCAATACGTTTAAAATATATTTACTATACAATCAGTTCGGTTATACAAACCCTACAAATATAAAGATTAAATACCTTACAACAAATAGATCCAGTAATAATGAATACAAGACTAATGATTGCGCGTTTTTTTCAACTATAAGAATAGTGAACTCTCAGCTGAAATTGATTCAAAAATTCAATTCCACCTCTCGGGTATTCTAGGTCTCAAAGAATGCAAGTGATTAACCCTAAAAAGGCCTCGACGCATTTATATATTGAATCGGCCCACAAGAACGACTTTGGTGGCACTAGGACTCCAATCATCTGAATTAGTATTCCACCCGTTGGGTGATCTCGTCTGAATTATTAGAAAGCCCTTCAAATGGGTCGCGCAACTCCAATCATCTGAATTAGTATACTACCCTTGTGATCTCGTCTGAATTATTAAACAGCACGTCAAATGAGTACGTGCTCATACGAAAATAACTTATAACTTAACAAAACAGATGTCACCTTATAAAGTGAAGCAACTGAACCGAGTAGAGGCTTCCTGATCGATCAAGTACATGAAATTTGTTGAATCATGTTAGAAATTGTTCTTCTGTATGTTAATGGAGACACAGGAAGAACCAGACAAATCCGGAAGATAAACAGTGATCAAAACCCAAATTTTATAGCTATTTTAGGACGAATCGTTAGTATGTTAAACCGATCGGTTTATATCTATACATTTTCCGTCCCGACTATTTGATGATCCAAGTTTAAGTTTTCAAAGTCAAAATGGGAAATTGATAACGTGGCGTTTGATTGACGAATGTACAACGTTGAACAATGATAGATGAGAAGGCATCCGGTCACGTAGAGAACAGAGCACTGTGGCTCTGTTGTTTTCCTCTTCTCAATCCATATTATCATTTAAACTGTGTTTAAACCATGTTAGAGATTAATCAGCTAATTTTAAATATTAAAGGGACAGAGCTAACAAGATTCATTGCTGTATTACATTTTGGTGAACTTGGAGTCATGGCTGGCTGTTCACGAAATTGAGAAGAAGATGAACAGTGTTCTGTTAGTGTAGAACTACTTCAACTTGGTTGATATTATTGTGCGTTATAATTATGGTAGCTGATCCCTAAATCATGGTTTGTGTTAACATATGCAGTAAATTACGGTATTATAATAATTATGGATATGTTATGTTAAGTGATGCAATTTAGACTTTTTAAGCTAATTTAGGTTAAATAGATGCATTAGTATTAAGTAAAATGGTGGCTAATACAACTAGAATATGATTTTAGAAAAAGATGAAAAATCAGGCCAAATAGAGTAATCATAATTTTTTCAATAGAGGATAATCGGACCTGATTATTTATAATTTAGGCTAACTAAATATTATGGTTGAAGTCTATTGATATTGTAGAAGAATTCTCATAATTATGTAATCATCATAAATGATATTAGGGATATTGGCGATAAATATTAGATTTGGACAATAAGTGTCAAGTGTTTCATGGGCCACTGGATTGTGGGAAGAAGGCGCCAAGGAGCAAAAGTAGTTACATGTTAAGTGGTGAATGTTAAGACATTTTGTAATTTACCCAACTAATAGGGGCTTAAATATGTTAGCTTTTATTTACAAAAATATAATAAGATCTGATAAAAGTTTACTGATATCTCGATGTTAAAATTAGTTGCGATGAGAATTATATTATATTAGGATTTGAAGGAATCTATATTATTAGTAATCTCGGATTCAAAAAAATCCAACTAATATATAATTCGTTGGGATCATATTACTCTTATTTGTATTTAAAATTTGAGTTTGAACTGCATATATTAAAAAATAATGTTATGATTTCTATTGTCATATTTCTTTATCGTGACAGCTTGAAATTCTAATTGATTAACTATACTATTTACTGAATAGATGCAATTTATTTATTGAATAATTGGCTCATTCTTTATATTATACTTCATTCCATATTAAAGTAAATTCATAAAAGATTTATTTTTAGGAAAGCTCTTAGTGAAGTAGAGATGTGGTCAAGGACTTCCAAAAATTTTCCATGTTTAGTTTTATTTTTAGCAATAATTTATGAAATAAGAATAATAGTTTGTCTCGTATTATTTGTTTAAGGAGTTTATTTTTTATAGAATGATATTATTATAAGATTAAAATATTATGTAAGAGTCAACATCATAAGTTGGATAGTCTGTTGTTATTTTATAGAAAATTAAATCAAACCGTGATATAAACATGTCTGATTATATTTCGTCAATTTTATATAATAGTTCTAATAATAAAAATAAAGAACTCTATGACAATTATCAAATATATAAATTTTTTTAAATTAGAAAAAAAAACATATACATCTATAGTTTTTAAAGTGAAATTTATATTAAATATTTATATAAAAATAATATATAAAGTTAAATAATTAAAAATCTCAACAAATATAAACAATATTACAAATTCAAGTACAAGCGTTCAAAAACACAAGATCCATAAAAAATACTTATAGTGTAAAAACTAGGTGTATTGAGAATTATAATATATATATATATATATATATATAAAGTAAATAAAACGTACCTCAAGTTAAAATTTAAGTGAATGCTATATTTAAAATTAACAATTTAAAAATTAAATATTCACATTGATAATATAAAATTTAAAAGTTAAAGCATTTGTTTATGGAAAATAAGTGAAAAGTATTTTAAAATATTTAAAATTATAAATTTTAGATAATAATAATAAGATTAACCACATATTAGTACTTATGAATAATTTAATATGTAAATTTTTAACATATCATTGACAAAATAACCCACTATTAATAAATTTATGTGTAAAAAATATTTATAATACAAAAACTAAATATATTTATAATATATATAACAAAAAAAGTAAAAAAAAGGTGCCAAAATTAAAATTAAGTTAATATAAAATTTGAAAATGGCAATTCAAAAGTTATAAAGAGTGATAGAAAAATACATTTTAAAGTAATTTTATAAATAAAAATAAAAATATATTTAACAATTATTCAAGAATATAAAAATTAAATAATAATAATAATAATATATCAATATTGATTAATAATTTTAATTTACACATAAAATAAATCTAAAAAAATAAAAATAAAATGAAAAAGTGCTATAATGCCCGAGTATATTTCTCAGATATTGTTCACCCGAGGTGAACATCAGGCACTGTTTACCTTGGAAGATAGTTTCTTTTATCATTTTAGCATCGTGGAATATAAATTTAATAATTATAAATTTTTTTAAAAAAATTATATTTATTTTTTTAATATTGGGCTTAATCGTTGAATTATATTAGACTAATGGGCTAACTATGGGACTAGCTCAAGCCCAAGCCCAATTTTGGGTTAATGCAGCACCCTCTTTTATATTGGGCTATCCAATTGGGCCAGATGACCTAATTTATAGGATTTATATGGGTCAAAAATCTTGTATTGTTTATTTCCAGTCTTTCTCAAAATTCTATATACCCATTTAAAATTTGTATAAATATGCCTTTTTCCTTATTTTCTTCTAAAATTTTGGGATTTTCTAAACCCATTGACGCTGCATATATATCATTATTTTTACTATCCTAATTATATTAAACAATTAAATCCACCAATTTTATAAAAATTAAAATTAGAATTGTTCATCAATTGGGCAATTTTATAAAGTGTTAGATCTGACAATTTTACTATCTTTTATGATATTATTTATTATTAACTATTATATAAATTATATTTAAAATTTTAGATGTCTATGTCATGAAAATATTTAAATATATCACTACGTATAAAAAAACTATAAGCCTATAATGAGCCGACAGTTGATGCTGATTTTGATTAGAGGTTTTGGATTGCTTTCTCTATTAATCATATATAAAAGGGAGTTAGGTCGACATTGGAGACATGAGAGAAGATGGTGAATTGGAGGAGAGAGAATGAGGAAACTTTGCCAAGCTTCAAATACCTAGTTTTTTCATGAAATTTGAAGTGCCTTAATTTTCTAATATCTTGATAAGATTATTTTTCTATTATTAATTAATGATGAGTCTGTATGTATGTAACTCGCTTTTTAAAATTATGTTATATATTTTTGAGTTAGTGGAATGTTTTATTTAGCTTATAAATGGATTTTTTATTTATTCGATGAATATTCGAGTTTATTGAAGAGTTTATGATTTAACAATTCACTGATAAAAATTAAGAGTATCTTAACAGTTATAATATTACAAATCTAAGGTGATGATTAGATAAACACTTCTCTAGAGTTAGCAAATTAGGGGCAATGTATTTGTTCGTCAATATGTAAATTTAATCTTCTTGTTATACAGAATTTTTTTAATTTGGTGACTGATAAATTTGAAGGCTTTTCTCAAAAAGCATAGTTTGAGTTTTTTCTTCATTATTGCATCTTATAATACTTATTTTACTACATTAAATTATTTTACATGCCATATTAGTTGTCAAAATAACATCTATAGATTTGTAATTTATTAGAACATTTGTGGGTTTTTCTAAAGACGCATAATTTGAAAGTTTTTCATTATTACTGCATCTTATATTACTTATTTACTACATTAAATTATTTATATGGCTATATTATTTGTCAAATGATGCATAATATGTATAGATTTGCGATTTATTAGAATATTTTTTTAGATATTTATGAATTATGACTATTTTATACATAAAAATTTTGATAGAATATGAAATAAGATAAAATTATCATCTCTAACCTAATAAAAAAAATCATATAAGTAACAACTAAATCTAACAAAAAACAACATAAATCTAGAGGTCGAAGAGCAAGGCCTAAAAACTCATTCCTATCTTAAGAATATTTTATCGTTAAACAATTTTAGATCAAGCAACTAATTATATCAATTCTGCTGGAATTATCCTATAAAAATATTTACTCAGACCAAATGACTAGTTACTCTCTCCATATGTATTTATAAGTCTAGGCATAGTTTCCATATGTAAAGGGCCCACTTGAGTAGTGTCTTTTGCTAGTGTTTGCAGAACCAAACCCCCACCACCACCTTCCAAAAAAAAGTGACCAAAAAGGAAGAAATGATATGCGCTAAGTGTCGAGGATTTGCAGACACTATGGAAGACAGGGGGGAAAGGGAAGATGATCGAAACCCTAATTGTAAGTGAGGAGCTCAAAAGGTTTGGGAAATGCGATCTTCTTCTTCTTCTCCACAACGTATCAACTTTTGAAAAGAGCAGCGCACTGTAAAAGTGATCCCTCAATGTCTTGAGATTTCCCCATCAAGCAATAATACCTAATCCAGCTCTCTCATTTTTAGAAATTTGTTTTAAATTTTACTTTTCTGAATTATATTTTTTAAAAGGTTTAAAAGTATAGAAAAAATTAAAAAAAAAAAAATTGTTTTTGAGAACTGAGGTCGGTCCCTAAATCGTTTGGTAAAAATTCAATAGTCTGGGTATTTTTTTTTTAATAAAATTACTTCTAATTAAAAAATTAAAATACTTTAAGTCATTTGTTTATAATCTAATAGCATTGAAACCGAGTCTCAGAGGTTGCACCTCACTGCGATTTTGATGTGTTCACGGGATGATTTGGAACAAAAATATAAAATAAAGGTAAAACAAATATAAAGTTGGTAGTAAATTTGAAAAGCATGAAAGTCGGTAATGAATTAAAAAAAAATGGAAATATTTTTAATAAATTTTACACCATAAAAAACATCTGCATTATGAAATTATAGAATCTTCAGCCAAATTAGAGATTTTTGAGAGCATCCATGCAACTAGAATCTTGTTACAATAGTTGTTAATATGTTATAAGTGCGCAAATTTTTATATCGAGTGGCAATTAAAATTATGCTAAATTCTTTAATAAAACAGTATACAATGACTACGAGAAGGAAAAAAAAAAGATTTAAAATACATATAAACAGTTATATTCTTATATTTTTCTATACGTTTAAAATTTTAAATAGATTCATAATAAGATGATCAATGTAATTACTTTTTATATATTTTAGAGTAGTTATATTAGTCTAACTAACAGATTGATTCTTTAAATTAGAATTATATATTAGCTATAACTATCATTTATTAAACATAATTAAAACAAATTAATATCATAGTCTAAAGAACCAGATTATCTAAATCCCTCATGTATTTAATCTCTACTATTTTCCAAAACCACTGCAACTTTATTCTCCACCATTTTTGGTACTCCCTAAACTGTATAAAGCTTCCACATCTTACTGAGAACAGACAATCACTGCCGTCCAAACCAACCCACCAGTCATGCAAAGCATGAGTAATGTTATATGGTGGTTCTTTAGATATCCTTGGGGCACTTATTTTAATATAAACTTATATAGATATATTTATTTATTTTTATATTAAGATAGATGGATAAATATATATATGCCACCCCAATCTGCTCAAATTAGCCCTGTAGATAGATAAGTTGTGAATAAAGTATATAATTTTTAGATAGCACGGATCGCTATATTAGCTATTACTTATATGAGATCAAATGGCAAAAAAGAGTGCGTACCTCTTTGCTTATATATGATTAAATTCGTATGGGAACATCATAGGTAAGTAGGTGGTGTGATGGGAGTTGGAAGCATGGGATCTATTATGGTCCTTTTATTAAGGTCGTCCTTTATTATTATAAGGGTTTAATTTGAAAGATAAAAAAAATAAATTAAAAAAATTTAACAAATTATTAAAATATAAAATAATTTTTTGCCTTTAATTTTTTAAAATTAATCTAACCCATTTAGACTGAAAAAAGACTTTAGTGGGGGGGATTAATCTATTATAGAAATAATTGAGAAGTGAAACTAGCATGAATGGCTGGGTGGGCATGCACGTTGGTGATGGTCCTTCTTCTTTGCAGGTCTTTAGTCCATTCAGCATGGACTATCAGAAGAAGAATATCGGTCTAATATATGAGTTTTTATATTATCTGATACATATAATATCATCCTCATAAGATAAAAAGAGATTATTTATAAAATTTAAATAGTTTTTAAATCTTCATGTAGTAATATTATTAGCATTTTTGTAATTAAGTAAATATTTATTTATGAAATAAGACTATTATTTTCATAAAGGTAGCAAACAAAATAAAACAAGACAAATCATCAACCCCTGTCCAACTAGAAAAAAATCACAAAAACAACGACAAAATCTATCAATAAAACAAAAGGCATTTGTGCCTCAAAAATCTGACAAGAGACTAGAAGAAATAACCCAACCATGAGTTTAAACAGGGCTTGTTCTTGTCTTGGGCACCATTCAATAACAAATAACCCTAAATTAAATGAATAATCATATCATCTCTATTCAGATTATACTTCTCAAAATGATATTTTTTCTAATCTTTTTAAATAAAATAAATTATATCTGTAAAAATAAGTCCAATCAACTTATAAATTTTTTACTTTTTTTTAATTTAACAACTGTCCAATAGATTGCACTATTTCAATCATTATATGATTAATTACATCTAATCCTTTTTCGAATAATATCCTAAATCTGTTTGATAAATTACATCTGAAAAATAAATAGTTATGATTTTGGTTATATTTTATGGAAGACACGTTTGAATGAAAGAAGAAAAAAATCTCAACCTATTATAATTTTTGAAAAATTCCTAATAACCAATCAAAAAATACCAAAAAAAAAAAAAAAAGAATCCTATCATTATATAATATCCAGCTATTAAAATTTTTCATGCCAAATACTCAGTTTTCTCCAAAGCTAGCCAGCTAGCCCTCATTGATAAGCTCCTCCACTTTTGCTCTAGAGGAGGGGCACTGCGACCCCCTTCCACTTAGCAGTGGTTTGCACGTCTTTCTCATTTAATATATAAGAGTAATCCGACTAATGTTATTTAGAATATAAAAAATAATCATCTAAATAATTTTATTATTTTTTATACTTTTCTTTTATTTAATAAATATCAATATTTAAGAAAATAAAAAAATAATTGTTTTTATAGCATTTATAAAATAAAATACAAACCCTTAGATTTATATATAAAGACTAAGAGCAACCCCTTGCTCGCCCATGCTTGTCTTGCCCCTTTCACCCACGTCAATAAAGCGTGCTCTAGCTCTCTCTTTTTCCAGGGCGAATGTGTCAGTGAGCAAAATATATATTATATATATGTATGGGTAAATGTAACTTAAGAATCGATATATGATTTTAAATTAATTTCTACTTAGCATAATTTTCTTTTTTAAAAAGGACTAATATAAGAGTTATTTCATACCATATGCTTTATGAAATTTTAGTTTAACGAATTATTATAAAAATATAAAAACTATAACTTTTAATATATAGCTAGATATTTATTAAAAAAATATAAGCATTCAAATAATAAAAATATAGAGTAAAAAATCTAAAGATAAATGTATATATACTATAAGTTATAAGTATCTGATTGATAAATACAATCAGCCTGTATTTGATATTATATGTGTCAAAATAATGATAGTATGAAATGCGTTATTTAGTGTCCTTACATTTTTATGAGCATTAAATTCATCAAGTATTATATATATCTAAATATTTTCTGAGTGTCCCATAAGTATATAACTTATGCAAGTCAAAGGAGCCTTACATAGGTTATCAAAGCCACCATAGAAATATTATTGTTTTTGTTATGATCCTTCTGCATTAGCTCTCTTATACTTTTAATAATTAAAATTTATCATTATATGAGAAGGAAAACTGAGATTATAACAATATATGAAAACATTATGGTAACACATATTTTTCATCACTTTATAATTAACTTGATTATAGAAAGGATAATAAATATAATAAATAATAGATCAATTTAGGGATCTTGTTTCTCTTTATAAGACCATTAGATTAAAATTTAATAATTAAAATTTAAAAAAAAAAAAATATTAAATATAATTATATTTTTAATTTATTTTTTAAATATTAATATTTATTAAATATTAAAATAAATATAAAAAATATTTTTAATAAAAATAATTATTTATATATTATTATATAGTATTTAAATTTTTAACTATTAAATTTTTTAAAGTTAATAGTGTGAATAAAAAAACATGATTCTATTTTATCTTTTTTAAAAAAAAAAAGGATCCTCTACTCCATTAGGCCAACTCATTTGAAAAGAATTTCACTTGAAATTTCAATTTTTGAGTTTTTTTTTTTAGATTTACCACAAGCCCATTGAGGCATAGATTATCCCCACAGACTGTCCTGTCGCAACTGCAACTCTGACCTCTGGAGTTCTAATATACCAACAATAATACTAAATAATGCCTATTATTCTATCAATTGATGAATCGTGAAATTTTAAAGATGCAATGTATCAAAATCATGCTCTGAACAAATGCATTATATCACCCTTTAGTGCTTAATATATAGATAATCTTATGTCACATGAATAATACTCCATACCACCTAATTTTATTTTTAAAGATTATATAGTATGTGCATAGATAAATTAATTTTTTTAATTTAATTTATTCCTATTTAATTTCTATTTTTTATTACCTAAATAGAGTAGGGTAGTCCCACTTTTACTTCAACCACGTAATATCTCGTTGATTGAAATACTGACTCTATGACAGTCAATCTTTATCGTACAAAAGAAGATAGATTGTGTAAAAAGTACAATAAATTATAAGAAAACATATTATTATATATATATAATTGCTGAATGACTTGATAGAACGGCCATGGCTCCGCCCCCGAGGGGGGTGCACTCCATTGGACCATGGGTTTGGACCACAACCATTTGGAAGGCAGTGAGTGGATCCATGTGTGATGGATAGATGGTCCACCTTGAGGAAGGGATGTGTAAGGAAGCACACCATGAGCAGGGAAGACAGTTTTGTACCATCGAGACCAAATCGACGAGTTTCATTCATCACGCTTCGAATCTAATGGAAACTTTATACTCTTTGAAAGTAGTGGGATGGAGAAGAAAATAAGGTCGTCAAGGCTTCCTAAGAGGTAGGCTAAGAGGTTTTTAGAAGCTTTCATTTATTCTAGCAACTCTTCCACAATAGCAGGAGGTCTGCTCCAGGCATAACAGTGCTTTTGGTACCCATCTTATCCTCTGAATTTAAAAAATTTAATTAGTAAAATTTAAACATAAAAAAATAACTTCTAATTAGTTTTTTTAAATATATATATATATATATATATATATATTGGGTTAGATGTCTGATAAATGTCAATATTTTAAAAAATTTTAAAAAGATTATACTCATGATATTTTTATTTTACAATAATAAAAAATTATAATCATTATACTCAATATAATATAGGCTGCTTTATGATAGTTCTGTTTGGCAGATAATCTTTAGATCAATGAGGCTATAGATGCTACTGAGATCAATTGAGATGATGGTAGTATGATTTTAGCCTTCTCTTTGAGGCAAAAATGGTGGATGATTTATATTTGCGAATCTCTTCTTCCTACCATTTTGCTTTGCATGCGGCTTGCATACCTTCAAGAATTAGTTTGATAGCTATGACAAATTATGAAAATATAGTGTTTGGAGATGCCTTTATAGAGCCTCAATTGCTGGTTGATTAATATTGTTCTTCATTTGTTTTTTTTTCCTCTTACCCATATAGAAAAATCATACAATAATGTTTCTAATTCTTCAAGGATTCCATATATAAATAATTTTTTAAAAAATTGTATGATAAACATTGTATTTTTGTACAAGAATTAAAAAAATATACAGAAAAATGAAGAGATATTTTACTAATTTTAAAAATAGTGTTATGAAAAGAAAATACAGCGGCAATTTGAAAAATTATGTTTTTAAAATTATGTAAAATTCTAGAATAAAAAGTAAGATATAGGTAAAGGACACTATCATATTTTTTTATTACCATGGCTAATTTTTATTTAAAATTTATATCAAATCATACCATATATATATTTTAGATCAAATTATAAAATAAATTCAAATAACAATTATTGTTATTTAATAACATGATTAGTTGATCTACTATTAACTATAAAAAAAGAATACTTCCACTAGAGAATTTTAATGGCAAAAACAATACTTTTAATGGTAAAAATCTTCACGATTAAAAATACCTTTTGTTGTCCCATGGGATTCTACAAAATCAATGGCATTAATACGTGTTTTACATTGAAAAGTTAAAGGTAAAATCTCTAATTTAAAATTTTGGAGGGCTTTTTTCTATATAGGACATTCTTTTGGGGTGGGTTTTCCTCCTGCACTTGTGCACATATCAAATGATGCTTTCATTAAGATAAAAGTAGAAGAGACGATAGGCGGAAAAACAAGCCCTCAAAGTGCTTAAAGCTACCGTTGCAAGACTTTCGAAGGAGGTGAAGAACGTTTCCGTAACCGTCTAGAAATAGGCGGCAGCCATCCAACAACAAACTAAAATAATCGCTAAAATTACTTCCACCACCAAGATTATTCAACACTCCATTGATGACATTCTATCATCGCTTAATAGAATCGAGCGAAGTTGGTCAGTAAATCCTTCCTCACGTGTGGTTTCTCCATTGTGTTTTTTCACCCTTACCTCCAACTACGATTAGCCTATTTTCAACCACAATTCCACTACCGCATCTGCAAATTCTAACTAAAACCTATCTTCAACTCCACCGGGCGATTCCACGGTTCTACCAATTAATGTGCATACAAGTCCGGAGGAAAATTCTAACAAAAGGAAGTAAAACAAACTAAGTTGGACTTAAAACGGTAGCAATTCTTTCCCTTTAAACAAGAGGCTCTTGACACTTGACAGCGGTTTTTTTCACTGCGGCACTTCACTCCGCACTCTGCGACGCCTCTCCTGACGCACCAACAATTTCTCTCGTAGCCAACCTCCACATATAGGTAGCCTTTTTCCGAATTGGAGCCGATCTTAATAAAAGTACCAATTGATGGGTGCATAAGTTCAGGAGAAAAACCATACCAAAAAGACGTCCTACGGGAGGAAAGCCCCCCAAACTTATAATATGGAGCTTTTGCTTCCAACTTTTAAACATGGGATATGCATTAGATATATAGTGATTTAGGTTTTTCAGTAAGTTACGTTAATTATTGCCATATTTTGTATAATATTTTTCAAATATAGAACCCAATATAGTATTACTTAACACAACTAAGATTTTGAGTTTTCCATCAAATTCTTGACTTCTCTAATATAACGGGACTCTCAATATCCATTTTATCCTAAATCCAATAAATCTTGAAATAGGTTAAAAATAAATAAATATTAGCTTTAATAAGATCTTTCTTGGAAGTACTGAAAAGATAGGAATTTAGTGAGTGCATTGGAGGTTTTGTGGTCTTATAATCAACCGAGATAATAAAAGTACTTGATTTATCCACTGAGATAGATGAAAAGTACTTGATTTTATATTTCATATTATAAATAATCCATATATCACACACTACATAATATACATTACACTTGCATATTATTTTCATTGCACGTGGGTGCTATTAGCATTATAACTCCTTTGTTTTCTATTTCTTTGTTGTTAGCATTTTTCTGTTTCTCGTGTATATAGTGTCTGATACTGATGTAACGAAGGACAGAAGATATTTTTCACTTTTTCTTTCTTTCGAATCTTCTCTGTCTTTCTTAACTTCCTCCTCCTGTTCTCTCTATCCTTTTTCCCTGTTCCTCTCTGTTTCCCTTTGTCTAAACTTTCCTTCCTGTTTGTTTTCTTGTGCTGATTTTGGTTGTGGTGTAGCCAATCACCATCACCTAAGCTTGGCTGTGGGAAGATCGCAACAGTTGATGATTTGAATGGTCAAGATGGCTTGATGATGACTCAAAGCTACCCAAAAACAAAATTAAATTAAATTAAATTAAAGTCATTCCAATATGCTTTGCAAATTATGAGAAAATAAAAAAAAATCCTGAAAATTAAGAGAAAAAAGCCAGTTTAAAATACTGCTTCTTCGATTAATTAATCAATTTCAATTCTATTCTACTAAACATGATTTTAGAAAAAATACAATTATAAGATATTTATGGTGGTGGGGCACCGAATACTGTTGTGATGGTAGTAATTTTTTCAGCAAGGATAGTTATTAAATTGACTACATTTTAAGTGCTATGATAATACACATGTAATGAGAAATTTTCATATTTTTATTAAAATAAAATTCTATAACATAAATAGAAAATAATTTAAGAGAAACAAAGGGGAAATGTTTTTCAATGTTTTTGAATATTTTTTATTAATTTGCTTTAATTGAGGTTGGTATACAAAAAGAATCTATTAGAGCACTTATGTTGGACTGTTTTTTAAAATATTTAAATTGGACTATTTGTACTACTATTCTAATTATAGATTTCTATTATAATTTATATGACATATCAAATTGTATATATACAGATTATATATACAAATCAAATGATACTAATTGAAAGATTATAAAAATAACTAAATGCATTTTTTTAACTCATCATTCAATGATCAAATTTTATTTATCATATTCAATGATATTTTTAAATTTTTTTAAAATAATATTTTTTTAAAAAAATAAATTATATAATGATATTTTTTTTTACCAAGAGGATGTAAATGAAATTGAAATGAACAACATTGGTAGCTATAACGAAAGTGAAAAGTGTCAAAATGAGAAAGAAGAGTGTGAAGAAAAGAATGAGCGAGTGAAGAGAAGGCACCAATGGATGGAGAAAACAAGAGAGAAGATAAGAAATTTAGAATCATTAATGATAAGAAGATGTTAGAATTTAATGATAAGTAGAATCATTAATGTGGATGCGCTGATTTTAGATTGGAGGCCACTGGAGGAATACGTGAGAGACGCATGAGTATAATTTTTTGATTAATCAGTCCCCGATGAGTGCTTAAAAAGGCACTCGTGCGGGGATTACGATGGTCATGCATGGGACAAGCGCTTGTGCACCAATCACAATGGCGATCGTGAGTAAGGCGAGCCCAATAGGTGCTCGAGTGTCGGTTTTGATATAAATACTCTTAACACGTTTTAGGGTTAATCATTTTATAATTTTTGAGATTTAGAGCACTAACATTGTGAGAAAAAAAAAAGAGAAAGAAAGAGAAAATAAAGATGAGGAATACTTAAATATCTGATTGATTTTTGAATTGTATTTTAATATCCACCGACCTTGGTACACTATTTTTGAAATTGAAAAGAACGTTTTAACGGTCTTTTTTATTTTCTTTCATTTTATATTTATTATTATTTGAGCTTATTCATTTATTATAAGGTATTGTATCCTTAAATTTATTAGAGTTTGTGTAACCGAATATATATTATATACTAAATATTTCAAACTTATAATCCCATATTTTTTTCTCCCTTATTTTAAAAAGGAGTTTTTTACATAAAATTAAAATTTTTCATGTAAAATTAGATATTGCATGGGGCTCTTCTTCTTCACACTCTGAAGTATTATCATGGAAAAAAATAATGTGGCTGAAAATTTGATAATAAGAATTGAAACAAGTTTTGATTGAGGTATGAAAACCTCAAATGTTATCCTACGAAAAAGAGAACATATAAAAAAGTATTATTATAAGTAAAAGCATGAAAATATTGATAAAAATGATAAGAGAGTTGACAAAGCCTTAGATGAGGAGACAGCCTCAATTATTATCAAGTCTAATCTTTTGTTGGTGTGTAAAGAAAACAAGGTGATCAATTTGGTGGATCATAAAACTAATTGGATAATGGATAGTGGTGCCTCACTCTACGTCACATTAAGAAAGAAATTCTTCATAATTTTCACTTCCAATAATTTTAGAATTTTGAAGATAAAAAACAAAGACATGACCTAATTATTGGCTGTGGTGATGTATGCCTAATCACCAATAATAGAATCAAGCTACTATTAAGGGGTATACGACATGTTTGAATATTCAGCTAGATTTCATTTTAACAGGAAAGGTCAATAATGAAGGATTTTGTAACATATTTTGTGAAAGTGTATTGAAGTTGATTAGATGATCTCTAATTATAACGTTGGGAAAGAAAGTTTACAACTTGTACATGTTACAAGCCTCAACTTCAGCCGAAGACATACATGTTGCGATAAGCGATGAATCTTTAAACTTATGACACCAGTGGTTAAGCTTCACAAGCAACAATGGGCTAAATTGTTTGGCCACAAAAACTTCCTTCGAGGTGTGAATAAAGCTAAATTGAAAACTTACTCTCATTGTATAGTAGGAAGGTAACGGCGAGTTTTATTCCGTGAAAACTCATCCACAAATATGACAAATTATTTGAGATGGTTTATATCGACATGTGCAATCCTCTCAATGTTAAAACATTCTGAGGAATACTTTATTTTATCGCGTTCATTAATGATTGTTTAAGAAAGCTTTAGGCGTAACCGTTAAAGTCAAACGATCAAACTCTTGATGTCTTTAAATAATTCCACACCTTAGTGGAGAGACAAGTGGAGAAGAAATTAAAGTATATCCAAAATGATAATGACTGAGAGTATATTAGAGCATTCGACACGTATTGTCAGAACCACAAAATTCGACATTAAAGGGCTTTATCAAAAACAATCGGAACTAAAAGGTGTTATTGAATAGATGAATAGGATTCTAACCAAGGGAGTTCACTGTATACTTTTGGAAGCGAAACTCCCCAATTTATTTTGGAGCGAAGTGTTGAATACCATGACTCAAGTGATCAACTCATCACCTAACGGCCCACTAAATGGATAAGTGCTAGAAAAGGTGTGGTTTGGAAAGGAGATGTCTTATGACCACTTATCCGTATTTGGATACAAGTCCTTTGTCCACATTCCTAAAGACGAGAGGTCCAAGTTGAAGTTGAAGACAAAGACAATGCATCTTTCTCTATTATGGGAAAGATGAGTTCGGATATCGATTTTACAAACCAATTAAGAAAGAGCTTGTCAGATTAAGGGATGTAATGTTTGTCGATGATGAGATGGTAAAAGATATCGGTAAAATCGAAAAGGTTATTTCCAATAATGACAACAGCCGACTTTGTAATGCAAATTTTGAATCATTGATATCGGTACCTATTCATAATGAAGATGGTGATCAACATAATATCAAAGGAGAAAATGACCATAGAACTCCTATATTTGATGGAGTGGACGATGCAAATAAGGATGACGTTGTTTCTCATGATAATACTGAATCCACCAAGACTATTCCACTTTGACAATCCATAAGAAATCAAAGTTCCTCTACTCGTCTATCACTGATAAATATGTGCTGCTTGTCAACAACAGAGAACCTGAAATTTTTTATAAAACTATAAAGGATGGGTATAAGTCAGAGAGGACAAAGGTCATACAAGCTGAAATGAACTCATTGTAGGAGAACTACACATTCAAGCTAACTAAATTTCCTTAGGGCAAATGAGACTTAATGAATAAGTGGGTCTTCCACTAAAAAGTTGATGATAATAGCCCACAACCAACAACCAAGGTACAAGGTTATACTGATTGTGAAAGATTTCAATCAGTGAAATGGTATTGATTTCAAGAAGATTTTTGCTTCAATTGTGAAGATATCATTAATTAGAATTGTTCTCGGATTGGCCGTGATTCTTAATTTAGAAGTTGAACAATTGAATGTATGAATGGCTTTTCTTCACAATGACATTGAGAAAAAATTTTTTATGGTGCAATCAGAGGGGTTATGTATTGAGGGAAATGAGCATTTAGTATGTTGTCTAAAAAAAGGCCATATGAGTTGAAACAAGTTCCAGGATAATTATATAAGAAATTTGAATATGTTATTATAAGTTAAGGTTATTGAAAGATTATTTTGGACCATTATGTCTTTTTTTAAAAGTTTTTTGAAGATGACTTTATTATTCTCCTACTCTACATAGATAATATGCTCATTATTGGGTGAAATACCTCCTAAATTATCGATTTGAAGTAACAGCTTAAGAAATCCTTTACCATGAAGGATTTGGGGTCAATAAAGTAAATTATGAATATAAGAATATTTTACGACCATAAAGTAAGAAAATTATGAATATTCCAAGAAAGTTATATTGACAAGGTGTTTTAATATTTTAACATGAAAAAGTCCAAGTCGATTAGTACTCCATTGACAAATTATTTTAAATTGAGCAACTAGTAATACCCTTATAGAACAATAAAAGGACAAGTATAAGAAGCGTCCCTACTCTTCCGCCATCGGTGGTTTGACATATGCTATGGTGTATATGAGACCAAATATTATTCTTAATGTTTGAATGAAACTTTCAAGTTAGTCCGTGATTAAATGGATATTGAAATATCTCCGAAGAACTTTCAAGTTGCTTATATTTTAAAAGCAACAAGCCACATCTGATTGGGTATACTAATACAGATATGATAGACAATATCAACCCTCTAAAGTCCACATCAGGGCATCTAGTTATATTTGCAGGATGAGCTATTTCTTGACAATCTAAGTTATTTAAATGTGTCACTTTCTCAACCAAAATTCATTGTTGTGATAGAAGCAAATAAGGAGATGTTGTGGACAAAAAAATTTCATCCGAAAACTCAATTTTAAGGAAAGAATGATATGTACTACTTTGTGATAATTAAAATATAATTCACATTTATAGAAACCAACTATTTTATTCCAAATCAAAACACATTGATATAAAATATCGTTGGGTGTGAAATGTTGTTGATTTGGAATTGTTAACACTTTACAAGGTCATGACCGAAAAGAATGGATCGAACATGATGACCAAAGTGATACAAAAGAGGAAGCTTAAAACTTGTCAAAATATTAATGAGATGATGATTGCCCTCACACGGTTGTAAGGAAAAGTTACTTAGGTTATGAGTTATTACTCCCGTATATGTTTCGTACCAATTTGTTATGTCGTTTGATAACTCAAACGATGACACACATGTATTATATTGATCTAAAAAAATTACAGTGTGGCATAGGATGGAACCCTGATTGTCACCTATGTACTAATTTCAGATTAGAGACAACCCAAGAACGTGTGAAGGATACGCGAGCGTGATTTTTTGATTAATTAGCACCCATTATGCACTCAAAAAGGCGCTCGTGCATAGATTATAATGGTCGTGCATGCAATGGGCAGTCGTGCACCGATCATTGTGGCAATCACGCATGAAGCGCGTTCAACAGGCGTTGGAGTACCAATTCTGATATAAATGATCCTGACGCATTTTAAGATTAATCATTTTATAATTTTTGAGATTTATAGTGCCAACACCGTGAGAAAAAGAAGAAAAAGAGAGAAAATAGATATGATGAATGTTCCAACATCCGATTGAATTTTAAATTATATTCTAATCTCCACTGATATTGGTTACACTATTTTTGAAGTTGAGAATAATGTTTTACCAATCTTATTTATTCTCTTTCATCTTATATTCACTATTACTCAAGCATATTTATTTATTATAAGGTATTATATTCTTATATTTGTTGGAGTTTATATAACCGAATCTATATTACATGGTGGATATTTTAGACTTGTGATCCCGTAGTTTTTCTTCTTCATTTCAAAAAAAGCTTTCCACGTATAATTAGATATTCATTATTATTTGTAATTATTATTTACTTATTATATATCGTCAATTATTTTTTTACTATTCAAATAAGCAATCTAATTTTCAATAAAATAGAGCTATTCTAAAGCATATATATATATATACAGATGATTAGGATTCCCCATAGATGCCCAGTCCTATTCTAGATGAATAGGACAAAAGATAACAAAAAAAAAAAATGTAAATCCTAATAGCTTCACCCAAATTATAATCACAATATTGATGAACATAAAGACTTTATCGACTGCTTCGATTCGGCTTTCACAATGCAGCGATGAATGTCTTCTGCAATTCTGACAGCGTCCATGGACGTGCCGAGCAACCCACGCTTTGTGAATCCTACGGCATATAAACCATTCTCCCCTTTCCATCCATCTGGAAATGGCTCCATGGGCAACCCATCTTTCTCTGAAAACATGTTGCTATGCTATGGAGGGAAGAAGTCAGAATTCAATAGCAAACTCAATTGATTTTATCTGTAAATTTCAATCCCATCAGGAGAAATTATTCAAAAATATTTTTTAAATTCAATTTATTTTTATATGTCTATTAATAAAAATAGACAAATAAAACAGTATGTATTTAAAAATATTCTAATAATATCATCGAAACACTAATCTTGTCTGCAATTATACCTTCAACCAAGATGCTACGTTGCTTTTGTAGCCGGTGGCGAAGATGATGGCGTCGAAATTCTGAACTTTCCCATCATCAAACTCTACACAGTCACGCATTAATCTCTTGATTCCCGGTAAAACCTGCAAAACCAGTTATCAACACACACACACACACATACATATGAGAGAGAGGGAGAGAGAGCCTCTGCTTGTACTATTTATTTTTCCATTTTATGTAACTTTTTTATTTATAGCAAAAATATTTCTTTATAAAACATGAGAAAATTAAAAAGGATATATCCTCTTTATATTAATAAAAAGATAATTGTAAAAGAGTTATATATAAGCTGTATAAGTATTATTTTTCATATATTTTTTCATGTACGAGTTAATTTTACTTTTTGTATGGCAAAGGCCTATTTGAATTTAAACATTAAATAAAATTTATTAATAATTAAATTTAAAATTTTTACTAATCCTTCTTAGATTTACTTGTCTCTATGAGATTACTTGATTTTTTTTACCAATAATAATAGTAATATAATTCTTTCACGTTTATTTTGTCAAAAAATAATGAAACTATATTATAATTTTCATAAAAATCATTTTATGTATTTATTCTACTAAAATAAATTATAGACCCCGTGTAAATAAAAAAAAAAAAAATATATATATATATACTAATGCAATGGTCTAATATTAGGCTCTGTTTTTTAAGTGTAAATCAATTAAGTAGATGGGTAGGGAAAACTAAATTAATTAATTACTTAATTAATTGGAACCTTAATGTTGCCGGCTTTGATCTCGGCGAATGCCCCATTGTCAAGAACAGGAGTCTTGCCTGTGGAGTCCTTAAGCTGTAGAGGACCAACGGCTGGCCTCTTCAGGCCATACTGAGCTGTGTTTCCGAGCACAAGATCTGCAATCGCTAGTAAAATGCGATCCACGACCTGTATCGGTAGCCACTTTAGTAAGCACATCGACAGTCCAAAAGTCGATGTCCCGAGCATCTCTTGTGGCAAAACATGCACCTTCGATAGAGCAATTAAAATGGATTACGAGTGATTCAATATACGAGACTTGTTTTATAGTAAATTATAAATTTTTTATTTTATTTTAAGGTTACCACTGTTATATTAAGAGCCACCGGTGATAAATAGTTAATTAGAAGTCGAATGATTATCTTAAAAGGAGACTACTTTCATTTTAAGGTAGTGGTGTGAAAAAATATAAATTAATTATTAGTTCTATTAAAGTAATATAAAAAAGAAATAAATTAACTTGAAATAATAAGATAAAATAGTTACATTTTTTTTAAGGATAATATGTTCAATTAAGTGACACTACGTAAAAGGAGATTTAGATATACGAGCTTTGATCGACTAGGAGTTTTAGTGAGAGAAAAAAGGAGAGAGAAGGGAGCTTACCGAGTCCCTAACTACAAGAGAGGGATGAGCGCCGTAATTGCAGAGATCCAAGCAAACCTCCATGCCGGAATTTCCACATCCAACGACCAAAACCTTCTTGCCGGAGAACTCATTCCCGCTCTTATAGCAACTCGTGTGTATAACAGGCCCAGCGAAGTCTCCCATTCCTTCGACTTTCGGCACCACCGCCTCTGCGTTTTCTCCGGTGGCCACGATCAGCCACCGGCACAAGAATTCCACCTCCTCCTCTTCCTCCTCCTTGGGGGGCCCTATCACCCTAACCCGCCAAAGCCCACATCCGCCGTCGAACTCAGCGCCCACAACCGTCCTGTTAAACAGTGGCCTGAGACCGAAGTGCTCCGCGTATGTCTCCAGGTAGGAGATAAAATGCTGTTTAGTCGGGTAGGCTGGGAAATTGGCGGGAAACGCCACGAAAGGTAATTCACAGAACTGCTTAGGAAGGTGTAGACGGAGGCGGTCGTACGTCTTGTGCTTCCATAGGGAGGCGACGCAGTTGGCCTTCTCCAGTAACAATCCCGTGATGCCTCTTTGTTTGAGGGAGGCGGCCACCGCTAGGCCTGACGGCCCCGCACCCACTATCACCGGTCCGGGCACCCGAGTCCTCCGTGTCGGCCGGTGGTCGTGCAAGCGCTTACCTTCCACTTCATTGATGAAATCCATTATTGCTGCTGATTGATCATGAAGAGAGACTAGAACGAGTTCATGAAAAGGTTGAAGATTTCATGTGACATAAGTACAAGAACAGAAGATCGAGAATGCCCATCTGGGGAAGAAATTAATTAAGCGGTTATAATCTAAGAATTAGTGGTAGAATTAGTTTATCGTTCTTATCCAAAGTAGATTTAACTTTAATGTGATCTTTATAATTCCTAAATATGTGGGAAGGATCTTTGAGAGGGTCTTATCTACTGGGGGTTTTGAACAGTATTGGAGAAACAAAAGGAGAGCAAAGAGCTAGCCGTTGTGGAGCAGAGAGAGAGAGAACCAGAGAAGAGAACAAAGATGGAAGTTGAGCTTGGGGAGCTCGAAGGCTTCATTTATATGCAGAGGAGGGTCAAAGTGAGACCTCAGTTGAGTATTAATAAAGATATTATCAAATATATATATTTATATATTTTTTTTTGAAAAATTATTAAAATAAATTATTTTTTTGTGCTTTTGGCTCGTAGGCTTTGGAATTTGGAATGTTTTATTTTATTAGTTTTAGTACATACTTGGAATAAATCTTTTTTTTTTTTTTTTGCTATAATAGTAAGAAATGTGGGAGATTAAGTATGAAATCTCTGTTTTTTTTTAATTTACTAGATAATAATTAATAAAGTAAAATTAGATGAAATTTGAATTCAAAAAAATTCAATTTTAACTGTATGATAATAGTTTATTAAATTAAGCACAGATTTAGTCACTTCACTAATCGCTCATCAATGATTCACTTAATATATTACATTTTTGTTTTAATGTCAGATTTATCTAGATTAAAATAATTTTTTCTGTAAATATAGAATATATATTCTATTTTTTAAAAAATCAATGTAAAATCAGGACAAATTATTTGGTAGGCAAGGAGTCATTCACCGTGGGAAATTTTAGTAGATTACAAATTAGGCAAATTTTAATTATAAAATAAATTAGGAATATAATAGCACAAATTAAGCTCACAATATTAAAATAAAATAAATTAAGAATAGAATAGCACGAATTAAGCTCACAATTATAAATCTAATTGTTTTATTCAAATATCAACAATGTTAATTTTCATTAGTGGGGAAGATATATCTGCTTTTATTTTTTTCAAAGATATGCTTCACATTATTAAACTTTAAATTTAAGAAGTGGTCTGTTAAAAAAATAAATTTAATGGTTTATATATTTTATTTAAAAAATTGAAAATAAAATTTTAAAATAATGGAAAAAAACACATTGATTGTTAAATTATATGAAAGAGTTTTAAATTAAGGGAAAAAAACTGCACTTACTTGTGTGAGGTGTGGCCCCTGCAATTCAACTTTGCATTCCTAGGCAGCTTTTTTAATGAGAGGAGAGAACTCAACATAAAACGTTTTTTATTAGGGAAAATTGGAAAATTATTTAAAATTTAAATTTTTTTAACAATTTCATTTGTTAATTTTTATTTTTACTATACTTATTATTAAATTTTATTTTGAAATTATTTTATATAAAAATTACTTAAATAATCGTTTAAAAATTTTAATATTGTCTACGTTGTGTATGTGTGTAATGATACTAACGTAATGCAATGTAATGATACTAAAGCTCCATGTTACTCTTTATTTATAATAATAACAATAACTTATTAGATATGAACAAAATATAGTTATAAATTTGTGAGTATTAAATTAAATCAGGACTGCATATGGTCCGATTATTTAAGCAAATATTTATAATTATACACGTTCATAATATCAAACCATTCTACCAAAGTATCCGCCGCTCGCCACACTTGAGAATTAATATATTCTTTCGATATTAATATTTTATTTTAATTTCTATAATTTATTACTTTTAAAATAATTTTTTTATATATTGAAATATTCAGAGAACTGATTATTTATGATGGAGATATTTAATTAGGGTCAGAGTAGTGTTAAATGGCTAACCTCTTGCCACCCAATGTGGCATTGTATCTCATATATTTATCATTTTTATGTGAATACTAGTTCATTTTTCATTGGGTTAATTCCATCATCTTTTTATTATTTTTTATTTTTTTATTTTTCATATTTTTTAAGCAGTTCGAGAATGAGTGGGCCTTCTTACCAACAACTAAATGTGAAATAATACAGCTTTTTAGGCCTCCTATGGGCTCTATTTATGGGCCTTCTACGGGCTCTGTCTAAGTTTTCTGGGCCCACATAACCAAAAAAGCCCACCATTTTTGCTTGCCATTTACTAGACTGAAAAACAAAAATTCATTTTTTTTAAAATTATTTTGCAACCAACGACATTGAAATCTGAGGGCAAAATATGCTTATCCCTGCTCAAGATTCAGTCACAAGAAGTGTAAATTATATTAAAATATCCTTAATTTCATTTTTTTTAAATGTCACTTTTCAAAACTATTTTCTTAACTTTTATATCATCACTATTTTTGTATTATTTTAAAGTAAATTATTCTTTATCTAATATAAAAGAACTCTAAAATTCACCATTGTTTTAGTTTTTATATATTTTTTGTATGATGAACATATGACCATATGGTTTTAATTTCATTAATTTACGATAAAATTTACCTATGGAATCAACATTAAAATCACAGAGTAGAAAGATAATATTTAATAACATCTCCATCAAAAATAAAGAAAAATATCAACAACAATGTCAACTATTCACATTTTAAACTTACACTCTTAATTTTTATTTTGATAAAACATTTTATCAACAAAAAAATTATTCGTAATTGATATTTAAAAAAATCTTCAAACAGATTTTATATATTTTTTTAATTTTTTAATGTATTAACATTACATGGTATTGGATATGGTCCAAGATGAGATTGACTTAATCTATTACTATGATGGCATATAAACCATCAAAGCATTGAGTGATATGTACCAACTGAGTTGTTAGGCTCATAATGAAAAAAACTCCAACCAACCTATCGCATATCCGAATGCTCAGGGTTGTAGCCAATACAAAAGGCTAAGGTATTGAATTGACGCTCAATTAATGAATCTGAAAGGTTAATTTTGACGAATAATTATATAAATTGATAAATGAACGATCAAATAAAATAAACAAATAATGCGCCTTAACGGATAGCATTACATTCAAAACTTGTGTAATTAAGACTATTTGATTACCAATTAACATATAATTAATATGTAATCATATTTGTTCAAAAAGGTATACTGATTGGCAATAAGGTTATAAATATACCTACTTATCTTAAACAAATGGACCGAATTTGAATTAATCTTAAAAACAGTAAGTATAAAGTTCTAACCTTCTATATACTTTCGACTTTAAAAAATGACGATACTAAATCTTTCGTTTCTTTCTCTTTTTCTAATATTTATCCTCTCATAATCTTTTTTTTTTCTTTAAAAAGATTTTTAATTTGAATATTGGAGAATATTTTAAGAAATAAGTCTCATATTCTTTAACATTTTATTAACTGTTGTGACGTACAGGATTTGAATAAAAAATTTAAAGGATTAACTTGATTATATTCAAATAACTATTTAGATCTGAGGTGCACATTATTGACGTCATTTGTGATAACACAGTTAAGCCATTTGTTTCAAATTGATCAAAATTCTACTTATATGGGAAAAACTCTCATCTTCAACAAAACAAAAATAGTGGACATCCAAGTACAAGGACAGACAAGCGAGTCACCAAAGAATGTCTCATCCCGTAGCATCACCCTACAAGAGAGAAGTTGTAGAAGTGTCAACTCAATGGTCAATCGCAACATTAGAGAACTGGCCACTCAAATTCCAGACATATCAAAGATATTGAAGTTCTTATTGGATAAAGTCGAGGGACAAACTCTTCAAAAGGATGTCGACTGAAAATAAAGTCGACTCAAAGAGAGATTATACTCAGTCAAAGATTTCAAAGGCTTTCCAAATGCTTATTTGTGCTACTCCTTCTCAACTCAAGGGGCGCTCAAAGTTCAAAGTTGGGGAAGAGAGTCCTAAGCAACAAAATTCTCGACATACTCCAAATTTTGAATGCCTAGTTAACTAGGAGGAGAGATCATACAGCAATAAGCTCAAAACCTTTCAACTAATTAGATACTAAATATATCTGCTAAACATTTTGAGTAAAAGATATTCTTTAATGTCAAAAGAATCTCCTCAACTATTGAAGCGGAGGAAAAAATAAAAATGAAGGAATAGTAAATTTTTTCAGAAAATACCGCTGGGGAGATAACCGAATGAGGTCATGCATCTCTTACCCCGGAGATAAAGAAGTATCGACTCCCTCACAAGTTAATATGCCAGTATTGTAGCCTTTAAAATCGAAGTATTGATCCAATAGATTATTTTAACCACTTTGGAATATTGTTTGACTTCTAAACCCTAGAGAATGCTACCTATGTCTCTACTTCCGTTTAACTTTAAAGAGAGATGCAAAAATGAGGTGCCTTGTGCTAGGATCAAATTTCATTTGATTTTTTCAAGAATTGATAGATTAATTCCTATTACAATTTGTGTACAGTCAAAGGAAAGAAAAAAATAATCCTAGCACCATATCAAGATCTAAAAAGTTCTAAATTAGAATCTAAAGTATTTTCTGACCATATTAAATACTGAGGCCTCAAACATTTCAAAGCTTCCTAACGAAATAAAATTGAATGTCTTCATGGTAATAGTACATCCAAGTGAGTTTTTTAAATATTTAGCTTAGTAAAATTCAAAGACATTCATTAAAGTAGAAGCCACCACCAAGGCATTCTTTGAGATAGTGCATAACTTGGCTTCATTTTCTTTTATCATATCAATTTACGATTAAGTCATCGAATGCTCATTCTCAAGAATCGGACTAAAAAAAGTAATATTAGCATCACCCATTTAGTTAAAAAAAACCATGTCATTGGAACATTGACGTAAAAAAACCATAAATCATTTCTTTCTAGAAGTTATGAAAATTCTTTGACTTTCTTTGTTAAAATAAAAAAATAACCTTAACCACCTAGGCATCTAACATAAGACCATTTTAGCGGAAGAGCATGTACAATTCCACAATGTATCTAAGGGTATTGGGAAGGAGATATGCGACTGGTATCTTTAAATTCTTCATTATTTTTATAAATTTTCTCATAAAAAAAAATTCAAAGGCTGTCCTTTAATTAGGCCACATGTATAGTAATAAAGCCATACTTAAGAGAATAAGCTCTCTCGTCAATTGATGGAATTTGAAAGAAAATGGCTAAAAAATTATTATACAAATCATAAATGTTTAGTATATCATACATGGTGGGGCAAGCGATAGTGACAATGTTCTTTAGGGCAATTCAAGGAGCCCAGAAAAATTAAAAATTGTATAATTAAAGAAATCAAGAAACTAGTGCTTTAATAAAAAGCAAAAGAGAAAATGCACTATTAGAATTTCGAATGAAACTCTAATGACAACTCTAATCCAAATGACATGTTATTCAATTAATGACGTTACTTCTTATGTTCCTCAAACCCAAAAATGTCGCGTATTAAAATGAATCTAAAACAGTGCAATTTTTAAGTTAGTTGCCATTGCATTAATGGTATTATCAATGTGTCATTTTCTTCACAAATGTGATGATGGCCCTGATGTCATTAAGTTAGTTGAATAAATTACGATTTAGAGGTTTGGTTTGCCTCAAAAAGAACCATTAAATCAAACAACATGATGTGTCTCTATCAAATTAGAACTTAGAAAATACCAAGATATCAAGGCGAATAAGATAAAAAATTTTTATTCAAAAAACTTTATTAATCTAAATTTTCAGTGATTAAAAATCTCATGTGGATAAATACAAATCTAATAAAATGGACAAATTAAAAATTGAGACCTAAATATAAAAAAAATAAAAATATTTTTTATTTTATAAGTGTACTTATGTACAAAGTATATCCTTATAAGATAAACTCTAAAATTATTTTGCCTGAAAGAAAAATGAGGCAGATGAAAAGGAAGAGCACCGTGAAGGTTCAACCCCTGTATCAAATTTAAGATCCAATCAACTGACTCTGATTGATTGATATACGAATCAAATGAAGATGTCATAGTATAAGAGTTAGGGGATATTAAAGCGACCAATTTTCTACAACAAGTTGCAAAATGTAGATGCCCCATAGCAGATGATGAGGGGCATTAGGAGTAGCCACCTGGAAAGAATAGTACCCGAGTTCAAAATGTTGCATAAGAGATGAAAACCAATATAACCAATCCAAACGCTTTCTGGAAAAATATGAAAGCACCATGGAGAGCTTTTTGCTCAAATTCACCGAATGAAAACTCAATCAGTTGGTGGCAATAAAGGTTTGGTTAAAAATGAAACAAAATTTTATTAGATTTTAAAATTTGGGATTTGGTTAAAGTCCAAAAGAGAGGAGGTCCTTTTTGCATTTTGGGTTTGGGGAGAGTATTTGGTCGTTGGGGTTTCCTAAAGCCAAAAAGGGCCAGAAAACAAGGCATTTTGTAGTTAAACAACAAATCAATTTATCAAATGATTTTAGTTAATAAAGCAGAGAGGGTTCTAATTAACAAGATCAGTGAGCAATTAATATGCATTAATTAATATTCAATTGGGAATGAGCATTCGAATGGTGTTCAAGGTGTACCACACAGATTTTCATTCAAACATAATCAAAATTTGAATTCATCCACACGACTGGTGTTGGGTACAATCCAATATAAAATTGGCTCAAACCATTTCTATTGCAGGCCCACAAACCATCAATACATAGAGTGGTATGTACCAATTGATTTGTTAGGCTCGAAACGGAATAGAATCTAATCAGACAACTAGACATGTAATTAACTGAATTGCTGGTAATATAAAAGATTGATATATTGAATAACCGCTCAATTAATAAATTTGAACGGTTAATCATTACGAATAGTTACATAAATCAAGAGATAAATAATCGAATCAAGTGAATAATCAATATGCTTAACGGACAATTGTTTATAATTTAGAACTTATATAATGGTTGGACAATTTAATTCCTAACCAATATAATTTTTTTTATTAATACGTAATTATACCTCTATAAGAAGGATATACTGATTAATAGTAAGATTATAACTACATCTACTTTTTCTTAAATAAAGGGATCAAATCCAAATTACTCGTAAAAATAACAAGTTCAGGATTTTTCTCCTCTATATACTTGAGCCTCCTAAAAATTACGGTGGCAAATCTTCCAATTTTTACTCTCTCTTATTCGTTGGTTCTTTCGGGGTTGTCCGATAAGACCAGAGGACGGATGGGAGCTCGTCAGCCCAGGAGTCCTAGGCGTCCTTAAACTTAGTTTTTAACCCGTGGAGTAGCGTACGATTTGTAACTTTCACCTACCCGTTGGCTTAGGGGTATGCCATCGAAGTGTGGACCAACTTGATGCCAAAGGCTGGTGCAATACTTAGTGAAGCGTTTTCAAAGAATTGGGCCGAGGTGGCGGTGGACCAGGAGCGCCCTCTCGAGCCAAACTGGCAGCTGCCTCATCCAGAATGCGCTCCATGAGCTCATCATCCTCACCCATGGCAGCTGCAATTTTTTCTTCTGCAGGATCTGGAGCAACTGCTGCAGCCTCCTCTCTTACAACCTCTGGAGTAGATGCCGCAGGATCCCCTCTGGCCGTCTCTGGAGCAGCTGCTGGAGAGTTGAGCCCCACTATTGGTTCCACCGCAATAGTTTGCGTGGCCGCTGCCGGTTCACAAACTGGCTCCTCTAATGACTCCATCCACGTAGCACCCGGAACCACTAGAGACGCGGGCTGCGCCAAGATGACTCATCCTGCTTCAACAGGCCAACCCTCGGGGGTCTTTTCTCGTCCTGCAGAGCTACCCGCTCCACTGCAAATTTCAGCGGTGACGTAATCAACAAGCGACGACGACGACGAAGGCGTCTCCAGCACCGTCTCAGGTGGTGGGCCGATAAACCCTTTGTCGGTGTGTTGCGTACGGATGGTTACGCCCCTGGATTCTTCAAGGTTCATCATCCTCACCAGAGGCTTTGGTTTTTAAACCGGGGATGGCGGTCCCCAGTTTACATTCTTGGACTCCGCCCGAAAAATCAAAAAATACCGAATAAAATCGTCGGGGTTCTCCCTTATTGCCATTAACAACCACTCGGAGGCTGCCGTCTCAGCCGTGGTCGGCGTCCCAAAATACGCCTCCGAAACCTGTCCCCATTTCCTCGCAATGGGCCAGGCTGCCCCCACGCTCACGAAGAAGAACCGGTTCTTCCAGTTTTTCAGCGATTCGTGTATGTCCTTGTTAATCTTTATTCCTGTACGGGGGACGAGCGATATCTACTCTCCCCCCTGATTTATTCTGAACAAAACCCTAACAGCGGACATCTTAAGCTTTTTGCCAAACTTTCAAACAAAAATGCACATAGTATAGAGGTATCTCACAGCATTGGCGTGAAGTTGGGTGATGGGGACGCGCAAAGCCTTCAGAACCGACTCCAATTCTTCCGGCAACGGGAGGCGGAGGCCACTCCTCAGGTGGGCCTCATAAACAGTAATATGGCCCACCGGTGGAGCATAGGCACTATCGTATTTTCCTGGAACTCTCCACGCAATCTCCTTTGGGATATTAAACTCGACACATAGGGATTTAATATCGTCCTCTCTCAAAACGGAGGCGAAATCGATGATGAAAGACATGGTAACATAGAGGACTAGGGTTTACAGAACGTCTCGAAGAGTAGGAACAGAAGGAGCTGGCAATTTGGCGTAAATGATTTCAAACTACGGAAGGTAAACTTAAGCGCCAAGCACAAAAGCCCTCATTAAGGACACTGTCAGTCCTGCCACGTGTTGCCTCCCTACTTAGCCCTGCAAAAAGGCGGGTCTCTGACGCATTAATGGCCAGGATGTCCGCTTAACCAAAGGGAGACACGTGTCGCTTTCTGCCCTGTAAATCGGCTGATGGCCACGCGTCCATCTGGACTGGCAAAAAACGCTTCCAGAATTGGCTAGGACGGTCAACAATTCTGGTTCTCCGGAATTGACCAAGACAATCAACAATCCTGGTCAAACTCTCCTCCACACCTTTCATGAAGTTCCACGAGATCCTCAGAGCAATAAGGTGCATCTCATCATGAACATACTGGAGGCCAGACTTCTAACCACCAGCATGGGAGGCCAGTGATGGGTATACCAATAATGGGCTGGCCCCAAAAAGTTAACGAAAGCTCAAGAAGGACGGTCAACGTTTTTACGGCCGAGATGATGGGAAGCGGGCCCCGGGCAAAGGCTCGGGGCCGGTCAACAACGGCGTTGGCCGTCGGAGGCGACAGCCGCACACGTAGACGGTCAACTCAAACGTTGACTGTCCGCGTGCTAAACGTTGGGTCCAAAAGAGGCCTTTCTACAGTAATGGGCCTGATCCATTCGAGCCCGTGATCCATTAAATGGCCAGCCAATGGCTCTCAGGCATCTCCCACGATCCCAACTGGCACCCAAAATGGATATTGACAAAATTGGCGCCTTTCGCATAAGGAAGGCGCCAGATTTTCGCAACTCCTTACCAATTAGGGCTCTCCAACGGTAACATGCACAGAAGGAAGGTGACCGGCTTGAAAAGCTGTTGGCCGCCTCAAAAGGAAATTGCCTCGCTTAGCTTGGCAACTGGCACTTACTCCAAAAGGCAAGCCAGCCAAGAATCACATAGGGAATCACTCCTTCCAAAGAAGAAAGATCGTCCTCTCAATCGTAAATAAGCCTTTGAATTATCATTCAAGGCGCGCTTTCTGTAACACAAAACAAACGCTCCCATTAACCTGCTTTCTTTGCTACTGAAATCTCCCAGAATTTCCAATGTTTCTGCTAGGCAAACACACACACCAGCAACCCGAAAAAACCTAAGGCAAACAAGCGCGCCTCTCACGACCGCTTACTGCCTCCCTACCTTCCAGATTCAAGAAGGCATTCTCGTCTTTCTTACATCTAGAAAACACACTCTGTCTATCTCTTTTTCTCACTTTACAGTTTGATTCTTTCGAAAGCTGTTTTACTGACTTGAGCGTCAAAGTATTTTCGGTGGGATAACTTTTCACCGACACAATGACCTCCTGTTCTATTTAGTGGTGTGTAGGATCCAACTCGGGGAACGGAGCCGAAACCACGAGAAAAGGATCATCCAAATCTATTCGAAGTTCGGATCCAGAGACGCACCAGATACATATACATAATTGGGACGTGGTGATTCATATTTTAAGGTCGATTTAACATAATACGAAGGTGAAAGCATGCAAATTCCCTATTTCATCTTGAATGAACAGTAACAGTGGTCGTTTAGAGGGTTTGGACGTCGCAAACGGGTCAAAACGTATGAGATCGATCGTACAGCCGATATGTACATGTAATTAGGACGTGGTGATTCATATTTTGGGGTCCATTTAATAAATTTTGGCGGAAAAATGGGAAATCCCCAAATTCACGTGGGTTAGGGTTTGATGGAACCCAACCGAACGAATCGGTGAGCAAATCGGACAATAAACTATATAATCCTTAGTTTCAATGTACGGGTAAGATATTTTTCATGGTTTGGGTTGGTATTGAGATGAAAATACCCGATGATAAACAAATAATATCGAGAGAGAAAAGTTAGTGAGTATGAGAACAGTTACCTTGACGCGCACTACCACTTTTATAACTACATCGCAAACGGATTCAATTTCCAAGGCCTCAATCTCCTCCTTTCTCTCTCTAAAAATGCGCTCTCTCTAGAAGGGTTTGGTTCGTAGAAAAATGAAAATCGCGGGCTCAAGGGCACAGCAGGTGCAACTCTGTTGGCAGCGCATTAGCAGTCCACAGCCCGATTTTTTCCTCAGTTTTTTACTTCCGATACTTATTCTCCGCATACAATAGACCTAATATTAATCATTATTATATTAATTACCTTCTAATTATTATATTTCTAACCCGGATCTCGCAGTAATACTGAATTTTTATTTTTATATTTTAATTTTTTAAAATTAAAAAATAGAATATGATAATTATCTATAATTTTTAAAAATAAATTGAAGAATTTGATTGTTATAGTTGCCACCGGTCTAATAGAAATGTCCATTAAAAATTTAGCCCTTAATTGGATAAAATCCCAATTGGCCCACATAACTCAAAGTAAATAGATCAACCCGTCGGTCTTATTTGGACCGTTCATGTACTATACGTAACAGTACCAACTCTAACCGATCAAAACAAATTATTTTCTTTCATTATCTACATAACTCAACGGACCTGACTATGAATTTCGAATCGTAGATTGAACGGCAACCTCTTATCTATCTAGACGGTTTCATAGACAGAGAAATCAATTACCCATTAACTCTCTCTCTATATATATATCATTTATTTCCAACAATAAAGGAGATGACAAATAACTAAAAGCCCAAAAAGCTAGTAAAGGACAATTCTGAGACGCTTCAAGCGCATTTTCTCTCTCTTATTAAAATGTTTTTCATTAAGCGCATTTCATAAAATTATTTTACAAATATTTTCACTTTATATCATTTCATTTCTTTCAAAAAAGAAAGACTATTGATTTGAACGTCGGAAGATACATTGAAGAGTTAGTTTTACAAAGCTTTTGACCGTTTATTTATTATATTATATAGGATCTAAATTTAAAATATATGAAAATCGGACCCTCTTCTAGTCATTCAAATTAGGTAAACTAATTCTTGATTTCTTAATCTATATAATAATTTAGAGAACGTATTAGAATTCTAATTTTAATATATTAAAATTGATTTATTAATTATATATAATAAAATATATAATAAAGGATGATTTGATAAAATATTCTTAGTTATTCAAGTCATATAGATTTGAATCAATTGTGATTTTATTTTTTAAGATTTTATAAAAAATATATATATATATAATTATATCAAAGAATTGGAAGACCAATATTTTAATAAAAAAAATATAATGAAAAATATTTTTAAATAATATATATTTATAAAATATTATCCATATTGAAACTATCGATAATTATATTATTTAAATGATTTAAAATTTATTAATGTCCAAAAATATTTGTCGGCAACCACCGCGCCACGACGACTCTCTAAATCATTGCGCATGTGGTCACCACAACGTCATCATCACGAATCAGGAGAGTAGAGAAACCTACTGACGCGTGTATCAACCGCTCATTGTTAAACACGTGGCCACTGCTCAGCAACAGGGGATTTTGATTGGCCCACCAAAGCGGAAAAAGACAAATTTCTTTTGTCTGAGTACTTTTTTAATTCATAATATTTTATTTGTAATCTTTTTAATATCAAAAAAATATTCAAACTTAACCATATTTTAATGTTAAAGAAACGTTGAAAATGAATTCTACTTTTCTTTTAAATTTTATTTATTTTCTAACATATTTATTTTATATTAGATTTATCAAAATAAAATTCCCATTAAAATCCAAACACAGAGTTGAAATTTCAAAAAAAAAAAAAAGTAAATTTTTTTAATATTATATATATATTTTACGTTCCACTAATTATCTATTGTCCGGCCCCACTGAAATTTGTCATCGTGGATCGACGCGTACGTGACACTTCAGCACCTCTGACAAGCATCTCAGTTTAAGGCTGCCCCCAAAAAATTGGGCCCCGTAGCTGACGTCAGATCGCGTCAGCTCCACCTGCCTAATTAAGAAATATTTGCTAACTTTGAAAAAATATTTAGTTTTTTGGGGCAATTTTTTTTATACAAATCCCATTAATTAATACCCGCAATATAATAAGTTTTATATTATTTTAAAAAATAAATAAATATCCCAAATAAAAATAATATAGTAAAAACTTATAATTTTGCTAAGTATTTTAATGATTTGGCATGGCGAGACTAGAAAAAGATGGGTGGCCAAATACTATCAGGAGAAATGACAAATCTACATCAGATTTGTCGTTTTGATTTGGCAATGATTTCTATTTTTGTTATATCAGACAAATGACAATCTATCCTTACACTGTTCTTGCCACCAAAAAAATGGCATGCCACAGTGAATAGGCTCACTTATACTACAAGATATATGGAGAGTTGGGGTGGCCACCTTCAAATTTCAATTGCTTGTGAATTGAATAATAATTTTATGTGGGTCCTCTAAAGTGGGTGGAGAAAAATGGGCCGCTAAAAAATGCGCTCATTCGATAAAAAAAAAAAAGGGTCCTAAGACGATTTTTGAAAGTGTTATAATATTATTTTTATTGATATAACTTTTACATCACAAAATGTGAAAAAGTTTGTTTGACTTGTTTTAATGATACAATGAAATCTTATTTGATGAATTTTATGCTAATAAAATAAAAAACTAAACCTTGATAAAAAGACAAAATTTATATGCAGTGTGTTTGAGTGGATTACCTCAACCCATTGTTATAAGTTTCAGCATGAATTACCCTAAATGTATAATAATGAAGATATTTTTAATATAAAACATATACAAGTAACATATTAAAATGTATCGTAATGAAAATAAGATATAGTCACGATAATACCATCTCTAATATAACTAGTTAAGATATCATTCTTTCAACAATAAGTTAAATTTTAATTTTTATATTTTTTTTTCGGAATATCTTTCGAAGACTTTTGTTGTTATTATGAATAACGTTGTTATTCGAGATTATACATGACTAGTATTGTTGCGTCTCTGGTTTTTAATTGTTGTATAGATTAGGTCATTCAAATCTTCCATTGCGGGTCGATTTGGATCGGATCCAATCCAATCTCCGTTATTTATAACCTAAAACCTACACAATACAAACCACAAATAAGAGGTCGAAGGATAACGGGGGGTTATTTCCCGTTGACGCTCTGACTTTTAAATCAAAAATCTTCCATAATAAATGGAGGAATATACGTCTAAAAGGAAAAGATAAAGCGATGAGGGAAGTGTGAGAGGGATGTATTAGGAGGCTTGAACTTCATTAATGCGCCTGGTTGAGGTGCGGCTTAGATGTGCGTTCGCAGACGGCGGCTTAGAGGTGCATCCGTTATAGGGGCGGATTAGAGGTGCGCCTACAGAGGGCGGCTTAGAGATGCGCTAGGCAGAGGGGCAGCTTATAGGTGCGCCCGATAGAGGGACGGCTTAGAGATGCATTCGGTAGAGGAGCGGCTTAGAGACGCGTCTGGCAAATAGGCGGCTTAGAGGTGCGCTCGACAGAGGGGCAGCTTCGAGGTGCGCTCACGGAGGGCGATTTAGAGGTGTGCCAACAGAGGCGATTTCGAGGTGCGCTCGGCAACGGGACGGCTTATAGGTGCGCTTGCGGAGGGCGACTTTGAGGAGAAGGACTAAGTTGCACTAATGAGTCAACGTTCTAGTTCCATCAGCGGAGGGTTAACTCGTAGACAACGAACTCCTAACTTCAGGATGGAGGGATCGTGACTCCAAGATGGAGGGTTGGAGGCCTCCTGGCTGGCGGAGGGCTGAGAGCCTCCGGACGGCGGAGGGTTGATGGCCTCCGGACGGGAGGGCCGAGGTCTCCTGGTGGCGGAGAGCCGATGGCCTCCGTGACTCTTGGAAGGAGGAGAGCTTCGTGACTCCTGGATGGAGGGTTGAGGGTCTCCCGGCGTCCTGGAAGGAGGAGGGCTGATAGTCTCCAAACGAGAGAAGGACTAAATGCCTCAAGGACTACAGATGGCCGAGGGGTCTCGAACGGAAGGAGAGCCAAGGGGCCTTCTGGATGAGAGGAGGGCCGATGGTCTCCTGGCCTTCAATCTGCTCTTGTTGGAGATTGGTTAGTAATGGCTATACTCTTCTCCAAGCCATATGGAGCCTTATGGAGCTTCTTTGAGTTTTTTTAACTTGTCCTTCAATGCTTGAGGGTACTTACTTTTATAATGGGATTTGAAGATATATTATTTCACAAAAAGTAATGTGAGACTTTTAATTTGAAAGGAATATGTTGGATTGTGAGCTTGCTGCGGGACTTGGCCCATTAGACCCATGGTTACTAGACCCATCACTAGCCCCTCGTACCTGTAGATCGAATTATCGGCATCCGACATGTTCATGATGGGATGAAACTGGCCATATTGTCCCTCAAGTCTGACCTAGATTTATTCACAGGAAAGTTTGACTCTAGAGAGTAGATGGAACTAGAATGATGGTTGACCAATTTGGTTGAACGTATCACTTGATCTAGAGAGCGAAACAGAGCCAAAAATATAGTTGTTCGATTTTGTTGACCAATGCGCTCGAATCCGGAGAGAAGTTCAAAGTTGAAAAAGCTGGTTGACCGAATCTAGTAACCCAAGTGCTCGATTTGGAAGGGCAGTGCAGAGTCAAAAATCTTTGTTGACTGGTTCCACCGATCAAAGCGCTCAAATTAGAAGAGCAGTTTGGAGCAAAGAATCTTGTTGACCGAATCCGTTGAAGTGCTCGAATCCCGAGAGCAATTGGAGCAGATAATCTTTATTGACCGGCGAAGTGCTCGAATTCGGAGACCAGTTCAGAGTCGAAAGTCTAAGTTGATCGAAATCATTGACCGAAGAAGTGCTTAAATTCAGAGAGCAATTTAGAGCTGAAATTTTTTGTTGATCGAAAAAGTTGACCGGTAAAGTGCTCAAATACGGAGAGCAGTTCAGAGTCAAAAATCTTTGTTGACCGAATATGTTAACTGGCGAAGTGCTCAAATTCGGAGAGTAATTTAGAGCCGAAAATCTTTTTTGATTGGAAAAGTTAACCGGCGAAGTGCTCAAATTCGGAGAGCTATTCAGAGTTGAAAATCTTTGTTGACCAGATTCGTTAACCGACGAAGTGCTCGAATTTGGAAAGCAGTTCTGAGCCGAAAATCTTTGTTGGTCGAATCCATTGACCAGCAAAGAGCTCAAATCTAGAGAGCAGTTTAGAGTTGAAAATCTTTGTTGACCTAATCCGTTGACTGGCGAAGTGTTCGAATTCGAAGAGCAGTTCACAGCCAAAAATCCTTGTTGACCGGATCCGTTGACCAGTGAAGTGCTCTAATCCTTAGAGCAGTTCAGCGCCAAAAATCTTTATTGACCGGGTTCATTGCTAGCCATTCGAGTTTCAAGCAAGACCCAGGAGTGTGTAGAGGGAAGATCTCAGGCTCGAGATCAGATCTGCTCACTGTAAGGGCGCGCTTCGAGAGGTCAGGAGAAGACTTTCCTTAAGATTGCTGATCATTCGAGCTGTGACAATAGGATGAACATTGCGTTTCTTGGAAGGGCTCTTCTCATCGTGCATTACTGTTGGCGAGTCAGCCAATTAGACTAGAGTGAGGAAACCTTAGGAAGCTTAGTTGCTAAAATTCGGGATCCTTTGCCTCTCGAATTGAGCAAATGGTTCAATATCATGACCTCGGCCAAGCATGGGATCTCAATCTCTGTGACTCTCTCTTCGAGGATTCTTCTTTGCTTTCTAGTGGAGTGTTAGGGCTGCTGGTGATGATTTGTACTAGATTTCGATCGTTCCCGTGAAGGAAAGTCGTGGTCCTGAGGAGATGCGGTTATTGTCTGAGCCTTCTGGCCTAGGACGAGCATGTCTTGTTGGTTGCACTCACCCCTATAAAAGGAGGTCGTGGAGCTGAGAAGATGAGGTTGCCGGCTAAGCTTTGAAACTATCGTTACCGGACTTTTGCTTGCCTAGGCTGTCACCCGCATATACCGTCAATGCTCTGTCCTACTTGAGGACGTTGTATTATTCATGCGTCGGGTCCTAGTCTGTCGATCGTCATGGAGGAGGGCGCCGCACGCATGCTGAAAGCCCCCTAAGGTTTTGATTTTGACCGCCATGGGCTGCTCGATGACACGATCGAGATTTAATTCGGCCGCTCATGGGCCGCCTGGATGAGTAGGGTTTAATTCGACGGCTCATGGGGCGCCTAGATGACCAAAGTTTAATTCGACCCCTCATGAGCCGCCTGGATGACCAGGGTTTAGTTACCACTGCTCATAGGCCGTCCGGATCATCAAGGTTTAGTTACAATAGGGTAAAAATTCACTTGACTTAGGGGCAATTTAGGTCGCATGATTTTATACAATATTATGTAATCATTTGTATGAGCAGATAATATTTCTATCCTATTAAGAGAAGTATGATTCAAGCAAATAGTATGGTGTATGCAAGACTTACTTGGCTTCGGTGCGGAATCGTTGTTGGCGCGTGAGTTGTGCTGTAATATTTCGAATCCCGATTGGATTATTTTAATGTTAACTGTGATTTTAGGTATTTCGAACGTGGTGAAAATAAATTATAATATTGTAAAATTTTTGGGAATGATCGGAGGTGCGAAGTGGGGCTCGGAGTGTGCCCGTAATGTTGTCCGGAGGCCGAGTTGGATTTAATAATAAAGGAAAGTTATATATATATATATAATAGTAATAATGATAATAATAATAATATAAGTAAAAGAATAAAAAGGAAAAAGAAAAAAAAACAAAAGAAAAAGAAGGGGAGAAAGTGTCGGGGAGAGAGAAGAGAGAGGGGAGAATGGGATTTAGGGTTTTGCCATACGAAGAAGAAGGAGAAGGGAGGAAGCGGCGGCGGCAACAATGATAGTGGCAGCGTGAGTTGCGTGAGGAGAGAGGCGGTCGCGTAACGGCGTCTGTGCCGGCTGGGTGGTGTCGAGGAGGTCGATGACGGCCACGTGAGGCTGTGTGGTGGTGGATCGGCGGCAGAGGAGAGGCGTCGGCGTGTGTTGCAATGACCGGGAGAAATCGAGCGCGGAGAAGAATGGAGAGAGGAGACGTGTGCAATGGCTGAGAGGGAGAGCTCGTCGGGGAGGCTGGCGGCGGCGGCGGGTCGCCGGGATGGCAGCGGCGCCCCGTTCGAGGTCGTGTTAGTGTGTGGCCGAGGCGGTGTCAATGTGGCGGGTTTGGATCCGTGCAGTGGAGAGAGGAAGGGTCGCGCGGAGGAGAGAGAGAGGCTCGCGGAGGGTAGAGAAAGGCTCGGTGGAGTACCAGGACATCCTTTCTTGAGATCTGCAGTATGATGTTAAAGGCAAGTATCCTCTAACCCTATTCTTGGTCCGATTTAATTTTCGATACATTTTGACTCGTGGGAGATTTTACTAATATGCATGTATTTTTAAATACCCTCAATTTATCAATTGTGTACATGCATGTATATTTTATTGGTTGTGCAGTGGTTTTGTCCTGATATTTGTGATTTGGGGGGATTTTGGACACCCGAACGATACGTATATGTATGTTTATATATCCGTATATTGTGGAACCATGAACCGGGCCTTGCACTAACCATGCATGCTGGGGTGGGATCACTACAGGACCATGGTGGTCGAGACCCAGGGGTCGATTTGTGATCCGAGGCATTGGCTATTTGTGGCACCGCTCCCGACTGGGAGGGCTGTCCGACGAGGACGTATATGATTGGCTACTCCGCCGTAAGGAAGGTTGAGGCTACTTCCGCCGTAAGGAAGATATTTGTAAATTGACATGTCCCACTTTGTATATTTAATTGAGAACCATCGTAAAAGGTGACGGAAAACTAATATATTCGAGACGTCGATATATAACTAAAATTTGAGAGTTGCACCCAAAGCCGCGGGTGATAAAACATAGTGAGCAAGTTCTAATCTATGGGAGGCGAGTACATGGATGGCCTTGAGCTCGGCCTAATTCCTAGCCGATATAAGCCAGTAGTTCAGGACGAGGGTAACCCTTCCTCAAGTTGGTATCATTGATCCTTGGTTCTCCGATTTCGTGCATGCTTTGTATTTTACAAGTATTTGGGGTGTTTGTGATTTGAGATCGTGGTTTGGCCCACGGATGGGCGATAAGAATGTCTCGTGCGTCTTGATGTGATAAAACCGGGAACGTGCTTTGATTTATGTTTTAGTTAGGAGGTTTTCTCTTGATTTACGCATTATGAGTTTTAGATTCGGACGACGGTATGTGTCTCCACGTGGATGTGGTGACGGTTGCGACGTGGGTGACCTCGGATCATATGATATGATATCGTCTATGAGATTTTACCCGGATCGTGGGTTTATATGATTTGGTCCCGGAGGACGAGTTATTACGGATGACGATTTAGTACGAGACATTTCCTCGGTTTTGAGGGGATTTCACGGACATGGTGTTTTGTTTTCGTGATTGCTATCGATATCCGCTTCACGATTTATGTGTACAGTTTTATACGATTCTTGATACTTGAGCTCTAGGCTCACGTTTTCATATTTTATCCCCGGACTAGTGGTATGGATAACGCTTGCAGGAGCTCGGACATGATTGGGCTCGGATATTCCTTTTGGCGAGTGGAGATATTTCATTTGGTATATTTCTGATCTCGAGGATATGTTATGGTTATTATTTATGGCCGGATGATGGCCTTGATCATTGTATGCGAATTATTGGAGTTACTGCATTATGTGGATGAGTTGTTGTAAATTTGGATACCTCCCTTGCGATATGGTTAGCAGGTCATGTATTATTTGTCCGGATTCATATCCGATGAGATCTTGTGCGGGTTTTATTTATATTGGGTCCTACATTAGTATGATTGTCACACCCGGGTTGGGTTATTATAGTTGATGAAAATATTATTATTGATTTTATTTTTGACCTGTGAATATTGTGTTCCTGGGTCGTGACATGTGCTTTTGTAATCGGCTCACCGTATCGAGCAAATAGCTAGCGTGCACCACTTTAGAGGGTCGTCAGGGTGCTTTTGTAGGCACCACGGCCTATGGCCCCTATGTTTTGTAGGATTCGATCCTTTCCCATGAATTAGTTAGGTAGCGTGCTGTTGCCGCGCTAGGTAGCCTATTGGCCAGTGGTTCCGATCCCGATGTCGGTTGATACTACCTCAGGTGGCCAGGACCAGTACAACGCTAGGCTGGATGATATTTTCTGTGGTGCAATGGGTGGTGGGTCGAGCACGTCGAGCCCCTATTGTAAGTTTTTCCATAACTTTCATAGGGTCTGCTGCCGTACAACAAGTGACAGCGGGATCGGCCTACTAACTGAAGTGATACTGCGTGGTGAAGATCAGGCTAGAGAAGATCTAGCGAACAGTTACGACAAGCCAGAGAAGATTTAGTGATGAGTTCCAGCAGGCCATAGAGATCTTCGGCGAGGAGTTCTGGCAGGCAGAGAAGATATGGCGGTGAGAGCTCCAACAGACCAAAGAAGATCTGGCAACGAAGGTGACTAGTTGGAGAGCCAGAACGCTCCTCAATCTGATTGGAAAGCTGGAATGCTCCTTAGTATGAAAAACTATTACAAGCTGGCCAAATAAGAGACGGAGTGCCGGAGAGCTTTTGTATTTTGTAGAGCTCTATTTAGTTGAAGAGCGAAGGACGGAAAATAAGGACGGAAGCGAAGCTTAGGTTTTAAGGGAAGCTTTGCTGCCCGGCCTGGCCTCTTTGGCTTGGCTCATTGGAACCGGATCGATCACTTCTCCAGGAGTGGACACTATCACTCAGATACTCCCGAATACCGAGGTCGTCAGGTTGATGAGATAGGTATTGGGGGCCGCTCGGGTCCTGAGGTTGTCAGGCCAATTGATCCTCTCAAGATGCTGACTTTCTTGGATCACTTGAAGCCGATCGGCGAAGCCCCCAGTGTTACATCTTCTGATGGGTGCAAATGGTCAGGAAGAGGGCGTTCTACTGAGTGCCAGGCACTCATACATTTTGCGTCAATCACCTATCAGTATGGCTACCCGATGAGGGGTCATCACCATGGGAGGTGATATCTTCTGCCAACGTGCTGGCCGGAGTACAGATATTGACCGTGCTTGTTTTGCATAAAAGATTTAGTGTTGAGAGGAGAAGTTAGGCTTTTTGTCGCGTTTTCCACAGACGGCGCTAATGTTGCTTCTCGGATTTTAGGTTATCAACGACGGAAACCGGACTCGATTCAGATCAACCCGCAACGGAAGATTAAAAGGCTCCCTAATCTATACAATAACCAGGAACCCGGGACGCAACAAGTATATACGGAATTATTTTGTAAAATTTAATAAATTTTCTCACATATATGCTACTTGATTTAGGTTATGGTATAATGGGCTATTAGAGCTAAATTTTTCCTCCATGCCTTAGAAATTTGATCCCTTTTTTTGTGTCCCAATTACCTCCAATATGGATAAGTTTTAGTGGCGGACTCAAAGCCTCAGGTTTTTAAAAAGAAAAATTCATACAATCGTAGAAAAATAAAGTGCTATGCCATCATTGGTGAAATAGTGAGGAATTATACTACTAGTTGTCTTTGTGCATGGAGACAAACACACGCGTACTTATATGATATTTTTCATATATTTTTTTTATTTTTCAATGGACCAGTCTGGTGACAAGTGAATAAGGATCCCAAAAACAATATAAATAGGATTTGATTGGAGCCTTAAGCTTGGCCACGATCTATCTCAATCAAATTGAATAAAGGGATGCTAGGAAAAGCTTGGCTGAAATTTTGAATGAATAAGAAGTTATCTTGAAGAAATTAAGTAATCTATCATCTTTTATTTTTTAATTTTAAATCTTATAAGTTTATAATAGATAAATAAAAAACTTATAATAGTAATTTTGAAGATGGATTAAGTACGTTGAAATGAAAAAATATATTTAAATCCATAAGAAATTCATGTAAAAAATCATGAATTAAAATCAAAATATAGTAGCCAGCCGGCTACTACCGTCAGGGGATTTGACGGCTCGGGAGGCTCTCTCCTGAGCCTGGGTCCTGATTTCCACCCTAGAATATCGGGGGTTCCTTCGCTTCAGGCTTCCTTCCGGAGTCATACTGCACGATCGCTTTTCAAGCCTTGGCCCACTTTGGGCGCGTAAGGATTTCGGTGTTTGAATGTTGGCCAGCATTCTGGATTTCTTGGCCCGTTTCTTCTTCCTCTGGCCTTCTCTCCTGGAGGTCGGTGCAGGAGTTGCCGCTGGCAGAGCCCCCTACCGTGAGTGCTCATGGCGGGAGTAGAGCATCTAGAATATTTTGTTCGTATTCTACATATACTCCATCAGATTTTAAAAGAAAGGTGCAGACACCTCATTGATCGTCCCATTGACCATGGCACCAATAGCATGGTCCTAATCAGACGAGGTTACGTCTCTAGTGGGCTCGCTAGTTTGCGCTCTCGTGTTCACCATTTTGGTTAATAACGTTAGCTTAGAAGGTGAAACCGAGAAAGGTATCTGAGAAAAGTGGTTAGCTTTTTATAAGTGTTCTCACAGACGGTGCCAATGATGCGCCTATGGATCCAAGTTTTGAACAGGTTTGGGTAAACTTGATCGTCTGAATCCGACTCTATTCATTGAGTTTTGATCCTACACATCATTATAACAAACGAGAGGTTAAGTGTGGACGAGAAGTTATCCCATCAAAATGATTCCAACATTTAAATCAATAATCGGTTTTCAAACTTTTAGAATGTAAAGGAAATGAATGAGATGAGAGTGCTGAGGTATTTGTGATGGGGGTTTCACTCTCGACGTGAGAAGTTTTTTATGGCTCGTGAGGAGCGTTGTCTCTCAACACTATGTTCACAAGGAACGTAATGTCAAAGAGAGAGAGATTTGGAGTTCTGTAAACGTGAAAATTTTCACAATTTTGAGAATGCTGTGTGAGCTTATGAGGATATTTTTAGCAGAAAAGAGAACGTGCTCTTGAGTGAAAACTCTATGGGCTTTTATAGTTGAGATGTTAGGAGGCCTTCCTTGGACCAAGGCTTGATTCCTGCGTTCCATTGGGATTGTTTCCTTTCTTGGCGTGGAGCTTTAATGCCGGTAACGGCTCCTTGGATTGACTACTTTCCTTCTACGTTTTGTAACCGTTAGGATTTGCTACAGATAGAAATAAAGAATTTGGCAATTTTTCTCATGGGACGTACGCTGAATCTGTTGGTTATCATTACAGTAGAGATTGTCTTTTGTGAGAGTGCGAAAATAAGGAAGAAGACCGTTACTGGTCGTGGACAAAAGTGTGGGTGAACTGAACTTGGCCCACGTGAGATTTGCGTTTAGGCCGGCCTATTATGACACTTCCAATTAATAGAAATGTTAATCGTCTTTGTGGTTGTTGTCACTTAACTTGGTTTTCGTATAGTTAACCTAGTGGCGTTGGTATCCCAACTCACATATAAGTGCCATTTGAGTTTAGGTCATTCCTCCTTCTTAGGTCAGCCCACTATGGGCGTACCCATCAAGATAATATATTAGGGAACAAGTCCAATATATCTATTGTCTTTAATTTAGTTTGTTATGGTGTGCAAAATCTAAATTAAAAGTTACGAAAATCAAATCCACTATTATTCAAACATTCAAGCATGACAAAACAGCTTTCTAATTTATATATCAATTTGGATTCTTAAAACGTATCAGAATGATATAAAAATAATTTTTACAATATTATAATATTGTAATTTGGTGTATAATAATTTGACTTATTATATGATTCATTCTTGATAAATATTTTATGGAAAGTTATGCGAGACAGGATAGGTCCACATAAAATAAATACAATAACACTCTTTAATTTTTCGGTAATATAATTTGACTCTTTGCAACCTAAATTAAAAAAGTGGAATCGATTTTTAGTCTGCTAATAATGAAGAAAATAAAAATTAAAACCTCAAATAAAATCACAGCAAATTCAAAGGCTGAACAGATAATGGAAGCACTAAATATGATCAGGGCATCTGAAATCCACCGTCAAACATTGAGAATGGATAAGGCGGTAGACTGTCCGCCGGAAGATCAGACAGACAGCATACGTGTCCTCCGAACATATCATAGACGTCGGCAGCGGTTACCGTCGACAGGTCTGGCCCTACGGAGAACGGATAATTCATCTGAACGGTCAAGTTGTGCGGCTCCGCTGCGTTTAGTGGCCGGCCCAAATTAGGCCCACCTATGAACCACCCGGCGGAAGTGCAATTATTCTCCGGCGACTGGGACGACCCACAGAACGCCTGCGCCTCGAAATTGGCGTCTGGCAACGAAATTGCTCCTATCGAGGCGCTTCCGTCATCTTTCTTGGTCTTCGCGGAATACGATGGTTTCTCCATCAGACGGCGATTCTTCTCTGCCGCATTCGGCAACTGGGGCCGGACGCGCCTCTCTCTCTCGAGTATCATGCGAGGGAGTATGTCGGGCTCCTCGACTACTTCGAAGAGGAAGGCCAGCATCTGCTCCGGCCGCTTCTCGGTCGCTTCCAGCCTCTTCGTCATGTCCTGCAGCTCCCGCTCCATGGCGTGCTGCTCCCGCTTCAGCCTCTCAATCTCTGACAGAATTCCTTCCGCATCCTCCTCGCTACCGTCATTCGGATGTAGTGCCCGGGGGCTGTGCTTCCTCCTCACGATGTTCTTCAGCAGATGCTTTTGTCCCCGCAGGAACCACTCGTTTGCAAATTCCCATCTATCTGGGTCGACTTTTCTGAATCTCTGAATTAAAAACAACAACCAAAAAAATCATCTTCAATTAAAATAATTTTTACATACGGGCAAAAGACGGTCCAAAATTGTTTAACAAACTGCTCTGTCGATTAACAAATCCTTCCATTCTACAATGGAAACAAGAGCGTGTCAGCGAGACAACTCACATAGGTGCTGAGTTGCCGGACGAAGCTGGAGAAATTGTTGTGCTTGAAATGTGCAGGTAAAATCCACAGGGAGAACTCGAGAGGATCGACGACGATGAAGCTGTTGTTGGCTTTTCCCCAAGTGATTAGATGGCCGTTGAGTGGGTTGTCTACTATCTGATAAGTCTTCAGAACAAAAGGGGCTATGATATTATTGCTAGACTCCATAGATGCAGCAACAGAACACTAGTATCTGCTGTACCTGCTTCTATGCTAGCTGCTCAAGCTCTTTATGTTTATTCTTCTTTTTTCTTTTTGTTTTAAGAAGCTCCTCTATATTTTTTGCCTCTGGTTTTCTTCTTCTTTTGGTAAATGGAGAAGGGGAGAGATGAGGAGGGACAGGCGTTCGGAGAAGGAGATAGACGAGGTGAGCGAAAGAGGACGCCGTTGAGCGTAATATATACCCGAGTGGGGAAGTACAGTACAACGGAAAGAGGCCTCGTGAACCAGACAACGGACGGCTGCGATCTTTCCGTGGTCACACGTTGGTCACACTCCACCACGATGCCTTTTTGTCAACTTTTTGTGTACACGTCGTTTTCCTCAAGATTAGATATTTTCGTGCACCGCTTTAAAAAATATATGTTCATTATTATTCTTATATTTTATTTATTCACATCTAAAATTCATTAAACCATTTTTCTTTCGGTAATTTATATTGTTTAAACAATTAATAGATCTAATGTGAGATTCAATATAACTTTACGATATAACATTAATAGATCGTAACATGATTAGGTTCTTTAGCCAATGTTATGAATTAATAAAATAGGTTAAGCCAAAATTTTAAAGACACTAAATAAGAGAAATATAAATTTTATGAATGCCCATATATGGTATGGATTTACCTTCTGTACCTAATTGATGAACATGCATTAATTTTTTTTTTATATAGATAGGCTCTTTAGTCGATTTTATTTTATTTTCAGTTAACATTTGAGCGATGAGAAAGAAAAAGAAAAAAAAAATAAGAGAAATAAAAAAAAAAATGTCAATTTGAAGTGAATTCAAGCATTCTTTTGGTAATATAAAGTAAAGGCAAGTACATTTAAATTATTTTTCTTTTTATTAATTATATTTTCTATAATTTTTTAAATATTTTTTATACCAATATGCATTCATGTACCATTTTCATATTTAAACTAAAGATACTTTGTACATATATAATTATATCCTTATTGCATAAAATTTTATAAAGTAGATGTTTTAAATTTATGTAAATTATATTTAATTAGTAAATTTTTGTATAAATGTTCTTATATTTTGTTAAATTTTACAATTAAGCTTTTACATGTTAAAAATTTTTACACTATTATTTCTACGTGTCGTTAATTTATATATATATGTTTATGCATGTTTTTTTATTTATAAGAAATTAAAGAATTTATATAAATTATGTTGAGTTTATAAAATTTCTACATAAATGGTTTTACATGTTACTAAAATACATATATGAGTTTTCACATTTTAATAAAAGGGTAATGCCAAGAGCCTTTGAATTAGGTGACCTAGCTCTTTAGAACACAGAGGAGACCAAAAAAAATGGTAACTATAACAAGTTATCTCCCATCTGGGAGGGCCCATTTGTTGTTGTCCCAAAAGTCCAAGATGGGACCCACAAGCTGCAAGCCAAATCAGGAAAAAAGATTCATTGGACTTGAAATGTGATCCACTTGAAAATTTATTTTTAGTAGACATTTTCCAGGAGTATGATTGGTACGGTGGTTTCCCTCCTTTTCCCTGCATTGGACGACTCAACATAGAGATGATTTTGAATACTGCAAACGACATATGTGAATGAGCCATCCCTTTAGAGTTAGTCATCTAATATTTTAGATCTCGTTTAAATTATTTTAATATTTATTATTATTTTTGATTTTTTGTAGACGGAGAAGGAGGAGAAGGGAGAAAAGAGAGAGATCGGTGACGACGATAATGGTTGCGAGTGAGGCCGCAATGGTCGCCGGCTGAGGCAGGAAAAAGAAAGTCCCAATCGGGTATTTCGAGATATTTTTTCTTCACATTTGGGAAGTATAAAGTTGAGGCAAATATTCTCTAACCCTATTCTTGGTCTGATTTAATTTCTGATACGTTTTGACTACTATTGGAGATTATACTAACATATATATATTTTTATATATCCCAAATTTATTAATTATGTATATACATGTATGTTTTATCGATTGTGCGGTAGTTTTACACTAATATTTATAATTTTGGAGGATTTTTGGATACCCAAATGGTATATATATATATTTGTACATCTATAAATTGTGGAACTATAAATCAAGTCGTGCGTCGATCCATACACATGCTGCTGAGGGCGGGGTCACTACGGGACTATGGTGCTCTAAGACCCGATGGGTCGTTATATGTGATTCGAGGCATAAATTTTGGTACTGTTTCCAACGTTGAGGCTTAGTCCTGACAGGGATGTATATGATATGGCCCCCTTCCGCTAGCAGAAAGGTTAAGGCATTTTATAGCTGATCTGCCCCACTATATATTTAAATAAGAACCATCATAAGGAATTGACGAAAAACTAATATATTCAGACATCTAATATATAATTAAAATTTGATATTGTACATAAAGTCACGGGTTGTAAAATATAAGTAAATTTCTAATCTATGGAAGATGGAGTACATGGATGGCCTTGAGCTACCGGCCTAAACTATAGCCAAGCCTTGAGCTGCTGGTTTAAATCACAGTCGATATAGTCATGGTTACCGGACGAGGATAACCCTTCTTCAAGTTGGTATTATTGATATTTAGTTCTCTGAATTCGTACATACTTTGTATTTTTACATATGTTTGGGTGCACTGTAATTCGAGATACATGGTTTGGCCCACGCATGGATGATAGGAATATCTCATACGTATAAATATGTGATAAACCTTGAATATGTTTTGATTTATATTTTAATTTCGGCGGTCTTTTCTCAATTTCTGTATTATGAGATTTAAATTCGAACGATGATATGTGTCCCACACAGATGTGGAGACGGTCATAATTTTGTAATGTGACCTCGGATCAATAATATGATATCGTCTATGATATCTGATCGTATCGTTATTTATTATGATTATGTCCCGGAAGAACTGTTTGATATGGATGATGATTTAGTACGAGACAGGCTAGCAATATTAACGCCATGTCCTCCTCGTCAATGGCCGACATCTGCATCACTATTTTATTGAACTCGTCCAAGTTCTTTTCAAAGCCATCAGCTTGTATAACCGTAGGTCATAGAATTGCATCTTTACGTGTAATCTGGTTGTCAAGGATTTGAACTTGTATCGGCTTTTTAACTTCTCCAAAACCTCTGCCGATCTATCAGGCCGAGGACCTCTTTGACCGTATTGTCCGTCAGACACAATTTTATGGTACAATTGGTAAGATCCCTTTTATCTTACCATTTTTCCTTGGTCAAATTTTTCGACTTCTCTTCCTTCTTCTAGAGTGCTTTTACCGTACCTTCTCGAGTCAGGATGTTCTCTACCCTCTCTTACTAGAGGACGAAGTTACCTTACCTATTAAACTGTTCCATACTGAACGACAGATTCTTTGAAGACGACGACGCCAATTAGGTAGATTCTTGTTGGTAGTTGAAATTCTGACCTTCGGTATGCTCATGATGGGACGTTTGGACTGTCGTCTGTCAAGATCTACTAGACTGGTGGCGGAGTTGTTGACCGTCTAGCGTAAAGCTTGACGTGCTTTTGAAACGTTGACCGGATTCGTTGACCGTTTGGGCCAAACTCCGAGGAACTTGGTAAAGAAAATGTTGACCAAATTTATTAATCGTCTAGGTCAAATCTGAAGGATTTATGGGAGTTAGAATGATGCGCCATCATTAGACGGTTGTCAGACGAAAAGGCAGCCACGTGTTTAAACACGAGAAATTCAAGATCCCGGTAATTAATACGTCAGAGGATCTGATTCGACGTTGTCCTTTCAGGAAACGACACATAGCAACAATGATGGTGATGTTTACGAGATGGTTAGTGGGCTCTGTATTCATACTGGCCTTTAAGTTGTTTGTCCGTTTTCTTTTTGAATTTTTTCACGCTTTCCTTTGTCTTTCTTGGCCTGAAAACTCTAAGTGTCTTACTGCCTCCTCCGTTTTCACATCCATTACTTCCTCTGTTACTAATATTACTTCGGTCATTAACAAAGGTGACGGGAAGGAGCTGTACGTGGGGTACAACATTCCTAGGAAGGTTGACTTTCGAGTTCTTGAAAAGGATGGCGGTGTTCTCCTGCTGCCTGAGGGTTTCATGACCATCTACGAGGCACATCTGAGGAGTGGGTTGCATATTCTAATCACTAATGAATTGCTGGTCTAAGGTTTAGGGTCGGCTTCTTCTTCCTCTGGCCTCCTCTCCTGGAGGCCGGTGTAGGGATTGTCGTAGGCGAAGCACCCTACTGAGAGTGCTCACTGAGAGTGCTCCTGATGAGAGTAGAGTATCTGGAGCATCTTGTTAGTATTCTGCATGTGCTCCATCAGATGCTGAAAGAAGGGTACGGGCACCCCGTTGACCGTCTCATTAACCATGGCAACGGCAGCGTGCTCTTGGTCGGGAGAGGTTACGTCTCTAGCGGGCTCGCTAGCTTGCGCTCTCCTGTTCACCATTTTGGTCTGCTTGGAAGGTGAAATTGAGAAAAGTTTATGGGAAAATATGGTAGGCTTTTTGTAAGCACTTTGATCGGTGCAATGATGCGTTATTAGATCAAAATTTCGAACAGATTCGGGCCAACTTGATCATTTGGATCCGACTTGTTCACCGAGTCTGAACCCTATAAACCACTACAGCAAATAAGAGGTCAGGTGCTAGCGGGATGCTATCCCACTGAAAATATTCCAACGCTCAAGTTAATAATCAGTCTTCGACTTTTAAGAAGGGAAATGAAAATGAGAGCAGAGAGTGAAGATGAATAATGTTTGAGATGAGTGTTTGGTTTTAAATGTGAGAGGCATTCTTGTGGCTCGTGAGGAGTACAGTCTCTCAACCCTGTTTTCACAAGGAACGTAGAAAGAGATAGGGTGAGTCCGAGTTCTGTAAGTGTGAAAACTTGAACAACTGTCAAAGTACTAAGAATGCTTTTTAAAAGAGAGGTGAGCCTCTGAAATTTGAGTAATGAGCGTGTATGATCTCAACATTGAGCGTTGTAGTCTTAGAAGTGAGTACACCCTGAAGTGGAGACTCTATGAGCTTTTATAGATGAAATGTTGGGCGGCCTTCCTGCCTGAGGTGTGATTCTTACACTTTGCCGGGCGACCTTCATTGGGTTGGAAGGCTTGATTTCTACAATCGGTTGGGATTGTTTCCTTTCTTCACTTGTAACGGCTCTCAAAATTACTCGCTTCCTTACCGTTTTGTTATACGTTAGGATTCTGTTGACAAGAAGTGAGTATACGGCGCTTCTTTCATGGAATGGTATTTGAATCTGTAGTGCCCATTACGGTCACAGTTATGCCATTTTAGAAATGTCTGGAAATCGGGGAAGAGAATGCATTACTATTTGTGTATAGAGTGTTTAATTAGTCTCAGGCGTGAGGCCTGCTTTCTCAGGTAGGTCTATTGTAATACTTTCACCAATAGAAATGTTGGCCCATGCCGTGGGAGCCTCGTTAGCCACTTTCATTTACCTCTCATCTAGCTTAACGCTTTTGACAGCGTTGGCCCAGATATTTACGCGTATAGGCCCGTGGATTCGCCATTTCTCGTATTAGGTTAGTCCACTATAGGCGTACCCATTGGAGTTGTTGCAATATTAATTAGTTTTTTATATTTTTAATAATTACTTAATATTTATAAAATATTATCTGCACTTCTTATAAAATATATATTTATCAATTTTTGAAAATATAGTAGCGACTTCTGAATATAAAAATATTGAGCGGGCGTGGGGTTTGGGTGACGCGGGAACAGTGTCGTAGATTCGGTCAATCCACCGGTTTTGGCTTTTCCTTTGGCGCTTTTCATTCAATTAAATTATTTAATTTTATTTTTTCAAAATTAAGTTCATTTATTTAATTTTAATAAATTTAATATATAAATTTTTAAATATAATTTTTTTTACTTTAGAAAAATTATATTTAACAAGAAAATTATTGATAAAATCCAACATATAAAAGTATAATATTTTGCATGTTTTATATTTTATAAATATTATTTAACATATATTGAATTGGATAGGTGTAAAGAAATTTTAGTAAAGTAAAATTTGTTAAAAATAAAAATATCATTAGACAAAAAATACTTATCAATTAAAAATTTAGTTTGACCTTCGATCATTTTGATCGAAAGTAGTAGTTATGCATTTATTATAAGGGGGTTCAAGTTTTCAAAGTGATAAAAATATATATATATTTTTTTATATTAATTGTTTATTTTTTATAAATAATTAAGATTTAATTATTGTAAAATAATTAATTTTAATTAATATTTTAATTTTTTAAATAATATTTTTATTAATATAAAAAATAAACTCTTTAAATTCATCGTGAGCTATGATGGGAACGCCCACAGTTGGTTAACCCAAGAAAAAGAAACGGTCTAAATCCACAAGGACCCATATGTACACCTAAATGGTCAACGTCATGTGTTAACTGGATTGAAGGCTAAATTGGGTGGTCAGTAGGCCCTTAGAAATGGTTAACATTTCTATTGACTCGAAGCGTCACAATAGACCGATTTAAGAGCAAGCCTCACGTGGGCGAGGCCCAGTTGTACCCACACCTCCGTACACGACCAACAACGACACTCTTCCCTAATTTTGCGCCCTCCCAAACGACAATCTCCACTGTAACGGTCATCAATAAATTTAGCGCACGTCTTATAAGAAAAGCGTCAGATTCTCTCTTCCAATATACAATAAAACCTAATGGAAATAAAATATAGAAGGAAGGCGATTAATCCCTGGAGCCGTTATCGCCATTAAAGCTCCATGCCAAGAAAGGAAGTAATCCCATTAAAATGTAGGAATCAAGCCTTCCTACCCAATGAAGGTCGCCCAACATTTCATATATAAAAGTCCATGGAATCTTCATTCCAGAACACTAACCCTCACGTCTCTACTAGAAAACGCTCCTATAAACTCACGCAGCACTTTGATAATTCTGAAAATTTCTACATTGCAAAACATCAACCCTCTCTCTGTCATTACGTTCCTTACGAACACAGTGTTGAGAGACAGCGCTTCTCACTAGCCACAGAAAGCCTCTTACGTTGAGAGCAAAACCCTCATCACAAACACTCTTCACCTTCTCATTGCTCTCATTCCTTTTAGCTTCTTAAAGCTCGAAGGCCGATTACTAACTTGAATGTTTGAGTATTTTCGGTGTGATAATTTTTTGTCGACACCTGACCTTTCGTTCGTTATTGTGGTGTGTAAGATCCAAACTCGATGAATGGAGTAGGATTCAGACGACCAAATTGCCCCTAATTTGTTCGAAATTTGGATCCAGTGATGCATCATTGGCACCGTTTGTGGGAATGCTTACAAGAAGCGGGATGTAGATTCCCTTGTTAGATCCACACTCATTTCAGACAATAGTGTCGATTACTAACTGAAACGAGCATTCATTGATACTGAAAGTTCATGTAATTTGCTTTAGTTTGATGCGTTTTTTAAATTTGGTTTAAAAAAGAGTCAATTAAACCTTGCCGAAGGCTTGCTATATGGCCTAGACAATGAGCTAGTGCCCGTCCAATGGACGATCCAGTTAGAGATCACCCTAAGCACGTATCCAAAAACGACAAGTCGTGCACTCACTTCTTAATAGTCGTCCTACCCTTCGCATACAACGCTATACTAGGCCACCCATGCCAAACAGCGTTTGGAGTCATCACTTCGATATCGCACCTCAAGATGAAATTTTTAATATCATACGATGTGGGCGAAGTGTTGGGTGATCAGGTCACTAGGTGGACATGTTACATGTCCCAAGTCGCATTTTGTGGTAGCACCAGGTCGGTAGGGAAACTCGACCATTGAGATGAAACAACCTTATAGCAAGCGCAGTTTGGGGAGGCAACCAATCCAATCCCACTGAACACGAAGGATTCGAAAAGGTGCATGCAGATCGGTGGCTCACTCACTGGTACACTACACGATGAGTTGATCATGTTCTTACAATAGAACGTTGATATCTTAGCGTGGTCTCCGCCGACATGGCCCAAAATTTTGGTTGGAGTAATGGTCCATAAGTTAGGCCTTGATTCCGACCACAAACCCGTCAAGTAGAAGCAGAGAAACCACTCTATGGAGAAGTTGGTCGCCATTCGGGAGGAAGTGATGAAGCTACTGGACGTCGACTTCATTAGAGAGGTCCAGTACCCGGACAAACTCTCCAATGTCGTCTCGAGGAAGAAAAGTAATGGGAAATAGCGAATGTACGTTGACTTTACCGACGTTAATAAAGCCTGCCTGAAAGATGGCTTTCCTTTACCTACGATCGACCTGTTGGTAGACTCTATGTCTGGACACGAGCTGTTGAGTTTCATGGATGCGTTCTCGAATTACAATCAGATCCGGATGAGCTCAGAGGACGAGGAGCACACCTCATTCATGAAGGATCAGGGTACTTATTATTATAAGGTAATACCATTTGGTTTGAAAAACACGAGAGACACTTACCAGCTGCTCGTGAATAAGATGTTTGAAAAGCAAATTTCTAACATCTCAAACTCGAATCCCCAAACCCGATCTGGACCGTCATGGTGAAAATCTCAAATTATGAAAAATCATCAATTAGACGTCATCAAATAATTTAAATGAATTCAATGCAAGTATCACTATCATCTAAAACACCATTAATAGTCATCATAAATACGTCATTAATTAAATATCCATAATAGTAATAAATAATTTCAATAAATGATATCGAAATCCAAAATATCAATTATCATTAAGAAAATCTAATAAAAGTTAAACAGTAATTAAACCACGAAGATCTTAAGTCTCTATCCTAGAAGCCTCATTCTTTGATATCACCTCTGCCTGGAGTCTACGCATGTGATCTCTTTTATCCTGATGTTAATTTATCTACTCTGGAGCCAAAAAAATATAAGAATGAGCTAAATACCTAATAAGTAAAAATAAATAATAATAGATGAGTATAATAAAGTATCTCAAATGATAAAATAATAAATAAAATTAATAATAACATGTGATATACCAACTCTTGTCTGAGATTCAACAAGTCAGGTCTCCAACCCTGAAACCATATTAACAACTGGATATCAAGAAAGCAACATGGATTTTATCAAATCCGATCATCAGTTTAATACGATGTCACAACAGTATGAATGACAAAAGTCTCAATGGACCTTATTCTACCATACTGAATCAAGTGCCGCATATTTACACCCACAACGGCTCGGTAATACAATGAAGTTATCCATGGTATCGAATTACCCCTACAATCCTCCGGAGGTTGTACCCGTAGCATGCCAATACCATCCATGATATCCCTCCCTAAATGATATCACAGATATCATCTACTATGATGGTCACTAGGTTTTAAGCATCCCTCTTGACTGTACGAGATACCAAAAATTTAATTATCAACTCAATTTGAGGTCACCACTGTACGAGATTATAAGAATCTCTTTGGACCTTATTCTATCATAGTGAACCAAATGCCGCATATTTACACCCCAATAGTTGGGTAATACAATGAGATTATCCATGATATCCAACTACTTTTATAGTCCTCCCGGAAGCAGTACTCGTAGCATGCCGATACCATCCATGATATCCCTCGCCAAATGATATCCCAGATAACATCTTCTACGATAGTCACATGATTATAAGTACCTATCCTCGATATCGATGACCTCAACCTCCGGAATGGAAACGGTATTGGAAAAGTATAGACTACTCCAAGCTCCTATGAACTTTCATTTGTCTGGATACCGTAGAGTTTTCGTACACTCTCCTTTACTTATCCATAGAGTGCCAATAAGATATACGCACTCCACCAAGGTTAACACGAAGAATAATTTTACCGGATTTTATTAATGAGATACAAGAATAATCACGTAAACGATTACTAGCATTTCAGTCATACCAACATTTACGCATAGTTTCATATAACATATTTTACCACCAATATAAATCATTATACTTATGATATACCATCCCCCATATATATATATATACTCACACACACAACACCAACACACACACTCACATCCTTGGCCACACACATACACCACACTCCACAGTTCTCACCACACACGGCTTCACAAAGCCATCCCCCCCCACACACACAGTGCAGCCACGGGCAAAGTACCCCCTCCTCACCGCCTTCACTCACCACCGGCGACGGCAATAGTGCCACCTCCTCACCGCCTTCTCACAACCCGGCGCACTAGACCTACTCCCAACCTCGTATACTCACGCTGCGATGCACCCACACGACACAGAATAGGGAGCGCCCACACTCACAGCAACCCACAAAGCCCGATTCTCAAGCCATCCCTCTCAACTAATGGCCGGACGCCCCAATCGAGCACGAAGCCAACAAAGCATTTTCCTCTGTCTTCTCTTCCCTATTCAATTGTCACAGAACATTCACACATCAATCCAATTTCCAACATCTCACACACACGGTTACACAACATACACACACACACACCACGTTTCCCACCCACAGCCACACACACACGCACCCAAACGGGAAATAGAGCACGATACTTTGTTTCCATGACGGTGCCAAAATCCCTAAAATCAAGGGTACAACAAGCAAGATTAATACTATATGACTTCATTGAACAATTTATGCAATCACAATTCATCATTAATCCCAACTTGTGGGTTGATTCCTCACAGAGCCATGGCTCTGTATTTGGGTCCCCAAAGCTGGAACCCTTCGTTTCACCGATTACGCACCCAAATAAAGGCATAAATTAGATATTCAACATTAACAACGATGAAGGAAGAGATGATTTGGCAAGATAGGAAGTTTATTTGCCAAAATTTCGGATCGACGGCGGCGGTTTCCACTTCGCTGCGCTCTTCTTCTTCGGTTCGACCTTCCTTCTCCTAACTTTTTTGTATTAATAATGAGGATAAATCGCATCTAGGGTTTCACCGGTTCCCATTTTAGGCTGTAATTTTCTTCTTTGCTTCCTTCTCTTCCATCCGTTGCCGCCTCTCTCTCCTTCCTCTTCTTTCCTTTTTTTCTCCCTTTCATTCCTTTCTCTTTCTCCATCTCTTTCCTTTCTTCTTCTTTTTCATTCTTTTTTCCGTTTTATTTCCATATTATTATTATTATTATTATTATTATTATTATTATTATTATTATTATTATTACTACTACTACTACTATTATTATTTTATATATTTTTTTTCTAATATATATTTATATATATTTATTTATCTTTTTTAAAAAAATATTCATTATTTAGTTAATTATCTAACTACCTCTATTTAAAATCTTGACCTAAATTTTTAATATTTTATTTATTTATTTATTTATTTCTTCGTCAATGAATCTTAATACACTATAAATACTTACCTAATTAATTCACTATTTAATCTAAATTTTAATTAACGGTCCAAATATCCATACCAATTTATTAATCCATCTAATTTATTAGGCCCAAAGATCAGTCTAAATATAAGATTTTAAACCTAAAAGTAATTAAGAATAATTATTAAAATTTATATATCAATTTAAAAAAATATTTAGGATATTATAAGATTAACCGCAATATGGAGATGTACGTCGACGACATGCTCGTTAAGAGTAGGATCACCAACGACCATGTTTGCAATATGGTTGAATCATTCAAGGTACTCCGCGCGCATCAAATGAGGCTAAATTTGGCCAAGTGCGTCTTCGGAGTGTCCTCGAAAAAGTTTCTGGGTTTCATCATCACTCAACGAGGGATTGAGGTAAACCCGAAGAAGATCAAGGTCCTCGCGAACATGGCTTTGCCGCAGAGCGTCAAAAATCTCCAGCGGCTCACCGGACGATTGGTGGCCTTATCCCGCTTCTTAGCTAAGTCGGGTGATAAGTATCAATCTTTCTTTATGGGTCGAAGGGGAACGAAGTCAAACGGGTTCCAATGGACAACAGAGTGCCAAGTAGCCTTCGATGAGTTGAAGCAGTATCTGGACGGCTGGTAAAGTGGGCTATCGAATTGGAAGAGTTCAACATTGAATTTCAACCCAAATCGACCATGAAAGGGCAGGGTCTGGCCGACTTCATCGTCGAGATCACAATCCCAATTCTAGAAGAATAGCCCCCTGAGGAAACAGAATACCACGAGGGAGTGCCGAAATGGGTTCTCCACGTAGACGGGTCATCAACGGACTCAGACAGCGGTGCCGGAGTGGTCCTCAGGCCCCCTGACGGGTTTGAGGTGAAATACTTTCTTAGACTCGACTTCTCAGCCGCCAACAACATTATCGAATACGAAACCCTATTAGTCGGATTGAGATTAGCCAAATAGTTCTCAATTAAGCGGCTGACTGTCTACAATGACTATGAGCCAGTCGTCAACCAAGTTAACAGGAGTTTCGAGGCGATTAACCCACACTTGGCCAAGTACTTGACTAAAATAACAGAGGCCGCCTGGAGATTCAACAGACTAAACCTGATCCACTTTCCTAGAATTGAGAACTGAAAGGTCGACCAATTATCCTGAGCGGTGGTGGCTGAAAATCCAGAGCAGTACTTGAGGGACATGCGGGATGTTCTAAGCGCTCCCAACATAGAGGAATAGGAGGGTGCAGATCTCAGGGGTAGAAAATTAAATGACCCCATACCAAAGGTACCTTACGAACGGAGCGCTCCCAGAAGATGCAGATAAAGCTAAGCGGAAGAAGAAGATGGCTGGATAGTACACTATAGTTGATGGACGACTATATCGCAATGGCTACTCGACTCCATACCTCCGATGCCTCACCCCCGGGGAGGCTAACTACGTTTTGGGTGAAACCCAACTTGGGATATGCGGATCGTACGTCGGCGGTAAAAACTTGGCATTCATGATCAAGCGACAGGGTTACTACTGGCCGTCAATAAAGAAAGATGCACTCGAGTTCGTAAAAAGGTATGAAAGCTGCCAATTTCACGGCAATCTTCACCACCAGTTGTCTGCCGAGTTGAAGTCCCCCAAGCTCCTTGGCCCTTCACGTAGTGGGGTATTGACATTCTTGACCCGTTTTACATTACAACGGGGTAAAGGAAGTTTATTATTACAGGCATCGACTATTTCACCAATAGGGTCAAGGCCATCTCGTTGGCAAAGATCACAGAGCACAACGCTCTTGAATTCGTTTGCCAGAACATAATCCGCATGTTTGGCGTTTCATAGGTCACAGTGACTAAAAACGGAATCCAATTCTCTGAAAAATGTTTCACCAAGTATTGCGGCAGCCTAAGCATTAGGCTGGTCTATATTTCGATGGCATACCCTCAAACGAATGGACAGGTGGAAGTTACAAACCGCACACTACTCCACGGTCTTAAGACCAAGTTCGAGGATGCAGGAGGCTCCTGGGTGGACGAGCTACCCTCCGTCCTATGGTCTTACCAGACGACTCCAAATGAGCTAACTTACGAGACACCATTTGTCTCTGTTACGGAACTGAAGCGGTAATCCCGATTAAGATCGGACTTTCAATTCATAGGGTCAAATCCTTTGACCCGCAAGGTAACTCCTAAAAAATTTAGGAACACCTAGACTTATTAGAGGAAGCCCACAACATTGCCAGTATGCAGACTACAACTTATCAATAGCGAATCGCTTGCTATTATAACAAGGTAAAAGCATGTTAGTTCGATATTGAAAACTTGGCCTTGCAGAGTATCGAGACTACGAGTAAGATTGCCAACCGAAATAAACTTTTTTCAAATTAAGAAGGGCCTTTCTTAGTCTCCATTGCCATGCGAAACGGAGCATACAAGCTTCGGAATCAAGACGACAAGTTGGTTCCACGGACATGGAATATGATCCGCCTCAAACGCTACTTCCAATAAGGGTCATGGTAGGTCGTGCACGTGTCTGCATGTAAGTGTATGTACATAATTTTCAATTAATAAAACAAGTGTCCTCTTTTATATGCTGCATTTTGTTTTCTCTCTTTTGCACATGCTTGTATGTTTTTATTGTAAGGCTAGGCGACCGAGATAACCCCTAAGTCNCCAAGGGCGAGTTCTCACCCGCTCGTTACTAAATCCTAGTCATCCAGGCAACTCATAAGTGGTCGTATTTAAACCCTAATCATCCAGGGGCTTATGAGTGGTCATATTTAAACATCGGTCATCCGAACGACCTATAAGTGGTCGAATTTAAACCATAGTCATCGGAGCGGCCCATAAACAGCCATATCTAAACCATAGTCATTCAAGTAGTCCATTCGCGGTCAAACTCTTAGGGGGGCTCAAGTAGCACGCGTGACGACCTCCTATGTAGGGGATAGCATGATCAGTCAACGACGGTCGACCGGAGCAAAGCACTCCTCCCTAAAGTTGGCCACCCAAGTCAACGCTTGGGCCGCCCCACCAAACCTTGACTCACGTGCGCGTATCAAGTAGGCTTGGCACGACATCAAAATTCACCTTGATACTTTCACAAGGACTTGAGTCCTCCAAAACGTGCTAGCAACTCCTTAAGGCGGACGGCCAGCTCGTGAGTAACACAGCAAGTTAGCCGGTCAACAAGGCAGACAAACTTAAAAGGAAAACAACGATAATGGCAAAAGCACTCAATAACGGTAAAACAATTGCTCATTTTAATATTTGCAAAGAAATTACATCACTTCGTAAAAGGACGATAAGAGTACAAAAAGCTAAGGAGGAGCGGAGCTCCCAGAAGGAGGCGGTGTTGGCCCTTGACCGCTTTGGGGCTCCCACACGAGGCTCTCATGACGCTGGGTAGAACGGTTCTCCGGGTTGAGATACTCCATTGAAAAATTGACATCAATTAGTCGTGTAATGCGCCTGCTGATGTTGACCTCCTCCATAACCGTGCCAGCAGCATGTTAAGGACCTCGTAAGGGCGAATGCGAATGCTCAACTCATTCTCCAAGGTGGTCATTTGCCCTTCGAGCTGGTCAATGCGCCTCAGAGCTCGTTCAGCCTCTTCTTTCAGGCAGACGTTTTCCTCTTTCTGCTGGTCGTTCTCCTCCACTACGCGTTGATAGCTTCCTTTAAGCTGGCATTTTCCTCTCTCAGCCTAGCTTTCAACACAGACTCTAGGACGACCGCGCCCTTCTGGTGCTCCGTCTTCAATGCCTCCAACTTCTTGTCAAGCCAAGCGATCTCCTTATTCCTATCGAAAATCACCATATCTCGCTGGCTAAGTGCCTTAATAACTGCACTCGTAACTTTATCAGTCTGCGAAAATGATAAGTGCCAGCAACGGTAAAATTAAAGACAAAGTAAATTGCACGATAAGTGCCAGCAACAGTAAAATTACAGAAAAAGTAAATTGCAAGAGTCTATCTGTCAAATCTTACGCACCGGCCTTTCTGGCCTGACGTGAGACCTTAGCTATGGCAACGGAGGACTAGAAATGGGACCCTCCTATGCAGGCCTAGTCGTAGCCTCCGACGCAAGCCTAGTAGTAGCCTCCGACGCAGGCTCCTCAGGTAGTTCCATCGAATGGTCCTCCATCTCCGCCGACTCCCTAGCGGAGGACTCCTCCTGCCTCTGCACAATCAAACCAATGGCCTGAGCAGGCTCTCCGACAGTTGGTACTCCTTATGCCTCCTGAGGCTCCCCAAAAACAGGCTCCTCTGATAATGAATCAATCGGTACAATAGGAGGCACAGTGGGCGCCTCCTTGGGTTCCTCGGGTAGTGTCTCCTCCGGCGGATCAACAGCCTGCTCCACTGTGGGCTCCATGGGAGGCTCCAATGGCGCCATGTGCTCCGATTGTGCGACAGGCAGAACAACGAAGCTGGTGAAGGAACGAAGTCTAGCCCTATAGGCCTCAACGGCAGACTCAATGCTGCCCAAGGTATAACTATCCCCAACTCCTGAAAGCTGGCCAGCCAATACACTCCCTGACTTGAGGGAGGAGGATGAAGAAGGAACCACCACCGCTGCCGTCACCATTCTCTTCACGGGTGGACTTTCAGGAGACCGATCGCTGGGTGGCGCTCCGATCATGAGGCCCCCAGCCTTCCTCTTACTAGAAGGCTCCCTTATTTTCTACTCAAGAGAACGAGGCCCCTACTTGACATTCTTAGCCTCAACACGAGAGACCAAGTGATCTATCCGGAACTCCACAAGATGGTTTTGTACCAACTTGAATAGCTACTCCAGGGACATCGTCTTGTCATTGGAAGGAGTCCTAATGTAAACCTTGAGCACCTTGCCTCACTCCCTGGCCAATGGCCATGACTCACCCACGCGAATAAAAAAGAATCAGTTCTTCCAGTTCTTCAAGGAATCATATATAGCGGTGCGGGGGTAGGGAGATCCATTCCACACCCTGGTTGAACTTAAAGAGCCTTCTAACCATCACCACCGTTAGCCATCTCGAATGTTGACGATGGAATATGTAGAAGGTGTACAATTACCGCACGGCATTCGTGTGGAGCTGTGCGATTGGAACCTGGAAAGCCGTGAAAATCTCCAACAACTCATCAGAGACTGGAACATGCAGGCTACTCCTCAAATGGGCCTTGTAAATGGTAACGAACCCCTCAGGTGGCAAGCACGCCCTATCTTCCTTGGTAGAAACTCACAAGACAATCTCTTTCAGGATGTTGTACTCTACGTACAACTCTTTCACGTCAGCCTTCCTAAGGACTGAAGAATTTCGGTAATGGAAGCCGTGGAAGTTAGTAAGACACTAAGGGTTTTCTCAAGGGAAGATGAAGGAAAGCGTGAAAAATGCAAAAATAAAATAGGCGGACAACTTAAAGGGTAATGTAAACGGCACACATGTTAACTGTCTCGTAAACATGTGCCATCATTGCTGCCACGTGTCGTTTCTTGAACGAGCGCGGTCAAATCAAATCCTCTGGTGTATTAATTGTCAGGATCCTGAATTCACCATGTACAGACACGTGGTCACCTTTTCCATTGACATGTCGGCTGAGGATGGCGCGTCGTTCTAACTCCCACAGGTTCTCCAGATGTTGGTCTATACGGTCAACGAATCTAGTCAATATTTTCTTCAATAGTACTCTGGACTTCAACCTAGACGGTCAACAAATTCGGTCAACTCTTTGTTCAAACGTTCTCTAGGTTTTGCCCAAGATGGTCAAGAATTTCAGTCAACGCTTGCGCCATTAGTAGAACTTGACGGACGCTAGCTAGACACGTCCCATCATGAACACGTTGGGGGTCAGAATTCAGACCATCAGTATGGGGGCTAGTGATGGGAACATCTATAGTGGGTTGGCCCAAGAAAGTGAAACTGCCCAGACCACAAGGGCCCATATGCACGGCTGAACGGTCAACTCAAACGTTAACCGGATTGAAGGCCAAGTTAGGCGGCCTCCGCCCCAAAGATCATCAATATTTTTGTTGAATGGAAGTACCCACAATAAGTCGGTCTAAGAGAAGGCCTCACATGGGCTAGGCCTAATTGGGCCCACACCTCCGTATACGACCAGCAATGATACTCTTCCCCGATTTTACACTTTTTCAAAAGGTAATCTCCACTATAACAGTCATTAGCAAATTCAATAAGACGTCCCATGAGAAAAGCGCCAGATGCTCTCTTCCTATTTGCAACAAATCCTAATGGAAATAAAGCACAGAAGGATGGCAATTAATCCCTAGAGCTATTACCGCCATTAAAGCTCTATACCAAGAAATGAAGCAATCTTAACAGAATGCAGGAATCAAGCCTTCTTGCCCAAGGAAGGCCGCCCAGCATTTCATCTATAAAAGCTCATGGAGTTTTTACTCTAGGGCACGTTCACTTCTTAGACTACAGATGCTCACTTCTCTGCTAGAAAACACTCCTATAAACTCACGCAGCGCTCTGATAATTCTGAAAACTTTTACGCTTACAGAACAACAACCCTCTCTCTCTCTCATTCCGTTTCTTGCGAATACAATTCTGAGAGATAGCACTCCTCACAAGCTGCAGAAAACCTTTCACGTTGAGAGCAAAACCCCCATCACAAGTACTCTTCAGCTTCTTATTGCTCTCATCCCTTTTAAATTCTTAAAGTTCGAAGGTCGATTACTGATTTGAGCGTTGGAATATTTTTAATGAAATAATCTCCCATCGATACCTGACTTCTCATTCATTATAGTGGTGTGTAGGATCCAGATTCGGTGAATGAAGTCGGATTGAGACAACCAAATTGACCCGAATCTATTCGAAATTTAAATTTAAGGCGCATTAAGCTACTATTTTTGATATATGAATAATATAAATGAACTATTAAAAGTATATAATAATCACCTATCTTAATAATTATTGAAAATTTTAATCAATCATACACTTACTTTATAATAACTACTGATATCACAAATCATATTGCTTTTATTATATTATATGGTTAATCTTTATATATTTTATCAAATATTTGTTGTGACCAAAAAAAAAAAAAAAAACACAGACGTGGAGCTTCATGATTGGCTCACGTACACACAATTGACAAAACACACTGACTACAATGGAAAAGCTTTGTTTTTTTTCAACTTCTGACTGATAGAGTCAACCTTTGCGGTTGAAACCTCATATCATGCTTGGTTTCTAGAATCTTAGCTTATTGGACCTTTTTCTTTTTCTTTTTTAAAACAAAAAAACAGATAATAAATTATATGAAATAATTTAATTATTTTTTCCCAAATAATTAAAATCATAGTAAATACAAGTTTAAATGAGTGTTGTCTTACAACAAAGTACTGTGCATTGTATAAATCATTCTAGAAATTTATTTTGCCTAAACAAAAAGGCCCAATGCTAAGAAATGCGTTGGGCTCGTGCCCGGCCCAATTCCATCTTCTCATATAGAGGTCTCCAGTTCATCAAAATTAATTTTAGCTTATTGCCAAAAATTAAGCTTAAAAAACGCTAATATGATATTTTGGGTAGTTAAAAAAAATTAATTTGGTAATTACCAGTTTATCAAATAATTAGTTACAATATATAATTTTTATTTATAATTATTAATATAATTTTAAAATAATTTAAGAATATTTATATAATAAAAATTTAAGAAAAAATTGGATTCATTGAAATCAAGCCTCGATTGATAAGATGCCTATTCAAATACTCATTCGTATCTGAAGTAGTAATTGTACACCTAGGGCACGCTTATGAGATGCTCAGGCGTATTTATAATAAAATATTTACGCCTAAATTGTACTGAATGCGCCACTTGTGTGTAAATAAGGCAAAATTAACGGCACCTGATATATATCTACTTGGCACTCATCGCACCGATTATACATATAAGGCTTAGCATATGATATTTTAGTCATTTTTGTACCAAAAAAGAAAATGAAGAGAGAAAAATATAATAGCTAAATAAGAAGAGTAAGAGGAAAAAAAAGATATTTAAATTTTTTAGAGTTAGATATGTCAGATTTGATATTTAATGTAGGTATTTTTAAACATGATCTTTAATATATATCAGAATTATTTAATTTATATTTATATTTATTATTTTTACTATGTATATACATCACCATTTACTTTGTTCTTTTAGATATTTATGTCTGTATATAGTTTTTTATTGGTTATATTAAATTTTGGTTGGGCTTCATGAAAAAATTAGAGAATTTGTTTATCTTTTACACAATAAGTAGATAATTTGAAATAATATATTTAATATATAAAAATATCTATAAAAAAAATTATAAAACTTGTACACTTTGCCTTATATACTAATATTTCATAAAAGTTCTTCGAATAACACTATGTGTTGATATTTAATTTGATACTCATACCTTTTTTCAGTATAAAAAAATAATACTTATGTTTTTCAGCATAATAAAAACAATTTGGATATACTTTTTTAACAGAAAGAAAAAGTATTAGATTTTGCTACAGAATCTACTGTTTGATAATTTATTGAGAACCATTGTAAAAAATCTACAAAACTGTATATTTAAATATCTTAAGATATCAAACAGATTTGAAGACTATATCTTCTTCCACGTAGTAAAATAAAGTTGCATTTAACCCTATGAAAATTTAAGACATCGTGTTAAAAATTTATCCATGGTTTTTTCCAACATGTTTTAATAACATTATGTATTAAATTATACAATTTTGTATATTTTATTGAGTTTTTGACTTATTTTTATTTTTCACTATCTCTTTTAGATTAGGGCATCGGATACTTGCAAAATGAGTAAGATTAAGGAAAGAGTCATTTGAAAAGATTAGGATTAGAATTGTTTATTATTTGATGACGTATTTAATTTTCAAACAATAACTTAGAATGTTTATAATATCTAGAGGATGATTTGTGAATTTTGATATTAATATTGGCTTTATGTTATAATTGTTCAGCTACTTTGATTTTTAATTTAGACATGATTCCTTATTTATAGTTTGACGTTTTGTTATGGTCAGTATTTCAATCATCTAATGATGTGACATGGTGAATGTTGTGGTCTAATTATATTATTTTTAATTTAGTCGATCGAGATATCGATATAAAATTCACGTCTATCATTATTTGGCTTGCTAATTGTTAATTATTAATAATTAGATCAGATTTTAGAATATGATAATTTACTAATATTATATTTAACTATATTTTTTAGATAAATTTTTAAAATGTTGGAGAAGTTTTTCAATACTAGTTTGTCTTGTCACATTTATGGATCATTGTATAAATTTTTATAGGGTGTACTTATATCTTAAAAAAAATCCTACAATAACATGGGGATGATTGACATCAGAAAAAATTGAAGGTTTGTGTCTATTATAATTATATATAATGTCAAGTTTGTATATATTATAATTAACATTAAAATTGTCAACTCCTACAGTAGAAGCAAATAATATTAGATATGGCTAATGAGATTTACTTTTATTGGTATGAATTTTATGTAGAATATAGTCAATTAGTAAAAATTTGATATTGATTATTTTTTTATTTACAGGCGAATCATATTTTTAATATTATATGTAACAGTTTAAAGTTACAAAATTTAGACTGATGGATAGCCATCGAGTACACATTTTTCATAATCATATTAACAGCACATGACCTCTTAACCTTACTAGCAGATATGGCACCATTGAAGTTAATTTTTAATATTAAAAGTCAAAAAGTTAATAAAAAAAAGGAAAGTAAAATGGCACCGAAAATCAAAAAAATATATATTCTTCTCAAGTATTATTTGGATGCAAATTCCCACTTTAGAAATCCAACCATTTTAGTTTAAGAGATAATGAGATCTTTAAAAATAATGACAGTAAAAATATATGTGATGTTAAAAAATAATCAAGTTATTATTTGATGTATATTTTATACTTTTTTAATTATAATATATAAAAAATATTTAATAAAATAAATAGTATCTGACATATTTTTATAATAATTTACATATTTTTATTTTTTATTTTAATATTTAAATATGAACTATTTATTTTTTTATTTGTATATATGTATTAAAAATTAATGACATATAGTTTTATTTTTTAAAATTATAATTTTTAATATGACTTAAATAATAAAATTTTGATGTATCTTGATAACTTGGATTGTACAAATTAGAAAACCAACTGTTTTGCTTGAATGTTCGAGTGTAAGCAGGTTTGATTTTCTTAATTACAAATCAGAATCCTGTACATCACAATAAAATAAATTGAATGTAAGAGTTATATGGGACTTACTTTTTGGTATATCTTTTAATACTCAAATTAGTAATTTTTTTAATAAATTTCGAAAGATTTTGAGGAAGAAAATGTTAGGAATGAAAGAATATGAGAATGAGTATTGATGGGTACGTTCATAGTGGGCTAGCCCAATAAGAGAAATGGCCCAAATCCACAAAGGCTCATATGTGCGTCTGGACGGTTAACGCCAGGTGTTGACCAAATGAGAGGCCAAACTGGGGGTTAACTGGTTCCCCATGAAGCGGTCAACATTTCTGTTAGTTGGAAGTATTACAGTAAATCGGCCCAATAGAGCAAGTCTCACGTGGGCCAGGCCCAGTTGGGCCCACTCCTTTGTACATAACCAGTAACGATTCTTTTCTCTAATTTCGTGCCTTTCTAAAAGACAATCTTCATTATAACAGGGGCTAATAGATTCAACGAATGTCCTATGAAGAAAGCACCAGATTATTTCTTCCGGTCAATTGTACACCCTAATGGTAACATAATGTAGTAGAAGGAAGGCGAGTAATCCTGAGAGCCGTTGCCCGTCAGATTAGGAAGCAATCCTAACTGATTGTTAAAATCAGACCTTCCTACCAAGGAAGGATGCCCGGTAGAATGCAGGGATCATTCCTTTTTGTCCAAAAAAGGTCACCCAACACTTTATCTATAAAAAGTCTATGGAGTCTTCACTCCAAGGTATACTCACTGTTAAGCCTACAAACGCTCAACACTGTAGTCACACGCTCAAACTTCAGAGGCACCATTCTCTTTCAAAACTTTCATAGTGCTCCAACAGTCCTTTAAACTCTCACACTTACAGGATACGATCTCTCTCTCTCTCTACGCTCCTTGCGAACACAGGGCAGAGAGACTGGGCTCCCCACGAGCCACTAGAACGCCCATCACATCTGAAATCGAATACTCATCTCAAACACTCCTTATCCTCCCTTTCCCTCTACTCTCATTTCAATTTTCCTTTTTAAAAATCGAAAGTCGATTACTGACTTGAGCGTCAGAGTGTTTTCGGTGGAATAATATCCCGCCGACACCTGACCTTTTGTTTGCTGTAATGTACGTAGGGTTCAGACTCGGTGAACGGAACCGAATCTAGACGATCAAGTTAACCCGAATCTATTCGAAACTTGGGTTAATGGACGCATTAGGTATATGTTTGGAGAGTTATAGTCTTTTTGTGTACTCAATTAATTGAGTAGTCTTTTTCATATATTTTTTTTTTGGATAAAAGTTTTATTTATAACTAGAAATACCATTTTACTAATCAGCACCTGAGATTATTGCATATGGATGACGCCATTTCAAATCAATGGTGGGAGACATTATTGGCAATGTATAACGACCATTCCTATTTAATGATAGGACCACTTGACTTTCAGGTATGATTTTGTTTCGACCGTTCTTCCGTATCGGTCCATTAAGTGGGTCAGTATGGTTATTTAATATCTAAATGTTTAGACTTTGCCTTTTGGTTTATACTTTTGAATGTTAATATTTGATTGACTCTGTAGCATATTTTGTTTGACTAATTGCATTTAGCCCTCTTATCCAATTGAGTATTGGGGCCATTCGTTTTTAGCTGGGTCCATCAAATTAAAATTTACTTAATTCTAATTTGAAGATACAGTCAAAATTAGAATTTATTTTTAAATTTCAATTTGTAATTTCACAAACCCCAGCTATTTGTATCATCCTCGGTGAACTTATCCTAAGCATCTGAATTTCCTGTCCTCGTCCTTCCCTCTGTGTTATGATTCTGTCACCGGCGTCGCCTCCAACGCCGGCGGGATTGTCTCTTGTGGAATGCGGAGTGATCTTAGCCGAGAAAACAGGGTACAAAACACTGCAGTCGGATGACTATGAAAATTTGCGGCGCCCAAGACAACGACCGTTTCGAGAGTATACTAGGACACAGTCGTCTGTTATAATTCTATATTTACTGATTTATTTTTGTACAAAATTTAATAAAATAAATAAATAAATATTATATCATATTATTTAAAACTATTTAAAAAAATTATTCATTAACATCACGCTCGATGGCCACGGCTCACATCCAAGATTTCTTTATCCCAAATCCAAATCATAGCACAGAGATAAGGTTGATGATGGATAATCAAATTGTCAAGAATTAGAAGAGTTTGAACACAATTATATTGTGAACATACCCATAAAAGTAAATTAAAAAGCCTACCCTAAAAAAGGGTGGATTATTAAGTTTAATAGTTGACTATTTATACTTAGTCAATTTTTACCATTATAAATAATGTAAATACAACACAAAAATGATATTTGAATTCAAACATCCTCTGATATTAATGATCTAACAGTTTAAACTTTTTATAATTAGATTTGGTCGCCTATTGATTTTCCTAGATCTTTTGCATCTCTTACCTTTTGTATTTATAAAATATAAATTTTACAATAATTAAACAAATACTGAATAAGTTAGCAACCTGTATTTTAAAATATCTCCTTTTCAAATAATCTCTTGAAGCTTAGTCATCTAAGTTTTTTTCTATATCTCTCTCAATTTTCATAGTATAATATTTATATATTAACTTGAGTATTTGAATTTTAAATATTGAAGAATCTGCTTCGAAATCTCTTAAAGTCCAAATTCACATCTTAGATACGAACTAAAACTTGTATGTACATATGCAAATTCCTATATTCATAAAACGAGTTGTTTTATAATTTGATGAAATCTCAGTTCCCTTGCTAACCTAACCTAACCTAACCTAACCTAAGTGCACGAACTCAGAATGAACTTAAAACACAACGAAACAGCATATATAGTTGATATCCTATAAAAACGAAGGAAATACAGGCTTGATTTCAACAAGCTGTTTCAACTAAGAAAGTCGAAATTAAATGAATGGCGGATGCTAAACAGACCTTTCCGTTTTGCCGGCAGCACCGACAGCTTCAATGGAGTTTCCGGTCTCTGCCTCCGCGCCAAACGTATCCCGCACGGTGATGCCTACACCGGAATGACCCTGCATGTCCTGTCGGGGAACAGACACACCACCGCGTGCTTCCACCGATGCCCCCTCCGCCGGTTGTTGCCCCAGTTACAGCCACCGTCGCTGGAGTTGATGGCGTGTCGGCTACCGTGGGTTCCTGATAAGCTTGCCGTCTCCGTCGATCTGCCTGCAGCTCGACCAGAAGGCTGGTCGATGGAAAACCCGAACGGTGGCACATCTTCTTCTTCTGCCGCTTCTCCCCTTCCCGTAAAATCTGATCCGAATTTTCTTTTTGTTTTTTATTCTTTTTGTGAAAAAAAAATCTGAATGAAGAGAATCTATTCTCTATCGCATTAGTATTTATACACTGGTAAAAAATAATTTAACAATCGATATTATAATTTTATCATATAAAAATTTTAAGTGGTCTGATAAAATAAATGTGAAAGCATTTATTCATTATAAAATTATATTAATAATTTATTAAAATAATTAAATATAATAATCAAGTTTATGGATTAGGCTGTTTTGGATGCTATAAAAGGAAGGTTTTGCAAGATGGGCTGGCAACCGTTATTCTTTTAAATCAGTTTTGGAACTGTAAGCGGTTACGTGTTTTGGATGATTAATTTAAAATCGAACGGCCCATATTATATTATTCATTTCAAACCTTTGGATTTTAAAAAATAAAATTCAGATTCAGGATATTTCACGAGAAAGACGCAGATCAGTTTATAAAAGGAAGATTTTGCAAGATCTCATGGCTGGTAACAGTTATATTTTAAAAATCAGTTTTGTGATAGAAAACTATGGAGCTCTTTTACATACTATTTTAGAAATTATCGTTAATAAATATCTGAAAATAGAAAAAAAAGAAAACAGATCTTTGTTTTCTAAAAAATAAAATATAAGATATGAATTCAAATATTTTATTTATCATGACTTTTACATTATTATTTATAACATAATATAATAATTTGACACCGTCATAATTATTTAAAGCTCACTAAATCATTTAGAAAACTAGACTCTCACAAAATTCGATTGAGAGAAGCTCCATCTCGCCAACGCGGAGTTGGCGGAGTGGTTGATGGCATTCGCGCTCTAATTATCAACCCACTCGGGTTCGATTCTCCGCGTTGGTAGTGGTACTTGAGCCTCCAAAATCCTTCGGGATTTCTAATGAGGCTCTGGCGGTGGATGGGTCACTTAAAAAAAGCTTACCCATCACAGTTTAAGATTGAAATTTATCAAGAGCTGATTTTGCAAATCATGCAGAAAGTATTTTGAAATTTGAAAGCGTCCTCAGAGGCGCTCCTCCTCTGAAGGGCCGGCTAGAGCAAATATGGCCCGGGTCTCCGGTTGTTCCATAAAAAATTGCTTCCCGTCTTCGCCCTCTCGCTTGCTTCCTTCCCGGACTTTCGGTCCGCTAAATAATCGGCGCCCTCGTGGCCTTACGAGGCTGTGGCGTAGTCCAAGCCCCCACCTCCGCCCGATAAGAACGATTCCTCGAGGCTCGATTAGCCTCTCTAGACAGCCTCTTCCTTCTTCTCGGCCTTCCCCTTGCCAAAGTGTGCAAAGGTAAGGCTGGGTTGTTTTAGCGATTCTTGCTGTTTCGATTTTAATCTTGTCTCTAGCATTTGTTGGCTTAATACCGCTCGATGGACCGGGCGCGATCGATTGTCTCTTTTTGGCTCGATGTTCCACTACCTATGGGTTCACTCCGGTTGGATGGGTTGGGGGACCCGTAGATCTGGATTGGTTCTATTAGGCGGGTGTACAGGAAGAGCCGGCCGAGAATCGCTTGTTGCTTTTGTCCTTTCCGTTGTAATTGCTCTTTTGTGTTAACTAGTTTTGACGTTGATAAACGCATTGAGTGATCTGAAGCCTCTCTCGTAATAACGTTCCTTCCGGTTTGATGGGTTGGGGGAGCTGTTTTATTAAACTAAATCTGGAAGTATGGGCTGGAGGCCAAGAAGTGGAAGTGGCCATGTTCGAACGCTAAAATCCCTACGATTCGAAGAGTTGTTTTAATTTATCATAGTTAAAAATTTTTGTGAGGTGATTACTCTGTTTTAACAAGAGGCCGATTATTAATTAGAAGAAGTCACTGGACTCTAACAATTGGTCTGGCGCAATCATCCACCGGTGTTTATGTTGGATCGGTTACGGCGCTAAATTGATTTGTGTGTGAATGCGGTGATTCTCCAACCGCAGTTGCCTCTAATCGATATTGGATTAGTTGAAACTTAACAATTTTATCATGAAGTTTGTTTGATTTGGGTTCTGATCATGCCTGATTCTCGGTGTATTTGATTTCTATTTGGCTCCGTGAACGAGTCTTTTTCTAATGCTGTTCCTGCTGATGTTGCAATTGTGTTGTCCTTCTCGTTGACATTGTGGCTGGTATTAATTGCTGAATTTGGATTGGCAAGGAGATGGGGGCTTCACTCTGATTTGAAAATCGTAGTTTCGAACTGCTCTTGTTGCCTCTAAGCTCATTAGTTGGGCCTTTTGAGGCTTAAGTTTTCGATGTGGTAGGCTCCAACTTCTCGCTAAAGTTGGATGACCGCCAATGATGAATGAGATTCATTTTTGTATTTGATCTTTGGGGAATAGTGACCGGTTTTGTTGCTGATGGTGTATATAGCCGGCTGCAATATGTACCCACTTATTCGGTGGGTTCTTTTTAAGATGCTCAATTTTCTGTTTGTTGGGCTCAAAACTGGTCCTCTCCTCATGGAGGCAGTTTGGTGTACTCCACTCGTTAAGTGCTTCAGTTGGCTGAAGACTTAGTTGAAGTTGGCGATCCATGTTAAGGTTGTTGCCTGCAATCAGCTCATAATCTGGGGCATTCGTGAATTTTGCATTTCATGATGGTGCTGTTGCAGTTTTGCCTGCTGATAGGTGCTGTGTTCGGAACCAGACCATGATGAACATTTCAGTTTTGCTGCAGCTGCAGTTTTTTTGATGACGTTGGGGCGGTGGGCGTGATGCAGCTGCCTATTGCTTCCTAGAATTCTGTTGGAATCCTTAGGGTGCATTTAGGTTGTGGGTAGCATTGTGCTGCAGTAGCAAGTTCTTCGCGGGGCAATCGGATGTTGTTGATCCAAGTCGTCTAAGGGAGTAACGGATTTTGAACTCCCTTTATGTAAAATGACAGTGTTCATTTTCTATATTCCGTTTGACCGCTCCTCTTATAGGTTTTTGTGGTTCTGAACGATGAGAGGATCGGCTCAAAGTGGTATGTCCTAGCGTTTTAAATTCTAATTGCAAGTCAAAAAAACTTGGAGTTATAACATTATTTTTTATAATTTTTCTCCCATAAATCCAAAATACTAACACTTACAAAAAAAAAAAAGAGAAGCTCCATCTCTTAAAGAGATAGACATATTTATTTGATAAATCTTGATCATTTATTTTTAAATTAATAATTTTAAAATAATTAATTTTAGATTTTTTTAAAATGGTTAAAATCGCAACATCTATTTGGAAATAAACCGTTAAAATATAAATAATAAGTCTTTTCATCTTTATAAGATAAAACTCTCTCGAATCTCATTAAATTAATTCCGGAGAATGCTGAGCACTAGGTGGGTGCTACTTCGCAAGGATAGGGATCCTGCTTCGCGTACGGGTAAAGTGGGTCTTGGTAATCTTTGTCCGAATGATTGATTCTACGCTTGACCGAATCCAACCGTCTAAATTTATGATAATTTATTTTTTTATAATGTGAATGAATCCGGATGGTTAGATTCAATCGAGTGCGAAATTTGACCGTCTGGATGGGCAGAACAGGGGCCTACTTTCCTTGTATGCGAAGTAGGTTTTCCGGGAGCCAGCTTCATACTCACATCGTGTAAAAACTTATTATCATATTTTTAAATTTTTTGGGACGTTGGATCAATTATGGATCCAATGACTATGCCAGATCATAGCACTAGATCAAATATGGATCAAATTTTTATATTCTAATAAAAATTAAATAATATTCACCTGCTACTTTCTTATAATCACCCAATAACCAACATTAAAAATTAAAAAAAATAATACAAATTAAATAATTATGTAAATTACTTAAATGTAATTCTCTATGAAGTTTAAGGAATAGATGGGTCATAACAATATTCCCTTACAAGATGGCTATTAACCCTTTTTATTTTATTTTATTTTTGCGTGCGTAGCCCTATGCCATTCATTAGATTTTTATTAATATTTATTAACAGACTCATACAATAATAAATAAATAAAATTTACTAAGTCTATTATATTATTTTATTTCTATAATAAAATTTGATCATAGTCAAGTTATATTTTAATTTGATTGAATCTTAATAGGTATGAGAATTTGTGTAATTTTTTAATTGTCAGATATTATTTTCACAGGAAAAGAAATTAGTTTTATTTTAAAACTTGCTCTAATCAAATATTTATATCATATTATATTATATTTATGTGTTATATTTTTATTATATATATATATAAATAGCCATTTAGTGATAGAATGCCGATCCTAGGTAATAAAAAATTACACAAAATTGAAAAAGTTAGGAAGTTAGAATATTAAATTAAATATTTAACTATATGTAAGTTAGATTATTGGGAAATAAATATCTATATGGTAATACAGCGTCGACCGTATGTAAAAAGTAAAAGATTTAGAAACTTAATTTATATAAATTAAAATTTTTCATGATAGCACAACTAACACACAGAATAGAATAACAAATGAAACAGTATTAATTAAAATTTATAATTTACTAACTGAGTTTAACAATTAGTAAAATATTAATTCCGACAGTATGCTTGAATGATCAGATATCAATATAGCACTAAATTGACCGAAGAAACAATACATGTGTATTGAAAATAACATAAGTTAAAATTTAAACTCAAAACTAAAAAAATATAATATTTTAAACTTAACTAATCTAGGCGACAAATAAATTACGTTAATTTTAAAAATAACCTAAACGTGAACTAAAATTATATTAGTGCAGATTAAATTTTGTGGGACCAAAATGACTTAACCATATAAAGCTTTTTACTATCCTAAATAATTTAAGTATCCAACAGAATAAGTAGATGAAACTGTAAAATAACTAACTTGTTTTCAATTTAAAACTTAAAATTTTAGATAAAATACAAATATATATATATATATATATATATATATATTTACTAATGCATGATTTTATAAGACAAATAAATTTGAAGAGTGCTCCCTTTCTTCCTTCGGTTCTCGAAAAGTGGAGCATATATATTTTTTAATAATAGACAAATAAATATATATTTTTTAATATATTTACACATGAGATCGATGCGTGTGTATGATGTCGCTTCGAATCAATCGTGGGAGGCATTATTTACAATGTGTAACGGCCATTTTTATTTAATGATAGGATCACTTGACTATCAGGTATATAGTCATTTTGGCCGCTCTTTTATATCGACCTATTAAGCGGCTCATTATGGCATTTTAATACTTGACTGTTCGGACTTTGTTATTTGGTTTATGTGTTTGATTGTTTTGGTTGATGAGTTCTATGGTATGTCCTATTAGGCTACTGGTATTTGAGCCTCTTATCAATTTGAGTATTGGGTTGACCCGTTTTTGGCTTTACCCATCATATCTTATCTTAGTTATTCATGTTATTAGGTTGATCCATTGCTAAAACTTAAGATTCAAAATAAAATTATCACAAGTCCTAAAATCCCAAACCGACCTTGGACATGACCTACAAGTCGACAATAACAACTGATCAAAACATATAATAACTAGCCAAAATATAGGGCCCAAAATTGCTACACCCGAAAGTGGCTCTCATATACCAACAGCAATATGTCATCAATATATGTGTAAGAAGATATGTCCATACAAAGATTATAGTAATTGCACAGTCATATAAGAAAATCGGAATATCATAATAGCTAATTTGATATATAACCAATTAATAAAAATAAAAGTAAATATTCTAAGGCTATTGTCCTAAAACAAGATACAATATTTAATTCATTGGAATTCTTTGCTCTGATTCCTCGAACCAACTCCTCAGCCTACACCTTTACCTGCAATTGTCCAAGCCCGCTAATTTGGAGGGGTTAATGAAAATAAAAATAAAATGAGTCGAATACTTAATAACGTATATGAATTATTTATAGTTAAATATATCATTTATATTACTTCATGTTGGAAGGATCAACGAATAGAATTTCGGATGCAAAGCGATAAATTTTCATAACATGTGTGCACAACTTTTAAATTCTTTATTTCTTGTTATGAATTCAAAATGTGCTAATAAATCATGTGCAAATATACTAATTTTTATGGACTAATAGCTAATATGGCATTACTAATGAAGAAACAAATAATCAAAGTTTAAATTATATTTATTTTTACAAAATTAAAAGCCTTTACTACTATTTATGACTCTTAGGTGGGTCGTTATACATATAACCCAATAGATAATGTCAAACGATACTTTATCCTACGAATGATCGGTTTAAACATTAATTACCACTATAATATATTAAGTCATGTCATAATATATTACCGCTAATTTTCTTACAACGATCCGGTATATAAATAGATGAAAATTCTACATAATTATGAATAATCCTCATATTTTCTCATATATGAGAAAATATTCTGAACTCTTTTACAAATTTATATTCTTTAAATTATTCAAATCACTTATTATACGAAGATTTAAATTTTTGTAGAAATTTAAATATGTTTATTTGAAAACATGTAATGTTACCTTATAAAATTTTCAAACATGTGTAATTATTCATAGCAAGAATTGTAGAAAAATCATCAACATTTGAAGATTTTAATATTTTATTTCCACCGGCAAATATGTAGGGGCAAATTGATGAGTCTTTAGAAAATGTAAGACATTATTTAATAATTTTAAATATATAGAAATTTTATGTAAGAATTTTAAAACATACAATAACCATTTAAATATAATTTCAACACATGCATAAGTTGTGGTGCAAAAAATTAGTTGAGCAATACAATATACATAGGTTTAGATTTAAACTTATATAATATTACAGAAAAATAAAAGAATAGTATATGTGTATAATAAATAGACATTTTAAGTACAAAAATATAATTTTTATACATATTTAAAATAATAAATACTTAAAAAGTGAAAATAAATTAACAACAAAGGAAATAAGTTTGAGATGCACCTATATTGACTGTAAATTCACTGAAATCTTGCTTAGGTTTGCTTCAAATTGTCTTATCTAGCATTTTCTCTCTCATTTACTTTCTTTTTTTCTCTTTCTTTTCTTAAAATTTAATAAAAAATAATTAAAAATCAGTCAAACGATATCTATATAAAAGATAGGCACACATGCACTCGTCAAACGTATATCAAGCGCCGTGGTAAAATATTGTAATACATGAACATCATATTAGAGGTACATCACGCGCTAACAATATGGCAATAGCATGCTCAAGCGTTCCTTAAGCATGTATCGGGCACGAGTATTTTGTCAGAGCGTGTCTGAGTTTCAATCAGACTTCCATTAGTGTGACCTCTCTATGAAAAACATGCGTGTGTACATGTTAGGTATCGATCGAGCGTCACATTAGTCCAATTTGGCTCGATTTAATATTGACTTTGACTAAAATTTTTTCATTTGACCTCAACTTCACTTATCTTAATCATAATAAAAATTAAAAATTTTGAAACTCATACCTTACTTTACTAATCCTTAATCCTTTTGCATATTAGGATGATTTTAGTATGTTGTATATATTTACACAGATTGGCATGTTTAATATATATATATATATATATATATATAGTATGATTTATGTTATTATATAGAGTTTCACATGAATGATTATTAGTATTTGGCTTTACACGATTTCTCAAAAAATTATGTTGTTTGCATTTTTAAATTTTGATTATAGTATAATTCCAGTACATTTTGTTGGTATATATATTTATATATGAAAATATTTACCTTGGTAAGTGTTAGATTCATTCTTACTTTTATTTTGCTAACTTTTCATATTTAGGGGTTCAAATTATCTTACAAGGGATCGAAATCAACATATAGGCTATTTGTTTAATTGATTTTTAGGATGCTGAAATATTTTAATGTATAAGGTGACATGGCAATATTAATGTAAGTGGATGGAATAGAAATAAAGTTGTTAGTTGATATTCTAATTTATTTTGATATTCAACTTGCATTTTGTTTTATATCAGTTGGTGTTTGTTTTCGGCCATTAGCCGATCATGATATTAGAATGGTTATGTTTAAATTTGATAATAGAATTTTGAATATTTAGTTTTTAATATTTTAATTTTTAGTTAATATATTTTTTCTTATGAATGATTTAAAACGTTTTGGTTATTGATATTTAGCCATTTTTTAATGTTGCTTTTAGATCTTGTAATTTGATTATTAAATATTGTTTGGATCATTTAATGGTGCTTGGTGCATATTTGTGTCTAAGTGTTGATTTTGATTTAAGTTGATTAAATAAAGAAGTTATTTTTATGTTTAATTTCAAATGTGAATTAAGATAATTATGAATTTGAGGAACAATATAATTCTGATAATATCAACCCTGGGATAGGGACGTGACACCAATTTTATGTTAATAAACAGGAACAATAAACTAATTGTTATACGCTACTTAACCCATTTAGTAAAATCATATAGGAACTTGTGTGACTCTTGGTGATAATCAACAAATCCCATTTGACTATAACATACGCCTATTAGAGATCAACCTTCATCAAGTGTCCCAACATACTCCTAAGAAGGTTGTGTTCATTGAGAACTTCATGTGCCATAAATAGTATTATTACCAATATATTTTCTAGGAATAATGATAGTGCAAGACTTATGAGTCAGCCTAGGAAGCAAAGATTTTAGCTCGTTTGATAAAATTTTAAGAGCTCGTTTTATAAATCACATTATATTAAGAGATAGATTTATATGATAATTTAATAGTATCTAGCATTTTGGAAATAGTACTAATAATAATGGGGTTAATCTATTCTATTTGGAAGTCCAAAGAAAAGAAGCCAAGGACGACTTCAATAAACAAAGGACCAATATTATCCTAGAAATCATTAAAGATTCTCATTATGAACCGATTATGTATGATATTTTATCATTACTTATAATAACACAGATAATTTTTAATCTCACCTTTTAAAAATCTAAGCAGCGAGGGAAGTGTGCAGCTCGAGAGTGGCCCAATCGTGAATAAATAATCGAACAAACTCCAAATCCAAAACTGATCCTACCTGAATTGTCAAAGATCCTGTAAAAGTGGGAGACAGCCTTGGTTTTGACTAACCAAAAATGCTTCTCCTGTTGTTTCTTTTCACCGCAGTATGAAGAAATATACATGGAGCAATTGTTCCAATCGTTAAACTAACAGATATTAGCTTTCTGCTTACAAAATAATGCCTCTAAGATACGAGCATTCACGAAGCACAGTTTTAGCTGTCTCTCCTTTTTAGGTCCTGGCTAAGACGTTTTTGAGAAAAATTCACTACAGCGTTTTTGGAAAACCAGTTCGCTTCAAGGATATCGCCAAATTTAACACCGAGCATCTTCAACCCACGCTGAGTTGTGTAGTCCAGATACTTTATCTCGTTGCTTTTTTGGTTCCAAGTAATTGTCTTGTTACGTACCATAGGAATTTGACTTTCGCTAAGGCCTCGCAGCGAACCCAAGTTGGTTCCCTTCTTCTTCTCGCCCCCCTCTAGGTCTCTCACTATTGGACGCCGTGAACACACTCTCATCGTGCAGCAGTTGATAGGGTTTGAGTTCCTTTCTCTCTATTATTCTCTCTGCCATGGCGACGGAAGTAATGGATAGCGGGAGAGTCCAAAAGTTCTTCGAGGACATCGATACAAAAAAATCCGCCATTTCCACCTGCATCGACCTCTATAAAACTCTAATCTCCGATTTCTCCTCTCTCGAACGGTCCCTCAACGAAAAATCCAAAACCCTCGATTTCAAAATCCAAACCCTCGAATCCGAATCAGAGAAAGCCCTAGAACTCATCCAACAGCGCGAGAACTCCCTTCCTGTGCGGGAGTCTTCTCTCTCTTCCAGTATCGAAGTCCAAAAGCAAGCCGCCCTCTCCGAATTGGAGAATCCGTCGGAACAAAGTGACGAGTTGTCCGAAAATTTGAAGTCTGTTTGTCGGAGAATGGATCATTCGGGGCTACTGAAACTTGTGATATCGAAGAGGAAGGAATCGGTGGCTCTAAAGGGTGAATTGGCGAATGCATTGTTGGAATGCGTGGACGCACCGAGGTTGGTGCTGGATGCGGTGGAGGACTTTGTGAATCAGAAGGCTTCGGGGAAGACTACTGGCGGAGGCGGTGGTGTAGGGAGTGGGTTGACGGATAGGCGGTGGGCCTGCGGCATGGTGGTTAACGGGCTGTTTTCTCCAGATGACTTGAAGGAGGGAAAGAATGCAGGACCTTCTTTTGCGGGGAGCGTGGTGGAGAGGGCATCACGGGTGGTGGACATGTGGAAAGATAAGGTGGAGGAGAGTGGTGAAGCGTTAAATAGGATGGGGCCAGTGGAAGCTTCAATGTTTCTGCAGCTTATGGTTGTGTTTGGGTTCAAGGAGAAGTTTGATGATGCGTTTCTGAAGAAAGTAGTGCTTGAGTTTGCCGCATGGAGAGATATGGCAAAGCTTGCAGTGCCAATATTCGGAGAGAAAGTGGGAGGTTTGTGGTTTAAATTCCAATTGTTATATCAAATTGATTTGCATATCCCTGGGACTCTTTAAATGGATGATTTTGTTTGGCGATTAATTGTTTTGAATTTCTATATCTCATTGTATATTTGCTTGTTTATCGGGCAAATTGGTTCATATTATTCCTTTTCGTTGTATCTTGAAATGCATTGACATTATGCATTTGTGGCATTTACATTCGCTTGTCCAAATAATTCTAGCCCTTAGGTTGTGATCATAATTATTATGCAAACAATTCTCTATGTATGTTTGTCCTCTCCATGCTGATTAAAGTTATTGGTTTTTAGGGAGCTCATGAGGAGATGGATGTGCTTGTTAAGACGATTTGGGACATGCATGACTAACAACAATAATCTTTTGTTTGGAAAACATGGATTAAAGATTTGAATTTGGAGTTTTAGGGTTTTGTGTTCTTTATTCATCTGTAACCTCTAAAATCCAATCCAAAAACATATATCCAACAACATTACAGGTAAGGACTAAAGAATAGTGTTGGAGAGTGTTAAAACCACGGATTTTACTACTTACACAGGATATCTTTTTTGGGCCATAATAACAAGGAAAGGATGGAAGTATTACTATTACTTTGTTGTGATAAATTGGTGCATTGGGTCGACTTAGGTTGCTTGGATCTGATTCAACATTTTCCTTGAATTATTTATCAACTGCAAATGGGGTTAGTAGGAATATTCACCTTTGGTAGTTGTTGATGCCAACTTTGATAAAACCTCTGTTTTTCTACTATGACATAAATTGGTTTGTAAAACCATTCTACTTTCTTTTTAATTGGGGGCTCCCCTCAGCCATTGTGTCCTTGTTCACTTGAATGAAGATTTCTTGCTATGCCTATTTGATGACTTATGTTCTTCCCCATAATTGTGACAAAATGGACTTGATGCATTTAAAAACCTAAAAAGACAACCCACTAAATCATGTGCCATAATTTGATGATGATCGCTGAGATATGCATTGGCTTGCACGTCATTTGTTATCGAGGAGCCTAACTTTGCTTTGATGAGCAGATGACTTTGTGTCACTGCAACCATGATATCATTGTTGATCCCCTCTGTCAATCCTTTGATTGTTTTTTTCATTTGTTGATGCTTAGTTGCATCATCCGTGTCTATGTAGCATTAAGTTTACACAGTTTACTTTTTAGGAAAATTTTGGTTCTACAGTTCTTTTTGCATCTGCATCATGGGTGCTTTTGCGAGCACCCAAGGAATTGTTGCTCTGTGTTGTAATCTAGAATTTGAAAATAATTGAAAAACTTTCAATTGATTGTTTTTTGAAGATCTTTTTAATATTGAATACTATATAAAAACGTAAAAAGCCCAAAATTTTCTTTTGTTTTTTGTTTTTTTACCCACAGAGGGTTAAACCAATTTGTATAGGTCAGGATTAAGGATTAAGGGGTAGCATCTAAGCTCCGCGTCGATCTGAGGACAAAAATTTGAGATGTGGGAGGTATACATGATCAGTGGTGTGTCAGACTTCCCAATTTTACCGTGCTACTGGTCGCTGCTCTTGAATTTTTCGCCAGTTATATTTACTTTCTTCACTTGCAGAAGAAACTCGATAGAACAGGCACTTACTGAAGTTGAGATATTGCTTTATTGAGTGAATCTTGATCTTTTTATGCTTTTTAATCTTGCCAAACATTCATTCTCGGTATTTATTTTCTTTTTGATATAATTGCTCGTTCCATTATTCTGTTGTGCAGATGTAATCGACGAACTAGTCAAGATCGGCAAGGAGATTGAGGCTATCTACTTTGCTTCGGAATCTGGCCTGACCGATAGGTTTCATCCAATTGGTCTGATCAAGTCCTATTTGCGCAACTCCAAGAAGAACGCCACAGCAATATTGAAGAACGGCAATTATAGCACCTCTGCGACAGTGAGTTAACTTCTAATTCAGTTTATGGTTTATGATTTATGCTATATTTGATTGTTTGAATAGAATAAGATAGAAATAAAATAACTCTTATCATATTTGGTTAGTTATTTGGATTATGTAAAGTTGAATTGAAATTTAATTTTTTAGTATTGGTATACAATAATTGCAAGATTGGTACAATAAAATATACCAAGAAATTTGTATAAAATGTATTATTATTATTATATGAAGAAAAATATTTCAATATATACTAGAATGTTGCATGGTCCAATCCAAATTTATATGATTTGGTTAAGGTATATTAATATTATGTATGGATATGGTAAAAAAAATAGGCCCAATTATTTTTTGGCCGGGCACGGTTCCAGAAAGTGACCCGGATCATATTTTTTTTTTATAAATATATATATTTTTATTTCAAATAAATATCAAATTTAAAAAGTTATTTCAATAGATTTTATTTTTTCTGTAATTAATAAATTTTTATATAATTTTTTTATTTAAATATATTTAGTTTGCTAATATTTTAATCTTAATATTGTAAATTTTGAAATATTCTACATTTTTGAATTATTTCGTAAACATGAATTTTTTAAAGAAATATTAAAAATAAGAAATATCTATGTTCGGCCCCATTTATAGTATGGATGGTGCCTAGTAACCGTGTCATGTCCAGCTTAGATCAACTTAGCGGTCACAAATTTTCACTTAAATCCAGTTTGTATCTAATTTGAATCTAATTTTGATGAGATCTAGTTTGGGTATGTGTAAATAAGTAAATATTTTGGACCGATTATTCTCGGATAATATGGAATAAAAGCACCCAGGAAGGGCATTATTTTTTTAATTATTTGTTTTTTATAATTAGAATAACTAAATAATAAAATAATAATTTTATTAAAAATAAGATAGTAATAAAATATTTTATTCTATTTTATCAAATGTGGTGATAGCCATTGTTGCCTTATTCACTGAGTTGTAGGTAAATTCATTCTTTCTAACTCTATCAGGTGAACTGTTATTGCAGTATGAATCCAACAATTTGGAGTTAAATTCCATCAGGACCATAATCAGATGTGTGGAGGAGCATAACCTCGAAGCCGAATTCCCCCTCGACAGCTTGAGGAAGCGGCAGTCTCTCCTGGAGAGAGCCAAAGCCGACAAGAAAAAGAGATCCTCAGGCGGCGGCAGCAGCAAGCCTTCGCGAAAACGGTTGCATGGTTCCATTACCGGTGGCAGTCGTGGCCCTCCACCTCCTCGCCCATCCAAAGTTGCCAAATTCTCGAACCCATATCCGCCATTTGGTCGGAGAAACACTGCTTCACCGGCACAACAGAGTCCTGTTGTGAGATATTCCGGCCCATACAACTATGCCAATCAGACTGCCTATGAGGCTGGTCCTGCCTCTGCAACAGCATATGCCACCACGACTTATGGTGGCGCCCATGCTCCCGCCTCTGCTCCCATCCCACAGCAGCACTATGCACTCCAAGTGGATAATGCCAGCGCTGGTGACGCTCGCGTGGGCGGCTCTTATGGACCGCCGATGGGCTATGCTTCATATGATTATGGCGCCACCACCGGCGCCCCTACTTACCAACCTCCAACTTATACGCAATAATGTAATAGAGACCTCCTTAGGTTCTAATGTCACCCCACCTTGTAGACCAGAACCGATCATGCAGAGTTAAACTTTTGAATTATTCCCCGAAGATGTGAAGATTTTGGTATGGCTAGATGGGTCTGTATTTGTTTTTTGATTATGCAAACCCGGGTAATTTTTCGGATCCCAGTTCAGAATTCTTTATTATTGTTGATGGATGGATACGTATCTGTTGGATAGTGTAGAAGGACGAGTTCATCGTCCCTTTTTTACTTAAAAAAAATCCTTCATATTGGAATTTATATAGTACATTTTAAAGTGTAATTTAATCATTTAAATTATTAAGATAAAATTTTAACTATGAGATCTAGGAGGTATTGGGAAATATTTATATAAAAATAAATGATTAAAATTGAAAAAATAAGATTAAAATTAAAGGAGCAAACACAATTCATAAATATTATTGGCGCCAAACTCTGCCTTTCTCTATTTATAATCGTCTTTTGTATTTTGTGGTTATTGTTGGCGCCAAAGTCTTCATTTTGCAGTCTGGCGCCTCAAAACCCAGTTCCTCCGGCTTCACTTGTCCGAAGCTCTTCCTTTCTCGCATACACACACACTCTCTCTCGAGGAATTTTAGGATGCATAGACAGAAGTCCATACTATCTTTTCTTCAGAAACCGTCATCGGAAAATTACCATGCCGGTGGACCAGTGAGAAACGGTGGCCGACCACCTCATCTTGATATGAAAGAAGCCCTCGCTGGTAAACCTACGTCCAGCGGATACTTGCATGACGACGGGAGACCACCTCATCTTGCTATGAAAGAATTCCTCGCTGGTAAATCTACCTCCAGGGGATACGTGCATAACGACGGGCGACTACCTTGTCTTTCTGTGAAAGAAACCCTAAATTGTAAACCTACCTCCAGCTCTACGACAAACTCGTCGCTCGAAATCAGGGGAACTGACACTCCGCCGGAAAAGGTGCCACGACAAATTTTTTCGTCTGACTTAACTCCGACTGACAACAAAAGACCGGCCGTATTCTCTAGTATTATGCACAAATTTGTAAAGGCTGATGAAAGAGAAACGCCTTCCGGAAGGTAACTGCTCGAATTTTTTGTTCTCCTTGACCGTTCCAAAGAATGTGGATGGTTTATGTGTTTGTTTGACAACAATTAGTTCGAGTTGTTAAATTTTGTAAATGGTATCCATTTTTGACGATTTTAAACATGTTATATTCAAACTTTAATTGCTTTGAGTTTCGATTCTCTGGCGCTGTTAAGTTTGTCATTTTTCCTTCAACTTGTATTTAGTGAGAAATTAGCCATTGGATGTTCTGCCAAGGGATGAGAATGTTCCCAATACGGTTTACTGGATTCTGCCAAGGTTATTTGGAGAAGTATCCAATAATGGTTTGTAGAATACGTTGAAATTTAAAATGTTATGCAGGTCATTCTAAATAATCTTTTTCTGTCCCCTGCTTCTGAGTGATTAAATACTACAAGTATCTGATGTTTAACTTACACTTATAGCAGCTAGAAAGGAAACAGCTCATATGACATTTTGTACTACGTTCCTGTGTACTTGTCAAGTCAACTTTATGTACCACTTTCCCAAAAGTTTAGTCGCATGAAGTAGTGTGCCAACATTGCACTTGATATTTGAGTCTAGCATGGTGGGATGCTTTGGTGTCTGCTCTTAAAAATTTGTTGCAGCTTTGAAAAATTGCCTCAGATTTATTAATATGAAAGGATATTTTTTCAACTATTTGATTTATTTCTGCAATGCAATTTCCACTGTTAAATTATTCAACTTTTAATCCAAAAGAGCATAATGTAGGTGCATAAAACAAGTATTGTTTAGCTGCAATTTTCAATCACAAATTAGTAATTTATGATACCTTGTATGCTGTATATGCTTTTTCATACGCATTGTTGTATAATGTGAGGATTTTTTTTTTTTTTTTTTTTTGCTAACTATACAAGTTCCATCTTGTAAATTAAGTTCTTCTACCCCAACTTATGTTCAACCTTTTCATCAATTACGTTCGTAAGATGAATTTGTGAGGTGCTTTAACTTGTCATGCCCATAATCTGCAATTCCAGTACACCCTTTTACATTTAGATCCCATAATGTGTTCTGTGTAGCTGGCTAGGTTTGGTAATAAATCTATTGTGCTATCTTTTTTGTTTGCATCTCATTTAGATTTGCATGCAGTCCTTGCAGGAATCAAGTTGATGGTGATTGCTCTATTTTTTCCCCAACATTTAACAAATTAAATGACTGCAAAGAAGCTACAAAATGTGGAGGAGCAGCTTCTATAAATTCGCAGGAGATCATTATTTCCAAACCTAATAAAAGCAATAGTGATATTCTAGGGCCAGAAACACCAGGAGAGAGACCCTTTGTTCCTCGTTTGAAGCGAATTCGGGATGACTGTAGCAAATTTGATGACAGAATTGATCTTAGTCTGACAGATTCTAGTAAAAGACTGAGTTTCTTTCAGGATTCAGAAACAGGAAACAAGAGCCAGGAGGAAGTTTCAAAATCAACTAGGAAGTTTGAATGGCTGGATCCTTCTCAAATCAAGGATGCCAATGGAAGGAGGCCTGAAGATGCTCTTTATGATAGACGGACACTTTATATACCACCTGATGCCTTTAAGAAAATGTCACCATCACAAAAACAGTATTGGAGCGTGAAATGTGAATATATGGATGTCATATTATTCTTTAAAGTGGTCAGTTCTAGACACCATTCTTTGAGCAAATACAATTTTGTTTTATCAGAATTTTGTAAGCAATGTGTTTTTGTTAATGTTCTAGTGGTAAAAGGCTTAGTTTGGTTTAATTTATGTCATGCTCTTGCATTGGTAAAACTGCCTCTGAATCTATTTAATTTATAGAATTCTTGACTTTGGATCTTAGTTGTGGCAACATTTGGTGGTCACAACTAAGTATTTGATCAACTTATTTGTATGAATTTTATAATACATCTTGTTGGCCTACCTGGGAAATGATTTTTTCTAGGGATATAATCAGATGCAGAGAGACATTTATCAATTCACTTCTTCTGCAGTCATGGCTTCTGCATGACCAGTATCGGACAACAGAAAGTACTGCTTTTTCAATATGCTTGATGACATCTCACTTGTGGCATTTATAATTCATTTTTGCTAAATTCTGTGGCAGATATTCTTTGTTTTACTCAGAATAGAAGTGCATCTTTCTTTGTTTCCTCTTACTTTCATTTGTACATTTGAGAAAATTGTGAGACAGCATTCCTGCCTGTAGCTTGCCCTTCCATCGGAACAATTCCTTGCCAACAGATAGTTGCCAAAGGTGCAATATTGAACCTCAGAGTTCTAAGGACTTGGGATTTCGCTACATTGGGGACAGGTAACGTGCTTCAACAAATGCTTTGTTGGGTGCATGATGGACATCCCAATAAATTCATAGAATTCAAATTTTTGACTATGTGAGATGTGTGAACATCAGAGATTCCGAGTGCTTCTCTTGGTGATTTGATTTTCCTGTATGATGTCTGTTTGATGTTCATATGATCCTATTCAAATGTGCCAATCTGTGCCCCAACTCTTCCTTGAGATTTTATCACCATTGTTTCTTCTCCTTCAATGTAGGGGAAATTCTATGAACTTTATGAGCTAGATGCAGAGATTGGGCATAAGGAGCTTGATTGGAAAATAACAAATAGTGGTGTGGGGAAATGTCAGCAGGTGTTCTTTTCCTTCCTGCTGTTTACAATATTTTCCTTAAAGTTGCCTTGTCTTTTTTATAATTAATAGAAAATTGTGTGTGGTGGTCAAGGGAAAGTTGCCTTGTCACAAGTTAACTTTGCTGAAGAAATTTGTTTCAACTTTCATAATTGCTATTATCTTCTGGTTAGGCTGGTATTTCAGAGAGTGGAATTGATGATGCTGTTCAGAAGCTGGTTGCTCGAGGGTAAGGAAATTTAGTGTTTATTGCCTCTTTTTTGTGTCCAAATCTTGACACAACAATAAATTTCTCTATTACGACATAGAGGTCATAAGTTCAAACCACAGAAACGATTTTGTTGCAATATAGGGATAAGATTGTGCACATTTTATCATCTTTAGATCCCACTATGTGGGAGCCTAATGCAGTGAGCCCCTTTTTGCTATCTAAACCCTGGTCTATCTTAGTAGGGAGGTTCTTACAAGAAGAGTAATATGTATTTTTTGCTTTTATTTTCTCCTATCCTTCATAGATGAATGTGAGTAAATGGTAAGGTTGATTTAATATTTTAATAACCGAGGTTGCAATTTCAAATAAAGGAGCCAACCTTTTCACGATGGAAGGCTGATTGCCTCTTAAATTTTGGCTCTTACTCCTGGATTACCATAGTCAATTGTTTGACTGTTTGCGACTGCTCAAGTGCATAGATCTAAGGATGAATGCTAACTAACAATGATTGTCTACTAATTTTCATGACTTCGGTGTAGGAATTGGTACTAATGATGTTAGAAATAAAACTTATCTACACACAAAGTCCAACTATCAAAATTGGGTTAGACACTATATTCCAAAATAGTAAGCAAAACACTCAGATATAAATGTATGATTTTAGAAATGGTCAAACTATCTCCATCTAGCCCAAATCTTCTAATATTGTACTTGCTCAATCCATAATTTGTTGTAAGGAAAAGTATCTAACTAAAATTCAAATAGAATCATAGTGAAATTGCATACATAAATTTGTAATGATACACTAACACCAATCCAAGCTGTGGAAACTCAATTTCAATCTTATCCATTACGACAAATCTAAAAACAAATCCAAAACCTTTATAATAAAGTTATTAGCTAAATTCCTTCAGCAATCCACCGTTCAATTCTGTAAAAATCTAATGCCTGCTAATGAGGAAAGGTTTTAAAAACAGTTTAAATGTGAGCCCAATATTTAACAAGACATATATATAATATATGAATATATATGAGTAAAATAAGTGTAAATGACAAATTATGATCATTTATGGAAATTTGAATATTTAATTCTTAATAAACATTTTCAAATTTGTGATAGCTAATGAGTTGTTTGACTTGTACAAATATATGAAACATAGAAAAACCAAAAAAATGTGAAAATATATCAGAAAATATAAGAAATAATAGATACTACTAAAAAATGTATAAATCTAAGAATCAAGAATCGTTGATTTACACACCAATTGAATTAAAAGGCAAACTTTGATGATCAGGCTATGCATATTTTTGATAGCTTGAGGCCGATACATTACTATTTATGACATGTATGCTGGTCATTTACAATATCCTATAGGTGGGGTCAAACGCTACTTTATTTAACCACATGTGGATGATAGGTGCGATTTTTAAATTACGCATAATATATTAGGATATGTTCGAATTTAGTCTATCTATATCTTACAATAATTTTTATTTAGTCAAAATGGAGAATTTTACATCACATATTGAATATTCAAAATTTTTCAAATCAAGGGAAAAATAAATTCTCTGTTTTATTTTACAAAATAGAGTTCTCATTAAATATTTGTATAAAAATAGCATGCAAAGTTAAAATACTCAAAGATTTTATGATTTCCTTAGCAATACCTCAAATGCCAACATAAACCTTCAAAATGTCCTATTGTTCTTTAAAAGTAGATGTGTATGCAATAAATATTGAAAGGGGGTGAAAAAGGGTGACATTTATGTATATTTAAACGGTAATCAGAAGAAATTTAAAATATTTCAATAATAAACTAAAAAATGGATTTGGATGTAATTGCCCTAAAGCAAATATTTACCCGATTTGATGCGAAATAGAATTGAAACAACATTCCTTCATGAATCTCCTCTCTCCTCTCTCAAATTCAGCCAGAAATGAACAAAAAAATCACAAATCTCCGTATATAAATAGACTAGTGCATTTATGCTAGTTATGTGCTCATCAGGCATAGAGACCAAAAACATGCATGCATGAGTGCGCTATAGCTACGCACGAGTGCCGCCCTTACTACTCAACTAAATGCCTATATGCATGGGTGCACCTCTCCCATGCATGAGTGCAACTCATATTGCCAACTCACACATGAGGACGCCTCTCCCACGTACAAGACCACTCATTTGGCCAGAAACATTACTCCACTCACGAGCGGTGCACGAGCGCACATCATGCATCGGCCCTCATGTCTCCAATACTTAATTTTAATTCTAGATATGCAATTATTATCAAAATTAACCCTATTCCTAACAATTATGATGCCATTAATACAAATTCAGGGTATTCGGGTGTTACACTAATGTTTTGAAAGCATAATCTAAGGAACAATAGTTCATACGCATGGGCATCCCACAATGGAAAGTTGGCTTAAATGTGTAAGGGTGTGTTGGGTCTGGATTACAATGGAAAGTATGAGGTAAAGTGGGAGAAGGTATAAAGAAACTACTTTTCTATGTTTGGATTACAATGAATGTTTTAAGGAAAAAATAGAATGGAAAATATGTATTAAATTAAAAAAATTCAGGAAAATGATTTGGTTTTAGAAAACTGTGGAAAGCAAAAGAAAAATGAAGAAAAATAAAATGGGACATATTCTCTTAGAAATCTTACTTTTTATAACTTCAACTCCTCTTTCAATTATTATTATATGTTATTATCTATTCTTTTCCATATGATTTTCTATCAATAACCAAATAAAAGAAGGAAAATATTTTATTTTTTTTTATTTTTTATTTAATATTTTTTTCCTACTATTTTTCTTTCCTACGTATTTGCTTAAAACCAAACACACCCTAAATATATGAGGCAGCTTACCATCTGCTAAAGCTTAGGTCAAATCTATGTTTAGGCTAGGTCAACATGATTAGAGCTTGAGCTGTTTTAAGTAGTCTGGCTTGTCACCTTTAGGCGTTTAATGGTTAATATTTGTTGGTCTGTGAACCCATGCAAGCTTTTCTATTGTTGTTTTAATGTTCAGCATAATGTTTATTCTATTACAGAATTACATCACTGTAGCAAATAACAGGCCTAAAGGAAAATATAAAATTACAGCATAACCAAAATACACACATAATTTTTCTGTTTTGCTATTGATTTTTATGTTCTAATTTATTATAATTTATTGAAGTTGTTTTGTTCATATTAGAAAAGGAGGGTTGCCTCCTCTTTTTAGCACAACATTCTTTTGCCAAGGGTAGCCTAGCCTAATGTAGAAGTTTTGTAGTTTGGACTATGGTAAGGGCTAGATATATATCCACAAATTACGAAGTAGTCAATTTTTTGAATTTAAATTCATGACCTTAAGGTCACAATAGGGTAATATTAATATAGCACGAAGGCATCTTTCATTCTATTTTGAATGATGTGGAAGTAGGACTTTTCACATTTTTTTGATTACATAAATTCTTGGATCATTTAGTCTCATCGTGTTAGGTCTATTTTATTGACATATTTTTGTGACAAAATTTAGTCCTAGTTGAATTTTATTTGAATTTTTTTTTATTAATTGTGAACAATCGAGACTCAAAAGCTCTTTAGCAGTGGTGGTTAAAAGATGTACAAACACATTTGAGTTGGGGTTCCACGCATGAGGGACATTTGAATGGTGTTCATGTGCACTCTTTAGCAGGTCCATGCATGAATCACGCATGTAGGGTTCACATGTGCACTTAATAAAAGCTCTACTCAGGAAGCACACATGAGGGATGCTGTTGCACAGATAACAACAGCATCAGGAATTATTTGTGCATGAATTGCACATGAAGGCCGCACATGCAAGCTGATGTTTGAGTTAGTCTTTGAATATCTGCATATATATTTCGTTGTTTCACCTTTTTTCACCCTAGTTTTCAATCTCATTTATAAATAGACTTTATCTTCTTAACCTGGCTATTACTCTAGTGAAAGAGAAGAAAATGAGAGCCAGAGAAATGAGGAGAAAAAAGAGAAAAAATCTTTCATTGTTTATGATCCAAAAAACAAGGTTTTCTCACCTCAAAATTATTCATTTGTCATCAAATATTTGTTTCAAACCTTAAAGCCTTCGGAGCTATGTTGACAGCTTAGATCCTAGAGTTCTAGAAGTGTTGACTATTCCCAAGACTATGAAATAAAGTCCAAAAGAAGATTGGAAGGTATTTGATTTTGTTGCTAGAGAGCTAATCTATGTGGTTCTTATATAAGGATCACTTGTCAAGAGTAAGTGGTTATATTTACATATGTTTGTACCACCTAATCTATAAGTTGAGTTTTTTTATAGTGGATTTACTTTGACTAGTTTGATAAGTTTGGATGATTTTACTTAAGAACTATTTGGTTCTTAAAGTTTTCTTTCGTCACAATATTATGTGTTGATCTATTTTTGCATTTTATTTATTGTATATATTGGTAATGTTGGATGAATAAGATTGTCAATACATATTTGTTGCATATAGAGGCAAATCTTCGTTACATAAATTAAATATTTGCGTACTTTATTATTCCACATTGTTAAGGGTCAAAACCGTAGCCATTAAGGACAACCCGTTTTTTTCACATAGAATGAGGGCAGAATGCTTGTATAAAGGGTGCAGTCCTCTGCCTCCCTTTACTAGCTTTCTTTATGGTTAAGTCTATCTCCCGTTATTCCTTATGGAATCAAGGGCTCAACTCAGTTGTCTGTACTTGAAGCCTAAAATTTTTGCCATAATATTTGTTTTTAATGTTAATGATTATAAACAAGATTTTGAGTCATGCTTACCATGTAGCTCAATTAAGCAGATCCAAGCCAAGTTAGCTCAATAGAACTTGAGCTTAGTCTCTGTTATAAAACTTGGCATAACTTGACTAGTGTGACCTGAATAGCTCAAACATTGGTTGACTTGCTACTTTACCCCGTAGGTTGCCTTTCACTAAGTGTTTATCATAATTGTTGACAAAATTTTCCTTTTCCTTCACCCTTTGAGAAATAAGGACACTGGTTAAGGCATTCAGTTCTGCTACTTGCATCACTCTCTGGCCCTTCCAGTGCTGCTCTGGAAATTATATGCTTATTCTTGCTGTTGCCTTTTTCTCACAGATTTTATTTATATCAAACATCACCTTCTTTTGGGGGTCTTTGTTTCTTACAGAATGGCTGTCAAGTGGGATTTTCTTTTTCTGGCTTATGCTTATTGCTAGGATGACTTAGTTCTTTGTCAATATGAGTTCTCTCTTCAGCAATATTAATGTTATTTCTATGAAGGTATAAAGTTGGACGTATGGAACAGTTGGAGACATCTGAACAAGCAAAAGCAAGAGGTGCCAATTCAGTAAGTCTGTGTTGGCTTCTGTGGACTTTATTAAGACCTCAGAATTGTTGATCTTGTGATATCATTTATTCTCGAGCTGATAATTTTGAGTGTCATCTGTGTTATAACAAATTTTCAAGCAGTGTCAGTTTTATCTAGCTTAGATGACAAGTGGGTTTGAAGTGTCAATTGCATCAGTTTTTGGGGAAGATGGTTTTAAGCTTGGGACAGGGCAACCCATGTTATGTATCCTAAGACCTCCCGATGGACCAAAGAAATGTGTACCTGAGCTTCCCACAACTCAACCATGCCATATTTTCACGAATACTTGATTTCTTTTTCTTTATTATTGTGGTGGCATCAATAGTCAGTTGTAAAGCATATGGATTTTAAATTCTTAGATGGGGTTATCATGATGTTTATTTGCAATTATAACACTGAATTTACTTTCAAGTGACACCTTTAGCTGGTGTTTTGCATCCAATATATTCTAGCTGATCTAAGATGCATAGTCATCAAGAATTTCTACTCTAGCTTTTCTACCTCAGATTCTCTCCATGTTATGATTTCACCGTCTAACTCTATATTTTGTGTCAGGGTCTTTATTTGTTATGAGATTGCTTGGTTAGTCATCTCAAGTCTCATGTACCATTGCATCACAGGTTATTCCAAGAAAGTTAGTCCATGTAGTTACACCATCAACAACTGATGAAAACATTGGCCCAGATGCTGTTCATCTTCTTGCAATAAAAGAGGTTTGTGTCTTATCTTGTCAATGTCTTCTATGAATGAATTTTCAGCTTTGACATCCTTTGTAAGTTCTTATTACTCTCCAATAAATTCCATATACTTATTGCTCACCTATCAGTAGATCTCTGTTGAATATTGAGATAGTTCTCAAGGTGACAATGAGACTCCGGTAGCACATAGTAAAATATGATGGAGAAATAACAGTATGTAATAATTTATGTAGCATATGCAACAAATAACCCTCAAACCAGGGAAATGGTTTTTCTATAATTTGGGGACTGTGTACATTTGATCCACCTGAGAGTTTACAATGTGGTAAGCCATGTACTTCAGGCAACCCTTTTATGTGCAGCATCTGGAAAGCATGGCATACACATTTACAGTACATCAAAACACTCCGTGCATGAACTACTATTCTATGAATGTCAGTTATGTCAGGAGGAAAAGTCAGCAGGATTGCTGATCCCAAAGCTATAATTTCATGTCATACCTCCATAATTACTCGGCTATTGTGAAAAACATGTCCAACTATTGATATTTTGAAGAGGAGGAAAGATTTATTATCAACTTCACTTCAACAGTTTTGTATTTAAAAAGAGGAGCCCACAAGGTTCCCACATCATGGGTTTTGAGATAGATCAAAAGTGGGCAACCACACGTTCTGTTACAGACTGTGATGGTTCAAATGCTTGATTTTCACACTTGGTTCGACATTTTCCTATTTATAAAGCCTAAAAAACATTTGTTCAAAATTTGTGTGTGATAGAGACTCTGATACATTACAGTATGTGCTTCTCTTTTTTTTATTGGAGGGTAATTTTTGGTACAATTGTGAGGTCAATCTTCAATGTGGGAATCTTGTGTAGTGGACCACCATTTTTTGGGTTATCTTTCACATTTTCGATTCCCTGTTATCTTCCCTTCCCTCCTTGCGCTGGACACAGCAGTGGTGTGTGAAGAGAGGTCGTAAGGTGTTGAGATGGGGCTTTGTTCTTGTTTCCTTCCATTCTCAACTGGATCAAGAAATAACAATGGATCTGTGAAGGGGACCTGTAGATACGAGTGATACGCATATTATCATTGAAGAAGATACTAATGTAAACTTCAGCCTCCTCTAAAGTAGTTTCAGCTGCACTGGGAGTATGTATATGTGCAGTAATTCTATGTTCTTTTCCTTAAACCTTGCCGACAGTAACACATCTCGTTGCACATGCAAGTACTTAAATGTTACTATGTGAGTTGTCCTTCACCGATTCTAAATGACCATTTTTCTATTTCAGATCCAGAATTTTATTTCTTCTTTTGGGCCATGGGGATAGGGTTGGAGAGTGTATCTTCCATGTCTTTTGTTAATTTGTTAGTTATTTAAAATTACTTTCTTTTACTAAACAAGAAACACTTGTTGATTTTTAAGTTCATGTTGGTCTCGTCTATCCCCAAGATTCAGTAATATTTTTATAGTTGTATGTAGTTGGTATGTTTTTTTTCATATTTTTTTTGCATAACCCTTTGTTTCCCATTTTGCTAATGCATTTGTGTAGGGATCCTCTGGCTTTGCTGATGGTTCTATTGTATTTGGGTTTGCTTTTGTTGATTGTGCTTCTTTGAAGATCTGGGTTGGTTCTGTAAGTGATGATACATCTTGTTCTGCGTTGGGGGCTTTACTGATGCAAGTAAGTATTTGATTTCATAAGCTCAATCCTCCATTCTGTATCTGTTTGAATTTGTTGGGAAGATAAGTGATGATACATCTTGTTCTGCGTTGGGGGCTTTACTGATGCAAGTAAGTATTTGATTTCATAAGCTCAATCCTCCATTATTTTGGATTGTAGGTGTCACCCAAGGAAGTAATTTATGAAAGTAGAGGTGGTATTCTCTCCTGTTCTTACCATTAATGTTGTTTGAAATAAATATAAATTGGGGTTATTCTGATATTTACCCCCTATTATATGCAGGGTTGTCCAGAGAAGCTCAAAAGGCACTCAAAAAGTATTCACCAACAGGTTATGGTTGCTGCATCAATTTTGATTAAGTGCTTGATGTTGATTACTTTTTTCTTTTTCACGTTGCTTGTAGCACTGGATTTTATGAACTTCACTTCTCCTGGGAATCTTCTATGGAATGTCGGTTGATTTATACAAAGCATAACTCAAAAAAGTGAAGTTGTCACTGGTTGGCATCCCTATACAGTATACACTGTCTGGTCAGGGGATTATTCATCCGAGAAAATGATGCACAATATGAACTTCCAAAGAAGAATTTATGTAAACAAGATGATCTTGTAATTAATATTTTTGATAGAAATGGTTTTCTGTAAGTTTATTATTCTAGTACGGCTGTATGAAGTTCAACTCTTTGCAATTGTTTTTGCTTTGGCACTTATACTGCTTTTGTTCTGTATTTTATGCTATCCGTGAACAGTGCTACATCCACATATCAGTGGTTGTGTCACAGTTTGCAGTGATTAAATTGAAAGTTATGGTTCAAATCATCCAATTGAATGACTTGCAAATGCCTATGTTTGCCATTCCTTTTTCATTCAGCATCTATGTTTATATTCTTCGTTTAACTTAGTATTTCATTGCTTTGGTAGATTCTTGCAGTTATATTTTACTTGTCCTTATAGCCAATCACAAAGTTGGCATTGATCTTGCAGGATGCACGGCATTGCAGACTACCCCAGTGCTACCAGTTAATGGTTTTCTTGACTCCAGAGAAGTAAAGAATATGATTGAGGCAAAGGGATACTTTAAAGGGTCTGGCAACCTGTGGCATCATCTTCTAGATTCTGTCACACATCATGAATTTACTTTATGTGCTTTGGGTGGACTTATTAATCATTTGTCCAGGTTGATGGTATGCTTGCTTTTGCTCTCTATTTTCTTGATTAGTTCCGTGCTGTAATTTGTATTTATTCATTGCAATTGCATATTTGTCTTAGTTTCATGTTGTTTTTTATTATCTTTCATAGCTTGATGAAGTTCTGTGCAATGGAGATATTTTACCTTATCAAGTGTATAAAGGTTGCCTCAGACTTGATGGACAGACACTGATAAATCTTGAGATATTTGGTAACAATTCTGATGGTGGTCCAGCAGGTACTTTGGAAAACCTAAAGAGGGTTAGTTCACAAGTTATGAACATATTGTTTCTTGGTTTTAATCCGTTACGTTTTTCTTGTTTTTGTTGCAGGTACACTGTTCAAATTTCTTGACAGTTGCATAACATCCTCTGGCAAGAGGCTTCTAAAGAGCTGGATCTGCCATCCCCTGAAAGATGTTCAGCAAATTAATTATAGGCTTGATGTGGTAGGGGCTCTAATGGCGCATCCAGGAGTTATGCTACTTGTGGCACAACAACTTCACAAGGTTCCTGACTTAGAAAGGTTGTTCGGAAGGGTAAAAGTTGCTGTTCAATCCTCAGCTACACTTCTATTGCCTGTGGTGGGGAAGAAAGTAATGAAGCAAAGGGTGAGTCTGCTCGTATTTAAAGGACATTTGAAATGTTTTTGTAGATATTTGCAGGTAATTTGAGATAGAATGTTTTCCAAAATCTTCTTTACCTTCTGTTTAATTCTAGTGTAGACTGGTCTCACTCCATAATTTTGACTATACTACAGAAACAATGACTACAATATTTCCCATGCATAATTCTCGATTGGATAAAAACAGATGACATCAATTTTTTATTGTGTGGAATAGTGATTTTGTTGAGGTTAGAGGAACTAGGAAGGGTAGAGGTACATCCAGGAAAATTTAGAATGAGAATAAAAAAATTCAACACACTTCAATGCTGAACAAAGTCTTCAGCTGTAGTATAATGCTTGGGGAGCAGTTCTCTTTGCTCCCTTTTTCCCTCATCGCTATTGTTAATGGTCTGCTACTGGTGCTTGCAAGCACCTCTTTTTTGCTGTCTTGTTTGCTTTCTCTTCAGCTTGAATTTTTGATATGGCTCTTCCGATAAAGAAATATCAAACAATTTGTAAACTTGTGCTTCTGAAGGGAATGAGACATTGAATACAAAGGATTGCACCTTGTGTGTTATAACTGTAGTTGTTATGGTCATAAAAGGAGGATTGCAGTCTTCTTGACATTGCAGGGGGTTGAGATGGGGAAGAGAAGGATGATACCTGACCATTCCTGCATAGAAGATTTTCTGTGAGAATGTTGCATTGGATAAAGTGGAATGCAGGGTCCATCTCCCTAATTTCCCATAATGGAACTTAAGTCTTTGGCTTTGTTATTTGTTTTTTGCTGGTTTCTTTTTAGCATGATTTTTGCTGTAGTCAGGGAGCTGAAGCCTTAGCCTTCATTGTGATATGCTTCATGCATGTTGAGGTTTTATAATGGCATTTCCTGCATTGTTTTACATGCATTGTTAAGTCAAATAAATCCTGAGTTTAATATAGCATGAAACCATCTCCTTTTGTTCGGCATGTTTCCTGCATTACACTTTTGTAGAGTGCATCAGAATGGTAAATTGCAAATAGAGTTCATTCGCTTTATGATTTGCTATGGGAGAAATGAGAAATCTTATAAAGCATAGAAGATTTGTTCTTTCCGCATACACTAGCAGTATTGTGGATGTAACGCAGCACCCAGCATTATGCTGTAATAGTTTGACGTATAAGCATATCTTTAAATGTGTATGATGCATCTAAGTCCGTATTTGCACAAGTGCTGCTTACAGATTGATGATGTGGGCTGTGCTAAAGTATCTGAAATTCAAAATATATTCAGGCTTAATTGATTTATGGGTTTTTTTTTTTTTTTGGAATGTTGTTTTTGATGTCTTATGCACATATTGTTATGTAATAAGAGGGGGAGTTTTTGGGAAACCAATTTTTACTCTTCAAGAAGGTAAATTAAACACGTGAGGGAAGATAACTTTCTTCCAACGTTGCAACTAATCTGTGTTTCTTAAAGAAAGCATATATAATTTTTGCAACTGAACAAGCAAATCTTGGAAGAAGTAATATTTTCATCAGTATGAAAAAAGTTCACTTAGAAGAAATTTATCCCTATAGATTTCAGTCGTTTAATGTCAAGCATGTAACAATGAGATGGATCCAATTCCTTGAAGAACTGCGCATAAATTTTGATACTTTGGTGGTGCAGGTGAAAGCTTTTGGATCTCTTGTTAAAGGCTTGCGGGTTGCGATGGATTTGTTGGTCATGCTACAGAAAGAGCATGTGATCTCTTGTTTGTCAAAAATTCTGGAGCTTCCGGTACTGAGTGGTCATGATGGACTAGACAAGTTTCTTACACAGTTTGAAGCTGCTATAGATAGCGACTTTCCCAAATATCAGGTTTGCTTCCTTAAGGTCGTATGCTGTTGATTTTTTAAACTTTCTGCCAAAAAATTGGGTATATTAGTAAATAAAACTTGGAGAGAAATCATGATCTTTCTATGCATGGGGACGAGAGAGAGAAGCTGGAAATAAAGTTGGGGATTGAGAAATGGAGAAAGAGGTTTTTCTTCTAAGTTGGTTCTTATGTAAACCATAAGAAAACTATAGTCACTCCTAGTTTGAGCTATCAAAAGCCAGTTAGAAGCAGTACTCTTTTCTTTGATTGTATGAGATATTCACTTTATAACAAGGTGGGTGGTGTTTGGTTAGGTGTTTTCTTTTATTGTTAGATGTCATAGCATAGATGGAAATATTGACCAACGAAACCTATTGGCTGATATGTATGATATCGGGTTTTCCGAAAGCAGTATTTCTTGATATTGCAACGATTTTGTGATATGCTTCCATATTGGACAATATGGTACTGTCAATTTATAATTTTTAGAAATTTGTTACATTTGATGTATTCGATATCGATACGATATGTTCAATACTGATACGATCGAGATCAATACCAATAATAATATTTATATTTTCATCCATGTGTGACCAAAAAACTGGGAGGTCTAGGGACACATCTTGCCTCATTTAGCCATATAATGAAGTATCATATCGTTTGACTGTTTTTGATAATGCTGGCTGTATGATTTATTTATCTTTATGTAGTTATTGATTCACAATCATGTATTCTGGTGTAACTCTTGGAAGGAAAAAAACACTGATAAAATTGCATGATATCAGGACCATGATGCAACAGAGTCAGATGCTGAGACACTTGCTATTTTGATTGGGTTGTTTGTTGAAAAAGGTATTCAATGGTCCCAAGTCATACACGCCATGACTTGTATTGATGTGCTCAGATCTTTTGCTATCACTGCAAGCGATTCAAGTGGGGTCATGTCGAGACCTCTTATTTTGCCCCCTTCTGCTACAACCCCTAGATGCCAAAATAACAAAGGACCCACCTTTAAAATCAAGGGCTTATGGCATCCATTTGCTCTTGGAGAAAATGGAGTTCCTGTCCCAAATGATTTATATCTAGGTGAGGCTGCCGATGATTATCATTGCCGGACTTTACTGTTGACGGGGCCGAATATGGGTGGCAAATCAACCCTACTGCGTGCTGCATGTCTGGCTGTTATATTGGCTCAGGTTTGTTCCTTGCTGAGAACTTTTACATAATCCCATATTTCCATCTGCTACGTTTTGTTTAATTGTGTTCCCTAAATTATTTTTTTTTGTTTTTTTCCAGCTGGGCTGTTATGTGCCGTGTGATATGTGTGTCTTGTCACTTGTGGATACTATATTTACAAGGCTTGGCGCAACTGACCGGATTATAGCTGGTGAAAGTAAGTTGTTTTTTCAGATTCCATTTGGTATGGTTGATATAAGATGCTAATGTATTTCATTCCCTCCTATATTTAGAATCTCTTAAATTTATGAAGTTAGCATCATAAGATACTCTAATATCTCTCAATAAAATTCTCACGAAGAAGATAAAAATGGGAGGAACCTAACTAGCTTTAAGGACCTATTACAACAGAAGGGTTTACTAATTCTTGCTTGACAACCGTAATATATCTCTTATAAGCCATGGTCCTCTCTGTGCATGGTTGAAGTAGGGTCTCAGAGAGTTTATCAGGTTTATTGGTGGAAGCCTCACTAGATAATTCTCGTATTCCAATTTGTCTACCCAATCTGAAGAATAATTTGGAGCATGCATACATTAGACAAAATATTAGAGAATAAAGTATATTTTGGACCTGTTGGGAACTAGACTGCATGTTTAAAATGTGATGAAATAATCGACAACAAACACCAAGCCAATAATAATTACAAATGATACAGGATATATGATTTTTCATGAAAAATTCTCTTTTAAATGAGAAAAAAAAATTACAAGACTATATTTTCGAAAATATATCCATTATGCAATGTATTCGATTACAAAAATTTAATAAATATAAGGTCATAATACCTTATAATAAATGAACCTGAGTAACAATGAGTACAAAGATAAAATAGAAAAAAATGAGCAATAAAATATCGTTGGCTTAAAAAACAACATACTTAAAATCAGTGGAGATTAAAATATGATTCGAAATTTAATTGGATGTTCGAACATTTCTCTTTTTTTTCTCTCTCTTTCTCTTAGTTTTCTCATAGTATTGGCGTTCAAAGTTTTAAAAATTACAATGTGGTAATTCTAAAATCATGTTAGGTATATTTATATCAAAAATGACGCTCGAGCGCCTGTCGGGCAAATGTTGTGTGCCATCCTGCTGTAATCGACGAACGAGCGTCCTCCTCAAGCGCGTATCAGGTGTTGGATAATTTGTAAATCATGCTTGTGCATCCCTCGAGTGTTTCTTAGGAGCCCTTTAATCTAAAATTGGCACACATGCAGCAATCAGGCGCCCATTGCATGCCATTCTGTAATTTTTTAAGATCAGTTCAACACACGTGCGTTCTAATGCGTGCTATCAAATAACACCTTAAATGGACATGAGGCCCATACAAGAGTGACCCATAACCCAACAAATTTTTTTTTGTAATCGTGTGGGGACAATCACCATCCTAGCTATAGTTTGACAAGTTTTAAGCTTCCCCATTTGCATTACTTTAGTTATTATATTCGATCTATTCTCTTCGATTTTGACCTTTTTAAGCGTTAAAAACTTCTAGTTAATGACATTTCGTGTCCAATGATATTTCACATCAATGTGTCTTGATTTGAAATAAAATAACAAGTTTTTACAAAGGCAAATAGTATTTTGGTTGTTGCAAAACAACATATATCGATTTTATATGAAGCCGAACTTTCGGATGAATTTTTTCATCCACAATATCTCCTTACTTGTCTTTGTTACCATAATTAACTTTGCCTTGGCGGTGGAGAGAGTAACACACTTTCGTACCTTAGATTGCCAAGAAATAGCTCTACTCGCAAATGTAACTAGATACTCCGAGGTTGACTTTCGAGAGTCAATACTGCCCATTATGTCTATATTGATGCACCTAGTTGGAGTGGTTTGTCGTTTTCGAAATATAAGCACATTTTTTAAGTTCTTTAGAGATATTTTATTATCTATTTTATCATAGACCAGTACTCCTTACCTAAATTTGAAAAAAAAAGCTAACCATTTTAACAGTATAAGTAATATTCGATCTTATACACATTATAGCATATATCAAACTGTTCATGGACAAAGAGTAGGGGATGCTTCTTATGCTCGCCTTTTTGTTATCTGTAGAGGAGCATTGCTGATTACTGAGTTTAAAATGAGCATTCCGACTTGTGTTCATCCTCCATTGCTTTATCAAAGCTTTTGGGTTCTCCGTCATTGGTAAGTAACACATTTATTAGTCGATAGGTGAGTGGAGAGTTTTCAATCTCTCGTGGATCGTTAGAGTAGGATGATCTTAGTGGGTTTAGATTTATCATGAGGCAGAACATCATTCTCATGTGCATTGTCCACTCTATCAAGTATAGGAGTCCCATGGTGTTCTTTCTATTGCTTGATCATCGTCTTCATCACAAATCGGCACCGGTGTCAAGGATTTTGGATTTGTATCACAAAGTTGACTGTTGTCGTTATTGAAAATAACCTTCTTTATTTTGCCCATATCTTCGACAGTTTCATCCTCTGCAAAACATCCCTCAATTGAACAAGTTTTTTCTTTATCGGATCGTAGAATCGATATCCCAACTCATCTTTCTCGTAACCAAGAAAGATGCACACTCTCATCCTTAATTCCAAGTTGGACCTCTCAAAGACTTGCACCTGAACACCCGCAAGTAGTCGTAGGATACATCCTTTTCAAACCACACCTTTTTTGACACTTCTCTATTTGGTGGCCCACTAGGCTACTTGGTGTTAGGTTGACCACGTAGGCCACGACATTTAAGGATTCTCCCCGAAATGCACTTGAGAGCTTTGCCTTCAAAAGCACTTAGTGTTTTGTTTATCCGTTCAGTTACACCATTCAACTACGATGTCTTTGATGGAGTCTTTTGGTATCAAATTCTGTTGGTCCGATAGTACGTGTCAAATGCTCCAATATACTTTTGTCATTTTCACTTCAGATATATTTCAGCTTCTTTCCCATTTGTCTCTCTATTGGAGCATGAAATTGTTTAAAGATATCAATGGTTTAATTTTTCAACTCCAACGGATATATTTGTAATTCTTTTGAACAATCATTAATGAAGGTGATAAAGTAAAGTGCTCCTTCAAGTGCTTTCATCCTAAGAGGGCTATATATATCGGTGTGGACTAACTTAAGATTGCCTTCTTTGTGAATGGATTTTCATGGGATGAAACTCTCTGTTACTTTCCCACCAAGCAATGTGAGCAAGTCTTCAATTTAGCTTCCTTTACACCTTGAAGGAAGTTATTTCTGACCAAACAATTTAACATTTTTTTGTTCATGTAGCTTAATCGTTGATATTATAGATTTGAAGACTCCTTGCAACATACACAAACTGAAATTTTTTTTTCCCAGGTAACTATTAGAGATTTTCTAATCAACTTCTGTCCATTTATAGAAAGTATTGTAAAATCTTTCATTATCAAGCTTGTCTGTTAAAATGAAATTCAACCGGATATCTTGAACATGTCGTACATTCCTTAATAGTAGTTTAGTTTCACTGTTGGTAATTAGGTACATGTCACCATAGCGGGTAATCCGAGACGTGCCTTTATTTTTCGTCTTCAACACTCTAAAATTTCTAGGAGTGTAAGACATAAAGAATTTCTTTCTCTACATGATATGAAGTGAAGTGTCACTGTCCACCATTCAATTAGTTTTATGATTCATCAGGTTGATTGCTTCACCTTCTTTACGAACCAAAAGCAAATCGGGCTTGGTAACATTGAGGCTCGCTTCTCATATCGAGTTTTGTTAGCCTTCTTCTTATTTCATTTAGCATTTTCACATGTAACATTATTTCTTAATGTACTCATTCCCGCAGCGGTGGCACTTGAGATTTTGATAGTTTGACCGAGATTTGTTTTGACTCTTTTCGTCAGATTTAGGGCCACGCCCTTTATTTTTTCCTGTGATTCTCAAAATAGCACTTTGAAGTGCAAAGAAAAACTTTATGATCATTTTTTCTCATTTAACGTGACTCCTTTTGCTATCTTTAGGGTCATCACGCCATTTTGAACAATATTGGTAATGGTAATTCGAATCACTTCCCATGAATCTAATAAGATGGTCAACAACCACATGCCCAACAACTTATCATTAAATTTGATGTCAATGCCATTCAATTTGTCAACACATCCTTAAAATTCGTTCCAAGTGGCCAGCTACAAATGTAACTTTTTTGTATCTCATTTGCATCAATTTCATCAAATAATACAATTTATTATTTCCGGTTTTCGAGGCATAAGTGTCTCAAGCTTTTCCCACGTCTTCGCATTTGTTTTATTTTGAATGTGATTATAGCATTATCGTCAACGAATTGTCGAATATAGTTATAAATTTGTTCATGTTCAAAAGTCCATTCTCTGGATTTTGACTTAGACTTTTGCATAGCAAATATCAAAAGATTTATTGTTTTAAAAAATAACAAGTTTTTTTATTTTACTCTTTTAAATATCATAATTTGAGCTATTTAAATCAAATATTTTATTTCTAACTTTTATTAGTTCAGACAAATTTCAATACATGACAATAATAACGGTCTTTAACATCACGTGTTGGAAATCAGACTGTTTGTTTAAATTGTGAGAAAATAATTAACAATACATACTAAACTAATAATAATTACAAATAATAAAAAACACAATTTTATATGAAAAATTTTCTTTTAAATGGGAAAAAAAATCACGAGACTATACATCTAAAAATATATCCGCTATGTAATGTATTCAGTTACGAAAACTCAATTAATATAAGATCACAATACCTTATAATAAATGAATCCAAATAATAATAAGTACAATATAAAAAAGAATAAATATGATCATTAAAATATCCTCAATTTTAAGAATAACGTATTTAAGGTTGGTGAAGATTGGAGTATAATTCGAAATTCAATCGGGTGCTTAACTTTTCAACTTCTTCATTTTCTCTCTTTTTCTTTTTTTCTCACAGTGTTGGCACTTAAAATCTCAAAAATTAGAAAGTAGTAATCCTAAAATTACGTTAGGTGTATTTTATATCAGAAATGACACTTGAGTGTCCGTCAGGGGTGCGTCGTGCACGATATTGATGTAATTGGTGCACGAGTAATTAGGTGTTATATAATATGAAAATCATGCTTGTGCATCTTTCGGGTGCTCCTTAAGCGTTCTCCAATTTGGAATTGTTGCAAATGCGGCAATCAAGCGCTAGTCACGCACCACTATATAATTTTTTAGAATCAGTTCAATGCACCTGCATTCTTATATGTGCTATCGAATGATATTTTAAATAGGTATAAAACTTATATAGGAATAACTCATAGTCTAACAGGATCCGCTGAGACGTCCAAGTTCAAGGTTGAATTATCGCTAATGTCAAAGTTAACAGGAGGTTTATTAGGCTCTGCACATTAAAGTCGTTCACAATTTAGAGACGACCACTTCCTTGTCAGCTGCTGGTTCTTTACTTTGATGGTAGAATCAACGTTGTGATCTTGACGATTGGGTTCTTTAAGCTGTCCTATTCTTTTCATCCTTTCATAGATAACAGATTAGAATGCCATCAATTGCAGATCAACGAAATTTGAAAATAAATCACTAAACACGTCAATGTTTTTTGTAGGTACTTTTTACATTGAATGTGCAGAGACGGCTTCAGTTCTTCAAAATGCAACGCAGGATTCTCTTGTCCTTCTTGATGAACTCGGTCGTGGAACAAGCACTTTTGATGGATATGCCATCGCATACGCTGTGAGATTCCTCATCTTAGTGTTCCTTTTCTCTTCATCAAAAGCTTTATCTCTAAATCTTGTAGAAACAAAATTTGCTCTAGTTTGAAATGGTTACTGATAAAAGGTTTTCATAACAAATGCTCTAAAAGGGTTGACTAAGATTGACAATTCTTAACAAGTCCAGTCTTCATCCTCTTTCAATCCTGTAAGAACTCAGTTGTTAAATAAAACTGATTAGTGCTTATTACGTGCTCGCCTCTTTGGTTGTTTCCTGTTTTCCCCATTTCCCATGCCCGTTTTCCCATTTCCTTTGGCTGTTTCCCGTTTTTCCGTTCTCCGTTAATTGTTTCCCGTTCCCCGTTACCGTTATATCCCGTTCCCCGTTACCCTATATATATGTACTGTTACGCCATTAAGGAGGATAGCTGATATTTTGTCCAACTCTCGCTTTCTCTTTCTCTCTCCCTATTCCCTCCTCGCTCGTTCTGTGTTCTCTCTCTCTTTCTAGTTCCCTTTTTCCTCTCCCTAATTCCCTCCTTTCCTCGCGCCATTCCCTTCTCCCTCCTCTGCAGATCTCCCCTTCCGTTGCAATTTCTTCATCATCGTCGGCGACTACATGAAGACCGTATCATTTGGTGCTTTCATTGAGAGAAATGTAGAGGAGATCGAAGCACAAGCTCTTGAAGCGCTCGAGAGGTCTGTCGCCGCACTGGCCAACGAGATGAAGGCTCTCCGACGAGCTACCGACCGATTTGGTGCCCACCTGTCCACCGCGGTTTCACAAACTGAACAGATCTGGTCGTCCTGCACCGAACTCAGCTCGTCCATGGCAGAACTCAGTAACTCACTCCACAGCGTCGAGCAAGACACTAGATGGTTAGTAAACCCTTCGCTTCTTGTAGCTTCCTCTACGATGGCTTCCCATCGTCACGTTCCTCTTCCTGCCATTTCTTCCATCACTGGTTCCGTACCACCACCACCTGTTCCTCAAACAGCCGTTTCTGCTCTCACCTCAGACCAAATTAGGTCTTCTTCCCCTAACCGCCTCGACCGACTACCGCTGTCAACCACAAATTTCTCGTCGACTTCAACTTCATCACCGATTTTGGCTTCCGTTTTTACAAATTTTCCTCACACTGCCCCTACGTCGAGCATGGCGTCAATACCATCACCTGCTGCTCGAATTGTGTCCTCCGTCTCTACTATCACACAAATTCGGCATCCCTGTATCGACCGCTTATCCCTGTTGACCGCTAATTCCTCCTTGTTTTCAAACTCATCATCGGTTGTGGTTCCCGCCACTGAAGTGCTTCGAACCTCCAGCCCTGAGCCTTTGCCGCCTCTGACTCGAATCGAGAAACCCCATCCACATGCGTCTCTTGATTTTCAATTCGAAGAGCCACCTACCACACCCCAGCCCATACTTCCTCCACCACATAGCTTTTCAAGTCCTTCACAGGTCATGCCCTTCCCCCTTACCAAATTCTTCACTCAAAACTGTCCAAATGTTGAAGCAATTTTGGACTCTGAGCACTTATCCGACAGTTTCCCTCTGACGAACCAGGACCAAAACAGGGCTCCTGTACTCGTTCCTGTCTCACCGTTGCAAGGGTTGAATAATTCATTCCTTGTAGCCTTGGTTGTAGACCATGACGGCTACGCAGTGACAACCAACAAAGATGAACATACACTACTGGCTCCGGATGATTTTGTTCAGCCTGATGCTATTTTGGAAAATAAGAAAATTGAGGCTCCTGTACTGTTTCGAGGTATGGCTTCTCTGCTCCATCCTGTAAAAAATTTGGAGCTGAAAATACTTCCAGTTTCTCCCTCCACCTATTCGGACAATTCAAGCAGCCCGTCCATAACGGCCAGAAGTTTAGCTCGTATTTCCATCTTAGGCTCATTGAGCCTGTTTAGTGGTTTTTCTCTTTGAGCTGGCGTACAGCAGTCCGGCAGCTCAATTAGCTTTGGCAAGTCTGGTAATGAGTCCACTATGGATGCACACGGGAGGCTGGGATACCTAAGCTTGTCCCTCTTCAGACAGACAACCCTCGGGCCCTTAGAAATGAACTAAGATCCTCCACCTCAGCACCAGCTCGGTTGGTGGTGTATTCATGTCAACCCCTCTTCATTAGAGGATTATATTGGTTGCAAGGCTAGTACCGAACTGATGATGATGGGGTTACCGTGTTCTGGTGGTATGGCTTGGGGGTAAATTCAATAGAAGAGAATTCAATCCCTCCATTGCGGGATAAATTTGATTTTGGCACCTCCCTTAACCCGCCAATGAAAACAGACCCCCCTAGTTGCAAATTTCTTTGTCTAGAAGGAAGAGAAAATGTCCAGGCTGAATTGGCTAGTGATGTAGCTGTCCCTCAACCATCCCTCGTCGCCATGTGGCGGATAGCCTTTGCTGCTGGGCATTGTTTGCTTGCCTTGTTGAGTTGCCACTATATCACCGTTGTTTGTATGGGTGATAGGAATGTTTATGAGGTAACGAAGTTCTCATAGTTGGAAAAACAGGGTTTCCTCTACCCGGTTGGCAGATTTACCTGGTCTGAAACCCCTGGGTCTTCCTTGCAACGTGCCATAGCAACTATGAAAGTTCCAACGCTGGGCACTCTTATCCTTGTAATTGGAGCAAATGATTTTACAGCAGTTGCACTGGGGAGCTTAGTAACAAGTTGTGGGAAATCAGGAGCCTTGTATCTAGGGAAATGGCTTCATGGGTTTGTGATCAAGACTGGAACTCTTTTAGACATGTATGTCCAAGGTGGGAACAACATTGATGCTTGTTCTGTATTTGCTTGTCTCTCAGAAGCTGATTCTTTCTCTTGGACTGCAATGGTCGTGGAGTACACGCAGTTGGGCCATCCAAGTAAGGCTTTGGAGTTGATGTTTGACAAGAGGTGGATTGGTATCTTGCCAAATTCTGTAACAACAGCCAGTGCCTTAGTAGGAGCGGCACATGTTTTGGGCACTGCTAACTCTGCTCAAAAGGATAATGAATTGCTAGGAACAAAAGGAGAGGACGGTGCTATTGTACCTGTTGGTTGTATTTTTGCCTTTAAAGAATTGGAACACTTTCTTGAGAAATACTCCAAGGTGGCGATGTGTGTGGTTGAGGCATTGAACCACCTATACAACGGCAGTCCTCAACCTGTGACCCACAGAGATGTCAAATCTTCAAATATCATTCTCTCTGATGAATTTGAACCTCAGCTGGCAGATTTTGGACTTGCTTCATGGGCTTCAAGTGCTGCATTTTCCTTGTTCCAGTAGCTCGCAGGAACAAATGTAACTGTTTACTACTCTGCAACTGTGTTTCACAGTGCTGGAGCATGGCAGGCAGTGGAAAATACATTGACAGGGAGTCCCAAATTCATTCACAAGCTGGAGCATTCTGCTGTGAATCTTGCTGAATCTCTTCAGCATGGTGGTGGAGATGTTGATGATCAATTCTATGAGGACATGACATTTGATCAGTGCTTCTACATATATGGAGGTCCAGAACAACTACAGGAATTGGGGTCTTTTTATGAGGGCAGACTTAAGGCAGTCCAGCGATTACAGAATGTGGTGTGGAGAGAATTCTTGTGGGGGGGCATTACTGGGGCCTTTGGTGAAGGTATGATGCACCCAGTTGATACTCTGAAGACACAAATTCAAAGTCAATCTATACTGAGTGGATCACAGAGCCAGAATAGCATATTGCAGATGATGAGAACAGTATGGGCTGCAGATGGATTGAGAGGCTTTTATAGAGGAGTTACTCCTGGACTCACTGGATCTCTCGCTACTGGAGCAACTTATTTCGGTTTTATAGAGTCAGCAAAGAAGTGGATTGAGAAATCACATCCTGGCCTTGGAGGCCATTGGGCCCACTTCTTTGCTGGAGGCGTTGGAGATGCCCTTGGCTTTTTTGTATATGTTCCGTGTGAAGTGATCAAGCAACGCATGCAGGTTCAAGGCACAAATGCTTCTTCGAAATCCGTTATCAACAGTGCAAACAGTGTTAAGGTACCAGACGTGCTGATGTATGGTTACTACACAGGGATGTTACATGCTGAGTGCTCTATATGGAAGGAATAGGGGCCACGGGGTTTGTATGCTGGGATTGATTTGGTTTGTGAAGCCACGTCAGAAGCCATTGCTACTTCTTATCGGACCTTTCTCTTTAACAACCTTGAGGACAATGTTGTTTTGATGGGAACGGCAATGTTACGTACTCACCCCTTTGGTTGTTTCCTGTTTTCCCCATTTCCCATGCCCGTTTTCCCATTTCCTTAAGGTTTGAAATGGTTACTGATAAAAGGTTTTCATAACAAATGCTCTAAAAGGGTTGATTAAGATTGACAATTCTTAACAAGTCCAGTCTTCATCCTCTTTCAATCCTGTAAGAACTCAGTTGTCAAATAAAACTGATTTGTGCTTATCAGGAGTTTAGATTCCTGTAGGTATATTTTTCCAATCTTAGCGTTTGATTTTAACATTCAGAGATCATATTATTGTTCTTTCCTACTGAAAATAAAAAAGCAACCGAAAACATTATCGCAGGTACTTCGCCATCTTGTTGAGAAGGTGAACTGTCGGTTACTTTTCGCGACGCATTATCATCCACTCACAAAGGAATTTGCGTCTCATCCTCACGTAACTCTTCAACACATGGCTTGCACCTTCAAGCAGAGATCTGAAGCCTCCACCACAGAAAGGGACCGCGAGTTGGTGTTTCTCTATCGGCTTGCATCTGGTGCGTGCCCGGAGAGCTATGGATTGCAAGTGGCGCTTATGGCTGGGATACCTAAACAAGTAGTTGAAGCCGCTTCAGAAGCTGGCCGATCGATGAAAGAGATGGTAGGGAGAAGTTTTCTATCGAGTGAGCGAAGATCGGAGTTCTCGAGCCTCCACGAGGAGTGGTTGAAGACACTACTGGCCGTATCAAGAATCGGGGAAAGCAGTTCTGATGATGATGCATATGACACTCTGGTTTGCCTATGGCATGAGCTGAAGCAGTTCTATGTGAAATCTGTCGATTCCGTATAATGAAGGCGGCTCGTTCTCTCCCTCTTCGTAAAGTTCCGTACCTCTATTTAGCTCCCCCAAAAAAAAAAAAAAAAAAGCGAGGAGAGAGAGAGAGAAATAGAAGATGAAGAAGACAACATCTGCAAGTTGCTTTTTCGCCATGTTAATAGCCTACTTTTGGGTTGGGTCAATTATGAAGAAAATGTTTATTTTTATATTTTCATTTTTAGTAACCTTTTTTCTGTAAGAATTTATTTAGTAAGTTTTAGTTCGAATGTTATTAATTGATTCAATAATAGTATTTTGTTTAAAACACAAATTACTTGGGAGTTCTAAAAAATATTTACAATAATTATATAATTATATATAAAAATTATTTATATCAAATTAGATACCTGAAAGTATAAATAATTAGTAATGAATTTTGATTCTTATAATTAAGTAAAAAAGTGATGCATCTTAGGTATAAATTGCCGACGGATTAAGGTGTTATTTAATTTTCTAGTTGAATTAAAATGGGTATAGTTTTCATCCTTTATAGCTTTGATCTTTGTATACTGTAATTCAATAATAAAATATTTGAGGACTAACAGAATTAATTTGATTTATCTTTTGACGTTTAATTTAGTAATTTCTTTTAAAAGATAGAAAGATGTATGAATGAAGAATATGCGTAATGGTACAAAAATGTAGATTCTTTAAATCTAACTCAGAAGTTGTGCTTAGTATGAAGCGATTTTGATATAATGGTGTGCTCGTAGAGAGCAACTTTGATGTCAAGGGAGCAAGAATTGTGAAAGAATTTTTGGGAGGTTTTTTTTATTGAGAGTAGTCTCTTGAGAGCTTTTGAATGTAGGTATTTGTGGGCTTGTCTTAGCGAAAATACAAGCATGTCTTTTGGAGTTTGTCTCCAGGGTCTTTTATAACCCTTGGGCCAGTTCAGTTTTACTTTGACGTCAAAGCTGATTACCGGCTGGCCGTGTAAATTTGGCAGGCTAGTACGGGAATTGAGAGCGCTGAATAGGGTAACTGTGATCAATCAAGATGATCCATTCTTTCTTTTAGGAGATGCTAAATGCGACGGATATTAGAGTTATAATTATGTGAGATTCGTTGAATTAAAGTTATTGTTAGAGATATCGCGATCAGGGGCAATATTCAGTGTAGGGTTGGCCAAGGCAAATAATTTCCAACGAGTGGGGAGAGCTTTGTGGGCCATTCGGCCAATTAGGGTATTGTTTTGGGTTAACGAAAACGTTGACCGACCCCTGGGCCTATGGGTCGGATGTCTTCTGAGTCCACTACTAAGTTCATGAGTTTTTGTATTAGGTCAGTCCATTCCTACTTTCCCGATCAAAAATATAAAATTTTTTTATAATTTATTTTTTATTTATTTAATTTGACTTTGCTTGAATCAGATATTTTAGTTTTGTCAGATTATTTATGTGCAATTGCCGTGACAATTTTAATGGACCTAATAATAAAAAAAATGTTTGGCGTTTTATGTTCAAATTGTCTAATTAATGTTTATTATTTATTGATAAAAATGTCCTATTAAAAGTGGCAAAAATGTTGGATATATAATTCATTAAATTTAAAATATTGTGATTAAAAGTAAAACGGAAATCAAGATTTTTAAATTTCTTAATAATTATTTAATTTATTTTTATATTTTTATAAAAGAAACTTATCCATTTCTGGTATCATGCTTTCCATTATTTAATGTGAATCCTTTTTTGAAAAATCTGGGGTCTCAATCTTTTAAAATAAGTGTTAATTTATCTTCACTTAATAATAATTATTTAATTAATATTAAATAATTATAATATTTATTTTTTAAAAACTAACTTTTTTTAAAAAAAAATAACATAATTATTCAATTAGTATTAAATAATTATTTATTAAAAAAATTTATACCACTATTGTAGTGTTTTGCAACGTTTTGACGTAAATTCTAAGAAATAGTATTTAAATTTAAAATATAGTTATTTAAACAAATTTTAACATATTTTTATATTCCAAATTTACAATGAAAATGCATTAATATTAAAAAAATCAAAAATAATAATTATTTTTTCATTATTTTTAATTTTAAAACATCTATAGCTGAATTTATATGCAATAACAGATAGAGCGTTGAAGGCCTTGCTTCTCTATTTCTGGAGGGCTTTATGTTCTCTCGACCTTTGTCTAATTCAGGGCTCATTCTGGCCTAGTAAAGTGAGCCAAATTTGACAATCACACCAAATCATCATATACTATTTCAAATGAAATTATATGATGTATTAAGAATATTCTATTTTTATAGTATTATTTATAATTATAAGAAATTTTAATTTCAGCTAATCTTTAAATTATATAATGCTTAATTAATATCCATGGTACTCCAAAGCTCTGCCATAAATGTTCACTTCTAGTCGTCTAACTGAGAGAATATATTATATATATATATATATATAATAGTTTAAATTATAAGTTGGGTATAAAAATAATATTAAATAATTTAAATAAATATTTAATTTATATTATTTATTATTTAAATAATAAAATTTGCGCTACACCATTAATACATTTTCTCTTACTTTAAACTCAAAGTTAATTCCGATTAACGCAAAGGCAGTCAAGCTTGGCACTGTTAAGTGCCAGTTCTCGGCCTATTCAATTGCTCAACCAACCTTTTCACCCTTTTTTTCGCCGGTGGACAGTTCTCTGTTATACGGCCTGCCATCACATTGCCATTTTTGCCGCAGCAGATCAACATCAACAGCAGAAAAAACAGAGAGGAAAGCAGCTACTCGAGAAAATAAGAAAAAGAGAAAACCTCAGGAGCAGCACTTTTCCTTTCCGAGATTCCATTTTCACACCCACAATCACACAGTCGTTTCCACTGCAATAAATTTCCACGAAATCTGCCGACGTTTGTAGGTCGTACTTTGCACGTCAAAACAGAAGATTCAGACCCATTAGCAATTTTAAAATCAGAAGAAATCCCATAAAACAACAAAAGAAAAATTAAATTACCCTTTCTTTTTTTTTTTTGGCGTTTTTTGGTTGCTTTCCTTTCTTGTCAGCACAGAATATCTCATCACTACAGAAACACCTCGATGCTACCGTCCTTTACAGATTGACAAACAGGGCACAGCACAAGAAGAGCTTCACAGGACTCGCAGCAACAGAGGTGCTTGCAAGGAAGAAAAACTATGCACGAGACCCGAGAGTTACAGCTTTTACAACCATTCATCTTCTTCAATTCCATCTCTTTCCCTTTCCCTCTCTCTCCTTTCCTGCTGCAGCTGTTGTAGGAGGATCCGCAGACCGACTCTGCGTCATGGGCTGCTTCTCCTGCTCCTCCATTTGAAGATGGTAATCTCTTTTTGGCCTGCTCGAGCATATTCTTAAGACCCATCACCATAGCCTCGCTCTCTTTTGCCGCTCTCTGCCACACCTCTGTCTCTATCTCAGCCTTTCTTAAGAACTCCTCCAGCTGCTCTGTTTTCTCTCTAACTTTTGCCAATTCTTGTTCCTTTTGCCTCATTAATGCCAATGTTTTTGTTTCTAATTGGTTTAGTAAAGCTTCCATTTGCTGTTTTCTAAGCTGTTGGATTGCATATTTTAATCTCTCATTCTGTTTCACATATTTGACAATAGGAAGGAAAAAAAATCAAATTTCATCAATTTGCTCGCAGAAAATAGAAGTTACAGAACGTTTATATTGCAGATGCTAACGTCGAATCTAAAGTTTTGAATATGGGTCTTGAATATAATGAAAATACGACGAAAACACAATTCGAGGAGAGAGATTATGACGATGTACCTGAACTCGGAGATACGAATCAATCTCACGCCTCTGCCGTTGGACCTCCGCGGCTAAAGACTGGGAAAATGGCATTGACTGCGGATAGCTCAAACCATTGGGATCAACAGCTCCTTCTTCTACACCGAATCCCATATTCTGAATACCATGAATCTGCGGCTGATTTTGAGTAACGGGATACTGAAACGAATCGCCAAATCCAATACCAGGACTCATGGATATCGAACCCGGTGAAGAACCGTAAGCAGTTTCCGGATACAAATGAGCTTGAACAGCCATTTTTTGTTTTTCCAATAACAAAGGCGAAAAGTGGACGCAAACACGAAACTCTAATAAGGCAAAAGGGATGGGTTTGAAAGTGGAAGGTCGTGTTTGCTGCTGGATAGATCAGAAGATATGCATGACCTCTGTATCACTTTCACCCATTTCACTATCCTAACTCTCTTTATCTTTAATGTGCAAAACAAAATCGAAGACGGAGATACTTAGGGAGAGGCCGGCACAGTTTTCAAATCTATTGAGGCGGATAGAGATAAAATGATAAATGGCGTTTTGACGTTATTGATCAGCGTGAGAGATCGAGCGGAGGACAGAAGTCAGTACTCTGCAGAAACTCAAAGGTTGAAAAGGGTCATTTAAAGGAGAGACAGTGAGCGAGAGGCTGTAGACGTACGCATGCAGATTTCGTGAGAAGGCTATCGGGTCAGATATGAGAGAGAGAGAAGAGAGACGTTCCATCCACGGCATATAGTATCTATAATGTACGTTCTACTGTAGAAATTTATTTTGTTAATTACATATAAACTATAAATAGATTATTATATTATTATATTGTTATATTATAACATTATAATTAATAACGAGTAATATATGCCTGTTTTAATAATTTTTAAAAATAATTCCATATTAAACTATAAATTATTTTTTCAAGAATATTGTATATAAAACTTATTGATATTTTTCATAGGTTTCTTCTATTTTTTAACAAGTTATAATTAAGAATCCTTAATAAACACCTAAAAATATGTTGAGCTACAAATTATAATATTAAAAAAGCTAATTTTCTAAATAAAAAATAATATATATAAATGTTTCCAATGTGTGTATATATATAGATTGAACATCAATACTATGAGATTAGCATCTGAGATGATTCTACAGAATTTGTAAATTGCATAAGAAAAATATTTGAACTCCATAAGTGGTATAATTTGTTAAACATTTTGTCCCAGTAAAATCCATACTTTGCCCTCATTTTTATGTGTTCTAGGCCTTGTTCTAATTTTAAATATTTGAGGTAGACTTTTTCAATAATTTGAGCTCAAGCAACATGGATTTTTCTGATTTATTGAGCTCAAGCAAAATTCACATGGAACATTGGGCAAGAGCAATGTGAATTTGTCATGAGTCATGCATGCAAGCGACTTGGACAACAACTCCATGACCAAGTCGTTGGATTCAGGTTTGAGTAATATTCATTGTTTAGGTGATCTTGAAACTTTATAAAATAGTTATAAGATTTTAAGTTCAACCAACTTCTGATTAAAAAAATATAATATGATATGATAATACTGGTATAATTGACTTGAAAGAACTTCTATATCTTTTTTAGTATAAATTTTGGTAACCTATCTTATTAATTTTTTCTATATGTGACTCTTTTTAGGTCACTTGAGCATCCTAAACATTTGATTCATGCATTATTCTTACATAGCTTGTTACTTTTTACATGATTTTTTTTTTTTATATTTTTAGTGACTATAGTGTCCTATATGTTTCTAAACATGAATAATATTTAATATTTTATTAACAAATGCAATGTACAGATAGGCAAAATAAATAAATAAGTAAATAAATATACTAAAAAATATATTTGAATATATATATATTTATAAAAAATATAAATTATATATATATATTTTAAAAATACTAGATACATATATAACTAAAATTTTTAAGTGAAAGACTCACAATTTTGGTTCATAGTCCAACTTAAATAGATTCTACTGTAAGTATGCAATTTGTAATGTAATCATCTATTTCACATTTTTTAGTAGCATGAAGATACCAAATAAATTGATTTGGAATGAAATTAATGCAAATTAAAAATATAAAAAAATATTTCTCTAATTTATTTTATATTCCCGTATAAATAATGGGATAGATAAGATGATCCTCCTTCGGCAAGTAACAATTAGAGGTAATCACTATGAGCCCTTTTTATTCTGAATTTCAAATGGATTTAATTGATTAACTGATTAAATAATTATTTGATTAATTAATTTGATTACACCAATTAATCAGTGTCTAAACATGTAATATTTATACTAACTTACCAAAACAAGCATTTATATTATAAATATAAAAATAAAATTGATGCGTCACTGGATCCGAATTTCAAACAGATTCGGATGATCCTCTTGTCAGTCTCCACCGAAAACACTTCGGGAACACGACGGTGTGTTTGTGTTATTCAATCGAAAATAACGAGGTTAGTAAAATTGTCTTTCAAAAAAGTAAAGAAAGAGAGAGAGTGAAATAGTGTTTTTCCCGATAAAAGAGAGACGTGAGGTCCTCTTGAATATGGGTAGTGGGTGGCGCAAGAAAACGGCGGCGAGAGGCGCGCTTGTTTGCCTTAGGTTAAGGATGAATGTGTTTGGAGTGTCTCGAGCAATGCTTTGAATTTCAATGGTCGAGAAAATGGTTCACTAAGAGCGGTTGTCTTCAAAAGCGTAATGAGCGTGCCTGGATGATGAATCCAGGGGTTTCTTTTATGATTAAAATGGCGATCCTCTTTATTTGGAAGGAGGAATTGCCTTCGTGATCTACTTTGGCCTTCATTTTTGGGAGATGTCGGTTCACAACCGTGAACTAACTAAACGAGGCAAGGTAGTTTTTCAAAACGGACCCTTTCACCTTCATTTGATGTTTTGGAGAGCACAGGTTGGCAAAGATTTGAAAAAAATATGGCGCTTTTCTTATATGGGAGGCGCCAAATATTGCCAATGTCATTTTTAGTGCCAATTTTGGGATATTCAAATATCCCTAAAAAGTCGTTCTGGGAGAGCCTTTTGATGATTCGAAACCAGGCCTATTAAAAAAGAACCTCTTTACATTAGCCTATAGGAAAGCTAACTCTTTGGGCTCAACCAGACGCGACGGTCAACGTTGAGTTGGCTTCACAATGGGCCTTTCAACTCTTGACGTTCTCCAATCGGGCCATTAACATCGACCACATCGACCTTGACTTTTCAAACTACCCATTACTGATACCCATCTATTAAATAATTATTTGATTAATTAGTTTGATCAGACCAATTAATCAGTGTTTAAACATGTAATATTTATACTAACTTACCAAAACAAGCATTGATATTATAAATATAAAAATATAACATACGAAATAATTAATTTTAAAACACCCACATTATATTTTATTACATAAGTTATAAATTTTGAAAAATAATTTAACAGCTAACTATTGATAACATAAATTTTATATTACTATAAATACCAATCTTTTTTCTTATTTTGAATATATTCTAAAACCTTATCTACTCTATTAATTATAAATAAGTTATTTATATAAATCATAAGATATGATATTTATATTAAATTAACAAAATACTTTACCTTTTTTGAAAACTTTTTTATATATATTGACTGATCCCAAATAAATAAGTACCAATCTAAAAATCGTAACTCAAAATAGATCTAAAACCCAACAAAAATTTATATTCCAAAATTGGACATAATTGATCGGTTTATTTGTCTTAGTTTCCTATTCGATTCTAACGATTTTAAATTACTTTATAACGTGTTTTTGGATACAAAAAGCACGGATACTCGGGAGGGCAAAACAGGAAAAAGGAAAGTACAGCGTAAACGAGTATAACTCCGCAAAGTCGGTCGTCATCTACGCGTCTGTGTTAACACCGACCCCCTCCATTGATCTAACCTAAGCATCCAGGTTTGCGTTCCTCTCCGCTGCTCAAAAGAGTCACCCTAGGTTTCAAGAATTCAAGCAAAGTTACATATTTTCTTTCCAATCCTATAATCCGAAAGTTGATCTTCGACCTCGGGGAGCAAACAAACCAGATTAGTGTTGCCGGTATTATTTTTTATCGCAGTTGTTTGAAGAGCGACAGGGGAGGAGCGGAAAAGGGGTTTTTTACTTGGTGGGTAAATTCAATTTCAAGATGTCTCGGTGCTTTCCCTACCTGCCACCTGGCTATGCTGGGAAGTGCGCAAGCAACGAGGCCTTGATCTTGTCGATTAAGGTTTGTTGACCCAATTTGTTGGTTTATTCAAAGTTACATGTTTAGACATGATTTGTTACTGTCACCGCAATGATTCGGGACACGTTATTCATGATTGAGTGTAATTTTAATATCGAAATCAGAAAAGAATGGGTGACATCCCTAAAATTCATTACCTGATCGGTAATTGTACGGCATGTATATGGACATTGTATCATGTAATCCCATCAAGAATAGCGATTCTTTATCTATCATAGATACTATTTTTTGATGCATTTATGTATGTACTTTTGACTATGAGAAGAGAGATTTAGTTATCTGCAAGAACGAAAGTTGGAAATTTATGGCTGTCTGATTGCAAGAAATTCCAAGAAGAAGATGTAAATCTTGGAGGCTTTTGCAAAACTTTTGGCTTCTATGTTGGATTAGTTTCCTTAAATAAGTTCTCATATCTTAGGGAGATTTTGCTTTATTAAAGTTACGTGACATGGACATTTGGCGAGAGCAGCAGCGGCGATGGGAAGTAAAACTTCGGTGCTAATACTGTTGGGAGCTATGAATATAATGACTTGCCATTGTATTGACTTAGGGTTAGAAATACAGATCTTGCTGGGTGACGTGGAACTGTGGTACTGATCTGTTCATTGAGTGGGATGAATGATTTACTGTTAATCTATGCATGGGAATGAGCTTGCCTCTCGAGGTTTACCATTAAATGAATCTCAAGATTGTTATGCAATAAATGGATAAAGGGTTATTCCACTGAGCATTGGAATTGTCGTTTTGGGTTGTTTTGTGCTATGCGGGATAGTCCTTTAGCTAATCTTCCTCTTCCACCTTTATACTCAACTTTTAGTGAAGCAAGAAATAAGAACATTGTAAATAATTAATGACTGATAAGTTATGTAGAAATGGGAATTGGGTTAATATTGTGTTTGTTGACTTGAGTTATTAAATAATAATTGCAGCTTGGGTTTACTGTTACTTGATAGGGATTTGGAATCACAATTGGAAATTCTTTTGAATCTGCTGATTTGGTGTGCCTGAAAAATGGAACTTATATTAGGCTTAAGTTAGTGACCTATCTTACCTATATGAGGTAAAAGACATTGATACTAGGGAATGGATTGACTCGTATGGAGAGCTTACTATGGGAGAGATTAATTTGGATAAATTTTGATGTGTTCAAGGGGCAGTGACTTTTGTGAGCCAAGTTCTGTTACAGTGAGGTTGCAGATGTGTGGAGTCTGGCTTCACTTTATACTCTCTCTTTCTTATGTGGTTTTGACCAAGAAGCTGTTAAAATTTATGTGATGTCCTTGGAGCACTATTTAATCAAATAGTAATACACTTGTTTTTTATGGGTGCTGCATTAGGGTGTTATTTTTTGAAGCTCAATATAAGTAGACGGTTCTCTCGATCGACATCATTGGCTCTTCCACTCACTTTGTTTGACATGATATTGCAAATCATATTATCCTCCCCCTAATCTTATTATCTATAAGCTCTGTAGGTTTACAAATTAAAGTGAAAAAAAAATCCAATTCCAATGTTGTTGTATATATATATATTTATACATGAACAAAAAAAAAAATCCAATTCCATTATTGTTGTATATATATATTTATGCATGAACATTTTATTTTATTTTTTTCATTATTATAATGTGCAAACCATGGAGGTCTCAAAATATTTTGCTTTTCACTTTGGGCAATTAATAATAATCTTTTTGTGGACTTTCAAAAATCTATTTCATGTAGCTTGGGAAGGAAATTTTGAATTATGGGTATGGGACCCTTTACATATAAGACCCACTGCCCATGCAATTTATGATCCTCATTTTGGTCAATTGACTGTGGAACCTTTTGCTTGAGGGGTGCTCTTGGCCTAATGAATATTGCTTATTTTGATGTTTATCAATGATGGTATACAATCAATTAAAATAGAGCTTCTAGGGCAAGCCAAGGTTGAGAATGTATTTCTTAAGGAGTCTCTCTAAGTAGTTTATAGGCATCCAACCTATAATCACAAAAACCCAATTGCAAGAATGGAGCTCTACCAACTAAGTTATATCTCCCCGAGCCATCAACCGATTTTGATGGGCAAGCCAAGATCATTTCACATAGAAGCTTCTTTTTGGATTTTGTGACATATCAAAACTTCATTGGGAAGAGGCGAATCCTTGCCTGCATAATCTTCTGAAAAAAGACTCCTATAGAAATAACTATTGACGAGATTTCAAGAGAAATAAATAATTTGATTAATTATCTATAATATTCCTATAAAGGAGAGGAAGTATTGTGACATCAAACCAAGGTTAGTAATTGAGTCTTGGGTTTGATCACTTGTTGACTTCTTTCCTGTGTCTTCTTTTTGAAATTCACCGATAAACTCAGAGGCGAATAAGTTGAGGACTCTGCATACTAGGTTTATAGTAGCAGTGTGGCTACCCTCGAAGGAAAGTACCTGACTTTAAAAAAAAAAAAATTACTCTACACAAAATGAGTAGAAATACCTGACAGCAGTTATGATGGATTTTCTTTGAAACTAGCGGTAAGGCACGACCCTCAACAAATAAATGAAGTGGGAAGGCTTGCTTACTGTAGTCCTATTTTTGTAGACTAGGCTTGACTTTGATTATGATTATTCCTATGGGATATAAAATAAAGATTGTTTCCGGCCATGAGTTCCCATATGACATAAGCAAGAAAAAATCTGGTGGCCTGAGAGATTGTGGTTTACCTTGTGGCAGATGTTAGCAGTTCAAGTCCTGATGTGAGTAGAATAGAAGTCCGAAAAAAATCGTGTTTATTATTTATTCAATAAAAAATATCAATAAATCTCTGTAACCCACATCAATTTGTGAGGTTATATATATATTTGGGCGGGGTGAGCTAGTCCATCAAAATTTTAAGAAGTGGCCTAATCTCTTGATGATTGGGGTGGTGGTAGGCTTCGATTCTACGACCAATGAGCTTTTAGGCAATAGTAAGGTTCTTTTTGCAAGTTGAAGATTACGGTTCTAAATAACCAAAACCATCTCTCGTTTCTGTATTACATGGTGATGTGTTGTTAAAGGTGTATCAAGGCGTAAGTGGTCTCTGGGGCCTAGGTGCAGGTGCATGTCGAATGGCAAAGAGGCTCCTATATTTGAAATATGTGTATAGGATATTTTTGTAATTAAATTCATTTGTTAAAGTAATATTAGAATAAAAAACACCAACAAATATTTTTGGCAATAATTATAAACTCATAATTTAACTAACCACATAATATATGTTAATCAATAAGTATAACTCACAAGAAATTTTAGAAACTATAAATTTTACTAACACACTTGAAATCTTGTTTTTTAGATATTCATATCAAATATTAATATTTATCATCATCAAATGAAAGTTTATTTTTTTCTTAGTTTATATGCGTGAATAACTTACTTCATTTTTATATATCTTTCTTAGTTAAAATTTTTATTATTGGGTATAGCCTTTTTGGTTTCGATTGACACGTTTAGCCTCACCGGTTAGTTAAAGTCTTTATTATTGAGTATAGCCGAAGCCTCAAGGAAGTAGATTGTGATTGATACGACTAATCTTTAATAACTATTCTGTAGTTTCGATTCTTCTAGGAAAAAGTGCTTGAATAGTATAAAAGATGGGCTGATTTATTACTTTTTAGGAATCTTTGAAGTTTGAATTTAATCTTTAAGCATGGGGGCTAGCGTTGGGTATTGCTTCAATAGGGTTAACCCAATTGATTAGTATAGCGAACCCTTGAATAGTAAGTTTAGAAAAGAGGAAGTATTAACCAATCCATTAGGCATAAGTTTGAAAAATGGAGTCATCCTACGTTGACCTATTTTTAATCAAAATGAATCGAAATCAGATAGACAACCGAGGGGATGAGTGGCTGTATAGTTGCGGAAAAGATTGAGCCATAGGTCTGAATGGTTATATATCCAAACAACTAACCGTGCTGTTATTCTAATAGAGCAGTTAACCTAGTTGATTAGTTAAACAAATGGAGTGGTTTATATACTCTATAGTTAGTTAAAGTGATGATCTCTTGACTAATATCAACTATTCATCATATTGACTGAATTGCATGCAGAAACCTGACAATCAAAATGTACACAAGGGCGATTGAACTAATTAGCTTCTAATTGGCCTAAATATTTAAATCATGACAGGTTATTTATCTTTAAAAATCCGTTATCAACTAGCGATGTGGTTATAAATTTGCTCACTTCAAAAAGAAGGGAAGAAGAGTTCTCTAATACACTTGTTGTTTTACAAAATGCAGAATAAAGCCCTCCATCTCTCTCCCATCCTCATAATCTTTACATTCTTGATTTTTGAAAAAGTTTATTAACTTGAGTGCCAAAGGATATATTGAAGAGTGAGCTCTGAATCTTTTGAACTCTTATTTACTATTGTGGTATGTAGGATTCGAATAGAAGGTTCAATAGTTCAATCCGAATTTATTTGAATCGCGATCCAGATTTCGGGTTCACTTCATTGGTGTCATACGTGGGAAACATAGTTAAGCCACTCATTCCTACCTAAACTAGATCATCTTCACAAAAATCCATGAACCCAAAATCTTTAACAAGATCGGTCGACACGGTGAGCACAAAGGCACATGAATTGTCTAGCCAATTTCCAAAGGATGTTTTCTCTCATGGCATCTTTCCTGAAGAAGGGAGCCAAGGAAGTGCTTATATACCAACTAGTCTGGACATTGGCAACTTGGCTACTCATCTATAGGATGTGTTGAAGATGCTGAAGTCCTTTTAGGATAGATTTGAGGACCAAAAATGTCAAGTTGAGGTCTTCTTTCACAAGTTTTGACATCAAAGAGAAGGTTGAAAGCCAAGAAAGTCACCTTAAGGGAGAGACACTCTTGGCTAAAGATGCTTGTGGCTCCCAAGGCGCAGAATCAAGTTGTTTTTTCTCGACTTAAAGGTCATCTAAATTTTGAGGTTTGGGAAGAAATGCAAGAACATCAGAATCTTGGGTATACTCAGAATTTCAGGTGCCACTCAATTCGAGAGAAAGGGTTATGAAGCGGCATGCCCTAAACCCTTTGTCTAGGCATATATTAGGTGTATCTGCTAATTATTTGAAGTCGAGGACATTTTATAATACAAAGAGAATTACTTTCACAATTGAAATAGATGAGCACATCAAAAGAATAGAATAGCAGGTTTTTCTAAAAAGCTTTGCTAAGAGACAATTGAACTTGGTTGTATACCATCACCTCGGAGATCAAGAGGCATTGGCTTCCTCATAAGTTCAAAGTGCCCGTATTGGAGGGGCCATATGATGAAATGTTGATCCGATTATCTAGTTCATTGTTTCCCTTTAACCTTAAAGGAAGTTACTACAGGAATATGGAAGTTACCGCATTGTGTCTCTGTTTCTCTTTAACATTAAAGGAAAACACAATAATTTGGTTTTATAGGTTAGTATTGAATTTTATTGGGACATTTTATGAACTTGCCTATTAGTTCCTGTTCCACTTCGCTTCTAGATGGGGGAAAAAACAACTTTGACCTCTGGACAAGATAAGGAAGGCTCCTAATAAGAGCCTAATGTGTTTTTAGGCTTGATTCAACACCAAGGCTAGAGGGATATCAAAGCTTACTGATGAAGTGAAATTGAATGGTTTTATGGTGATGATTGAATGGGGGTGGGCTTCTTTAAATCGTTGTTTGAGCAAGACCCCAAGACATTATTGGGGCGAAGCAGTCACCTAGACTTATATCAACCGATAGAAGCGATCACTCGGGCGAATTTTTCAAGTCGCTAGCTCGGCATCTAGGACATAGTGGGGGTGGAAAAAGGAGAAACAACTGCTTTCAACCCACTTGAGACCATCATAAACAACAGTGGACTTAGTCATGTGTTCATTGAGATTACAAGCCGCTGTGTCATGCTCTTCATTGACATCCAAACGAACATTTTGATGTAAATTCAAAATGAAAATTTTTTAAGTGGCCCATGCCAGTCAAGAATTCGGAAGGAGGAGACTAGTCAAAGTATTACCTCTACCATCGATTTTTGGGATACAACACCGAGTATTGTTTGACATCTCAAGAGGAGATTGAAGCCCTTATCGAGAAAAGGTATCTTAAAAATATTTCTAGAATTTTGAGGCTGGCTTTGGCATAGGCAAGAATGAAGAATTGCCCGAGCAACCACGCAATCGGGTAGCTTTAGGGGTCATCAATATGGTATCCATCAGACCTATTAGCTCAGCAATTTTAGATCATTTAGAAGAAGCTTCCTCTAGTAAGAGACAGGAGTTAGGGGTAGAGAAAGATGCCATTAGTTTTAGTAGTCATGATATAATATATGTAATCTTCCCTCATTCTGATATTCTTGTTTTAACTATAATGTTTTAGATGGAGTTTAGGAATATTAATTGAAATGAGTTTTTTTGATGATGAAAGTTCAAGAAATATTTTCTCTTTTAATGTGTTTATTAGATTAGGATTGAAATATAATCAAATGGACCAATTAGATGGAAAGCTATGTGGGTTGGATAATTAATCTATCCGAATGATGGGGACGTATCTTAAAAGAGCCTCCCATCAACTAATTTTTTTTTTTTTTTTATGGTAGATCTTCCCTTGGTTTACAACGACATGCTAGGCTAATTGTGCTTGACAACATTCGGTTACCTTTATTCTACATCTGAAAATGAAGTTATTAACTAAATATGGGATTGAAAAAGTTAAAGAATATTAGGTTACTCAACGGAGTTGTTATTTAATACTAATCAATGACTTGACTCCACAACTGGTGGAAAAGTTCAACCTTCAGGATGAGGCCTCTTTTCAACGGGCTAAATCGGGCAAGTTATTGCTTTAGATTCCTTTGAATCTAGCAGACCCAAATAAATATGTCCGGATTAGGTTTGCATTCGTTTAAAATTTGAAGCTAAAATTGATAGACTTCCTATGGAGCAATGCAGACTTTTTTGCTTGGACATCAACTGTCATATCCGGTATTCCAATGGAGATGATGGGTTATAAGCCGAACCTCATCTTTGGAAGCAAACTTGTCAAACAGAAAAGGTGAAAATCTTCGTGGAAAACTTATGGCAATTTGAGAAGAGGTCAAAGACTTGATCAATGTTGGCTTTATCAGGGAAGTCAATTATCTGGAATCATTATTCAATGTCATCCTAGTAAAGAAGAGTATTGAGAAATGGAGGATATGTGTCAACTTAATAGATATGAATAAAGTATGTCCAAAAGATAGTTTCCATTGCCAAGTATCGACCACTTGGTAGATTTGATATCTGGATACTAACTACTAAGTTTCATGGATGTTTATTTATGGTATAATCAAATATGAATGAATCCTGAAGATGAAGGGGTGTCCTCATTTATGACAGATTGGGGAACCTATTGTTCCAAAGTGATACTTTCCGGTTTCAAAAATATTGGCATCATATATCAAAGGATAACAAACAAAATGTTCGAAGAACAGATAGAAAAAAATATGGGAGTGTACATTAATGGCATTTCATCAATAGCATGCTTGGATTTGGTAGAGATGTTCTTTGTACTCAGAACATATCAAATGGAGCTAGACTTGATCAAGTGCATATTTGGGGTAACTTTTGGTAAGTTCTTGGGTTTTATAATATCTTAATGCGGGATAGTGGCTAACCCAGAGAAGATTAAAGTAATTATTTATATGGAGCCACCTTGGACGATCAAATATTTCCAAAGGCTGTTTGGATGACTTGCAGCCCTATCTTGATTCATGGTTAAGCTAATTGAGAAGCATTTTCCATTCTTAAAAGTACTGAGAGGAGCCAAGGTGAATGGTTTTCGATGGATGGATGAGTGCAAACAAGTTTTCCAAGATCTAAAAGAATATTTGGCACATTCGCCTTTGCTAACCCGTCTTGAGGAGGATGAAGAATTTTATCTCTACCTAGCTATTTTAGAAACAACTCTGAGTGCCGTTTTGGTTAGGAAAGAATTAGGAATATAGCGACCGGTGTGCTATGTTAACAAATTTTTAGTCGACTCGTAGACTTGGTGTGCATGAGCAGAGAACGTTGCTTTAGCCTTAGCTCTTGTTGCAAGAAAACTTTGATAATATTTTTAGGCCTATAAAATTGTGGTCTTGACAAATTAACCCTTGAAAATGATTTTGCAAAACCCAAAAGTATCTAGAAGAATAATCAAGTGGTTGATCGAGTTGGGTCAGTTTGACATAAAGTTTTGGGCTCAACCCTTCATAAACGGTCAAGCCTTTGCAAACTTTATAATCGAAATGACCCAATCTTGGATCAGGCAGTTGAATCCTCGGGGGCTGTGCTAGACATGTCACCACCCAGGTAGATATTGCATGTGGACAGAGCATCTACCGAGATAGATAGCGGATTTGGAATAATTCTAACTTCACTTGAAGGGATTACGATTAAATTCTCGATCATATTCATATTCCTAGCAACTAACAATGTGGCCGAGTATGAAACTCTTCTAATTGGATTAAACTTAGCGAATGAATGCTTTGTCAAGAATTTAATTGGCTACAGTGATTCCTAATTAGTTGCCAATCAAGTATTGGCTAAATTTGAGGCAACCAATCTAGTACTAGCCAAATATATCTCTAAGATCCAGATTTCTGTCCTTCATACGTTCGAGATCATTTATATCACTAGAGAAAATAATTAGAAAGCTGATTGTATTTTTGATGTAGCGACATTAGGCTGCCTAGAACAATACGTTCGGGATATATGAGAGATACTCCAAAGACCAATTATTGAGGAAAATGAAATTCTTCGGGTTTAATTAGACTTGGATGAACCCTTATTTAATGTATCTTCAAAGCGAAATGCTATCGAGCGATCTAGCGGAGGTAAAGCGGATCACAAAAATTGTGGGCTTGTACACTATAGTAGATGGATCATTGCACAGAAGGGGTTATTCAATATCCTATATGCGTTGCTTGACTTCAATAGTTGCCAATTATGCCCATAGAGAAGTGCATCTAGGCATTTGTGGAATGCATATGGGAGAAAAGAATTTGGCCTTCAGAATCATGAGATAAGACTATTATTGGCTAATGGTGAAGGAGGTTGCTATGAAGTTTGTTAAAAAATATGACAATTGTCAAATCCACAATAGTATCCCCAAGTAACCATACACGGAATTCCAAGCCTTGTAGTTCCTTGGCCATTTGTGTAATGGAGGCCGGACATACTAGGTCCTTTTCCTTTGATGATAGGTCAAAGAAAATTTATTATCATTGTGATTGGCTATTTCACAAAGTGGGTAGATGTCTCACCTTTGGTCAAGATTACATAGCAAAATGTTACATAATTCATGTATCAAAGTATTGTTAGCAGATTTGAGATAACAAAGTTTATAATCACCAATAATGGTAATTAATTCTTGGTAAAAGGTTCACTAAGTATTGTAAAGGTTTGGGTTTCCGATTGGCTCACACATTAATCTCATATCCGTAGACAAATGGGCAAGTAAAGATGACAAACCGAACGATAATCAGTGGTTTGAAGACCAAGTTAGACAAGGCTGGAAGTGGCTGGGTAGATGAACCCTTATCAGTACTTTGGGTCTACCATGCGACCCTAAGAGAACCCATTTGGGTGATGTCTTTCTATTTAGGCTATAGAATGGAAGCGATGATCCTAGTGAAAATAGGTTTGTCAAGCTACTTGGTGGAAAATTTTACTCTAGACAAAAATTCTCAAATTTGGGCGATGGCTTACCAACAAAGGATCAGTTGATATTATAATATAAAGGTGAAGGCGCAAACATTTAAAGTAGGTAACTTGATGTTAAGGAACATCATGGCCATCAGGAAGCTTGCACATAATAACAAACTATGCGTAACTTGGGGAGGATCGGAAACGAGCGTATAAGCTACGCACTCAAAATGAAAAACTTGTCTCGAGCACGTGGAATGCCCTTTACCTCAAAAAATATTATTCGTGAAGATGCCAATCTAGGAGTTTAGAGTTACACCCTACCCACTACCTTGAAATGCTTATATGATGTAAAGTATTTTATATATTATCAAAAAAAATAATGTTGTGCAAGTTTGCATGCATATATGTTTATAACTTGTTAACAACTACATTTATCTGACCACGACTGATCTTAAATCAGATAGTTAGTTTTTGCACTTTGTCTGTTAAAAACACACCGATCTAAATGGTCGGTCATGGTGTAGGTTCAAGGAAATCATACGGCCCTAAGCATGATCGCCTATCCAAACATAGTCCTTTGAGACTAAGTGTTCGATATTCTTTTGAGAGGTCAAATATTAGGCGGGTTGAAGTCCTTCAAGACTCGACTATCAGCATAGTTACCCAACTAGTTAAACCTCAAGGATGCTACATATGTGTAAGTAATGATGAACTTCTTTATGGGTTGCATGATCAGTAATGTGGTTGAGGACGGGGGTCCTTTTTCACCAGTGATAATATATTTGAGAATCATTTCAGCCATTATATGATCAAAGGACCGGAGTTCACATACTCGGGGGCTAGGCTCTACGATTGACATTTATGAGAATTAATTCTGGTTATATAGTGAGGCAAAAAATTCAAAAAATATTAATTGAATAACAAATTATATCATTCTATTGTAAAGTTGTGGCCCTAAATTACAAATTAAGAGACATGGAATTTAACACTTGACTCTCGTAACTAGAGACAGGTACCTGAGGATCCGATTGAGCCTCAAAATCTTTGACTTTTGAAGCAAAAACAACTTCAGAATTCCTTATGTTCAAGTAGCTAACAGGAAAGTTAGGAGTCATTAGAGTAGTTATTCTCTTACAAAGATTGATACTCATTAAATCGGGCATCAATTGGCTCCTCAATTGATGCCAAGTTTATTTGATTGGATACTTCTCCTCAACAACTCCTTTAGCTACAAATAGTCTGGTTGTCCCTTAACCATGTGTTCAGCCACAAAAGTGCGTTGGTCTGCTTCTGTAGTAGCCTTGTTCTCAAAAAAATTGGCGCTCTCATCTGCAGTAGCTCGATCTTCAAGCAAATCATTTTGACTTTCTGTATTTCGAGCTTTGCTTATCCACTCAGCCAATTCTTTCTCCCGGTGAACTAATCTGTCCTCAAGACTTGACGCTCTGGCTTTGGCAGCCACCACTCTGCTTTCTAAGCCCTCGACTATGGTTGGGCCTATGTACAATCTCAATAGGCACACAACTTTTTGATCCTGAAAGAATAGCCTATGCCTAAGTTGATTCATCAGCTCCAAGGACTGCAAAAGAGCATATTAGCAATATGAAATTAAGTAAAAGAATCAAAGTTAAAGAACAAAATGTACCTCCTGAATGGAAAAATCCTCTCCTGCAATGGAATCAGACGAGGAACCAGTGATACTAGGGTCTTGAGAGGATGAAGGCCTCCAACAAAGAAGTGGCAAGGTTAGCTGAAATATTAGGTAATCTAATCCTAGAGCTCCCCCAGAAATTTCAGTTGCCTTACTACCCAAAGAAGGGAACACTAAGCAGATCTCAATTCCCCTTGCAGCAAAGGTGTCATCCCACACCTTCTGGTTCTAAGAAGGTGACATGAATGGATGCAGTCTCCACTGCTTATTTGACTGAAGGAGAGTGGGGAATAATGGGAATCCCATATTTAGCAATCACAGGAGTAGCAATGGCTGGCACACTCGTACATGCAGTGTGGTGTGAAGATTTATGCTGCTCATCTGACAAAATAACTGGGTTTTCTCATCATCATACAAAATATGTGTCCTTTCCGAGGACCTTAAGGGAGAAGAGGCAAGGATTGAAGTCAAAGATTGCGTGGCCTCCTCTGCTCTCATCTCGGCTTCACTTCAGCCATGCACTCATCAAAAATAGTACCAACTACTCTTGATAATTCATCAGCATCGGAAGTAGTTGGTGAATTCGTAGACGATCGCTGGGTTGGCCAACATCAAGGTGAACCCTAGGAGGCAAACCCAACATAATGCCCTTTCTCCTTTTGAAGGACGAGGAGGCAAATTGGTAACGGCATCACCCCCAACCAAAATATACCAATCAGCTGTCCAAGGCAGTGGAGGTGAGAAAGTTACCAACATTTTGCAACTCAGCAGCATTTTTCTTTACAAGATTCGCATGAGTCTTGATACTAAGAAGTTCATTCTAAATAACTGAATTGGTGTAAGTTGGATTTAGATTACACCAATTATTTGACAAAATCAAGTTAGATAAGACTTTAATAAATAACCGATCCTTTCAATTCTTCATAGAGTCGAGATTTCCTCCACTTATTTTAAAACCTTTTCTTGGGGTTAAGAAAATCCAATTATTTTTCTCGTTTAATCAAAAAATGACTTTTACCATCTGAGCGTCTAATCTAAGCTCATGACATTAGAAAAAGACACTAGACCACCAAGCACCGGATGGCATTGGGATGGAGTTGTGCAATAGGGATTTCCAGGGCCTCCATTATATCTACAAATTCTATTGCAGCAGGGGCGTAAAGTCCGTCCCTTAAATGAGCTTCATAAACTGCAATGAAGCCGTCTTGGAGAGAGCACGTCCTCTCATCCACCAAAGGTACAACAAACAAAATGGCAGTTGGAATGTCAAACCTACCATAGATATTAGGTATATTCAATGGTGACAAACATGAGGCAATGTTGGCAACTTTCCTAAGAGTGGTTTGTGGGGCCATTGTTAACAGCAAGCAATGAGATTGTAGAACTCTGAAGACTAAGGGTTCAAAAATTTTTGTTTCAAGAAAGTATAGGACCGAGAAGAAACTTGACTCAAATTTAAATAGTAGAAAGGGAGATGGTGGAATTTAGAAAAATGGTTAAATTTGGAAACGATGCGTTTTAAGGAAAATGTTAATCCAAACGATATGTCTCTTTCCTAAGACCTCTTATATGACGACACATTTCCTGTTCCATTTAAAACAATCAAAACGTTGTGTATTGATAATTGGCAAAATGAGAATTCCAAGCTTCACGTTATGTGTCCTGAGGAAGGAAGCAATTTGATGTAACATGAAATGTGTCATTAACTAGTCATCTTAATTACAAGAGTCATCACGACATTAATATCATCCAGCTTAACGAAATAAAAATCCAACTAGCTCAAAGAGGAGAATCGGGTGGACTTTTAAAGTTTTAATTATTTATTTAAGAGAGTATGTTTGTTAGAAAGTCGAGTTGTTAGATTTTATTAAAATAAAAATTTATTTGCCGGGTTATTACTTCTCATTCTTTTCAGTCTTAAGACCAAAAATCAAGAAAATTTTGTTTGGATTGTTGATTAATCTAAACTTTCGGCAACTTACAATCCCATGCGAATGAGGACAAGTTCAATTACGAAAGGAATAGATTAACAATAAAATTCGAATATTGGAATAAAAAATATCATCTTTTTATTCATTCTTGGAAATATTTATGTATAAGATAGATTTTGACATGAAAACATTGAGCCAATCGGCTTGAGAAAAAAAGAGAAAGGCATTTGAGTGGTGAATATAATTAGTAGCAGTAGAAGATTCAACATGTTTCTCTCTAACTGCAGCTCGTCCAAATGGACAGAAAAAGAGCAACACCCAACCAGATGAATCCCATAAATTGGTGGTAGATAACTAGATTCTCCATTGTGGATGCATCCGAATGCGTATGCTAATCCCATAAAATAGAGATGCTTGAACAAGGATCCACCCGGTGGTACATGGTCCCACAAGTAACTACCTCGGCAGAAAACCAGTTTGGCTGATGATGTTGTGAAAAAGGAAACCAAGATGACCTCTGTTCTAAAAGAAGAAAACTAAGATGGACTTTGTTGATAACACTTGGCGGAACATTATGGCATCATGATCGTCTCTCCTTTGTTTAGGACAAAATATACATCAAGCACAGAAAGGCTTAAAGATCTACCAGACCCCATCAGCTGGGTGAAGGTAAGGAAATCGGATAAAGATGGAATGAGACTCCTTTTGTAGCCAAAAATAGGCCGAGAAAAGAAGTCTTTTGAAGCAAAAAAAAAAAAAAAAAAAAAAAAGTTGACAATCAGGAATCTTTGCCAAATTCATAGGGTAGCAGTCTCTAATTGACACGACTAATTGCCAATGACTACTTATGGGTTTCAGTCTCCTTGGGAAGAAGTGCTTGAATGGTGCAAAGGATGGGCTGATTTGATACTTCTTTCAGGTATTCTCGGAGCTTGAATTCAACCTCCGAGTATAGGGGCTAGCATTGGTTATATCCCCAATAAGCCTAATCCGATCGATAAGCATAGTAAGCCCATGAATACTAAGTGTAGAAAAGAGAATGTTAACTGACTCATTAGGTCCAAGTTTGAATAATAGAGTCCTGTCTTGATCCAATTTTAATTAGAATCATTGAAATCAGACGAATGATCGAGTGGCTGAAAGGTCACGGAAAAGATTGGTTCATAGGCTTGAATAGTTGGATGTCCAAATGATAAACCAAGTGGTTAATCTATGAGAGTGTTCAAGATGCAACGTAAGGCTTGCACCTTGAGTGCCAAAAAAAGGTGTGTTAAACTTTGAGCCTCGAGCTTATGCACACTTTTGACAGCATAACCTTCCTAAGCATCTTATTTTCTCCATGAAAACTTCTAGACTAGAGAAGTCTTCAGTATAAGCTCCAGGTTCAATTTGTGGCAGTGTGTGCTCGGTCACTCTTCTACTAAGGATCAAAAATATATGTTATGCCAACAGCTATGAAGCTGCATTTTTTGTTCTTATGTATGCTGCACAAGCAGGGTAAGGATTGTGTGCATGCAGTCCATTTACTCCTGATGCTGTAATGGGATGAATTTTTGTAGAAGTTCAGTGGTCCATTTTGGAGTGCATAAAATAGAAACACCTGGTTGATATTCATTGATTTTTTGTGAAGTCATTGGTGTGGGATCTTCATTTATCAGTTCAGTGGTCCATTGTGGGGTGCAGAAAATTGGAATTTCTGGTTAATTTTCACTGGTTTTCTTTTGCATTTGCATATGCCTTGGTCTTATTCCTCTCTTTCTGCTTCTTTACTGTTTCATATTATGGCTGACTTGCATTCAGCCTATTCTTGGTTTTGCATTTTTTTTGGAATGAAAAAGTGCTCTGACAACCAGTCTTTGCTGATTTGGTTTACAAATGCATTGTCAGTGTGTTTTATATTCCTTGGTTCACCAAATTATTAATTATTTAGCGTCCTATGTGGCAAGCGCCCAATCTAATCACTGCAGTAGGCAACTGTACTATAACTGTCTTATTGTGAATGTCACCCTGATGCTGATGCTGTCTTGATTTGATTGAAGTAACTACCTTTTCCTCATCTGGGTTTTTGACACCCCAGCATTTAGCTTCAGTCTTAGTTATGCCTTGAACTCCATAACGTTTTGAGATGCCATGCATTTGTTTTAAAATTTGGGGGTTTTGGCCGACTTGCAATGTGCGAAGAAGTAGCCCACTTTAGCTTCCTTGGTCTTGAGTTTGAGTTCTCTATTCTGGTGCTTTAAAGCTCCAAAGAGAGGGTGAAAAGGCTAAATCAGACAGGAAGAAAGAAAGAAATAGGGCGAAGAAAGAAAAGAGACCTGAGGAGAAAACAAAAGGAACTGCTGATAGAAAGACAAAGAAATTCACCGAAGAAAAGTCATGCCATGATCATAGGTGTAGAACGCTGCCCAGAGGAGGCCACATTGCTCATGGACAAGAAGAATCATCCCATTTGGAAAAGAGCAGTGTTACTGAAGAACATGGTCGGCCTTGCAGTTCCTCTGATACGACTGAGAACAGTACCAAGAGGAAAAGGCATCCAATGCCACCTAATTTCATCCAGAGTCGTGGTGAGTGGATCTGTTCCTGACTTCCTTTCCTGTGGTTGCATCTTAATGTAAGCTTCTCCGTGGCATTAATGCTTGTGTCATGATACAGGAAACATCATTCGAATCCAGTTTTCCTGTCATAGGCAAGAGGATCTGGCTACATCATCCAACAGAGGGCAGCTGTGCTCTACATCCGGGAAGACCGAGCCCTTGGCCATCCAGCCGGAGAGCAGAGTCAATCTTAACCGCTTCCAAAATGTCCACCATCCTAATTCTGCAACGAGCAGTATAGCTTTGAATCTTGTTCCAAAACTGGATAAAATGGTGCATCCTTTACAACACAAGACTGAAATAGTTGTACCAAGTGATGTGGCATCAACATCGCATGATAAGAAGATGCAGAAGATGAAGGGAGTGTATGGAAACTTGTTCGAGAGCTGGGTTCCACCGCCTCTGCAATGCGCACTGCCTAATAACTTTGATGATCAAGACTGGCTATTCACGACCAAGGGACAAAGCTATAGTGGGGCTGAAAGTTTGAAGGCTGGTGAGTATCTTCCAGATCTTCCATGCCACGGAAGTGCTGCATTGCAGCTACGCCCACAGTATTTGCAGGATTCTGGTATCCATGCCTTGCCTTTCACCGTCCCATTCTGAATCCTCTCAAGATTTCTGAATGTTTCAGAATCATTCAAGCAGTCCCGTGACCATGGTTGGCTGCCACAGCATTTTCTTCTCCACCTTTCTTTTTTAGCTCTACTGTGGAAGAAGCAGCTTTGGCCAGTTGCCAATTCTGTGTGAAGTCTTGCCATGTCAGTGGCTACTTTGCTGGGTTATACATGCATAATGACAGGGTTTTGTGGAAGATTGGGTATGGATATCTGCTGTACATGTGCCAGGGTTTTGATTTCAGCCTTCCTGAGTATTGAGTGCTCAGAAGTATAGATACTTGTTTTTTATTCCGGTTTTGCAGCTCCTGGGGCAATTGGGAGCAGTTCTGTGTTTGGGTGCCTTCCGTGCCTTGTCTTCTACCATTCCGAGCATTGATGCTGTTGGTTACTAGCTGTTTTGGTCTCTTGCTTCCCTTGCTAGCCTTGTTTGAAGGTTCTTTATTCTGAATTTGTGGATCGTTTTCCTTTTGGGGGCTTCCTTGCTGTTAAAGGTTTACCTCTATGGTTTTGTACACCCTGTTAGTCTCGAGATATATACATTGGACTACGGCTGCATGAGCTTCGTTTCAGCTCATTACTTTTTCCTTTGGTTCTGTGGGTGAGATCTATTAATGATGAAATGCATTTTTTTTTTTTTGTGCAATATCTCATGTTAGCAACAGAGGTCATGGTCCTACAAAATTTAATTTTAGTTCGTTGCTCGAAAGATAATAATTTCTCATGCATGGATTATTGTTCACGAGGCTGTTAATTATAAAAGCTTGTCTTCAGTGTTGAGTAGAGGATGGATGTTTGGATGCTGATGCTGTGGGTGGCTGGCATCAGAGTCTAGTGCCAGCATTGGCGAGGTTGGTGGCTGGCACTAGTGGGGTTGGCTGGTGCCTGTAGGGGGTGATTGTGTCGGCTGTGGTTGGTGCTAGTTGGGATTCAAGCAATGTTGATGGAGGTGTCCCGCAATGTAGATGGGTGGATCGTGTGGGTCCACCAACCCACATGGTGGTGGCCATTACTGTCTCCTACTTTTAAATTGTTGAATTGAAAAATTTTATGTTAAGAGTCAAAGTCTTAATATATTATGGCAAAGAAGACAAGAAAAATAAAGAAATTCAGCTTCTCATAGATTTAGATAAATATTTTAGCTGAACATTTTCTATAGTTCAAAATTTTGTTTTTGAAGTATTTACTTTTCTAATTCTTGTTCTATCTTGTTATTATATGTTACTTTTGATTGATTGGATAATAATTTATTGTTTTGAATGTAACAATGCCTTTTGATTGCACATGCAAATGAGGCCTCAACCCAAGGGAGTTGCCAGCGCTCTTCTTCAACCTCACACATCGCAGTCTACATTTGACTGCTTTTTATCGTTAAAATATTATTACTGCATACGACTATTTGTGTAATAGTTGTAGTAAAAGCTAAGTTTACATGGAGAAAAGCATTGACAGTGGCTATGGCTACTCGAAAATTGAGAACAAATGGGCCAATTATGGATTCAAAAGCATGAGGAATTAAAGGTTAGTCTAAGGTTTTAGAAATAAAAGAACTTTCAAATAGGCTTGTCTTAGATATCTAATTGAATTAAGGGGTGAATAAACGAGGAGATGCTAAATAAATAATGAATTCATTGATAATTATTATTTTGAAATAATAGTTTTTTGATATAGAAAAAGGATATTAAACACATTGGGCTTTCAGCTTCTTCTTTTTTTTTTTTAATTATTGATAATTATAACAAAAATAAAACATATACGTAAGAGGACTAAACATGACAAAATGGAATTCAAGCTCTCAAAAACACCCAAATCAAAAAAAAAAAAAAAAAAAAATCCCTAAAAACACCATAACTGATTGCCCATTAAAAAAGGCTACTCAACCACTGAACAAACAAAAACATATTGTCGATCCAGCCCCATCAAGTTAGAAATCAAGATGCTCCCATTCTGAGTCTTTTTTTCTATTGTTGTGACGAGAGAGGAATACTGAACAATCTACCGATCGAATGGTATGATAATGTGAATGGTAAGAAAATCGCACTAATCTTATTATTTTGACCACATTCTTATTTTTTAGTATTTGTATCCCATTGAAAATAATATTGTTCATTGCCATCCAAATGAATTATATTGTTGTTGTCAACATAAGTCTAAAAATCACCGAAATATCATGTTTTTTTCCTATTTAAATGTTAGGATTTAGAACACACATAATGCTAGTACAATAAAAATAAACCAGAATTTCTTGTTAACCGTCAACTGCCAATCTTGCATGTAAGAAATAACAATACGTAGCTAAACACACAAAGTTAGTTATATTTTGTACTCTGAACTTAGTAGCATTAATGAGTTAAAATTAAGATAGGTTTAGTGTTATGAAATTGATCAATATAATTTGTCTTAAGATGCTATTATTTATTTTTATATCTAACATTTTAGACCGAATTAATTAAAGTAGTAATTTAGTAATAACATAGAGATATTTTTTGGCATCATCCTTGTCTCGAGTATAGGTGGGGAGACTTTTGACTAAGTTATATTTTCTTTTAAAATATGATAAATTTTATTATTATAAGTTAGAGGATGTCACTGGGTTACATTATAGATTTTTGTTCTCTAGCTAGCTTATTAAGGACTAATAATAATAATAATAATAATAATAATAATAATAATAATAATAATAAGTGATCAATTATTGTTAGGAAAATTATATTTTGAATTGTGGAAACTAAATTATGAATGCTTGCTAAGTGGCCGTCCCTTGTGTCCAACTTTATAGCAAATAGTTAAATGATTAGTTTAATCTTTATTAGTCAATATTTAGGTGGTTATTTAGCTTTTTTATTTTCTCCCTTTAATAGGGAGTTTAACCAACTTCATCCCATATCTGGTTGAGATGGTAATTGGACAAATTGAAGGCATTAAAAAGTGAAGAGCATTCATTCTAAAGCAATTGAACTTAGAACATTCATTTTTTATTTTTTATAATTTGATCTCTATCGTTTTTTCAATTCTAACCACCAAAAAACATAGATTTATAGTAGAATTGAGCTTCCAACTAATTAGAATAACTTTAATGTAGGTAATGTATTAGAAATAAGTGACGTTTGACTGATGTTCAAATGCCATTGCCCCTAGCTATAGTGTGCAAGCGTCATTCAAATGTTAGCAATGCTACATGGTTTATGTACTCTTTAATTAATTTTTTGTGATAATATGTTGTAATTTATTTGTTATTATACATGTTTTAGATTTGTTAGATGGTAGTATAGATATGTATAGATCTATATTTATTTTTTATGTATGATAATGGATCTAAAATAGAGGTTTTAAGTTTGACATCTGACTACTGTTTAAATGACAACCAACAAATTGAAGGATTTCATGATTATGAGAGGTGCAATTGATTTTTCTTTGGAATTGGCCAAAATATAGTTGTTAAATGATCTTAGTGCTAAAAATAACAAACTTAGTTGAGAAATTAGATTTGATTTTCTTGGAGATTCAAGCTATGCGTGGGATAGTGGCTAGGCCATTGTTTGAACGCTAGGATTAAGATTCAACCGAGGAGGGGTAGACTCATATTCGTGGGTTACATGTAGATTTTAAGTCTTATGATTGAGATTCTAGTTTAAGACGTGAAAAAGCACGTTTCGGTGCTACCGTGTTTCGACCCCGTTACAAGTATAGCGGAAGCAATAAAATAAATTAATTAAATTAAATATCCGATACACGAAGTGATATTTAAAGATGGATAAGCATGCACAATATATATTTAATGAACAAATAAATGTTTTTGGGTTTTTAGTGAAAGAGGTGACACTCCCGGCTTTTTATTCAAGTACCTGTAATGATTCCTAAGTATTCCTTACTCCCGACACGTGATCCCTTCTCATGGTTGCCCGCACCAACGGAACCTGATACCTTCGGCATTTCAAGCCACTCTTCTCTCTTACTTGAATTGCTAATCATTTAACGGATCTCCTTCTTCAAACGGATCTCCAACAATGGTAGAAAGCAAAGTTTCAATGATTAAAGAAGGTAGGTGAGAAAACTTCTATGAACATGTAGAAATTTAGTTATTTTCAAGAGAAGAAATAAGGATCTTGAAGCATGAAGGCTTTCTTCTCAAATTTGACAGAGAGCATATTAGGGTTTCAAAATATAAGCCAATATTTATAGAGGAGCCAAAATGTTTGAAATTTAATTATGGGGATTTTGAGTGAGCGAGCATATTATGTGCTCTTATTATTTTATAACGATTGTATTAAGATTTTAAGAATTTTAATGAATTTTAAACCGACAACCCACAACCCGACATAAATAAAATAATACATAGTCACGGAATACGCCAATAAGACAAATGTCTCTAACAAGATGGAGTGTTAGAAGATGTTTATGGGTTTTAGTGAGAGGTGACAATTTGGAGTATTAAGTACCTATAATGATTCCTAAGTATTCCTTGTTCTCATGGTTTTGTTGGCGTCACCTTTTGAATTACGTATATTTTTTGGCATTTATGACAAAATAAATTAGAGCGCATCTAGGCAAGTAAGAATCTATAAAATTTTAACATAATCTATATTTTTTCTATACATATTTTATATTTGGATGATAAAAATCATTTAATTAATTTTGAAGTGGAATGCTTATTATTTTATAACTATTGTATTAAGATGATATCTGATATAGCATTGATGAGGGGCATCATATATAATGTGAGTATATTACAGGTACAGGTTTTGAGAGAACTGTAATGATAGTGAGGATACCATAGAATGTTAAAATCTTGATATATTTGTCCATCGATGGGGGTGCAAATATGCAACATTTGGTCATAGTAGTAGAATAATATTTATGGAGATTTGTTGATATCTCATATTGTTATGACCTATATTGAGTTGAATTCCTAAAAAATTTAAAGAAGAACCTTTATATTACAGATATTTTTAAACCTCATTATATTTATTGGGATTCGTTATAATTTAGTGAATATTCTTCAAAATATCAAAATTGTTCATAGAGTTGATACAATGAATATTGTTTATTTATATAGTTTATTAAGCTGTCTTATGTCTTGATATTGTTGTTCGATGATTATTATTATTCATATATTATATATTGGTAGAACTTATTTTAATAGATAAGTTTTCTAAATAACTTAATTTTCGTTGTTATTGACTCGAAACAGAATTTCTTGTTGAATTTTTAGCTTATTTTTACTTTTTCTTCTAGAGTAGTTAGATAGAGATAGATGACTGCAAAATTGGAGACAGAGCTGTGAACTTTTGGAGTCTAGTTGGCATTGTCATTATTTGTTTTATGTCTTAAAGATATTGTCAGATACCCATATTTTGTTTTAATGACTTTTTGGCTATATTTTCCCCAATTTTTTAATATATGAGATATTTTCGACTTTAGCGATCATATATTTATTATTTATATTATGAGTTTGATGATGATTTTAAAATTTATGATATTTCATATCGTCGAATCTAGATGAAAATCATAGGTCAAGTTCGTATCGGCACACTCATCGTCATCATCATTATCACATTAGCCTTAGTGTTATCAATCTCATTTCGCAACCACTAATAATAATATAAGGTATAAATTATGAATTATATTTTTAATAATAATTAATTAAGTTAATAAAATTATCAATGTCAAATAAAATTTTGGGTTAAAATTAATTTTTTGACTGAATTACATCAAGTCAAGTGACGCCTGGTTGGCGCTTGACCCACATACATACATATTTTGAATAATAAGGTTGTGCTTGAAGGACGTCTCTGGGACGTTAATGTGTTTTTTTAATAGATTGATCACATTCAATATGTGCTCGAGAGATATAAATGCGTATTTGAGATAAAATGTAAGCGCACACATGCACTCATTCCCTATGTAAGGCTCCATTGGTTGATTTTTAGTTATTTTTGTACAATTTTAAAAGAAAATGAGAAAAAAAGAAGAGAGGGAGAGAGAATACTAGAGAAGAAGAAAACAAGTAAAATTTAAATTTTTTTTTGATAATTTTAAGTATAAGATAAGTATATTTAAACATTCTTTTTTTTTTATTGTTGATCTTTCTTTACTTTTTTAAATATTTATTATTTTAAATACTCAAACATACTATAATTTCTTACATGTAATATTTATATATCACATGTACTATTTTCATTCTTATTTTATACAATTTTTATGAAATATATACTTTTAATTTGTGTATGTTATATTTGAAAGCTAATTTTCTACAACACTGTCTATATATACCTTTAAATCTTATTTAAAAACTCACATATATTTTTAAATTTCAGATATATGTTACTACATGTCTTAGAATTTCATAAAATTATGCATGCCAATTTTATAATTGATATGATCAATAAAATTGCATTAGTTATATTGATTTTTTGGCAATTTCAATAATGAATATTCTAATATGTTTACAAATCATGAGATCGGGAGGATCTTATAAAAGGAGCAAGTCAATGAATAAGGGAAAAAGGAAGCTAAACTCCAAAGCGTACTAAGCCCTTAATAATCAAAGTTCGTGTGCTATCATTGTGGCAAATCATATGGAGGGGGCCTTGCTATATGCTATCCAGAGTGTGTTTCAACTATTGTTAATCAGACCTTACGATCACGGATTGTCCTTATCCTTCGAGGTGAACGGTAAGGAAACCAAGTATTTTGGTAAGAGCTTATACGGTGACGGCCCAAGACACGGATGCATCTCTAATCGTGGTGGAAGATAAACTTATAATTTTTAAGACTTTTGTACATATTTTGCTCGATTCTCGGTTAATGTATTTGTTTGTGTCCATTAAATTTATTTATCATTTGTTATCGTCTCCTACAATTATGCATTTTTTATTAGTGGTTCCAACACCTACGGAGTCATCTTTGGTAATGGATATTGTATACTCGGGGTGCATTACTTAGGTCAATGGATTAGAGTTAGTCATAAATTTCGTCTTATTAGATATATGTGATTTTGACATAATTTTTGGCATAAATTTGTTAATTATTATATTAGTGTAGATAATTTTGATAAAAGGGTGCAAATTTTGATTATGAATTGTGAACCTTTTTATTTTCAAAGAATGTTACAAAAGAAATCCATTTACATGATTTTGGTATTGCATATTAATGAAGAGTGGGTGCCAAATTTATTTGGCATATGTAACTAGCACTGGAAGCCAAAAATTTTGACAAAAGAGATACCCGTGATGTGTAAATTTGAAGACATTATTTTGGAGAATCTTTTGAGTTTGCTGTCAAATTGGAAGATTGAATTTGACATTAAGATTATACCAGGAATGGCTCCAGTATCAATGGCCCTATATGGAAAAGTACTGTCCGAGCTGGAGTTGAACAATTAATTATAAGAGTTGTTGGAGAAGGGTTTCATTAAGCCAGGTGTATCTGTATGAGGTACGCTAATACAATTTGTAAAGAAGAAGGATGAATATATACGGTTATCTATAGGTTATCGGAGTAAAATAAAATAACCATCAAGAATAAGTCCATATTGTCAAGAATTAATGATTTGTCAGACAAATTGCATAGGGCACGAGTGTTTTTTAAGATTGATCTTCTTTATATTATCATCAATTAAAGATTAAGAAAGAAGACATGGCAAAGACAACTTTTTGGACGAGGTATAAACATTATAAATTTCTAATAATATCTTTTAGGTTAACTAACGTCCCTGTAATTTTTATGAATTTGATGAATTGGGTATTCCAATCCTATCTCAATAAATTCATAGTGGTATTTATTGATAATATTTTAATTTATTCAAAAAGTTGTGAGAAATGTAATGTTCATTCAAGGATTGCTTTATAGACTATTTGAGAGAGAAGAATATATGCAAAGCTTAAAAAGTATGAATTTTGGCTCAAATAAGTATTTTTTGGACCACATAATCTTGAAAAGAGGTATTTTGGTTGATCTTAAAAAGATTGAGGCTGTAGCCAATAGAAGTCAACTAACAATAGTAACAAGGATTCAAAGTTTTCTTAAAATGACAGGTTATTATCTAAGATTTGTAAAAGATTTTTTTAGAATTGCTATACTTTTGACTTGTTTAATTTAAAAAGAGGTGGAATTCATAAGGATTGGGGAATGTGAAAGAAGCTTTTAGGAGTTAAAGAACCACTTGACGACTATCCCAATCTTAGCAATTCTAAAAAGATCTAGAATATTCATAGTTTGTTGTGATATATTAAATATTGGATTCGGGTACATATTAATGCAACATGGACAGGTGATTGTGTACAAATTATGGTAATTGAAAACGTATGAAAAGAAGTATCCAACACATAATTTAGAATTGGTGATGGTGATTTATGTGTTAAAAATATGGAGGTACTATTTCTATGGGGAGAAATTTTTGTTGCATTCAGACAATAAATGTCAGAAATATTTCTTCACCCAAAAAGAATTATATATGAGATAAAGAAGATAGATAGATCTATTAAAAGATTATGATTATGAAATTCATTACCAATTGAAGAAGGCCAATGTAGAAATGGATTTTTTGGGCCACCAAATAATGAATCTAATGGCTAATCTGAAGATTAAGGAGATTGAGATGTTGGATTATTTGAAGGAATTTGATATAAAAAGGCACTTCCAAAGTAGACAGATAATTTTATCCTATTTTCAGGTGTAATTAGAGATAATGGAGAAGATTAACTAAATTCAAATAAATGATTCATTCTTAATGGACATGGTTGGCGATTTGAACAAGTAGTCCAGGGCAGATTTTGGTGTGTGAGTTGATAGTGTGTTGAAATTTCGAAAGTGGATACGTGTACCAAAAATCAATAAATAAAAGTAAGGAATTATGAATAAAGTCCATCAATCAAGTATACTATCCATCTAAAAATTAATAAGATGTATCAAGATTTAAAAAATATCTTTTGGTGGCATAATATGAAGAGAAAAAGCATGCCTATGTGAGAAGACGTTTGATATGCCAATAATTGGATGCTGAACACAATAAGCCATTGGATCTTTTATAGCTTATACTGACCCCTAGTTGGATGTGAGAGCATATAATGATAGACGTTGTGATGAGTTTGTTGAGATTATCAAGGAATTGTGATGCTATTTAGGTGGTCATAGATCAGCTTATCAAATCGGCCCACTTCATTATTGTTTGAACGTTTTTATGGAACCGTTTGATGAGATTGTACACCAACAAGATAGTAAGACATTACAGGTACCAACTTCGATTATGTCAAATCAAGATTTAGAATTTGTCTCAAAATTTTTGAAAAAGTTTGTATTGGGAGTTGGGTATCAACCTGAATTTAGCACAGTGCATTATCCCCAAAATGGATGGGTAGTCGAAGTGAATGATTTAGATTTTAGAGGATATATTACAAACTTTAGTTTAGGAGATAAAAGATAATTTAGAAAATTATTTGCCATTAGCAGAATTTACATATAATAGTAGTTATCAAATAGATATTGACATAACCCCATTTAATGCTTTATATAGGAGAAAATCTTGTTCCTTAATTCATTGGGAGGACATCGAATATAGAAGATTCTTGGGTCTGGAGGTTATCTAAGAGACATTGAAAAAGATTCTATTGATCCAATACTAATTAAAAGTTGTTCAAAGTTGATAGAAGAATTATGTTGATTGTAGAAGGTTAGAGTTGAGTTTCGATATAAAAGATCACATGTTTTTAAGGATATCTCTATCGAAGGGGGTCTCTTGATTTGGCCTTAAAAAGAAATTAAAGTCGAGATTTATTGAACCTTTCAAAATTTTGTGAAAGATTAAAGAAGAGGCGTATAGGCTGATTCTACTTCTGAGTTTGAAGGATATCTACAATATTTTTCACGTGTTAATACTCCAAAAATATATTTACAACTCACTACATATTATTAATTATGAACCATTGAGGATTAGTAAAGACTTATTATACATTAAGGAATCGATTTAAATTTTTGGGAGAAGGGATCAATTGTTTCACACAAAAGTGATTCCATTAGTAAATATGTTATGGAGAAATCATTTATTTGAGGAAGTCATATGGGAGATAAAAGATGAGGTCCGAGAGAAACATCCATATTTGTTTTCATGTTAATGTAAGTTAAATTTTGAGGATAAAATTTTTATAAGGAAGTGAGAAATATAATGTATGGATCTTAATTATATTTTTAATAATGTTTAATTAATTTAAATTAATAAAAATATCAAAGTCAAATAAGATTTTGGGTTAAAATTATTTTTCTGGCCAAATTACATCAGGTCGAGTGATACATAAATGATACTTGACCTATGCACATATGTATTTTAGACAGTATGATAGCATTTGAAAGACATTTTTAGGATGTTTGTACATATTTTAGATAAATTAGTTATACTTTATGTATATCTGAGGGATGCATGTTTATATTTGAGGTAGAATGTGTGCTCTTAATATACCCAAGGATCTCTCATGCACCGTATGGTTTATACATTGACCTCTGATAAGAACATGTGCATCAATTTTTTTATATAAGGTTCCATTAGCTAATTTTCAATTATTTCACAAGGTTTTTGGAGAGAAGAGAGGAAGAGGGAAAAGGAAATAGAAAAGGTTAGAGAAGAAGGAAACAAGTAAATTTAAGTAATTATTAAGTAATTTTAAATATAAGGCAAGTGCATTCAAGTCACATTTTTTTATTACTAATCTTTCTGTATTTCTTTAAGCATTTATCATTTTAAATACTTATATATACTATAATTTCCTATGTATTATCTTTATACATCGCATGCATGTATTTTCATTCTCATTTATCTAATTTTTATGAAATATATACTTTAATTCACATACATTGTATTTCAAAGCTGATTTTTTGTAACATTGTCTATATATATCTTTAAATTATATTTAAATGTTCATGTATGTCCCTAAATTTCGTATATATATTATTATATGTCTTGAGATCTTATAAAATTGTATATACTTTATAACTAATATGAGGTGATAAAATTACATTACTATACTAATTTTTTGACAATTTTAGTAATGAATACTCCAACATGTTTATAAATCGCGTGCTACTGTTCTTACATGTTTTAAAAATGCTTGTAAGTATTCTTGCTTGTTTACATGTTCTTATATGCCATCAAATTTTATTAAAAAAACTTTATATAAAATTAATAATAATGATATTTTCTCTGATATGAGAAAATTTAATAAATATGTTCACATTTGATTAGAATTTGTAATTTGATTATGTATAGATAATTATAAAGAATTGATGAAATATATTATAATATATTATTATTAGAAAATCAAAGTTTAAACTTATCATATGTGGATTAAAAATGACATCCTATTTTATTTATAGGGTTATATATATATGATGATCAATTTATAAATCTTAAATAATAGCGCATGACTTTTTGTTATCTGAAAATATTTATATCTTAAGTTTTGATATTCGTCTTTTTATTGGTGAAGTCATCACTAATACTTGATCCCTTAATTTTTTTGGCATAATTTAAGTATTGTCCTAATATTGTGCAAATTAAAGAAGAAAAATTAATCATTAGTTCAGTTTATACATAATAATTTAGAAATTAATACTATTATTTTTAAATTTTTATTATGTTATATTCTAATATGTTTTTAATGTATATGTATGTTCAATTACCCAAACTAGATCCTTGATAAGTAATTGGCTCATTTTTATTTTAATTTTTACTAACATTTTTACTTAGAAGGCTTGAGACTTGCTTGCAGATAGCTTGGATCAAGAAAAAATTGTTTGAGGATTAGAATTAAAATTTTGGATTTCAATTGATGTGTTAAGTTATTTATAACAATAGTTTTTAGGGTCATTATTTTTTTAACTGCAGTTTATTAGTATTGTAATATTCAATTTATGGTGATATAATTGTCAGTGATCATATTTGATTTCAGATTTTATCTAGCAATTGTTTAAATCATGATTTTGTTTACTTTGACTCAATATGGATGCTTTTCCTTGTGTATATTTTGAGGTTTATATTTGTCGGTATTCAGAGTTACTTTTAAATATATCGTTCTGGATCCTATGATTTGACAAACTTGTATTTTGGGTCTGTACCAATATTTGATTTTATTTAGGATTGTGTCCCATCACTAATTGAGTTTTGGTCGATAAAATAAATAAATAATTTTTTTATTAATTAAAAAATAAAATCTGTTTTAAGTTAATTAAAAATTATTAAAGTGGTAATAAAATTTCGGAATCAAAACATGATAAATAATTCATGCTATGGTGGTATTTTTTTGAATCACTTTATATTTATTTATTTATTATATATATTTTTCTTTAATATTATTTAAAAAATAAAAAATTGGCTATTGACAGCTTACTAAACTTTCTTTTTAATGCGTCACTGGTATTCGAATTGTGGTACAGATTAAAAAATTACTTGATCTTCAACCGTAGGTTGAATTGGAGTGGGTTTAATTTTTGTCACTGCTAATGTGGAACCTATGCACCACAAACTATAAATAAGAGTAAAGGGATTAGTGTGATTTACTCTTTAATTTATCTCTTAACATTTAAGTTAGAAATCTTTCCAATATAATAGAAAGATGAAAGGAAGATGAGAAAGAATGTAGTAATACACATTTGCGGGGATTGAAAGAGGAGGCCTAGGCTCTTGTAGAGCACTTGATGGGGAGTGGCTTAGAGAGGCGGAGGTTTGGATTCTGATGTTACGCACTCTGTGAGTGGCTTACTAGGTTACACTTGACAAGGAGTGACTTTGTGAGGAGGAGAAAGAATTGTGTAGGGAAAGAGAAATTGGTTCTTTCTTCACTCTCGAATCTCACTCGTGGGTGGCTTTTCCACCGGGAATTGCTCAATCCTCCATTCCGTGAAAGGTAAAGAAATTTATAATATTTCGCGAAAAAGGCTTTGACGCTAAGGCAGAACGACGGTATTCTACCAAGATTTGCCGACCGTTGGGGTTTGTCAGGAGCTACCATGTCAGATGTCATCTTATTACGGTAATGTGATTATAGTTGGTGGTAGCCGATAAGGACCCAGTCTCTTCTTGTGTGGATTGGTTGGATTGTCGTTTGTTGACGGGTACAACAATTTCCTACGGTTGACTACCATCAACATTGGTAAAGACCTATTTCACTGGCATTTTCTACGCCGTCAGACTATTGTTGTTAAGTAAGATGTTGGCTTTGCCATGATTAGTTGAGCTGCAAAGATTACCCATTGAGGTTAGGCCGTTAGTCATCCCTGATCTTGCACGCAATAGATGTACTGGTTGGACGATTTTTGGACTTTGCTTTATTTTAAATTTTGTCAGTTAATGGGTTGATTGTTAGATCATTCCTTGACTGAATCTGCTCATGTCCTAACTAAATTTATTATATTTTATATTAAAAATTATTATTTGATTTAAATAAAGGGAAAATAATCGTCGGTAAAACCTTCAAAAGAAAATATCTGAGAGTGGAAAAATCTGATTGATGTTAAGAAACCTTTTTGCAGTTTGACAGTAGATAACTGTCATCATCAACGTTAATGAGCCGTTCGGTCTCCGATGTTCTCGGCAAACACGACCACATTTCGAAGCCCTCGTTATGCGGTCTTAAATAAGATGTTTTAAAATTATAACATTTAAATTAATACTAATATTAAAAATATCACTGGCAATTATTTTATTTTAGTTTATTATCAAAAAGGAAAAAATTAATAAAAACATGGTGGAATGAGAATATATAAAATTACAGATATTATTTCTATGGATAATAGATTTTTAATTTATTTTTTTATAAAAATTAATTATATGCTAAAATTTATCAGAAATACCATAAAAAAATTAAATTCGTATGACGTGAGTTGTTTTTTTTTTTTTCAAAAAAAAAAAAAAGAAGAAGAAGAAGAAGAAAAGGAGCAGAGGGAGGGACGGAAAAAACGTTTGCTTTCTCTCTCTGTCTCGCTTTCTCAACCGAGAAAAGGGTACCCCGTTACAGAGAGGACAAAATGAGGGTTTTGTGAGAGAGAAATCTTACGGAGTGCTAAGGACGCCTAGCAAGAGAGAGAGAGAGGGGGGAGAGGGAGAAAGAGAGGTGCTTGAGAGTCGATTCCTTCTATCACTCTTTGTTAGAGCTAGGGTTTGTGTTCGTATAATCAAGGTGAGTGCCAAAAATTAAGACGGTAATTTTATCGTTTGTTATACAATTTTTATTTTTTTACACGTATTCTGACTTTTCTTCCATGTTTACGGTTTATTGCTATTTTAAGGATTTTGTTTTTGTCTCGATGCATTAATGAACTAATCCTTGCGAATTTCTGCCTATTCAAATCGGGGCATTATTTCTGATGAATTTATGCGTGTCTTCATTCCGTGTTTGTATTCTAGGGTTTCCTTTGTGCTTTCTTGGTAATTGCTGTTTCTGTGCAGTTTTGAAACTCTGATTTGTGTACGGTTTTGTTTATTGGTGGAGTGCCTGCGGCGTTCTTTGATTGGAACGCCCCATCGTTTAAATGCTGCGATTTTTTGTCCTTATTTCCTTCGTTTAGGATATTTTTTAGTTCTCAGCTATCTACCCATGATCTGATTATAATTTCCAGGTGGAATGATGTTTTAATGGTTCAGGCTTCAATTTCAATTTGCATTTTTGGTTCGTAAATTGCATTTGTTTGTTGTCACAAGTGTAGGTCATTGCTGCTTTCCCATTTTATTTGGTTGTTGATTGTCCTTCAGCTGTCTTATATTGCTGGGATATAAGGCGTTGGTTGTTGTTTTTTCATATGAAGAACTTTGTCTGTCGTAGGATTTTGAGGAACCACCGAATTTAATGGCAACTATTGTTGGTAAATGAACAAGTTATATAAATAAATTCTATTGTGGTTCTCATTTTCGGCTACCTGCCTCTTTTTTTCATTCTTTTGTTGGATTCAGATTTGTGCTGCATGTCATAGACTCGTAGTATGTATCTCTTTATTTATCTGCTCTGGATAAGCATACCAAGGTTGCAAATTAAAAACACGTTTCTTTGTATGATTTATAAAGAAGGCCTTGACGCTTCCAGTAAGTATCATTTATTGAACCAATTATGCTCATTATTACCATTCTGAGTCACCCATTTAACATGATCATTGTTTTTCCCTATTATTTTTCTTTGGTTTGTGCGAGTCTATTACCAACTACCAAGATTTTTATGAGACGCTTTTCCCATAAAAGATTTCACACCATAAGGAACTTTTGATATTACGGTTCTTATGAGATGTGACTACAGGATCTTCAATTCTTGTGCAGCACCTCGCTCTGCCCTGGGGTCGTTGACTTAATCCATTTTGGGGGGTTGGGGGGGGGTGTAGTATCAGAACCTTTGTTGAGATGCTTTGTTCCAGGAAGGAATATTTTTAGAATAGGATGTTATAAAATGACCAACCAACTTTTTATTGTATATGATCTTTGATTCATTATGTGTGGAGGGTATGTATTTTTATGGATGAAATTATTCTGGTACTTATGAGGATGCAATTGCCTAGTACAAGTTTTTCAAGGGTGGGTTTGATGTTTGACAGTCATCATTTTTGTAGTTCCAGGTGGCAGTTATTCTTTCTGATATTGTACTTAGTCTGATGTAGAAGCAATTCTGCTGCTAAGCTAGTTCTGGCTACCTGCAAATGATGTGGGAATGTGATTGTTAGAGCACACGATAATCATGTGTTCACATTTTATAGGCAAGCAATTCCAGACATGTTTTACTTGGTATGTGTATTGTCTCATGTGGAGTATCATCTATAAATTGTCTACCGTGCTGCTTAGTGCCTGTTTTTGCAAAATCTTTGGAGCTCTTCTTTCACTTCTGGGGTGAACTATAAGATTGGTCTCTACATTTGTTCTACTTCACGCAAGTATGCAAATATAGCTCTGTTGATCTCATTAGTTTTCCTTTTACTTTTTTTTAACCATGAAATTTTGCATAGCTAGAGAAGATTGTAGTCTAGCTACTTAAAAAGCCAAAGTCAACAGGTTAACAGCAAATAAGAAGTCATTCTAGCATCCTCTTCCCTGCAAATTGCAAAATCCAAATTTCTGATTGTTCCATCACATCCATTTATCATTTTACCTTATCAATTTTTTTTTTTAATTATTGAAAAAAATGATCTCATTAGTTTTCAGTCACCTGAGTATCCTTGCTTCAATTTTGTGATTTTTATTGGTCTAAAGGGATAGAGCTTGGGATGACATCTCTCTCATTCATTTGCATGAAATTTTCTAAATATATATTAGTTTTAACCTTGATCAGTAAAGTGAATTTGCATATGGACTTCTGTCACAACACTGCTCATTTTTTTTCTTTCCTTGCTTCTCCTTCCCCCAATCTCTTTCACTCTCTATCTTGCCCATCTTGCTAGGTTTTGATGTATTCATATTGTTGCTAACTAAATGTATCAAAATTTCTACAAGCGGGTGGGTTACAATATGCTATTTATTATTTGTGTAGTTGCAATTGATATTCAATAGACATGTAGAAATCCCTAGTCTAACCTTATATTAAGTACTTTCAAATTCTTGTTGAACCTAATATGATTGTTTTGGGAGCCTTAACAATAGGATAGTTCATCTGTACTGACTGAATAGAATTATTAGAAACATTACCTTCACTCTTTCTTTCAAAGGCAAACATCCTTTCAAGTTATCTCAGGGATTTTTCCCTTGATGTCTTAAGTTAATCCTAGTAGTTATGTACTCGCAATTATTTCAACAAAACACAAATGCACACCCACACACAAGAACACGTGCCCACCTATGCAGTTGTTATGCAATTTGTGTAGTTAATAATCAATGTGCAGTGTGCCATTTTTAAGGACTATTTGTTATGCTTTTTGTTTGTAATGAATATTTGTGTTAATTACGTCCAGCATGTCTAGTTGACATCCCTATAAGCTTCAATCTAGAAATTAAAACACCATCTTTCACTACAAAGTTACAGCATCTTACTGTTCTTATGTCATGGTTTCTTGTTCAGCAGATGTTCTGCTTGGATTTTGTTTGAGAACTCCAGTCGCTCACTTTATGTTCCACTAAATGAAAGAAAAATTATCAGTATTATGAAGCTTGGAATTAGATAAGTGGCGTCTGAAGCACATGACACTCGAGGACTTCTTTACTCTTACTGAGATGAAAGATGGGCTTACTTCTCCAGCTCGAGTTGAGGAGCTGGTTGCTGTAATGCAGAAAGAGAAAGACTGTGTTCTGAAGAATGTTAGTGATGCAACAAGACAGTTGTCTGCTGTTGCTAGTGCTATAGCAGCTACAGAAAACAGAGATTGCCTTGATCTTTTTATTAAATTAGATGGGCTGTGGTTTATTGGTAGGTGGCTTAAGGATGCTCAAACATTTGCTACTGATTCAACTGATTGCTTTGTGGAAGAGTCAATTACAGCACTATTACAAGCATTTGAAAAGCTTCAGGTTGACAAGGAGAAGTTAATTTCATCAGGAATCTGGGTCACTGTCAATAATCTTCTCAGCCACAAAAACATGAACGTTCAGCAAAGCGCAAGAGCTCTAGTTGACAGTTGGAAGCAAGCTAAGGATGGTGATGAAGTTCACACGGATGTTGAGATTGCTTGTGATGGTGGGATGGATGCTAGAGACAAGCCTGCTGGGGGATCAGTATCTTCTGCAGTTGATGCCCATCAGGTGACACAGAATGAGGAATTTTGCACATCACAAATTGCTGGACATGATATCATTGTATCAGGACACACTGTGGAGCATCAGTCCACAGGGGTTAAGATTGAGAAAATCCAATTCCCTAACAATCAGGTTAGTTCTCGCATACACTTTGACGGGGCAGATGTGGAGGATGCATGTTCTGATATTCCAGGCTCTGATGGCATGCTGGTTTCTGAAGTACATTGTTTAGAAGGAACTCTGGAGGGTCAAAGCTCGCAAGATCTGAAGCCAGATAGTGGTGAAGGGAATTCTGATGCTGTGAAGTCGGAATGCTCTGTAGATGGTTTTGGACAGGTTGACAAAAATGAAGATTTTGCCAGCAAATCAGGTAAAATGGAAACCTCTTCTGCCTCTGCTATGTCTAAACCCGGAGACCTTTCTGTGGCTGAAACTGAAGCTGCTCCAGAGTCTGTTCTGAAGTTTGCTGGGGAAACAAACTCCGTTGATGACAATAAATCGTCTGCAAAAACTACATCACTTGGCGGTTTGGGAGATACACATGCATCAGTAAGCAAGTCGAGCAGTGTGATGGATGATTATGGGGTTTTACAGAATTGTACTACTACATCGGATCACAAGTTTTCGGTGCGAGGTGATGAGTGTTGCAGCAGTTCTTCGCAGGACTCGCCTGGCAGTGGATATATGTTGGAAAAATGTGAGGATGTGGAGGCAACTTCTGCGAGGATGGGAGACGGTGAAACTAATAATGAAATTAAGGGGTATACCAAAAGGGATCAGGAGCATTTTAGCAATATTAGTGATTTTGCAAAATCAACCAGGGGAAGTTCTGATGCTATTTTGAAGGTGTCGAGTATGGACCTTGAGTTTGGCACAGTTGATGCACTGGAAATTGCTCGGCTGGTTGCCAATGAAGTGGAGAGACAAGTTGGGGATTATGATGAACATTCTGGCAGCTCTTCTTCAGCTGGACTCTTCCGGGGTAGCATTCCACAACTAGATAACGTGGACTCTATAAACGAAAAACAAGATCAACACACGGAAAGGCAACCAAATGAGTTGCCATGTGTGGAAAATCCGTCTGCTGAGGCTTGTCCAAAAGGAGATTTGCATTTGACAAGTACTGTTGATTTAGATGCTGGACAGGAAATTTGTGTGCAAGATATGGAGTCTTCCCAAGTAACTGAAGCGGCTCGAGAACTAGAAATCAACTCGGAGAAAAGCATGTGTGAGTTTGATCTGAACCAAGATGTCTGCTTTGGGGATAATCAGGTGGCCGCCAAACTAATGACAAGCCCTCTAGCTGTTTCTTCTTCTGCCGCTAGAGCTTTGGCAGCAGCTGGAATGCCTGTAGCCCCTTTACAATTTGAGGGATCACTTGGATGGAAAGGGTCTGCGACCACAAGTGCTTTCCGACCCGCATCCCCTCGCAGGAATTCTGATGGTGATAGATCTGCATCTGTTGGGGGAACCAGCAGTAGTTCCAGGCAGAGGCAGGATTCTCTGGTTATCGATCTTAATGTGGCAGATGGCGAAGATGAGATGTTCGCGGATCCTATAACAAGGGAACAAAACCCAAAAGCACTAGGCCTTCCCTCTGGCGGATCTTCGTTTGAACTAAGTCCCAGAAAAACTGAGAGGCTCTTTGATTTGAACCAAATGAGTGTAGATGTGGATGTTGCCCCTCAAAATGGTTTCCACCATGCATCACCTACATCGTCAACATCATCCATGAAACCTTCCATGAGGAACTTTGATTTGAATGATAGACCATCATGGAATTATGCGGATCCTTTAGAGCTGCAGCCATTTCTAGGTGAGACATCTTTACATAAATTGAATTCATATGAAGGGCTGCCTGATGATTCTGTGGTTTCCATAATGGGAGCAAGAGTGAGCAGAAACACATTTCCTCCTCCCAGTTCCCTTTTCTTGCCAAATGGGAGGGCCTCAGAGCCCCTGATGGATGCCAACTTGGCAAGAGCAGGCCACCTCTGGGGTTCGTATACGACACTCCCGTCTGCACATTCCTCCATGTATGGTCACAATGGACTTTCCATGCGTCCTTCCATGTCCTTTCCTGCTGCCATGTACGGAACCCTGAGCTGCTCAATTCCTTACATGGTTGATTCAAGAGGAGTTGCCGTCGTGCCCCAAATAATTGGCTCTGCATCAACAGTTCCACCTTCCTGTTCTCAGTCATCCTTCATTATCAGTTCAAATGGGGCAGGCCCTTCACACCTTAATATCAATCCGAACTCAGGATACGCCCATGACAAGGTTAATCGTGACCTGCATAGAGTTTCTGGGCAGCTTTTCATCCCTGGTTCTGCCAGGCAGTTTCCATTGGGGGAGCAATTGCGGGATAATTTGCAGCCCTCGTGTTCTGGGGTTAGTGGCAAGCGCAAGGAGCCCGATGGTGGATGGGAACCCTTCTTGATGAACTACAAACACCATAAACCACCTCATTTGTAGAAAGTTTGTTCCTCCAGGTAAGATCTCTACTTCATCTGCTCGAGAGAGCTTTTACCGAGGCCTGCATTCTCATGAAGAACAATGGTTCTGGCTGTGTAGGGCGAGTGCACGGTTGGCTTAATAAAGCTAGGTTATTGATGGATGTTGTGATGCTGATTTAGAAGGTCAATAGGTATAGAGGAAGAGGCAGGGAGGGAGGAGTTAGTTTCTATTGATTGATTTAATTTCCATTGATTCCTTTTCTTTTTCTCCCATTCTGCTACATATAAGGCCATTGGAACTACAGAAATCTTGGTACATGTAGCTGTAATATCTCACCCATACATAGAAATGAAAGGAAGGGTCTCGTTCCTTTGCCGTCCCTATCATGCTTTTTATAGAAATGAGATTATCCTGATCAAGTTTTACCACGCCCATTGATGCTGAAGTCATCTACTTTAGAGCTTTATGCTGTGGTTTTTTCTGTTCCCAAAACACAAAATCTGGATTAAGTGTTTTGGGAACATACAATAAATGCTTTTGAATATGTAATATTTCATTCATCAATCTACTGAGATATTTTTTTCTCCATTCAGGATAAGATGATAAGTAGCCGGTGAGATTCAAAGAAACTCCTATGAAAATAAATAAGATACGATCACATCCCAATGTTCCATCATTGCCAGGCTGGCTTTGAGTAAAATCCCCGTCAGGAACGGACATGAAAATCTACCCAGCACCTTAAGTATGTCATGTGTTTGGTTTCCTCTTTTTAACGATTAAGATTGTAAAAAAATATGAAAATCTAAGCAAATTATAAAATGTGTTGATAGGTGCCATCATAAATAGGCCGGTCTGGGAACTAAGTCCACTGAAGGGGAAAGGGCCCAGGAAAAGGAGGCCCACAGCGCGGCCTCACGAGCCTGAGAGCCAAGCGGGGAAGCGATCTATCCGAATGGGTTGACCTGAGACCGCTTGGCGGGAAACGGTCAATTAGGATTGATCTACAGAGATCTCTCTTGCTCACCCGTCGGCAAGTGACAGTTCAACTCGTAGATAATACTCGCCATATCCGCCTAGGACAATGGAACAAATATTTCTAGAATATTGCCCAAGATGGCAAATCTCTTCAAGAACAGCAGTTATAATTTGGCAAATATTCCCATAATATTGTCCCTAATTACGCATCGTTCCCAAGATGATATTTATGACTCAACAAATTTTCTCAGACGGAAATTGTCACTCGACAATCTCTGCAATCGCCCTAATAAAGGAAGGAATATCCCCAAACAATCACAGTTACCATACTCGCCCTGCACGTGATTGCTGAAATAGTTCGGTAGATCTATTAGGGCAATCGACAATCAATCTTGGCGCCTAAGTAAAGCTGAACTGGCTCAAATGTTATAAGTATCTATTTGCTTCTCCGGAAATGGTAGAGCAATTCTTACCCTCAAGAGTCCTCGGAAGATAGAAGTACTCTCTCAAGCTACTCATCCCCTAAGTGTATCCTTACACAAAGTCACTCCCTGTCGAGTGTAATCGTCGGAGCTAAGCCTTCCACTTTTACACTCAATCCCCCCACCCGTGCACTAGCATCCTTCACATATTCCATCTTTCTCACCATCATTAAAAGATTACTGACTTGAGTATTAGAGGATATATCAGAGAGTATATTTCGTCAATATTCTGACATCTTGTTTGTTCGTTGTATTGCGCAAAATCTTAGTTAGTAAAAATAGAGACTGGACCCACTTTAATCTGATCCATCATGGAAGATCAGGTAACTCCTTAAATCGTAAACTCGGTTTTAGGGATTCATCACGTGAGATGTTTGATTAGAACAACAAAAAACTATAAAAATTAAAAATTATGAAAAATTATGGTAATTTTTAGCCATATTATGTCCAATTTATTTTTCATAGCTTTTCATCTTATGAAAATACATAACAACTAAACTAAAATAAAATCAAATCAACAGTGAGATACTTATTTTTCATCACATGTTATTTTATAGCCAAATTTAAGTACTATAATCGATTTATTTTCCACCCTTCAATCCCCCAACCCCATGCAGCCATCTTCACAGAGTGAGATGTTGTGTTGATCCACTGTGCCAAATTTGAGAGCCTGATGCAAGTTATGAAAATTCTTTATTTAATTTGAGGAATTTGGGCCCAATCAAATTTAGAACTTCTCTGCTGTTCTCCATTATTTAATCTGAGATTTTTGAACAGAAATTTGATACCATTTTATCCTAATTTATGCATTCTTGTAATTTGATATTTTCAGTAATTTATAAAAATTTGTGATTTATGCAATATAGAACTATAAAATAAGATCAGATGTATTAATTTGAAGTGATTATTTTTTAAAACAAATCTTAATCTAACAAGTAAACAGACTCCACAATCGAAACTCAAAACTGCTACAAAAATTCCAAGTTCTGTGGCAGTATTTATTTACTATTGTTTGTATACAACAAAACCCACCACCATTACGATTTCACTCACACAAAAAAAACAAACACCGTGTGCAGCGTTCAAATCCATGGAAGCCAAGAAGACACAACCAAGCGAAGAGGGAGTATGAGATCCCAACAACTATTCGATATTTACCCTAAAATTGCCCGATTTTCCGAAGTGGTGTTGTCACAAAATTTCTGTGGTTGATGGTGCAATCTCCGAGAATTAGAGAGGCAATTTACAAAGGAGCGATAGGCTGTTGCGGAGGAAGTCTGAATCGGACCTGAGACGCCGGCGATTTGACGGCCACGCCGTGCCAGCAAATCCCACCGCGGCACATCTCGTTCTCGTGATCGCGCGACACGGCATACGTTGCCTTCCGCGACACGTCCCACGTCAGCGTCCCAACCAACACGATTCCAACCACCGCCGTCGACGCTACCAACACAAAACATCCCGTAAAACTCCGCCCCGTCACCAGCCCGTACGCTTTCATCGCCGCTATCACCGCCAGATATATCGTCAACAGCTTACCCACCACCACATCGGACACCGCCATTCGTCACGAGCCAACGCCTCTCTGCCCCCGGACGAGAATGGCAGCGTGCTTTTAGCCTCCTCCGACGATTTAATATGATAACCTAAATAGGGGATGCGAAAGGCTTGTCGGCAAAGAGAAGCGGATGAATTTCTGGGGAAGTGATCCTGACATCCTTTGGACTTTTAAGCACATCTGCTTTTGCTCCTTTTTTTTCTCCTTTCTTCGTATTTCGTTGCTTTTGATTGGTTTAAACGCACCGTCCTCGATCGTCATTGGTGTGTCATCTCAAAACAGTAATTAATGGATATACATACATACCTTCCTCTACCTCTCCGTTTAATATTTTTAATCAGTTTAATTAATATTAAATAACTATAATATTTATTATTAAAAATATTATTTAATTTATATTTATTATTAAAAAATATTAATATTATTTGTCTAATGCTAATTAGATTATTATAATTAAAAGTCATTAAATTAATCATTCATTTAAAGAGATAGAAATTCTAATTCTCTCGTAATTAATTCAGTTTTTTAATTATATATATAAATATATATATTGAAAAAAAAAAGTATCCATAGTGATGGGTATTATATTTATTGTCCCAAAGAAGTCGGCCCAACACAATTTCGGACCAAAAGGCAAAGTTCAACGGTCCAAAGTGCTTGCATAGCCTATTTCAACAAATATGGCTGATGTCAAATTAAGGGTCTAAGATGGTTTTTCAATTAATAATATCGGACATTAGTTATAACCGCTGTTGTGATAAAAAAGTGGTTAACCATTCGTCAATTTTTCTAACGGTTAACCGCTGCTTATTTTTTATAAATATTCCTCCTCTCCATGCAAAATGGATAATTTAAGATCTTTCATATTGAAGTACATAAAGACGCCATTTTAAGAGCACAATTTCTTAGACTTTATATACCTTTTTACATCATCTCTCTTTCTTAATATTTAAGAAAAATACTAACATGAGTATCAGAGAAAATATTGGGGAGTGAGTCATATCAATTCTTTGACTGTTATTTTGTGATTGTATAGGATTTTGATTAAAGACGTACAAAGATCGAAAACCTTAAATATTCGATGGACAAATTTCTCTTCCTGTACAACAATCAAATCCTCGGACGCAACATTAGTGCCGTCTGTGGGAATCCATAACTAAAAGTTTAAAAACCATAATCTTGGTAAAAATATGGTAAACACTAGAGCACAAGTTAGTGCACCAGTCAAGGAGGCCACTTCATACGGTAATTGTCATTCCATTGTCGATCGAGTGGACGACCATCCAGACCCATGTGTACATGCACTTGCGATGAAAATGGATGATATTTTCAAAGCCGTCCAGACAATTTGTACACGATTGGACGAGTGGCCAAAAGGGGTCCCATTTTCGACGTCTCAAACCGCCACATCTAAAAGGAAGAATACGGAAGAAAAATACCCCTCTAAGAAAATTGACCACTAGAACAACCTCGGGACTAAAATAGCCTCAAATGATAGAGTCTCGTCACGACTTGAATGTCATTTAAGTTTTCAAGTCTGAAAGGATAGTCTTGAGAGACGAAACTCTCGGTATTCTTGTGATGAGAGGGAGCCCACGCTCCTTGAAGGACCCTCTAATAGTGAACACCCTCCAATGGCCGTGAGCCGTCCAGTTTCGCAGTTTGTCCAAAATCCATCCAAGTTGAGGAATTTTTTCAATGAGAAGAGGATGGAAGTTTCTCCCCAAATAGAGGAAAAAGTTGAAAGGATTTGGAATCGTGTATTTGGAGAAGACACTGGAGAAAAACCGTTAACTTGTGAAGGTCTCCATTTACAATGGAGATCCGTTCGCATTCACTTTCGCATAAGTTTAAGATGCTTGTTCTGGAGCCATATAATGGAAGTTCTAATCCTATAGATCATTTAGATCACTTCTATACACTCCTAAACTTTTAAGATTTGGATAAGGTAACAATGTGCCTCTACTTTCCCCTAACCTTAAAAGGAGATGCCCGAGCATGGTTTTATTGACTTTAACCAAATTCTATCAGGACTTTTTAAAGATTTGGCAGATAGTTTTTTGTCCCAATTCACCTCCAATAGGAGGGAAGAAAAACAACCATAGCATTTGGCCCGAGTTAAGTAAGGGCCAAAGTGAAAGCATAAAGAAGTTCCTGGCCAGATTTACGACTGAGACCCGAAAAATTTTGAAGCTCACTGAAGAGATGAAGCTTAGTGCTTTTGTATCCATGTTGGAACCCGATGACTTTTTTAGGCACATAGCCTACAAAAATTCACAAACCTTTGGAGAAATTAAAACTATTGGTCGAGCCTATATAACAGGCGAGGAAGCCAACGAAACAAAACACGAAGAACCAGCCCCACTAAGAAGATTCAAGTAGTAAGATCTGACTCCCGCACCAATATCCTAATGCAAATTTGAGATAAAAAGTTTTTTAAATGGTCGAATGCATTAAAGAATCCTGATGGTGGTGACCAATCAAAGTATTGTCACTACTATTGATGCGGTGGACACAATACCGATGACTGTAGGAAGCTACAAAAGAAAATTAAAGAATTAATCCTAAAGGGACATCTTAACCGATTTCTACAAAGACACAGATAGATTTCCAGAGGAGCAAGTGGAGATGAGACCGAGCTGCCAAGGAATCGAGTAGCAGCTGGCGTTGTAAGCATGATTATTACGCGATTCACTCGGGATGACGTTTCGAAAAATTTGAGAATGGCTATCGACCACAAAAAACCATAGATAGAAAATAGGGATGATATTATTAGTTTTAGTAATGAAAATTTAACTCATGTAACATCCCTTCATTTTGATCCCTTGTTTGTAATTGCGCTCGTTTTCGACAATAGTATAGACTACCAATTGAAAGTTCAAAGAATATTTATTGATAATGAAAGTTCAAAGAATATATTTTATTTAGATGTGCTTTTTAAATTATGATTAAAAAGAAAGAAATTAAAGATTTCAGAAGGACCATTGTACGGACTTGATAATGAACCTCGTACCCGTGCAAGGAGTGATCAAATTAGAAGTTACATTGGGTATATATCTAAGGACAGTCATCAGGATGCTTTCATTCTTAATTATAGATCTTTTATTGGTCTACAACGTCATCCTTGGATGACCTTGTTTAATAGTATTCGGAACACTGACTTCTATTCTGCATTTGAAAATAAAGTTTCTGACTCCATTTAGCATCAGAGATGTCTTAGACAATCAAATGACCAGGCAAACGTTACTTATCTTGAGTCACACAGATGCCAACAAGTCAAACTAACCAAGACTTTGATTTCCATGATGAGACCACATTATTGCAAGCCCAGTCCAGAGAATCAATAGATAAAATTCTACTGAATTCCAATGATTTTGAAAAGTATATTCAAATTAGGAGTTCTTTGTCCAAACTGTTTTGAAGTGAACTTATCGATTTCCTTAGATAAAATTTTGACGTTTTTGCTTGAACACCTAGCGACAAGCCAGGGATACCGATCGGAATAATGGTTCATAAGTTCGGCCTAAATTTCGGCTATAAACCAGTCCGGTAAAAATGAAGGAACTACTAGGTCGAAAAGTTGATTGCTATTCGGAAAAAAATAAAGAAACTCTTAGATGTTGGATTTATTAGAGAAATTTAGTACTCAAATTGATTATCAAATATGGTCATAATAAAGAAAAGTAATGGGAAGTGGACAATGTGCTTTTATTTTACCGATGTTAATAAAACCTATCCTAATGATAGCTTCCGATTACCAAGAATTAATTTGCTTGTGGACTCTACGTCTGGATACAGATTGCTCGGTTTCATGGATGCATATTCGAGTTACAACCAAATCCGAATGAGTTCAGAAGATGTGGAGCACACGACTTTTATAACTGACTAATGGACATATTGTTATAAAGTTATATTATTCGGTCTAAACAATGCCAGTGCAACTTATCAGTGACTTGTCAATAAAATATTTGAGGTATAGATCAGACAAAATATGAAAGTATATGTGGACGACATGGTCGTGAAGAGAAAAGTGTAAAATGATCATATTTGTGATCTGGACGAATCATTCAACGTCCTAAGGACACACCAGATGAAAGTTTATCTGACTAAATGTACTTTTGGAGTCACATCGGAAAAATTTTTCGGCTTCATTATTTCACACCAAGGAATAAAAGCCAATCCTGAGAAGATCAAGGCTACCTTGGACATGAATTCACTTCGGACAGTGAAAAAAGTTTAAAAACTAACTGGAAGATTGGCGACACTCTCCCGCTTCTTGGCTAAATTAATCGAGAAATACTTACCGTTCTTCAAGTACCTCGGACAAAGGCCGCCGGTTTTCAATGGATCACGTAATGTGAAACTGCTTTTCAAAAATTCAAGGAGTATCTCTCACACTCGTCACTGTGAACTTCTTCACAACAGGGCAAGAATTATATTTATATCTGACTATATCCGAAACTATCTTAAATTCGGTCCTAATTTGACAAATGTTTGACGGACAACAACCTATATATTATGTCAGCAAAATCTTGACCAACGTAAAAACTCGTTATTCCCGTACTAAGAAGATAGCTTTGGCACATGTATATTACGCCCAAAAACTTTGAACATATTTTCAAGCGCATAAAGTTATTGTCCTGATAAACCAACTATTAAAAGAAATTCTTCAAAAGCCAGATGTGTAAGGACGATTAGTCAAGTCGGCTATTGAATTAGAAAATTTTGACTTAGAATTTTGACCGACGTCATCCTTAAAAGGTCAGGCTCTCGTGGATTTCATTGTGAAAACGACGACACCAATTTTGAAAACCCTTGATCCTATTCAGACCGACAGTCCCCAAAGTACTCTAACGTCGACTTTACACATGGACGACTCTTCAACACAAGTTGGTTGTGGAGCCGAAGTGGTACTAAAAATGTCCGATGGGTCAAAAATAAAATATTCAATGGCCCTTAGATTTCCAGCGACGAATAATGTGGTCGAGTACGAAATACTACTTACCAAATTAAAATTGGCGAAGGAGTGCTCGGTTGCAAACCTTATAGTATACAGTGACTTAAAACTAGTTATTAATTTGGTCAGAGAAAATTTTGATATTATCAACCCACTGCTTTCCCAATACCTATCTAAAGTCCAAAACTTGATTTACACATTCGATAATGTGGAGATGATTCACATTCCAATAGAAGAAAATGGAAAAACAAACATATTAGCAAGGGCTGTTGTAACCGAAGACCCAGAGCAGTACGCACAAGAATTGTGTGAAATCCTTAAAGTTTCTAGCATCAAATGCAAGTAACCAGTACTGATAACTGGATGACTCCCTCTGTGAACTATCTGTTTGACGACACGTTACCAGAAAATTCAGTTGAATCTAAACATCTAAGAAAGACAGTGGGATGGTATACCATTATTGATGGGAAGTTATACCGGCGATGGTACTCGATCCCATACCTACGATGTCTTACACCAGAAGAGGCAAAATATACCTTGGAGTACACCTCGATATCTATGGTCCTACATTAGAAGCAAGAACTTTACTTTCAAACTCATGAAGCCGAGGACTAAAAACTTGTGGGGCTTCCTTAGAAGTATGCGTGCAAAAACCTTCATGGTAGTATTATTAGCCGAACATGGATTTGAAAAAACTTAAGTTAGACACATGGTTATTCTAACGTCCTTCGGATCATCTAAGGACAAGGGCCATGAGTCAAAATTACCTTAAGTAACACTTAGAGTCAAACATATAAAATATCCGACCAGAAAAAGAGAAAGAGTCAAATTTAAGAAGTAAATTTCATTCATTGAAAAATGATTACATATACATATAAGTCAATTCCATTATGAAGAAGGACGAGGACCAGGAGTTCTCGGCACAGGTTCCCAATAGTCCACATCATCCCTAAGAATGTACAACACCCCAAAACTATAGCTAGTATTGGCATTCCTCGGATGAAGTGCAGAAATAGGAATATTAAGAGCCAACATTTGTACAATATGTCTACATAATAACTGCGCTGTAACGTCCTTGAGATGAATTGAAGCACGAAGCTCACTTTCAATCTTGAAGTTCTTGTCTCTGAGGAGGGCATGTCTCTACTTTATATCAACTAAGTCATGCTCAAATTGAGAGATATGCTCCTCAACAATCAGAAACTTCTCTTTCTCCATGTAATTGTGAGCAAATTGGTTGGCGGTGCTAGCGATATGATTGATCATTTCTTGGAACTGTAGGAAAAATAATACAAGTTAACAAATATGAAGAGGATGATCTGGAAGTTAAAGAAAGTTTCAGACAGTTACCTCAGAGACAAAAATCTTCCCATGAATTGCATCACTTGTATGAGTCTCTGGGACAACTTGGACCTCGGTTGCTGGAGACTCTGAACCACCTAGTTCTACCTCTTCCTCAACTCCTTCAGTCACTACGTCCACCTCAAATACGGGCACCTGGGGGTCAGAACCAGAAGTACCAGCAGCTGGTGCGAGGGTCACCTCAAATTCAACCTCGGCCATGAGTGACACGTTTGCCATAGTGATTCGACCTCAAACTTCAAGATGGACCTCGGACTCTGGGGGCTCAGGAGAATGCTCATTTGCAGTATCAACTTGAAGTTTTGAAGTGACTACCTTAATCATGTTGGTCACTGGGAACTCGAGTAATGGCACTCCCATATCTTCATCAAACTGAATCTCGCTAATTCAAGAAGTTTCCTCAGCAAAAGTAGTTATAATGTCTGGCAAGAACTTCTCAGGCAGCAGTGGCAAAACGGTCGGAATCCTATATAAAGTAAGAACCGGAGTTAGAATTGGCACGACCTCGGTCACTTCCTCAACAATAGACCCCAGAGGCTCGCCTTCTCTAATTGGCCCGACGGTCTCAAGAACTTGGGTCGAGGAAGATGTAGAAGTTTGGTCAAACATGACCAACGAACGCTTCCTCCTTATTATTTGATCAATGTTGGCCTCATCTTCAGAACTAGATTCAACTAAGACCTCTTTATTTGTAGGCGATGTGGCTGACGGTGCTTTTATTTGAATGCCCTTTGAGGTTTCTTTGTCTTCTAACTTTTTGTATTTGTCCTCGGGTTTTTTAGCCGAGGATTCCTTTATTTTGAGCTCATTCACCTTCTTTTTATACCTTCTCCTAAGAAGAGTCTTTTCCGCGAGAGCCTTAGGCTCTTCAACCACAGGCTCCCACTTAGCTTGTACAAGAAACTTAGAAAAAAGCAAGCTATTCTTTTTATTTTCATTGAAAGAGTCAGCCTTTTCACAAATAAGGTTTGTGAGCTTTTGGACTGCGGCTTTCTCATGGTGGTAAACGTCAGTCTGTATAGTAGCAGAGATCCGACCCCACTCTGTACAAAACTCCCATGTGAAAGGAACCGCTAAATAAAAAAAGTGGTCCTTCCACCTTTTCGTGGAGCCTGAATTTCCTCTATTCAGACCGTACTCCGTTCTAGGAGATACAATGATCTAATCTTGTCCGTGCATAAAACAGAACAAGACTTTTACGACTGTGGCATTAAAAATCACGCCATGAATTTGAGAAAAAATGCGTAAAGAAATCATGTACCTCACACCGTTTGGTGGAAGTCTGGCAATTGGTACATGAAATCCCACCATTATTCTATAAAACTCTAAAGCCAAAGAAAAACGAAGACCACCCGTGAGATGAGTCTCGTATACGATGATACATCATTGTGGAGGAAAAGAAGCTCGCCCATTCACTCAAGGCAAGAGATACACAATAGAACTTAGAATCTTGTACCGAGCTTAAAAGTATTCAACATCAGTGGAGGTTAGAATCGATTGGATGTCTTCAACTCTTGACACCATAGAAAGTTTCCAACGAGAGAAGGCAAGAAAAATATTCCTTAAACATTTGAGCACCAATTTATAGGCATTAAAAAGAGCTTTAAATGATATCGTTTGATTTCAAAATTTAAAAGACGCGCCTCATCATGACACTAATATGTGTCGGCTGCTCATTCGCTCTGCTAAATGTCAAATTGTCCGATGTCGGTAATGATGGCCTGTGCGTTTCCAATGAGCAGTTCAATATTTGAAGCGACGCGTATTTAATGCAACAACTAACGGTTAGAACATAGATGATCAGGTTAATTACTTTCATTCAATAAAAGACTTCGGACTGAAAATTTTTATTCGATGAGAAATTAGAGCTTGCCAAATAAGATTTCGAACTCGAACAAAAAGAAGCTTTCGAACTTGATACCGGAAGGTTGAATTTTAATTCTCCTGGTATGGGGGGCTAGTAATGGGTATTATATTCATCGGTCCAAAGAAGTCAGCCCAATATAATTTCGGACCAAAAGGCAAAGTTCAACAGCCAAAAATACTTACACAACCCATTTCAATAAATATGGCCAAGGTCAAATTAACCGCCCAAGACGGTTCCTCAATTAACAATATCGGAAGTTAGTTTTAACCACTGTCGTGATTAAGACAACGGTTAACCGTTTGTCAGTTTTTCTAACGGTTAACCGCTGCCCACATTTTATAAATAACCATCCTCTCCATCCAAAAGGGACAACTTAAGATCTTTCAGACGCTAAGTGCACACTCTCTCTTAATCTAAGATGCCATTTCAAGAGTGTAATTCATCGGATTTTATACACCTTTTTACATCATCTATCTTTCTTAATATTTAAGAGAAATACTGATTTGAGCGTCGAAGGATATACCGAGGAGTAAGTCCCATCAATCATTTGACTATTATTTTATAATTGCACAGGATTTTGATTAAAGACGTACGGAGACTGAAGACCTTAAACATCCGACGGATAAATTTCTCTACCCGTATAACAATCAAATATTCGGATGCGACACCTAATATATTATATCAATTTTAATTTCAACTCATCACATTTAAACCCAATGTTTAGTATAAAAACGTCTAGAAATATAACAAAATTTAAAACAATGAAATTTGATTACGCAGTTTTAAATAAGTATTGAAGTTTTAAAAATCAAATCCTAAAAATATAAGTAAAAAAATAAAATCAAATTTAATACTCTCTTCAATCTCACATCAAGTACTTTCACGCTTTCCCTTTTCCACCCACAGAAAATGAAATATCAATTTTATTTTTCGTGATAATTACAATACAAAAATCACATCGTTGTTGACTGAAAATTGCGTTCAGCCAAAATCAGGTCGTACGGATTTGGACATGGGAACAATCTCATAATCTTGAACCATCAGCTGCTGAAACATGATTTGGAATTCGTCAATTATGAATTTGTTTACAGGCTCCTAAGACGGGGTTGTCCAAGGGTGGAGCGTCCGGTGGTTGAGCTGCTTCTGAAAATGGCTGCTCATTGTGCCGGAGAGAGTGGTGGGGAGGACGGAAACTCCTGGTGAACAAACAGGCAATTGTGGAGGGAAAGTTTGGCGCCGGTATTCGTTATTTTTCGGCGACATTACTTCCGAGGCCATGGGCTAAAGGTTTTCCTCTCCACATGAACGCCAGCCATTTGCAAGGAACCATCGCCGAAGATTCAGAAGCTCTCACCAGAAAGGCGCCGTTGTTGCTTCTCAGGAGCCCTTTCCTCTACTGAAAGTGAAAAGGCTCCCACAGAATCTCTCTCTAGGATCTCTCCTCTGCAGAGCTTTTATGGTCCCCCTTAGAGGCTTTTCCCTATGGAAATGACCTACCCCCAACAATCTTTCTTCGAAAATCGTTACATTTGATCTTTTCCTGTTTCTATTTGATTTTGATGATTTCGAAAATACAATTTTCGATTGCGTGCTAAGAAGGCGAGGAGGACAGATTGCAGAGCATCGAGCTCAACAAAGACCGGAGGCTGCCCCCAATGGCTAAACCTGCCTTACAAGAAGGCTTCATCAATAATGATTCTCTGGATTTTGAGGGTGGAATGAGCCATTTGCAGTACTCGATATCCGGGCTGCTTCTCATCCTTGCGAGGTGATCTACCGCTCCATTGCATTCCTTAAAAGACATGCACAATAGTGCAGCTCCAGGCCTTCTTCATAAGCTCCTGACAGTCGGCCATGAGGGCTCCATTTCTTGATTATCTATTGGGGAGCAAAACTTGGCGACAGTAATAAAAGAGTCAGATTCAATATTAATTCCTTTGAAGTCGCAATTCCAAGCTTCTTTGAGAGCCCAGAAGATAATTTTGAGTTCCGCCATTGTGATGCTTATCTTACATATGAGTAACGAAAACCCAGAGAGACATGCTTCAACATCCTCCAGGGCAATACCTCCATTGCTGACAGAGTTGTCTGCATCTGTGCTAACATCTTTGTTAATCTTGCTCCACTCTCAGGGCGATGGTTTCTAAGGAGAACCACTTCCTCTGTTCGTTAGTGAGCGGCCTGCTCTTCAGGACCAAGCCAGAAAAAAAATTTGATTTTCGAGAAGTCATGACTCCTGCTTCAGATCAATTGTTTTTACCAATTGAAAGATCGAACCAGAACAAAAGCATTTGTATATCCACCTCACCTAAATTTTATTGAGCTCGGCCATGTCCGAGTACTTCTTAGTTGATTCTTGGACCGATGCTCCTAGTTTAAACTGGCTTATTCATTTCTTTCTTATCACTCCTAGTGTTGAAGTTTCTATTTGGGTTTATTTTGCTTGGGTGTTTATGTCCGGGGAGACACAAAAGAAAACTGTATGTTTTTTCATGTTAATCCCCATGGATTTTTATGGACTGTTCCGTCCGAATCACCCAACCAAAAAAACTCGAAATCATCAATATGTAAATATAAAGATAGTGAGATTTGGGAGCTTGAAGGGGGATGCATATAAAGGCAAAATCATCATTTGTGCAAGAGAAGAGAGATAAGAAAAAAAGTAACCACTGTTGGATACAAGATTAAAAACATTAGCCCAATTTTTTAACTTAGTAAGTCAATCGATAGTAAATTTAAAAAGGAAAAGTATTCTTCATCAATTAGTGTGATTTAAGTCCTTAAAAAATAGTGCAGTCCAGGCCTTCTTGTAAGCTCCTGACAGTCGGCCAAGGGGTCCAATTCTTGATTATCTATTTGCGACAGTAATAAAAGAGTCAGATTCAATAATAATTCCTTTTCGCAATTCCAAGCTTCTTTGAGAGCCCAGAAGATAATTTTGAGTTAATTTGATGCTTATCTATAAATGAGTAACGAAAACCCAGAGAGACATGCTTCAAATCCCGGGACCTCCATTGCTGACAGAATCTGTGCTAACATCTTTGTTAATCTTGCTCCATCAGGGCGATGGTTTCTAAGGAGAACCACTTCCTCTATCGTTAGTGAGCGGCCTGCTCTTAGACCAAGCCAGAAAAAAATTTGATTTTCGAGAAGTCATGAGCTTCAGATATCAATTTTTTTACCAATTGAAAGATCGAACCAGAACAAAAGCATTTGTAAATCCACCTCACCTAAATTTTATTGAGCTCGTCCATGTCCGAGTACTTCTTAGTTGATTCTTGGACCGATGCTCCTAGTTTAAACTGGCTTATTCATTTCTTTCGTATCACTCCTAGTGTTGAAGTGGCTATTTGCAGAACTGTATGTTTTTTTCATGTTAATCCCTTTTTATGGACTGTTCCGTCCGAATCACCAATTTGTAAAAACTGATAAAGCCTAAATATAAAGATAGTTGGGGGATTTATGTCACCTTACCAAAGTAACTTGAAATGATCAATGTGTGATTTAAGAAAAAATAATGTAATAGTATCGAAGTGTTGGATACAATATTAATTAGATTGGCCCAATTCATTAACTTAGTAAGTCAATGGATAGTAAATTTAAAAAGGAAAAAGTATTAGCTGCCTGTTAGACTCAAGTTTAAGCAATATAGAGTTTTGTCTTAACCTAACTTTAGCTAGAATAAATTAAGATTAAATAATTAATTAATTTTTTCTAAAAACCATGCCGAGCAATCCATTATAATTAGTTCAAAGTTGTTTCTAAATTATCATCATCAATTTAGTTTTTAAATGTTAACTACTTCTAATCAACCCAATAATCAGTTATATAATAATAGTTAATTAATTAATTTTTTGCTAGTATAATTTCTAAAATTATTGCCAATTATTCATCTTAAAAATTTACAATCAATTGACAATATAATTACAAATATACCCTACTTTTCTTAAAAGATGAGACAGATTTATAAAACAATGACAGATGATAACCCTATAATACAATTATTTTCACAAAATATGGAGCTAAGTCCACTATCTCTCTTTCTCTCATCTTCTCAATCTCTCCCACAATCTAAATTTTTAAAAGTTTATTAATTTAAATATTAAAAGATATATCGATGAACGAATTTTAATTTTTTCAGAGTTTTTGCTTGTTGTTTTGGTGTGCAATATCAGAATAAAATATTCAACAATTCAATTCGGGTTTATTTGAATCGTAATTTAAATCTTTTGGCATGCATCAAAGAGGAATATTACTTAGGGTTCTTAAAAAAAATGCTAACTAGTACAATAATTGGTAGAAAAGAAGAAATATAGGTGGCATAACAAATGAGTCAAAACATTACTTCCAAGGGGAGTGTGTGACACTCAATCATGCAACGAACAGAGCATCGTCAATAGATAGAAATGTGGTAGGAAGTAATAGTTTGGATAGCAACATGCCAATCTTCTCGTATGTCCTTAGCTTATAAGTAAAGATGGGAGTAAATATCGAAAGAATTGATGGCAAAACTTTAAATTTTTTAATTTGGTTTTGAATTTAGTTAGAATTTTAAAATTAATTTTGAGTTTATTTCTGTATTTTGGTTACGGTGTAATTAAAAATGACAAAAATGGAAGACAAATTTTTACTTTTTAAAATACAGTGAATCCATAATAATGATGAGCAAATAACACCACGTACAAAAATTATAATACATACTATAAACAAAGATAATCGATAAAATTTATTGGGAATGAAATTATAATCGATAAAATTTGGCTGATAAAAATATTTTTAATTATATCATCATATCTCGTTAATTTTAAGTAAATTTCACCATCAAGGCAAAATTGACACAAATAAAATTGAATTTGTTTAATCCCCATCTTGCCTCTTTTTTTTTTTTTTAGTTTGGTAATTGCATATGTTACAATGTCTATTTTGTGACCCATGTACCTTCCTAAAAAAATCAATAAATAAATAAAATTCCCTTCTCAATAGCGAATCCTGACCGACCCATTCATAGAATTAAAATCTCCTTTTATGAAGTGGACATATCAGCCCAGCGGCCCACAAATTGGCCCAATAACGAAAGAGGATAGATAAAGACGAAAAGGATAAGGGCCTAATGGGCCTGTAGCTAAAAAAGTTTTGATCCGTTGTTTTTCTAACAGAGCTGCCCTAATCGCCAGAGTGCTGTCACGATTGCGACGCTGACGGCAATGGCATGTGATCCCACCACGTGGATCCGCGTGCACGGTGAGGATGACGCCTTTAGAACACCTTCGTACACCGTCGTGATGCTCAACAACGGCGTTCCGGACGCCTTTTGGCCGTCCACATTTCATAAAAGTAGCCGACAGTTGTTTACAGTATATCCGAACGATTCTAGGCTGTTTATATATGGAACCGCTATACTTTCGAATATTTAAGTATTTTTTTAAAAAAATAAAATTTAATTATTCTAAAATTATTTAATTACAATTATATATTAAAAAGTGGATAAATAGAATTAAAAAATTGGATGAACTAAGCACTAGATATTCAATATCATTTATGTAAATGAGATTAGTAGCCAAATAATAATTATGGATTAACCATTAAGAACTCATGAGTGGAGAAAAATATGGCAAGGCCAATTTAAATAGTCATTTTGAAAGAATATCTTTTATTTATTTTAAAATATATATTATGTTATACATTAATTTATATTAAATTTTTTTATAAAATATATAAATAAAATATTGTGTCATTTATTGTAATATTTTAAATATTTTTAGTAATATATTTTGAGTTAAAAGTGGGAATACATCTCTTTGAACTTTGTTGTTAAACTACCTAGAATTGTCAGAGACAACGATGCCATATGGGCTGTTATGCATCGATTAACTAAGTCTTGTAATGAGATTGATATACTCTTTAGATCGACTTGCCAAACCTTACATTGACCAAATAGTAAAATTGTACGAAGTACCAACTAATATAGTCTCAAATTGAGAATTAAGTTTTGTCTTACAGTCCTAGTCCTAGAGGAATTTATATAAAGAGTATGGAACAAGACTAAAGTTCAACACTTTGTTTCATTTTTAGATTGATGGCCAAACACAGAATATTATCCTGACACTCGAGGGCATACTTAAAAGCTCGGTTCTAGAGTTTGGTGATAGCTAAGATACATATTTATCGCTTGCAGAGTTGGCATACGACAATAATTTCTAGGGTAACATTGAGATGGTGTTGTTCAAGGTTTTGTACGTGAGGAAACGCTAATCACCTATAAGGTGGGAGGAGGTTGGGGATTGTTAGATTTTTGTGCCGGAGCTTGTATAGGAGATGATGGAAAATATTAACTTGATATAAGAGCATATGTGAGTATGCAAATAGAAGGCGACGTAATCTGAGCTTTAAGATTGGTAATACTATTTTTCTCAATGTGTTATCGATAAAAAATGTTCTTTGATTTGATATAGAAGACAAGTTGAATCTCAAATTCATCAAGTTGTTTGAAATATTAGAGTAGATATAGTGTATTGATTGACATTATCACCATCTCTAATAGGAATGAACGTCTTTCACATATCTATACTGAACAAGTATTTCCACGATAATTCTCATATTATTGAATATAATTAGTTGTAGATTCGATAGAACTTGTCTTACAATAAAAAATCAGTACGAATATTTAATCAACGATATAAGGTTTTATATTATAAGGTGTTTCCACTTATAAATGTCATGTGAAATCATCAAGAAGCGATGCGACATGGGATATAACAGTTGATATGAGAGAGAAGTACCCCCGAACTTTTCAAGGATTGAGGTTGGTTTTCAAAGATGAAAATTTCTTTTAATGGAGTAGGTTACAGAACTTGTCCTACCCTATAAATTTTTTTTTTTTTGATAATATCTTTAATTATATAAATAATTTTTCAATAACTTAATTAGATGAATTTAGTTAAATTTAAGGGTTTCAATTCTAGAAATGTTAGTGAGCCATAAACCTTATGTCAAAAGGAGGCCGATTTACTATGCATAAAACATTAGCATTAACTAAATTTTATCCTAGATTTTATGAAGCACTTAATTATATTTTTAGTTCCTAGAGGCTCGGCTATATTTTAGGCAGACTTTTAAAGTTTTTTTTAGACAACCAATTATTTAATTTCATTAGTTATGGGATAACCTATTCTCTAAAAAATCATATTAGAAATTATTATTGATTTTTAAGATTGTATCTATATATGGAATACGTATACTTTGAAGCATGCTTGGTCGGATCATGATTGCATGGACAAATAATATTATGGGTAGGATAAAATTTGGAGTATAGATCCAAAATTTATGAAACTTGGTTACGGTTTGCCCTACCCATTTTTATTCATTTAGTCGCCCTATTTTAGTAACCAATTGATTAAGTTATCAGCTTGATTTTAGTAATGAAAGCTTATAATTTGAATAAACAAATAGGAGATAAAGTTTCTCAAAAGACAATGAATTAACCATCTTAGTCCAACTCGTTACTGCCCCCTTTTTCTAGTCGTGCCACCAAGAGAAGAGTGGTTAGTTGTTTTGTCTAAAAAATGAATATTAATATTTAATACTAAGAATAAATTATTATATTGTTAGAATCCAATGAATGTTATTGAGATTATTAAAATTATTTTTTGAGTTAATATCAAAGATATTATTTTTTGAACATTATTTTTTAAATTTGACATTATTAATATTCAAATTCATTAAAATCCATGCTGTTCTTACAAGTATTTGATTTAGGGTTTCCATATCATTCTTAATGGTATTAGAATTTAGGAAATTCATGCCATTCTTATTGGTCTTCAGGTTCAGGAAATCTACCTGTTGTTAATCCAATGGAATCGCATCGGATCATATTATAATTAAATTGCAAAGTTTCGGGTAATATTTTTTGTTGAGTGTCTATGTTACATCTATTACTTTTATAACTATTGATATGGACTAATCTGAACATATTATTACTGTTATTATTCTTATTATTGAATATTATTACTTGTTAACTATTTAATTCACTCATTATATTTTCTTGACTCCATATTAGCATAAGATAGAAAGAGTCAACTAATGATCAAATTATCTGAGTTGTTTATGGGTTGAGAATATTGAAACATGGATGTTTTGTTTGGAGTTGGAGATTAATTATGGTTTAAGTATGAATATTAAGAGATTGTTTTAGAGGTTGTGTCACCCTATTTCTTGATAATGTATGATGAGTATTAGCTTTATCTTAGTGTTTCCAAGGAGTATTATGATATTTATATATATTATATTATATTATAATGTTAAATTTTGAAGATAACGTAACTATTTAGGTCTGCAGTTATCAATTGGGTTTGGGTCGCCATAGTATAAGGCTGTAAATTTCTGACCAGATTAAACATCTATCTTCTTCGACTACATCAATTGGTATTAAATCAAAGATTGTAGTTTCATCTTTATATTTGATATCGAGTCAGGGCCTAATTTTATTTTAATCAAATCTGAGAGCCTAAATGGAAGGAGAAAAATCCACTACATAAAGCCTCCAATATCTAAATGTCCATATACTTATAGATTAACACTTTCATTTCAGTTTATATCAAATTAAATTTCTTCCTTGCTCGTGACAACCTATTCTTTCAGTGGATGAAAGAAGCTAAAATTGTCGAAACCCTGATTATCATTATACCATATCAACTAATTATTAAAAAATAACATGTTTTACATTTCATGACAAATAAAATCAACAAATAATTAAAAAATTCTTAGATTACACATCTCATAAAACGATATAATAGCCATATCAACTATTAATTGTTAAAAATCCTGAATATTTTTTTAAAAATATTTGTTAAATTAGTTAATAATTTGAATATCCTTAAATACATTTTGATGGGTCTCGCAACCCAAGGCCCAAAATTGTAATTGCAGACCCAGAAGATCATATGGGTAAGCTGGCCCAAGAGGCCCACAAGCCCAACTAGGCCCACAAGCCCAACTAGGCTCAAATGATTAAGTCTGTTCCGAGCGCCTACGGAACTGAGCTAAGCAATCAAGAATAGCACTTGCAGTCCGAGAGGACACTTTGGCCCATGTGAAAACGAGAACAGCAAGAAAAGCCAAAGTGACCGAGGATGCCAGCTTGTACGACTTGCGAACACGCTACCGGCCACGAATCAATCAACGGCCGACACATGCCACCGCACTGGGCAGGCATGCACTCGCACGTCGTATCCGCAGACCGTAAGCTGGCCAGTGTCACGCCCACATCTACATGGTGGCGGTGGTGGCAAGTGCAGCCTCCTGACGCTTAGTCGCCACGTGTCGCCTCTAACTGGCAGACCACATTCCTTATAAATAACTCCATTCAGGCTACTGAAAGGGGATTCAAAAGAATTTTCATCTGAACTTGCCTGAGCAGATAACCATCGAGAGGAAAGAGAAAGAGAAGGAGTGAAGGGAGAAAGAAAGAAGCCAGATTGCTTACACTGTAATTCCCTGTAAAAGAGAGTAGCCTCACAGGTTCTCGCTGTACTCCTTCGCCAAAATAGTGATATTTCTCGGGCCTCCCGTCCGTCTCCGTGGTTTTCTGCCCCCCTTTTATATAACGGGGTTTTCCACATAAATCTGCGTGTTCACTTCGTGCCCTCCTGTACTTATCTTACCGCTCGTTTTTCATTCACTCTGTGTTGCCCGCTTCTATCCGTCCGCAAACACACAAAGCTGCTCATGCTCTAACAGACGGACGGCCAGAGAACGTGAGCGCAACACATTTGAAAATTTTGGTTTGGTTATGCCACCGGCATTATTTAAATTGATTCCACAACAACAACAACAACAACAAAATGCGATTATATGTGGAAAATTAGCTTTAATGGCATCAATGTTAAGTATAATTTAACATTATAGCAAAATTATTTTATTAACAACCTGTAAAATGATGAAATCAAACCAATAAAACCAATATCTTTACAATAATTTAGAAATAAAATTGATTAATATGACAATCGCTAGATTCCAGAGAAGCAAGAGGATCGTGTATTGGGCCGATCATTTACATAAATTCTTGTGAATATCATATCTTGAAATAAAACAAATTCTAGATTTAATTTATATCTATGATCAATCATAATTCGTTATCCACTCCATTCTCGATAATTATGACTACTAAAAGGCTTACAGATATGAAATTGCTGATTAACAGGGCAAGTAAGAAAAGGATTACCAAGGCCTTTGGCTCTTTATCTTTGTTGCATATTAAAGCAACTAGTTAAAAGATGATATTGATAAGATAATCTCAGATTCAAAACTGTTTTTTTCTCCTGATAACACTAAAAACAACCCATTAAAATATTAAACTCTAGCTCACTTCTAAAATCATTCAAATTATAACTAAACTTCGAATTTGGGCGGATGAACATAATCCGTCAAAAGATGGGCATTTAGAGACTCCGATGAAAAGCCATCCATTTATTTATGCAAAAGTGAAACTAGCAAACCAAATGACAGTTTCATAGTTGGAAGTGAACAAGCAGAGCAACAGAGAGCAGTAATACTTAGCAACAGTAACATGATTTTGACTTGGAAATCGCAATTAGCTGAGCTGACCAGAATCAGCAACCACCACAGGCTTGGAGGTCCTTCCAGATTGGGACCCAACCTTCTCAGCAGCCCTCACGACATCGATCCCTTCCACAACCTTCCCGAACACTACGTGCTTTCCATCCAGCCACGACGTCTTCTCCGTACATATGAAGAACTGCGACCCGTTCGTGTTCGGGCCCGCGTTCGCCATCGACAGCACTCCCGGTCCCGTGTGCTTCTTCACGAAATTCTCATCCGCAAACTTCGCACCGTAGATCGACTCCCCTCCGGTGCCGTTCCCGGCGGTGAAGTCGCCGCCTTGGCACATGAAACCAGGGATCACACGGTGGAAGGTCGATCCTTTGTAGTGCAGCGGCTTTCCGCTCCGACCTACGCCCTTCTCTCCGGTACAGAGCGCTCGGAAGTTCTCAGCCGTGCGCGGCGTCGTGTCGGCGAACAGTTCCATCACGATCCGGCCGGCCGGTTGGCCGCCGATTGTGATGTCGAAGAAGACTCTAGGGTTTGGCATTGTGGAGTGAGTACAGACTCTCCAAAATGCGGTGAACCCGATCGATACGATAGCCCGCGGCACGAATTGGAATTATATAGCGGTAGTGGATGAGGAATATCTTTTCTTAGGGTTGATCATGGCCGTTGGTATTGAACACGTGGCAGAATTCGGAAGGAACAGATATATAGGAATAATGGGGGAGGTGATATTTGGGGAAGGTCACCCGAGAAATTATTTTTTATATTTTTGTCATTTATTAAATAATTTTAATTTAATTATTTTTAAAATTTTAAAATTTAATTACTATTAATTCATAAATAATATTTATTTATTTAAAAATATATAATTTAAATTTAAAAAATAATCATATCTATCTCTATTAAGTATAGAGGCCTCCTTCAGCTTTTTAAGAATGCCCCCGTTTTGACTACTACCACTCAAATAAGATATTTTGCAATGGTTCTAGTGGGTGAGAACAGAATCCGAAGACTTTTTTTTGAGGAAAAGAAATTATTTGTTCTAAATTTAAGTTTTGAATAGATTCGAATTGAATTGATCACTTGAATTCGACTCCATTTATTTAGTCTGGATCCTACACATCATTATAACAAATGAAAGGTTAAGTGATTGTAGGAGATTATCCCACCGAAAATACTACGATATTTAAGTCAATAAACAGCTTTGAAATTAAGAATGTAAAAGGAAATGAATAGAATGAGAATGCTGAAAAAGTATTTGGGAAGGTGGGCTGCTCTCGTTGAGAGAGGTTTTTGCAGGCTCGTGAGGAGCGCTAATTCTTAATACCGTGTTCGTTGAAAATGTGGTAACAAAGAGTGAATTGTTCACTAAAAGCGTAAAAATTTTGTAGTAGAGAGAGAGAGAGAGAGCTTGATGATGAAGGCGGCCGTATGCAAATATTAAGAGCGTTTTTGTCTGAAATTGAATGTATGCCTTGAAGTGAGAACTCCACGGGCTTTTATAATTATGCTATTGGGCAGCACTCTTTGGGTAGGAAGGCTTGATTCCCGTACTTTGTTGGGATGACTTCCTTTATTGGCATGGGAGCTTTAACAGCGGTAATGGCTCCTTGAGTAAATTGCTTTCCATCTTTGTTCTGTAATCGTTAGGTTTACTGCAAATAGTAAGAGAATTTAGCGTTTTTCTCATTGGACGTGCGCTAAATTTGCTGATAACCGTTATAATGGAGATTGCCTTTTGGGAGAATACAAAATTATGGAAGAAGACCATTGTTGGTCGAAGACGAAAGTGTGAGCCAAACTGGGCTTGGCCCACGTAAGGTTGGCTTTTAGCCCAGCATACTGTGGCGATTCCGATCAACAAAAATGTTAACCGTCTTTGTAAGCGACTTGTCTGCCTTGTTATCAAGCTTTACTGATCTACTTGGCCTTTCATCAGATTAACAGCTGGTGTTGACCGTCGAGACACATATGGGTCTTAATAGATCTCGGTCGTTCATCTTTCTTGGGTCAGCTTACTATGGACGTACCCATTAAGTATAATTATATTTTTTATTTGATATTACTATATTGAAATTTTTTAATAATTGAAATTTAATTATTAAATAATATAATTAAAATAATTATTTTTATTAAATTTTAATGTTAAATTTGATATCTAATAAATATTAATATTATTAAAATTTAAAAATATAATTATTTTATTATTTTTCTTTTTAAATTTTGACTACCAAATTTTCATTTCATAGATACTTAAAAAAGGGATGGGAACAAATTTAATTTTTTTATAAAATACAAAACTAATTTGATATTCCTTTATAAAATATAAAAATTAAATTTTTTATTTTTAAAATATTGAAACACAAGTACTCATACTAAAAAATTTAATCTGTTTTCTTAAAAAAACCCACGGCCATCAGTTGTGGGTCACGGCGGTGGGCTGTCGCAAAGGGGATAAGATAGGTATCAGACACGAGGGATCCACGTGACTGTTTATATCAACACAGGTCATCCAGTTTAAAAGCTCTCTTCCTTAATAGAGATAGATGTACATCAGAGAAGCTGCATTCATAACATATTTTGTATAAAAAATATAAATAATTCACGATAATATTAATTAATTATTAAAAATTATAATAATATATCTCAATAATAATTAAATCTGAGATATACTTTATATACTTTCTTAAACAAGAGTACAATGTGTAGAGAGGACAGAACTAACGGACATTATGTTAAAAGAAAATCAACAAGGACCAATTTTTTTTTCTTTTTTATTGAAATAAATACATAAAACTGTTAGAGAGATAAATACAAATTGATTGTCCGAAATAAAAAATTCAGCTCTTCCTTCTTCATTTCTTCTACCTAATGAGACTATCAATAACCTCCTTTTTGCCTTTGATTTTCATAAAACCCGTGGTGGGTGCTTGACAGGAGTGGCCACCATCACTTGAGCGCCAGTCAAACAGGTTTTAGTCCACGAGTACTAAAGCCTTGTAGTTACTGATCTCTTCCATCTCATTGTAATTTTAGTACATTTCATGGTGTCAGTTGAAAAACAGGTTTTCAATTTAATTAACCTAGTTTTCTAGTCAAGCAGATAAAAAATGATAATGGGATTACTTGATCACTAAGGATAATGAAATTCTAAGGTTTTACTAGCTCATCATGTGAATCACATTGGCAACAATGGTAGTGTTCCCCACATCAGAAATACTTTTTCTTCATCCAGAAAAGGGTCATCTGATACCCAAAAACAATAACTCAATGTTGCAATTGAGTTCCATAGCCACCTCCACCACCACCATTAACCAAAACTGAAAGCTTGTACTGCAGAGCCTCGATTGGGTTGGACAATGAAGGCAGCGTACAATGATGATGGCAGCTTTGTGAATTGGGTTGGATAAGGCAGCTACGATGGATTAGTAATCATCGCAGCAAATGCCTTCCCATAACCCCCAATTGTGGGGGATTGATGCTTTGGGTAGGCGGCCATTACTTCTGTTTTTGATAAAAACATCATCAGAAGTTTCATCCGCCACAAGTAATCCTCTGGCTAAAAACATCATCCTCAGGCAATATTCAACTAATGTCCACTGCCAAAACAAGGATGGCCATTGTGCATTAGTGGACGTAACATTTCCATAAGTCAAGCCACGGCAAAAACTGTGACAAAACTGTACATCCAGACATCCATGGAGGGGATGCATCGGTGCTCAAGCCTGGTGAGCAGCGGACTCCTTGGTGGAATGGTTTAATAAATAAGCATTATGAGTTATCGCATGGATTAATGGATGAACTCCACATTTTGCAGAAATCTGCAGTAGGGACAAAATAGCAACAAAATAGTAATCGTAAAAGCATTAGTTCCGCAAAAGGCATACAGCCCACAGCCATTGATCAGTTCACCGCAGTTAGGGAAACTGACGCTTAAGCTCTATGAGTCCATGCCTGACAACAGCAAATATGAATTCATTTAAATCTGCAAATAAATTCAACCACCACAACACAATTACCATCAGACTATGATGGTGCAAAATTAATAAAGATACAGTTTATGATGGACTACAAAACACCTACAGTATAGAAACTAACCAGAAAATAAGACAAAGAAAACACAATTAATAGCATATAATAGTGAACGGTAGAAAAATCTAAACAATCAAATACACCAATGCATCACATTAACAGTCATATAAATCAACAATCCACATAGTATGGGCAGAAAGAGGATCGTAAACGAAATTTTAGGGCTAGGAAGTAGAGAAATAGTTGTCTCAGACATCCAAGGAATGGAGGCAGCATAAGCTCTCAAGCCCGGCGAAAGGCGAAAGCTCTCAGGCGGCCACTGCGAATGTTTTTGAGAAACAAGCCTTTGACGTCATCATCATCGACAAATACTCCAAATCCAGTGAGTTGATCAAGAAACGAAGAACCAAGGAAAGACAACAGGATAGAGCAGATGCAGATTATGATGTATAAGCTTCTAAGGTGAGAAGAAGCGCAAACTGATTTTTCATTTAAAGTATGATGTGATTCAAGAGTTAGGCTTCCTACTGGAATAACGCCGATCTAATTGTATGATGTGATTTATAATTTAGGCTTCCTACTGTGGAAGATTGATCCGATTGTCTACATATGACTTATCCTAAAATTTCACTTCAAACGTTGCTTATTATATGTCCCGAGGAAAAGTACACAGATGGCTTGGAATTACAGAAAAATTCTGCTGAGAATTTATTGTTTCCATACGAAGGAAGCATAAACTAATGGGCAATAAAGCGTTCTGGGGTTTCTACCTACTCTCATAATCTTACAAAAAGAAAGAAAAGAGAGAAATGGCACGTTTCCTGACCAAAAAAAAAAGGGGAATGGTGAATCAACTGCAAAGAGGCACTCAGAATGAAAAGGACTCAAATTTCACAAAAATAAATCAATAATCTCCCGATCTCATCCAACATGTGTCACGTCCTCATTGTGCCGAAGATCCAGAAAGATTTCCTCAAAGTCATTGGAAAAACTTGGGGAGGAAATGTATCCCAAAAAAAAAAAAAAAAAAAAAAACAATTGAATGATAAATAGAGAGTTGTCTTAGATAGAAAACTGCAACAAATTGAAAACACAGTAACTCGACGACCTCTTGCTACAAATACCGGAAAATTTAAGAAAAAACACTTCATTTTTTCCATTATTCCTACGCAGTAAGAAATTGTATGGAGTTAAGTGTATGAGCATTCAGTATGAGTAGGAGGTTGTATTCCAATCATGAACTAATCGGAAAATAGAATTTATCATCATCATGCTCATTCCGTACAAACAAGTTGAACACATCTCCAACCAAATAAGAAAATATAAGCACATGTAAACGGGAAGATATAATCTTGATGTAGTTAAAGTAGTTAGACAGGAGTAGAAACCATCAGAAGATCGGATAATTCACATCAGCGTAGGCACAATTTTGTGCCTCAGACGACCGTCGTGAGAATTCTAATCCAAACTCATCACTTGATTTCTTCAAATCGAAGCGAACCGCATAGAAAAATAACACGGACAGATGAGAAGGGAGAGATGGTCATCGCCGTGCAGGCGGCATCTAGGGTTCCCGTGTTGTGCATTGGGGGTGTTGTGTTGCGTAGAGTTCTGATGGCAATTTAAAGGGATTCAGGTTGCGGAATTAGGGTTTGTAGGATTGGCGCGGCAAACCCTGAAACGCAGCGTCCAGTCAGAACGATGTGTTTGGACTTGTGGCTAATGAGATTGAGGGAGTTTATATCTTAAAATAAATGCAGTGATTTATTTTTATTTTTATTACTTATTTTTTAAAAATAAATTATGTTTTAATTAATTTAAAATAATTAATTTTTTATTTTTTAAAAAATAATTGAATTATAAATATTCATTAAAAAATAAAATATAAAAATTTATAAAATGAAATTTTTTATTTTCTTTGGAGACGTGGCTCCCCCAATCCAGGGCTAATGGAGCGGGAAAGGGAAGTGAATCAACCTTGTTTGAATGTTTCCCTTTCATAAGGTTAAGAACTAAATATTATCGGTAATATTAATATTTTAATTGATTTCTATTATTTGTTTGGGCAAAAATAAAAATTAAAAACAAATACTAAATAAATATATTTATTATTAAAAAAATAAGAATAACTAATTTTATTAAAATGTAACTTTATTTTATCGCTCACAATTAAGAATAATGATCATCATCTCAACTCCTCACCCCTAACCATCACTGCCGCGGACCGCTCATCAGCGTCCTGTACTGGGTTTGATTCCTCTCTTCAGACTCTCCCTCCGCGAGCTCTCCTGTCAAAGTTGTAGGGGGTAATGGTTTAAATGGTGCAAGTGATATAAAATTTTAATTTTTTATTGGTAAATAGAAAGATGAAACCTGTTAGAAACAGTTCAAAATAAGCTGGCCCAATATAGAGTTAAAGTAGAGCTCAAGTATCAATTGCCCAAATATAAGAGTATTAAACCAAACGATTTTCTGAATAACAGCTCTATGGAGTATTAAACAGGATATTTAATCTTTTCGAACGGTTATGATCAGTAGAGAAATAATAATGTACCAATAAATGACTCGACCTAAAAACAACCAAAACGATACTCACATTAACAACCAAATGGTTTTCTAATTAGTTCAAAGGACAATTGTACTTTAAAAGTAACGCATTCTACCAACTATCATGAAACACCTTTCACTATAGACAGCAATTTTGAAGGTAGACCGGCTAGTTAAGACTCCAATTATAAATTCAAATCCTCCCAAATCAAGGAAGATGTTTCAACAGATATCCAAAAAAACCACTCAAGCAAAGAGTGCACTACAAGATAGTGAAACTACGTCTTCCCAACTTATACTCGTCCCAATCGTCTTTCAATTTAAACTTTTGTTCTATATATATATATTTTTAATAAAGATCATTGATTTAAATATCGAAAGATATATCGTAGAATGTGTCTCATATATCTTTCACCTTTTATTTAATTTATTATAATATGCAGAATAAGTATTTACAATCACAAATACTGAACCTGCTCCCAATGGACCAATCGAGGGATCAACCTAACATCCTAATTTGTGTAAAAATTCATATTCTTAAAACATATCAAAATTAAATTAAATATCACAGAAAAAAATAAGACAAGTAAAATATCATAAATTTTATATCGAAAAATCTTCCAATAAGAAAAAAAAATTGAATATATAGTTTGAAACCTTTTACTACAATGATAAATTGATAAACTATATAGATTCTTTCATTTAAAATGATAAAATATAACAATTTATAAAAGTGAAACAAAACTCATTTGTCTTATTGTACCCGTTTATATTACAATTCATATTTACAATTTTTTTTATATAGGATAAGTTTGTATGCTCTATCTGTATTTACTAAATTCAAATACTTTAAATATTGAAATATTAACCAAACATATATTCATTCGACTATTACATAGAGCAGACATCATGTTAACTAGATGAGTGGTTTAAGAAAAAGAGGGTCCACTTACATTTATCAACTACTTTATGTTGTCATTACTCATGATGGCTTTTTTAACAAGAAACATTTACCAAATTTATAAGTCATATGCAACATATTCATTTAATAAATATAAAATATCGATATTAAAAACATAACCCTTATTAAAAATATATCAATATTGTTATCAAAAACATCACTATAGATCACTATGAATGGCATTACTATTGAGTTCCAGGTGTAACTACCTCTCATTGAGTACATCATCTACTTTTGGCGTATTATATAAGTAAATTTAGATATTATGATATATATTATATCATGTTTTCCACTTTGGATGACAACAGGCGTGCGGTTTGGACTATTAGGCGAGTATTACCCTGATTCATACAACGTTGACAGTATATCTGAATTATATTAAGAAATATAACATATGAAAAGAAAAAGAAGAAAAAGCAGTTATCATTATTTATAAGTCGGTATTGATCTACGGTTTATAAATTTAAATTTTTTGGTTTAAATGGTGTCCTATATATATTTTTCAATAGAATATGGTCAATTTGGCTAGAAATTACATGGGTAATATAATAATAACAAATGATTCTAAATTTATGGCATGATGAAACAAAGGAAAACTTACCATGAAAATCCCATCAGAAAGAAGTTCACAAATTTAAAGTTACAAGGAAACAAATTTCTGCCCAGTGAATTACATAAAATCCATGTTAAGGCACAAATAATTGCATACATTAAAAGACTCAGTTACATTAAGAACCTGCCGAATACTTTAAAGCTAGAACACATACACAACAGCAAAGCTCAATCTCAAAATGCATATGCATACAGTAGTTGCCAAAGCTTAATCTCTATCGAAATACCCTTGGAGTTGAGCTTCTCAATTTTGGAATTTTAAATGATGATGTGAATAGATTTGGTGTTTCTGAATCCATTGATTTCCTCTTCATAATCTTATTCCCCTGTCAAAATAACCAAAGAATCAAATCAGATATTTGAAAAAAAGATTGGTGTTAGTGGTGGGACTTTTCTTTTGATACCATTGGGTTGGTGACATAACATCAATCATCTACACATTTTTGTACAGATGGTAGATGGATGAGAGATTACATTGAGTCTTGTAAAGATTTTCTTTTCAAATTTATCATCCCTCATTCTCTCGGTATTGAATATTTCATCATAATAATTTAGACAACTATGAGGATTATGACACCTTATATGATATAATATCTATCCACGCATCTATTCTTATGTGATTATATTCATTTCTTTAATATCCCCTACGCTCCCAACATTGAGAATTTTATTTTGATAATTTAGGAGGGTAGAATTATGACACTTTTTGACACCCTTAGGTGATGAGACATATATCCATACATCTATTTTCATATGGAACCATTGGTGTATGAATGGATGAAATGTCACATCAAGTCCTATAAGGATTCCTTAAATTTTTTATCATCCCTTATATTCACTAAATTTCGAGAATTTTATTATAACAACTTGAATTGATAGGATTATAACAATATATGAAAATGTATTGAACTCATACTATAATTCTAACCATGTAAATCTCACCATTTGGGAGTATAGGATAACTCTAGCAACTCCCTAGCAGGTCATTTGAGGATATTCTAAAGTGTCAAAATGATGTCTCCTAAACAATTCAATTAGAAAAAAAAAAAAAAAATTCAGTGTCACTTACTTGGCCATGGACAACCTGCATTGAAGCCGATTCTTTCTTCACATTCGCACTTCTGCTATTCTGGCTACTGCTGCGGCCTTCCAATCTGCAAATTTTTTGTTCAATTTGGCAATGTTTTAACGCAGGAGTGACAAAAGGAGCAGCAGTTTTCAGTCCTCTTAACAGCTCTAATTCCTTCGAGAGTTTGGTGGCCTGTTCATTCTTTTTCTTTGCCTCGGCCTCCAGATTAGCTACAACGGCTTCCATAGATGCAATTTTACCATCTTTTTCTGCTTTTAAAGACTGCAGTTCTTCAATACTAGCCAAAAGTTTCAAAATCCTCTCATTTAATTCTTTGACTTGATCATTCTTAATACTCAACTTATCAATGTAGCTGCTCTCCAAATTTCGATATTGGTTCCAAACAAAATCCTTTTCCGACAGAAGGGCAGAAACCTCGGAGCTGTTTTTAACAGAGAGCTTGTTGTTTTCGTGTTTAAGTCTCTTCACTTCCTCTTCCAATGTCTGATGAAGAAGGCACTGTGGTTTCGTACGGTCAAGTATCTTTGAAGTGGTAGTCTCCCCTCTCTTACCTTTCAAAGTTTCATCAACAGATGTATCCTACAAAACAACATAGTACATTACTTGAAATCATCAGCTAAAAAACATGTCTTTCCTCACGAGCTAAGAAGCATAGAGACCGATACAAAATACAACATCGACTATTTATTTTTTGTAAAATGAGGACATAATACGCTGATAATATAATAAAAATTTAATTATTTATATATGATAATACTATTCATTAATAACACTACTATTATGGTAAATTATTAATAATAAAAATACATATTTCTAATTTTCTTATCCTAAAAAAATTTTACAAGAAAAAAATACTACATAAGTTCGAGCTGGGCCTGAATAAACTCAGCTGTGCTATATCATCTTCAAAAATGATACAAGTTTTCTCTAGTTTATATCACGAAATCTTTTTTTTTTTTTTTTTCAATTAGAAAATTATCCAACTTATCTAAAAGATGTTTCAAACTCATCGGATTCAAAGAGAATAAAAAAAGTTAACACCTGTCAAACAATTCGACACCCACACACTATAGCTGTGTGAAAATATCAATGCTTCTTTAGCTCGCTAGTGCCAAGCAAATAACAATTTGAAAAGAAAGAAGATAAATCTAGGATACCAGTTGGTCAGGACGTCTAGGACAGAGGAAGTCAAACCATGCTTTAAAATCAGTCAATTCATCCTGTGAGTCTTCTACAATTTGCAAAAAGAGAGAACATAAAAGTGATTAGGCTACAAATAATAAAGATCCCAATTTCACACAAAAATTCGCTCCACACTAAAAGGGGAAAAGGTGACAGCATGAGGCTGAAATGCATAAGACATATTTCATTACACTTGAGAACATAAGCAGAAGATGGGGACAATCTCATAAAATCGATGTAAGGTCTACTTTGAATCTATTATATACAGTATTAATTTATAAAAAAAGCTATTTTTACCATTCAAATACATGAACACTATGCCGTGTGAGATAGCTTTAATATTGAACCAAGACTCCCCTTTCAATCCGTGCATAACCATCCTAAATAAAGGAAGACTCCAGATGACAGAAGGGGAAAATGTGACAGCATGAGGCTGAAATGCATATGATATATTTCATTATACATGATAATATCAGCAGAAGAGAAGATAAGGACAATCTCATAAAATCCATGCAGAACCTATTGGGTATCGTATCGCTTGTTTGAACCGTGAAAAATAATCGGTAACACACAATAAACTAATAATAATCACAAATAATGAAGAATACACGATTTTACATGGAAAACCCTCTTTTTAAAAGAGAGGGAAAAACCACGTGGTTATATGTCCAAAATATATCCACTTTACAATGTGTTCGGTTACAAAAATTTCAATAAATACAAGATCACAATACCTTACAACAAGTGAGCCCGATTAATAATAAGTATAAGACAAAAGAGAAGAAATAAGATCGGTAAAATATCATTTTTAATTTCAAGAGAAATGTACCCAATGTTGGTGAAAAATGAAACACGATTTGGAACTCATTTGGATACTTGAACCATTCTCTTCTCCATTTTATCTCTATTTATCTTCTTTTTCTCACAGTGCTGATACTCAAAATCTCAGAAATTACAAAAATGGTAACCCTAAAATTGCCTCAGGCACATTTATATTAGGAACAGCGCTCGATGAGTGCCTATCGGGTGTGCGTCACACGCGAACCCACTGTCATTGGCACACAAATGCCCCTCGGGGTATACATCAGGCACTGAATAATCCGGAAATCCTGTTCATGCGACCTTCGCACGCTCCTTAGGTGACTCCATTCTAAAATTAGTGCACATGTATACAATAGGCGCATGTCACGCGCCATTCTGTGTCTTTTTTTAGATCAATTTAATACACATGCATCCTCGTGCGTGCCACCGAATGATACATCAAATGGATATGGGACCTATACGGGAGTGAACCATAACTGAACAAATTTTTCCTGACAACCTTATGAGGGCCATCATCATCTTAACTATAGTTCGACAAACTTTAAGTTTTTTCCTTTGTATTATTTTGGTCATCATATTCGATTCATTCTCCTTGATCTTAAACTTATTAAGTGTTAGTAATTTTGAGTCAATAACATTTCTCACCCAATGATATATCACATCAATATGCTTCAATCTGGAATGAAATGGCGAATTTCTATAAAGGTGTATAGCGCTTTAATTATTACAAAGTAGCATCTATCGCTCTTACTTGAAACCAAATTTCTAAATGAACTTCTTCATTCACAACCATTTCCTTACCCCGTCACAATAATAAATTTCGCCTTGATGATAGAGAGAGCAACGCATTTTTGCAACTTAGATTGCCACAAAACAACTCCCCCTGCAAACATAACTAGATATCCTAATATTGATTTTCGAGAGTCTATATTACCCACCATATCTGCATCGATGTATCCAAGCAAAAGCGACTCATCACTTACAAAACATAAGCACATCTTGAAAATTCCTCAAACATACCTCAATATTCACTTCACCGCGAACCAATACTGCTTTTCTAGGTTTGAAAGAAAACAACTGACAGTTTCAACTGTATAAGCAATATCTGATCTCGTACACACCATTGCATACATCATACTGCCCACTGCTGAAGAGTAAGGGGACACTTCCTATGCTTGCCTTTCCTTCATCTGTAGAGCGGCATTACTAGTTGCTCAATCTAAAGTGATTGGCTAATGGAGTGCTAAACTGCTTGAACTTCTCTATATTGAAACGTAGAAGCACTTTCTCAACCTAACTTTCTTAGGACATCTATAATTTCTTCGCTTTCCGGTTGTGAACTATTCTTATACCAAGAATTTGGTTCGCCAACACCAGATCCTTCATGACGAAAGATTTCTCAAGCTGCTACTTCAAATCAGTGACCCGGGAGGCATTTCGCTCCACTATAAACATATTATTCACATAGAATCAGAGAATAACAAAATCGTCTTTAAAAAACCTTTAAACAAAGACACTATGGTTTGAAATAGTCTTTCGGTAGCCTTGACACACCATAACAAACTCGAATTTCTTATACTACTGTCTCGGGGTTTATTTTATCCCGTATATTCTTTTCTTTAGATGACATATAAGGCGCTCCTTCCCCTCAACTCGGAATACCTCAGACAGCTTCATGTAGATTTCCTCCTTAAGGTCACCATGGATAAATGTTGTCCACACGTCCAATTGTTTAACTTTCAAATTAAGAACTACAACTAATCTGAGAACTACTTTGATTGAAGACATCTTCACAACTAGGGCAATAATCTCCACAAAATCGATGCCTTTCACTGATTGAACCATTTTATAACCAATCTTGCTTTGTATCTTGATTGTGAGCTATTCTCATCATCATTTAAACGAAAGACCCACTTATTCTTCAAGGCACTTTTGCCCTTAGGCAACTTGTTCAACTCGAACGTGTGATTCTCTTACAACTATTTTATTTCCTCTTACATAACCTACATCCACTGCGACTTATACTAATCCTCCATAACTTCTTTAAAGCTTTCGAATTCTCTACCGTCGGTAAGCAACACATACTCATCAGCCGATAGGCGAGTAAAGAGCTTTCAATCTCCTGTGGATCATTGAAGTGAGATAGTCTTAACGGGTTTAGAATCATCATTAGGAACAACATCAGAGTAAGATCGTAGGAGTTCCACAATCTTCACCCCCTTCGGCATTGTCTTGATTACCGTCTTCGTCATGAATAGGCACCGGTATCAAGGATTCTGAATTCACATCACAAAGTCGGCTATTGTCATTGTTGGAAACGACCTTCTTCGCTTTGCCAATATCATCAGTAGTTTCATCCTTAACAAATACCACATTCCTTGACCAAACAAGCTTCTTCTCGGTCGGATCATAAAATCGATAGTGCAACTCATCTTCCCTGTAATTGAGAAAGATGCACTATCTAGTCTTTAAATCAAACTTAGACCTCTTGTCTTTTGGATTATGAATAAAGGACTTGTATCAAAACACACATAAGTAATCGTAAAATACATCCTTTCCAAACCACACCTTTTTAGGCACTCCTCCACTCAATGGGCCACTAAATGATAAGTTAATCACGTGTACAACGACATTCAAGGCTTCTCCCTAAAACAAACTGGAGAACTTCACCTCCAAAAGCAGACAATAAACTCTCTCGGTCAGTATCCTATTCATCCTTTCAATCACGACATTTAGCTGCAGTGTCTTCGGCTGAGTCCTTTGGTATCAAATTCCGTGGATCCCACAATACATGTCGAATGCTCAAATATACTTTCTGCCGTTATCACTCTGGATGCATTTCAATTTCTTTACTGTTTGTTCCTCAACTAGAGCATGAAATTGTTCGAAAACGTCAAGGATTTAATCTTTCGACTTCAGCGAATATAAGTATAATTTTCTTAACTAATTATCAATGAATATGATAAAGTAGAGTGCTCATCCGAGTGTCTTCACCTTTAAGAGGGCCACATATATTGATGTGAACCAACTCAAGAAAATCTGGCTTTCTCGTGAATGAGTTTTCATAAAACAAAATTCGCCATTACTTTTCCATCATGCAATAAGGACAAGTCTTCAACTTGACTTCTTTCACACCCCAAAGAAAAGTCTTCTTGGCTAAATAATTCAGCCCATTTTCACTCGTGTGGCTTAATCGTCGGCGCCATAAATTTGAGGACTCCTTGCTTCTTGCTACTTGTACGTTTTTAGCTGAAATTGAGGCTTATAACACAAACAAGTTGAAATTTTTCTTTCCCCGAGTAACTACTTGAGATCCTCTAATCAATTTTTATACCCCTTCATAGAAGGTGTTGTAAAAACCTTCGTCATCTGGCTTTTCCGTTGAATAAGATTCAGTCGAATGTCCAGGACATATCGAATATCCCTAACAGCAGATTGGTTCCATTGTTGGTGATTAGGTACACATCTCCATAGCTGATAATCTGAGAAGTGCTTTCATTTCCCATCTTCAATACTCCAAAATCACTAGGAGTATAAGACGTGAAGAATTCCCTTCTCGACGTGACATGAAGTAAAGTGTTATTGTCCACCACCTAATTAGTTTCATGATTTGTCAGATTGATCACTTCATCTTTTTTACGCACCAACAGAAGATTAAATTTGACAACAATTGAGGCTCTACCATCATATCAGGAATTTTTAACCTTCTTCTCGTTCCCTTCAACATCTTTACGCTTCCACTTCTAATAGTACTTTTTGATGTGTCCTTTTTTTTTCTGCAATGGTGGCATTCAAGATTTTGGCACCTCAATCGAGACTTGTTTCTACTCTTTTTGCAAAATTTTGGGACGCGCCCTTCACTTCTATCCCATAACTCTAAAACTAGCACTTTGGAGTGAGAAGAAGAAGTGTCCTATGATCGTGATCTCATCTCCTTATTTAGCACGACTCCTTTTGCTATCTTCAGAGTTACCACACTATTTGAAGCGGTATTGGCGATGGTAATTTATATCACCTCCCATGAATTCAGTAATGTGGTCAACAACTACAGGCCTAACAATTCATCATCAAACTTGATGTCCATATCACTCAATTGGTCAACACATCATTAGAACTCATTTAAGTGGTCGGCTGTAGATATACCCTTCTTGTATCTTGCTTGAATCAATTTTATCAAATAATACAATTTGTTGTAATCGATCTTTGAGGTATAAAGCATTTTAAGCTTTTTTCACAATGTTTTTGCATGTCTTCATTCCGAATGTGATTATATATATTATCATCAACAAGTTAATAAATGTAACCACAAACTTATTCATATTCAAAAGCCTATTCCTCATCGGATTTTGACTCAGACTTTTGAGTAGCAAATACCAGAAGATACATTGTTTTAACAAATAACAAATCCTTCATTTTGCTCTTCCAAATGTCATAGTTTGATCATTCAAACAAATCATTTTATTTCCAACTTCCATCGATTTAGACAAATTTTAAATACGACAACAACAACCGTATCTCTGATGCCACTTGTTGGGAACCGGACTATTTGTTTGAATCGTGAAGAAATAATTAATAACGTATAACAAATCAATAATAATTACAAATAATGAAGAATACATGATTTTATGTGAAAAACGCTCTTTTTAAATAAGAGGAAAAAACCATGGGGCTATACGTCTGAAATATATCTACTATACAATGTATTTGGTTACAAAAATCTAAATAAATATAAAGTCACAACACCTTGTAACAAGTGAGCCCGAGCAATAATAAGTATAAGACAAAAGATAATAAATAAAACTGGTAAAATATCCTTCTTAAGTTTAAGAACGACGTACTTAAGGTTGGTGGAGAATGAAACACAATTTAAAACTCAATCAGATGCTCAAACCTTTCTCTTCTCCATTTTCTCTCTCTTTTTCTTCCTTTTCTCATAGTATCAACGCTCAATCTCAAAAATTATAAAAATGATAACTCTAAAATCGCGTTAGGCACATTTATATCAACAATGGCGCTCAAGCGCCTATCAGACAAGTATCACACGCGAGCCCACTATAATCAGCACACAAGAGCCCCTCGGGTGTACATCAAGCGCTGAACAATTTGAAAATCTTGCTCGTGCGAACCTTGCGCACTCCTCAGGTGATCCCATTCTAGAATTGGTGCACATACATACAACAAGTGTCTATTGTGCACCATTCTACATTTTTTCCCAAATCAATTCAATGCACTTGTGTCCTCGTATGTGCCATCGAACAGTACATCAAATGGGTATGAGACCAAATGAGAGTAACCCACAACCCAAGAGAACAAGCCTAAAATAAAGGAAGACTTCACTGAATCAACGAGAAAAGAAACAGCGAAAACAATTATTTCAATTTGTCAGAACAACTTCCATCACCAATAATGGTTAGGGGCCGAGGGGAAGACAATTGAGGATGTTATAGGAAAAAGTATTGAGGGAAGTATACATACAATGATCACACATTTAAGAGAAAAGATACCAAATCACTAAGAGAAAAGATACCTAATTTGAGCTTATAGCAAAGTGCTTCCCTACGCTTAAAACCCATCATCAGATCTGCCTTAGCCGCATCAACCAGGCGGGCCAATTCAGCTAATTCCGTCTCTCGCTTCATCTAGAAAATAAATAGTTCACGATGTTTCAAATCCCTAGATATGCTTGAACCGAAAAGCCCTAAAATCCAAATCAAGAGAAAGTTTCAAATTTTGATTTAGGGTATACCTGAGAGATTTGATCTTCAGATAACCTGACGTCAGAGACCCAACGGTCGTATTGGATTTTGATTCGATCTTCTAGTCGTTTTCGCTCTTCGACTAGCGTTTTAATCTGTGATTGTTGGGTCTTCAAAAGCTGTACGAAAGCGCTGAAGATTTTTTCCCACTTTTTATGGTCGGAAGAGGCTTGAGCGTTTTCTTTAATTGTACCCATCGCGATTCGAAACAAGAACAGAGAGGGAAGAAGAAACCAGAGGTTTCAGACTACTTTTAGCGAGACGAGAATCAGGGAGGGAGAGGGGTTGGGGCAAAGCTGGAAGCGTTTTTTAAAATATGACCGTTTAATCTCGAATAGATGCCAACGGTCGACTAATGGCCTCATAAACGAACTTCAACTTTTTGAGAAAAATTCTCGTTTTTCTAACAAAAAATTACATATATAATCTTTTAAACGTAAAATATTTCAAAAATTATGTTAAGGGGACACTAACGACAAAGAAGAGTGCTTCCTCAATACCAGCCCTACTCTAGGCACATACAAAAAAAAAACCGCTCAACCTAGATAAATTTTTGCGCAACTTTAGTCCAGTCTACACCGGCCTAACAAATACAGTTTGGGACAAGCCACAGCACAACCTAAAAGTTTTAACCCACTAGATTTATAAAGGCCCACACCAAAAGTCATATATCAACTAAACACGATGAACCCTTATGTGGACCATAATATAAAATCAATTGCTATAGCAGGCTTTTTCAAGCTTCGAACAACTTAGCAAATCTGCAAGCGTCACAGAAACTTCATCTCATGTAATTAGATCTCCATCCCAGGAGCGCCATCCTCTTCCCTCCCGGAGAGGATCCCTATCCTCTTCTTCCTCCCAGGGAGGAGGAACCATCATGGGAGGGCCCTTGTCTTCTTCCAAAAATCATACCATCTATCCAGGAAGCCCGCCATGATATCTATTCAGGAGCCACCCTCCTTCCACGAGACCTTCCCTTGTTCCAAGGACCATGCCATCCATTCAGGAAGCCTAATATCCAAATATCATGCCGTCCATTCAGGAACCACCCTCCTTTCAAGAGGTCTTCCCTCCTTCCAAGGGTTAAACCATCCATCTAAGATGCCCACTATCTAGACATCATGTCGTCCATCCAAGTGTCCTTCATCCGGGAACTATCCTCTTTCTAAGAGGCCTTTCCATATTCCAAGAACCATACTGTCCATCTAGGAGGCCCGCCATCCAAATGTCATATCGTCCATCCAGGTGCCCTCCATCCAAGAGGCCTTCCCTCCTTCTAGAGCACATGCCATCCGTCCAAGTGGCTCATCATCCAGATGCCATAACGTCTATCCAAACGTCCTCCATCCAGGAGTCGTTGTCCTTCCAAAAGGCCTCTCTCCTTTCAGGGATCATACCGTCCACCTAGAAGACCCATCATTCGAAAGCAATGCTGTCCATCCAAGTATCCTCCATCCAAGAGTCACCCTCATTTCAGGAGGCTTGCCTTCCATCTAGGAGCTACTTTCCTTCCAGGAGGCCCATCCTTCATCGAAGAGCTGCCCTCCTTCTAGGAGGCATATCCTCAATCTAGAAGTTGCCATCCATCTAAGAGGTTTACCCTCCATTTATGAGCCGTCCGATAAAGCTATCTCTCAGTCGGGTATACTTCAAAACCGCCTCAACCTTGCATACCTAAAAGTCACTCATTAGTCGGGCACATCTCTAAGCCAGCCATCAGTCGGACATTCACATCCAATCTCCCATCATATACATTTACATATTTTCTCACATCCTCCTTACATCTTCTTTTTTTTAAAAAAAAAAAATTTTGATTTAAATATCGAAGAATAAATCGAATAACGATTCCAGCCAATCCTGACCTCTGTTTTGTAAATTGTGATGTGCATGTTCCAGCATAGTATAGATGAAAATCGAACCCGCTTAAATTCGATTCACAGTAAAAGATTGAGTTACTCTCTAATCCATACTACAAATTGAATACCAATGATGCATCAATACACAGTAACAATAATCACTTTTTTACAAATCTCATCGTTTTGTTGTTTTTAGTGTTTACAGTGACATTTAGTCAAGTAAAAAACTTTCTAAATCATCTGCATGAATTTGACATGACTACAAATCAAGCCTGTTGAGTCTTTTTCAAACAAATATTAAGCCCAACGAAGAGAGAAAAATGAGAGAAAAAAATGCTTTAATAATCCATTTTTGCTATGACTTGTGTTTATTCTTTGTTAATCTTAAATATTTTAATCTATTTTCAATATAAAATATTTTATACTTGTTATTTTATCTTATTTGTTGACTTTTTTGTCCATTACTCATATTGTTCACTTTTTAAATTTTTATAACATAAGGTGTTTAAGGAGTTTGTATGATCGAAACTAATATTTAATGCAATGGCACTTCCTCCCATTATGAGAAATATGTTGATTTTGGAGTTCAATGGCACTCAAAAAGGTGTGATTTTTTATATTTTATTTTACAAGTAGAAAGAAATATAACAAGAAAAATGTGTTCAATTTAAAATTTGCCAATTTCTTATTTTTTATGATAATTTAATAAATTACACAACCCATCACCTAATTCGACAACCTCGGGCTATTATAGGATAGGTGGGGGACGACAAAATATGGCCCAAAATATACACTAAATTTATTTACGTAATTTGGTTTAATTCAACTGAAAAAAAAAATGATTTAACTACTATTTATAAGAAATTGAATCAAATTAAAAGTTATGGGCTGCTTTTTTTTTATATTGGATTTATATTCTGGTCTAAAATATTTCAGATCAAACTCTTGAACCTTTTAACCTAGACATTATATATCATAAACGAAAACAAAAGTTTTAAATGATTTATATCCGACTCACTAAATTATTATTCGATACTTAAGTCAATAGTCAGAATCTAACAATTAAGCTTGGGAGAGAGGGCGAATGAAAAGTAGAAAAATATAAAGCTAGATTTTGGAGGGAATTTTGAGAGAAGCACACGTATTGAATGGCAAGTTGCAAAAATTTTAGAGATCGAATTAGTTAGCTCGCGATGGGGTGATCTAATGATATTATAAAAGTGATATCTCTCTCTAAATTCTTGAATCAAATTCCTACCCCCTCTTAGTAATAAGGGGTTTGAAATTTATAAAAAAGTGACAATTAAAGTATGGATAATTTTTTTTATAATAGAGTTGCATGACATAACACGAAAGTTTGGTTAGTTTTTATTCGTCTAGACCTATCGTCACCATGCACATACTAGGTCGTGGATTATTGTGGGAACTCTCAGTATTAAAATGTGCAGATTATATGTTGTTGATAAGTAATTCGATTTGACAAATAATAACAGTAAAGTGTTGGCCAAATTGGTACACTTCAATTTGTCTCTTTGGTTTAGTGTTAGCTACGTTATGAAACACAGTCTAGTTTTAAATTTTCAATGATACTGATAACGTGATTTACTAATTCGAGTTATCAAGATTATTATTGGATTTTGCTTAGTCAACTCTTTATTAATTTTTAATATATTTGACTGTCATAAAATCTATTCTTATTGACATAATCTTAATTAATTTTAATGTCAATTGATAACGACAACAATCGGAAGAAAAAAAAAAGGAAAACTTTGAATAAGACTTTAGGCTAGTTAAATAATATCTTAGAAAAAGGTTTGGCTGTATGTTATAATATCACTTTTTAAGATAATATTTAATTTTGATAAATTTAAATGGATTCATATAAATTATCTTAAAAATACAATAAAGATTTATTTGATTATATTAGGAATAATGAAATTCAATATAAAATTTTAAAGAAATCATAATCATCCAATGATAGAAAAAATACCATATTAAGCAAAAGAATTTATTAGAACTTCTAGTTTACTATTATGCTTCACGTCGCCTAAACAAATTGAAATATGTTTACCGATAGTAAGGGCGCTATGGCGTGGGATCCGTATGTCACACGTATAACACCGTATAATATCCGTCGGACCTTCATTTAACATCTATTATTTTTTATTATTAAAAAATAAAATTAAATTAAACAAAATGATTACCGGGGGACATTAAATGAAAGTCCGCAGCTACCGTATGATATTGTATACTCGCTGTATAGAGCTCGTGTCACAGCCCCCATTCACTTATGTTTATGTATAGATTAATGTGACAATTTAAAAAATTATCACTATTTATGGATAAACAGATTGAAGTTACTTTATAAGTAGATTAATTTTAGATTATTAGAGTCATCACTCAAAACTCATTAAAAACACTATAGATTGAACTTGCTTTATAAGTAAAAAAAAAACTACAATCTCATTCTACTTAATAAAATTGGTTTTAAGACCAAATATTATGCTTCATTTCTTAGAAAAAAGCCAATATTATGTGATTTATATTATAGGCATTCTAAAATATTTAATTTTTTTATTAATTTAACGGTTGAGATTATATCAAAAGTGATAAAATATAGATATAAAGATAATAAATTTATATCTTATTTTAATATTAGGTTTTCATAGTATAAAATCAGATTTCAACTATTAAGTAATTTTCTAGAAAAATCAAAATAATATGGCCACACTTACGGATTTGGACAACTATGTCTTTAAATATTAACTTTTAAATAAATAATTATAATTTAATTATTTTAAAATAATAAAATTTAACATATTTTTTATTATTTAATAAAAATAATTAAATTATAAATAATTACTTTTAGATCGACGAATCAAATTAAGAGATAAATATCCAAACCTCAACTGCTATCTTGACTTCGGAAATACATTTCCACGTGACCCTCGAAACAAAGACTTCAAACCTCTCATGTACTCTATTTGTCAGCTGCTACTTGTTCCCTTCCTCAGTCATTGTTCGAACACAGACGCAGAGAAGAAGATCAAAAGGGCATGAAGGGTGGAGGGAAAAGGCCGATACACTCGGTGTCGACATGGGTTCGGAGGCAGCCCCCCAAGGTCAAGGGTTTTCTTGCGGTGGTAGCATCTATGGCCGCCCTTGTTTTGCTCCGAATGATCGTTCACGATCACGACAATCTCTTCGTCGCCGCCGAGGCCGTTCACGCCGTTGGCATCTCCGTCCTTATTTACAAGCTCACCAAGGAGAAGACTTGCGCTGGTGATTATTGAATATTCTTCATCTTTCTTTCGTTGTCTTTCCTGATTTCTCCTCCGGTGCCTTAATTTCTCTTCCTCTGGATTCTTCTCTTTTTTTTAAAAAAAAATTTAATAAGTAGATTATCCTAGAGGGTGAGCTTTCCGCGACCAAGGATGGTTCATTTCACTCCGCAGAAAAGAGACTTCCGCTGCATTGGAGGAGTAATTCTAAGCTGGCAATGCGACAGTTCCATGTTGGGCCCTTGTAACAATTTTGTTATCCTGTTTAGGGTTTTGGGTTTTTGTTTGTGAAGGAATGTGCATGTTCGATCTATTGATTTTGCGAAGAATAGTGCTATTGCTCTGTTGGGGTTATCTTCTCCGGATTTTCTGAGCTGATGAAATTTAGGCTCAATTTGGTAATTTTGATCCCAGGAGCCTGAATTAGTCTCATAGCTTCTTCCATTATACTGATCGTATTCCTTGCCCCTTTAAAGATTGGGAATTTGAATGCAAAGGGTGCATTTCAATTCTCAGTAGTTAATTCTTCTTGTCTCATGCAGCTCCATTTTCTTGACTATGTGCATGTTGTTTTTCAATCTGTTCAGATGAAGTCATTGATGAAACAAAAAAGAAGGCAATTACCTTGGTATAACGTCGACCTTTTAACTTTTTGTAGTGCTAAGGGAGATTTCGAGCCATTAATTCCAACTTGCTTACCTTCTTCAAATTAAGAAAATGAGTGACAATTTTATTATGGAGCTTTGCATGTAATAAAACATCATTTTATTTGCACATCTGTGAAACAACGTAATCAAAGAGACAAAGGGCAATTTTGCATTTTGGTGGTCTTATTTTGAATAATTAGATGTGATGTCAAAGTTTGACTTGGGTATAATTTAAGGTTTCAGTCAGGTGTTTGAGGTCATGATTATTGAAGGAAAAGATTGTTGAACTAATTCAAGCCAGTTTTATGCAAAATTTCTGTGGGTGTTTTCCCTTATATGAATCTTTAAAGGTCCATAGGAATACGAACTATTATGCTCAAGTTTCATTTAGTTTTGTTTATCACATTTCTCTGCTATCCCACATTGTCTACAGTGTTCCCAAGTTATATGCAATCATTTCTAGCTCATTTACTCTGTCTTGCATCCCCAATTAATTTTCTGTCTTTTTGCAGGGCTTTCACTTAAATCACAGGAACTAACAGCTATGTTTTTAGCTGTTAGACTCTACTGCAGCTTTGTGATGGAATATGACATACACACATTATTGGACACAGCTACATTAGCTACAACCCTTTGGGTTATTTATATGATTCGTTTAAAACTTAAATCCACTTATATGGAAGATAAAGACAACTTTGCTATTTATTATGTGGTGAGTCTTGCAGTGGCTTTGCACTTGCTACATCTATCTCTCTTTCATTGATTGGCATGCTGCTTTATGTTCACTAGTTATTATGTTTTCACATTTCATCGTGTCATTTCCCCTATGGGCTCTTAATTTATTTCACGGGGAGATTAACAGAAGCCAGAACCTTGGGGAATCAAGGGCAGTCTGGAGATAGGCTCTCATTTTACACAATTGGAAAGGTCGCAAACAACTCTTCTTATCCCTATTTACTAATTGGAAAGGAAAAAAAAATCAAAACCTAACATTTCATGACAGAATGGATACAAAGCAAAAACGGAAGTAGAAGATGTAGATTGTGAATATGTTGGGCTATATTATCTTGAGTTATTGCGCCAATAACAAATTAAATTTGGAAGCGTAATTCTTGACTGAAGTTTCAGTAACAGTATGAATGTGCATCTAACAGAACTTTTCCTTGTTACTTAGTACTTTATTTCAAAGCTTTATAATCTTAATAGTGATCCATAAATGAGCAGTCTGAGCTAATCATAGAAATCTCAAATCGAAGTGTTAGCATACTATTATTGTTTCGTAAATATGTTAGAAGGCCATTGCAAAGTTTTCCTGTCATTGATGGTGTTCCCCATCAATGAATCGAAAAAAAAAAGCAGGTTTTCTTTTCTCCATGCTTGTTTATTTCAATTATGTTGTGGAGAGAGATAACTCCAGGTTGCCAGCTATTTCTTAATGATACTATTGCAGTGGTAATGCTGTTAGTCAATGGCCCTTATCTTTGTGGGTGGAATTGGGATTAGATTTCTGGATTTTCCATTATGAATAGGTCAACACAAATCTCTTATCATGCTGTTTAGTGGATGCCTTTACGCAATTTCTTGTCATGCAAATTTATCAAATTGGTTTTTTTATGTTTAATTTTGCTAAAACTAGACCGAACTGTTCTAGTTATTTGAGCTTTGATCTTGTAAGCTTCACGGTTCTTGTATCAATGTGTTCGTCTTCCATCCTGTTGTCCAATATGGGAGGTCCATACGAATTGGTTGTTTCTAATTTCTTATCTTCATCTCGTGTTGACATCCCTGTCCAAAGTTATGATTTTTTAGTGTAAAATAACAGCGATGTTGTGAATGATTTCTGCTGTTATCTTTCTTTTCCTTTAATATCAATCCGTATGAATACTGTGTTGAGGAGGCTTTGCCATGATTCTTTCCAACGTTGTCAATTAAGTTTTATTCCCTTGAAGATCGAAAGTCTTGCATCTGATCTTCTTTATCAACTATGGTTGTAGGTGGTGCCTTGTGCTGTTCTGTCTCTGGCTATTCATCCTTTAACTACCCATCACATTTTCAATAGAATTTCCTGGGCGTTTTGTGTTTATCTGGAAGCTGTCTCCATATTACCTCAGCTACGAGTTATGCAAAATGCTAAGGTGCACAGCAATTGCTTTCTGGCTATTCTATAACAGAGATAGAATTTTCATTTTATTAATGTTTTTCTAGTTGCTTAGGGTGCATTTGGTTCGAAGTGTGAGGTTTAACTGCAATTGAAATGGGAATTAGCAAGAATGTAAATGTAATGATTGATTTCTCATATTCGTTCAGTTTGACAAGATATGTGTAAAAGAGAATGGGTTAACAGCGTTTGGTTAGAGAAATCATTGTTCACAGCAGAAAGAAGCATCACAACTAGCAAGCACCATGGTCACCACCACCTCTTCTCCCACCACCGCCCCCATCTGCTTTGTAAATATTGAAGCAATGTAACTTATGAGCCCACAATTCAGAAGAATCCAATAATCGCACAGCACAATCACGTACTATATCAATTTCTATTAAATCAAGTGACTAGATGGAAGCTCAATTGGGGGGCTTTAAATAGGAGTCCCGTTTTGGTCTTCCCAGTGGGAATTCTCTCATGCCCAACAGTCAGAAATGGAAATTGGGTAGACAAATAGTGAATATTATATTAAGTAATTTAAATAACTATTTAATCTCTACAATTTATCCACCTAACGTATAATCCTAACTATTGGATGGATATAGAAGAGACACTGGCTGGACCATAAAAACTCTCTTTAAATAGACCTAAGGCTTTGTAGTTGTGTGTGATGGCACTGGGATTGATGCCAGTCGTGTCCTTTATGACACATACTGAGACAGAGATTTCAGTGGTGCTCATGATGTATTGAGGTAGGTGATGGCTGTGTTGGCGCAATCGATGATCTTTGTCTCCATTCTAATGTGTAGAGAGAGAGAGAGAGAAATTTGGGTGGTGCATGTGAACCTGGGAAAGGGTGGTGGTGGTGGTAGCAAGGGCTTTGGGTGCCATTGATGAAGGTGGTGGAAGGAAGAATTACATACAGGAGGACTAGGTTTAAGACTGCCGTGGGTCTGGAAGAAGAAGACAGTTGATTGCAAACTCATGAAACGGAATGATAACAGTGTTGAGAGAGCTATTGTAGTCCTCCTAATGGAAAGACTTTCACAATCACTCAATGGATAGAATTAAATATTGGATTATGAATAAAATATTGGAATCAGTATTGGTCGTAGCCATATCAGTATTAGACATATCAGTTAATATGTATCGATATTAAATATTTTTTTAAAAAAAAAATCTGAGAATCGTTAGGTGATATGATTGTATCGACAAATATATTGGTCAAAATATTAGTTGTATCATTCGATATTTTGTATATCAGCCAAGATATTGCAATATATCTGTAATATGTAACATATTACAATATTATTATAGTATCGAAGTTTTTAATGCCAATACATATCAACTAATACTTACATCGGTTAGTTGGATGGATAAGTGACGGAGATTGAATATCCAAATAAATTATTTGATGCAATCCTCACTATTAATCCATCTAACTTTTAATTTTGACTATTTGATGGATGTGATAGCCTCCACAATTTTAGGACCGTAACAGTACTAGTGTTGAAGGGGGGATTGTGGATACTTTTTTAGGCATAATCGGTATCAACAAGCAAAGGTTTAGGAAAAGTGGATTTCGGATTTCCCAAAGCAAAATGCATGGAAAGGTAATAAGTTGTTGACTTTAGCTTTCCTGAAATGTTTTTTTCTTTTTTGCTAACCAAACAAGACCTTACATTGTTCCTCGATTTCAGACAAAAGAGGATGAGTTGGTGATGGTAGATACATTATAACTTCAAGTGTTGGCTTATTAATACTCAATAGAAAGATTAGGGCTTGTTACTGAATTGGGCTCATGGGAACAGCTGTTAGCTTCCTGATCACAGTTTGCTTTTGATGCATCTTCATCCAGACAATCGAGATTTGATTGACCTTGTCTCGTCTGCTCTCTTTGTTGCCAGATAGTCGAACCTTTCACCGCACATTATGTGTTTGCTCTCGGAGTGTCGAGGTTCCTCAGCTGTGCACATTGGGTTCTTCAGGTATGATTAAGCAGCTAAGTTGTTTTCATAGGCTGTGTGTAGATGACATGATTAATCTCTTATCATCGTACTAACCTTTTGAAGCTAAATAAGCCAATTTTTTATGGTTGAAAGTACTTTCTTAAAGTTTTTCTATTAGCTAAATTATGTTTCGTAAATCACATTGTTGACATAGTTAAATATAAATTATACTAACATTGTCAAATTTTTAATTTTTTGCTTTAAGATAAAAAAAAAAAAAAAAGATAGTTTTGTGTGGGCTTTGGGTCTAGATATACTCCGAAACATTGAGTTTCTACCCAACTCAGACAATTGTGGATTGGGTTTTGGCTCCTATGGCACAATCCCGACCCATTGCCACTACCATGAGTCCTCATGCACCCGCAAACTCTTAGAGAATCTCTTCACCAATTAAGGACAATACTTAAGTGTCAGACTGCTAATCTGTTACTATAATGTGCTTAGTTAGAATTGGATTCCAACTCAATATCTTTTATAATTTTAAGAAAAGTTGCTCTTTTGGAAGAACACAGTACAATGAAAGCCGTGATGTATGTTCAAGAGGGTTGTTTTCCTTGGCCTCTATGGTAATAGTTTTCCCAATATTTCTTTCCAGTTTTTTGAGTGAGACAGTTCTAACTGTATCCAATAAAAATTTTAAAATTTTTTCTCACCCTAATAAAATTATGGCTTTTTCCCCAGTTGGTGGTGTAGGAAGGTTACCGCAGATACAATAATAACGACAAAGTCTTATATCAAATTAAGTGTAGTTGATAATATGATGTCTAGTCTTTTCATCTTTCCCTTCTTCTGCAGGTGTTGGACACTCGAGGACGCTTTCTAACAGCATTAGGTTATGGTTTGTGGCCTTGCATGGTGCTTCTCTCAGAAATTGTTCAAACTTTTATACTTGCTGATTTCTGCTACTATTATGTAAAAAGGTGCGTAATTTCGGCTTTATAATTTGGGGGCGGGGGGAGAGAAATAGAAAAGAACTCTTGAAAGATATTCCGATAAGGAACAGTATTATGAGACATTCTAAGTGACTAGATACCCATTTATTTATCCATCCACCCATCCATAAAAATTGGCAAGCTCACGCAATAATCAATGAATAGACAAAGCTCCATGTCACCTAATGGTTTTTCGAAGATGTTTTATCTTTTGGTAAGTGGCATGTTAAGTGTGACCCAAATTAGTTCTGTGTCCGACCCGTTTAAAAACTTGACTCGGGAAGTTTGCAGTGTGATTTGATGTAAGTTTTGAATTAAGGTTCGCAGTGGTAGTAGATAGATCAGACCAAATTTATATTTTTGCGCTAGGGTTTTTGACCTTTGCCCTGGGAGTTTTATAGATTTTGAAAACTCGGTTCTTATCCGTAAAGTTCCTCTTATAAACCTATCTGTCAAAAATATTGAAACCACTCCATCTTGAAACCTTTTTGTCCATTGTTTTTGATTTTTCCATCTTGCATTTTGTTTTGCAATTGTTTATTATTTTCTTATTATTAATCTTCCAAATTTCTAACATTGGGCTCCTCCTGCAGCCTGGTCGGGCGGACAGCTGGTGCTTCGCCTCCCCTCTGGAGTGGTGTAACTTCTGAACCGGCTTCCCTTCGGAGTGGTTAAAACTCATCGCTTTGAGACCCTGCAATGCCTGCAAATCCTGGAGTTCTTCCTCGCAGCTAAGCGGTAGGAGTCTCCCTAAAGGTGGGGAAGCGTTATGATAAATCCGGGTAGATTTATAATGTCATATAATTTAACTTTGATCCATAGGATCGAGGAGATCGAGCTCAAATGGAAATTTGTCAACGGTTAGGATTATATCATAAGTTTGGTTGGATGACAATGTTGCAGTTTCGATGGCATTGTTGAATCAATCCTTTCCATTTCAGGAAACTGTTAATGTTGCTGTTTTTATAACAAATATAATAAAATTTTATTTGATTATTCCTTTTAATAACATAATTAAACTTAAAATTATAATAAGATCTTTTAATTATATCAAAACTGATCTTAATATTTATAATTATAGAAAAAACATCTGTTTACAGGGAATGACAATTGAAAGAATTTGAGTGTTGCCTGAATTTAATTTCAGGCTTATGAGGTGTACAAATCTAAAATTTAGGGTTACGATGTAAAATGCCCAAAATAACTTTAAATATTGGCTTGGATTTTAAATTTTTTTGGGGTTTCATAGTAATTTAAAATACAAAAAATTATTAATTTTAGAATATTTTTGAGATGTATTTTGAAACAGTTTTAGAGTATTGTATGCAAGATGAGCTTGAGTCTGTTTTTAGGTTGGGGGTGAGTAGATATCAAATTGCCTTATGCCCAAAAATTTTAATTCATAAATTTATGATATATTATTATTATTATTATTATTATTATTATTATTATTATTATTATTATTATTATTATTATTATTATTATTTATACGAATATTATATTTTTTTCTAAATTTAAAGATGTTGCGTTCGGGTTCAGAAAGGCTGCTATGGTAGATAGATGAAACATCGAGGGCGGTGGTGTTGAAGGAGGCGAATCAGGACCTTAGTAGTAGGATGACTTCTATGGCCGAGAGACAACGAGGATATTGACCACCGGCGGGATCTCTCAAGAGTGCGTCGGTCCGATGCGTAGGAAGTGGTTAACCAAGTAGCGAAAAAAGAACACGAGTGAGTGAGGTGTTAGATGCGAAATGAGAATCCGAGGTTTCTTTTATAAGAGAGGGATGTTTTAAGTGGAAAACCTCCTCTTAAATGGGGAGGAAAATCACTCAGCGGCCAACTGACCTTCCATGTTTGCCTCCTTCCTTTCAAAGCCGTTGGAAAAAAAGAAAGAGCTTACTATAGTGGTGGAGATTTTAGAAAAGCGTGTTTTGGGCTTAGTTGGAAGATACGGTTGTGAGCGTTCCCTTCCCACTGTCTCCGTTTTGTGTTTACCTCTTAAGTAAACTATGCTCTCCAAGCGGGAGCCTTCTTCCACGTCTTTGAGGAATTAGGCGTGGAGAAGGAAGGAGGCTTCTTGGAAGTTTTGGGAGTTAGAGTGGCGGCATGGAAAGCCTCTCCTTGTGTGTTTTTTTTTTTGGTGTACCCATCTCTCCTTTGGAAAGGAGGTCTTGTGGGATATTTATAGTGGAAGGAATTCTAAAAAAGTGTGAAGGAGAGTTGGGGAGCGGACACGTGTCGTCCCACCCGACGGTTGGCCGGTTGATTCTTGGAATGGCTTCGACTTTAAGGATTGCAAGGTAGAAAACGATATGTGTCTTCCCTTTAATGTCCCCGACTGGATTCATCGCAAAAGTTTGTGGGAATGGAAGGAACAGTTGATGGTTGTTGGCTTGGTTGACCACATCACTTGACCCGAGAGCGAAATAGAGCCGTAAATATAGTTGTCGATTTCGTTGACAATGCACTCAACTCCGAGAGCATCATGAGTCGGGTGTGCGGGATAACCAAAGTTTGGATATATTCGAAAAATCTGCTCGAAAAAGTTTTGAGTGATTCAGGCGGGAATCTTATTGTCTTTCTGTTGAAATCTTTGTTTCACGGAAGTTGTGAGTGCTAGGCGATTTCGGAATCTTTGTTGACGGAAAAGTTGAAACCAATCGAAATGTTGACGGAAAAGTTGGCCGTTGGCAGAAGCAGATTCCAGTCTTTGTTGGCCGGAAAAAGGCGGTTCTCGGAGAAGCGATTGAGCGAAATCTTTGTGAGTCTTCTTGCAAGCTCATCGGTGACCGGAAAAGTTGACCGCGAAGTGCTCAAATCCCGGAGAGGAAGAACGAAAATCTTTGTTGACGAGAAAAGATTGGCCAAGTGCCAACCGGAGCGATTACCGAAAGTCCGAGCATTTCAAGTCTCTGGAAAGATCTCAGAGAGAAGATGCGTTCCACGGCCTTAAGCTCGGGATCGTTGAGTCGACAAGAGACCACCTTGTGCTCCGGGCTCTTGCCGAATCATCCAGCGGAAGGCCCCAGGCGATTAGCCAGGGATCCTTGACTCCGGACCGTGTGGATGTCGCTGACCCTCTTTTATTGAGGTAATCTTTTTTTGAGTGACCTTTATATTGCGGGATCAACAAAAGATTTCTATTTTTTAATTTAAACTACTACATATTAATATATATTTTTATTATTTTTAAATTAAATGATTATATCTTTTAATTTAGGTAATTTATGTAATTATTATTATTATTATTATATTTTTCTAACACTGCTTCCTCCTATAAAAGAAAATTTTATTATACAGTTATATATATATATATATATTCTTTATTTTACTCTTCATATTTTGACATGCTTTTCATATTTTTATATTATAATTAAATATTATACATCTGTCTATTTTAAAAATAATTCACATGCCTATTTAGAAGAAACGATAATATCCTTAAGAAATCGTTTTAAAAAATGCATTGACTCAACTTTCTTTCAAGTATCTTAAAGCTTTTGAATTGTCTTTGTTTAACAAAGTTACTCTGGGCTCATAAATTTGGCATTATTTTTTTTTTATAAGTAATTAATAAATAAAAATTTAAATATTATACAAAAGAAGCCCAAGGACTAAGAAAAAAACAAATCTCAAGGATCTCTAAAATTCAATTATGAAAAAAAAAGTAAATTAAACACATAAAATTTAGACTCTAATAACCAAAAAAAGCACAAATAATGATCAATATACCTTCCTAAATTTCAAATATTAAAATAAAAAACCTAAAACTATTTAAAAGTATCATTGAAAGAGCCCTAACCCAAAAAAAGGGCGACTCCTAATAACCAAAAGAGAGGGTCCCCAACACTTAATAATAGATCAAGTATGGTCCATTAGAAAAAAAAATCATAACAATAAGTTTATTATAAACATTTTAAAAAATCAGTTTCACAACATGAAGGTGGTACAGGATTTGGTATTTATTGAAAACAGTATTGGTAGATGTACCAGATATAAAAGATAATATTAATAAATATTATTTAAAAAATCATTAATACAGAAATTTTTCTTTTTCATATCATATTAAACCCGATTAGTACCTGCTAATTGATCAAAAACCGCCATAAACATCTCATCTTACTGCAAATATTGAATCAAATCAACTAAGAGAAGCCAAAGGAAAAGTAAAGGTGGATATGAGATTCACCATGGACACCACACAAAAAATATAATGAATTATAGTTGATAAACTATATCACCCAATCACAATTGGTTAGTCATTCCTAAAGAGTAAAAATATGTGAGGAATATAATTCAACTCCCAATCAATCGATACCGTTGAATCTTAATATCCACATAATAAAAGATAGAAATGGTTGATCAAAAATTTAACATAATTATTGAAATTATTTTTTAACAAATTATAAATTCAGTATGTGCTAATAAAATGAGTCCTAGAAAGCTAATTACCTACTCTAAGTTGTTAAAAATTAGGTTAACTAATTTCAATTAAGAATCTTGTTCAAAAATACCATGCAATTACTTTAGACAACTTCCAAATTATTGAAATACTTTTAAACTTAAAACCCATATTAGATTTATTCTACACACTATAATATATAAAAAATATTTTATTAAAATAATTAAATATTATAATATTGTACAGTTGAATTTATTTTTCTTTACAATTGATATATTAGAGCAATTTTTTAATATAATAAAATCACAATTTATAAGAGTAGTCCATTATACTCTCATATTTTTAAAATTTAGTTTTTACATATTAAGAGTGATCGTGAGAATCGATAAAAAAGTCGAACGTCACGTCACAGATTCGACTTGAATAAATTGAGGATTTGCAAGCCCGATTTGTTTGGATCCGGCTCCGTTCACCGAGTCCGAACTTTGCGCACCACTCCCTTAGTGACATAAAATAAGAGATCAGTCTTGGCTCAAACGTTATCCCATCGAAAACACTCCGATACTCAAGTTAGTAACAATCCTTCGAATTTTTAAGAAGGTGAACTGATAAGCAAAAAAAGATAGAGCAAAAATGAGATTGGTGGAAGAGTTGGCCTGTAGATGTAGAGGTGTTCATAAATTTGGTTACTAAGTAATTAATAAATAAAAATTTAAATATTTGAGAGTATGGCAATTATGAAAAAAAGTAAATTAAACACGACTCGATGTTATACGTTCCTAAATTTCAAATATTAATACGAAACTAAAACTATTTAAAAGTATCATTGGGAGCAATGTCCTGAGGAAAGCGTGGAAGTTTAGGATGATGGTTCTCTGAAAATGGGAGAAGTTTCTGTAATCTGAAGGCTTGGAGTGGGATTGGAGAGTGAGCGATTGAGAGAAAATATGCTCAACCACTTTTCATATCGTATTTTGCGTAATTGATCAAAATTTGCATCTGTCTTAGATCGTGTTTGGAAAGCATGTCTTTTTAGAGTGGAGACTGCGGGTTGATATAAACGGTGGGAGTAAAAATCTTCCTTCGCTAAAAGATAGGAATGGGTGATCCCTAGCCCGGTGTTGTACTAATAAAATGGCCTTCTTTGAGTAGGTAAAGACTTAACTAATTTCGTGATCTTGTTCAAAATACGATGGGATTGTTTAGACAACTTCCAAATTATTGAAATACTTTTAAACTTAAAACCCATATTATCTATCTTATTGTATAGTTGTATTTTTATAACCGTTAGACTCATATTTTTAAAATTTGTTGGCAAGGATAGAAAATTTGGCATCTTCCTCATGGGGAGGGCGTTAAATCTGTTAATACGGATTTTTTAGAGGAGATCGATAAACAAAAAAAGAAATGGTCGTAGCTTGTCGTTACTTGTTGATTATACGAGTGGAAGCAACGAAAGCCGTTCCAAATTAGGCTCCAAGGCTTGGAGTGGGGTTTAACGTCTTTTCGCTTTGCTTCTTAGATCTGATATTTTAAGTGGGTTTTATATAGACGGTGGGGAGAAATATTAACCGCCTTAAGGTGAGCTTGTTGGTACGATGGGATCGTTTTTCAAGACGCAGTTCGGGCGATCAACGATAAGCGTTGAACATCTAACTTTTTAGAGGAGATCGTAAAGCGTCACGCAGCGGGCTGACCAGACAGTTTAACGTCTTTTTTCATTTTCTTATTAAAGTCTATCAGTTATAAGCCTAACCCATCAAAGATATTAACTAAAACAAAGAAAGTTAATATATTTTATTTACAATTATTTTAAAATTATCATTTATATAATAATTATAATAATATAATAAATTTGATAATCCACGTTATAGGACAACGTGTTTTCGGTGAAGCTATGGATGATTGTACGAGTATCATCCACCAGATGTCTCACAATTTTAGTAAAACGACAGCGTCCCTCCCAACCATATTCCTTTGAGATAAGCCCATATAATTATTTTTATTTCATTTTATTTTATAAAAAATTATAATATTTAAAATTATCTTTATCAATTTCTCATGAAGAGGAAAAAAAAAAACCCGCCACCATGGCCAACGCACCTCTTCATCTCTCTTTATATAAAGTTGAAATGACTCAACAAATAAGAATCATCGTGTTATTACATTCATGGCGGTCTCCAAATCTCTATTTTCTTTTCTTCTCTTCCCTCTTCTTCTCTTCACTGTTCTTCACCTTGCCCAAGCTCATGAAATGGTAGATGTTCGAGAAGAGCATGCACGGGTCAACGGCCATGGCTCAGGAATCGCTCCAGGACAAATCACGATAAGTTTGTATATATATATATATATATATATATATATATATATATAAGAATAATCACCCACTTTTAGGTCGAGTAAACTCTTTCTAAGTAAAATAAAAAAAATTACCCACTAATGATTTGTATCATTACCCACCAACCCGTTTTAAAAATATCCAAAAATAGGTCAGGTCAACCTATTATGAGTGTATACCCGAATCCATGTTTCGACATGCACCATGGTGCATAGATGTGTTGTTAGAAGTATACCCTTAAATATTTAAAATGTTTTCAAATTTTATAGTCTCTTGTATATTTATTTAAGAAGCATAATCGTTGTTTTTTACTTTATAATTACATATAAATTATATTTTTTTAAAAAAAATTGTTTCTAAATTTTCTCAAAAAATATATAAGTTGATTTTATGTAAAATTAGACTTGTTAGGGAGACAAAAAGATCACATCCCAAAGGTAAGATATATGCCTTCAATTATTCATACATGCAATGTGTCAAAATAAGGCCTTTTTTTTTTCCTCATAACGATTTATTTGGGGAACTGTCGCTTGCTAACTTTATGAAGTTTAATTTTTAAAATTGTTTTTTGTCAGACTGTGGAGCTGCGTGTACCGCCAGATGTAGGTTGGCATCGAGGCAGAAGTTCTGCGTGAGGGCATGTGGAACCTGCTGCGCCCGTTGCAAGTGTGTTCCTCCCGGCACTTCTGGTAACCAGGAAGTCTGCCCTTGTTACTATACCATGACTACTCACGGTAGCAGGCGCAAGTGCCCTTAGAAGATCAGATTAGCTTATCTGAAGCGAAAATCGACGGTCACCAAATTTCCAAGAGGAATGAGTCATAATAATATCGTATAAATTTTAATATATTGAAAAATAAATAGTATATTAAAACCTATATTATTAACGGTTAATTATTGAATTATTTTAATCGGTATAACAAATAGGTTAACCAGTCAAGTCGATCAGCCAATTAAATCACTTAGATTATGGTTTTAGTTTTTATCAAGATGATTTATTAAATCACTCATTTATAATTTTATTTTATTGATTATATTTTTTATTATATTATAAATTTTTATTATAATATTATTTTATTTTATACAAAATTCAAACTAGTTAATATTATTTTAAGTTGTATGGCAATATTTTCGTAATATTAAAAGATATTACAAGAACGAGATTTTAATTTGAGAGTTTCTGATATGATAAATAAAGCAAAATTTTAGCATATAATAAAATTAATAACAATCAAAATTGTCCACTACTAACAATTAAATCATAGTAATAATAATAACAATCGGATTTGCATACGAGAGCTTCCAAAGCAAAGTTTTTGATCTTATAATTTAGATTCTATATATAATAAACTAAAATAATAGTTTAGAAAGACGATAAAGACTCTTTAATTTATCATCTAATATTTTAGTGTGTAAGTATTTTTAACAATTAAGTTAGAAAGGAAGAAGATAGAGTCTAAAAAATTAGATAACTAAACTCTGAGAGTATTTTATGATAGAATGTGATCAAGTTCTGTGTGTTGAATCTATCCGAAGATGTTATTAGATTGTCAAGAAGCTTAATATTTATACAGATACTATGTCAATTATCATTGTGATTTTAGCCGATTTTTATAGAAGTTTTTTGACGGTTTATTCAAATTATGTTAATGTGCCCACACTTCGTCAAATCTTAAATAACAATTTATGTTAGATGATACAAATCCATGAACAAACCTGATTTTTGTTTGAATTATTATTATTATTGTTAGGTCTAATAAAAATTTAAATTGACTTAAAGCCTCAGACCCACACCATAGATGAGGTGGAGGCCCCAAATTATTGAGTATAAATTTGACTACAACCTGGTTTAAATTTGAATACCCATTAGGAAAGTCCGATCGGCAAGCAATGGGTTAGATGACTGTGTGCTAGCAAACCAAATGGTCAGATGACTAAAAAATTAAAAGAATCAGAATATGACTATTAAAATGATAAATTAATAAATGTTAATCTGAATCAACTAGTTAAACTAGACAAACAATGCTTTATATTTAACCAAAATTCTATATTCTTTGACAGTAACTCATCGGTGATGGTCATGGTTCACATAAATTTATACCCAAAGATAATTATTCGATACTTATCATTAAAAACAGTATACTAACAGCCAACTGTAACGATTGGCCAAAACAGTCAATAAATTCTTTCCAAGAGTCATCATCAACTCATCCTCATGAGATATATAGAATTATTAAGAAATGAAGACTAATATAAAATGAATCCTATTAGCATGAAAATAATAAGAAATGAATCATTTAAAAATTACATTAAAAATATTATACTTAAATCTGAAGGGAATTGTTAGGTGCAGCTTCAACAAAGCAAATTGGATTGATTAGTATAGTAAGCCCATGAATAATAAGTTCAAAAAAGAAAAAGTATTAATCGGCCGATTAGGCCAAAATTCAAATAACAGAGTTCTGCTTTCATCTTGATTAGAACTAGACGGACGGTCAAGTGTTCGATTGTTTGAATGGTCATTGAACAGTTTGAGTCAACGGCCTAAATGTATAGCTATTTGATTGAGGGGTTATTTTGAATAAGTGGTTAATCTAACCAATCGGTTAATATAAACAAGTAATCAATCCAACTAAATGGTTAACTTAGCCAAGTGGTTTATACACTGTGCAATTTGCTCAGCATGTTCAGCCAAATAGCCTCCAAACTATCTGACAATCAGAATGTATTTAAATGTAGTTAAACTAATTAATTTTTAATTAATTTAATTACTCAGATCGTGACTGATTATTTCTATTCAAAAAACCGCCATCAACTAATAATATAATTATAAATATAATTATAAACTTCTCTTAAGAAAATGAACGGATAGTAAAAAGTAGGGACAAAGCAATGCCCTCCAAAATACTTATTTTTCACAAAATGCAAAGCCAAGTCCTTCATTTTTTTCTCTCTTTTCCTTATAATCTTTTTTGCATACTAAATTTTGGAAAAATTTTACTGATTTATATATCATATGATGTACTGATGAGCAAGTTTTATATCTTTTGAACTCTTTTTCTTTGTTATAGTATGTAGAATTTAAATAAAAAGTTGAATTGCATATCATTCGTATTGTCTGTGAAAATATAGTCAAACTACTCGTTTTTACCTAAACCAATTCAAATCGACAAAAATCTATTAACTTATAATCTTTGATGTGATTGGTTCACATTGTGAACACAAAGGTACAAGGACCATCGAGTAAACTGCTGAAAGATAACCGATCTCACATCATCCTCCCAAAAGAAAAAAACCAAGTGCTCACTCACCGGATATTTCAAACATTGGATCCTTGGCTACTAAAATATAAGATATATCAAATATATTGAAATCTCTTTGGAATAGATTTGAGGACTAGACCCGTCAAGTTGAGATTCTTCATCTGCAAACTTCGACCTTAAAAAGAATGATGAGAAAGCTGCCACAAGGGGGAGAAACTCCCAACCAAATACACCCATGGCTCCATGGGCACATAATCAAGTTGTTTTTTAGTGATTCAAAGGTTGACCAAACTTTGAAGTCGAGAAAGATAGCCTAGAATAATAGAATCTCCGGTGTACTTGAGATTCTAAGCACAACTCTTTTCGAGAGGAAGGGTCATATAGTAGCATGCCATAAACCTTCCCGACTAGATAGATATCAAAAGTGTTTGCGAACCATTTAGAATTGAAAATATTCCTCAACACTAAGAAAACTACTTTCACAACTAAAGTCAAGGAGCGCATCAAAATAATAGAGTAGTCAATCTTTCGATGAAGTTCTACTTGCCAAATGACCCAACTAGTTCATACATTATTCATCTCAAAAATCAAGAAATACCAGCTTTCTGTAACATACCGAATTTTTGTTTGGATTATTCTAATATAATTGTGATTTTGAGTTAATTTGGATGTGATAAAAATAAATATATAATTGTGAAATCTTAGAAGATATTTAGAGTAGTTTGGTTGCTGTCGGAAGTGCACCTGAGAGATATTTGAGTGCCGATTCCATTGAACTTGTGCCCAAAGCGCATCTGTGTTGGAGCCTCTAGCGCTGATTAAATTATAAAAGAAGTGTAAAGAAAATAATAAAATAATATTAATATTAATATTAATATTAAAGAAAGGGGAGGGCAGCTGCCGACAACAGAGAAAAGTAAAGAAAATGAAAGGAAAGAAAGAATGAGAGGGAGGAGAAGGTGGCGCATCGAAGGCACGGCAGCTGGTCATCGGTGAAGGAGAAAGTGACACAAGAGTGCAGCGGCAAGGAGACATTGGCATTGCCGCCATCACCGGTCAAGAAATGAGGTGGTGTAATCGGAGCCAAAAGGGAAACCGCCACTATTGCTGGATGAGAAGCATGAAATTGATGTAAGCAAATCTTTCCTTTCTTTTCGTTGATATTAGCTCCTTGTATGTGACGATTATGAGAAAAATTGGACGAATCTGATTATTGGGTAATTGGGAGCTCATGCGCACACAGAGCAAAGAGGGAGAAGGAGAAAGAGGGAGTGAGGCACGTGAGAGGAAGATGGAGAAGAGAAGAGTCGGCACGAGTGAGGGTAGTGGCGCAGCATGGGAGGAGGAGCGCACCGTAGAGAAGAGGAAGGGAGGAGAGAAAAGAGGGAGCGGGGGTGCAAAGAGGGAGAAGCAAAAGGAGGAGAGGGAGGAGGAAGAAAGAGAGAGAGAGCACATGAAGAGGATAAGGAGGCAGCGGTACAAGGAGGCAATGCCGCGCGAAGACAGCAATGCATGAGGAGGCAGCGGTGTGTGGGAGGAAGTGCGCATGGCAAGGGAGAGACAAGTATTATCGAAGTATCCTTTTGGCAAATCTAATTGGTATAAGGTTGAGATAAGTATCCTCTCACCCTATTTCTAATTTATTTCAACATCTGATATATTTTGCATGCATATTTTAATCAATATATTGTATGAATAATGGACGGGGTCTAAAGCCCAGTGGATCAGTATATGTGTGAGTCCATGACGGTCCGCGACCCTCATGGGTCGATGTGTGATAACCGAGAATTACAATTATACAATATAATCGATATCAGAAATAAGGTGGTTGAGAGTTGTAGGACTAAATATAGTTGGGTTGATAGTCAATGATGTGAGATGGCCGAGAGTGTAAGTCTAAATTGTAGTCGGGTTGATAGCCAATGATATGAGATGGTCGAGAGTTGTAGGCCTAAATCGTAGTCAGGCTGATAACCAATATTATAGGATCGCCTAGAGCTATCGGCATAAAACGTAACCGTTATAATAGGCAAATTCAAACTCTATTTTCCATTATGTGGGTGTGCGATGGCTTTCGTCACGTGGGTGTGATTTAGACTCTATTCTCCATTATGTGGGTGTGTGGTGGCTTTCGTCATGTGGGTGTGATGAGACTTTTGATATGTGTTTTTGCTTTGAGTGTGATAAAGGATATTCGGATTTGCACTTGTTGTCTAATTTTGACATTTAATTTTGAACTCCACATCTGATTTTGCATATATTGTTTTGTGCATATTATGTCAGTACTTATTGAGCCTTCGGCTCGTGTGTTCATATTTCCATCTCTTCAGATTTGTAAAGAGTTTAAATCCTTTGTAAGAGTTTGACTAGATTGGATGAGGTGTCACGTGACCCGATGAGTTTAATGTTCGTATGATTCAGTTGACATTGGTTATATTCTCCCACTATTTAGATAGATTTGTTATGGGTTTTATTTTTAATATTATTAAGTATTTACATATGTTATGTACATGAATTGATATTTTATTTGGATGCATCTCTTACGATGTGTTTGAGCAGGTCGTAAATATATACTGTCTAGACAATGATCCGATGAAATTGTAATATTTTAAATTTTTGTTCGAATTAATTTAATATTAATTATGATTTTGGGTAATTTAAACGTGACAAAAATTAACGTAATATTGTGAAATTTGGAAGAAAATTTGAATCGGTTGGGCTGACGTCCAAGGTGTGTCATTCGTACTATCATCCAAGTATCGATTTGAATTTTAAAATAAAAATAAAAAAATGTATAATAATAATAATAATAATAATAATATAAAATAAATGAAAAAAAGAAGAAAAAAGAAAATAGAAAAGAGGTGATGCTTTTAGGGAGAGAGAAAAAGAGGGGAGAAGAGAGGAGAGAGAGGGAGACTGGCGTTGCCTATCATTGCCGCCATCGCCAGAGGTCCCAACGCCAAAAGTGGAAGCCGACGAAACCCTTTTCGAGATATTACCATCCATTTTATCCACCGGCGTGAAGCAGAGGGAGAAATCTCAAACAAGAACAAAAACGGCTGCCGTTTGTTCTTCGCCATTACCTGAAGAAATCGGTGAAATTAAGGTAAGTAAATCCTTCCATTTTCTTTGTGGATGTCGACTCTTGGGTTACATGTATATATTATGTGGAAATCAACAAAAATTTGAATGGATTTTGTGTAAGAGGCGCGGAGGAGAGAGGAGAGCTGCTGATAGCTCGCATGCGCTGTTATCCACCGTCATGCTATCATCAGGTTCGCTGCCACTGTGGTCGCTGTCCGTTCGCGGCCGTTGCCGAAGAAGGCGACAGTGAGAGAGAGAGGTAGAGACGCGAAGCAAAGAGAGAGGGAGGAGATAGATGAGGTCACACCAACAGTGAGATTGAGGCCTAATTTAGGTATCACGGGGTATCCATTCTTCATATCTATGAAGTATAAAGTCGATACCAGTATCTGTAACCCCTATTCTTGGTCTGATTTAATATCTGATATATTTTTGATACTATTTAAAATTTTTACTGACATGTATATATTTTTATACATCCGATTTGTTTATTCTAGATATGCATGTGTGGTTCATTAGATAATTTGAGGATTTTTGTACTAGTTTTATAATTTTAGAGGATTTAATATTTTTTAAAAAATCTGAATAATTTATTGAACACTATGTATATTTATATTTGTATTGTATACAAAAATGTACATAAAACTTTGTATAGACCGTGTAGTCACATGCATGTGCCAGATTATGGTCATTATATTTAGATTTAGATATTAGATATTCTGGCCAATTTCCAACGGGAAGATTTATTTAAATTTTTTTTTGCTGGTAGAAAAGATTTGAAATAGTGACCCTCCCCATTTGAACGATTTGATTCAACTTTATAATACATTTGGACGTCCTAATATATCTAACGAGTTTGAGAATTGCATTCAAAGTCACGGGTGGTAAAATATAGTGAACAACCTTATCAATAGGTACATAGTATACGGGTGGCCATGCATGCTGACCTAATTTGCATTTGATTTGATATAAAGTTGTCGAGATTATATGTAACCATTCTTCAAACTAATTTTTAAATTATTAGAACTCGAATTTGATACATGATTTGTATTTCTACATTGATTGATATTAGACTTTGATTTGAATATAGATTTTAGATTTGAATTTGAGATTCATCGATTTTACCAGCAATTGGATCTTAATATGTCTCGTACAAATAACTTTGAACTATATATTTTGATCCGAACCTTTAGACTATCTGTCGCGATATTGCAACGATTTTTGCGCACACTATTGGTTCATCCAGCTATCAAATTCTGTCCCAAATTATAAGCTAATCGGACTTTAAATTTGGACTTAGAATTGGAATCGGCTATTTGCCTAATAGAATCGGTCCACACTACTTATATTTTACTTATATATATACATATCCCGATGAGAACAGTTTTTCGATTTAGATATTTGTTTTGAATTTAGATATTTGATTTGAATATGATACTACTATTGGATTTTGAATCTTGTATTTCTATTGGATTTATTACATCGCGAGTTAGATTTATTCTGTTATTTGATTCGATATTCATCAATTTGACCCTCAATCTGATTTGTTAGACTCCTTTTATTTAAGTATGATACTTATTGAATAATTGGCTCACGTTTTTTTATTTTATCCATTCAGAATAGAAGGTTCGGATGTAGTGTAGGAGTTAGGACGTGATTGGTCAGTTATTTGTTCGATTTGATGAGTTTTATTTTTATTATGGTTTAAATTGATATTTGATATGATTGGATTATGAAATTGACCTGATATAAACTCATGGTTATATTTTGGAAATAATTTTGATATTATGTTATATTCGATTATGATTTTTGGATGAATTATTACCTATCTTATGATGATTGTAGAGTAGGTCATATTTATTTGATCCGAATGGTTGTCCGATGAGATCCTATGTAGATTTTTAATTTATTGGGCCCTATGTATTTAGTTTGTCACACCCGAATTTTAGAATTTAGTATTATTTGTTGAATTTATTTGGGATCTTAGATTTTAAAATTTATAATTAATTATTAAAATTGACCCGTTTAATCTAAATTCGTGACAGAAATCTGTGTGACTTCTTTTTTGTTAGGTCCTATGTATTTGAGATTGCCACTCCCAAATATATTTAAATTTTTTTATTTTATATATGATAATTTATTAGACCTACTAAATTTCAGGACAAGATATTTCTAAAAGTTTAAACTGTTTATATTAGAGCCATATGACAGAAGTACTAATCTAATGGATTATCAGGACTAATTTTGCACATTGCTCAACTTCTAAAATTATGAGGATACTTCTATGTACCTATATTTTTCTTTAACTTTAAAAAAATAAACAAATTTAGTTCTATAGGGTAGAATTGAATTCTAATGAAACATTTTAGGAATTAGCCAACTAATTCCTATTTCACTTTACCTCTAGCCAGAAGGAAGAAAAATAATCATGATATTTTGTCAAGATTAGACATGATATCAATGAGAGCTTAAAATATTTTTTATCCCCATTCAATGCCGAGGCTACAAATATTTAAAACTCACTGATGAGGTAAAGTAGAATGCTTATATGGTGACGATTCAATCGAACAACTTTTTTAAGTTACTGATTTAGTAAGATCCCAAAATATTTTTGGATATAGAAGTGATCACCCGATCCTATATTACTGTAAAAATGGTGAGTGATACTAAATGGCCAAAGTTCTTAAACTATGAATAGCACCTGGGATATACATGGGGTAAAAAAAGGGAAATATTAGTAGTCAACCCAATTGGGACCATCATATGTAACAGAGGATCGAGTAAGGTGTTCATCGAGAGTTCAAGCTGTAACATCTCATACCCCTTTCTAATATCCAAATGAATGTTCTGATATAAATTCAAAATGAAAAAAAAACTCTAAAGTGTCTTAAGCCATTCGAAATCCAGAAGGAGGAGACTATTTGTGATACTATGTCTAAAATTGATTTATGAGATCTAACACTAAGGATTACCTGATACTTCAAAATGAGATTGACACTACTATTCAAAAGGGGCACCTCGTAAAATATTTGTAGAATCCAGGGGTTGTCCCAAGCACATGCAACAATGATTAAAAGCCACTTGGATAACCACGAAATTGGGTAGTTGTAAAGGTCATCAACATAGTATCCAGCAGATCCACCAACTTGGCTATTCCTAATATTCTAGAATAGGCTTCCTCTTATAACAGACAAAAGTTAGGTATAGAAAAAGGTATCGTCAGTTTTAGTGATAAAAATAGGACACATGTAATCTCTCACCATCCTACTCTCTTAAAAATTACACTTTAGATGTAGTTCAGGACTACTATTGAAATGAGTATTTCTTGATAATAAAAATTTAAAAAATATTCTCTATTTTAACACATTTATAAAATTAAGACTGAAATATAATTAAATGGATCCTTTGAACAAACCATTATACCGGATATATAATGAACCGATCTAGATTAAAGAAATTGTATACCTAGAAGTTACAATGGAAACATATTCTATAATGGCCTCCTATCTACTAACTTTTTTGGTGATTGATCTTCTCTCGATTTGTAATATTATAACAAGCTGACCATGCATGACCACTTTTAGAGTGATCATCTCTATCTTACATCTGAAAATAAAATTTTAACTAAATATAATATTAGAAAAGTTAAAAGGGTTCATCTCATTAGATAAAACTATTACTTAATAGAGATCAACAGCTCAACTCCTCCAAAACCATTAGAAGAGTTCAACCTTCAAAATGAGGCCTCCTTTCAATAGGCTCAACTTGATGGGTCATTGCTTCATATTTCTTTGAAATTAATAGACCTAAATAAATATATCCAAATCGGGTCTGCCCTAGGCCAAAATCTAAAGCTAGAATTGAAAGAATTCTTACTAAACTTGGTGAGAAAAAGAATTAAGTAATGAAGTCAGATGAAAAATTAGCGACACTAGGATTTAGAGAAAATAAAAACCTCCAATAAAGAAGTGGCAAGCTATGTTGAAATATTAGATAATCAAAACCATCTTACCATCCAAAGAAGGAGATACAGAGTGAACCTCAATACCCTTGCAGCAAATATGTCACCAATAACACCTTCTTGCTCTAAGGAGGTGATGTGAGTGGATGAAACCTCCATTGCTTGTTTGACTAAAGGAAAATGGGGGAATAATAGGAACCCTATAATCATCAATGACAAAAGCATTGAAGGTCAATATACTCGTGCATGAAGAGTGGTGTGAAAATTCATGCTCATCATCTAACAAAATTGATGGGATCTAGCTATTGTAATGCAAAATATGCATCCTTTCTAAAGATCTCACAACAGAATAGGTAAGGATTGGAGTTGAAGATCATGCAACCTCCTCTGCTTTCATGTTGGCTCCCATTTAAGCCACGCATTAGTCAAAAATAGCATCAACCACCTTTGATAATTTATCAAAAGTAGAAGCAGTTGGTGAAGTCATCAGGCGATCACTGAGTCAGCCAATATCAGGGTGAACCTAGGCATTGAACCCAACAAATACCCATTCTCCTTTTTGAGGGATGAGGAGGCAAATTGAAAGCAGTATCACCCTCAACAACAATATACCAACAAATTAAATCTAAGACAGCGAGAGTAAGAGAATAGCCAATATTTCACAACTTGACGGCATGTTTTTTCTCAAGATTTTTACAAATCTTGATACCAAAAAGTTTGTTATCATTGACAAAATCGGGGTAAGATGGATTTATATTACTCCAAATATTTGACAAAATTTAGCCAGAAGAAATTTTAATAAATAAGAATTAATCCTTTCAGTTCTTTATAGAATAAGGATTTTTTTCTGCTTATTTTGAAGCCATTTCTAGGGGATCAAGGAAATCAAATCATTTTTCTAATTAAAATCAAAAATAATTTTTACCATTTGAGCATCCAATCTAACTTCATGACTCTAGAAAAAACATAAAAAGCCACCAATTACCAAATGACATTGGAATAGAGTTGTGTAATGGAGATTTCAAAGCCTCCATTATCTCTATAAAATTCCTAACAATAGAAGAGTGAAATCCATTCTTCAAATATATTTTATAAATTGCAATGAAGCCATCTCAGGGAGGCAATCCCTCTCATCCACTGAAGGTACAATAAACAAAATAACAATTAAAATGTTAAATCTATTATAGATGACAATACTGGATAGTAACAAACAAAAGAAAATGTTGGCATCATTCCTAAGAGTACTTTGTAGGCCTATTGTTAAGAGCAAGTACCAAGATTGTACAACTATAGATATTTAGTTTACGTTTAATTGGTAAAAATTAAAAATTTATTTTTATCTTATTTCTAATGGAATAGTTTTTTCATTATTTAATTATTTTTTGATACAAAATAAATATTTTTAGAAAAATATTTTTTCTCACATTATTCTTTACATATAATGAATAGTTATTCCGACATTATTATTATTAATATTATTTTATTCTGTTCTTCATACTATTACTACATATCAAATATTAAAATATTAATTCTCAATTTATTATATTTTAATAATTAAATATAAAAATAAAAAATTTTAACTCTATCCACATTATATTTAATCCATTAAAAAAAATTATTTTAATTTTATTTTATTTTATTTTAATAATTAAATGTGCCGTTAGGATTTAAAATTTTTATTTTGAAAAAGTGTGAAAGGAAAAGGAGGTTCAAGCTAGAATTTAAATAGTTCAAAGGAAGACAATAGAATTTAAAAAAAACGGTTGAATTTGAAAACAATGTATTTTTAAAAAAATGATTATTTAAATTATACATCTTTTTCCCTCATACATCTCATATAAAAATACGTTTGTTGCTTCATTTAAAATAATTAAAATATTACGTATTGATAATCAGTCAAATAATAATTTTAAACGACACGTTATATGTCTCAAATAAGGAAGCCGTCTAATATAGTATTAAATTTGATATCAATAGATAATCTCAATTATAAGTCATCATGACACTAACGTTATCCAACTTGTCATCCAACTAATTGTTCAAATATAACATAATAAAAATCCAACTAATTAAAAAATGCAAACTAGTTAGACAAGAATCTAAATTTGACAAAAAATCGAGCAGTCGGATTATACCAAAATAAAGACTAATTTGTCAGGTTATTATATGATATAATCTGAAGCCTCAAGAATGACAATTAAGAAAATTTTGTTTAGATTTGTTGATTGATCTAAATTTTTAACGACTTACAATCTTATACATATGAATATAATTCCAAATATCAAAGAAACATATTAACAAATATCATCTTTTTGATTCATTTTTAGAAATACTCGTATACAAGATACATTTCAATATAAATGTACTGAACAATCGATTTAAGAAAAAAAATATATATCTAGGTAATAAATCTCATTAGCAGTGGCAGAATTCAACATACTTTTTTGCAATGACACCCTACTAGACGACTTCCATATATTAATAATAAAAACCAGGGACTCTACAGTATGTTACATCCTAAATCTCAATCTCGATAATTAACAAATAATAACAATATAAATTATCCAATTAGCTACCTAATTATTTGTGGATGTGATCGTGATCTCCATTTTAATACCTTGATCGACTAAAATAAAATAATATTAACAAATACAGGATTGAAAATGTCACGTCATCATGTGATTCTAATACCGACTAAATCGTGATGTCAGATATTATGTAAAGAATCATATCTAATCCAAATAATATTAGAGTATCTAAATAACCATAATAAAATTCTTAATCCAACTACTTCATTTATACTACAATATCATAATTAAACTGATACTGAACCAAAATTATTCGAATAATATAAATATTGAACTGCTATTCAAAAATCAAGATACAACATTAGATATTTTATAATTTTAATTCTAATATTTTTTGTCAGCTTTTCCTTCAATCCAAATCATCATACACGTGTCCGAATATCTTATCTGAAGGACTTAGTGAAAAAACAGAAATAAGAGTAAATCAAAAATTTAACCAGAAATATATTTTTATTAATAAATATAGAATGTTTGTTAAAATATATCAAAAAGATTGAAAATCAAATTTAGATGTAATAACATGCATTTACATAACAATTATGTACAACTTTTTAAACTTTTCCTTTTCATATTTTTATTCAAATTCATACCATGTAATTATACTCAAATATATATTTCTTAGAGACTAAGAGTTAGTAGGACCTCACTGATTAAAAAAGTAAATAATCAAAACTCGAATTATATTTATTTTCACACGATTAAAGGCTGTAAACTACTAATTAAAATCCGTAGGTGGATCATCATATAAATAACTTTGTAGACGGGGTTGAACACCAATTTTACCAGCGGATGATAAATTCAAATATCAATCACTACTATAATATACTAAAATATACCATAATATATTACTTGCTGAACTTATTACAATAATGTGATATATAGACTTATAAAAATTCTAATTAATTTTTATAATTCTTATTTTTTTCATTTAGGAGAAAATATTCTTAACTCTTAACATATTATAGAATTTTTGTTTAAAATTTTGTCAATTCTCATTATGAAATATTGAATTATGAGTTCCTTAAAGATACAAAATTGTACTTAGCAAAATAGTGTAAAAGAAATCAATAATTTTAAGATAATTCAAAATTTATCTTTATTAATAAATATGCAAGTCAATTTGTTAAATTTCCAATGTATACAGAGTATATTTTTTTATAAATTTGGCATGTAAGAACCTTTATAAATAAAAATCAAATATGAAATAACATTATATCATAAATTGAAAATATACATAAAAGATAATTATTGAAATCAGTTGAATACTATGATATACAAGAATTTAGTCATAAATTTCATAATTTTTTTTAAAAGAATGAGAAAGAGTTTACATGCATGTTAAATATAAACATATTACCTATAAAATCATATCATAAATAAATATTTAAAATAAAAAATACTTAAAAAATGATAAAATAATAGTAACAAAAGGAGAAAAGTTTCAAATGCATTTATTTTGACTATAAATTATCAAAATTTTTATTTTGATTCACTTGAATTGAGTTTCTTTAACTTTCTCTCTCTTCTCTTCTCATTCTCTCTTTTCTTTCAAAACTCCACAGAAAATGACTGAATTTTAGCCGAATCTAATATTTATAACAAAGAAGAGTTTAAACATGCACTCAGAACGCATCAGGCACCATAGCCAAACTGAGTGGCACACGAGAGCCACTCGGGCGCACATCAAACGTTAATCACGTTGGAAAGTGTGTTCGAGTGTCCTTCAGATATACTTCGAGCGTCCTTCAGATGTACTTCGAGTGTCAGTATATTAAAAAGCGTACTCAAACTCTGATTAGGCATGACCTCATTGCCCATCCCACACATAAGCGGGTATCTGGTACCAGTCAAACATCTATCAACTTAATATGGCCGAATCTAATTTTGATTTTTGACCCAAATTTTTTCATCATTTGACCTTATTTTTAATTATCTCAACTTAATTAATTATAATTATAATAAATTTTAAACTTGAACTTCACACAATAGATACATCCTAACACATATGCTTGTCTAATAAGAAAAACATGCATGGGCCAGTATAAGCTAACAGAATATCATGACATTAAAATCATCTCTATTCTGACTTGAACAAAAGATACGCCCAATATGAAAAACTTTAAAAGATCTAGCCGAACCCATCAGCTATTAAAGCGTTAAAATTGGATAAAAAAGATAAAATAAGATATTAGCTCCTTTTATAGTAAAAAATAAGTCGAGAAAAGAAGCATTTCAAAACAAAAGTTGATTGTCAACAATCAGGAAACTTTTGCCAAAATCAAAGGATAGCAGATTGATTAACATGACTAATTGGCAAGGAAGCTGGCTAGTTTCGATTTTCATGGGAAGAAGTGCTCAAACAATGCAAAGGATGAAATAATTTAATTATTCTTTCAAGTATCCTTGGAGATTGAATTCAACCTCTAAATATAAAAACTAGCGTTGGGTATAGCCTCAACATGGTAGACCCAATTGATTCCTATAGCATGCCCATAAATAGTAAGTTTACAAAGGAGAAATTATTAAACGGCCCATCAAATCAAATTTTAAATAATAGTCCTATTTTGATTCAATTTTAAACAACATCAGATGAACAATTAAATAGTTAAATGTCTAAATGATCACTGAACAAATTAGGTCAAAAGTTCAAATGACTGGATACCCAACCAAGTTGATAACCCAATCAAATGTTTAATTTAAACGAGTAGTCAAATCAACCAAACAGTTAAATCAAATAAATAGTTTACATACTTTATAATTAGCCTAGGGAGAGTCTACTAATTGATATCAATCGTTCATCATTATTAGCTAACAACTTCTAAAGAAACTCACGATCAAAATGTATATAATGATGGTCAAACTAATTAGATTTTTACTAGTTTAACTACTTATATTGTGGCTGGTTATTTTTTTCAGCAAATTAATATCAACTGATAATGTGACTATAAAAATATATACTTTTTCTAAAAAAAATGGATCCTAAAAAGTATGCATAAGACAAAACTCTTTAAAATATTTTTTTTTATAAAATATGAAATCAAGTCCTCTATTTTTTTTATTTTTATAATCTTTTCTGTATTTTAAATTTTTTAAAAATTTATACTGATTTAAATATTAAAAAATATATTAAAAAATAAGTTCTGAATCTTTTAAACTTTTATTCTCCATTGTAATATGGGAGATTTTGATGAAACGCTTGATAATTTATTTAAATTATAATTTGAATTTTAAATATATATAAGAAATATATGTCAAATTTTCTTTTGAATATATATAATATACAGAGGGCCTATTTTATGGACTCACGCCACGGAAGGGTGTAAACGTGTATTGATTGACTTAAGAGGGATATCCTGGTAATTTCGAGAGTAGCCAGCTAACTAAGACACTCAGACGAAACATAACCACGCAGGGCACGTGACACGGGCACGCCTAGTGGCTGAGAATAAAATCATAACGCGCCGGAACATTGGGACCCCCTCGGTCACCACATATTCGTGGGAACTTTTTATCTTTTATAAAATTAGAGAAATTTATTCATTTAATTTTAATTATATATTTTAAAATAATCATTATAATTTGATTATTTTTTAAAAAAATAAAAATCAATTAAAATAAAGGCCACTAATTTTTTTATATCTCTAAAAAATAAAACTCTCATCAATTCCATCTCCACATGCACGTTAGATCGGGCATCTAAGGGACTAATTTTTAAGTTTTAAAAAAAATTAAAAATACATACAATTAACTTTTTTATAATTTATTTTTTATAATATAAATATTTTAATATTTTAATATTATAAAAAATAATAATAGTAAAACAGATGCATACGTATTATATATTTTTATTAGTGTTATATATTTTTATTATTTAAAGTCTGAATTGTTATATTATTCTAACCCCACCAATAATGGGATCGAATATGGGTTCAATTGACTTTTTAGATAGTATACAAAATATTGATTAAGTGCTCCATACTTTGAATATGTAAAAGATCCTGGGAGAAGGGATATGTACCTTTACAAATTTATAAATTTGTCAATACATTCATCAAAATTTCTTCAACAAAATATCATTTTTATAAAAATTTCTCCCAATATAAGGGAAAAATTTTCTTTTTTTTTATATTGCGTTTGAGCGTTTGTAACCCTTTGGGAATCGAGAATTAAAAACTACCTAGGGTTTTGTCTCAGTCTAGCTTGTTGAAACAAAAAGAATATGATCTTTATAATTTCAATGTATGAATCAGCGTTCGGGAAGGCAATAACAAAGTACCTTCTAAATATGATATAAAAAATATATAATGAGCATCAATGCGTAATTTATTTCGGATATTGGATCAGGGGCCTCTTTTATGGCAAAGATGGTGATTTCCTCATTTGGAAGGAATCATTGTCACTTTGTGAATCGCAAACCGGCCTTTGGTAAGATGAGGACTTGTGTATGATTGTGGAGGATTGCTTTTATACGGCGCTGGTTCAACCACTTTCCAAATTATCCTCCTTCCTTTTAGTTGAAGATTTTGTATTTGTATAAGGAGTGGAAGGATTTGGCGCCTTTGACCTTATTTGAAGGTTGCTCTCTCATCGTTATTCCATTGTTCTCCCATGGAATATTCTATGAAAGATTTTGGCCTTTTTACAACCGATGAGGTTAATTGACATCTAAAATTAATACGTAAGTATGAAAGCTTCCGGGGGCCTAATGCGAGAGAGCACTACAGTTAACGCCCGAGGTTGGCCGTCTGGCGTGCGTGTGGGCCGCCCTCATGAAAGGCGTCCGTCGTTGGACTCCATTTTAAACATGGCCTAAGTGAGTTTTAATATTTGATTAGAATGGCCTAAAGGCCCATGATATTAGGCAGGCGGCCAACGTTATTTGTTTGGCACTTGTTACTTGAGATTTATACTAAAAAAGCTATCAATATTTGACCCCCTTATCTACTTGATAATTGGATGACCTATTTCTAATGGAATAGGATAAATATTAATAAAGCCTTTGAAAATTAAACTTTTTTGAGAATTTTTTTCCCGTTTAAGTACAAAGAAAAGAGGGATGACAGATAGTGAGAGAATATTGGCTGAGGATAAGAGTAGAAATTCAAATAATTGGGCCCATTTTTTTGCTCTTAAAATAGAAAAGAATCTAGTTCTAATTGGATTAACTTATATTGGCCAACAAATTATTGATTAGGGTTTTACATATTATATATTTTTATTGTTTAAAGTCTGAATTATTATATTATTCTAACCCCAATAATAATGGGATAGAATATGGGTTCAATTGACTTTTTAGATAGTACACAAAATATTGATTAAGTGCTCTATACTTTGAATATGTAAAAGATCCTTATGTTTCTTATATGTACCTTTACAAATTTATAAATTTGTCAATACATTCATCAAAATTTCTTCAACAAAATATCATTTTTATAATAAAAAATTTCTTCCAATATAGGGAAAATTTTTTCTTTTTTTTTATATTATTACTATACACGAGAATCAGAAAATTAATATCTTCAAAAACCAACCCGTCTTTCACGCTTTACACGTTCGAACAAAACGAATCGATCTTTATCAGTCCACCAAATTTAGATCGGAGAGGCATCAATAACAAAATAAATAAAGAGACAAGAAAATATCCAACTAAATCCTCTAATTTATTTTTTGATATTCAAACCAGTGATCTTTCTATTTGATTGTAAAATATGCGAGAAAATGAATACGAGAATTTAGAAAAGATGAGGATGCGTGTATGTATTGAAGATAATACTCCTTTTTGTATACTTGTTTGGTTGAGTGAAATTTATTATATGCATTCATTCATTGGAGTATCTTTTGTATTTGTATACTTGTCTGATGGAGTTTCTTTCAAATTTGACCTCAATTCGTTGTTGCTCTCTCTCATTGTTATTTGACATTGTTCTCCCATTTCCTCTAAGAGAGAATTTATTTATAGTGAAAGACACCGTTTGGTTAACAGGCATCTAGAATCAATACGTAAGTATAATATCATTTTGAATCAATGATAAGTAGCACTACTTACATGTGTAACGCCGATGCCAATTTAATGGCAAGCTTGTCTGATTACTAGCTACTGGATCGACTTGTAGTTTTCTATATTCAATTATTAAACAGCGTATTATGATTTTTTAATATTTAATTGTTTAAGTCATGCTCATTAGTTCATGCATTTATGCGTCATTTGTTTGGCAAATTACGAGACGTATACTATTAAGCTATCAATATTTGACCCCCTTATCTACTTGTATAATTGGATGACTTATTTCTAATTGTATCCCATAAATATTAATAAAAAAATTAAAAATTAAACTTTTTGAGAATATTTTTTTTCCATTACAAAGCTAAGTACAAAGAAAAGAGGGATGACAGATAAGTGAGAGAAGGGCGGCTGAGGATAAGAGTAGAAATTCAAATAATTTTTAATTTTTTTGCTCTTAAAATACATAAAGAATCTAGCTCTAATTGGACTAACTTATATTAATTTTCGAAAGGGCCACTAGGGTTTTACATCCACTCTCATACCTTCATTAGTTAGAGCGTCGGCCATTGAATTAGATCTTCCTTATGGTATGTTATACTTGATAATTTTGATATTTTGACAAACTTTTATATTTTTCAATAATATATCTATTTATATCTTAATCTTTGATTAAAAAGATGACTTTTAGATTATTAGTAATGAATTCAACTCTAAAATACCATGTTTGATGTTTTTCTCTCAAGACATCCTAAGTCCCTAGAAAATAGCTCAAATTTTAGACCAGATGATATTCATTTTGCCAATAAAGCCAATAAATCTAAGTTGTTATCTGTCTCTGTCATTTTTACATAATTATTAAATATAATTGAGTTTGTCATATTTGCATCAAATATCACTATTAAGTTTGCTTTAGCCTTTGGGTGGTTCGAGCCATTTACCCGCATGAGACAGACTTGATTGAGATTTGAATAGAATATCTTTCACAGGATCATTTTTCAAGAATTGGGTCACTGAGATAAAAATATTTATAGTAAAAAATATTTTTTTAAAAATTATTTTTAATAATAAAAATTTTTAAAGTAATTCTAACTAATCAAACAGAATTAACAAGACATAAATAATGTAATAGGATGGTTGTTTGTATAGTATTTTGATACATGGATGCAATATAAGATCAATGTTCTCCAAATATTTTTGGAGAGAGAAACAAACCAATTAATTGATCACGTGGTTGCGGTTTCTTGCGATTAGCGATAGCAGCCGTTGATCTGGCCAGGAGGAGGCTTCGTGAGCACAAGGGTGCAGGTAAAACCTGTCTCAGTGAAGCCTTGCCAACCGTCCACGTCGGAGCACAACAGCTTACGCTTTTCCTGCCACGGAAAGCACCAGACGCTCCGCATGATCTGATCTGCTCAACTTCAAAAATCGTCACGACGCCGCATGAAATGCGATGCGGACGTGTTAAACGGTGGCTGTTCACGTCCGACGTATCTGAACCCCGGACTCCGTTGATCGGACAGCTCCGTTGCGCGCTCCGCCTCTTTTTCACCGTCGATCTTCGCGATGATATCTATGGCGAATTATTGTACAAACGTGAAAGCGTAGCGAGGAGAAGGAAGGGGAGCTTGCGGTTGCCCGGCAGTTACGCGCGATTCTGTGTGTGTGTGTGGGTGGGTGTGAAGGAGAGAAGCTTAAGTTCCATCTTTTCTGGGCTTTTTCTTAGTTTGAATAAACAGAAATGGTTTCTTTGATTTATGCGAAAAACGTATTTTCTTAAGAATGCTTGATGTTTGACTGGACTAACTGGATCCGTAAATATCTGGGAATTGTGAGAACGCAGAGCGAACTTGTTCCAGCATTGAGAGAGGATTCGAGTGTTGCTTAAGATATTCGACGGTTCAATGGTTTCTTTTCTATTGATATATTATATCCTAATGAACAAGATTCAGAGTTGTTCCAAAGTTTTTCAGGGGTCTGTGTGGGTCATGAAGTTCTGCTATGTTTGTTGGGTGTTCCTTTTGCTTTGTAATCTCTCTTCTCTCTGCTTTATTTCGTGAAGAACCCGATTCACTGAGAACAAAGGAACGAATTCACTTTTTCGTCTCTTTCCGAATTCCTCCTTGTTAGCTTTTTGCCTCTCTCCTACTCTTTATCTCCCTCCGGGCGAAGGTCCTTCCTAGTTGGCGTGTTTGACTCGATCGAGATATGCAGAGGGAAAAAAAGGAGCGAGGAAGAGAGCGCGAAGAGGGAGACAGGGATGAGAGGAAGACTCGCAGAGATCGTTGGAAATAGTTGATTTATTTAATTGATTTTTCCAGTTTTCGACAGATAAATTGGTCCTAACAAGTAGTAATTATCACCGATATTGGAAGAGAGAGAAACCCCAACTCACCCAGCTTTTTCATTTCTCTTTCCGGCACGCTATTCGGTAGTGACCAATCTACTTCTTAAAACTTCAACTCTTTATCTCCATCTCATCAATTGTCTGCCTTCTGCGCGCACGCACAGACAGACAGCCATATTTACTGGAAACCCAATCTTTCCTCTCAGCTCCTTTAGTCGCTTTCAGTTCGTCATTTTTCTCATTTATTATTCGCATTTCCGGCTCTCTTTCGTTCTCTTCCATTCCCTCTCTCTAAAATAGTGCTTATAGGATATGAAGCTCTGAAGATCTGTGAGGACGTCTTGAGGGGTCTCTCAAATGTTATTTGTGAAATTGACAAGACTCGAAACGTGAGGCGGGTATTGGGTCGTCTCTTTGGTGCCGCAACAAGAAGGTTGTCTCTCGTAATCAAAACTTCCAAACGCCACTTCAATTATCAAAGTTCACGCTCCCAACTTCTCCTGTCTTTCTAAGAAACTGACAAAGAAAGTAGTTCAATCCTTGTCTATTTATCTCTACATTCTTATTGTATTGTGATAAGATTTTTTTCCAAGCTGTCTTTCCCTCTCTGTTTTGGTGTTTTCTGGTTTTTGCTAATTTTGGTCTTTGTTTGTGATTTTATGACACGGATTTTAAGAAAAATCGAAGAGAGAGTAAGTGGGAAGATTCAGTGTTGTTGGGAAAGACAGTGGAGGTGACGAAGAGACTGAAATGGGGTCAGTTGGTTCTGATGATGAAGATGAACCTCGCCTTGGTTCTCTCGCTAACAAGAAATTTAAGATTCACAAGAAGGTAAGCACTTATTATTTTCTTTTTTCAAGTACTATCTTGTTTTCTTTCTCCTTACTCCATGTATCCTTTCGTAGCTTTCCCCCTATTTCTAGAACCTGTTTCTTGAGAATCCTTTGTTAGAGTGGTTAATAATTGTTTGCAGTTCTTTCACGATCACAATCCAGTTGATAATGCCTCTGTTCCCAGAAAGTTACGGTCAGGTGAGTTTCTTTCGTGGGAATTTTCTCTTATTTTTCTTCTTTTTATTTTATTTATTCTTTTTTTTTTTTTTTTGAGAGGGGCTTTAATTATACACTTCGGGATTTTTTGGTTCATTTTATTCGGTATTTCTTTGATTGCTCAGAGCCTTGAAAACTACAGTCCAGTTCAGTTCTAGTTCCAATTTGTGGGGTCCTTTGGGAAATTTCCTTGTATTCTTTCGACCAATTTATTTTGGTTTGAAAGTGAAAACTTCTAATTTTTGTTCTTGATGAAATAAGAGATTCTTATTACTTTTGCGTCACTTCAATTTAATATATGCAAGCTGCAGTTTTCGTTGCGTTGATTATAGGTAATATTCTCCACAAAAACGCCGCATTTTCTTAACAAAAATTCCCACGGATGCTAACTTAAGAGTATTGAATGGGTTTTGATTGTTACCACTTTGCCTTGGTTTTGATTTCAACGTCTGCAGCAATGAAAAAGCGCGGCTGTAAACAAAACTCATCGCCTTTGCCTAAGAGGCTCAACCACTCCGTAAATGGTTCTGAATCACCAAAGGTGGACTGTCTGAAGAAATCAAAATTGAACACGGTTTGTTCTCTTTAGGTGCAACACATTACAGTTTCCATTGTTGTTTGAATGGAGTTTTGAAGTGAACAATTGGGACCCTTCTGCAGCAAAATGGCTTTTCAGATCGCTCTCCAAGATGGGCCATTGCAGGGTCGATCAGCAAAGATGAGCAAGAAGTCGCAGAGACATTGTATGCATTGGCTGGACTCATCCCTTGCAAGGGCGTTTCCTTGGAAAACAAATCAGATGGTGGATCTTCATTAGGAAAGTCATTAGACTTGTCAAAGAAATTGGAAGATTCTAAGCCTGCATCCGAAGGTTTTGTCAACTGCATTTGCTAACTAACCTTCCTTTAGCGATTCTTTCTTAATTGCAACTTCTTAACTGTAATATTTTATCAGTCTGCACAGTTATCGAAGAGGATTCAGAAGCCACTCGCCTTGGAACCTCAGGTGAATTGATCGATCTTACAACAGCTGCAGGAGGAAATGTGAAAGTAGATTCTCTGACTGAGCCTGCTCTTCTTAGTCAGCCCGAGTTATTCAACAGCACACAATATAATCTGAACGTAAATACTTCGGCGCCACAAGTTAGACTTCAGACGATTTGCCCATTTTCAAAGTCCGAAAGTGGTGATGACAATCACCCAAAAAGTTTTCCCTGCGTGGGTGTTGCATCTCATCTAAAACTAGATGATGTCCGTGTAAACAACGAAGAAGATGTACTTCCTCAGATAAAATCCCACACTTTGAGCTTCAATCAAGTTTCTTGGTTATATTTGGTTGTCAATTTCCGTATGACTTGCAGAATTGTGTTATTTCTCAGGTCGTAGATGTTAGCAGTCAAGAGGGACGGTGGGATATTACTATGGAGAAAAAGGAAAATGGTATTCACGTCTTCTGTTCTACTTATCTGAAATCTATTTGATGTTCTCTGAATTATGTGACTCATATTCTTATGGTCTATTTCTTGGTTAAAGGTCTTTTTTCCAAAGGTTCTCATGCTTCTGGAGTTGATGCAGATCCTCTGTAGTATTTCTCTCTCTCTCTCTGTTACTCACTGTCTCTGTCTTTGTCCCTGTCTCTGTCTCTCAATGGGGAACTCAATTTTTAAATTGCCTTCTTAATTCTTTGTTTCAGCTCCTCTGCTGCTAACTCACCGTCTTGGCCGAGCACTGCTGCTTCAACCAAACCTTTGTCACATGAATGTGGTAATTCCACTGAAAAGGTGAGTATTTGGTGCCTCATAGTAATAACTTTTGCTTTTCCCAATTTGAACTTGTACAATTGCTCCACTAAATCGCCTTCTGATCTAGCTTATGATGTATTCACTTAACAGGTATTTAGATTTGTAAATCATCAACGGAAATCATGGAAGAAATGCGCAGCTCATGTTTACATTAGCCGCCTCATCCAGCTGTTACAGATCTCTGAGGGAAAGGGCATTCGGCAGCAGTCATCTGACAATTTATCACAAGGAGTTTTTGCAGCATCTGGCCACCTAAATTCAATGACGAATGGGTTCAGCAGGACTGCATCTGCTCCTCGTGCACTTGATTCTGCCAGTAAGAAGAATCTTAATGACGCTGGAAACGGCGTACTCAATTATGAGAGGATACATCAGGATTACAAGCAGCCATCTCCAGCATTTAAGGTTTGTGATTCAAAGAAGGGGGCAATATAAGTTTCGCTGCCCATTGGCTTTTTTTCTTTATTGTCATTCTCATTAATATGTCACCATGACAGTGCTTTGATTTCCTGTCGTTATCAACTGGAAATGGTGGGCCAGAAGCAAAGATCGATGCTAATGTATTAAAACAAGGTTTGGAGCCCCAAGCACAATATCGTGTGTGTTACAGGCATTCACTTCCACCACATACTGCAGTTTTCCCTTTCCGTCTGCCACAAAATCATCATCCTGCTAACCCTAACGGGGATCAGATTTATGCAGCGGCAGCAGCTCCATCGCTACAGGTATTTAATCTCTCCATCTTGTTACTCAGATGCTTAGTAACTGGTCTGGAGATATTACAGTTTAAAAATCTCTCGCACTTCCTTGCACAGAATTGTCTACGGTGGCCCATGAGCAATGGAGTTATCCTGAATGAGAAGTATTTGGAGGATATCTTTTAGACACTATTTGGATAAGGTCAGATGGTTTGACACCTTCCATTCATCTATTTTTATGTGGGTTCTTTATTATGATAGATGAATGAGATGTCAGGGGTCACTCCCGTGTGTAAGTCCTAATGGCCGAAGGACTTGAACGGAGTACGAGTACCTTGTGTGCGACTAAGGTCTGCGGACTATGCACAGCTTAAGCACAAAAAATTTCGATCAACAAAGTTGATCGGAAGTTTGGACGAACAAAAATAACCGGTCAACTTGTTGACCGATTAACTATATGTTCTGGTCAACATGATGTTGACCGGTTGAAGTCATAAGGACTTGTTGCGTTTTGCCAAAGAATTGTAGCCGGACGTTCAACCGGTCAACGTGGGCGTTGACCTGCCAAGTGAAGAAGACGGTCAATAAGGTATTGACTGATTGAGAATGGAAATGCTGAACAGCTATCTTCTCCAAATGGCATGTAGTTGACCTTCTTGATTGAGCAGTTAGGAGACGTCATTATTGGAAAGATAACAAGTCAATCTGTGGAGGTATGCATGCATCGCCTACTGTAGGATAGGGCGTGCGCCACTATTGCATACTTTGGAAGCTGTGCACGCAACCACCATGTTGAATTGGTGGTTGCTCATTCTCTGGAAGAGAGAAAAATAATGAAGAAAAAGAGAGCAGTGAGTAAAAAATAAAGTGTGGAGATCTTTGTATTCTCGTACTCTGTTCTTTATTTTTCATCTCTTGGGCTTGTGTAGCTTTGTGGTTTGTATAACCAATCTCATATAGTGGATCTCATTTGTGAACTATGTCCCGTGATTTTTTTCTTATTTAAGAAGGATTTTTCACGTAAAATTCTTAGTGTTCTATTATTATTATTCTTCTTTCACTCCTTTGTGTGTGTGTGTGTGTGATTCTAGTGCATTGTTGTCTAACCGCCCCCTTCTGCACCAAGTGATATCAAAGAATACGGTTAAGAAATCAATGGCGTCGTTGTCTTTAAAAAATTTGCCATTTAGTGTGAAGTAATTCAACGAGTAAGGTAACTTCATCCTCTGGCAAGAGAGGGTGAAGAACATCCCTTCGAGAATGTACGGTGAAAGCACTAGGGAAGAAAGAAAAGAAGTCGGAGAACTTGACCGATGAAGAATGGCAAGACAAAAAGGATCTTGCTAATGTACCATAAAGTTGTGTCTGGCGGACAACGCGTTGCAAGAGGTCATCAGCCTGACAGACCCAGTAGAGGTTTGGGAGAAGCTTGGAAAGCGGTATAAGTCTAAGTCCCTGACAATTAGGCTATATGTGAAGAAGTAATTTTATGGCCTACTGTTGTCAGAAGGTGGGAGTTTTAAAAAGCACTTAAACAAGTTTAACAAGATAGTGACGCAGATGTCGGCCCTTGACAAGGAGATCAAGGAGGAGGACAAAGCGTTGGTATTGCTAGCCTCTCTATCAGCTTTATATAACCCTATCGTCACAACTTTGTTGTTTGGAAAGGACACGCTTAAGTTAGATGAGATCATTACTTCCTTACGAATAAGTCAAGGCTGTCACAAGGGGCCTCAACCTCTTCGCATTCTAAGGCACTTGTGATATAGTCCAAGGGAAGGAGTATAGGATGCAGCCAGAAGTCTAGAGAGAAGGGTTGCAGTAAATTCCGGTCAAGGTATCAAAACCTCGAGTGCCATCACTATGGCAAGAAGGGTCACATCAGAAAGCACTGTTTTAAATGGAAGTGTGAAAATACAGAGAATGAGAAAGGAGAAAAGGGATGAGGAGACGAAAAATCCTTGGTCTCAGTGGTCACAGGAGGCGATCTCCTATTGACATGTGAATAAAACGTGGCAAGTCTGACGGACCATGAGTCTAGTTGAGTGGTTGATTCTGGTGCTTCTCTGCATACCACGTCCAAGAGGGGACTGTTCACTTCGTACACTCTTGAAAATTTTGGAGTGATAAGGATTGGCAACGAAGAAACATTCCCAATTGTTGGCAGAGGTCACGTTGTACTGGTTACTAATAATGAGATTAAACTGTTGTTGAAAGATATACGACACATCCCTGAAATCCGGCTGAATATAATTTCAACCAGCCGGTTTGATGATGAAGGTTATTGCAATACCTTCTATAAAGGTGAGTGGAAGCTGACCAGAGGATCTCTGGTTGTGGCACGTGGAAGGAAGCACTCCAGCCTGTATGTAATGAAGGCATGCGCGTGCACGAAGACGCGAATGCCACTACTAGCAAGAAGTTCGAGGATCTGTGGCACCGTAGGTTAGGCGACATGAGTGAACGCGGATTGTGTCATTTAACTAGGAAGGGCCTTATCCCAGGAGTGGAAGAAAACGGATTGAGGACATGTCCTCATTGCATGGCCGGCAAGCAACGAAGAGTCTCGTTTCATAGAGACTTATCCTCTACAGAGGCGAAAGTACTCGATCTTATCCACATAGATGTATGTAGATCATTCAAGGAGAAATCTTTTGGTAGAGTCCAGTATTTTGTATCTTTCGTTGACGACTGTTTCAAGAAGCTATGGGCTTACCCACTGAAAACCAATGACCAAGTCCTTGGTACATTTGAGCAGTTTTATGCTCTGGTGGAGTGTCAAATGGGGAAGAAACTGACGACCATTTGAAGTGATAGCGGAGGTGAATATATTGGGGTATTTGATGTCTACTGTCAATCTCATGGCATTAGATATTAGAAGACACCACAAAAAACGTCACAGTTAAACGAAGTGGCTGAGCAGATGAACCGCACGCTTCTGGAGAGAGTGAGATGCATGCTTTCCGAAGCAAAGCTTCCTGCATCCTTTTGGGCTAAAACGTTTAAGACGGTGGCTTATGTCATTAATAGGTTGCCCAGTAAGCCATTAAATGGTGAAGTACCGGAGAAGAAATGGTCAGGAAATGAGTCATCTTATGACTATTTTCGAGTGTTTGGATGTAAGGCTTTTGTTTATGTCCCAAAAGATGAAAGAACTAAGTTAGAGCCAAAAATGATGCAGTGCGTCTTGCTAGGCTATGGGGAAGATGAATTGGGCTACGAATTTTATGACCCAGCTAAAAAAATCTTGTCTGGTCAAGGGATGTTACCTTTGTTGAGGATGAAACGATTGAGGATGTTGGTAAGAAGACCAAGTCTGATACTGACTAGACGGATAAGGTGAGTGTTGAAATTGTCCGTTCAGTACCTCTACAAGACGAGGACAATGGCTCAGGAGTGGTTGAGGACAATAATGAGGTAATTACGGTGCCTGATGAGGACCAAGATGAACAAACGACCGATGAGGTACTTGTCTGATGATCCTTGAGGAATAAACGGCCGTCCGTCCGTCCGTCTGTCTGCCATCTAGTGAGTATGTCCTACTCACTGATGCCGGAGAGTTTGAGTTTTTTGAAAAGGCTATAAAGGATGTAAATAATGAGAAATGACTGGAAGCCATAGGAGATGAAATAAGCTCCCTCAATAAAAATCATACTTTTGATTTGGTCGAACTACCCAGGGGGAAGAGACTTCTAAAGAATAAGTGGGTCTTCCAGTTAAAGACATCCGAGGACACCATGCAGCCGAGATACAAGGTGCGGCTAGTGGTAAAAGGCCTTAATCAACAGAAAGGGGTTGATTTTGATGAGATTTTTGCCCCGGTGGTGAAGATATCTTCCATAAGGTTTGTGCTTGGCTTGACTACTACTCAGAATCTGGAGGTGGAACAGTTGGATGTCTGGACGGCTTTTCTCCATGGTGATCTTAAGGAGAAAGTTTTCATAAAACAGTTGGAATGATTCAAGATTAAGGGGAAGGAATGACTTATCTGTCGTTTAAGGAAGAGTCAGTACGGTTTGAAACAGGCTCCTAGACAGTGATACAATAAGTTCGAATCAGTCATGGTCAGTCAGTGGTACCAGAAGACTACTTGTGACCACTGTGTATTTACACAGAGTTTTTCGGAGGATGACTTTGTCATCCTTCTCCTTTATGTGGATGACATATTGATCGTTAGACGCAATAGTGATCGGATAAAGGAGTTGAAGAAATAATTTGGACAGTCATTTGCCATGAAGAACCTGGGGTCGACGAAACAGATTCTTAACGTCAGAATTATTCACGATCGAGAGACAGGGAGATTGTGGCTGTCCCAAGAAAGCTATATTGAAAAGGTTGTCCAACGTGTATGGACAAGTCTAAACTTGTAAGCACATCGCTGGCGAACCATAACAGATTGCGCAATCACCAGTGTCCGTCATCGGATGCTAAGAAAGCATATATGAAAGGCATGTCTTACTCATCAGTTATAGAAAGTTTGATGTATACCTTGGTATATACGATGTCGGATATAGCACACAGTTGGGACCGTCAGCCAGTTTCTGTCAAACCCAGGAAGGGAGCATTGATCTGTGGTCAAATAGATAATGAGATATATCCGATGAACTTCCAATAGGTGCCTGTGTTTTGAAAGTGACAAGCCTCAATTGGTGAGATGCTCGGATACTGATATGACCAAGGATATTGACTCACATAAGTCCACCTCAGGATACTTGGTGAAATTTGTTGAAGGTGCAGTTTTCTGTCAGTCAAAATTGCATAAGTGCGTCGCCCTTTCCACTTCTGAGGTTGAGTACATTGCAGTAACAGAAGTTTGCAAAGAGATATTATGGTTGAAGAAGTTCATCCAAGAATCAGGCCTTAGATAAGAAAAATATGAGATACTCTGTGATAGTCAAAGTGCTATATATCTTTGCAAGAACTCCTCATTCCATTCTAAATCGAAGCATATAGATATTCGATACCATTGGGTGAGAGATGTTATTGAAACGGGTTTGCTGTCATTAGATAAGGTTGGGACTGAAGAAAATGGTGCGAACATGTTGACCAAGAATTTACCATAAGGTAAAAATGAAGCTTGCTACAGTTTAGCTAGGCTGATGGATTCTAATTTTCCACGGTTGTGAGGGAAAATTTGTTGGGGGTCACTCCCGTGTGGAAGTCCTAATGATTGGAGGAATTGAACAGAGTATGAGGACCTTGTGTGCGACTAAGGTCCACGGACTTGTACATTGAGTGTCTGCGGATTATGCTCAACTTAAGCAAAAAGAATTCCGGTTTGCTGATCAGAAGTTTTGGACTGATAGAAATAACCGGTCAACTTATTGACCGGCTAACTATATGTTCCAGTCAACATAATGTTGACCGGCTGAAGTCATAAGGACTTGCTGCATTTTGCCAAAGGATTGCAGCAGGATGTCTGACCGGTCGACGTGAGCGTTGATCAACCAAGTGAAGAAGACGGTCAACGGGGCGTTAACCGGCTAAAAATAGAAATGCTGAACAGCTGTCTTCTTCAAATGACGTGCAGTTGACTTTCCTGATTGGGCAATTAAAAAACGTCATTTTTGGGAGGACAACATGTCAATCTGCAAGGGCATGCATGTGTCGCCTACTGTGGGATAGGGCGTGCGCCACCATTGCAGACTTTGGAAGCTGCACACGCAATCACCTTGCTGAGTTGGTGGTTGCTCATTCTGCTGGAGGAGCATATATATATATATATAGTGGAGATGTATACAAATATGAGAAGGAGAGAGATAATGAAGAAAAAGATAGCAGTGAATGAAAAACAAAGTGTGGAGATCTTTGCATTCTTGTACTTTGTTCTTCGTTTTTCATCTCTTTTGGCTTGTATAATCGTGTGGTTTATGTAACTAATCTCATATAGTGAATCTTATTTGTAAACTGTGTATCCCGTGATTTTTTTCTTATTTAAGAAGGGTTTTTCACGTAAAATTCTTAGTATTCTATTCTTCTTCTTCTTTCACTCCTTTGTATGTGTGTGATTCTGTGCATTAATGTCTAGCCGCCCTCTTCTGCACTAACATGAGATGTCACACCATTTGAGAGTGTCTAAAAAATGTCTCTCAAATAGAACTCATTCCCTGTAGAGGTATAGAATGTCACAAAGCTGTTGTAATAGAAATGATTCCTTATTTATACCTATCTGGGTTTTTTAAACTGTAATTAGAATTTCCAGTCTAACTTTAATTTTGTTATTTGGCATGGGTAGAATTGAAATTTTAATTCTTTATTTCAATTCTTTAAAATTGAAAAATAGATTACGGTAATTGTTTATAATTTTTGAATGTTGAATAAAGAATTATAATTCTAAAGCTGAAATTTATTTATTAATTAAATATAATAAAACTAAACCAAATAATACTCATGAGATAAAATATTTTTGATTGTTTGGTTCAGATATAATTAGACCGGTAATGATTTTATTTTTTAACTTATTTTTAAAAAAATGTAGAAGTATTATCTAAAAAATTAGAAACCAATATTGTAAAAAAATTTATTTTCTAAAATCTCTTAAAATAATATGTATTTATAAATATTTTTTTAAATTAGATTATTTTTAATTTCACTAATTGAAAAGTTTAGAATTTATATTGGGCTATTGATTGAAAAATTAACCATAACTAAACTAGTTTTGCTCTTAGAATTATAATTTCTTGTACAATTCGAAAAATTATATTTGAATTCTATAGAAGTATGATCCAATTGAATTCTGTCTTACATTTTTAAATTTTAATTTTAATTTTGTAATTCAAACGGACTCCAATTGATTTCATAGATGTGATTCTCAATACAGTTCCATCTGCAGCTGCCTCCTTATTTTGGCAGTCCTTTTGGGCCTTCTAACGTTGGCAGCACAACCTCAACAGCACAGCCACCACTGCTGCCACAGCAGAGTCGGACGGCTCAATATGGGTCAGGGACTTTCTCTGAATCCCACATTCCGACCTTGCAGAACAGCAGACATGACAACCGACATTCCTCAATGCAGTATATGAAAGCTTTCCTCCCACCTTCCCAATCTTCTTTTGAAACAATCGGGTCAGAGCATCTTCGAGTTTCTCAGCAGCAGCAGGTGATAGCGCTTGCTTCCTCGCTGCCTCCTACCCTGACAAAGAACTCCACACGCCCATCTACCTTCCACCTGTGAAGAGAACGATGATCAATTCTGTGAAGAGGGTGTCCTGCCATAACAGTTGTTTGCAATGATGATTTTTGAGTTGGGATGAGCCCGGCCAGGATCATAGTTGATTATTGTATATATTATTCTTCCTAAACTTCATAACTGCTGTTCGATGCTTTGCTTCAACAAAGCTTAGATGATGAGTGATCCAGTTACCGTCGTCGCTCATAAAAAAGGTATCGAGAAGAACAATTAATTCAAAGTAACGGGAGCTAAGAATTAAAGGAATAAAGTGAGACAAGCAGCTGCGGGATACAGTTTGACATGTTGAATGAAATGCATTCTCAGCTTTTCAATGATCTTCCCCTGTTGAAGTAATGACAATGTGAAAAGGCAAATGGAGTAATGTTATTTCTGTGATTCAACCGTTCCTTCTCCCCCGGTTACTTCAAACACTGATGTTTTGTCGTGTTGATCGAAACAGATGGGAGCTACTAAGAAACCTTCGGATGAGAGGGGAAAACTGTTCTTATTGAATCTCGGGAGTTAAATCTTAGCCAGGCGGTCTGCGTTGCTGGCGGGATGCAAAGATGGTTTCCACCAGAAGAAACTTTCCGACGTCTGGGATAAGAAATGGTGGTTGGTATGTTTGCTTATTTCACGTATGTTGGTTTCTTGAGTATGCACCATTCATCATTGAAATGCCTTTCAGCCATCATCTTTTGGTCGCTTGTGCTGATATAGTTCTGACATAGTTTTGGCCAAAGCCATCATCATGCAGTAGACGCAGTGTCTTATTTGGAGAGTTAGTTTTTCATCACTGGCTGGATCAATTGATCAACGGCGGGAGATCCATTTTATGTTAAACATGGTAATTCAGTTATATTGTTGTATAAATTAAAAAAAAAAGATGAAAGTTTGAATTTATACTTGCGCAGAATCATGTTATCGGATTCAGGGGGCAACGCGGTAGGAGCCAATCCTGCTGCAGTCCCGTGGCCTTCTATCTTTAGATATTCAAAATTTAAAGATCCTTATTTTATATTACTGAAAAAGTTATTAAATAAGTTTTTTATTTCAAATTTTTGTTAAATTTTATAAAAACTAACTAATAAATTTTCATACAATAATAAAAATAACAGTTATAGTTTTAAACTTAATGGCATCCGATGGGTATCATATTCGACGATTCAAATAAAAAAGTCCAATACAGCTTCAAGCTGAGAAACCAAGTTCAACGGCTAGAGTGCCTTCACGGCCCATTACGACAAATATGGCCAATGTCAGTTTAATGGCCTAAAGCGGTTACTCAACTAACAACATCGAACATTAATTACAACCGTCGTCGTGATAAGAATAACGGTTAATTGTTCGTCAGTTTTCTTAATGATTATCCGTCGTCTACTATCTAAAAATATTAGTCCTCCCCATTCAAGAGGGACAACCTAACTTGAATGAACTTAAGTTCTTTACCAAAGTACTCAAAGATGTTACAAGCATATTCTCTCTCTCTCTCTAAAATCAATATGCCACTTAAAGAGTGCAACTCATCGGATTTTTTACACTTTTATACCTCCTCTCTCTTTCTTCATATTTAAAAGAAGTATTGACCTAAGCGTTGGAAGATATATCGGAAAATAAGTTTTGTCAATCATTTGATTGTTATTTGTGATTGCACATGATTTAATTAAAAGTTTACAAAATCAAAGACTTAAAATGCCTGACGAATAAATTTTTTCATCCGTACAGTAATCAAATCTTCAAACGCAACAGTATTAAAAGTAAAGTATGATAAATTTTGACATAATAAGAAAATTATATTTATTTATAATTTGAAAAAAAATGTTAATTTTTGCCCTTTTTAAATTGAATCTCGAACATAAGCAAGATGACAAAAATCATTTGAGAATGATGAGAAGTGGGCAGGATATAATGCAGTTGGCAAAGAGTGAAAATGTAGCGGAGTGTCATCCTCATTAGAGCGCCACATGCTCGATTAGGTTTTAAGGGTTTTTATTTTTAAATATTTGTAAAATATTAATATACATGCACAATAAGAAAAATAAAACAAAAAAATTATTATCATAGTTATTTACTAATACTCTTTAAAAATTAAATATAGTTCTAAATTCAATAATTAAAGCATATTGGAGGAGTTTTAAGTCTCCCGCATACATAGGGCAGCGTACCACTTTTTTATTGTTTGATTATTTTTGATGATTTTTAATATATTAAAATAATATAGTATATAAATATTTTTATTAAAATATTTTTTTAAAATGTTAAAATATTTAAATAGTAATATAATAAAAATGACAAAAAAATATATTATTCTTATATTTTTAAAATAATTTTAATGTTAAATTTTATCATTAAATTTTAATTCAACGGATAATTGGGCATTAGAGGGGCTACGAAGCCATAGACCCATTTGAAATTTAATAAATTTTTATTAAAAAATATTATTTAAAATAAATAAATAATAACTGTTTATTTTTAAAAAAACTACTAATATTTGAAAATAAATAAAAATCATTGGGAGTCATTTTTTTTTTTTTTTAATTTAAACTTTCAAAATAGATTAACTCTTAGAAAAGGTGACAAAATCTTATTGCAACACTTGCCCTAAACCTAAGAAGCCAAAATTTGGTATGTTATCCACCCAAATGTGCCAAAAATACAAATTACGTGAATCCACGGCTAATATGAAGTGGGTCCTAATCTAGGGACCGTCCATTGAAAAATAAAAAAAGTATATAATAAAATGAAATTATCACATTGCACCGTTGGTGATAATCATAATTTCAAATAATCAATTAAACTTAATATTTTTATATAATTTGTGGTGTCACAGATTTTCAGTTATGTTGTAAAATTTCTATAATTATTATTTGGCTATAGGTGAAGTACTGTCGTTATATTGGGGAAGATGGGCCCGCCCTTTGATCCGACGGTACATAATCCAAAAGATCATCCACCCACCGCACCCATCCAAACGTCGTCGTTCAGCATTCGAAGTAACCGAATTCCGGTGAAGTGAAAGCCAAGTTACGAAGTTTTCTGACTCTCCTCCGTCTCTCTTCTTACTTAATTCCCCCTCCACCCTCAACTGCTGTGCACAGGCACACAAATATACTCTCTCTCTCTCTCTCTTATAGTCTGCGGCAGTCAATTTAAATTGAGAAGGATTTGCGAATGGAGGCGGCGAACGAAAGGGCGGAGATCGATACTCAGCCTCCGTTTGGATCGGTTAAGGAGGCGGTTTCATTATTCGGCGAAAGGGTTTCAACTGGGGAGCATTGTGGTAAGCTTAGTAAGGAGGTGAGCTTGCACTGTCTGTTGCTACAAGTTTTCGCCATCTCTTCTGCTTGATTTTCTCAATTTTTTGAACCAATATTCGCTCTCTTCTCGAGGTTGAATCGATTGGTAAATTGGCTGTGGCTTCTCTTTTTGTTCAAACCCTCAACGAGAAAGTTGGATTATCGTTTCGTGTCTTTAGCATTGCCTGCTTAATAAGTAACCATATCGATTGAGTTCCGGTCGCAGGTGTGCTCGGTCTGTTGAGGTCCTGTCCAATAAGGTCGGCCTTCTGGGCTTGGCTACTTAGGTCTTCAGGAAGGCCGGCTTGCTGGTGTTTATCGTTGTGATACCAGGGGCATGCACGCCCAGACTGCACTGGAAACGAATTCGAATTCTTTTATTAATCGTCAGCTGTTAGAACACAATAAACAATAATCAATAATAAAATAATTAAGTATATTAAATTATATAATAATATTTAATATAAAAAATTCTTTTTTAACTTTAAAAAAAATCACATGATCATTTCTAAAAAAAATATACAATAAAAGTATCCAGTTACCAATATAATTTTCACTTAGAGCCATTCACCACAATCTAGATGAATAATTATTAAATACAATTAAAAAAAACTAAGAAAATAAGTAATTAATCAATAATATATCTTAAAATTAATATTAAAGTAATACACTTAAATTTAACGAAGAATAAAATTAAAATCAAATCTCAATTAAATATTGAAAATGTGAGTTCTCTCTTATGCATCTATCAAGCACTGATCTTCCATGCCACTCCAATCTTTCACTTGTACAAGTCATCCTATCAAAATTGAATAAACCTTCGAAAAATCTTTCCATTAAGAGTGAGATTTACATGATAGTGATTCAAAAATCAATAAATGTTTTCTTTTAACTTGTGACTGTAAGCTTAAATGACACTTTCTTTTTTCTACCAAAGTAACCGAAGTACTACCACTCATCTGTTCTTTGCAATTGTAGAGTCGCTCCTCTTAACTCTCTGTTTTGATCTTTTTCTATCATTATAAACAGACTTTTCATTGGTCACATTAGTATTATTATTAGCAATTGAAGTCTCTATCAAATATCAGTTGAAATATTTATTTTCTCTTGTCACAACAAATAAGGCTTTGATAAGCTTTCGTTTACTCTTACAAATATCATTTAGAAGCCCTTTTCATCAAAGATTACTAGTTTAAATCAAATTTATCTCGCATCTCAATCTCAAGCATATTGTACATCCTCTGATACAAGCTTTGCCGCACTATTGGTTTGTAAGTAAACGTCCCCAACGCTAATTACCTTCAATGGGTCATCATCCTCTATCTTCAATACCCCGTCATCCTCAACTTTATTAGAGGTAAAAAAAAATGACTTATTTGATGTTATATAGAGTGAAAATCTGCTATCCATAACTCAACTTCTTTATTATATTCTTTCCCGTGTCATTTGTATCTTTCTTTTATTCATTAGATAAAAAAAATCAAATTGATAAGTTTTGAAATTTTTAAAAATTTTTATAAATAATTATTTTAAAAAATTTTTTTATTGGATTAAATATTCAATAGATACTAATATTATTAAAAATTATAAAAAAAATATTGTATATATTTTTTTGTATTTTAAAATTTTCAACATTTAATAAAAATTCAATGTTAAAAATTTTAAATTATAAAAAATCATATATAACATTTTTGTAAACTTTTTTACCGTATCAATATCTATTGAACATCTAACTTAATAGTAAAAAAAATTAAAATTAACTAATTTAGAAATTCTTAATTACATTTATTAAATTTTTTTTATCCAACAAATAATATGATGTACTTATTACATCTCCTTCGAGAGATACAATATCCCCAAATTCCCTCAAATCCAGGATAAGACACCCTAAAATGTCACAAGTCAGGCCAATTCAGCCGAAATTATTGGCAGTGGCTCTTCTAAAGCGTATTGGGTTTGTTCTTATTCGTCTAAATATTAAATTCTTATACTTTTAATAATTGAGATGTATTTTTATAATAATAAAAGCTAAAGTTGAGACAATATACTAAAAAGTCATCTTAATCTTAATCTTTTATCATTTTTAAATAATTTAATTTATTAAAAAAATACAAAAGTTTGATATTTAGAAAATTATAGAACAAACTTAGGTCACTCAACACTTCTCACACCCACCTACCTGAAACTATCAAAAAATTGTCGAAGTCACCATAAGAAAATTAGCACATGACCATGATTTTGGATGCAATACTTAATAAAGGTTATTGAATTAAATTATGAAATAATTTTTGAGTCCCTATCTAGACCCTATATTACGGAGGTTCTGTTATTTACTCTGCTGTACCTATTTTATTAAAAAATTAACAAATTTAAAGGCTTAAACTATTATATACAGTGTAAAATAATATCATACTCGAGCGCCCCTTAGGTGAATATCCTCTTTAAAAGTAAGCACAAATTTAGTATATGTCAACTTTATATCATATGGTATGAAATAACTAAGAAAATATGAGTTTATGGATTAATTTTCATGTCAAACGATATTATATTAATGGGATTGCGTTAAACGTTTTTACTCTATTTTGTTGCCTATGAGACACTGTCAAGCCTCAAAAGTTTGCACTCTTGTTCAGTTTATGATCAATTTTTGCAACCAAATAAAGTTAGTCCGATTTACAAAACTCTCACTATGTATATATATGTGAGCATAGGGGAAGATTTAGGATTATTTTAAATTTATTATCTATAATTTTATCATTTTATGATGTGAAAACCGCGTTTCATGATTTTATTTTTTCATCTGCACAAATTCTCACTTGTTACTGAGATAAAATGGCTGGGCAGAACTTGCAAAGCTGAAACGATGCGTGTTTACAGATCCATGGCGGAACAAGTGAGCACAGATCCAAGCTGGAAAGTGTTGCAGCTGAGCTGGAAGAGACGAGGCAAAGTCTCCAAAAGGCAAGAGAAGAAGCAATATTAATGGCGGATAGCCTTTCTTCTGTCAAGGAAGAGCTGGAGAAGACGAAAAGAGAGCTTCAAAAGCTGAAGCTACGCGAATCCCATGAAAATAAGATGGAGTTCGAGGTCACCGAAGACCTAAAATTCGTCGAAGATCCTGCCAAATTCAAATCTCAAGCCAAAACTGAAGAGATCAGCGAAGAAAATGGAGGCAAGAACCAGGAGAAGAGATATGTGAAGTTCGCAAATCCACCTCTTTCTAGGGTACTTGAAAGCAGTCCTCCTCTTGAGAAGAAGAAGAAGAAGAAGAAGCAGCAGCCATTGATGCCCTTCATTGGAGGGATGTTTTGTAGGAAGAAAAGCAGCTATGAAGTCACATTTGATGGATCTCCGTGAATTTTCTTTCCAATGCAGAAGAACCAACTTACTCTGCTTATTTTCATCTCTATTTCTCTCCCTTTTTTTGGGTCTCTATGTAACTGTTTGTGCCGTTGAGGCATGGCCGATTGAGAAAGTAAGTGGGATACGTATACTTGTATTATACAACTTATACAAGATGCATTGATATAAAGTTTACTAAGCATTTTTTTCAATTTCATGAAAATTATATATATATTATTTTTGGTAACGAGAAATTTATATCCCAATTTTTGTGAGATTGGATCAGACTTTTAAAAGATGACCTCATCTATAAAAATCGTGCATCATAAGCACATATGCATAGTATTAAAAATTAAACTCGTAAGTATATATTTAAAAGTGATGCCCAAGTATTCTAAATTGACCAAATTCATCCCGAATATAAATTTGGTAACAATTACTGTAAAAGAAAAGTTAAGAAAAATATATGCTTTTCCTATATAAATAGTATATTATATATATTTTCCTGTTTTAAGGTGGAAAAATACTTTTTCATTTCATATTTTATAAATATTATCTGAAATTTTCTATGTGTAGTAATTATATTTTTTTCGAAAATATTAAGTTCTAGATCAATTGTAGATAAATTATAAAAAAATATAAAGCTATTTCAAGTTTTAGTTTTAGTTGTCCAATAGACAATGCATCACCTAACAACGCAAATTGTTATTATTATTATTATTTATATATATATATATATTAAGATTGAAAATCAAATATCAAACAACAACATCAGATTTTCGAGCATACAAGAATCCATCCTGCGAGGATCTATTGAAGAACTCAATGCAGTCAGCAATGGCCTCAGAATAATGAGAATTTGACGAGTAGTAATGCGATGAACTGCTGCATGAAGTCCTTGGAGCATCACTCCTGCCGCCGCGTGATTGCTGCCTCGGAACCGACGTCGCCGGAGTAGCACGACTAATTCTCGGTGGGAGGGAGAAGATGAACCTCATGATGTTCTTATGAAAGCGATAGAACATTTCCATTGTTTTCGAGTTGATCATCGTGTCGATGAGAAACCCTAGCTGCAGCTTCTCCTTCTACTTGATAAAATTGTTCTTCACTACCACATTAACTTCTATAATGAAGCTCTGGTTTTGACGAGGCTCATGGGCAGAATGATTAATATCTTCGGGAAGCGCAACGCTATCATATATGTTTGAGTTAAGTTTAGAATATTATAAATACAAAAGGCTTGATATTTCTAAGTTATTATATTGATTTTATTTTAAATAACTAAAGAGTTCAAATTATAATAGAAAAGGCACGTGAAAGCCTCATGATTAGGTATATTCAGTAGGAAAAGAAGTCTGTCTAGCTAACAATTAGCATGTGAACTTAATGATTTGCATGGGCAGCCTCTCTTTTTATTACTTAATTATATCTAGCTAGTAGTATAAATAAAATGGGGTTAATTACATGATTATCTTTAATTAAAAGCAATGTCTGCTGTCTAAAGTTTATAATTTAAGTTAAAGAAAGGGAGCATGACTAAATTTTGTAAATGTGGACGAATTATCCAAATAGCCTACGTGATTAATTAAGTATATATTAGATGAAATAATTTGATTATTGTATGTGGTAGGAATTGTTACTATACATTAACAATAATTATTTAAAACAGGAGATGCATCCCAATATGGTGGGTTGATGGGCAGCACAGTGGCGGTGCAATGGTGGCATCTTCATGGGGCGGCATGGTGTGGTGGCGATGGTGGCTTGATGGCGGGTGGCTGTGAGGCAGTAGGAGTGTCGATGGTGTGATGGTGCTTGCGCCATTGGCGTGGCGGCGATGGTGAAAAAGTTAGTGCTGACGTCCCACTAAAAATTATATTTTTACTTATAATAATAAAATGACACTTTAAATTAATTTATTGTTTATTATATATTGTTATTCTTATGTAACGAATACTATAAAATTAATTTTCAGTCTAATTGCCACCAATTTGAAGTAACTAGCCAAATATAAAGACAATAATTCTTAACAACATTATGAGCCTATTGTATTATTTTAAAATAATTATTTTATTTATATTTTATTTCATTATAATAATTAAACGTATTATAAAAAAATATTGCTAGGCTAGAGAAGCCTAATACCAGATAGCCTTTGGCTAGGTTAGGGCACCAATACGTATGTCTAATTTATTAAAATTACTTCTTATATGTTACATAAATTGTCTAAGTTTGGAGTAGTAGTCATTTTTGGCTCTAGGATTTCTTTTGAAGGAATGTCTTTTAAGATAAAAACGACCACAAGAAATATCCTTTAATTATCTTTAAGCATATTTAAATTATATAATGTCACATTCATTTATATATTCAGATAGATAAACTTATACAAAAATAAATATATAAATAAATATTACATAATTTGACAAGTGTCACACGTTAAATAATTTCTTAATTATCCAAAAAAATTAAAAATTATTGTCTAAACATTTTTGTAAAAAAAAATTAATTTAAATAGGTAATATTTTTTATTAAACCACTATGATTAAGAAAGGAGACAAACTTATGGCTTCTATGTTGGTCACGTAGGTTTGTTTCCCTGTCTCCCTCTCAAGCAAAAAGGGAGCGACATCAAATAATAAATGGACATAAGTGACATTAGTCACTCATTGGAGAGTTAATGAATTATATGTTCCTTTATACTTCCATGCATTTAGTAAGCTATTAAATTAACTAGTTAATGGGGTTTGTATAATGTTTTCATTCGCCCTTAATTAAATGTGGAAGTATTGGCCGACCCACATATTTATATGATTAGGTTCCTTAATACAATGTTTAGGGCAGTAAAGTACCATTTAATAACAATGAGTGTTCTGCCTTCTCCATGAAGAGTGCCGACAAAGTATAAATATATAATAGTTTGAAAATATTATGCCCCTTTATAGTTTAAAATAATTATAAATTTAAATTTTAAAATAATTATATATCTAATAGCCGTTGGAATTTGATACATATATTAAAGATATTGTATCTATTAATTATTAAGGATGTCACATATTTATTATATTTTGATATCGAGTGACTTGTATGCGATAAAAAACTTAAAATAGACATTTACTTTGAAAGTTTTATAAATTGGAGATTATTTTATGTTGCATGCGTACTGCTATATCACTTACATGTATTTACTTTGGCCTAAAATTTTACCTACTATGAAATCTGTTAAGTGCGGTTTAAAATAAGTTGGCTCAACTTGAAGTTAAAGTAGGGCCCAAATATCAATAACCTAAATATGAGAGCATTAAACCGATCAAATTTTTGAAATAACAACCTCGTAGAGTATTAAACGGTGTATTTAATCATGACAAATGTTTACAGTCAAAAGATAAATAATAATATATCCATAAATAATCCTTTCAAAAAATCTCCGAAATAATACCCAAATTAACAGTTTGATAATTTTTTAATTAATTAAAATAACAATTACACTCTAAAAGTAGCGCCTTTTACACACTGTCGTAAAACGCCTTTTAGCACAGTTAACAATTTTGAGGGCTGACCAGTCGGTTAAAACTCTAATTATAAATTTAACTCTTCCGATGTTAAAAGGTGAAAGAAACAGAGGTCCAAAAAGAATACTCAAGTAAAAGTACATTCCAAAATAATGAAAACTCCATCCTCACAATTCACACTCATCCATATTATCTTTCAATTTAAGCTTTTCTTCTATATTTTTCTATATTTTTTATAAAAATTATTAATTTAAGTGTTGGATAATATATTAAGAAATATGCCTCTTACCTTTCATTTAATTTGTTATGATACAGGACAATGATTTACAATCACGAAAGCCGGACCTGCTACCAATCGAACCAACTGAGTGATCAATCTAATTCTCTAATTCGTATGATAATTTAAATTATTAAGATGTATCAAAATTAATATCAAATAAATTTAGAAAAAATATAAAAGAAGATAATATTAATATTTATACGCTTACCTTCATTAAAATTGTCAAAACTAATATAGAGAGAGAAAACAGATAAAAAAATTAATGTAAAATAGAACATATACATCTACTTTGAATAATTTTAATATAATATATATGTATATATATAATATTATTCATTAATGATAATAGCTACTCTTGTTTGCTCCTAAATCTAATCCAAAAAATCTCATTAGTCACAAAGTACTATCGCCAAAATTTACGGGATATCCCCAAAATAGTAAATATAAATATATTTATTTTTATCTATTTATTTATTATTAAAATATAATGTTATTTTTAACATTTTTATTATTATTATTTTTGGGGGTGATGCAAGCTGTGCCAAGTGAGTTCAAAATTTTGGGCAAGCCAAGAGCAGGGCGCAAGAACATAGCTATAGATAATAGTAATTAATTAACAAATTAATTAATGATTAATTATCAAGGCGTGATCCTTCTGAGTATCAGAATCTCATTCAGGTAATTATTATTAGTAGTAATTATTAACCGAAGGAAGTTTCTCATGCGCGATGATCGTCTCCCTCAGGTAATAATTAATTATTGCAAGGATTTCAGTAATTTATTTTTAGATTAAACAAAGTTAATTTTTTGACTAACTATAAATTTAAACTATTTTTAAATTATATTTGATTTTTTTAAGTAATAATATAATATATTAATGTAAATAAATACAAAAAAAAAAACATCACTTATAACTCACGCTATTTTGCAGAAAACTATATATTAATTTTTTTTATTAAAGTAGTGTTGGGCCTCAATATGAAGGTCCATAAAAACACGGCCCAGAAGAATGGCCCAAATAAGAGGCCCGGAGATACTCTCGTAAGTTAAGAAAGTCAGATGACCCAAGTAAGAAGCCCAAGAACCGAGAGCCCAAGAAGTCTTGCGGAGTCTTAGAACTGCCCGAGAGGCCAAGAAGAAACGCTCGAACTTTTTTCCAGAAGACTCTCTTAGAGCTGCTTCATCTCATGAGTCCACAAACTCACGAGGAATGTCACAACCGGACGAGAACCGCCCGTTCATGACCGGGAATGCCAGCTAGGCAACTTTGACGGTTCCCAACAACCTGCAACTACTGACAGTCGCCGTCTCAACAGGGCACGCCTAGTCAAATCAAGACTATTATTCAGACCCTGCACACGCAGGCCTACTAGCAGCGCTAGCCGCGTGCCTTACCGCATACGTCGGCAGCATTAAAGGGAGTCAGTGAACCAGCTTCTCAACTGTCGGATGGACGCCACGTGCCTTCTCCCCAACTGCCTGGCTTCTCCTATAAATACTCAGCAAGGCCCTCCTTTTAAGGGGGAACGATGACGACAAGGAGAGACCTCGACCGGACACTCTCTCCCCAAGGTTAACTCCACAAAGAAAAGTGAAAGGCTCTCAGTGAGCATAGCTTTCCAAGAGAGAAACACTGTACAAGAGATAGGGAAGGATTAACCTCACAATCGCATCTTCAGAAAGACTTCAACCCAAATAGTGAAGCACTTTTCAGGCCCTGAGCCTCGTGGTTTTTCCTCCCCATTCAAGAGGAGGTTTTCCACGTAAAAGATCTGGTCTCAATCTTCTTCTAACACCCAACACCTCAAACACTTGTGTTGCTCGGAAACCACTTATCCCACTGGACGCCGCGGATCCAACACCCCTTATCAACGAGGATCCCTCCTAAGGCCAACCTCTGCATCTCTTGGATCCCGCGAAACCAGGACGCAACATTGGCGTCGTCTGTGGAAAGGAAGAACAAAAAACTCACGACTTCCCACTCTCCTACAACAAACAACGCCCCAAAGATGTTCAGCAGACAAGGCAGCACGTCCACCCGGGAGGAGCAGCGCTACGACGGATGCCTCCCGTCGGGCGGCAGAGTAAGCGGCGGCCCCAGCACTAGCGTGCGCAAGCTGGCGCAGAAGGTGGATAGCCTCACAAGAGCCGTCCTCACCCTCCAGGAGAAGGCGGGTGAACAGTCTAAGGGCCCACGCCCCGAAAGCTCGCACAAAACGGCGCTCCAGAGACAGCAGTCGGCGCGGGCTCTAGGCGAGTTGAGGGATTACCTCAACAAAAAAAAGTCCATGAGCCCAGCCCCATCAAAGAAGGGGCTCAAGAGGCTCTGGAAGACTGTCTTTGGACCTAAGGCCGGCAAAGCAACTCAGCCGGTAGAATGAGAAGAACCCCTGCCCCCAAGGACAGGGGAAGGGAGGAGAAGGCCGAGCGCCCGCCAGAAGACCCAATGACCGTCCGGGCACGATAAGCCCGAGCGGATGGTCCTTGGGGGAGAAAGGCACTCAAGCCCATTGGCCTTCACTGACTCCCTCACCAACATCCTGAGGCAGATCAAGGACGAGGAGTTCCTAAGATAGCCCAGGGCATTGAAGAACCCGGAGGGAGGCTACCAGTGGGAGTACTGCCATTACCATGGCAGCCGCGGCCATAACACCGAGGACTGCACGAAGCTCGGATCGAAAATCGAGCGGCTGGTAATAGAAGGATATCTCGACCGCTTCCTGCCACGACCCGGGCACGGCCCCGGAGCAGCAGGAAGCAGCCAGTCACGCCGCTCGAAGGGTAAGGCCATAATGGGCGCGGACTGACGTAAAAAAAAGGAGAGAGAGGAAGAAAAGAAAAAGGCCCTGGGGACCACTCAATGTAAGAAAAATGTACATTAATAAAAACGTGCATTTGTTACTTTTACCATGAAGCGTTCCCATGTTCCCTCCTCGACAGTGAAGCAACTCACAACATTCAACAAACAAAACCTGGGCGCCGACCCGAGCGACCCTAGCGGTCAGGCAACAAAACTTGGGCGCCAACCCGAGTGACCCTAGCGGTCGGACCCCAGCGGTCAGGCAATAAAACTTGGGCGCCAACCCGAGCGACCCCAGCGGTGAGGCAACAAAACTTGGGCGCCAACCCGAGCGACCCCAGCGGTCGGACCCCAGTGGTCAGGCAACCAAACTTGGGCGCCAACCCGAGTGACCCCAACGGTCGGAACCCAAGTGGTCAGCAACAAAACTTGGGCTCCAACCCAAGTGACGCCAAATGGTCGAACCCTAGTGGTCAGCAACAAAACTGGGGGCGCTGAACCCGAGCGACCCTGGGTGATCGGACCCCGGTGGTCGTGCAACAAAAACTTGGGCGCTAACCCGGCGACCCCAACAGTCGGACCAGTGCCTATCAGCAACAAAACTTGGGCGCCAACCAGAGCGACCCCAGCAGTCAGGCAACAAAACTTGGGCGCCAACTCGAGCGACCCCAGCGGTCAGGTAACAAAACTTGGATGCCAACCCGAGCCACCCCAGCAATCGGACCCCAGTGGTCAGGCAATAGAAACTCGGTTGCGACCGAGCGGCCCTAGAGGCCGGGCCCTAGAGGTCAAAACCCAAAAGCATTGCTGTGACCAAGCGGTCCTAGATGCCAGACAACAAAAATAAAGTCAAAAGGCTAAAAGCTAGAAGTCCCTGAGAGGACTGCATGCCCAAATCCAAAAAGGCAAAGGGTCGAACACCTGAAGGGAGTCACCCACTTGAAACAAAGAAGTTAGGCGCTGTACGACGCGCCGCAGAAAAAAAAAACAAGCACGTACAAACAAGACACAAAGGAAATGCCTGAAGCCTTAACGCAAAAAGGACAAAGTCTTATTCACAAAGATGATTTTCTGTACAAGTCTGACAAAATAAAAATGCAAAAAAGGGGGCAGCATGTCAAGGGAGTGCCGCTCGGCTTCCTCTTTGAGTCCCATAGGCTCCTGAAGATCCCGTCTGCTCCGTCGGAACTTCCTCCTCGGGCGTAAGAGATTCACCATCAGGCCCTGCCCGAGGGGGCCAGGAAAAGGCCTACCATCGACTCCGTACAAGTCTTCTGCGCTCAAGGCGCTGGCATTCCCGGGATCGAGGACGGCTACAGGAAATCGCGGATGGATCAATCGCGCCACTCGAAGACACATGCGAATACCGTCCCGAAACTTGTCGTCCAACACAGGAGCCATCTCAGAAATCTGCACGGACGTCCTCAGCCTCTCCTCCTAGCGAAGGATCAGATCCTGAAGGAAGCCCTGCTGAAGCCGTAGGTCCTTGACAGTACCCTCCAAAGAAGCGATCTTCTCCTTAGCTCTAGCCAGCTCCGCTTTCGCCCATTGCGCAGCTTCATTAGCGGCCCTCGAGGACCTCATTTTCAGCCGAGATTGAGCGATCACCCCCACTAGTCCGCTAAGGCCGGCAATCAAGCTCTGGAGCTGCAACAGAAAAATTCATCAAAGTATGAATAGTTGAAAGCAAGAGAAGAAAGGAAGCAGTAGGCTACCTTAGAAACAAGAGGGTCATCCCCTACGCCACGCTCCACGTGGGACTCGGACTCCCGCGGCTCGCTCCTAAGTGCTGCAGGCGCCACCTCAAACACAGACTCGTCAGCTATAAAAGGCGCTGGAAAGTCTGCCTCGAAATCAACGTCCCCAAGAAACTCGGGCAACCGCTCGGCTTCAACCTCAACAGGACGCTCAGGAGGATCAGAAGGCACGAACTCGTCAACACTCAAGTCCACGACCTCCACCATCTCTCGGATCATTTCAGCCGACATTCCCCTCTCAGAATCCATCGTGGCACTCCTGCCTCCTATGTCCTCGGAAGGGCGATAATCCTGTCTGAGACATCACCAGGCAAAATAACGGGAGCGCCGGGAGCAAAATCATCACCGGGGGGCTGGACGTCTGAGAACCCCGTGGTCTGAGCAAGAACCTCGACGGGTGCAGTGGGGAGATTAGCAGTGGAAGTGAAGGCGAGACCGTCAGATCCCAAGGGCCCAGGAAGAGAGGCTTCAGTCCTCACCCTCTTGATCAGAGGAACATCATCATCATCATCACCGGTGGACTGGGCGCCAGGAAGCTCTCTAGTCCGCGCAAAGGCTCTTGAGGGCTCGGCCGAAATAGTAGCAGTGGGGGCAAGACCTCTAGACCCCGAGGACTCAGGTATGGTGCCAGCCCCCGACCTCTTAAACAGAGGAGCAATTACGTCCTCGTCGCTCAGACCGTCGATGTCAAAGACATCACCATCATCGGAGGAGGGTCCAGCAACGAGACCACCAATCCTCAGTGTCCCAACTCCCGACCCCGGTCTCTCTTGGCCTTTACAGAAGGAGCTGGGCCGGGAGCCTCATCCCGCGGTTCCCACTTGGCAATCTTGAACTTCTCAGGAGACAGCCAGATATTGCGCTTGTTCAAATGGAAGCTCCACAGATTGGCCAGCACTAAGTCTGTGTATGCCTTCACTTCCTCCCGGTCCTCCCTCGAAGGGTCAGAGTAATACTGGCTAGCCACCTTTCCCCACGTGGTAGGGATGGCCCAGTGCTCGTAGACGTCGAGAAAGAAAAACTTTTCCTTCCACCGCCTCGTGGAATCTGCCACCACACAGCGAAGAAAATTTCGGGCGGGGAGTCATTACAACCCAGTCAAGGTTTTACGTAAAGCGGAATATCACCTTGACCGTAAGAGCATTCAAGAGCTTTTTATGACACCGGAACAAGACGCACAATGACACCAGATACCTCATCGCATTCGGCTGAATCCTGGCAAGGGGCACCCCGAGCGCCCTCATAACGCCATAGAGCTCTTCCGAAATGGAAAACCGTAGCCCACCTTTGAGGTGGGCCTCATAAACGGTGATGAAGCTGTCCGGAGGGTACAGCGTCCTATCATGCGGCTCCGGAATCATCATGGCCGTAGACTCAGGGATTTGATACTGGAGTCTCTCACTCGAGGCGCCATGAAAGCCAAAGAACAAAGGAGAAGACGAAACTCGAACAAAGAAGAGAACGAAAAACGGGCGTGAAGATGAAAGATTAGGGCAAAAAAGGCGTTTAAATAAGCCTTGAGATGCAAAAAGGCGTACTCATTACCCTTGCCATGCGTCGACCAGCCATTCACCTCAGAAGCCTGGTGATCTCTCCTTCCCAAGGCGCCTGATAGTGTGTCACATTAGCAGGATACGACACTTAATGCTCCAGCAGGGAAGCGAAACGGCGGCCCAGAAGAGGTTCGAGGACGACCTCCCATCAAGCTCAACGCAGTGCTTGCCACCAGGACGCACGCTCTCGGACGATCGAAACCCCCGGCAGGGCTAGCAACTTCATGCCAAACGACCGAGAACTTTAAGTCCTTTGGCATGGGGGGCTATGTTGGGCCTCAATATGAAGGCCCATAAAAGCACGGCCCAGAAGAAGGGCCCAAATAAGAGGCCCAGAGATACTCTCACAAGTTAAGAAAGTCAGATGGCCCAAAGAAGAAGCCCAAGGACCGAGAGCCCAAGAAGTCTTGTGGAGTCTTAGAACTGTCCGAGAGGCCAAGAAGAAACGCTCGAACTTTTTCCCAGAAGGCCCTCCTAGAGCTGCTTCATCTCACGAGTCCACAAACTCACGAGGAATGTCACAACCGGACGAGGATCGCTCGTTCATGACCGGGAATGCCAGCTAGGCAACTTTGACGGTTCCCAACAACCTGCAACTACTGTCAGTCGCCGTCTCAATAGGGCACGCCTAGTCAAATCAAGACTGACATTCAGACCCTGCACACGCAGGCCTACCAGCGGCGCTAGCCGCGTGCCTTACCGCATACGTCAGTAGCATTAAAGGGAGTCGGTGGACCAACTTCTCAACCGTCGGATGGACGCCACGTGCCTTCTCCCCAACTGTCTGTCTTCTCCTATAAATACTCAGCAATGCCCTCCTTCTAAGGGGGAACGACGACGACAAGGAGAGACATCGACCGGACACTCTCTCCCCAAGGTTAACTCCACAAATAAAAGTGAAAGGATCTCAGTGAGCATAGCTTTCCAAGAGAGAAACACTGTACAAGAGACAGGGAAGGGATTAACCCTCATAATTGTACTTTGTAAAGACTTCAATCCAAATAGTGAAGCACTTTCCAGGCCCTGAGCCTCGTGGTTTTTCCTCCCCATTCAAGAGGAGGTTTTCCACGTAAAAGATCCGGTCTCAATCTTCTTCTAACACCCAACACTTCAAACACTTGTATTGCTCGGAAACCACTTACCCAACTGGACGCTGCGGATCCAACACCCCTTATCAACGATGATCCCTCCTAAGGCCAATCTCTGCATCTCTCGGATTCCGCGAAACCAGATCGCAACAAGTAATAACGATAAAATTTTTTATTTTTTGGAGAACAAATTAAGTTCTCACATGAAGAATTTAAATTCTATTTTTGCACTTACTGACGCAATTTAATAACAATATTTTTTAAAGTCCTATATTAATAAAAAAGTATCACACTAAAATTAATTTTTAGTAATTTTTAATCAATTATATGCACAAATAATATGAATTACATCGTATTACCTTTGAATAAATTTATGACTTGTTTGCATGTAAATTATGACTTTATCTTAAATCAAAATATGAATTTATCTATTAACATATAAATTATTGTGGCTATCTATTAGCCAAAAAGTATGAATAGAATGAATAATATTATATGTTTAACTAAATTATTAAAATTTTTTGTAAACTTATTTTATGAGAAAAACTAAATTTATATTTATTGTTTATATGTCCATTATTTGAGAGGTATAATTGCTAACGGTATAAAAAACAAACTTGTCAAATGATTCGACCGATAATAAAATAAAGACTCAGTTAACCCATATAACACAAAGTTAGTATGTGAACATATCAGTCTTATGCGGATAATTTACTTTTTGAATAAAGACAAAACTAATTTTAACTGACTAAAGCACATAGCTTCCATCTTTTATTTGGTTCAATTGACTTGGTTACCAATTAGAAACCGTCAGCTGAACAATATTTTCAGATCTATTTGAATGGTTTCTTAAGTGGTTAGTATGAAAAGTTCGCCGAACCTCATTTTTATATAAACCTTTATTTTCAACAAGAAAAGATGACGACACTCAACTAAAAAAAATAATAATAAGACGCTTCAAGTGCACACACACATTATCTCATTAAAACACTTTTTACTAAGCACACATCATAATATTATTTTTATAAGTATTATCACTTTACATCATTTATTTTATTTTCATAAAAAAAAATTACTAATTTGAGCGTCGAAAGATATATAGGATTATGATTCTCGCCAATCGTTCGATTGTATATTTATTATATTGTACATGATTTAAATTAGCAGCGTGCAGAGACCGAACCTATGTTAGACCTATTAAATAATTTTTAATTTTTTAATCTATATAATAATTTGGATAATACTATAATACCATTATAGTATTATAACACCATTATAGTATTATTCTAAGTATAAGAAATAGGATAAATAGAAATTTATTTTTTATGCTATCAATCAACTTAATAATTGATACTCGTCGTTTTGTATAGCACCACGAAGCAAGGAAGTACGGCTCTGGGATTAAAAACCACCAACTCCTGGAGGCTCGAGTAAACCCCCGTGAACCCGCCCGCCACCGAGTCGTACGAACCCGCTGCCGTGCCTTCCGGCAACTGCATGCCCTCCACTGGCGACGCACCACTATCCGCAGCACGGCGCACTCTTCCTGCGATGACACGGCACACCAGCATGGCCCGGCGTCCGTCGGTAGAATCTAGGCCGCCGTGGGCTCCGCCACTAGTGGCGGTGGTCCGTACGCCACCTTTGCCTGGAAAACCGTGTCTATTCAAAAAAAATTAAACAAGACATTCCAGTTAAATTCCTAATCCGTACTCTGTCTGATTTTTAAATATATTTAATAACCCAATTTATTTTTATTAATCTTTTTTGCGGAATTTTATCTGAAGTCTGAAAGTAGGGAAATGTTAGTACTTCCAATAAGCCATTTGTATAATTTAATTTTTAATTTAAATTAAAATTTATCTAACTTAAGAAATTTAAAATACTGTTCATAAAGATTAAAATTTTAAAAATATATTATCTACTTTAATCACAAACAATAAATTTTCTATTAAATTAAGGATTCTAAAATTATTGTAAAAACATGTTTTCCAACTATTTTTTTTCAAAAATATTACTCCAAAATTATGAAATTATATAATATAAATTTAAAAATTTTATAAAATACGGGACCAATTTTCCAAAATTATTATTTTCGAATTTTGCAATTTTTTTTTTTTTTGAATTTTTTTGAAGTAGGAAAGGAAATACACCTGATGATGGTGCAGACACCACAGCCAGGGACGAAGCCGCAAAGAGAGGCGGAGCCACGTGCACCGAGTGCGCAGGTTAGAGTAGTGCAGTGGAATCTAAGCAATTCGTCGCCGTCGGCGGCGGGCCTCGGGTTTTTCCTGGCGGTGGTGAGCGCACGAAGCTTCACTGCGTCCCTACAGTCCTCAAACCGTTGGATGGTACGCTTTGTGTTGCGAACTTTTAGAATCCGTTCGTTCTCGCAGGTGGGACCGTCATTTTTCAGCCAGCTAGATCTCCACGATGTTCCTACCCGAGTCTTCTGGACGTAGCTCTGAAACTGGCCACAGACAATAAAAAACATATATGTACATATATACTGTTCTTTTGGTCAGACAATCAATAAATTTTTTCATCGTCTTTCTATCCAAAACATTAATAATATAATTATTACATCCAAAAATTTTAACTATTATACGAATAAAAAATTTATCTATCAAATATTAAGGCGTCTTTAATTTTCGTATGTCTTTAATAAAAATTTATACAATTATAAAACAATGGTCATAAAATTAACAAAATTTATTTTTTAATATATTTTTTGATATTCAAAGCAATATCTTTATTAAATAAGAAGAAAGATAGATGACACAAAAGGTATATAATATCCGGCGATTGTCTTAATGTATTTTAAATAAGTTAATTATATAAAATAGATAAATTACTAGATTTTAAAAATAAGAACCATTTAATGTTTTGGTGTTGTTTCTTAAGAATTACTATTTGACATCTTTTTAATCTTTGTATAGTTTTGTTTGAAAAGTCTAAAGTTGTTATTTTCTAATTGGAGAAGACGGATATTTATAAAAAGTAAGCGACGATAACCGTTAGAAAAATTGATAAATGGCTAGTCTCAATCACGATAACAATTTTAACCAACATCTGATATCGTTAATTGGATAGCCGTTTAGGTCGTTAAATTGGCACCGGCCATATTTACTGAAATGGGCCGTACAAACGTTTTGGCCCGTTGAGCTTTGCCTTTTGGCCCAAAGCTGCGTTGGGTTGATTTCTTTGAATTGTTGAATATAGTATTCATCATTAATAATTTATTTATAAATATTTAAAAAATTTATATAAAAATAGATAAATAAAAATATTATATTATTTTAAAAATAATTTTTAAACATTTAATGTTTTCACATTAATTTTTTCTTAAGAATTATCTAAAAAATATTTAAAACATTTTTTTTATATTTAATGTCTTCACATTAGTTTTTTCCCCTCATTGACGATGGATAGAGGGAGCATCGATCCCTCCGGTACATACGTAGAAAGATTCTATTTTTATATCTTAATTATTTATTTTTTTGTAAATAAATTCTCATATATTAAAAAAATTTACATTACTTCATAAGTAATTAAAAAAAAGAAAATTCCAAAGGAATAATATCAATTTCTAAATGGAATAAATATATAAAAATAGAAAAAAATATAATACATAAAGATATAATTTATATCATAATAAGACGTTGGTCTACTTTCATATAAAATTAAGACAAATTGTTTAATATGAACAATTATTGATATTGAATACTAGCAATTATATTCAACGGGGAGCCGACCCATCTATAAAAGGAATAGAGTCAACTCATTTATAAGCTGTTTAATTTTAATTAGATGATTAAAATTTTTAATTATTTTAAAAATAATTAAAATTATTAATTATTTAATTAAGATCAGATGACTGATAAATAAATAAATAAACTCGACCTCTTTTCCAAAGGAGTCAACCGTCAAAATCCTTCATTGGGTCAAATTCCTTTCATTAAAGTATTTATTTATTTTTTTAAAAAAACATACCATAATATATATTCGTAAAAAGAAAAATAGTTAAAAATATTATATATTTAATTATAAATAATATAATATTATATTTATCTATTTGTATTAATCAAAGCTGTGTTTGATTCTCAGAAAATGTTTTTAAAAAAAAGTTTAAAGAGGAAAGTATTTTATATAATTAGATGTTAGAAAAATTATAAAGAAATAAATAATATAAAAAATTTTTAAGTAAAATTATTTAATTTTGTAAAATTTTACTTTTTACCTGAAATTATTTTACCTTCAAATTTAATTTGATCATATTTATTTTTATTTATATATATATATATTTATAAATCCAAATAAATTAAAAATAAGTCATAAATATTATTTTACTATTAGTACTGATTTTGTAAAATATTAATTCTGAATGGTATTGATTTTGGGTAATGTCGGTTCATTGGTATCGTCAAATATAGTAGTTCTGCAAAATAAATATATTTTAAAAAATTATTTAAAATACAATATAAAGTATGAAAAATATTTTATTTGTAGAGTTAAAATTTATCGGCCCAAACCTTCCATAAAGATAATAGTGATTAAATAATAAAGAAAGCAAAAGGATAGTGAAGAACAGGAGGTGGTATTAAAAGTATTTTAAAAATTATTAATGGCTATTACAATAGGGAGAACTATTTTAATTTAAAATAAGTTGTCTATTATCAAAATGATATCATCTCATTATTTTTTTAAATAATCAAAACAACATTATTTTAAATTTTTTCTAAAAAAATAAAAATAATAGCTTTTCTGATAGTATCATCTGTAAGAAAATACCGAGACCGCTAAGGTGCCACATTTTATCGAAAAAATAGTATCAAAATTAGTATTGAAAATCTATAGTCCACTGTCAATTATGACGACACCAATATTGATATTGATTGTCCTCCTAATACTATTAGTTTTTTGAGATCCCTACTTAGCAGTATACTTTAAAATTTTTTATAAAATATTGATGCATTTTTCGATCTAAGTCGTCGTATGAATTAGAAAACCTTTTGATCTTACCTAATTGGTTGAATTAAAATGAGTCAGATCTTCATCTTTAAAAACCTGAATCCTATATATTACAAATAACAAATGAAAAGTCAGAGGATAGCGGGACTTGTTCCGCGCTATATCTTCCGATATTCAAATCAGAAATATTTCTTCGACGAAGAGAAAGGTGAAAATCGAATACGTGGATGCAAATGGGTTAGGAGAATTGAGTGTGTTATGGGGGAATAGACTCCGAGAAGTACACTCTATAAAGAGCTACTCACAGAAGTATGAACTCTTTAGAAATGACGATTTTAGGATGAAACACTAGTAGAAATAACGGCTTTGGAAGACTCACAATTTGTGCAAACACCAAAGAGCAAAGAATATACACTGTATTCAATGATTGATTATTAGCTTGATTGGGGATGGAGCCCTTTCTTCACAGGGGAGAAGGGACATTTATAAAGCGAGCGATTGTATAACTTTTCCTGAGTTTTATGGTTGGTGATAGTTGCCTACGTGGATTCGATAAATTGTCTCAACGATCATGAAGACTGATTATGATAATTGTAACTATCTGAAAATATTTACTAAGTTATAATTGTCATTTCGAGAATGATATGCAATCATAAGGGAGCAATTATTAGGTTGCATTTATGATAAGTGTTACCTACTTATTTGCACTGTGTTGTAAAAGCTGTCAACAATTGAGTTGGAGGGACGACTGCTGCGACGACGTTTCACGTAATCCTAATTACCTGTTTTCTATTGAGCGTTGCCGGGTTGACCCACTTGGGCCGATCGTGTTGTCCTCTAAATTTTTGGCTCGAAGGGTCGCGCAATTGACCATTGTCATTTTGGCATTTCTTTTTCCAGCGGGTTGAGTTTTTGGGCTACCTTATGGGTTGTCGTATCTTTTAAATATAATAATAATTTTTAATTTTTAATAATATAAATAATTTATATATTTTAATATTATAAAAAAAATAAAGTTAAAATTTGAATTATACGTATTCAGTTGCCGATGGTGCTTTGGAGTCCCACGGTACCCCTTGTTTGTCCTTTAAAAATAAAATTAAAATTGTCACATATTTTTATAAATTTATCACATCACAAAATAAATAGGTGTGCTTGTTAGGAATTTATAATTTTCTCTCAGAAAAGCTAATAATATTTATATTTATTCTAGAACTACTTAAGTGATATTTCTATGCAAATTAATTTAAAATTTGAAAAATAGAGACAATCTCTATTATTTTGTTTTATAAATATGATTAAATATCAAATATATATATTTTTTATTAAAGATTAACCCCATATTTGGTTGGAGGAATAGAAATTCTATTCCTCCTTATTTATTATGAAATTACTATTCCACCATTTGCTAAATTATAATTGTCATTTTAATGATATGTAATCATGGCGAATAATTATCGAGGTGGTATTGATTACAAGGAATAACTATTCCTTGGATGTGGCATTAGGTATTTTTTTATTCCTAAAAGCTCAGGAGGAAAGAAATTCCCACCCAATAATTTTATTAATCCAAATTTGTCCATATTATTATTATTATTATTTATTATTATTATTATTATTATTATTACTATTATTATTTTATTATTATTATTATTACTATTATTATTTATTATTATTACTATTATTATTATTATTATTATTTTATTATTATTATTATTTTATTATTACTATTATTATTTTTTATTATTATTACTATTATTATTATTATTATTTTTATTTTTATTACTATTATTATTATTATTTTTATTTTTATTACTATTATTATTATTATTATTATTATTATTATAAGGGTAAAATTTCAGTTGCCGATAAATAATTTTACCTTATTTCTCATACAATTCTACAAACCAAACATCAGAACACAAATTTCCAACTAATTCTATTCTAACAACCAAACATTGTCACATATTTTATAAATTTATCACATCCAACTTTATTCCCATCTATTTAGAACTATTAGTGATAAAATAACTATTTTATTCCCACATTATTTTTTTATAAATATAATTAAATATCAGATATATAATTTTTTAAAATTAAATTTTTAAAATGGCAATACCCCTCCATCTCGACATTCTCAACTATTATTACAAGCCCAGCCCATTTAAAAGGCCCGATCCATTCGTAAAATTTAAGCGCTCATGTTACCCTCTCTCTCTCTCTCTCTCTCTCTGACGTTCATTCATGGCGAAACCATCCCAGCTGTCTGGTTGCAGTGGATAGTGACCCCACAATGCATATCCGTTGAATCTATAGCGCCAATGGTGAATCTTCATCCTCTGTTTCCGTATCGCTGATCAGAACGGGAAGCAAAGAGGCAGGAAAGAGAAATGATAGCGGCGGCGCACTCCATTCCTCGCCTTCATGCTCCATTCCTCTGCTGTCCTCGCAAGCTCTCTTGTTTTTCGTCGTCGTCTTCGTCTTCTTTGTCGCATAAATTGTCAGGAAATCGACCGGCTTATCCTTGCATTAGGGCTCTGGAACTCGATCAAAATACCGTACATGATTTCTTCACATTTCTGTCTTCTATTTGTTCCCTCCCATTATATATTTATTAGGAAGACAATGAAGGTGATTGACATGTGATGGTGAGCTGCAGGTTGTGGCAATAACAGTAGGGCTTGCTAGCGTTGCTGTTGGGATTGGAATTCCTGTCTTCTACGAAACTCAAATCGATAGTGCTGTGAGTTGATTTTTCCTTCTTCGATTCTCTATCTCACTTCCTCCACTTCTTAATTTCTTATCCGATTAGATTTTGGTACGGAGCAATCACCCATGAAGGTAGAGCCGACATTTGAGGAGGCGTAATAATTTTTTATTTGTTTGTAGGCAAAGCGAGAGAACAGCCAGCCTTGCTTCCCTTGCGACGGATCCGGTGCTCGTAAGTCCTCTCCTTCTCTTTCTCAAATTGGAATGATGTGTGAAACTTACTGTCTCATGCTCCTTACAAATTGCTCCTATGCAATCAAAATGCAAAAATAATTAGTCTTGAGTTGAGTTCGACTAGTTGTGTGTACCTCCAAAATTGAATTAAAAAAAATTTTTAAGACAAATGGCATATTCTATATACTTTATGGATCAAAAATTTGGACGATTATAGAACAAGTCGCATAAAACGTAAACGTTTCAGACATGATAATGTTAAAATTAATGAGTAGACTTATCCTAAATGATATGATAAAGGAATGATGATGTTCATAATTATTTAGAAGTTGCATCTATGGAAGATATTATGGGAAAATGGAGTGTAAGGTGGTTTAGACAATTAACTTGTAAAGCAAAGGAACTACCTGTGAGGAAAATTTTGAGAGAAGAATGAAATAGGTAGACCTTAAAAATTAGTGAAATTGTAAAAAAAATATTCAAATTTGTTTATATTAATGGAGGATATTACTCTAAATAGATTAAAATGGTAAAAATAGATTTATATGGTCAACCCCTCACTTAGTAGGTCTTAAGGTTTTGTTTCTGTTGTTGTTAATATTGAAATTTGCGACTTCTGTCCAATTCAACTGTGAAACCAAGATGGTTTTGTTCCATCATCATCTCAAACCAAAATGGGCTTGACAAATCTTTAGTATTTGCTACCTAGAAGTTCTTGTTAGACAATACTAATGGTGGAAATTTAGCCCAAAGGTTAGCTTTATGAACTCTGATTTCCTTTATGTAATTTCTCACATTACTCTATCAACATCCAAACCTAAATTTTGCTAAATACATAACATCCTTACGAAATCGAAAGGCTAATTTTGATTTTACCAATCCCCATGGAACTCTTGAATACGAGCAACTGGTTCTTGTTTGTTTTGGGAAAAAGGAAATTGGATTGGTGGCGTTTCCTGCTTGAACTTGAGACATGTTTTTACTTCTACGTGCCCAGTATGGTTAGGGGAGTTGAACCTTCTGACTTCTCATCTCGGAAGATGGAGGAACACCATTTACTTCTAATTGCTAAGTTTGTCAACTTCAGTTGGAGTTGCAGATTACTAGTTCAGCTGCTCTGCAAACACTGTATAATACTAGGATTCTGTAACATATCCTAAAATTTTGGTACTAGTTTGAGATTTTGTTCCTACAACTTGAATCTTAAGTTGTTTCACCCTTCCCTAGAGAGATGTAGATTTTGTGCGGGGACTGGCACTGTGGCGGTAGAGCTTGGTGGTGGTGAGAAAGATGTTTCAAGATGCATCAACTGTGATGGTGCTGGTTCTTTGACATGCACCACATGTCAAGGCACTGGAATTCAACCTCGATACCTAGATCGCAGGTATAGTTTCTTGCATTTGTGAATACTTTTCTAGGTATAACAGCTGTTTTTTGTTATCCGAGCATTTCTGTGTTTCTGTCTGTTTGGCAATTTGGAGGATTCAGGTTTTTATGTAGTTCTAATAATTAACAAAAGTTTAGGATATTCCCTAGTTGTTGATATTTCCAGGATTTGATCATGGTCTTTAACAAGGTGGGTCGGCATTCAATAGCAATTGGAAGATATTTCTCCGTGCTTGGTCAATGAAATGTTGGGATTACGAGCTCATGGAAATATCAGTCCCTCTTTTTGCAAATGAAGAATGGAAACAACTAATAACTCACCATACCAGAAAGGAAAATAGGACAAACACGATATTGAGAATTTTACATAGAAAATCCTTTAAATATGACATAGAAAAATCTTGGGACATATAGCCCGAATGATTTTGCATTGTATCGATAATGGATACATCATACATCCTTCCTATGGAAAAATTTAGACCTCTCTTTCTCTTGCTCTCAATAATTTAGAGTTGTTCATATGTGTTTGCACATGGCTTAAGATTGTAAACATTACAGTGCTAGATCTCTTTTTGCTTGTTGTACTACTCAAAATGAAGCCCATCTCTCTTAAAATAGAGATGCCATGCTATTTGGTTTTGGATTACTCTTTTGTGAGTTTTACACTCATTGACATGTCTATCCAGTGGAATGCTTGATGTTGTACGAGAATTGGCTTTAGCAAAGAAAATTTTCAAGAGGCGCATGATTGGCATTTGAAGAGTGTATGTGCATGATTTGTCTAGTGGGTTCATACTTAAGGTGCATGCCTAAGGTGCGCACATGCACCGTTTGTTTAGTGAGTTCATACTTGAGGGTGCTCATGTACCGACACTAATATAAAAGCACTTGTGCGATTTTTTGGGTATTCAACGTGAAACTTTTGAGTCCTTTTGAGTGCCAATATAGAGAAAGAAGGAAGATGAAGAGAAAAAAAAAAAGAAAAGGAACATTCATTCATCCATTTGAGTTTTGAATTGTATTCCATTATCTACCAACTTTGAGTATATTATTCTACTTGTTGAGAAGAACATTTTGTTGGTCATTTTTCTTCTCATTTGCTCTTATATTCTCTATTATCTAGATTTATCATTATAATGTGTTATATCATTATAGTGTTGAATATTTTTATAATTAGGCTTACTGTATAGTAGATTTTTCTAGGATTTATAGTCCCTTACTTTTTCTCCTCATTCTTGAAAGGGGTTTTTTATATAAAAGATTATGTTTCATTATTATGATTATTGTTTTCCTATTGTGTTTTATCATATAGTTTTCTCATAGGTCTAAACAAATGGATTGAAAATAATCCTTAAAGAGATTAGTTCTCGGTTTTGTGAGCAAAATTTTAGTAGCCAAAACCTAACAAATAGTATAATAGATTTTAGGTTATTGTATTAAATTTGTTTGGACCGATGGAGCATGGCAACAAAAATAATTTGCTTGAATGAAAGAGCAAGATGAAAAATTCATTGTTTATTAAAGTAATATATCTTTAAATGTTTGCCATCTAAAAATTTGAATCAAAATCTGATGATTGGACTTTTAAACATGAATAAATTTGTGAGTACATTTGGCAATTTTTTGGCGATAAAAAACATGCAAAAGCACACTGAGAGAATCTCAAAGTACTTTATACTTCAAAAATGGGTAACAAGTTGTATCAGTTGATGAAGTTGATGTAGGTGAAGTATCGGAAAGGAGGTTCTATAATTGATCATCTCAACGAATTTCAAGATTGCCTTAACTAATTAAGTAGTATGGGCATTAAATTTAATAATGAGATGCTAGGCTTATGATTATTGACCATATTATCAGTATCATGGGATGTTATTCAGATCACCATTACTAACATTGTTCTTAGCGGTTTAGTAATCTTGGAAATAGAAAAAGGTGCAGTTCTCAATGAGGAGATGAGGAGGAGGTTGCAAGGCTCCACATCCTCACACTTCGAAGTACTAATCTTAGAGTTATGGGTAAGAGGCAATGCAATGGAAGAGGTCTCAAATCGGGTGAGAAGAGTTAAAACAAATTGAGATTAAGGTATTACAATCTCGAATGCCATTATTATGGGAAGAAAGGTCACATCAAGACGCATTGTCACAAGTGAAAACGTGAGAACGGAGGTAGCAACAAAAGGGAAACTGAGAAGTCACAAGATGATGAGAGAGTTTTGATTGTTATTGTTGCGTCCATTGGATCCTGATTGCTGAACAGATTAGGGATCCAAATACTATAGGAAGTGGGTCCGGTCTCCGTATGCTCAAATCTGAACATTGTGCAACACAATAACACGGTCAAAGGATTTACAGGATTAGCTTCTCGGTATATCCTCCGACGCTCAAGTCAATATCTGCCTTTTGTAAGGAAGAAAATGAAGGATTGACTTGTTTGTAGACTCAATGTTTGGACATGAGCTTTTGAGTTTCATGAACGTGTACTCAGGCTACAATCGAATTCGAATGAGCCCAGAAGACGAGGAGTACATATCCTTCATGACAAATCTAGGGACATACTGTTATAAAGTTATACCATTTGGATTGAAGAATGTTGATGCTATTTGCTAACGTCTTGTCAATAAGATGTTTAAGGCCCAAATCGGACGGAATGTGGAGGTCTATGTGGATGATATACTCGTCAATAGCAAAGTGATCGACCACCATATTCGAGATCTGGAAGAGACGTTCAATATTCTTATGGAACACCAAATGTAGGTCAATCCGACAAAATGTTCATTCGGAGTGGTCTCTTGTAAATTATTGGGTTGCATTGTTTCTCACTGAGGGATTGAAGCAAATCTTGAGAAGATCAACGCTATCCTTGACATGAATTCACCTCGGACAGTGAAAGAGGTCTAAAAGTTGACCAGAAGGATAGTAGTACTCTCTTTGTTCTTAGTAAAATCAGCCAAGAAATATTTGCTCTTTTTTAAGGCTTTGAGGGGGACCAAGATTAACGGTTTTTAATGGACAATCAATTGTAAAGCATCATTTAGAGATCTTAAAGAATATTTCTCAAACCCCCCTCTTCTAACTTCCCATCAAGAAGGCAAGGAGTTGTATTTATATCTCGCTGTATCCAACACAGTTTTGAGCTCGGTCTTGATTCAACAACAGTACGACAGGCAGTGACCTGTGTATCGCGTCAGTAAAATTTTGGTTGATGCTGAGGCCAGATACTCTCATGCAGAAAGGATGGCTCTAGCGCTTGTATATTCCACTAAAAAATTGAGGCCTTATTTCCAAGCACACAAAATCATAGTCCTGACAGACCAGCCTTTAAGAGCAATATTGCAGAAGCTGGATATGTTAGGACGACTGGTTAAGTGGGCCATTGAGTTCGGTGAATTCGACATATAATTTCGTCCGAGGTTTGCTTTAAAAGGTCAAGCCTTGGCGGATTTTATTATTAAAACATCAACCTTAACTCTGAACGCATCAAACTTTTGTAGGGATGATGGACCACTCAATCATCTAGTATGGACTTTGCATGTGGACGGCTCCTCAATGAAAGGTGGTTGTGGTGTTGGCATTGTGTTGAGAACACCTGAGGTATAGGAGATTAAATACTTGATTTTCAAGTTTCCAACAACTAACAACGTTGCAGAATATGGAGCACTACTCGTAGGATTTTGGTTGGCTAAAGAATGCTGAGTCAAGAACCTAATTGTTTATAGCGACTCAGAGTTGATTGTTAACTAAGTCCAAGGGAATTTTGAAGTGAGTTATTTATAGCTTTCCAAGTATCTTTCAAAAGTCCAAAGTTTGACTTCAACTTTTGAGAAGGTGGAAAAGGTCCACATTCCAAGAGGAGAAAGGAAAAGTAGACTTGTTAGCAAGGGCATCAATGTCTGAAACCCTTAGCCAAGATGTCCGAGGAATGCATGAGATCCTCGAAAATCCTAGTATAGATGATCTTGAGCCAGAAGTGATGAAGATAGTTAGTGTTGATAATTGGATGACCCCCTATTTGATGTATCTGTTTGATGAAATATTGCCTAAAGACTCAAATGAGGCCAAGAAAGTGAAAAAGATGGTAGGTTGGTATACCATCATAGACGGCCAGTTATACCAGCGTGGGTTTTCTGCTCCATACTTACGGTGCCTTACACCAAGAGGAGGCTGATTACGTCCTTAGAGAAGTACATTTTGGTATTTGTGGATCCCACATTGGGGCAAAAACCTTACTTTTAATCCGATGAGGTGATGATATTATTGGCCAATTATGAAATATGACGCTATGGACTTCGTTTGAAAGTGTATAAATTGCAAAGTCCATGGGAACCTTACCCACTAGCTTCATACAGAATTTCGAGCTCTACAATCACCTTGGCCATTTGTACAATGGGGCTTGATATCCTCGGACATTTACCGATAGCTTCTAGATAGAGAAAGTTCATAATTGTCGAGATTAACTATTTCACAAAGTGGGTTGAGGTCGCATCACTAGTTCGGATAACCGAAGCAGAATGTCATAGAGTTCGTCCATCAGAGCATTGTATGTAGGTTTGATATTTGAAAATGTATTGTAACTGATAATGAGACCCAATTTACTGATAAGCAGTTTATCAAGTATTGTGCAAACATAAAGATAATGTTGGTTTATACGTCAGTTGTATACCCAAAAAGTGACGAACAAGTAAAAGTAACCAATCGCACAATACTATATGGATTGAAGATGAAATTAGAGTATGCTGAGGGCTCATGGGTGGATGAACTGCTATCGGTTTTATGGTCATATAGAACAACACCAAGAGAACCGACTAGAGAGACGCATTTTAGCCTTTGTTACGGGGTTGAGGCAGTTATTCCAATAGAAGTTAAATTACCTAATCTCCAGGTTGAATGTTTCAACCCAAATGACAATTCGCAAAGGATTCGTGAGAACCTTGATTTATGCTTGAGGAAGCCTGAGTCATGGCAAGATTGTGGATAGCCGCGTATCAACAGAGAATTGCCAGATACTGCAATAAGAAGGTGAAAGCGCATCAATTTGAAGCGGGGGATTTAGTACTGCGAAGCATTGAGGCCACAGGTAAAAATACAAATCGGAACAATGTTTTCCCAAATTGGGAAGGACCGTTCCTGGTCTCGGCCATCATTCGAAATGGGGTGTATAAATTACGCACCCAAGAAGGCAGTCTTGTTCCTCAGACGTGTAATGCTTCCTATCTCAAAAAATATTATTAATAAAAATATTAGTCAGGTAAAGTTAGTTGTATCATTTGATGTGCTTGTATTACGTTTTATAAATAAAGTAAATTTCTTTTACTTATCCTTTATTTTGCACTCATTTAAATGTTTGCATGTCATTTCACAAAATCGCATGACGTGAGTTGCCTCTAAGTTAAGTGAAATAATTCCTTTTCACTTGTTCCCAAAGCTGTTTTAGAGCAGCTAACAAAACTCGTAAGGCCGAGCGGCTCATTTGAAATTAGACACTAAAACTTGGTAAGAGCACTAAGCAACCCACAAGAGGTTGAGTTTTAAAACTTAGGGGCTTAAACTGTATGAATGCAGAGACCTTAGAGGAAGCATCATCATGGTCAATGGGTTCAAATATTTCACTCATAAGGGATAAAACATCCTTATGATGTGTCCAAAAGAAAGAACCCAACCTATAAGCAATCCAAAGAAAAAGAAAGAAGACGAAATTTGAAGTGGAAGTTCATGCATTCGAAGGAGAAGGGCACAACAATTGAAATTAATCCCAACAAATACAATGGATTAATTTTAAACGCCAAAGGAATTCAAAAGACGCACCTCATCATGAGAAGGGCACATGTCGGCCTTTCACAGGTTGTGGAATAATAATGGTTGTTACATTTTCAAAGCAATGTCAATCTCATTTAATGCCTCAACTGACAGCGCATGCCATCATCTCGGATTCAAGTAATATCCTCGGACAATCTTTCTCAGTTGTCGAACTAGAGTCAAGTCTTCAGTTAGATTTTAGTCTTGCTGCTGAATTCAAGCATTGTCCTCGAACTAGGGCTATGTCCTTAGATAGTTGAAAACTTATTTTTGGAAAAAAAGAGGATGCTATCAGAAAATTGTTGTTAGCCCTCGGACAAAAATGTCACTACTCAGTGTAGGAGTGCAGGTCCAAACAAGAACTTGCCTTTGAAATTCATCCCAGAAGGCTGAGTTTCAGACCTCATGGTGTGTGGGGCTAGTGATAAGTATTAATACCAATTACTCAATGAGAAAACCTATTTCCAAAAGTTTAGCCCATATATCGAAGAGGCTGATTTGGTCCAATCAAAGAACCCGTTTGATAATATGCTTAAACTGTAGATAACAGTCAAATGGTTTTTCCTTCTCTTATCTCAACAATTTTGGACGCCAGTTGAACCTATAATATGAATAGAATTTTATTTATTCAACGGTTTCCTGGGCAATTTCTTGGACAGTTGACAGAAAAAGTCAACTGCCCCATAATAATTATAAAAAGACTATTTTTTCAGCTAGACAAGAGAGGACTCTTTCGAAAACAGAAAATCTTTCTTTCTCTATAAAATGCTTCGAGAAAAGCGCAAGCTTCCATACATAAAGTTAATCTAATTTTCAATTTGCTTCATTTTTTTCTTCCTTACAAAAGGTAGATACTAACTCAAGTGTTGGAGGATATACCGTGGAAACTAATTTCGCCAATCCTTTGACTATATTGTTGTATTGTACAGGATTCAGATTTGAGCATACGGAGACTGAACCTACTTCATATAGCATTTGGATCCTTAATCTGTTCAGCAATCAGGATTAGATGACGCAACAGTTACCAAGTCCTATCTTCTTGTTGTGTGTGAAGAAAATGTAATCAACATGGCTGAAAATAAGACAAGTTGGGTAATTGATAGTGGTGCATCACTCCATATGACATTTAAAAAGAAATTCTTTATATATTATATATCCTGCAATTTTGAAGTATTGAAGACGGACAATGACAGATTGTCTCGGATCATTGGTTGCAGTGACTTATGTTTGACCACCAGTTTGGCACAAATTTGGTTTTGAGGGATGCATGACATATCTCAAATATCTAGTTGAATCTTATTCAGGCCAATAAGCTTGATGGGATTTTACAATATAATTTACAAGGGCTTTGGTAAGTTCACAAGAAGCTCTTTAGTAGTAGCATGTGGAATAAAAATTTTTAGTTCATATGTGTTGCATGCCTCAAGTCTCAAACAAAAGCATGAATGTGGCTAAGAGTGATGAGTCTTTCTATCTATGGCATAAGCATCTTAGTCATATGAGTAAGATGAGGCTTAATTGTCTAGCAAGGAAGAACCTTCTTCTTAATGTGAAGGGGTTGAGTTGAAGATGTGTCATCATTGTGTGATTAGTAAGTAATAGATAGTTTTATTCTATGGAAACTCATCAAGAAAAAGGCGAATCTTTTTGAGCTCGTGCATACCGACATATGTAGTCCTCTGAAGATAAAAACACTCGGCAAAGCACTTTATTTTATAATGTTTATTGATGATTGATCGAGAAAATTGTGGATATGTCTTTTATAGATGAAGGAATAAGCTCTTGATGTTTTCAAATAATTTCATGCTTTAGTGAAAGGCAAATCGAGAAAAAGATCGAGTGTATCTGAAAGCACAATAGAGGTGAGTACATTGGTGCATTTGACACATTGTCATTTGCATAGGATACGACACCAAAAGACTCTACCAAAAACATCACAACTCAATAGTGTGATCGAGATGATGAATCGGACGGTCATTGTAAGAGTTCACTGTGTACTTTTGAAAGTGAAGCTCCTTAGCTCGTTTTGTAAGAAAAGCTTTGAATGCTATGACTTACGTAATTAACATCTCACTTGGCGGTTCCTTAAATGGCAATGTTCCTAATAAATTATGGTTCAAAAAGAAGTCTCTTACTATCACTTGTACATGTTTAGGTGCAAGTCGTTTGTTTATATTTTGAAGTATGGAAGGTCCAAGATTGAGGCAAACATGTGACAATGTTTCTTTCTTGTCTAGGAAGAAGATAATTTTGAATATCAATTCTATGATTTGATAGAGAAGAATTTGTGAGGTTTGGAGATATGGTATTTGTTAAAGACGAGACAATTAAGAATATTGAGAAAATAGATAAGGTGATTTCCAGTAGTGACAACAACCGTCTTTATGATATGGATCCCATGCCATTGACACTGATTTCAATTCAAGTTGAAGATAATGTTTGAGGCAATCATGGTGATAGAGATTATGAGATTCCCATCTTTGATGAAGTTAATGTTTATGATAATACTCATAATGATGTTCATTGTGAAGCTCTAGGTCTACACCAACCTTCACACTTTGATGATCCATGGTAAATCAATGTCCCTCTTCATGCCTATCGACCAATGAGTATACCAATGGTAGAATGTTTAAATGCTTTGATGAAACTATGGAGAATGATCATAAAACGGAGTGGATGGATGCGATGCAAAACAAGATAAAATCTTTGCATGAAAATTATATTTTTGAGCTCACCAAATTGCTTAAAGGCAAACAAGTAGTAATGAGCAAGTGAATTTTCTACTTAAAATTCGAAGAAAACAACCCTTAACTATGGTATAAAGTGAAATTAGTTGTAAAGGGTTTGGTTAACAAAAGAGTATTGATTTTGAGATCTTCTCTCCCACTATAAAGATGTCTTCCATTTGAATTATTTTCGGATTTGTCCCGACCCTTAACCTAAAGGTTAAACAACTAAATGTGCTGACAAATTTCATTTATAGTGATTTTGATAAAGAAATTTATATGAAACAATCGGAGGGATTTCAAATCAAGGGAAAGAAGCATTTGGTATCCCATTTAAAGAAGAACCTTGACAGGTTAAATTAAGTTCTTAGGCAATAGTATAAAAAGTTTGAGTTAGTGATAGTAGATCAGTTATCGAAAGATTATGTTGAATCATTGCGTCTTCTTCTAAAGGTTCTTGAAAGAGAATTTTGCTATTCTTTTACTCTGTGTAGATGACATGCTTATTATGGGCGCAAATTGTCTCCCGATTGGTAAGTTAAAGAAGTAACCTGGAAAGCTTTTTGCTATGGAAGACTTACGACTAATGAAGTAAATTCTTGATATAAGATTTTTTCCCAATTGGAAAGTGAATAGGCTTTGGATATTTTAAGAAGGTTACATTGAAAATGCTCATTAATGTTTCAACATGGAGAAAATCAAACCAATGAACACTCCACTTATAAATCACTTTAAATTGAGCACTCGACAAAGTCTTCTTACGGATGATGACAAAGCTTGTGTAAGACATGTTCCTTATTTTTTAACCATTTGGAGTTTAATGTATGCGATGGTGTACACAAGGCCAAACATAACTCATGCAGTTGAAATCGTTGATTGGTTCCTTTCTAATCCTAAAAGGAACATTGTTCTGCATTAAAATTGATACTAAAGTTTCTTTAAAGTATTTCCAAGATGTGTTTGTACTATGGCAATAGTAAGCTTCTTTTGGTTAGGTACTCTAACGCCAATATGACAAGCGACATTAACTCTTAGAAGTTCATTTTAGTTTACTTGGCTTCATTTGCAGAAGGAGTTGTGTCTTGACAGTTGAGGCTACAGAAATGTGTTGCTTTCTCTGCCCAAAATCTGAATTCATTGTAGTGATAAAAACAAGTAAGAAAATATTACGGATAAGAAAGTTCATTCGAGATAAGCAAAAAGTTAATCAAAGTACCATTCATCTTTGTGATAACTCATCGTTTTATTTCAAATTGAAGTACATTGATGTTAGGTATTGTTAGGTGAGGAATGTCATTGACTTGATGTTGCTAATGCTTGATAAAATTGAAACCGATGATAATGGGTCAGATATAATGATAAAGATGGTGCAAAGATGAAAGTTTAAAAACATGTTGAATGTTGCCAGATAATGATGGGCCTCACAAGGTCCTAAGGGAAAGTTTATTGGGTTTTGTGTCATTCACTTGTGATTTCAAATTGTCATTTAAGTCAATATTGATAGTTAGTGGAAGAAATTTAGTGGTGTTGTTAGGTGAGTGGATTCACGTCTAATGTGCACCTAAGGGGAATGCCTAGTAAATTGATATGCTTGTATGTTAACATTGATATAAAAATGCTTGATATTAAATGCAAAAAGTCCTTTTTGAGCTAACACAGAGAGAAAAGGAGAAAGAGAAATAATTAATCATCCATTGGGTCAAACGTTATGATTATTGTAAAAATATCAATATTCTCTATTATTCGGGTTTAAAGAGGTGTTGATAAGATTTTGCAACCAAAACATATAATGAATTCTTTTTAAATTTATAGTCCCGTAGTTTTCTTTCATTTTTCTTATGGGAATTTTTCATGTAAAAGATTGTGCCTCATTGTTGTGGTTATTATCTTATTATTGCGTGTTATCTTAGTGCCTCCTCCTTGGTTTAAATAAAGAGGGAAAGTTTCCAACTTTGTAAGTAAAATTTTGGTGACCGAAATCGAACACACACATGGCAAAAGCATGCCACTGAGCATGGGTGTGGCGCATGCAGATGAATACTGAGGCGAGACTTCACACGATAACAATTGTGATTTATTGATTTTTCTGTCTAAACAGATAACTCAAGAAGTACCTGACCTTTCAACTCATATCGAACGCCAACACAAATAAACAACCCAACTTATTGAGCTTCTGTTATAGTACCTTGGTCATGGCCAAACCCTGGCTTCAACTTCAGCTAGGCTGACCCTCGGCCTGTCTACGTTGGCCATTGTACCTCGGCCAGTATCCCTTTGCATTTTTCTGAGCTATCTTGGACATCTCCTTCGGTTGGCACATGCTACAGGAGATTGAACCACCCGACATGGAAGCTGGGGGGAAAGTACCATGAGAAATGCTGATGTATATGTGCATTGGTGATACCAGTTCACAATTTGCAGAAAATCTCTCTTCCCCTTCCCTCTGATCCCTCAGTTGTTTGGATGATGTGGATTTTGAATCCCTTAATAGCTCACACATCAAAGCTCTCTAAATGCACAGATATTCCGAGAATGGCAACCTTCCTTTATAATAATCTTTTCACAGTTCTGCTTTTCTACATGTTTTCTATCCATTCACGACATTCCTCCCGAATTTCCTTCTGTTCCTCCCTCCTCCTTCTCTGCTGGTGCGAACCAGGCAAACCTCCACTCATTGTAAGACGATGCATAGGAATTTGTACTCAAAATATTGCCTGACTGTGCATCTTCTTCCCTAAATTGAAGTGCTTGTGTTCTGAATGCGCAGAGAATTCAAAGATGACGACTAGGGCGAAGCAGACGGCTCTTGCAGTGGACAGTCAGTAAATCAACTCATCAGTATGGAGGATCTGTGTCTTGTGATGTGCAATTTGGCTAATTACGACGCTTGCTGTTCTTCAACTTTGTGAATTTGATGCTAATATAAATCTTGCATGGTGCTAATAGAGATTTCAAATTCAATTGTATGAGCACCATTCTCAGTGTGTTCATTGCTGGGGCTATTTTCTATATCAGGCCTCTGGGTATTGTTTGAATGGCTGTTTTTGTTGGCATTTGGTATAATTTAAAGTTGGTGTCTGTCACAATTGGGACCAAATGACTATAAAACGTCTAGATATAAACCTGTAAAATTATAAATATACTTACTTGCAAACTCTTTTCAATCTCATATTTTTTTTTTTTTTTTCATTATACATTTTATATTTATGAAAACTATATAAGTTTATTATAAATAAAATTATAAAAGTTCACTACAACTATATATATAATAATAAAAGTTATGTCAAGTCTTTCCTCCAAATTACTTTATAAAAGATACAGGTATTTGCAGGCTAAATTAAAAAATATATAAAACAAACTATAAATGAGTCAAATATTTAATAAATAACTTTATAACTAAAAATATAATAATAATATAGATTAATAAAGTTTGAAAACTTAAAATATTACAACAATTCACAGATATTATGTTCATATGCAATACACATCGTGTCATATTAGAAGAATTTACGAGAATTATATTTTTAAAGCTAATGTTAGTGTATTTACGTTACCTTATTTGGCAATGCCAATAATATTTTAATACCAAAGGTCTGTGGCTTGATCGATTACTATCTGAAGATATTTATATTATAATATAATATTTATAAATTTTATAAAATAAATAAATATATTATTTAAATTAACAAAAAAATTTTAGAATTAGATAGTTTAGATTACATTAAAAATTATTGGCATTTATATTATTTAGATAAAATAGTATATTGGTATATTTTTGTTTACTTTATTTATAAAATATAGAGTAAAATTTTGCACTATATTTGACTATAATGTAGGATATTTTATAAGAAAATAATGAGATATTAGAACAATCACAAAATCATATAAAAAGATGAAGAAATATCAACACAATAATTATCAACTTAACTGAATTATATAGAATAAAACAATTGGATAAAATATATCTATGAGCATATTTAATAAATGATTAATATTTTGTCAAAAACTAAGATATTGTTATCCCCATCACGATACTAAGATTAAATCTATTTTATCACATATAACTTTTAAAACTTTAAAGTATATTTTTCTAAAATAACAATATATCCCCAATGATCATAATCTAATCCAATAGAATTATATTTGTCTCCCAATTCATTGATCATCGTTTAGCAACTTTATAATTATTTATTACTAAATTCATAGGCAACCAAGCAAAACATCATCCATCATGCAAGGTTTACTCAAAATATATCCATAACAAATTATTTCTCAATACTTTCAATGACAAAATTAACTTTAGGTTAACCCACAGCCCAATTGATTAACGAAATCTCTTACTTTCCGTAAATAAATTCACTATCAAACTTTAATAATATTTTTCTAATACAAACCCTTCTTCCTCCTCTGTTTCAGGCACGCAGTGGCGCTCGAAGAACCAGAACAGAGCACCACCACGGCTCCCATGGAGCGAATTTTGAACTCAACCATGAGTCACCAAACACACAGAGGTTTAAGCCAAAATCATAAACGTAGGTCATCAAAACACATATCCACACACTGTAGAATCCATTTTGACGTTAAAACTATTCTTTTCCAATTTTCCAGATTTGAAGTTCATGTTCCCTGTTTTTTGTTCCTCTCGATTGTCAATTCGATTTCCTTAAATTTGGCTTATTCACCAACTTCCAACATCTACTGATTATCAAACTCACTGCATATAATCTCTATGGAACTAATTGAACGTATAAATCTAACCCATGACAATCAATTTGGCTTAAAATTACAAAATCTCAATAAAACCCCAAATTTTGGAAAACTTTTCAGATTCATAAAAAATTCAATTAAACTTGAGATATATAATGATTCCTATTAATTTCATTGCCCAAATTCTTCTCTATGCTCTGTCTCTTTCTCCTCTGTTTCCCCGACCATCCTCCTGCTCTTCTTCATGAATTCAGCGGCCGAAAGGGATATTAGTGAGGTTATCATGGCGTCCTTCTTCTTCTCCCTATTTTCTCTTCCTCCTACTTGCTGCTTGAGGCTCGGTTGGTGAAGGAAAATTGCCTCCAAGATAAAACCCAAAATGCTTTAGATAAGCATTACCAAAGTTTTGCCAGCCATCAATCCCGTGCTCCCTTGAACCCATGCCTCAAGCCACCTCATGCGCATCCTAATTAACCATCCAAAGGTGACTCTGGTGAAACAAAGGCTAAAGGCAGCGGCTTCCTCATCAATCCTCCCCGTAGGTCGTGGCCACCTCCCGCTTCAATGGCATACTTACTTTCTAACTTAACTAGTTGCCTCAGGAAGCACTAGGTTTCTTATTTTCAACAAATAAAATTTAATATTTAAAAATATTTTAAAATTATAAAAATAATATATTTTAATGTTATTATTTTTTTATTATACTAGCATTTAAATATTTATAAAAAAACTTAATAAAAATAATTATATTATATATTATTTTAATATAAATATTAATTATTAAATTACATATGATTCAACAATAACGGATTTTATTATAATATTGTGGGCATTGTTAATCACTTATGTATCTTACTTACCTAACACTTCCTAAGTCATCTATCCAATGTTCCCCCCACAAGCCATATAGTCTACCACTAAGCCAGCCACAAGGTTTTTATTTGGATGTTGAATAATTCGATATTTAATTAAAAATTATTTTGGGCCCATAAAATTTTAATAATTTTTTATAACATAATTTCTCAATTATTTAACTTTTTAAATTAAAATAATTATGCCATAAGTATATTTCAAAATTTACCTTAAACATGATAATTAAAAAACTTAAATTTATGTACTAAAAATTATCCTCTACATATGATATAATTTATATATCTTAATATTTAGGATGCCCCAGTGTCTGACTTTCATCATCTTTTTTAAAAATATTTTTTCATTATTAGCCTTCTAAATTAAAAAAAAATTAATAAGCTTAATTGTTCACAATTTCTATCATAAAGTTGGTTAAATCTTTAATTTATTAATATTCATCATGAATTTATATAAAAATAAAGTATCAATTATACTATTCTTACATTATATTATATTTTTAATATAATTACATATCATTAACAATAAATTACTTTACAATTTTATCCATTGTGGCCTCCTCCAAAGTTCCTTCCCTTTGGCATTTGTTTGATTACTGAGTAATCATCGTCGTCTTCTTCACCTCTTTCAAAACCTCCAAAGCTCATTCCCAGTTATGCTTGTTTTATTTTATAACTTAATCTCCTCTTTATATGGGTATTTTAATTAGAATTTGTTTTTATTACTTAATTAGAGAGAAGATTTTATGTCAAGGGTTTGAATGAAGGATTTGATCCACAACAAATAAAGCAGCCAGCTTTCATCTCTGAATTGGTTGTCACAACTTCAAGCCTAGGGTTTTCAGCTATCCATCATTACACAGTACATTGATTTCTCTTCATCCACCTAATTCACTTTCTTAGTCCCCTTCCAGAGAGGCGAAACCTATTTACCTGCAACCCTATTGACGAAAGAAAGAGGGAGAGATGTTGTATATAGTAGGATTAGGTTTGGGGGACGAGAAAGATATAACGCTCAGAGGTTTAGAAGCCGTCCGGAGATGCCAAAAGGTCTATGTGGAAGCTTACACTTCTCTGCTCTCTTTTGGTCTTTCTTCAGATGGCCTCTCTACTTTGGTATTTGCTTGCTTCATTATCCTATGTTTTCCGCCCTCTGGGATCAAAATATGATCTTGGAATTAACTGAATCGATTTTTCGTTTTTTTTTTTTAATCTGTCTTATGCATTTCGATTATATAGGAAAAATTGTATGGGAAACCGGTGACACTTGCTGATAGAGAAATGGTGGAGGAAAAGGCAGATTCTATACTATCAGAAGCTCGGGATTCTGATGTGGCTTTCCTTGTTGTTGGTGACCCTTTTGGGTAAGTGGCTATCTGTATTGTTTCTGTATTTATCACTTCATAAATGAGTGGTTGTAGTTCATGTTTTGGATTTGCAGTGGTCTTCATATTTGATGATGCTATGTTATAAGGTTTTAGATGTTTTCTTTGTTATCACCACCTATGGAGATAATTGTAAGAAGTTGAATAATTTTCAAAAAAGTCAAATGGATGTTAGTCGAAAATTTTATTTGGGTGCACATTTCCATCGGTAGTGATTTAATGCTTTTTATTGCTTTATCTGTCATATTCCAGAATGGTTTTCTGGAGTTTTCATTGGTTTGCTTGCTTCAAACTGTCGGATCATATTTTCTGCTGAAAGTAAGACCCATGCCTTTGCGACTCATCCATCAAAGAGAGAGAACTGTCTGAAAGATCTTAATTTATATCTTCAGCATTTGCTGGTTGGAATTAAAGATCTAAACTTTGAATTTTTGTAGTTCGGGGTTTTATATGTGAAAGATAAGGAGCCCTCTTAAGACTTACAACTGCATGATACTAGATACAGCCAAGTTTATTATTATTATTTTTTTCTCCTTTTGGAAAAATTGCTGTTTGAAATGCTCTTCATTATTAGACCGGCCATGCCCATTTTATGTTCTTTGAAGCTGTTGACATTTATCTAAACTAAATTCCAATGTACTTTTTGTTGATTGAGCTATATTCTTTTGTTGATAAATGCTGAGTTCGACCCATGATGCTGCTGGATATATTTTGTGTTACAGAAAACTGTTGGTTTTCATTATAAAACGGATGCATTTCTCCAACCACTTTGCATGGGGACCTGAGATGCGTGTTGATTGTTGGCTGCATATGCTTATTATTGTTTTGAACCTTCATTGCTGCATGGTCTTGCATTGTCAAACCTTGTACAGAAAGCAGTGCTAAGACTTGGCAAGATTTAACACGTTTATTTCATTTTTCATTTGATTTTCATGTTATTCTTTGTTTTCTTTTTTTTATTTTGGGCATTTGTTTCTCCATAAATTGTCATCGTTTGTGCTATGATCACAAATTGCCATCCTTTATGCTATGATTCACGAGCTAACATCCTTTTTGCTAGGATTCACTAATTATCATCCTTTGTGCCATGATTCACTAATTGTCGTCCTTTGTACTTTGTTTCAGTAATTTTCATCCTTTGTGCTAATGCATTCCGACATGAATTTCAGAGCAACAACACACAGTGATCTTGTTGTTCGGGCCAAGCAAGTGGGAATCAATGTCAAGGTGGTGCACAATGCATCTGTAATAAATGCAGTTGGAGTTTGTGGCTTACAGCTGTACCGTTATGGGGAAACAGTTTCAATCCCTTTCTTCACTGAAACATGGAGACCTGACAGTTTCTATGAAAAGATTAAAAGAAATCGCACACTTGGACTACATACACTCTGTCTGTTAGGTTAGCTTGTTCTGCCTTATTACACAGCTGATCTTATGCATGCTGTTTACCTTACTTTAGTATTAACAGAGGCGGATCTGCTTCTCTCTCTTTGTTGCTATTTTCCCCTGTCATTGTAGTGAAACTGAGAGTAAATTATTCTTGATTGAACCGACTTCTGATGAACTGCTTAGCTTCATATGACAAGAGGATGCATTGGGAAGCATCGGGTAAAGCCACTACTTTGAATTGTGTCACTGAACTGAAAATACTAGGTTTCTAGCCAGTTCCAAATGATTAGAGCACACGATATAGTTCAATAAAGCTCTGTACAATTTTGGATGATTATGTGTGTGCTATGTTAGATATTACTAACTTGATCATGGATTTGTTGTACTTCATTATTAATCTATGGATTTGATCTGAATGTGGATATCCATAAATAATACGTTCATCATCGCTAACGGCTGGTTTGGCATGCAAGAATGACATACATGTATACATTTTCACTAACCGCTGGAGAATTGATATCTTATGTACGTTTATCATCACTAATGGCTTGTTTGATATGAAGGAATGAGGGGTTGGGAATGGGGATGGAGATATCACACAGGTATGCATCATCAATAATGGTCGGTTCAGTATGTGGGAATGAAGGGTGGGAACTGGAATGAAGATATCATGCTTCCATACATACATCACTAACTAATTGGCCTATACCTCTTTATCGCACGAAAACTATGCATCACAAGTTGAGATAGTTTATCCAGCATCATCATTCATGTAGCATACTTCTCACTATCTTGGCAAATGCAGTAAATGACTCTTCTTGATTGCTTTACTGTTCTAGAAGCTAATGGTGGCCTCGTTTTTATTTTCAGATATACGTGTGAAGGAACCCTCACTAGAATCCTTGTGCAGGTCTGAATTCAGATTAGTTGCCCTTCTTTTGATGGAATATCATTGTGATGTTTTTTTTATTAAATCAAAATATCTACCTGTGACTTCCAGAGGGAAAAAGCTTTATGAACTGCCTAGATTCATGATTATTGAAACTGCAATCGAACAACTTCTTGAGGTTGAGCACAATCGCAGGGAATCTGGTAAGCATCTTGTAATTGATATCTAGGATCCCACGTTCTATGGGAAATGAGAGGAGATGTGCCTTGTAGGAAAGTTTAGACATCTTCATGATGGCATATTTTTACTGAGAGCCCAGGAAAGACAAAACCGTGAATGTCTTTACCCAAGGGTATGCTAGTTCATTGTAGTTTAAAATTTTTAGGTTCAAACTACAGAAATAACCTATTTGCAATACATGCATAGACAGGATTGTGGACATCTTACCCTCATTGGACTTCACTATGTGGCATATGTGGCTGGCCCTTACGTATACTCGCTGAAAACCCAATCTCTGCTTGACATTTGTAAATTTTCTCAATATTTTTGCCTAGATACCATTTGGCATACATTTTTGTAATTGTAATTTGCATCAGGAGCTGGGTAATGTGGATACATTTTAACTGCAGTTTACAGCGAAGACAGTACCTGCGTGGGCTTTGCCCGACTGGGAAGTGAGGACCAGATGATAGTCGCGGGTTCAATGAGGCAACTTCTCACAGTTGATTTCGGACCACCCCTGCATTGCCTAGTCATAGTCGGTGAAACTCATCCATTGGAAGAAGAAATGCTCAGTTTCTTTACTTGTCAGCAAGCAATTACCGAGAATAAGGATGAGACAAAACACGTTGTCAAGTGAGGTCCGATGAATGCCAACCCGTCCATGCCTATTTAAGGTCCTGAATTTTCTGTGATGCAGTTGCTTTCATGAGGTGGAAACCGGCATTTGGATATCTTGTTAGCTTCCCTGGTTAACTCATCACAAGCCCATGGTTCCATCCTCCTCTCTCTCTGTTGGGGAAGAAGAGGAGGAAGATTTTGTGCCATTGCCATTGAGTTTTAAACGTGTTAAATTGTGACAGTTTAGGCTAAGAGTTGGATTTCTTGTGCCTTATTTCTTGTTAAACTGCATCTCAAACAGTTTCATTGTTCGAACCTCACTTCTCGTGCCTTGTAGATAATCTTTACTGCTATACATGAAGGTTGGCATTAGTAATCAACTCAGTTAAGTGAGGGATCAAGGGGTTAGCATTAGCATTCCATGAAAGAATTCGGGTCTTTACTTTACTTATAAAATGTTGATTTAATCTCTTTTAATTATAATTTTTTAATTAATATTAAAATTTGAGATCTTTATTTTAAAAAAAGCAAACTAGCTTTTTTTTTTTTAAGAAAATAATATATGATTAAAAAAAATTGAATCCATCTCTTTTTAGAGGATTAGGCTTTTCAATTGTTACATGGAAGGGTGATGCTCTCAAAGGACACACCATTGGATTAAATTAGTGATTTTAAATTTTTTTAAAAATGTGAAGATGGTTGTTTATTGATTTTTTAAATATTAATATTAATTAAATATCCAATGTAAAAAATTAAAAAAAAAAAAACATTATGTAGAGAGTTTTTAAATATTTAAAATTTATTGGTTGAATTTTTTAATTTAATGAATAAGGGGAAAAGGTTGGGTAACAGTTGGGGGCGGCTGTTTCTCCCAACGGAGTTGTAGTCTTTATTACGTTCCTTTCCCATCATATAATTAAAATTTAATTATAATAATTTTAAAAATGAAAAACATAAAGGTACTGTTGTTAATAATTTTTTTTAAATATTAATATTTATTAAATATTTCATTTAATATAAAAAAAAATTTAGAAATTATTTAAATTTTTTTTATAATTTAAATTTTATTCGTCAACTTTTTATAAATGAAAGCAACAAGTCAGGAGTTGCTTTTTTATCCAATCGTCACAATGCACATTCGAGGGATATGCAAGCTCCATTTTTTTGGCTGAAATTTTATTTTTTTATATTTTTTATTCACACCCAAATGAAGAAAATTATTTTTTATTTTTTATTTTTTATTTTATTAAGTTTTCTCATTACCAACAAGAACATAATTAAAGACCAAATATAAAACAAAACTTATATATGTTAATGATTAATTGATATATTTTTAATAATAAATAAATATTTTTCATAATCACTATTCTATCATATTTTGACTGTATCATATGGCAATGGGACATAAGCCTTTACACTGTAACATCACGTTCAATTGACAGCTATAGGGTAAGACAGGCAGAGCAATATCTGAATTTTTTTATTTGTGATATTAAAAATAACACCATTATTAATCTTAATTCTTTATAATTTAAATACAATAAAGTTTAAGAGTGGTTGGTTCAATCTCCAAGAACTTTGCCTAGGGAAGCCTATTTAATTATGATACATTTCAGAATTCAAATTTTAAATAGATCTGGACTTTCGCTTCAAATCCCCCTACTCGGTTGACTTAAAACACGTGGATCTGATCGACATTTTAAAAAATCAGAAACCTGTGCATTACAAATAAAATAAGAGAGTTAGATCACTTACGGAGACTAATCCCTAATAGGCTCCGACGTTTAAATTAAAAAAATCTTTCTCCACATCAAAGAAAATTATAAAATAAAAAGTTTGTGTATATGTTTTTATTTTATGGTTCTTTTGTTATTATATTTGATTGAGTGTGAATGTATCCCTCATTCTGTCTATGAGAGCCTGTTTTTATAATGTTAGAATTGTTTTAATAATGTTCGTCCATTTTGACTGTTTATATCCGTTTTTGTAACCACATTTGGATTAGGATGGACAGTTTCAGGTCTAACACCATCAATAGGGTTACCGATTACAAGATAAAATATAAACTAAAATTAATTATAATGCCTAGGCCGTGGGACGAATCTAGCACATTTTATGCCAAGTATAAGATTACTTCTCTGATGGCCCTCCTTATTGGACTCTTTTATTTAAGTCAGCAGAATCTTAATCATGCCTGTCAAATTATAATGTAGCTAATAAGACTTGCCATTCTTCCCACGTAATGATTTAGTGCAGTTGGACCATTATTTTGAAAAAATGTAAATAATATTAAAAAAATGATGTAAATTTGTTAATTTCTACAAATATTCAAATAAATATAAATAAAATAATAAAATATAAATTTATATTGCCTAGTCTAATGTCAAAAATCAAGCCCGGAAACGGGAAAAACGTGTGGTTGTCTTCCTTCTCAGCTCTGCAAATGCCAAAACAAACACGTTAACGATGTCCGTCGCCGCCACCGAATTCAGAAGCCAGGCCACGTTCAACTTCCCCAAATTGAGCGAAGCCCTAACAGCCTTCAACAACCCAAACACTACCAAAATCCCTCAAACAAAAAATCATGTCTCTAACAATTAGACTACACATCACAACGACGAATGCGGGTAATCGTCAAGTGATAAGAGAAATATCAAACAACAAAACAGCCGTACTTCCTAGAAGCATCAAAATTCACGAGAACCCATTATCTTCGCTTGTTTACAGGAGGAAAATGTTGAAGAATATCACAACGAAAGTGATAAAGAGTTCTCTGATAGAACCAGACGGTGGCTCACTGGTTGATCTAGTGGTGCCGGAGAATGAGCGGGCTTCGAAGATATCGGAGGCTGGATCATTGCCCAAAGTGATGGTAACAAAGATCGATTTGGAATGGGTTCATGTGCTTAGTGAGGGATGGGCTAGTCCGCTGAGAGGGTTTATGCGAGAGAATGAGTATTTACGGAGTTTGCACTTCAATTGTTTGAGACTGGAGGATGGGTCTTTCGTTAATATGTCATTGCCTATTGTGTTGGCCATTGATGATGAGACCAAGGAGCGAATTGGGTCGTCTCCAGATGTTGGATTGGTCAAGACTAATGGAGATTTAATTGGCATTTTAAGAAGGTTAGTTCGTTTCCTTCTTAAGAAGGGTATGCTTATTTGTGTTTTTTTAATGGAGTTTATCAATGGTGGTTGACAGTTTATGTGTTTTATAATATCGTTAAGACATGTGAGAAACCTGTGATGTCATCCAATAGGATGAGTAGAAACTCGTGAAAAACTTGACCCAATCTATAGTGACCTTTTAAATATTTCCTGGTGATGTGACCCTATTAGTATATATATATATATATATATATATATAATGAAGAACGATAGTCATAGATCTCTGAAGGTGATTGACAGATGTCTCTATAATATTACTCAATTCTTTTTTTGTTTGTTACTTACCCAAAATACATATTGGGTCCATGTTCTGGAAATAACTGGAGAAAAATGTAAAGTTCAGGATGCTGCGAGAAGATGTTGGTTCATGTAATTGCTGAGAAGTTTGTAATGAACTTTGAAAGATCTACTAAGGTTGTTTTTATTAATTATAGGTTATTTTATTAGCTGTTAATTGTATTGTTTGTGAAGTAAATTTGGTGAATTCGTGTGAAATGAAATGAATTTGTGTTGATTTTTTGTTTTTGTATGGGCATAAAGAGGTAGTGTGGAAAAGTGAGTGTAAGAGAAAGGGAGGAGGAAAGCTTAATTTCTCTCTAAAATAAAATAAATTGATGTAAATAGAAGGAAGCACAGTGTTTTTAGGTTATGGACTTACTTACACATGTCTTTACTAAATTATTGACAAAAAATATAATAAATAAGGACAGTTTAGTAAAAATAATATTCATAAGTTCATTTAGTTCCTAAACAACATAGAGGCATTACCTTCTAATTTATTTTACTAAAACAAAAATTTCAGCCTAACATTATTGCTTTTTTTTTTTTTTCCCTGCTCCGATTCCAGGTTGTTTCCAAACACTCATGAAATCCTTTTCTTTCCCTCTTTCAGTGCACTGTTGTTCAGAAATTGATTGTTTGGTTAACAATAAATAGTTCAGAAATTGAACAGCAACGCAAGTCATTGTTATCAACTACACTAACCCTTGCGGGATATGCTAAATTTGTTAGGGCATTGGGTGATACCATTGCATAATTTCAGTGGGGGAAAAAAAAAACTGTCTGCAATTAGCATAAAGTTTCGTAGATCATCCATTTTGAAGATTTAGGATTGTCATGAGCATGTTAATTTGCAGGGTTGAGATATATAAGCATAACAAAGAAGAAAGGGTAGCTAGAACTTGGGGAACAACGGTTCCGGGTTTACCTTACGTTGAAGAGGTCATTACTCCGGCAGGAAACTGGCTCATTGGTGGAGATTTGGAAGTCCTAAAGGAAATGAAGTATGAAGACGGCCTCGATCACTACCGGCTCTCTCCTAGACAGCTTCGGAGAGAATTTGATCGGCGTGGGGCTGATGCTGTTTTTGCATTTCAGCTTCGGAATCCTGTTCATAATGGGCATGCCTTGTTAATGAATGACACTCGCAGAAGGCTGTTGGAAATGGGATACAAAAACCCAGTTCTCTTGCTTCATCCTTTAGGAGGATTCACAAAGCCTGATGATGTGCCTTTGGATGTTCGAATGGAACAACATAGCAAGGTACTGATTGCTCCCGTTATCATTATTTTTCTATCTCATTTATGTTTGATTGCTAGAAAGAAATAGTATAATAACTGAATATAGATTGGTTGATTTGAACGGAAAGTCATTATTCCATTTTGGGATAAATATCACAGCCAACACCGACTGTGAGTTTTGGCGCTGCGCCAGAAGGGATGGTGACCTGCAGTGGGAGTATTTGTTCTTGTTATCCCATCAACATTACCTCGAATCCTTTGTTCCTATGAAATATAACTCAATTGGACCCAATTGATAAAACCAAATTATTTTGATTGCGATTTACAGAACATCTAGACAGAAATAAAATCAACAAATATTTTAGGACACCAATTCATTACCCTATATAAAAACTGTATTGTATGTGCCTGGATGGACCCTCTCTTCTATCTCTTTGAAAAGCTGGCTATTTCAGGCCAAAATGTTAGATATCAAATCTTATTGTCAGCATTTAATATCATTTATGTAAGCTATAATTGGTATTAGGATAACGAATCATCCTTCAGTTTTAAGCTTCCAAAGTGTTCTCTCCTCTTTCAGAAACACCACTATGACAAAAGAGCTGAAGTTTTATCCGTGTGGGGCAATATGATTCTACAGATTGCATAGCCCATACTCCTAGTGAATAGATTCCCATAAGTTAAAAAATAGATAATAAAAATTATATCAAATAATTTAAATAATTATTTAATTTTTAATATTTAATTTTTAATTTTTAATCCTAACTATGGGAAAGATTATAAGCCCACTTTCTTACAAGTAGGAACAGATGCTTTCAAGGTTTTAAAATAAGCCCCAGCAGTCGGCTCTACCATCCTTACTATGACAAACTCATGATATGCCTCAATTTGCTTCCACATGTAATTTCGCTTGAAACATGTTGCTTTTATCAGGTTCTAGAAGACGGAATTCTCAATCCCGAGACAACTGTTGTGGCAATATTCCCTTCCCCCATGCACTATGCCGGTCCAACTGAGGTGCAGTGGCATGCCAAAGCAAGGATAAATGCCGGTGCAAATTTTTATATAGTGGGTCGTGATCCCGCTGGTATGGGTCACCCAACAGAGAAGAGAGATCTCTATGATCCTGATCATGGAAAGAAAGTGTTGAGCATGGCCCCTGGCCTCGAGAAACTGAACATCCTACCGTTCAGGGTAGGTCATTATCTCAGCCATGGCAGCTTTATCTACTTTGATTTCTTCCTGTGAGGGGCATTTCAAATTTTTCTGTCATTTTTCAAAATTTTCTTGCATTTGGTAAATGAAAGTTCACTAAATGTGATAATCAGCTGGTACTAGGTATTTCCAACTTTACCATGCACTAATGTTCTATAGTGGGTGTCATGCAGGTAGCAGCATATGATACTTCTGCAAAGAAAATGGCGTTCTTTGATCCATCACGTGCTCGAGATTTCCTATTCATTTCTGGAACCAAGGTAGAAAGCCTTCAACTGGTTTCCATTTCTCATGTCAATAAACATGAAATCGCATCTTCTTGGGAGACCAAGAAAATGAACTCTATGTTATTTCAGAAACAGCCATATCCGTATGATAGAATAAAACGCATGTAAAACATTAATATGATATGTAAGACAGTTTTATAATACGTGACCTATTCTATGGCAGCAAAACATATAATATGAAAAGAAAAATGTCAATCCAATAGGCTTAGTTATGCTATATCATGTTATTTTCAAATTGAGATATCAACTCGAAGCAACACATCATTATTTCGTATATCATATGCGTATCAATTGCATGTGAACGTGAATTCATGATATAGGATTGGAAAAACTGTCTCAAAAGTCAACCCTGATGAAAAAAAGGGACAATTAGTACAAAGGGATAGCTATAAGGTACAAGTTTGGCAACATATGGCGGAGATTGTAAACCCAAGTCCTCTTATTTCATGTCATATCTGTATCATTTCTAATATTGTTTCCCCCAATTAAGGTGTCTTCAAATGACATCGTCTCAGAATTCCTAACACACTGAACTTTTTGGTAATGTCATAGATGCGAAACTATGCAAGGAATGGAGATAATCCTCCTGATGGTTTCATGTGTCCTGGAGGCTGGCAAGTCCTGGTCAAGTACTATGAGAGTTTGCAGGCTGAAGACAGTAAGCAGCAGTCAGCTGTTCTATCAGTCTAGGCATACCAAGTTTCTGCAGAGAGTTCATGTATTCTGGTGAGGGTTATGACATAGGGCTCATAAATTAGAGTTATAGAATTGTGTTATCCAATGTAGAAATGCTCTGATGGTTCAATTGTTTGAGATTTATGCTTCTTTTTATTTGACTGATTTTACTGCTGTAACTCTAATGAGTTTACTAGAGGAGGGATCCAGAAGGAAAATATGATATTCCCCATGAGAAGAAATTCCCATGTTTCAACATGATTTCCTCTTCCAAAACCAATCATATATAATAGTAATAAATGGATGCACACTATTTCCCAAAACCCTCATACATTGACAGAGAGCATTTATGGTTCTTTCAGTGAAAATACTCTCATATCATTCTAATAGATAAAATTAATGGTGTATATTATGTTATGTAATTTAATTGGCTAGTTATTTTTACTATATTTACCTAATTTTTAATCATAACTTTCAGATAAATACGAAGGCATCGCTACTAGAAGTACCATAATGCTCGTATTATAGACCAACCACAACCACCTCTAGATTGTACATACCCGTTTTCAAGGCTACTAGATTTTTGACAACTGTCAGAATTCGTGTTTCAGAGTAGATCAACCAATCATTCAACGGGTCCCATCAATAATTTTATTCTAGGTTCTGCTCTACACAGATCAATCTAAAGTATCTCCCAGCAGCTTCAATGATTCACAGAAACACCTGCCTTGTTTTGTTTTTTTTTCTAATCCTAAGCAACCTGGATTTTAGAAGATTTTTATATAAAAACGCAATGAAACAATCCTTTGTATTATGGATATAATGTTGACACTAATGACAGACAATCGACACCCCTGTTTCCAACCAAAACAGGAAATTCTCCACAGTAAAGAGCAACGATAAATGTAAATTATGATTTTAACACAACTACAGCTGAATAACCGCCCTCAATTCAATGCAAGGCCTAATTCTACAACCAAAGAGCAATTGGAATTCCCATTACATGCAGATTTCAGAATCAGAATAACAACATGATGACATAATGACGAAATCAATCGCATCTCAGATATAATGTTAACCATGTTCTAATATTGTCAATATAAGTCAATGCCGGAATCCATCAAGCCAATATCTTAAAAAACAAACGGACTGAGGATCCTGCAGAGTATAAAAAGAGTTAAGATTTTATTTTCAGCAGGATCACCACCCAGAAGGAAAAATTTGTGGGCCATACAAAGACGGATAATCAGTACAAAGAGGAAGCTATGCACCTTAATTAGGGTCTGGGTGCTAAGGCAGGAAATCTTTCAAATTTTCAAGCAATTTTTGACAATTACACAAATAAAGCAAATGAATGACTTGAGGAACAAGGAAGCAACTGAAATAATGCTAATGTTTCAATATTGTTCTTTCATGGCAAGCAGAAAAGAAAGCCTCAGAAAAGAATTGAAAACACTTTTAGTTAGATGTCAATTGGAGCAAGCAAAATGTACTTGCTTTACAAAACCACAGAAACAAGAAAATCTGAATTCAAATTTTAAAGACAAATGGTATGAGAAATAAACCATATTTGCAATCTATATCAAGTGTTTGGATAATTCATTCAGTTTATGTATACAGAATCTCATGAAATCAATTTGTTTATAATTATTAATGTCATTTTCAAAAGGTATCATGCCCAGTTACTCATCACCAATCAACGTTAAAAATAGGATATCTAAACTCAGGAGGAGAAATTGTTTAAGTCTGATAGTTAATGTTAGAGATGGCTCAAAAACTATACTTGATCGAAAATCATGATTTGGAATGACCAAATTGGACCAGTTCGATCTTGCTCCTAAAAGTTGGCTTGTTCAAGCTATGTAACAAGTCTGACCTTAAGTCAACTTTAGTTTGAAGCATTCTAGTCCAAACTCAAACGAAGCGGTCATGGAACTGATCCAAACATAATGCAGTTAATCCAAAATGACTTATCAGCATTGGATAAGAATGCTCTGAACCTCTTGAAATCCCAGTACAAGCTCAAGGTATCATTGCAAGAGTTTTGACACTAGAACCTCTTGAAAAAGGGCAATATTTAGTGGATTGCTAAAATCCTATCAACTCATAGTTAAGCCGTTGTTAGTGGATGCACTCCTAAGTGCGAGAACCACTTGTCTGCGCATTGTTGTTTTTTGTCCTAAATACTTGTGCTGTTGATGGGCTTGAGTAGAGAAGATAGTTAAAATTCTGTAAACTTGAGCAAAGTTTTATCCTCAACTGATTCACCCATGATCATTGGCGACTGTATATGGAGGTTAAACAAATCAAACTACTCCAGGGTTAGCACAAGATAGCTCAATTGAGCTCGGTCCAAGAAGTTTAACAATCAAGCTTAAGCCTATCATATAAGCTCAGTTCATGATGTTTAATGACCCAATCTCAAGTCTACTTTAAGCTTATGAAATTATCTACTCAAGTTAGGGAAAAAGATATTTGGCATAATTCGACTCATATACAGCTGCCCCACAACTATGTGTGTTAGAATATTGAGTAAAGCCTACTCGTTTCTCCTCAACCAATACAGTGGAAAACAATAGCTACATTAACTCTTAAAATTAAATTATCACAATGAAAATACAAGATTCAACCCCCCACCAACCAAAATAAAAAGAAAGGGAGAAAAAAACAAAGAGCATTGAGGTCCATTCACACAACTAAATCTCCATGATTTTAATTGAACTAATGTAAGGCAAAAATTAAATCTCAACCTGAAAACAAGTATATCTAGTCCTCTCGTAGAGCTTTACGTCAGGTCACTATGTGTTGTGGTCATAAAGGACACAGGGATATGACAGTCACTTGAAAAATTCTTCCACACAAATCCTGCAAGGACAACATTGACAGTGAAACAAAAGATGACATGAAAGTGGAAATCAATAACAGAGTAAGCTTAATGGAATTGCTCATCTAAGACTCATAACAAAGAAGACAGTATTATCAGTCATCCAAACCTTTAAGTTTTAAAGAATTATTTTTTACAACGTACATATATTTTGTTAGGTCCGTCTTTAGTGTTAGTAAATTTTGTAACATTAAATTGCATTTGATCCTATCATTTTATTATACACACCTTGGTTCGCATTGGTTCGCATTAAAGCTGGTCAACGGGCTTTCACACAGACTTTGCGCAACATTATACTCAATCAAAACTGTAGATGATTCAACATGTGTTTGGAGGTAGTTTAGTATGTGTCTAAAAGCTCTCGAACTATGTACCAAACCAACAAGATCTCCACAAGATAGACGCTTATACACACCGAGTCCAGAGATGAACCACAAGTGGTCCGCAAGACAATAGCTCAAACTATGGATTTCATATTTGAACCACAAGTGATTCATGCATCAGAAGTTTAAGCTAATTGCCTGGTACTTACTTCGCATGAGGTTCGCATGATTTTAGTTCGAGCGAAAATACGGTTTAGCCCACTACCCACTTCACTAAACTACTTTGACCGGAGATTTCCATTATTATTTTTAAATAATCAAACATCCTTCTGTTTTGAGGAACTGAGGAAGAAAGTGTTATGAACTATAAAACTTGAGTGAGCCTTCTTTGAATAAATAAGTGTACAAGCGTGAGATATGAGAAAAACACCTATTTCTTAAGAGATCCTTCTTCCTTGTAAGATGAGAGCCTTGTTGTCTTGAGATCTATAACTTATTCGGATTCTAAACCAATCCATTATTAGCCTGCAAAGTACAAAGTTCCAGTATGTGGCTCAAATATAGATTTGAGGCATACTTTAATAGGAGGAGTTCGATCAACCAGAGTTCCAGTTAGAAAGACCAGAATGTGTCAGGATAGCTGTTGATCAGCAGATCTAATGAAGGCATAAGATAGTCACAAGTTTGCAGTTAATCAGCTAGAGGGTCTAACACGTATATTTGTTGGTATGCAAGTTAACTCCTCTCATATAATGGATTTGCGGTTGACAGCTCAAAACGCAAAGGGTATTCTTTGTAAATTAGTTGTCCAAGAGTTTCCATTCCTTGCCAAAATATTATTACCATTTTATTTTACATTATATACGTGTGAAAGATGATGATTTATACTTGAACATCTAGATATATAATTTTTTTACATGTATTGATGTTGAAATTTTTTTATTTTGTACTTTCAAAATAAACACCTAGGCATTATCAGGCAATGCAGGGAATTAATTAATTTAGTGCTTGCCACCCTGAACAAAACCTAACCTCTTTGAGCTAACTGCACCCATTCACAGAGGGAGGGAGCAAGATGGTGACAAAGGAAAAAGAAAATGTTATTTTTGGTATACAGATTGCAAGAAATGCATGCATATGTGACAAACTCAAACCATCTACTTTAAAGGTAGCCATCAATTTATTAACAGCAAAATTACCACAAGGATACCAGATGCCTGCTGACGTTAATTCTCTGACGTGATTTAACAAGGACTTCTTATGCGGTACAATCAGGAGCACCTACCAGGAACCCCAGAAATCAATTGGTTTTGAAGGCAAAACACAAGAAACACTATGTTTAATGTCCTGATAATGATAATTTTATCAGGAAACAACAGTATTTTGTTTGGAAATAAATGTATATTTAATAAGGGAGGCCATTGGACAAGGTTTCCACACTTTGTGGTTTTGGTTAAAAAAGGTTAGACATATGCACCTTACTCGTATGTTGCAAAGAAACTCACTGAATATTAAGGGATTACAAAAGAAAAGAAAGTGAACACAAAGCAAGAATGTGTCAAACCAATAGTGAAAGTCAAGAAGAAAAGCTTACCGTACAAACAACAATCTTACGTACAAACAACAATCTACTTAAAGAACCTTTGACCGCTCTGCAGCAATCTTTAAGACTTTTGTCTCCTTGATTTCCTCTCAAAATGGTCACTGTCGGCAGAAACTCGTTCCCCTTCAACAAGTCCACTAATATGGCCCTCCAAATCAGTTTGCCCATCTCTTTCCTTCCGCTTCTCAGCACTCCTACAAGTGTGTTAGTACAGTAAACATGCTCCGAAACATTTGATCTCAATTAATCAAAAAAAGGAGTTCTTTGATTCAATTTGAAACCTGATGGCTACATGATCTTCTTTCGAATTCTTATCCAACCAACGAACACTTCCTGTGTAAGAAGGGCCTAAGGATCCGGAAATGTGAAGTATTTCTTCGTCAAAACTACAGAAGAAGATAAACCATGTCCAATTATTGTAGAACATTCAAGAAACCCTCATAAGATTATTCACTGACTATAATGAATAGCACTTCTACAATACAACTATAACACTCCCACCCCCAAAACGAAAAACAACATATTTAGTGTAGTCTTCTAAACAAACAAAGAGCAAAACACTCATAAATACCATGAGCAATGTCAAAGACGGGGATGGGGGCCATATGCCAAAGAAGTTGTAAGGATTTCCTTCACTCTAAGACAAATCAAGCAAACATATAAATCCAGTGGAAGTTAGTGATTCAAACTTGTATCCTATAAAAAGGCTAAGGTGAGTTTGTCAGGTAGCTTAAATAGAAGACTGTTCCAGCACAAGGAATAGGAACAAGAAAGCAGCGAATAAATTCATGAAAACCAAATAAAATGAAGGTAGGCTTATTTTAGTGTCCGTGCATAAAATTGAGATCAACAAAGCCTCATATCCCACAGGGTGTGGATTTAGTGTATGCAGTTAAATTTTCTTTAGAGTATGTTCATCACAATAGGTAGCCACCATATTAAGTATCACTGCATTGTGGAAGGATGCTAAACTCACGATATTCCACCTTTTGAGTTCTTTTATCTTAATCAATTGGCTAATCAACCTATCACCAATATCTGTAATAGAATTTCTACAAATTTTAATGAAGGCAATGCATCTTAAGTCTAGATTTGATTAGTGTAGAATATTATGTTTCATATCGATGATTCCATAATTCAAAATGAAGGATCGAAGTCTTACTAAAAAAGGGCAACAGTGAATGTGATTCCCATTAGCAGATTAGAGGATTACATTAAAAGTTCACATTAAACACACAAACCAATGCAGGAGCAATAAGTTTTGTTCAGTAACTAAACCCATCCTATTTTCCCCACATTTCAACCTGAGATTTCCTAAAATTATGTAAAGTTAACAGTCAAATAACCCCATCAATTCAAATAATAGAACAAGAAATACCACCTCTTGACAAGGAAGCGCACTATAGACCCAGCTTTAATCACATGCCGTTTATGAAATCTGCTCCGTAATACTTCCTCGCCATGTTTCTATAACAAAAACTAAGCCAGTAAAGAAAGGTACAAGTAACCTTTTCATACGTGGAAAATAAAGCAGGAGAAACTATCAATGAAAAACAACTGGTACCTACAATTTTGAGTTTAAATTCCTCACGAATGTCTTCCTCAGTTATAATGGCAGCTGAAAATCCAAGTACAACAACATGTATTGATTCTCGAGCAAGTTTCACCACTTTACCTTCTGAGAGTAACCAGAAAAAGAAAAAGGGCAGTTACTGACATTGAAGAGAAAGATAAACAGCTAAAACTATGGCTCAACTCTTCCTAGACAACCCCAACAAGGCACCCTTGCCAAGTACACTTCAGCTAACTAGTTCACTAGAAGGCAAAATACGACTTAAATACAAAATAACAGTAAATTATCAAGAAGATGCCAACAATAGAAATGCTTTATATGGCATTATCTGTTTTTCTCTTTGCTCTTCCACTAATCAGACTTGAAAATGAATAGAAAAATCAAATACATAGAAATTGTGGGCATATCTTCGTAGGCATTATAAACAGACTAACATTAATGATCATACAATACCTAAACACATATCTGGTTTGGGAGAGAAGAGCAAAAGGTTAGATTTTAATCTGACACCAAGATACGGAAACAACCCAGAAAGAATCTTCGCCCGTTTACTCATAATTTCAACCACCTCATAAGCCAACAAGACACCATCAAAATTCTCATTGTACCTGCAAATAAAAGCAAAATAAAGCACGCGTTTTTCGACAGATTAATAAGATGTTATCAGCATAATGAAATTTGGCATGAAAATCGAACCATATAAGAATCTTTATCAAGAAAGCCCACACGCTCCATATTTCAGATTATCAAATAAACACAAATTTAAAAATCAAAACCTAGTCCGAATCTCGTACAACTACACATAATTCAATGAACCATCTCATACCAAATCGATGAAAATACCTCCCGCGCGAAAAGAAACGATAACAGTAGCAAGAAAAGGAGAAAGAAAAGGCAAACGGAACGAAGACGAACTTGAAGAGCAGAGAACTGAGTTCCCTAGTGATGGCTTCAGAGACCACCTTAGTCTTCGAAGGCTGTATGTACACAACCAAATTAACCTCCGAAGCCCTAAAACCGTCCATTACCAGCGGTGTATGATTAGAAGAAAATTAACAAAACGGAATCTGGAGGGAGGATTTCGGCTCGAATAGCAATGGCGGAAGAAGACCCTCAAAATTAATGCCTTTGCGGTTGTCGTAGATGTCTTTCCGGATCAAGGCCCATACTTCGTTCGGCCCTCTCAGGTAAGCCCAATTATTCCATTGGGCCACTCTGCAAAACCAATAATAGTATAGAAATTTGGGTCACTCACAATTTTATTGACTGGCCCATTATAAATGATAGAAGCCTGGAAGCCATTAAAAAATTGAATGGTTACTTTCTTAAAAAACTACTATTATGTTAAATATTTAATATATGATAATATTATAAAAAATTATAAAAAAAATATATCATATTTTAGATCTTAGGGCTATATATTTTCCTAAGAAGATTTACTTATCACATCTCCAATCTCTAATATTAAATTTTTCTTAAATGATGGATATTAGAAGATATAAAAAAATTATGTATATTATGTTTAATAATTTTTACCAATATTAATATCCATTATTAAATATTTTTTTTTGCCCATTGAGTCGGGATTAGGAGCCTCCCATCGTGATTCCCATTGTCAAATATACAACCTTAAACCCATGGCTGTTGGGATATTAATTGGAAACATTCTAAAAGTCCATGAACAAAACGTGTTTATTAAGAAATAAAAATTTATAAATTTTAGACCCGTTAAAATTAAATTTGGGTGGTTGATTGTTTTTATATAGACGGGGTGAGTTCTTAAGATTAAGTGAGTTTAAACTGCAATATTTCTATGAATGAGAAAAATAATTTTGAGTTTTTAGGATCAGATTCAAAACGGAAGATGAAGTAGAGACCGAAGAGAAAGTAGAAGATCCAAGAGGAAGTAAAAAGATCCTTCCTCCTCTGTGGGGCGTGAGGGCTCTTATAAGCCTCGCCATGTTGGACTCTTGGGCGCCAAATGCCTGGGCTGCGAGGCTATCGGGCCGTCACCGCTGCGAATCGCGCCACGCTTGTCCATCCTTTGCGGATGGCACGTCAGCGCTGCGCCACGCCCGATTTCCCCGAGAGGATTGGTTGGGGCCGTCAGACGGCACGGCAGCGGCTGACGCTTGTACCACCCGCCTCCCATTGGCCTAGCCTTTCCACCTCCTCGCGATTTTTTTTTTCTTCAATCGTCATTGTCACAAAACGTCTGCACGCGTTTCTTGCCAAGACGGGCTTCAGACGCTGGCTCACAAAGATCCGTTTACGCTTTGACGTATCCTTTAGCTGACTTTTTATGCATTTCTTCACGGGTAGAATCCTTTTGGCGTCATACTTTAATTCCAACAAACATAATATTAAAAACATAAAAAAAATTAATCACTTTGGATATTTTTTTTACATTATCTGTATATCACAATGTACTATTATGTTAAATTTACTAAAAATAATTGCGCTTATAATATAATTCTTACTAAATAATTTTTAAAAAAAATTAAAAGAATTTTCAAAATTTTGAGAATTTGATAATAAAAATAATATTTTTTTTCTATTTTCAATATACCAATATTCCTTTTTTTTTTAATTTTTTGCGCATTTAGTCGTCCCATCGTAATTCCCATTGTCAAATATACTACCTTGGCCCCATGGCTGTTGGGATATTAATTGGAAACATTCTAAAAGTCCACGAACAAAACGTGTTTATTAAGAAATATAAATTTAAAATATTAGACCCGTTAAAATTAAATCTTAGTTATTTATTTTTATATAGATGGTTAAGATTAATCAAAAAATGCAATATTCCTATGAAAAATAATTTTAAAATTTTAAATTAAGATGGCATTTCACAATATTTTTCATTAAATTTGTATCAAATTTATTTATTCTCTTAAAATCTCACAATTGTTACTTAACTAAAAGTTGAACACACTAGTGCCCACTTCAAAAATTAATTAAAATAAAATAGATTAAGAGTGGGTAATTGATGCGTCCTTAGATCCGAACTTTGAATGCATTCTACAGTTGATCTTGTTCTTGTCTGCCTGCTTCACTGCTTCACCGAGCTTGAATTATGACACTACTAAAAGTTAACAGGAGGCCAAGATGTTTGGCTGTGAAATTGGTCCCACCGAAAACACTCCGACGCCTTCCGCCAACAACTCAAATATGATAAAGGTCACCAAATTGGGAATTAAGAAAGAGAGAGTGTGTGTGTGTATATTTCTCCGCAGAGAAAGAGATAAAGTCGAACTTCTCAACCCTGACGGGTGGGGAGGCAAGAAACGATCACAAGCGTGTTTGTGTGCCTTAGGTTTTTTAAGTGACTGTAAATAATTGTAAGTCTCTGTTGTCGTGGTGAGCATTGTGTGAATAAAAGTCGCGTGGAAGTAGCAGTAGCCTTAGTAAAAGTTTCAAGGTAATAGAAAGCATGCCCTGGAATGAATTTCTGCTTTTATTTATTATTGAGAGGGTGATCTTCCCTTTGGAAAGGAGCTGATCCTCGCGTGATTCTTAATGGCTTACCTTTCAGAGCCGATACTACCGCCAAACTGATTAAGATAGTTTCCTTCCACAAATGGCCAATGGCTTCCAAATTACATTCCCCGCTCGTGGCTTTTACTGCTAGAGCTCCCAATTGGAAGGAGATTGTGGAAAATCTCGCCTTTTTACTTAAAAAGGCACCGATTTTGTCAATGCCTATTTTTAGAGCCGTGAGAGATCGTGAAAGTCACCGAGAGCCGTCACCGGCCGTCATGGATCGTAGTTTGGCGGGCCAGCCAGTAAAAGCCTTTCTATTTTTGACCGCTGCATACGCTGATTCTGGCCGCTGTCGGACTGACTGCTCGCGCCACCAAGTAACTATCCTGGCCGGAGTCCCAGACGGTCAACGATGACGCTGACCGCCTCCGGGGCTTTCAAGCTTTAGCCTTCGCGCCCATTGGGCCGCTTTTTAAGTCAACATCTAAGATACCGCTTTGGGGATCCAGATTGGACTGGGCCAGCCCATATTCCGTACTACCGTAATAAATTAAATATTTATGACAATAGTCATTGTTAATAAGAACAAAATATTTATTTATTTTATTAAATGGTAGTCCGCTGTATAAACTTTTGTACTAAGTTAGGTCTAATAAAGAATCATATCACTTTAGATTTATTATATCGATATCATTTTTTATTATATAAGAGATTATTTTTACCGCTCAAACTCATTTATTTGTTAATCATTGATTATAATTGTTTCAATTCTTTGAATGTTAGATTACTAAGTACATTTTGATGTTTATCTATAGAAAAATTGACCGTTTGTAAGAGTTTGATGACTCAGATAGATGGGTCCCTTGGGCCTCTAACACTTGGTGCAATAAACGTCTCTTGAATATAACTGTTAAATTTGTTCTAGTCGCTATTAGTTATTTTAGTGTAAATAACAGTAATAAATTACATGTTTGAAAATATTTCTAAGTGCCCCGATGAGATACAATTTCAATCAAATTTTGTTTTGTATTTTAAATAACTTAGGTTTCAGTAGAGATACGAATATGAGGTGCAGGAGATGTATCATCTCCACCATTGAATTTTCATTCAATGGTAAAGATTCTAATATATAAAAAATCATATGTAGTGTTTTTATATATTTTTATAATATAAATATTTATTAAATATTTAACCTAACAACAAAAAATAAAAATAAAAAAATTATTTGGGTAATTTTTTTTTAATTTGAAACATCATCCATTAAAATTTTTTTATCCAACAGATAAAAAAAAATCTTTTAAAGAAAATACACCATCCAATGGGTGCAAGCATTCTGAAAAGCTTGTCTAAGATGAGCTTTTTCCTTTAAATCTTCGGACACTTACTTTTAAATTTTCTTCATTTTTTATTTTTATATTTTTTTCATATTTTAAAGATTAATATGACCTTTATCATTTGAAAAAATTAAAAATGAAAAAAAAATTGCTCCAAGGGCATAAGTTCAAGTCAAAATCTCAAGCGATTAGGCGTGCTTGTGCATCTCTGCACGGCCTTTTTCAGTGTCACTTTCGCAGAGTGGGGTAGTCATCATGGGCAAGAAACTGCATTTGGGTGATGCATCTATTCAATCTATCGAGGACAAAGGATGGTTTTCATTTTTCAATTACTCTCCTTAAGTAGCTTATAGATGTGTGGTATTGTTGATTTTAAAGGTCAGTCCGTTTTTATTTGAGATATTATTTATGATGGGTCCAGTATAAAATTAAATTTGATTAAAGATAAATTTAAATTTGTAAAATAATTTACCAAATTGGGTTCAAATACTTAGTCAAAAAAAAAAAAAAAGATTGAAGGAGATTGAATTGTGGTATGACAATGGGGGATTAGTTAGAGCCGAACAGGCCAAATCATGTTTATAGCAATGATGGATTAAAAATACAGATTATTTATTCTTTCTCTTAACTTGTTTACAGGTCCAATGATCCTAACTCAATGAACACAAAAATATAACAGTCATAAAAAGAAGTTATATAACAACTCGAGATAAAAAGAATAAATGGCAAAATAAAGAGGATAACTATCTCTCATAATGATGCGCTACGACTTTTTAGATAGGCAGCAATCCCTAATCAAGTGTCATTTCATCATAAGGAACAAACTAATAAGAAAAACAGACAATAACACCTAAAAAGGAATTCCACATTAGGAATTTAACTTATTAAATATTAGTTGATTGACCTTATAACTATAAAAATTTTCGTCATAAAGATGACATTTTAAAAAATCTACATGGAGAAAAAAGAACAGCCTCGAGACATCAAAAGCTCACATAAAAAAAGAGATAAGAGTTGGCCTTATTATAATCTCCCCTCTAAAAATAACCCTTTTGAACACTCTCTCCTTCTCATATACTATAGACCAAATATATTTTTACTGTTTTAAGAATTTAAGGATAAACTAAAAAGTTATCTCCAATATCTAAACTCTTATTTTAATTTGTAATATATAAGGTTCAGATTAAAAAATTTAAGAGTTTATTTTGAAGCATCTCGTATTAAAATTTATATTCACGATATATATTAATTTTTTGTGAAAAAACATGAAAATATTCTATCAGTAAATTTGTCTCATACAAATTTATCCTTAAAAAATGCATTAGTTAGAAAAAATATTCTCATTTATAAGTAAAATATCATCTTTTTAACCATTCAATGTTAGATAATTTCCCACAGCATAATCCATAGTAATGATGTGGTCTTATTGATAATGATGTGGTTAGTTTCTATTTTGAATTTTGAGATCAATTGTTATTGTTCAAAGTTTTGTCTATTTTAGAGGAATATATATGATGAATTTCATCACTAATATTATCCCATAGGATTTTGGCCGTAAGAGGACATCTAAAAAAAAGAAGAAAGAATAATTTTACTTATAAGTTAAAGGTTATTATTCTACTCAATTAATGTAAGACAATTCACCATGCAGTATAATCCACCGAGAACATACGCCCTGGTGAAATATCGGTCATGTTATCATATTAAGAGCACCAGTATATATTTTCCTAAACTGAATCATTGTTGAGTTTTGATATATGAGTTATTACTGTCTAAAGTATTTTATATTTTATGATAGTACATTAAATGTATCCAATTACTAATTCTATCTCATATAATTATTATTAGAAAAATATCTATTTAATTATAAATGGAAGATCACATCTTTACCAGAGGCAATGTGACAACGAATGATCCACTATAAGCTAAGTAAATATATAATTACTTATTTATAAATATGACAAATTTATTTATTTTTTTTAAAATGACTTTTTAATGATAAAATTACAATGGATGAGACAATTAACCAAACACGTCCCATGTCTTCTCCAAGAATGAGTAATACTTTAAGTAAGAATGAGTTCGACAATAAAATTAAACAAATTTTTTTAAGAAATGATAATTTAGCCACTAGACCGACTCAAATGTAAAACAATCAAATCACAATAAAAATACAGGTACTAAGAATAATGAGTTAAGTTATACTAATTAATAAGATAAATAATAAATACATATATAAATAAATTTAAAAGTTACACATATATTATATGAATTTAAAGCAAATGACTCATTTGTGAAGAAAATATATTAATTGTCATTAAAAAAATAATTATATATACCTATAAAAATTTACAATAATATAATTAAAAAATATTAAATTGTATTCACTCTTAAAGAAATTTTAATTAAATCTAATAATATGGTAAAAATAAATTCATATAATTGATGATATTTTTTAAAATTTAAAATTTTGTTATAGTTATTGTTACCCATATAACAACGACGGGCTCAAACTTAAAGGTCTGACCATCAATAATTCATCTATCCATAATTAATGACACAAACTTAAAGGTATTGCTGTCAATAATTCATCCACCCCTAACGCAAATTAATGTTCTTTAAATTCAAAACATATAATAAATATATTATTTTAAAAAATTGGTATATTATTTTCAGTGATTAGGGTCAAGTAGAGTTAGGCAAAAAATAATTTTAAAAGTGCAAATTTATTTTGTAACTATGTAAAGATATTATTTAAAAAGCAAATATTTAGATAAATATATCAAATAATGTTTATATTAAACATTTTATCTATAAATTAATAATATAAAATTTTAAAACACAACTCAAGCCAATCACTCAAAACAAAAAAAAAAAAAAAAAATTGCTATTAACATTCATCCATCATCTAAATCGGATCGAACTAAATTAGATTAGCTATTGGTCAATTTTATTTTAAAATTATAAAAAAATATTTATTTAAAAAATATTACCAATATATATATATTGTTGCGTCTTGGGTTCTCGATTGTCGTACATATTAGGGAGCCTTCGGATTCCTTATCGTTCTAAAGCGTTTGTGGAAGGGTCTGGTCTCCGTCTCAATTAACTTGAGGCCTGCACAACACAATCAACGAACAAGAGGTCGGAGCTCCGACGGGATTTCTCCCACCAAGGCCACTCCGACACTCAAGTAAGTAAATTTTCACAATGAACGGAAATGGGGCGCACGCTAAGAGGTGCACGGAAGTATACTGTAAATACATGGATTGTGCATTTTTGTTTATGTGAGAGAAAGTAATGAGCGGGTGGTGGGAGGTTGGATCCCTAGGTGTACCGTTGCGGGTGGTTGACTTCCTGTTGCCTGAGTAGGCTCAGGAATTTGGATTCGGACGATAGCTAGAAAGCCTAAGGCTTGCGACACTGAGACGATTATCTCGGATCCAATCTCGTCTCCTCGTTGAAGAAGAGGGATTCTATAGGTCCCCCGATGAGGGGCTCTTGGGCATGAGAACTCTTGTTGCTAGGGTTCATTGGCCGTTGATCATTGTCGTCTTCTGGGCTCGCGCCTTTCCCAAGCATCTGTGCAGGCCTTTCTGACGTTGCAACGATTCGTTGCCTGGATTGGGAGAATTTGTACGCCTGGGGTTGCGTCTGATTTGAGGGATTTTCCTATTCCATGAAAGACGTCCGCCGGGAAGCATGCCTCTCCAAGTAGGAGAAGGATGCCTGTTCCGCTCTTAAATAGGAGGGCTCCTTAGTGAGTGTAGTGCATCCTTTGGCTGCCTTTGAGGGAACAATGCGAAGGTTTTGGCTTGCTCCACCTTCGGTGGGAATCCGCGAAGGAGTTGGATGGACTAGTTGGAGATCCGAAATTCTTGGAGAAGACTGCTTACATGCCCACGCTGCAGTCGATTCCTCATGCTAATGAGGGTGGCTCGGCCACTCTGTTGTTGTCACGTGCTTCCCCTCCATGGTGCGACTCGTCTAAAGCGCTGTGGGATCGCGGCGGAACTTTCACAAGGATGCTTCCAGACGGTGAAGTGCGTTGCTCGTGGACTCTACTTCACTTGGTTCATGCGTGGGCCGTGGAGGAGGCAGAGAGGGGAGCCCTGGTGAGGGAACTGCAGGGTTTTCCCTTTTGATCCCTCCCGGAGGCTCCTGAGTTGGGTGCTGGTCTTGCCTCGGTCGATAACACTAGGACCGTCACCACCGTGGCAGGCCAACACGCGACTACCCCCGGTGACTTGTTGTGTAACCAGCGGCGAGACCATGGTGATCTCATGTAGATCACATTCCCCAAGCTCACTCAGGCATCTTGGGCAGTCGCTGTGGGGCCTAAGTCCCGTGCCTTATCTTCTTCCCCTTTCTTGTACCTTTGTAGCTGCAAATCTTGTACTTCGTAAAGAAAACTTTATTAATAAAAGAAATAGTCCATTTGTCTTTATTCTTCCATCTTGTAGCACGTGCTTTCTCGTACTGATTACTTTCCCCTGACGTGTTGCACCCTGTTTCGTTTTCTCAAGGATCTTCGGATGCTCGCGATTAGTTTTGCTGGTTCCGCCCCTTGAGCCTATGTACCGACCGTTGTGGGGACGACACAGTTCAATGGCGACCTCTAACGTCTGGGGTTACGGAGGCTAGAATGCCACAGATGGCGGTCACATCCATCTGTCTATCTAGCACATTAAGTGCACAAAAGATCGAGGGGCGTTGTGTCATGATGATTTTCCTTGGAAACGTGCGAGGCTTTAGGAATTCTCCACGTGGAGCGCGCTCGTTGGCCTTGTTCTAGCACTCCTTGCCTTCAAAGCGCAGCCATTTTCGGGGAGAACTCCGCCTATTTAAACGCACAAACCCTTTATTAGATAACACGCTCTGCTACTCCTTCGGCGGTGTGAAGTTTTGCATTGCTCTCACTGTGTATCTTCGCTCGCCTTCATGATGGCTCTTTCAACACTAAGGCGACCAGGTTGATCTTTTGTTTCTCGAAGTCGGAAGACTGGATCTCAATGTCGTCGAAGACCGGCTTTCACTTTCGAGGGTCCAATCCTGACTCAGTAAAGAACTAGAAGAGCTAATTGTTCTTCTTGCAGGAGCCCCCTGACTCTGAGCTTCCGCGTGAGTGGGGCCCAATTTCGGAGTTCTTCCATGAGAAAGCGTCAACGGATGATGCCAAGGAAGCGGCGGAGTTAGTCGCCGACATTGAGTCCCAGATGGTGAAGTTGTCCATCTAGGGCTACTTTTTGACATCCATTATGTTTGAGGCTGCTAGGTGGGGCCCTTTGTCGGGCTGGCGCGTCATCGATCCTGCCAAAAAGGACCCTGGGGAAGGCGTCATTCCCCCACTGCCGGGAGGGAACAAGGAGGAGAGTTGTTTGCTACTGGAATTGTCTTCGGATGAGGAGAAGATTGAGGCTCCCTTGAAGAGGTTGAGGGAGGCCGGAGGTACCTCCATGCAGAGGTCGCAGAGGTTGGCTGTTGGCTCTGCTGCACGGGTTCGGGCTCCAGTCCTGGAGGCGGCGTCAAGTGCCAGGCCTCAGGAGGAGGCCGACGAACCCGTTCTGATTCTAGCCGCGGTGTTAGTTGAGTACGGCGTCCCTGAAGTGGGGCTTCATTCTGGTGAGGAGTCTCCTGCGCACTCCATCGATTTGGTCATGGAGGCGGTTCCAGGCACGGAGGTGGCGCATTGGTCCTCGGTGACCCGAAGGAAGCATACGCGCCAGCGCCAGAGTTAGAGGGATCTTTGGAGCCGGTGGTGATCTTTGCAGAGCCAATTTCAAAGGGGGGGATCCTGGAGGACGTCCCCGTGGCGTCGAAGGCGGAAGTCATATCGGAGGCTGGCCCATCGGGCCCTATGACTATTGTGGGAGAGATGGCTCCAGAGGCGGAGCCCCCAGGCGTTCCTTTCCCTACCGCACTTTTGATCCATCCGATCCCCACTAGAGTCGCGGTTGAACATGACGAGCCCTTGGGCGCGTCTGCGTCAGGAGATTTAGCACGTCCTTCGGACGCCACTTCCACTCAGGTACAATTGCTCTGAACTGGTCGTTCTTTCGCTGTCATAATTTTTGGAAATTCTTCTGATTTCTCCATTTTTCACACAGATTCCTAAGGATGCCAGCCCTCTTGATGAGCTAGCCGCCCTTTTGCATGGGAGCTTTCACCGCGGGCAGCACGTTGTCCAACACACGAGAGCCAATGTCGCTTCCCATCGAGAGGACTACGAGCAGGCGAAAGAGGAAATTAGGCGCTTGCAGCTGAAGGTGGAATGACTGGAGGCGGCGCTCACCGTTCTTGAAGACGACAATTCACACTTGTCCGGGAATCTGAGGGGTCGGCTCACCCCATCGAAGGCGGATCTCATGATGGAGACTCGGTTTTGGGACGGCAGTCGCTTGTGCCGTAGGATTGCTTCTCTTGCGGCTCTTGACGTGCCGGAAGGAGTCTTCTACCCTGGCAACACTGGGATTCGGGATGGGTCTCGCGTAAGGAATTTCCTAGAGCCGCAGCTCCTTTCTTTCCTCTTTTCTTTTTTTTGTTTAAACGAATGAAAAGCAGCTCCTTTCCCTTTGTATACATTATCTCCCAATGCGATCCGTGAGGTCGTGTCTCACGTTCAACGGCTAAGCTCGCAAAACTATTGTAGCCAAGGCTCCAATCCGGTGCCTTCTTGCGCTGTACTCGTCCTTCGTCAGAGGATGTCGTCGCATCTCACGCGTTTAATGGGAAGCCTGGTCAAGTAAAGTGGACGTTGTCGTAAGTCCTATGGAGCCGCACTAAGGGCTAGCCAGGTTTTCAGGCCGCAGCAGCTGGGCTCCGGGTCTAGGCCTTTCATTGTGCGGTATCCGCTTTAGGTGCATGGCCCTCGCTCAAGGCGTCATCGCTACCGTGTACAAGGTCCTAGCCCTCAACCATCGTAGATTGAGGGTGCTCTCTTCTTCATAAGAAGGTCGCCGCACGCCTGCAATTCTCGCCCCCTAAGGTTTTAATGGTCATAAGTTGGGGAGCTTCAAAAGCCCACAGGCCTAATATCTTGACCGCCTGGATCTTTCGGTGCGAAGCCAAGGTAGCGGGTCGTTGGGACCCTTCCGACATGGAGTCGAAGTTCGGATGCGTCCGATTCCAGACTGCTCGACGTGTGGTCCAGGCTTGAACAAGACCGCTGATGGACCACTTGGCGCGGGGCCAAGGTTTCTGGACTCTTTGGGCCACTCGACGGAAGGTCGAGGTTTTGAGGTGGCCGCTCACGGGCTGCTTAGCACGGTGCCAAGGCTTTGTTTTACAGACGGACGATGGTCCTCCCGACTTAGGAGTAGTATAGGTCATATTATTCTTGGAATGCTATGCATGCCAACACTTCATACGAATGGAGATTTCACCGCTTAGCGCGGTGCCAAGGCCTTGTTTTATGCGTGTGCGTGCCTTACCTGGGCCGGCGCTGCGTCACTGTGTAGTATTTCCTTAGTTTGATGGCATTCCACGTCCGGGGGACCAATTTATCATTTTGGGTGCGTAGCTTGTACGCTCCGCTCCGGAGGATTGCGGAGACGAGGAACGGGCCTTCCCATCCAGGGGAGAGTTTGACCCTCCTCGCGGCTTTTCCCGCTGCCTCTATGCTCTGGAGGACCAAATCCCCAACCTCGAGCGGGCGAGCTTTCACCCGCTTGTTGTAGTACCAAGCGATACGCTGTTGATAGGCCTCGGTCCGCAGGCGAGCTGTCTCTTGAACTTCTAAAAGTAGGTCAAGGCTTTCCCGGAGTCTGTGAGAGTTGGTGGCTTGATCAAAACATTCGACCCTCAGGCAAGGTAATCCCACTTCAACGGGGACTACGGCCTCAGCCTTGTAGCAAAGGCTGAAGGGTGTCTCTCTCATTGGTTCTCGCGGGGTTGTCCGATACGATCAGAGTACGGAAGGTAGCTCTTCGACCCACAAGCCCCCTGTGTCCTCCAGCCTTGGTTTTAGCCCGTGCAGCAGCATGCTGCTGGTGACTTCAACCTATCCGTTAGCCTGAGGGTACGCCACGGACGTGTGACCAACCTGATGCGCAAATCAGTGCAGTACCTTGTGAACCTTTTCCCGGTGAATTGGGTTCCGTTGTCAGTCACTACAACCTCGGGAATCCCAGAGCGGTAGACAATATTTTGACGGAGGAATTTCATTACATTCTGCTCTGTGATTCAAGTCAGAGAGACTGCTTCTACCCATTTGGTGAAGTAGTCAATGCCGACGATTAGGAACTTTCTTTGCTCAGAGTACGTAGTCTCTGCGCCGTCCGGGGTCTTCAGTACGCTCCAACTCCACTACCCGCTTGAGTGGACGATTCGGCCATGCTTAAGGTCCACACCGGGACGTCGAGGTCACCCATGCTCCCTGGGCTGCCAAGGTCATCCAGAGCTGGGGTCGCCGCCTGGACAAACAAGTCCGCTGGGGCCTGACCCTTGATGGTCAGCCGAGGTCGGAACTCCACATCAAACTCTCCCAGCTTCGCAGCCCACTTGACCAACCGTCCGGAAGTCTCTGGTTTCTGCAGGATACCTCTGATCCATTAGTACGATGATCCGGTGTGCTTAGAAGTAGGGCCGCAATTTTGGCGCCGAATAGATGAGCGTCAACGCGATTCTTTCAACGTGTGGATAGCAGGCCTCTACGTTTGTTAGTACCCGACTTACATAATATACTGGCCGCTGCGCTTCCTCATGCTCTTGGACCAGCATAGAGCTAAGGGTCGTTCCTGAAGTAGCCAAGTAGAGGTACAGGTCCTCGCCTGTACACGGCGAGCTCAAGAGAGGTGGGTTGGCGAGATAGGTTTTCAGCTCTTTAAAGGCTTCGCCATAATCCTCGGTCCACCGGAAGCCTGACAATTTTGTGCCCTGAAGTGCCTTGAAAAAGAGCAACTACTTCTCGGTGGATCTGGCGAGGAATCGCAAGTGGGCCGCCAGCCGCCCAGTGAGTTTCTGTATTTCCTTCACCGTCCACGGAAGGTTCAAATCAAGGATGGCCTTAATCTTTTCTGGGGTGACCTCGATGTCACGTTGGGAAACAATGAAGCCTAGGAACTTTCCCGAGGTTACCCCGAATGCACATTTGGTTGGGTTGACCTTCATCCTGTGCGCTCGGAGGATCTGGAAGGCCTCCTCCAGGCCGCGAATATGGTTGCTGGCGACCTTGCTTTTTACAAGCATGTCGTCGACGCACACTTCCATATTTTTTCCGATTCTGAGTCTCAAACATCTTGTTCACCGAGCGTTAATAGGTTAACCCAGCATTCTTGAGGTTGAAGGATATCACCTTATAGCAGTATATCCCCTGGTCGGTCATGAAGGAGGTATGTTCCTCGTCCTTAGGGTGCATCTGGATCTAGTTATAATTGGAATAGGCATCCATGAAACTTAGGAGCTCATGTCCGAACGTAGAGTCCACAAGCTGATCGATCTTTGGGAGAGGTAAGCTGTCCTTTGGATAAGCCTTATTTACGTTGGTAAAGTCTATGCACGCTCGCCATTTACCGTTACTCTTTTTCACCAACACGATGCTGGATAACCATTTTGGGTACTGAACCTCTCGAATAAATCCGGCGTCCAAGAGTCTTTTCATTTCTTCCCTTATGGCAATCAGTTTTTCTACGAAATGGTTCCTACGCTTTTGTCGCACGGCTTCTAGCAGAAATCGAGGCCCAACTTGTGGACCATCACTTTGACCGGGATCCCAGGCATGTCGGCAGGAACCCAAGCAAATACGTCAGAGTTAATCTTCAAGAAGGTGATTAACCGATCGCGTTCGGCATGCGGGAGAGAGCTACCCACATGGACGCACTTCTCTAGATCTGCGGGATTCAGAGGAATCGCTTCGGTAGCTTCTCCCAACTGGGCTTGCAGTAGCAGAGCTTCATCGCGAAGGTCAAGATCTTCGTTCGGGCGGCCCAGTTCAGCGACGAAAACCTGGGACATGTAGCACATCCGTCCCATCGCCTTGTCCCCAAGTACTTCTCCCACGCCACACGGGATGAAAAACTTAACCTCTAGCTGTGAGGTTAACTTAACCTCTAGCTGGAAAACTTAACCTGATGCGGAGGTCAAGATCAGAAAATTCGGAGATAGATGTTACGGCCCCGAAGGCTGCAAGGAAAGGTTTGCCTAGAATAGTATTGTAAACGGACGATAGGTCAACGACGAGGAACGCTAGCTCTTACGTTGCGGCGCACTGGTAAGTTTCTATTGTGACCTCTAGTCAGACTATCCCCTGCATGGGCACTGGCTCGTTGTCCGGGCCGTACAAAGGGTCGTCGACCGCTCTCATCTAACCTTACCTCAATCCGAGCTAAAAAAGGCACCGAAGATACAACAAATTTTATGAGCTTCCATTATCAATAAAGATTTGTTTCAACTGGTAGTCAGTCTTACCGTCTGAAACGAGAGCGGATACAATAAGGGGATCAATATGCGGGAAGGTTACATGAGCCATATCATCGCTACTAAAGCTAATGATATCGCTCATACTGTCTTGCTGCTAGAAGTTGTCTCCTGCTCCTTCTGCCTGGTGCCCCTGGCGGCAGCAGTAGAGACCATATTGATCACGCCGATGGCCGTACGGCTCCAGGGAGGCTCGCTGACCTCACCCTCCGAGGTTACGGAGGCTTGCCGCGAACCTTTCACGAATCGTTTAAGGTATCCACGACGGATTAGGTCATCTATCTCCTGCTACAAGGTCCTGCAGTTCTTTGTAGAATGTCCAAGACAACGGTGATACTGGCAATATTTCGTCTTGTCACTGCCGCTTGGGCCGTTTGGCGCTTTCGACCATTTGAAGAACTTTTCATCTTGGATCTGTATCAGGATGTTCGCATGGGTATCGTTCAGGGAATTAGGGACGTCTATCAATGATCCTTCTTAGATCCCGGCAAAGGGCGCGGCTGTTTGCGGCACTTTGGGAAGCGGTTACCATCACCGCTCCTCTTCTGTCTGTTGGTAGGCTCGGGAGCTCCTGGGGGGCAGTGTACGTGTTCAGGGCGCTTCGCCTTGTTTGCCTCTTCTGCTGTAATGTAGGCTTAGGCGATGGCTTCGGCCACCCGGAAGGACTAAGGGCGCTGGTACGACAGGTGCTTGAAGAAATTTCCCGCTGCCAACGTAGCAATAAAGGCGTTGAGTTTCAACTCGTCGGAGAGCTGGGAGATTCGGCATGCCTCAGCGATGAAGCGGTTGAGAAATCGCTTTAGACTTTTGTTCGACCTCTGACGGCGGTGGACCAGGTGCCACGACTACCTCTCTTCTCTCCGGTTAGAGGCGAACTAACTCAAGAAGCTGTCTGCTAGTTCATCAAATGAGCGAATGAAATTTGGCGGAAGGCCGTGAAACAAGAGCGACGCGTCCCCCCTAAGAGTGACGGGGAAGCACTGACATATCATGGCCTCGCTTGCTCCCTGCAGGGACAAATGGGTGCGAAAACAGTTGAGTTGGTCCATCGGGCCCTTACTTCCGTCGTACCCTTCCAGGACGGGCATCTTAAACTTGTGGGGTAGTGCCTGAGTCCACTGGTCCATGGCGAAAGGTGACCTTCGAAGGTCGGCGGAGATGGTGTGGGTCTCTCCTTGTTCAGGAAATCCCACAGTACCTTGACCTTCTCCTCCATCGGTGGGTCGGATGCCCCTCTCCATGCATTGATAATGTCACAGAGTTCCGTGTGGTCCTGAGGGCGTGGTTGGACTTGTCGGTGGTGGCGGCTTTTAGTACGGGGGGCCACTCACTGTTGGAGTCTACGACAGTTGGCCTCCCTTGGCCGCGGGAGTTGCGGGGGTTACACTGCTCAAGGCTCTCCCTCCGATTGTCCCGAATAGAATGGTTTTCAACCGTGGATTGGACCCTACTGCCGGAGGCCGCCTTGGCTCCGGCGTCGTCAAGTCCGTCGGATCTTCTCCTGAGGGCTGCCGCGCGACACCTCTTTCGCCTAGAGGAGGATGCCTGGGAAGCTAGAGGGGCAGCCCCCATCCAAGGGGTATCCGTCTGATTGCAGAGGCCCTAGAGTACTTGCCTCATGTCGCCCATGTCAGCAGCCAGGCGGTGGACGTCGGGCTCTGGACAGGTGTTCGTGTGGCTTCCACGGAGTGGTCTTCGCTGTGACCAACAACGTTTATTGCTGGGGCACTGACTTGTGCCATAGTATTCACCATTCTTGATGCTTTGGAATGAAGGTGAGAAGGAGATGCTAGGCTTCTCATCCGTTCCCACAGACGGCATCAATATTGCATCTCGGGTCCTCAGTTGTCGTACAAATTAGGGAGCCTTCGGATTCCTTGCCGTTCTGAAACGTTCGTGAAAGGATCTGGTCTCCATCTCTATTAACCTGAAGCCTGCATAACACAGTCAACGAACAAGTGGTCAGAGGTCCGGCGGGATTTCTCCCACCAATGCCATTCCGACGCTCAAGTCAGCAAATTCCCGCAATGAACGAAAATGGGGCGCACGCTAAGAAGTGCGCGAAAATATGCTGTAAATGTGTAGATGTTGCATATTTGTTTATGAAAGAGAGAGTAATGAGCGGGCGGTGTGAGGCCTGGCTTCCTAGGTGCACCGCTGCAGGGTGGCTGACTTCCCGTCGCCTGTGTAGGCTCAGGAGTTTGGATTCGGAGGATAACTGGAAAGCTTAAGGCTTGCAACACTGAGTTGATTATCTCGGATCCGATCCCATCTCCTCATTGAAAAAGAGGGATTTTATAGGTCTCCCGATGAGGGGCTCTTGGGCGCGAGAACTCTTGTTGCAAGTGTTCATTGGCAACTGATCGCTGTCGATGATTGCCCGTGTGTCGACTGTCGTTTTGCTGTGGCAGGTAGAGTACCGGGTGTTGCTAGACACGCTTGGTTTCCCCCTTGAGCCGGGATTGGCGGGTCGCCTGTGGGCGGCCTCCTAAATCTTATGACCAGCGCGTTAATTTGCTTTTCCATTATTTAGTTTCTCATACTCTTTTGTTATTTTTCGGCAGCCGCATTAATGAGGCGTAGGAGATCCCCGTTGGCTGCTGATGGTAGGCTACCACGTAGGCGTCCAGTGTCGTTGGGCTGGGCTCCAAATCTTCTTAGGCTTTTGGACCCAACATATATATATATATATATATATATATCTTTTATAAGAAATATATACTTCCAAAATTTATATTTAAAACTGTGAAATTTATATAGGGTAATTATTTTATTTCTTTTAATACATGTATTGAATCTATAACTGGGACTTAATGTTATTCATCAATTAAAATTATTATTGTTTCATGTAATCTAAATAACATAGTTTAAATTTTACTTAATTTTAATTTTAATAAAATTAAAATTAAACTTATAAACTATTTTTTTAATTTTGATTTAATAATTTAAACAGAACCGAAAAGGGTAAAGGATTTCCAAATTCTAGTTTTCACTCTTCAGCTGTGTGGCCTGTGCCCTCCTAATTAATTAGCTTCCTTAAAAATAAATAAATATATATATATATATATTATATTATATGAAAATATTTGTAAAATAGTTAAAAAAATATTTCTTAGATATTTCACTATTTTTAAAATGAGAGTTTCCAAAATCAACGACAGAGGGGGAGGCCCCCTCAGGCCCGAACCCCACATAAAGACAATGGCAGAAGTACGCTTGGCCTGAAGCGGTGCTCCCGAGAGTACAGACAAATTTACGTTATTTTGCAGATCGATCTCCATGCTTCTACGGTTTTTTCTTCGTAATTAACTCTCTGTATAATTTTTGTATTAATTTTTTATATTTTTAAATTTTAATAAATCCTATATATAAAAATATTGCATACAGTATTTATCAGAGTAGCCCAACTCATCAATACAACAAGCTCATAATTAATAGGCCAAGACACTTAAAAAATGAATAAACAACATCAAACTACAAGAGTCAAGTCTAGAGAATGATGCATTCGTTGTGGCCCAACACGAGACAGAATAAGGCAAGAATCAATAGGCGAGCATAAAGCTTTTAAGATAAATATCGGCCGATTTAGGTTAGATGCTTGAATGACAGTACATTCAAGCGTTTAATTGAACGGCCTAAGTGAGAGTTTTAGATTGACAAACATCAATAGCCATTATTAGGTATCAACCGTCTTGAATTAATCCCATAATTAGAATGTGCTTGATAACATTTGAGTTAATTGGTTTCCAATTAGCCAAATTAATCAAAATTGTAACCAGTTATTACTCTTTGAAAAATTACTGATAACTGATATTATACCTATAAATATGCACATCTTTTTTTAAAAAGGGGGCTCAAATCCCATCAACAAAGATAATAGAGTATAGCCCTCCCAAGTACTTGTTCTTCTGATAATGTACAGAGCCTAATCCTCTATTTCCACACTCTCTTCTCCTCATTCTTTACCTTATTCTAGCTTTTATGGGGAATCAAACTAATTTGAAAGTCTGACGTATTTTAGCGAGTTAGTTTTAATTTTTTAAAAATTTTTATTTTTAGTTTTGTTTGTAGGATTCAAATTGAACAATTTGAGCAGTTCAGAAAGTACATCCAGATTTCTTTATTTCAAATCCAATTTCTATGTAAGTATTATTGGCACCATTTGTGAGAACCAAATCCAACGACAACTTGTATGCTTGAGGGCTAGACCCCACAATATACATTCATAGATAAGAACCGATTCTGGTTAAATTGTGTTTCAACTACTTTTAAAAATATAAACTAATATAAAAGTTACACTATCTATTTACGATTCTGAAGGGCCAAGTTAAAATCTAAGGACAAGGAATTCAACAATATTCCTCAGGCGAAGGCTTGGCGCATGAAGCGGGAGCTTCAAGGTACAATTAAGCCACACAATATTTAACTTTTGAGTTCATGACAAACTCTGGAATTCCTCATTTCCAAGCAATCAAGAGAAAAATCAAAAGTCACAAAAGAAACTATCATATTACAAATATTAATGTCCTCGTTAATTTGAACATCCAATAAGGGCCGAAGCTTCTCTAGACAAAATATCCTCTTTAGCTTCTCCACAAGTTGAAAACAGTTAATCTAGCATCGCTTAGCAAAACACTCGGCCATGGAAGCAAAGAGATTTATGTCAACCACTCCATCCTCAAAAGAAATAGCCCTCTTCTTAGCGGAAGCAACTCAATCTTCACATATGTCATTCTTGTTTTTTGCTTCATAAGCTCAATACTCTCATTTTGTAATGCCTAATTCTCGTTTGATTTAATTTGATATTATCAATTTCCTTTCTATTAAATTAAATATATTAAACATAATTGTATCATTGAATTTAGAAAAAATCCAGAGCGAGAAAGTAGTTTTGGCGCCTAAAACAAGCCTGATATGCGCTCATGCACATTTTCTAGATTGGGCCATGCTTGAGGAATGCGAGAAGATCACTCGGGCAAAGTGTGCCTAATGTGTAGACGGCACTCGAGCACTAATTTTAGTAGGGTCGTGCTCGAGGCGGGCCCAAAGTGGCACTCATGCACTAGTAGGGTCTTACACGGTGCCCAACACACATACACATGCGTAGGTAGGGGCATTTTGTGACCTTTTTATGAAAAAATTTTGCTCAAGTACGCATACATGCATACATGTTCTGAATTTTGTTCCTCAACTGTATAAATGTCTTTAATTTTGATATTAATGTTATTGCATGTGATAAATTTCATTCCTCATATTATAGTATGTTCTAGGCTAATAATATAAGCTGTAAGTTTCAATGATTTGAACAATTAAGCCCTACATGTGAAGTATTAAAGCTAATATTGTAGAAATTATCATGTTTGTTAATTTTTGTTATATTTTTTAAATTTTTGTTAAAATTTGTGGTTTAAATTCATGATGTAACTTATAAATGCCCAATTTATCAAGTATATGTTTTATGAAAGCTAAAAAATATATATATGTTGGCACTTAAAATTTAAAATTTTAAATTATATACTCAAAATGCACCTCATATTAAATTTTTGCATTAAGTATTGAATTTTGAGTTTTTAAAATTTTAAATTTTTAATTGATGTACGATCAAGTTTCTACTAAGATATAAGTATGAAATTATAAATTATTGAAGAAAACTCTACAATATATCAGGAATTATAATTACATTATTTAAAAGTAAGAATATTAAGAACAAAGAAAGTGTAAAATTTTTACAAAAATTAAAAAATTGGACCAAAGATTATTTCAGTGGGTAGTATTATTTGGTATGACTTAGTATATTGTAGTGGGATATCGATTTTTGACCCTATATAATCACTGGGTTAAGAAGCAGCTCCTAGCCTCATTTATAGGGTGATATGCAGACAACCTACCTTTGGGTCTTGAATAATAACGTATGATCTTTGATTATATGAAAATATACACAATCAAATCTATAATAGTACACCCATTTAGTTGATAAGACCTATTGGCTCTAATCCCTAAAAAAAAGTAAGATTTAAAATTGATTTTGTAACTAAGAATAAGATAAGAAATTTAAAAATATATTATATAAGTTCTCAACACAAATTTTATACTTTTACACATGATCACAATTCCTATTCTTTTTGTTATATTATTAAGTCAAAATATACATGTCATTTGTATAAAATTATGCTTTACTGAGTATTTTACTCATTTTATTACCATTTATAAACCCTTCAAATGAGATACACAAATATTTGTTAGATGAGTAGGAGTAAAGGCCAAAAAGTTTTAGTTTATGTTTCCATGAATGATTCCTGTTGGTTTATATTTTCAGATAATGTTAATGTATCTAATGACTGTAATATAGTTATTTTGAGTTCTAGGCCTCGATTTGTGATGTGATTTGGTTTTCGAAAAATGGTTAGAAGCCTAAAGTGTTATATTGCATTATCTAGTGTTGGTTTGTATGTCACGTTAACCTTGGATAGTTTTTGTATGTATTTAGAATATGGTATATGGCAGTAAAAAAATCTAATTTTTATGCCAGCAAGTCGGTAATATTATGCAGGCTGATAATGTCAAATTTTCTAGATGCGTTCGGTTGACCTTATAAAAAATATAGCTTCTGTAAATTTTTATCATGTGTTATTCTCAATTTTGGCAAGTATTTTTTTCAACATGGTCCGACGTCATCATATATTTGGATCGATATCGGTACCACCGTCGTCGTGGTAAAGCTTTTGGATCTGGTAAATGTCAACTCATTGTATATTTATTTTTAGTCGGTCATAAAATCGACGAGATTTTACATCTGATTGGACAAGTGAACACATTATTATTCTACTTGATAATTAGAGAGATAATTGATTATGATTAATATAAATGACGGAATTAATGACGTGGTCCGTCACAATTGTTGTTGTTCCTTGTTAAATTTTTTGAGCATTCTTGTTCTAATACTCATCAATGATATAATTTTAAAATTATAATGATTGTGTTGAAAATGCATATTAAATTTTCATTATTTTCTAGTAAAACTTTATAAGAACTCATGCTTAAGTTTATGTATAATGTATATATGTTTTGAATACTGTATTATAACTACATGCATATCTTAAGTTTAAGGTTTAATAGCCTTACATATGATAAATTTTGTACACCACTTAAAATTATAAGTTTGCATGTTTACCATTTTAGAAAATATGGCCTTACATGTATGCTATTAAACTTAAATTGTAGATTTTCTTCCAAATTGCTGATTTTTGCTAGACTTATGCTAAATTTTGACTCCTACATGTTTTAAATTTATATAGCAACTTAAACATATTTTAAACCATTAAATATATGTCTTATATGAGTTAAAAAATATACATAATTTAATCTGTATGGTCTGAAATTTAATACACTTGCTAAATTTTGCATATTTGCTAAAATTTCTACATGTAGTTGCTAATTTAGTATTTTATACTTCAAAATTTAAAACAGCCAAGTTTTACAGAATATTATGTATAAAGTTACAGAATAATTGAAGAAAAACTCTATAATTAGGTTATGAATTATGAATATTTTCTCAAGGAGTGAAAAAATTAAAAATTATGAAAAAAATTATAGAATTTTTCTAAGAATTATATTGGACCACGATTATTATTAAGTGGGTAGTATATTATAGCTTACCATAACATATTATAGTGATATATATTTATATTTGAACCTATCATCCGCTGGCAAGAAGTGATGTTTGATCCTATTTATAAGGTGATACGTAAACGGTCAACGTACATGTCTTGAATAGTATGTATGTCCTTTGGTTGTGTAGAGGTATACACAATCCGAATTTTGATTATCCGTTCCTTTAGTCAGTAAAATCTATTGGCACTAATCCCTAAAAAATCAGAATTAAGTATGATTTGATATTTTAAATTGAGAAAGAATATGATAAGAATTTTAAATATATAAAAATTTAATTTTCTATACAAGTATTATAAAAATTTTATTTCATTGTATCTGATCATGATCTATAGTTCTTACGATATATTTTTAATGTAAAGTATCTATGATCATTGATGTATTATGTACTCTACTAAACTTTTGGCTCACTTATTACTATTTTACTAACCCCTCAAATAAGATATACGAGTTCTTATTAGATGAACAAGTGTGAAAATTGATGGTGGTTCAAAGAGTTTAGATCAGAGTATATGTTATATTTATTGTCATTTCATAGCTTTAGATAGATTTATATAATTTAAAATGATATATTATGGTATCCAAGCAGTAGTTTATATGTCTAACTATTGTGCGATGGCATTCAGATATTAGTCAGTGTACCATTTAGAGTTTGAAAAGCTTAACATGTTATTTTAGTGTTTTGGTCAGATTTAAATGATAATTAATGTATGTATAATCATTGGACAGCAATTATAGAGTCATGGATGTCAGTTTTTAGTATGATATGTTACGGATTGTTTTACTGCCACGGTTGTATAACCCGATTTTGTGTTGGATAGGTATAATTCCTTACATAATATCCGATATCACGTTGGGTTAGTGTCAAAGTCATATAAGATGTGACATTTTGGATCGTGTGTGTGATGTTATTTTTAATTATTGTGGTCGATCGAGATATTAATATGAAATTTACATCCATATGTTAATTAGAAGTCATATTGGTTAATTAACAATTATTTAATTAAGAGTTAATTATGAGATCGAAATTTAAAACGTGACATATTATTTTCTAGAATCTTTCAAATTAAATGCTCCATGCTTCATTTAGAAAGACAAAAATGTTGCGCATTAATAACTGGCAAAAAGGAATTCTACGTGATCATGCCATGTGCCTCGAAGAGAAGAATATTAACTGATGTGGTATTGCATGATCAATCAACACATCATTTCAAGGATAGACCATAATGTCTCTGACAAACCGATCATTCAATAAAATGACCACAGCATGAGCAATTAGTAATAATAATATTAATCTAAAACTTATTCATAAATAATCGCAATCCACTAACCAAAGCGGTCAGACAATACGACATGAGTAAAACAAGAAATACAATAGATACAGGGCTAGCCAAACGACTTCTATCTGGCTATAAAATCATTTAAGTACTTGCTCATTTCATAAGTCTCTCTAAGTAAAAGTATCCGGTCAAAATATCAAATTATTTCCTAATAGAATTCTATACATAACCACCAGCCAAAAAATTTCAAACAATGAAACTTTAAAATGTACGAATGAATCCAATACAATATACAAGACCTAAACAAACAGTGACATTTCAAATATAACTAAACAAAAGCCTTGATGAAGTTTCATCCAAATTATATAGGAATCTACTACTCGCTAATCTGAAAAGGGTTTTAAAATAGTCGTAAAATGTGAGCTTAACGTTTAATAATGTATGTATATACATGATATATAAATATATGTTAATAAATCAAATGAAAGTACAAAAACCAAAAAAAGTCCATGCAAAAATTCAAATTACAGTTAAATATGTTCAAAATCATGATTCTATACAAACAGTGCAAAAAATGTAAAATTCAAAATATGTATATTGCATAAAAATGTTAAAATACTTAACATGTAAGGTGTCCATAAAACATAAAATCTGAAAAACCATACTGAAAACTTTTAAAAGTTTTAGAAAGTCAAAACATATCAAAAAATAAAAATATAAAACATGTAAAAATTTAAAAATCCAAATCATGTAAAAGTATAATAACCAAGGACTAAAGAGTGGTTTACTTATATTTTCTATAATCTTAGGTTGATAATATTACTACTTAATATATATGGGTGAGCTATCTACATTATTCTATAGGTAGAGTCAAATATCACTTTTTTACCAATGGACAACGAGTGCATTTTGCAAGTATGTTTTTCAATTACACCTAATATATAAAGATATGTTTGAATATAAATCATCAATTCACTTATAATGGACCTCATTTGTCAAATGAAAGAATTTGGAATAACAATAAAAACTTTTACATTATTTGAAAAAACTCTAACCATATCACAAAATATAATCATCATCAAATGATTGTATGAAAATAGAATGTAAGATTAAATGCCCAAATATTTTATGATTTTATTTATAATATCTTAATATAAGAATATAATATTTTCAAATACTCAAATATTTAGTATAAATAAATAAAATCTTAAAATATTTGAAAAGAATTGGTAATTTCTTAAAATATTTGATAAAATACACATGCGTACAACAATATTTGAATAATAGTTAAAAACGATAACATACGTATATATTTAAATAAGTATTGTAAGAAAAATCAAAATATTCTAAAAATAAACAAAAAAGCTTAAATATACTTATTTCAAATTTAAGATTTATTAAATCTAATATAAAATAACTCTAAAATTCATTTTCTTCCCATTCTCTCTCTTCTTCATCCACTCTTTCTGTGGCATCCTATATTTTTTGCCGAAAATTCGATAGATATAATACAGACGTCTGCCAAAAATATGCAATATGTAATAAACTTGTACACCAATTATAGAATCTCAACACGGCCAAAATTTTCATACATTTCAACTCTGACACATCCAGCAACAACGACAAATCACACGGGATCCAAGAATTACAATTAACAACATGTGGCACCAACGTCATAACTCCGATTATAACGTTGGCTCAGATAAGATGCCACTAAATACATAGTCAAACAGTAGAAACTTGCGGAAGTAACTACAACCATCAAATATAGTAGAAACTAGACTACATAATCGATATCATTATTAACATTAAATATGATTATCAAAATAATACAAAAAGCTCCAAAGGAAATAAATCGTAGAACTAAGTCTTCAAGCTATTTTCCAACATTTTTGAGTCTCCGACTAACAACCTTCTACTCTGCTCATTCAGGTATAGACTTGTACTACTCTAGAGACAAGAAAGTGGCAATAGTGAGTTAAAAACTCAACAAGTGCAATATGTATATCAAAGACATACAAAATCTCATATTTGAAACATAATAACGCATATATGAAAGATAAATGTGTAAATGAGATTTAATCTAGGAAGAAATACTTTCATAATTTGTTCCATATTTCTTTAGTTTCTTCTCTTCTCATACTCATAATTATCAATTCATTACCAAAAACTTATTTTCTTGAGGGACCCACATCATTTGACCTCACTGACTAAGAGACGGACGGTCGTAACCTGAATTGTATTTGCTCCTACACAATCCAGAGCCATCTTCTCTTATTAAAGGCCCAGAGGCGGGTCGTCTATATACTCATCCCTATAGACAGTGCCAATCAGTCGCGGCGGCCCAATCGCAAGTGGTTCTAGAACAGATTATGACCTTCCGTTACAACATACTAAGGCATGCCAAAGAACTTCTCCCATTACATAACACGGCCAAGATACGCGGCCAGAGTAATCCCGGAGTTTCCACTATAATATGCCAAAATTTATAATCCATAATTTTTGTTCCAAATTCTTAATTTCTTATTTCATTAGGGAATTCTATTCTTAAACGTCAAAGTAAATTCCTTTGTTCTCACTTTGCTGCAGAACGTTTCATAATTCTATCAGTTTATATGTTTATCACTTAATTACAGAATCCCCTCCATCATCTGATTCCTTTTCATAAGTATATTTTCGTATCCTTCGTGGGTGTGAAACCTCACATATTCATAGTTCATACATAATATTTCTTGAAATTTAGAATGATTAAGAAATTCCTTTTTAGATTATACCAGACAGAATTTTTAAAAACTTTCAATCGTTAATTCTTTTGTAAATAGTTCATTGTCTGATTTTTTAAACTTTCAAATCATTGTATTCATCATTTGTGTATAATTCACCATATGATTGGAACAATCAGAAAATTCTTACCATAATAAGCCTATTATGTCTTTGGGGCCTCTAGATGACATATTCCTCAACAATTACATGCATTATAATTTTTTAAGTTAAAATATTGTATAATTATGATTAATTCGGACTAAGTTCTAAGAGGGCATTGGTTATGATTTCGGGGAGTATAAAACCCTACAAAATTATCAATTCGGATACCCAAATGATAAATTAGCTTATTCATGATGCAAGTAATAACATCTCATAGCCAATTCACCAATAAATTTTAATTTAATCGGTTAATTTTTTTGAGCCGTGGGCTCAGGGTTCTCTATCCAAAAACGGGTCAAAATTACAAATTTGAGTATAACATTCATACAATCACTTGCCCATGTCATGGGTAACAATTATCTAAGGCCAGTTCATACATTAATCAATATAATTGATCAAACGTGGTCCGAATGCACCCTAGGGTTCCGATGAACAGGTTTCACTTAAAATTATCCAATCGGATATCCAATCGATAAATTAACTTATATTAGATATGGATAATGATATTCTAATCTCAAATTAGGCAAAAATTCCAAATATTCGTGTGTAAAAAGGGCTCGTGCACGTGTAAACAGTGCCGGGCGGGTGTTAGGGTTTTCGGAGAGCAATATACCACTTAAAACTTGATATTCAGACATGATTTTGATGTATTTTCATGTTTAAATTATGGGCTACACAAAATATAAATTTATTTGGGTATCGAAATGAGATTACCCAAGAAAAATGGAATAAAAGTGTATGAAAACGAAATAGGAGAGTATGAATATACTTACATTGACCCAATCTACCACTTCTCCGACTAGTTCGAGTTCGGATTTAGACTTAAAGGCTTCGATCTCCCCTTCTCTCTCTTCTCTACCTTCCTCTCTCTCTCTCTCTTTCCCTCTGAAAAATTGCCGAAAGAAACCCTTGTGGCTTTTTAAATCAGCGCTTGGAGCAATTTGGAATCAGCGCCCGGCGAGCGCTAGTCCACTGGGCCCGGCACTACGGCGCCACCTTGGGCGCCCAGCAAGCCGACCCTTAACGACTTGTCCCTTGATCTCAAAACTTAATTTTTTCACACATATTAAGCCAAATCTTAATTATATTAATTTAATTGTCCAACATTCTTACGTTTGAAAACCGGTACATCATACTTTCTCTTCTCTTTTCTCACTTTTCCTTCCCTTTTTCCTACAAAATGACAAAATTAGGCCAAGAAATTTATTTATACATAAATTGGTGTACAAGCACTAGTTATGTGAGTATTAAGTGCCATTCTTACCTATGTGCGCACAAACAATGTATCAAGTATACTACAGATCAAATTATTATTCCCAAATCACGTTCGAGTGTTTATAGGCATCCCTCAAGTATAAGTATACTACCTAAAATGTACTTGAGCACTCTATCATGCACAACTCATATATAGAGCTTTCGTCAGAAATACGATTATACATTAGATTTGCGTCGATCAGGCTTTGATGTTGTTTCTTCAAAATTAATTTTTTTCTTAAAATTTTCTATATTTATTTAATTCTCATATTAATTTAATATATAATAATTATAACAATATATGTATAAATTGGTAAATTAGACATTACATCTAAATGGAGCTACATGGGTGAAAACTTAGCTAGTCTTAAAAATAAAACAGGTTGAGCTCTTAAAATTTTAGTTCAATTGGCTTAACGGTCCCAATTTGTCTGAAAATCAAGTTGTTAGATTCTAAAGAATTCAAAATTAGTTGTCAGATTATCACTCGATATATTTTTAAACTTTAGACCAGGACTCATAAAAGTTCTATCTGAATATGTTAGTTACTCAAAATTTTTCATGACTTTATTTTTTTGCATGTATATATGCAATTCAAATATAAAAAGAACAGATTAATGGTTATAATCCAAACACAAAAAATAAAAAAAATAGTTTTCATTCATTCTTGATGGCAAACATGCACAAATTATATTCAAGATGAAAGTGTTGAGCCAAATGATTTATCAAAAAAGGAAAGATGTTAGGGTGATAATCATTAATTGCGGCTGCAAGATTGCCATGCCTTACTTCAACATCAACTTGTTCGAAAGGAGAGAGAAAGAATAATACCTAGCAAGATAACCCCCATGAAATAATATTAGGTAGCTGAATGCTAGTAGAGGGTATATTATGGCTCGTATTCTAATCCTGTCAAAGACAATGCATGGGCAATGATGTTTCCTGATGCATAAGATTTTCGTAGTAATTACTTAGGCAAATCCAACTAGTGATACTACATGGAATAGGAAAACTAAGATAGTTCTCCGCTTAAAGAAAAGAAACCATGTCAGACTTTGTCATTGGCAACCGGCTGGACATCATGGCATCAAGATCTTTTTCCTATCCGAACCATGAGATCTATCGAGCAATGATAGTCGACTCCATCAATAATTGAGGAAAGTACATTTGATGAAAATAATTGAGTATGAAATTTGTCCCGTTTCTAACCAAAAAAAAAAGTCTAAAACAAAGTGTTTTGGAATAGCAACATCAACTAACCCTATATGATTAATATTTAAAAAATCACTGCCAAAATATCAAGGTAGCAGGCCAAATGATTGACACGACTGTATAGTCAAGACTACACATTGTCCTTGAGTCCATTAGGAGAGAATGTTTGAACAATCTTAATGGTTAGGTTGTTTTGGTCCTCCCTTCTTTTAAGCATTCTCGAAATTTGAATTTGACCTCCGACTATAGAGTTGATGTTAAATACAATATTAACAAAGGTGACCTAATCTATTAGCCCAACAATTCCATGACTGAAATACTAAAAATAACAAAAAAATGTGCAGGTGACATCTGATTCAATGGGCCAAAGCCCCAAGAATAAGACGTCCAATCATTATTGGGCGCTAGTTAGTATAAGTTAAGAATCAATAAGTGGATAACAAATATTAAGTAGAATATAAGGCGGTTTAGGTTAGATGCTTGAGTGGCGGTATATCTAAATGTCCAATCAAGCAGTCGTCAACTCTGTAGTTGGCATAGGAGAGAGTTTTCAAACTAACAAACCTCAACTGCTCAATATTAATTAAATCAATAAACGTCAACCATCTCCAATTAACTACACGATCATAACGTATATAATAAAAATTAAAATAATTAGTTTTTAACCTGCTTAATAACCCAAATCATTGCCAATTATTTCTCTTCAAGAAATTAATAACAATTGATATTGTGGTTATAAATTTACACCTTTTTATAATGAGGGATCAAATCCAAAAAAAAAAAAAACAATAGAATATAACCCCCTGAATTACTTGCTCTTCTGATATTGTATAGAGTTAAGTCTTTCACTTTCATATTTTCTCTTCCTCTCATTTTCTCCCATATTTTAGTTTTTTTATGGACCAAATTAACTTGAATGTTAAATGATAATTCGAAGAGTAAGTCTCAATTTTTTAGTTATAATGTGTAAGATTCAGATTAAACAGTTTAAATGTTTTAAAAAAATAGAGTTAACTTTTTTTTAGATTAAATTTTGCGTTTATGTATATATTAAAAAAACTAAAAATATAAAGAAATTATAAATTAATAAAATGAATATCAATGTTTTTGTTTTATTCTGTGTCTCCTGTCCATGGATCATCAGAAGGTAAATTACAGCTGCTCCCTGCTTTCCCTACATTTTATACTGCAAAATTCTTTTACTCTCATGATGTGAGATATAATGCATTACAGTGTAATGATAATACAATACTTCTCTTATCTCTCTTCTTTATTTCCCTGCCTCTCTCCTCTGTATCTATAAAAGCTTGGCTTTTCAAATATCTCTGTCTTATTTTTTAAAATTAAATTAATTTTAATAAAATATTGATATTTTAAAATTTATCTCAAATTTACTCATCCATTAATTTATTTATATATATAATCAATTATTTTTTAATTTTGAACCTTTATATTTAAAAAAGCCAAGCTGAATCAACTCATATCAAGCTTTTACATACTCAAATTTAAACCAATAAAGAATATAGAAATTATGTTTTTAGTCGTCCTTATAATTAATTTTTAAATTTAATTTAAATATTATTTATTTTAATAAATAAATAAGTTTAAATAATTTTTATAAAATTAAATATGTAAATTCTTTACCAAATGTTTAAATTAATTATAATCCTAATTATACTATAAATTATATTTTATAAAATTTTGCTCACATTTTGAAGCAAATTATTTTATTTTTTAAATTTTAAATTTATGAAAAATGAAGCCATTATTATTTCATAATAATCACAATCATTTGCCTGTCTGTACATTCCACACACATCACATTTATTAATTGCGAATTTTTGGAATTTAATCCAAAGCCATTATCATTCCAAAATCCAACTCCTTTCACTTTTCCTCTTGGTTTTTTGTGCTTTTTTTTTTAATTAATTTTATTGTTTCTATTTAAGCAGTAAATAGTTAGCCAAGCTTCAGGCCTGTAATCTCCAGCTTACTATTTAACACGTGGCTCCATCACCACCGCAAATTTTTATGAAGCGTTGGATTCCTCTGTCCCCTCATGCAACATGACGTCATCCCCTATTCTTGCTAAATTTTATCATATTCAAATTATAAAAATTATTTAACAGGCGTCTGTAATTATTTTTATTTACTTACTTTATGTAAAGTTATTACCTCAAATAAATAGATAAATTATTTAAAATATTTAAAAATATTATTTTATGTAACTTTGAGATAAATATTTAAAAAATATTTAATATTAGAATTATTTTAAATAATTTGTCACGTATTCAATAATTTAGTAAAATAGTTAAGAACTATAATTTTCTACTATTTAATTATATTTTATTAAATAAAATATATTTTAATGGGCCTGAATTGTAATAAAAATTTATATTTATATAATTAAATAAAAAGTCATCTTTATATCATATTAAATGATATTTTTATTCTATTATATAAATAGTTAAAGAGATTAATTTTTAACTATATATAAAAGAGACAGTTTAAAAAAATTATAACAGTGATAGCGTATATATTTTTATATGTCATTTATATATAATTTTATATTATTATTTATAAATAAAAAATACAATTTAACAATTTGTATAATAATTTTAACATTATAAAATTTTAACATTGAATCCTAATAAAAGCACACAACCAATATATATCACTTCAAATATCAAAAACATTATTATTATTTTTTCAAACATTTTTCAATTAAATTTTAAGTTTGTAATTTTTTTAAAGCTGGAAAATTTTTTTTTTTTTGTGAAATATTAGAAAGATCCATATAGTAGTCATCCTTCCTTAATTGAACGTGAAAGCATTATCAAATTGACATTTTTAAAATGTATAAATAAAATGTTAGAGGTGCTTATATTTGGCTTTGAGATGTCAAAAATATAGGTAAAATATTGAGAAAATGGGTTGATCTAATAAACTCACTGATAATGCTCTATTTAATAGATGTATTAAATGGGTCATATTATTTATAACACAGTACAGCCAATGTTACCATAGGCCGTACCAAATATAATTTACGGTGAATAATATTGAGTTATATATAAAATGGTTCAACAATTTAGATTGTATCAAATCACACGATATGTGACCCACAAATTATGTCGACTGATAATACAATTGAACTACGCCTGTTACGACCCAAAATTTTTTATTTGTATCGAATGACCACGTGGGTACTTGCAATCTCTTGTATAGTCAAAAACAAAAATAAAAAGGCAAATTTAAACACAAGAATTCATGTTCATTTAATAAATGTATACAAGAAAAGTACAGGCTTGGTTAAACTTAACTTATTTTACATGTGTGAATAAAGTAATTTCTTTTTATATTAATTTATTAGTATATATAAAAATAAATAAAAAATATATCATCTGAAAATGTCTCATGTCGTGATGGATGGATCCACTATATAGTGCATGGATCCACTATATAATTTTATAACAAAAATATTTTTATTTATCTGATTTACAATATAAAACAAAACAGAAATTATTGGAGACCCTTAATTTTACAATTATTTATATTTTACAAAAATAAATGAAAAAAATATATCATCCGAAAATGTCTCATGCCGTGATGGATGGATCCAGTATATAGTGCATGGATCCACTATATAATTTTATAACAAAAATATTTTTATTTATCTGATTTACAATAGAAAACAAAACAAAAATTATTGGAGACCCTTAATTTTACAATTATTTATATTTTTTCCATAATTTTATCTTTTTAAACCAAACATAAAAAAAAAAATTATACATTCATATATGTATTTCTTTTATCATGTTTTGTGTAAGTTATTACATTTTTACCAACTTATTTTTGTGCGTGTGTGTGCACACACACCTTCGATTTGCTGACTTAGCTCTATTAATCTACATATTCTCTTTCTCTTAATATCATTAATTATATTTGTTAGAATAGTATATGCCTCGAACTCAGTCAAAAAATACAGTGACCAAGAAACTTTCCAAGAGGTGTCCACCTAAAATGAAGTAGGCTCACCCAATCTCGCTTCGAACAAATGAGCCAAAAAGAAAAATTGACCGTAACAAATGGTTAAATTGTACTCAAAATTAGCTACCATATCAAGACCTAACAATTAGTAAAATTTATTGATCAATTTTCTAACCCACATCAACCTGATAACTAAACATGCATTAACGTCTGCTATATGCCAAAAGGCATCTATCATGTATAAGAATCTTAACGAAAAAAATTAATTGGATAGTGCGGTAGTACTTAATAAAAATGATCAAAAATCATATACCTCTTTTTACCTAGAATAAGCAACTGATTAGAATTTAACTCATTTTTAATAATTATTTTTTACCACAAACCTATAAATATGTCACCAATCTACTTTTATAAGATAAAAATAAAAATAAAAAACTCATATTAGAGAGAACAATACTAGGAGAACATTGCTCCTATCAATCAATTGTCTACCATCGACCCCACCATCACTTACCAAGGAGTCTTGCAATCAAACTTCAAAAGTTGATAAATTAATAATCCTATTATTTTGCTTAATTTGGTACTAACTTAGGCATTTCAAAGACTTGTTTATGAGCAACATTTAAGACCAGTATTGTGACGCATAAAATCATAATTTTGGCATTTTAATTTCAATCCCACATTAATTGATTACTGCTTTAATACAGACACGGTTTAATTTTGCATAAATCATATTAAATATTTTCTTTTATGTATAATGTCACCCTCATTTTGTTGATATTTGGGCTTCCATGAGAAACCTTCTAACTATGGAAGCCAGTACAAAGGTGTGGGGTGGGTTTTCGATTACGCTCCACTCCATGTAAAATCACAACGAGGAATTAATATTTGGGGCAGGGATTGATATTCCTGTTTAAAATTATTTTCTTTTATTTAGTTTTATAAATTACTGTTATATATCATAAACCCATATATAAAAATATATATACATATATCTATATGTGTCTTGAATGGTGATGTGTCCTGAATCTCAATCTTGAAGGAGCCTTTTTTGCTGGCTTCTTCTTTTCCTGACCTCCCCACCTGGAGACTAACGTGTGAGTTGAGGAAGAGTGAGCCCCTACTTTTGATTACCTTGACACGTGCATAACGCTTGGGGTATTTGTGACATCTTATTTATTTGCTTTACCGTCGTTAGGATGATCGGAGTAAGTTGTTCTCCTACCCGACTATTAGCAGAGTAGTCGTTGTCGAGGAAGGTGACTTTCTTTATGATAACACTGGCTTGCGCTCTTATGTTCACCATATTTGTTGATGATACTCATGTTGGTGAGGTAGTGGATTGGCCTTTCGTTCACGTTCCCACAAACAGTTCCAATGACCACTCTACTGGTAGCCGTGCAGGAGAACAACTTACTCCGATCATCCTAAGGATAACTAAGTAAATGAACAAAATGTCATAAATGCTCTACGCGCTCTGCACGTGCTAGGACAAGTAAAAGTAAGTAGCCCATTTCTCCTTAGCCAACACACCGGTCTCCGGGCTTAGAGGTTAGAGAAAGAAGAAACCAACCGAGAAAGCCCCTCGACCGAGCAACTCTAGCATCCCAACGGCCTCCAACATCAGAATCTGTCCAAGGCTCGGATTCAGAACGCATTAAATTATATTATTAAATATTTTTTAAAAGCATAATGTCAAGTATAAATAGTTAAAATATAAAACAGACAAGTTTCATAGATTTATAGATGAAACAAAAATATTATACAAATATACCTCTTGAAAAGCTAATTACTTTAAACAAAGTGGTCGGCATTACATGGGGATTATGATAACCACGAATAAAGTAGAGATATACATTTTAATTTGCAAATATGATACATTATTATAATTATGTATTATAAAAAAATATTAAAGGTATTCTAAAAATACGATATTGCACGTCCAATCAAATTAATTAATTTTGTTTTTTTTATTAAGCTTATATTTATGAAACTTAACAAATTTGGAACAAAAGCTGGAAAAGACAAATGTTAAAAAAAAATATTTTCAATAAGAGTTTCAAAAAAATTAGATTTTTGGTGAAACTCAAGATAGGAATATATATCAAATTAGAAAATGTAAGTTTATTCTTTTTTTAAATATAAAAATTAAATAATTTAATTAGATAAAAATAATTTTTTATTTATTAAAATATGGAGTAACAAGAAGAGCCAATGCTAAAACCTCTTCACATACTAAAAAAATCAAATAATTTATTTAGATAAAAAATATTTTTTAAAATTTTTAAATATAGAGTAATGGGAAGAACCAATACTAAAACCTCTTCACATACTAATTTAATCAAGATATTAACAGGGTCCTACTTTTTTCATCTATACTATTAATTTGAAAAAAATCAAAAATCTAAATTTAAATATTAAATAATATTATCTAAATAATTACTTTTATTAAAATATTTACATATTAAATCTAATATTCAATATATGTTAATATTACAAAAATAAAAATAATAATTATCTTTAATATCTTTTATCTTTAAATTATGATCATTAGATCTTAATTCAATGATCAATATAAGATAAGCAGGGTCCTACTTCTCTCAAAGAGAAGCAATATCCTCCAATCTTATTTTCCCATACAGCTCTTTTATAATATTTATATCATTGTCTTAATATACAGAAAGTAAATTCTTATTAAAACAAAAATTCAAAAAAGGCAATCATAAAATGATTACATATAAATTATATAAGTATTATTTTCCATTAATCAGTCCCCACAATCCACTACATGCCTATAAAATAGACCGTTTATATAATAAACAGTAGCCATAATTAAAAAACCATTTTAAATAATTAAATAAATATAATTTACTACCTTTACCTAAGAGTATTTTTACAGCGTATTAAAAAATTTCAATAATTTAAACCAACCCATGTAAATTATTATTATTTTTAATATATATATATATTTGTTTATTTTATTTTTTTTGTGTGTGTTTTTTTAATTTTCTCCTCAGAAGTTGATTTAAATGCTACGTAATAACGTCACAGCTGCAGGGAAGTTTGTCCTTCCTGCATCCTATTAAATAATGCTAACTTAGTTGTATTCAATTATATAAGGATAAGGGCTGTTGGTGTTCACAAGTCGTTATCTTCTATTTAATTTTGGTGCCGCCTAAAGTCCGGTACGCGGGCCCCGCCGAATATATGCAAAATTATGAATTCCCAACATTTAATTCGCCCGGAGGCATATATGCATGCTATCGTGTTGCCGTAGCTGCCCCGAGACATTATTCATGCTTCCATTGTTGACTCATTTAAAGCTGCCCTTAACTTTACTTTCCCTTTCCACGTCCAAATTAACATGCATCCGATCCCAATCGGACCATTCGATCGGTCCGACCTGTTTAATCAAAATCCTATATAATGTAATTGATGTATTATATATGAATGTTATGGACAATTACGATTAAAAAATCAGGTCTGCTCAGTATGTGTTATTGTCAGTTATTGATAAGATAAAAAAATAGAGATTAAGTTTTTTTAATAAGTGATTGCTTTTTATGATAAATGGTTTTTTAGTTCTATATTATTTTTGATAAAATTATTATTTTACTATTTAAATATTTTAGTAATAGGAGTAGCAATTATAAAAGAAATTACCATTTCTTTAAAATAGAAAATAAAAAATCACCTCTCTTATCGAGTTTTGATAAATATTGATAACAATTAAGTCGGCTTGGGCTAAGTCAGATATATTTATAATCTAAATTGAGCCAGTTGAGATTAAAATATTTTTTATTTTTAAATATATTTCTTTTAAAACTTAAATATACATAAAAACAACCAAAATTTATAAAATATTTTAAAAATTATAATAAATATTAAAAATACTATATGAGTATATATTTAAATAAAAAAATTTTATATAGAAGATTATTTATTATACGAAGATATAATGACTGAAATAAATTTTTAAAATTATCATTTATTTAAAATAAAAAATAAATTTATAAAACAATTCATAAGTCGGGCCGGATTGGCCCAAATAAATTACTTTCACCCGTTATTGTACTCTACTAATAAAAGTAATTTGGTCTAATTTTTTTTACTATGTCTGTTTATAATGTTAATATTCTGAACTAAACTCTATAAAAATTTGAATCGAAAAATTAGACGGATCAAATAAGTCAATTTGATTATGTCTATTCAAACCAATTAATATATGTTAAAATATTTTTTTAAATAATGATAAAAAATTATTTTATATTAATTTATGAATTATTTTTTTACTATTAATGTATATTAAATGTTAAAAAATTAATTTATAAATTAATTCATTATTTTTAAGTGACAAACTAAATAGAAAAATATTAATTTTAAACTTGATTTTCACATAATTTATTCATCAAGAATAATTAGTCTATTCTTGGATACAAAAATAATATTATAGTAATAATAATATCTATGATTTGATCCAGGCTTCAAATTAACTCTAAAACATATAGTAAAAATAAATCAATACAATTAATTCAAAGATAATATATTAAATAAAAATTTTATCATAGATTAAAAATATTCTAACATCAAGTTTAAATATTGTCAATATTGCTCCAATAAAACACACACACACACATATATATATATATTTATTTATTTATATGTTAAATACTTTAACAGAGAATTATCTTCAAATAAGACAGAAAATATAAAACAGCAATATAGTATATGAAATACTTTATTATAATATAAAGTTTAATTTATTATATATATATATATATTGATATTATAAACGGTAAATAAATCAACAATAAAGATTTTATACAAAAAATAAATTATAACCAAATATATATATATAAATAATTTATAAATAAGGTTAGTTTAATTTGTACAATTTATAAAATTAAAAATAAGAAATTGTTCGACCAGGCCCCTATGCAATTTGCATCTGGCTCCTTCAGAGACGTACATTGCGCATTTCACGCGCCGAAAAGGGCTAAGCAATAAATTTACTTCTGCTAATAATTCCAACTTCCCTTTTTGAGTTATGCTATTTAAATTATCAACGGATAAAAGAATTCAAACACCTTCAAGTAATATATTATTTACTAATTTATTAATTTTAAATTAAAATGATTAATATAAATAAATAAAGCATTGCTTAAAATATGATACCTGAAAATTAATTAAACTATAATTATATATCAGAATTTTAATATAAATATATAAATAAATTACCTTATTACTTTAAAGGAAATCGTGGGACGAAATAATCTCTCTTTTATAATACTGTTTCGCAAGTTCCAAAGCCAACTGGAATAGTGAGCTGAGCAGAGATTTATTATTTTAAAAAAATCAAATAGGACCTTGATTTTTTATTTAAATTATTGGGTTTAAAAATGTTATTAAAAAAATTAAATATTAAATAATATACATTTAAATAATTATTCTTATCAATATTTATATTAAATTCAATGTTTAATTAATATCAATATCAGTATTATAAAAAATTAAATATTATGTAATTATTATTTTTTTATTTTATTTTTAAGCATTAATCCTTAAAATTTAATTTAATAAGCAGCGGTTCTACTTGTCCGTCATACGAGGCGCGCCGCTCGGATATCGGCGAAAACTGCGACGTCCGATCACATCTCACGTCGACAGTGAAGCATTTGCCTATGTGGACCCTCCCACCCGCACCACATAACACGTCATGTGGTACGCCCTTTGTCCTGGATCTGTGCACACTGTGAATTGCATGCGATGGTGAAAAGGCCAAAAACTACTATTTATCTTATTAATTTATAAATAATATAGCTATAATTTATTCTTCAAACAAATTTAATTTTAATTTTTTTTATTTTTTAAATATTAATGAATCCTATACGTGTAAAAGAATTACAAACAAATTTGAAGTTAGTGGATATCTAGCAAAACTCAAATATAAATTATTGTATATATTTTTACAATATCAATCAGTATTAATTATGTACTATTTAAAATAACAAAATTAAAAATATTTCAAAAATTACATATTATTTGACTAAAAAGCAAAAAGTTATTGGATTCTGGTTCACTCCAATATAAGTTTTACAATTAATAAATAAATTATTTAATGACGCACTTGATTTTCAGTATAATGACTTTCACAGATAAAAGAATGAAAGTAGTACAAAAATTACGTCTGACAGTCATGTGGGAGGAATTGATGCTACAGTTAGTAGTAGGTGTATCTGATATGACACTCGTGTATTAATTTTGATATAAAAATAAACACAGATTTCATTTCTAGAACTTAAATTATCATAATTTTGAAACAATCAATTAATAAAATGACATTAAAATAAAATTTGATCAAAATTATGGCTTAGATTAAATTTTAAATTGAAAACTGCTTGCTAAACCATATAAATAATAAAACTTATAACAACTGATATTTCAATAATGGCCAAATTATATTTATTCGATCTAAATAAGCCATACCTACTCAACCTTAAAATTTGTTGAAAGAAAAAAGTATAAATTTATTATCCAAACACACATGCAGGAAAAGTAAATATCAATTTTTAAAGGACAATATCTAAATTTAATTATAAGCCTAAAAATTACAAATAAAATATTCTAAACTATTCTCTCTGAATAATTCTCTATCCAATGTTATAAAATATTCAAACTTACTAATTTGAAAGACATTTTATAGTATTTTAAATATAAGTCTAGCACTCAATGAAAATATATATACACAATATAGTAAATATATACCAATAAAATAGATATAAATGATAGTAAATTATAATCACATATAAATAAAGTGTATGAAAAATATTGAAATATCAAAGAAACATATGAAATTATATCAGAAAGTACAAAAATTAAATGATTGTATCCAAAACACATTAAACCAGAATAATCAAGTAATAATGGCTTACATACAAATTATATTGAAGTACAACTTTAAAAAATAGGTTATATATATTCCTAATAGTTCAAGGCAAACACTATTAATCAACATTTATAAGTGAACTGTCTATATTTACATAGTATAGATAGAATTTAATATTAAGTTTTTTATTCATTGTTAGAGACATTTGTCTAATTGGCATATTTCGTGACCATATATTTTATTATATTGATGTCAGGTTGTGGGTTGTCGGGTTAAAGTTCGTTCGGTCCGCCCTCCACGCGCTCGAGCCCGTCCAACGTCCGCCCACTGACCGAGCCCACTTGCTGCTCGAGCACATAAACCAAAATGGGGGCCGCTCGATTCATGCTCGATGGCCACTCAAGCCGATAATCAAGTATGCCGCCCGCTCGCTGCTTTCGCTCCGGCCCGCCGAGCGGCCCAACGGGCGTAATTTTTGAACGATTTTTGGCTCAACTATAAATTCATACCTTCTTTCTTCAAACCCTAAGCATGCCATGACCTCTCTCGAAAATCCGGTGCGACCATTAAGGCTTGAGAAGAAAGCTTTACATGCTTCAATTGTTTTAGCTTCTCTTGAGAAATCCAAAAGACATTACTTTGAGCTTCATAATCTAAAGAGGTTTCTCATTATTTTTCTTTCTCTTTTTCCATTCAAACCTTCATCCTTCCACCATTGTTGGAGACTTTGGTTCGTGAAGAAGGAGACTCGTTCGTGATTGAAAATTCAAGTGGTTCGAGGGAAGATTGACGTGAAGACCGGAAGGAGTCCGGTTCAGTTGTCATGAGCAAATCCAAGGAGTTCCTTGGTAGGGATCACGTGTCGGAGTAAAAGTGGCTAAGTTAACAGCAACGTTACCACCCGGCTGTAAGTTGATTTTCATAGTGCATTGTTTCCCCGACCGTTGAAGCTCGGAGTGTTTTTCTCGATACCGTGGGTATCGAAGGTTTCACTTCGTCACCAAAAATCTGGTCTTTATTATTGTTGTTCATTATTATATATATTGTGCATGCTTATTAGTTTCGTTTACATCTAGAGTTAAATATCCCTTACGTGTATTGGATGTTTAATTTATTTATTTTTGCTTCCGCTATATTTTTAACGGGGTCGAAATACGCTATCACGAAAACGTGTTTTTTCATTCATGGATGATAAGTTTGATTTTTCAAGTTGTGTATACTATATTATGACATGTCTAAATATAAATGTCAGTTTTTTACAATATTGAATCAAAATAAAAAACTTTATATTGCATGACAAATGTCTAAAACCTTCCCAACTTAGAAAAAATATATTTGTTTCATATCACATAATAAAATTTTCATCAAATATTTATATCAAAATAGCTTGTGATGTCAAATAGTCTAAGATTTTATGATTTCGTGATTAATATCTCATATATAAATACAAAGCTTTAAAAGTGTATAAATCTCGATAAAAATAAGTATATTCAAAATGGGATAAAAAATGTAATATGTTTAAACACCAATCAAAAGGAATATCGAAAGATTTTAACAATACATGAATGAATGGGTTTAAATACAATTATGTTAAACCAAAAATTTATCCAATCTATTACAAAATGACTTTAAAAAAACCAACTTTCTTTGTGTTCTCCCTCCTCAATTCTATCTTATATCTCTCTCTTCTCTACTATTTTCTACATAAAATTCCAAAAATCGATATAAAAATTCTTATAAAATAAGATTTGTGCATAAGCATATACAAGGCATGTATCAAGCACAATCTCTAGATACTTGCACACAATGGTGCATCCAACTTTATACTGTCCAAATCATATATGAGTACTTATCATACGTCATCAGTCATAACGATTTTACCTCAAATATGCAAATGCGTGGCTATTATGCTTGTCAGGTGCTGACTTTTATGTCTCCAACAATTGATTTTAATTATTAAAAATATAATTATTATAATTATTTATTTAAAATATAATAATTATGATGTTATAAATATAAATTAAAAAATTAAATGTTACACAAATGTCAAAGATGGTGTTCAAACTATGTTGACATTCAAATGTCAACCAATGACATGAAAATTTTGTCTGATTTTTAAGTAAAAAAATTTGGAGCAGTTTAACATAAGAAACGTCTCATGAAGATATAGAAAAGAAAATATATATATAAAAAAATTTTAACATTTAATTGAGATCCGATTCAAATGGCATCATTCACAAAGTTTATATATATTATTCTAGCATTGGACATAGAATATATTACTATTATAATTTTTTGTTTAGTCGTTATATTATTCTCTTGTAACATGTATTAGAGTTATATTTCATCGATTGTTCATACTGGTTATTGTAAATGACACTTACAGAGCGTTATTTATATTTAAATATTCACAATAAATATTATTTGGATGCTATTTTAAATATATATATTTTAATAAAGAATAATTTTTTTATATTTAATATTATTGTATAACTTGTATACTTAGCTGTGCTCTGACAATATATTAGCTATTTACGACAGGCAAAAGATTTATAATTTATTTCTCTGCATCATTTGCATACGTATTTCAAATCCAACAAAAACCCATTTGAATTATTTTTTTGGGACTTGATAGCTTAAAATTGAAAGGTAACGATTACACGATATATTTAAAAAAACTTAAAAAATACAAAGAAAAATAGCAATAAAAAGTCATCTTATAGTTTTTCAATGATTATTTGGGATAACTTTTTTAACATAAACATCAATGCCCATCCAAAAATAAATAAATAGAACTTAAAAAATGTAGGATAAATAAGAATATTTTCATGATCATTGAATTATATAGATAGTGAAATGACACATCTTTAACGAAATTCTAAGTATTAGAGAATACAGTTATTTTAATACTTTGCGCTAAATATGATTAAAAATTAAGATATCAAAATTTTATGTTTTTTAATTAATCAATTATATTACCAAGTCACATAACATTCATGCCAATCCCTTTTTAATTTAGAAATAAGCTTCATCACCTATTAAGTTCATAATAATATTAAATGTTCGATCAAATTGTCATTTTTTTATTATTTCATTTACAAAATTAAATTTTATTATTATCGAATTCAACAAATTCACCAAAAACGTATATTTAGATGAAAAAATTAAAAATATATTTTTCAATCTTAATTTTGTAAAATTAGATTAATTTACTTTTTAAAAATAATGTTAATATATGCTTTTATATTAGTTTATAAAATTGAATACATAAAATAGCATAATTTGAATACATCAACTATATCCATTTTTATCGACATTAAAACATTGAAACATTTTAAACCCTAAAATTTCGATTAAAAGAACAAACTATATCCTGATTTTGATCCCTTAGGAGATAATCCGAGCTCTCTTATTTGAAATGCTAATGAAATCGAGGTAAAAGTGAGTAAATTCACAATATGGTATATATATATATATAATTTTATATGTGAATATATATATTAACAAAATATATTAGGATTATACCATGGCAAAAAAAAATTAAAATGCCAATAAAATTATTTTTAGATAAATTGTGGAAAAAGTTGAATACTAACAATTAAATTGTGTTTAGATCTATATAATGTCAACAATTATGGTAAAAATATGTTAATATATAAAATATGCTCAAGTTATACTAATACACAAAAATGATTAACGATTGATAATAACTTTACTAACAACTGGTGGATATTAAAATTCAAATTATAATTATTTTAATACGGTTAAAAGTAATACACTATTATTTAATATTCATAAGTAGACTGTCTATATATAACTCTATAAAATAGGATTGAGCACTACTTTTATAACTCGTAGATGATATGTTTAATTTTTAATATATTAATAATATATTAAAATATATCTAAATATATTCTATCAAATCTTTATAATGGTATATATATAATCAAATTAAAAGTTCTATTCAAATATGAATATTTATTAATTTTTTTATACTAACAAAATACTTTTCTTATTAAAATTTATGTAAATGTTTTATTTATATTTCTTCAAATATGTATTATGCTGTGAAACGTTGAACATGCAATAATTATAGTATTTGATTTAGAAGCATATATGAACATTAATAGTAGGAATCTAAAGAAAATCAACACAGTTAAAATAATTTTCATTGTTTTTTCACAAATAATAATGTGAAAAAATATTAAAGTTAAAAATTCAGAAATTGGATATAAATCATGTGATTTTTTCAATATAAAAATATATAATCTTTTATATGGTAATTTCAGACATGTAAAAGCACACATTTATAATTAAAGACATGTAAAATTATTTGTACATAATTTCAATACATGTAAGATAAGAATATATTGTAAAAATTTAACATATATATACGACTTAAATAGATTTAAGATATGTATTTTATAAAATTTTATAAAATAAAAGTATAATTTATACATACAAAGTTTAAAATATTTTAACTATGAAATTAAGATGTATATTGATATTTAAAATAAAAAAAAATAATCATAAATTGTAGAAAAAATCAGTAATAAGATAACAAAAAATTTGAATACACTTGTCTTTATTTAATTTCTAGCAAAATAATTCTTCATTCTCATTCTTTCTCTCTCTTATTCTTTGCCATTCATTTTTTTCTTTTTTTCTCTTCTTTAATAATTCTAACAAAAATAACCCAAAATCACCCAATAGATCTATTTATAGAAAATTAGTGCATGTGTACTAATTAAGCGTTGAGATGTAATATGTATAATATATAAGTGGCTCTCATCTCTATTATGCACCAATATTCTGCTATAAACACGCACGTACATCTTTGGGTATACATTAGACATGACCAATTTATATGAAATGCAAGACTGTCTCAAAAGCATTCATTAAATATATATCAACTATTCAAAATACATATGAGTATGAATGAAACGCTACTCAACCTAATTTATTCTAATTTAAGACTAAATTTTTGATATAAAATTTCAATTAATCACAAAAATTAATTAATTTAATTATATAATTATCATTGAAAAAATATTTTAAAATTCATACCTCACAAGTTATGTTAATATCGTCCATTTTATTTTTTTAATAAAAATGTTTTAGTTATATTTTGATTCATATAATGGAATTTTAACAAACTTAGAGTATTTTAATTTATACGTATATATACATATGTACGTACGTTTTAGTATTAGCTAATCAACTGAGAATACAGGTACACAAGACGTAAAGGAAGTGTTGTTTGAGTTTAGTCGTTAAGAATTCGTAATTTGTTGAGACTTTAAGCATGAGTCTTCTCTCCTTCGCATACTTTTGTCTTTGTAAATCCCCCCCACCAAAAAAAAAAAAAAACAGGTATGCTTCATTTTTTTTTTTTTGGTTGGTGCATGAAAAAAAAAAGATTAAAGGGGATTTTATCTCTTAAAAAAATAAAAATAATTATTTTTATATTTTAATTATTTATTTGTAAATAAATAATTATAATCTGATTATATTAAAATAATAAATTTTAATTAATTTTTAAATTTTTTTAAAAATTTATTAAATCATAATTATTCAATTTAAAATAAATAATTAATATATGAAGAACAACCTCTCTATCTCTTTAAAAAATAAAACCCCCTAAAATCTAAAAAAAATAATTTTATACAATTAATTTCAAAAATTAAAGATTTCTCAGGTATTCTTTTTCTTTTTTTATTGCGCACACACACATATATATCCAATTAATCACTTTTGTCATATTTGTCGCTGTATTTTTAATGAATTTCAGCAGGCCTTTTTAGTAAAATGATAGAAAGATATATTTTTACAAACATTTAATTTCATTTAGAAAGTGACAAACCAGAAAAAAAAAGGTTGATAATTATAAAATATAAAATATTTCTTACCCAAATAAAAGATAATTAGGACAAATATTAAAAAAAATTCTCAAATTTGATCTTGGTCCAAGCTTTATTTTTGACTTATATTTTCATAAGTGCATTTATAATTTATAATTTAATATTAATTTTATACAATGTAAAAACTGTTATCTAATTTTTTTCATATTTAGAAATCACACCATTACTATGTGATGTAAACAAATCGAAATATTTAAATTTTATATATTGAGAAATTTTTTTATATATTAAGCCCGTTAAACTTTAAGTTATTTTCTTATAAATTATACTTTAAATAAATGGGTCATTTAAAGATTTGTTCAATTATAATACGAAAACTCATATGAGCGAATGATTAGAGTGACATAAGAATTGACGCCTAATAAATGTATAAGCAAGTATTCATGCATAGAAAAATGATCATTATCGCCTGATAAGTGACTAAGGAACATATATTTATTGATAATAGAATGGTCACAATCTGTGCACAGATAATATAATGGATGCTGCTTGTGCATGGAATATGCTGCTATTTATGTCTTATGCACAACCGAAAGGCACACATACACTAATACTGAGTATAAAAATTTTGTGCGCTTTTTTGTACAAGCATTTTAGATCATTTCCAATATAAATGTATTGCAAGAAAATAAATAAGAAAGAAAACACAGGGGAAAAAATTTTGTAACATTCGATTGAGATTTGGCTCGAATTCTATTTTTTGTCAAATTTGAGTATATTTCTCTAATCTTATTTATAAGACGTATTATAATTCGATTGCTTGTTTCTCTCAATATGTTTTTTAGTGGATTGTATGATGTATTGTGATAGTTTTTAATCAATCATTTGTTCAGATTATAGTAAAGGGATTGTATTTGTACATGGAAGCTTTTATAGTAAATTTATTTGACAATTATTTTATAATTTTTTTATTAATTAATAAGGGAATGATTTTTTTCATAAAATATTATTATATAATTTTATATATTTGGTTAAGTGATTGTCATTTTTTAAACTATCATAATATTTAGTGGCTGACAATTGATAAAAAATCTAAAAATTTATTTCTATTGTACTGACTAAGTCATGTAATCAATTTTTGTGTATAGAATAAGTTACTATTAAAATACAAATCACAATTAAGCAAATAAATAAAAAAAATAAAAAGTGATAATTTTTTAATTATTTTTAATAATCAGATGGGTAAATACATTTTCTAAAAAATGTAAAGATTTAGGCATATCAATCAGAATATTGATTGACTTAATCAATTAATTAAATATTTGATTAGTAATCAACAACGAATTTTCTTATGGAGATAAAGATGCTTAACTTTTATATTATGATTGTTTATTTTTATATAAATATTTATAATTTAGTTATTTTTTAAAAAAAATTAAAAAATTAATTATTTTAAAATATTGGATTACAATTACTTATTTAAAATAAATAATTAAAATTAATAAAATAATATATATATTTTTAAGATATGAAAGCCCATCAATAGGAGCAGTAGAGGAGGAAATTCTGTCTGCCGTGAAAACAAAAGAAAACAGTGTTTTCACCGGTGGATTTCCACTAGCCACAGTGTCTACACCGTCCGATGAGAAATTCCAAAGCTGAGAATCCTCTTATCGTCTGGAAATTTGTAGAATACATATAGTTGTAGTTCTAAATTAATTTTAATTTTAATTTACTAAAATATAAAAAATATATAATAATTAAAATTGATTTTTTATTCATTATATTATTTTTTAAAAAAATAAATAATTATAAAATTAAAATTAAAAATTATCTGTTAATTAAATATAATAAAATTATATGATATCATACCAAATTGATACATATTTCTAATTTTTGGGATCACAATGGTAGGTCCAATCTTAATTTTAATTTTAATATATTAATATATTATCTAAAATAAAAAATAAAATAAATTACATGAAAATGTATTTTTATGTAGTATTATATTACTAATATAATATATTTATGTGGTATTTGTATAAATTTTTTTGAAATAAAACTCATATTTATATAAAATTTCATATATAAAATTTAGAATTTCTATTAGATAATTTTTTTTTTAATTTTCACATACAGAATAAAAATTAATTGTCTAAATAATTTTTTTTTCAGAACTATAATTTCTTATATAATTTAAATAATAAAATTTTATTTCTATATAATTTCAAATTTCACAAAAGTTAACATTAAATTTTAATATGGATTTCGTGAACCCTAAGACGTATTCCGAGAATTCATGTTAACCTGCGCCTTTTCGTATTCTGCCGTGAGTCATACGCGTGAGAGAAGCGGTCAAATCTGATGTAAAGAAGAGCTTTTTTAGCCCTTTTGCACGAATTTTATTTGTCTTTATTTTTTAATCAAACCACCAAAATAAACAATTAATTAATATTATTTATATATCTAATAATATATTTAATTATATTAAAATTATTATTTTTAATATACAAAAAAATTAAAAAATAAATTTAAAATAAGATAGAACATATATATATTTTAAAAAATTACTATAATTAAATATATAAATAATATTTTCCCCTTCTTTTATGGGTGATAAGATTGTCAAAATCAGCATAATAAATAAGATTTTTAAATTTATTTATTTATATAAAAAATTTGATAAAAAAGAGAATAATAAAAGGAAGAAAAAGATAAAATGAAAATGTAATTATTATTTTTTTTGAATGTATTTGGTATACCTTTTCATTGTACCTCTTTATATAATTTTCTACAAAATTAAGTATGAAAAATATTTTATTTTAAATCTTTTTTTAAAAAAAAAAATTGTTTAAAAGAGCCAATTTACTAACGTAATCATTTTATAATTTTTATACTATTATTTTTTATGAATATAATTTCTCTATATATATATATATATATTTAATTTTCTATACTGTTATTACCCATTAAATATAAGTTTAACATTAAAAAATTTAATAAAAATGGCTATTTAAAAAATATTATTTAATATTTAAATTTTAGCCTTTAAATTAAAAAAAAAAAATAACAATCCAAATGGGAAAAATATGATATCAATCTTATCTTTGTTCATCCTGAATTTGTTAGATTAAGATTTGAGGGTTAAAATTTAATCTTAAAAAAATTTAAATAAAAAAGTTAAATCTGTTTTTTGAGATTTTTTATAATAATAATATTATTATTTGAATATTTTAATGCTTTCTTATAGACTATAAAACATTTTACGCTATAAATATATATTTTTTATTTTACGCGCTTAATTTAATCTTGGTTCATTTAATGGGTATATATTAAAAAGAAGGGGCTGCTATATATATTCTCTCTCTCCTAATCTCTGGTTTTTCAATTAATAAAAAAGAATTACTGCTGACTTCAGCCTTGCTTCTCCATCTTCAATACCGTTTTCGTGTGATCTCGGTCTTCTCTCATATCTGCTCTATAATTTAAGGCTGCGACGAAATCGCCATTTTCAGAAAAAGTGCCCTCCCTCGATAAAGCCATTTTCCTTACACCTGTCCAAACACACGCGCACGCAGAAAACAGAGGAAGTTAAAGCTTGGAAATCCCATGAGCTAGACAGTGACTGAGAACGGAGGAGGGGGCCAGGCGAAGTTTGAAAGGAAGAAGCTGGGAATCAGCATGGTGATTTGGTTCATCGAAGGGTCGATTTCTTATGTGCAATAGGAAAGAAGGGAACGAGCTTTCAAGGTAAAAATGACAAGCTTAGCAATGGATAACCAGCCACTCCGTCTTCGGTCCGCGTGCTTTTTAGTTTTATTTCCCTTCCATTTACTATCTCTTTCTGTTTCTCATGGGTTACCGTGATATTCCCACTTAGAGTTCAACGCCTTTTTGCAGGTTTGGTGTCTTAATTTTGGATTTTAGAGGCCTGCCTCTGCTCCCGCCACCATTTCGATTGTCTATTCAGATGATACTAGATTCTCCACCAAATGGGTCGACGGTATTTTAGGATGGGAATTCATTAATTGCTGTCTCTGAAAGAAAATAGCAGGCTCCGGGAAAAGGGTCTGGGTTAGCCTCCTCCTGTTCTTCTTGTTGGAGTAGTTTGTCTCGGAGAATGAGTTTTGGTGGTTAGAGGAGATAGATTGCTAAATAGTTTCTCTGAGTATTAAATTGTTGGTATGAAAACATGCGTGTTTTGCTCTGGTAGAGAGAGAGAGAGAGAGAGAGAGAGAGAGAGAGAGATCCATGGCTTCTTCTGTGGAAGAGAACATCAAAACAGGAGAAAGGCTAGCTTGTAGTGTGGCACCGACTGTATCTGAGGAGATGAAGCCGTTGAAAGAAACACAGGACCATACTGGTTAGTTTTTCTCAGCAGGAACCTCCAATTTCTACTCGTTTTCCATGCATTTTCAGCTCAACTATGTCTTATATAGGCTTATTGCCACCAGTAGCAACGACGAATTTATTCAAGGAAACCACCAAAATCACCCAAATATTACGTTTCCCACCTAATAGTTTAAGCTGCATATCCCTGTTTATTTCGCTGTTATTGCCAACATTTTTGGCGTTTGCTGTGTTGATTCTCAGGGGCCCCAAAGCATATAAACTCTGAGCTGTGGCATGCCTGTGCTGGCCCTCTTGTTTCCTTGCCTGAGGTGGGAAGCCTGGTGTACTACTTCCCTCAAGGGCACAGTGAACAGGTTTGTTTTTTTCCCCCTTTGTTGATTGTCAGAAAATGTTTTCTATTGTTAGTAAAAATCAAAAAAATTCGGTGATTTTTTCTCTTTATATATGCAAGCTCATGTGTAGCTGCAGTGCCTGATGTTAATCTATGAGAAAAAAAGAAAAAAGAAGTTAAAAAGCCATTCTGGTTTAGCTTGGAGCATGAGCAAACTTGAACTGGTTGGTAATCTGTCATCGTAGTTTCTTCCTGGATTCAACTGCTCATGGGTCGAAAGGTAGAAGATGAAGTTATTGCTATCGTCTTCCTCATTTTTTGCTTTTGTTTAGTTCCTTCGTGTCGATTATCTGTTGAACTTCAGGTTCTTGTCATCTTTGCATCAGGGGTTTTCGCAGATGAGGCGATCCATGGGGTCATCCATTGCTACAATTTTATATTTTGAAAATTTTTAAAAATTTATAAATAAATATATATTTTAATGATTTTTTATAATAATATTTTTAATATTTTAACATAATATAAAAAAAAAATTACAAAATATAACCATGTATGTAAATTTTTTAATTTTCTTTTCAAAATATAAAACTGGGACCCTTCGATTTAACTCATCCAACGGTTTATCCAGCGTCCTAGGCGGGATCGACTTTTAAACATTTTTTATAACCAAAACATTAATTTAAAAGGGTTGGGTTAGTGGATTATTGCCTTTTGAAATACTTAGTGTTTTTTGAAATTTTATATTTGAAAAGTTCCTTAATATTATATATTTGAGGTTAAAAATAATAAAAAAAAATGTTAGATATATCGATCAGATTGGGTGGCCATAAATTTAAAATCGGTCCAACTTTTATTTTATTTTATTTTTTTAATCATTAAATTAAAATCTAATTAACAAGATTTAAAATAAAAGAAAACATGTAAGATATTCATATTTTTAAAATTTTTTATAATATCAACATCCATTAAATATTAAATCTAATATAATAAAATAATTATTTTAAAAATATTATTTAATATTTAAATTTTAATCATTAAATTTAAATCCATACCCTCCTAATGGCACAGATGACACCACCATCATGTTGCGTCAACCCGGCATTAGGATGGGCACTGGTATATTTGATTTCACAGTGAATATTAAGAAATCGCTTGGTTTCAGAAGTTTTATCTATTAAATGAAGATTTTTTTTATAATTTTATACTCCTAAAAGGCAAAAATTGGCCGATAACCCAAAATTACATAAGTTTAAACCATACAATATTGATTGATTTTTTTCATATTTATGCAGTTGTGTCATCTCAAGAGATGTACATAACTTGCTTGGCTTGGTTCTACATCCACCCTTCAAGTAGCCAAGGCAGGCTGGACTTGCCTTCTTAAGCTCATCACTTGTGCATTATAGTTTGTCTGCTGTTATTTGTTTAATAAAAAAAAAAAAAATCACTGGTTGCTTCAATTGTTGATTTAATTCTTCTTAAAATATCTGCCCATTATATCAGAAGCTTATACCTTTGTAAAACCTTCATAAGCAAGGTTTATCTACGTTGATGCATCATTGAATCTAAATTTAGTCTGAAAAATTTAATCTGAACTTTTAAATTTTTCAATATGGATCTTATAAATCACAACTATAAACAAAAATTTTAAAAGAAATGAAATCTACCTCCCAAAATATCATTCGATACTCAAATTAGTATTTTTAAAAGAAGAGTGAGCGTGAGTATAAAAAATTAAATGGTGAAGAAACATAGAGTGATATAGAGGACTTGGCTTCAAAACATTTATTATTCCTTTGTTTCCCTCTCCTTTGTAAATGAGGAGGGGATTGCTATTTATATAGTGTTATTTGAAGGTCGTTACTCAGAAACGGTCACCCAGAGTTGATTTCTTAGAAATGGTTTCTTAGAAACGGTCACACATATCTACCTCGGGCCTAACACATCCCTAGCAAAAATGGTCACCAAAAAATAGTTGACTGGTAGACTGTATGCCCACTGTGTAATTCTTTTATTTTTCATTGTATGCTCAATGCTTTCACTTTCACATATGTGTTTTCTGATTGATATGACAGAATTTATCCAAGAATGATGTTAAAGTTAGCAATATTACTCGACACTGCTCTGCTACAAGTGTTTCATAGGCTTTAAAATAGGCTTAGATGACATTTGTATAATATGGTAGCAGGACAAAATAAAAATAACCAACAATTGATCTTCAAGGTATCAACTTCAGCCTAGATGTCTCTCCAGCAGATGAAAACTCAGAAAACAAACGGTTTCTTAATAGAAAATTTTCTAACGATACGAAAAAAAATCATTAATACATTGTTGAGATACTATTAATAAGATGACTTTAGGTCATTCTTAAAATCATATTTGAAATAAACTTACCCAAATGGACTTGAATAAACTTCCTAAGCTGATGTTGTGTAGGTGGCTTTATCTACCAAGCGGCCGGCAACTTCACAAATCCCCAACTATCCGAATCTTCCATCTCAATTGTTGTGCCAGGTTCACAGTGTCACACTCCATGTACGTGATCCTCCATGGCTTCTTCACATATATATATTTGATCCATTAATATAAAACCACCATTAACTATTCTTTTGATGCTCTGTTTTTTATCTTGCTTTTCTTATTTGATAGGCAGATAAGGACACGGACGAGATCTTTGCCCAGATGAGTCTTCAGCCCATCAAATCTGTAAGCACAGATATATTTCCTCCCATAACTGTTAGTATACATAGAATGTTAGTTCAATCAGTTTTGATGTGAGGGGAATGGTCTAAGTTGATCTGTAATAGTTGTTTGAACAACAAATTACATCAACCCATTTGTAACTCAAAACTTACAGACAATTCTTTTGTGTTTCCGAGCCAAAGTTGTTGGATTGAGTAATTTGTGCTTTTATACACGAAAACGTATATTTCCTTTAATAAAAGATGAAAATCCATTGATGCTGGATATATGGGGAGTCATCGAAAGAACAGTCAAAATTATGATCAATTTCTTTTTCAAATCCTGCCTATACACTCTGAGTATGCATGTACCATCTTGGCCTTTGGATCAGGAAAAAGATATTTTCCAGATTCCTGGTTTCAGATTAAAGCCCAGCAAGCATCCAGCAGAATTTTTCTGCAAAACTCTGACCGCGAGTGACACGAGCACTCATGGTGGTTTCTCGGTGCCCCGCCGTGCAGCAGAGAAGCTCTTTCCGCCATTGGTAGGGCATTCTTGTTTGGTGAAATTTCTTTTAAGCTTCCACTTTTCACATTTGCATAAATAAATAGTTTTCCTATTATTTTCCATGAAGGATTATTCAGTGCAACCCCCAACACAGGAGCTTGTTGTTAGAGATTTGCATGACAATACTTGGACGTTTAGACACATATACCGAGGTAAAAAAAAAAATCTAACTTCTATGGTGTTTAAGAGTTCATTTTACTCTCATATCCATTGGTTCCAAAAATAGTTGAGCTTAAATTTTGTGTCCTCCTACATAATAGTCTTACTTTAGAATTTGATGTACTTAAATTTATGCTACTTAGGTCAGCCAAAAAGACACCTTCTGACAACTGGGTGGAGCATCTTTGTTGGTTCAAAGAGACTTCGAGCTGGGGATTCCGTTTTGTTCATCAGGTGATGACTGCATCATATTCTAGCTATTTCCTTTTAGCTAGGTTCTACTTTTCATATTTTATGAAAGCAGAAAGTTCTATCCTCCTCTTCAATCAATTTGCAGATTTCCCCTTTTAAATAATCCAAATACAAATGCAAATCTGTGCCTGTTTTTGCAAATTGAAAGACCTTTCTTGTACACAAGGGAGAAAAAAATTCCAAATCGATCTTTTATAACAAAACCTTAAGTTCCAATAAGTAGAATTTTCTATCTAAATCCACTTCCTTCATTTTGATTGTGTGGGATAAAAATATCTTAGTTGAGACAAGGGAATATATCCATGTGGCATTGCTCCGTCAGGATTTCACCTATTGTGGAAGTCCGGGCAAATTAGGCATGTCACTATGTCCAGATAGCTTTATCACTTTGATATTAAATGTTTTAGCATGCACAAACTAGATTCATAGCATAATACATCATGCCGTTAAGGTTCTAGTAAGGCAGGCAATAGAATGACATGAGTATAACGCATGGTTTCCAGTAGAGGCACTATTCAGCTGTCATCAACGTTTATTTGCTGTCTGTTAGTGCGGTGTTATGACATGCATGAATTTCTGATCTGAATTATTGTATTTCTTGTTTTATTTTGTTAAAACAGAGATGAGAAATCACAGTTATTGATTGGTGTGCGACGTGCAAATCGTCAACAAACAGCATTGCCATCATCTGTACTATCTGCAGACAGCATGCACATTGGTGTTCTTGCAGCTGCAGCTCATGCTGCAGCAAACCGAAGTCCATTCACTGTGTTCTACAACCCAAGGTACACGGTTGAATTTGGGATTTGTTTGGACAGATTGAAAAATAACTAGCTAATTTCTCTCTTTGATGCTTGAGTAATAGAGGGAAACACAACTGTTTATTTTTGTCTTCCATCCTCATTCTACCAAACAAAAACAACCTTAGCATCATTTATACCCTCTTGGCTTCTCCTAAAATGGGATTTGTGTTCTCATGTTATCTGTCCCCGTTTGATAGGGCATGCCCTTCAGAATTTGTTATTCCTCTTGCCAAATACCGAAAAGCAGTGTGCGGAACTCAAATTTCTTTGGGGTTGAGGTTTGGGATGATGTTTGAAACTGAGGAGTCCGGGAAACGCAGGTAAAATTTGAATGAAAACTTACTTTTTACATATAATATTTGCCTTTTCCTTCATGTATCAATGGTTATTGTTTGTTTTGATTTTTGGGTGCTCACCCTCCATAATGCAATTTCCCGGCGTCTGCTTGCCTCTTGTAACATAGCATAGATATCATTTAATATAGATATCAAAGATACAATTTCTTTTATGATTAGTGTGACACCCTAAGTCTCATATCTAAGATCTGAGGAGTTTGTCATCAACTAATGAAGCACCTAAGTGCGTTACTACTGTTAATTGCTCTTCCCTTTACTTAGGCCTGAGTTAGGTCAAAGTGTTACTGATGGTATCAAACCCGATCTCGGGCCGCAGCAAGCAGGCCTGCAGATTATGTTTCTGTTTCTGGGTCCTGAGGCGTGCTGTGAGTTTTGTGACCATTTATGATGTGTCACGAGGAGAAAATTGCATATTTGAGTAAAGAAAATCGTTAACTTACCGAGTCCTACATCGGAAATTTGGGGAGTTTGGCTTTTACTTGATTCAGTGCTGATCAAGGGATGAAGCTTGCTTTTATGTTCAAGGCCAATGTTGATGTCACTAACATTTATCATTGACCTTTCGGCAGATGTATGGGCACCATAGCCAGTATAAGTGACTTAGATCCCTTGAGGTGGCCCGGGTCCAAGTGGCGAAATTTGCAGGTACTTTTTAAGTTACTGCTGCGTCTTCATTGGTGTTGGGTCTTTGCCATTCAGCATTCTAGGGTTTTCAGAATTTTGCTGCTTTTGGAAACAGGTCGAGTGGGATGAGCCGGGATGCGGAGATAAGCAGAAGAGGGTGAGCGCGTGGGAAATCGAGACTCCAGACAGTCTTTTCCTTTTTCCCTCTTTGACTTCAGGCTTCAAGCGACCTTTCCATTCCAGGTTGCTAGGTGAGTTCGTCTCTGTTTCCATATCCAAATTTCTCAAGGCGGTTTCCCATGATAATGCAACAGCGTTTACTATGGACAGGAGGAGATTTTGGTTGGGGTAATTTGCCAGAGAGGCCTTACATTCAAGTCCCAGAAAACGGGAGCTCGAATCTTCTGTATGCCTCGATTCCAAACCTTTGTTCAGAGCAGTTGATCAAGATGCTGATGAGACCTCAAAGTATTAACTATCCCATCATTCAGAGCACTTGTCCTTCTTTAGAAGAGGCAAAGACAAAAGTTCGGGCACCAATTACACAGAAGCCTCATATTTTCCCTACAGAAAACATTTCTCTGCAAAACCATGCTCAGCATTGCCTTGAACAACCCAGGCAGGGAAATCTACTGGGGGAAGATCATCATGTAAACAAGAAAGTGAACCAAAAACCAGTAATCTCTAATACAGAGAAAACTATTTCGGAATCTGTGCTTGAACTCGATAAGCTAAATCAGCATAAGGTTACCCAGAATAATGCCCCGGTTCAGTCAAATAGCAGTCAAAGATTCGTTCCACTGCAGGTTGAATCATCCACATTCCAACCTCAATTGGTTGATGATCTTCAATCTGATCCGGCCTGTTTGCATGGTTTACTGCCATATATGGACAATCCTGATTTGCTTCCATATCCTTCTAACTTCCAGTCTCTTACTGGGGTGCCCCAGTTGCCCAATTCTTCCTCAATGGCAGGAAGGCAAGATCGACCCTTGGATTTTTCAGATGTGATTAGTTCCCCCCTGCCTCAACTGGGCCAAGAGCTGTGGAATCAAAACTTGAACAGCATGAAGTATTCATCCCAAGCAGATCAGCTGGAATCATATTCTGACGGTCTGAGAGATTTATCAGAGGCGGTCAATGGTCGAAGTGGGATTTACAGCTGCCTCGAGCTAGATGGAGCTAATGGTGGAAGGGAAATCGTCAATCCTTCTGTTTCAAACACTGTTTTGAGTGATTTCTGTGCATTGAAAGACTCGGGTTTCCAGTATCCTTCAGATTGTTTAGCGGGCAATTTCAGCTCAAGCCAGGATCTTCAGTCTCAAATAACCTCGGCAAGCCTAGCAGATTCCCAAGCCTTCTCCTTGCAAGACTTCCCCGATAATTCTGGTGGGACGTCTTCGAGCAATGTGGATTTTGATGATAACAGTCTTTTGCAAAATGGTTCATGGCAGCAAGTAACACCACCTATGCGTACTTATACAAAGGTAATTGATTTTTCATTTTGTTGAGTGAAAGGAAATTGATTTTCATGTGGTCACACACCAGAAAATTTGGAATGTTAGATGTATATAACTTAACTACTATATTATAGATATAGAGAGATTGCATCTTTTGTGGTCTAAACCCATAATCTCACTGCTACATGCCCAAAGAGAGATTTCGTACTGGAAAAACTTATTTCATTCCCTAATAATTGCATCCTACCAGATAACACCAAACATATGCTACCTCAGATTGGCGAGTGCTTATCACATACTTTGTTTTTATGTTGCCAGGTTCAAAAGGCAGGATCTGTTGGGCGGTCAATTGACGTCACGAGCTTTAAGGATTATGAAAAACTGCGGTCTGCAATTGAATGCATGTTTGGAATGGAGGGACTGCTTAGTGATCCCAGGGGCTCAGGTTGGAAGTTGGTTTATGTTGATTTCGAGAATGATGTTTTGCTAGTGGGAGATGACCCTTGGGAGTAAGTCTCTGTCTTTCCATGATTTTTCCCTTCTAATCTATTTGCATTCTATAAAAAAAAATCATGGTAAAGGGTGAAATCTTGCACAATTTTTCGAAAAAAAAAATAGTTATGTTTTCAGTCACAGCATCTGAGATACAAATAAAGCATTATATGTTAGGGTTCAACCTGAATATATATAACCCGACGCAACAGAACAAAACCTAAACTTCTTATCAAATGTCAATCACCAAATTCATGAGTAGAAGAAATACAATAATACTTAACATTTTTAATGTGAAAAAACTTATTCAATTAAAAAAAAATTACGGGATAAATTTCGAATAAAGATAAGAGAATCAAAATTACTCAATTTTTATTCAACTTATATACAACATTAGAATTAGGATCATTATATATAAAACTTTTATACTAGGTAAAATAAAAAATAAATATAATTTTCTAACTAATAATATCTTAAAATTAAAAAATAATATTATATATTTTTTAAATAAAATATCACAAAATAAAATCTTTTAAATAAAACTAAAATCAAATAAAATAAAACATTTCCTAATAAAAAAAATTAAATTTCTTATAATTTGGAAAGTCTATAATATTTGTATCAATTACACCGTAACCATCGCATAAATATTGCACGAACTTTTGATAACTATCTGTTTATTCTAACACCTATAAGGAAGTGACCAAAATTCAATAAACTTCCCCTCATGACCTTATGGAGGACTCTTCGCCTTAATCGGCGACCATTACTTGCTATTCAACAACTTCCCCTACAATGGAATTCCGGCGTCAGCCTACTCAAGTTTAAATGATATCCTTTTCCGCTCCTCCTAACCTAAAGTATTACCACTCCTCTTCAACTTCTCCTTCGCGGTAGAATCACTCCCTTGTATATTCCTCATTGACCTTCTCTTCTTGCCACCTTGACCATTGTTCTCATTGGTCACTTTGGCGTTAGCCTTGACAACTAAAATTTTCATCAATTATGGCCTGATTGCTTACTTCCCTTTATCATAATCGAGACACGTTTGGTGAGTTTTCACTGGCCTTTTCTGAATGTTGTACAAAAGCCTAATTGATCAAACTTTTCGATTGAAATCATATTTAATTGAAAATTCGAGACATATCGCATGCCCTTCAATATGAGTTTCGTTTCGTTATTTGTTTGCAAGCTAACATCCCAGTATCAACAACCTTGATAAACCATTATTATCCATTTTTAATACTCCGTAATCCCCAGGCGTATAAGTGGTGAAGAGAAATTTTCTTAATGTCGTACAGTGTGAGGAACCACTATTCATCACCCAATTCGTCTTCTGTCTTGGAAAATTTCGTGTCTTCCTTTCGCGAACTACTAAAAGGTCTTCATAGGAAGTGATAGAAGCTTCATCATTTTCGTCATAATCACTCCTCTCTTAACGCTCACCTTCGCCCTACTTCTCCTACTTCTAGTTAGAGCAATCTCGTTTCATGTGACCTTTTTTTCTACAATGGAAGCACTCCATGTCTTGAAATTTGAATCGGCCATTGTTCTTCTCCGATTTGCTACATCTGTCCCTCGATCTCCCATGTCCCTGTCTGCTAGTGGATACCAAAAGTCTCGACTCCTCCGAAACCTCGACGCTTTCCCTCTGCCTTGATTTATTTATAAGGAAGCGATAATTTCATCCAAATTGAGCGTGTCTTTTCCAACCATTAACGTTGTGATAATATGATCATACGAGATCGGCAAAGAAGCCAGTAATACCAATGCCTTGTCTCCCTCATTAATCTTCTCATCAAATGCCAACATTTGTGTTGACATTCAATTGAACTCATCCAAGTCCTTCTCAAAACTTTCTCATTCCGACAAACAAAGGCCATAGAACTTCTTTTTCACATGTAGCCTCATCGTTAAGGGCTTGAACTTATAACGATTTTCAAGCATCATCTAGACCTCTGTTGGATCCGACAAACCAATAATTTCTGGAAGAATGTTATTTACGAGATACAACTTGATCGTGCAATTAGCAAAATCCCTCATATTTTGTTACTCTTCATCCTTCATCTTTTTCGGTATCTCCTCTTTGCTTCGAAGTGTATTTACTATTTCTTCCCTAGTTAAAATATTCATTACCCTTTCTTATCAAAGAATGAAATTATTTTACCATCAAATTGCTTAACATAGAATGGCAAGCTTCTCGATATTGACGCTATCAAATCAAAGTTTTACAATCTCTTTTTGATACTACTTGTTGAGATTCAACCTAAATTATACAACTCGGTGTAGTGAAATAAAACCCAAACCCTCTGTCAAATATCAACTACCAAACTCGTAAGTATAAAAAATATAATAATGTATAACGTTTTTAACGTAAAAAATCCTTTTCAATTAAGAAAAAAATCACGAAATAAACTTCGAATAAAGAGAAGAGAGTTACAATTACTCAATTTTTATTCAACTCATCAATCATATGTAATTTTTTGTTTTTTTGGTAAGTAATCGTATGTATAATATTAAAATTAGGATCATTGTATACAGAACTTTATCCTAAATAAAATAAGAAATAAATATAATTTCTTAACTCATGGTATCTAAAAATTAGAAAAAAATATAATATACTTTTCTAATAAAATTTCATCAAATAAAATCTCTCAAATAAAATCAAAGCCAAATGAAATAAAACCTTTCCTAATCAAAGAAAATTAATTTTTTTCTAATTTAAAAAATCCATGATGTCTGTATTAGTTACATCGTAATCCTCACATGAATATCGAATGACCTTCTGATAACTATTTGTTTGTTGTGTCACTCACAAGAAAGTGACCGAAACCCAACATTATAAAACTCAGTTATTATACTATTTGGGTCACGTTGGTTGCTTTATTATACCATGGTAATCTCCTGTGCTCAACTATTTGGCCCAGCTTTCAGAACATTTATGCTCCACAAATTGAAGTTAGACTGATTTGATGGCATTTCGAACCTGATTCTTCAGGGAGTTTGTAAGTTGTGTCAGGTGCATCCGAATCCTATCGCCAGCTGAAGTCCAGCAGATGAGCGAAGAAGGAATGCAACTTCTCAACGGCAATACAATGATTCAAGGGATCAACAATTCCTGAACCCTAGATTCGATTGACATGATGCCATCGCCCAAGAAGACCTGTTAACAGGAAGGGCAATGAGATTAGTAGAATTAGTGCTAACTGTGATTTGATTCGTCTGTAGTTTCTGGTGCCAGAGAGCGTTTGTAGAACCTAATCCTGATGAGAGGATCTTGAAGCTGAGTCTAGGTTAGGTATTAGAGTAGGGCTTGTGTTATGTGATATTGTAATGTATGGATGCACTTATAACTTTCTTTTCCCACTGAAGATCTCAAGGAACCTGTTTGATCTTGCTACTTGATGTTTGTAGTTTCATGAGATGAGGATGATTACATGTTGCCAAAAACGAGAAAAAATTGCCAGAAGTTATGTTACTGTAAATGGCTTGGCTAATCATACCATTCCTTGGCCTTGATTTCTTCTTTGTTGGTGTCAAACTCTCGATTGAGCATAGACAATTGGAAAACAACTATACTTATACCATCTTTTTAAAAAACTATCACAAAAAAAAAAGAGATAATCCCGGCGATAGGAAATTCATTCATGCATAGCAGAAAGAAGCTCCTTGTGCGCATCATTCCACACACCAAGAGAGTTGGACAGGGTGCTCAGCTGATCAAAACAAGAACTACTTGAAACCGATATGATATAACTAAAACGTTAAGATGAGATGGTGCATCTAATCAAAAGAAATGAATTTTTCTTGCTGTCTGAACAGATTTAATTATTAAGCATACTTGTAAATGGTTGACATATTCAACAGGAACCCATAGAGTCATTTCCACAGTTAAAGAACAAGCCTGAGATGACCCAAACGACACCACCAGATGACACCAAGGAGATCAACATAACAAACAAATTCACTAGATGTCATGAAATTTACTAAAAATATGTTTCGTTTTTCTACTCAGAAAGCATGAAGAAATCAGAGTGACAAGTTCATCCCTATTGGCTTGGTTAACTATTGTAGAAATGGCTGTAATTTGTGCCCAGTCAAAACAATCCTGCAGCCCTTAAATTCTGATGAAGGTCGAACATTAAGAACTCCAACTTCTCAGGCTCAATGGGATTCGCAAATGTACCAAATCAAACACATTGTCATAAAAGGTACATCTATGATCCAAACTCAAATAGTGGAAATTTCCCTCTTGCAGCAGTGATATCATTATATGGGGCCTCATTATCGAGAATTTGAGGGATCACAGTCATATTTATCTGCCATTCTAGCTGCAAATGTTGAATCACCTCCATTATCATCAATCAGAAATTCTTTTTTTTTTTTTTTTTTTTGCGCCTAGCATTAACAAATATCTGATTCTCATACCCATTAGCCAAATCAGAACAACCTAGCACAATCCTTACTCAGTTTCTTACTAGTCAAACACAGTTCTTGCAACTAAGTCCACTCCAACTAACAATCATATTGCTGAATTTTTTCAATAGACAATAAGAAAAGGGAAACTTACCATAGAAATTCTCTCTCCTAGGCACCACTGTACCGTCAAAGATTCATAATCTCTCAAAATCAGCTTTTGCGCAAGGCTAAAATCTTCAGAGTATTGTGCGCTGGGATGTAGTTCATGTACTGCGACGGCATATCGATGGATTTCATATAAGAATGGTCCAGAGAAGCCACCATTTCAGTGATCCTGGTTCTGGAATCTTTGCCCAGACGAAGCTGATGGCGTTGGAGAAAAGCTCGAGATGATCTGCTATATAGGGTTTTGGACAGATCGATGCTTTCATAGTCTACGAGATCTGTCGCCATATGGAAAAGTTTCTTCATTCTCCTTTTTAGTCAGTAGAGGTGTAGGAATTGGAAAGGGAAGAAAGATGTAGAGCTGGAACTGCAGAAGAAGAAAGAGAACAGCAGAAACAGTAAAAGTGCGGAAGGAGGAAGAGAAGGCTCTGAAAGGTGAGAGGAAGAAATTTCTCCCTTCCTTGATTTACTGCTCTATATAGAGTGTCACATTTTCAATCATCTACAAAGAAAACAAAAAACAGAAGAACATTTTCTACCCACTATTTGCAACGAATTGCAAAACTGATTTGTGACAGAAAGGCGAATGGGAATCAACAGCCAGTGCAGCAGGATGCTTTTTTACAATTGTGGGTCCTCATCTGCTTTTTGTGCATCCTTAACCTCATGGACAGTTTCATTTTGCAACAGCCCCCGACACGATGTAGAGTGATATTTTCTATTCTCATCTTGCTGAGATATGCCTTGAAGGTAGGAGAAGACAAAGGCCTCGGCAAAGATGTCTGTTAGCTGTGAAGAAGAGGAAACGTGAGCTGTGCGCTGTACGAATGAGTTCATCTTGAATTTTATCGCAAATCAGGTAACGGTTAACCCCAATATGTTTTATTTGTTATTGAACAACAGGAATCACAGATATGTGAAGAGCCGCACGGTTGTTCCAACAAAGAACAGCTGCTTCAGGATGCTGCACACCTAAATCAGACAGAATGTAATAATGCAGCCAGGTGACCTCAGAGCAGGTGCTGGCCATGGCTCGGTATTCAGCCGCAGTCAAGGTTCTAGATACAACAGATTGTTCTTCGATGGCCAAACATTAGAGATGCGCCCACTAAAATACAATATCCTATAACGAATCGTGGAGTGTTTGGACCAGAGGCCCAATTTGAGTCAAAATATGCTTGAAGACTAAGAAAGGCTTTAGAAAATAAAAATCCCTGTCCAGGAAAGTGCTTCATGTAAGCCAACACTTTGCAAGCTGCCGTATAATGCAAATCACATGACTTATTCATAGACTAGCTTAGGACTTGGATATGGTAATTGAGATCTAGCTGAGTTATGGTCTAAGTACAATAGCCGGCCAACCAGTCTTCTGAACATTAAAGGATTAGTTAGAGGTATTCTGGTTTCTTTACTAAATTTTGTGTTTTGATCCGTGAGGAGTTTGGCAAGGTGAGATGCAAGAGTTCCTGTGTTAGCTAGGAAATCTAGAGCATATTTCCTTAGGCTAATGAAAATCCTTGTAAAAGAAACGGGTAATCTCAATTTCAAGCAAATATTGCAAGGGGCCTGAGTCCTTGATTTTGAAATAGATTCAAAGAAATCATTTGAGTGCGTCAATGCAAGTTGCTGAGTTTCTTGCCATAATTATTTCATCAACATATGCAAGCAAGGTAATAAAGAAATTATTGATTTTCATCGTAAAAAAACTTTTTAATCAGCTTTAGGCTATTTGATGCCATACCTAACAAGTGAAATGGAAATTTTGGAATACCGTTGTCATGATGCTTGTTTCAAACTATATAAATTTTTTAGCAATTTACAGACTTGTTGCAGCCTCTTTTTAGAGGGTTTATGCATATAGATTTCATCATTCTAGTCTCCATAAAAAAAAGCATTATTTATATCAAATTGATGTAAGATCCATCCATTTACATCCGCATTAGAAAGGAGACACTTTACAATGACAAGTTTTGTCACGGGCGAAAAAGTCTTGTGATAATCTATTCCGGCTTTTTCAATCTTATCCTTTGGCTAACAATTTGACTTTGTTCCTCTCAACACTGCCATTTAAATAATATTTTACTTTGAAAACATACCGACAATCAATCTCGTTTTTTCCAACTGGCAAATCAGTTAGTTTGTTTGCTTCAAGGGCCTGTAATTTGGTTTCAATGGTTTGACACCATTTAGGGCCCTTAATGGCTTGGTCATATGTGTTAGGCTCAATATTGGAAGAGACTGAAGGAGAGGGTGAGTCTTTGGTAGGAGAGGGGGTCACTAATAGGAAACTGGGTACCCAAATTATCTGCTTCAGTTTTGAGAATGGGCTGAGTAAAGCTGCTGAGTTGAGCTTGCTGAGAGTGGAATTCCTTTCGGTTCTGAGGAGCCTTCCTAACTATTGAGATCTTCTACTGAGCATAGGAGTTCGTATGCTGCTTCCTTTATCTGATGGAGAGCTAAAAGCCCACCATCAACAGGAGAGGCAGTGTGACTTTCCTGTTCAACTGAGTCAGATTCTGTAGGAATCCAAATATCTGCAGAATTCTGAGTTTGGGGTGACGGGCAGTCATCCGAATAACATGGTGGCAGATTGGTACAAAACTTACTCCGATGATGAAGATTTACTGATGGTGATGTGTCTGAGTTGGAAATAACACCAGCAGTTCCATATGGTGCCTTTGTCTGAAAAGGAAAAACGGAATCATAAATGTTATATCCCGTGATAAAAACATGGTGTTAGTGTTTAAATCCAGCAGCCTATATCCCTTTGTTCCAAAAGGGTATCCAAGGAAAACACACACCCTCCCTTTTGGATCAAATTTAGTGCGGCCATGGGACGAGGTTGAGGCAAAACATAAAACATCCACGTATTCTCAAGGGATTGTATGTAGTCTTCACAACAAAGAAGGCTTCATAAGGAGTCTTTTTCTGTGGCTATGGAGTGGGAGTTCTATTTACCAAGCAAGCTGCAGTCAAGATATATGTATTCCAATATCTGAACAGAATGTTAGATTGGAATCTCAGTGCCTAAGCCACATTTAGTAGATGCATGTGCCTCCTTTCAACTACCCATTTTTTTTTTGAGGCCTCAATACAAGTCTTTTGATGTATTATTCCTTTATCTATGAAGAATGATGTCATTTGAAATTTTGCTTCATTGTCACTTAGAAGGACCATAATCTTGGTCCTTGACAGAGTTTCGAAAAGGTTGTAAAAGGTTTCAATTCTGTCTTGAGTTTCTGATTTTGATTTGAGGAGGTATATCCAAGTACTTCTTGAGAAATTATCCACAATACTTAAAAAATATTTAGAACCATTATAACTTGTGGCAGGATAAGGTCCCTAAATATCACAATGAATTAATTCAAACACACAAGAAGTTTTTCGTAGGCTGTTTTGAATGGGAAGGCAATTCTGTTTAGCCAAATGAGAAACAAAACATGGTTGATCGACGTCTCAAATGACATCAGCCTTGATTTCAGGACCATCAATAACCTTCATTCTAGAGTAGGACAAATGTGTTGGGAAAAAAGGCCGGTTGAACAGGAATGCACACAAGCATACACAGGGAGAAAGAGGAGGAACACACAAATTTCACGTGAAAACCCTTCACAAACCGAAGGAAAAAACTACGGGGCACTCAATCCATCAACAAATCCACTATGTAAAATGGTTACAAAAACTCCCGAAATAGAGTATCCGCTACACACTCGAAACAGACTAAGAGAAACATTTACAGAGTAAGGAAACTCTCCTTCAGTCTTAACTCCCTGTTTTTTTTCTCTTCTTCTTTTCATTGGTGGTGCACTCCATTCTCTTTTTTTTCCCACACACGCCTGGATTTCACCGCTGTGGCTTTACCACCTTAGTTGTATATCACACTTGTGCCAAACTGCACCTCAGCAAATTCTGCATGCCTTCAGTAGCCAGTCAATGGACGATCGGATTTCCACTCCGGAAATCCGCTCTGGCATTTTGCACTCCGGATTTTCACTTCAGTAAATGCACTCCATCATTTGCTCCCCGGAAATCCACTTTGGATTTCATCTCCAGAGAAATTCATCTCCTTTCTCAGCCAGTCAACATCCGGTTGACCGGACTTCTTCTACCCGTCCTGGCTGTTCCGGCGATTGTCACTCCAAATATCACACAAAACCTGTGTGATTCACCGAGAACTTGTCCGTTTGTTAAGTTACCCACAAATGAGTGACCAAACCCAACAAAATGCCCCAAGTGATAGTGACAAATATCTAATAAAGGATTATCTGCTTAAGCAGCTGTGGCAAGAGGAACATCTGAGAGAACTTGGGAATTCTTTTGGAAAGAGCCGAAGGTGGGATCTCCTCCTCCAAAAGGCAGTAGAGGCCATTCTTAGCTTAACCATCACTATCGCAATCCATGGTGCAAGGTCCTGGATAAAACAGAAGTAAGAGAAACAGATAACACGACATATAAGTGATTCAGTCATCCTTTTGACTGACAACAAATTGTAATTGAACGATGGTACGCAAAGCACATTCTTGAACAATAAGGAGTTTGAAATTCAGACAACACCAACATGAGTCACAAAAGCTTCATTTCCATTTGGTAACTGAACCATATAAGATACTAGTGAAGTTATTTTAGTGAAAATTGAGCTACAACAGATCATGTGATCTATTGCCCCTGTGTCCAAAATACAAGGAGTGTTTATGGCATCAGCAGGCTTAGTTGAATATGCTGACAAACATTTAGATGGCTCAAATGATTTGAGAGGAAGTCGAAAACCTGTTCCTAGTTCTGTGATATTTTGAGCACTGCTGGCTGATTGAATTGCAGATGAGCATCCATTGGCTGAAGCATGGTGTTACGTACTCGTCCATACACCCCCGGAAGTTGGGCATTAATCTTCGACACAGTAACTGAACCGGAGGCGTCTTATTGTCCGTTTCTATTTCCGTTGGATGTTTTCCCGTTCCCGTTCCCGTTCTATGTTCCCCGTTCCCCCTATATATGTACTAGACGCACGTAATGGAAGATATTATGAATTGCCTCAACTCTCTGTCTCACTCTCTCTCTTTCTCTCTCTCTCTCTCTCCCTATTCACTCGCTCGTTTTTTCTCCCTCCTTCCTCGATCTACTTCTCTCCCCCTCTGTTAACCCAAATCTTCCTTCTTCCTCCGCCAGAACTCCCCTCTCCATTCACTCCAGTCGTCACCGACGATGACTTCGCCAGCCACGATCGAGAGGCACGCATCATTTGGTGCTCTCATTGAGACAAAAGCGGAGGAGAACGAAGAACGCGCACTCGGACGCACTCGGCGGCCGCCGCCGAATCGCCAAAGACGATGAGGGACCTCCGACGAGCTACCGACCGATTTGGTGCTCGCTTGTCCACCGTGTTTCAACAACCTTACAACCTTCGGCCGCCCCGCGCACCGGCTGCGTCCCCTGGCGGAACTCAAGAACTCACTCCACGGCCTTCGAGCAAGACACTAGACGGCCAAGACACTCTTCGCTTCTCGTAGCTTCCTCTACGATGGCTTCCCATCGTCACATTTCTCTTCCTGCCATCTCTTCCATCGGGTTCCGTACCACCATCCGAACCTCGAATAACAGTTCCTGCTCGAATCTCCGAACAAATTAGGTCCTCACGTCCCAACCGCCTCGACTGACTACCAATGTCAACTACCAATTCTTCGTCGTCTTCAACTTCATCATCGTTTTCGGCTTCCCCCTTCGCTAATTCCTCTTTAATTTCAAACTCACCATCGGTTGTGGCTCCCACCACTAAACTGCTTTGAACCTCCTTCACCGAGTCTTTGCCGACTCTGACTCTAATCGAGAAACCAGATCCACATGTGTCACCTGATTTCCAATTCGAAGAGCTACCTACCACTGCTTCTCAACAAAAGCTTCCTCCACCACTACTTCTGAACTCGCGACTGCAAAATTCATACCACGCCTCACCCAATAGGCTCCCCTCGCTGTCTGCAAATTCCTCTTTATCTCCCACTCCACCCTCGTCTAAGACTCACATCTTACCCCGAATACCACACACATCGATAGATCCCAACTCGGCTAAGTCACCTTTCACCACAATTCTGCAAAATTTCCTTACTCTACACAGCCCTTCGCCAGAATTACCGATGAAGAACTCGAATTCTGCACTAATAGCCTCACACAGAACACACAGATTGTGCTCTAACTGTGACAGGTTACACAAAACTTTTCACGGTCCCCTCCAGAGTCTCGTTCCATATACAGAGGCCGCCTACAGTGGCAATGAAATTCCAACGGATCCGTTTTCCAAAACCGTTCACCACCATCTCTCTGGCCATTTTGTTTCCAGAATCGGGTTAGGGGTTCCTCCAACCATATATCTTCAGGCCTTGGAGGGTCCTCTTAGCTCGTCCACTCTGCGGCTGCAAGGAGTCGTTTATGGCCATCCTATTGTTGTTTCGGTGGATGGGCCTGAAAAAGGATTGGCACCACCAACTGCGGATAATTGGGTACTTCATGCAGTGAGGTCACCATGGTGGTTGGCGATTAAGGATAGAGAAGTTCCTGGGCACTGGGTGAAGTTGAGTGAAAATGATCCTATGGCGAATATACTGAAGAGTAATGAGAGTCTTAGGAGGTTTCAGGCCTCACAATTTGATATAGTGAAGGCTGGCCTGAAGGATGAAGGTGATGTTGTTTCCATTAACACAGTGGTTCTGAACGCTGGCGCCCCTTCTTCAACTAATTTCATCATGAAATTACAATTCTCCGAAGTTGGAGCAAGTTTTGACAGTTGGGTCCCGGTAGCACGCAACATGGCAATTGAGTTTAAGCAGAAGGTTCCCGTGTGTGCTAAATGGGCAAAATCTGCTCGTACACTTAGCAGGTCAATCAACCCTCATCTGCATAGTGAAGGTCTTCAAATTCGTGCAAGGCCTGAGACAGGGCATGCATTTGATGATACCTCTTGGGAAATTTTAGGTGTTGTGGCCAATGTGTTGGGTAATGTAAATGCTTGACTCTTTAGCATCGATCACAAGCAAAGAGTTTACAAACAAATAGCTATCTTTGGCTCCCTCCTCATTGCCTTAGAGGTGGTGTGGGAATAAATACCGCCTCCTCAAACTCGGGCTGGGTGAAGAATGTCACATGGGGGTCACGAGCTTACGGTGTCAATTCTTTGGTGTGGATGCTCTCTTCATCCCAATAACTTTAAGATAAGAAGCAATTTGCTATCAATTGCTAATCGATGCTTGGAATCATTGACCATCCCGGAGGGGCCAAATGCACTTATCTTAGGTGCGAAAAATACTCGGATGTTTTCTCCAGGTGGGAGCAGATTACCAAAGCGATGGGTCCTTGTCTTGCTTTGCTTTACATCATTTCGCTGTGCCACTGGATCGGGTGAACAGAGCACCGCAATACTTCCAAAGTCACAAGAGTTCAATTGGAAGAGTGCAATTGTGGGTCCGATTCAAATTTTTTCCTTCCGGAGCTACCTTCTTACTCAAATAGTTGGCAGCTTATGGGCGGATAAAATTGGTGGAAAGCTTGTATTGGGTTTTGGGGTGATGGGGTGGTCATGGCTATAGTTTTAACACCTATTCTTTGTAAGGATTAATGCCTACTGTTTGCTTATAATGCGTGTCGTTATGGGGATGGGTGAGGGTGTTGCTATGCCTGCTATGAACAACATCATTGCTAAGTGGATTCCTGTATATGAAAGAAGCAGAGCCCTTGCCTTGATATATAGTAGCATGTACTTGGGTTCTATCACAGGATTGGTTTTCTTACCATCTGTACTCCACAAATTTGGATGGCCATCTGATTTCGGTTCCTTTGAGTCTCTTGGAGGTGCCTGGTTTGCCTTGTGGCTCAGTAAAGCATACCGTTTCCCAAATGAAGAGTTAGGACTCAATGGTTATAAAAATTTTTTTATCCTGGGAGGCAGCATCTCAAGGGAACCTGTCATTCTATCAAGAGCACCAGTATGGGCACTGAAATTCGCCCACTTCTGCCATAACTGGGGAACATTTCCCCTTCTGATATGGGTGCCTACATATTACCATCAGGTGTTGAAATTCCACCTCATGGAATCTGGTTTAGTCGCTGTTCTACCGTGGCTGGCCAGGACACAGTTTGCAAATATAGGAGGTTGGATGGCAGACACACTTGTGACCAGAGGCCTGGCGGCAACATCAGTCCGGAAGATCATGCAATCAATTGAGGTTCTGGGCCTAGTTTTCCTTCTTGGGCCGCATTATTCGAGAGTTGAATCCAAGGCTTTTGGACAACAAGAAGCTGACAGTGGGGGATCTTGGGAGCCTCACGTGTCGGTAGTTAACCACAACCATCTTAAGTTGGTGCACTCAGAGCGCGGGGGCAAAGTTGAGTTTGAAGACGCGAACGTTGTTGATGAAGCAGCTGAGATTGATTCTGCCGTTCGATCCTTCCATCGAGGACAGCGTGGTTGCACCGAGATCGGGTCTTCCGTGCCTAAGTCTCTTAACCTTGAGGACAAGGTTTCTTTGATAGGAACGGCAATGTTACGTACTCGTCCATACACCCCCGGAAGTTGGGCATTAATCTTCAACACAGTAACTGAACCGGAGGCGTCTTATTGTCCGTTTCTATTTCCGTTGGATGTTTTCCCGTTCCCGTTCTATGTTCCCCGTTCCCCATTCCCCCTATATATGTACTAGACGCACGTAATGGAAGATATTATGAATTGCCTCAACTCTCTGTCTCACTCTCTCTCTTTCTCTCTCTCTCTCCCTATTCACTCTCGTTCTGTTTTTCTCTCCCTCCTTCCTCGATCTACTTCTCTCCCCCTCTGTTAACCCAAATCTTCCTTCTTCCTCCGCCAGAACTCCTCTCTCCGTTCACTCCAGTTGTCACCGACGATGACTTCGCCAGCCACGATCGAGAGGCACGCATCACGTGGTTAGCAACTGTGTTTACTTTTCCTTGGTCAAGGACGCTTTGCCTCCGGGATCTTCCTGGCAAAGGCTGTGGATCCCTTGCCATTCTCATATTGCTTGTGTCCAAGAGGGTACCGATTCAGTTTATAACATTTTTCAACTGAATGCCCTGACATTTTGCAGTATGTGCAAATGGGTGCGTAAGCATTTCCAATTTTGAAACAGCTTTCAATTGTTTGGCCGGTTATCTTGTAGTTGGCGCAATAAGGTCTACTTTACCTGTTATTATTCACCTTGACAGTGGCTCGTGAACCATCATAATTTTCTCTTACCGAAGAAAGCAACAAGTTACTTACCCCAAAAAAAAAAAAAAAAAAAGAAAGAAAGAAAGCAACAAGTTCAGGAATAGGATTGGCAATTTGATGACTTTCCCGTTGGTGAATCAAAGAAAAGACTCTTTAGATAGATGGCAGTGGGCCGATCAGCATTATCTGATTCTAACATTGGTATTTGTGTCGTTTAGTCCCATCAAAAATTAAATTACACAAACCCTTTGATGTCGATCGAAAAGGATTTTGAGCTTTCCACAACTACAGTCAGGTACAGGATCACAGAGTAAAAGTTCATCCCAGAGAGTATTCAGTTTTCCATATTAAGTGTCAACTGAATCTTGCTCCTGCGTAAGGCTTGCCAATTTCTTCTTTAATTGAAAAACTCATGACCTTTGATGTGCGCCTCATGTCGAAAAGTTGGAGGCAGGATTTTTAACTTATAAGTTTGGGGGACTTTCCCTTCCGTAAGACGTCATTTTGGGTGAGTTCTCCCACTAGACTTGCGCATGCATCGACCTTTTTGTTAGGAGTACCTGTCTTTTAATTCGGCCCACAACTCTCCAAGATCATCAACAAAAATCAAGGTGAGAATTCTAAATCCATGACACAGCAAGGTCGTTGCTTCTCTCCCAGGTGTCCAGAAGAGGGTTATTGATGCTGGTAGGTCTTTTGAACTCTCCATTGATGAACCGGAACTAATTCTTGGCCCTAAGAGCTCTTCATGGCTCTTGACCTTGAAACATAATTTTCAGGTGTCTATAAATCTGACACAAGGACAGTAGCTGGACTATCACCATTGTCAATGCAAAATGGGTTAGTGATATCGTTGAAATTTAGATATCGTGGAACTGGTTCAGCGATGACAGCAACGGAAGTGGACTCATTGTTTTTATCAGGTGTCATGTTGCAGTTCTCAGGTATGCTTTGATACCATATAAGAATTAAAAAGGGAAGAAGGATGCGAAGCTGAACACCGCAGAAGAAGGAAGAGAACAGAAGAAGCAGTAACGAGTGCGGAAGCAAGAAGAAGAGCTCTAAAAGGTGACAAAAACAGGTGGTGGGTAGATTGAATATTACGTGTGTGTGTGTGTGTGTCTTGTTATTTGTTCTTTTTGGGTAACAAAGCCAAGAAACAGAGGGGACAAAAGAAGGTAAACCCCTATTAGATTACTATTAAGTTAATCCAAAAATTAACATGTTAATTTGAATTATTAAATTATTATAATATATTTAATCTATCTTATAATTTCTATTGTTCAAGTAACAAAAATAAAACCCTCTATTTTGATAATTATCAAGGATTATCCAGCTAAATATACTTAGTTGCATATTTAATTACACAACAATTATTATTTTTAGTGTGGATAGTGAAATTAAAAAGAGTAAAAATTAAAATAAATGAAATTTATACTTAATTTTAGTAGTTTTGATACAATTAAGTTTATAATGAGTATAAATAGTATTTTTCTTACCTAATATATTGAATGATTGGCTGGTTAGAGTATACTAATTATTAAAAAAATTTATAATTATTTTTAAAATATGGATTACATTTCATTGATAAGGCATATAAGGTTGCAAATTACAAAATTCATACTATGATTATCGCCAATAAAAAACAAAAACAAAAAAAATATTATTAATTATCAATTATATATCCCATTATATTTTAATTTTATTTTTTTATTTTCTCTCTCTCTATATTAAAAATTATAATTTCAATATAATTGAATGTATAATTAAATTTATAAATAATATTAGTTTTTTAATTTAAATCAAAATAGCCTGCGTATATTGGTCGAAGAAAGTCATATTTAAGTTAGAATGAATTGGGCTCTTTGCATAAGCATGCTACCCAAATATATATTATTACATAATAATAAACCTCTGGATTATCAATTTATGAGGGCTTGACTCAACTAAATAATAAACCTGTAAAACAGGTTTAAAAAATTAATAATATTAAATATCCAATCAAGTTAATTAGTTTTTATCCAGCTTTATTTTTTTAAAAAATTGATTTAAATTAATTAGTTTTAACAAATTTAGAATAATAGTTATAAAATATAATGTATAAAAAATATATTCTTCAATATTATTTTTTTAAAAAATATGTTAATATAAGAAAAATAAAAAATATATATTTATATATTTTAAAATTTTCAATTATTCTAAATATGAAATTCTATTTGCGTCGGGTATATCCTAAATGTGGCTAACTTTATTTGTTAATATAATGGGCCCATAAATAATAATTTAAAAAAAAAAAACAATTGGCATATTAAACCTAAGTTCGAATAGTAAAATCCTACCTTGACCAAAAGGAATTTAAATCAGAATGACAACCAAATAGTCAAATGGCTAAAAAGACATGAAAAATATTGAATTATAGATCCAAATATTGGATATTTAAATGATAAATCGGACAGTTAAGCTAATTGGACGGCTAATCACATTGACCAGTCAAATAAACTGAAATATTAACTCAGGTTCTATATATGCATTACATATATATGTGATGGGTCCAGTAGTACTATAGGCCGATCCAATCCCTGGTCCAACCACCAATACACAGGGATGGACGATGGGCTCGACGAGCAACAAACAATGCCCCGAAAAGGAGACTGATCCAGCTCAACCACCACTGTGGCAGCCAAGATAAGGCTTAGGGAGCGATAAGCTAATAAGAGAAACACCAGTGGCCCAACCCACGACATAGACAAATGGACCAATCAAAAAGCCACTCGGCCAGACAGTTGACAATATGACCAGAGCATGCGCATGCAGGTGCAGCTTGCAACTACTGCCACAGTCTGACAAATGCACTAGGGGGACCACTCGTGGCCACATCATTACCATAAGGCGACATCTAACATGGGTAGCCCCCGTTCTTGTCCCAGCGGCCGACCAACCTAGAGGCAACATCTGTCACGAGCCTTGGCACCAAAACTATTTCCACGAAGCATTATAAATATCCTCTGCCTCCACACAGAGAGAGAGGAGGATCGAATCCAAGCTAAGGCAACCCTTAAGCAAGACATAAAAGCCTAGAAATAACCAAATTCTATTTCCCTAACACAACTATTTCTCCTCCTCACGAAACCGCTCCTCGTCAAGTGCACCCTAGTGGGCAACTCACGGAGTGCGACACATCGGAGCCAGTCATCCTCTCACATCCCCAACAAACGTGCATCATTGTATTCTCTTACATCATCTTTGTATCTTTTTATTTTATTGAAAAGATTTCTGATTTAAGCGTCGAAAGATAAATCAAAAAATGAATCACGTTAATCCTTTGTCCTCTCATTTATAATTTATGGTGCGCAAATTTCAGGTTAATAGAGATAGAGACTAGATCCACTTCAATTTGACTCACAATGAAAGATCAAGTGACTTTCTAATCCGTACCATAATCCGAATAAACATGGACGCATCATTCAAAATAATTAAAGTTGAATAAAGGTTAAATAATGTAATTGGATTAAGAATTTTTAGTGGCTTAAAATCTAAAATGACATTAAGAGATATCTTTCAAATATTTTTAAGATACACTCGTGTACCGCGACATAGTCTTCATCCGTTCTTATACTAACCCTAAAAGAGTTAAATGATGTAAGGTTAATGTCTAATTATATTTCAAAGTGCCTGAAAACACTTCTATTGAGAAATTACTAATTAAAATGGTCGGACTATCAAAAGTCTGTTTAAAACCCTACTTAAAAGATTTCTTGTAAGAATTGGAGAGAAAGGACAACGCCGTTCTTAAAAAATAGCAAAGCTCTGCGCAAACAGACAAAGCTGCATGCTCTCTTTTATTACATCTTTACACACCGCAATACAGGCATATATAATACAACGAATATGGCCCAAGGATGGCAACGGCAAAAATAAAGGAAAGAAAAAAAATACAACAAAAAGGAAAGCAAATATACAGTGAACGAATAATCCTAAAATACAATATTAACAAAAACACAATATTAACCAAATACGAAAATTTTACCAAAAATAAAAATATTAGGTATTTCTTAAAATTTCTAGATCCATGATCATGAATCTGATCCCTAGTAGCACGAATTAAATTGATAGCTCCACCGAGAGAGAGAGAGAGAGGAGATTAGCGGGGAGTACCGTGCTTGTCTCGGGCGCCCTAGGATCGGCGGAAACGAAATGTGCCCTCCGACCTACAGAGTACGAGAGAGGCAGAGTTTGCGGCCAAGCGATTCTCTCTGAGAAGGAGAGAAACTGAGAAAGTGTGAGGGTGGAGAGGAGGAGGAAGGAAGATGGGATTATCGTCGTCTACAGAAAAAGCATCGGATGAACAGAGAGATCTCGAAAGTCAAGCAGCTTTTACAGTTGGCTCTCCCCCCGTCTCCTAAAGACTTTCTCAGTCCAAGCCGATCGCCATTCTAATTATGCCCCTGGGACTTCTCTTCGGGTAAATGAAAATTCTCATTTCTGAGGATCAACCCCAATACTTCCAACCAAATTATTAACATTAATCAAACTTTTAATTTTTTAAAATTGAAACTAATAATCGATAAATTTAGAATAATAATATTTATATATATATATATATATATATATATATATACATACTTCATAAGTTAATTTTAAATTTAACATAAAACTCACACTTTAATATTTATAAATAAAATATATTTTTACATTTTACCTATTATGAATATAGTTTTTAAATAAAAACAACTATTTAAAAAATATTGTTTAATATTTAAATTTTTCAACAAAGAACTAAGATCCTACTTCTCCATCAAATAATGCAAATGAACCCACACATGTTAGCATCAAATAACTTTGATGGGGGTCGCCGATTACAAGTTTAATTTCCGATACTTCGGACTTAGGCTTAACCGGTCCCAAAGAAGGAAAGGAAAAGAACATGACAATGAAAGTATGTTTGATTCTATAAAATATGCAGCACATAGACGTCATAGAGAAACTAGAGATGAGTGGACAAGCAAGTATTGTATGACACAAACTCACAATAACTTCACATGTATTAAGTTGATCATACAAACATGTCCAAACCTTGAAGCATGGATTTCCTCAAACAGAAATAACACTCTGGTAGTCAATTTTTTACATGAAAATACTCAATACTTCAAATGTACATATCCCACAAACCAAACCCAAGTTATGGAGTATAACAATCTATGTGGAATCTGAGTAATAATGCCGGTGTTGGAGCTAATTATCAAGTATGTATGATCCCTCAACGTCATTTCTGTCTGTTTGAACATTTAAAATGCCTCTTCACATATGCCATCTCTCTGAAACAAGTAGAACACAGCAAGTGAAATAGCAGATATGGTTTCCCGTTAATGAAATCAAAATCACATCTGCTAAAATTTGCCTTTGCTTAGCAAATTTTTGCCAGTCAATGGCATATGATTTTACTTTTTTTCTAGGGAGAATACTTCCAAGCAAATAATGTATAACAATGAGAACATGTTGGAGTAAGAGAATATGGTCTTCTAAATGACGATAATGTGCATGGCTAAAATGTTGAATCACTGGATAGATAAAGATAAAGAGAAGATTCTTTGAAAGAAAATTTAAGCATGTATTCGGATATGTTATAAAAATTAAATTCAGTATTATGAAATTGTAATATAACGTTACATTCTGATGATCATTTCATAGTATCAGTCCTTTAGCTTAGTGTGCAAAAAGTGAATTCATGCATTTTATTATACTTTCTCGAGTATCCGGGGGAGAAGACTTCGTAATTTTGCCATTAGAGACAAAAAGAGTATTAAAAAATGTCATATCCTTAAAGAATATTTAGATAGAAAATTCACATGGAGGACACAGAAATAGGAGGAACTTGCTAGTTACGACTATGTAGAGCAACAGTTGGCAAAAACAACCATATCAATGTGGGATGTTAACTGTGAAAACAGAAGATGTGTCTAGAAGTTACCTTGAGTGCCATTTCCCTTTGAACCTGGTGGTGCTTGAGACATTGATCGCTGAATACGAGGAGATTCTTCCCTACCACTAGGACCGGGTAGAGAATGTCTCTTTTTGATGCAAAGTTCTTTATCTCGAACATCCGGGCTTGATCGTGGTGAATGCGCCTTGGCCAAAGCAGATTTTGTGGCTTGCATATAGCTGGGAAGAGAACTGCTACTACTACTATCTCTTTGTTCCTCATCAACGTGGTTAGATTTTGTCGGTTCAAAAGAAGTCCGCCTCTTTCCACTCTTTGGATCCTTAGACGATTGCTCCACACCAGATGCCGATCTCTTACACGCCGACAGGGACACACGTTTGGGATTTGACCCAATCTTGTCAATTTTGTTCCTTCTAGTTTTCACGGAAACTTGGCTCGAAGGAGTTTCCTGTGATTCCGGAACAGTTGTATGACTTTTAGGAGAAGCATTCGACTGCTCTGTCTCGGAACACAGTTCTATTTGCACATTAGTAGCATTTCTCTCAGATTGCTGCAGGGAGCTTTGATTGGTACTTGAATAAGCACGTTCTCCATTTGTCATCCCATTTGATTCACTTTTCTCAGGTTTCTGCTCAACAATTGGGGTGTTGAAAGCCACAATTGGATCAGTAGAATAACCATTAGTATCACGAAATTCCTCTTGCTGAATTGAGGTTGATGATGATAAGTCGGAGACAGAAATGTTTTGAATGCCATTGCCCACAAAATCTGTGCTGTTGATGTTTTCGGGATCACAAGATCTTTCCTCCATAACTTTTAAGTCCTGCCCCACATCTGCAATTTTGATTTTAGATGTATCAAGTGAATCAAGGGTTGAAGTAATTGAGAGTTCAGTGCCGCACTCAGAGCCGCCATGATGAATCCTTGAATCATGAGGTGCTGATATTTCTGCCTTGCTAGGGTCTTCGGAGACAACACCTTGAGCCCCAGAAAAGGGTCTGTCTACATGAGATTCCATTCCAATATCTTGATGGGATACACCAGATGATCTACCTGAATTTGTTGCTGAATTCAACTCTTCAAATTTAGGGTGAGCGATAACAAATGCAGGATTGCTCGCCTTTCTTGATCCATGCACAAATTTATTTCCCTGGCTATTCAGTTGTTCCATGGCTGACCTTTTCGTAGAGTGCTTAGGATGTTCCCTTTCCTCAAAAGGTTTTACGGGAAGAGAACTAGACATATTTATTTCCTCTGAGGCTGCCGCCTCATGGAATGCACTGTCAGGAGGTGACGGCTGCTCATCTGCCACAAAGCTGTCGGAATTCTTTCCAGATTCGAATAGCTTAACTGCTTCCTCAAGCCCGGACTTTGAATAAGCTGACTCAGGGGGAACTTCAGATGGAATTTCAGCTTCTATTTGGTAGAATATTTTTCCAATTTGTTGCTCCTCTTGTGATAAATTAAGATCTTGTTTCTGCAACTCGGAAGGTTTTGATGATGAAACTGACATCCATCTTTCGAGCCAACTCCAAGCAGAATTGGGCCTTGATGGGTCGCATTTGATATTCATAGAATTGGCCCTTGGTGTTGACTCCAATAACTGCAGGGAAAAAACTCAAGACCACGACTTCAGCTTTGGCAACCTCAATGTACACAAATGATCCACAACAGAGCTACCGAACTCACCAAACAAAGGGTTTAAATTGTTTACCTGGCGAGCAAATCCATTTCTAAATAGCTTCTCAATGGAAGATTGTTCTGGAACAACTGGTTTGGTAGTAGAAATTTCCTTGTCCTGAAATGAAAGAAAATAAAATTCATGATCCAACTTATAGTAGCTGATCCTTCAGGAACATGCAACATATTTAAATTTGTAAAAGACAAATATATCAATCTGCCTTTGCAAAAAAAAAAAAAAAAAAAAGATAAGGAAAACTGAGCTTGTCCAGCCAACTGAACAAGAAACCATGCAGATCTTCAGCCTCTTTTTATGGCAAGTCCATCAATCGACCTTAAATATACCCACTATGTCATCCTCATAATTGATGAATTGTCTACTGTGCCATTTTTTTTTAAATTAACATTGTAGAAGTTACGATCATTCAGTACAAATCTGAGCATCCAAAACAGTGAAAGCTAGCAAGGAATATACAGGAAACTGTTTAAATTAGTTACATTTTGCTTGCACCCTCCAATTTCTTAATAGGAAAACAGATATAAATGTTAGCAGTAATTCCCATAATATATATTCATCAAAATGAATCAACGCATTAACTATTTGGCGGCATCAATAATAGAACACATGCATGGGAGTGCATAATCTTTCATACATTTCTTTCCCCAAACTTCATATTTTCTGGGTTTTTTAGCTGCAAAATAAGGAAGGATTGCATGCTTAATCCAGATAAGTGACGGCATTGAGGCTTAAAATGAAAACTTTCAAGACCATATACTTATCCACATAAGTATTATATCAACATAAGAAAAACTGAGTCAACTTTCAAGACCATAGACTTATCCACGTAAGTATTATATCAACATAAGAAAAACTGAGTCAACGCAAGAAAGTTAACACAACTACATTAGTGCAACACTCTGGGGGGGAAAAAAGCCTAAATCTTAACTAGGAAGCCACCAATCATAATCGAACCCCATCAAAGGCAGTTGAAAAGCAAACAATTGAGCAGCAGCACACAGAACGTTACCAAGAGCTTTAAACGTCGGGCACGAACAAGAGCTTGAACTTTGACAATGGCTTGAATGCAGTAAAGAGTTCCTACAGCATGCCTTCTGACCAAATGCCCACGTATAGCAGCTTGCAGTTTAATGATGCTAATGAGCCTAGCAATTTCTCTTTGAGCCTGTAGAATCATAATTATGGAAGACCAGGAAATTTTTTTAACAGAACTAAAAGTGAACCAGGGAGCATGAATAGCGTACCAAGAATCCTCGAACTGCAGTCTGAATAACAAGGGCAGCATGTTCATCCATGACAACACCTGCATCACAACCATTTTTAGTGGCAACAGTAGTCTCAGATATTTTGGACTCAACAGACGTTAACTGCAGTTTTTCATCCAGTTGCGGCTGAGTGGTGTTCCTCTTAGGAACAGTAGAGTTAGTTGCTGCTTGGAAGTTAGTACTAACAGCTTCTTGTGTCTCCTTACTTCCTGAAGTAGGGGCTTCTGAAATCACACTGTTGCTTAGCACTTGATGCCTCACAGATCTCTTCCTGAAACTCCACCCACCTTTGTCATCCGAAGCCTTAGCCTACCATCAAGCTATTGACCATTAGATAGATGAAGAAGGAGTCAAGAAGAAGATGCACAATCTATTTGAAACATCAGCATTGGTAAATTACTTGCAGTCTGTAGTCTGAACTCTGTGTTGAAAGGCCCATAAAATTAATGTAGAAAGAGAGGAATAAATGTCAAAGGCATGCTTTTTTAAACAGTGAATCATTGTGAGTTATTACAACGGAAGGTGACATTGATAAATTATGGCAAAAAATTCACATATGCATTTCTATAGCAATACAAATCACACTCCCACCTACTGTCAGTAAGCATTCTGGTACATCAAACCACATGCATTTGATGGAAACAACAATATAGTAATAAAACACTAGCTACATCAGTGAAAATATGCAATCCTGACATACTAGTGCCAAGCAAACACTAGCAGCCCTTAAGGCAAACTGACACATAGAACTCCTTATGCAGATTAAGCAAATAGATTAAAACATGAAAAAGGAGTCCTAGCACTATTTCCTTTTCATTGGAGGCCTAGTATGTTTTATAAGTCAGGGAAATATTAGATTAATGCAATCATATTCCTCTATTGCAATGAGGTTATTCATTTAATTTTAATCCTTGCCTTCAAATCATATTTAAGCAAATTTATTATTGTGCCAAACCTAACCTACAAACATGATAAAAAAGTGTTACAAAAATAGTTTTGATTCCCATGTTGCTTTCAGACTATTAACAACTGATAAAAGCTTAGTACCATGATCACGATTTAGCAAAGCATAGGTCATAAAACCTAACTTCAAAACATTAATCCAAAAGTGCCTTCTAATATTTGTGAACAGTCTTAATGATATTTCTAAAAATGCCTGGATCAAATATGCGATCTACTTCCCATTTTGGTATCCTAAGATGGTATGATGCACAGCTGGGAGCGCTGTGATTAGAAAGATGACAGTGCACAACTGTAATGCATTTATATACACTGCAAAGCTTCACATGTTTGCAGGGACTTATTTAATATCCAGAATGGAATTTAGTCATCACTATTTTGCAAATAATTGCTTTAGCACAGATGTGACTAGCAACTATGTAAGAAAACCTACGTCCTCACCCCTCTTCATATTGCACAAGGGATCAAAAGGGCCAGAGGGTAGATATACTTGGTCTGATTATTGCACAAATGAAGCTGATCCAGTCATCAAGCTTCTCACATAAACAAAAGTCAACTGCAGCATAACCTCAAAAAAGTTAAGCCCCCAAAAATCTGCCATGTGAAACTTCAATGACATTACTGCCACTTTATTAAAGAATTGTCCTATGAAAAATTACATGCTTAAGGGAGAAATTCGATGTGGTTACCCCACACAAGCGAGAAGTTTATTAGATCGTGTGTCCAAGGAGTCCCCATGAAATTTTAATGACTATGATCCAATAGTTTAGGTTTTTGGATTAATAGGATATCTAACTTATGGAATAACCCAACTTTGTATGAGATTGTTACTCTCTTTGAATTTCCTCCTTGGCACTGTTCATATCCCCCATTCCAGTTCCAACAGAACAAAGCCATGCTTGCTTCAATGGCTATTGTTCCAGAAGTGTTCTGATTTAATAATTAAAAAGACAGCTTCAAGGAACAGCTAAACAATTCATTCCTAAAAGCAACAGTTCCTTTTTTGGGGGGAGGAAGAAGGAAATTATGCAATTACCTCTGCCCATTCTTAGATGACAAAAAAAATTCATATAAAAATATTTCTTTTTCTTTCCGAGAATTTGACATGACTATAATTAAAATGGCAAACAAAAATTGCCTCAAAATATAAATTTAAAATGGACAATGTATAATCTAATATAAATATATATAATTTTATATGTAAAAATGAATATCACATGATAAACCATTCTTCAGTCAATCTCCCATAAGAATGATATTTTGACCGTCATCCACATGATATCTATATTGTTAAATTAAAAAGCATTATATTCACCATGCATTAATACAAATCTACTTTTTCAGTTTAATTTATGATAGCTAGATCCACCATGGCTTATGAACAACGACTAATACTCAACAGGCAGAAATAGAATGCAAATTTAGTTAGTTGAAGTTGATGTACAGTACACTAGAACTTGTGAAAATAGAAATTCAGGAAAAATTCTTTAGAATCCATCCAAAATTAAAGTCTGCGTCTCAGTAGATCAGCCAATTTTAGAAGGTGACTTTGGCATAGTCAATCAAGAATTATATTGCACGAATCTAAAACCCATCCTTAGTGTTGGATATTATGCTCTCAAAATCCATTTAATAGAGAATTTATTTAATAATTATTTAACTATTCTCCAGAGTTCAGATATATTATTTAATAGGTATCTCAATTGTGGTATGTGATGTCACATGAAAATAATAATGAGTATGTTGTAGAAAAATTACGCCAATGATTAAGGAATCAAAGTCAGGGAGTGGTGATTTTTCATTTCCTTATTTACTCATTTTGTTTTAGACTGAGAAAGATATATTTTATACATTAAATAGGTCTACATTTATTGTACCACTATATGATAGGGTGACAAACTGTGTCATTAAGGTGGTGACCATAAGCAGATGAATGGATGCACTGTAAGAATACATACACTGAATAGGATCGATAAATGAATAACTTTAGAATTAATCACCGATGTTAAGAAGGTTATTCAGCACTGATGGGTACGGTCATCCTGGCCCAGGAGTTGGCTCTGAAGTAAATAACGTCCCAATTGGCCAATATAGCTCAAAGTGAGTAGATGAGCCCATCGACCTTGTCAGAACAACCCACTTCTCACATGTTGAAGGAACCTACCATAATCGATCAAACCAAATAACCTTTTTTTTTTTATCCGGACTGCTCAATAGACACGGTAATCTGTCAAAAACCGTCGGCCGAACGTTATCCCTTTATCTATCCGGGCGGTTGTTAGGAGAGATTAAACTATCCCTTAATTCAATATATATCCCTCTTTCCCAACAGGAGTAGGGAGAGGACAAAATAACAAAAAAGATAATCAGGTAAAAGTATACTATTGTCACTACAACAAATCTTCCGGCAAAATTCCAACATCCAACCAGCGACAATTCCAAGACACTCCCCTTCGAAGCACATTTTTTCTCTCTTTAAGACGCTTTTCATTAAGCGCACCACACTCAATCTCTCTACACGAGTATTAACACTCTCATTCTGTATTCTCTATCTCTCTTTCTTCATAGAAAGATAACTGAATTGAGTGTCGGAGGATAAATCGGGGTGTGAGTTCAACCAATTATTTGACCTCTTGTTTATTCGTTGTATTGCGTAGGATCTAAATTCGAAGTAGACGGAGATCGAACCCGCTCCAGATCAGCCAAATCGGATAATCCAATTCTTGACTCCCTAGTCCGTACAGTAACTCGGATCTGATGATGCATCAAGCACGATTAACTTAGACATCATTTGACCCAAGAGAATTATACATATTTATTTATTATATATTTGTACTTTGACTAAGTCAATTGTTGATGATCACTAAGATCAAATATATAGATGATGTTGGATCTTATACATGATAAATTAATTTGTATAAATCCTCAATTAGGAATCCACCTATCTCTAATTAAAATAGTACATGCAAGTTATCTATATACAGTTGATCTCCAAAAAAAAAAAAAAAAATCTAGCCAGTGAGAGTTTTGTTAAAACTGTTTTAATATATAATATATATTTTATAATAAAATCCATTTGCTTGCAAATATTATTTTAGAAACAATTTAAAATCCAATCAAATTATAGATTAAGAGTTTATAATTATATGAGCTAAGGATTCAATAAGTAATTTTATTCCAATCCGTTGGCTCATGTAGAATATAGTGTGGTGGAAGAATAGAAAATATATTAATTATTTGTAAAGGGATTTCACAATTAATCTCCTTTTTCTGGGAGGGGGGGTCAATTATAATATATTGATAGACATTATTACAATTTGTAGAAGCCTAAAATTCGGAATAAATGATTATAAAGGACTTACTGAAAATTAGATTTTCAATATGTAATCCTATGGCCGAGAATAGAGATTCTTAAGGATCCCAGGCTAAATCACAAATTAAGGTTTTTTAGCAAGCTGTAAATAAGGGTTCCAATAAGAAGAAAAAGAGGCAAAGAAACCAGATAAGATTTTTGATCAATTCTTCAAGACTGTGTAAATCTCTTAGAAGTCAACACACGTGAGTTGCTTATAATAAGATCTAAAATATAATCCTGAAATTCACGAAATTGTTACTGCGAATTCAATTCCGCACAAACTAACACATGTTCATGAACTTAAGTTCCATGTATCTAAACACATCATCACCCCACTTGACGGTGGCTGATTTTCAACTAGCTTAAACTTGATCGGAATCAAACGAGCCTTAAGCTAAACCACATGATCAACCAGATCTCATGATGAAGAGATGCATTGATATCAAAAATTGGATCATCAAGTCATTTTTTTAGAAATATCGGTCCAGTCTGTTCAACAAGGCTATAAGCTTTAAGCAACACTTCATTAATTACTTCTCGAACAAAACACAAAATCAGATGACATTTGCACAACAAGCCGATCAAATGCATTAAAATCCACAACCATAAACCCGATCAAAATGCGGAGGAAAAAAAAAAAGGCTGAAAACACATGAATTTGAGTACTCTCATTTCGCTAGAGATTGAAAGAACATACCTCAGAATTTTCGACGCCATCTTGATCGGCGGAATCACTGCCGCAAGCAATGATTTTAAAGCAAAACGCAGTCGGCCTCCCCATTTCTCTCTCCTCCTCCTCCTCTCTGCTCACTATGTAACTGCGAGGTTTGCGTAAGTCCTTCAGGCGTGATGCTGCTACTTTAACCATATACGAGAGGAGAGTAGCAGCGAGAGCGAGTGTGAAAAGCGGCCTTTTGTTGGTGGGTGGGGAGGGGCCGGGTTGAACACGGACCTCAACGCTGCTCTTTAAATCTGCCTCACCTTAGTCATTGAATCCGGCATTTATGCCATTTTATAATTTTTCCATCCTCGCCAGGCCCATACAGTGGAGACGAACGACTGACTAGAAGAGCTGCGGGATATCCATCAGCTCTAGCCTTTTTTTTTTTAATTATGTAATAATATTATTATATTTAATTTATTAGTTTTAATATTTAAATAAAAAATAAATATAATAAAAATTAAAATATAGCAAAATTTTTATATATTTTTAATAATTGTAATACAACTTAATATATAATTAAATATATAAATAATAATTTTTTTAGATATTATTATTGTCATATTAGTTAGAGATATTACTGTAAAATTATAACTCATGTGTAGCTCAATTTAAATATTTAACACCCTGTTGCGTACCGGATTTTTGGGGTCCGAGCAACACAAAGTGAATGCAAGATGAGTGAGTAAGTAAGAGTGAAAAGAAGGAAATTTACACACTCTGGATTTTTACGCAAACCTTCTCTTCAATAAGAAAAAGGAAAAAATGGCGCCGGCGCAGAATCTTCACTATGAGCGTTTTCCTTACAAGAGACCAATACGGTGGCAGGCGTTTCTCTTTCTCTCGGTGAGTCTTAGCTTTTTTGTTTCTCGGGAAAATTCGTCGAGCTTTCCCACTAGTCCGAAAAAGGTCCCTCTCCCGATGCCCGGAGAGTATTTATAGGCGAGAATAATGCTGGTTGGCGGTGGGCGCCCAGTGCTACCTCTCATCTGACACGTCCCTGCAGTGTCAGGTGCGTCAGTGTACGGGAGGCACGTTTAGCCGTTTTTGCCAGAAATGCCAGACGGCGGTGATAGACTGCGGTGTCAGGCTGGCAGTGGTAGTGCGTTACAGGTTTCATGCGTTTTGCAGAAGTTTGTTAGCTGAGCTGGCAATCTCGGACGTTTTGGAGTGTCCTCGTGCTTTTATTGGGTCCGCGGACTTCAAAGCTTGATGAGGGTTCTCGGGCTTCAAAGCCCTCGGGCGTTCTGCCTTCTTTATTAGAGATCTTCTCGAATCACTTGTGATCATTCTCGGACTCCTATACACTTATCTTCCCGGGTCAAGTACTTATCCTTTTTACCCGGTGGATTGGGGACCCTGGGTACTGAACCCAACACACCCAAATCTAAATGAATCAATATTTCAATAATATACTGAAGCTAAGCATGTCTATTGACAGACGAGGTCAAAAAGATGATGAGCTTTGCTCCATAGAAGCAAGGTCTGAAAAAGACTGGACTCGATTTTAATAGGCCCCGATAAGAACTAAATTAATGACTAAATTTTTATAAAATATCATATGTCATTATTATAGAAAAATTGATCGACATTGAGAAAAAAATCACAACCAAATCAAGGGGAAGGTATCAAAGAGGATCATATTGCTAGGTATGATTAAAATCAGGTTGACCAAATTGATTTTATTTAAATGGTATTAAAATTTATAGATTTTGATCAATATATATAAGTATTATGAACTGATATGATCAAATTAGGTCTAACTAATTGTGGGATAAGGTTATGATAATGGGCAAAGTTAACCTATTTTGTTCGGTTCTAATTATTTTTTTAAATAAATATTTATTTTAAACAAATATTAATTTTTAATAAAAATATTTTGATATATTATATTTTTAATAACATTTTCATGTAAACATTTTTTCAAATAAATATATGTATTTATGTAATATTTTAATATAAATAGTATAATTTTATAGATATCTTTAAATATATTTCTATATGAATATAATTTTTCAAATAAAAATAGTTTAAAATAAAAAAATATTCATAAACCAGCTATAAATAAATAAATAGGATTGTTCACTAAAACTACAATCATTAAAAGTACAATTTTTATTGCTAATAATTTTTAATGATGAAAAATTTTCACAATTATTTTTTATATTGTTAAAAGTCTCTAGTGATAGAATTTTAATAATTTATGTAGTGTTATTGATGATATTATTTTCATTATTGAATTGAATAATTGTTATGACCCATAAATTTTAATTTATAATTTTAATCATGATTAATTAAATTACGATTATAACAATTTTGATATCAAATAAAAAATTAGGTTAAAATCAGCATAATGGCCGAATCATGTCAAATTAAATGGCGTTTGATCGGCCCCTAATATGTACATATATATATTTTGGGTAGAAGAGTCATGATTAAATGATACATTAGGAGTGTTTAAGTGTATTTTTAGCAAATTATTCACATTCGTTATACGCCCTAAAAACACTCATACGCAATTTTAGCAAATTATTAGTGTCTGATACATGTTATAAAAATATTCATATACCGTATAACTTTTGTCTTAATGCCAAATGCATGCCTTATCTTAATGTCAGCTTGCTAAAAAAATGAGATTTTTAACCAAATTTAAGTCATTTTAAAGTAATTCTTGAGAAATGAGAGAGATAGAGTTAAGGAGAAAAATGAGAAGCAAAATAAGTAAAATTAAAGAGAAATCAAGTAATTTTTTGGTAAAATCAAGTTAAAGTAAGTGAATTTAAAATTTTTTTTCTTTTATTGTTATTTTTTATAATATCTGTAAGTATTTATTATCTTAAATGTTCATATATACTATAAATTCATATGTAAAATATTTATATTTAAATTCTCATTTTCATTCTCTATAATTTTTATAAAGTTTATATTATTAGTTCACATATATTATGTTATCAAGCTAATTTTTTATATTCATAGTCATACTTGTTCTAAAATTTTATTTAAATACTTTTATATAATATTTTTATATATTATAAATCCTTAAGTATATATTTTACATGTCTCAAAATTGCTCTAAATTATCTATAAATATTTGACAATTGAAAGAAATGTTAAAATTATATAATTTTATTGTTTTTTCTATAATTATGGTTACATATTTAAAAATTTTATAATGTACCTTTTGTATATTTTAAAACTGTATGTTTAATTTCCTACAAAAATTACAATATACCAAATGACAAATATTTGAAGAATTATGAAAAAAATTCTATAATTTGTATAAATATATGAATATTTTTTTAATATAAAAAATATAAAAAATTATTTATATTTATATAGAATTTTCTATTTGCTTACAAATGAACAATTGTAGAAATTAGTTATAATATATTATGACATATTTTAATATATTATAATGATAATTAAAATTTAAATCTATCATCCGCTAATTGAAAGTAGCATTTAACTATATCTATAAAATTATATATTTAAAAGTTTATTAACGTGCCTTTTGTATATTTTAAAATTGTAAGGCCTTTAATTATATAAAAATATGTATAATCAAAAGTTTCAATTATTTACTCAATTCTACAATTTGATTAAATACATGAATCATTGTTCAATAAGAAAATATAAAAGATTATTTATATTTTAGTATAGTTTTAATTGTACATTATCAGAAGAAGAAATTAAATTATTAGCCTAAAAATTTTATGCATAAATGATATAGAAGTTGTATGATTTTATATTTAATTTTGATCATATTTCTTTCAATATTGTATAAATATAAATTAGATATTTTATTATAAAAATTTATATATCATATTGAGCAATTAACATACTCATACTTTGATTTTTATTAACCTTTATGATTAGAAGCTATGGCATATTTATAGATAAAAAAGTTAACAGAAAGGCTATTTGAGGAAATAAAATTAGAAAATTTAAAAATTTAGATGTTAGTTTTTTATTTTAGAATAATAGTTTTTGGATATTTATTTCATTTCGGTTAAATAATTTTATATTAATTAATTATTATTATATTTTTATCGGTGATATAGTTAAATTTTGATTTGTCCAACAACAGGACTAATATATGATTTTTTTGCTTACTCTAATTTTTGTGTGAAAATATTTCATTACGTATATTTTGAGGTTAAAATATCATCGGCATTTAGAGCCACTTTCAGATGTCATATTTTAAATATTATAATTTAATTGATTGTTTTATTTTGGGTTGCTTGTTGGTGTCTAATTTACAAGTTCACATCTGATATCAATTTAAAAATTTATTTTATCAGTTGAATAAATAATAAATTTTTTTAAAAATATATAGGATAAAAATTTGATTCAAATTGATTAAAAAAATTAATCAAGAGATTCAAAAACGGTAATGTGACAATTGTAAGAGTAAATACTATCGTTAATAGTAAAAAAAATTTAACAATGATATTTTTTATTATTAAATTTAAACAATTACAATAATAAATACCAATAAATTAAGGTGTTATGTCATGAAGTTACTTCCATAGTTAAATATATATCTCAATTATACGCTTACATAAACTAGTGATCACTAATTATTAGATAATTAAATAAATAATATATTACGTTAAGATACTTTTTAATATTATATGACAAATTAATTATATCGTATTTTTAAAAAACGATCAAATAATTATTATTAGTCTTATAAATGATAATTAAAAAAAAGTAAAAAAAAAATGAAGGTTTTTTTTTTATCAGCAGAAATAAATTTTTTAAAAATGAAGGGGTCAAAAAAAAAAAAGAAAAAATAAAAACAGCTAGTAAGTGGGATCCACCTGATCCTGCCATCTGACGGTTCGTTTAGGGATACGAGGCGATCATTAACATTTGGAATAAATAGAAGTGGCAAGCGGTGCACCGCCATTGCATGACTGCCCACTCTCTGTGCAGCAAGGTGATGCGCTGTCGTGAAGGGTCACCGGCAAAATATAACAACTGTGACCTATTTCAAGTAAATTAATACAACTTAGTCAATTTTTTGTATTATTTAATTATTTAAAATTTTCTAAAATGTATAATAATTTAATTTTATTGTTAAAATATATTGTGTTACTAAAATTATAATAGATTAATAGATTGAATATATATATATATATATAATATTTTTAATATATTTTTTAATTTTAAATTATTATACGAATTAGAAAATTGAACATATATTTTAATTGATTTGAGAGGTTACGGATTTAATTTTTGTAATTTAAAATCTTGATAATGTGTACTATAACAAATTCAATAGGAATTACAGGTATATAAAATTTATTTATCGATATATTTTATGACACTCAAGTTAATATTTTTTAAAATAAATTAAAAAAATATAATAAAAAAGTATAAATCGGAAGGGGAAAATGATGAGTTGGCTCCGTTTCAAGAGTATATTTGTGTATTTTTTTTTTATTGAACTCCTATCTTTGATTGAAAAATAAATGTATTTACAGTTGAAACTCAACTGATTGGTTAGTTGAAATCACTGCTTATAATGAAAGGTATTTAATGACATTAAATGATGGCCATTGCTTTTAATGAATAACTGTTTTTTAATCAATTCAGTAACCATTTAGAAATTAATAATAATTATATACTCAATCAGTTTTTTGATTTGATAATATATTATTATCCCTCAATTAATTATAATTATTTGTTAGAATTAAATATTTCATCATTATTTTTGCTGAGTTGAATCTGGTCTCAATCTTGTATACTTTTTACTGTCTAGTCACTCGGAATGCTTGCACAGTCCTGTGTGCTCTTATCTGAACTATTGTCGTTTGAGCCCCACCTCATCTTTGGGTCTTGCCAACCGTGTTCAGGCCATTCCCCAACACTTCTAATTTTTTGATTATTTTAAAATCTTATTTTTAAATATAACTTTGATTTAATTATTAATTTTATTCTATATAAAGCTAATGAGATTTTCTATAAAAACTTCTAAAATAATATATTTTTAATTTATATAATAAGATCAAAATATAATAACCAAATGCATAATTTTAAAAATGATCAGATAATTAAAAATCAGATAATTAATAAAAGTGGTTATATTTTAATTTATATGATAGTTTATACAGAAATATTTGACAACGATGAGCTGGACGCCGATATGTATGCCAGCAATTGAGCTTTAATAGAGTCATTATTCATATACTTATGTATTATTTATACGGAAAAATTAATATGATATTACTATATTATTTTATTTATTTAAAAATAACTATTTTGAAATATTCTTAATAATCTAATTATGAACTGGAAATATAATTATTATTTATTAAATAAATAAATTATTATTATTATTATATTAAATTATTTCAGTAGTTGTTTATCATCGATCACTCATTTACTAAATTTAATGACATCTCTATTATGACAACCACAAGTCTTTGAAATTTTAAGAGAAATAAGGGGTGTTTAGTTAGGCTTATGATTCCAATAGCTAAACTTTCATTTAGTTTTAACAATTAAGTGATTTTATTAGCCAAAATAACAATAATAATATTTCATAAAAAAAGCATAAATATGAATTTTTGAGAATTTTTAATATTTATAATATCGTTACTAAAATAGACTTTATTAGGTCAAAAATTAATTAAATTAAATAAATTATTGAGAATAATTATATTAAGATATGAAATAAAATAATTAAAAAAAGTTGATAGACATTTAATCTATGTATGAGCAGCACTTGTGTGTCGGTGACAATATTGGGTCGGTTTAGAAGCATAGGAAGTAAAGCTTGTATGTACATGACAGTATAAGTTATAGCCAATACAGATATAATGAATGCTCGTGCATGCATTGTAAATAAGTGTGCACCCAAGACAATGTATGAAGGACATACCAGTCATAGACAGTATAATAATATTATGTCTAATAAAAATTTAATTGACACTTGTACACCAGTTGAAATATCTAAAAGATGTTAGCCAGTTTTTTTGATCACTTTTTTGATATTTCAAGTTAGGAGAAGAGAGAGAAAAAAAGATGAGAATAAAAAGATATAAGAATATGGATAAAGAAAGAGAATGTGACTTTGAAATGAATTTGGGTTATAATTTTGTGATTTTATTTAATTTTTTTATTTGTTATTAAAATTTTTAGAATATATATATTTTTTATTTTTATTTAAATTACATGCATATGGTTATTTATTATTCTTCTAAATTTTGATTTGCATGCATGTTGATATTGCTCACATTTCACAAGATTTTAAAAATTCATACTTTATTTCAAGTATATTATGAGAAAACTATGAAATTATTAAATATTTAGATCTTAAATGTTTTATTTTATACAATAATTTAACAAAAAATTCTACAATTAAGTTAAATTTTATACATTTACTTTCTGAAATTTTAAATTTATTAATCTATATAGAGTCTTTTTTAATCTATATAAGAATATTTATATACAATTGACAGAATATATTTAAAATGTCATATTATATTATTCTATAAATAAAGATCATTATCTAACATTTATAAGTTAAAAAAATAAATCTTGTCCCAATTTATAGGATTTAATATATAGTCAAACCATCCACAAATTTTAAATAACATCATATTGCCAAAACTATATGATAAAGATTTATAATCTGACTTTCGACATTCCATTCTAGTTGATGAAATGCTAGCCATTGGTTCTATTTTTACTTTATCTCTTTTTTAGTATTTTGCATTATTTATTTTTTATTTTTTTAACAAAACTCACATTTTGTTAAGTTTTAAATTCACCATTCCATGTTTATCACCTTTTAGATTAGTTGCATTGATGACTTATAAATTTAGGAAAGATAAGTTTTGTGAAATTTAAAAGCTACTTTAAAAAAAAATTTACTTTTTTGAGGGCGAAATCTTATTCCGTAGAGCAGGATTCCCCGTTCAGTTTTTAGAACAGTTAAATAAAAGTTTATTATTATTATTTTATTTTTATAATTGTAATAGGATTTGGAAACAATTTGGTTTATATTTGATGTGAGTATCCATGTATATTAATACAATATTTTTTTATTTGGGCAGGTGGGCCTCAAACTATGGATTGTTTGATAATGATGTTGTTTGATTCTTAGTGATAAATGATTAACTTAATGTTTTGATGAGCATTAAGAATATATATATAAATCATATGACCAAATGGGTAGTGTTTGGCCAAATATCAAGAGATTATATTAAATATAATATAAAAAATATTTTTTAAAATATTTATTTCATTTTAAAATAAAAAAAGAGATAAATGTATAATATAAAATAAGAAATATTTTTGGCAATCATTTAATATTTAACTATAAACATACTATATAAATAGTTTATTTTATGTATCTAATACAATATAAAGGTATGTTTGTTTGTCCTCGTACAAGTGTGAATATTAATCACATCTTTATTGAGTTGGCTTCTTTTGATAATTTGTGCTTTGTTTAGACAGCAGTATAAGCAGTCTTCAAATTGAAAAACTTATTTTTTATTTTGGAGTCTTTTTATTTACATGAACTATATCCACTACATAGATTTCCCAATACAAAAATATAAAGAAAGAAATTTACTTACTAAAAGAATTTATTTCAATATTTATTTTTAATTGAATTTTTTTCAGTGAATCTATATTATCTGGAGATCTTTCTTATCTATCAGAATATTATTATGATCAAATGTCATTTGGATCCTACTGCCTCAATCTCTACCACACGTCGTCATTGTTCGTCGCAAGCAAATCAACTTTAAGCAATGTCAATCTCTCAGTCATTAATTTTTTCCTAACTATGTATTATTTTAAATTTATTGATTTTATAGTAAAATTTTGATTTATTCTATGGAATCTCAATTTATGCACAATTTTAAATGAGAAAAAATGATAAATTTTCTATCCACCCACAAGATCATTTATTTAAGTAACAAGTCTTATTAAAACACCAAACTAGATAAGTATCAATAACCTAATGGGTAGCTTTTGTAGGGGGAAAGCTTTGGAATAAAAGCAAATAATTGCTAACCTTTTAGGTACAACGGCAAGCCACCATCTCCCAAAAAATAATAATAAAAAAATCAGTGAGCACCAAAAATAAATTCGTAATTAAGACGTGGAGCAATTATCACATGAGAAAAACTTTAGCTTTTGTTGTGATAAGTATATAGGACAAATTTCATTTTTTTCATTTTCAAAATTAAGATTAAAAATTTTAATTTGAATATGAATAAACGTTTATAATGGGTCGATCTGATCCGAATTATTCTATGTGGGTGATGACTATAACAAGTCCCCCACCATCCTTGTAATTTTTAATATCAAATTTTAATTAATATTATACAATTTATTTATTAATTAGTGTAACATACTTATCTTTATAAAATTAGTCAAATTTAACCTTCTTATAGAAAAAAATTACATTATTATTTTATATTTATTATGTTAAAATTATATATTTATTTATTGCACTCTAAAAAATCTGTATTCACTCTTGCTTGTATGTTCATTTGATAAAAAAATAGTGGTGTTTTTTTTACTGGTAATCATGCTTCTAATAAAAAATATTTATCTGAATGAATGCAGTGATTCAACTACGATTTGAAATTATTTTTTCATAAATATTTGAGTATACTTTATCTAATATTTATTTTTTAAAGATGCTACATTGCTATCATAAAATCATGAAAGAATATGGGCAAATAGATATAGGTAAGGTTTGACATTTAATCAATTTCAGCTTAATATTCACCCTTTGGTGGTTATCTAAATAAGAGTGGAGATCAAGTTTTGGTTTCACGCATTGGAGAACATGCTTTTTATCTATATAGTTTATCCTTTATACTCAATTTTTTATATTCCTGATGAGTCCAATATTGTGGACCGATTCAGAGTCCACATTGTAAAAGATGGACAATCCGCCAGAGATGTAGCCAAGTCCAACGCAAGGCTCTTAGAGGCCCACTGAGTAGGCCCGCAACGTAGCCTAATAAGTTTTGCCCTACCCATCTTCTTAAGATATCCTATCTAAAGTTTCATATCGTTTAAGTAGAAAGGTACTATTTCGCGGGTCACACTATAAAAATAGTTACTGTTGTAGGCTCCCAAAAAGGGGAGAGGGTTCAGAAAACTCCAGAGGGTTCAATAAAACACACAACCGCCGCTAGCCACTCTCCTATAATTGCAGTCCTGCCTTTTGTCCAGTGAGCCCTTTCTCTAGGATAGCCGCCCGCCGTCCTGGAAGCCCTCCCTCTAGGAGCTTGCCCTTCGTCTTGAAGATTCTTCATATAAGCGCCACACCTTCCATCCAGGAGGCTTACCATTCAGGTGTCATGTCCTCCCTTCAGGAGGCCCATCATCCAGGCGCCATGCCTTCCATCTAGGTGCTATATTTTCCCTTATGGAGGCCCACAATTCAAGCGCCATACCCTCTATTCGGGAGTCATTTCCTTCATTTAGGAGGCCTATCATCCAGGCACCATGTCCTCCATCTAAGGGGCTTATTATCCAGGTGCCATGCCCTTCATCTAGCAGGCTTTCCATACAGGTGATATACCCTCTGTCCAAGAGGCCCTCCATCCAGGAGGCTTGTTGTATATCCATGCGGCCCACTCTCTACCCAGGTGCTTAGTCCTCCATCTCATAGGCCATCCCTCATCCAGGCATGCCCCTAAGCCTCCTATTAGCCGAGCGTACCTTATGAACTATCCACTAACCGAGCACACCCTTAGAGATCAATCATCCATTTCATAAGCCGTCCTTTAACCGGCTATACTTCTAAACCGTCTATCTACCGAGTGTACTCTAAAGATCTTCCTTAACCGGGCATACCTCTAAAATGCCTATTAGCGGGGTGCACCTCTAAGATACTCCTCAACTAGGCACACTCCAAAAACATCTCTCAATCGAATGTACCTCTAAGACACTCATCAGTGGGGCACACTTCTAAGATGCTCCCCATCAAGCATGATCACTAGAGTCAAGTCCGATGATATTATTAACTTTTTCCAACATAAGTGCATTCGTGCATTCTTTTACATTCTCTCATCTTTCCTTCTATTGAGAAAGATTTCTGATTTGAATGTTGAAGGATAAATTGGAGAGTGAGTTTCGCCAATTTTCTACCACTTGTTTTTTAATTGTGTTATACAGGGCATGGGTTATCAGAGACGAAGACCGAATCTGTCTTAATCCGACCCGACGTAGAAGATCAATGAGTTTCTTAATTTGTACAGTAACCTGTATTTAGGGACGTATTAATTCCTAAGATTTTTGATTTATTATTAGGAAAACCTTTACCATAAGTCTAATTTTTATTAAACAAGTTTATTAGCATATCTAATGACTCAAAAATTCAAATTTTGGCATGGTGATGTGACCTGAGAAATCTTGAGAGTGAGACTTGAAATCCACAAGGAATATCAATCCTGTGTACCGAAAAACTCATCTTCATTGTCCCTTATATTTCTACAAATGTTAATGTTGCATTATTGTAATCAAGAGGTTGGGATTATGGAATCAATGTCTTTGCATTAAATACGGGATTACGATTCTATAATATTTTTGAAAACCTATAGTATCAGAAGTCTCATACATCGGGTTGCCATTTTTTAATGCATATCTAACACATAAAATTTAAAAGGAAAAGATCTATCCTGCCTAATAAGCTGTTTAATATTGAATAAAAATAATTAATTAATTGAGCCATTTTCAACTTTTTACATAAGGATTGTATGAAAATGATAGGATTTGTTCTTTTTTTTTTTTGTTATATAATCAATTGATGAGAATTGTAATATGCTACTCGAGCATCCCCTTGTGTTCGTCACAAGCACCTAGTTATTGCTACTTTTCCACTCAAGCATGTTGATTTCACACCAAGCACCAATTCTAGCCCAATCACTCTTGCGATCTCCTATGTAGCATTCAGCAAGCGACCATATTCATTTAGTCCTCACCCGATTAGAAATCACAATCAATACCAATTAAAAAAACGATAAAAGCACATATGCACAGAATATAAAATTCAAATAAAAATAATTTTTTCATCGTTTTCAGATAAGAACTCGTAAATGTTGTTATGCTATATAATTGCAAAGAAGTGATTATTGTGGCTTTCTTTTAGACAAGTCTCCACTTTTAGGTCATGGGTCATGCTCTTTCTTTCTTATAAAGAAATAAGGTAAGGAAATATTTATTCAATAGTTATAATTAAAAGTTAAAAAATAAAAAATAAAAAATTATACTAAGTAATTAAATTACCATTTTTATTAAAAATTATTTATTTTTTACTTTTAATCTCAACTCTTAAAAAAATATAAAAGCTATAAAAATCCACAACATCACTCATTGAAATAAGCCATTAGCTTCTGTCTCTATCTACACGCCCTTCTTGCATTGTTGATGATAAGTCTACATACGAAAGGCTGGGGATCCCTGCCTTTATTTGTTAGGGTACCCGACAAGGCCGCATGGGCCCCATTCTCTATTCATTCCACTAATAATTTCTCTCAAAAGTGCACCGTCGTGAAGGTGAAAATCCATCTCCCTTCATGAGAGGTCTTTAATTAGCACTGACACGAATCCGGCCCCGCAAGCCTAGAGAAAAGGCTGACGTTTAACCACGCATCCGAGCTCGTCCCAAGGTCAGGAGCCAACCCACCAGCAATTAATATCGTACTATAATTAGCTGTGTTCAATTTTGTTTGGATCTATTATGCTCTCGATCAAAACATGCAGTCACAATGGATAATAGACTATAAAATTGTAAGGGACCAATAAGTTGATGTTATTTAGTAAGTTCTTTCAGATTCAGTGAGCTCTCTCCGACTTACGTAGGCCATCCGAAATAGATTATGCCTGATGTTATTTATGTAAAATGTTTGTGTCTGATGCGTACTTAATATGACGCTCATGCGTTACAATATTTGATTGTGGCGTTCAATGCATGCCTAATGAGCATACGTGCGCTAGTTTGTTATATAGGCTATGTTCGAGTAATCTTTGGTCATTTTTTATCAGATTTTGAAAGAATAGAGAGAAGGTAAAGAGAATAAGAGGATAAGAGGGAGATAAGGCTAGAAAAAGCTAATTAAAGTAAATTCGAGTAAGATTTTGGTAAATTTAAGGCCAAGACAAGTAAATCCCAAACCTCTTTTCTTTTGTTGCTAATCTCTTTTCACTTCTTTGAGTATTTGTCATTTTAAATACTTATATATATTATATTTTCATACTTAAGATGTTTATTCGACATATGCATGTACTATTCTTCTCAATTTTTTACAATATCGTATGAAATTTGCATATAAAACCATGTACAATATATTATTCAACTGATTTTCTACAAAAAGACTGGTGTGTGTTCTGAAATTATGTCTGAATACCTCTCACATGCTTTAAAGTTATACATAAGGTTCTTGCATGTGTTAAATTTCCAAGTATATGCTCTGCATATTCTGAAAAATTCATTAACCTTTCCCTACATGTTTTTGAATGGAAGAGAAGTGCTAAAATTTCACCAACTACACAGTTCCTATATTTTCTGTAAAAATTTAACCATTGCATGTCTAAAATTTTTTGATGCCACTTTTACAAGTTTTAAAATGTCACAATTAAGTTTCTGCATATATTTTATACACTACATGATAAGAAATTAGAAGAATTTAAAAAAAAACTCTATAATTTATAAAAAAAATTAAAAATATTCTCTTGGAGGTGAGAAAATATAAGGATTATTTGTAATTATGTTAAAATTTTATTTATTTATACATCAGATCATTATAAGAAATTAGCGGCAATATAATATGGTATACCTTAATATATGATAATGATAATCGAGGTTTAAACCTTTTTTTTCGAGTGTAAAAGTGACATTTGACCTTATCTATATGGTTGTATATATGGCGGTCTACCTATAGGTCTTGAATAATAACATGAGATATTTGATTGTGTGAAAATAAATATAATTTGGGTTTTTATTATTCGCTTCCTTCGTCGTTAAGGCCTTGCTACCCATTGGTTCATAAGAAATTAGTATTAATTAAACATGTTTTCATAGTACACTGTTTTGAATAAGAAGTTAAATTATAAATATAAAATTATGTATGATGATTATGAAAAAACTCTGATTTTGCATTAGAATTTGATCATATTTGTTCTAATAGTTTTGAAGTAAACTATATGTTGATTATACAAACCATATGTCTTATTGAGTTTTCAACATACTCTTACTTTTACTTTTACTAACTCATTCAGATTAGCGAGCTTGGAACTTACAGGCAGAGGATGCCACCAGGAAGACAGTTCGAGAATGTAAAATTAGAAATTTGGATATTTGATATTGTATTTTATTTCAAAATATTAATCTTAGATCACTTATTTATATTTCGGTCGGCAACATTATATTATATAACAATTTGAGATGCTTTCATTGGTGTTGAAGTTGGACTCGATTTTCTTATATGGATATTTGTTTACTCTAATCTTAATATAAACAAGACTTTTTATTACGTCCTGAAGTCATGGTAATGTCGGTGTTCTAATCACTTGATGACATGGCAATTTGGATCTTAAGATTGTGCCTGTTGATATATGATTTTAGAATCATGTTCGATATGTAGAGATTTGGGATAAATAAGAAATATTTTATTAGTCTCATTTTGAGTCTTATGATATATTAAAAAAAGAAAATAATAAAGTTGATTAAATAAAAATAGATTAATTTTGTTAATTAATTATTTGAGTTCGTTACGAAAACATGACTGTAATAATAACATATAACTTATCAGAGTATATTTAAAACTATACCCCAGATATTTTTATAATGGGCCATTAGGTATAGAATGGGAAGTCTTTTGGATAATGTGACCCCCACAAAAATCCATCATACAACATTTTGAATTAGAAAATTTAAGTATTAAATTTAGTCTAATACTTTTAATCCATAAGTGAAATTCAACTTATATAATTTGAATTAAATAAAAACTATATGATTTGAATTTCAATCCAAAGTTAATTTTTTCTTTACAAAAAATTATATATAATCAGTTTATTCAATGTCTATGTTTTCCTCCTAATAAATAAAGATGTGCGCAGAATTTCCTCTAATAACACTCTAACTAATTTATGCTATATTAAATTTGACATTACTGTGCAAAAAAAGAGGGCAATAAACCAATTTTTTGCCGAGGATTTATTAAATTATTAATATGTTACAATCCACGAACTAAAAATAAAAACTTAAAAAAATGCTACGTACCAAATCAAATTAATAACTTTGATATGACATTATTATTTTTCAAAGTAAACATACATTCATCATATTTAATAAATATTAAATAATATTTATAAAAAATAATAATAGAAAATTAGATTTACACCTTAAAATAGAGATAAACATATATTTTAACACTTTACAAATTATAAATATTGTTTCAGTTGTGATGGATATAAATTTAGTTATTTCAAATAACACTAAATAAATATCAAATGATTTAGTGTGACAACAAATATTTCCAAAAATGATTAGCTTGATGGGCAGTGACCAACGCAATATATATATATATGATGGGTCTAGCAATTATGGACTCAAGGGACCAGACCCCATAATAGGCCTGCAATCTAATATTTTTTTTTTTTAATGAAGAGTTTCACATTATTTTTGAAAGAATAGTATATCTATAAATCTTATTATAAAAATAGCACCCTTAAGCTTTGAAGGATAAGCTCGAAGAAGCTCAAAAAACTCCATAAGGCTCCAAATGGCTCGAAAAAGGGCGTAACCATTACTAACAAATATCCAACGAGAACGGAATGGCAGCTAGGAGGTCATCAACTCTCTTTCTACCATGAGGCCTTTAGCTCTCCTCTCGTCTGTAGGCCATCAGCCCTCCGCTGCTAGGAAGCCATCAGCCCTCTTCCTGCCAGAAGGCTCTCAGCCTTTGCCCGTTCGAAGGCTAGCAGCTTTTCGCCAACAGAAAGCTTTCAGCCTTTCTCTCTTCTGGAGGCCCTCAGCCCTCCGTTTCAAAGTTAGGAGCCCTCCGACATAATAGCACTCTATCCTAGGAGCCCTTCGTTCTTGAGCCACAAAACCTCCGTCCCGAAGATAGAAGCCCTCTGTCCTAGCAGGTCCTCCGTTTGGAGACAGGAGCCTTCCATCCCAAGAGTTATCTGCCTCAGAGCCAGGAGCCCTTTGTCCTAGAACAACGAGTCCTCCGTCCTGAAGCCACGATCTCTCCATCCCGGAGTCAGGAGCTCGTTGTCCAAGAGTCAACTCTCCACTCAGGTAACTAGAACATTGACTCACTAGTGCAATTTAGTCATTCTTCTCTAAATCACCCATCTACTTGGTGCACCACAAAGCTACCCCTCTACCGGGCGCACTTTTAAGCCATTCTTCTGTGGGTGCACCTCTAAGCCACCCATCTGCCGGGTGCACCTTTAAACCGCCTATTTATCTGACGCACCTCTAAACCGTCCATTTATCAGGTGTACCTCTAAGTCGTCCTTCTATAGGCGCACATCTAAGCCGCCCTTCTACTTGGCGCACCTCTATACCGTTCCTCTGCCGGGCGCATCTAAACGCTCTACCGCTATATGCACAAATGTATTTGTTGCATCCTCCTATCATCTTTCTATTATCTAATAAAGATTTCTAATTTGAACGTCGAAGGATATACGGTGGGAGTAATTTTTGCAGTCCCCTGACCTCCTATTTGTAGTTTGTGGTGTGCAAGTTTGAGGTTAATAGCGACGGAGACCAGACCTACTTCAATTCGACCCGTAACAGAAGAATGAAAGGTTCCCTAATTCATACGACAACTCGAAAACTAGGGACGCATAATTGGTGCTCTCTGTGAGAACAACTAAAAAGTCTTTCCACCTCACAACAGCAAAACAAACACGGTCAATACTTGTGCTCTAGATAGCACGTCAGCTGAAGATATCACCTCCCATGGTGACGACCCCTCATCGGGTAGCCATGCGAATAGGTGACTGTAGCCAAATGTATGGGTGCTAGGTGCTCAGCAGAGCACCCTCTTCCTGACCATTTGCGCTCGTTTGAAGACGCAATACTGAGAACTCCGTCCTCTAACTCCAAGATGGATGAAGAAGATCAACATCTTGAGTATGAACTATTGCATCCGCCGGAGGTAAAGTCACCCATGGCAACGACCCTCGGTCGGGTAGCCATGCGGACGGAGAATCAATCTCGAGTGCACAAATGCTCGCTGTCCAACCGAGTGCTTTGGACCTATTGTTCCTAGATCGTCTGCACCCGTCAGAACATGTAACACTGGGGGCTTCACCAATCAGCTTCCAAGCGATTCGAGAAAGGCGACATCCTCAGAGGATCAATCAGCCCGACGACCTTAGGACCTAAATGGCCCAAAGTATCTATCTTATTAGCCCGACGACCTTGGTATTCAGGAGGATCTGAGTGACAGGGCCCACTCCCGGTGAAATGATCTCCCGATGAAATGATCGATTCGGTCCCAAGGAGCTAGGCCAAGGCCCAAAGAGGTAATGCATTGTCACTCCCAAGACTGCCGGTGACCTCCACGAAGCTAGAGAGGTCCCAGGTAGAATCAATGGACAAGCCACTGCCTGGTCCTAAACTCGCAAGCTGCCTCGCTAAAGCAAAGAGCATAGCTTGCGAATACAGCAGGGCCAATTTGAAGAGGCCAAGCTGGGGGATTCCCCTCCAACTTTTGGACCTCACATGTCCAATTGAAGACGTTGCGTTGGGGGCTCCGCCCTCCGACTTCTAAACCAACAAAGTGGACAAATATCCACATAAGATCTTGTAGCCTGACAACCTTAAAACCTAAGCGGTCATGAGCGACATGCCCTAGCGGCGGCCAGAAGGCAAGCCAAGCCATGAAGCACAGGTGAAGGCCCAAAGCGACGTGATCAACGCTGCTCCAAATGTCGCCAGTAGGTGCTGACCTCAAACACTATAGGCTTGTGAAGCAAACCTGACCTTTCAGAGAGTAGAGGCCACAAATGCAAAATGCCAACTCGAGTGGCTATTCCCTTGTTAGTGGGCCGTCCTCGGCCCCGATGATTCTCCCGAGTAAGGTGCACCATTCAGCAAGCGATCCTGCTGCAACCCCTCTCGTCGACCCATTGCATGGCAGTAGATCCTGCAAAAATTATGGCAACACTTGCAATGGGGGCTCGACGTGCTCGGCCCTCCACCCATTGCATTGCAAAAAACATCATCCAGCCAAGCGTTGCATTGGTTCGAGTCACTCAAGGTAGTATCAGCCGACAACAGGACCTGAACCACTGGCCAACAGGTTACCTAGTGCGGCAGCAGCGCGCTACCCAACCAATTTATGGTAAAGGACCAAATCCCACGGAGCATAGAGGCCATAGGCCAAAGTGCCTGTCAAAGCGTCCCGACAACCCTCCGAAGTGGTGCACACAAGCCATACACTCGATATGATTAGCCGATTACAAAAGCACCACTCACGCGCTGATGACGATTCATATCGAATCCAGGTAAGTCTTGCATATACCATATCGCTTGCATGAATCATGTTTCTGTTAATAGGATAGCGATATTATCTGCTCATATGAGTGATTACATAATATTGCATAAAATCATGCAACCTAGACTACCCCTAAGTCGGACGAATTTTTATCTGCTTGAAATTAAACTCTGGTCATCGAGGTAGCCCATGAGCAGTCGAATTAAACCCTAGTTATCTAGGCAGCTCATGAGCCGTCGAATTAAACCCTAATATCCAGGCGGTCCATAAGCGGTCAAATTAAATCTTGGTCATCTAAGTGGCTCGTAAGCGGTCGAATCAAACTTCGGTCCCGTCACTGAGCGGCCCATGTTTGGTTGAACTCAAAACTTTAGAGGGCTTTTTAGTATGCGTGCGGCGACCTCCTCCCAAAGGAGAGAGCACTATCAGTTAACGACAGTCGGCGGACTAGGATAAGACGCATGAAAGCTACGACGTCCTCAAATGGGATTGAGCATGACGGTACATGCGGGTGATGGCCTAGGCTAGCAAAAGCCCAGTAATGATTGCTTCAAAGTTTAGCAGGCAACCTCATCTTCTCAGTGCCATGACCTCCTCTTGGCAGGGGTTAGTGCGACCAACTAGACGCGTTCGTTAAGGTCAAAAGGTTTAGACAACAATCGCGTCTCCTTAGGGCCATGACTTCCCTTTATGGGAATGATCGAAGTCCAGTGTAAGTTATCTCCAACAGCCCTGATACTCCACTAGATAGTAAAGCGGTATCCTCAAAGAGGGAGTCACCAAGATCGGGATCCTAGGCTTGACCGTGGTCACGGTATTGACCCATTCGCTCGACCCGAAAGCCAAAGGATTCCCAGTTTTAGTAACTGAGCTTTCTGAGGGCTCTCACTCCCAGACCCATCGGCTAACTCGCCAACAGTAAGGCACGACGATAAGAACCCTTACAGGGAATGCAAGGTGCATCTTATTGCCACAATTCGAACGATCAGCTATCTTAAGCAAGTTGCCTCCCAACCTCTCGAAGCATGTCCTTACAGTGAGGAAATTTGATTTCAAGCCTAAGATCTTCCCTCTGTGCACTCGTGGATCTCGCCTGAGACTCGGACGGATCGCGGTTGGAACCGGTCAATAAAGATTTTCGGCTCAACACTACTCTCCAAATTCGAACGCATGTTAACGGATCCGATCAACCACCATATTTGTCTCTGCTCTACTCTCTGAATTCGAGTACTCTGGTCAGCAGAACCGGTTAATAAAGATTTTCGGCTCTACACTGCCTTCCGGATACGAACACTTTGGTCAACGGATCCGGTCAATCAGCTTTTTTGACTCTACACTGGATACAAGCGCATTAGTCAACAAAATCAGTCAACCATATTTTTGGCTCTGTTTTGCTCTCCGGATCAAGCGATGCGGTCAACCATCAATCATGTTCCATCCTGTCTCCAGAGTCAAATTTTCCGATCAATGAATCCAGGTCAGACTTGAGGGGACAACATGACCAGCCTCGGCCCATCATGAGCATGTCGGAGGTCTAAAATTCGGTCAACTGGTTTGGGACTAGTGATGGGTCCAACAACTATAGGCCTAAGGGGTCAGGCCCCACAGTAGGCCAATAATCCAACATAGTTTGTTTTTTAAAAATGAAGAGTCCTAGATTATTTCTGGAGGAATATTGCATCTACAAATCCCACTATAAAAGCAAGCACCTCAAACTTTGAAGGATAAGCTCGAAGTAGTTCAAAAAGCTCCATAAGGCTCCAGATGGCTCGGAGAATGGCGTAACCGTTACTAGCCAATTTCTAATGAGAGCGGGATGGCAACTAGGAGGCCACCAATCGTCTTCCTACTGTGAGACCTTTAGCTCTCCTACCGTCTGGAGGCTATTAGCCTTCCGCTACCAGGAGGCCATCATCCCTCTTTCCTCCATGAGGCCTCTAGCCCTCATTTCGTTTGGAGGCCATCAGCCATCTGCTGCCAGGAGGCCATCAGCTCTCTCCCCGTCCGGAGGTCCTCAGTCGTCTTTCCATCCGAAGGCCATCAGCCCTCCACTAGTCAGGAGGTCGTCAACCATCCGCCCGTCCGGAGACCAGTAGCCATCTGCCACAAGGAGACTCTCAGTCCTCCGCCCGTCTGAAGGCCAATAGCCTTTCGTCGTCAGGTGGCTCTCATCCTTCCTCTCATCCGAAGGCCATTAGCCTTCTGCCGCCAGGGGGCTCTCAGCCGTCCTTCCTTCCAGAGGCCCTCAGCCCTCCGTCCCGGAGCCAGGAGCCATTTAACCTAGGAGCACTTCGTCGCAGGAGCCCTTTGTCTTGGAGCCATGAGACCTCCGTCCCTGAGATAGGAGCCCTTTGTCCCAGGAGTCTTCTGTCCCAGAGACAGGAGCCTCCCGTCCCAGGAGTCCTTTGCCTCGGAGCCAGGAGCCCTCTGGCCTGGAGAAATGAGCCCTCCATCTTGGAGTTACGAGCCCTCCATCCCAGAATCAGGAGCTTGTTATCCAAGAGTCAACGCTCCGCTCCGGTAATTAGAACGTTGACTCACCAGTGCAACTTAGTTCTTCTTCTCGAAACCACGCCTCTACCAGGCACACTTCAAAATCATCCCTCTGTGGGCGCACCTCAAAGCCACTCCTCTAGCGAACGCACCTTAAAATTGCCCCTTTGTTGGCGCACCTCAAAGGCACCATCTGCTGAGCGCACCTTAAAACAGTTTATTTGTGGGTGCACCTCAAAGTTACTCCTCTACCGGGTATACCTCAAAGCCGTCCTCTGTTGGCGCACTTCTAAGCCATCCCTCTGTTGAGCGCACCTCTAAATCGTTCCTCTGTGAGCGCACCTCTAAGCCGCTCCTCTACCTAACACACCTTTATGCCGCCCCTCTATCAGGCGCATTCAAATACTCCACCGCTATATGCACATATGCATTTATCGCATCCTCCTAATATCTTTCTATTCGTTGAGAAAGATTTCTGATTTGAGTCTCGAAAGATATACGGTTGGAGCAATTTTTATCGTCCTCTACCTCCTATTTGTAATTTGTGGTGTACAGGTTCCAAATTAATAGCGACGGATATTGGACTTGCTCCAGTTCGACATGCAACGGAAGAATGGAAGACTTCCTAATTCGTACAACCTAAGAACTAGAGACGCATTAATATATAAATCAATTTTTATGTTTTTTAAAATTTGTTTTATTTTTATAATTATTTATATTATCAATTTAAAATTTGTGATCAATTTTATCAAATATCAAAAGTTCTAGCTAAATTATCGGATAAAAAACTATAAAACTGAACTTTATTAAAAATATTTATACTTTTAAAACTTTCTAACATTAAAAAGGAAAATTTTCAAAAACTTTAAAAATCATGTGGCCAATGAGCCAACCGAATCTCCCTAATTGGACCACGAGAGGAGGAGAATGCATGTTACTAAACTTTTATAATGATAAGATAGAGAGATTTATAAAATAAACAGGTGTCTTTTATTATTTTATTCGAATACTTTAGGGGACTGAGTCAAGTTGATTCGAACATCTGGACTTCAATTTTGCTACGTACACATTAACTGATGATTAAAATTCAACTTTTTAAAATTAACCTTTCAGCTTATTTCAATATGCATTATTATATCTGGTATCTTTATTTTGTATCCATATCAGCCAATCATTTTTATCGCTCAGTTAATTTGTCAAATTACTTTGATATTCTCGGGTTTATTCTTGCAATTCAAACCCTTATGCTTTTCGCCACATCCTTTAAGTTGAATTCGTCTGTCCCTTTTATTACAATACGATACATGATGGGTGTATTGTAAATGGGCCGGCCCAATAGTCAAAGGCGGCCCAGATCCACTATTGGACCGTCAACGTTGGCCAACAGAAATGAAATGACTTCGAAAGCGCCAAACACGCATCAGATGGTCAACGCCAGCGTTGATTGACTGAGACACAGGTGGGCGGCCTACTTGCGCTTAGGACGGTCAACCCGTGCGTTGACCAGAATCATTGTAACAACATGCCAATAATAAAAAGGATTTTCACGGGTCTGGCCCCCTTGGGCTCACGCTCCAGCAGGCGGTTAGTAACGGCTCTTTTCCTAAACTCTACACTTTCCATTAATCCAACTAGTTCCAAAAAGGACGTTGACAAGATCGACGTCTTTCCCATAAGGAATGCGCCAAATTTTCTCAATTTCTACCTAGTGGAGCCTTCCAACGGTAATATAATCGAAAGGAATGTAGAAAATTTGGAAAGTCGCTACCCGCTAAAGAAGGAAACAATCCCAACTAATTAGGCAACGCGTGCTTTCCTCACAAGGAAGGCCACCCAAACATGGCGCAGATGATCACACCTTTAGACCAAGAAAGACCACCCTGCCGCTATTAAAATGAGCCACAGAGTCCTCACTCAGGGCACGCCTTCTATTACGCCTACTACTACTCAGACTTGCAGCTCTCCGCTACACAAAAGAAAACATACGCTCTTAACTATGCATTCCGGGACGATTTCGTATTCACTTTCTTTGTGAACGCACCGAGAGAAAGAACACAAACCAAAGGCATACAGGCACTCTTCTTATTGACAGATGCCTACTACCTTCACCCACCGTCTAGATTTAAGAGACGGCATTGCCTCTCTTTCATCTGGAAACTCACACACTCTCACACTCACCCTCTCAATTCTCATTTTTAGTTACCTTCTCAATTTTCGAAGGCTTTTTACTGACTTTAGGGTCGGAATGTTTTTGGTGGGACAACATTCTGCCGACGCACTGACCTCCTATTCGTTTTAGTGGTGTGTAGGATCCAAACTCGGTGAATGGAGCCGGAACCAGACAAGCGGATCAGCCCAAATCTGTTCGAAGTTCGAATCCAAGGATGCATCATCGTATATCTGCATTATGCATTATTTTTGACAAATTATTGAGATTAATGAACGGATGCTATCTCATTAAAAGGGTATAAAATTAATAAGCAGTCAAAATCATTAAATATAATTTTTCTAATATTATTTACAAAACCTGTAATAATACATAGCTAAATACAATAGAAAGCATGTCAAATAGCCAGTAGCTACGACACAATCGCAACACCAAACTGCGTATATCACCTTAAGGCGCGAAGAAGCACAGACAGACTCTCTCTGCTCTAAGCCTCTGATCGCTTCTCTCGCTAAAGTATCGGAGAGAGCTGGTTATCTTCTTCATTCCCAGTGTGTGCCCACCGTGGAGTGTCAACCCTAACCCAAATCCCTCTTTTGTCCTCGGAGGCCGGACCACGCGACGGCGCAGGGTGGACACTGCGGTTGAAATAGGACTAAAGGCCTCGTTGCTACACGCGTATGAGCAGGGCCAGCGACAACGGCTGGTATATGGGCGGCCAATAGGGAAGGAGCAGGCGGAGGGGCAATTGATCGTACGTTGGCAACCTTCGCGAGTACGAATCTCCAATTTGATGTTCCGGTAACTTATCTTGCCACGCGCCCGGGTTCGAATTGTCTGATCTCCATGGCGAGACTCACAATGTACGTTATTTTGGCAGATTCTTCTTGTAGTCGTCTTTCATTTTCCGCTTCTTTTATTGTTTTTGAATGGTTGATGTGATTTTGTGGAATTTAAAAGGCGTACAGAGGGGGAAGATATGCCTGGCCATGCATATCTAGCCTCAATGAGCCAAAAAGAGTGGTGCATTTATGCCTTCTCATCCTCTACCTGCCATAGTTTGTTGGAAGTGACGGAAATAGTACACATACTGAATTGTTGTGTGTGTTTTTGTTCTGTACAATGGTAGTATATATAGAATACCTGAGCTATAATTACACCTTAAAAAGGCAAGAAAACATAGAAACACATAGTTAGAGATTTGGAAACCAAACATTACATAATAGTATATTAACACACAAATATATTATTGTTACTACATTAACATCAATCTCAAACTCAAGGAAGTAGAGTAGAAATCAACTTTAGTTTGGAAACAAGTCATACAATCGGCTTGTTAAGTAAGACCTTGGGAAGATGCTGGTGATCAGAGAGGGGATCAGAAGCTGTGGAAACAGCAACGCATGGGAGACAAGGCTCCAAGACAAGCAAATGCAAGGAATCACTTGTTGGGAAAAATGGCATCACACAATTTTAAGCGCACACACAATAGTGAACGAAAAAGAAGGAATAAGAAGAAAATACTAAGTGTTGGGTTCTAATATCCCGGGGCCCAAAAGGATAGACACAAGGCCCAAGAGGCCAAGAGGGCTTAGCTGACCGAGACCTTATTTTAGCACAAAAGGTCCGAGGACATCAGACACTCCTATGGACCTAGATTGACCCGAGAGGTCGATGCTTGATGTAACAGCCCGAGAACGTTTCACAAGGAACCAAGAGATCCTTCCTGATCAAGAATGCAGTTGACATTCGGGAACTATCTCTCTCAGTGAATCTGCGGACTTATGAGAGGGCCAGATACGCAGCTTAAGGACGAGGACCATTCCAGGAACGGCCGAGAGCGCTAGCTCAGAGACTTCACTGTTACCAAGGAGCACGCGATCTTTGCGACACGCCGCCTCCACTGTTAATAATGACGCTCAGGGCATGCCTTGTCATTTCAAGATTGATATCAAGGGCCAGCACGCCTGACACAGTAAGGCCCAATCAGTGATGTCGGCAGCTGGTCTCCCTGCACACGCCAGCGTGCCTGACACAGTTAGCAGGGTAGGTGGACAGCCTCCCAGCATACACCAGCAGCCACGTGGGCTTCTCTTAAGGAAAAAAATCTCCCACTATAAATACCAAATCAGAACACTGCAAAGGGGACCGGGGAAAAATTCTAAAAGAAGATTAAGAAAGAAAGAGAGAATAATCCTCAAACTTGTACTTATAATTCTTCCACCCATGATGAAGCATTTTCCAGGCCTTGAGCCTTGTGATTTTCCCTCCTCATTCAAGGGGAGGTTTTCCATATAAATCCCGGTGTATTTTTCTCTCTCTCTCTTCATCTTTCCAAGCTCAAATATTTGTGTTGTACCGGATGCCGGAATCTGAAATGCAACACTAAGATTTATGTGAAAAACCATTCACAAATCGAAAGGAAAAACCATGAGACATTTAGTCTACAAATAGCTCCACTATATGAGAATTGGTTACACAAACCACAGAGTTACACAAGCCGAAAAGGCAAAAAACTGAAGAACAGAGCACGAGAATACAAAAACCTCACCATTTGTATTTCACTCACTGCTCTCCCTTTCTGCACTATCTTTCTCTCCTCTATCTCATGCACTTGGATATTTTTCACTGTTTACAGTATGTGTATATATATTATTAATCTGCCGAATATTCTATTCTTGACAAAATCTGTCCTTACCAACAATATAAAGATACTTTCCACAAACGGCGCCCAGAGATCGTGCATATCCTCTTGAGATCACGCATGCTGAGAAAATCTTCTGAATTGGCACCCATGGGCCCTACTGGATTCTCTGATGAATGGTCAATCATCCATTGACCGGCTTCTCTTCCAAGCCATTCCTCCATCAAAATCCTTGTGTTTCTATACCAGTAAAGCCAACGGGTAAATTCCGTGCGCCTGTCATCGGCTGTTTTCCAGTACCGTGCTCCTTCAGCTACTGTGTTTGCCTCCTTGGTCGTCCGCGCACCTTTAGCTGTCCGCGCTCCTTCCTTTTGCCTTCTTGGCTAGTTAACTCGTTGACTAGTCATATTGGCATCAAAGAGTTTCCGTGGCCGTTTGCCCTCTTGGAGCTTCTGTGTGCCTTTGTCTCCCACTTGCTCCTTAGCAAATTCCTCGCGCCTTCCTTTAACCGGTCAACACTTTGATTGAAATTCTGAATCACGCAACAGGCAAACTTTGCACAATCGGACAAAATGACTCAACCTACCATTTTGCCCCAGACACCTTTGACTGACCATTTTGTTCCTTAGCCGATCAACAAGTTGACCTGCTATTTGTTCCCCGAAAGCCGCCTACCCTTGCTCTCTGGAAATCCTTTCCTTGGCCGTTTGTTTCTTGGCCGGTCAACCATCTGTCTCCAAGTTAGTCAACCTCTATTATCGGTCAATCTTCTCCGGATTTTTACTCTGGCATAATTTGCTCTCCGGAAATGCACCGATGATAATTTTGTTTGTTGAGTTATCCCACAAGGAAGTGACCAAACTCAATATCACCACGACCATGTAAACACGGCAACAAAAGGCTGAACGGGAATGATGTCGTCAAATAGAGTAGGAAGTCCTTTTTTTCCACCAACCGGGGTTAAGTATCCATCTTTCTCAATGACTAGGGATAGAGAATTGTCTTTTTTGACTATTGCGAGAGAGCGGAAGAGGTGAATCAACGGAGTGGAGGACTGGAAGGCTGTGGTCTGCTTGAAAATTAAAACGCCAAACGCAGAGTCGGGGAGCTGAACAGTGCAGCGAAAGAGTGTATGCACAGAGTCTTCTCCGGTGAACTGATGGTGACACTTAACAATAAGTTCAGAGCAGAGTGAATTGGGAACAATTATTATTCAGAGCAGAGGATGAGTTTTCATCAGAGTTTAAACCAGAAAGGAGAGGAACACAGACCCAACAATGGAGAATTTATCGGCTGCACCAAGAATAACAACGGAGAATCGGTCGACCTCACTTGAGAGTATAGGGAGAGCGTTCTTGCATGATGCATGACTAGTGACGGAGATTTTCTCTACAAATCCCAAGCTAAAAATTGTGAACACTGATATGAGATACGGATACGATATAATACGGCATTGACATGTTAATTTGTTAGAAATGCGGATATGGCATGTTAGGACACGTTAAGTAAAAATATAATTAATTATTTTGTAATTGATGGAATTTATTAATTTATACTAAATTAGTAATAATAATACATATTTTTTTATTTTTCCATCAAATAAATTTCATAAAAAAGTATGTAATTGAACCAATATAAATGAGTTATGATATAATATTTTTAATAAACTATTATAATATAACAATAATAAGGATAGAATTTAACATATTAAGATTGTTGGGTATACCAATAATGGGCTGGCTCCAAAAGTCAACAGAGACCCAAAACGACGGTCAACTCTCTAACGGCCCAGTTGGAGAACAGGCCCAGAAGCTGAAAAGCCCAGGACGGCCAACTTGCTTGCAGACGGTCAACTCAAACGTTGACCGTCCGCGTGCTATGCATTGGGCCCAAAGGGGGCTTCTCTATAGTACTGGGCCTGTTCCATTCGAATCCGTAATCCATTAGGCGGCCAGCAACGGCTCTACAGGCATTTCTCACGATCCCGGCTGGCACCAAAAAGGATATTGACGATATTGGCGCCTTTCACATGAGGAAGGCGCCAGATTTTTCCAAATCCTTGCCAACCTGGGCTCTCCAACGGTAACATGCACAGAAGGAAGGTAACCAGTTTGGAAAGCTGTTGGCCGCCTTAGAAGGAAACTATCTTTCACAACTTGGCAACTGGCGCCTGCTCCAAAAGGCAAGCCAGCCAAGGATCACAGCCATCCCAGCACCTGCCACCAAAAGGGGTGGCCAGAGGAAGAAGAAGCCGGCCAAAAGGCCCGTGAAAGCCGGGGACAATCCGGCTCCAGCGTCCTCCAGCGTTTCTGGCCAAAACAGGCCTGAAGAATGCTCCGGGAGCACGTCTCCGTTAGAAAGCCCGGAGAGAAAAAATCCTCGATACTCTCGGGAAAAAGACAACAATGCAGTCCAGGAACGAGCCTCCAAGACTACCAGATCCACTGGAGGCAGCAGCCGACCTGCTGCTGAACCCTCTAGGGGCAAGACGGAGTTGAGGGATTATCTCAACTCCAAACGATCAGTAAATGTCGCTCGCGCCGATCCATGAGTAGATAAAATCTGGAACCGTGTGTTCCAGGATGAGGAGCGCTCCATCGACTTGGACCGATCTCCTTTTACTGCGAAGATCCTGAGCCGTCCATTGCCAACAAAGTTTAAGATGCTGTCCCTTGACTTATACGATGGGGGCGGTGATCCGGTTGACCACCTGGATCACTTCCGCACCCATCTGAGTCTACAAGGGCTAGAAGATTGCCGATGTGTCATTGTTTCCCTTCATCTTTGAAGAGAGATGCCCGAACTCGGTTCCATCACCTCCTTCGAGGCACCATTAGCGATTTACATGAGCTCACGGATCTCTTCCTGGCTCAGTACGCCTCGAGCCGACGGGAAGAGAAGCAGCCGTGGCATCTCTCCCACATAAAGCAGAAACAGGGAGAGAACCCACGGCGTTTTCTGGATCGTTTCGTGGCGGAGGCCAGAAAGATTCCCAAGATTATAGAGGAGATGAAGCTGGACAGTTTCATCTCAGCACTGACTTACGGTGACTTTTTCAAGCATCTGGCCCACAAAAACTCTCAGGCTTTCCGAAAGGCGGAATCCATCACCCGGGCCTATGCTGCGGCAGAGGAGGCCAACGAGGCAAAACGTCAAGAATAGGCGGATCAGTCTCGGCCGTACCCTGGTGAGGGGAAGAGAAAGTACAGTGGCGGAGAACACTCCCGCCAGAAGAAGCGTCGGACTGGGCCCCCAAAACGCAGAGACTACGGGCCCATCTGTTTCACACCTTTGATGGACACGCGCGCCAACGTCTTTATGCAGATCCGTGGAGAAAAGTTTCTGAAGTGGCCAAAACCACTGAAAAAGGACTCCGAAAATCAGTCAAAGTATTGTGACTTCCACCGCTTTGCTGGGCATTCAACTGAAGATTGCAAGACGTTGCAGAGGAAAATAGAAGAGCTGATTCGTAGGGGACATCTCACCCGATTCATCAAGGGGCCTCGGCAGAATTCTAGAGCGGCAGTAGGAGAAGGCGAGGAGCCTTCTCCACCTTGGAACAAGGTTGCGGCAGGGGTGGTTAATATGATCACCACCCGACCTGCCAAGAACCCGGCTGACAGCAAGGAGCAGCAGACTCAGAGGAAGAAGTAGCGCACAGTAGATAATACAATTAGCTTCGATGATAATGACTCAGCCCATGTAGTCTCCCCCCATACTGATCCCCTCGTTGTATCCGCGCTCGTTTCAGACGGTAGTGTAGACTACCAGCTGAAACGAGTCTTTATCAATAATGGAAGTTCTAAAGACTTGCTTTACTTGGATGCTTTCTTTAAGTTAGGGCTAAAAAAGAACCAGTTAAAGCCTGCCGAAGGACCACTATATGGCCTTGACAATGAATCAGTGCTCGTTCAAGGGACAATCCAATTGGAAGTCACCCTAGGCACCTATCCGAAAACAGCAAGTCGCACACTCACCTTTCTAGTAGTTGACCTACCCTCCGTTTACAATGCGATACTAGGCAGGCCGTGCCTGACAGGGTTTGGGGCAGTCACCTCAATTCCACACCTCAAAATGAAGTTCCTGAGACCTTACGGTGTGGGAGAGGTGTTAGGCGACCAAATAATCAAGTGGACATGCTACATGTCCCAAATTGCCCCTAGTGGTAGCCCTGGCACAGTGGGATCATCAAGACGAGACCACCTTGCAGCAAGCGCAGTCTGGTGAAGCCGTGGATCTGGTCCCACTGAATCCGGAGGAACTGAAAAAGTGTGTGTAGATTGGCGGCTCACTCACTGGCACACTGCGCACTGAACTGATTGCATTCCTGCAACGGAACGCCGACATATTCGCGTGGCTCCCGCAGAGATGCCCGGGATTTCGGCTGAGGTGATGATCTACAAGCTGAGCCCCGATCCTGGCCGAAAGCCGGTCAGGCAGAAGCGGAGAAACCACTCCATAGAGAAGCTGATTGCCATCCGAGAGCAGGTGAAAAAGCTACTGGACTCTGGATTTATTAGAGAAGTCCAGTATCCAGATTGCTTTCAAATGTCGTCCTGGTTAAAAAGAGCAACGGAAAATGGCGAATGTGTGTCGATTTTACTGACGTCAACAAGGCCTGCCCGAAAGACAGTTTTTCCTTACCCAGGATTGACCAACTGGTTGACTCCACGGCTGGGCATGAGCTGCTAAGCTTCATGGACGCCTATTCGGGTTACAATCAGATTTGAATGAGTCCGCAGGACGAGGAGCATACCTCGTTCATGATGGACCAGGGGACCTATTGCTACAAAGTGATGTCCTTTGGACTGAAAAACGCTGGAGCAACTTCCCAGCGACTGGTCAACAAGATGTTCAAAAAACAGATTGGTCGCAACATGGAGATTTACGTCGACGACATGCTCGTCAAGAGCAGAGTCACTGACGACCCCATACCTGACCTGGAAGAATCGTTTGAAGTGCTCCGCCAGCATCAAATGAAGCTGAATCCAGCCAAGTGTGTCTTCGGGATGGCCTCCGGGAAGTTCTTGGGTTTCATCGTCTCTCAGCGGGGGATCGAGGCAAACCTAGGAAAAATCAAGGCCCTCGCTGACATGGCTCCCCCACGGGGCGTCAAAGACGTCCAGCGATCGACGGGCGGCTGGCAGCTTTATCCCGCTTCCTCGCGAAGTCTGGTGACAAGTACCAGCCCTTCTTTAAAGCCCTGAGAGGGACAAAATCCAACGGATTTCAGTGGATGGCCGATTGCCAGACTGCCTTCAATGAATTGAAGTAGTATCTGGCTAGCTCACTATTGTTAGCGTCACCCAAAGACGGAGAGGAGCTGTACCTTTACCTGACGGTGTCAGAGGTGTCCCTCAGCTCCGTCCTCGTGCGCCAAGAATCCGATATCCAGCAGCCGGTCTACTATGTGAGCAAAATATTGACGCCCCCAAAAACGTGCTATCCACGCGCGGAAAAAATGGCCCTAGCATTTATCTTCGCTGCGTGAAAGTTGAGGCCATACTTTCAGGCGCATCACATAATGGTCCTCACTGACCAGCCGCTGAAAAGTATACTCTAGAAACCTGACGTTTCTGGACGGCTGGTGAAGTGGGCTATCGAATTGGGTGAGTTCGACATCGAATTCAGGCCCAGACCTGCCATAAAAGCGCAGGCTTTGGCCGACTTTATTGTTGGGACTACGACCCCAATTCACGAGGAACAGCCCGCAGAAAATACAGAACAGCCTAACGAAGTTCCAGAATGGGTACTCCACGTAGACGGATCGTCCACGGATAGTGACAGCGGAGCAGTGGTGGTCCTTACGACCCCTGATGGATTCGAGGTTAAGTGTTCCTTTAAACTTGACTTCTCGGCGACCAACAACGTCGCCGAGTACGAAGCCCTGTTAGCCGGCTTACGATTAGCAAAGGAGTGCTCTGCCAAGAGGTTGATAGTTTACAGCGACTCCGAACTAATCGTCAATCAGGTTAACGGGGGTTTTGAGGCAAACAACCCTTAGTTGGCCAAGTACCTGTCAAAGGCAAGGAAGGCTGTCTAGGGTTTCGACAAACTGATCTTGGTTCATGTTCCCAGAACTGAAAATTGGAAGGCAGACCAGTTGGCTAGAGCCGTAGCTGCCGAAAACCCAAAATAGTACTCAAGGGACATGAGGGAGATTCTGATTGCTCCCAGCATAGAGAAACAGGAGGCGATGTAGATTTTCGAGACGGAAAACTGGATGACGCCCTACCTTAGATACTTGGCGGACGGATCACTCCCAGAAGATGCCGAAAAGGCCAAGAGAGTTAAAAGACAGTTGGCTGGTACACGGTAGTCAATGGGCGGTTGTATTGCCGTGGATACTCGACTTCGTACCTCCCTGTCTATCTCCCGAGGAGGCTGACTATGCGCTGGGTGAAGTTGACCTCGGGATCTGCGGATCACACGTAGGTGGAAAAACCTAGCATTCAAGATCATGCGGCAGGGCTATTACTGGCCCTCGATGAAAAAGGACGCGTTTGAGTTTGTGAAGAAATATGAAGCCGCCGGTTTCAGTGACCTTCAACCTTCACCATCACCGTCCACGACCAAGTCACTTCAAGCCCCTGGCCTCATAAGAATGAGGGCTCGATATTCTCGGCCCATTTTCCATTACCACGGGGCAAAGGAAGTTTATCATCGCGGGTATCGACTACTTCACCAAGTCGGTTGAGGCAGTCCTGCTGGCAAAAATCACGGAGCACAATGCACTGGAATTTCTTCGCCACGGCATTGCTGCAGGTTCGGCGTCCCCGATGTCGTTGTGACCGACAACGAGACTCAGTTCTCGGGGAAACGCTTCACCAAGTTCTCGGGGAAACGCTTCACCAAGTATTGCACCAGCCTTGGCATCATGTTGGTCTACACTTCGGTGGCATATCCCCAAGCTAACGGGATGGTGGAGGTTACAAACCGTACGCTACTCCACGGGTTAAAGATTAAGCTGGAGGACGCCGGGGGCTCCTGGGCTGACGTGCTCCTATCCGTCCTCTGGTCTTATCGAATAACCCCGAAGGAACCAACGCGCGAGACACCTTTCAGCCTCTGTTACGGGACTGAGGTGGTGATCTCGGTTGAAATCGGGCTTCCAAGTCTCAGGGTGGAGTCCTTCGACCCACAGACTAACTCCCAAAAAATCATGGAGTACTTAGACTTGTTAGAGGAAGCCCGCGACACTGTCAGAATACGGACAACAGCCTACCAACACCGAGTTGCCCTGTATTACAATAAAAAGGTGAAAGCCCAGTAATTCGATGTTGGGGACTTAGTCCTACGAGGCGTCGAGGCCACAGGCAAACTGGCCGGCCGCAACAAGCTCTCCCCTAACTGGAAAGGGTCTTTCTTGGTCCCCGTCGTCCTGCGAAACGGAGCATACAAACTCGAAAACCAGGACGGAAAGTTGGTCCCGTGAACGTGGAACGCGATCCACCTCAAACGCTACTTCCAATAGGGAACTCAGGTACGTGCTCGCCCATTTGTGTGCATTTATTCGTATGCTTGTTTTAATTTGGTAAAATGAGAAGTTTACTTAGCATATAGAATCCTAGTCTTTGTGTGCATACATATATACTGTGTTTGCCTTGCAGGATTACCCGACCTAGTCTGCCCCTAAGTCGGGAGGGTCTTCACCCTCTCGTTACTAAACCCCGGTCATCCAGGTGACCCGTAAGCGGTCTGATTTGAATCTCGATCATCTGAGTGGCCCATTAGCGGTCGTATGTAAACCTTGGTCATCTAGGTGACCCATAAGCGGTCTAACTCGAACCTCGGTCATCCGAGCGGCCCATTGGCGGTCGTACTAAACCCCGGGTCATCCGGTGGCCTATTAACGGTTAAAATCTTAAGGGGCTAGCGCAGCACACACGACGACCTCCCTCACGGGGAGTAGCAACGTCAGTCAACGACGGTCGAAGGGAGAAATATTTCTTCTCCAAACATTGGCTACCTAAGTCATCGCTTGTACGGCACCACAGGGCTGGTTAACACAACCACCTGCCAAGCCTAGGGACTTAGCTCCTTAGATAGCCCAGTAACGGTCACCGGCCAACTCAGTTGGCCACCTCGTGTGACACATCATACAAACACAAAAAGCAGTAAGGATCAATGGACACCAACGAAAAAGAATTTCCTTTTTATTGCTTTAATTGTCTCACACGATTACACAAGAACAAAAACAAAAAGCTAAGGAGGCGGTGGCCGCCCGATCGTGTCCCGGCTCCTCCTCCACGAGATCGTCCTTGTCTGCAGACTCGCGGTTTCCTAAATGGAAGGAACCGAATGGGGAAGTCGGGATCGATCAACCTCACGAGACGCCGACAGACACCGAACCCCTTCAAACATCCGGCGTGCAAAGATGCCGTCGAGCTCGTGGGGGCGAATCGGAGACCAGCTTGTTCTCGTGGTGGATATCCGATCAGCAAGCCACTTCTTGTTTGCCTTGCTCCGGTCTTCCTCCTCTTTCAAACGGGCAAACCTCAGCCTTCAGCTTAGTGTTCTCCGTCTCCATGCCTGCTAGGACAGCCTCAAGGGCAGCAGTCTGCTCGCGGAGCTCCCCTCCTGAAGCAGCCAGCCTGGCATCCAGCCAGGCGATCTCCGCCTCCCTCTTCACAATGATGTGATTGCGTTGCTCCACCTCCCGAGAAAAGGCTGAGATCAACCTCCTTGACTGCACAAGACAAAAGCAAAGTGTAAGTTATAAATACAAGGAAGAAAGAAGTGCAAGGAGGCAATTACAGGAATCATACCTTGTAAATCTTCCTTGAGGGCCTCACGGGCCTGGACTCTAGACCTGGCCCAACTGGCGATGGACCAAGTGGCGGTGGACCAGGAGCATCCTCTCGTGCCAGGCTCGCCGCTGCCTCATCCAGAATGCGATCCAGGAACGCGTCAGTCTCTAAAGCAGCTATCGCGGGCTCCTCTCTTGCAGCCTCTGGAGTAGCTGCCGCGGCATCCCCACTGGTGGCCTCTGGAGCAGTTGCTGAAGAATCGAGCCCTGCTATTGGCTCCACAGCAGAAGTCTGCGTGGCCGCCGCCGGCTCACAAACTGGCTCCTCTAATGATCTCATTGATTCAGCACCAGGAACCGCAGGCGGCGCAGGCTGCTCCAAGACGACTCCTGAGTTCACCGGCCAATCCTCATAGGTCTTTTGCAGGCCGCGGTCTTTGCCCGGCCACCCCGCCGCGAGTACATCACGTAGTCGATGAAGGGCAGCGGCAGCGAAGGTGTCTCCGACCACCTTCGGGGCGTGGACCAATGAAACCTTCATCTGTGGGCCGTATACGGATAAGGATGCCCTTGGAATCCTCCGGGTTCATCATCCTCACGGGCGGCATAGGTTTTTTAACTGGGGAGGGCGGACCCCAGTTCGCTTTCCTCGTTTCCTCTCGAGAAACCAAAAAATCCCGATTAAAATCGTCGGGGTTCTCCTTTATTGCCTTCGTCAGCCACGCGTAGGCCGCCATCTCCGTCGCGGTCGGCGTCCCAAAATACGCCTCCGGACTCGCCCATTCCCTTGCAATGGGCCAGGCCACCGACACGCTCACGAAGAAGAACCGGTTCTTTCAGTTCTTCAACGAGTCGTATATGGCTTTACTGATCTTTATTTCAGCACGGGGGACGAGCGATATCCACTCTCCCCCTTGATTTATTTTAAACAAAACCCTAACCCCTGACATCTTAAGCGTCTTGCCACACTTTCGACCGAAAATGCACATGGTATAGAGATACCTCACGGCGTTGGCATGGAGCTGAGAGATAGGGACGCGAAAAGCCTTCAGAATAGACTCCAAGTCCTCTGGCAACGGGATACGAAGGCCGCTCCTTAGGTGGGCCTTGTAAACAGTGATGTGCCCCTCCGGTGGAGCATAGGCCCGATCTTCCTTGCCTGAGACTCTCCAGGCAATCTCTTTCGGAATATTGAATTCGACGCACAGAGCTTTGATGTCGCTTTCTCTAAGAACGGAGGCAAAATCGGCGACGGAAGCCATGGAAACGCAGAGGACTAGGGTTTCTAAACGTATCTGAAAAACGGGAACGAAGAAGACGAATGACTGAAAGCGTAAATGATTTCAAACTACGAAAGGAAAACTTAAGCGCTAAGCACGAAACCCCTCATTAAGGGCGCCGTCAATGCCGCCACGTGTCAACTCCCTACTTGGCCCTGCAAAAGGCGGATCTCTGGCGCATTAATGGCCAGGATATTCGCGCAACCAAAGGGAGACACGTGTTGCTTTCTGCCCTGTAAACCGGCTAAAGATTGGCAGAAAACGCTTCCAGAATTGGCCAAGACGGTCAACGATTCTGGTTCTCCGAAATTGACCTAAACGGTCAACGATTCTGGTTCTCCGGAATTGACATAGACGGTCAACGATTCTGGTTCTCCGAAATTGACCTAGACGGTCAACAATTCTGGTTCTTCGGAATTAACCAGAACGGTCAACAATTCTGGTTCTCCGAAATTGACCTAAACGGTCAACAATTCTGGTCAAACTCTCCTCCATGCCTTTCATGAAGTCCTACAGGATCCTCAGAGAAATAAGGGGCATCCCATCATGAACATACTGGAGGCCGACTTCCTGCCACCAAGGTATGGGGGCTAGTGATGGATATACCAATAATGGGTTGGCCCCAAAAGTCAACAGAGGCCCAAAATGACGATCAACTCTCTAACGGCCTAGTTGGAGAAAATGCCTAGAAGCTGAAAAGCTCAGGACGGTCAACGCTGGCATTGTTATTCGATCGCCTCCTTTCTACGCCAATAGGTGGTATCAAAGAGTACGGTTGAGAACTCTGTCTAAATGGTATCTTGTCTTCAAAGAATCTGCCGTTTAATGGGGAGCAGTTCAACAGGCAAGACAACTTTATCCTCTCGTAAGAAAGGGTGAAGAATATCCTGACCAAAGAGAAAATTGTGAAAGCGTTGAAGAAGGATGAGAAGCCACAGAACCTAATTAAGAAAGAATGGCAAGACAAAAGGGATCTTGCCAATTGCATCATAAAGCTATGTCTGGCGGATAACACACTCCAGGAGGTCATCGACCTGACAGATCTGATGGAGGTTTGGGAAAAACTAGAAAGCCGGTATAAGTCCAAATCCTTGACAACCAAGCTGCACGTGAAAAAGCAGTTCTATGGTCTGCAGTTGTCAGAAAGTGGGAGTTTTGAAAAGTACTTGGACGAGTTTAATCGGATTGTGATGCAGATGTCGGAGAAGATTAAGGAGGAGGACAAGGCCTTGATATTGTTAGCTTCTCTGTTAGTGTCATACGACCATATCGTCGTAACTTTGTTATTTGGAAATGACACCCTTAAGTTGGACGAGATCATTACTTTTTTGCTCATGAATGAGTCAAGACGGTCACAATGGGTCTCAACGTTTTCGCATTTTGAGCTACTTGTGACCGAGTTTAGCGGAAGAAATAGAGGACGCAACCAGAAGCTTGGAGAGAAGGGCTGCAGTAAATCTCGGTTAATATATCAAAACTTTGAGTGATATCACTGTGGTAAGAAGGGCCACATTAGAAAGTACTATTTTAAGTAGAAGCATAAAAATATGGAAAAGGAGAAAGGAGAAAAGGGACAAGAAGAAAAAAAGTCCTCGGTCTCAATAATCATAGAAGGCGATCTCCTGTTGACGTGTGAAGACAACGTGGCATGTAATATTTCGGATCCTGATTGAATTATTTTAATATTAATTGTGATTTTAGGTATTTCGGATATGGTGAAAGTAAATTAAAATATTCTAAAATTTTAAGGAATGATCGGGATTTTGGAGCGGCGCCCGAGGCACCTGTGCTGTTGTTCGGAATCTGATTTGGATTTTAAAAATTAAAGATTATATAATAATAATAATAATAATAATAATAAGAGAAAAAAAAGAGAAAAAAGACAAAAAAAAAAGAGGAGGAGAGAGAGGGGGGAAAGGGATTTAGGGTTCGAGTGAAGGAGGAAGAGGAGAAGGGAAGGAAGGAGGTGGCGGCGACGACGACAGGGGTTTCGGGTGAAGCCGCGACGGTCGCTGGTTGAGGCGGCGCGATGGTGGCGCGCGGAGGCGATCGACGGCGAGAAGTCGCGTGAGGAGAGAGGCAGCAGCGTAACGGCGTCGGCGCCGGTTGGGTGGTGCCGAGGAGGTCGACGACGACCATGCAAGTGGCGTGGTGGTGGAGCGGCGACAGCGGAGCGGCCGGCAGTGGCTGGCAGAGCCCGCGCGCGGAGGAGAACAGAGGAGAGAAAAAGGAGTTGCACGCAGAGGAGAGAGGGGGGCTGTGCACGCGGGGCGCATGAGGCAGGAGAGAGAGAGGCACAAATCGAGTGCTTCGGGACCTCCTTTCATCAGATCTGCGGAATATGATATTAAGACAAGTATTCTTTAGCTCTATTCTTGGTTTGATTTAATTTTTGATGTATTTTGACCACTGTGGGAGATTTTACTAACATGCACGTATTTTTGTATACCCCAAATTTATAAATTATGTACATGCATGTATGTTTTACTGGTCATGCGGTGATTTTACACTGGTGTTTATAATTCGGAGGGTTTTGACACTCGGACAGTATATATATGTACATTTGTGTATCCGTATATTGTGAAACCATGAACCAGACTTTGCACTAATCATGCATGCTGCCGGGGGCGGGATCACTATGGGACCATGGCGGTCTGAGACCCTAGGGGTCGATTTGTGATTTGAGGCATTAGCTATTTGTGGTGTCGCTCCCGACGGGGAGGCTTTGTCCCGACCGAGACATATATGATAGGCTACTTCCGCCGGAAGGAAGGTTGAGACATTTTATAGCTGACTTGCCCTACTGTGTATTTAATTGAGAACCATCGTAAGAAATTGACGGAAAACTAATATATTTAGACGTCCTAATATATAATTAAAATTTGATGTTGCACCCAAAATCGCGGGTAGTAAAACATAGTGAGCAAGTTCCTAATCTATGGGAGATAGAGTACATGGATGGCCTTGAGCTACTGGCCTAGACCGTAGTCGAGCCTTGAGCTGCTGACTTAAATCGCAACCGATATAGCCGTGATTACCGGACGAGGGTAACCCTTCCTCAAGTTGGTATTATTTATCTTTGGTTCTCCGATTTCGTACATGCTTGTATTTCTGCATGTGTTGCGTGGACGACGATTTGAGATACGTGATTTGGCCCACGGATGGGCGATAGGAATATCTCGTACAAACTGATATAATAAACCCGGAACGTATTTTGATTTATATTTTAGTTCTGGCGGTCTTCTCTTGATTTCTACATTGTGAGTTTTAGATCCGAATGACGGTATGTGTCCCACGCGGATGTGGTGACGATCGCAATTATGTAATGTGACCTTGGATCATATGATATGATATCGTCAATGAGATTTTACTGGATCGTGATTTGTATGATTTTGTCTCGGAGGGACGAGTTAATACGGACGACGATTTAGTACGAGACATCTCATCGGTTTTCAGAGATTTCACGGACATTGTGTTTTGTTTTATATAATTGCTATGTGATATCCCTACTTCTGATTTATGTGTATCATTTTATACGATTGTTGATACTTGTTGAGCTTTAGGCTCATGTTTTCATGTTTTATCCCTTCAGATCAATGGCTTGGATACGCTTGTAGAGCTTGGACGTTGTCTGATGCGGCAGATCTCTATCGGTGAGTGGAGATGTTCATATTGGTTATATTTCTAATCTAGAGGATATATTATGGTTTTGTCTATGGCCGGATGTGGGTTTTGATCCATGTATAGAATATATTTGGAGTTATCGTGTTATATTAATGAGTTGTTGTAATGTTAAATACCTCCATTGCGATATTTGGATAGCAGGTCGTATATTGTGTTTGTCCGGATTTATGTCCGATGAGATCTTGTGCGAGGTTTATCATGTTGGGTCCTGTATGTGTTTAGATTGTTACGCCCTGGTTAGGATATTATGGTTAATAGAATATATATATTATTGATTTTATTTTGACCTGCGAATATTGTGTTCCTGGGTCGTGACATGGCAAGTCTGTCGGACCATGAGTCTAGTTGGGTGGTTGATTTTGGTACTTCTCTTCATGCCACTCATAGGAGACTGTTCACATCCTACACCCTAAGAGATTTTAAAGTGATAAGGATGAAAAATAAAGGAATATCCCCAATTATTGGTAGAGGTGATGTGGTATTAGTCACCAATAATGGGGCGAAACTGCTGCTGAAAGATGTACGATATGTCCCTAACATTCGGATGAATATAATTTCGACCGGCCGGTTGGATGATGAAGGTTATTGTAATGCCTTGTGTGAAGGTAAATGAAAACTGACCAGAGGGACTCTTCCTTAATCAAGTTCTCATTGAAGACCAAGCACCATTTCATGGATTCATTCTCTAGTTGTGGCAAAAGGAAAAAAGTGCCCCGACCTATATGTAATGAATGCATGTGCAGTGGTCGAAAACTTGAACGTCACAACCAGTAAGGAGTCCGAGAATCTGTGGCACCATAGGTTGGGCTACATGAGTGAACGCGGATTATGTCATTTGGCTAGAAAAGGCCTTATTCCAGGAGTGAAGGATAATGGACTAAGGACGTGTTATCATTGTATGGCCAGCAAGCAAATGAGAGTCTCGTTTTATGAAGACTTGTCATCTACAAAGGTGAAAGTACTCGATCTGGTCTACATAGATGTATGTGGACCATTTAAAGAAAAGTCATTTAGTGGAGCCCATTATTTCGTATCTTTCATTAACTACTATTCTAGAAAGCTATGAGTTTACCCATTGAAGGCCAAGGACCAAGTTCTCGGTATATTTGAGCAGTTTCATCCTTTGGTGGATTGTCATACTGGGAGGAAACTGAAGACCGTCTGAAATGACAACGGTGGTAAGTACATTTGAGCCTTTGATATCTATTGCCGGTCTCATGGCATTAGGTGGCAGTATGTATTAGAAGACTTCACCAAAAACGCTACAGTTAAACAAAGTGGCCAAATGGATAAACCGCACACTTCTAGAAAGAGTGAGATGCATGCTTTTGGAAGCAAAGCTTCCTGTATCCTTTTGGGCAGAAGTACTAAAGATGACAGCCTATGTTATTAATAGATCGCCCAATAAGCCATTGAATAGAGAAGTACCGGAGAAGATATGGTCAGGAGAGGAGCCCTCTTATGACCATTTACGGGTGTTTGGATACAAAGCCTTTATTTATATTCCAAAAGATGAAAAAATCAAGTTAGAGTCAAAGACAATGCAGTCCGTCTTTCTAAGTTATGGGAAAGATGAATTGGGCTACAGATTTTATGACCCAACTGAAAGAAAACTTATTGGTCAAGAGATGTAATCTTCGTTGATGATGAAATGATTAAGGACATTGGTAAGAAGACCAAGTCTGATACTGGCCAGACAGACAAGGTCAGTGTCGAAGTTGTTCGTCCAGTATCTCTGCAAGATGATCACAATAGTCCAAGAGTGGCCGAGGACAATAATGAGTCGGTTATGGCACCTGACGAGGACCAGAATGAAGTCACTTCTCAACCGGACGAGGAGTTTTTATTCGACGATCCTTAAGGAACAGACGGTCGTCCGTCCGTTTGCTATCTTGTGAGTATATCCTGTTCATTGATGCCAGAGAGCCTAAGATTTTTGAAGAGGTTATGGAGGATATGAATAAGGAGAGATGGCTAGAGGCTATGGGAGATGAAATAAGCTTTCTCTATGAAAACCATACTTTTGAGTTGGCCAAACTGTCCAAGGGAAGAGAGTTCTAAAGAATAAGTGGGTCTTCCGATTGAAGACGTCCGAGAACAGCATGTAGCCGAGGTACAAGACACGGCTAGTAGTGAAAGGTTTTAATCACCCTAAAGGTGTGGATTTTTATGAGATCTTTGCGTCAGTGGTGAAAATGTCCTCCGTTCGTATTGTGCTTGGTTTAGCAGCTACTCTGGATTTAGAGATAGAGCAACTAGATGTCCAGACAGAATTCCTCTACGGTGACCTTGAGGAAGAAATTTACATGGAGCAGCCTAAGGGATGGTTCGAGGTCAAGGGGAAGGAAAGATTGGTTTACCGTCTAATGAAGAGCCTACATAAATTAAAACAGGCTCCAAGACAATGGTATAGGAAGTTTGAGTCAGTTATAGTAAATCACGGCTATCGCAAAACTACTTTTTACTATTGCGTATTTATTCAACGATTCTCGAAAGATGATTTTGTCATCCTTTTCCTCTTTGTGGACGACATACTGGTAGTCAGACAAAATAATGCTCGAATAAAGGAGCTGAAGAAACAACTTGGTCAGTCATTTGCCATGAAAGATTTGGGGTCGGCAAAATAGATTCTTGGCGTTAGAATTATTTGCGACTGTGAGGCAAAGAAATTATGGCTGTCCCAAGAAAGCTACATTGAAAGGGTGCTCTAGCATTTCAACATGGATAAATCCAAACTTGTGAGCACTCTGCTGGTAAACCATGTTGAGACTGAGCAGTCGCCAAAATCCGTCCTCGGATGCTGAGAAAGCATATATGAAAAACGTGCCTTACTTATCAGCTGTAGGAAGCTTAATGTATGCTTTGATATGCATAAGACCAGACATAGTATACGCTGTTAGCATAGTCAGTCATTTTCTGTCCAACCCAGGGAGGGAGTATTGGTCCGCGGTCAAATGGATTATGAGATACATCCGAGAAACTTTCAAGAGGTGCTTATATCTTGGAAGTGACAAGTCTCAATTGGTGGGATACTCAGATGCTGATATGGTTAGAGACATTGACTCTCGTAAGTCCACCTCAGGATACTTGATAAAATTTGCTGGAGGAGCAGTTTCTTCATAGTCCTAGCTATAGAAGTGCGTCGCCTTTTCTACCACTGAAGCCGAATATATTACAGTGACAGAAGTTTATGAAGAGATGTTATGGATGAAGAAGTTTCTCCAAGAATTGGGTCTTAGATAGGAAAAGTATGAGATACTTTGTGATAGTTAGAGTACGATACATCTTTGCAAGAATTTCTCATTCCACTCTAGATCAAAGCATATTGATATTCGATACTATTGGGTAAAAGATGTTATTGAAGCGGGCTTGCTATCACTGAAAAAGATTGGCACTGAAGAAAATGGCGCTGATATGATGACCAAAATTTTACTGGAAGATAAGAATGAAACTTGTTGTAGTTTGGCTGGATTAACAGACTCTAATTTTCCACGATCGTGAGGGAAAGTTTGTTGGGGGTCACTCCCGTGTGAAAGTCCTAGTAGCTGGAGGTCTTAGATGAGGTACGAGGATTTTGTGTGCTACTTAGACCCGCAAACTTGTGTGCTAAGTGTCCGCGGACTATGCACAAACTAAGCATAAGGAATTTCGGTCAACAATGTTGATTAGAAGTTTTGAATGGATAGAAATAACCCATCAACTTGTTGACCGACCAAGAGAAGAAGACAGTCAACATGGTTGTTGACTAGCCAAGAGAAGAAGACAGGCGACAAAATATTGGCCGTTCATTAGGGAATCCAGTAGGGTGCCAGTTTAGAAGATTTTTTGAGCACGCATAATTTCAAGAGGTAATGCACGATCTCTGGGAATCGTTTTTGTACAGAGTATCTTTATATTATTGTCAGGGACAGATTTTGTCGGGAATAGAATATTTTACAAATTGCCAAAATATATGTGTGCCTGTATTAAAACGATGAAAGGGAGAGAGTTCATTATTTTTTGCTATGTGTGCAAGAGTGAAAAGAGAGAACACGGTGAGTGTATTATGCTTTTATTCTCCATTCTATTCGTCTAGGATTTGTGTAACCGTAGAACTTATATAGTAGATTTGTTTTGCGGATTAAGTGTCCGTGATTTTTTCCTTCGCTTTGTGAAGGGTTTTCCACGTAAATCTTGTTGTTCAATTCTTCTTCTTCTTTCATTCCTCTGTGTGTGTGTGATTCTGTGCATTGTTATTCGGTTGCCTCCTTTCTACGCCAACGTGAGTCTGTTTAGGAAAGTTAATTGAGTCTTTTAGAGAAGTTTATTTACAGCATTATTTTAGAGATATTGTAAAAATCATATCATTGATAGTATATCAACACTTTATGAAACAATCTTTGAATCATTAATGAATTTTCTATTTAGAGACGTTTTGCATTTTGATGTTTCATCCACACTCTAGGGACATTAGGATTGGGATTGTGACCTTCAAGATTAATTCTTGATTACTTTCATCTTTATCACGCTGCTGTTATCTGTCTCTCCCTCTCCTTTTTTCTTCTGGGATATGTCTCTTGTTAATGTTTTACGGTTCCGTTTCAAGCTTTCTTTTTACTGAATGTCCAAGAAAAGGGAATTTTGTTGATCGTGGTTACTAATTTTTGGAAACTGGCATATTTATCCAAATGATTGCAATTTTTTAATCGTTTGGTTGAAATCTCAGATAATATCTTATTTATTAAGCAAGATTTATTATAAAAATGTGACTGATTAATACAGCTATTTCCCGATTCAAGATAGCACAGGGCCTATCTTCATCATAGTGGCAGTAGTGTATGTGGGAGCTGTAGCCCTATAATTATAGAGTGGTGTTAGGGGGACTTTTTTTTAACCATCCTTTGAACTCCTTAGAGTGCTGTCTCATCCACTCTTATATATTCATCGGCCCACCAAGAATAGATGGATGGTTTTACATCACCTCACCTAATGGCATCCCAAGAGTACTAAAAGGTATCCAAAAACAGATCTTATAGTTAGATGGTAATTCTACAAGGTCTATTCGAACCTGAGATAAAAAACGAGATGGTACTGTTGGAGATAGTGATGCCATTCGGATGGGTTGAAGAGGAACAAGAGAAAAGTCTAAATTAATTTAATAAGTGTAAATAGACAATTGAGAATGAATAAGATTTAGAATCTGTTAAATTAAACTCTAGAATACAAGTTGATAATAAAGTATAAGATATCTATTTGCATAAACTTGACCTAATTTATAAAATAAGGTAATTAAAGTATATAAGAAAATTTTAGAATGCAAGTTGGTAATAAAATATATGATGTCTAATAACATAAATTTGGCCTAATTTATAAAATAAGGCAATTAAAGTATAGGATTAAATATTATCTTCCTAGAGCCGATTGAGTGTGTGGCCTAAGGCATGAAGAAGTATCCTAGGCCAGCTTATCCTTAATTGAAGTTCCATCTTCCAATTCTTTCTTTAAAACTTGGTGGATGAGGGTGCAGCCTTAAATACTAGCCGCGGCATCACTAATAAATGCCATGCCACCATAGATAGTGATCAAATTATTAATAAAATGATTATTTTTCATTAGGACCGCATCTTCCTCCCCGGGTTAAAAGCAACTTGCCCTCTTGGAAAATTTTCCAAAAGGAAATTGTTCCTTCTGCAAGTAAACCTAGACTAGATTGCCTTTATTGAAATTTTCGGCTCACCAATGTTTGTCTACTTGAGTTTTATATTTAACCATTTACTTAGCTATATGTTGTTGGACGTCAAAATGCATATTCTTGATTTGCTGGACTCAGACGTCAGCATCTTCATTGAAAGTTGGCGATAGCAGGATTGGAATAAGATCGATCGAGCTAATGAGATTACTGCTTAAACCATCTCAAATGGAGTTATTCTAGCGGATTGACTTCAAAATCGATTACACGCAAACTCAGCTTGTGCAAGTTTTAAATCCTATCATTAGATGTTCTTCTCTACATTGCTTTTTAATAAATTTTCAAGGCTCTAATTGACAACCTCTGTTTATCCATCTGTTTATAGGTAAAAGGACATAATGAATTTAAATTGAGTGTCTATTTCCTTCCAAAGAAAATTCTAATATATAAGTTGATAATAAAATATGTGACATCTAATTACATAAATTTAGCTTAATTTATAGAATGAGGCAATTAAAGTATACAATTAAATATTATTTTCCTAAACCCAAGTGAGTAGGTGGCCTAAGGCATGGGGAAGTATCCTAGCTCCGCTTATAGTCAATTGAAACTCCATCTTCTAATTCTTCTTTTAAAATTTGGTGGTTGAGGGTGGAACTTTAAATGCTACTTGTCAAATCACCAATAATTATTATGTCAGTATAAATAGTGATCTCATCATTAATAAAATTATTTTCCATTATGGCCATATCAGATAGTGAATGATTGAGCAAATGCAAGGCTTTAGTAATTGCAAACTATTGGGAGGATCAGTAAGTGCAGAAGGTTTAAGCTGGGATGCATGGGCATTTAGTAGGTGTACAAGTTGTGGTTTTGTCATACTCGAAGCCTTCAACTTTGGCAAGATTTTATGAGGTTCAGTTGATGCTCCTTCTAAACTCCACCCATCTTTTGATTTCTGCTTCCAAAGAAAACTGCCATACGGAGCTACATTCTTAGGCTGCAACCTAATTAAGCATGGATACACAAGAAAGGTTAGCTTTTGCACGACAGCTGTTTGGTTAGACTGTTGAGAAATTTGTTATTGCTATTTGATATTGAGTTGTTGATATTGATATTAAATATAAGAAATTCGTTGATAGATTATTGCTAGCCGTTGTTGTTGAATCGTTAAATAACCAAAATAGAATGTCTTATTTTATGTAATATGTTCATTTGTAACTTTTTTCTTCAAAAAATGATGCAAAGTAAAATGTTCTAACAGGATCAATCAAATATACTAGTTATTTATGTACGAAAAGAAAAATAACATTAAATTAAAAATAGTGTCTTGACACTAAACATGATATAACTAAATTATATGAATTATAAAAAATATTGCTAGTGTTACACTTAATGCGTACCTAGGATCCGAATTTCCATACAAATTAGAGAGTCCAGCTAGATTTTTGAGCGATCTGAAAGAGATCGGGTTTAGTCTTTATAACTCCAAATTCAGTCCTACATACCATAACAAGTAACATGAAGTAAGAAGGATATGAGATTCAATTTATAGTATATCATCCGACGCTTAAATTAGTAATCTTTTTAAGAAAAATTAAAAAATTAGAAAGGAAAAATAGATGAGTGTGAAATTTAATAGAGTTAGAGGGTTAGGCTCTGTGATTTTGAAAAATAAAGAAGGAGACAATTTGTGAAAAAAATAATGAATCTCATTTTCCCCTTTTTGTTCCTTTTTTTTTCTCCCCCCTAGTTGAATTAAGGCTTTGAATGTACAGTTTGGATGCCAACCAACCTTTTTATTCAGAATTGGCGCGACTGTTATCTAAAACGTTATGTTTCACTAAGCTCTAGCTGTTATATTGGTTTTGTAACTATTTAACAGTTAATTTTTGGCATGTATATAGCCGTTATCGTCTACTTTAATGAGGTTGACCATCTCTGGTTTTGTATAACTATTTTTTGGGATTTAATGTCAGATTTATTACTTTTTTAGACTATTAATTACCTTAATCTTCCATGTCATTGGCTGTCTGGTCATTTGGTCAATTGACAGAATATTTATCGAGACCATTTTTTAAACCAATTTCGTATCAATTTGAGCAATTCGTTTGTTTGAAAAATCTTTTTCTTTATAACAGCTCATCGGCCCACGGTTTTTGTCATGTAGGAGTATTCATATCTGGATCGTAACTATCACCACCTTTTGTTTTCCTCCAGAAAATGAAAAAATAAGAGTAAAGTGGACATACCTAATATTCTGTGCAAAAAAACGAAAAACAAAAGGAAAAAGAGAGGGTATCTGTCATCATATAAAAAGACAACGGAAAAAGCTGATGAAAAACTGATATTGATTAGCTTTTGAAAAAAATATTTTTCTTATAATTCATACTGTAACAACACTTTTTTTAAGGAATCAAACGAGAGTTTCTGAATGTCTGAAGGAGCCAACAACAGAAAGCCCCCAAAGAAAGCCTAACTAATCAGGGTCTTTTTCTTTCATGACAGCACCAGAAATGTTAAGCTATTGATAATATTAATCCATCATTAGCATACTATGGAGTGTCATAACATTTCGGGGGTATTTTATTACCTTTCAGCCTAAATTCAACAAATGTTTAACAATGTTCATCTCTTCCTATTATTGAGTTGTTGATGGATCATGGTCTCATGGAGAAGGAAGAATGAGTAACTTGGTGGCGTGTTTTTGACAATTCTATTTTGTAAAATGGATGATTAAAGTATAAAAATTTCAATAATCTTCATAACCTAATCATAACTTAATTAATTAGTCACTCCAAAAATCACTTCAGAATGTATGTGCTTATTATTAGCCCCCAATTATGTCCCTTGAAGATTGGATTTTCTCATAAAGCTAGGTTTACTTGCATATGGAACAGTAAGTAAAATTAAATTAACCAAAATTTCTCCCCTTCTAATTAGGAATGTTTGTTTATAGAAGGAAGTGTAACAGAGATCAAGCAATGGATGTCAAACTTTTAACTCATATTGTCAAAAAGCTAAATGAATGATTGAACTAGTTGCATTATCTATTGGGATCTGGGACTAGTGCTGCTGCTAGCTACTAATATTTAACCATTCTTAATGTGTTTTTTTCTGCACTTATTGTTGTGAGGATTGGGAAGGTATATCAATTAGTACTTCAAAGTAGTATTATACTCTAAAATCTTTCATGTTCTATAATGCTTCAGTAAACTCTTGAATTTGATGTGAAACTCATGTGGGTCGTGTAGTGCTACTGATGACATAGTGGTTTGAATAATAGAAATATTATGATGACACTAGTATGTGAGCCCGCTAGTGTAGATGGATGGATGTGATGTTATGTCACTTGAAGGTGCCCCAAGAGTTTCCAAATAGCATTTTCTTAACATATCTAATGAATATTTCCAACTATTTTAATGCCTTTGATCTGTGTGTGTTCAATATAGATGCAATTTGTGCTGTCAAGAGGTCATTTGATCCGAACTCCTGATTTGCCCAGGTGTGGAAAAAGACTTTTCTCTACTGTACGTAAATTACCTCCCTTTCAGAATCCCACTCCCACTAATTGGATTGAACTGAGAAGGTACTGTTTGACTGAAAGGAGCACCTCCCGGCCAGAAAAAAGATCAACCGTTGTCCTTAATGGCTCATGAAAATCTCGAATATGCGTGCTTAATAAGCCACTTAGTAAGGAGAGAAGTTCTTCCTACTCTCTTCTCTATACCCTTTTTTGGGTGAACATTTATTTCTTCTTTTCATCCTTCATTAACTGTTGAAGTTCATATGTTTTGATACCGTTGATGCCATATATTGTATTGAAGCTGTGGGGTTCCACATTATTTCTGGAAGACCTGCATCTTTGCATTTTCTATAAAAGCAACTATATTTCCTAGGAGCTAATTGCATGCTAATTTCTAACTTAATTAAATTTCCAATTATTTTTAGGAAATCCAGCATCCCTAGCATGTAGATTTGATCATTATTGATGCCGCAGTTGGCAATGTGTCGGAGCTTGGCTAAGTATTTTGGGCTAGTTTCTGGATAATTAGCTTTGAACTCAAAAGGTATGGAGTATGGAGGATGTCTAATTGAAAAAGAAAACTAATAATATATAGTTGGTGAAGCATTAAATAACATTAAATCATCTGGAATCATCTTCATCTGAATCAGACTAATAAACAACTCAAACTGATGCTTGATTATGTCACAAAATTGATGGTGTCTTCCACTTGCTAATCTCCTTAAAAAATTAAGAGCTATAAGTCTAATGACCCGGAAGCTACAGCATGAGCCTTGCCTTCCCTTCCCTTTATGTACTTTCAGCTACTGACACATCCCTCCATACCCAGCATTTCTGAATAATGCCTCCTTTATATCTTCTGAGCTAATTATTTTTCTCTGCTCCCATTCCTGCAATCGATCATCAGAAGATTGGACGCAGTAAGACACAGGCTTTAAAACATTATGTAAAAGCTTAGTTCACCCATACTCTCCCAGGACTATATTATAGCTGTCAGACACGTGTCGAAATCTTTGTTTTACTTTTTTCAGCTCCAAACATGTCAGTTAATTCTGTAATTGTTAAAAAATTGGGGCTCATGGTATAAATTAGAAAAAATTTGAGCCTTTTTGAAAATGTTATACCACAACTTATTTATATTGACATGTCATTATTACTTTTTTTTTGTAATTTTTTTAAAATGACAAAAAAAGGAAATATGTATTTTTCTATTAGTAATTTATATAAAGTAATAGTATCTATCAATTATATTATCATATTTTATAAATAAATTATGAATTGTAGGTAACTTGTTTCAAAGAGTGTTGTCTTTTTTTTTTAAAAAAAAATAATAATAAAGTGTCATCATGTCGTTGTTTTCCGAGTCGGTCTACTTGCTTTTTTAGGGAAGAAGATGTTGAACTATAATTTGAACAATATGGGATATCTGTACCTCGGAGCAGGAAGCTTGCAATGAGAAGTCACTGAAACAACTTATGACACATTGTTGAATGTCAAGCCCAAGTGCTTCTAGGGTACTCACGGTTGACAGCAAAAGTCCCGGTTTCCCTGCACAGCAAATCTCGACCCGAGTGTCCATGTTCCTCCTTTCTACATCAAACTGCAAAACGAGAAGATCCAATCCAGACTATTCAGTATCTCAAATTGTTTGATTCTTCTGTGGATTATGTGCATATGAACATACCTTTGGCGAGTTCCTCATCTGGAGATCATTCGGTTTTATGTCCCCTAAAATGCTCATTGCATTCGACCCGCTTGAACTCTCCTCGGTTGCTTGTTGGAGATTGCTAATCTTGTCTAGTAGCTCTTTCATGTAATCTATCGTATCTCCGAGTATAGATGTTCTGTCCATCTGTTCAAAGAGTACTACATGTATTATTAGTGTTACGATATACTTTTTAGACACCTTTGAGACATTTTCGGAGGATATAAATATTCTATTTATCCATTTATACTAATGAGCCCACGCAAGATTATAGGAATTAATGGGTGCCATGGTGTCTGAAGTTGTCCCATGGGCGTTTCCCGAGTTTTGCCCAAACATTTGTCTTATATCTATTTATCTGGCCTTTATCTTAAAGATACATTTCTGATCTGTATAATGAAATGAGTGCATCTGATCCACTTTACCTTGCTTATTTTAGGAACAACTGATCTTAGCATTGAGAGGCGGTCGTTTAATCGCTTCCTTCTCCTCCTCTCAGCCATCAGATTTTTGGATGGCTGCCCCTCCAGCCTCTTCACTTTGTTCTTACCTTCCATGCACAAACCCATGTTGATGGCTTGAATTTCAGCAGATTGAGTTGTGTCTACTTTACCGTGAAGCAGATCCCTCTGTGAACCTGGCTGATCTTCTTCCTCCATAATCGAGAATGAGTAGTCTTCTTGAGCTGAAAATGGCAGCTCGCATAGCTGGTTGGTGTAGAGTGATTCCATCGCCGTCTCAGGTGCCGGAAATCTTGCCCCATATGGACTGTAGATTTCGTTGAATGAACAGTCTAAGCTGGTGATTGACGTTGAGTAGTCCTCAAAGCAATAGTTTGGTAAAACGGAGGCTGGGTTCCCATAGAAACCATTGGCATCCCAGGTGCTAGAGTAGGAACCATTGGCTTCTATCGGGTTGGTTTCCAGTGTTTCTCTTCCTAGAGCCAGCAATTCCTCTAAGAAACCATTTTCATTGATCTCCATTTCTTTCTCCTCTCCAATTTTAATGTGGGAAATGGGGAGTAAACCCGGATAACGTGCATGAAGCTCCACATGTTGAAATATATATAGCAAAAGACTAATGTTTCTTCGGTGGGTTGTTTCTAAAATAAAAAGGAGGAATGCCTGAAATTTGAATAGTGGAGGTGATTGTTTAAATAGATGTGATTATTTGAATAGAGATTAATTGAAACAGATATGTTCATATATAAGCCTTGAGATATATGTGACTACTTAGAAATGACATGAAAAAACGTAACTGATTAGAATGTCTTGTACACTGTAAAATTATAATTATATTTGATTTTTGGATATAATAGAATAGAATATGAAAGAAAAACTCTTAAATATCATACCATCGTTACTAAGCATAATTACTAATTATTAGATAATCTTATTTGCGATGCAGTTTCACTTGTAATTTTGTAATGTTGCTTATCTATATGCACCTTACAAACCCGTTTCAATTGCTATGGACGAAAATTGTCTTAACAAAAGTTCTACTATCAGCACGACTGGACACCTTTATTTAGATTTTCGATTATTTCTGCGCCAGTTCATCTAATACCTGGTATTCTTAGACGTGGAGACTTAGAAAATTTGAATGGAATCTGCTTTTTTCTGTGTAATTTCTTTTCATGTCTCCGCTTTTCTCTGTGTCTCTCAAGCTGATTTCATGTCCCTTTTCACCGAAATATGCTATCAAACTGAGTGAATATTTTAATGCTATGAAAACCCACGTTTCTGTCTGAATCTGTAAAGGCTTTTGTCAGATTCTTCTACGGATTCATTAGCCCTCGTAATAGCTTCCGAAGGGCTGCTGGTATTATTTGAATTTTTTTAACTATTCTGCGGGTGATCCTCACTGCTGTTAACATAACTATTGAGAGACACCCTTTGTGGATCTTTGAATAACAGTGCTTTATTCATCCTCAATATCGGTAAAATTACATAAAAAATAGATAAATAAATAAAATATTATGATAAAATAAACGTCTAAAATAGCTATATAACATTACTTACATGATAATTGATCAATCTCAATCCCAAAGTTTCGATATAACTTGTCCAATTTGTCATTTTGTGTAAAAATAAGACTATTTCATGCTATAGTGCCAATGCAACAACGGATGTAAATTATCTCTTGTTATGATAATGAGTTCTTATTATAATTTTTATAATACAGAATGATAAAATTAAAATAATATATTAAAACATTATTTAAAATTTTTTTTTCTATCACTTTTAAAGTAATATCAATTATAAAACTGATAAAACAACCTACTACTATTTAAGATGATCACAATAATTGACTCACCAAATCATTGTACATGCATACATCCCCCAAGTCCCAGGTCAAGACACAATCACTGTAGCAGGCATTTACAGTGCTGACTAATCATGAATGATTTATTAATTTGATGTTCTCAATTGCATACTTGATCAATTTGATGACTGCTTATTATAATAGCTTATATTTGCCGTTGTCTTGTGGTAGGTGGCTTCACCTTCACACTTGGTTTGTCCCTACATGGAAATTAACCCAACTCACACTCTAATATACATAGATGTTACATTTCTTCTTTGGTCAGAATTTCTGTAACTTCCTACTAATTTACTATGACTATAAAAATAATAAATATATAGACAAGATATTAAGTTATTCAAGATTATTTACATATTATATAAATAGTTCTTTATATATGAAAATTTTATTTCATCTAGCCTACTATAAGGTCAATCGTTCGATTGGAATCCGACCCGTGAGGGCTTAGACAACATGAAGCTAGTAGGTAGCGATCGGATATACTGAGTGTATTTTTTTTAGTTGTTAAATAAATAATTTAATAAATAAAATTTAAAATTTTATAAATCGACTAGATAATTTTAAAATATTTTTTTACTATCAAATTAGTATTAAATAAATATTATTAATTATAAAAATATTATGTATAGTTTTTTTTATATATATATATTGAAATTATAGTGAATTTTTATTTAGTGAAGTGGATTGTTAGGACGGTGTATGGCCTCAAATCTATCAGGTATGCTACGGCAGCGGCCTAAACGACAGCTGACACGAGCGGAGCAGGAGAGACCGAGGGGCCAAGCGGTAGGGCGGGTGGGGCAATGACCCACGGTGGTTTCTAGCTTTTGGCGCCCGTGACTGATGCTGCCTGTTCTTCAACGCAAAGGCGGTATCCGTACGCCAAAACCAGCAGCTCGTTAGTCGCAGTCGGTCACTCGGCCCACGGTATTACCACAGTCTGGTTTTCCAGCAGCTCCCAAAATACCAACCCACAGAGCTGGTTTTGTTAGCTTCCCGTCCCCTCGCGCTCATTTGCCAGTCCCCTAAATTCAACAATATTGATCCTTACTATTAAAATAATTATCTTTTTGTGAATATATATACCATTGAAATTTGCTCAAATAAATCACTTTTAAAATATTTTACATAAGGATCACGCGATCATAAAGTCAGTAATTTTTTAAATTGATTCACGCATAAATGACACTCAATCCCTTAAAGTCAACATTGTTGTCGTAATTGTTAGTCTAGGTCAATTTGATATTGTTTTTTATTTCTATTGTTGACAAGAAAATTTGCTCGAATAAAATACTTTTTAAATCTATTGCGTGAGGACTGCTTAATCGCAGCTCAAATTGGTGATTTTTATAATCGATTAACTAGAAATCGGTGCAAATGACGCTTGAGCAAGTAACTTTTTGAATGCTTCCGTGTGATACCTATGCAACAAGCGTTTGAGCAGAAGGCTCTGAGTGGCTGATATCCGAGTTTTTTATGGAAGTCATCTAAGAGCCAAAATGAGAGAAAAATAATAAAAAACTCTTATCATCCATCTAAATTATGATTTGTGTTATATTCCTAGCCAATATTCATCGTGCTATTCTAGTTTTAGGGTAGAAAATTTATAGTGATTATTTTGTCTTATTTGTTCTCGCCTTTGTCCATTACTCCCACTTGTATGATATTGCAACCTAAATTGTTTGGTGGATTTGTGTAATCAAAATTTATATGCATTAGAACTTATTTTAGATGTAAAGTGTATAATTTTTTTTTTAAAGAAATTTTTTACATAAAAATTATATATTTTTTACTATAAATTTATTATATATTTATATTATCATGAATATAGTCAATAATTCAAACAAAGGGAGATGTTATTTGATCTTTGTAGATTTATTCTAGGTTTCACATAAGTAGAATTTCAATGTGCCTCCCAACAAAAATGAGTGGTATTAGGCAATGGATTTGAGATATCATCAGTGATGTGATTTTTTATTTATATATTCATAATAATAATCCTACATATTAATAAATTAATATATAAATATTATATTACTTTAAAATATTAAAATCATATCTAAATAATATTCCCAAAGTCTCTCTCTCTCCAATTATATGGCCCCTCCTCTCTACCCAGAACAGATTTTTGTTTCATGGAGGGTTGCATGATTGTGAGTGAAGTTACACCCATTTCTTGTAGTTCTTCGATTAAATTTTTTAAGAGTAATATTTTAGATTTTTGACATGTTAGTAAATTTATCGATTTATAATTTGATCATTAAAGGTTCGAATAATATAAATAATACCTTAAAAAATATAAAAATAATGATAAATAATAAATTTAAAGTAGTCTAATATTTTTTCAAACTCTGTAGATAATGTTTTTTTCTTCTTATTTTAAGTATTCTTGAAGATTTTCGGTACGGGCATTCATGTGCTATGTATTGTTAAGGAGATGGGTGATTATAGTTAAGAAAAATGAAGGCCATTATCATTTTGATTATCCTATATATATTTAATTATTAATATTAAACGATAAAAATAAATAATATAAATTATATCAAATTTTTATAATAATAAATGTCATTTTTATCATTTACTTTTTGATTTTTAATCATAGTTATTGGGTATACAAATGAGTCACGAATATAAAAATAATATTAACACTTTGTGGGAAATTTGAAAGTTGGAATAGAGAAAAGGCAAAAGGGGATGTGGGGAAAATGGGAAGGGAGTTGCATAATTGATGGACCAACTCCTTTATTTGGTAGGGTATAAATATATTTTAAGAAATTTAACTAATGATTTAAGTTTTTAAATTTGATAGGTTTTATAATATAATAACATAATTCAAATCCAAAAATCCAAAGTAAAGCCATTAGGTTGGGTTGAAAAGAAAAATTAGATAATCATTATAACTATCAGTTTGATTAAAAAATTGTATTATTATAAATTAATCTAACAAATGAGTTTAAAAATGAAAACTACTTTGACAAAATCATCTTTTCAAATAGCAATATGATCATGATTAATCTTGGATATAAGGAATTAGGGTCATGAGAGGTTGGTCCATCTTAATGCCTAGTTTGTCAGAATTTTGAACCGTTAAATTGGGTGTACATAAGCTATAAGGCATGATCAACTAAAATCAATGAAATGCACGCCACCATATGTGGGTACATCACAATGACCCAAACATATTATTTAAAGAAGGCATTTATATAACTCACCCATTCTTAAAGAGATTCACTAGATATATATGTTGGGAGGTCACTCCCATGTGAAAGTCCTATTGACCGGAGGATTCAGACGGAGTTCATGGACTATGAAGCGAATAAGCAGAAGGAATTTCGATTAATAAAATTGATCGAAAATAATTGGACGGGTAACAGTGTCTGGTCAATATGTTGATTGGCGCGTGGCATAAGATGCATTGCATTGTTAAAAGATCCCTGAAAGACTGCAGGCCGATCTTCTAAGGGATTGGCGATCTTGTGGAAAGGACGATCAATGGGCGTTGACCGATCTTGTGAAGAACGCAGGCGTTGAAATGTTTGTCTGTCCGTCAGAAAATCTAGAATTGTGCCAGGTCAGAAGATCTTCTGAGCGTATGTGATTTCAGACGATTTTACAAGAACCGTTTTTGTATAGAGTATATTCATATTATTGGTAAGGACAGATTTTGTTGGGGAATAAAGAATATTCCTCTGATTTGCTGAATGTTGACGTCTGTTATTTTAAGGGTATGTGAAGGTGAAAAATTAGAGAGACTGAGAGTGAAAGATAGGGAAGAAAAGAGAGAGTTGTGAACAAAACGAAGTGTGTTTTTGTATTACTTGTGCGCTGTTTTTCGGTCTTCTTTATCTAGTACTAGTGTAATTGTGGGATATTATTCCCAACCCCAAACATAGTGAAATTGGTTCGTGGACGAATGTTATGTAGTTTTTTCTTTGTTTAATAAGGATTTTTCATGTAAAAATTTACGTGTTTATTTTTTTCTTCTTTATTCATTTATTGTGTCTGTTTGTGTGTGGAGTTCGACGTCCTGCTACCCGCCCGATCACGTCTCTTTTGAGACAACAATATAATCATTCAGGTTATGATTTAAAACCCTAAATTAAAAAAAATGGTACATAATAAAATGATGTAATCTTAATGAACTATTGTATTTATCCATGAGAATTACTAAACAAGTTAGTATAGAAAAATATTAAAGGCTTATCTAAGAGCAGTCGAGGAAAGAATAACTTCTCCTTTATAAATGCAAAACAACTTATCAATTAGAGATAATAAACACTGATGAGTTATTGAGATAATACATTTACTCAATCGAGGAAGAAAAAATTGCTGTTACAAATTCTTATAAATGTAAAAATTTTTAATTAAAAATAAATATCTCATAGAATTACTGTTTTAAAATACTAAGTTTTCTAACGTTTAAGCCTAACTAATAGCAGTTAAATAGTGGATAGAGGAAAATGGTAAATTATTTTCAGCCCTTTTTGTCCAATTTGTTTTAGAATTTTGTTGTAATATTGAATTCATACTACCTTAAAAAATTATCTAAATAATCAAATTTTAGAGTTACTTCATGTAAACTCTAAAATAAATACAAATTATGGTTGTTCTTACTCTTGGGTTTTGGTATTACGGGCATAATATCCCGTGCCTTGGAATTTGTCAAATTGACATAAGATTTTTTTAAATATAAAATTTACACTAAAATTAACACATGGGAAGAAAATGTGAAAATTCAAAAATTTTAACAAATAAGATATACGGAAGAGAAATCGAGAATATTTATAATAGTTATGTTACGTTTAGTTATTGGAATGGAATAAGTTGGAATATTATAGCAATTTTTAGAGAATAAAATAGGATGTGAATAGAGTTAGAATTGTTATTCTGATATTTGGTGGTTGGAATAGAATAATGTGAGAATTAATATTTGTTGCAAGAAATATAATGGCAATAAAGCGGCGGGAGAGAAAGGCCCAAATGAGGGGCTCCCACGAGTTGAGAAAACTAGACAGCGCGAGACGCCCAAAGGTAGTGGTGGCCCAAGGACTGCAAGGCCTGGTAAGAGTACAAGAGGTCCCTGGCTCGTCAGAAGAAGCTCGAGGACATCGCTAACGATATCCGAGTACACGGATGTGAAAAAACCGAGAACCTAGAAGTCCTCGCCAGAGTCTCGTAAGCTGTCCGGAAGTCAAGAAGGCTCAGGGTGGCTTTTCCCAAAGGATCCCCGAGGACCGCTCTATACTCGACCAAGGATGCCAACTAAGCAACGTCGCGATTCCCAAGGGAAACTGTGAAGCCCACCGCCGCCGCTGTCTAAATAAGGCACGCCCTGTCAAACCAAGATCAAGCCTAGACTGCATTTATCGTGACACCTAGGCCTGTTGTGTGCTAGCCGTCATGTCATCCCGCGCACGTCAACAACATTAAATGAGGCCAGTGGGACACTGCACAGCTGATCGACTACCCAATGACTGCCACGTGTCTTGCCCCCAAAGGCGTGATCTCTCCTATAAATACCCAGTGGAGTCCTTTTTCAAAGGATCGAATCTTCTCCCCCAAAAACTTACTCCAAAAGGAAGGAAAAAGGCCCACTACCTCTTGGCTACCTAATCCTTCTCTTCTCAGCGGAACAAAAGAGAGCGAGAAGAAGCTTTCCACGAAAGTGACAAAGCCTCCCAGTGAGCGATATCCCCTAGCAAAGAGATACAAAACAAAAGATAAGGAAGGGATTAACCCTGACACTTATACTTTGTAAAGACTTCCACCCAAATAGTGAATCATTTCTAAAGGCTCTGTACATCGTGGTTTTTCCTTTCCATTCACGAGGAGGTTTCCCACGTAAAAATCCGGTCTTAATCCCATCTCTCGCACCCAACACTTCAAACACTTGTGTTGCCTGGAAACTACAGATCCGACTGGACCCCGCGGATTCAGAACGCAATAATATTTAATTATTTAATTTATAAAATAGTATGAGGAATAAGGTGAAAATAGTAATAATAATAATACGTAGTAATAATAATAGTAATAATAATAAATAAATAAAAATAATAATAAACGTATTAATAAAAGATAAAAATAGTTATTTTTATATATATGAAAATAAATATTTTTACAAAAATATTTATTTTTTTATTAAATTATAACTTAATGAAAAAATATTTATTTATTTATTTAAAAATAAAAAATATAATTTTTATTTTTTAATCAAACGTTATTTTATAGTCTCTTGCATATAATTGTTTATTATGCGCACTTGTTTTTACACCTGCATAGTAAAAAGGAATTTTAAAAAATATCATAAATATTTTTGTTGGGCCCCAGTATGAATGCCCATAAAAGCACGGCCCAAGTAAAGAAGTCCAAAGACACTCTCACAAGTGGAGGAGATCAGATGAAGCTCAGTAGAAGCCAAGAGCTGTTCTGAGAGGTTTCAGAATCCCAGAGGTGGGGAAGAAACACTCGGACTTTTCCCCAAAAGGCCCCCAAGACCTGCTCCATTTCACAATCCCGCGAGCTTACAAAGAGACTCGTGAATCAACGAGAACCGCCGTTCATGGCCGGAATGCCGGCTAAGTCTGTTTAGACGGTTTCAAAAGCCTCCCCGCAACTACTACTGGGCCTTAAATGATCAACAGGCACGCCAAACCAACTCGGCGCTAATATCCAGATCCTCGACACTCGACACACTTCGAATCGGGAATCTGGCGCCATCCGCATGCCACTCTCCACACGTTGGCCCGCATTAAAGGAAGCTTGGTGGACCGGCTCCTCCTCAACCATGGGATGGATGCCACGTGTCTACTCCTCAACAGCTTGGTTTCCACTATAAATACGCAGCAAGGCCCCTTTCAGAAGGAGAGAGCTTTCCAGACTCAACAACTCTGAGCCTTAAGCTTCAGCCGGGCACTCTCTCTCTCCACACTCAACTCCTCAAAGAAGAGTAAAAAAGACTCCCAGCGAGCATAGCTTTCTTAGGAGAGAAACACAAGACGTGAGAAGGGATTAAACCTCACAATGTACTTTGTAAAATCTCCAACCCATAAAGAAGCTCTTTTCTGCCCCAGCCTCGTGGCTTTTCCTCCCATTCAAGAGAGTTTTCCATGTAAAACATCCTTGTCTCAATCCTCATCTCGTGTCAGCACATGGTCACCACTTGTGTTGTCGGTAAACCACCCGGATCGGGCAGGGGACGCACCTCGTATCTCGGTCGTATTGGACCTTGAGATCGGCTTACACTGATCAAACAAGCCTCCTAAGGAGTCGCATTTGGGGCGTCTCCAACCTTTGCATCTCTCGGACCCGTGGAGCTGACGCTTTGATGGCGCGTCAGCCAGGAAGGAAGCAAACTGTGACTTTCCACCCCTGACAATGGCCTTCCCGAAGTGTGTGTGAGGCAAAGCGACACGTCTACCGGGAGAAAGGCAGGTCACGACTAATGTCTCCGTCGGGTGACGGGAATAGCGGCGGCCGGCACCGGTGTGCGGCGGCGCGAGAAGGTGGGGCGGCCTCAGAGGCCATCCGCCGGCCTCAGTGGCCGAGCGGAGCCGAGTTTCATTAGAACCGACCTCTTGGGCGCTCGGGCGGAGCTTTTTGGTTTAAACCTCTTAGGCGCTCGGGCCGGAACGATTTTGATTACGGCCTCTTGGGCGCTCCGGACGGAAACCAGGGATTTTTTGATTCGACCTCTTGGGCGCTCGGGCCGGAACCCGAGTTTTTGATTTCGACCTCTTGGGCCGCTCGGACGGAGCAGGTTATTAATTTCGACCTCTTGGGTCGCTCGGGAATGAGCAAGGAGTTTTGATTTCGACCTCTTGGGTGGCTCGGCGAGCAGAGAGTTTCATTAATTCGTCAAATCGATGAGGGAGTCTTAGAGCGATTCTTGATAGATGTGACGAATGGGCGTTTTTATTGATGAGTACGTGTTACCGTTTGGCCTCTGGGGCCTTCCGAATTCTTCACGTTATGTTCGGTACTTAGCCTTGCCATTGTGGCGTTGCCATAAACGAGTGGTGATGTTCGGCTTATCTGGCCTTCTTACGGGAGTAGGCGTGACCGGTTGTGTCTGGCAGTGCGGGGCCATGCGAGGTAGAAGTAGCCGAGGAATCGGTGAATGGCCTTCCTCCACTGATAAATTGATCTCTTTGCACGAAGCTTCATGGTCCTCGGTGTCGTGGCCGTGACAACAATGGTAATGGCAAATTATTCCCATTGGTCACCTCATGCAGGTTTTAGCGCCACAGGCGTCTTAGGAACCTGCGTCTTTGATGCGCCTCGGGATGCGAGTGAAGGAGCGGTGAAAGGCGGTGAGCTAGTGTTTTTCTTCCCCGAGGACCATTGGCTACGGGCTTATCGTGCCGGTTGATCTTGGGTCTTGAATCAGGCGCTCGCCCTTCTCTTTCCTCCCGTCCTCGGGACGAGTCTTCCTAGTTTCGTAGGCTGAGTTGCTTAGCCAGGCCTTGGTCGAGACGGTCTTCGAGGCCTCTTGAGCCCCCTCCTTGATGGGGCTTGGCTCATAGATTTCTTCTTGTTAAGAGTAATCCCTCGATTCACGAGAACTGCGGGCGGTCGGTCGCTCACCGAGACCTTTGGTGGAAGCAGGCTTTCGAGTGTCTTCCTGCAGATTGCTTTCATTACACCTTTGTAAGGTATGGATGGTTCTTGAAAGGTCATCCACCTTTTGTTCTAGCCTTCGCATGATGGGACCACCATTCCTTATGTTGCTGACGAGAACCTGTGTCAGTGCTGCGTCCTCTTGGGCGGACATCTTGTCCTTTGCTCATCATCTTTTGGGTGTTGGCGGTCGTGTAAGAATTGTTGAAGTGTGGTCTGGGAGGGTGAGAAGCTGACTTTTAGTCCTCTTCCCACAGAGGCAGGCGCCAATGTTACGTCTAGGTTTTGGGGTCGGAGGCTTGACATAAGTGTTTGGAGTTTGGAGTCAGAGAGAAAGAGATTGAAACCGAATTTTACGTGGAAAACCTCCCCTTAAAATGAGGAGGGAAAACCACGAGGCTTGAAGCCTGAGAAAGATTTTCACTATCGTTCGTTTGTTGTGTACAAAATACAAAGTAGGGAGGAACCCTTTCTTTTCCTTCTTTTATCTCTTTTTTCTGGCTAGAGAGAAAGATCTCAGAAGATCATAGATGCTCCAAGAGATGTCCAGAGAAGGTCCCCTTGCTTGTGTGCTTTAGGTGAGTATTTATAGAGGAACATGGTTGTTGGGACGTGGTCCACGCCCGGCCGGGTGCTGCAGAGGTCAGCTCCACCTACCCCGACATGACTTGGTCAGGTCGCATACCGGAGTGTCAGAAGTTAGCTTCCAACGGCGCTGACCGCCATACCTTGTCGAATGCCACCCTCGCTGACAAGGCATGTTCGAGTATTGCGGTGGCGTGACGATGTGGGTTGCGTGTCCTTTGTCGATCGTGAGTCAGGTGTCAGTACTCCCTGGACATCTCGTGAGCCTCCTCGTCCCTTTCCCCGCCTTATTATCCTTTTTTGATGAGTCTCGCGTACTATACGCCTATCAGGTTGCTCTTGACTGGGATGAGAGGGTTCTCGCCGCTTGATCGTATCGGCCGACTGGCGAAGGCTTTTCAGTCACCGGGAATGTCTTCGGGCTTTTTACACATTTCCCGCTAGACAAATCGGCAACCTCGGGCTTATCGGACGCGACTGGCCCACTTGCCCATTCTTTTTAGTGGACCCGTGGATCTGGAACTCAATGCAGACTATTTGTATTTATCCATGAGAATTACTAAACATGTTAGTATAGAAAAATATTAAAGGCTTATCTAAGAGCAGTCGAGGAAAGAATAACTTATCCTCTATAAATGAAAAACAACATATCAATTAGAGATAATAAACACTGATGAGTTATTGAGATAATACATTTACTCAATCTAGGAAGAAAAAATTGCTGTTACAAATTCTTATAAATATAAAAATTTTTAATTAAAAATAAATATCTCATAGAATTACTGTTTTAAAATACTAAGTTTTCTAACGTTTAAGCCTAACTAATAGCAGTTAAATAGTGGATAGAGGAAAATGGTAAATTATTTTCAGCCCTTTTTGTCCAATTTGTTTTAGAATTTTGTTGTAATATTGAATTCATACTACCTTAAAAAATTATCCAAATAACTAAATTTTAGAGTCACTTCATGTAAACTCTAAAATAAATACAAATTATGGTTGTTCTTACTCTTGGGTTTTGGTATTATGGGCATAATATCCCGTGCCTTGGAATTTGTCAATTTGACATAAGATTTTTTTAAGTATAAAATTTATACTAAAATTAACACATGGGAAGAAAATGTAAAAATTCAAAAATTTTAACAAATAAGAAATACGGAAGAGAATTTGAGAATATTTATTGTTGGGCCTTTTAGGTATGAAGGCAGCCATGTGGCTTAGGAAGAGGGCCCCGAATAAAGAGAGCCAGGATACTCTCCTGAGTTAAAGAGAAAATCAGATGGCAGTAAAGCCCAGTAGGGCGAAGTCTTGCGAAAGTCTTAGGCGCGAAGCGACCCGGAAGAACCTCGGACTTTTCCCGGAAGGCCCTCAAGAGGCTGCCACGTCTCACCGATCCATGTGGCTGAACATCCTGGCTTTGGGCGCGGGGCCCAGCAAATTCATGGTGGGAATGCCCGGCTCGGCCATGTAGGTTACAGCCCTGCGGCTCTGCGCCGATCACCGTGCGGCGGGGCACGCACAGGTGAATCGGGTGATATTCGAGACTCACGTCGCACGACACACTCGAATCTTTGCGGCCAGCCGTCAGCAATACCCTCCACACTGCTGTCGGCGGCATTAAAGAGTCGGTGGACGGCTCCTGGCCGCCAGGATGGAGCCTTGCGTGTCTTCTCCCAGTGCCCGGCTTCTCTTATAAATACCCCGGCCAAGGCCCCTCTCAAAAGGGACACGGACTTGGCCGGGCGCTCTCCTAAGATTAACTCATGAAATAAGCTCAATGAGCATAGTTTTCGAAACACAAAGCGAGAGATATGGAATGGATTAACCCTCACAATTGTACTTTGTAAAGTCTTGACCCCAGATAGTGAAGCTCTTTGGGCGCGAGATCTCGTGGTTTTATACATTGAGCGTGGTTTTTGGCGTAAAAAATGGTCAATCTTCGTCGTATGTCCAACGCCTCGCACGCGCCCATGTTGCACGAGGCAGCGCATCGATTGGGCTGGCGCCTGCAAATATAAATTAAAGGTAGGCCGATGCAGCAACATTTATAATAGTTATGTTACGTTTGATTATTAGAATGGAATTAGAATATAATAGCTATTGTTAGGGAATAGAATAGGATGTGAATAGAGTTAGAATTCTTATTTTGATATTTGGTGGTTGGAATAGAATAATGTAAAAATTAATATTACATTATTTGGCTTGTAAAATAGTTTAAAAAATAAGGTAAAAATAGTGATAACAATAATAATAATAATAATAGATAAAAAAATAAAAATAATAATAAATGTATTAATAAAAGATGAAAATAGTTATTTTTATATATATGAAAATAAATATTTTTATAAAATAAATATTTTTAATTAAATTATAACTAAATGAAAAAATATTTATTTTTTAAAAAATAAAAAAAACATGATTTTTATTTTCTTTAATCAAAGTTATTTTGTAGTCTCTTGCATATAATTGTTTCTTATGCCCACTTGTTTTTACACCTGCATAGTAAAAAGGAATTTTAAAAAATATCATAAATATTTTATATTTTTTAAATTTTCATTATATTCTTATTTTTTATTTTGATATTACCTTTATACTTTAAAATTTCTTTCTTATTTTATAAGTCCTATTAAATTTTCAATAAAAAGACCGCATGGTCCGGGTATGCCTCTCCACTAGTTTCTGGGAGGGGGCCGAGACGCGACAAGTGGGCCGGGCAGCGCATTTGATATTTGTCGATGTCGGGTTCCAATATCCCGGGGTCCCTAAAAGAATGGGCAAGTGACGAGTACTTGACTCGAGAAGCCTGTGCCGCGGGGCTTATTCCAAGACTCTATAAGGTGTATGTAAATGAGGATATTCCGCTGATGAGCCCAAACCTTTCGCAAGTCAAGAATGCAGTTAGCGAATGGCAACTTCTCATTCCGTCCGAGAACAAGCCGCTGGATATGTCACTCCACTTCCCGCTTTTGAGTCATCCAAAGGCCGAGAATGTCAAGAAGGACGAGACTCTCCCTCGATGTCCGAGAATGCCACTACCTTCACAAGCATTTGGGCGAATACGCAACCCATGCATCAGCGCCACCGGCCGTAGGTCAAGAATAACCCTCGTAACATGCCTGTCACCAAGATCGACATTCTCACAAGGTATGGCTACCAAATAAGGTCATAAAGAAGCTTCGCACACGCGCATGCTCCCACACAAGATGTCGTGTCGCAGAGTATGGTCACCAACCAATGTACCCACGTGATATTTCTCTGCAGCCATGGACATTTTCAGCCCACGTGGACATTTACAACAAATGCAGATTTCTTCTATAAATACCTCACTCTAACTCTCATTTGGGAGGCACCTTTTTTGGGGGCAAATTCCTCCCTCCCCTTCCAACGAAAAGCCGTAAAAACTCCAAAGCGTGGAACCCCAAAAGAGAAGGCCGAGTGAAAGCAAAGCAAGCAACCTGTGAAAGTTTGTACTTTGTATGAATCTTACACACACAAGATTTGAAAAGCGCCAGCAATTTCGTAGCTTTTTCCTCCTTATTTGGCAAGAGGTTTTCCACGAAAATCCTACCTAATCTCTCTCTCCAACTCCAAACCTCACATTTCTATGTCAAGCCCGACTTCGAAATCCGTGATGCAATAAATGGATAACCACGATTAAAATTCAACAACCGTTATTTTCTTAATTATAATAAAATATTATCTTATAAAATTAAAATATATAAAAAAGATGGGCCACTAAATCTTTAATATGATAACTTATACATGCCATGGACTTCATGCTCCTCATATTACAACACCCCCGTCCTCTTCTCTACCTTCACTCAAAGCTCATTAACTTCAAAGATACCATTATCATCTAACATGTCAAATCTCAATATATGCCCATAAAACACTACCGCCAAAGAAAAATGCTGAGAGCCTCCTTAAATTATCCACTAACCAAGAGTCGGATCTTACCCAAGAAACCCAAGCATACGTGCCAGTATCCCAAGTGCCGAGGTTACGGCAAAGGTCCAGAAGCTCCAAGCCGAGGACACGACTAATGGCAAATGCCATCCGTGCATCGAGGACAAGAAGGGAAAGACCAGGCCTCCCACAAAGGACCAACGATCCTCCCGAAAAGACAATCTCCGGACTAAAAAAAAAGAGAGGCAAAAGCCTTAGAGGCCACTCGATGTAAGAAAATGTGCATTAATAAAGCGTGCATTTGCTACCCTTACAGCAGAGTGTTTCCATACTCTCTCCGTCCACTTCTGCGAGGAGCCGGGCGCGGCCGGGGCAATGACGACGGCTGCTTTCACGATGTTTAACAAAAACTTCGGCGCGGCCGGAGTGGTCGAGGCCAAGGCCCTTGAGGTCATGACAAAAAAGCTTCGGCTGCGGCCGAGAGGTCCCAAACCCGGCCCTTGAGGTCATGACAAAAACTTCAGTTGTGAATGCGGCGGTCGAGGCGGGCCCTTGAGAGTCATGCAAACTAAGGCTGCGACCGGCGGTCCCTAGAGCCGGGCGACAAAAATAAACCAGAGGACTAAGAGTTAGAATCCCACAGAAGGCACGCACGCCCCAGTCAAGCGAGCGGAGAACCGAACACTGAAAGTCGCGCTTGGAACAAAAAGTTTATGTTGTCATGTGCCATGAAAAAAAAAAAAAAACACAAACGTGCAAGACAAAGAAACGTCAAGCTTTAAAAGCGGGACGAAGTCTTATTTACAAAAAGAGATTTACTATTGCAAATTATGACAAAACAAAAAAAAACAAAATGAAGAAAAAGGGAGGCGGCATGTCCCCGCCTATCTCTCTAAGCCTCATGGGCTTAGAATTCCGTGCGCTTGCGAAGGCCTCCTCGGGGCGTAAAGAGGTTCACTCTTAGGGCCTGCACTCGAGAGGGTGTAGGGAAGGCCTACCATCGGCCTTCGTCTGAGTCTTCCATGCTCAAGGCACCGGCATTCACAGGATCGAGACGGCAGGAGACAGCGGATGGATCCAATCAGCGCCACTCGGCGGCACATCGAACACCCGTCCGGAACTTGATCCAGCACATGAGCCCATCTCAGCAATCTGCACGGACACGTCTTGGCCTCTCCTCACCAGCAAGATGGATTTCTGAAGGAGGCTCACCTAGCGCGAGATCCTTGACGAGTAGCCTCGAGAGAAATGTCTTTTCCTTTACTCCCGGCTAGCTCACTTCCGCCATTGTGCGGCTTCACGAGGCGGCCTTCGAGACCTCAGCCAGGCAGGGCGGCGATTACTCCCACCCGATCCGTTAAAGGCCAGCTATCGAAGCTACGGAAGTTCTGACAAAAGTTCATCAAGGCATGAACAATGAAAATGGAAGGAAGGAAGCAACGGAGCTACCTTAAGTAGAGGATCGTCCTATGCCACATTCCACGCCATCAGGACTCGGACTCTATGGCACGCTCTAAGACCCGCGGGTGCCGCCCGGATACGGACTCGTCGGCTACGAAAGGCGGAGTGCGCCTCTAGGTCAGCGCCCTAAGAACCTCGAGGAGCCACTCGGTCAGCCCTGACGAGCCCGGAAGGATCAGGCGGACTCGTCGACACCTCGAATCCCGGCCTCCACCATCTCCGGATCATTTCGGCCCGACATTCCCCTCTGTGATCCCTCCGGCACTCCGCCTCCTATGTCCTTGGGAGGATGATCAATCTGCCCAGAGGCGTCACTAGGCAAACGGCGGGATCCCGGGAACAAAGTCATCTTTGAAATTTACGGGCGTCGAGGACGCGCGTGCGGCGAGAATCTCGCCGGGTGTAATAGGGAGATTAGCGAGTGGAAGTGAAGAGTGAGACGCGAGATCCCGAGAGCCGGAAGAGAGGCTTCGGTCCTCATCCTCTTGATGAGAGGAGCATCATCATCATAATCATCATCCATGAGAAGTGCAGGTCTCGGGAGGCTCTCTGCATTCCATGTGGCAGACTCTTGAGGCTCAAGCCAAAATATTAGCGGTGGAAGTGAAGGCGAGGCCCCGAGGCCCGAGGACTCGAAAAGAGCGACCAAACCCGTGGCGGAGAAGCGACGCGTCATCATCGCTCATGTCCTCGATATCAAAATCCTCATCATCACTCGGGCGCTCGGCGATGGGTTCCCCCGATCCTCGGTCTCTCCCAGCCAGTCCCCGAGAGGAGGCCGGCGGAGTCTCCTCCAGCAGTCCCCATGGCTTCCTGAATTGCTCAGTGATAGGCCCGAGATGTTACGCTTGTTAGTGGAAGGTCACGGGTTAGCGGCCAAATCCGTGTACACCTTCATTTCCTTTCGGTCCTCCCCGAGGGAGTCAGGCAATCTTGGCTAGCCACCTTCCCACGTGAGTGAGAATGGCCGTGCTCGTAGACAGGAAGAGCTGTCCTTCCATCGCCTCGTGGAATCGAGTTGCCCCAACGTGAAAATTTCGGGCGGGAGTCGCGGTCATTCGAGATTACGCGTAAGCGGAACAACACCTTGACCCCGTGAGCATTGAGAGCTTCTCATAGCATCGGAAGAGACGCGCGAGGCCACGAGATGCCTCATCGCATTGGTGGCTTGGCAAGAGCTGCAACGGCGCCTAAATAATATCATAGAGCTCCAGCCCGGAATGGAAAACCGTAGCCCGCTTTGAGGTGGGCCACCATGCGCAGTGATGAGGAAGCCGTAGGAGGGTGCAGCGCGCCTATCATGCGACTCAAGATCATGTAGCCATAGACTCGGGGATTTGATGCGAGGGCTGGATCTCAAGTAGGCTTGTCAGCGTCACCCAGTGGAAGCAATGTCTCACCTCCGGGCGCCATGAAAACCCGAAAGAAGGGAAGAAAAAGCAGAGAAGCTCGAATGAAGAAGAAAGGCGAAACACGGGCGTGAATGAAAAATCGGCGATAGGGCGGTTTAAATAAACCTAGAGTACGGAAAACGTACTCATTACCCTTGCCACGCGTCGACGAGGCCATTCGCTCCGAGTACGCGATCTCCTTCCCAGGCGTCGATAGCGCGTCACATCGTGGGATCACGGCGTGTGCTCCGGAAGAGAGTGAAACGGTGGCGGAAGAGATCAGGGGCAAGCCACAGCCGAGGTCAGCGCGGAGTTCGCCCACCGGAGCCAGCGCTCTCGGGCCGGCGACACCCCGTGAGGCCAAGCGATTTCATGCCAAGCGACAGGCAGGTCGCTGACATGGGGGCTATGTTAGGTCTCGGTATGAACCAGCAAAAGTGCAACCCCCGAAATGCAAAGAGAAAGCTGCACAGAGACACTCTCACGAAGTGGAGGAGATGTCAGATGTTTAGTGAGAAGCCCCAGTAGGAAGCCCCGAGAGGTTTATGTTTGCCAGCCCAGTGGGAAGAAACACTCGGACTTTTCCCAATTTTGAAGACCTGCTCCATTTACCGATCCGCGAGCTACAAGAGACTGTGGCCCAGGCAAGCGCGTTCATAGTGGGAATGCCTGACTAACTTTATTCCTTAGGTTTCGAAAGCCACACAGCTCGCAGTCAGCCGTCAATGGGAACCGCTTGATCAAATCAAGGCTAATATCCGGATCCTGTACACTTGGCCTCGAATCTTTATACTTGGCGCCATCCGCGTACCACTCTCACCACGTATTTGCGTTAAAGGAAGCAGTGGACTGGCTCTGGCCGTAGGACTGGATGCCCGTGTCTACTCCCCAACGGCTCGGTTTCCACTATAAATGCGCGTGAGGCCCCTTTGGAAGAGAGGCCTTCCGGACTCAGCAACGCTGCGAGCCTTAAGAGCAGTAGGGCACTCTCTCTCTCCGCTTTCGGCTCTCGAAGAAGAGTAAAAAAGACTCCCGAGCATAGCTTTCTTAGGAGAGAAACCTGAGAGGCGTAGAGGCCGAGGGGAAGGAATCATGCTTTGTAAAATCTCAGCCAGTATAGTGAAGTCAACACAGCGCAGCGCGCCGTGGTTTCTCCACGATTGAAGGGAGGTTTTAAGTAAAGCAGTCGATCTCAATCCGCGTCTCGTATCGGCTGCCTTATTCACTTGTGTAGCGGTAAACCCGGATCGGACGGGGCCTTTCTGTCTACCGGCCGTGTTGGGCGCAGCGAGATCAGCCTTTCGATCAACCAAACCTCAGAGATTCGGTAGGGCGTCCGGCTGCATCTCTCGATCGAAGTGAAATCGAGCTTGATAATTTTATATTTTCTTTTTAAAATTTCGATTTACATTCTTATTTTTATTTTGATATTAACTTTATACTATCAAATTTCTTTTTCTTATATTATAAGTCTATTAAATTTTCCATTTCACCAAAGCTCCCCCGCCCGAGGAGGGCTAGGAAAGGCCTACCATCACGCCGATGTCTTCCATGCTCAAGGCACCAAAGATTCTCGGGATCGAGGACGGCCACGGGAACCGCGGATGGATCAATCGCGCCACTCGGGCGGCACATGCGAACACCCGTCCACGAACTTGTATCCAAGACATGAGCCATCTCAACAAAGGACACGGACGTCTTCAACCTCTCCTCCTGGCAAAGGATCCGTTCTGAAGGAGGCTCGCCTAGCCGCAGAGATCCCTGACCAGGTAGCCTCGAGAGAAATGATCTTTTCCTTTGCTCCGGCTAGCTCACTTCCGCCCGTGCCGCGGCTTCACGAGCGGCCTTCGAGGACCTCACTTCCAGACGGGACTGAGCGATTACTCCCACCAGTCCGTTAAGGCCAGCTATCAAGCTCTGAAGTTGCAACAAAAAAGTTCATCAAGGCATGAACAATGAAAGGCAATGGAAGGAAGGAAGCAACAGGCTACCTTAGAAACAAGAGGATCATCCCCTATGCCACATTCCATGTGGGACTCGGACTCCTGCGGCACGCTCCTAAGACCCGCAGGTGCCACTTCGGATACAGACTCGTCAGCTACGAAAGGCGCTGGAAGGTCTGCCTCTAGGTTAGCGCCCCTAAGAACCTCAGGGAACCACTCGGTCTCAACCACAACAGGGCGCCCAGAAGGATCAGAAGGCGCGGACTCGTCAACACTCAAATCCACGACCTCCACCATCTCTCGGATCATTTCAGCCGACATTCCCCTCTCAGAATCCCTCACGGCACTCCCGCCTCCTATGTCCTTGGGAGGATGATCAATCCTGCCCGAGACGTCACTAGGCAAAGCAGCGGGATCCCCGGGAACAAAGTCATCACTGGGGGGCTGGACGTCCGAGGACCGCGCATTCTGAGCGAGAATCTCCGCGGGTGTAATAGGGAGATTAGCAGTGGAAGTGAAGGTGAGACCGCCAGATCCCGAGAGCCCCGGAAGAGAGGCTTCAGTCCTCATCCTCTTGATCAGAGGAACATCATCATCATCATCATCATCACAAGAGGTCTGGGTCTCAGGAAGCTCTCTGTTCCGCGCAACAGCTCTTGAGGGCTCGACCAAAATATTAGCAGTGGAAGTGAAGGCGAGGCCCCCAGGCTTCGAGGACTCGAAAAGAGCGGCCCGACTTCGTAGGCGGGAGAAGCAGCCCACGTCATCATCGCTCATGTCCTCGATATCAAAATCCTCATCATCACTCGAGGAGCGCTCGGCGATGGGTTCCCCCGATCCTCGGTCTCTCCCACGGCCATTACGAGGAAGGCGGGCGGAGTCTCCTCCCGCGGGTCCCCACTTGGCTTCCCGAATTTATCAGCGGCCGGCCCGGATGTTGCGCTTGTTCAAGTGGAAGGTCCACAGGTTGGCCAGCACCAAGTCCGTGTACACCTTCATTTCCTTTCGGTCCTCCCCTGAGGGGTCAGAACAGTACTGGCTAGCCACCTTCCCCCACGTAGTGGGAATGGCCCAGTGCTCGTAGACACCGAGGAAGAAGAACTTGTCCTTCCATCGCCTCGTGGAATCTGGGTTGCCCCCACACAGCGAAGAAAATTTCGGGCGGGGAGTCATGACGATCCAGTCAAGATTCTGCGTAAAGCGGAACAACACCTTGACCGTGAGAGCATTCAAGAGCTTCTCATAGCATCGGAAGAAGACGCACAAGGCCACCAGATACCTCATCGCATTGGTGAAGGCTCTGGCAAGAGGCACGCCGAGCGCCCTCATAATATCATAGAGCTCCATCGGGAATGGAAAACCGTAGCCCGCCTTTGAGGTGGGCCACCATAAACAGTGATGAAGCCATCCGGAGGAGAGGGTACAACGCCCTATCATGCGGCTCGGAATCATCATAGCCATAGACTCGGGGATTTGATCACCCGGGCTCGGATCTCGTGAGCTTGTCAGCGTCAGGTAGAAGCAATGTCTCACACTCCGGGCGCCATGAAAACCAAAGAAGGGAAGAAAAACGAAGCTCGAATGAAGAAGAAGACGAAACACGCGGCTAAAGATGAAAAAATCGGGCAATGGGGCGGTTTAAATAAACCTAGAGTACGGAAAGACGTACTCATTACCCTTGCCACGCGTCGACGAGGCCATTCGCTCCAGTACAGCGATCTCTCCTTCCCAAGGCGTCGATAGCGCGTCACATCGGCAAGATACGGCATTTAATGCTCAAAGGGAAAGTGAAACGGTGGCGCCGAGAAGAGATCAGAGGCAAACCATTGCCGAGGTCAGCGTTGAGTTCGCCACCAGGACACACGCTCTCGGACGACTGACACCCCCAGCAGACCGACGATTTCATGCCAAACGACCAAGAACTTCGGGTCCTTTGACATGGGGGGCTATGTTGGGTCTCAGTATGAAGACCCATAAAAGTACGGCCCAAGTAAAGAAGCCTAGAGACACTCTCACAAGTGGAGGAGATCAGATGGCCCAAGTGAGAAGCCCAAGGGCCGAGAGCCCAAGAGGTTTCGCAACTGCCCGAGCGGCTGGGAAGAAACACTCGGACTTTTCCCCAAAAGGCCCCCAAGACCTGCTCCATTTCACAATCCCGCGAGCTTACAAAGAGACTCGGAGAGAAACGAGAACCGCCAGATTTCATGGTCAGGAATGCTGCCACTGTTTACGGTTTCAAGATTTTTCTTTGTCTCATCGATTTCGCCCTGATCAATAAGCACGCCCGATCAAATCAAGGCTAATATCAGGATCCTGTACACTTGACACACTCGAATCTTTCTTGGCGCCATCCGCATGCCACTCTCCACATCATTTGCATTAAAGGAAGCGGTGGACCGGCTCTCAACCACGGATGGATGCCCGTGTCTACTCCCCAACGGCTCGGTTTCCACTATAAATACGCATTTGAGCCCCTTCGGAAGGAGAGAGCCTTCCAGACTCAACAACTCGAGCCTTAAAGCAGTAGGGCACTCTCTCTCTCCACACTCAACTCCTCAAAGAAGAGTAAAAAGACTTGAGCATAGCTTTCTTAGGAGAGAAACCTGAGACGTGAGACAGGGGAAGAGATCATGCTTTGTAAAATCTCCAACCCATATAGTGAAAGTTTCTTTACCAGTACGAAGCCGTGGTTTTTCCTCCGATTCAAGGGAGGTTTTGCGTAAAACATCCTATCTCAATCCTAAATCTCGTGTCAGTAGCCTTATTCACTTGTGGCCGGTAAACCACGGATCGGACGGGACGCACCTCGCATCTCTCGGCCGTGTTGGACCCCTTGAGATCCAACACCCCTGATCAACAAGCCTCCTAAGAGATTCGACTGGGACGTCTCCAAACTGCAGACTCGGATCGTGAAAATCGTAAGGAAATAATTTTATATTTTTCTTTTTAAAATTTCGTTACATTCTTATTTTTTATTTTGATATTAACTTTATACTATCAAATTTCTTTCTTATATTATAAGTCCTATTAAATTTTCCAATAAAAGACCTTACGGTCAGGGTATGCCTTCTCCACTAGTTTTGAGGGGGCTGAGACGCGACAAGGGCTGCAGTGCGTACGACGCTTGATGACAACCGTTAGATTAAAATTTGATGATGGTTATTTTTTTATTAAAATAAAAAATATTATATTATAAAAAATAAAAATATATATAAAAAAAGACAGCCATTAGATCTTAGTCTGACAATTTTCATATATATGTCATACGGACTTCAATGCTCCTCATATTACAACACCCCCATTCTCTTTCTCTACCTTCACTCAAAGCTCATTAACTTCGGCATATCATTATCATCCAATAATATCATATTTATTATGTCAATTATTTTAAATATTTTAATAACTTAAACACTGAATAAATCATTAAAATATATTTATTGGTCCATTTTATGTGCTATTTTTGTTATAATATGTAGGAAATAGAATTGCACGATTTTGGATAAAACCTCATTTATGAGCCGCACAAAAGATTTAGGTTAAATATTTTTTAAGTACGTCTTTTAAATATTTTTGTATGATTGAATGAATTGATTTGATTCCACGCCACTTAAATATGTCCCAATGATGCTTAAAATTGTGTCCTTTAACATCTTCTTAAAAATATAATGTAACTTGTAAACATAAAAAAATAGCGTATAAATAGAAATATTAGATGAAATAAAAAATAATACATTTAAGTAAACTATCCCAAATTTAGTGCTTGCCCTAATAAATATTACATTTTTATAATTAAATTCTGTTGTTTTCTTAATGTTGTGAAATTTTTATTTTATAGAAAAATGAGATTAAATTAAAATCCTCGTATAATAATATTTAAATTACTTAAAAAGAATTAAAAAAAAATCAGAGATAATATATATATATATATATATATATATATATATATATAGGCTAGTAAATGGATAAAAAAATAATAATAATAAATTTTTTTGATAATTCTGTTCGGGGTCTCTGCCCACACCCTCCGGCCGGGTTAGGTAAACTTTAAGCTCAGACGGGCGGGACGACGGGAGATAGAGAAAGAGAGGGAAAGCGTGATGAAGATTGCGGTAGAAGGGTGTATGCATGGGGATCTCGACACTGTTTACGCAACAATTGCACAACTGGAGAGAGTAGAGAACACCAAAATCGATCTTCTCATCTGCTGTGGCGACTTTCAGGTGCTTTGATTTCCAAATTTCTTGCGTTATATCTTTCAGGATTCTATATTGATTCCGAGAATACGCTTGTATGGCTATGAGATTAGTTTTGGCCGATCAAAGGTGATATGATACGGCAATTTTATATGGTTTCTTATTACTCGTGGCACGAGTGAGGAATGCATTGTAGCCAACTCGTCGTAGTTGTTTAGAAACAATGCAACTGAACGTATTCGAATAAAGCAGCACTGAGAAAGGATAACTTGTAATTTCACTGTGAATTATTGATGGTAATTTATGATTTCTGAAAGGCAAAAGATATCAGATTGTAGGAAACTCTGAACCAGATACACACAATCGGCGCAGCGGAACAAACCCAAATTCCCCATGTTGGCTGTCAGCCTCCAAATTGTGAGTACAAGGAACACAATAATGCAAAATAATTTTTAACGTGGAAAATCCTTTTTAACTAAGGGAAAAATCACGGGACAAACTCTAAAAAATCTTCATTATGTAAAATTTGGTTATACAAACTTCCAAGACAGGGTAACAATAACTGACCGGAGATGGAGCAAGAAACTTCAAAGTAAGAGCAAGAAAACCTCATTTTTTCATTTTCTTTTCTCATTGGCAGCGCTTTCTACTCTTTAATTTTACAAGTGACACATGGCAAAGTGGAAAGTCCCTTCCTTTATAAACACGAAAATTCATTTCATGCACTTTCTCACAAATGGTGCCTATTTTGCAAGTTTGTTACCTACTTTGCAAGTTAGTCGCCTATTCTGGACTTCATAGGTGATTTGTTATTCCTACTCACTTGCTCATTTATTTTCCCTCGCAATGAGTTCGCGCACTTCTTCATTTTGGATTTCTGGCAGCCGGTCATTCTTCAATATAAGCAGTTTGGTTGCTTTCAAACCAGCAGTCCAGCTGCCCTCAGCTGACTTTAGCCAGCAGGACGGCCGTCCTCCTTCAGTTGGCTGGCCTCATTTGCCCGGCCGCCCCGGTCTTCCACATTGGCACTCTGGTTGTCCTTTGACTCTGGCATTGATTGCTCCTCCGACCACTCGCCGCGAGCGCAAACAATTTGATCTTCACATGAACCTCGTGCGAACGTTCAATAACTTTCTCTTTATTGAGTTATCCACAAGGGAGTGATTAAAACCCAACATGGATAACGAAATGACAGTGTTTTGAGCGGAGATAAGAGTGTTGAAAATTCTTATGAGTACATGGAATTAGCACCGTAAATAGGGTTGACACTCACAACAGAACATCTAGATGATTCTATTGAAGTTCAGACTTGGTTGCAGCTGAACTTCAAATCACGGCTGATGAAATCACTGCATCTATGCTCACCTTCAAGGTATTCAACTAACACATGCTTGGTAGCCCACTCAAGCTTCAATCCTTATCACTACTTCTCATACTATTCCACATCTTTTTGGTCACTTATATTTCCCTACAACTCAACAGCAAGCTTGTAGTTTGTCCATGGGCTACTAAAGTCAGCTTGTAAATTTCATCTTACTCTTTTAATTTGTCTACTTGCTGTTTCATTCTATCTTATGCCTTAAGGAGAATCTGCTTTTGCACTTGAATAATGGTCTCCCTTGCTGGTAAACTCCTACTGACAGCTAGCCGAACCGATTCACCAAGAACATATGGAATGCAAAGTGGGAATTAAAACACCTCAAAAAGGAGAAGGTTTGATGCAAATGTGGTATTTCTGCCATACACATCATTTGGCTAATGGTAACCATTTCACCTATTCTGGCGGCTGTCCACTTGCCTTGTAATTTAGATAGGTATCAACCTAACCGGTGATTGGACGAGTTATAGTTATTGTGTCTCCAAACCCTTTGCATAAGGTGTACCTAATGTATTTCTCAATGATATTCTCTTACAAACATGACATTTCTTTCAATATTGGGAAAGGGATTGTGAACCTTGCCACTATGTACAACCTAGTAGATCCCTCAGTAGAAAGTATGACTAATTGGAAGTGGTAATGGTAGCAAGGCACATAAATTGGTGTTTCAGTGAATTTCGGGGGAAGGTTTGCCGGGAATACATCACTCTTGGTAAGAATTATCATTAGACTTTTCAAACCATAAGTGCAATCGAATAAAAGAGCAATCGAATAAAAGGGCTGAGTTGTGCACAAGGCTTACATATGGCGGGGCATGGGGAGGTTAGGTGTATATAGCCCCATCCCTGCATTATAGAGGTTGTTTATAGTTTGAACTTGTGACCCCCAAGTTGCTAAAACAGCTTTGTTGTCTTCTGTATGTCATAATGGAGTAACCAAACTGCGTGCATCATAATGTGATCAAATGAAACTAAATAATATGCTTCTAAATTCATTGGATCTCCTAGAAAGAGTAAATTAATGTATTCAAAGCTTACACTTTCTATGGTGTAACCTAATTAAGTCGTTGAGTCTTTGAGTATTGCTCCAAGAGATTACTCACAAAATATCATGTGCATCATGGTTGATCAGGGAGGGGGTTAAGTGTGTGGGTGGGATGTTACCCTTCATTGTGTAGCCCAGGGCCCTATAGTCCTGCTGCACCAAGTAAAAAGGGAACAGCAAACTTACCTTACCATACATTTCACCTAGAATCAACCGCTAACACAAACAGTTGTCTTCTTGATCAAATAATGACTCCAAATGCTTACTAATTCCAGAAAAAAACTTAATAGAACATCGTACTGTTCTATTTTGTGACATCATTTGGGAAGGCACCTAATATTTCTTGATCCTTTTGTTACATGTCACTATTTTTCTTTTTAGAAACTTCTTTATGATTGTAGATTTCTTTTCAGATTGATGATAAAACCTTAGCCCCTTCTAGTAGGTGAGTGCCTTTATATTGCATTGTAATGGTCATGAGTGCACTAGAGGGGCCAATTACCTTGAAGAAAACAGTGTATTTTTTCTATTCCATTGCTTCACATTTACATATTTATATGACTAGTGTATTATGCAATCGTGACACAATGAATGTTACATGCAATAGGAAATGGATGGAGCAAATAAAAGATGATCTGAGCTTTCGGTATACATTTCCACCTAGTTTAAAAAAGGTTTTCCAATATGTATTTGGAGCAGGGAAAACATATGAAATGTAGGGAAGAGTTAATGAGGGTGAAGAGAGTCAGAAGGATTTAATGCATTGTTGTATTTACATGATGTTATATTTGCTATGGATGACAATTTTTTTGTTGATTTGCTTCTGCCAGAGATTTGCTTTTGAGATACCATTCAAAAATTTGTTTGATGGCCTGTTCCATTTTAGAAACTTCATGCATTATTTCCAGGATTACTATTTCAGCTCATTATGAAAATGATTTTTTCAAACATAGCTGGTTTGGTTACTTTTACAGGCTGTTAGAAACAGAAAGGATCTTGAGAGTTTAAATGTTCCCCCTAAATATAGACACATGAACACTTTCTGGAAGTATTACTCTGGGCGAGAAGTAGCTCCTTTGCCAACCATTTTCATTGGAGGGAATCATGAAGCATCTAATTACCTCTGGGAACTGTGAGTGGCCTAATGTGTTTTCTACTTCCTTAAAGATTTGATTGAAATATATGTGTGCCTGCAAAATCTTAATTGATTCTTTAGATTATTTATTTATTAAAATTATACTATACTGCACGTTGTTCATGCCAATATTGAATGACAAGCAGTTTCTGTGATTGAATTAAAAGGCAAACTTATTTTTTTCTTTATTGATGACACCAACTGAGGCCTATGTTCACTGGTATACTAGAGTAATCTTGGGTATTCTTCTAGGTACTACGGTGGATGGGCAGCCCCTAACATATACTTCCTGGGGTTTGCTGGAGTGATCAAGTTTGGCAACATCCGAATTGGTGGATTGTCTGGAATATACAATGCTCGCCATTATTACTTAGGTTGTTCTGCCGTCATGCATTTCTATAGAAGTAACACACAGACATTTAATGCTGTAGACTTTAATTATATCCTTGCCATGGCTTAGTGTTGGTAACTTCTTGTGTGCGGTGATGGCCCATGGGGATTTTGATAACAGTGAGATGTTTTATTGGCAGGACATTTTGAGAGGCCTCCTTACAATGCAAGTGATATCCGGTCTGTATATCATGTTCGTGAGTACGATGTTCACAAGCTTATGCAAGTTGAGGAACCGATTGATATCTTTCTTTCACATGATTGGCCTCTTGGGATCACTGATTGTGGGGACTGGATGGAGCTTGTTCGAAAAAAACCCTTTTTGAGAAAGAGGTAATGACTATGATGTCAGATTAAACTGAATCACTATGTTCTTCTATATTCAGTCATCTACTGGAGGTTATAGACTTAGTATATTTTTGCTATGGGTGGTTTGTGTTTGAGGCACTGTTTGATGCACTTCTTAGTGGCCACTAGCTTGAAGATATTTGGAGAAATTTATTATTTTACCTTTTTATTTTAGGACACAGGAATAATTTAGACATATTTACTGTTTTTAGTTGCTTTATTTTAGGAAATATCTTGTAATGAAGTATATATTAGATTGACATTAGGATCTTATCTAAATTAGGAAATAAATCTTTCTAATATTTGGAAATTTTCATCTTAGGATTTTGGTATACAAACTAGTGGTTGTAATCTTCATCTGTTGGAGTTGAATTTTATGTTGAGCTTAGAGGAATTGAGTGAGTTGATAATGTAATGGGATTCCTACATCATATATCCTTCTTATTCCATGTATTAGGGCAAGTGGATTACATTGTCCTCGTTCATGTCCCTCAACCTTGGGTGTACCTTGATCCACATAATTGTGGTTGGATGTATCAGATACATCAATCAAATCCTTTGCTTGCTTCACACTTTGGGGCCTCAATAGAGGGAGGGTAAAGCACAGATACGGACATGTAAGATGTGCAGTTGGTCAGATTGCTTATTTTAACCGAACCAGTATCTTTTAGGAACTAGTGATGCTAAACTGGTGTTGGTTCCTTATGGGTGTTTGTTTTGACATATTTTAGGTCCAATGGCTGGGCAAGACATTGGAATTAGAGGAAAAAAAGAAATTAAGATTCATGTCCAACTGATCAATGAATGAATTATTAAGTGCATAATTTGAATTTCAATAGTTATAGGGCTTACTAAGAAAAACAGTGCAATTATCAACCGTGAAATCATAGGTGTACTGGCTTAAGAAGCAAATTTATTTAATTTACCATTGTAAATTGGGGGTGCTTTATGTTTCTCTAATTTTTTCATTGTCATACGCATCTATTGTATTGTATTTTGTGGTGACACTGTTGTTTTGTCATGTTGGAAACTGTTATCAACGTGACATAGATATTTGGCCAATATATTTTTATGACACTATTATATTCTCAGATTCAGGAAAAAACTCTTGGAAGTAAAGCTGCTGCGGAGCTGCTGGAAAAATTAAAACCTTCATATTGGTTTTCAGCTCATCTCCACTGCAAGTTTTCTGCTCTTGTTCAGCATGGGGACACTGGTCCTTTGACAAAGTTCCTTGCACTTGACAAGTGCCTTCCAGGACGCAAGTTTTTACAGGTACCAATTAATGTCATTATTGTTTGCTTATGTTGCTCTCTGTGTAGTCATTTCTGAAGCTATTTGGTCTCAGGTTGTCGAAATTCAATCTGATCCAGGCCCTTCTGAAATTCGGTATGATGAAGAGTGGTTAGCAATTACTCGGAAGTTCAACTCTGTCTTCCCTCTTACTTCAAGGCGTGCTGACTTTTGGTGCGAATTTGCTTTGTTCTGTCTTTGTTCTGGTCCTTCTGTTTAGTGTAAACCCTAACAGCTAGACATTTTATTTTGGTATGCTAGCCACATACAATTCGACATACAAGATTGCCGTCAATGGGCCAGGACTAGACTACAAACACTGGGGGCTAAACCTTTTGAATTTGCACAGACTTCTCCATGCCATGAGACCTCTCAATCTCTATCAAATGTCCACTTTGTTGGTAAATATGCGCTCTCTCCCAATCCACTGTTCCCCTCCTCATGGTGCCATTGGCTTTAAAATAAATTTGTTTGCTTCTAATTTAGATTCCTCTTTATGTTATTCAATATGAGTAAATTCCTAATATCTTTTACGTCAACTTTTTTTGTGACTCTGACATTGCTAATTTCTTTGGATTGCTCAACCTTTTTTTTTTTTTTTGGGGGACCGACTTTGATGCTTACATTAACCATATCATTTCCAAATAAGGTGTCACAACCTGGCTTAATTCCCAAAAATATAACGCAAGCTGCCCAAATCACAATGCGGAAAACCATAAATATCATAACCCATAAATCTCAAATGGCGATAAAACACTATTTGCATTTCATTAATATAAAACCAAAGCATCTACAACAATTGTATGCTAATTAATACATGTTCATAAACAACTAATACCACATACATAATGTCTTACAAAATAAATATAGGATAATAAAAATCTAATATTTTTCTATTTGGAGACTCTTCATTGAATCCAAGATGACCACGCCACTCTACATCTAAGTCTTTGAAATACTTGCAACTACTCTGGCAGAATAAGTCATATAAAATAATAATGTAAGGACAATATATGAATTACATATAATAACGCGCTCAGTCCAATAATAAATACATATGAAGATACAATCAATTGACAATCAGGAGGAAAGAGATCTAAGAATCTCACATAAGATATATAAGGAGACTGGATTTACAAATCCTAACACAATTGAGGTTATAAAATACTTTGAGAATTTCAATGAAATCTTCGTGGACATTATTTACCATCATAATCAAAGATTATCGTATTTATGCCCTCATTTGGTTAGGTGAATAACATGAGATCACCATGACATTTAAGATCATACATGTGACCATCTTGACCTAATTTCTGTGGCATGGCTATATCCTAATCCAATGTCTCTTGCTGCCATCCTTCGACATCACAATATGATGGTTACAAGGTATAAGTGTCTCACCACAAAACAATGACATCAAAAGCCACTAGGATACAGAAATCAGTATTAGAAAACTGTGGACTGCATTAAAGTCCTGCAGGTTCCATATTATCCGAGACTGTAGTGTTTTCATATAATTTTTCCACCTTAATCATAATCATGAGTAAAGGAAAGATCCCAATACTCAGATATCATATCAGTGAACAAGGATTAGAATCCAAGGATTTCATAATACTCCAAGACGCTGATAACAATCTGTTAGATTGGTGGTCCAATGTTGGGTCGCACTCCAAGGCACATGTCTGGTGTTCAAATGGTGTTCAAACACTACATACCAAAAGGGAATTATTGCGGTAACCAACGAAAGTCTAACGAAATCTAGAGATAATGACTTAAACTCAAGAATAAGAAGTTAGACCACAATTTCAAAGTCTGTAATTCAAGAAAATACAGGAAACAACTATTGAAAACAACAATTTCAAGGCTAGACTTTGAAAACTGCAGAAACAGAACAAAGAGTCCTCAACAGAGCTCTGGCATTCAAACGCTACATCAAATACTAGACAAAAACTGATCAGAAATTACTTTGAATTCAGAAAATTCACGCAAATACTTGAAATATAAGATAATAACAGAGACTATCTACTTGAATACTGTAAATGTAACCGAACATATACATGAGCTTGAGTGTAAACAATTTGATTTCAAGTCTGTGTCAATATTTATGCAATTTTCTCTAGTCGCTCCTTAATTTCAACACTTACGTTAATTTTCTCATTACTAATTAACATATAATTCTAATTACTATAACTTTGAGGCTGCATAAACCCCATATCTCAAATTGATGAAGGAAAGATCGGAAAACAACAATCCATCTAATTTTTAACAAGAAGGAAGAATGAACCTTTAACGAAGATAAGAAATTATGACTTACACTAAAGAAGAATATGAATGAACTTGGTTGTTATTTTCTTGATTCCTTAGCCCTAGTGTTTGAATTTTCCTACTCAGCCTTCTTCTTTGATCTCGTAATCTTCTTCTTCTACATTCCTGTCTTTCTCTTCCTTTCTCTTTGCTTTCTTACTTTTCTTAAAAAGAATAAGAAAGGGTCTTCATTTTATAAAGTATAAGGCTAACCTCTTAGATATAAAATTCTTAACTACCATTATTTGATTTATTAAGTTTAAACTGGAATTTTAAATCATCCTTATCTACAGGAAAAGTCCAACCGACGGTATTTTAAAATTTGGCTTGAAAAACTGACTAATTTGGAAGTTGTGAAATTGCCTTTTGAGGTTATGTTTGAACCTTGGATTGAATATCGCAACTACTTATTTGAACTTTACGGAAATGAATTTTTTAATTAATTATAAGGACAAGTAACCTCAAATCAGGCAATATATCGCAATTAATTCATGATAACATCATTAACATAAAATTCTTCTAGAATATTATGTAAGCTGCCTATCCCACTTCTGATTCCTGACCTGATCAAGTGAAATGTCCTAGCTGCTGAAATAGAAAGAGAACTATTAGGCTCTGCCCTGCTGATCTGAACATCTCTCTTTATGTGAGGCCTCAGCTTCTTGTCATTCTTCAGTATTGGTCCCTCCACTGTTTGCCTGAGCAGTCCCTTCAGTATCTCTGTTGCCACCAACAATACCCATCACTTTACTGCAGGCCATGTCAGAACATATATTTCAAAATTTCCCCATATTTCAAGTTGCTTCCCTATTTTGAGTGCCTTAGATAAAGCTTTTTAAGAATCAAAACTAGATGGCTATCCTCTTTAGATGCCAGTTGTGAGATCTGCATGGCTTCATCCTTCTCCATGTCAATTTTTTAGGTTTCAGTGGGATTTCTTGGGGCAGTTGGTATCAAGGAATCAGGTTGACGGAACACAAAAAATGGCAGGATATTGCTGCAGAAGATTTTTAGTGGCTGAAGGATTCTTGCTTTTCATAGGTTGATTCTTTGAGCGAGAGATCCTCGAGGGCAGGGAATTTTTTTTCTCCCCTGCTCCTCCGCCTTCTATTTCCTTTTGTTAGGAAAGATGGGGATTAGACGTTGGCAGGAATTGAACCCGACTCTCCTTTATCTTTCAGTTTTAAACAGTTCTCTAGTAAAATGGGTATCTAAAGGGGAGTGACTGTGAGAGTGATATTTAATCTGGATGTGGATAGAGTATATAGACATTTGCATATTTTAAGGGATAATGATAGTTGGCATTGAATTTTGAAGTAAGTTTAGAATATAATTATTGGTGAGTTTTCCAGCTGAAAAATGTGCTAAAGTTCCCATACCTCGCACAAGGAACTATGCAATGGTGGTCAAGCAAAGGTTGAAATAGCCCAGATCCAGAAGTGGAATTGGGTAGAGCTGCATCAAATGTTGATAATGTGGTATCAGCAATGCTATCTTTCGGGTGACGGTTGGTCCACTCCAACAGGGAAGCTTTTTTTTCCTCAAGTGTGCTTGAGGGTTCACTTGGTTGACGTCCAGCTTCTAATAGGAATGGACGTGTTGCATGGTTTTTGTGACTATAAAATTCAGATAGTAATAGTTGGTATCAGAACCTGACTTATGAGAGGAGTGGTAAGAAAGGCCTTAGTTTTGGAAAAAGCTTGTACAGTAGGATAGTGATATCCCAAGCAATACAATCGACTACTCAGTGACATTTGCAATTCATGTGACCACAGTGACTTGTCTTGAAACTCTTGAGAGAAGGGTAATTAAGCTATAAGTCTGAGATGAATCTTACGATGGGATGGAAAGATGGGTGGATAGCTTCACTGTTTAGTTGAGGTCCCCTGAAGATGTGTTCAAGGTCCTGATTAAGGATGTCCGTGTCTAAATGAGAGTGTTTCAAGAAGAGAATGTCAAGCTCACCAGTAAGTTGAGTCTTTTAGTGCATGTTGCTGCAATTGATGACGGTGCTTTCTACGGTGGTGGAGTCAAACTTCCGGAACCTCGCTCATGTGGTGGCGTTCGAATTCGAGGGATCTTGACAGCTTCATCTTCGATTTGGAATAATACTTTAGGGTTATGAAGATAGATTTAGATGAGGCCAAGGTTTTCATGGCGACAATGTACTTGATTGGTGATGCCAAACTAGGTGGCACACCAAATATGAAGAAATTGCCCACAGGAGATTAAATGTTAACTTGTGGGAAGACTTCAAGAGAGAATTGTTGGCATAGTTCTACCTACTGAATTCACGGCACAAAAAGTTAAAATAGATCAAGCACACGGGGGCAATCAAAGACTATGTTAAATATTTCTCTATTAGTAAGGAATCAATTTATTTATGGTATAATCATTGTAAATATTCTGTAAATATATTGTCACTATTGCTTTCCTAGTTTAGGCATAGATTTGATTTATTGCCTGATTCTTAGCCTTGTAATATGTTTGCTAATTTCTATATAATGAGAATCAGTCTCATGGTAGAGGGCATCGAGTGTTCAAACTACTTGACGTGATATTAGAGACATAATTATAAATCATACCTCTTTTTCTGTTGTCGAATTCCTGAAGAAAGCTAATAATCTTTTATGGTACGTTTGGTTGTTGGAATGGAATAAGATGTGAATAGAATAAGATATGAATAGAGTTGGAATCATTATTCCCATGTTTGGTTATTGGAATAGAATAAGGTGAGAATTAGTATTCCATTGTTTAGTTTGTAGAATAGTATGAGGAATAAGGTGGGAATAATGATAATAATAATAGTGATAATAGTAATAATAATAATAATGATCATGATGATGATGATGATGATGATAATAATAATAACAATAATAAGAAATTGGAATAGTTATTCTCACATATGTGGGAATAACTATTCCTTAATAAAAGGTGGGAATAGTTATTCTCATGAGAATATTTATTTCTGATTAAATTCTAACTAAACGGAGGAATATTTATTCCTTTGGGAATAATGAGGGAATAAAATTTTTATTCTCAACCAAACTCCACTTTAGTGATTTCTGGTGTTGGATGTTTATCATCCATATTTGGTATTGTCATTATTTTGGATCTTAGAGATTAAATCTTAGTGGCTGTGTGTGTTTGTGTTAGTCGGCATCTTCTGTTGGTGTCATCTCTGAGTAATTGAAGTCTGACTTCTTTGATTTCATAGATGGTGGCCGTATATGTGTGTGATTTTTTTCCTTTCCGGCACTCGGTTTCAATATTCCGGTGTCTACAATGATTGACAATGTTGCTTAGCGACTTCGTCTAAGGCAACCTCCTATGGCGGCAACTTCATTTATGGCACCAACTTTGTAACCCACATGTTTCCTCTTCTCCTCTAGAGAGTGGTTTTGTTGAGGTAAGTTTAATTGTGAAGGTGGGTTTTAATTGCTATGTGTGTTTCGCAAGATGTGATTTTTTTCCTTTGGCTTAGATCATTTATTAAAAGGTGGTTTTTTAATCGCAAAGTGTGCTTTTCTTTGGCAATGAGATTTTATAAAATTCTCGGTCTCATTATTTCCACTTATATTATCTATGTGTTTAAGCAATTTAGATATTTTTTGGAGTATGGTTTACTTATAAAAACTGTTGTGCTTGGGAATTTCAATTTTAACTATTTGTCACAAGAAAAGATCTGTGGTGTCACATAGATGGGAGTAATGCTGCCCTTACAAATACTTTATAATTAGCCGAATGGAAGGTTAAAGATTCCTGAGTGATGACCTAAATTTTAAGATTTGTTGATCATCTTTTTATTTTTGATTGAAGGCCATATAAAACTTCTAAAAATATGTGAGACTATCTCAAAAAGGTATATAATCATAACAATATTGCTTGGTGCTTTCAATTGGAATATGAATATCTTGTTATATACTGGGGGATCTCATTATTCAATATTTTTTTGGGTTTCAAAATTTATGGATTGAATTTGTTCATATGATTTATGCCAAAGTACTTGAAGAATCCCTCATTGCTGTTCAAGAAGTTTATGTACAAAGCAAATGTGATCAATTCTTGATGATGTTTTGCCTTGAGTTTAAGGCCACTCATGTAAATCTTATGAATCGTGTTCCTTCTCCATTTTTGGATATGTGCTATGGGGAGTTATTTTGAGAGAAGCAACGTTTTGTCACATTGGTCTCTTTCCAACAAGACGGCTTGTCATCTAATACTGTGGTGTATGCTGCTTACGGGAAAGGCAAGGGCATGGATATGCATAAGATCTTATATTTTAGCTGGAAGGAATATGGGCATATTACTGTACACTATGCGAAGAAATCATGCAATTATTGCAAGAAGTGAGGACATATTATCAAAGAATGCCTTGTCCCTAACACCTACAAACTAATGCATATCAAGTTGTAGTAAATCAAGGTTCGATTGGCTCTTCTTCTATTGCAAATTCTACTATTGGTGATTAATCTAACCTTACTTTGGCCATGGTGTAACAATTGATCATTTTGGCCTTCTCAGCCTTAGAGCTTCAAGGTAACAATACTTCACCATCTTTATCCTGTCTTTTTATTCAAAGGCATCTAATCATATGAGTAACCTGCTTGATAATCTTAGCAAGGTTCAGGCATATCATGGGTCATCTTACATTCAGATTACTAATGGTACTCATTTACCTATTCATGTCATTGGAGATATTAATTCCGTTGTCAAAGATGTTTTTGTATTTCCTAAGCTTTCAACTAGTCTCATTTTTGTACTCTAGTTGGTTGATAACTCTTGTAATGTTCAATTTTCTAGTGATGGTTTTCTTGTGTTGGATCGGGGAGGATGCCTATAAAGGGGCCTAATGTTGGACGGCTGTTTCCTTGGCATTTTCCAATTCCTAATTTTACCTCATTAGCGTGTACTATTGTAAATAATAAAGGGAAGTATGGAATAGACGCTTGGGTTATCCTTATCGTATTGTTCTATTTTATTTAGTAAACTCTCATTTTTTGGGCAATAAAAAACCAATTTTTATCTCGTCATTCTTTTGATTACTTCACATGCAAATTGCGTAAGAGTAAACCTCTTTTATTCCCTTACGTAGTCTTGTTGCAAATTGCTTTGATATTGTATTGTAACATCTTAGATGTTTCCGATTAGTTAGCTTGAGGTGTTATTTTATGTGCATATTTTCTGAGATAATTGCGTAAATTATTTATTAGTAATTTCATTAGAAGAATTAAGTTAAATTTGATGAGTTTAATCTATATATTTTACTGTGGGCCATGGACCATGTTTATGCAATAAATAGGAAGATTATTTTAGCAAAACATTAGCTTCAATTAGATTTCATCTTAGATTTGAGGATGCACTTAATTATTGCAAATGATCCTAGGGTGCCCAGCTATTATTAAGGGTGAATTCGAATTTGTTACCAACCTTATGACTTATTATAGTTAGTTATTTAAAGATCAAATTTCTAGTGAACCACCTTAAAAATCCTAATTAAGTGGACTTCAATTAAAACCCGGTTAAGTGGGCTGATTTTAGGGAGTAAATCCAAACCATGGCTATTTCTTGTGAGGAAGCTAATATTAGGGAAATTGTATATTGCCACCTAGGTTGTAACCAAGAAATTGTTGGAGACTTGAGTAATAATTTTTGGCCAAGAGACAGAATTAAGGAGAGGAAATTCGAGTGAACCAATTGCTTAGCTTTTGTCTTTAGTGTAAGACCAATGTCTTGTTAGAATTCTTTTATGGATTTTTTGTTATACCTAATCTCGGTTGGTTGAAGTGGTTTTGGGCTAAATTTTATTACTAAATTTGGAGGATGTATCCATAAGTTTTAATTATTAAATACTTAGAATTATGGGTACACTTCTCGGCCGATTTAGAAGATTTTGGGGCAAGTAGTTATTAGTATTATGGGAGTCATAGATGCATATAGCAATAGTATTTAGGGGGTTAGCTAGAATGAGGGCTTGGTTCATCAAGGAGGAAAATCCTCAACCTAGTTCCACCTAGACCTCATCTAACCGCCCCATTTGTGTGCAATATTAGCGTAAATTGTTATGTGATTAGTTTGATCTTGGATAGTCAAAATTTGTTGGTTTCTTAGCTCACTGTTAGCGTGTTTTGGTTGAATTAGGAGCCACCTATTATTGTCACGAACCTGGAATTTAGTAGGTCTAATTAATTATTATTCATAAAATTAAAATCCCAATAAATTCAATAATAAATATTAGGTCTCAAAAATCCACGTGTGACAAATCAAATATATAGGGCCCGACAAAACAAAATCCCGGCAGAATCTCATCGGACAACGGTCCGGACAATATAAATATGACATGCTCCATAAATAGTTGTAAGAGAATAAGCAAATAATAATAGCAACTCATTCATATAAAGAAATCAACCCAATAAATCTCAATATACTGCCAAAAGCCTACATTTGGCCGACTTCAATATCCACATAGAGCCCAACCAAAACCATGAATAAATTGATATACAATTGATGCCATCTATCTAAATAAATATGATACTCACCGGAGAATGTAACGCCGCACCGAATCTCTATACTGTTTTTGTAATATGGTCCGATCCTCTACTCTGAAGGGATAAAATATAAATATAAGCCTAGAACTCAACAAATATCATATTTATGTACAAGAGTCTAACAAATCAAAAGGAGGGTCTAAACAAATGTCAAATCAGATGACATAACTAAATCCAAATAGCTGATAATTAGAAATCCAGTATCAAAACCGATGGTAGTCTCTTACTCAAATCGTATGTCAAATTAAAACAAATATCAGATCAGAAAACAGTCCTCTCAGGACATATCTATATATAACAAAAGTGATCCGAAGGGTAAAACAAAGAATCATATGTTCAAGCAAGATATCCAAATCGGGGTCCAATCAAATCGTGATTCGGAATAGAATCTAATAGTTAGATAGTCCAATCGCGTATGCAGATAACAGAAGCCAGAAATAGATAGCCCAAAATCTAGATCAAAATATATAATCAAAATCAGATGTATGAGATATACCAAAACCCATATATGGGCAAAATGGGCAATCTCAAAATCAAGGTCTAAATCAGAGTCTGAATACAAATTCATGTAGAAATGCAAAGTATGTACTAAATCTGAGTTTCAATTATTTAAAGACTAACTTGAGAAATATGTTACTTTTAACCCAATAATCTTAGTCCAGATCAAATGCAAGTAAGACCAGTATATTTGGCTACCTATGTATTCTGTCTCTCATAGGTAAGGTTGCTGACTATATTTTGTTACTCATGGCTTTGTGTATAATTCTTTAAGTTGTCAGATATATTAGGATATCTGAATGTATTAAATTATATTTTAAATACCAGATAAATGGGGCGGGTTACTACAACAGAGCCTTTCTTGTCGGCAGAAAGGGATTTCAGATAACAGATATCTTCCCGTCAGGAGTTGGCCAGATAACAGATAATAGATAATAGGCATCACAATCCTCGAACACATGCATGTGAAAATGCACGACCCAATGCAAGTTTTATGCTCATTTCCATACCAACAAACTGTTATAAAAGTATACAATATTTGATAATTTTTTAGGATTCCAGAAAATAGCAAAATCCTCTAAAAATCATAGGACCCGAACAAAACTCCTAAATCGACTGGTAAATCATACATTCATGTATAGAATAAACAGATCAGATATATAAAAATAACATGCATTTTTGTAAAATCTCCAAAAGTAACCAAAACACATCATATGCTAAATCAGATCAGAGATAAGGGTTATAGATATTTGTCTCGACCTTATACTAAGCAAATTAGGAAAAAGGATGTTCCGAGGTACCTGAATCACACCCTTCTCTCTCCTTTGCCGCGCGCGCCCTTTGCCTCAGTCTCTCTCTTGGCTGCTTCTTCCTTTGCCGCTCTTTCTCTTGGCCACTTCTTCCTCCGCTACGCGTGCTTCTCTTGCACTGCAAACCCTCCCTCCTCTCTCTCTCCTGCCACGCCCCTCTTCTTCCTGCACCGCGCCCCCACCTTTTCGCCAGTGCTGAACACCCTTCCTTTCCTTCTTTTTTGCGCGAGTTTCCCCTCCTCTCTCTCTTCTCCGTTCTTTCTTTATTTTCCTCCCTTCTGCTTTCTGCTGCCCGATCCCCTTTCCCTTTTCATTTCCCTTCTCCCCTTTCCAGCCATGGTTTTGCAATCGCAGTTTTCATTTCCTTTGCACACACACATGTATATATAATATCCAATCGGCGTTCGGGCGCCTCTCGGGCACGCTTCGGGTACCACTCTGCGAATTCCGATTTTCTTCAAATTTTTGCACAATATATAATTAATTTTCATCACATCTAAATTATCTAAAATGATAATTTTATCCAAAATAAATCAAATTAAATTTGGGGTATTACAATTATTTTGAAATTATAAGGGGAGGGAAATGACCACCTAGCCATGTACTCCTTTCTTGTTATATTAAACCTTAGAGCCTGTCATTTTTCCCTCATTTTTGTTTGTTGTTAGAGTGAGAAGATTAGAGGGAGAACCGGCTAGGGAGTTATTCATCCAAGTAGAAGATAGAAGAGCAAGGGATAGAGCAGTCACAAATTAAAGTAACTTTACTTGCGACCTTCCTTATACATCTATTGAATTCCTCTAAGTAATCCATACATGTTCTTGTATGGCTCATGTCTCCATCTTGATAAATTGAGTAGTATGTCTCAATTTGGTGATGGAACATAGACAATCAATTAAGGCTTAAAAAGGACAAGAATGTTATACAAAAATTGTTATATTTGTTGTTGAATTCATCATTTTGTATGCTTTAGTAGTATATCCTTATACTTTCAATTTTGCAATACGGATCGGTGTTGAATCGAACCTAGCCAACTAATTATGAATGAAGCCATTGGATTGAAATTTCCATTTCAGAATCATCTCCATCTAAAATGAGTTGTTCAATAGAAGCCCTAAAATCATCTAACTCCTGCACTTCTACTTACACCTAAAGGGCGAGCTTCCGACAATTAGCTTCTAACACTAGATAAGATAATATAAGAAATAGGCATTAGGCATTCTAAAGCTGGAATAAGGTAAGCAAATTAATATCATGGATAGTTTGAGATGTAATATTTATTTCCTTCCGGATATTGAGATCATTACAAAGTTGACATCATTGATTTTGGTTATTCTCATCGTATATTGAGATGTTTTGCTTACCGATTTATTGATGTCATTTTATGTTGATGCGTTATTGATATCTAAGGACGATTATTGCTTTTATATAGTGTATATTGTTTTTGAGTTTGTTTTGATAGATGGGTTCTTTGAATAGCTTGTTTTCGGACAGAATAACTTGTTAGGTTTTTAGCTCACCCATGTCGTTTCTTTCTTTCAGAGTAGCAAAATAGAGATGGATGATTCTAGAGTTGGAGGGATAGTTGTGGACTTTTGCATCTTTGGCGCCTAGTTAGAGTTATCTTTATTTATTTTATACTATAGAAATATATTCAGTACTTATATTTTATTTTGCTGGTTTTAGGGCTATGCTTTCCCTCATGAGATTTGATGTATTAGATATTTTAGATCCTAGAGGTTGCTTTTGTCTTTATATTATGAGATGGTTGATGTTTTCTTGAGATTTATGGATTTGTGTGATCAGATCCCGGCGGTGGTTGTGGGCTAGGTTTGGGTCGCCACAGATATGATTCATAGTGATATATGGTATATTATTCTTATTATATTTCATGTTAGCTGTATTAAGTGTATTTAGATTTATTTTCTTTATTCTAAATCTAAGGTATTTTAAGCATTTCAAAAATTCATGGCCTATGTTGAAACATAATTCTCTTCACGAATCAAAGTATTGAGGTATGATTCTAGTGGTGAATATATATCTCATGAGTTTTATGCTTTTTATCCAACAAAAATGCGTCATCTCTCAGCACTCTTGTACACTTAAACAAAATGGTGTTGCTAAACATAAAAACCGACAACTGTGTGATGTTACTTGTACATTATTACTTGACTCCTCTTTTCCATCTCCATCTCTTTTCCTCTTTTTTAGCTGAGTTATTTTGTTATGTTTTGTCTAGCATCCCAGGTACATTGATTTACACAATTTTTGTTGTATTTGTTTTGTCCATTTACTGTCTCATAAATGTCATAAACTTTCGGCTCAATCTATTAAATGTGCTTTTACGGGCTATAATATTTCAAACAAAGGATGTGTTTGTTATGACCCAAGCCCTCACCAATTTCATACTTTGCATAAGTTTGTATTCTTTTAAAACCAACCTTTCTTTTGGATTAATGTTCAATCATTACCTGGGCTATATACTCTTCTTAATTTTAAAATTCTCATCATGCCTATTGTAAGATACAGACCAGGATTGGTATATGAACGACAGCGACCACTTGCTGCCCCTTCTAAGCATAACCCACCATGTAAGCTTGCTCAAAAAGCGTTTCTTACAGACATTCTAGCTTTCTTATCTGGTCTATAACGATCTACTTGATTTTCTTGTCCCCATAATTGGTATGGATTTTTGGGAACATCTCCTCGTGCTAATCTTAATTTTTTTCCCATTCCCTCCCGCAATTTCAAGTCTATTAAATATGCATGTTGGCAAAGGGTAATGGCAAAAGAACTTCAGTCCCTGCAGGAGAACCATACATGGGATGTTCTTTGCCCTCCTTATGCTAAGTCATTGGTTGTAAATGGGTATGCTCTCTGATGTAGGGAAGGGGGAGGTAGGGGAGGAGAAGGAGAAGAAATTGGGAGAAAGAGAAGAAACAAGAGGAGAAATAGAGACAGGGAAGGGGTAGGGGAAGGGAAGGAGAAGAAATTAGGAAAAGGGAAGAAAGAGGAGGAGGAATAGGGAGAGGAGAAGCCAGAAGATTAACAAAGGGAAGAGAAGTAGTGATCAGTAGAAAGATAAAAAAATCATAATCACTTAAATTTTATTCAATTTATTAGTCATGCATTTAACATTAGAGTTACGATTCTTATATAGAGAACCTCCATCCTAAGTTAATTAGGAAATAGATATAATTTTCTAACTAACGATATCTCAAAATTAAAAAATAATAATGCACACTTTCTGAAGATAAAAATAAAATTTCTCAAATAAAATCTTTCTAATAAAATCAAAATCAAATAAAATAAAATCTTTTTTAATCAAAGAAAATCAAATTTCTTCTAATTTAAAATGTCCATGATATCCAATTCACTCTCTCTAGGTTTGCTCGGATGGAATTATTGATTGTTATAAGGCCCGCTTAGTTGTCCTTGGTAATAGACAAGAATGTGGAGTAAATTATAAGGAAATGTTTGCTCCGGTTATCAAGATGACTATTTTATGCACAGTCATCTCTATTGTTGCCTCACAGGGATGACCTTTTAATCAAATAGATATTGAAAATGCTTTTCATGGTTATTTCAAAGAAGAGATTTATATGGCTCTGTCACCGGGCTTGTTTACCATTAGCTCTTCAGATGTATTTAAATTGAGGAAATTTTGTATGGGATGAAACAACCTCATCAAGTATGGTTTGATAAGTTCCATTCTTCATTACTTTGTTTTTTGTTTAAGAAAAGTCAGTAAGATTCATCTTTATTCCTCCACAAGACATCTATGGGTATTGTTGTTCTTGTTTACGTTGATGATATTCTTACAACCTGGATGGACTTTGCCTTGATTCCTAATCTGCAGTGGCATAGTCATGCTTCATTTTGTATCAAAGATCTCAGCCATCTTAATTACTTCTTAGGGTTAGAAGTTTTTAAGGATTTATGGGGGTCTTCTTGAATTAATAGAAATACACTCTGGATTTGATTAGTTTAGCTGGCCTCGAAGATACCTCTCCTATGGCTATCCTTCTAAAAGTTAATGTCAAATATTGCTGTGATAAGGGTAACCTTCTTTTCGACCCTGCTGTATTCCAAAAATTGGTATGCAGTTTGAACTATTTGACTATCACTTGGATATTTCTTTTGTTGTTCATTAAGTTAACCAGTTTATGTACACATCTCGTTACCTACATTTAGCTATTGTTTGTCGCATCATTCACTATCTTCATGGGATACGTACTTGTGGTTTGTTCCCCCTGGCCGGCTCATCTCTTCGATTGGTGGGATATGGTGATGCAAATTGGGCTTGATGTTCAGATACAGGGCAATTTATCATAGAATGGTGCATGTTTTTTGGGTCTTCCTTGATCTTATGGAAGGAAAAGCAAGAAGCATGAGCAAGTTTCTAGATTCTCCATTGAATCGGAATATCATGCAATGTCTGCTGCTTGTTTTGAGATTGTTCGGCTTCGTGGGCTTTTGGTGGAGCTTGGATTTGCCAATTTGATTCCAATCCTCTCCATGTTGATAATATTAGTTTTGTTTAGATTGTTGCTAATCCCATTTATTGCAAACATATAAATCATAATGAGGGGGATTATCATTACATCTGAGAAGTATTTGACAATGACATACTCTCTTCCTCATATCTCGAGTGATCTACAAATTGCTAATGCATTTACCAAGTCTATGACCTGGTAGCGTCATCAATTCCTTGTGAGCAAATTGCTGCTTTTTGATTGACCAATATCAATTTAAGGGGCTATGTTAGTAAGGGAGGAATCAATAAATTTATGGTGTAATTATTGTAAATATTTTGTAAATGTCTTGTCATTATTACTTTCCTAGTTTAGTTATAGATTTGATTTATTGGCTGATTCTTAGCCTTATAATGCATTTGATGATTTCAATGTAATAAGAATCATCCTCATAGTGGTGGACGTCTAGTATTCAAACTACTTGACATCGACGGCATCCATGTTAGTTACCAAAGACATGTCTGACGTTGATTGTTTCTTTTGTTTTATTGATAATTTGCAGTTGTGGGCTCAAAATAGAGTTATTTAGACAGCGAGTGTAAGATTTGACTTTCATCCAAAATGTAGTTAAAAGACTTATTGACTATACCATTAAGAGAGGCAGCTATAATCATGGGAATTGTGGTAATCCATCAAAGAAGTCCCCCCCAAGAGTGCATTTAGTATCAGTAAGTCAGAAAACAAAGCCAACAATGCCTGCACAATGAAGTTTTGAGTGCACTGCATGGGAGAAGCCATCAACTGGGGTTAGGAGATGATGAGAGCGATGGGGACCAAGCTTGCATGGGCGCGGTCCATCTTTTGTATGCCATGGAGAAGTATGCTCTTGGACATCCATTAAGTTCACATACCTGATGTACATGGATATTCAATGAATGGAAAGAGTGCTTGTGCCATGGTTGACACGGACGCCATTCACAATTTTGTGGTTGGGACTGAGGTTGATCGATTGGTATGCAATTGGAGGGAGATGGTAGCAATTTGAATACCGTGAACTTAAAAGCAAAGCCTAACCTTGATGTTGCCAAGTTTGTGTTGATGTGACTTGGAGAGTGGAATGAGAAGCTGAACTTTATGGCAACATCTATGGATGACTTTGATCTAATTTTGGGGTTAGATTTCCTTAAGGCGACTTAGGGAGTACTCATGCCTCCTTTAAACTTGGTGCTCCTCATGGTGAAAGTCCATGTCTTGTGAGCGCCTCCAAAAGGTTGAAAGAATTTGAAAGAAAGGGCAACGTGTTGTATGCACTCCAAGTTAAAAAGAGTTTGAAGAAAGGCACACCTTCCTTGTGATGTTGTTAGCGGAAAAGGACATCGAGGTTAGGTCTTCACCAGTAGAAGTCAGGCTACTCCTAGAAGAATTCGAGAAGCCGATGCCAAAGAGTTGCCTAAAGTTCTTCCACCCTTGAAAGCAGTGGATTACCATATTGAACTAATACTAGGGGTGAGGCCATTTGCTTAAGAAGCATACAGGATGGCACCTCCGGAGTTAGCAAAGATTTGAAAATAACTAGATGGGTTGATCAACACGGGGTTCATCCACAATTCAAAAGCACCTTATGGAGCTCTCATTCTTTTTCAAAAGAAGTAAGATAGGAGTTTGTGTCTTCACATTGACCCGATGGCTCTAAATATGGTGACCGTGAAGAACCACTACCGATTCCTTTGATTGTTGACTTGTTTGATCAGTTGAGCAGCGCAAAATATTTCATGAAGCTCGACCTGAGGTCAAGCTATCACCAAGTTAGAATCGTGGAGAAAGACAAGCCAAAAACTGCACATGTTACAAGATATGAAGTTTTAGAGTAGCTCGTATTGTCATTTGGTTTGACTAATGCCTCAATAACATTTTGTAAGTTGATGAGTCAGGTATTCCATGAATACTTGGACAAATTTGTGGTGGTCTATTTGGATAACATCATGATATATAATTCAAGTATAGAAGATTACTTAAATTATCTATGACTAGTGTTCCAGAAGTTGAAGGAAATGACATTCATGTGAAGCGTGAGAAATGCTCTTTTGCTCAAGAGGAGATTAGCTTCTTGGGGTACTTCGTGGGGTGAAGTTAGATTAGGAGGATTTAAAGAAGGTGCAAACTATCTTAGATTGATAAGTTCCAACAAGTGTGAGTGAGCTACACTCATTTCTTGGCCTTGCTAACTTCTCTTGACACTTTATAGAAGGATATTTAGAAAAAGTAGCGCTTTTGACAAATTTATTTTAGAAGGATAGGAAGTGAGACTAGTCGAAGGCTTGTCAAAAAGCTTTCAAGGAGATGAAGTGTGTGACAATGAAGTAGCTTTTAGCTTTTGTTAGCCCTCCCATATGTTAACAAGTACTTTGATGTGTAGATTGACACGTTGGATGTTCCCCTTGGAGGGGTCTTATTGCAAGAAGGCTATCCAACAGCTTATGAGACTAGCAAGCTAAATGAGGTTAAATGATGTTATGTAACACAGGAGAAGGAGTTTCTGCCGATTGTGTACCTTCTAAGGACATGGAGAGACTATTTGCTCAGTTCTAAGTTCATGGTGAAAATTGATGAAACTTTTGCTTGTCACATCCTCATGCAACTGAAGTTAACTTTAATGCAGGCTCATGATAGAAGTTCTTAATGGAATTTGACTTGGAGCTAGAATATAAAGCCAAACGTTGCAACCAGGCTTTGAATTCCCTTAGTAGAAGATTGGACCTCATCGCCTTGTCTCAAATAGCTCACCTATCAACAATCGGTATTGCCACCCCTATTAGAGAACAGATAAGTTAAACTTTGGGAAGGACACAATGGCTATGACTATAATTTGGATTCGAGATGGAAAGACTTGAAGATTTTGGGTCGACGAGGGATTTATTTTTACAAAGGAATATCAGGTTTTCATACCTATGGTTGGGGGACTGAGAAGAATGCTCGTTAGAGTGTCATGACACTCTATGGGTTGGTCATCCGGGGTGGTAGTATACCCTGAGCCTATTATAGGACTATTATTGACCCAAGATGAAGAATAATATCATGAGCTATATAAAGACGTCTCACCTATTAATAAGATAAGCTTGAACAAGAGAAACTAGTTAGGTTGTTAGAACCCCTCACTGTACCTAGTAGACTGTAGGAAAGTATTTTACTCGACTTCAACACTAGGTTGCCTTGGTTGAGCACTTGTGCATTTTGGTGGTCATGCACTGCTTCTCAAAGTACATTATTTTTGTTCCAACATCAAGAGACTGTTGAGGGGGGAGGCAATGTTCCTTTTCTTCAAGCACATCATCAAATGCTAGAGAGTGCCCCAAAGCATTGTGAGCGACCGAGATGATTGCATCGGAGTCTTCTGATTAGTACTCTTCAGACTATTCAGTTCAAAATTGAATATCTCATTGAGCTACCTTTCTGAAACTGGCTGTTAAACTGAGAAATTCAATGGTTTGCTTGAGGAGTATCTACGCCATTTAGTGATAGCCAGTTAGAAGGATTTGGTGAAGATATTATATGTTGCCCAATTTTATTTTAATACTAAAAAGTGCTCTTCTTCTAAGAAAAATCTTTTTGAGATTGTAACAAGTTAGCAACCGCTTATTCCATACACGGTGGCCGAGCTATACAAAGGCGAGTGTCTTACAACTTTACTTAGTAATGAAAGTAGAACACAGAGATTACCAAAGCTAATCTAGAAAAAGTGTTTCATCGAATGAAGAAGTGGGCAGATCAAAAGAAGCTGCCTGTGTAATTTATTGTGAGAGATCTTATATCGATAAAACTTCTTCAAGAGCAAATGCGGTTTATTTAAGGAAGAGCTAAGCATCTCCTATGGAAATATGAAGGCTTTGTCCAGATAATTGCTCGTGTGGGGGAGGTCTTGTACAAGATAGATTCTCTAGAATAGATGAAGGTTCACTCAGTCTTCCATGTAAGTTGTTTAAAACAATATCATCCTGACATGTAAGCCCCTTAATGCAACTTGTCACAACGTACCGACATTAGACTGAAGCCATCACCTATGCTAGAAGTTGAATAGGTCAGTATTGAACGGGAGATGACGGTATTAGCTAAAAAGAAGGAAAAAGAAGTGCTCATGTAGTGAAATGGGAGGCCAACGGAAGAAACAAGTTAGGAACTTGTTCAAGATATGGGATTGAAGAAGTGAGAGGTCAATGCTACATTGAAGATCAAGTCAACGAGGATGTCAACAGCTTGGTAGGGCAAGGATGTTGGAATCTAAACCGAGCCATGTAAATTTTTACATAATTCTTTTCACATTCTTGAATTTTTATATGAACTTAGGAGAATTTAGTTTAAATATTAGCCTTGTAGAAAAACTAGATATCCCATCATAAAAATTGGATACTTTTAATATATATTAATGTCAAATGCCAAAATACCCAAAACCCTCTATATGGCGGAATGAATTTAAGAAATCTTTTTCATATCCGATTGTTGCTTGTTGCCATTAATTACTTGTATCTCTACAATTTTAACCTGTGACTTGCGTTTGACATACTCAACACTGGTGGAGTTTTCATGTTTGTGTCCCGAGATTGACCCGCACACTTAATTGCGCTCTAGAGTTAACCTAGGTTGCATCCGGTTCTCAACCGGAGCGGATGCGCTGCACCGTTTTTGTGGCTATAAAATTTGAAATTGTAGAATAAATCTGGTTCTTTGAATTCAAGTTCTTATTCTCGGATCTATCTGGAGAGTTAGGGCTAGGTAATCCATCTGGAAGAAGGCCTAAGGAAAATATTTCCAGTTTGGTCAAACTGGTAGGCTTAGACAAAGGGACTTTGAAGAAGATTTGGGGCTATATTTGCTATGGACTTTCTGTGTCACAGAAACACAGAATCTTAGGGGAATCAATGGGATGTATTTGTGGACCAGTGGAGCTTTATGAAGTCTTAGAGAAAGTTCTAGCGCTAGACTCTCCTTTTAAAGTAGAACCACAGTCAGACAGAGAGAAAGAGGCTGAAAGCCCATGATTCTATCTTCTCCCCTGGTCTTGCGTGTCTTTGGAATATTTGAAGCATCTGTTCGCAGTAGTGATGATGATTGAGGGAGTACGCATATCTGATCGTGTAGGTGTACAATAAGGAAGGAGCTTCGGGAAGGGCAGTCTTCTTCTTTGATGAAGTATAGGAGGTTTCTGAGAAGCATTGCCCGAGGGAGAAGAACAGTGTTTCCCTTTAGCTGACAATCTATTGGGAAAATTCTTATCCAGCGGGTGGATTGTAGGCGGGACATTAAGCACCTTCACTGGGTATTCAGGTATTCGACAGGTCTTGTAGGAAGTATTAGTTGAGGATTATATTTGAGGATCAGATTTACTGTGCTATATTGACCTTGTTTGAGTCATTTAGAATTGTTTATTTGTGAACATGAACCTCCAAAGTTCATGAGTCATATATGTGAATATGAACCTCTAGGATTATTCTATTTTATAATTTATGACCTGTGCTCTGTGTTTATCAAATGATGTATCAGATGTACATTTGACCTTCTGACACCTGGTTGCAGAACATTACAGAAATCCTCAAACAGAGGCGTTCTTGAGCTTTCTTGACCTGCCATATCTTCTTGATAAATCAACAGAGTCCTTGAGTCAGAGTCCAATGCCCATATCAAGAGGTAACTGTTTTGATATGAGTAATTTATCTTGTTAACACATTTTTTCTTTCTGGCTTTTAGGTCGTTTTATCTTGAGTGCAACTTTATTTTCATGATTTTTAATGATCTACTTTGAATCTTTTCTTGTGCTTATTCCCTCCCTTCTTACTTCATATCATAGCAAGTATTTGTGATCAGAAGACGATATTTTCCTTCCCTGGACTTTCCGAAGCCTTTTCTCTCTACTTGTCCAGACGGCCTGTTCCTATGAAAAGTATTGTTGAAGCAATGGTGTCTGAAACACATCTTGTGGTCACATTTTGGCGACTAAATCCTCTCTCCAAGCATATGCACTTGGACTTTATTTTACACCCTCGATAACTTCACTGAACAATTTTTCTGGGAAGCTGTTGCCCAATCAAAATAAGATTTTCATTGTTATGACACATTTCAATTCTCAATTAAAGCTTGTTAGTCCATTGAAAAAACATTGTATCATACTCTGTGTAAAGTCTTTTAACCCCTTTTTCTTATTCTTCTTCTTTTGTTTTTTTATTAGTAAAAAAATTAGTGGTGAAAAGGCAAATGCTGTACAAATAGGAGAATAAGGTACAGTCTCAACTGAAAAAGGAAAAACATCACAAACGGAAAAGATTTCAATGTAAAAAGCTTCCAAAATTGCCCCAGACAGGGCAGCTCAAGTGGTAGAATGTTTCTGTTTCATAAGAAAGACTAGGGTCAATTCTGCTTGACCTGTGTGTCTGTTCCCTTATAAATCACAAAAAAAAAAAAAAAAAAAAAAAGAAAAGCCACTGAGCTTATAGCTCAAGTGTTAGAATACTTTCTGTTTCATGGGAAAGACTAGGGTCAATTCTGCGTGACTTGTGTGTCAGTTCCCTTATGAATCCGCAAAAAATGAAAAGCCTCGGAGCATATGAACAGGTCTGGTGTAGGCTTTCATTATGTGCTCCAAGCAGAACTATGATAAGACAAGAGTGAGAGCAAAGCCAGAAATTTATTCTTAAAAATCTTCACATTAAATGCCTCCTAGTTGCAACCAAAGTGCAACTGCAAAGGCTATTGCTATCATTACCCCTTTCAAATCACATAAGTTTAATCAGAAATAAACTTTCCAACAAGGTGTGTTCGTCCACCAATCACCCTGAGAGCTTTGTTACTTTTAAATGAATTAATCACACAAATTGTTAGTGTTTTTGGGCCTATAAGAGAGAATGTCTTATAGGGCCTCTTAATTGTCAACAAATTGCTGGTGCTAGATCTGCTAAGCATTGTAGACCAAACAAAGTCCTTTACTAGTACCTTTGCCTTATAAATTTTATACGAGAAGAAAACCCAATTAGAGCTCAAACAAGGCAAGCAGTGAAGGATTTGCTGGCAAAGAAGTTCAAGCCTGGCTACGTATAAAATTGGAGGTTTGAACCTTTAGTTGGCATGGATTTAATCAGGGGCAGGTTGGGAGAGATGTATCTGCCCCATTTTCATCCCCAAGTGTGATTCTTCACCATCCACTCATTTTGCTGGGATGAAATTTAGACCCAATGACCTTGCAACTAAATAAATTTTGTACTTCAGTTGTAAGGAAAACTTTGGCCTGTTGTGCCAAATATGGCACAAGCATTTATCTCGTTGCTTGTCTTCCTTTTTGAAGCTTCCTTCTGATGAGGTTGATAAGCTAGGTGAGATCTTAGCGTTGTTATAACATCAGATGTTATTGGTTTTTTTTTTTTTTGTGTTAATTTTGGTATCTTTGCCTCAATGCCACCTCCCTGGCAGAAGGGGGAATGGCAGTGTTTTGTCCCACTATGTTTTTCTGTTGGTTTTGGTTTATGCTGCCTTTTGGTACTTATTGGAGATATTGATGCCCATGTATTTGCAATCTTCATCCTATATTTTGTGCTTGAAACCTAGCCCTCCAACTTACTACTATTTCATCTTCTACTTCCAAATTTATTTTGTTATTTGACAAAATGAATGTCGAATGCAAGGGGCCTCAGTTTGGTGATGAAATTGTTTATTTGGGTTGGATGCGTGGAGGAGGGTCATTGTTACGGGTTGATGGCTTACTGCTTACCAAACCCTTTCACCATTAATATCTTCACCAAACTTAAGGGGGTATAATGTCCTCTCAATTTTAGTAGATGAAGAAAATCTGCCTATCAGTTCTCCAAATCTTGGTTTTAATATCCCCCCCTTCACCTCTATTGAGTATCTTATCTATCTTGTACTACTTTCTGAGCAGTGTTTGGTGTTTTTTTTTTTTTTTTTATGGCAGATCTCCTATTTAACTGTGGTTTTAATATAGGTTCTTGCACTGATAATAGCGAAGATATTCCTATTGACGATGTGGATGTATTAGAAGAGCTAAGTGTCGCTAGTGATGGACAAGCGGTGAATGAAGTATTCTAAGGCAGCATACAGGTACTACATAATATTATTATTCCTCAGAAGTTCTTTGTGCAGCTTGGGTTTAATTTGCACAAAGAACTGCAATCAGCAGCCATTGTCTTGTCAATATTTCATTTAAGTAAGGTCCTTGTCAGCTGGGTAATTTTGATTTGAATTGTCTTCTTCAATCATTCAAGGCTGTCATCTTTGTAAATATTTCACTGGTGTTAGGTCTTTGTCAGCTGGATGGATTTTGATTTTGAATTGCTTTTGTTCTCTTTTCACTAATCATTAGTGTGTTTGGTGTACCGCATGACATTCTATTTTGTTTGAGGTATCTTTAAATATCTGAACTTGATAGTAGCTCTAACAAGCACAGATTCAGCAGTACGTGCGGATTTAGGCCACGATCTATGCACAGAACTCTATTATGGCCTGGCCTGGAGTATTTTTGGTCTTGTGATCTGTATCCCTCTATTCATCCATACAAAGAAGTTTCAGGTGGCCAATGTAACATATGATACCTTGCATTACAAGGGTAATGCATGTTTTTGCATAATATGTCTTGGATATGTCACATGAGGTAAAAGAGGACGAGCCTCGGTACTTAACAATGTTGCTCAGATATGACTTGGAGTCACGGTTCAGATTGAAAAAACCCCTTCTTTGTACTGCAACCAAAAGGTTGTGTACATTCAGCGTTTCATGAGTTTCAAAATGCCAAATTCTCATGCATTGGACACTCGTTGATCATGCCTTGCAATGAAAATCTTGGGATTTGCTATGACGTTTAGCCAACTTCATGAGGGTTAATATGAACTTGCAGCCAGAAAAAGTTAATGTAAGGTACTCCAGGACTAACAAAAAACAGGTTTTTTTTTGGGGGGGTGGGGGAGGAGGTGTTTTGTTATTAATCCAATTGGAGTGAATCCAGAATGCTAGCATTTAGTGCTTGTCTGATTGGTGATTACTTTGATTTATGGTATTGCAAAGTTGGAAACAATAATAGCTTAATAGGCAGGGACTTCCACGTGACATACGATGAATTGCTTTTCTAAAGAGATGCCATAGTTTGTTAGATACTCGAGATATTCCAGATCATTCAGATGTTTTTGCCAATATCCTATGAATTTGTGGTTGTTCATCTGGAGTTTGGTTGTATGTATAGTTTAGTAATGCTTCAATCCAACGGTGGTTGATGACATCGGCCTAGTAATTGAACAAGCACATTCTGATGGTATCCTTTTTGCGTTGGCCACACCCCATCTCATCTGTCAGAAGACAAGCATTTCATAAGGACATGAAAATGAGTTCTAGCTAGAAAGAGATTCTTCTGAAGGGTGGCCTATTTCCCATGTCAATGGCCTCCCGGGTTATGTCCCTGCAAAGTCCTGCTCCCTATCTTCAAGAAGATAAACACTTGCTTGAAAACAAATGGCTTGACAAATCCTTGCCTGTTGACAAATCCTATCTTCATAAGGACAGATGTAAAACAAATTCTTGCTTGACAAATCCTTCATAATGGCTAGCCTGTTGTCCATGCAAATGGCTTGGGTCCTATCCTCTCTTGTCTCTAGTCCTGTCTTTTTGAACAAATACTTCTCAAGGACAGATGGAAGATGAACTCTTGCTTGAAAGATGAGGGATGTCCTTTGTAATAATTTGGTCCCCAGGAACACTTTGAACGATACTTCTCTTGTGAAATTTTATCATTCTGACATTGTTTGATTTTCGGTTGTTTGATCATACTCGAAATTATGTATTTACACTCTTTAAGGATTATAATGGTTTGTGATAATTTGACCTAAGTTGTAACATCAAGGTCTGAGCCCAATTGAACTAGGGCGGTCCCTTCGCGATATTGGGCCACCTCAAAAGCTGTTTGGGATTTTGCTTTTTCCTATTGTTGAATTTCGCCTTTTCCTCTTATATTTTTATCTGGACTGAATAGTTCGGTGATTTAGTATGTTTTCCTTGAAAGTTTCTATCTGGATAAATGAAACTGCTTTACTTGTATCTTTAGGTGCTCAACAGTTGAGCTTTGTGAAATTTCTTGCCACTATGCAAAAAGTAGAAGTTCAGACCATTCTATGTTCAGTTCTGTTCCTTGATGAAATGAAAATGAAATCTGGTTATTTTTCTGGTCTTTGTCTGTTGTGCAGGGTTGGAATGCGTGTTTGATTAGTTTCCTCTTTTCAGTTCTGAAAATGACAGATGTGTTGTTAGCGTTTCTGGTGTTCAGTGCATGCTTCCTGCAGCTGGTTATCTTGATTCTTGGAACGACTTGCCTCTTCTTGTTTTTGGCATCTCATATTGATGTTGTTTTCATGGGATTGTGCTTACTGTAATGGATATTTGAATACCATCATTAAACAGTCTTTGTTGGTGTTAAACCAACCATGAAATAGTCTTTGTTGGTGTTAAACATGGTATAATTGTCGTGTATTTCATTGCTAATATTGAACTCCAAAGCATAAAAAAATGTCATTATTAATGTGTCATTTTCAGCATTTCAGAATTCTGATGAATTTTCAACATTTTCTCTGTCATCTTCATCTAGCTGATGCATTTTGCCAACTTGGTGGGTGATGGATCTTTGACTGCAGAAGACCCCACCTGGAAAGGAACGTTTGCAACATTTGAACTGGAGTAAGTTAGAATCCTTTTTCATATTCATTCATGAATGGTGTTTGTGGCTTCTTGAACTTTTCCTTCTTACTCATTGGTTAGCTCACCATTGCTGAGCATGCAAATATCCACTTAAATATTGTTTTAAGCTGTTGAAGTCAAAGAATTAGTGCCAAGAAATTGGGTCCAAACACTGCACACATTATTTTCATTATAACTATCCTAGTTAAGAGGTAGTGGTATATTTAACTTTGCTTCCCCTTCCCTTTACGGCTCTTCACATCAAGAGGGATGCGTACAATCAAAGTCCATAACATAATACGATAGCTTACTTCTTCAACTCCCTTTCTTTAATCATATCTCCACGTTTTTTCTTGTAGGTACTTCTGTGCCATCCCCTTATAAACAAAGTAATACTTAAAATCACGTTAAATCGTTTGTTTGGCTACATCAAACCTCAGAATTACCAAAGACATGAAAGTATTAGCATTTAGCAAACTAGACAGCTAAACTTGGGAGTTGTTGTTATGTGCATTTTTCAATACCAAAAATTGGAAATTTGGACTTGATAGAAAAAAGTCAGAGGAATTTGAATGTGACAAAAATGAAGCATTACAAAGTCGAATAAAAAAAAGGGCATGAAAATAATAGAATAATAGGCTAGGTTGAGTTGATCAATTATTACTGAAAAAAAAAAAAAGAGTTGATAAATTATTACTCCCCCAAAAAAAAAAAAAAGAAGAGTTATTCAATTATGATTCTATGTGAAAGTGTCTTGAATTTGTTTCCGCATCAGTGACGGAAGTCCATGTTGTCCAAATTGGGTACCTGTTAATAGCATGTAGCTATGCAAAAGTGTGGAAATTTCCCTTGTCTTATCACAAAATCTAGTTTATAAGCACACTTTGTAATTGAAATCCTAAAAATGTCAGGGGAAAATTATGAAATGTTTCATTAGCAGTAATTTGCCTGGCATCAATAAGGACTTGGTTATACTTTAATAGTATGTTTAGTTGATGAAATAAAATAAGGTGGAAAAAGAATAGTTATTTTTAGGGAATAGAATTAGAATTATTATTCTTATGTTTAGTTTTTGGAATAGAATAAGGTAAAAATTAGTATTCTATTATTCGATTTGTAAAATAGTATAAGAAATAAGGTGGGAATAATAATAATAATAATAATAATAATAATAATAATAAAAATAAATAGGAGGGAATAAATATTCCCACATATGTGGAAATAAATATTCTCACGGGAATATTTATTCCCGATTAAATTGTAATCTAAAGGAAAAATGTTTATGCCTTTGGGAATAAGGAGGGAATAAAATTTCTATTTCCTCTAACCAAACACAACCTAATTGATAGGTAAAATATAGCTTGTGTACTTGCCTTACAGTGTCGATCAGATGTAGCCTTTTTTTATTTCCTTTTGACCAAGAAAGAGATACAAATATAATTATAAATGGCTGTTTGTCGAAGCTAGTTTTTTGAGCAAGGAATTTGAAGCTAAAATAATTTAATACCCTCTTTTCCACTAAATGTCATTTTGTAGAAAATCAAACTTGCATATTTGAGCCAAACTGAGGAAGCTGATTTATATGGATGTCCACACTTAATTGGCCTTGAAGCTTCATTGTTGTTTTAGTATTATTGCGTAAGTTCCAGTCACTTTTCCAAGTTTTCTTTATCTGGTTTTGCAAAATGCTACCATCCCCAAAGAATAATTTATATATATTTTATTTATTTTCTCACCAATGATGCCTTACCAGTGGCAATTGCCAAAGCCACTCGTGAGCTCGTCTTATCACTATTAAATAGTTCCTATCGTAGAAGTAGCTTTATGGATGATGTTCTGTTGACTTTGTGCAAAACTATTCTAAGAATAATTATACTGGATGAGGGAGGAAACCCAAAAAAGTGGGCCAATCAAACTGAGGGTTGTCTTTTTTGAGAAATATTTTATGGGGTGTTATGTACTGTTTTAACAATCAATTATTAAAAACATATGTCTAATATATATATTAATAACCAATAAAATTTAGCATGCATATAAAAGTTAGCTTATGACATTCAATAATCAATGGTATCGCAAGAATGTTATGGTGGTACATATTTTTTTTTCTTCTTATTGTAAGAAGAGACAAAAGAGTTGCTAAAAAAAATCAACAAAACATAATTCCCTAATAAAAAGCATCCCTCTATGCCCTACAAATGATAACAACTGTTTCCACCCCTCTTTTGCGGAACCCCATTTTTCTTTCCCCACACCAAAAAAAAAAAAAAAAAAAACAATGGTCCTGTTGAAGCTGGCTGCTTCATAGTGCATGTGCTAGGAGACAGAATGGGTCCACCCACAATTTTGTTGAATCAACCACATTATAATTGGGGGAAGATCCAATCCATAACGCAACTGTTTTGGCTCCTGTTTTTTTTCTTAGTGCCCACACACCATTTGGCATCTTTGACTGTTTGATTAGTGATGCCTTTTGAAATTGAATCTTCTTCCCATCATCCCATCCCTCTCCTCATACTTTTAGATTTCGCCAGACTCTGGACTTTGATTAGTCCAGCTATTTGCATTGGCATGCTAGCTAACCCAATTGGAGCATGCCAATTGAGAACCCTTTACCGTGTCACTGCTTCTTACGATGGAAGTGATGTAACAATCTCTTGCGCGGGAGAATTCTTTGTGTGCAGAAAAAGTCAGGGTTGAATCCCACTAAATTACGTGTGTGGACATTTGCTCTTTTTTTTTTTTTTTTTTTTGGTTCCATGCATTGCCAATGCTGTTCACCTTGCTGATGGGATGGTGACAAGCGAAATAATAGTGGGATCTTTTGGTTTTGGGGTATGAACTTGTAGCTTCTGAATCCGAAATCTACCCGCAATTCTACCTTTCCCCAAACACTAGCACCTATGACTCTATTTGGAATCTTGTTGTTTATTCAACAACCCCTAAACCAAAGAATAGTATGTCAGGGAAAAGGAATTTTGTGAAGTTTTATTCAATGGCCTTCAAAAGGCGTGCATTCTATTATGAACAACGCTCAAAAATTGTCTTTACACTCTAATCTGTCTCTCAAAATTATTTCTTAGCGGATAACCTTCTTTCAAATCTTATTGTTCATGTGTCAACCTCTAAACCAAAGAATAGTTAGCTGGGAGAAAGAAATTTTATTAAAGCTTTATTTAGTGGCTTTCAAAAGGCGTGACTTCTATTTCAAACATCTTGGGCTCAAAATTACGTCTTTTTGTATTCTGATTTGTCTCAAAATTGCTTCTTATCACCGATGAACCTACTTTGGATCTTATTGTTCATTTAGCAACCCCTCAACCGAATACTAGTTAGCTGGGAGAAAGGGCTTCTTTGAAAGTTTCATTTGGTGGCATTCAAAAGGCGTGTAATTCTATTAGGAATAACTTAGTCTCAAAATTACATCTTTGTACTATAATGTAAGTCTCAAAATTACATATCGGTATATAGAAGTTTATTTCAACTTCCACAATTACCCTGGCTGGGACATCAGTCATGAAATTTCTGTTAGGCCTATCTGGAATATTTTGAGTAAATAAGTTTTAGTTTGTTCATCACATGTATACATACGATCATATAGGAATAGTAAGAATGTGTCAACTGTTTAGTTCACGTATGTGAGTATAGATTAGTACACGGATAGCTGAGATGATATAGGAAATGCATGAATGTCAAAACTCAGAGTATACATAGAACAGTTTAAAGAGTTATACTGTAAGATATGGATCGTGAATTATATTTTTAATGAGGATTAATTAATATTAATGAAAATATTAAAATCAATTGAGGTTTTGGATTTAAATTAATTTTCTAGCTGGATTTTATCAGACCAAGTAGCGCTTGACGAGCACTTGACCAATACATATACATATTCTGAACTGTAAAGTCGCATCTAAAAGACGCCTCTAGGGCGCTCGTGTACACTTTAGATAGAATGGTCACGCACAATATGTACTCGAGGGATGCACTTGTGCATGATATGTGCTTGAGGAACGCTTGTACACAGGATAATTTATACCTAAGCGCTTGACACATGCTTAGCAAACGTACATGTGCTAATTTTCTATATAATTTAGTGGCTTTCAAAAGGCGTGACTTCTATTTCAAACATCTTGGGCTCAAAATTACATCTTTTGTACTATGATCTGTCTCAAAATTACTTCTTATCATCTGATGAACCTACTTTGGATCTTATTGTTCATTCAGCAACCTCTCAATCGAATACTAGTAAGCCGAGAGAAAGGGCTTATTTGAAAGTTTTATTTGGTGGCATTCAAAACGCTTGTAATTCTATTAGGAATAACTTAGGCTCAAAATTACATCTTTGTACTCTAATGCAAGGCTCAAAATTACTTCTCGTTATTTAGAAGTTTATTTCAACTTCCTCAATTACCCCGGCTGGGACATCAATCATGAAATTTCTGTTAGGCCTATCTGGAATATTTTGAGTAAATAAGTTTTAGTTTGTTCACCACATGTATACATACGATCATATAGGAACAGTAAGAATGTGTCAACTGTTTAGTTCACGTATGTGAGTATAGATTAGTACACGGATAGCTGAGATGATATAGGAAATGCATGAATGTCAAAACTCAGAGTATACATAGAACAGTTCAAAGAGTTATACTGTAAGATATGGATCGTGAATTATGTTTTTAATGAGGATTAATTAATATTAATGAAAATATTAAAATCAATTGAGGTTTTGGATTAAAATTAATTTTCTGGCTGGATTTTATCAGACCGAGTAGTGCTTGACGAGCGCTTGACCAATGCATATACATATTTTGAACTGTAAAGTCGCATCTAAAAGACGCCTCTAGGGTGCTCGTGTGCACTTTAGATAGAATGGTCACACACAGTATGTACTAGAGGGATGCACTTGTACATTTGATGCAGAATATGGACGCCTGATATGTGCTTGAGGAACGCTTATACACAGGACAATTTATACCTAAGCGCTTGGCACATGCTTAGCAAACATACATGTTCTAATTTTTTATATAATTTAGTGGCTTTCAAAAGGCGTGACTTCTATTTCAAACATTTTGGGCTCAAAATTACGTCTTTTTGTATTCTGATTTGTCTCAAAATTTCTTCTTATCACCGATGAACCTACTTTGCATCTTATTGTTCATTTAGCAACCCCTCAACCGAATACTAGTTAGCTGGGAGAAAGGGCTCCTTTGAAAGTTTCATTTGGTGGCATTCAAAAGGCGTGTAATTCTATTAGGAATAACTTAGGCTCAAAATTACATCTTTGTACTCTAATGTAAGTCTCAAAATTACTTCTCAGTATTTAGAAGTTTATTTCAACTTCCTCAATTATCCTGGCTGGGACATCAGTCATGAAATTTCTGTTAGGCCTATTTGGAATATTTTGAGTGAATAAGTTTTAGTTTGCTCATCAAATGTATGCATACGATCATATAGGAATAGTAAGAATGTGTCAACTGTCTAGTTCACGTATGTGAGTTTAGATTAGTACATGGATAGCTGAAATGATATAGGAAAGGCATGAATGTCAAAACTCAAAGTATACATAGAATAGTTCAAAGAGCTATATTGTAAGATATGGATCGTGAATTATATTTTTAATGAGGATTAATTAATATTAATAAAAATATTAAAATCAATTGAGGTTTTGGATTAAAATTAATTTTCTGGCTGGATTTTATCAGATTGAGTAGCGCTTGACTAGCGCTTGACCAATGCATATACATGTTTTGAACTGTAAAGTCGCATCTAAAAGATGCCTCTAGGGCGCTCGTGTGCACTTTAGATAGAATGGTCACGCTCAATATGTAATCGAGGGATGCACTTGTGCATTTGATGCATAATATGGACGCCTAATATGTGCTTGAGGAACGCTTGTACACAGGACAATTTATACCTAAGCGCTTGACACATGCTTAGCAAACGTACATGTGCTAATTTTCTATATAATTTAGTGGCTTTCAAAAGGCGTGACTTCTATTTCAAACATCTTGGGCTCAAAATTACGTCTTTTGTACTCTGATCTGTCTCAAAATTGCTTCTTATCACCGATGAACCTACTTTGGATCTTATTGTTCATTTAGCAACCCCTCAACCGAATACTAGTAAGTCGGGAGAAAGGGCTTATTTGAAAGTTTCATTTGGTGGCATTCAAAAGGCGTGTAATTCTATTAGGAATAACTTAGGCTCAAAATTACATCTTTGTACTCTAATGTAAGTCTCAAAATTACTTCTTGTTATTTAGAAGTTTATTTCAACTTCCTCAATTACCCGGGCTGGAACATCAGTCATGAAATTTCCGTTAGGCCTGTCTGGAATATTTTGAGTGAATAAGTTTTAGTTTGTTCATTAAATGTATACATATGATCATATAAGAATAGTAAGAATGTGTCAACTGTCTAGTTCACGTGTGTGAGTATAGATTAGTACACAGATAGCTGAGATGATATAGGAAAGGCATGAATGTCAAAACTCAGAGTATACATAGAACAGTTTAAAGAGTTATACTGTAAGATATGGATCGTGAATTATATTTTTAATGAGGATTAATTAATATTAATGAAAATATTAAAATCAATTGAGGTTTTGGATTAAAATTAATTTTCTAGCTGGATTTATCAGACCGAGTAGCGCTTGACCAATGCATATACATATTTTGAACTGTAAAGTCGCATCTAAAAGACGCCTCTAGGGCGCTCGTGTGCACTTTAGATAGAATGGTCACGCTCAATATGTACTCGAGGGATGCACTTGTGCATTTGATGCAGAATATGGACGACTGATGTGCGCTCGAGGAACGCTTGTACACAGGACAATTTATACCTAAGCGTTTGACACATGCTTAGCAAATGTACATGTGCTAATTTTCTATATAATTTAGTGGCTTTCAAAAGGCATGACTTCTATTTCAAACATCTTGGTCGCAAAATTACGCCTTTTGTACTCTTGTTTGTCTCAAAATTGCTTCTTATCACCGATGAACCTACTTTGGATCTTATTGTTCATTCAGCAGCCCCTCAACCGAATACTAGTAAGCCGGGAGAAAGGGCTTATTTGAAAGTTTCATTTGGTGGCATTCAAAAGGCGTGTAATTCTATTAGGAATAACTTAGGCTCAAAATTACATCTTTATACTCTAATGTAAGTCTCAAAATTACTTCTCGTTATTTAGAAGTTTATTTCAACTTCCTCAATTACCTTGGCTGGGACATCAGTCATGAAATTTCTGTTAGGCCTATCTGGAATATTTTGAGTGAATAAGTTTTAGTTTGTTCATTAAATGTATACATACGATTATATAGGAATAGTAAGAATGTGTCAACTGTTTAGTTCACGTATGTGAGTATCGATTAGTACACGGATAACTGGGATGATATAGGAAAGGCATGAATGTCAAAACTCAGAGTATACATAGAACAGTTCAAAGAGTTATACTGTAAGATATAAATCGTGAATTATATTTTTAATGAGGATTAATTAGTATTAATGAAAATATTAAAATCAATTGAGGTTTTGGATTAAAATTAATTTTCTGGCTGGATTTTATCAGGCCGAGTAGCGCTTGACCAATGCATATACATATTTTGAACTGTAAAGTGGCATCTAAAAGACTCCTCTAGGATGCTCGTGTGCACTTTAGATAGAATGGTCACGCTCAATATGTACTCGAGGGATGCACTTGTGCATTTGATGCAGATTATGGACGCCTGATATGCGCTTGAGGAACGCTTGTACATAGGACAATTTATACCTAAGCGCTTGACACATGCTTAGCAAACGTACATGTACTAATTTTCTATATAATTTAGTGGATTTCAAAAGGTGTGACTTTTATTTCAAACATCGTGGGCTCAAAATTACGTCTTTTGTACTCTTATCTGTCTCAAAATTGCTTCTTATCACCGATGAACCTACTTTGGATCTTATTGTTCATTCAGCAACCCCTCAACCGAATACTAGTAAGCCGAGAGAAAGGGCTTCTTTGAAAGTTTCATTTAGTGTCATTCAAAAGGCGTGTAATTCTCTTAGGAATAACTTAGGCTCAAAATTACATCTTTGTACTCTAATGTAAGTCTCAAAATTACTTCTCGTTATTTAGAAGTTTATTTCAACTTTCTCAAGTACCCTGGCTGGGATATCAATCATGAAATTTCTGTTAGGCCTATCTTGAATATTTTGAGTAAATAAGTTTTAGTTTATTCGTCACATGTATACATACGACCATATAGGAATAGTAAGAATGTGTCAATTGTTTAGTTTACGTATGTAAGTATAGATTAGTACACGGATAGCTGAGATTATATAGGAAAGACATAAATGTCAAAACTCAGAGTATACATAGAACAGTTCAAAGAGTTATACTGTAAGATATGGATCCTGAATTATATTTTTAATGAGGATTAATTAATATTAATGAAAATATTAAAATCAATTGAGGTTTTGGATTAAAATTAATTTTCTGGCTGGATTTTATCAGACCGAGTAGCGCTTGACGAGCGCTTGACCAATGCATATACATATTTTGAACTGTAAAGTCGCATCTAAAAGACGCCTCTAGGGCGCTCGTGTGCACTTTAGATAATATGGTCACGCTCAATATGTACTCGAGGGATGCGCTTGTGCATTTGATGCAGAATATGGACGCCTGATATGTGCTCGAAGAACGCTTGTACACAGGACAATTTATACCTAAGCGCTTGACACATGCTTAGCAAACGTACATGTGCTAAATTTCTATATAAGGTCTCATTTGTCGATTTTTAGTCATTTTTGCTTGATTTTTTAAAGAAGAGAAAGCGAAGAGAGAAAGAGAGAGAAAAAGAATGGTGTAGAAGGAGAAATTAATGGAAAATTAAGAGTTTTTTAGGTAATATCAAGTATAAGATTAGTGTATTCAAGCCATCTTTCCTCTATTACTAATCTCTTCTTATCTCTTTGTTTCAAATATTTATCATTTGTTATTTTTATAACTAAAGTGTTTATACATCGTATGCATGAGATCCTAATTTCCTTCTATGAAGCTTTTATGAATTATATGCCTTCAATTCATATTCATTATATTTAAAAGTTGATTTTTTGCAACCATGATCATATATCCCTTATTGAGTAATTAACTAATTTTTGCTTTTGTTTTCACTAACAATGGCTTGGCGTCTACGTACAGATGGTTTGGATCCAAGGAAAGCCGTTCGGGATTAGTTTTAGGATTATGAAATCAATTTATGTATTATATTAAATCAGAACAGTGATTATGGTATTATTTTTAATTTATTTGGATTTTGTTATATACAATTTATAGTGATGTATAATGTCAACAATTGAGTTTGATTTCAATTTCGTCCAGTAATGTAATTGAGTCATGATTTTAATTGCATTTATTTAGTATAAATATTTTTTTTTACGTATAATTAAAGTTATATTTTGTCGACATTCAAGAGTCATTTTTAAATATAATATTATTAAGTCTCATAATTTTATTTATTATCTTATTTTGAATCATTTATCAGTGTTGATTTGTTTTCTCACGCTTGCATTCCCTTAGCTATTTTTGATTTTAGTTTGTAAAATTAATAAATAAATTTTGGTTAATTAAAAGCAAAAATTTGTCTTAAACTTTTAAGAATTAATAATTGAATTTTGGAGCTGTGGATGTGACATCTGCAACTTGTGGGTGTCCCAGCATTTTTCAGGACAACCATGATGGTTGTACTTGGAAAGGGTCTGCGAAACACAATGTGAAAGCTCGAGTTGATTAGGCTCCGTGTATCTTATCCTACATCACAATAGCCTATAGGCTGAAATTTTAGACCGTTGATTCTTTCAGGCGTGGGAACTAAAAGTGTGGGTTTATCCCTTAGAAGAGGGGAAATAGAAAAAGGATACAACGTGTCCGACTTTAGTTTAGCCCTCTTTAGACTTCACAGGGGAGTTAATTGAGGTAGGGGGCTTTGACCCCACTTCTTAAAGAAATGCTTTTTAAGGCAGTGTTATGCTATTAGTGGCTACTGTCTTTCTTTTTTTGTATTTTTCTGTAATTATTTTATTTAATCATCCATCCAACTTTACCTCTACGGTAGAGTTATTATATTATGGTACAAATGTCATAAATTCAAATTATAGAAACCATTTCTTTACTATAGAGGGATAAAACTATGATTTTGTGCCTCAACGTCCTTAAATCATATGATGCGGAACTAGTGATGGCATGCATTGGACACAATGTAAAATATGAGGGTTTGGGTTTATCTTAAATGGGTAGATGTGAAATAATCGTATTAAGCATTTGAGTTAATATTTTAAATGCTTGTTCTCTTGCTAAAAATGCATACTTGTGTTATGGTCTATATATTTATTATAAGGGTGTTTTATCGTATTTTGTTTATGCGTTAATGTTATGTTATGCAATTGACGCGATTGCTAATTATTGTGGCACTTATGTTTATGTATATTCTAATGTATCCATTCCTTGACACTGAGATGTGTCGACATAATACGAACTGGCACCCCTTAAATTTACTACGCTGAATTGTTTATGTTTTAATTTGGTTGGATTTTGTCTTCGTTTGGCTTACAGGCGGCCGTTCTTCTGGATGGACGGTGGGGGTGGGGTGGGGTGGTGCTGGTGGGCTTCCTGACAAGACATTTTCAGGGAAAATGAGCATCGATTCCCTCGCGAATCAGAGCCGTGCATCTGGCAAAAGACAGTCAGGGAATTCAGTCGCTGCATTTTTCGATAGCATAATGGTAAGCTGTTTACTCATTTAATAATTCTACTTTTGTGGCTTTGAACTCGCTTTATTATCTCCTGCTCCTTTCCCTCGTTGAATTAAATTATTCCTTTGCAACTTTCCCACTTCCACCAATGGGGCGGTTTTTGTGCTGCTCTTCTCTGTTTTCATGCTTTGTAATAATTCCAATGACAATCTCAACCTTAATTTATTCTTTAATCACACTTAAAATGCTATTAGTTGGCCGACCTGGTCGAGTCCCTTAGATGTGAGCCACGTGTCCTACTTCTGAAAACGAAGATTTGGATGTGGGCTTTTTTTTTTTTTCCTTTTAATGTGGGTTTCAACTGAAAATGATGATAGTGGGTTTTTCTGATTGGCTCATGCCTCGTTGAGAACAACACTTGTTGGATTGTAGTTGTTGGGATCAGTGACGGAGGCGGCACGTTTTTTTATATTATGTTATCGTATCAAATGATATAATATTTTATTTATATTTTTATGAGCATATATATAAATATATAAATAAATAGATGATAATCTTTTGAGGATATTTTATGGGCGTCCAATAAATTCCTTTTGGTAGATTCCTTTGAAAAATAGGGTGGCATTAGGGGATATCCCTTTGGGCAACTTTAGGTGGTTTGGGATGATGTAGCGTTGCATTAATTATTTTATAAATCTATACAAAAATAGGTGGGTAAACGAATATTACAATACTAAAGAGTGCTCTAAGAGTGTCCCAAATTACTTATACGATTTGGAGATTCTTTTATGGAAACCATAGTAGGAGATATCTTTTGGGCATTCTTAGGTCACTCTCAAATGATATGACGTTTCAACCAATCGTTTAAACCAACAAGCCTGTACAATAATAAACAGATAAATAAGAAGTTATATTATTGCTTAAGAATGTTTATTAGGTGTTTTGAAAATATTGTTACTGTTAAAGGGGTTGCTATTTTATTTTATGATAATTATAAAGATATATTTGTTTATTAAAATGAAATAAAATGAAAAGAAAACATATATTAACTCGTGTGGAAATTAATCGTTCTAAGTCAAGTCATCGGTGTCGGCCAAGAATATTGGCTCGTGCGGAGAACAAACGAACAATATCGCCCCCTCATATGTTTGATTGAACCATTTCAGTTTCATAGAATCGTAATCCTTTGTCATTTACCTTTGATCTTTATTTTCTTCTGTAAAGAGAATTATGCAGTGTGAGATATCCTATATTATTGGTCGTTTGATTACAACCTGCCTATTTAGTTAAAGAGTGTACGTGTTGGCAACTGACTCTCTTGATCCCATGCTTGATTCCCATCTCTTCTTTCAAAATTGGCAAATTGATTTTCCATTTTTTTTTTAAATTGCAGATCTCAATAATTTTTGCTCAATATATTCTTTATCCTTTTTTGGGCAAATTTTCTGTGATTAAATTGTGAATTGAGGAAAAAATGTTAACAAGATGGGCTGGTATCTCACCTCAAACCAGTAAAAAAAAAATAAATGGAAAATATATTTACCAAAAATAGTAGATAATATCTTTTTTTTTTTGAAAGAAAATATAATAAATTAGCCATATAACCTTTGGAATGATAGCTTTGTAGGATTATATTCTATTGGGTCCCTCCACAGTACTTCATTTCTTCTTCATTCAGTGAAGGGAATCAAGGTGCACCATTCCAGTTTCCAACCCAAGTGTCCTATCTGAAGCCTGTCTCAAATATAAAGATAAAGCCTTATAACCAATATCTCTTAATAATTTTTAAAACACTTCTAGATGCCAATTCAAGGGCCTAAACTTTTAGTCATATCTTCCATGCTCATTAAATATATATATATTTTCTGTCACAAGTCTCAAAACTTAATTATATATATGTGATCTAAATCTAAAAATAAAGGCATGTTGATTTTTAATTTAAGTAGCTTTTAATCATCCTAATTATGCACCATATAGGCAGATTTTTTTTTTTTTTTTTTGATTAGGCATCAATAATTATGCACCATGTTGATTTTCCTTTTTTTTTTATTATCAAGAATTAAATAAAAATTGTTTAATCAGCAACTATTTTACACGTTTTGAATCTTGGAGAGAGGTTGAACGTGTTGAGTTGTACTGATCATACGCATTAGATGGGTGATCCGTTAGCATGCAGAACTCCAATTATGTGTATGAAATTAGTCGATAGATCAAAAAATCGACTCAATACCGTCCTCCTGACTCGACGTTATCTATTTTTAGGTACATGGCTTAGGCCTGAGAGTATAACTGTTTGATAATTTGACCAGTTGATTGGTACTTATATATTTTTGCTGGGCTTTTTGGCTATGAGAATTCTTTATTAGTCCGGATCTATTAAGTCTTTATTGGTATTCTAATTCTGTAAGCTTTTATTATATCTATCGGCGCGACTGATAGGTATAGAGTAGCTTAAGATTTTTTAATAGACCCAATAAAAAAATTAAAATATTTTTAATGTTTTTTAGTTACATATTGTACTATTATGCTCTTGAGTTTCTTTTTTGGCGGTTTTGGCTTAATTATTTATCAACATAATTGGGATCTGAAAGTACACAATGAAAGCGCCAGAGCTTCCTTGGGACGGTCAGTAGGACACCCCATCCCTTGCGTAAGGCACTCCAGAGTTCAATTGGTCGTACTGGCCAGTTTACATGACCCTTTTCGAAGGCCATCTGGAGGCCTGGGCCCCTCCGTATATGATGGGGTTTATATTAAAAAAATCTACCAAATAAAATTTAATAATTTCGATAGTTTTAAAATTTGTTTTTATTACCCAGAGGCAAAGGCAACGCAACTGTAGTTTCTCAACGAGATTAAGGCAAGTGAAGAAAATTAAGATATTTAATATCATATTATTTTTTTTTAAAAAAATATTTTTTATTTTAAAATAACTAACATTAAATTTTAATTAAATGATTAAAAAGAAGGGGAATGTGTTCTTGATATGAATTTATTATAACGTGATTTTAGGGTATTCCTTTTGTGTTTTTGAGTGATTGGGTATCGGCACAGTGAGAAAAGAAGAGAGAGAAAAGAGAGAAGAGAAAAATCTATTAATTTGTTTGAGTCCTATTATCCATTGACTTTAGATATGATATGTTGTTTTTATCGTTATGAAGAATATTTTATCGATTATTTTTTTATCTTATTTTTTATTACTCGAGTTTAATATTATAAGTTTTTATATTTTTATATTGTTAAAGATTTTTATAATCAAACTTCAATGTCTAATAAATATTGTTCAACTTTATAGTCCCTGTATTTTTATTTTTAAAATAGATTTTTATATAAAATCTTATATATCTTATTATTTATGATTATTATTATTAATTTATCTCATTACGGGTTTAAGTAAGAGGGTCCAAAACCCAACAATATTTACTTATTCATCATTACTAAACCTATATTTAATACTTATTCCATTAATCTAACAACCTTTAACCTTCACAATCTTACTTCAAATTTTCAATTGAGCACTAAAGTTCTCTCTCGGCTCATCCTTAAACACCATCATCCAAAAACCAAAAAAAAAGAAAAAAAAGAAAAAAAAAAAGGAAAAAAGCACACCTCAAGCTATACCATGTTGAATGTGCATGGTTAATAACATTCCATAATCAAGGTCAATAGATACTTACTTAAAACCGATGAATATCGATCTTTCTAAGATAAATTTAAACGAAGGAAAAGTTAAAAAAAAAAATAATAATCAATTGCAAGCTATGGAGAATAGACATCTGGTTTTTAATATTGGGAGCTTATTTAAAGGCAGGCCGCCGGGGAAGAGGCAGAAGAATAATTATTTGATGAGCGAGAAAGGAATAATTTGAATATATTAAGTTGAAGATAATAGAGGTGTTCTGGGTAGGTCATTTGCTAATTTTCCATTTTAGGCAGTCAATGTCACCCCCTTTTCTAGAAGGGACCAGCATCAATGGTTAGGCAGATCCCGACAGCCCCCCCCTTCTCTCTCTATCTCTATCTCTCTCTCTCTCTGCCAGAGATAAGCAATTGTGCAGTCTTCAATTTTGGATAATTTTTGTCATTAATGGTGGAAATGGATAGAATGTGATATACTATTGAGATATAATGATATATTTATGTTTAATTATACGTGGATTAGATATAATTAAATCAGAAAATGCTAAGAAAGTTGGGTAATTAGCAATTGTTTTTATGAGAGTGTTGATTTGTTTTTAGGATAATTATATTTATTTGAATGTTTATTATTTTATTATTTGTGAAGGTTGATTGGGTATGGAAGGATTAAGTAACCATAACATAAAATTTCTAAAGAAATTAAAACAAGAAATTATATTAAGAATTCACATTCTTTGATTTCTATTATGTAAAAATATAAAACATTAAGTCAGGGTGTTTAAAAAATAAAAATAAAAATAAAAATAAAACTCTTCTACGGTAGTACGATTCGTGGGAAATTCGGGGGTGGCGGCGTTTAGGGGGAAGACGAGACGAGACGAGACGAGACGAGACGAGACAATCTAATGGCTTGCTGGTAGAGGATGAAGGCTCTCAAAGATGGAGGGAAAAATGACCGACTGCACAAGCTAATGCAGAGCATCTGTAGATAATAGGGCGTCAGTTTCAAGTGAAGACGATTTCATTACTATCTCATCATCATCAACGCAGAGTACTTCCTCGAGATCGGCAGTTATGTTCTTGAATTCTTTGACGTTGTCGTTCTCCGACGATGTCGATGCCACGGGTAACGCAGGAGTTTCCATGGACGACGATTTTGTAAGCTCTCTGGCTTTCTCTGCTTCAGCCGTCCAATCAGTTTTGAGCAGCACATAGAGCATGAGAGTTGCGCAGGAGGCCTGTGCTGCAAGCAGGCCAAGCCATAGCCCTGGAAATCCCATTTTCATCACAAAACCTAGAAAGATGGCAACCGGCGTTCCGACCAAGTAAAACGATCCCAAATTGATGTTCGCTCCAACGGTAGGCCTCGCACTTCCTCTGAGAACCCCACAGCCGGTCGTCTGCGGGCAATTTCCGAGCTCGCATAGCCCCGCTATAGGCAATGCCGCCGCCGTTAGCTCGAGAATCTCTGAGTCTTTTGTGAAGAACCTACCCCATTGGTGTCTCATCAGGGTGGTGAATAGCATGGCTGCGAGGCCTAAGGCGACGGCGCATGCGAGTGACACGATCGTCGCGATGCGGGCCCCAGCAGGCCGGTTGGCGCCCAGCTCATTCCCCACTCTCGTCGAGACCCCCAGGCTCAGGGCTGATGGGAAGACGTAGACGAGGGAGGTGGTTTGGATAAGGATGCCCATCGAAGCGATGGTTGCTTTCGGGTTAACTTGAAGGCCGCAAAGCAGTATCATGAACTCATACCACCACCATTCGAGGCATACCGAGATGCAAGTTGGCACCGCTAGGGCAAGCAGAGACGACCAGCCCCTGAGGCAGTCCATGCTCGGAGCAATCCAAGAATCTCTGTAAACACCCGAGAAGTAGACGAAGGAAGAAAGGAAGAGGCAAAGATTAAGGTTAGTCCATACCATTGCTATGGCTACTCCTGCAATACCCAGCTTCAAGTGGACCACTAGAAGGAAGTTTAATGGAAGATGGAGGAGAACAGAGACTGCTGTGCAGTAAGTTAACGGTAATGTGATGCTTTGAGTCCTGAGATAGATTCTAAGAGGATGGAGAAGAGAGAGGAAGAAGAGGTCGGGAATGGAGAAAAGAATGAAAACATGAGCAACTGATGAAATCTCTTCATCTTGGCCGCACCACAAGAGGATCCTCTTCATATTCATCCACAAAAGAGAGATAGGTATGGAGGTGGAGAGGAGGAGGAGAACTGTTCTTTGCAGAGTTAAACCAAGAAGCTTCTTCTGCTTAGCGCCGTACGCTTGTCCACAAATGGGTTCCATTCCCATGGCCAGCCCAGATATGACCGAGTATCCTGTGATGTTTGCAAAGCCGATGGAGAGGGACCCACCGGCAAGTTCCATCTCGCCAAGGTAGCCGAGGAAGAGCATGGAGATCATAGCTCTCGAATACAACAGCAAGCCGGTTATTGCGGTAGGGCCTGATATCATCCCTATTGCTTTGATCTCTTCCAAGGCCTGAAGGCACACAAAGCAAAACACATGCAGGCTGAAGGAGTTCAGTTTCATTTTTTGAACATATTTCTGTCTATTGGATGCATATTATTTTGCATTATATGCAAGAGACCATTTTTATAACTCGAATTTACGAACATTAAGTCAGATGATGACAACTCTACCGTTACACTAAGGCTTAAGTTTTAAAAATAGTTTCAAATACATACATTATGTTACTGTTTGAATTACACTCTTAATTTTTTTTTTTTTTTTTAGAAATGGGTTGCTAGCATTTTACCTCTAGGGGAGTTGGCCATCTACGGAGTTCTTCATGATCAGTTGATTTGTGATGATCCATGATTTGTTTTTGATCTGTGAATTGGGTTTTCTTGATATGACAGAATAGAGAGGTTAAAGATGGCTTTTGGTTACACATACTTTGGAGGAAAAGATCATTCGAAACACTTGAGAAGCTGTTTGTGTGGATATCTATTACTTGAGCTTTGAGTGTCTTTGGTTGGCTTGATGTTTGTGGAGGCAGCCAAGAGGGAAGGGCTGTATATATACATGGAGGAATTGGGCCCCTTTCTTTTGATTCTCAAGGACGTGGCAAGTTACAAGTAAAATGGTGGGGAAAGAACAGCTGAATTGGAAAGACCGACCTATCTTTTCATTTTTATTTTTCTGACCTTTCCACTCACTATAAAAATCTAATAGTGTTCACTCTTCAGCTCTGTTCTCTTTGCTGCTGTAATTTTTTATTTTTTATTCCCTCAAAACAGATCTCTAGACTCTTCAGTATTGGTGTCTTTTGTATTTGTTTCTAACCGCCAAGCTGTTATAATTATAAATTTAGAAGCATATTGGTGTCCCTGATCTTTCTTTCTTTAAAAAATTGTTTTAAAGATATGGGTGTGATAGACGTTATGGGTTATTGATTGTGAGCATTCGCATATGGCTATGCAAATTTCATTATTACACAGAGCTTACATGTTTAAATTAAAAAAACATCTTTATAATATTGAGTAAGACTAAATGTTCACGATCCTTCTTTATAGATACCCACGATGTGAAAATCACATAGTGTATACGCATGTTTCGTGATAGATATTCGAAGAGCAGAGCATCATCCTACACAATAAAAAACTTGCATAATTTTGGGTTTCTTTGTTTCTTGAAAGGCTGAGGATTTTATCTCCGGGGTGAAGTGGGTTCGATGGAACCCAAATTGGTGTATTGACGCAGACCAGGCGAATATATTTGACACTGCCTCTCAAATTGATGGGTATCAAAACCAAAGCTGATAAAATTCTTTTTTATGACATTTTCATACTCTTAATTATATGGATTTTATCATCATAATTTGCCCCATTAGGATTATAAAATAAATTTATATTATTTTAATCTGTTATGATAATCCTAACTGTTTAAATTGTCTAGATAAAATCCTCACTAATATGATAAAAGATATTTTAGTAGCTGCCTGCAAATAAACAGCAATACCACCTTCGGCTGCCCTTGCCAGTTTGAGGTTAAGGGCAAGTTTTTCGAGGGACTGTTCAGAGGACCCATCAAGTTTGTCTGCTTCCTCTGCCCCTTTCTTTCTGGGGTACGTATGACCTTACGCTGGGACAGTATGCTCTGCACTTTGACATCATAATCTGCATAAGAAATCTCATGGTGTTTTCTGTCTTCTACAAGGAGAAAAGCAACTGGATCTTATCTAGTTGATGCGGGTGACCGGGCAATTAGTCATGGAGATAGAAGACTTTGACGCTGTAACAGGTGACCGAGATAGTGCATATCATGAGTCCCAAAAATCCCTAGGCTATGAGGCGCTAGGTACATTTAAACACATACAGTTTTAATTTTATATTATTAAAAATTATCTCCAATTTCTAAGTATATTCTCAAAATTTTAGTAAAATAACTCTATCATTAAGTCAAAATAGCATATAATATATGTAGCAGGTGATTGTTCACGAGGAAAGATATAAGGGGTATGGTGGGGCCATTCTTCTTCCACTAGGTGTAGGACCACAAGCAGAAACTGCTACACTTGAAATAGGACTACCTTAGTTACTGCCCTTACAATCTTGAGTACTTGGTCAAAAATAATAATAAAAAAAAAAAGAAAACAAATAAACAAAATGTTCTATCTATATAGTCTTGTCACTTGGATATCAAAGTTGATCCTAAAAATCAAACTTAAAAAATGTAAAAATCAAAATGCGATCCAATGTATAGAACTCTGTACATAATGGTTTGGGTTTTTCTTTTGAAGCTTTCAAAGGTGTTTAAATCAGCCAAATAATGTGCCAACCAAGAAATAGCATGGCTGTCGGATTAAGATGATACAACAAATACTGAATAATATATCAAAAACAATTCTACCACTTAGATTTTAGTATGTAGACAACAACAAATAAAAAAGGGTAGTTTGTAAGTGGAGACAGTCTATTTGCTGATCAGACCTCTCCATGATCTGATAAAATATGTTATCCTCATGGGTATTCATTTCTTCCCCCTTCCTCCTTACAGATGTATAATATTGCTAATAAGTGGGGCCAAATCTGGTGTTAATTTATATATATATATATATATATATGTTATGGGGGTAGGTGTTGGAGCTGACACAGTGGGGATGGCCTTATAAAAAAGGAGAGCAATTATAGTCATTCCAGTGAGTAATATTCCATGCCATGGAATAATCAAGATTAAGAGTTAGATAAATAAATAAATAAAATTGAATAACCATATGAGTAATTTAATATAATATTTATTATTTATTTATCTAACTTTTAATTTTAATCGTAACAACAAATAGAACACAGTAGGCCAAGTACGCGCTCAAATTGCAGCTATTTAATTTGTATCCCTTTACTCACATCAAAGGATTAGATGGCCTGTCCATGGGGGGTACCCTCTGCCACTGCCCTCTGGTCTTAAGGCACCCAAACTGTAAGCTTTCACCTCAACCTACCACCTTTCTCCTCTTAACTAGCAGTCCCCAAACAGCAGTCTCATTTACTTTCTTTCCCACACACACTACCTGTCACTCTGGGCAACTCTTGTAGCTTTATTTTCTTTCCTGTTTTTTCTCGTGTCCCCACATACACATCCTTGCTCTCTGCCATAAGAGAGCTGCAAGCACAGGTTGCTACGGATGTGCATGATGCAATTCATTTCGGTGTAATTCTGAGTGGGGTAGAAATATATAAAACGTACATCCAATGAGAACAATAAGATGATGAAATAACATTATACTTAGGATTAGAAGGAAACAACATTATACTTAAAATTGAAATAACCAAGATGAAATAACGTAGGTCAAATGAAACACTTGTGATGATGTACACATTAATTGTGATATGAGAAAAAAAAAGAAAAAGAAAGAATAGACTTAAGAAAACTATAATAACATGATAAAAAATTAATTTTACACTATTTTTACTTAAGAAGAATAATGCATTAAATTAAATAAAATGTCAAAAGTTGATTTATGTTATCAACCATACATAGAAAGCTTTTGTTGTTGTTGTAATTTAGAGACGTAGACTGAACTTTGACTAAATATAATTCTCTGAGGCTACAATTTACAAGCGGAGCAGAGTAGCTTGCCTCCGCTTATGATTTCCCAATACCACCACTTGTTTGGATTATTGAGCAATCAAAAATTAGCTAAGAGCTCTGTGAAACAATGACCACTTTCATGCACAAAGCAAAATTCTGTAAACCAGTGCTTTCACTTTTCAGCATGGTTTTCCACTAAACAGAATAATATATCAGCCAATATATATAATAACAAAAAGCTTTGGACAAGGAAATAGCCTGATATACCATCATATCATGTAAGATATCACAATATATCAATCGATAATATCAACCTTTCTTTTTGCTTCGCTCACTTTCGGAATATTAAACCCATCTTTCGTACATTTTGAATATATCTAAATTAGAAGTTTTTTTTTAATATATTTCAATAATTTAGAAGGATATTAAAATTAATTTTTAAAAAAATTAACTAAAACTCATTAACATCCGATATCGATTCAAATGTGATTGATACTAACATTGATATTTTTCAACCATGGCCCCACAATTTTCAACTGAAAATAACATGGTCCTAGACATCCACAGCTCCATCATAATGCAACAGAATAAATGCTATCAGCTCTGTGTCACAGTAGGGTCATAGCAACAAATAAGACTAGTGAGGTTGAAGATGAATCTGAATTCTATGCATCCTAACAGAGAAAGTGGGGGATCCCACCAGGCAGACCAGCCCTATAGATAGAGACAGAAACCCACAAACTTAGGATTAATTGCTGTTTCAAATTCACCTTTGCTATTTGCCATTTGATTTTTCACTCCAACAATGGCAACAATGTCTAAATACTGGCAACTTACAACAAAGAAGCAAGCCATCCTGCCTGCTACATGCTTGATGTATGCAGATTGCCTATCTGAGACATCAAGAATGCCTGCAAAAATCACAGGTGTGGGGCTTTAGTAGAGCGGTTAAGGTTTGCTCATATTTTAGACTTCCCGTGAATCCAACAATTAGAATTAGAAATTGGATATATAAATAGTTAAGATTTAATAGCTATTTAAATTATTTGATATAACATTTAGTATTCATTCATTCAACTCTTAATCATGACTGCTGGGTGTAAGAGGACCTTAACATCACTCAGACTTTGGGCTTAAAGTGCTACAATGCAAGCAAATTCATATATCAAAGACAAAATTTAAAATAAAATAAGTAGAATCACGGCAATATGCTAATTTTTCATTTTCATTTCCTTTTATACGTTGTTATTCTTCTTCACTTAGTGACATCATTTACGCACATGCCCATATAGTGACAAGTAATAACAGCAGCTTAGGTTGCAAAGCAACATGGAGAGATGCCGTTTAAGTGCAACAAACAATTGGAATTTATTCCATTATCCAAAAGTAAACAAGCAATAGATAAAGACCATGATATAGGAACATTGCATAAAAAAATCACACTTTTCAAAAGTAAAAACAAAGCATGAAAGACTTGTCTCTATAGAAATTTCCATCAGCAGAATTCACAGCACGAACTGATAGCCACCGGGCATAACTCACAAAATTCAGACATCTATTTTAAAGAAAAGCTGCTTAGGATTCCAGAGCATTATTCACTGAAGCATGAAATAGGAAACCAACAATGCATAAGCAACGATAGCCTTTAGAGGAATAAATCCCAGTTTCCAACAACTCAACTTGGCTGGTAAGAAGGTTGACATGACAGCAATCGGTAAAGGCCTTGGATAAATTCAGGGGGTCCCATCTTTTCCAATTGTGTGTTCTAAAGAGGTTAGCTATATGCAGCTTTATTTCTACCTTACAGAGAAGTTTCCATAGTTTTAAACCTATAATATACAAATCAAAGTAGAGCAACTCCACTGTTGCACCAAAAATCACCTTCTAATACATTTGTAAAGTGATTTTTTCATTACGAGCATGTGAAGGAAATGGATCATTTTTCATCAAAAAGATCCTCCAATAGATGTAGATAACTTTTTCTATACAGAAATTCATCCTACCTGCCTCGGCCTTAAATGAAAGATGACACATCAAACATAAACAAACTTGAACAAATTGGATACATGAATCCTTCTACAACAATTGATCAAAGCTAGGCCATTTCTTCAAATTGGTCAAGATTTCCTAGACTTACCTCTTGCCCTTCTGCTGCCAACAAAATTCAATCAAGCCGCTCTTTCCAACCGATGCACCATCTTGTCTATGATACAGATATCGATATGCCAATACCAATAAATGCCTTTCATCATAATTTGAAGGTCATTTAGAGAGTTACTAATATGCATGTTTATTTCTTAGTTTATTTTCCAGCTCAAGATCGGATCCAACTTAATAGTTACGCTCACACTATGCATATTGCTGTTTTCTAGTTGGCAATAAAATTATTCATACAATGTCACTCAAATTCTAGCTCTCCTATAAACATTGCTTTTGATAAGGGTGGTTTTCAGTTTTGACATAGCACACCAAATGCACTTCAAAAAATTAAGGGTCCTGCTTACCCTTCTGTCAAATCATTTCTTCATCTTTTGTCCTTCATTTCACTGGCCACAAACACCTGTTGTGCAGGGAAAAGGTATGAGCAAGAGAATTATGTTGGAAATTTTAAGAACAAGGTGAACTTCCTTAGCATGGCACTATGACAAAGAGTAGTTAAGACTCCGAAACCTCTATCCACAAGCAATTAGACAATATGTATGGCATGATAGCATAAAGGTTTACTCAGTGGTTATATACTTTTCTGGCTGTTGGCCTAATGGCATAAAAAGTACTCTAAACTTTAAGTGATATTGCTAGTAAAAGTTGATGGGAATTATTGTTCATTTAAGTGATCTCTGAATTGAACCGCAATTGATCTCTAATCCATCAAATAGTTTGTCTTATTCAATGCCATAACAGATCATTGTCTAATTTTTTGGGGGAAAAAAAAATAATCCACTTTAAAAAAATGAGATTTTGTAGACAAGGATCATACACTTTCCATTTCGTGCTCTTGGATTGTTTTATCAAGACTTAAAGGAAGATGGGGATGGAAACTCACAAAACCCAGAAAATACTACTTCCAATAGTATGCTTATCAGCATAGATTGTTGACCACCATAACTATGTCAACGTCTGCATGAACTGTCTGACTCTCTTTTATACTTAAGAAGATAATTAAGTACATCATCCATTTTCTAAATGATCACATTTTATATGACATATTGACAATTTCAATACACCAGAGGCCAAGAAACGTCCAACAAACAGCTTCTACTTCCTAAGATTTAAAATCTAATCTGTCAGGCAGGGTAACAGAATGCCTGATGGCATTGAGCTCAATTAGTAAAGAAAACATCGATAATTGCTATGGCACAAGCTCGGTTAGTTAATTAATGAAAGAAATTATTTATTATTAGAATTAATGCAAGTAATACTGCCTATGCACAAATTTCGAAGACTTGCAGTTATGCCATTCATTGTCATGAATAGCCACACAAGATAATACACTGAAGTACCTCAAACATGAACCACAGGGGTTCTGTGCTTCTCGGTTCTTGACCGAGGTAGAGCCAAAATGGCTATTAGTCCACTGGCAAAGGCAGAAAATGCTGCAACAGCCAAGGATGGTGAATTTCCACCACCAAACAGTTGATCCCACGGTCCACTTCCTACTGACACCACCACCTGTACACAAAATCACAACCACATCATTTCTGAAGCCACAGTGTAACTACAGCTCGTTGGACACTGACCATCAAGGAAGATTCTCTCATTGTCTCTCTCAATCTCTCTTCATAGTATATTAACTCGAAACAAAATTACATAAAGTCAAAAGGTAAATAACAACAACAGACTTAGTTGATGTCATATTAGAGTAAAATCTCAGTTGCAACGGTTTGGCAGTATGTCTCTAGTCAAATCAACAAACACCACAAATAGACAGCAGTTCCAGTAAGCATTAGCTGTCAAAGTATAAAAACATCATTGGGTCTTCACTCAACAACTTAAGCTTTTGGGCATGGTGGTTCCTCAACAAGTATTAGAGCTTTATCAACCCAACAGTCTTGAGATTGAATCCTAATAAACCGTATTTCTTTCAGGAAAAAAATATTTTATCATACAATAAGAGGTGTTCCTATCCTTAATCCACACTTCAAATCTAAAGGACATTCACGGGAGGGGGCTTAGTAGAGTATAAAATCATTGCTGGGCCCTTACCTAACATCCTAAGCTTTTAGGACCATTGGTACTCAGTTAAAATTATGCCTCAAAAGTATTCTTGCTGTCATCTGTTCTTAATATGTGGTGCAAGTAAGCAAGGTTAAGTACCTTGCCAACACACAGATATGGGATCAATTCATAAAGAAAGATGAAGAAATATTATCCAAGGAAATTTAGCATCCAATTCCAAAGATTCCACTGCAGATTGATTTCATAGTACTAAAGATGGAATGCTTAAACAGACTGACATGACAGAAGTCTGCTCAACAAGGAATGAGTTTGGCCAAGCCTCAAAAAGAACACAGCAAGAAAAGGGTATGAAATGGTTAGAAAAGTTGAATCAGCAACTGAAACATGCCAATTCTAATTCTTCCGGGCCAGCAAAAAACAAAAAGAAAGAACTTAACAGTTTTCTTGATAAGAATGCATACAATTAAGCAGATCTGATGGATCTATCATTCTGCTTTCTGTAGTCGATCTATGATATGATGAAGGAATTGCACTGAAGGCAATCAAGTTTTTCTAACCCAGCCTCTCAAGTCTTGATTCTTAAGGCATTCAACCAAAACCAAAACACTTTGCCAGTACATCACGTAACATAGAAAGACTATGAGGTAATACAAGAGGAGATGAACATGACTTAATTTTTGGAGGATGCTGCTCTCAACCAAGACGATTTATAAAACCAATCTCACATAGTTTGATAGAAAATGGAAAGCAAAGATTGTCAGCTGTCTATGAGAATGTCAACTTGCATCTGTTCATCAACCTTAACACCTCCAGCATGTATCATTCATATCGTCTTACAATAATGCTGTACATGGAGAAAGAAATCAGACAAAAATGATGGCAACAACAGTTATGCAGTAAAAAGGCACCACCAATTTATTTTATTGTCCCCATGAAGATACCCTCAAGTGTTATCATGATAGAACAAATATCCAATGAAGCCCTAGAGGTAGCAAAATGGAACAAATAACATGGAATTATGTTGTCGCAATGTCATGGAAACAAACACAATTCTCTATTGGTAAATTGTCCTTAATGCATAAATTCACAAAGAATTTGACTAAAAAGCCATGTCAAGAAATACTTTCAATTAATTCTGATGATTTTTATTTCCTTAGCCATATAGAGCGAACGTTGACACAACGACAAAGTTGTGCTTTGTTAATTTAAAGGTCACAACTCAAATCACGAAAATATCATATCTATATCACAAGCATATTTGATGCAGGGAAGGAAATGCAAGAAGAAAGAAGGGAGAAGAAAAAGAAACAGGGACAACAATGGGGGAATGAGAAGAGACAAATAAAACGGGAGGGGGAGGAAGAAGCAAGTGGGAAGAGAACAAATAATATTAAATGAAGTAAAATTTTAAAAACCAAATCTATAACCCAAAGATGTCCGCATCAGCTTTCCTGAAGTGCTAGAAACTTGACCCATCGAGTAAGATTCTTAAAGCTAATGTAGTCAATATTTTTTTTGTGGTACTATTAAGTTATCTCTCACAATGTGATTGTACTTCTGGATGGGGAGAAGCAATAGCGTCATTGGCAATGGTATCATTACTGACTAGATGACAATGGGGACAGCAGCTTGGCATGATGGACTGTGAGCAATAAAATGGTGTAGGAATTAAGAGATGAAAAAAAATTAGAAAGCTTGGCTTTGATGCCAAATTTGATGTAAGGAAGGATATGAAAAAAGAATGGAGTGATGAAAAATCAGGGGCAATAACCGGGGAATGAGGAGAGAAACAAGAAGGGAGGGAGAGGAAGAAGCAAGTGGGACGAGAGAGATAATGAAGTAATAACCATACTCATTATATTATTCATTAATCATTTATAAAATAATAAAATTAGAATTCTTATATAGAAACACTCTATTACTAAATTAATTAGTAATCAAACCTAATTTTCAAATTAATGATGACCTAATATAAAGTAGTATATTTAAAAATATAATATTCTATTCGATAAGTTTGGTCTGCCCGACCCGGAAGAGGGCCCACAAGTAGAATGGATAGGCTCAGAATTCAAACAACGTCCCAATCGGCCCAATCAGCCTAGACGACCCAATCGACCAAAATAACCTCGATCAGACCAGTCAGGACGGCCCACTATCCTCTTCCCATATGCTGAAAAATTTACTATAACCGGTCAAAATAAACTAACAAATATTCTAAGAATATTCACCCATATTTACACGATCGCTCCCAAAATGACAACAATAGCTTGGTGGATCTCTTCTAAAAGGTAACTGTCATACCAGATACCTCCCATGGTTGTGTCAAAGAATGAAGGAAACCGCAAGCCAAATGAAATTTCTTTATCCATTTAGACAGCTTAGCGGGCAATTGTCACCGACTAGGGAAGGTCGGACTGCCCGCTAATACTATAATTACTCCTTCACTACAGCAGAGAAGGGAGGACGCTGAATCCAAAGAAGAGGGCTCTAAGTGTGTAGACAGAATACGGAGGAGAGAAAAAGAGGGGAAAGAGAGATCTAACCTCTGGCAATGAGGAGCATGAAGAAGTTCTTCTCCTTCATCTTTCAAAGACCTTTGCCAATGAGCACAGCTTTGATTCGCCGCTAGCCACTTTCCTACGAGTGCAAGCCCTCCCTCCATCCAGGCACCATGCCCTCTCCAGGAGGCCTTCCATCTAAGCGCTATACTCTCCATCTAGGAGACCCGCTCTCCTTCTAGGTGACCTGCTCTTTATCCTTGGGGGTAAGTCCTCCATCTCTAAGCCGCTTCCTGGCCAGGCATACCTTTAAGCTGCACTTCGGTTGGGCGCATATCTAAAACGCCTCTCAATAGGGCACACCATTAAAACGTCCCTTAACCGGGCACACCTCAAAACCGCCCCACTACCAGGCCCACCCATATGCTCAATCCCCCATTACATGCACCCACACATCTTACATCTTCACATTTTTCTATTTGATGTGAAAGATTTTTAACTTGAGTGTTGGAGAATAAACCGAAAAATAAGTCCCGTCAATTCTCTGATCTCTTGTTCGCTCGTTATATTGCATAGGTTTCAGGTTAGAAAGTATGGGGACCGGACCGACTTCAGTTCGACCCAACACAGAAGATTGAGTAACTCCCTAACCCATCAGACAACCTGGATCTAGAGACGCATCACTATTGATATCCCAAAAACTAACAAAATTATTAAAATTTTAGGAATTCCCAAAATATAATTAAATATGAAAACAAATAATATTGAATAAAATTAAACATCAAAGATTAAATACCTAATCCCGAAATGCCAGCATCAATACTGCATACATCCTACTTTCTAGAGACCATCGTGGAAGCCTTGCGTATTGGACCACTGTTTTTATTTACATAGCCAAAAATAATTTTTTTGTTTTTATGTTCTAAAATTTAAAAAATACTCCATCCCAAATTGCATGTCTTACTCTACTTTCAGATGTTCCACAATGAATGTCTAATTTCCTAAATTAAAGTTTTTGAAGCTTTTGTTGCCCATTTTACACCCTAAGTACTCGCTACTTCCCAAACTTCAAAAATAGAGAGTAGTTGACATTGAAGTACAACCTAAGTCTACATGTTTCCCAATAAGTGCCTTTGTGAGTTGGAGTCTAAGATGCCCAAACCCATATTCAAGCAATGGCCCGATTGATAATTTTTATTGTTAGTTTGGTAGCCATTGGAGTTAAAATCCAAATTTAATTAGCATGTTAGTTCACTTCTGGGGACTTTATTTTTAAAATAGGCAACGTACTCTTCTTTTCATTCACTTTCAATATAGGATATTTGTGGAATTTGTCTCATGCACTATGAATTAGTTCATCATTGTCAGGGGATCATCGCCTAAATGTCATCTCACTTTACATCTCCATCGCCTGAGGCTTACCTCGAATTTGAGTCCAAGAGGCATGAGCCCACCAAATAGACGTATGTAGAATCTCAAAAGGAATCATAATTTTATTTGGCACATAAAGCTTTTATCTTTCTATAAGCGATGCATGCTTTTCATTAGTCAACACTAATCATTTTTTTGGTTTGTTCTCTGTGGTAAGGTATTCCTAGACAATCGTATCAGAGCCCTCTTACTACTGGGGCTGTTTTGGCTCTCATGTGAACTGTTATGATTAGAGGTTGAGTACAAATTATAAAAATTCTATTAAATAATTTAAAATACTATTCAATATACCCTTTAACATATCCCATCGAGAGCCTGTCCGTTGCTCCACTACATCACATTACAGCCACTGCCGCACACCACCCACTTTAAATCACCATAAAAAGAGCCGATCAAAGGTTCCCAAAGCCTCCCCCCGCCTCTGTCGATCGTCCACTCTACTGCTGAAATCGACTTATCCAATCATCGCATACCCTAATCGAACAAAATCCACCAAATCCCAAAATCCGAAACCCTCAAACAACAAATGCCACACTCATTTACCTAAGTTTGAGACCAGAACTCTTGGGGTCGACCATCAACGGGCTTCACATCGAACAAATTGAAAGAATAGGATCGCACCAACCCAAACCCTAGTCGCGAAAGCACTATGTTTCACAAACTTCGATTTCCGCACACCGACGGTCGGGCATCAACATCAACCAACTCAGAACACGCGAGCAAGCAGTCTGAGCCTCCCCAAGCCACCACCGTCCGCCACTGTTCCGTTCTATTTTTATCCCGTTATCCCTTGCGCGCGCGAGTCCTCTTTTCTCTAGGCTTCAAAGAACAGTGATGGGCTTCAATCAAGAACAAATGTTTGACTGTGGACCTTCTGCAAGCCCAGATCCTTCTGATCCAAGTCAATCCCCTCTTAACTAGGCCCAATCTAATTTCCCCTCTTTATTCTTGGCCTATTTTTATTTTGACTTTATAAACCCGACCACAATGGTCATCAGGGCGCTATCCATGGCTTAAACAGACTGGGTTGATGAACTGTCCAGAATTTAATTAAGAGGCTCCTCAGTTATGTCAGACCAAAATTTTATGAGATTTTAATATTTTATAATTTAATAAAATTATTATATTATTTTATAATTTTATAATATAAAAAGAAACATTTATAACGTTTGTTCACCGTGGTCTATCTTCTTTTATAAAAGTTAATAAAATTTATATGTAAAAAGATGTTATATAATTTTTCTAAAGAACTTATTAAATTCGGAGTCAACAAAAATTTTAAAACTGTCGTCAAAGTCAAATATAAAAAACTGCCTCATTATTCAGGAAAAAACACCCATTATTATCCTTAATAATAATTGATCATGTATATATATATATATATATATGATAATAACAGGACCGATCCCTTAATTATATACACAATCTTTTTTTCATATAAAATTGAACTAATAAAAGAATAACTTATTTAAAAATATAACAAAATTATATAAAACCTTAACGTTATAATGCGACCCCGAATCTAGGTTGATCTATATATTAGGGAGTCGCGGGTCAAATCTTCTCATTTGGATGATAGAAGCGGGGTCTGGTTTCCGTCTCATTGAACCTAAATTCTATGCAGCACAACGAACAAACAAAAAAGTCAGAGGACTGGTAAGACTAACTCCCCAATATATCCTCCGATATTCAAATTAGAAATATTTTTATAAGAAAAAAAAATATGAATAAGGTAGAATGAGAGTGTGAATGCATAGATGAGGGGGTTGAGTGTAGGATTTGGAGGGCAGAGCTCTAAAAGATGCATTCAGCGGGGAGCATCTTAGAGAGAGAGAGAGATGGGCTCAGGAGGGAGCATCTTTGCAGGTTGTACGATCGTCAGAGTGCAACTGGGATGCTCAACAACGGTGGCAAAGTTTGAATTAGGGCTCACTCACTTGGAAAACGTTTTTGGTTGTATTTCTTTGTGGTGTCTTATCCCGTATTTCCTTCCTTGCTGTAGTGAAGGAGTGTTTATAGCGTTGGTGGGTAGTTTGACATTCCCTGACTGGTTACCACTGCCCGATGAGCTAGTTGGATGGATAAGAAAACCCTAGTATGGTAGTTATCTTTGAAAGGAGATTTGCAAGGTTACTGTTGTTATTTTGGAGGTGATCGTGTGAACGTGGGCGAATATTCTTGGAATATTTGCCAGGCTATTCCGACTAGCTATGGTAAGTTTTTCCAACGTGCAAGAGGATAGTGGGCCATTCTGACTCGACCGACAAGGCCATTTTGGCCGACTGGGCGGTTGAAACGTTGTTTGAATCCTGAGTCAGTCCCTTCTACTTGTGAGCCCTCTTCCTAAGTCGGGACTTTCGGACAGCTTCTTCGCCGTAGGTCTTGACATCTGCGTCGGTCCATGGGTGACGGATCCATCACCTTAAACTATTTTAATAAATTACTAAAGATGTACCAACAATTCTAACATCAAGAAGATCAATCATCTTGATCAACAAATTAATGAATTGCTGTAAGCATGAATTTGAAATTTTACACTTGATGATACTTTGAAAATTGCCCAAATGAGTTAAAATTTTGGCATGCTTACGCAAATGGTTGGATTCCAAAGACGAAGTAGAAAGGAGTTGTTGGCACTAACATTGCCTCTGGTTCTGCAATCCTAACAGGGATCCACATCCGCCCTGCAACTTCAAATGCTCAGCCGAATCACAAACTGGACCATGGGATAAAGATCACCCACTTGATTTTGATAGCAATGATAACCAGAAGGCCCTATTTGATTGGTTCAATTAGCTAGAAACAACCTTTGCATATAGGAACATACGCACATAGGAAAAGGTGAATATAGCTCCCACTTGTTTCAAGGGCTGTGCAAGTATCTGATTAAACCACTTGAACAACTAGCACAGAGCTCGAAGAGTAGACCAGTGATCAATTGTGCCGGTTTGAGGGAGGTACTGATCTAGAATTTCACGCCAGTTGATTATGAATGCGGCCTTTACTCCAAACTCTGCATTATGTCTATCGACAGTCAGTGATATGGACAACTATACTCGGAGACTCTCAAAAGCAAGTGGCCCGATATTCATCTGAAGAAGATGAAGCCCAGAATGTCATCAAGTCCCTTGGTGGATTACAAGACGATATTTGACCGCAATCGGAACGACTGCAATTTGGATTGATTGGAGACACTGCAGCCCATTCCCTAAATGCTGAAAATAATAATTATTGGCAGCATTCTTTTTTAGGTAACATTAGTTGTTAGTGTTGGGGTTCGACTTGGACACACACAACCCGGTGCAGCAGAACGAAAATCCAAACCCTCCATCAAATGTCAACCACCAAACTTGTGAGTATAAAAACACAATAATGTACAATATTTTTACCGTGGAAAACTCTTTTCAACTAAAGAAAAAACATGACAAATTTCAAATAAATTCACTATAACAATAATAATGCCAGTTAAAAGTAACCCCATCCGAAATCCCTTCGCTACAATCCTGAGTGAAGAATGGTTAATTATAAACCCCCTCAACACACCTAGTAACGTACGAGAGAAAATTATAACCCCCTCAACACACCTAGTAATGCACAAGAGAAAAATAAAGAGAAATAAGAGTAACCAAACGAAATACGCTATAGAAAACTGTTTTAGAATAACATACCCCACCTTGGTAAAGAACAGAACTCAAATCGGACCTCAACTAGATGCCAAACTTCTTCATTTTCTCTCTTTTTATCTTTGTGCAGTGCTCCTTGTGCAAAATTTTCTTTTGAAATACCCTAAAAACGCATCAGGAGCATTTTTATACTACGAGCTGTGCTCAAGCGTCCGTCAGGTGTGCCTCGGGTGCGGGTGCCACGGCCTTTGGCACTCGGGTGCCCATTGGGCCCAGGCACCCCTGGGTTCGGCACTGGAACGTTAGTCGTGCGCGTGAATACTGTAATCTTTACACAAATATCGCACGATCCTCCGATAACCATTCGTTTGTTGTGGTACCCATAAGGGAGTAACCAAAACCCAACAGCTAGAGGTGGGCGTAGATTGGCATCCAACTTCATGATGTGTTATGTGTAATGGTTGTTGCAAGAATGGAAATATTCACAAGAGTAAACAGAAGAAATGTGTGGAAATGTGAATGTCCAAAGCAGAGGATGTTGAGGATAAACATGATAAGATGCTTACAACATGGATGAAAATGGAGAAATCAACTACATGGAGGATTCCCAGGCAACAATAGAAAGAAAGGGGTCCAAGTAGCTGCAGCAACCGCTCCGTACTTAGCCAATAGAGAAGCAAGCAGAGTGGGGAGATTCACATCTACAAATATGAAGATCGGGTTTCTTCACTCAAAAAGAATGGAAGGGCTTTGAACGAAGATAACTGGAGAATATAGGTGGTAAAGAAGAGCCACAGGAGGATAAAAATGTTCACCATCTCTTCTATTTAGAGTTTTTGGTCACAAAGATAACCGGAGAAAATGCAGGTGGTGAAGAAGAGCCATAGAAAGATAAGAATGTTCATTATCTTCTTTTATTTTGAGTTTTTGGTTGCCATCTTCAAGTTAAAGGTTGACATTACAAGAAGTCAGAAAGAATGATGCAATACAATCTAACGCTATATTTAGTTATTAGAATAAAATAATGTAGAAACAGAATAATTATTTTTAAGAAATAGAATAATATAGTAATAAAATTTAGAATTAATATTTTATTGTTTGATTAGTCACTTGAAATAGATAAAAAAATTAAATTATTTTTTAGTTTAGTATACAGTAATAGTAAGAAGAATAGTTAAAGAATTAGTATAAAATGACCCTTTTATTCTTACCTAAAGAAATAATATTCCAGCATATACTAGAATGCTTATAATGTAGATATTACAAACATTCTAAAATTAGAAAAACTTTATTTTATTTGATTTTATTGTATTTAATTTTTTTGGTATTAATTTTATAATATCTTAGAGATTTTCAAGATATTTTAATTAGAAGATTATATCATATTTTATTTTATTATTTACTCATTTTGAGATATCATTAATTAGAATAATATATTTATTTTCTAATTAACCTAAGAGTATGATATATTTATATAAGAACCCTAATTCTATTAATTAGAGAAGTCATTGATGAAATTGAATTGATATTAAAAATTGCGATTGTCCTTCCTTCTCTCTCTCTAATAGTCTCTGCTTCTTTTCTCTCTTTTCCCATCCATGTTTCTTTTCCTTCTCCAATCTCTTTTTCTTCTTTTTCCCTATTTTCCCTTGCATCAAATTTAGTATCAAAAAAATACCCCGATCATCCTTCTTGCAGCCTACGATCCATTGCCCGTGAGGCCAACCTACTACCTCACCAAAACCTTTCTCCTCCATCGCCAAAATCTTGCTGGTTTCTACTTTTCTATCTTACAGTAGAAAAGCAAAAGAAGTGTTTTTGAAGAGGATTTTGAAGAGGTGTCAGAAAGTTCACCCTAACCTTTACTCTCCATCGCCAAAATCTTGCTGATTCCTATCATGTAGTAGAAAAACAAAAAGAAGTGTTTTTGAAGATGTGCCAGAAAAAAAAATTGTTTCAAAAAATTTTAAACAATTTATTAAAAAAAAAAAAGACGAAGAAGCAACAGCAGTAGGAAGACGTGCAATGGAGGCCAAACTCATCAGAAATTAATGGACATCATCTTTTCCCCTTTAACTCACCAGATCTGCCTTCCACATCACCACCACCATATCTCCTATCACCGCTAAGCCAAATCAACACCCAGCATACCATCCAAACCAACCTAAGGCCCTAAATGACCACCACCATCAACCAAGGTCTACCACCATCAAATAAGCCCAACCTCTAGAGCCATAGCTCAACCTAAAACCTTAACCGCCACATCTTTCTTTCTTTAGAGAGAGAGATAGAGAGAACAAAAATAATAACAATGAGAGGGGGGGGGGGACATGAATTGAGTCTTCATCTTTTCCTACGACTTCGCCTTTGCTTTCATTACCCTTTGCATCTTCTTGTGGGATGGGAGAGAGAGGGAATGCAAAGAGAGGGAGGGAGAAGAAGAGAAATGTTGCGTGTGCAACTGCTACTGTTGCCATATTTGTCACTGCTACTACTGTAACCAAAGAGATAAGATTAAGTCATAAAAGAGAGTGTGTGTTTATGTGTGTGTCCTGAGAGTAAGATAAGTGGGGCCATATGTGAACGTGAGATCCTGCGTTGTGAAACACATATTTCGTAATTTTTGACTTTTGTTTTTATAAAATTTGTGTTAAAAAATAATCAACAAAAAAAAAAAATCGTGAAGCATGTGCTTCGCAATGCAGGAACCCCGAGCTTGTGTGTGTGTGGATTTTGAAAATAAGGTAGGGTGTTAGTGGCCCATCACACAATTGGGGCTATCGGACATTATTGGGTCCATCAAACACTATTGGCTTATTAGACATTACCGGGCCTTATTTTCAAACTTAATTATTGGGCCCGTTACACATAGCCCAAACTATTTATATATAAGGTGACATCATACAATCGGTTCAAATTATCTTTTTGACATTTAGGTGTATTCATTCTATTTTATTTTAGGTAGTATATTTTTACTTTTTTTAATAGTATTTAATATTATCTAAGTGTACAATCTTATTCCTTATAAAAAAGTCATTATCTTTTTATCAATTTTATTTCTTATAACTACCTTTATAGTGGATGTATAATCGCATTGTAATTAGTCCTTTATTATTTTAATACATTTTGCAATATTTTTTAAAAATAATAATAATAATAAATAAATAAATATTGGCTCATGTTTATACAGTCTTTCAATTATACTAATTGTTCATTGATCTCAATCTTGTTAGTCAAATTGATGTTGTATGTAAATGCGAAATAGTCATATTATTTTCCATAACACCGTTGGCCTAATTAAGATTTTAGTCAGTTTAAAATTCTAAATCAACAATTAGCTAAATTAACTACCAATTAACAATAATCACAAAATCACATAATGGCCATTCAAGCTAATCTAACCACTACTCGTTAGACAAATTTGAATCTAACCAATCAAGTTACCACTTTAGAAATAAGACCTCAATCATCAGATACTGATAATTCTGATGTATCCCATAATAGAAATTATTGACGAAGGCAAGATGTCGATTACCCCATAGATGTGACTACAAGCCTTGACACTATAATTGAAAGTGAGATCAGGACAAACAATTCTTCAAAATTATCAAATTAGATGCCCATATTTTTTATAGTTGTTTAAACCATCAAGTTTTTACTTGTTGGGTCCAAGATATAGATCAATTTTTTTAGTAGTTTGGCATTTCTAAAGATAGAAGACTTCAATTTGTTAACTCCAAGTTGATTGAAAATGTCGAACTATTTTGAAAAAGTGTTGAGAATTTTATTGTTAGGCGTTTGACAACCCCAATTAGGAGTTGAGCTAAAATGAAGCAACGTTTTCAAGAGAAGTCTATTGAAGAACAAGTGTATGAACCCAAACTAGAGGAATTTGATGACTTGAATATTAATGATAATTTCACCTTCTTGGGTTGCATCGGGACTATTTTCTCTAGCCTAGGTATCCATTCTTCCTCCACCAACACATCATTCTTGGGCGTTGTGCGATATATCTTGACTCAATCTAAAGAGGCTAATGATTGACACCATCATACTATCTTTCGTACATATCAAAGTGAACGAGAATACTTGTAAGATCATTGTGGATATTAGTAGTTGCATCAATAACGTCTGAACTAATGCTATTTCTTATCTTGGGTTGAAAGTTGTTCCACATCTTAATCCATATAGTTTCTTGTATATTAATATATCTTCTATAGTAGTTAAGGAACATTATTTTGAACCCATTCAATTTTTAGAGGACAAAAATTATATTTGTTGTGATGTTATTTCAATGAATGTGAGTAATGTCATTCTAGAGTAACCTTGGTTATATACTTGATGTAACAATTCAAAGTTGTTCCAACTCTTACTCTTTTGTTTACAAATAAAAGAAAATTCATTTCTATTATTTACCCCAAAAACCTACAATTTATAATAAAGAAAATGTTGTGGTAGGGACGCAAGGATTACATATCATTAGCCCTATAATATTTGAAGGTGAAAATCTAGGTGAGTCTGTTGTATTGTTATTATTCTCAAAGCTTTTTCAGATTCCCTATTGATACCCAATGAGGCCCATTAGGTCCTCCAAAACTTTTAAGATGTCATTCTCGAGAGCCTCCCCAATAATTTACTGCCCTTACATGACATTTAATATACCATTAACTTTATTCTAGGTGTATCTCTCCAAATCTATCTTATTATAGAATAAATCTCATTAAGCAAGTTGCGCTCTAGAGGTAACTTGAGGAACTCCTTCATAAGGGATTAGTTCAAGAGGGTATGAGTCTAAAAGCGGTATCTACTCTCTTGATACCTAAGAAAGATAGATTGTGGAGGATATACGTGGACTATAACGCTATCAACAAAATCATTGTGAAATATTATTTTTCCATCCCTAGACTTGATGATATCTTTGATATGATAGCTGGTGCTAAAATCTTTTTTAAAATAGATTTAAAGAGTGATTATCACCATATCATAATTTGTCCGGGGATGAGTGGAATACGGTTTTCAAGACAAAAAGCGGCATTTATGAGTAGTTGGTCATCCCTTTTACGCTATTTAATGCACCAAGTACTTTTATGATGGTCATAACTCAAGCTTTACAGTAAGATCAAATAGTTTATTTTGATGATAATTTTATTCATAGTAAGATCAAAGAACACTTAGACCATCTCATATAGGTCTTCCTTACCCTTAGGAAAGGGAACCTATTTGCCGATCTTAGTAAGTGTTCATTCTTTTCAAAGAGGATTATTTTTTGGGCATCATTATTTCCTCTTACGGTGTCTATACTAACCCTATAAAAATCAAAGCAATCATGGATTGGCTTGAACTCAAATCCACCCATGATGCTTGAATTTTTTACGATTTAACTACTTTTTATTGTTGTGTCATTAAGAGGTTTAGCATAATCATTCCTTCTCTCATTGAGTGTATAAAGAAAAGTGCATTCAATTGATCTCCTGAAGCTGCTAAGGCCTTTAAGAGTATAAAAGAGAGAATGACGAAATCCCCTATCATGTAATTCCCTTACTTATCTAAGATGTTTGAAGTAGAGTATGATACATTAGGTCTAGAAATAGAGAGAGTTCTTAGTCAATAGCGCCACCTAATCGTCTACTTTAGTAAGAAATTAAATGATGCCAAATAATGGTACTCTACTTATGATAAAAAACTACATGTAATTATATATGCCTTCCATTACAAATGTTACTACTTATCTCAAGAATTTGTCCTTTACTTTAACCATGAAACTCTTCATTTTCTTAGTTTCTAAAAGAAATTGAATCATAGATATAGTCGATGGGTTGAATATTTACAAGCCTATTTTTTTATCTTAAAATATAAGAAATGAGTCAAGGACCAAGTAGTCAATACCTTAAGCCGTCGAGAGTTTAGGCTATCTGTTGTTCAAGTTAAGATTATTAGAATTGAAAGACTCAATGAGGAATACAAATCTTATTCTAATTTTAGTAAGATCTTTCTAATTTTACAAAATAGACAGTCGAACACCACAGAGAGTTTTCGCATTTAGGATCGATATTTATTTCAGGTTAATAATTTTGAATCCATATGACATTTATTCGAGATTTTATAGTTTGAGAGGTTTATACCGGTGGTCTATTTGGCTATTTTAGACATGATAAGACAATAGACAAGATTGACCAACAATTTCACTTGTCTTAGTTTGAAAAAGATGTGTTTAAGATAGTCAGTACTTATCGAACATACTAATTAGTGAGGCATATGAAGCAAAACACTGGCCTCTATACCCCTTTCTCTGTACCTAGTTGCCCTTGGTAGGATGTGAATATGGACTTTATGCTAGAAACCACGCGTACCCCTAAGAAGTATGACTCTATTTTTGTTATTGTGGATTTTTCTTTTTAAATTACCCACTTCATTATTTATAGTAAAACTTCTAATACTTTTCTGGTTGCTAAACTTTTAAGACTATTATTTTTTATAGAGATGTTCATTTTACTAATTACTTTAGGAAGTCCTTGTGATACATAGTTGATACCAAACTAAAATTTTTCAATGACTACTACTCTCAAATAGATGGCCAAATGGAAATTGTTAATCAGAGTTTAGAAAATTTATTAGAATATTTGGTTCAAAAAAATTTGTGAAACTGAGACTTGTTTTTTCGAACAGTCCAACTTACATATAATAGCTCTATTAATAGATCTATAGGTATAAGTCCATTTGAGATACCGCATAACTACAAACCTAAAAAATTATTAGGCCTTATTCCGATATCTCCATGTACTAGTGACACCTTCATGACCAACATATTAAAATTAATAAACAACTAGAAGTAATGTATCATATAAATTTTGAGCAGGTATGCATAAAAGGCAAGTTCGATTTGATACTAGGGATTATATCATGATTTGGATTAAATTACAGCAAGTGTCCACATGGGTCTAGTTCTAAATTACAGGCCCATAATATTGGTTTATTTAAAATTATATAGCAAATTAGATCAAATGCATATATTATTAATATGCTATCACATTTCAATTTTCATCATACTTTCAATATCGAGAACTAATCACTTACAAAAGTAGTTTCAACCCACCAGATGATCTATTTGAAGTATCCCCAAATACGCCAAATACTGAACCTTCACCCACTCTTACACAATTCTCAACCTTACCGGCACACGACTAAAATTGATATTATTCTATATGAGCATATTATTTTTAATAAGGATGGAGCAATTTAGCGGTTCCTTGTTTGCTAGGTTGGATGGCCAGAGCTTGAAAATACTTGGATTTCTAGAGGGATATTCCAGATGTTAGATCTAACCATTTTAGAGTTCAATCAGAATCAGCAAAATTTCTAATCACCAAGCCCGAGTTCCTCTCACTCAAGAGAAGGTGGTGGCTCTATGAAATTTTAACCACCACTCACACATACTATAGGCGTTAGAGGAAAATTGCATAACTATTTAGCTTTTGGCTAGGGGATTGATGATAAAAGTTTTATTCAACGGGTTCGAGTTGCAATCATCCCGGAAGAGTTGACACCGATATTATGGGCATTCCAAAATTAGAAAGATTTTATTTTATTTGATTTTGACTTTATTATTATTATTATTATTATTTTGTATTAATTTTGTAATATTTTTGAGATTTTTAAGATATTTCGATTAAAAATTTATATCATATTTTACTTTATTATTTCTTCATTTTGAGATATCATTAATTAAGAAATTATATTTATTTTCTAATTAACCTAAGAGTAGGGCATTTTATACGAGGGCCTTCATTCTATTATAAGAGGAATCATTGATGAAATTAAATAGATATCAAAAATTATGATTATCCTTCCTTCTCTCTCTAGTACTCTATGCTTCTCTTCTCTCTATTTCCTCCCCTGTTTCTTCCCCTTCCCCAATCTCTTTTTCTTCTCTTCAGCTATTTCTCCTTTCCAGCATCAGTTTGCGTAGATATGATGAAAATCGAGTCACCTAATCTGTCTGATCTTATCCACTCAATCAGCCCAGCTACATGTTTTTCCATAGGCATGCTTGGAGTTGCAGTTCAAGAGGCATGAGCCAATGTTGGAGTGACGACCCAGTTAATAACATTATTCATTTGGTATTTCATAGGAGACATAGTATTTTGACTCTCAATTGAATTAGAATTTTCGTCTCACTTATAAAGCTTTTATCTTTACATACATGATTTAGTCCCCGTATTATCCAGTTTTTGAATAGTGATTGGTTTATTTGGGTTGTTCAGGGTGTTAAGGATTTGTTCCTGCATCAATGGGCAATGGCCATTCCAGCTTTAATTTTCAAACCATAACTTTGCAATGCATAATCAAGGCAAAATTGGAAGCACACATCTTTACTAAATATTTACTCCATTTACTATCTCAAATGGAGTGACGTATAACTAACTACAAACAGTATTTTTTTTTTTTTTTGGTGGGGCGGAGAGGACGGGAGCAAGAATAAACTGTACTTTAACAGTATTCTGCTTAATTCACAATTGGCATTGTAACTCTTTTGTTTTCAAGTTTTATTGATTTCACATTAAAAAATGGCAACCACGTCAGAAAAACTTATTGAAACAAAAATGCACACTGCAAAATTTCAAATCTAACATTTCTTTTGGATCAAGGAAATTTTGAAGGGGAGGAAGAATTTACAAGGACAACAATTAACAAGGAAAAAAATGAGAAAAATGAAGGTGAAGAAATATCAACTCAGGTAGCGAATCAGAGTTCAATATGTTCATATGAAAACCATACAAATAAGAGAAGCATACCAGTGCAGAAAATATGTAAAGCCATACCTGTGGGATTACGATAGCTAGATTCAGTACACCCATTGATAAGCCTGAGCCAAAAAAAAAAAAAAAAAAAAAAAACAAAAATCAACCGGATGCTGAGACTTACTCCTTTTGGAGGTAAGTATGGAGGTAATATGAGAGAAACCTACCCTGACCGAGCCCCAAGGATTCAATTCGTGCTGAAATCAATGCATAGGGAATGCTGTAAGTGATCTGTAATAAAAATCAATCAAAAACACAAAAACCTAAATCAAAAATATCATGAGACTGGGAAATCCGAGCTGCCAATAGTTTGCAGCTTTTTGTTTTGGGCATACAAAAAGAAAAAAGGAAAACATAATTCACGCTGGATCAGATATAGTAATATTAGACAAGCTCTTTGGTCAAATTTAGTGAATGTAACCTACAATCCATAGCAGTATAGCACAGATCCATCATCTGGATGGCAGTCTTTTTACATTTATCTCACTAAGTCAGTGAGAAAGTGCTCCACTTTGGTAAGGAGTGAGGATGGCGAGTTTTAAAAGATTTATATACAAATCCACAATAAAAAATAAATAGATGACAAAGCCATGTAATCATGCTTACTGTCCGTCTCTTCTCTATTTAAATATAGCTAATTTCCCAGGTTTCTGTTGCATGCAAAAGCCCAACAATAACAAAGCCTCGAGTCTCATTGAGTAGGATTGGCTACATGAATCCACTTTCATCATTTCACTCGATTTAATACCATATCTTTCAAGAATAGAAGCATTTGAAAGCCCAAGCTTGATAAACTTAATAACTACCTTTACAAATCACTATTATATAAACTTTAGGTAAATACAAGTATTAAGGATCTAATATCTTTCCTTATTATTAAAGATGCTATATCCTTCCTAAATTAGAACATCTCTATCTTCTAATTTAGGTTACTTATATATATTAGGTTAAATATGATTCTACATTAGAATATTATTATCTTCTAATTTAAGTTACTTATATAATTATCATTATTATAGCTTTCCTAATTTAAGCTGTCAGTTTCTCCTATAACAAGATAGCCCGTTGTATTGTTACTCATACATAGATATACATAGATCATTCATTCTCTCTTATCATATTTCTACATGGTATTAGAGCAAGGTTATCAAACCTATAATTTGTGTCACCTATTGGCCATCATTCCAGGGTCTAGTTGGTGTAACCCTGTATTGTTCGTTGATTAGTCATCCTTCAAGGTCTATCGTCCCATTTTCCAGAACCATTGGCGCTTACTCGAACTATCACAGCTGTTGTACATCCTCTTCCCAAAACCATCACTACCGCTATGCATTTTCTCCCCACCATTGAACCTTTTCTACCGAAAACAATCACAGCCTCTGTGTGTTTCCTTGTTTGGAGAAGAAGAAGCAAAACACCACATTTTGCCCCGTTGTTGCCCCTGAAACACGGTACTCCATCTCAGGGCAAGCATCTTGCCCAAATAACGAGTTTTCCCGCACTCCATTAGTTAAACATGCCATTTTGAAAATTCGGTCGGTGCCAATTTGGTGAATCCCAAATGGTTTTAGTTAATCACATGAAGCCCAAAACACGGGCCATTCACAGAAGCCCACATCGCCCATATCACCAGCCCAGTCCCAGAAGCCCACTCTCGCTAGACCAGTCTAGAAATCGGCCTACCAGGGATTCAGCTCACCACTGCTGGCTGCAGCCCACTTACGTTAGCAGCTGCCCAACGCTGCTAGCGTGACTGCCAGCACTTTTATGGTGACTTTCCAGTGAACTTCCAGTGACTCTCCATCTTTCTAGCAGCTTTTCTAGCGATTTCCCAACAACTCACCGACCCAATCTTCCATATTGGTTATTAATATCCAGTCAGCATTAATATTTTCTCATTATGTCTTTCTCAAATGATATTGCTTTCCCTATTGAAATTATTTTAGATGGACCAACTATAATGTTTGAACCCAGCAAATGTCTGTTTTTCTTACTAGTCGTAGACTTTAACATTTTGTCATGGGAATAAAATCCAAACCCATAAAAATAAACAAGAAAGCGTCAAAAGAGTTCAACAAGCATCTTGAAAAATGGAAAGGAAATTGTAAGATATTTTCTTAGTTTATTAACATATCAATTCCTTCTATTCAAAGCCACCTTTCAAACTTTCGCAATGCCAAACTCGCTTAAATTTTTCTTATCAATTCCTACAACTGCTCCAATGATACTGCCCTTTAATTTTAGTCAGAATCTAAACTTTATTAGATGTGCTAAGAGCTTGGCCAAACAATTGCTGAATTTCACTTTCAAGTTAGTAGCATTTGGGATCAGCGTTTCTAAACTAATCTGGCATTTCAAGGTGCTTAATCTATTAAACTTTTTGCAGAATACCAAGATTATCATCGGTTTATTCATTTTATAATGAACATTTGTGATGATTTGAAGCACACTAGAACCTCACTACTTAATTGCTTTCCTCTAACTACACTTGATGTTATTCTCACATAACTTATTTTTGAGGAGACTCGACATATTTACTCTACTAATGTAGTCATGGCTACTACATCACCTAACACCATCGTTCAGATTGTGACTTCGGCTTCCTTTAATGGAAAATACAATTATAGTAAGAAAATGGACATATCTCTGATTGTCTTAAAAAGGCTAAGGATGCTAAAAAGGGCAAGAACAATATTTTCCAAAAGCCATGGCTACCGCCTCTACAATTTTGGCAAATTCTACCGCAGTTTCTGCACCCGTGTCTCTTACTATAATTGCTTTCCCTATTGATCTTGAGACAAATTGTTTGAACCCAGGGTTCTATCTCGAATAAAATCCAAACCCATAAAAAATAAACAAGAAACCTCTAGCATCTTGAAAAATGGAAAGGAAATTGTAAGATACTATCCGCCTCTTTAGATGCATCTTCCTCCTAATTTATCAATTCTATTTGTTGTAATCACATGACATCTAACACATCACTTATGACACATAAGACGTCTATCGCTAATGTCCCTTTTATCTATTATAATAATAATAGTAACAACAGAGACCTCCAAATAATAATTATTTATAATGATTTAAAATTCAAATAATTCAAAGTCGAGTCAAACATTTCAGACCAAATCATAAATAACAAAATATACCATAAACATCTTATGCATAAATATCACTAACTTTTATCGGACATCCAAATAATAATTATTTATAATGATTTAAAATTCAAATAATTCAAACTAAACTTTATCCTAAACCTCCAAATAATATAAGTACATGCTCATACACAAATATATATGTAAGGAAAAATATCTGTCCAAATAACTAATAATTCACATCATAAAACCATACAAATTATCAATCTCATACAATATCCCAAAATAACAAATTGCAACTCGCCATAAGCATAAATTCAATATATAAGTTCCAAACGAAACTCCTCAAAATCTATAAATGACAAACTAAACAGAATCTTCATCAATCTTTCGTCCACATCTTGTAAGTATTTATGGCTTGATAATCTGAAAGGATTAGAAAACATTACAAATTATAAACCTAATGCTCAACAAATAAGTATATATGATACATAAATATACATCCATAAAACAAATGAAAGAACGAAAAACTATAAAATACATGTGAAATCCAACATATCAAAATTTTCAATAAATACATTTCAAATTATAATTTTGTATACACAATTTGTTACATATACGAATATCAATCATGCAAATCGTACGAAATTGTCAAAAGTCTAAATTGTATAATGCATTCGTAAAATTTAGAAGTCCAAAATCATACAAATTTAAAAAACTATGTCAAAACCTGCAAAATTCAGAAGGCCAAAATATTTCAAAACATAAAATACAATACAAGTCATATAGTGGGAGTTAAAAACCGATGACTCGCACATCGACCAATTAAAATATTTTTAAAAAGCGAGTTATTCATATCCTGATAACCTTAAGCCAATACGTTACTATTCAAGACCCATAAATGGGTCGTCTATATTTTATTCCTTATAGATGGGTCAAGTACCACTTTTTTCTACCCATGGATGATAGGTACATTCCTCAAATACATCTAATATACTAGGATATGTACAAATATATACCATCGATTCCTTATAATGATTTTTTTAGGAAAAAAACAAATGAAGGACTCTATAACAAATACATAAAACTTATCTATCCTGTGGAAAAAGTGCAAGCTCTTATCAAATAACAAAATCTCCCACCAAATGCTTGCACATACGGCACATGTTAGGTCATATGCATAATGTTTCTTGACTTTTCTTCACAATATTTTCCATATACGAATATAATTTTTCAAAATACCCACTTATTCGGTGAAAAACAAATAAAATATTCAAACTTTTGGTAAAACCAAACAAAACCTCAAAACATTCTGTAAAAAACATATGCATGCAATAATATTCAAAGTATATGTGTAAAAAGGTGATATGTATGTATAGTATAACAATAATCATAAGCAAAGTTAAAGAATTTATGAAATAAACTAAAGAACGAGCATAAATATATTTGTCTTAAACCTTAGATTGAGTAGACCCGATTCAAAAAAGTTTTAAACTCTCTTTTATTTTCCTTTTTTCTCTTTTTCTCCCTCTTTTTTTCCTTCTCTCTCTCTTTGTTTCCTGCGCAAAATGACAAAGCTCGGCACAGAAGGCCTTATATACTCAAATTGGTGTATGAGCATCGGTCCGGCATGTATTAAGCACCACTTAGACACAGATTTGCACGAGAGCTACAACGGATGCACCTCAAGCGCACCAACATACCATCTCAACTTTGTATGAGCGCCCCATTAGGCACATCTTAAGCGCCATACATTCTGCCTGAATCTCGCACGAGTATACCATAGGCATCAATCAGGCGCACAACTTCTACATCAAATACGCACAAGCATCGAGATAAGTGTCAACAAGTGTTGGACCTGATTCCCTCTAATTTGACTTTTTTCTCAAATTTTCTATTATACAACTATTTACCTGCATATAATAATGACGACATAAATATGAACAAAAAATCAGATATTACATGTGTTGTGCTGGATAAGAAGACGGGCCAACTCGTTAGGATTGGATGTAAAATTGGGCGCCATTTTCTACTTATATTTCTGCATCCTCCATATTCATGTTTCACTCATCCAATTGCTGCTGCTGTCACCTCCTGTCTTTGGCATAGCCGACTTGATAACTCCTCATTTACCTTGTGTTCAGGTTTTAGCCTCTAATGGTTACTTAAGCTAAGTTACTTTTGATTCTTGTGAATGCATGTCTTGTAACTTAAGCAAACAAACAACCTTATCTTTTCATAAAAGTAACTCTCTTGGTTCTACACCTTTTGATTTGGTTCACTCTGATACCTAAAACTTCACCCCTATTCCAACAAAGGGTGGGTCTCACTACTTTATTATATTTGTCCATGGTTACTCTCACTATATTTAGATTTACCTTTATATGACCACTCTGAACTACTTACCACATTTTGTAATTTTCGACAGATGTTAAAACTCAATTCAATCACATTATAAAAGCCTTTCGTTCCAATAACACTGTAAAACATACATTTACCTTCCTTTCTGGACGAATTTCAACAAATAGATACTGTGTCTCATCGATCGTGTTCTTACATTTCTCAACAACATGATCATACAAAATGTAAGTATTGTCATATTTTTACCACCATTTATACTCTCCTCACCTTTGTTTCCCTTCCTAAGTCCTTTTAGGGAGAATCTGCCTTACAATCATCTACACTATTAATTAAGTTTCCTCTCCCAACATTTCCAATCAATCGCAACATGAATGTCTCTATAAAAAGGGACCAAATTATTCTCTTCTCAAAATTTTTAACTATGCTTGCTTTGTACTTCTACCTCCTCACGAGTATACCAAATTTGAATCTTACTCTTGACTTTGTCACTTTCTAAATTGTGGCATTGAAAATAAAGATTATCAGTACTATGATCCCATAACCAAGGATATTCATATTTTTAGAAATATAAAGTTCTAGAAACACAAAAACTTCACTGATGTCTCTTCATTTCCGTCAGACGCTTCGGCTTCCTCTCGAATTTTCACTGATTCAATCGTTGATCTTTTTCCAAATTTTTTGTTTGATGCAGAGCTTGTAAGCTTATCCGCTTCTAACAAATATGGATTATCTGATGGTCTCTAACGTCACAACCACACCTTCGAAGTCCTCTCCCACTACGGACATTCATCACTCCAATTAGGAACGCGCTCTTCCTACCATCTTCGTGACTATCACTATTTCTCTACTATTGTTAATTTTCATAAGCCACGCAGTTATCATGAAGCATACTCTAACCCTATATGGCAACAAGCTATGTCAGAAGAACTTAATAATCTTAACGAGATATACTTGGGATCTAATTATTCATTGGAGTTCTGAGTATATTCTAGTACTAATTGGATATGCGACCCTACCGATTGACGGCCCACTACTATTTTCTCGCCTTTTAGGAGATGTTCTCATTTTTTTTGTAGTAAAAAGCAAACAGTTGTTGCCCATTCTAGAAATGAAGCTGAATATTGTGTTCTTACTGATACTACATATGAACTTCTCTAATTTAGTTGGCTTTTATAAGATATCAATGTTCTTTAACCTAATGATACTCTACTTTATTACGATAATTATAATACTATCTAGATGTATATAATATCCTTCCTAAATTAGAGGATTGATTTCTTCTAATTTAGATTGTTTATATAATTATCATTATTAAACTTTTCTAGTTTAGGCTGTCTTATTCTTTTATAAAAGAATGGTTTATTGTACAATTACTCATATAGAAAAAGATTATATATATCAAATATACATAATTATATTTCTAATATGCATAGAAATTTATATGTATATATCCTAATATGTATAAGTAGTTTAAATTAAAAGATAATGATATTCTAATTTAGAAAGAATATAGCATCCATTTTAAGGAAGGATATTATATTCTTAACAATAAGAATGCAAAATAATTCTTTTTAGTTTTGTCTAACAGGAAAACAAAAAGTAACTTACAGCCAACGGTATGCCGAGAATAGTAAAAACCATCAGTGCAGCAATAACGGCACCATTTGGAGGCAAACCATAGCCAAAGGAAGCTGTTCTGCTCACCACAAAGGCTATTATCAGCATTGATACAAAGCACAGAGACAAAAGGATGTTTGAGACACCCCAAACAAATCCGGCCCCCACTTCCTGCAGAGCTTCTCCATTAACAAAGAGGTAATTCCAAGCACAACTGAATTCAACATCAGACCAAGCGCTCCCATTCTCACTCCCATATTGTAATTCTGACTATTTGGCTTGCCACCATAAATCTCCCTGCCCACCCAGTCAGTATCGAAAAGGAGAAACGGAAACCACCCAATCCATGTGAGAGCAGTAACAAATAGAACCATCCAAACAGATCCTGGAAGATACCGGAAAGTTCCAAACAATTCCCAGAGGAAAGCTTCTTGAGCAGTGCTTGACCCTTCTGATAATTCAGCAATGGCTGTGGATCCATCCCCAGAACTCAAAGGCAATTCCTTATATGCTGAGATGCTCACAGATGTAGTTATAGCAATACAAGCAATGTCGATGAAGAAAGCAGACTTCAAATTGGCACAATTGGCAGAACAAGCTTGAGTTACAGTGAATGGGAGAAGTCTGTACCAACCACTGTATGATCCAGTGGCAAAACCAAGGACATTACCAACAGCCATGAATAAAGAGAAGTATGCATTCGCCACTCTGTTCCTTCGGTGATCCTTGCCTAACAAGAAAAACATTTTCACAAACAGAGAAGTCACTTCTTTCTGGTACATGTGTTTCATCATGGATCATATGCACCTGCAATGGATCAATTTATGTTATCTTTATTTCCTATTTCTTTTGCACTTCCTCATCCTCTTAAAAAGTCTTTATTTGTTTTTCTCTCTCATTTGGCAAGATTGACAGTTTTCTGGGCATTAATTAAAACAATTGGTGCAAGTTCCAATTGCAGTTCAGCGAAATGCTTTTGCAGTGAACGTTGGATAAGACCAGTCTAAAGAACTATAATTGTTCTGTAAAGATGAAATTCTTAGAATACAAGATTTTGGTTAAATTTCATATAATTCATTCAAACAACATTTTTTTTATGAGCACATCATTGGACCTTTAGTCTGCCTGATGGCAAAGATGAAGCTTTACACAAATAGTTCTATTTATGATATGGCTATTTATACATCACAAAGGAAAAATATTTTTGAGCTGAATTCAACAATTACCTGTAAAATTTGAAATATAATTATCAAGGAAATACCAAATCCTACCAGTTAAAGTAGCAACGAGAGAGTAGATCTGCAGAGCGGGAAATTATATGGGAGCGCTAGGGCGTAAGCTGCTTCATAAGAAGAGAAGATCGAGATTGTATTTATGATATTCAAAATGACCAAGCTACTCAAAGCTCTCCACATACACTCCATTAGATCTCATTCTAGTCCGGCAAGAGGTTTAACAACTCAAGCTATTGGTTATTTTAGACTCCATTTAGTTAACAAGAGATCGTTCAGTATATTCCTTGGCTCATGATAACCCAGACTTAAAAACTCCAGCTTGATTTGTGAAGTATAAGGAGCCAAGCTATCCATCGCTAAAATAAGAAACTACTCACGACAATTAAAACAAAGATTACTATCCATAAGTTTGATTTTTGTGCATTGACAAATATGCCAATACTCAAGGATCAATATTGCACCATGTCCTACTTTAAGCATTCAGAGAAGTCAAAGTAATATATTAAATGCCTAATCACGCATAGTTACATCAATTCATGTGATTAAAATTTTATCATTATATCCTGATGACTTCTGTGAACCCATTCCCCAGATGTTCAATAGAAGTAACCTCAAAGATCTCAAAATATGAACTTACATCTTGGCTGCCATGCCTCGACCCCCACCCCCATCCCCACCAAACAAAACCACATCAAACCAAGCACTTTTCCACTAAATGTCAAGTATACAAATTCTTGTCACCCATTCAGCTCTATTATAGGCCACACCCTCTACTAACCCCAAATAAGCCTGATCATGCTTGATGATTTCCTTTAATCTCCTATATGACCACCCAAAAAGAGAGAGAGAGAGAGAGAGAGAGAGAGGGAAATATGCAAAAACATTATAAAAGTGATGGCACGGAGAGGAACTGAATGATGTCAAGATGAAATAAATTCTTTCTTGTCAATAAATATAATTCCCTTAAACCATTATCCATTGTTTTAGGCAACAAAATTTGAAAGAACTCGTCATAAATTTTAGATGAGATGAGAAACAGCAGAATTAAATTATGTTCTTGTTGCTCATTCCACAATAAAGCCAGCTATTGTTACCTTCGTCTATGCAACCAAGCACCTTATGAGTCCCATCACAAATTCGCACATTCAAGTCACATATTGCAAAAATCTTCAGGTTGAAATGACTAGAAATTTCCATCACTACGTGCTTGGTTTAGGAGAAATCTAAAGCCAATAAATATTAATAATTACTGATCCAAAATTCCTCATTCAGTTTCATATCACTGCAAGGGACTAGCTGCTCCAACAAAATCATTTTTTTTTTCTTCTCAGAAGATAGAAGAGGATTCACACCAACGATAACTGAGGCCTAATCACCATCAATTGGCGTTGTCGTCGTTCAGAGAGATTCGTGCCCCTCTTACAATAGCATTGTCATGAATGACAGGTCAAGGGTTTAAAACAAAAATACCCTGGTATCAGTGAGTCACCCATACAACCACTTCAAGCTGTTAATGGTTTCATAGTCTCCACACCACCAGTTAGTTTATGCAGAAACTAAGTGCACAAAACAGTTCTGCGAATTTTCCACAATTATCTTTTCAATCTCTCTACGGGACAACCCATGTATGTTGCTCTCCAGGGATTTGCATCTCACAATCTTTAGAGAAATTCAAATTCACTTCTTTGATTTCTCCCTCCTTTCTTTCTTTCTAGTGAGAAGGACAAGAATAAGGATCTGTAAAAGTTGTGACTGTCAACCAACATAAAAGCCGAATTATGGCCTCTCAAAAGCAATAGGTGATGATGTGATGTGGGACCCTTAATGATTTTAATTATCTGCCGTAGGATCAAATTGAAAATATAATTTTCAAATTCCCTTATAAACATATATATAGACTTTTGAGCTTCCATAATTACAATCATGTTCATCAACATATTGACCCCGAGAAAATAAGATTAAGAATGAACTTCCTTTATATTTAATTAATATCTTTTCTGATGTTCACCATATTATTTCTACATGAGCCAGTTACATTGCAATAAAATAATCGATTAAATCATTGGTTCATATAATTCTAAATTCTTAATTGTAATTCTATTGGACTTCAAATTACTTCTGAAATAATTTTTGCAGACAAATATATTTCTATAATAATACATATATATTATTTTATTTGTGTTTCTTTTTTTAATAAAATTCCACTAGCCAGTTTTCTTCTTTCAAGTCCAACAACATAGAGGAAATTTTGAATATACCACATCAATCAGATATTGGTGGATTCCTTATCAAAAATTATATATAATAATTCATCAAGCTTAAGACCCAACATTGTTTGTACATTAGATCTAAATGATCATTACCAACTGAATCGGTCAGAGTATATGTTCAAAATAAGAAAACCTATATCTTCTCAGGTCAACGGATATCTGAGTTAATAAGGTGAAATAATCTTATCAATATCAATGATTATTTCCAAAAGGTATTAATTTATTGATCACGTTCAGTACACCCATTTATTTGCTTAAGATTAGCACCTTGATGATGAAGTTTGTAAACCTATATCATAATGGCCCAACAAATGAAGGTCTATTTAATATTTCCAGTATTTCTCTTTGGTTAGGACAGTATGAGTTAATAACAAAACAAAATATCATCATTTCCAATATTTGACTCAATCATTGGCATAATTTTTATCTATCATTACTAACTATTATTTTCCACCAACATCACATGTCATATTAAACAACCTATCAAATAATATAAGTGAACTACGGATAAGTAAATAGACAATTCAATAATTATTAAATAATTCCCTATAAAATTATTATTTGAGAGTATAATAGCCAACAATCTATCACTTGCACTAAAGCCCATTCATATATGTATCTCATACTCCTAGGCTCAAAATGTCTGTCAAACACTTTTGAGACAAGGGCTTGGTGAACAGGCCTCCAACATTCTTAGCTGATGCAACCTTGTCATCAACACAAATCCCCATTCACAATGTCACGAATGAGAAGAAATCTCCTTTCTATGTGTTTCAACTTCTTATAAGCTATTGGTTCCACTGCCTTTGCAACTGCGCCATTGTTGTCATAATAAATGGCGAAAAAAAGAAAAATTAGGACAACTTCAAGCTCTTGGACAAACTTGTGAATGCACATATCTTCTTCTGCAACTTCATTTACAGCTACATACTTTTTCTTAGTGATAGAGTCAGAAATGGCATGTTGCTTGACACACTATGATACAGTTCAAGATAATGAAGAGTAGCTTTGTGATGACATGGCCGACAATGATGATATGGTAACTAGCAATGAGATGACAATTTACATTAAAGACTCATCACTCAACTACCAAACAATCAAGGAGTTGGGAGCTAGGGGCTCCTCAATGGTGGCCGATCAACTCAATGAAAAAGCACCACCCCAGACACCTTGGCCACCCACCTTGAGCATGAAGAAGGGGCAATAATTATGACTTAATTAAATCTTGTTGAGAAAGTTTGTAGGTAAAGATTATAAATTAGTCTTCATTTATTAGTTTAGAGATCTTGAGTTTAATATTCATTGGTATCATAGAGCTTCCAAAGGAACCCTATGTTTCCTATTTGGTAGGTTTCAAATCTTATTCTATTATTTTCGCAATTTGTAGGTCTTGGTCTTTGATAATTAATTCTAGTACTTTCTTCTGTTTCAATTCCTCACGAATCCCTTCTCCATTTCGAATGGTATTAATTGGCATTAAAGCTATGGTGACTCAAGGAGATGACAATAGAATAATATCTCAAACACTGTGTATCGCTTGCGAAACCTCCATGATATTGAGCTCGGTAAACTAACTTGTTCAATTACAATAACGTCTACAGCGTATCAAGGTACATGGACATCCTGGAACGCCATGAGAAAATAATTTGAGGTTGACTTGTGAAGATGTAAAACCAACCCGTTCCATCTTGAAGACCTTTCGGCCTTGGCTGATGAAAAGGTTGATTAGAATTTAACTCCCAAATTTACAATGATGATTTGGGTGAAGTAAATTATGTACCTGAAATATCAAACAAGGAAGGTGCCATGGAAACGAGCCAAAATTTTCTTTTCAACTTACCTCCAGACCACCATTTTGAAGATTTCATTGAATCAAGTCATAATTTTCATTCCTACTCAAAACCGAAACACTATTTTGAGGATCCATTTATCTCCTCTTCATTTATATCATCTTTAATTTTGATCAAGCTAATGATGATTAATCATTTTATTGATACTCATTGGATCAATTATATGGACACATAAAAAGAGTTGGCAAACACAAGGTTCTTGATGCTAACTTGAAGACGAGTTGCTTCCAACCTGGGGAGAATGATGCAGTCCAAGTTAATGAGGAGCAATTTTGTAATGACGTGGCCACCAATGATGATATGGCAACTGTTGAGGAGATGATAATTTATTTTAAATACTGAACACTCAAATACCAAACAATCAAGAGGGGATTAGGAGCTAAGGACTCCTCAATAATGGTGGACAACCAACTCACTGAATAAGCACTACCCCAACTACATTGGCCAGCGACCTTGAGCATGGAAAAGGAACAATAATTAAGTATGACTTAATTAAATCTTGTCAGGAAAGTTTATAATAAAAGATTATAAATTAGTCATCATTTGTTAGTTTAGGGATCTTGACTTTTAATATTCACCTGTATCCTAGAACTCCAAAGTGAACTCTAATTTTTCGATTTGGTAGATTTCAAATATTGTTCTATTATTTTCACAATTTGTAGGTCTGGAATTTAGATAATTAATTCTAGTATTTTTTTCCTGTTTCAATTTATCTCAAATCCCTTCTCCATTTTGAACAATATGCCAATATATATGCAAATTCATATGTAGATTTTCTATCATCACTATGTAATTAAAAATATGAATTGGTGTGATCATCGCACGGTTAACAAATCCTTACCACAATAAAACAAGAAATAGCATTTAGTTCTTTTCAGATACTTGATGATATACGTTGCTTGGGTTGGATTGGTATCTACACACTACACCGATTGCGTTATATATTTCTTGCATGGTACGATGCATTTCATACATAAGACTACCAATACCTAAAGCATAAGAGCAATTTCTCATCTTATCTCTCTCTTCCTGTGTTTCAGGAAACATTTCCTTAAGGAAATTAATAATGTGTCTAAGGGTAGAAACCCTTTTTAACATCTTGAATACTAGACTAGGTCAATATTCACTCAATTTAACAGACTAGTGCAAGTTCCAAAACATCTCCTACCAGTCTCTAAACAATTCAATCCTGATTATGCTGGGGCTTCTCCAATATTTTTGTTTGAAAATTAGTTTGTTAACCGAAATTTCAATGATGACATCGCTCTTATATCATTCCCTATGAGTAGAGAGCATACCATCCACCTAAAGGATTAGATATAATATTATACTCTAATTAATTTTCTTGTAAATACAAGCTTTATCCATGTTTTATGACAAACCAAATGTCTTGATTAACTAATCAAATCAGGTGCTCCAACGATGTGATGCTAATTTTAGTCCATAAATAGACTGGATCAACTTGCAAACTTTGGATTTATTTCCAGGAGATATGGAAATATCCATGATTAATGTAGTTTCAACATCCATCTAGCATATCTCATAATTATAACGAGTGGGCAATTGACAATAGAATCATAATGTACACGACTCAGCTACTTGTCAAAAGGTTTCCTCGTGCATTGAAGGATGATTCAAATTAGATTTGATCTAAGACACTACCATACAAACTACTTGTCCAAAAGTACCTGGGTCGGAGGCAAAAATGGTTACGCATAAGTCCAAACACCCTACTCCAAAAATTAAAACGAAGGCCATGATCGTTCAACAAATTGAGATTAAAATTCATCTGTCATATTTTTGTTATTTAAATGAAGTGATGATTTATGACAGACAAACCCCTTCGGCCTTTGCTTCAAAATATGCATCCAAAACTGAAATTCCACATTCAGCCATCCTCATTTAAAATCCAATCTTTCCATTTATATTGCTAGACTCACATAAATATAAATCTACAGACTAGATGCCACATAGTGTATTTCAAAGGTGGATTGGTAGCATTAATCCAAAAAATTACCAGCAAAACTGTAAAATCCCAGGGACATACCTGTAAGATCGGCAAGCAGAGCTCTGCATGGACCCTGCGTCGTATTGTTTGCCACATCCAGCAACCAAAACCCGACGACGAACGCCACCACCGCCATCGGCCGCTTCTCACCACGGTCATAAAGCAAGTAACCGATGTCCGCCGAGTGTCCGACGATCAAAACACTTACGGCGATCATAACCGCTCCGCCGAGTATGAAAGGACGGCGGCGGCCGAACCTGCTATTACACCGATCGCTCATGTGTCCAACCAGCGGCTGGACGAAGAAGCCCGAGAGGGGTCCACAAAGCCACACAATGCTGGCCCACGCGTGTGAGATGCCGAGCTCCTGAACGTATGGGGTCAGGAGAGAGAGTTGGAGAGCCCAACCGAATTGGATCCCGCACGCTATCGACGTAACTCGTAACAGGGTTTTCAGATGGACTCGGCTTTGGAGCGGCGGTTTAACAGTCGCCGCATACTGCAGTCGGTCTTTGCCACGCCTATGGCGATCCGCTTCAGGTATGATACCAGGGCGGCCTTTTCTCTCCCGGAAAATCTCTCTTCCACTCTCAACCTTTTCCGCTTTCCCTTTCCCCTCTTCAGGGATTGCCATCCTCCAATCTCCTTCTATATCTCTTTCACTGCAAAGAGATGAGCAGCTGAAGGAGAACACACAAACACAAGCACACACACACACACACACACACACAGATCGCTTTTCAGTATTGCCTGTGTTGAAGAATTTGGAGGGGAAGTGCGTTGACCGGCGACGATTGCCCTCCTAGTTTTGCTTAAATCACGGAAATTGGATTGCTGCATATTAGTCGGATAAGGAATCTGGTTCGAGTTGTAATTAGTGAAGCTAACAATGGGCAAAATTGTGTGGTTAGGATACTTTGAGGCATGCCGACGATCAACGAACAGTCCGGCTCTGCCAAAATGCCCCTGGCTACGTTTTCACAATATAAAATTCAAAATGACCAAAGTGCCCCTCCGTGTACTTTCTTCCGTAACCGGTGAGGTTCAATCAACGATTATTTGGGTGAGCTATAGAGAATTAATCTACGCTCTCTCCCTTCTAATTTATTTATAATTATATATATATATAATTTAATTAATTTATTTTTTAATAAACCTAACTATAAAAAAATTATATATAATTATAAAAAATAAGATAAAAAATATTTTTGGATGAGTTATTATGCAATTTTTTCTAATGAAAATATAGTCAGCTAGATTTAGTTTTTTATATATATAAGAATGATAATAAAAACAAAATATCAGAATAAATTTTTAAAAAAATAAAATACAAAATATCTTTTAAAAAGTTAAAAACATTTCTTATATAAAAAAGGTGAGGGAACGAAAACTGATAGAAGAGGGCATAGTTGTCAAATAGTGCAACGTTTTTGTTGAGCTGGCGTGCGTATTTGGAATTATACCAAACAGCAAGGCCCAACTTCTGTGTCCTTTATGGTTGACCGTAACAAATCCAAATAAATAAATAAATCTTCCCAAAACTTATGAAAATTCTAAGGGTACAAAAATTTGTATTAAATGATTGTTAATGCATCCTAGATCCAAATTTATTTAAAATTTGGATCAATTCGGTTGTCTGAATCCGACTCCGTTCATTGAATTTGGATCCTATACAATACAACAATGAATAGGAGGTCAGGTGACGACAGAAAATTATCATACCGTAAACACTCCGACGCTCAAGTTAGCAAACAGTTTTGAATTAAAAAGGTTAAAGTAAAGAATGTAAGAAAATGCAGAGATATTTGAGATGGGTGAGTACTCTCGTTGAGAGAGGTTTTATTAGCTCATGAGGATCGCTGGTTCTAAACACTATGTTCGCTGGGAACATAGTGGAAAAGAGAGAAAGAGATAGCGTTTGTAATTGAAAGCATGTGAGCTTATTGTGGGGGAATGAATGCGTGTCTTGGAGTGAGAATTCCATGGTATTTTATAATCATTGTGTGTGATGCCTTCCTTGTGTAGAAAGGTTTGATTACCGCATTCTATTGGGCTCGCTGCCTTTTCTAGCCTGAAGTCTTTATGGTAATAACGAGCGTTACTTTAATTATTTTTCTTCTGCGTTCTACAACCGTTAGGGTTTACTGTACACAAGAGGAGAATTTTGACGATTTTCTTCATGATTCGCATTGAATCTACTAATGACTGTTGCCATTGAGATTGCAATTTGTGGAGAGCGTGAAATCAGAGAAGAGGACCATTACTGGTTGTGGATGGTCGCGTGGGCCAAATTGGGTTTGGCCCACTTGAGGCTTGGTCTTCAGAAGGTTAACGAAAACATTGACTGTTTCGAGAGCAAGTCATTCGTCCTACTCTTGGGCCTCTTATGGCTTACTTAGTCTTTCGTTCGGTCAATGGTGGGCGTTGATCGTCCAGGCATAAATGGGTCGTTACGGATCTGAACTGTTCCTCATTCTTGGGCCAGCTCATTACTGATGTACCCATTACTAGCCCCCCATATTGGTGGCTTGGGAATCCGGCATCTAGCATATTCAAGATGGGTTGCGAATGGTTGGGTTACTTGCTTGGTGAGGAAACAGGTGAAAACTCTTGATCTGTTGATCGTGTTGTGTGTAGTTGTTGACCGTAAAGCTAAAATCTAGAGAACTGGCTTAGAAGTTTGTTGATCGAATTCGTTGGCCGTCTAGGCCAAAATTTAGAGAATTGTTGAAAGAAGTATTGATTGGATTCGTTTACCGTCTAGGCCGAAATTTAGAGAACTGATTAAAGAAAGCGTTGACGAGATTCGTTGAGCGTTTAGGCCAAAATCCAAAAAACTAGCTAAAAGAAGTAATCTAGAGAACTGGTGGGAGTTGAAACGACGCGCCATCATGCCGCCGGACTGTCAGTCTAAAAGTTGGTCACGTGTCTGCACGCAGTGAATTTGCGACCCTGAAAATTAATGCTCTAGAGGATGCAATTCGACTGCACCGTTTAGGAAGCGACACGTGTCAACAATGATAGTGCACGTTTACTAGACGATTGACCTTATCCGGCGTTCTTACTCCTTTAAGTAGTCAGTCTATTACTTTTTAAATTTCCCATGCTTTTCCTTGACTTCCTAAAAATTTCTAAGTGTTCTACTACTTTCCTTCTCTTTCGCTTCCATGGCTCTCTCCGTGATGGAGATTGTTTCTGTGTTCACAGCTAGTAAAGTCAGAGAGTTGTACATGAAGTTTAACATTCTATGAGAGATCATTCTTGTGATGCCCAGCGGACTTGATAGGATTTAATTTCCTCCTGAGGACTGTGTCATTGTATACGAGGCTCATTTGAGGAATGGGTCTTTGTCTCTCAATCTCTCAGGAATTGCTCGACATCTTCACTGCTCTTTAGGTACTTATCGTCCGACTTCATACTAATACCGTGTGATATCTTTACTCTCTATGCATTTTGATGCGTCATCGCTCTCGGATGATGATAATCGACGTTGTCAGGGTGATATTTCATTTCACACAGAGTGGGGACTGGATTTTCCTGTCTCCCAGAGACCTTCCAGTCAACAAGGCCATCTATGACTTGTTGAATAAGTGGAAGAATCATTTCTTGTTTGTACGCGTTGTTGAGACGTGGCTCTTGTTACGGGATTGGGGTAAGTTTACAAAAGTTTTCATTGGGACGTCAAAGAAGGCAGAGATTGTTGCTATGGCTAAGTTGTTAGAGCTGGTGAGAGAGAATGCTTCTGAATTTAAGAGATACTACTTAGTTTCTCAGGAGGAAGCCAAGAGTGCTCACTGGGGACCTCCATCTCCAGTCCAGAAATTCAGTACACTACCACTGGAGGCCTCACAAAGGAAAAGGAAAGCCGGCATTGTAGTTGTCCGTGACGCCGACGTGTCTTCTACTGACATTGCTCCCACCAGTCCAAAACAGAAAAATGCCACAATGGTGAAGCGTTCTTCCTCATCCTCAAGGACAAACTATGTGGTCGTCGGACATCTTGGGGGAATGGGAGACTGCTTAGGAGTCGAGGCAGAGTTGGCTTTGGAGCAATATGATGCCATGCTGCGCACCAGAGCCAACAGCGTCGTAGTTGTGTCCTTGCTGCAAGAGGACTTGGCGGCGCAACCTACGTTGGCAGAGTTGGAGTCGGAAGCCATCAAGGCGGAGTCGGTAGGTGAGCCACAAGCTGAGCTGGAGGAGCCAGCTTTGGAGCCGCTAGCTGAGTTGATGGAGCTGGCTGTGGAGCCGAGAGCTGAGCTAATGGAGCCAATTGTGGAGCTGCAAGTTGAGCTGCTTGAGCCGATTGTGAGCCGCAAGCTAAGCTGCATGAGCTAGCTTCGGAGCTGGCGGAGCTATATACAGGAGCCCTTGCTGAGCCAACGGAGTTGTCGGAGGAGCTCGCTCAGGAGACTACTGTTTCCAGTCATCTGTCGACAGGGTCAAGGTCTCGGAGAAGGCTAGTGAGGTCAGAGCGTAAAGTCTGGCAGGTAAATCTTTACAACTTTCCTTCTCCTTCTCTCTGTTGTTGACACTTAGAGTTCTTGATTTTTGCAGGAGGAGAAGATAATGGGCGCAATTAGTAAAGGGCTACACCAAAGGGACTTGGTGATCTTAGACCTTAAGGGGAGATTGCTTTATTCGAAGAGGAGGTGAAGCTGCTCAAGGTAGAGCACCAGGAGGATGCAGCTGTTCTCAATCTGTGCTACTTAGTTTGGAAGAGGAGAACGCTAAGCTGAATGAGGAGAATGCCAGATTGAGAGAGAAAGCTAATCGGACGGTAAGGCGCACTGACCAACTATCAGGATAGATTTCATCGCTGGAGAACGAGTTGGCCACTCGCATTTGTCCCCATGAGGTTCACGATATGCTGTGGGCACGAGTGTGGGAAAATGTCAACCTTAGTTGACGCACTGCACGGATGGTCGACCCTAACTTTCCATTTGACGTCCTTAACCCTGCAAACTGTTCTGCCAGCCGCCACGAGAACCTTGTGGGGCTGTCCCGGAGTAGTCAGGGGCCACCACCACTTTCTCCTAGGAGCTTTGCCCCATCGTAGATTTTTTGTACTTTTTCTTGCTTGTAGTTGCCGCATATAATCAATAAAATGATCATTTTACTGATATTATGTATCTTTGCCTTTGCTGTCATTTTTTTATTTACTTGTTGCGCTGTTTGTGACGCTCTTTGATGGACTTGATCCTTAAGAAGACATCAAAGTGAATCTTGATGTTAGATCAAACCTATTCTACACCCGTGAGTAGAGGCTTGGTGGCACTACCCAAGTGTGAACTTGGGCGGCCAGCTTTTGGACGGAGCACTTCACCCCTAGGATGTTGCCCGTCGTCTTTTGTACCTTTGTCATGCTTTTTCTCTCGTTTCCCTTTTCTATACCTTTCGTTGACCGGTTGAGAGTCTTTACTGTAAATGTTTGATCGTCGCAGACTGACTCTTCATAGATATGACGTTTGCAAAACACATGTGACGTTAGGCATTGAAACAACATGACTTGAAGCGACGTGACCCTTTGATTAGTGTGTGGCTTTTTAGGCGGGAAACTTGGCTTATAAAACGGCAATGGTCTTTGCGATTTGCTTTATAGCAATTTTTCCTTCTCCATGACTAATGATAATATGATTGATGCTCCTACTCTCCTCAACTGGGGGCCAGACAACACGCCTAGCCCCTCCCATGAGTCCTCATCTTCAGAGTGGTCGCATCCTGAGAGCTCTCCGGAGCCTTTCAACTCTGCTTGCCTCGATCGTGATGGGCCTTCTAGTCAAGTATGCCTTAATTATTTGACTTTAGGGTTTGGTTGCGGCCGTTTGCGCTCCCTTTGTTGACTTTTCTTGGTTTTGCCAGCTTGACGAGGTGCATTGCGGTTTCGTCGAGATCTCGTCCTCCGAGGAGGAGACATGCCTTGGAAGAGGGTGTGCACTGTCCATTCGGGTCAGGCCTCCAACACTGACGTGCAAGAGGATTCGGAGGCACACCAACGGGCTCTAAAGCAGATTGCAGCACTTGAGGGCAAGTTGAAGATGAGGCTTCGCCTTGAAGAGCTGGCGCCTGCCTTGGAAGAGCAGTTATAGGATGGGATTTGCTACAGCCGTAAGATTGCCTCCATGGTGGATCATCGCTTCCCTATTGGGTTTCTGGACTCGTGAAATGCTAGTGCTTCTCAGACATCAAAGCTAGTGTGGTATCCCAGCGGTTGGGGCCGGAGGTGCCGACCTCACTCTCAAGGAGGCTCTTTAGCCTTGGGAAGCCACCACCCTGAGTCATGATATCTCTGGACCTTGGGGGCGCTATCAGGATTCTTTTTGCTTTTTCTTCATGTGAGGCGTCGTAAGAAATATTGTATATGAATATGTTCTTTGTTCGTAGTACAATGTTGTTATATAAACAGTGGCGCCTAGGTTGCTTGATCTAGTGCTCGTTTCACTATGGAAGCATGTATTTTCTTTTTACACTTTGCTTTCGTTTGTCAATCATTGTAGACTGACCACACTATCTCCTTATATAGGAGGTCATCACATGTGCTATTTAAGCCCTCTAAAATTTTGACTGCGAATGGGTCATTTGAATGACGGAGGATTAATTCGACCGTTAGTAGGCCACCTGAATGACCATGGTTTAGTTACGATTACTTATGGGTCGCCTGGATGACCAGGGCTTAGTTACGACTGCTTATGGGCTGCCTGGATAATTAGGGTTTAGTTACGAGTAGGTAAAAACCTACCCGATTTAGGAACAGTTTAGGTTATTTGTACAACCCTGTAAATTCACACACATGCACACAGAACAGGAAAATAATAGAAAGAATAGCATGGTATGAATGAAACAACACTCTTATTTTATTAATATTAATATGTACATTACAAGCATGCACGTACAACGTCGATGGCCTACCTGTATCATTACTGGAAGTAGTGATTGAGGTGGATTGCGTTCCACGTCCATGGAATCAACTTGCTGTTCTGGGTGCGGAGCTTATATTATCCATTTTGCAGAATGGTAGAAACTAGAAAAGGACCTTCCTAATTCGGGGAAAGCTTATTTCGATTGATGATCTTACCCGTAGCCTCAATATTTCGTAAGACTAAGTCCTTAACTTCGAAGTGCCGCGCTTTTACCTTCTTATTGTAATAGCGTGCGACTCGTTCGTAGGCCGTTGTCCGCAGTCTGACAGTGTCGCAGGCTTCCTCCAACAAGTCTAGGCATTTTTAAATTTTTTGGGAGTTACCTTGTGGGTAGAAGGACTCAACCTTAAGACTTGAAAACCCAATCTTAAATGGGATTACTACTTCAATCCCGTAATAGAGACTGAAGGGCGTCTCGCGAGTCCATTCCTTTAGAGTCGTTCGGTAAGACCATAGGATGGAGGGCAGTTCGTCGACCCAGGAGCCCCCTACGTTCTTTAACTTGGTCTTCAGACCATGGAGTAGCGTGCATTTGTGACATCCATCTGTCCATTGACTTGTGGGTACACTATCAAAGTATGGACTAATCTGATATTTAGATTGGTGCAATACTTGGTAAGCGTTTTTTAGAGAATTCGGTTCTGGTGTCAGTTACTATGACCTTGAAAATACCAAATCTGCTAATTATACTCTGGCGGATGAATTCTAAAGCGTTGTACTCATTGATCTTGGCCAGCGGTACCGCTTCCACTTACTTGGGAAAGTAGTCGATACCCGTGATGATGAATTTTCTTTGCCCAATAGTAATAAAAAATGGGCCGAGAATATTGAGCCATCATTGCGCGAAAGGCTAAGGAGCCTGAAGAGTCCTCAACTCAGTGGGCAGCTGAGGGTGAAGATTATCGTAGAGTTGGCAATTCTCATACTTTTTCACGAAATCGAGGGCGTCTTTCTTCATCGTTAGCCTGTAGTATCCTTGGCACATGATTTTGAACCCTAGGTTTTTGCCGCCGATATGCAATCTGTAGATCTCAAGGTGGACTTCGCTCAAGGTGTAGTCTGCATCCTCAAGAGTTAAGTACCAGAAGTACAGAGTTAAGTAGCCATAGCGATATAACCGTCCACCGACTATGGTATACCAATCGGCCGTCTTCTTGATCTACCTGGCTTCATCAACGTTGTCTGGCAGTGCTCCTTCCACTAGGTATCTCTAGTAAGGCGTCATCCAACTCTCTCCGCGTCGGAGACCTGCATGCTTCCTGTTCCTCAGTGTTGACTGCTCATGACTTCCTGCATGTCCATCGAGTACTGTTTTGTTTTTTGTTTGCCACTGTCTTAGTAAGTTAGTCGGCCTTCCAATTCTCAGTTTAGGGAATGTGGATTAGGGTCACCTTATCAAATTTTCGGCTGGCTTCCTTCACCTTGGCCAAGAATTTGGCCAAGTGAGGGTTGCATGCCTCAAAACTCCCACTAACCTAGTCGACGGCCAAGTCAGAATGGCTGTAGATGGTCAGTCATCTGGTTGAGCACTATTTAGTTAGTCTTAACCCAACCAATAGGCCTTCGTACTCAACAACATTGTTGGTAGTTGGGAAGTCGAGTCTAAGGGAGTATTTCACCTCAAACCCATCAGAGGTCCTCAGGACCACTCTTGCTCCATTGTCTAAGTCCTTAAACGATCCGTCTACGTTAAGGACCCACCCTGGTTCTTCTTTGTGCCATTCTGCATTCTCAGCGGGTTGTTCATCTACAATTGGTGTCATGGTCTCGACGATGAAATCAGCGAGAGCCTGTCCTTTGATGGCTAGTCTGGGTCAGAATTCAATATCGAACTCTCCCAATTCAATAGTTCATTTTACCAACCGTCCAAAAACGTCGGGTTTCTGAAGTATACTCTTCCGTGGCTAGTTTGTCAGAATGACTATGCGATGAGCCTGAAAGTAAGGCCTCAATTTTCAGGCGAAGAAGATAAGTTCCAAGGCTAACTTTTCTACACATGGATAGCGTGTCTCTACGCCGGTTAATGTCTTGTTCACATAGTAGACCGGCCGCTGAGAATCGAAGTCTTGACATATGAGGATAGAGTTGAGAGCCACCTCTGACATTGTCAGGTGGAGGTATAGCTCCTCTTCGACCTTGGGTGACGTCAGCAACGACGGACTGATCAGGTACTACTTTAATTAGTCGAAGGCTGCCTGGCATTCTGCAATCCACTGAAATCCATTTGCTTTTGTCCCCTTCATAGCCTTGAAAAAATACTAGTACTTGTCCCCTGATATGACCAAGAAACGGGATAAGGCTGCCACTAGTCCGGTTAACTTTGGATATCTTTGACACTTCGCGACAGAGTCATGTTCGTGAGGGTCTTGATCTTCTTCGAGTTTGTCTCAACCCCTCCTTGAGAGATGATAAAACCCAAGAACTTCCCTTCCAAGACGCACTTAGAAGGATTCAACTTCATTTGATGCGCATAGAGCACCTTGAAGGACTTAGCCAAATCACGAATATGGTTATTGGGGGTCATGCTCTTGATGAGCATGTCGTCGACGTTGTTTCCATATTGCGGCAAATCTGCTTTTCAAACATCTTGTTTACGAGCCGTTGGTAAGTGGCACCCGCGTTCTTCAGACCAAAGGGCATCACCAGTATGGGGGGCTAGTGATGGGTATGCTAGTAATGTGTTGGCCTAAGAAGAAGGAACATCCCAAATCCGCAGCGACTTATTTTTTCTTGGATGGTCAACATTCACCATTGATCGGACGAAAGGCTAAATGAGCCAGAAGAAGTCCAAGAGTAGGACGGGCGACTTGCTCTCGAGACGGTCAACGTTTCTGTTGATCGGCGGTAGACCCAGCTGACTGTTTGAAGACCAGACCTCAAGTGGGCCAAGCCCAGTTTGGCTCTTGCGATCATCCGTGACCAGCAACTGTCTTCTCCCTTGATTTCACGCTCTCCACAAAGGATAATTTCAATAGCAACGGTCATTAGCAAATTCAATGCACATCCTGAAGGAAAGCATCGAAATCCTCTTTCTATTTGCAGTAAACCCTAATGGTTGCATAACGCAGAAGGAAAGCAATCAAAGCAATGCCCGCCACTGCCATAAAGGCTCCATGCCAAAAAAGGCAACAAGCTCAGTAGAACACATTAATTACGCCTTTTTGCACAAAGAAGGTATCGCAGCAACAACGATTATAAAAATCATAGAGTTCTCACTCTAGGGCAAGCATTCATTCACCACAATAAGCTCACATGCTTTCAGACTATAAACGCTATCTCTTTCTCTATTTGTCACTACATTCCTAACGAATACAATACTTAGAGCCAGCGCTCCTCGTGAGCCAATATTGCTTCTCTCAATGAGAGCACTGACCCATCTCAAACATTCTCTACATTTCCTTGCATTCTCTACTGTCACATTCTTAATTTGAAAGTTATTTACTGACTTGAGCGTCAGAGTATTTACGGTGGGATAACCTTTCGCCGTTACCTGACCTCTTGTTCATAGTTGTGGTGTGAAGGATCCAGACTCAGTGATGAGTACGCCGGTAATGGGTTGGACCAAGAAGGAGGAACGACCTAAATCCGCAACGACCCATTTACGCCTAGACGGTCAACGTCAACCGTTGACTGGACGAAAGGCTAAGTGTGCCAGAAGAAACCCAAGAGTAGGACGAACGACTTGCTCTTGAGACTGTCAACATTTTCGTTGACCGACAGCAGGCCTAGTTGACCATCTGAAGACCAAGCCTCAAGTGGGTCAAGCCCAGTATGACCCACGTGACCGTCCGCAATGAGCAACGGTCCTCTCCCTTGATTTCGCACTCTCCATAAAAGGCAATCTCAATGGCAACGGTTATCAGCAGATTTAATGCGCATTCTTGAAGGAAAGCGCCAGAATCCTCCTCCTATTTGTAGTAAACCTTAACGGTTGTAGAACGTGAAAGGAAAGCAATCGAAGCAACGCCCGTTACTGCCATAAAGGCTCCACGCCAGCAAAGACAGCAAGCCCAGTAGAGAGCGATAATCAAGCCTTTTTGCACATTGAAGGCATTGCAGTACAACGACTATAAAAAGTCACGGAGTTCTCACTCTAGGGCACGCAGTCATTCACCCACAATAAGCTCACACGCTTTCAGATAATAAACACTATCTCTTTCTTTCTTTGTCATTACGTTCCCAATGAACACAATACTTAGAGTTAGCGCTCCTCATGAGCCAATAAAAGCCTCTCAACGAGAGTACTCGCCCATCTCAGTTACTCTTTGCATTTCCTTACATTCTCTATTTTCTCCTTATTAATTCGAAGGTTATTTGCTGATTTGAGCGTCAGAATGTTTACGGTAGGACAACTTCCTACCGTTGTCTGACCTTCTGTTTATAGTTGTGGTGTGCAGGATCCACACTCAGTGGACGAAGCCGGACTCAAAAAATCAATTTGACCCGAATCTATTAGAAACTTGGATCTAAGACGCATCAAGTGTAAAAGTAGTCTAATAAAGTAATTTATCAGTTAAAAAATTATTTGTTCAATCTTGAAAAATTTGACTCTTTCTAAGATCATAAATGTAGATACTTAATATAATATTTATATATTTAACGGATCAAAATTAGAGTTTCAAATGACATCCAAAATTTTAAAATTGAATGATCGAATTATTCAATAGTAACAATAAACTTGGTATAATATGCCAAATGGCCAAAGCTGGCTCTAGTTGACTTCACCCACACTAGTAGGCTCTGGACCTATTGAGAAGCCAAGAAATACAAGCCATGAGTCTCCAATGCCCTGAAAAAGACCAAGATTAGAAGCGCAATTTTCTATTACCATATTTAGATAGATATAATTTCAATTAGCAAGTCAAAACAGAAGATATGTGAACTTAGATACTTAATTATAAGATAGGCGGTACGGTCAAATTGACCGATCAAAATACATCTTTTAACCAATAATCAAAAACTTTTGATATAGTTTAATGAGAAATATGTCATTCTTTACTCTTTTCTTTAATATTTTTCCCATCTAAGAGCTCCAAAGAAGTATATTATGTTATAAATGAAAAGTGACATCATTTTAAATCAAAATTATCTCTATTTATACAATTTTTATATAATAAAATACAATATTATTATAAGCTGCAAATAAACTATTTCTAGTTGGGCAAATATACCAGCTAAAATTTTTTCCATTGTTATTTTCATGTTTTATTTATTAATTGGTGGATTAACTCGGTATTAATAATGAAAAAATAAAATGAGCTTTTTCATAGCCTAACTCTAACATTATGTGATATGAAATATAACAATTTATTTTAAAAAAAGGGACTTTCTAATAAATTTAAAATAATTTATCATCGTAACTTTTTATTAGAAAATATCTTTAAAATACTTTACCCAAATTATAAATTATGATATTTTTTTAAACACACCTTTTAAGTTATGCTTTTGCCTTTTAACTTTGCTTTGCTTTTGCCATTGCGTTCCATCATCATCGTCCACGAAACTAACATCTAAGATTCAAGATTTGGGCTGGATTATGTTTTGGGCTTTCTTGCTACGGCCTGTTGTCAAATGGATGGCCACAGCCCAGAAGATCGGATGCTTGTTAAAGACTGTTGCATAAGAACTACATGCTTTCGATAGGGGCCCTGCAACGGCTCATATTTAATTTGTTTTAAAAATACAAAATTAATTTTTAATTTTTTTAAATATTAAAATACTTATACTATATAATTGTGACGGACCGGCCTTATTCCATAGCATAAAGCCTCCGCCAAGACTAAAATCCATACATTACAAATAAATTTAATAAATAACACGAGATGAATATAAAAATTTTCTTTTCTTTTACAAAAGATTTCATGATGAACTACAAGAGATGACATATCAATCTGGATTCAAAAAGTAATCACGGAAATATGCTAACAATCATAGGCTCATTGTTAATTTTACAAGTTTCCTCAAAATATCAAAAGGAAAATAAATAAAGCTCTTTTAGATCGGCTCCAGCCAGCTAAGCCATTTGGCTACAATAATGTTTAAAATAAACCTTTCATCACTGAAAAGTGGAAGAATTCCAAAGAAGATAAAGTAAAACGAAAACATATATATAATCGAATAGTTTCATAACATAACTTAGCACACGAAAATCATCATAACGTTTCTTATTTATTTCTTATTCTTATTATCTTATCTTCTGAAAATCCATAAAACAATTCGAAATTCTTATCATCTTTAGGGATCGGATGGGAACGGACAACATCGATGACGGGTTATGTGTAACCCCACAACCTAAAGTCGTATCCTCTCATTATACTCCCCGAGGCGGGAGGTAATGCCTTTAACCCGACATACGTGGTCGTAGTCCAAAAGTCTTATACCACAAAAAGTTCCCTCCCGTGGTCCAGGAGGCAATCATTGAGTGTCACTCCAATATCCTTCATCCATCTTTAACAGCAAGTTTAATGGAGACTCGGTTCATAGTTCATATCTTTTGATGGCCATCCGTCATAGTTCGAAAGTCGAAAGTCGAAAAGAATTCCTCATTACATACATTTTTCTGGTTCTTATAGCATTATTCTTAACTTCATCAGTTGAAATCGTTTTCTCATGAGTCCTTTTTCTTTCTTAAAAAATTCTTTTCTTAAAAGATGGAGTTCAAAAGCTGGAGTTCCTTTTCTAGCGTAAGTTCAAAAAGTCAGAGTTCTTTAAAATCCGGAGCTCTAAAACCAGAGTTCTTTTTCATTTAAAGTCCGAAGCTCTAAAAGCTGGAGTTCAAATTCCAGCCACACACATGGTCGGTTTCAAATTCAACTTAGGGCCGGTTTTAAATTCAAGTACTCACGGCCGATTTCAAATTCAAGTGCATTACGGCCGGTTTCGAATTCAAGTACTCACGGCCGGTTTCAAATTCAAGTGCTTACGGCCGGTTTCAAATTCAACATGAAGAAGGTCGATTTTGATTTTAACATGCATAAGGGCCGATTTCGATTTTCATGAATAATTTCCGAATACCTTTCTTTTAACAAGACCGGAAGTTTTTTCTTTAAACATGAAATTATCAAAGTTTATATAATCATACATCAAGCAGAATAAAATCGAATATCATGAATATTAGGATTTTTAAACATGCAATTCAGAACAATTCTTCCTTAAATCAGATGAACAGAACAGATTTCATATATAAAACAAATTTCATACATACTAAAACATAAATTCATAAAAATATCAGATAAAGGAACAGAACAAACTTCATACATACTAAAACATAATTTCATAAGAATATCAGATATACTTGTATCACAAACATGCATAATCATGAACTTTAAAACATGGTAAGTATTCTTCTTTGGGTTTCTTCTACGTTGTCTTGATCTTTTGGCCTTCCTTTACTAGAAACTTTATTGTGTGCCTTTTTCTTACTCATCTAGTTCTTATATATAGGCCTTAGGTCTGATAACTATTATTAATGATTGACAATACAGGAAAAATATTCTTATTTATGGCCCTACATTTCTCAAAAAGTTTCCTTATTAATTAGATCATTTATGGTTTTACATTTTCAAGGAGTTCATTAATTCCTAATTAACTGAATTTAACGGGATTTAGACATCTTAATTAATTCATGGTTCACTGAACTTAACAGGATTTACCTTTTTCATGTAAACACATTCAATTCCTTCTACACGACTTCCGGTTAACACGTGTTGACCGGATTATCAACTTTGGCTTTCCCATAATCTACTTCGGCCTCCAATACATACAGACACTCCGTCCTTCAAGATCACTTCGGCCTTACATTTATATAATGTACTCCGGCCTTCAATGCAACAAAACCTGATTTCAAAACATGTTCAAGGCCGGTTTCGATTTTCTTTAAAGTGGCTGGTTTTGATAATGATGGAGCCGAACTTGTTTATCAAGTAAAAGCCGGACTTGATTTTCATCAAAAAAAACGCCGGACTTGATTTTCATCAAGTAAAAATCGGACTCGATTTTCATCAAAGAAATGTCGGACTCGATTTTCATTAAGTAAAAGTCGGACTCGATTTCATCAAGAAAATCCGGACTTCTTTTCATCATGCAAGGGTCGAACTTGATTTCATTTTAAGGTCGATTTACTTTTCTTATTATATTTTCCGGTCAATTGGCGTTGACCGAATTATAAGGATTTGATGACTGAAATTTTCTATATTCTAGAATCTGGGCCGTTACAATAATCAAAAAGGATAATTATTAGATTTTTTTTCAAATATATATTTTTAAAAAAAATTAAATCTGAACCGATGGATTATGGACCCAATGATCCATTGTGTGTGTTAAGGGAAAATAATTAATTTTTTTAGATTTTATTCTGCATTGTTAAAAATAAATTTTTATACAACCACTTTTATTGCATGGAAAAAAATTGTTAAATTTGTATTTTGATATCGCATGTAATATATGAGATGATAAAAATTTTAAAACAAACATTTTAATTTGAATTTTTTCATCAATTTTTTCATATCCCATATAAAAAACTCAAACTAATTTATATATAATTTTTGTTATTGATGCGTCCCTAGTATTCATATTGTGATATTGATTAGGAAGTCATCCGATCTCCCACTGCGAGTTGAATTGGAGTGAATCCGATCTCCGTCTCTACTAATTTAAACTTGCACACCACAAACTATAAATAATAGGTTAGAGAATTGACGGAACTCACTTTCTGATTTATCATATAATATTTAAATCAAAAATATTTCTCAAAAGATAGAAAAACATAATGAGGATATGAGAAAATATAGAATTACATATGGATGGGGGATGTGAGAGAAGGATTGGATCTTGTTATGCACCCGACGGGGGTGGCTTAGAGAGAAAGGAGAACTAGGCTTCGGCTATGCGCCTGTCGGGGGCAGCTTAGAGAGAAAGGAAGACTGGGCTCCTATTATGAGCCCGATAGGGGGCAACTTAGAGAGAAAGGGGGATTAGGCTCTTATCTGGTTGTACATTGTTGAATCCTGCCTCCTTAGTTGGCAATCTTGCTGGTCATGCTAGATCTTCTAACTGTCGTTTTCATTCTGACGAGTATTGGTGGCGACGAGTGCTGGAGCCAAAGAGCTTCACCAAGAGGGCCATCGAACCCTTGCCTTGTCCTGAGGGGAGCCCTCGGGCCGGAGAATGGCCTTTCTTCAGACCAATAGGCGGCTTCTTTGTCTCGGGTGGGTGCCCATCCTTGCGTGTGTTTGTAATGGGGCAGACAGGTGACACTGTTGCTTCTTAGGTGATTCTTGCCTCCTTTCTTTTTCCTTTGGGCGCCTTGGCCTTCTTGGACTCGTCCTCATTAGAGGATGTCGTGGCACATCAATGAGTAAGCCTTGCTCAGGGTGACAGATTTTTAGGCCACAGCTACCGGGCTCTGGCAGAGTTGTAGATCGTTGCCCGCATGTTGCCACTTTAGCGCTCTTTCTTGTTAGGAGGATATCGTTACTCACAAGCGTTTGAGCCTAACCCATCGACCATGGTTGGCTGGTGGTGCTCATTCCATCGGGAGCCATCACACGTATGCTTAGAGAAGCCCCCTAAGGTTTTGACGGTCACCTGATAGAGGGTCTGACACCTAGTCTACGAGCCCCCCGAGCCATGTGATTTTGACCCCTTTAGGCCTCTTGGCTGCCTGAGTCGGGATTCTCAGACCATTCATAGGCTAGTTTTACGAGCGAGCAGTATCTCATCCGACTTAAGGGTAGCTTAAGTTATTTGATCGTATGTGATGCCATGTAAGCATTCATGCAAACACACACGTGATGAATATAGCAACCATTTTATTAATCCAAACATGGCACACATTACAAACACGCTTTGTGATGCATATTAAGTGTACTTGGACTTGATATGTAAAAGCAAGTGGTGCCCTCTAAGGTGGGTAGTGCATGACGTCTTGAGGACCAGTCATTTCCCCAAGTGTGTAGCCCTTACGCGTCAGGCCGGAGAATTACCGAGACGAGGTACGACCATTTCGAATTTGAGGGGGAGGCCTGTGCTTGATGGCGGTTTCGCCGATTGCCTCTCTTCTTCTCAAGGCTAGGTCTCCTAACTAGGATTGTTGGGGCAGCGCTCTTGGGTCACAACATTGCGAGGCCTACTATTGATGGTCCATTGTGCTTCTCCTAGTCGCCTCCCAAGTGTCCCATGGATGTCTCGATCGTTGGGGGCCACCGAGTGGGTAGAGACTTTTGATTCTGAGGCTGGACCGTCCTTTCCTTATCGGGACGAGGTCGTAGCATCGGGGGGACTTCCTGGACCCCTTGCAGGTCCTTGGATCCACAAAGTTACGCTTATTCTGGTTCCTCCCGTGCTTGCAAGGAGGACGCAACCTTCAAGATGCCGAAGGGAGTCTTTGCCTTTGACCGTTCGCTTGCGGTCATCGGATGTCACTCACATGTACATAGCAAGCTTCCCTTCAGTCCATTCTTGTCTTTTTTTTTTGTGCACCTTAGCCCAACCTTGCTTGTTCTCCCGGGGGAACGTTGCGGCACGACTGTAGGTGAGCCTCACTTAGGGTGATTGTGTTTTACGGCCGCAGCCGCAGGGCTCCGATAGAGTCATAGGTTGTCGCCCGCACGTAACCATTGGCGCTATCCTGTTAAAGGTCTTTCATGCGTCTGAGCTTAGCCCGCTGGCCATGGTCGACCGATAGTGCTCGTCCCTTTGGAGATGAGTCGCCACACGCATGCTTGAAGAAGCCCCCTAGGGTTTTAATGGATGCTAATGGGGGATCCGACGTCTGGTTTGCAACCCCCTGGGCCATTGAATTCGATTGCACATGGGTTGGTCGGCTGCTGGAGCCAAGGTTCAAATTCCACCATCTCTGAGCCACTCGGTAAACGAGACTGAGTTTCTTTAACTGTTCATAGATCAAGTTACGAGCACGCGAAAGCTCACCCAACATAGGGGCAATTTAGATCATTTGATTTAATGCAATATTATGCAAACATTCATGCAAAAATAAAAAAAAAACGAATGATAAATAAATAATTATTTTATTAATTTAAATGTAGTATATATTATAAGCATGCCGAGCGATGTATGCTAGGCATACCTGGTTTGGCATGAGGTCATGGATGACATCTCTCGAGGTGGGTGGCATTTTGCTCCCTCTAGACCAGTTGGTTGCCCTAGATGCATAGCCTTCATGCACCGCTTCGAAAGATCGTGGAGACGAGGGACGACCCTTCCTAGTTTGAGGGGAGCTCGTTCCCATTGGTGATCTTGCCAGTCATCTCTTTGCTCTACAAGGCTAAGACCTTTACCTCGAATTGTCGGGCCGCCACCTTCCAATCGTGATACTTGCACAACTGCCGTTGATAGGCCGTTGCATGCATCTCGGCAGTGTCTCAGGCTTCTGCTAGCTGCCTCGGGCTTCAGGAGCCATCAAGCAAACGAAAACTCTCAACCCCAAGGCTAGGCCGTCTAATCTTCACAGGGGCAACCGCTTCAACCCTACAACGTAGGTTGAGGTGAGTTCCGGGGATAGGCTCCTTCTGGGTCATCTAGTGAGTCCATAGTACGGAGGAGGCTCGTGCCCATGAGCCCCCAACATTTTCCAATTTTGCCTCCCATCGGTGAGGTGCCCCTTTTTAATCAAACCCTCAATCTCCTTTTGTAGCGCCCAACAATCTTTAGTGCTGTGACCTGGGGACTAATAGTAGCAGTAGTACTTTGACCGGTCTCCCTCCTCCGAATTCTTGATTCGCTTTAGCCACTTTAAAAGCTTTTCATCCTGAATTCGCATGAGGATATTGGTCCCAGAGTTATTCAGATAGGTTAGGTTCAATAGTCTAAACCCCTCCATGCTCTCTGTTCCATCCTTGGTCACTCCCTGGGATCTTGGAAGACAGTGTGGTCTCCATTCCTCTTCTTTCCACCGGCAAACACCTAGGGGAATCAGTCCGCGCTTTGAGGCTGCTTTGTTTCGTTGGCTTTTTCAATGGCCATGTAAGCGCGGGTGATGGTCTCGGCTTCCTGAAAAGTTTTGGGATCTTGTTGGACCAAGTGTTGAAAGAAACCACTCGAATCCAAAGCTGTGATGAAGGCATTCAACTTTGCCTCATCAATGAGCCCAGGTATTTGCCACGCTTCAGCGACAAAGCAGGCAAAGAAGTACTCCAGATTTTTGCCTGATCCTCGCTTGATTTAGGCGAGGTGCTAAGGTTGCTTTTCCTCTTTTTGGATGGTGGTAAATTGCGCCAGGAAACTGTCGTCCAGTTTCTGGAACGTTCGAATTAAATTCAGTTCAAGGTGATAGAACCAAACCCTAGAGTCCCCTCTGAGGATCAGGGGAAAGTATAGGCATGTTATGACTTCATCCAGGCTTTAGAAGCTCAGTAGGGCACGAAAATAGTTTAGATGGTCGATTAGATCTGCGCTCCCATCGTAGGGCTCCATGGCTTGTATCTCAAATTCGTAAGGGAGTGGCTATGATCAGATTTCTATTGTGAATGGAGACCTCCCCAGGTCTGCAGGGTTTCCACCAGCGTTTTCTTCGGACTCGTGCTGTCATGTCTTCGTGGTCAGGTGCTTCTCTCTCCGACCTCTTTGTTTTGGAGCTGAAGCCTAAACGACGTAGGGGGGAGCCCCTAGCCGCAGTCCATTCCGACGCGCGTGGACGGCTTGGAGGATTTTGGACATGTTTCTTGTCTGGGCAATGAGTGTCCTCGCATTGGGCCTTGATTGCTCATCCATATGGCTACTTGTGCAGCAGTTGTCGCCGTGGGAGGCGGTGTGCTAGGCCAGAGCATAGACCCGTGCCCTGGTGGTGACCATGCTCTTCTTGTGAAAGAGGAATATGAATAAAGTTGGAGGACCTAGCTCCGATAATATGTTTAGCAGGAAGCATTTTAGAATAGTGCACTCGACAGGGAGCGTCTTCGAGAATGGTGGAGAGCTATACTTTGGTGGTGTGCTCGGTAGGGAGTGCCTTAAAATAGTGCACTCAACTGGAGCGTCTTAGAAAATCGTGGAGGGCTATTTTCCAGCAATACGCTTGGCAAGGAGCATCTTAGAATAGTGCGCTCTAAAGGAGCGTCTTAGTGGTTGGAAGATATGCTCTTAGGGCGAGTGGGATTGCTTAGCTTTTCCTTGGAGAGGGGCAGAGCTTGGATCACGGTTCCTCTCCCTGTGAGTTTTTAAGAATAGATTTTCCTAGAGGAATTTAGAAGTCCATATCGTTGAGGAATTGAAAAGTTCGTCCCCTTTCACTAGCTAGGGTGAAGAGTATTGGTAATACTGTTGGTGATATGGTTTGGCATCAAACCTGTAGATAGTTGTCTTGTTAGGATTCACCGGACTAGCCCGATGGTGGCAGAAGCTGCGGATGTCAATTGTCGCTTTACGGGAGCAACACAACCGTGAGTGGTCCTTTCTAGGCATCTATCAATTTGTCACGGCGACGATTACAGGCGGCGTTTGCATATGCGTGCTCTGACTGCATTATCAACTGTTAGGCTGAAAGGCTTCCTAATTGGTTTGACCATTTGCATCACCAGCTAGGCTGCTTGATGCTTGTCTCCTCAGCCCATCAGATGCTGGGTTTCAACTGGGTCGCTATGGTTGCCATTGGGCCTCAACTGGGCTGACCTCCTGCCTTATGTCTAGGTAGCCGTTCATTGGGCCTTCGCCCCCCTTGCATACTAACTGTTGGGCCTGGCATAGGGTCGGCTCGTAGTCTAATTGGACCGATCAAAAATTATGATTTTTAAAATTTACTCAATTTTATAAATATAAAATAAAAGCAATTCAACGTAGGAAACATAGAAAAATTTTTAAGAAGTTTAGCTACTGAAAAAAGCATAGGATTGAAGATATTCTTTTTTCAGGAAAAAATCATATTCAAGAAATGGAAAACATTATAGGGGTAGAGTATTTCACATAAATTAAGAAAAAAGGTAGCCACCTGTTTATAAATTAAAACATTTTTTTTTTCCAGTGAAATAGCTTTTCGGTAACAAAATTGTGTAAAATAGAATTAGCAATGAAATATATTCTGTCTTTTTCAAATAATAGAATATTTCAGAACAAGGACAACTAACTAAGCAAATCCCCTGCAAAAATTGCATAAATAGGCTTCAAACAGCAAGAATCCACTCTCATATCCGGAAGTGATAGGAACAGTACAACTAACTAAGCAATGGGATATAAAGTTTCATACATTAATTTCTTGATCGACAGAGAATATCAGCATAGTATTAGTTGGGTCACAAAATCCAACTTAAATAAAGTCAAGTCACCCAATCACTAGCAAAAGGCAAATATTCCACCATTGAATTAATGATTGCATCCGGTGCAAATTATTCAGCCACAAACTCAGATTCATTTATGGCATTTTCTGTGACTGAAATGTTCATTAACCTCCCACCTCCATAGCCATGACCTACGATCTATGTGCTAATTCTCACGATTTTCACAGGTATATCCGCGATTAAAAAAAATATCTCAAAAATATCTAGAAACTATTTTGATCAATTATTTATCTTTTTTTTGGGGGGGGGTTGAGCGATATGTATTTTTAAAATGTTCGCTTGGTATTTATGCGGTATAATTAAGCAATCCAACTCACATTGGATCTGAGTATCCAAGTGGTTTGGCTAATAGTGGGCTAAAAATTATTATGTGGTGATATAGGTAGAGGTTTCTGAAGATGACAAATAACGTCGATTTTTTTAAAAAAAAATTTGTGAGGATCTAAAATAATCGGTAAATTAAAATTTTATCGTACTGTAAATGATATATTGATTTTTGTAGTGTTGACGTAATTTGTCGGTTGATTCAATTATCAATTTATGTTTCTAAGAGATGGGAAGATGCCTAATCCACTTACAAAAAACAAAGTGAGCCAAGTGTTTTCTATTTTAATGAGAAGCATCACCTTGGGTGTTCTCTTTTATCAGGGGGAAGATCTTAAGGTAGGTTTGTTGGATATTTCTAAAATAAAGGACAATGTTTAAATATGTTTAATTATTTAAATAAATATAATGATTCGAATTAATGTGATTGTTTAAAGAAGTTTGATTCGAGTATATATGCTTATTCGAAAGTGTTAAGAATAGACATGACTATTTAAATGCGATTCAAATAAATATAATTGTTCAATACAAATATACATTTTCATCTTACTATATTCAATAAAAATCATATTCATATTTAGTTTCAAAGATAACAATAAAATATAAAATACAATAACAAGCCAGATTTTATAATTAACTATTTATTGAAAGAATAATTTTTTTGTGTTATATAATTTTAATATTATCAGAGTTTTAAATTTGATTTTAATAGTTTTAAACTATGAATGTAATTGAAAAAAAAAAAAGCAATCGAATAGTGGAAATTAATCCCCTCCTCCCAAGGTCTGATACAGAGGAATCCTTTCACTGCAATTATGAAGATATTCAATGATTGAGTAACAGAGAGGAAAGAAAGGAGGAGGTGACTATTGTTATACTTTTTTTGTTTTGCATTCCATAAAAGAAGAGTAAACAACCCATCTATAAAATGATGATACATTAACATGACCATAAATATCGACATTAAAGTGCCTAATTCAGGCCTTTGATTTCAGAAATAATTTGGAAAATCTAAGCAAAAAGACATGCATCACATCAAAAGGCCCATGCCGATGACAGCATACATTCTTGATTAAGATTCAGATGCAGTTTATTCTTATGTCATATCAGCAAAAAGTAGATACATACATCTTGCTCTTTGCATAAATTAGTGGGTATAGCATAAAGCCTCTTATGCAAGAAGATGACCCTCCTGTTCCGTCAATTCTCCCCACTGATATCCTCTCAATTATGCCATTTATATTCTGCTGCGGCTTTTCCTCTCTTCTCCCTCTGCAATAAACATATTAACTCTTCCTTCTCTTTCTTTCTGCCATGGCTCTTAAATCAAACTTCTTTTTTCTTCTACTACTACTTTCGTTTCTAAAATCTTTTCAATCTGATACTGATAAACAGTCTCAGTACTTCAGTCTCATGAAAAAGTCACTATCGGGCAACGCCTTGTTAGGTTGGTTCACCATGGGAGAGGATTCGTACTGCAATTATACGGGCGTTGGCTGCAACGATCAGGGGTATGTCACAAAGATAAACATCTCAGGGTGGTCACTCTTCGGCTATTTTCCAGCAAATATCTGCTCTTACCTTCCTAAGCTGCGAGTTCTAGATATCAGTAGCAACAAAATCCTGGGCAACTTTCCAAACAGCGTCATCAATTGCTCTCTCTTGGAAGAACTCAGCCTGAGTTCTTTGTACCTCGGCGAGAAGCTGCCGGATTTATCAGGCATGAAATCTCTCCGAGTGCTGGATTTGTCCTACAACCTGTTCGCCGGAACCTTCCCCTTGTCTATTACTAACCTTACCAATCTCGAAGTGGTGAACTTCAATGAAAATGGAAACTTTGAACTCTGGGAACTTCAGTCAAATATTTGCAGGCTGACAAAGCTGAAAATAATGATACTAACGACATGCATGCTTCGTGGCAGGATCCCACCATCGATAGGTAATATGACATCGCTTGTTGATCTTGAACTGAGCGGCAACTACCTAGAGGGAGAGATTCCACCTGAGATAGGGAGGCTAAAGAATCTGCAGTTGCTCATGCTTTACTACAATGAGCTCACTGGCAAAATACCTGAAGAGTTAGGAAATCTGACGGAACTGACTGATTTGGACATGTCGGTGAACAGATTAACGGGAAACATACCAAATTCACTATGCTTTCTCCCCAATCTCCAAGCCTTGCAGATATACAACAACAGCCTCACAGGAGAGATCCCAGCTGCTCTTGGGGACTCCAAAACTCTGGGATTTTTGTCAGTTTATGACAATTTTTTGACGGGTGAAGTTCCACCAAATCTTGGAAAATCATCAAATTTGATCCTTGTAGAGTTGTCGGAGAATAACCTGTCGGGTAAGCTGCCACCAGACATATGCAGAGGAGGTCAATTGCAGTACCTCCTTGTCCTCAACAATATGCTTACAGGAGAATTACCCGAGAGCTATGCAAACTGCACATCCCTTCGACGCTTTCGTGTCAGTAATAATAACCTGGAGGGCTTGATACCAGGAGGGATTTTTGGCCTCCCCAATGTTTCCATCATCGATTTGGCATTCAATCAGCTGACTGGTGAAATATCTAAAGTGATTGGAAACGCCAAAAACCTGTCAGAATTGTTCATGCAGGACAACAGAGTGTCAGGTGTTCTACCTTCTGAGATTTTAGCAGCAGTCAATCTGGTGAAGATTGATCTGAGTAACAATCTCCTGTCAGGTCCAATACCTACTGAAATCGGCTCCCTAAAGAAGCTGAATCTGCTGTCGTTGCAAGGCAACAAGTTCAACTCTTCAATTCCAAAGTCACTCTCTTCACTGAAATCACTAAATGTCCTTGACCTCTCCAGCAATCGTTTGACGGGGAAGATCCCTCAGAGTCTATCTGACTTGCTACCCAACTTTATCAACTTCTCAAACAATCTGCTTTCTGGCCCAATTCCCCTCCCATTCATACAAGGAGGGCAAGAAGAGGGCTTTTTGGGAAATCCAGCTCTGTGTGTTACAATTCACCTTAACTCAACAGATATGCGGTTCCCTTTATGTCGACAACCTAACAACCAGATGAGACTAAGCATTTCGGCCATCGTGGCTTCAGTTGCCATTGTGGTCATCATGATTCTTTTGTTCCTAAAACGCGGGCTAAGGAAACAAAAAGCAATCACAGGAAATGACGAAACCATGTCCTCATCATACTGCTCATACGATGTGAAAAACTTCCATAGAATCAGCTTTGATCAGCGTGAGATCATTGGAGGCATGGTGGACAAGAACATTCTTGGGCAAGGAGGATCAGGGACTGTATACAGAATCGAGCTGAGCAGTGGGGAAGTTGTTGCAGTGAAGAAGCTGTGGAGTCATAAAACGAAGGATTCCGCTTCAATGAATGGTTTTTTCTTGGACAAAGAGTTAGAAACGGAGGTTGAGGCTCTGGGCAGCATAAGGCATAAAAACATTGTCAAGTTGTATAGTTATTTCTCGAGTTTGGATTGCAGCTTGCTGGTTTATGAGTATACGCCAAATGGAAACCTATGGGATGCCCTTCACAAAGGAAAGACGCTCTTGGATTGGCCAACTCGTCACCAAATTGCTTTAGGAATTGCTCAGGGTTTAGCCTATCTCCACCATGATCTGCTGCCACCCATTATTCACAGAGATATCAAGTCTTCAAATATTCTACTTGATGTTGATTACCAACCCAAGGTTGCAGATTTTGGCGTGGCAAAGGTGCTGCAACCAAGGGGAGGGAAGGATTCCACCAGTGTTATTGCGGGGACTTATGGTTATTTGGACCCAGGTAAATTTCTATCTTTTAGTCCCTGTTCGAATTTGATTAGAAGTTAGGATGTACTGTTGTCCCGCGGTTTTGTATTTATGTTGGATACAACCTAAGAATTTTCACAATAAGCTAACTGGTTTTTTAAGAACATTTAATAGTGTAGATCATTAATGTAAATATCGGCTAATATGTATCAATATTAAAGCCTTACAATACCGATATTTTCTAATATCGGGATAATATCGCAATATATTTCCATAACGGTAATATATACAGCAAATGTATCGCCCGATGTGACCCAATCAGCTTACAATTTTTAAAATTTTTTTTCCTTCTAATATATCTAATATTGATATATATTATATAATTTATCTAATACTGATACAGTTGTGACAAATACTGATTATAACGATATCGATATTCTCATCCATGGTGTAGACGTAGTTTGTTTCAATTTCCAAGAAATAATGGAAATTGTGCACAGTTGTCATTCATAACAGTAGGAATACTCTCCAAACCGTAGGAATACTCTCCAAACCGGTGATGCACAACCCTTAAGCCCACTGCAGAAGGATTTTATAATTAACCAAACAAGTCATCACTCAATGCTCCATTAGTATAGAAACAAAAATTTAAGTTGCGTTGTTCTGGTGGGAAATCGTTGAAGAAATGGGAGTGGCTAGCCTAGTTTACTTACACAGAATTATTCATTACTACTACATGGGCATTTGTGCTTGTTCTGAGCTCATTCCACCAAACCTGACTTTATTTCATTTTTGTAAAACTTTGACAGATTATGTTAATTCATCCAAGGCAACAACCAAGTGTGATGTATACAGTTTTGGAGTAGTGTTAATGGAGCTAGTAACCGGGAAGAAGCCAGTTGAGCCAGAGTTTGGAGAGAACAAGAATATCATACACTGGGTCTCAACCAAGGTAGAGACCAAGGAAGGAGCTATCGAAGCCTTGGATAAGCGTTTATCATGTCCATTCAAGGATGAGATGATTCAAGTTCTCCTAATAGCCATTCGCTGTACAGCTAGGGCCCCAGCCCCTCGCCCAACAATGAACGACGTTGTTCAGCTGTTAATCGAGGCAGACCCATGCAGCTTTGATTCTTGCAAGTTGACAAACAAGATCAAGGATGGCTTCTAATTCCATCAAAACAAATAAAACACCCGAGTGACAACAGGGCATCTTGGTGATGTAACATAAAGAAACATAGTATATAAAGAATAGTATTCTTCTCTGAAAACATTTTGATCTCTAGTACATCAAGACAAATCAGCTAGCATCTTCATCTTTTGTTTTTCATGGAAAGGCCAGTTGGCAGATTCTGTTCTCCTTTTTTTCACTGAGTTCTTTGTAAGATATTGAAATGTGATCAATATGACTGCTTTTATAGCAAAGCATGCCTCTGTAATGGACAGGCCACAAACGAAAACATTCTTTATCTTTAGGTTCCTATTTTCTCTCTCTGTCAAAGAAATGGAGGTTCTGAAATAAAGGCAAAATGTGGCTAAAGGGTGGAAGAGCATGACTCTTTAGCTCCTTTATGATCAAAGTGGGTTCTTGATTCTTAATTTCGTAACTCACTCGTGGTCATCTGTTTGTGAGGGCCCAATGCAAGTGTGAGCTATTCATGGTAAAAGATAAAGGAGGCAAGATTAATTGATGAGCATCTTTGTCTCCATCGATGTTAGGGATACAAAAACAGCAATAGGAAGCAATTCAAAATTTGGTTGATTTTTTTATTTTTTCTATGGTAGTATGATGTATTTTTAGCAAAAATAAGAACGGAATATGTTTGAAAATTGATAGTGAGCCTTGGAACTCCACTTAGAAACTTGATTCCCCCCCCCCCCTATCTTCTGTATGGATATGTTTCTACCCAATATTATCTGTGAGACACCATTGGATTCTTTAATCATCTTTACTATTTTTTAAACTAATATATATATCATCAATACACACACATATACATATCTATAGTATTACTATATCTAATAGGAAAATTATCAAAACTATTCTCAACTTTTCACATTTTCTAAATTGCATTTGTAACTTATATTTTTTCTATTCTCTTCCCCCCCCCCCTTTTTTTTTTGTACCAAATCTATTCCATAAAAAAAAATTATCCCCAATCATCATATAAAACCCAGAAATTGACCCTTATTTTAATTCTTTTCACTTTTAAAATTTTTTGACATCATGTACAACCACATGCATCTGAAATGTGGTCAATTTGACTTATTAACTTTTTTACATAAAATAAAAATTGTTACAAAATAAACACTGATGAGAACATTGAAAAAAAATAAAAATTGAGAAAAACTGAGTACTCCTATCTTTCCAGAAACACATAATGTGGGAGCCTTGTATACTAGGCCTCCCTATGATTTTTATATAATTAATGACTTTCAATAAGCATATCAGAAATAATTGTACAGGAACATGTCTACAAGTTGTGTTCTTGAACTTGAACAAGTTGAGTTCTATCGATAACCAATCTTCTTCGAATAACAAGATTGTACAGCCTACCAACAACATGGGCAGTTCAACATACTTTCTTAGTTTGTTATATGATTCTTCTCGTGGAATTTTGGGCCAATGCAAGCCATCCCATAATGACCAAGAGATGCAAAAATATGAACTAGAACAGACAAACGAGCACAGAGGAGGTTTATGGTTAGTTTAAGTCTATGAAGGTTGAATGTCCTCCACTATGTGAATTCTCATCTCATCATTTTGGTATTGAGAGCCTCATTTGACATGAAAACGGGATAACAAGAAGACTGAATACCCAAATTGCAGAATTGGGCAAAGAAATTCCAAGCAAATGCACATGAAAACGTGAATGAAATCTATTTGAAAGGATCATCTTACGCTGCTAATGTGGTCAATATTGCTGATGAAACATTGCTAATTGAGTAATATATGTGATGGGGACGGTGGAAATGAGCCGGCCTAAAAAAACGAGTGACTCAGAAGGCATCGTGGCCACTGGCCCAAAGGATGGTCAATGTCGTTGACCGAAGAAGTTTCTCAAGTAGCCTGATGTGGCCCAGAACAAACGCAGCTCAAACCAAAATTGACCCATGAGCCCTTTCCTGCACGCAACGATCATCAATCCTAATTATCCGCGATGCTAAGAATCTCCCAAAATGGAAACCACCTCTGTAACAGAAGCTTCAAATTAGTGTATATCTTGGAAGGAAAGCCTTCAAATCCGCACGCGACTTACAACGGTAGCTTCAACGTTCACGGCGTGCGACATCACCGAGGGGGAAGAAATCCTCTTTCCTGACCGTTACAATCCTAAATGACGCTGCATCTTCACGAGAAATGGAAAATATCCCCTCGGGCGGCCGACAGCTCGCCTCACCATCTAAGGAAGACAGTGAGACCCGACGGCTATAAAAAGCCCTAGGGACACACTCTAAAGGTAGGCTCTCTAGAATACTCAAAACACATATAAGCATTCCATCTCTCAAGCAATCCATCACTATTCTCTTTCTCACTGTTCATTCCTAGCAAACCTAATAATTGGAAGAGCCGCTCTTCATGAGTGCACTATGCCTAAGCCACTTCGCAACGAGTGCACTTCCAATTTAAACTCTCAAATCTCATTCCCAACATTTATTATAGCATACTCTGTTTTTACCTTCTCCATCTTGGAAGGCAAATTGTTGGCTTGAGTGTCAGAAAATAAATCAAAAAGCAAGTCTCACCGTGTTCATCTGATTTCTCATCTTTTGTTGTGGTGTATAGGATCCAAGGCGAGTAGGACGGAAATCGGACCCAACATCCTCACAAGCCCATTAAGCAGCTGAACTAGAATTTGTCTGAAACTCGGATCTAGAATGCATCATTGGCGCCCTCTATGGAAAGTCGAACGAAAGGCCTATCCCCTATTTCATCAGCATCAACATCATCAACGAACATAGTGAATACAAGAGTGCAAGCCAGCATTCTGACAAAGGAAGTCACCTCCCTCGACAACGACCACTCAGCTAGTAGCTGAGCAGGAGGTCAACCAGCTATGATTACCTTTGCAATGGTAGAGTAGATGGACAAGATGTCCCAAATGCTCCAGGTGCTCTACACGCACCAGGGCAAATAGAGGCAAGGGGCTCCCTCCTCTTCAGCCGACACTCCGGCCTCCAAGCGGGGAGGTCAGAGAAAAAATAAGCCGACCAAGAAGGCTGCCTAATCCGGTAACTCTAGCATCCCAACGGCCTCAAACACCCGAAGCCATTCTAGGCTGAAAGGACAGTTAAGCAGCGGGGTCCCGGAGGAGAGCCTAGAAAAAAAGAACCCCCGCTACTCTTGGGACGAGCAAAGACCTCCGGTTCAAGAAGGAGCCTCTTGCATCACCCGATCGACAAGCGGCAACAGCCGGCTGACGCTACAACACACGGCTGGACACTCGGAGTTGAGGACCTATCGCAACGCGAAAAGATCCACGACCTCCTCACGGGTGGAGGAGGTCCAAAAAATATGGAACCATGTATTCAAAAGAGAAGCTGGCGAACACTTGGCTGACCTGAAGACGTTCCTTTTCACCATGGAGAGCCATACCCAACCACTGCTGCCAAAATTCAAAATTTTGGCCTTGGAGCCTTACGACGGAAGCACTGATCCCATGGATCACCTTGATCACTTCTGTACTTTACTTAGCTTCCAAAGCCTAGAGGAAGATTCCATGTGCAAATGTTTCCCCCTCACTCTGAAAAGGGACGTCAGGATCTAGTTCTAACGGCTCTCGACAAATTCAATTCGAAGTTTTCGAGACATTGCTAATAGCTTCTTAGCTCAGTATGCCTCCAGTCGTCATGAGGAGAAGTAGCCATGGCACATCGCGTATGTCAAATAGAAACCAGGCAAAAGCCTGAGAAAGTTCCCGGGGTAGTTTACCACTGAAACCCGGAAGATACCCAAGCCGACTGACGACATGAAGCTCAACAGCTTCATTTTTGCTTTGGGTCCGAGTGATTTCTTCAAACATTTGGTCCACAAAAACCCATGAACATTCTGAGATGCAGAGTCCATTATCCTAGCCTACATAGCAGCGGAGAAAGCCAATGACGTGAAACACTCGAAACGGGCCGATCAACCTTGCTCTTTGTTGGTGGAAGAAAAAAGGAAGAATAGGGGCCACGACAACCCCTTAAGGAAGCAGCCCAAAATTAAGGCGCCCATGCGAAGGGAATTCAGACCTATCAACCTGACTCTGTTGAATAACTCTCGGGCAAATGTCCTCATGCAAATCTAGAAGGAGAGGTTCGTCAAGTGGCCAAAGCCTATGAAGAACCCAGAGGGAGGAGATTAAACGAAGTACTGCGACTTCCATTAATCTCCGAATCACAATACGGAAGACTGCCGAACCCCACAAAGAGAAATCGAGGAACTGATCTGCCGGGGCCACCTCACTAAATTCCTAAGTAACCCAGGATAGAATTTCGGTCTCTCAGGTGAGGACAAGCCCGAAGAGCAGCAGTCGAGGAACCAAGTTATGATCGGAGTAGTCAACATGGTGACCACCAGGCCACCTAAGACTCACCATGCAGATCGCAGGAAAAGCAAACTGGGCGCAAGGAAGTAGAGGGTGGGGATGATGTCACTAGTTTTAGAAACGACGATATGACACATGTAATCTCCCCCATATAGATCCTCTGGTTGTATCTGCACTTGTTTCATATGGTACTCTAGACTACCAATTGAAATGAGTCTTTGTCAATAATGAAAGTTCTCGCGATTTGCTTTACCTTAATACCTATTTCAAATTGGGATTTAAAAAGAGTCAACCAAAACCGACCGAAGAGCCACTGTATGGATTGGATAACGAACTAGTAGCCGTCCAAGGGACAATGTGGCTAAAGGTCACTTCGGACATGTACCCTAGAATGGTGAGTCGTACGCTCACCTTCCAGGTTGTCGACTTGCCTTCTATGTACAACGTCATACTTGGCCAACCGTGCCTGGCGACATTCGGGGCCGTGACGTTGATACCCCATCTAAAAATGAAATTTCCAATAGTATGCGAAATCAGCGAAGTGTTGGGTGACCAAGTGACTGATCAAACGTGTTACCTGTCCTAAGTTGCCCCAAACGGCATCGATCGGCTGGCAGATGACTTGTATCATCGAGATGAAATAACCCTGCAGTAGGTGCAGTCCGATGAGGCCACTGACCTCATACCTCTAGATCCGGATAATTCGGACAAATGCGTATAAATAGGGGGCTTGCTCGCTAGACCCCTAATCAGCTTCTTAAAACATAATACAGATATCTTCGGGTGGACACCCATTGATATGCCTAGAATTTCAGTCGGAGTAATGGTCCACAAGTTGCATCTCAATCCCGACCGTAGACCCATCAGGCAGAAATAGATAAACCACTCCGTTAAGAAGTTGATAACCATCCAGAATGAAGTAAAAAAATTGCTGGATGTCGAATTTATAAGGAAAGTTCAATACCTGAACTGGCTCTCAAACGTGGTTCTTATCAAGGAGAGTAACGGGAAGTGACGAATGTGCGTTGACTTCACAGACGTCAATAAAGTCTGCCCGAAGGACAGCTTTCCGTTACCCAGAATCGACCTATCAGTGGACCCCACTTCTAGGCATGAACTACTATGTTTATAGACGCTTACTCAGGTTATAATCAGATCCGAATGAGCCCAAAAGATAAGGAGTACACCTCCTTCATAACTGACTAGGTGACCTATTGTTACAAAATCATACCTTTTAGTTTGAAGAACACAGGTCCCACTTACCAAAGGCTTGTGAACAAAATGTTTGAGAAACAAATCGACCGAAATATGGAAGTGTACATAAACGATATGCTCGTCAAAAGTAAGACCACAAATGACCATATTTACGATTTGACCGAAGCCTTCGAAGTACTCCGAGCACACCAAATGAAGTTGAACCCCTCTAAGTGTGTCTTCAAGGTATCCTCCGAAAAGTTCTTGGATTTCATTATCTCTCAACGATGAATTGAGGCAAACCCAAAAAAAATCAAAACTCTTATGGACATGACCCCACCACAGAATATTAAGGATGTCCAGAGGCTGACTAGGACACTGGCAGCCCTCTCCTGTTTTCTGACCAAGTCTAGTGACAAATAGCTTCCCTCTTCAAGGTTTGAAGGGAACGAAGGCGAACGGATTTCAATGGATGGCAGAATGTCAGGCCGTCTTTGACGAACTAAAAAAGTACCTCGCCAACGTGCCTTTCCTGACGTCACCAAGAGAGGGTGAGGAGTTGTACCTATACTTAGCAGTTTTAGAGGCAGCCCTGAGCTTCATCTTGATATGTCAGGAGTCTGACGCGCAATGGCTGGTCTACTACAGAGCAAAATGTTGGCTAGCGCTGAGACACGCTACCTCCATGCTAAGAAGATTGCGTTGGCGCTCATTTTCTCTGCCTGAAAATTGAGACCCTACTTCCAGACTCATTGGATAGTCGTTGTTATCGATCAACCGTTAAAGGGTATCCTACAAAAGCCTAATCTTTCGGGGTGACTGGTTAAGTAGGCCATCAAATTGGGAGAGTTCGATATTGAATTCAGGCTCAAGCCGGCCATCAAGGGGCAGGTGCTGGCAGATTTCATCATCAAATCACGACCTAATTCCCGATGTGGATTGCGCCCATGATGCCGACTACCACGCTAAAGCACCAGATTGGGTTCTCCACATGGACGGCTCGTTGACGAATTCGGGCAATGGGGTTGGAGTGATCTTATGGACCCTTGACGGGTTCGAAGTAAAATACTCTCTGAAACTTAATTTTTTAGCCACTAATAATGTTGTCGAATATGAAATCCTACTCGCAGGATTGCAACTTGCTAAGGAGTACTTAGCTAGACGCTTGATTGTTTACAGTGACTCAAAACTGGTCATCAACCAGATCCGTCGAAGCTTTGAGGTGTGCAACCCTCTATTGGCCAAATGCTTGGCCAAAGCAAGGAGTGCAATCCAAAAGTTCAACAAGCTTGACGTGGTGCACATCCTGAGAGCTGAAAACTGAAAGGCTGACCAATTTGCAAGGGCGACGGCGGCTGAAAATCTAGAACAGTACTTGAGAGACATGCGATAAATATTAAACACTACCAAAATAGATGAGCAAAAAACGACGCAGGTCTCCGACAGCGAAAACTGGATGTCGCCCTATTGGAGGTACCTCACCGACTGATCCCTACCAGAAACTCTAGACGAGGTTAGGTGCATAAAGAAAACGGTCAGTTGGTACACCATTGTTGACAAAAAGTTGTACCGCTGCGGGTACTCGAGTACCTTACTTCAGAGGAGGCCGACTATGCATTAAGCGAGATCTGCCTCGGACTCTATGGGTTGCATATCGGCAGTAAGAACTTACCCTTCAAGGTGATGCGCTAAGGATACTACTGGCCGACCATGAAGAATGACGCCATTGATTTTGTGAAGAGGTACGAGAATTGCCAAGTTCATGGCAATCTTCACTATCAATTGCCCACGGAGCTGAGAGCGCTTCAGGCACCCTGGCCATTCACCTAGTGAGGGCTTGACATTCTTATCCCGTTTTTCATTGCATCCGGGGTAGAGAAAGTTTGTGCTGTGGGCATCAATTATTTCACAAAGTGGGTTGAAACTGCCCCGTTGGCTAGAATAACTGAGCAAAATGCCACGAAGTTCGTCCTTGTTGGTCATGATGATTGACAACAGAACCTAATTTATCAGCAAGCGTTTCAACAAGTATTGTATCAGTTTGGTCGTTAGATTGGTCCATACTTTGATACCGTATCCACAGGAGATCGGGCAGGTAGAGGTCACCAACTGGACACTACTCCACAGACTGAAAACTAGGCTGAAAGACGCAGGGGGCTCCTAGGTGGACGAAATGCCCTTCATGTTGTGCTTATACTGGACAACTCCCAATGAGCCAACGCGTGAGACGCCTTTCAATCTGTGCTACGGAATTGAGGCGGTGATCCCAGTCGAGATCGGACTCCTAAGCCTCCGAGTCAAGGCCTTCGATCCACACGGCAACTCCCAACGATTCAGGAAATACTTAAACCTGTTAGAGGAAGCACGGGACACTGCCAGAGTGCGCACGGTTGCCTACTAACAGCGAATTGCCCACTATCACAACAAAAAGGTAAAGCACGGCTGTTCAAAGAGGGAGACCTAGTCTCACGGAGTATAGAAACCATGGGTAAGACAGCCAACAAGAATAAACTTTTCTTGAATTGGGAAGGCCCGTTTCTTGTCTCAACTGTTCTGCGGAACGAAACATATAAGTTTTGAATCCCGAATGGCAAGTTGGTTCCCAGGATGTGGAATGCCGTCCATCTGAGACGTTACTTCCAATAGGTTACGCACCAGGTCCAGGTAGGTCGTGCGTGTGTTCAAAGTTTACATATAATATCATATAATTATTAATAAAATACTTCTTTTTTCTACATGTTACTGCATCTCTATTCTTTTTTCTTTTCTCATATGAATGCTTGCGTGAAATTGTATGGAAACAAACAACCTAGACTGCCTCTAAATCATGTAGACTTTCGCTCGCCTGTGATTAAACCTTAGTCTCATACCAAGTGGCCCATAAACGGTCGAATTAAATCTTAGTCCCATACCAAGTGGCCCATAAGCGATCGGATTAAATGTTGGTTCCATACCAAGTGGCCCGTAAGCGATCAAATTAAACCTTGGTCCCATACAAAGCGGTCTATAAGCAGTCGAATTAAATATCGGTCCCATACCGAGTAGCCCATTTACGGTTGAATGAAACTTTGCTCCCATACCAAATGGCCCATTCACGATCGAACACAAAACCTTAGGGGCTTTCACGGCATGCGTGCGACAACCTCCTCCCACAAGAGATAACACAGTCAATCTGCAATGGTCAGTAAATCGAAGCAAAATATAAGAGAACACCACACACTCCAACAGTAGGCAAGACGCCTGGAATTATGATTTAGGTGTCGCCATCCGAAATAGAAGCATTATCAAATTGAAAAATAATATGCTTGTATTCATAAAAATATATAACGCCTTCAACGGCAAAAAGCGATACTAGCGTACTTTTAAGGGCATTCAAATGCCCCTCATGTATAAGTAATTATCTACACCTACGACTCATCTTGGTGACTACCCGAAGACGGAGGATCCCTAGGGGGACGTGGCACAGGCCTCAGGCTGCGCCTTATCTGATATCCAATTAACTTTGATCGGTGAGAAGCACCGATATTCCTCGAGTCCAAACAGCCGACAGAAAAATCGGGGTCCACAAAGGAAACGATCCTCCTACTAAAGTGAATTCTAGCCTAGAATCACTTCTCCAGAGCGGGAGCCACCTCTTCAGGGTGAAGCCTTGTCCTTAACTCTTCAAGCACCGTGTCCTCTCCATGGCCTGTGCGTATGCACCAGAGACTTCCTGAAACTTGACATCAGACTCCAACAGGGCTTGGTCGAGATAGTTGGCTCACGCTTGACTCTGCAATGCATCTCCAGCCATAGCATTAATGCGACGCTGCATCTCCTCTGCCATGAGATCAGCCTAAGCCGACATCATACGGGCAATCTCATCTCTTTGCAAAGACAAAAACTCGTCCAATCCACGAGGTCTCCTCACAGGATGACAGGTGAAAAAGGAGTTAGCAAATGGGAACTGCAAACGGTCATCCATATGGTTACGTGACAGAACAGAAATACCTGGTGAGAGGGACCAACAGACTCAGGGCATGGAGCTGCCCTCGAGGCGCCCTGGGGCTCGAGTTATAGAAGGCTTGGGTGGTTCCATTCCTTGACGGTGACTGTATTAGCGGAGTCCTCATTGTCACTCTTAGTCTGCGTCCCCTCATCACTGCTCTCCTCTTTAGAGGAGGATTCTAGCGTAGGAGGAGAGAACACCTCCCGCCTCAAACCAAGCAAAGTTGGAATGTTGATCATGTCTTCATCAGCCATGGTGAAAGCAGAAGAACTAAAAGGGAAGGCGGTGAATCGAATCGCAAGAGAAGCCACACTTAAATAGGAAAAAATCCTATAAAAAACAACATCGTGGCAGAGTTCGAAGGGTCGTGTCGCTTCTGTGCAAGTTGACATGTGTCTTTACCCAATTGAACCCGCCTGTAGCACATAATGATAGACGTCATATCGCGTCACACACCGCCAGTCTGTGACGGTCAAAGAAAATTAACAACCGGCACCGCTGCATACAAAATGGGTTCCAGATGCAAAATTAAGCATGTCAAGCTGGCCGGCTGACGCGAAAAAAGCAGAACTGAACGAAGACAGAGAAATCAACACATTTGTGAAACGAATTTCTTTTCATTAATAAATATTTATTGTACAAGCGGCTAGTATAGGAGAGGAGGAACAAAATGCAAAAACCTTGGCTAAGGCACAAGGCTTGTAGGAGGACACGAGGGAGGCTACCCTCCGCCTTGGGCGAAGTCAGTCAGGTCATCACGCCCGAAAGCCCCGTAGTTCATAGGGTTGAGGACGTCCACTGTAAAGTCAGGAACTACCACAGTGATGATCTGTTTGCAGAGGTGAATACCTTCCCAAAGTCAGGCCTTCAGCGCTTGGCTCATCTCCTCTAGACGCAGACAGGTGGCCATCTCATCTTCAAGCGTGGCATTCTTCGTTCTAAATTTGCCAGCCAATTTCTGGGCTTTGATGGCCCGAGCCTCCAGCCTCCCCTATCTCTCTTTTAGCTCAGACATCTCTAACTTGAGGGCGGTGTTCTCCTCCCTCTCCCGAGCAGCAATGGCACTTGATTGGCTCAGGAACTCCCTTAACCGGAGAATTTCCTCCTCCCGCTTGTCAATTATCTCCGCCCACTAGCGCAGGCCCTTCATTACCACGCCAACAATCCTCTGATCCTACAATTCTAAAAAACAAAAAGAAAAGAAAAGTCAAACCACGCTGACGGGATAAAAAGGAAAGAGGAAGTTACCATCGAAGGGATACCGTGAGGAACTTGTGATTCTTCTTTCTCGCCAGATCCTACGACTCAAGGCTCTAACATGGGAGGTCCTCTAATGGTCTAGCTGGAAGGCTAAGCGTAGTAGCCTCCGGGACCAATTCTGCGATCACTGCTGCTTCCTCAGCGGTGCCAACTTCCTCCCCAGGGACTTGCATTGAAGCGGCATCCAAAATGCCCGTAGCTGCAGGAAGCAGTGCAGCAGAAAGACTGATATCACCAACATCTACCGACTCTGCCGGTGGCACTACCGCTAATCCCGCACGCTCTCCAGCAATCGGCTCCACCGGTTGCTCAATGACTAGCTTCGCCAACTCTTTGGCTACAGGCTCTACCAGCTCCACCTCCACTAGTACGGCTTGCGCCACAGATATGCCCAACAGCGGTAGCTCAATGATAGGCCCTCTAGCAGTGACTCCCATAACGCCCAAATCCGAAAGATTGATGGTGGGAGTCTCCGCCCAAGACTACTCACCAACGCCCGCCAGGCGCCTAGCCATGCGAAAATCAGAGGCAGTGGAGGACGAGGAAGAGGACAAAGCGGCTGCAACCCGCTTCCTAGAAGGGTAGTCAGGAGGGTCCTTAATAACAAGAGCCCCAACTTTCCTCTTGGGCTAAGATGGCGCCGGTGGCGGAACCTTTGACTTCTGGACCAGCGAGGGTGGACCCCAACAAGCCCACCTGACCTCCTCACGGGACCCTTGGTGGTCCTTCCTGAACTCATCTGGATGCTCCTGCACCAACTTCAATAGAGGCTCAATAGCCTCCACTTCCTCTCATGAGGGCCTCCCAATGAAGACCTCAGACACGTTACCCCAATCCTTGGTCAAAGGCTAATCGTCAGAGACTTTTACATAGAAGAACCAATCCTTCAAATTCTTCATGGACTCGTAGATGATGTTGCTAATGCGCAACTCCCTGGGAGAGAGCAAGATCTAGTCTCTGCTTTGAGTAAACCGAAATAGGACCCTCACAGCCTCCATAGACAGCATCTGCAAATGGTGGCAGAAGAAAATATAGAGCAAACACAAGTAATGCACAGCATTCGCATGGAGCCTCGCGATGGGACGCCAAGGGCCTGGAAAATGCAGAGTAACTCCTCAGGAATAAGGAGATGAAGCCTACTCCGCAAGTGAACATTGTAAACAATAATGTATCCCTTCGGTGGGGAGCAGGCCCTATCTTCCTTCCCCAAAACAATAAACACGATGGAACTCAGGATGTTGTACTGAACATAGAGAGCTCTGATATTGCTGGTACTAAGAACAGAGCAAATCGCGTTTACAGTGGGTGCCATAGAAGCAAGCAGACAAGAGGCAGTAGAACGGGATTAGAAGTGATTTGAAAGAAGAAGAAAAAAGAAGATGTGAACTGCCCCTTCATTTTTATAAAGTTTTCCACCACCAAAACAAAGCAACGCCTTGAAAAGGTGTGGCAATTATACCAGACACGTGTCGAGTCCAGAGACAGCGCGGTCAAGTTGAATATCCCATCGCATTTAATGTCAGGATTACGGTTGCCCTTTGCAGCGACACATGGCAAAAAACAACAATTCGCACAAAGAAGCATGAGTCCCCAAGCGACTCAACAACTCATCGAGTGCCCAGCCGGCAGTAGAATAAAATAATGCATCAAAGCCACTCCATTTGTTCATCAGATTCCAGCAGTCAATGGGGCCAGTCAACTACCATTCCGGTTTCGTCCTATTCTCCGGATTCAAGCGTTTGGTTAATGGTGCCGGTAAACCTACATTCCGGCTCCGATTCCTCTCCAGATTCATACTTTTTGGGGAATGGAACCGATCAACCATCATTCCGACTTCGTCCCGTTCTCCAGATTCAAGTGTTTTGGTCAACGAAACCGGTCAACCTTCATTTTGGCTCCGCTTTCTCTCTAGACTCAAGTGGTTTGATCGGCGAAGCCGGTCAATGACCATTCCGGCTCCGCTTTCTCTCCGGATCACAATAGTCCAGTCAACATAGCCGTTCAACTATCTCCCCGCTTTCTTCAACCAGACCATCCTAACTCTGAAACTACGGCCTTTTCATATATCAAGTCGCCCAACCAAGACCCACAACTTCTCAGCCATTTCGGAGCACAAAATAATAATAGTGACAACAATAGAAATAGCAAGATATGCAGGACAATGAAAGACAATGAAGCAACAAAGAAATTATTCGCATAAACGGCTGCAAGTTTTCTGATTAACTTTCTCCTTACAAGTTACACAGCTTTTAAAGGCAATTGTATAGCAAAACAATAGTGATGGGAGAGAGAAAGAGAGTAATACATAAGCAGCCCATCTTGAAGGCCTTCTCCAAGCTCTCAAGTGAAGTGTCAAGATTCAAATGTGGATTCAAATCTTGCCGGCAGCCACCCACACGAAAAAGGAACCAAAGCAGCCTCTTGCACGAAAAGGAGCGACCAAAACAGTCCAAGCATCATGACTTGAAACAGCAACACCAAAAAACACTAACGGCCTAAGTGCTGAGCCGGCAACTGGAGCAGCAAGCTCCCCGACAATGTCAAGCTTCCATGGCATCTCGCCGATTAATGAGGGGGATGATATTGAGAAACGTCAAAGCTCCCGATTTATAGAACGCAAGGAAGCAAGCAGAATGCTAAATGCCAAAGGACCACCAACCCGGCGAATATACAGAAAATTGAAAAACAGGTGGGTCACGCCAAAAAAAGTGAAAAAGGGAATCTGGGTTAGACTTGAGAAAACAACACGCCAATCACGTCCCATTAGAAACATGCCAAAAGCTGAAAGTTCAGATCACCGACATGGGGGGCTAGTAATGGAGACGATTGAAGTGAGCCAGCCCAAAGAAATGAGCAGCCCAGAAGGCATTGTGGCCCACTGGCCCGAAGGACGGTCAATGCCCCCATTGACTGGAGAAGTTTCTCAAGCAGCCATATGTGGCCTAGAATAGACGCGACCCAAACCAAAATCGGCCCATGAGTCCTTTCCTGTGTGCAATGGTCATCTACCCTAATTAGCCGTGATACTAAGAATCTTCCTATATGGCAACCACTTATGTAACGAAAGCTCCAAATCAGTGCATATCCTAGAAGGAAAGCTCTCAAATTAGCATGCAACTCACAATAGTAGCTTCAGCATTCATGGCGTGGGACATTACTACGGGGGAAGAAATTCTCCTTCCCAACCGTTGCAGCCCTGAATGGTGCCTACATCCTCACAAGGAATGGAAAGGATCCCCTCTGGTAGCTGTCCTAAGGAAGGTAGCGATGCCCGAAAGCTATAAAAAAATCCTGGGAATGCACTTCAAAGGCAAGTTCTCTGAAATACTCAAAACACACATAAGTATTCCATCTCTCAAGCAATCCATCACTATTCGCTTTCTCACTGCTCGTTTCCAACGAACCCAGTAATCAAAAGAGCCGTTCTCCCTGAGCACACTGCGCCTAAGCCACTCTGCGACGAGTGCACCTCTAATTTAGACTTTCAAATTCCCTTCCCAGCATTCATTCCATCATATTCTATTTTTATCTTCTTCATATTGGAACGCAAATGACTAACTTAAGCATCGGAGGATAAATCGGAGAGCGAGTTTCACTGTTTTTCTCTGATTTTTCGTCTTCTGTCGTAGTATGCAAGATCCAAAGCAAGTAAGATAGAAATCGGATCCAACATCCTCACAAGTCTAAAGAGCAGTTGAATCCAAATTCATCTAAAACTCGGATCCATGACGCATCAATATGTAACAAATATAATAATGATCACAGTAAATGTTACCGTCATCAATATGAACTATTCACAAACTGGCAGCAATAATTACCGCATGAAATATACAATCCACTAAGACTGCAAAGTTAACCCTAGTGGTCGGCTTGTATAAAGGAAATCTAGATGGACGCAGGAATTCCTATTCAGCCATTATTACGAACATGTGGTGTGCATTCTTAGACTGGTCATGCAATTTCGAAAACACAGCGGAAATCTTGTGGGCAATATGAAGAAGTATGATAAATTGGCATACGTGATGATAATAATTAGAAAAATATAATGCAGAGATGATGTGCCTTACCCGAATTTCGTCAAGCTTACGACTGCCATTTTCTCCGCTTTAGTTATGCAAACAATATAATATCAATCCACTGCCAAGATGGAATTTCGCTCTCTCCCTCTCTCTTCTTGACGATGATATTATGTAGATTATTGATCTATTCATCTATCTATCTATAATAATAATAATAATAATAATAATAATAAGTGATAGGTATTGACGCCAATGACCTAATGAGAAGGCCCATTTTCAAAATTTGGCCCATATATCAGAGTAGCCCAAGAGACTATTTGGCCCAGTTTATATACCCATCCGAGAATAAGTTGAAATCCAAGATAACGGTCGGGCAATTTCTCTCCATCTCAACATAACGGCCTTGGATAGTTGAAACTAAAATATTGATAAAGTTTTATTCATTTAACGATTTTCTAGACGATTTTTTAGATAATTGATGAAAATAATCAATTGCTCAATAATAACTATAAAAAGACCTTCTATCTAGTAGGGCAAATGAGGACACTCTCTTGTAAAACAAAAAAGAACTATCTTTCTCTCAAGGCGCTTCAAGAAAAGCACAAGATCCCATACTTAAAAAATTCATCTAGGTTTCAATTTGCATCCTCTTATTTCTTCCTTAAAAGGGTAAATATTAACTTGAGCGTCAAAAGATATACCGTAAGTGTAATTTTTGCTGTCTTCTAACATCCGATTTTCAATTGTGTTATACAAAATTCAGATTCAAGCAAACGAAAATTGGACCCGCTTCATTCAGTATTTGGATCTCTAATCCGTTCAATAATCAGAATACAAAAACACAACAACAATAACAACAATAATAATAATAATAATAATCTTCAGATTTCATCTCCATGACACTTTTGATGCTCTTATACCTGGTAATTTTAATGCTCTTACCAATAATATAAAATTTTTAATAAAATTAAGTAAAAAAATTCGTGTATTTCATATTAATTTTCCGTATTTTTATGCAAATATTTTTAGTTCCTATTTTTTTATGTATATATCAAAATTTAAGTTTTGAGGCCATTTTAACGTGAAAATTAAAATAAAAAAAATGAAATCATTAGGCCTAGGCCATATTTTGTTTTGCCTGGACTAAATATTTAGTTAGTATTTTTTCTTAAAATTTAAATACAATAATGATAAAGCCAGGCCAAAATTGTAAAATACTAAACATAATTTTTTGACATTTTGTCACCACCCTAAATATTAACAGCAAATAAAATTATGGCCAAGACCTTAAAAATTAAATCATGATGCCGTTTAAAATTTATTATTGACTTTAACTATAATATATAAAATATCCGTTCCAATTCATTAAATTTAAACATTAAGACGCTTCAAAGCTCCACATAAAGGTCCTCGAACTACTACCAATCCAACTTCTTCTAAGTTATGCAAGCTTATTAATTTAAAATATGATGAATTATAAGAGCAAGTTAAAAATTTTGTAAAATATATAATAAATATATGGATGATAATAAATACTTTACCATGAAAATACAAAATGGCTAATATCAAAATCACATATAATAATACAAAATTTAGAATAAAGGCCAGTGGTAAATATTACGAATAAAGTCAAAACTGTAAAGGTCAGTCTATATACATTACTCGATAAATAGGATAATAAAGCATTATTTAAACCTTGTGATCGGGTTATCTGTATATTATACTCTATTAATAAGGTTAAACATTACTTTTCTAATGCATAAATATTAGGTATATAACAGTCTCTTATAAATAATATACATGTACATCTTAGTATATTCTATTATTATTATTTTTACAATAATTCTTAAGAAAATAAAATCTTACAGAATAAACATATTTTTCAAAATTTAGGACCAAATATCTTAAGTCAAATTTTATTGTAACATTCCCAGGCACCCACTTGTAGTTATTGTCCGCTTTACTACACAAGCGCACGGTTTTGTTCCTGGAAGACGGTCTTTACCGCCCCAAAACGCGTCCTCCGGAGTGGCGCAGCGGCGGCACAATGTTGCGAGATATTATCCTCTTTGGCCTGGGAGAACTTCCCGGCGTTTCCAGCCATACATAGGTATCAAGGTTTTCTCCTGACGAACCCCCCACAGGCTCCTAAGACGTGTCCACAATGAAGAAGTATCTACACCATTATAAGGTACGCTTCGTTTTCCTTCTCATCCGATATGGGACATCACAGTTCACCCCCTTTGGTAGCCCAGCGTCCACGCTGACATGTCAAACCGGGCCCCATCTCAATTGATACGACAATTAGATTCTGTGTAGTGTGTTGAGTATTAAGACTTGTAGTTTTGTTGTGGATGGTTGTAGATTGTTGTGCAGGGTTGATTTACAGGTGTTTGTATTTCGACAAACGCTCGATTTACAAATGAAACTCTACCCAATTTTCTATAGAAACTAATAATTTTAATTAGGAATACTAGTTATTATTATCCTTGACGGAGATTATTTAAGGAGAATAACCCGGTCAATCACATTTATTGTAGATATTTCTTAAATTTTTTACATAAAAATATACATGCAAGAGGCATCTTTAACAAACTATATAATTTCATAACAACTAATACAATTTGCACAAATGGATTTTACAATCCAAAAATTTCAAGAAATAAAGACCATACATGCAAGCTAAGAATTAAAGAAATCATAAAAGAAACATGTATAGAGTTAACAAATAATAATCTTAAGACTTATGAATGAAACACTCAAAAATTTTTAAAACTTTAGTAAGAAAAAAAATAATTAGGTTTGATTTATACTTGCGTTAATTGATTTTACAAGGATTTTCAAGTACTAGGTTTCAAAATCACCATCATTTCTTCTCATTCTTTTCCTCTCTATTCTCCTTTGTTCTAGTTTAAATGAAATAAGCCGAAAATTGAAGTATCCTATTCATAGATCTTAGCACCACTTAACTCACAACCACTCTCTATCAAAGATAAAAATGCTTATAGTATGAGTATCTGACTTGTAGTTGACCTACGACTTTACTCAATTAAAGGAAAATACATGTAGCAAGAGAGTTTGGTTCGATATTTACTTTTGAAAGTCAATCTATCAAAAGAAAAATTTACTTTAAACTAACTAAATATTTATGGTCCATTAGACCCATAATTTAACTTCAAAACTTAACATAAAATAATCCATAAATAAATATATTTATGCAAAATTAGTTCTCAAGTGTTACACATTTTATGTAAACACTAAATATATCTATGTAATATTTTGTATAACAATTGACAATAAACTAAATAATTGAGAACACCTTGGCCCACCCAGTCCAATTTTGATGAAGGACAATTGGTAAAAATAGGGAGTAGAATAGAAATAGATATGAATTTGCAAACAAAATAACTAGTAAAAGGATTGAACTGGTCAAATCATTTCAAAGGTTACACTGGATGATCCAATATCTATAAAGGAAACACCCTTTAAGTTGTTCCAACATTTGAATTCCTCTATAATTAAGGGAGAGACTTAAGCATATCTTCTATATCTCGCCAGAAAGTAAGTGGTTTCAATTTTTGCTTAAATACGTTTATTTAATACCCTATTTAGTACGTATTATGTCTAAATTCTTAAAAAAATTGTCACATATTAAGTCATAAAAGTTCTTTTAAATTTAATCTTTTGACTATTAATAAAGTAAATACTTAGAATTTTACTATAAATATCTTATAAATATTGACAGAATCAAAGCCTTTAATAAATATTAATTCTATCGTTGCTAATTATTATGGTAAAATTACTACCAATCAAAAAAAATTATCAAAAAATAAAATAAATATACTATTTTACAACTATATGGGATGAAAAATGGTGCAAGTAAATGACTTCTTATAGGAATAATTTCTGAGCAATGTGAAGTGTTGCCCTAAAAATACCCATAGTATTGAGTCGGTGGCAGCAGGCTAACAACAGAAGGGCAGTGACCATAGCCCCTTACAAGTAAGGCATTTATTACTGTGTTGCTTCTTTCTTCTATCCATATCGATTACTTAACACAAGGTTATTTCTTTTATTTATGTGGATTTTTTCCAAATATTTTCATATCATTATTCATATTGTCAGATGAATGAGAATAAGTAATGAGAAGAGAAGTTTTCTACACTAATGAAGGTCAATCATGATTGTAGTTACAATGATTACAGTAGTACTGAATTGATGATATTTAAAATGATCGCGATGACAGCCGCCATTATGATGGCACTGACTGGTGGCAAACGATAATTATTAGGATAGTAGTGTTGATGGTGATCACAGTGATACGGCAGCTAGGGTGATAGTGGTGACTTTGATGACCATGTTGGTACATAATATTACTAGTAACATTTATCCATGAGTGAAATTTTTATAAATTTTTTTATCGAGATAAAAATATTGATTTTTAGAATTTTTGTTATCATATATCTTTATTAATCAATTATATATATAAATAAATTTACATACCTAGATTCTTAATCGTAAAATATTCTCATATCACACCGAAAATCATTCTTATCTCAAAAAATTAAGAAATTATTTCTTTGTCTTCTCTCGCTTTTAGATTTGCAAAGATTTTATACAAATTTTATACATCCCAAAATGATGATTATGAACATTTTTTCTATAAAGTGAGAAAAAAATATTTTAAAATTACTAAAATATCTCTCTATTTTTACCAAATGGTATATATTAAATAGATATATCTATTAAAAAATAATAAATATTATTTTTATTAATGGATATATTTTGAACAGGTTTGTTCTTTAAAAAATTTTCTTCAATTAATAATAAATATATACCTAAATTAATTATGTATAAAATTATATTATTTAATTATAATTTAATAATTAATAAATTATATACCTTATCATGCATGATACATTTCTAACTAGTTTCTCAATTATATTGATCTCAATCTACATCGCAACAAGTCTTTGCTTGGATTAGTTTTACTTAATGACCCATTTGGTATGAGATAATATAGGAGAATTAATAAGTCTATAATTCAAAATATATATACATATTAAGATTTAATGATATTTTCTATTATTTTTATATGCATTAATTATGCATCTGGGGGAAAAAAAAAAAAGAGAAAAAGAATGCTCGCTTCACCTGCACAACTAAATCGCCGGGATTCTTGCTCGCCTCGTCATCGTCTAAATTTAATCATTGTTTTGCCATCGGAATGATGGTGTCTGTTTCAGAACATGAATGATGACCATCGATCCTCCGGCGGCGGGCCGGCATCAAAATCATGACGAGTACTCATAAATAAAATATAATGATTTTAATTTTTTTAATCTGAATTATTAGTTTAAAATTTTAATAATTAAAATTTATATATTAACTAATATTGATGGAACAATGATAGCAGGCCAAAATGTATTGCGGCTCAGTTATCCAAAGGACAATCAACGTTTCAATTGACCAAAAAAAACTCCTAAGCAGATTGAACGCAGCACAAAACAGACACTGTCCAAACTGAAATCGGCCCACGCACCTTTTCCTACGTGCAACGGTCATCTATCCTAATTGGCCGCGACGCTAAAATGTCAGTATCTTTTGTAATGAAAATCTCCCAAAAATTAAAGCGCATCTCAAAAGAAAAATTCGCAAATCAGCGTACGGCTCGCAACGGCAACCTTAACATTCACTGTGCGTAATATTTCTGTTGAGGGAGAAATCCTGCTTCCAAACCGTTGTAACCCAAAATAATGCTCACATCCCACGAGGAAAGGAAAGGATCCTCTTAAAAGGTAGGCATCCCGCCTCATCACCTAAGAAAGGTAGTAAATGTCTATGGCTATAAAAGGCTTTTGAGACTCATTCCATAGACATGTTCTCTAACATACTGAAATCTATATAAGCTTTCTAACTCTCAAGTGTCCAATCACTCTACCCTTTCTTCCGCAACTAATTCCCAACGAACTCAGTAAACATAGAGGTCGCTCTCAACAAAAAACACGTAAACCAAAAAAGAACAGAATTATACCAGAATAAGGCTGAATTAAACTGCTAGATATTGATTGATGAAACTTAATTACATTCTACAAAGGTTGGTAGAAAGAAAGAAAAATAAAAATTTACAAAGAGGGAAAGAAAATGAGAAAGGCTTATGGTTTCTCCATTGGCTGACGCCTTTCCCACTTCAGCCTTCAACTGAAGAGAAAAAGACTTTAAATAGACCTCTTTGAGTATTCTGTATCGTTGATTGTTGAAATAATTGAGTAGAATCTGAACAGTTGATTAGCATCATAATTGGAAGGAATCAATTCTGTTTTGCGCCTTGTCATCCGTAATCAGAGTAATTGCGAAGTATTCTTTAGTGTCTTCATAATTGATCAATGATCGTCCTTTGATAAATTTTATCAAAAAAATATCAGACGATTCTATTAATTGTCTTCGGTCAATTTGATGAATAGTATTAAATAATATTTGCATAGTGCTGCATAGTGTCTACATAGTATTTGCATAGTGTTTACATAGTACTTCATAAATATTTTACAGATTGTCTGAACGTCTTTCGAAATTTTAGTTTTTGCATAGTCTCCAAATAGTACTTGCATAGTGTTCGTCATAAATATTTACAAAACGTCGAACGTCTGAAAGTCTTCTGATCGCCTGAACGTCTTCTGCATAATATCTATCATAAATATTTTGTAGAATTTTGTCACAGAACATTGAAAACTTCTTCTGATAATTTTTAAAGTTATTGACATCATTAAATAATACTACTGACGAGTAATAATGGAGTGTTAAATTTTTGTTGCGTAGAGTCCTTCTGTCAATCATGGGGAGTCCTATTAGTCCTTCTGTCAACATTGTCTATCGGTACCCAAATAATTCAGTAGTCAAAATTAATTTTTGTGAATTTGGCTTTGGCTGTTGATATTAACATGGTGTATCTCTAACATGCCTTTTGCGAATCTTGATTTATTTTTCTTAACACATATACAGCCAAATTGCTGATGATAAATTTGGATGGTAACTAGTACCTGCAAATAAACACGAATGTTAGGATTTTTTTAAAAAAAATTAGTCTATTCAGAGACTGAATGGATTTTAGACATATCCAGCTACATAAGGAGGCTGTGGACTAGCCGTACGTGAAGGTGGTTGAGTAGATGAATCTGATATTAGATCATCCTCTGAAATGTCAGCCCATTGGGCTTTAAAGTCTTGGACTTGCTTTGAGAGTTGTTGCATTTGAGCCATCTGAACTATCATTGTATCTAATTAGGCCTTCTGGGCTTCCATTTGCTTGGTAGCCTTAGTAGATCGTTTGGAGAAGACAAATAAAGTTGGAGATCCAATGACTTGGGGACTTTGTGGTTTTAACTTAGAAGTATTTGGTACAGTCGGGTGTTTTAGAATATAATACATTGACATAGTTGGCAGGATTTTTGAGGCAAGTTTGATAGTCTGGGTTAAAGCTTGGTTCTTCTTGTAATCAAAATCAATCTGAGTGTAGCTAATCATGACATAGTCAAACTTATTTCACCATTTGGTTCTGAATTTTCAAACAATAGAGAGAGAAATATTTTGAATAGTTAATGAAAAATCCTCATAATGTTGATGACAAGTAAAATGCCATGACATAATCCATGGGACTTCATAATCAATATGAAAATCGATTATTCTATATAGTAAGAACATATCTTTATGTAATTCTTCATAATACATCATTGCATTGTTGACACTACTTGGATAGAGGGCTGGTAATGATTCAAAGTAAATCCACCATTTAGTAAACTATGTTAGTAATTATTTTGGATAGGTTTTATCGAATCGGATAAACCAGGAATGAGTATATGACCGGAGGTAAAAAGCATTAAATCATGCTTATTTGTAATCTTGGTAATTGTATCCTTTTGGTTGATAATGAATAGAAAAAGATTTAGTATCCCAAATGTTAAGACCAACATCTTAGAATAGTTTAACGTATTTAATTTTGATAGTGAAAAAGGTAATGACATTATGTTGAGGATTGCGGTGATATTTAATCTCAACAAAATCAGAATCAATTAAAATTAACTCATAGTACTGTTGGGTTTTAGAAACATCCGTAATTTGGTATAAATAATTAGGATAAAATATTTTATTTGTTAATGCAATGAGCTCATTTAATAACGGTTTTTGATAGTAGAAAGTAATAGCAATATGGAGTTTGAGTAGTTTGGTGATATAATAGTTATCATTGAAAGTAGCGACTGGTTGAGTAGAAGAGGAAATGGGAGTGACAGCTTCCTTGAAACTTAGTGGTGAAAATTCACGTAAGGTTGTTATTTGTTGGAGGTTGGTATAATCTGTGGTTTCGACATTGCATAATCATGGACAGATTATTTTGATGATTGTTTTGATGGAGTATAAGAAGATGGAATATCATTCTCTTTTCCTTTAGGAGGCATAGTTTTCTGTAAAAATTCTTTTATTAAAATATCTAAAATATGTGATTCAATAAATTGTTCCATGTCAAAATACGTTTGCCATAGTATAGAAGTAAAATCTTTCATATGTTTGCGTAAAATAATTTAAATGTTTTGATAAATAAGATGATAGATAAAATCATTTTGATTTTTTGATATGCAGAAAGTTTCTTTGTCAATATAAAAAAAATAATTAGATGAATGGAATGATAATACTTTATTTTCGGGAAACCTAGATTAACCTTATATGGTCTAATGTGTTGTATTTCTACATTGGACTCTGTATTATTTTTACATATATCTGATTGTATAATTGGTTCTAAGTTTTTTTCTAAAACTAGCACCAAATTCTAGATTAGGATATTTATTATTTTTATGTATTAATTTTATTGGCTTGATTTTAGTATGTTTGTAATTTTTCATAATTAACTTTGTTGGCTTAAGTTTTGAAATAAAAGATTTTCTAATATTTTTATTATTTATTAAATATTTTTGTGAGTGAAAATTACTTGGTATTTGATTCGAATATTTAGTAATGATTTATTTTTGAATATATTTTAAAATCTAATTAATTTTAGAAATAAATTGAGTTTAGAGATACTTAATTTATTATTTCTAATTTTAAACAATTATTTTCTATAATAGTTTTTTATAACGTTATTGGATAAACTTGTAATTAAATGGTTAATTATTTGGTTTATTATATGTTTTACGAAAGTTTGCCAATATCTTGTTCTTTTATTATATTTTATTTTTATATAATTATTTCTGTTAAGATTGTAATCTATTTGATTTTTATTTTGATCATACAATTATTGTATTTTTTTAATGTGATTTAATAAACTATTTTGTGATAGTTTTTCTTTTTAAATTTCTATGTCACGAAATAATTGTATTAAATTTTTACTAATTAATTTATTATGAATTTATTTTTTCAATAATGGGTTGTCTTTATTATCGAATTGGTTTAAAATACTATTATTATTTTTTTGTAATTTATTTGGGATCTCTAATTGATTTTTAAGTGTTAAAATTTTAGTTTTATATATCTGTGTTGCTAATTCTTTTTGAGAAATAAAATAATATTGTATAAATAAATTAAATAGTTTGTTATAAGATAATATGTCATCAAATATTATTTTATAATATTTCTAATAATTATATTGAATATTAATTTTTATGTTATTTTTAAGAAATATTTGATAATCTACTGTCCTTGTCGGAGTCAATTGAAAATATTTATTCTTTATCAGAATAAGTTGATTATTTACTAATGTAAGGTTCTTAGTATTATTATGATTATTTTATTTTATTTTTAAATTTATTGTATCTTCAGTAGAATAAAATAAATTTATTTTTGGACATATTTTGTTTGGTAAATCTCTTTGTGAAAAGATAAAATAATTATTTATAATTAAAATATATAATTTTATATCAGAAAGGATATTATTAAATCTTATCGTATATGAGTTCTGAAAATTATTATAATATAAATTTTTAATAATTATTTAATTTTGATCTTTATATAATATAAATTGATTATAATTAGGTTGATTAATGTATCTAATAATTTCTTTATTTAAAGGATTTTGTTTAAGTTCTAATTCTGTAGATAAATTAAACTTATTTTCTATTTTTTTGTTTTAATTTACATTGTTTTGATTTTTGTCCAAGTTCTTTACATTTTCAGCTTGTGATTTTTAATAATTTATTTTCTTGGGAATTTTTATTTATTTTAGATGGATTAAGTGCTTTAATGTTTTTATATTTTACTTCTTTTGTTGATGGACAGGATATTAAAGAATTTTTTTTAATATTTATGGATTGTGATTTAGAGAGTAAGGAAGGTGATGTGGTTATGGTATTTTCTAAGAAAATTGATAAATTTTTAATATTATTAGAATGTATTTGATTAATTTATTATTTGATACATTCTACAGGTGTTTCTCTTTGTTGATTTTGTATTTTATTAGTTTGACCTATTTTTGTTCAAAAATTAGATAAATTATTTAATTTTATAGTTAATTTATCCAAAAGTGATTTTCTTTGTTGTGTAGAGGAGGTTAGTGTAACGTAATCTAAAATTGGTTCACAGAATGATTCAAATTGATCTATAATTGATAATGTTATAGTCGATCTTGGCTTAGGATGAATTAAAGTTTCAAGACTAATTTCTTTTTCTTTTTCGTCTTCAGTATCTTCTTCATCCATTGGATTAAGAAGACGTTCTAATTAAAGTTCTTCTTCATCAATCTCTTCTTCATATTCTTCATTAATTTCGTCTTCTTTATTTTCTGTTGGTAAAGTATAAATCATATTTGATTGATATATATTTTATTTAGTCAAATTATTATTATTATTATTTTTTAATAATGGATATATTATGTTGATAATTATTTCAAATATTTTTATTTTTATCTAGGTGGTTAACATTTCTTATATATGGAATAAACCATTCAAAAAATGGTAAATTTTATTTAAGTGAGTTCATTGTTTATTTTTACGTAATTTATATTCTTCCTATTTGTTCTGTAGTAAAAGTATTAAAATACCAAGTTCTCAGATTACTATTTTTTTTTAATATAAATTTTTTTCTAAGTGCATCAATATCTAAAATAAATTCTTTTTTAATATTTATTATATTAATAGTTTGTATTTCTGATAGAGTTGGTGATTGTAGGATTGGTTGTGTAATAATTTCTGGAATAGGGTTTCTACTTTCTATATTTTCTGTTTCATGAAAATACGTAGATTGGTATCTAGTATTTGTTGATGGTCTAAAATTTTTATAATCATTTCAAAAATTTTTATATTCTGTAATAATCGATGGAGGTCTTGTATTATTATAACTTAATAATCTAGGTAGATAATTTTATGGTTGATTAAAATTAAAAATAATATTACCTTCAGATATTTCAATAATATTTATAAATTCTCTTCTCGTTATATGTTTAGGTGATTGGGGAAGATTCACTTGTCATTCTTTTGGTAAAGTAATTTCATCCTATTTTAATAATTTTGGAATAAAAGTAGCAGTATGTTCAACATATACTTGTAATACGATTGTCTCACCCGGTGGAGTCTGAATAAGACATCTTAGATTAGAAGAATTTGAACCGTTGATCAGCATCATAATTCGAAGGAATCAATTCTAATTTCTAAGATTTTTATTTTTTTCTAACATAAATTCTTTTCTAAGTGTATCAATATCTGAAATAAGTTCTTTTTAAATATTTATTACATTAATAGTTTACATTTCTGCTAGAGTTGGTGATTGTGGGGTTGATTGTGTAATAATTTTTGGAATAGGGTTTCTAATTTCTATATTTCTTATTTCACGGGAATATGTAGAAACAAACGATGAACTTACTTAAACAGAATTTACCATTTTTTGAATGGTTTATTCTATATATAAGAAATGTTAACCAATTAGATAGAAATAAAAATATTTGGGACAATATTCAAAATAATATATCCATTATTACAAAAGAAAATAAAAATAATAATTTGATTGAATAAAATATATATCAATCAAACATAATTTGTACCTTAGCAATAGAAAATAAAGAAGACGAAATTAATGAAGAATATAAAGAAGAGATTGATGAAGAAGAACTTTAGTTAGAACATCTTCTTAATCCAATAGATAAAAAAGATACTGAAGACGAAAAAGAAGAAAAATTAGTCTTGAAACTTTAATTCATCATAAGCTAAGATTGACTATAACATTATCAATTATAGATCAATTTGAATCATTCTGTGAACCAATTTTAGATTACGTTACACTAACCTCCTCTACACAACAAAGAAAAGCACTTTTGGATAAATTAACTATAAAATTAAATAATTTATCTAATTCTTGATCAAAAATAGGTCAAACTAATAAAATACAAAATCAACAAAGAGAAACACCTGTAGAATGTATCAAATAATAAATTAATCAAATACATTCTAATAATATTAAAAATTTAGCAACTTTCTTAGAAAATACCATAACCACATCACCTTCCTTACTCTCTAAATCACAATCCATAAATATTAAAAAAAATTCTTTAATATCCTGTCCATCAACAAAAGAAGTAAAATATAAAAATATTAAAGCACTTAATCCATCTAAAATAAATAAAAATTCCCAAAAAAATAAATTATTAAAAATCACAAGCTGAAAATGTAAAGAACTTGGACAAAAATCAAAACAATGTAAATTAAAACAAAAAAATAGAAAATAAGTTTAATTTATCTACAGAATTAGAACTTAAACAAAATCCTTTAAATAAAGAAATTATTAGATACATTAATCAACCTAATTATAATCAATTTATATTATATAAAGATCAAAATTAAATAATTATTAAAAATTTATATTATAATAATTTTCAGAACTCATATACGATAAGATTTAATAATATCATTTCTGATATAAAATTATATATTTTAATTATAAATAACTATTTTATCTTTTCACAAAGAGATTTACCAAACAAAATATGTCCAAAAATAAATTTATTTTATTCTACTGAAGATACAATAAATTTAAAAATAAAATAAAATAATCATAATAATACTAAGAACCTTACATTAGTAAATAATCAACTTATTCTGATAAAGAATAAATATTTTCAATTGACTCCGACAAGGACAGTAGATTATCAAATATTTCTTAGAAATAACATAAAAATTAATATTCAATATAATTATTAGAAATATTATAAAATAATATTTGATGACATATTATCTTGTAACAAACTATCTAATTTATTTATACAATATTATTTTATTTCTCAAAAAGAATTAGCAACACAGATATATAAAACTAAAATTTTAACACTTAAAAATCAATTAGAGATCCCAAATAAATTACAAAAAAATAATAATAGTATTTTAAACCAATTCAATAATAAAGACAACCCATTATTGAAAAAATAAATTCATAATAAATTAATTAGTAAAAATTTAATACAATTATTTCGTGACATAGAAATTTAAAAAGAAAAACTATCACAAAATAGTTTATTAAATCACATTAAGAAAATACAATAATTGTATGATCAAAATGAAAATCAAATAGATTACAATCTTAACAGAAATAATTATATAAAAATAAAATATAATAAAAGAACAAGATATTGGCAAACTTTCGTAAAACATATAATAAACCAAATAATTAACCATTTAATTACAAGTTTATCCAATAACGTTATAAAAAACTATTATAGAAAATAATTGTTTAAAATTAGAAATAATAAATTAAGTATCTCTAAACTCAATTTATTTCTAAAATTAATTAGATTTTAAAATATATTCAAAAATAAATCATTACTAAATATTCGAATCAAATACCAAGTAATTTTCACTCACAAAAATATTTAATAAATAATAAAAATATTAGAAAATCTTTTATTTCAAAACTTAAGCCAACAAAGTTAATTATGAAAAATTACAAACATACTAAAATCAAGCCAATAAAATTAATGTATAAAAATAATAAATATTCTAATCTAGAACTTGGTACTAGTTTTAGAAAAAACTTAGAACCAATTATACAATCAGATATATGTAAAAATAATACGGAGTCCAATATAGAAATATAACACATTAGACCATATAAGTTTAATAATATCCTTTCTGATATAAAATTATATATTTTACTTATAAATAATTATTTTATCTTTTCACAAAGAGATTTACCAAACAAAATATGTCCAAAAATAAATTTATTTTATTCTACGGAAGATACAATAAATTTAAAAATAAAATAAAATAATCATAATAATACTAAGAACCTTACATTAGTAAATAATCAACTTATTATGATAAATAATAAATATTTTCAATTGACTCTGATAAGGATAGTAGATTATCAAATATTTCTTAGAAATAACATAGAAATCAATATTCAATATAATTATCAGAAATATTATAAAATAATATTTGATGACATATTATCTGATAACAAACTATCTAATTTATTTATACAATATTATTTTATTTCTCAAAAAGAATTAGCAACACAGAGATATAAAACTAATATTTTAACATTCAAAAATCAATCAGAGATCCCAAATAAATTATAAATAAATAATAACATTTTAAACCAATTCAATAATAAAGACAACCCATTATTGAAAAAATAAATTTATAATAATTTAATTAGTAAAAATTTAATATAATTATTTCGTGACACAACAATTGAAAAAGAAAAACTATCACAAAATAGTTTATTAAATTATACTAAGAAAACACAATAACTGTATGATCAAAATAAAAATCAAATAGATCATAATGTTAACAAAAATAATTATATAAAAATAAAATATAATAAAAGAACAAGATATTGGCAAACTTTCGTAAAACATATAATAAACCAAATAATTAACCAATTAATTACAAGTTCAGCCAATAACGTTATAAAAAAAATTATTATAGAAAATAATTGTTTAAAATCAGAGATAATAAACTAAGTATCTCTAAACTCAATTTATTTCTAAAATTAATTAGATTTTAAAAATATCTTTAAAAATCAATCATTACTAAACATTCGAATCAAATACCAAGTAATTTTTACTCACAAAAATATTTAATAAATAATAAAAATATTAGAAAATTTTTTATTTTAAAACTTAAGCCAACAAAGTTAATTATGAAAAATTACAAATATACTAAAATCAAGCCAATAAAATTAATGTATAAAAATAATAAATATTCTAATCTAGAACTTGGTACTAGTTTTAGAAAAAACTTAGAACCAATTATACAATCAGATATATGTAAAAATAATACGGAGTCCAATATAGAAATATAACACATTAGACCATATAAAGTTAATACTGGGTTTTTCAAAAATAAAGTATTATCATTCCATTCATCTAATTATTTTTCATATATTAACCAAAAAACTTTATGCATATCAAAAAGCCAAAATGATTTTATTTATCATCTTATTTATCAAAATATTTATATTATTTTACGCAAACACACAAAAAATTTTACTTCTGTACGATGGCAAACATATTTTGACATTAAACAATTTATTGAATCACATATTTTAGATATTTTAATAAAAAATTTGTTATAGGAAACTATGCTTCCTAAAGGAAAAGAGAAGGACATTCTATCTTCTTATACTCCAACAAAACAACCATAAAAATAATCTGTCTATGATTATGCAATGTCGAAATCACAGATTATACCAACCTCCAACAAATACACAACCTTACGTGAATTTTCACCACTAAGTTTCAAGGAAGCTGTCACTCTCATTTTCTCTTCTACTAAACCAATCGCTGCTTTCAATGATAACCATTATATCACCAAACCACTCAAACTCCATGTTGCTCTTACTTTCTACTATAAAAAATCATTATTAAATGAGCTCATTACCTTGACAAATAAAATATTTTATCCTAATTATTTATACCAAACTGAGGATATTTCTAAAACCCAATAGTACTATGAGTTAATCTTAATTGATTCCGGTTCTATTGAGATTAAACATCACCGCAATCCTCGACATAATACCATTACCTTTTCCACTATCAAAATTAAACACGTTAAACTTTTCCAATATGTTAGTCTTACCATTTGGGATACTAAATATTTTTCTGTTCATTATTAATTAAAAGGATACAATTACCAAGATTATAAAGAAGTATGGTTTAATGCTTTTTACCTCCGGTCATATACTCATTCCTGGTTTATCTGATTCGACAAAATCTATCCAAAATAATTACCAATATGGTTTACTGAATGGTGGATTTACTTCGAATCATTACCAGTCCTCTATCCAAACAGTGTCAATAATGCAAGGATGCATTATGAAGAATTACATAAAGATATGTTCTTACCACATAGAATAATCGATTTTCATATTAATTATGAGGTCCCATGGATTATGTCATGGCATTTTACTTGTCATCAGTATTATGAGGATTTACCATTAACTATTTAATATATTCTTCTCTCTATTGTTCGAGAATTCAGAATCAAATGGTGGAATAAGTTCGACTATGTCATGATTAACTATACTCAGATTGATACTGATTACAAGAAGAATCAAGTTTTAGTCCAGACTATCAAACTTGTCTCAAAAATCCTGCCAACTACACCATCACATTATATTCTAGAACACTCAATTATACCAAATACTTCTAAGTCAAAACCACGAAGTCCTTAAGTAATTGGATCTCCAACTTTATCTGTCTCATCCAAACGATCTACTAAAGCTACCAAACAAATGGAAGCCCAGAATGCCCAATTAGATACAGTGATGCTTCAGATGGCCCAAATGCAGTAACAACTCTCAAAGCAAGTCTAATACTTTAAAGCCCGATGGGCTAACATTTCAGATGACGATCCAGTATCAGATTCATCTACTCAACCACATTTACGTACGGCTAGTCCACAATCTCGTTATGTAACTGGATATGCCTAAGATCCATTCAGTCTTTGAATGGACTAATTTTTTAAAAAAATCCTAACATTCGTGTTAATTTACAGGTACTAGCTACCATCCAAATTTATTATCAGCAATTTGGTTGCATATGTGTCAAGAAAAATAAATCAAGATTCGTAAAAGGCAACTCAAAGATACACCATGTTAATATCAACAGCCAAAGCCAAATTCACAAAAATTAATTTTGACTACTGAATTATTGGATACCGATAGACAATGTTGGCAGAAGGACTCATAGGACTCCCCATGATTGATAGAAGGACTCTACGTAATAAAAATTGAATACTCTATTATTACTCGTCAGTAATATTATTTAATGATATCAATAACTTTGAAAATTATCAGAAGAAGTTTTCAAAGTGCTGCGACAAAATTTTGTAAAATATTTATGATGGACATTATGCGAGACGTTCAGGCGATCAGAAGACTTTCAGACGTTCGATGTTCTGCAAATATTTATGATGAATACTATGCAAGTACTATTTGGATACTATGCAGAAACTAAAATTTCAAAAGACGTTCAGATAATCTGTAAAATATTTATGAAGTACTATGCAAGTACTATACAGACACTATGTAGCACTATGTAAATACTATTTGATACTATTTATCAAATTGATCGAAGACAATTAACAGAATCGTCTGACAATTTTTTTCATAAAATTTATCAAAGGACGATCCTTGATCAATTATGAAGACACTAAGGAATACTTCGCAATTACTCTGATTAAGGATGATAAGACGCAAAATAGAATTGATTCCTTCCAATTATGATGCTAATCAACGGTTCAGATTCTACTCAATTATTTTCACAATCAACGGTGCAGAATTCTCAAAGAGGTCTATTTAAAGTCTTTCTCTCTTCAGTTGAAGGCAGAAGTTAAAAAGGCGTCAGCCAATGGAGAAACCAGGAGCCTTTCTTATTTTCTTTCCATCTTTGTAAATTTTTCATTTTCCTTTCTTTATACCAACCTTCGTAGAATGTAATCAAGTTTTGTCAATCAAAGTCCAGCAGTTTAATTCAGCCTTATTCTGGTATAATTTCGTTCTTCTCTAATTTACGTATTTTTGTATTAATAATTTTTAAAATACGATCCTACATACAGATTTGGTATAAGAGCTACGTTCATTTTTTCTGCATGGTATAAGGCATAAATATACTATTTTTTCTACATTTGAGTAAGGTATAATCACTTGCATAGTAGCTTTTCCCAACGAACTCAGTAAACAAAGAGGTCGCTCTCAACAAGCGCTATACAATTAAACCCACTCTCAACGAGTGCACCTCCGATTTTTACGTTCAAATTCCTTTCCTTACATTCATTCCAACATACTCTATTTTTTACCTTCTTTTTCTTGGAATGTAATTTACTAATTTGAATATTAGAGAATAAATCAAAAAGTAAGTCCCACCGTTTTTTTTTAATTTCTCATAATCTGTTATGGTGTGTAGAATTTCAAATACATAAAACGATAACAGGGCCCAAAGGACTAGCTAAACCTAAATCCTTTCAAGATTCAAATCCAGGATGCATAAAATATATCCTATAAATAATTATTTTTATTAATATTTTAAATATTAGATTTAATATTTAAAATATTTTAATATTATACAGAATTAAATAATATATAACTATTTTCAATAATTTTTATTTTAAATTTTGGTTATTAGTTTTATTTCAATGATCTCGTTAAGATAAGTTGGTTCCACAAATCCAATAACTTATTGTACTTTTATTTTATTTTTTGGGTGAGAAATAAGAGGTCAACTTCCATACTATAAATAGTACTACAATTTTATATGTTGTCCTCGTTGAGTCAGAAAAAATAAAATAAAATAAAATAATAAATCTTTTTATTAAATTTAAATTTAAAAACATTAAATATAAATTTACCGACTCATATATATTATTTAAAAAAAATTATAAAACTTATTTTGTTAAAATAAAATACATAAAATATTTAATGTACATCTAATAGCTTTAAAGTCACGACAAAGGTGAAATGTGACAGATGAAACTCATGTCACTGCATATATATATATATTATAATTTATTTTCATATATAGAACATATTTTTATTTTTTTATTTTTAAATTTTTAATTAATCTGATATATAAAATATTAATTAAGATAAATTTTAATTAAGAGATTTAAATAATATTACACTATTTATTTATATATGCATGCAGAAATTAAAAAAAAAAAAAAAAAAAAGCAACCACCATGTAATAATATGTCTGCAAGGCTGCAGTTCTGACAACATAACCTCGCTTTTTTATATTATATTTACCTTGTAAAATACGAAACCCCACAGCTTCTGTCTCACTCTAGTATCACACCAACATTATATTATCTTTTATTGATTAATTTTTTTAAAAAAATATATATATAGATAATTATTTTGCCCTGTATGTGAAATTTCAATTATTTATTAAAATATAGAAAATAATATAATATAATATAATATAATATATAATTGAATACTGTATTATATTGAATTCACAGCGCCCTCCCCTACCGGATTGAGGGGGCGTCCTTCTCCCAAGTGGAGAAGGACCGTCCTTTTCTTAATCTGAGCCGTCGGATATAAAATTTGACGGTTACGTGTTTTGGATGATTAAATTTAAAATCGAACGGTCCACGTTATATTATCCATTCAAAACGTGTGGACCGTCGAATTTTACATCCGACGATTCAGATTCCTTCTCCACAAGAGAGAAGGACGCCCCTCGGATCCCTCCCCTCCCCCATCTCATGGTCTCATTAAACTTCATATACTGCCCGACCCCACAAAAGTTCGGGACGAAGGGCTCGATTTTTTAAAAAATAAATAAAATTATTAATTAGTTTATAATTATTTATTTTTAAATAAGTTATTATAATTTAATAACTAATTTTTTTTTTTTTAAAAAATTAAATTATAATTATTTATTTAAAAATAAACGATTTAAGTTTAGAGAATAAATCTATTTCTCTTTTAAGAGATGGAGCCCCCTTGATTTATAAAAATACAGCGAGAATATATGTACGAAGCAGTTTTAGATGAAAAAATAGAGTAGAAAATTTTGAAGAAATGATTAAATTAATGGTTAAATTGTATCATATTTATTTATACGCTAGATTTTTAAAAAAATCTAAAAATATTATTGTTAATTATTTCAATAAATTTTAACTGAAAGTTTCTTTCAAAATATATAAAAAAAAAACTTTTGATGGAATTTTCTTTCTGGTAAGTAGAAATATAGATTATAGAAGTCACTGAATTTTCCCTTTGGCCCTCACATTGCGTTTAATTAAAACAATGGCAAAGAACAGTGAATCAAGAAAGACCAAAACAAAATCACATAATATAACAATCTTAACCTAAGCACCTCACCTCTGCCGCCACAATGGCGGACCCACCACCACGGACAGCCATAGCTGCCGGCCAATATTTATCGGATAGGGATGCCTCGGGGGCTCAGGTGGAAGATATGGCAACCTCCAGCATGTCCGGAACTCAACAGTAGCGGCTTAGCCAAGCGGTGATTTTTTTTTGTGGGTTGTTTTCGAAGAAAGGAAGCAATTTTGAATCTACAAGAAAGAAGGCACAACATGGAAAGTGGTAGAGATATGAATTAATCGGGTTTTATCTCTTAAATAGACATGATTATTCTTCAATTTAAACTGTTTATTTTAAATATATAATTATAATTTAATTATTTTTAAAAAAATTATACAAATTAATTAATATAAATTATTAAATTATAATTATTTATTTAAAAATAAATATTTTAACTTTAGAGAATAATTATTTTTATCTCTTTCGGTAGATATATACATGACATTTTGGTCATTATCTCAATTTCTTTCACATTTTTTCCAAATTTGGAGAAAATAAATTCACAAGAAATATCCTTTTACTAGATAAAATAAATAAATAAATAAAATTAAATTAAAATTTTCCAATTGCATTTAGCAGGCGAAGACAATGCCTTTTTTTCTGAAATGTAATTACACGCAATGCGGTAATTAATTGGATCATGGAAAGAAATGATTAGATGTCGACAGATATACCATTTTAAGACATAATATCAGACGCAGAGATTGAGGCACGAAACTCTAAGCAACGGACCATTTGAATATTTAATACAAATCAGTTGAATGACACCAACCAGGTAAAATTAAAAATTAAATAAATATTTAATAAAAATAAAATAATTATTTAAATAATTCAGTATGATACTTATTATTTACCTAATTAATTTTCAGTCAAAATTATTAGATAAATATTATAGAAGAACTATAATAATAGGAGAAGATGAGGAGGCTTCTATCTCTTAAAGATGTAAAAGGGTATTATTTTTTAGATATAAATAATTTATTTTAAAATAAATAGCCTGCAGGTCCTGGGCTAAGGGTCTACCATAGATGGATAAGTTAATAAAACTAAGATACTGAAATTATTCAGAAGGTTAACTTTCAGGCTAAATAGTGTAAGAAACTGGGTTAATTTTCTAATTTTTCTTTTCTCCAACAAATCTACTGTACAGAGAAAGGGTCCCAAGAAAGAAGGGGAAATAAGTCGTTTCCTACACCGAGAATACAAAAGCTTGCTGGGGAGGGAAGCCATGGCGACAATCTTCCACTGTAATTGGCGAGCGAGAAACCCTTTTCAACTTGAAGAGATTTTTAGCCACTATGGACTAGTAGTCTTATTTATTATGACCATGCAGTGATAGAACTCGTCATCGTAAATTTATAGATAAAATCTCTGAGTTACCTTTACGAATTGAGCCTAAATGGTTGAACTCTTGTACTCTGTTTTGGATCAGGGATTGAAGATGAAGTGACCACACTTGCATTTCCAACTCATGGGCATATAGTTGGACAAGTCATCTCCTCTTGAAAACTGTGTTGTTGGAGCTGAATGGCTTCTTGCTGGTTTGAGCTTCAGTTGAGGAGAAATGGGGACTTGAATTGCTTCACAGTGCCCACAACCTCTGCACCTTCGTTCACATCTTGGTGGCCTTGATCCTATCAAAGATCTCGCCATTGTCATGTTTTCTCTTCCTTCCTGCATTTCCATGAATAATCCATTCCACCACCATGATAATCACACTGTTAAAGGAAAAAAAAAAATTTCTATGCTTCTTTGAGGCAAAAGAAGGGATGTCCGTGAAGTTTAACATCTACCTTAACAATCCAAATTGCCTCAGTCATCAGTCTACCTGACACACACACACACAACAACAACAAAAGAAAAAAAAAAAAGAAAACGGCAATGATGTTATTTTTGTTGAGCTCAATAATGGGGAGATGGAATAGGTGATTTTTTTTCTTCCTTTTCGGAAGTTTAAATATAGCGTGTTTACCTTCGGCAAGTAAGATTTCTTGGGTCAAGCTTGAAATCAGCAGAAACGCCATGGAAATGACTAGAGGTCTACTTCTGCGGCAGAAGACGCAATTTTGAATGTTGCCCATCTGGGGAGAAGAGAGAGAAAGGGAGAGCAAAGGGGAGTGAGAGAGAAAGATGGTGGACAGCGGTTGATTGCTTAAGAAGGGTGAAAATATGGAATGTGCGTAGTTAAAAGAGAAGGAGACACAGATTATTTAACTGAGATAATGAATGAATGAATGAACGAAGGGGCATAGATTCACCTGCTGAAAGCTCTGTTTCTGAAGGATGAAACATGCAAAGGCAAAAAGAGGAGTTCAGAAAAGCTTAAAAGCAAGGAAGCAAAACAAGCCTGGAAAAGGGAAGAACCTCAACCTCTTTTGATTTTGATGAGCCCATACGGCTGGCAAGAAGCAGAGATTGAGAGGAGAGAGAGGCAGAAACTGTAGCAGCAGCATTAAGCCGAAGAAGAAAGAGAATCGGGGACAGAGAACAGAGAGAAAGCGATGGGCACAGAGATGAAATTTGGAAATAATACAAAAAAACAAAGAGCATGAAAGTAAACTTTCTGAAAATAACAACACAAATGGCGAATTTCTCATTGATTGACCACGTTATAAAAATTAAAAATTAAAAATTAAAAATTCAGAAGAGATGGGTTTTCTATCGTTTAAATTTCTTTCAAGAAAATTCAACCCAATTTTTCCACCGCCAAGAAAAATAAGAAGGCCGAAAGAGAAATAATGGTGCAAAATGGTGGGGGAGATGGGTAGGGACCGTTGGGGCTCTGAGCAGCACTGGCGCTACCTCAACTACTGCACTTCAACACGCCATCTCTGCTTGTCTGTGATGGAAGATTTATTATCCCATGAACCAGAAGATGAAGATTAGCCGTGTACTGTTTGAAGTGGAACTGTTCTGTTTTTCTTTTCTTGAGACATTTCCCATCAGCAAAATTTTTTAAGGAAAAAAACAAATAATTTTTCGACGGATTTGAACAGAATATTATGAAGATTGAATTTGAAAAAAAAAAATATAGACAAATAGCATTTAAAATGAGCTGTTTGATTTAAAATGAAATTCAGGGTAGTCCTTTGTATAGTACTGACAATTTAGTTATTTAATACAAGGTGACAAAAATCCAATTTTTGTTAAAAGAAAAAGGAATAGGTAATGACCAAAACACCCCCGACCCACAATTGATGAAACCCAATGTGGAACAATTGTCAATAATCCAAAATATAAACTGCCAATCTGAATTTCTTCAAGCCAAACACTACTTTTAAGTATTAACTGAGCTCAATTATCCTATTATCCAATTCAATTAGCTCTAAAAAAATGTCTATCAGGTATCATTTCAACACTCTTGGCAAACGTGTATCTATTTTTTTTAATTATATGTGTTTTTATTAATATATAGATAAATAAAACATTATTCAACTGTGAATAATTACATTATTAATCTTATATTATTTCTAATCATTCTAATCCATAAAATATAATAGATATAATAACTATATTATAAGTACTTTTGATAGAACTTTAGAGGTATTTTTGATAGTAATTAGTATCATATAAAACTCTTCTACCGAGATTCCTATCAGTTTTATTAGTTGACAATTGCATAGCAGTCCACGTCTGCATATTTTCGAGTTGCTGCTCTAGCATCTACTCGGTCAAAAGCTTCATCTGTGCTTACCTTCGAACGGCATATTAATGGCAGAAGGGAAGAAAGGCAAATGCATGAAGAACTTCAAGTTCAGCCAGAATCACATATATGTTAAAATACGTGGATATGTACATTATCCTTCTGTTCTTACTTGGGCAACCCCTCAGCCGTACAGGTTTTACAAGAGAAAATTGTCGACCATGTGTTGAATCACATCAGCCCCATTAGACTGATTCCAATACCTTGTTACCTGCAAGCAAGAAAATAATATGAGGAGAATTATTTTACAGTTAATAAACAACTAACTGCTATACAGTTCGTGTACAAGTAATATACATATAAATGACATCTCAACACTTAGCAGCTTTTTCTTGAAGCAAAGTGGTTGGGTCTATTGGTGTACAATTCCGTTTTTGTCATTTTACTTTATTTAGTGGAATACTCACCAAGGTACGAGCAATTTTAACTCATTTTTATCACTACAATTCAGATGTTGTTGGGTCTATTGGTTCTCTTCTAATTAATTCACCTTTTCTAATAAGTATTTTCTATACTAAACGCCGTTTCCTTATCTTCATTCATGTAAGTTTAACTTCTAAACTTTCAGGCATGTTAACATTGATTATCGTATCTATTCAATGTCATTTTACTTATTTATCTTAATATTCTCAATTCTAAAATGTTTCTATTTTACATATGCTATTTGGTAGTCCAACATTTTGATTCATAAAGTATAACAGGTAATGTAATTGTTGTCTTGTAAATTTTTCTTTTTATTTTAGAAGTATATTTTGATCACAATATATGCCCGATGTAATTATCCATTTTAACCAATTATCAATCTGGTAATAAGATTTTTGCAAAGCCCACCGACAAGTTGACTACACAAACTACTATGGCAACACGGTTCTACCAAGCACATTATTTTCCAAGCTTCTCGGTGCAGCCACGACACAGAGCATGACAGACCTACAATTTACCAAACGCATTCAAGTCTCAAATATAAATTGCTTGCATAGGCTGCGCCATATACACAAGAATAATAAGAGGATAATTCGTGTTACCGTACTATAAAATGCATACTGAATAACATATAGAGGAAGAGGTTATAAACACATTCATGTTTACTTGATGAGCATGACGAGAAGGCCGAGACTTGCCTGAATTGTGCAGTGAGCAAACAATCTTTGTTTATTTCCATTGAATTTCACATCGACCCGTTCCCAGTTCAGTTTTGTTAGCCCTCTCAACATAACTTCCATCATTGCTGTAAACGATCATAGAGCAAATTATAAAGTAAAAGATCATTCGGATCAGAAATGGTCATCACTAAGCACAGCAGTAAATGTTGGTTCTTCGTTTTTCTTCCCTTCTTTTATTCCTATATTTTCTTTTCAAAGGTGGGAGGGGAGGCAGATTCTTAGGTTGAAGAGTGTTTATATAATGATGCAGTTTCAGTTCCATTTTACCAATTCCTAAGAAAAGCATTCCATCAGAAGTATCACAACCATTGTTGTCGTAAAAAATGTTGCAATATAAGAAATGGGAAATAGAAAGAATAAATCCCCAAATCTCCTGATACCCAATTGAAGTTGCAGACATACAACCATTAGTGTGAATTGCTCTTAAACATGGACACTTAGTAAATCTGGCAAAACTGGAACTTGGTAGGCAGTGCAAAATGGGCCAAATTTGCCCTGTATAATTCATGTTTCTAGCCATGACTAAAGTAACAGTGGCCTAATCGTGAGTAACAGGTTGTTTCATTGATGTTATATTATATAGATGTTGATAACAATTACAGCTCTTACGAAGGCATTGTCTACAGAGCTCTTCTGCTATGCCTTTTGATCCAGCCAACAGCCTCAGATAATACTCTTGCTAATAACGTGCATACAAAAAAATAAAAAATAAAAAAATAACCAAGTTAAAAGTTACACAAATATTATAACTCAGTCTCAGCAACATACCTTCTGTGTCAAAAGTTTTCCAGTCATCGATTATAGACTCCGAAGGGTAGCCATCTAGGGCATTGACAGAGTTTTCTGTCTCCACATTTACAATATGCCGGTATTTGTCATTTCTTGAAAGATGACGACGCCGCTGGAAAGCAACACAGTTTAGGGGGAAAACAGAAAATAGCATGCAAACTTCTTTCAAGGGAAGTCCCCATGTAATTTGAGGCATTCAGTTCTGGAATTCAATACTATGAATGATTCAACATTACCTCCCGAAGTTCCTTTGGATGGCACAGTGATGCTGTACTCCAGCCAACAATGTCTGTGGAAAGCGTTAAGTTCTTCAGAAAAAAAAGTGAAGGTCTGTACACCCAGAGACTGATTGGTAAGCCAGGACAGCTGAGTCCACTAAAAAAATAGAGATTGGAATGCAAAAACTAACTTTTCCATTTGGAATGCAGGAATGAATGAAATGAGAATGAGACGTGGAGACAGGAATGAAAACAAATACGTGAGAGAAGATGAAGATCGATGATTTGTTAATGGCCCAATTCCCCTTTCCTAGTTTCAGTCCCATCTATGAAAGTTAGGGTATAGAAAGGTTTTTGTTGCCCAAATTTCATAACCGGGTGATGCAATTCCTTCAGATTTGAGAATGAGAATGAAGAGTGCCAAGCGACAGGGTGTTGAGGCTTCAATACAAATATGAATATTCCCAAAAACTGAAAGAAGATAATTTAACCAAGGAATTGTAATTTTGAACCAATATGGATGCCAAAAAATATCAAATAAGGATACTGTCAAAATGGACATTTGCATAGACTATGCGACGCTTAAAAGATTGCAACGCAGATCTGCAGAGGAGATGAGTAATTAGTGTTAAACAATTTGATACATTGGCATGGTAGGAGTGAGCTTGTACACTTTAAGAACAGTTTGACGAAAGGGTGGAAGCCTCTCACATGAATGGAAGATCATCATAGTCATTCACCATCCGGAGAAGAAGAGGCGGCTTTCCATCATCACTGTCAGTCAAGAATAGATGCTTTCCTGTTCTGCCAAGAAGCCCTGATGTCTGACGTGCAACTTTTTCAAGGGTGTGAATGCCACAGAACATTGGAACCTGAAAATAGATAGCATGAATACCTTAAAATAAAAATGCTGGTTGCACCAAGATGATCATGCCAATTTTTTTGCTCAGCAAAACTCAAATAGATGTCCATTACCAGAATAACTAGGTCAACTTAACCATCGGTGCGGCCAAAAGGAGGAAAAAAAAAAAAAAACCCCATTTATTAACCAAAAAAGGCGCATAACTTTGAGTTTTTACTTAGAGCAATACCAAATGAAAAAGATAACTAATGGCCTAACGGCCAAGTTGCTTCCAGAAATCATTGGTGATATGTGGTATCAGCAGAGAAATAAGGCACTGGAAATATTCAATGTAATGACATGAGCAACTAACACTCAGTGATATTGCACGACAAAATGCCATCCACCTACCATCAAACCAAACGAAATAATAGAAAAGAGCAGCCCAGTACATAAAGATTGTTGATGCAGAGAAGGGGGCATAAGGGAGAGGAAGGAGGGAAAAATAATGAGGAAAAAGAGGAAAACACGGAAGAGAACAGAGAAAAGGGATAAGCAGAAATTAACACAGAGAAAGATAATTATAATTTCTTAGTATTTGATGGATTCGGTTAGCCCAACTCAAGAAGGCCCATTAACAGAAGGGATTGGCTTAGAACTGAACAACGCCCCAACTGGCTTAGTCGGCCCAGAAGACCAAAACGGACAGGTGAGCTCATCAGCTCAGTCAGAATGGCCCACAATCTATTTCCCGCGTGCTGAAGAAACCCACCATAACAAGTCAAAAACCGTAAGCCAAACGACATCTTCTTATCCATCCGGACAGTTTAGCGGCAGTTGTCAGGGAAGGTCAAATTGCCCTCTAACTTTATAAATATCCCTCACTCCGACAAGAAAAAGGAGAGAAAAGAAAAAGAATATAGGGCACACTTCGAATGCACCTCTCTCTCTCAAAGATGCTTCCTGTGGAGCGCATCACACTCAGTCCCCTCGCACATGCATTAGCATTCTCATTCTGCATTCTCCATCTTTTTTTCTTATAAAAATATTACTGATTTGAGCGTCAGAGAATAAATTAGGGAGCAAATTTTGCCAATCCTCTAACATCTTGTCTACTTGTTGTGTTGCATAGGATCCAGATTCAAGACTATGAAGACCGGACCTAATTTAGATCAACCCGATACAAAGATCAGATTTATGGCTTTCTAATCCGTACAATAATCTAAACCCGATAATGGATCAGTATTAATTCAACTCATTAATGAATACTAAAATAATAGAGTTAGGGCCTTTATATAGAAATATTTTGTTCATAAGTTATTAGAAAATTTATATAATTTTCTAGGTAATGACTTAAAACAATAAAATAATAAAATAAAATATAATATCCTTAAAATATCATAAGGCTATTAAAAATTGTAAAATTTTAAAAATTTCTAAAATATTACAAAATATGAAAATAAATCACTAATCAAAATAAAATAAAATATCTTTAATTTTAGGATGTCTACATCAACTCTCTTGAGGTGATTGAGACTTGACTTCATTGATTAAGGCTTCTATCATCAATCCTCTAGCTACAACCTAAGTGGTTGTATAATCATTCTCCAACACCTATAGACGTATGAGTGGTGGCTAAAATATGATATCTTAGCTAATTCCTCCTGAATAAGATGAACTCAAGTTTAATAATAATCGATATTGCTAACTCTAACAGAATTCTAAAATGTCTGAATCTAGTTATTAGAGTGTCTCTTTAGAAATCCAAATGCTCTTTGAATCTAGTCGTCCAATCCAACGAATAAGGAAGTGTTAAATCTCTCCATCTCTTGTGAATGTAATCTGCTCATATAGAATAGAATAAGTTTTATTTTTATGTACCAGGAGGATTGAGAATTGTGTGGAAGTGGATAAAATTTCAAGATTCGGCTCATCTGGGGATACTTCAAATGAATCATCTGGTAGGTTGAGGCTACCTTTGTAAGCAATTAAGTTCTCGATATTAAAAGTATAACAAAGACCAAAATGAGATAGCATACATTTAGTCTAGCCTGCTATAAAATTTTAAATTGACTAGCACTATAGGCCTATAATTTGAAAACAAGCCCATATGGGCGCTGCTCTAATATAATTCGAAACATGGCATAATCCTCTAGCATAATTCAACCTGTCTTTTATACAAATCAGATCGAAATTTATATAAAGTCTAAAAGCTTTCTAAGTTTATAGCCATACACAATCTCAAATGGACTCATACATATAAACCAATTAACAAAACTATTATATGTAAGTTGAGCTGTGAAAAGGAATAAATTTCAATTCTAAAAATTTTTTTGAACCAAATATCTTAGTAAGTTTCATAAACTCCGATTAACAATTTCAATTTAATCATATGTCTAAGGGTGGTAAATAATAAAAAATTTTAGTTTTGTTGCCAATTATGTGCCATAAGGTCCTTTAAAAAAACTGGTAAAATGAATATCTCTATCAGATACAATAATCTTAAGAAGATTATATAACTTGACAATCTTATCAAAATAAAGTTTAGCAACTCGATAAGTATCATAAATTTTACTACAAGCAATGAAGTAGGCTATTTTAGAAAAAATAATCGACAATAATAAAAATAAAGTCATGCTTTTTAAGGGTACATAACAGTTCTATTATAAAATCCATACTCATGTCCTGCTAAGGATAATTAAGTATAGGCAAAGGGGTACATAGGCCAATGCATTGCTTTTTGTATTTCGTAAGTTGGCATGCTCAACAAGTACTAACTATATTAATCAAATTTTTCTTCAAATTAGGCCAAGAAACTATCATTTTATCTTATCTATTGTCTTATCACATTCAAAATAGACAGATAAGCTGCTTACATGAACTTTCTGGGCTATAAAATCTTGAATAGATATCCTTGAGATACAAAGGTTATTGACTCAAAAAAAATATTTATCCCAAATGCAAAAACCTTATGTGGTGTCCAACTGTTCATTCTATAAAGTTAGAAAGATCTTCCTAAAATCAAGAAAAGACTTATATTCTTCCTAGAGTTTTTCAAATTCAAGAATCCTAACTTGAACGATAGATAACAAGGGCACTCGACGGCTTAAGGCATCAGCCGCTCAGTCCTCAGCTCATTTGTTATGTTTTAAGGCGAAAGAATATACATGTAAATATTCAACCCAATGACTATGCCTATGATTCAATTTTTTTTTGGGGAGTTAAGAAAACGAAGAGCCCCATGGTCTGAATAAGGGACAAACTTTCGAGATAACAAGTAATGACGCCAGTAATATAAGGCTTGTACAATTGCATATAACTCCTTATTATAAGTAGAATACCATTTCTTGGAATCATTCAATTTTCCACTAAAGTAGACAATGGGATGATGCTCTTAGCTAAAAACTCTCCCTTTTTCTATGCATGATGGATCACACTAGAAGCTTTAGTATTATCAGGAGAATAATGAAATTCACTTTTTTTTATACACTCAATGAAAAGAGCCATGATTATGCTAACCCCTTAATGAACTGAGGATAAAAAATAGTTAAACCATAAAAATTTTGAATATTGTGCGTAGATTTGTACTTAGGCCAATCTATGATTGCCTAAGTCTTTGCGGGATTGATAGAGATTCCAGTAGGGAAAACTATAAAGCTAAAGAAAGCAACCATATCTAAAAAGAATGAACACTTTTTAATATTGGCAAAGAAACACTCCTTCCTAAGGATAATGTAAATCTGAGTGGGATAATCTAAGTGTTATTCATTAATCTTATTATAAATAAGGATGTCATCAAAATAAATCACTAACAACTGTCTTATAAAATGCTATAAAGACAAGGTCATGACCCTTATAAAGGTATTAGGCGCATTAAATAGCCCAAATTCATGACCAACCACTCATAATAGTTGTCCTTTGTTTTGAAAGCCATCTTCCACTCATTTTCAAGGCGAATCCTGATATGGTGGTAACCACTCTTTAAATTAATCTTAGAGAAGATTTTGGCACCAACCATTACATCTAACAAATCATCAAACCTAGGGATTAAAAAACAATACTTTACAATAATTTTATTAATGGCTCTATTATTCACATATTTTTCACGATCCACCTTTCTTAGATGTTAAGAGAGTGGCACCGCTCAATGACTCATGCTCTCTTGAATGAGTCCTTTGTGAAGGAGTTTCTTAACTTGCCTTTAGAGCTTAACATTTTCAGTGGGGTTCATCCTATAATGAGGTAAATTTCAAAGAAACGCACATGAGACAAAGTTAATGGTATATTGAATATCATATAACTACAGTAAATGACTTACTAGGTTCTCAGGAAAGACATCTTAAAAGCTTTGGAGGGCCTCATAAGCCTCATCGAGTATCAATACAAGAGAATCTAAAAGGATTTTAGGACAATAACAATAAACACAACAGACTTGCCTATAATTTCTAACTCAAACGCTAAAGGGCTACTATATGTAATCTTTTCATCTTTACTACATCTTTTTCTTTATTGTGAATGGCAAGTTTTGCGGGCAAATGATGGAGATAAATTTTCTTACTCTCACAAATAAAAGAACATGAGTTGGAATGACTTTGAATTGTTATGTCCAAGTTGAATAACCAATGTTGATCTAAAATGATATTACCCATATCTATTGGAATAACATCACATTGAATAAGATCATTGTACACTAAGAATTGAATAGGTACAAGATAACATACTTTAACTACTATAAAAGATGTGTCAATACAATAAACACTATATGGATTAGAATGTGGGACAGTTTTCAATCCAAGATGAGAAATGGTATTAGTTGAAATATCATTAATACAACTATCGCTACCCATAATGATCTTATAAGCCTTCTCGTTCACTTTAATGTAAGTATAAAAGATAACACAATGACACCAATCATTGATATCTTTGGATTGGGTTAAGACACATTGTAAACACCCAATAATGGCATATTGGGTGAATAAGAATGGGAGCCTAGGCTAAAGAAAATAGTATTGATACAGCCCAAGAAGTTATAATCATTACCATCTAAGTCATCAAGCTCCTCTAACTTGGGCTTATAAACCTGCTCTTCAAGTAGCTCCTCCTTATTCATTCCATCTTGCACTCCAATAAGTAAAATCTTACAACATTTCAAAGAAATATATCTAAAACTTTTACAGTTAAAACACTACAACTAAGAATTTTTGCTCGGAGCTTTAGTACCCTTTCCTCTAGTTTCTCTCACAAGGGAAATTGTAAATGAAGGAGATCCACAGATAAACTTAGGGTTCGTGGTTAAGGTATTCCATATTGAAGGATGATTGTCACCATATTTTTCTTAAGGTACCATTACAACTAACTTATACGCATGGTCTAGAGTGATAATGCCCCTAATGACAAGCTTTCTTTAAGGTCCATCGTAGACTTAGTTTGAGTTTACTCAACATCATAGCCTCATCCTCAATCATGTGATATTTTATTCGAAACTCATCGAATTGAATCACATATTCAGTCATAAATTGATTACACTATCAAAGGACATTCCATTAATCTAGTAAGTTGCTATTGTAAGGGCGGGGTAGGTATTTCTCTTGAAAGTATTATTTCATATTGGCCCAACTTTTGATAGGGGCTACTTAACGCCTCACGAGAAAGTCTTCAACATTTTTTCAAAACAAATGAGCACTTTGGTCAACTTGAGGCCAGAAAATTGAACTCCTATCTTTAGACATGCTGTACTAGTCAAAGAAACGATCTACATTTTAAACTCATTGAGTAAAAACTCGAGAGTCTAAGCAACTATAAAATATAAGAGCATCTAACTTGATATATCTAAAAAGTTGTTCATCCTAATATCGAACTCAAATGTATTGTTAAGGCCTTGTAATCACGTTTGTGAGATATTCAATTATCTTGCATGCATTGGTTGTTTTCCATTAGGGGATACATCATAATTGTTAGCGTTTAACGACTAAAGTCCTATTTCTAAAGTGGTAAATCAGTTGATTAGATTTAAATTTATAGTGGCTAGGTTAACTTGAATGACCATCATGTGATTTTGTAATAATTATTAATTGGTAATTAATTGAGCTAACTGTTAACTTAATGCTTCAAACTAATTAAAATTTATGACTAGATTAACGGTATTATGGGAAATAATACAACTACTGTACAAGTATATGTGACACCAATATGACTAATGTAGTTGAGATCAATGAACAATTAGGATAATTGAATAAGTATATAAATACGAGTCAAATATAAGAATACTTTTATTGGAAATTAGTACGATTTAAATAATTTAAACAAATATTGCTAATATATTAAAATAATAAAGTAAGCATTAATTACAGTGCTAATATATATCAATTATAAGGGTAGTTATTGTTGGAAGTAAAATAGGTAAAGGACAATGGCCCTTTCTTGTTATTTTTTTTTTTTTTTGGAATAAGGGATAAAATTGCACACCCTAATAAAATTAAATGCTATTAAAAAAATAAAATATTACGAAAAACAAAATAAAAAGAACACAACTGGTTACTTAATAAGAGCAACCCGAACCAATTGTATGTGAACTCAGAAAATCTTGTGCTGATGGATTGGTGGCTTAAATGGGCATATAACAATATGGGCGGCATATAAGGCCTAAGAGTCAAACTAACGATTGAAATCCTGTAACTTTTTCAAAATGCAGATCCTGAGAATTTCCCTGTTCTTATCACACTTGCTTGCTCTCTCTTTCCCAATTTCTCTCTCTCTACAACGAATAAGACGAAGACCCACAGAAGACAAAGACCCGAATATTACAGCTTCTAGCCAGATTCGTGTCCCTCTCTCTTTATTTCTCTTTCTCTCTCTCTTTCTCTTTGAAGAAAAAAGAAAGATGTGGCGGCTTGGGTTTTGAGTTTGGCCTACGGCTTAAAAGGCTGGGTTTATTTGATGGTGGTGGAGCTTGATCGATGGTGGTGGTTGTTTAGGGTTTAGGATTGGTTTGTAGTACTGTGGGTTTGGGTTTCAGTATTTGTTTGGTGGCTATGGGAGTTTGGGTGGGGGTGGTGATGGTAGGTTTGGGCATCAATTTGGCTTGGTGTGGATGGGAGATATGATGGTGGTAGTGGTTGGTGGCGACTTGGAGGGTATTTTTGGTGATTTTTAAATGGAAGACGAGTTTCCGATGATATCCAGTGATTTTTTTGAGAGATTTCTAGCACAATTTTCTGGTGACTTTCAACCTGCACTACAATTCTTCTTTTTTTCAACAACTTTTGCAATATTTTTTTGCATCTTCAACAAATACACTTCTTTTCCAAAAAAAAATCACATCTTCCATTACGTCCTTTACCTTCTCTTTAACACAGAGTGGAAGTGGTTATGTGGACTATAATTCATGAATTGGGTTCCAGTGGTTATTAACGAGTGGGTCAATGGTGGGTTGAGGTTACGGTGAGACAGTGGGTGGCTTTGCGAATAGTATGCAGTACGCAAGGGATTAGATTAAGTCTTTGATAACAAATTTGATGCAGGGAAGAGGGTGGAAGGGGGAGGAAGGAAGAAGAGAAAGGGAAAACAGGAGAACAGGGAATAGAATAGAGAGAAGGGAGAAGCAAAACTTACCGAAGAAAAGAAGGATAATTACAATTTCTTAGTGTTAATTTAACTTATTATTGAAAACTAAAATAATAGAGTTAAAAGTCCTCTATATAGATGTATGTTACTCTTATTCTAATGAGAAATATACATAATTTTTAATTAATAACTCATAAGGAGATAATAAAATATAATATTATTAAAATATTATAGTGTTATCAAAATTTATAAAATTTTTAAAATTTTTAAGATATTATAAAATATAAAAATAAATTAATATCAAAATTAAATAAAATAAAATCCTTCTAATTTTGAGATGTTTGCATTACCTTTTTATTTATGGGATATAAAGAAGTGTTAGATTTATGCATCATTATCCCTGCATTATAGGGATACTTCTGTGATTCAAGCTCATGACCTCTAATTTATAATGGAGTAATCTTACCATTTTATCAAGATGCACCATCAAACTAAACGGAAGAATTGAAGTATCCAAATTGTTAATTTTAGAATTTTCCTAAACAAGAAGCATAGATCATGTGGGAAGTATACGATTGCTTATATAAGGGTCCTCAAGTGATAAGCACCAAATGCAGTGCTTACATATATATCCACAGATATCTAGCGAATGTGGGAACAAATGGGAATCAGAGAATAAAGGTCTAGCGGCAGCATAATAGTTCCATGTTGTGGTTTTGGTTTTCTTTTGCTTTGCATCAAGTCATCATAAGCATTGGTATTCAACCAATATTACTAGGGCACACTATTCCGTCATGTGTGAAATAGTAAGCTTTCTATAAAATTGACGGAATCTCCAAGCATTTATCGCAAAATAACATGAAGCAGAAATTAATGCACTTAGAATGTAACAGAAATTTATGGGAAAAATCCAAAACAAAATGAAAAGAACACAGAAAAATCACCTGTTTATGTCCCCTTGAACCAAGATGTGGTGACGCTAGTGTTATAAAATTAATGGGCTCCAGACCAGCAACTTTGTCTTTGTAATCCTCTTCAAGGAATGACTTTGTAGAACCATAATTTCCAAGTCCTCCATTTTCGTTGGAAAATAATTGCAAACAATTTCTTCCATAAAGCCTAGCAATAGCATATCTTGCAATCAAGCCACCTAATGAATGACCTATGAATGAAATCTTGCGAACATCCGGATACCGTTCAATGGCTGACAGCACCTGAAATGAGAAGAGTTTAACTATATTGCTGGGCAAAAGATTCAGAATAAATAAATTTTCTTAGTGGCATAACTACATAATGAGGTTCACCTGTCAATCTCGATTACCAATATTCACTTATAACCAACAATAATTACTCAACCATCCATAATCAGTTGACTATAATCAGTATCTTCCAGAAGTGCAGGAATCAACTACAGTGTACACTATTTGGACTAGACTCCACAACAGATTTTCAGATATAGGTTACCATAGGAAATGACAATCCTAATTATGCTTAAAAATATTAACTGGTGAAATGTAGCCAAATAATATCCCATAGGAGCTTGAATGCAGTGATTTTTTGGTATGAGCACTGTAAATACACATCTGATACAGCTGCTAAATTTGCATTAATGCATTCAGATTCTACCATCAATTCTCAGGTAAAAAGCTGGAGATTTGATAGTTATATCTTTAGACAACTATAACTACAACAGAGGCAAGGGAATATAGTTATTGTCCATGTGAAAAATCTATGACCCACCTCTTTTGCTAAACGTCCTCCCATAACATCAACTCCATCAAAGGTCAATGTTGAAGAGTTTTCTTCACTGCCTGTATATTGGAGAAAAGTCATATGCAAATCAATAAATAAAGCGTTGCCTAGTCAGGTAAACATTCAGAATAAATGAATGCATTTCAATGCCCATATTCAAAGGTCATGTGCATCTTGCCGAATTTAGAGAAGACATGGCTTGCTCAAATGTTGTTACAAATGGTCGGGACAGACACAATCAGATGTCCAAGAATATCCAAGAATACAATCAAATAGCCATTCAACTCAAAAGAATCCACATTTGGTAGGAGATAAATCTCCTACATATCATGATTTGAACAGCATATCATGTTGCTGCGCTGGTATTTACACCCTAAAATTGAACTAAAAAGACTGTCTGAGAGAGCAGATGTACCTTTACGAAACAGCAATGACAACAATGATTACAAAGTATGATGTAGTTACATCACAGAACTTGGTTAGTCAGAACCTCAGAGGTTGCTATAATGGAATATTTCATCTGTGGTCACTTTAAGCAAAAAGATGCAATTCTATATGTTTTCTTCATCGGAACACATTGTATCATAAACCAAGTTTGATTCTAAAATGTCTTCAGCAAGGAATTCATGCATAGATGGACTTAAATTGGGTTTATGATTGCACAAGATTTGGAGCTCTCTCCATGAAAATTGTGGGACTCTAACATCACTAATTTAATCAACCACATCTAATACAACTAGTTGTCCACCAGAATTCTCCTACACAGAATTGTAAGCTCCGCTGCATATTAATGATATCCCAGAGGAGAATTTAAAGACAACTGAGAAAAAAGATCATAGTGTTATTACCACCTCAAAGAAAAAAAGACATGAAAAAAAAACTGCCAGTAGCAGATAGTATACAAGATGCGAAATTTGGTCAGTCGGGCTTTCACTGAAATAGGACATAGCTCTGAGGATAAGCAAATTTGCAACTGGTAAGCAAAATTAGGTCATTTAGCTGATTAGCTCTGAATGTGAAATTTGGTCCTTCACACTTTCACCTATATAGGACTTAGCTCTGAAGATAAGCAAATTTGCAACTGGTAAAATGAATATCACTGGCAGTGTAATTAAGGTTAATATTTACCGCTGGACATATAGAAATCTATATGACATTGAAATCTAATAGTGTAGGCAAGCATGAAATGAAAACAAAACAAGAGAAAGGATGGTAACCCAAAGGGAAGTGTGTGAATAACACATAAAGCTTACAATGAACAACAACATCTTCTGGATATGCCTTCAGAAACTGCTTTGCTGCATATCCCCAGTCCTTGGCACTGCACATATTCAAGAGAAATATTGGTTCAACATAATACTCCAGAACCATGCATGCCTAAAGGAAGCTGGCAAAAATTCCCACCGATTGCAGAAATCTAAATTTTGCAAGTGCAATAGGTATTGCAACCATTCAATTATTGAAAATTTTTTTCTTTATCCATGGGCAATAAGTTTTGATGTATTGGGTCTATTTGTATTTATAAAAGTTGTCATTTTCGTAGTTTTTTTAATTGTTGGTTTGGTCTGTGTATCTAAGTTTGTATTTCATTACCGGAAATTTAAATGAAGGAATGGGAATGGCAAGTCAATATGTAAGTGGTGTATGGATTCAGATCTATAGGAAAAAGAATGGCTGAGAAAAGAGATGAGGAGAATTCAAAATACATTATTACATCCCAAACATAAAAACAACACGTAAAGCAGAGCAAAACAGATGTTCCCACCGTTATAATTTTGAAATGTCTTGGAAGGGGAAACTTCATCTGAAAGAGAGCCCCACCAATGGTCAATCACAGCTCTTTGCAAATTTTCACACTTTTTAGTCACTTGTTACTGTGCATAATGTTAAATTGGTCAGAGAAAGACCAAATTATCATTGAAGATCATAATGATTGAGAAATTTGTGTTATTTTTGCAATGTATCTCATCTGGATACTACCATCAGCTCCACAAATCAAGATTTCCAAAAACAAAAAAAAAAAAAAAGATGAAGATAAAACTACTGTGCAGGTATCAAGCAGAGGAGTTGATAAAGTCTCTAGGAATTGTTACGACAGACTAGAGATTCTTGCATTTTTTTTTCCTGGAAGGGGAAGGGCTATCTCCAAATGTGTTGCCTAGTGAGGACCTTGAATTTTTCTTTAATGGGGATAAATAATAAAAAAGAAAATTACTTCCAATAATTTTCAATTTATACTCTCACTGTTATATAAAAATGGTCCTTTACCTCTTCAGGTTAACTAATGCTATCTTTGGCTGTCTTTTTCAGAACATGTAATGATTACGAGGAAAAGAAGTTTGACCCATGAATACTCAGAGGAGGTGAATAGAAATTTCTATACAAAAGTATATATTTAAAAATGCAATTTTAATAAACGTAAAGAAGTATAGATTTAAATGATTAGATATAAACTAATAAAATTTCATGCATATAATATAAAATAAATTATAAAAATAGGGATAATATACATGGTAATAAATGAAAACTTTTGAACAACTCATTCAGAGAAAATCCTCCAAATTTGAAATTGTAAATTGAAAATCCACTATATAAGAAAACTCAACTTAGAAATCAACGGACAAATGCGCTAGAAGCCCTAGCCGCCTAACACCGGACATATGACTATCTAAGTTCACCTTGGATTTGCCAACCCGTAGTTGTCCAAACAGTTTTTGGTTCCACCAAGTGAATTACCAGTTGACCGAACTCCTACAACCACAGCACAACTCCCAAAATCTACGTGTGAACGGCACATCAAAACTCCGTAGGTTTTCAGGCAAAGAGGTAAGGTTTAGAATATCTGCAGGAGATCTCAAATCATCGAATCTCTCATCAACAACAAACAAGGATGATCTCTCAAGGATACGGTGGTTCTTTCAAATCTCACAAGGATGCAATGAGGCTCTCAAACGAAGACTTTCTCTTTTGAACTCAGTTATGTCATGCAAATCCAAAAGAAAAGGAGGTTCAGCTATTAAAAATGGAAAGAAACCTTTAATCAGAACAATTGAACAAAGTGAAAAATGGGTGACAACCATATTTTTGCTCAAGAGAAACAGCACACAAATGTCATGCAAAGCAATTCTGCCATGCTAAAGACAGACCCATCAAATTAAATTTATAAAGTTCATGTTCAAAAATTTTTGAATGAGTACTGGTTTAGATCTTGAATCAACACAATTTTGAGACACAAATAATCAAAGATGGTTTTATTAGATCAAAAAATCAAAGAGAACAATTCCCAAGGAATAGAGAGCCTGTTATTTATTAAAAAGTTATATTAGCAGTATTTTTTAAATATTTGCAACAAGGTCACAACAAGTAATAAGATTTCTGTAATACACATGCTATTTAATGTGTAATAAAAAAAATTAAAGGACAACTTAATATGTTATCATTTAGGAACCCTATTCTAGGTTCCATAGAGCTATGAAAATGAAATATATATGAACTTTAAGGTCTTAGTCTGAACTTTGAAGTATGAGGCAAGCTAACTAGAGACGAAGAATCTATATACCTAACCCCAATTTCACACTTAGTTTCATTTGGGTTGGGTTGGTAAATTATATTTTATTCAAGGCTTATTAATTTTGCTAAAAATTATGTCAAACTTCTATTGTGGGTTTAACACTACTAAATAACTCCATTGAAAAATTTTCAATAAATCATTTATTTTTGTGCTGCCCAAAGCATATAGGAGCATAATGTTTGAGCAAATGAAAGAGGGAAGGCGTAAAAATAATGCAAAATCTATACAAAAATACAAATAGTGGCCAAGATCTCACTGAAGAAACATTTCAGAGCTGGGGCATCCCAATTGGATTGCCTCCACCCACAATCACACGAAATCATATTATTCAGAATAGATCCCAAATTTCATTCTTCTGTAGCACTCATAGCCACAACCCTGACTAAATTATTTCCTAAAAATTGTTGTTGCCCAGTTTTAAATAGAATCCAAGTACCTGAACTTATAAGCGATTCACGGGGTTTAAAAGCTAAGAAATGGCTTAGTAAAAGGAAAATGAAAGGGAAAAAAGAGCAGCAAAATGCAGACATGGTAAAGCCAACAAGCCATAGTGTTACATAAAAGTTTTGTAATTATATATATAAGATGGCGGTATTGGGAAAAAAATCTATTAATTTGCGGAGTAGGGGGCGATTGCTCCATCGCACCCCTGCTAGGTCCGATCATGGACACGCCCACGCTGATGGATCAAATATAATTACTCTGTCAAGGAAATCATACCAATAGATATGCTGCCATCAAAAGCAATCGCTCTAATAAGGGAATAAACGAATTAACAAAGAGACCCAACAATTCCAAGACATCTGGAACCTAATCATAAGTTAACATTTCTTTATTAATGATACCAGAAATCTGATAACGTCCATATCACTATTAGTTTCCGCAATGAAGCAAACAACATCCGATTAATTTGGTGTTTTCCAGTATTACGTATTAAAATTTAAAACGTTGTGAGCACATTGAAGTGATAAATAACAAAAGCAATCAAGATCAAGCACAATTATATTTTTCCAGTGGGAGGAGGGACAATCTGGCAATGAATGCAATCGAAAATAAATGTAACCTTCCAAGGATACCATTGACCATAATGATGAGGTGAGAGGGAGTACGATGCTTTCCAGCAGAAGCAGACACCATATCAATGCTTCCATCTTCGTTCTTTGTATCAATTGAAGGAGAATCAAAATCCGATCTGAAACAGCAAAATTTAGGCACATAATGTGATCTTCTATTCTTCTTGTTACTCTTCCTTCCAATTTTCGCCGAATCTAGTTCATTCTTTGGTTTTCTCACACCTACGTCCTCAACAGCAGTAGCCATATTCCCAGGAAGAGAACAAAGAGAGAGTAAAATCAATAGGGGAGGGGTTAATGGCTATTCTGAAATGAAGAGGCATTTGTACGTGAGGTTTGTACGTTGTCGATCTCTCTCATTTCAAGTTCAAATGAGAAATTCAAATCAGCAGAGTTTCTTCTGCCATTTTCAATTTCATAATCGTGGAAAATACTTGAACGCTGGACTATTTGGACGCCGTCCAAGTCAAAAATATTCGCCATAGTTTTCTACATATTTACGATCTCCATTACTGGTCAGTGAAGGCAGCCGAAGGATATAAACGGAATTTCGACCTTGTCTGCTGACAGCGAAATTGAACAGAGATTCTAGAATCTGCTTCGCTTGACTGCAGACTCCGTTGAGTCGTCTTCTCTCATATCCACAGAAAGAGAGACGGAGACGGAGACGGCGAGCGAGAAACTGGCAGGCAACGTCACGCAATTCGCTGCAGGAAAGCTCGTGTCTCGCATTGCAGCTCCTGTAGCATTCAGATTTAAAAAAATAAATAAATAATTTTTTTAAAAAAAATTTTTATAATATTAGACTAAATATTAATATTTAAAAAAAAAACTACTTTCATTGCATCACGTCTGGGCACGGCAGTCTCCCGTTCTCTCTTTGCATTATAAGACCATTACAATATTAATCACACAAATAGATTTTTTTTATCACAATTTTATATTTATTTGCTTTTGACAGTATCTATAAAATTTATAATATATACTGTAAATATAGAAATAATATATTTAGAGTAAAGAACCATAAACGTAACTACACATGTATCTCATGGAAATTAGTATTTCTATGTGCGCATTTATATCTAATGCGTCCTGGATCTTAACCTTGGACAGATTCAAGTTTAGCCATTCCTTGGGCTCGTATTGACTTAGGATTCAATTTTCATCCTGCGTAACTTGGATCATGCACACCACAATAAAAGACGAAAAGTCAGAGAATAACGATAAAACTCACTCCCGATTTATTCTCCGCGCTTAAATTAGTAATCTTTCTTCCGAGATGAAAAATGTAAAGATAGAATGTGCTAGAAATGATGCTGGGAATGAAATTTGTGAGTTTGACTCTGAGGTGTACTCGGCGTGGAGTGGTTTCAAGTCATTATGTACTCGTGGAGAGCGGCTTTAAGACCACCGTGTTCGCGAAGAGCAAGAAGTGGGAAAGGGAATGGAAATTGAATGCTTGAAGAGTGGATCGCTTATGCGAGTTTGAGTATTTCAAAGAGCGTGTCTTTGGAGTGTGTCCTCAGAATTTTTTATAACCGTCAGACCTCGCCACCGTTCCTTAGGCGACAAGGCGGGCTGCCAACCGTTTAAGGGGATCATTTACATTCGACAAGGGGATGTAGGTGCTATTTAAGGTCGCAATGGTCAAAAGAGAGGAATCCTTCCTCCACGAAGATATTGCATGCTGTGAATACTAAAACTTTTATTGTGAATCGTGCGCTGATTTGATAGCTTCCATTCTGAAAAGTGCACTGATTTTGGGGTTTTCGTTTCATAGGAGGTTGCCATCTATAGAGATTTTCAGCAACACGGTTAATTAGGGCAGATGACCCGTTGTGCGCAGGAAAGGATTAGTGGGCTGCTTCTAGCTCAGGCTGCATCCGGTTTTGGCTGCGTCCCATTTTCTGAAGGTCCTCTCTGGTCAATTGGGATGTTGACCATCCTTTGGGATAGCGGGTCGCAATTCTTCTGGGCTGATCGCTTCTTTGGGTCAATCCATTTCCAACCTTCCTCATCAATATCCCTACCCAAAAACAATAATATGTTAGAAAAACAGCCCACATGTGTCACTCCCCCTCCCAAAGTTAAAATTAACCGATTGTTTAATTTGTAATTATCTTAATTTAATTTAAAATTAAAATCTAAAAATTAATTGTTTAATTTACAAACTTTTATCCAAACTGAATATCGAAAACTATCTTGCGTCAACTATGGTTAAACAGCCCAAAAATAAATATAATGATTGAATCATAAGACCCAAAAGTCATACTCGAGAATACCAATTACGACTTAACTTCAACCAAACGTAAAAAAAGAAAAAAGAAAAAAAAAGGCATCTAAACTAAAATAAGAGAATCAACCTATAACTTTCAAAATTTACGGAATTAAATTTAAACATTTTCATCATCATTATCATTGACATAATCAGCCATCGATCGGATATAGATATAAACGGAATACCTAAATCTAATACAAAAGTTACAATTTTAATAAGATACTTATAAGAAACTAAAGACTACACACTTATAAGAAATCGAATCATTTAGAGATTGCAGATATTCATATTCAGACTATACTAAATATATAAACACTAAAAAGTCCACATCTAGATACTTTTTTTAATTGAAGAAGCAATTTCATAAAATAGTGCAAAATAATTTGTGATTATTGTCTCCTTGATGGATGCAGTATTTATAGCTTGTTTTAAAGCTATTGTTTATGTATTATAGATTATGAAATTTTATTTTAAAATTTAGAATTGTCAAAGGTATAACCAAGTCACTAAAAATTTACTATGATAATTTTATAAAATTTTATTCTCAAAAAATGATAAGTATTAAATGGTATTAAACATATAAAAACTAAATATCTTATCGTTAAAAGTTAAATTTATAAATGAAAGGTACCAATAAAATATATTAAAATTAAACTTATAATTACAGATCTATTAATTAAAATTTACAACTAAAGATGCTTATGAACCAAGTTCACAATATGGGTCCTTATTGTTAGACATGATGTAATTATGAATTATATTATTACTCTTCATATTTGACATCTCATGTAATGTATTTCTTATATTTTCTACTTTTTCATATTATTTGAACTTAATATTTTGGATTAATGATAATTGGCATAGTCTTTTCTTAAGATATTGTTATTAGATTGTATAGATATTTTTTATTTAAGACTATAATCTTATAATTTACAAGTATTATGAGACATAAAATGAATCATGTTGTATAATAATATAGAACCGTCATATCATACATTTATTGTTTACACTGTCATAATATTAGAAGATTGTAATATTTTATACTTAAAATTTATTGTAATCATTTCAATAAATAGTATTATCATATAAGCCAAGTAGAAGAATTTTAAAAAATTCTCACATGATAAGATGTATAATTTATTAATTTATTAAATTTAGATTAAATAATTCTATCATATAAAATTAGTTTAGATACATTAACTATTTATAATTAATTAAAGTAAAATTTTAAAACAATATGTTTATTCAAAACACACTATTTAATAAAAAGGATAAAACTTTAATAATTTATAAATAATCTTCTCTTACTCTATAAAAGATTATCTATATGTTGGGATTAGTCACTCCCTTATAGGTAACCCAACAAACAGGTTTATCATCGGAGAAATTTTAGAGAAGCTGGCAAGGCAAAGTGTTGGTCAACGAAGGTTAGCCATCTGAGAGGCCTAGAAAAGACTGAAGGAGGCAAAAATGTCAGTCAACAGAGTTGATCGGTTGAAGGAGGCAAATGACCATAAAGGCAAACAGGTGGAAATCTGGAGAAGTCTACCGGTCAACGGAGTTGATCAGCTGAAGGTGAAGGATGGTTGAAGGAGCGCGGACATGAAACGAAGCTTTGAGGCAAATTGGCCGATTAATGAGTTAACCGGCCAAAATGGCAAAGGAAACAAGAAGGCTGACCGGCAAAATGAGGCAAATGAAGGCACGAGAATTTATCGATGGAATCACCGGTATGGAATTATCCGCAGACATAGTTGAGTGCATAGAACGTCGAAAATATGGGTCAGGCACAAGAACAACCGAAGACATGGGATGTCCGAGGTTCTTGTCACCGCCGAGAGATCAAGAATGCCGATAACTCTATGATGGCCAATAGCACAGATGGTCCAGGAACTTGAGTGTAGTAACGATCGAGGGCGTCATGGAAAGCTGGCAACACATTACAGACAGTTGACTTTAGAGTAATGAAGAAGCTGCACTTATCGGTGCGCGCCGCCTACGCAGTGGCAGTTGTAGAATTAGTGGGCAAAGTTGTTCACAAGTTGCAGGGTTGGTGGCAAGCGTTTGTTCATACAAAACTTGCCTATTGGTAGATAGTATCTAAGCAGATCAATATATGTATATGCATGATGGGCATGCTATGAATGGTGTGTGAAAAACACCAATGGTGCGGGTTGCACCATTGTGCGTGAGAAATCACCAAGTGCTAGTGGCTGAGTCACCAGGGGGCTGGGCATCGGCTGCATGTGTGTAGGGGGTGAAATGGGGTTGCCGTTTCACCACACTGTATAAAATGTCAGTGGGCAGAAAGCACCACGGTGAGAGAAATGAAAGAAGAAAAACAGTGAAATAAGAGGAAATGAGAGTTTTATTACTCTGAATAATTGTTTTTCTTATTCTCAGTTCTCAGGAGGCTTGTATAGTCGGGTGGGTTGCTGATATTCTATTTCAGGATTTTTGTAACCGGTTTTATGTAGTGGATAATTTTTGGAGTTTATCATGTGATTTTTATCCTTAATTGAGAAATTTTTCACGTTAAAAATTTTTTTGCATTTATTTGTGTTCCTGTGATTATACTAATGGTGGCTGACGACGACGGGGGGTTCGGGTTTTCGCTATGTCTAATTGTGATAATCTGGATTGTTCAAACCCCAACATTACACCCGTCATTTTGAAATGTATAAGAATTGTAAAAATTTTTTATAGATTCTAAAGAGAGAGAAGTTATCTTCCGATTATTTGAGATAATGGCGATTTTAGTTTGATTTTAATTCTAACGATTATCTTGGCAATGTCAAAATTTAAATTTGATAAATTCAAGTATGTAAAATTATATTTAGACATAATTAATTGATCAAAAATATGATAATGAATATCTTAAAAATTAAAGTTTATATTTTATTAAAAAATTCTTATATAATATCCTATATAATGGCCGAAAAAATGACAAAATTTTGCTTTAGATGTTTAACAAAAATTGATAACGGGGGGATGGTAGAATCAAATGTCAATTCGTGAGGGAAAAATGCACATCTCTGAGTGATTATCCACCACAAATATATAATATCCAGTGAAGTAACAGTTCTAATCGCCATGGTCCCTGGCTTACACTCAGCTCATATGAGATCAGTCATCATTATAGTCTCAATCAATATATTCATAATGTTTTCATGAATGGACGGGCATATGATGGCTTTGATAGAGCATGGGCTGGCCTAGAGTCCAACCCGTAGGAGTAGCAGCAGCTCAACGGATGTTTTTCCAAAGCCAAAGCTTAGGAGGTGTAGTGTTAGCTTGGTTAGCTTACGAAAAGGAGAGAAGCTCGAAGGTGGCGGCCCATCATGCAAAATGTTGAGTCAAAGGGCCAAATAGTAGTGCAGTTGGCCCAAATGGGTCGACCTGAAATTATTTTCTGGGGAGTGGGCAATTAGGCAGAGTTTGGTTTATGAGAATAGAAATTCTATTCCCACATTATTTCCGATGGAATAAATATTCATTTATTTGGTAACAGTTTAATGAAAATAACAATTTTTGGAGGAATTGTTATTTTTAGATTTCAAGAATAACAATTCTCACATGATACGTGATATTTTTTTATTTTTGGGTGAAACAAAATAGTAATTTTTGCACGTTTTTTCTAAAATTTCAAAAATGCCTTTTCGCCCTATTATACATCACTGCACATATATATATATATATATTACTTGATTTATTAAATATTTTGTACACGTAAATATATTATATATATATATATATATATATTATGTATTATATAATAAAAATATATATAATTTTAAATATATAATTATTTAAAAATATGTTATATATTATATACACACATCTTTTTTGATAATTATATTTTATATGATTATATATTTTATACATGTAATCATTTAAATATTTATTAAATATGTATATGTAATTATATTTTATTTTGTATATGTATAATTATAATTATATTATATAAAATATATAATATTTTATAAGGTTGTTGCCATTGTTGCAAAAAATATACAATTATATTATATGATTACTTAATTTTTACACACATATATTATTGGGTCCGGTATCGCGGGCTGACCAGCGTGATGAAGAAGCTTTGCCAATGCGGAAAACATTTTATTTTTGGCAGGAAAGATTCATTTTGGCCAGAAAGATTTATTCCACTTAACGGAAGATTGTTTCTTCCTCTCCTGATAAAACAAGAAGCAGCAGGCGAGAAGAGGGGGGGCCATTGGGGCAGTGAACCTTCCCAGAAAAGGGGTCTCTCTCTCTCCTCACGAACCGCTTCAGACCTCTGTTCACGCCCTCAGTCGGCAAAGCACAAGGCCTTTTCTCCCCTCTCCAATTCACTGCTCGACAATGAAGGGAAGTATATCGAAGCCCTATTTAGCACGCCCTGCTCCTTGGTTCCCGCAGCCGTCGGCTAACAGCGGCATCTAAATACAGCCACTAAACAGAGCATCAAGCTCCCCCCAAATGGCGTCCAGCTCTTCCCTGCTGCTCGCGTGACCAGCAGAAGATAAGGTTCTCCCTTAATGATGCCCAGATCCTCTGCATCTACGGAACCGAGCTTGAAGCTCTTCCGGCGACGGCCCCCAACGATTCCCCTCCAAATCGGCGTGCGGAGCAGTCAGCGATGGTGCCCGGGTGTTCTTGCTAAACAGGGCATAAGGCCCCTAGAGCCCGATGCTTCGCTTCATGTTCACCATCCTATTCACAAACCAGTGAAACTAAAAGAAGCCCAAGGCTGATTACCTGTTTAATTGATATGTTGCTGAAATGCCCCCAGACACGTGGGCTGTTTCTTTGTTGTTTGGTTGGTTGTTTTCTGTTTTGCTTACTGCACTTGTGGCTACAAATACTCATGTGAAGTCTGCAGAAGGAATCAATAAATATTGGCTCTAGAACCCTCTTTCCCAACAATGGCGGTCGTCACCGAATCCATGGAGGCCCTTTCCATGAAGAATTTGTGCATAGGCAGAGCACAATGAAGGAGAATCTCCACCCGGTTCAAAAAATGGCGCCCCCGCACCCTCCCCTAATGGAATCCACAAATCACTCCAGCGGTTAGTAAACTCTTCGATTAGTAGCTTCACCTACAATGGCTTCCCATTGTCAGTTCCTCTTCATTCCTTCCTTCACTAGACCTCAACTCCCTATTTCTACTCCCACCGCCACGTAACTGCCCTCATCGATTGTACATTCCTCCTGGATCTTCGACCTCATCATCTATCACGGCTTCCATCCAGAGCTCAGCAGATCTTGCCCCCATCAAGGCAACATCCATGGCACTCCGAGAAACAATTTGTTGAACCACCAGGGCGCATACCTTGCTTCAAGCTTCCTTCTAAAATGGCACTCTTCCCAACCGGCAATTTGCCCACCTCAATCACACTCACCTCAACTCACCAGCTTCCACTTTTGCAAAAGGCCATTATGAGCAATCGAAAAGATGCCCGGCATCAGCATGTCGTACGTTGCCTCCCACCAAAAGAAGATCACATGGACTTTTTCCTCCCTTGAACCAAATTCACCTACAACATCCAACATTGTCACCTCGTAACATCTCTAACGCATCTTCAAACCTCCATCACCGAAACCATTTCAACCATTGTCTCAAGGCGGCCCCGCCCGTAAAACTCCAACCAGATGGATATGTCCACTAAACCCAACCGAAAGACCATCACTAAACCACATCGAGCACCTGTGACCGACCGCAAACCTCCCAGGCACCGTCATTGATCATGGTTTATGTCCATCACATTCCTCTTTCCTGTCAACAAAATTTGCAAACATAATTGGTTTGTGTAGTCCTAACCTTAAGATGGCGCCACACGCCCATTGCTCCCCGCTCTTCATTCTCGATGTTGGAGTTAGAGGCTGAAGGCAAATTGTCATGATACCCCGTCTTCGGATTTTAGAGCCAAGCTTCGAGCCGGGAAGACCGGGTGTGATCGAACATTACTGCAAGGATCGAGATTGGAATAAAGACAAGCAAAACAATCTTCTGGACTCAAAAATATTTGATGACACTTCTTGGACTTATCTCAACTCAATTTATGGTCCTGACAATCTATGTTGCCCATGGGTGTTTTCACTCCCGAGCGAGCCTCGTTGGAATCGGGGAGGACCATTGCTACAAAATGGCCATGACTCATCCGACAGAGAAATGGGACAGCAGGAAGTCACATTCCAAGGCAAGCTTCCACGTGTTTCAATCATTCATTCCTTCCCAATTTGAGTGGAAGTGTCATGGAGGCATTGCTTGTGTGCACAAGAAGAATCCCCGGATGCTTTTCTAGATTTTTCAAAAAGTGGAATTTCAGGCTCATATCGCAATTATCACCGCCACCGTGAACGAAAAGGTGGCCTTGATGAGATTACTATTCAGTGGTAAAGCCCGCAAGAGGGAGCATGACTTCTCCAAAAATAAAATGCAAAATGTTGCAAGAAAATTCAACAAGACAAGGAAGAAGGATGAAATCACAGGCTCCAATAGGAGGGAAAACTGGCACGTATGGAAAGAAGCTTAAACTTGATTCTTGTGATGTGCATGAGTTAGCCAATCACATTCCCTCCCAATGCATCCGCTCACTTTATAATGGTGAGAATTCATATCGACAAATCCCATTTTTAGAGAAAGTGTGGCCAAAATGCTTGTGTTGATGAAGCCAAAGGTGCTACCGAGGGGGCTGTCTCCGGATGGAAGTGGCGGAACTGCCAATGTGACAAAGGGAAAGAGTCAAAGGCGATCCAGATGGAGTCACGGGAAAGCTCGGTATTTGATGATGCAATCACATACTTAGAGATGGAAGTGGAAATCAAGTCCAAAATGGCCCGCATGCATATTTGAGAACCAATCAAGTAGTCTTGCTAATATTGTGATTTGATGCCTAAAATCACTTGTGGTTCCTTTGATGGTTGTTTATTTCCTGTGTCCTGACATTGGTTTACTTTCTAGAGGATGATACAAAAGGTAGTCCGAACTTACAATGGGTCATGCATCAATTGTTCTTTGTTGCTTATCTCTTCAGCCGAAGGTCCACAGCTCACAAGGCTTGATAAGCTGGAGTTGGAAGAACGACACGGGCAGTGGGTGATGCATGCTGCTTATGATGTTTGGCCGAGTTTGTGCACCAAATATGCTCAAGGGTCTTTGCCATTACCATTCTCTTTCTCTCAAATGGGGATGCTCTCATGGGCTGCTTGTTTCAAGTCTTCTATAGTCTGGTTGGTAGTTGGTGCCTACATTAGAGTGTTTATTACACTAATTGTAACTAAGAGAAAGAGAAAAACATTTGTTGGGGCCGAAAGGGGTTGGATTGGCCTCCGATTACATTTGCTTCTCTTTGGAACTGTCACCGGCTTGAGAGAATCGGGCTCACAATTTTGGGGCATCTTTGGTCACCATAGTCTTCATATCCTCAATTCACAATTACAAGATCGGGTCCTTCCTTGGCCTTAAAATATTATCGTGGCATTTCTGCAAGGTGTGACCCATTACAAAGATGGTACCCTATTTCAAAGAAGCCACCAATTCCTCCACACTTTTGGTGGGCATGCCAACGTGGCAATGGTGGAAAAAAAATTCAAATATATTTGTCTACTTGCAATTCAATTCGGCGACAATGTTGTTTTGATATTTTACGGCGTCGAGAGTCACAAACTACAAGGAGGAGCCCCGGACTACCCAACCACCCTAAAATGCGGAAATAATTTATTCTACCGAAATGACATAGACTAGTTCATTTAATTGATATGTTGTTCCATTCATGCCCCACTTAATACACCATTTCTTTGTTGTTTGGTTGGTTGTTTTAGCACTTGTGGCTACAAATACCATGTGAAGTCTGGGAAGGAATCAATAAATATTGGCTCTACGATCCCCTCTCCCTTCTTCCCTAATTTTCTCCCTCCGCTTCTATCGTCTTGCCCATCTTCATCATGATCACTGGCACCGATCCAAGTAACACTTCACCATCCTATTCCGGTGAAACAAGCCCAAGGCTCCCGAAATGCAACCTTAACTTCTCGAATCGAAGGCGAACATCCCAACGATGGAGGCCCCTTCCATGGAATGCTAGGCAGAGCATGAGAATCTCCTTCAATGGCGCCTACCTCCCCATCCACATCTCCAAAGCAGGCTTAGTGCGTGGCTCCGAGTTTCGGCCTCTAGATGTCCTCGCCCAAAGAGTTCCTTCCATATTCTTCCCAAAATATTCTCCCTCAAGGTAAAAGGAATGAATCGCATCAGCATGTCGTACGTTGCCTCCCCAAAAGCGCCATCCAACACCTTTAGCATCTTCAGCACCGTATTTCGTCCACCAACGAGGGCGATCGGATGGGCAAGGCCCATTAATCCCCGCTCTCATCCTAACAAAATTTGCTAAGCCTTCGGATATTACTGAGGCTCACAGATACGCCGTTCTGCCCCTAGCGGGCACGTCTCCAATCCACCCCTGCAGGCGCATCTCAAAACTGCCCTCCGTGGGCGCACTCCCAAGAGGGATTCTTGAAAACCACCCTCTGCGAGCACACTACTAAGCCACGCTCCGCGGGCACACCGGTAAGCCGCCCCTCTGCCGGGCGCATCCAAAGAGCTCAAGTTTCCAAATACATCTCTCTTACACTTCCCTCATTCTTGCATCCTAAGCATGCATCCCTCCGTTTATTGCAGACGGTTTTTGACTCGAGCGTTGGAGTGTCGGCGAGGGACAGCGCCCCGTCAGCCTCTGACCTCTTATTTGTTAGTTGTATTGTACAGGTTCCAAGTTAACAGCAACGAAAATCGAACTCACTCGTGATTACCTCCGGACGATGAGGAATCCGAAGGCTCCCTAATCCGTACGACAACTTGGGACTTAGGATGCAACATATATATATATATAATATAATATCATTTTACTTGAATAAGGACAAAAATATCATTACGATAAATTTTTACATTATTACTCAAACCATTCTACAAATCAAATATTAAAATATTAATTTCTAATTTATTCTATTCTAACAACCAAATATAAAAATAATAATTTCTAATTCTATTCTCATTTTATTTTATTCCTTAAAAATAATTATTCTATTCTCACATTAATCCATTCCAATAACCAAACGTAGCGTTAGAGTTGTGTACAGAGACGCCCCTATAGTTACCCCTCCTATGTGGCACCGACAAGCTTAACAGTGCGGCACAAGGCAATATGGAGGGCTTCCATAATGCGGCAATGACAACTGTCCTTATAGTTCAGCAAATATTCTCAAAATATTACCCATAATCGCGCATCACCCCAGTGTGACAGTTACAATTTAGTAAATCTTTCCGAAAGACAATTACCATGCATCGCCATCTGGGATCGTCCTGAAAAAGAAAAGAATGTCTCCAGACAGTCACAATTACCATATGTGCCCATCACATGATCGTTGAGATAGTACAATGGATCTATTAGGACAATCGACGTCAGCCGTGAAGCCGAAGAAATGCCGCACCAACTCAATTCTATAAATACCTATAACACCCCAGATTTTTATTTGGATTATTTTGATATTAATTATGATTTTGGGTTAATTAGATGTATTTAAAATATTTAATTAAATATTATAAAATTTTAAAGAACATTCAAATCAGTAAGGTTAGTACCAGAAGTATACCCGAGAGGTGTTTGAGAGCCGATTTTGGTAGGCTTGCACACGAGGCACGTCTGTGTTGGCATTCAAGCGCCAATTGGCTAATTAAATAAAAATAAAAATAATGTTAATATTAATATTAATAATGATAAAAAGGGGGAGAAAGAGGAAAATGGGGCAGAGGCAAAAGCAGGGAAGAAAAGAAAAGGAGGAGGGAGAGAAGAGAAAGGGAGCAGCGCGCGAGAGGGAGAAGGAGAAGGGGAGAGAGAGAGAGAGAGAGGAGAAGAAAGGGAGAGGAGGAAGGAGGAAGGGTGCACGAGGAAGAAGAGAGAGAGAGAGAGAGAAGGAGAGAAGTAGATAGGAGGGAAGCAGAGCTGCGCACGGTAGGAGAGAAAATTAATCATTTAGGTACTTCAGACTATCTTTTTGTTAAATTTATTTTTTTGGATTAAAGTATCTAATGTGCTTTGACTACTGTTTAAAAATTTTATTAATATTATGTTATTATTATACACGGTCTTTTTATTCGGTATATGCATTTATAATTTATCAATCAATTTAAAAGTTTTGTTAGATTTTATAATTTTGGAGGTTTTTTTTTTTAACACACGGAAGTCATTATACAAGAGTTTGGTTAAGAAGAGGCGGTCTTAGATTGTGCTGGTCAGAAATTTCACAATGAGAAAAGAGGTTTCAGCCGACAAAGAGATAGACGGTAGAATAGAGGTGATGAAGGACAAGAGTGAGAGTAATGTGCAGTGGGCATTGGGGAAGGCCCAGGTGGGCCGATACATGTGTGTGGGACCATAGTGATCCGAGGCCCTGGTAAATTGGTATATGTATGTAGGATTATGGTAGTCCGAGACCCCAATGCGAGTTGATATATGTGTGTAGGACCATAGTAGTCCAAGGTCCACGAGCTAGTTGATATGTGTGTGGGACCATGGTGATCCGAGGCCCCTAGGCGGGTCGATATATGTATGGAACCATGGTGATCCGAAATCCTAGTGGGTTAATATATGATCTGATAATAAGTTGACTGGGAGTTATAGGTCTAAAATGTAATCGATAATGATAACAAGTTGGTCGAGAGTTGCAGGTCTAAAATGTAATCAGACTAATAGAGCCAAATATATGAGATGACCGAGAACTACAAGCTAAACTGAAGCAGTTGATTACGCATATGAGATTTAAATCCGAATCACGATTTGTTGTGAGTATGTTTCGATAGAATGGTACGGTTGGATATACGATTTGAGTATGAAATTATAATTCGTTTTGATACGGATTCTGTTTCAGGCTTGATGATTGGATTTTTTATATCGACGGTTTGGATTTATATTTGCTATCTATTTTTGGATATCAAATTTGTATTTGTTATTTGTTGTGATATTTGTTTATGAATTCTTCTTCTGATTTATTGGGCGTTATTATTATTATATTTATATGATACTTGTTAAACTTTAAATTTACGTTTATCTATTTTGTCCCTTCAGAGTAGAGGGTTTAGACATATTGTAGGAGTTAGTTGAGATCTGACACGGCTCTGTGAATTAGATCTGTATTGGATCATATTTTGATTATTAAGAATTAGCCGAGTGAAAGCCCTTGGACTAAATATTAAGAATTTTTGGATTTATTACATTATGTAGATGAGTTGTGATCATTGTTTGACTATTCCTCTTATGATTGTTTATAAAGTATATCATATTTATATTATCCAGATAGTTATCCGATGAGATTCTATATGAATTTTAATTTATTGTGTCCTATATATTTGGTTTATTACACCCGAATTATGAAACTTAATGTTTATTATTGAATTTATTTGGGATTTTAATTTTATGAATAATAATTAATTAGACCTACTAAATTTTTTGTTGTGACAATTCACCCCCACGGGAAATGGTACCGAATGAGTTTTAGCCTAGGATACCCGTGAAGGATCAAAGAGTTCTCTCTCTCTCTCAAGCCTCTCAACTTGCAAGTAGACACACACACACTCTTTCAAGCTGCTCCCCCGCAAAGCTCACCCCTCATAACCTAACCCTTCATTCCACACTCAATCCCCCCACCTTCATGCATATAGACATTTTTTTGTATCATCAATCTTTCTCTCACATAAATATTTCTAATTTAAACGTAGGAGGATATAACGAAGAGTAAGTCATGCTATACTTTGACCTCTCATTTATTTATTTTGGTATGTAAGATCCAAATTAACAAGAACAGAGACCAAACCAACTTTAGCTTGACTCGCCAGGAAAAATCAATTGGCTCTCTAATCCTACAATAATCCAAATTTAAAAACGCATTAGTATATTTGATTATTAAAATAAAATAAGTTAAAAATATAATAATTATTCTTAGAAAATGGAATAAGATGATAATGAAGTTGAAAATTTATATTCCATATTTAGTTACTTATTTAAAATAATTATGAATAACTTGGGAATCAATGCGGCATTCTTTTTTGTTAAAAAAGTGATTTTTTAATCTTAAAAGTTAGATAATGACCTTTAATACCCCACAAGGCTTCTTGAATAGCTAGCTTATAACCATCTCGTAGTCACCACTAAAAAATCCTTCAAATCTTGACGTTTAAGCAGTCAGTTCGTGATTAACTCATGAATGCTTACTAAAAGTTATTTTAGTTTGGATGTTCAAACCGCCTCCTTGTAGTCTTATCGCAAAAATTCCGTTGAACAATTTCGTTTGAGCAAATTTTGTATGACTTTTAGTGAATAGTGCTACTCTAGCCACCCTCACGTGAACATTACGTAATTCATCAGATAACTCATCTATTAGATATAAAATTTATAAAAGACTAATCCAAAATTCAATCTCGCTTTCTTATAATTTTGAAATTACTCTTGAGATCATCACCTTGGCTATCCCCACTTCTTCATTGAGATTGATGAGTGATGCCAATTTTTCAGCTTATGTCTGTGAATGGAAAAAAGAATGACAATTAAATATAATTGATGGGTAATGAATACCCAATGCCAGTAAGAGGCCTGTTTCCTTAAAACAGGTCCAAGTATAAAGAAGGTCCAATGGCCCAATTTGACCTCAAAGGCCAAATTGGCTCAAGAGGTCCGAGGACATGAGCGCTCAACCCAAATGTTTGATTTGGCCCAAAAGGCTAAGTTGGTTTTAGAGGCCAAAAATCTAAGCCCTCGTCCCAAAAAGCCCAAAGAGCTAAATTGGTCCAAGAGATTAATTTCACTTTATGAGCTCAAGGACATAGCGTTGAAAACCCGATGACTAGTCTCTGACCAAAGACCCTAATGAAAGACAAGAACTCGTTGAAAGATGATGACTCGTTGAAGGACGGACTCATTGAAAGACGAAGACCTGCAAAGTGTGAGGACACTTGGAATTTAGAGACCGCGGACTTGACTAAGGCCAAAGCCTTTATCAATGACGAGTACTTTGGCCAGTGTCCAACAACATAAACGCAAGCAAGGAACTTAGGGAGACCAAGGACACCAACTCAGAGTTGACTTCTGACAGAGCACGCGCGATCTCTGTAATACGCAATTTGCGCAGAGAATGATGGTTTTCAGACCATGCGTGATGTGACGTTTCACAAGTATTCACTGTATATACACTATCTTCTTAACACAATAGAGTAGACCTGCAGATTTGGTGGTAAGACAACCTACACATGCCAGGTCACATGGGCGCTCCACATAGGATATTTAGCACCTATATAAGCATTTAAGATACACTAAACAAAGAATCATACTTCCACTTTTACATTTACACACACAAGAAGAAAGATAGTGAGGGCTTCTGCCTCATGTAATCAGAGAACATTTAGAGAACTTTGAGTTTTACGTATTTTCCATTCTTTGTACTTACTCGGCAGTATAGTAAAAGTTTACCTGAACCTTAAATCTCATAATTTTTTTCTCATTCAGAAGAGAATTTTCACGTAAAAACATTGTGTGCCAATCTCTCCCTCTCTCTTTCCTAACACTTATGCAATTTCTTTGGTGTTATTTTATTTTTGGATCCGAGTCCGTACAGCGATGACGATCCGTGAACACAACAATAATATTATTGAAAATAAAGATAATTAATATATCAAAAACTTTGTGTGAATAATCTTTTAAAATTAAATGAAAAAAATAATAAAACACGGTTTAAAAAATATTCCACGACAATGATAATAAATATACTATACAAATTAAGCTACTCAAATTAAAAGAAACAAAATTTGCGCATCTCTTGCTCAAAAAGATGAAATATAACAATTTAAATACGTGAAATAAATCTTATTTTCTCTCTTTATATTTACAGAGTTATTACATTTTCTGACATAAATCTATATATTTTTTATTTTTTAAATTTTAATATTTTAAATACCAAAAAATATCTCAAATGTGATTTTCTATATAAAGGCGCTCCAGATACTCTGAAACACATCAAACCCGGACATTTTCGAATCTAATTCTTTAATTTTTTTTAACTATAAATTAATATTAATTTCTTTAATTTAATTAAAATAAAGACGGGTATTTCCTTCAATTACATCGCAAAGAAAGCATCGGCATGGAAGCCAGCAGCTCAACAAACTCTCTGCCCACTGATATTGGATATATTATCATTTCTTCAGTGAAGAAACAGGAGTGATCAGCGAAGATGATTAAGAAGTGCAATTCCCTTTGGAATCCGATTGCGTCCTCTAGAAAACCATCTTCTCTATCAAAGGTTCGTCTCTCTGATTTTGTTATTTTAGTGGAATCGTTTGATTTCAGTCTTTACTGCTTCGAGTTTCCCCTTTTCCGTTGGAGCCTACAATTGACCTAATGCCTCTCAGATCCCATCGATTCTCCGTAATTGGACTCTTTCTATTGGTTTATCTGTGACCCTTCAGAGCTTCTGCCCCAGGCCTCTGCCATATGGTAATTCTAGATGTTGAGAATTTCAATGCCTAATCATCAATGGTTCAAGAACTTAGGCAATAATACTATCGTCGTTACTTATTCTTTGTACTTTTTGTGACCCTGAATTGTTGGAGCAAAACGCGCGGAAGGCCGAGCGGACACAACGCTCGGACAGGAACAGAGAGCAAAGGCTCTCGGACGGACGTGAGAGGTAGAGAGAAAATGTGAGATGGAACACACGAGTTTAACGTGGAAAGCCCTTCTATAAGTAAGGGAAAAACCACGAAAGAATACACTATAAAATGATTGTTTACAAGTGTTAGCTACACAAGCTCAAACTAAAGAAAAACAATCTCAAGTGTACAACTCTCTCTCTAAGTGTTTCTCTCTCAAGTCTCACAAAATGGTTGCTCCAAAGGCACAGCCCACAACTCACAAAGCCTTCTCACTTGATGATAATAAATGATCTCAACCACCCTATATATATATACATGTAAACAATATATATATATTCAAAAAGGCTAGGAGGCAACCCAGCCACCCTAACACTAGGTCTGGAAGCCGGGCCACCGGCAGGTCACCTTGGAAGTTGTGCCCGCAATTTGGAAGTTGTGGGCGCATTTATTGCTGCAGATCATTAATGAGAAGAAAGTCAACGCACACGTGGATGGAGTCCTCGTCCAAGTTCTCTAGGTCATGACTCCTCAAACAAAAGTCCTCGTCCATTCTCAGATGGAGTCCGCGGACATAGCCACTCGGGAGTGACCCCAACATGAATCTCTATAAACCACTAATACAACTTAGCTAAGTCCTCATTGCCTTCGTTTCAAAATTTGGTTTCTGATGCCTCAGTGATCTGTTGGCAAATGCTTTAAAACCTGTTTCTTGTGTCTTGCTAAATTGCTAATTCTTATTGTGTGGAAACTTTGCCCATGGTTGGCAGCTTGGAGATAAGTTTTTCTTCACTTCCCATGTTAAATCATCTGTGCAGCAAGCAAGTAAACCTCCTGCTTACAGGTGAGTACTTGTATTATTGCTTTTTCATACTGTATTAACATCCTGCTACTTCACTCTCATGTACCTCCTCCTGAATCCGAGTTCACGCTCTGGTAATCCGGCATCCGTTTCCATTATTTTACTTAATTTTCCTTTCAAAAAGTATTTCTATCTTGTTGCTGCACCTAAAATGAGCATTCTATGATGCTCACAGACAACAGCAAGAATAACAAAGCTTTAACTCACCAAGCTGCCACAAGAATCCGCTTTTGATATTCTTCTTGACTAGTGCAACATCCTGCGATGTGAAAACAGTATTTAATAGACGAATCAGAAGACCAGCATGTTGGCAAATGAAATCAGTATCCTAATCTTATTGAGACAAAGTTTGGGGCGTTCGTTCTCTTAATGCAACATAGAGCTAGTTATATCTAAGTGCAGTTGTGAAACGAAGTCTACATTCATGTGTATAGACCTAGTTGTGTCTAATTGCTATTGTACACTGCAATTCCATTGTTTCTCTGGTTGCAATCCTGATAGTGCAAATTCGATTTCATTTGCTGTTGTAGCAAATGAAATCGGTATTTAAAAGTTTGTCGTGTTCAATCTCTTAATGCAACAGACTTAAATAAGCAATCCTGGAAGTGCAATAAGGGCCTACATGCATGTCCATGCATTAAGGATGAAATGCAAGAAATTTCATGTATTTAAAGGGATAATAAATGGGTGAAAAAACTGAAAGTTAGTTTACATAAGTTCTAATCGCTCAGCTAGATGAGGGATTGTCAATAGCAAGCTAATTATTTCTTTATATAATAAGAAGATGGTTAGAAATCTTTTATTTTTTTAATCCAATTGCTCTTTTGATTTTAAAAAAGTATCCTTACCAATATTCTCTTCCCTCTACACATTCATCTCCATAACTCAAAGGAGAATGACTAATAATCTGAATTCACTAACAAAAAGAAAAGGATAATAGATTTATGGGAGAGAAGCCTTTCCATATCAATTGCTAATCTATTTTTAATATATAATTAGGGTGGATAACCATTCAAATAAATAACATAAGTTTGTAGCTTTTTTTTCCCCAAAATTAGAGCCATAGGACTCAATTTGTTTATTCAACTGACACAATTTTGAATTCTTTGAACAAAATGAGTTCAAAATTCAAGCAAAAAAAAATCTGGTAAGAATGAGTCTTATATTTTCCATTGATGTGACATGCCTTTTTTTTCATTTATTTCTCTCAGGATTAGTTGTGGTTTTATAAAATTTTTTAAGTTAAATTAAAATAAAAGATAAAATAAATGCATAAGTACTTTTTTGATCGTATAACAAATAGAATTCAATTGAGCTAATTTAGGACGTTTGGAAGGATTTTGACTTTATCTATCCTCCAACCATTGAAGTAGAAATTATGACATATATGTTTGAAATAGATTTCTTTTTAATAGAGTTAAAATATCATTATCTCATTACATCGTGCCTCGGATTTTTAAACCAAAAAGAACCCTATATTTGTTCTATCAAAGGAATAAAAAGATATTGAACAATATTTTACAGGGTTATATCTGAGAAAGGTAAAAGGAAAAAACAATACAAAAGTAGTATGGTTCAGCTGAACTCAACTTCTTTATGAAAAGATATTTTTGTTTTCAATTGAGATGGGATGATCTTTTAAATTAAAAAAATATCAATGATATGATGGTATATTGTCTCTTGCTTAGATTGAGAAAGTGTACTCGTATTTTCAATGTGCAAAGTTAGCAATGACGAAGAGATTCTCTTCTTTGTTGTATATATATGTATGTTGAACATGTTAAAGTGCAGAAGTAAAGAAATGGTACTGAAATAAGGCAGCTATAGTACCTGATTGAACCTTACTCGCATGTAGGCTCTATTGGGTGTTGTCTGAGGAGTTGGAACTTGAGTGTGGGCTAATGGGCAGTCTTGTTCCTATTGATAATACCAATAACAGTGAAGACATGCTTACATGCCATGTAAATTATCAAACATCATAATTACATGTTCTTAGAAATGATTTGAGGTTTCGTCTTTGAAGTAGTCCTTCTCACTGTGTTTGATCGGAGAGCCTTAACCAACTCTCCTATCCAATCTTTGGCAATGATTGTCATGTAGACATTTTCTGTGAAAGCATTAGTGCTTTCTCCACATTTTCTCATTCTCTGCCTCTTCTGGCGTTGGGCAATAACTGCAATAGTAATGGAGAGTATTCCGATGCGGATTGGGACAATCTTGGGTTTAATCTAATACTCACAGACTACATGTATGTGATGAAATGTTCCCAGGATGAAACATTTGTTGACGGTCAGCTTACTCGGTATGGAAACATTGTGTTGAGCCCCTCTGCCGGAGTGCTAAACTATGGCCAGGTGAGCAGTGTTTGGACAAAAATTCACTGATATTATCCTAACGGAAGTATGACAAAATCCAATGATTAAATTATTCTTTAGCTTCATAAAGGAACTTACAATTGTGGTTTGAATTTTGAAAAGGGACTATTTGAGGGAATGAAGGCGATTAGGAGACACGATGGGTGCCTTGTGCTATTCTGTCCTGACCAGAATGCTGTATGCATGAAGAACGGTGCTGACAGAATGTGCATGCCATCACCTTCCATTGATCAATTCATCAATGCCATGAAGCAGACGTCCCTTGCCAACAAGCACTGGGTAGTCCATCTATTCGAGAAAATCTTTATCAAACCATTAGTCGCTGTACCACTCTTCTTATAACTTCCTTTTGTTTCTATTCTTTTCTAATTTACCTAATTTTACTATGAATTTTTAGGCAGATTCCTCTGCCAGAGACGGGGTTTCTTTATCTAAGACCTCTGCTCTTGGGTACTGGACCTATTCTGGGTTTGGCTCCCGCTTCTGAATACTCCTTCCTCATATTTGCTTCCCCTGTTTGCAATTATTTCAAGGCAAGCTTCCGTTTTCAGTTTTACTTTCTTCTAGATTCTGGTAGCTGAAATTACAAGTATTTGATGTTCTACGGCATTCAAGAGGGATCGTCGTTGAACTTGTTTGTCGAAGATGAATCCGATCGTGCATCTTCCGGCGGTACCTGTGCTGTGAAATCCATTGCTAACTATGGTCCCATAAGAAATACTGTGCCCCTTCCAATTGTAAAGAACCCAAAAGGTCTTGAAAGGCCATAATGCCTATTGACTGTCATTTCTCGTATTGTCCTGATACTGTCTGCTGCTTATCGCCATTGTTCCCTGTGTTCTGCTTTCAGGCTCTGAGACCTCTGACAAGAGCCAAGAGCATAGGATTCTCTCATGTCCTGTACCTTGACTCTGTAAATAGACAATTCGCTGAGGAGACCTCCTGCTGTAACATTTTCATAGTAAAGGTAACATATTCAAGCCATTAATTTTTATTTGTATTTAGTAAGTCCCAATGCTTGTTTTTTCTTGTAGAAGATACTGAATATGCAAGGGAGATGAGAATTTTGGATAATTGCATTGAAGAATTAGTTATGTATTTGACTATTATGTGCTAAGTGTGCCACTGAACTAATGGTAAGACAATGTTCAGTTGGCCATTGATCAGCACAGCATTTTTGAAGGCACTCTAATTTTGTGGAAAAGATTGAAAAACAAAATTCAATATGAGAAGATAAGTAGTTTCTGCAATTGAAAAGGAATGTGAAGTCCCTCTCTCTCTCTCTCTCTCTCTCTATCTGGATAACTATAGAATGACTTGTTATTACTGTCAACAGTTAATTCACTAGGGCTTTTTACAACTACCTAGATACCTAGAGGAGAGCGCTATTAAGGCACTCCTAAATTTTTAGGCTTATTGTCAATCCAACAATGAATATTAAAAGTTGGATGGATAAACGGTGGAGATTGCATCAAGTGATTTAACTGATAGCCTATAAATTTATGACAACCTTAATAGCATTCCAATCGCAGTCTTGCTCATGCATGTGCTAGTTTATAGTTATCTATGCACACCAATATGCCACATTTAATTTTGAATACATAATAGCAGAAATCTATAGAGAGATGGGAAACTTCTCGTCTGAAAGTAATATTTGAGTACAAGTAGCTCAGCTGGAAAACATTAGTAAGTTACCCGTTTACTTTTCTAAAGAAACAAAAGAGAGTTATCCTCCTGCAATAGCTGCTGCACAGATTATTCTTCTTTCTATTCACCGTTGAACCGGCCTGCGGTTGTTCCCATGTTCATGCTCTGAAGTTTCAGCAGACACCTCAAACCCCCTTCTTTGCATTTTTGAAAGTCCTATACACGTTGGAGAGTCATTGTTATCACAGGCAATCAGAATTAGAAGCAGATTTATTTTGGAAAGCATGCTTTTAAACGGGGGAAATAAACTGAAAATTCAATCTTGCTTCACTCTATCCACATAGATCACATGATGATAGTCTTAGTTGGCTGAAAATGAGAAATTTTCCTCCATACACTCACGCTCAAAAGTAAAATATTTTTAGGGTTTCATCTCCCTGTCTGTGGAATATACATTCAACAGGTACCACAATTCCTTTTTGCACAAAGATTTTCCTTGCAGGAAAAATTTATTAGCAAAATTTCCATAGGAAAAGCTTTAATTTTGGCTGTCTTTGTAACCCATATCATCCTTCACTGATTACTGTCTTCCTAAGACAGAATTCACTAAGGATTGATAGGGATACTAAATTTGCAACGTCAAGCCTCGGCTTGTTAATGTATTCGCCCTGATAATTATATAATCACTTTTGGATAGGTGAACTACATGAATACAAACTTAATGACATTGACAGGACAGCATACTCTCAACCCCAGCAACGAATGGCGCTATTCTCCCAGGAGTCACTAGGAAATCCATCATTGACATTGCTTCTGATCGTGGGTACAAGGTCAGTTAATTGGGTGTCTCTGTTTTTGTTAAAAAGGTCAGTTGCACAATGTACACACACCATGCTTTCCTCTTCCATTTCCTTACATACATGAATCAGAAAAGGTGAGTTGTCTCACAGAATGTAGGCCTCAAGCAATATGATAGAGTTGAGATCTTAATTGTATAAATTGCCAATTGTTTTTAAAAGTCCATGTTCTTAGTCATGTAAACTGGGTCAGGTTGAGGATCCCAGTTGAGGAGTTGATAGACGCAGATGAGGTTTTCTGCACAGCAAATGCTGCTGCTGTTACTTCTGTGGACAGCATCACATATCAAAGGAAATAGGTGGTAACTGTCAGGTTTTTAAGGACATGACATTGATTCAGAGCTGTGAACTCTTAGAACAAATTAGAATAAGATGACAATATGGAAATGCATAATGGTGATCGATGGGGAACAATGAAAATGGTTATGAAATGCTTTATAGCATATTTAGAACATCAGCTAAATGGAAGATGAAATCAGTTTCTCTCTTCTTTTTGTCCTTCTTATATTCGATGGAAAAAATACATGATCATGCTAGAAGAAAAGGCCGTAGAAGATTATCCAATGCTAGCCATGTTTCTACATCTGAATGCTGAATTACTGTAAAATATTTTTAGAAGCTATAGATAGCAGTAGCATGGGACAAGTTGCCATGAATATGAAAGTTTCCTTATTATCAAGGAGTATTACCCAGATGAATAAATCTGTGATTATGAGCTTCTCCCTTGTTCTGAGAGTCTCTTTATTGCAAAGGCCATGTTTGGTTATGGTGTTGAAAATTTGGTTATTATTATTATTGTTTGCTGTTGTTAGTAATGTTAAATACAAAAATAATGTTTCCTTATAGTGTTGTTAGACGTTGATATTGAATGTTAAATGACAAATTAGAAGATTTTTTATCTTTTATTTGATATATTCAATTATTACTCATATTTTCAAAAGGTGTACAAAATAAAAGCTTTAAAAAATCAAATAAATATACTAACCCATTTTTCTACACTAAAAGAAAAGTGGCATTAAATTAAACATAGTGTCTTAATATTTCTACATATAAATGACATAACTACCAACAATAAATACCTTAACATGTGACAGAGAAAATATCAACAGTAAATATGTTAAATTAAGTATCTTATTAAAATATAATTTGGTGAGGAGAAAATGAATCAAAAAATGAAGAAAGAAAGTGTTGAATGAAGAGGATTAATAAAGTTACTTTTTGGTCATTTTACAAAAGCTAAAAGCAAAAGCTTACAAAAAGCTCATATTGGTGGGCTTTTATAAGAGAATTGTTGCTGTTATTATTCCAACAGCAGCCATACTTTTTCCATATAACCAAACAAGCTGCACCTCCCAGCAGCTCAACCAAACATGTCCAAAGTTCCCTAGTCAATCTTTTTCCCGCTGTATTACCAACTACAATGACTCTTTCAAGCGTTTTGCTTTGATAATTGATATCAATTTGTTGAGTGCAGGGTTGAATATAGTCCAAGAACCGACTCGGTGGGTAAGGATCTGCTGTCAACTTTAGTACGGATTCAAAATGGTCTTATTGAAGACAAGAGCGGCTGGATCCTCGATGTTGGCTGAGCCATTCAGCTCTCATGTCAACTATAGATTGTGCAGTGTTTTAATTATTTGAGTCTTTTGTACACAGTTTCTCGGATTGTAAACAGAAGAGTAGATTCTACTTCTTTAAGCTGTCTTTGAAACTTGCATCCAGGAGCTCTTCTTGAAGTCTCAACCCCCAAATTTTGCGAAGTTTCAAAGGACCTGGGAAATGTATGTTATATTTGATATATTTATCAATATTTATTTTTTTCAGAAATCCCAATTCTATATTTGCACTTTCATTAGAGTTACTTTAATATCGACTTAATTTCTTTTGGGTAAATTTTTTCCTGTTTCTTAAACACTACTAGAATTGGAGCATTAATTTTTACTAGGAAGTGCACAAGTTTGCCGACTTCTAAACAACACCCCCCCAAAAAAAAAAAAAAAAAACAGAGTTTGCCACTCTTGCGACCCACAAAGAGTTTTATTAAAAATATTATTTTTCAAATAAAAATGAAGATGAAATGAAAGACAGATATAGAAAAGGAACAGAAGTTAAAAAAAAAACAGATAAATGATTTCTGTCACAAGTACTATTGTAATCGGTTTTGTTGCATCAACTTGATGGAATTTTAGACGCTTTAATTTTCTCAAATTTAATATTTATTTTCGAAAAAAGACAATCTTACTAAATATTAATTAAATAACCATAATATTGTCTCTTGATTAGCCCTTATTATAATCTTAATTATTACAAAATGATATTTATGTAGGAACTGATCTATTAACTTTACAAAATAATATTTATTTTCTGATACAGACAACCTTACTAAATATTAATTAAATAAATATAATGTTGTGTCTCGATTGGCTCTTATTATAATCTTGATTATTATAAAATAATATTTATATAGGAACTCATCTATTAACTTTAGACCATCAACACCCATCAATGAACTGTTTTATTTGAAAACAATGCTACTTCTAGGGCCATGACGCCTATACTTGTTAGATGAGACGCTGGCCTCTGACAATCACCAAACAGCTGGCAACATCTCGAACCTAAACTGTCGGTCCCTATAAATCAACATCTCTAACCTCGTCGCCATTCATTAGCGGTGATACCTTGACCACCGTTATTGTTCGCCAAACAGCACCTTTCAACCACACCCCATGCCCAACCACCCCCTAACTACCGCTATAAGCCACTGGTCGTCGACATTCCCAACTCATGTCGACAATTGCTAGCTAGTAACATCTCAGGCTGCCTTGTCGGTCATCAAACAACACACCTAAACCTCAACATGCTAGTTGTCAATGACCCAATTACTGCCACCCCAGTTGATATTGCCAGTCTCCTCCAAGCAAATCGTCGATCACTGTCCAGCAGCATTTCTAACCCTACCGCTAAATAAAAAATCACATCAAAGATCAATCAACAGTGAATTTTTTTTAATCATGAAATATCACCTACATCCTAAAATATTGCCACCACTAATGACTGTAAACATCTACTATCATTCATCGATTAGTTTGATTATCCACATTCTCTTATTCACGCCAAACACTGAAGGGTATTAAAAGAAGTTATTATCTGAAAATTGTGAAATATCTTTTCAGAAAGATTTTTTTCATTGAAAATATTTTTCATCTGATAAATATTTTTTTTGGCAAACAAACAGTCTAACAAAGATTCATGTCTTAGCAATCCCAATTTCAATTAGTTCCATGAATTATATATATATATATTTTCAAGGAAAATAAGCTATCCCTAAAGCCTTCGGTAACAAACGCTTAACAGCTCAATTTAAGATACCTGATCAAGTCTAAGTGTAAATGGATATAGCAAGGGACAAGTTATGGAAATCTGCCTTTAATTAAGTCAAAAAGGCCATTCGTGGAAGGAAGCAGAAGATACATAAACAACTCGACAGCTGTTTCTGCACTCGGAGGTGTTCTGACTGTGCATTCTTCCATTGCTCGTTCTTAAAAGGTGTATTTAGTTCTAGCAAAGTTTCTAAAAAAAATCAAAAATAAAATTAAAAAAATATTTTCTTTCATTTAAATTGCGTAAAAAATTATAACCATTTTACCTAAAATGTGTGCACAAAAGAAGAAAAATAGCTATTTTTTCTATCTAGTTTTTGTTGGTAGACAAACGTGGCAATGGCCACAGCATCTTTCACGTACAGATGATATACAAATATATACACAGAGTAATAGCCCTCATAATTGTAAAAATGGCTGACTTTAAACTACTTGATCAAACCTTGCTTGTAAATTATGTTAGGGAATCACTTACTCCAAAATTTAAGGAGATGACCTAAGAATAATTCTTTATGGTGGAGACAAGAATACAGTCAATTTGCCCTTTTGTTTGAATTTCCTTAAAAAAACAATAATCGTGCTTTCTCTTTACTTCCATTTTATGGAAAATATGTCGATAAAAGAGAAAAAGTAGTTTTTTTTTTAACTTTTTTTGTTGGTGGGCTAGCATAACAATGGCTACGGATCTTTTTATGTACGAATGCCGTATATGAAGAATATGAATAATAGCTCTGATAATTGTAAGAATGAATAACCTTAAACTACTTGATCAAATGTTGCATGTATATCATAGTAAGGAACCACTTATTTAAAATTTGAGGTGATGACCTAAGAATAATTCTTCAAGGTGGAGCCAACAACACAGTCAAAATTTTCTTGTTAACACTTTCTTCCAGTAGGCAATTTATAACTTGCTAGTTTCTACTCTTTCCAATGGGTAATTTACATCCCTATATCAGTTCCTTGAACAGAGTAATTTCCGGGGAAGTCAATAAGTTTCAATCACACAGCGGAAGAACAGCAGTATAGTTTTTGGAAGACATTTTGAATGCCAAATCTACAAGCATGAATCTCAATGCAAATATAATGCTAGCACTGTCAATCTTATATAAGCTGGTGTTGCTAGTATAAATTGTTGGCATGGATATATTTTTCAAAAAAACAAACAAAGCCTTGTAAAAGGCTTTGCTTCATGGAGCAGCATGAAGCAGTGAAGAAGTAGAAGAGGAAGAGGTGTAAATTTTGGTGCTTTTTGTTGATTTCTACGCAATTTTAGTATATTGTTTAAAAATTATGGAGGATACCTACACATTTTGATTATCAGGTAGTCCTCTCGTTGTGCTTGTTTCAAGCTTCCTAGTTGTGTTATTGTTTTTGGGTTATTATTGAAATTTGTATTATGTGCCATTTTATGAGCTGGAATTAGGTTTGTATAGCCTAACATTGATGATAGAGAAGCTCTTGTTTTGGACTCTTAAGTTAGTGATATATACACTTTGATCTGAAAGGATTCTCCATGTTCTCGTGTCTCTCGTGTGTATTGTGTGATTTATTTTACATTTTCCTACAAATACTTTGTGTTGGACTACTGCTTACTGTGCTATTATTTGCATCATTACAAATTCAAACCAAGTGGTAGAGAATATCTGACAAATCTAATATCATAACAGTGAGGATTTTATTCTAACAATTCAGACAGATAAGATTATGACATGTTAAAATGTGTTGTATCCATCTTATGATTCTAACCATCCACATTGACAGAATGATATCCTCATGTGAGAATACAATGACTCTCAAATGGGAGGACTATAACCAGCAGTTGCCTTTTAGGGAAGCAGATTATGACATGTTAAAATGTGTTGTATCCATCTTATGATTCTAACCATCCACATTGACAGAATGATATCCTCATGTGAGAATACAATAACTCTCAAATGGGAGGACTATAACCAGCAGTTGCCTTTTAGGGAAGCAGCATGAGCAAGAGAGGCCAGAACAAACCTTGCTTGCAGCCTTCCTCCCCAGAGTTGCCCGAGAATCTGGATTTACAGGAATCACAAGTGATCCATTCAAGTTGACAGTAAGAAGAATGAAGCTGTTGGTATATCACATCTCTCCGACTCTGGTCATCCTGCTGATCCATCTCAATAAGAACCTGTGGTATCAATAAAAACTACACGTTTAGCTTTCCTTGAGCGAATTTGCTATTCAACTGCCACATCTTCTTCAGTTTCTCTTTCTTCTTGTTCTAAATTAAAGATTAGTTCATATGACCATTTTAGCAGACAGCAACATGTGGATTTTAATGTTGACCTGTGCAGCGATGCGATTAAAAACTGGGTGAAATCTTCTCCTGCAGTATTCGTTGAATAAAACTGTACATGCAATCAACAGACTGGTGAAGCCCAAGCAGATGGATGACTCCTTTAATATAAAGAGGCCCACGGCTATAATTTGTCCCAGGAGCAACGAGAATACTGTTGTGTTATGGATAATTGGCCAATATCTTCCCCCACTGTCGTACTCAAAAAGATAGACATTGAGAATCTGAAAGATACAAGAAAATAAAATCGTTAAGCAGTTATGTCATTTTTGGCAGGTTTAGGCGCTGAGATATTAGAATTATCTATGTCATCATAAATAGAGAACAACGACTCAACATGCTGTTGGGATTCGAACGACCCGGATTTACCCGATCAAGTGGCAGCGGAATATCCGAACCCCTCGTCATCGTCAGCCACCATATAGTAGAAATAAGGAACACAAGAGATACACGATAATTTTTTTACATAGAAACCTCTTTTTAACTAAAGGAAAAAACTACGGGACACAAAGACCACCAATAAATCCTCCATGTAAAATGGTTACAAAATCTCAAAGACAAAATACAGGCAACTACCCTGGCTACACAAGCCCTAGAGGCGAAAACGAAGAACAGAGTACGAGAATACAAAGACCTCACACTTTGTATTTCACTACTCTCTCTTTCTTCCACTCTTTCTCTTTTCACTGTGGTACTCTCTACTCTTTCATTTTACAAGTATTGGTGAAACGGACCTCCGCACTCATGCTACCGGCGCACAGCGCCCTTGGTTTTTTCTCTTACACCAACCCGGTGCAACCCGCACCCTGGGTGTCTTCACACACCCACACACTTAGTGGTTTTTCACACCTTCTGGTGTTGCCACAGGTGCTACCGCACGCTGAAACTCCTAGTACTCATATATAGAGACGTCCTGACTCCATCTAACCCCATTTGCCCAGCTGGTCATCATGCAGATAATAGGTGTCACGTCTTCACCAATTCTAAAGCTTCCTGCAGGCCCATACCTTGTAAGACGGCACATGCTCTGCACTGTGTAGACTCGTGCTCTGTGGCCCAACTGTTGGCCTGTCGACCAATCCTAAAAAGACATCTGTCCGCTACTAGCTACCACAATCTCCTAGGCCCGTTACTCAGCTGGTTAACTTCTCATTGACCATCTTCAGCATTTATCCGGTCAACCTCCGTTGACCGTCCTCTACTTCCATTCGGTCAACCTCTCCCATTGACCGTCTTCTGCTACCCGTCCGCCATCCAACAACACTCCTGCAGTCCTCAGACAGTCAACCTTCTGTTGATCGGAATCTACAGTTGGCCATCCATCGGTCAATCTTCATTGACCGTCCACTGTTCTCCTCCGGTCAACATCCCGTTGACTGAAATCAGTTCTCTGAATTTGTTTTTCACAAATCCTCCGATGATAAATCAGTTTGTTGGGTTACCCACATAGGAGTAATAAGACCCAACAAACTTTCCCTCACAACCTTGTGGGGAACACCTTCTCCTTTACCCGGCGACCGTCATCACTTGCCTTCCGATAGCTTCCCCTCAATTGGGATCCCCGCGTTAGCTCCGTCCTTGGTCCCGCTGGCTCCACCCTTACCCTGTTGGCTCCGCACTTAACCCTGCTCAGCTCCGTCCTTGGTCCTGCACAGCTCCACCCTTGGCCCTACTTAGCGCCGCCCTCGGCCCTGTTGGCTCTTCTGTACTTTTACAGTTCCATCCAATTCCATACTAAATGGCAAACTCTTCCACGATAACACCAGATACACTTCGACCGCCGCAGACCTCAGCGGCTTCACTTCTGCGGTGCTTCACTCGGTGGCTTCCCCTTGCAACGCTTCACTCCACTGTAGCAGTAGATCAGCACCTCCACAGGTAACCCTTTCCGGTCAGCACCGTCCACAAGCAACCCTTTCCGGGCCTGGGTTGATCTCAACTGTCTTTGATACCACTTGTTGGGGTTCAAACGACCCAGATTCACCCAATCCGATAGCAACGGAATACCCGAATCCCCCCGTCATTGTCAGCCACCATATAGTAGGAATAATGAATACAAGAAATACACAGTAATTCTTTTACGCGGAAACCCCTTCTTAACTAAGGAAAAAAACCACGGGATACAAAGACCACCAATAGATCCACTATATAAAATGGTTACAAAAACCCAGATATAGGATACAAGCAACCACCCTGGCTACACAAGCTCTAGAGGCGAAAACGAATAACAAAGTATGAGAATACAAAGGCCTCACACTTTGTGTTTTACTCACTACTCTCTCTTTCTTCTACTATTTATCTCCTCACTGTGGTGCTTTCTGCTCTCTCATTTTACAAGTGTTGGTGGAACGGCGACCGGCGCACAGCGCCCATGGTGTTTTCTCCTACACTAACCCGGTGTAACCCGCACCCTAGGTGTCTTCACACACCCACACACTTGATGGTTTTCCACACCTTCTGATGTTGCCACATGTG